>OZ016539.1:5000000-7500000 GCA_963966675.1 Lasioglossum calceatum | reverse complement strand
TATTAACGCGGTGCGCGCTATTAATTCGCTCGGAGCTTTCGAAAAGCCTTGAAGTCGGCCGGCGTGCCTCTCTTCGGCTCTATGAAATCATAGATTTCCCGGCAGTGTTATTATGCGAAAATTACGCTCTAAAATTAGTCACAGTCCATTACCGTGTGCGTACGGGCCAGCCAGCCTGTAGAAAGAAGCTAATTGAATCCCCGTACTTTTTCGATACGTATCTCGGTATTAATGTTCGCGGACGACGATGATGATATTTATGCTAATCGTAAGCAAATCGAATAATCGTAATGGCACGGTGCGACGTACACACGTGTCCGCTCGAATATTTCTCCTCGTTCTTAGTCACTATGCCGCATCGTAGATTCATCTTCGATTGCTTGCTGAATTAGTGTGTGTCGGCTTGAGCGATCGACGCACTATGATATGTTTCTTCGATTTTTCTCTGCATGTACGGCAAAGGCCAGACGATGCTGGTCGTGGTTAATGACATCGGGATCGATACTTACGATCGTCTGCAACCCGGTCGAAATGACATTCTTCTCCAAACATCCGAGGCATTTAGTCGTACGTATCTCGCATAGGAATCTCAGTTAAAATCTACTTTCAAATTACCTTCCTGAACCGTTTGACAGAGATCCCAGCGACGTCTGGGATCGCTCGAGGAGACTAGACGACAAGATGGCGGCGCCCATCGCGCACAGCAATGTTCCGAGATAGCTTCAAATATTACAAAAGTCGGAACCCGCCGCCCGATCTGAAAGATGTGATCGATTTAAACGATCGCAATAACAACAAAGTATGTCATAAATCATAATATTTGAACGTATTCCGAATTTCTGAATTCTCTCGATTTTCTAGGTTATCCTTAAAGGGAAGCTCTTCAATGAACAATCTGGACACGAGTTAGGATTGAGACCGGTGAACGACTGGCAAGTCTATGAATTTTTTAATATTCCAGGTATGTATGTCGATATCGCAGGAGAGTATTGATCGTTCTATATTTTGTTTATGTTATCAGGACTCGTCTTTATAAAGAATCCGTTTACCACCGATGGTCAACGATATTGGATCATAAAATGCTTGAAAGATTACTCGAGGAGACCGAATAAATTGAATTTAGACGCGCACGATGTTTTGGGTGACAACGACGCCTGGTGGGACGCGTGTCTCGCCAGCAACAGGTCTAGAGACTTGTTACCGAGATTACGTTGGGCGACGTTAGGCTATCACCATAATTGGGACACTAAATTATACTCCGAAAACTCAAAGACAGAAATGCCTAGCGAGTTATCGTCGTTGACCTCGTTTCTAGCGAAAACTTTGAATTTTATGGACTTCAAGGCAGAAGCAGCGATTATCAATTACTATAGAATGAATTCGACTCTGGCAGGCCATACAGATCATTCTGAAGTTAACGTCGGCGCGCCCTTGTTTTCTATCAGTTTTGGTCAAACTGCAATATTTTTAATTGGAGGACTCCGGGAAGAGGACACGGCTCACTCTATACTTTTAAGGAGCGGAGACATAGTAATCATGTCTGGAGAATCGCGTTTGAGGTACCACGGAGTACCAAAGATTTTACCAGCAATTTCTGCACCGTGGGACCAAGAGGAAATAAACGACAATAGAGAACAGTGTTGTAAATGGCTCCCCAGTGATTGGAAGTACGCGAAAGCTTACATCTCCGAGGCTAGAATAAATATGAATGTGAGACAGGTGTTGACGCCTGGACAATCAACTTTGCCGTGAATTCAACATTTCCTTGTACAGTGTTCTCTCGATAATTGTCCGAAACACAGGTCCAGCCAGGGATACTATTCTTCGACTACTGCCAAACGTAGAACGTAAGCGTAACTAATCCGATAACAAAACTCCTTTATTTTTCATTACTTTTTTTTATGAGACTTTGACCAACACATTCGTGGCATTTTTCTAATGAAAATAGTACCAAACATGATATAATTCATATAATTCCAGTTATATTGCATCGCTCATTACATGAATAAATATCATCGGAATTATATCGTATTTGGTATCACACATACACACACACACACACATTTTTATTAGAAAAATGCGACGAATATGTTGGTTAAAATCCCATAAAAAATAATGAAAAATAAAGACGTTTTTTTATCGGATTTGATATTGGCACAATGAAAGGCCAGACATTTGGGACATTTATCGAGAAAACAGGCGACATTGTACAATATTTCCTTGTACAGTTTTATTAAAAATATACTTATATTAATTACATTGACCTTAAATATTCATTTCTTCCAGCACGTGAACTGTCAATTCACATGGGTAGTAGAAGCTGCACTATCAAAAATACTATATATATACTTCTCTATTAATAATAGTTTAATAAAACTTTAGATTTCACTGGTGGTACGTTTCGTGGTCCAGAGTTTATCATCTTTCGAGAGAACGTTTAAAAAGTTCCATGCGATCGCTGCCATTTTCAATAAAAAGTCCTGCGAATTCAGTACACATTTCTGAGCGAAATCGTGCACAGCTTGATACTTATTCTCAGAATGAATTGAAGACGAATTCAGTTCCAAGAGCATAGGTGTGTACGGCTTAAGTAAAATATTGGTAGCATCTCGGACTGCCTTGTTAAGAATAAAATCCTTCGAAATGTCTGGTATATGAATCATCTTTCCTTTCAAATTAGACATGGTTTATTCAAAATGTATATCTACCTACAAGAAAATTTTTATTATCTTTGCACTTCTGTCCACGTCGCTGCGTATTGCATAACGAATTGTATGTGTATACAAACCAATCATTACAGGATATTAATATTCATTCTCATGAGAATATCTTCGCAAGCTCTCGTTAATATTCCTGCACGCAAGCAACTTCTACGCGAATTATGTGGATTGACAGCGCACACATCAATCCTAATCGTGTCTGCCGACTCGCCGTCGCTAATGAAGAAACAACGATCCTCTTTTTTTAATCTTTGCACGAAAGATTCTATCATTTCCTCGAACGAATAATAGTTTCTATGTTTTCCACCATTGCTGGTCGGACGATTTTCACGCTCATCGTACATTATTCTGTGTTCAATACATGTGTACTGTATATATTTCGAATTTAGTCGCTAGAATTAACCGAGTGACGTTAATTTTGATACATTTTGCCGTCTAGTTAATTCGGACACTCTGTAAATCGATCTCCTCTGTATAAAAAACAACAGAAAGTTATATTCATCGATCTATCAATTGTTAAGATATCAAAAAACGACTGTCGGACATGAATAATTTTAAATGGCCGCGTGTAACTTCGGTCGTTCAAATCGCGCGGTTCGTTTCGCGTAAACTGCGTTCAGCCTGAAACTTCCGGTCCCGCGAGTCAGCTGATCAATCTCATTCCTGTCTGCTTGATAGATCTCGTAGCTATGTCTGGAAAGGATAAACTTCCGATTTTCCCTTCCCGGGGGTAAGTATTTCACTTAAACATTACCGAGACCCTCCTCTTTCTTTTACCTATCGTACTGTTCATTTATTTCGCGTGGATTTTTATTTTTCGTTCGATCACTCGTGACCCCTCATCCGTCGCTAGATGGGTGTAACCCTATGTCACTGAGTTTTAAACATTTCGACATCATGTTTGAGCCCGCCACTCTATCATCGTCGTTATCACATTGTTATAAATCGTGACACCGGCTTACCGTTGCCTAATAAAAATTTCGATGTTCCTCATACACATATATAGACTCCGGATCTTTATGCAAAATAAAAAGTTTCTGCATCACACACAATCGCAAGACACAGGAGCTAAATATAAACTCGTATTTTTCATTAATAATTTTCATTTAATGAAAATAATATATTAACACTCCTAAAGTCTTCTAATTTTTGCACTGTTTTAAATTGCTACCACCTAATTTATTACTACATAAGCAGGAATAAATTAGAACTATAGTTTCATCGATCTGTGTGTCTTTCAGAGCGCAAATGTTAATGAAATCCCGACTCCAGGGAGCAACAAAAGGACATGGTCTACTGAAGAAGAAAGCAGACGCATTGCAAATGCGTTTCAGGTTGATTTTGGGCAAAATCATTGAGGTACAACTTCTGCTTCTAATTCTTTTAGACTATACTGTTTGAGATTATAATGTTTGATTTTCTGTCCAGACCAAAACTCTTATGGGAGAAGTAATGAAAGAGGCTGCGTTCTCGCTGGCAGAAGCGAAATTCACGACCGGAGACTTTAACCAAGTAGTTCTACAGAATGTGACAAAAGCACAAATCAAAATTCGTTCTAAGAAAGATAACGTGGCCGGTGTTAATCTTCCAGTATTCGAATCGTATCAGGATGGCACGGATACTTACGAGTTGGCAGGTTTGGCCAGAGGTGGTCAGCAACTGGCCAAGTTGAAAAAGAATTATCAAAGAGCGGTGAAGCTGCTAGTGGAACTAGCGTCTCTGCAGACAAGTTTCGTCACCTTGGACGAGGTGATTAAGATCACAAACCGTCGTGTTAATGCCATCGAGCATGTTATCATTCCGAGAATCGAAAGAACTCTTGCCTACATTATCTCCGAGCTGGACGAATTGGAGAGAGAAGAGTTCTACCGGTTAAAGAAGATCCAAGACAAGAAGAAGATAGCGAAAGCCAAGGTAACGTCTGATTTCTGTAAACAGAGATTCTCAATACTCGACGAAATCGATTACATTAATTAAATTCTTTCTTCCAGTTTGAGAGCGTTAGAGCGGAGAGGAAGCAATATGAGAGAGACACAGAAACTCCCAACATGCTTGACGAGGGAGACGATGATATTTTATTCTAAACACTGTACATAGCTTGTTTTGACACACTGAAGTATTAAGAGAAAAGTATGATTCGACTCTGAATGAATGCGCGAAGCGTGAATCGAGTGGAGCATGATAATGCAATCTGTCCCCCTTTGCGAAGATTCCCAGACGATACTGATTTCAGAATACAGTGCTGTATTACACAAACAAACAAAATCGTGATTAACCTTTCGTAAGCAAGATTTACGTTGTCGAATTGTAACGGACAATGCGATGGTCATATACAGCATCGTTAACATTTATCGATTACAATGTAATGTATCCTAGACTCTATTACTGTACAACAATTGAGAGATGTTAACATTTGCTGTGGATCACGCGTCACTGGCTTGTTAAAACTCCCATTGTGTCTAAAACACGTTCAAACTGTTCGCATTGTTGATATATTGATAAGGAAACCGTGGAATGCGTACCATTTCTGGCAGATATTATAGACGGTTATAGAATCGGTTAATTTAGTCAGAATTTACGAATAATAAACATGTACATATACATTCACGTTCAGCTCTCTTATTCTTCCCAGTTTCTGTCGTACTATTAAACAATTAGCTATTAATTGGTCGATTGGACGGCCGTCGGTCTGTCAGGTTCCTGCCGACGGCTACAGACGCTTCCTGACACGCGCGTTTCGCGTTAAGAATAATTAAGGACAATGCATAATCATTGTAGCCAGTAAATTTCTCGAACTGGGTCAATCAATATATGGACCTTTTCCCATATGAGCTCTCCCTACTAAGGGTGGTGCGCGCGTGGAAAATCCTTTCAGTGCGCGGAAAATTCGTGCCGTGTCCACCCCAAAGATGTCATCGGATCATTTAACGGTCGTCGAAGTCCCGGAAAATCGCTACGAGGAGGCGATCAATCATTTGAAATGGAACTTTTTCGCCGACGAACCGCTGAACCACGCGGTGGGACTCTGCGATAAGGGTGAGAGCCAGTTTGAGCTCGAGAGACACTGCCTTCTCACTTTAAAGCAGGGATACTCGAGGATGCTGGTGGACCAGAACGGAACGGTGAGTCGAATCGAACCATAGGGAGAACCGTCTTTATGTTAAACGCTGTAATTCTCCTACTTTTGTCCCCGTGTACTCTTTTTGTCGATCTTATAGTTCCTGTGTAACCTCCTCGTCAACAAGTATAAACACTTTCCTTGACCTTGAAGATACGCGCTTTGTACGACACCCTCTTGGTACTAACAATAAGCTACACGTGGGGTAGATATCCACCTCGAACTTCGTTTCGTTATAGCTCGGACTGTCATCGACTTCTTTCATTTACGCTATTATAATTACTAGAATTCGACCTTGAGTTTATCGCCTCGGCAATTATCACTTTTTCACCCCGCATATCATACCTTTAATACTTTTTTACTCGGAATTCAACAATTATAACTAGACTGCGGATCTTTATGCAAATGAAAAAATGTTTGCATTCATTGCACGACACAGGAGCCAAATAAAAATTTAATTCTTCTTGTAATTATATTAATAAGGTGAAACTAATACACTGGTGGCCAATTTTTGCTCGAGACATTTTTTGATGCAACAAGTAGGTTCCGCGTAAATACTTCTCGAAAGGGTCGTTCAAATATAATTTGGGGTAGGACTCTACCCCACTTTCAACTTCCAACAAATATGGTTGCTGTTATTACTGAACATTCCCATCACCTAATTAGATAGCAGGCATGGCCTTGAACGGTATCTTGAAGAAGGGGGAGCGCGAGGAGGCCGAGCGCCGACTCGTCGAATTGAACGACGAGAAGTTCAAAATAATATTCGGGCTGCTCTACAAGGTGAACGAGAAGGTTGACCTATTTGCCAAGTACAATGTCGACGAATTGTTCGAATGCCGCATCCTCAGCGTAGACGAGAAATTCCGTGGTAGGGGTCTGGCGAACGTTCTGATGGCGGACAGTATAACGACCGCGAGAAACGCCGGATTCAAGGTAACGGTAGCCATTGATTGGCGCGAGAGGCTCGATGATATTTCGAAGTTAATGTCTAAATGTCCGATGCATGTGTTTAAGTTCACTGGACAATCACTTTGCCACCCTAAAACGGTGCTCGACGACCTTTACGAACGACCTACCGCCATCATGTTCTAATTTTACGTCACACATCCTCGCGACTACGGTTTCCAATAAAATTGATGTGGTGTTTTCACACAGCATAATCTCTAACTTAAAACAACGAATGCAATTCTTCACTTTGAACCGAAAGTGAAGATCAAGTACCCCGAGGAGAACGAATCCTCGAATTCACATTCTGTTTTTGTTTCAGCATGTTCTTCGATTGTAATTGCATGGGATGAATGTTCGTTTACCAAGATGTAATATATATGCAATGCACCCGTTGCTTTCTCGGGAGGTACTTTTGCACGTGGTGTAATTCAAAGTGTATGTAAATGTTCAGAAACCG
Organism: Lasioglossum calceatum; assembly: GCA_963966675.1. NCBI lineage: Eukaryota > Metazoa > Arthropoda > Insecta > Hymenoptera > Halictidae > Lasioglossum > Lasioglossum calceatum. The sequence goes on along the minus strand of OZ016539.1, from coordinate 7,492,754 downwards.
GCGAATTTCTTGGGCGAAGGTCCTCACAGTCTGTCGATGTGTTTTTGCAGGTGTTCAAAGCGGACGCTACCGGGATGTTTTCTCAGAAGGTATGCTTGAAACACGGATTTCAGGTGGAGGCTGATATCCCGTACACGGAGATGGACGAGTCCATGAGACCGGCTCCGCCCCATAAAGCACTGAAGCTGATGGTAAAAGTGTTGAATTAAACGAGGAAGGAGAAAGCAGATTAAACGAGAATGTTCAACATTATTCGACAGATCTTCGCTAACCAGAAAAATCTTACAAAACCGTAGAGTAAAACTATATGTATCATTACACGACAATAACAGCTCTCTAATGTGTATATGTTCGTTCGAAAGACGTCTAAAGTTCTCCGACGTAATTGTATATTTACAACGGGAGGTGGGACCGTGTGTCTTGCGTAGAGAGTATTAAAAATTCGAGGCACTGGTGTATCTGCCCCCTCTCTATATCTCCCAACGATGTGTTGCAAATGGAAAAGCAAGAAAACTGACGGCAAGACAAAAAAAAAAGAATATTGAAACGAAACAGTAAGAGGATCTATGTTTAGAGTATCGTTCGCTGAACTTTTCTTCCGCATTCTGTTCGTTCGAAACGGACTCTGCGGGGCCGGCTACTCTGGTTCACAAGATAATATCGAAATCAACGTTTCTGTGTTTCTATATGGTCGTCGAACGCGAGGGAAAAAACGAAAATCGTACGTGTCAAATGTTATAGTTTGACGATTTGTTCAGTCACCAAAGTACATCCTACAAGTTTGCCGATGGAAAAATTGAAAGTATATTGTATACGTACGCAGTACACGAGCCCACGAAGATTCTCGGATGTTCGTGTACGAATTTTTTTACAGTCGTCGTGGGATCCAATGATTTTTGGATCCGTGCGTGACCATTTATCGAAAATCAAGCGATTTCAGCTCATGATTTCAGGAATTATGGATGACGGGTCCATTATGAGTATAAACTAAAAGAAATGACAAGGAATATTTTTGTTGATATCACGTGTTACGAAAATATATTACAAGTTATTTTGTAAGAATATCCGCCAAATAAATATTACAGTTTATAATGACCGACGGCTTGTAACGTGTATATCCTTTTGACTCTAGACGGTGCAACAATACTGGGATGAGTCACGAAAATAACAGCTATTGCTCAGTGTAATGGCGATGATTTTAATAGTAAATTCTCTCGAACTTGTGACTCAGCCCAATAATCGTAACCGAACTGCGGACTTCGTTTTTGATGATCGAGAATTGCAAAATTGAAGTATAAACCGATTTTCTGATTAAACGATTCGCATAAATTAAATTTTCTAAAAGCTTTGATCCTATTCTTTCTTTGTATGCAAAAATCCGCAGCGTGGTCACATAACTAACGAATATTAAAGTGCAGATTTCAATTAAATAAGTACAAGTTTATTTCAGCGATAAATGTATAAATATGCAACGCAATAAGCACGCCTAACAATTTGTTCTGCATAAAAATTCTAATGTTCAAGAGGAATGCAGTCTTGCAACAATATTTATACATATTCTAAGGATATCTAGAAGTTTACTTGGGGTCTAAAGTATCTTTGCAATTTGTTCGCCTTAAACTGCAACTGTGTGGAGTACTTAGCCTGTATTCTTTGCATATATTTTATATCCCTGGCTTTCTTAATAGCAATATCTTTCTGTGTCTCTGTCCACCCAAGCGCTCTATATTGTAACAGTACTTTCCGTAGTTTCTCTTTCTTCGGCACCGCGACTGCTCTGTTTGGGTTTAAGTTTTGCTTATAATATCTCATTAGAGATCTATGGCCGATAACGTTCCCAGATGGCAAGACCAACTGGTAATCACTGTCATCTAACTCAGGTATTTCAACTTCTGCATCTGCATCCGCATCTCCGTTTTCTGCATCCGGATAACTGGACGAGTAGTCGTAAAACTCTGCATATTCAGCAAGCGCGTCTCCCTCGTGCAGCACTCTGCAGTGTCCTTTGTCCACCATGTGTGCTCTCACAGCTTCCACGCTTTGGAAATTTTTTCCTGTAAATTTTGCAATCATATTAATAATATGATACCGAATAAAACTATTAAAGAAATGAAAGCTCCAAGTTTCTTACCAGTCTCGTTGCACCAAATGCACATGAACCCGGCAAATATCTTTTCCCCGAGATAAGTAAGCAACCCTTTAATATTTACGCAATACTCGGGATCCGGTATGAAGAACGAATGTACAACGGTCATGTGTTTCAAATTCTTTACCAAAGATCTACTATGATGATCGCAGAACAAGCAATCGTTATTTTGTATCGGATTCTCCGTATCTTCTAGCCATTCGTCCGAGTCTACGGATTCTATATCAGAATCTATTTCCATTTCCTCGGCTGGTCGCTTGCCGCTACGGCTGGAACCTTCTTTCTGAACATCCTTCTTCAATGTAGGATCGGGAGAACTTGTATCGTCCGTATCTTCGTGTAGAGCTTCTATGCTGGTCTGTTTCGCATACTTCTCCTTGTGCTTCTTCGACAGTAGATGATTCTCATACTGGTTCTTCGTGTTAAAGTTTTTCCTGCATACCTTACAGTTCATCGACTCTTCGCTCCTCTCTTGGTCATCCTTGTTCCTCTGCGCGATCACTCTCTTCTGGAATTCTTCTACGGTGACCGGAGGCAGCTCCGCCACTTTCCTTTTCAAATTGTACCTGTGCCAGTCCGATTTGTAATGCTGCCGTTGCACCTCCAAATCTCGGAAAGCCACACGACACGTGATGCAGGTGAACGGCGAAGTCATTTTCAGCGTTCACCGAATAGTTTTTTTGTTTTTATAAATACAACTTAACAATGAACATCAACAGAGGTTTCGCTTCTCGCGCGCGATAACAATCGATACAATTATTTATAGAGCGTACGGTGAAATCTCGTCATACTGGAAACAAACGGAAATAATATCGGGATTTACTAACAATTACGTCGATGTATGTACACTTAAACACGAAGCACGTGCGCATTTACTTTCTACGCTGACATTGCGGTTATACTAACGTCTTCGCAATACCGTTACAAATATCACAATGGTGCATATCTGATAATCTGATCTTGCACCAGAGCCACTAAAAGCGTGTAATATTAGTCTCTTGATAGTTGAGAAGTACAACTCATTTTTTCTGGATCATCAGGACTTGTGTATGTATTCAATTAGCGGCAACTTGAAGAAATTCATGGTCCATCTACATGTATTGGAGATTGATGACGAACGGTGCACGAATAATTACACGATTCCATGAGTAATCGTAATGATGTGACATTTATTGGCTAGTTTATTTATCTTGACAGTTATTTAGAGCGAGAAAGCTTTTGCCTCTTATTTTTTATCACTGTTATTTGAACATAGACTACGATCTTCGATTAGGCCGCCATGTTACTAGATTTTCTCTTTTTTGATACGCGAGCTAATTAGATCGTTTGAAATTTATTCCATTTATATTCTTCTATTTATTCTTACGTCCCAATATAATACATAATTTACATAATTTTTATGTTTAACATTCATCAACTTTGATACACGTTTTAAAAAAGTACCAAAATTATGTATTCCCGCGAATTTTGTACAATGATATTTAAAATTGTTTAAACATTTACATTCTTTCAAGTGAGTACCGAAAGGTACCTTTTGGAGCACATGCAGATGTAGATGAACAATGTATACAGTATACATAGTACTATAATCTTTTTCATTTTCGTTAAAATTGAAAACCACTTTTTACTTGATAAAAATACATTAAAAAACAAGGTCGTCGCAATTTAAAGAAAAATTTTTCTTCGCATTCCATTTGAAAAACTGCTATAAGTACTCGAAAATTGCTTTTCGAGTTATGACTTGGCAGGAACCCACGAAATGTTGCGTCGCTGGGATTGATAGTAACGTGTCACGTGACCGCCGGGTGAAAAAAAAAACACAATCGAAGGTAGGGGGATCGCAGGGGATCGGTATCATGAACGGGGATCCGCAAGTCACGTTACGGGCCTGGTTCAGCCTGGTTTCGTCGAGCGTTTGCAGTTGTATTCAGGCAGTAGCCGTCTCAGAAGCCGGAACGTATCAGAACGTATCGAGTGTACACGTCGTGTAAAAAGGTACGCAAAGCACACGCTGAATCTAAGAGAGAGAGAAACCTCGAGGATCGGAACCAGCAATCCGCCGGACAGGAATCGATTTTTGCGAATCGGGCAGATCTTCGAGAAGAACCGGAAGGCATCGTGTCGAGACGGTGTCACGTCGAAGAGGGCGACCGACCGATATTCCGCCGAGGAAACTTTTCGCCGAGCGATATCGTTGCGAGAACGCAAAAACGAGACACTGGGGTGCACCCGACAGGGCGATCCATCTGTCTCGATACACCCACGGACATCCGTTCAATTTTCACGCTAGAAGGCGGCCGTCCAGCAGGGCGATACCATTTTATATGACTTTTCTTCGACGTCAAGGTGAGTTGAACCAGGGCATGGTGGGCTCTTTGCTTCCCGACGCTAATTTTAGCGACCAGCCATTTTGAACACGAGGAACGTGTGCGCCGATCTGTGCCGCCCGTGTTTCTACGGAAATGAAACGTTTCGCTCCATCTCTCTCGCATGTTCTCTGTCCTCCTTCGACGAGATCTATATTCTTCTTTTTCTCTCTCTCTCTCTCTCTCCTCACTTTCTCGACATTTACACCGCGTTACGATGGATCGATATCGCCCCGATCAAATTTTATGCAGCCACCGACGAAAAGATAGGACACCCGACGTTCCTTTGTGTTCAACATAGGATAGACATGTTATACACTTTCGGTAAATCGATTACATTGTAGCTCTGTAAGTATTTGTAGTTTCTGACAGACTGTTATGATGAAAGACGTAAACATTGGACAGAATATTACGTGTCCCGAGAAGTCTCAGGGACACGGTATCTAATAGAAATTAGTTGAGTTTGTTCGAAGCATGAAATGGGTCGTGGGAAAACATCCACTGCGACTGAAATGGATATCGCTCTAAAACTGTTACAAGAAAAGTTGTCGAACTGCCTTAAGTTTGATAAAAATCCAGGTATTTATGCCGCAAAACAGAGTTCTGGTCCTTCTCTGTTAACGTTAAGTCACAAGGAAAGATGCTGATGTTGAACTACACGTTAAACTTGTGTAACTAGATTTTATGGAAGCGTAAGGATTTAGAGCAAACAAAATTCCACAGGAACAGAAGTGTTCGCTGTTGCTGTTCGCAGAGAGACATATTTAGTTGAACAAGAATAATTTTAATACGATAGGGATAGTTTTAACTACTATTATCATTTACGGATACAATTGCAAGTCGTCTTCGAATGGGTGGTAGCGGAGGTATTATTTGAGATGGTGTGAATTGCTGGTACTAATTTCATGTTTCAACATAGTAATTCCTCTGTTCAACAACTCGGTTAAAACATTTTCTTGCGACTGAGAAGAATTAAAATTCTGGACTGACTAGCAAGATCTCCAGATCTTGATCTAGTCTCTAGGAAATATTAGTAAACACAACAAACCGGTGAATTTTTTTCGTACATTTCATGTTTCGAACACACGTCCTTTCGTTTTGTCCCATTGTTTTTACCAACTGAGTCAAGCAAACAAGAACAGTGTAAAACGATTGTATGTGGAAAAAATAAAAATTAACAAATTAATAGGGTGTCCTATCATTTTTGTACCTGACTGTACCGAGTGAGCCAAAATGATTTCGAATCTCCTGTGATAGTGATACCGAAACGATTTAATACCGATAATGCTACACGCTGACTCACGTTCCTCGTTTCAGGTTAATCGGGAACAAATGAAACGAAACATTGCCCAACAATATAATCGATGCCTAACGCTCGTTCTATTCGTCGAGGAATCGGTAATCTGTCACGAGATTTTACATATCGTATCAATATTTATTATTGCGTGTCTAAAGTGCGTCGTCATCCCACGACCAGCAATTACGAGAGTTGTTTCATTAAGAGAAATCGATTCCTCGAGTTCGGATTTTTCGATAATTGTGCGAACAATATTTTCCGTTTGATTGCTATTGGCTCTGGATGCTTACGCAAAAAGCGGAATCGTTACGACATATGTAGCAATTTTTATTAGGGGAATGAGTTGTTTGCAAAGAGTTTGAAAATGTTTGCCCCAACCGTGCTGCTAACATAATCTGGATCACGCGTCTTTGTTTACAATCGTTCATGTGCTCGGAATATTTTTCCCGTCCAACTATAATCGTTAATATTTATCGGAGCTCGGAATATTTTTAATCATCCTCGAACGATGACACTCGAGGAACTTATCAGGATAATAATAATAATAATAATGATTAGTTTGATTCATCACGAGTCGGTGTTTCGTGGAAAGTATTTGTTTACGTTTCGAGAAGCGATCGATATCTCGAAATATCGCAATTTCGAAATCGAGTCGATTACAACGCCGATTGACTCGGTATTAGATCGCGAGAGGTTAACTTCGATGCGAACTCTTCTAGCGATCATGCAGTATTTATGTTTTGATCTGTTGACCTAATTCGGGCCGAAATTGTTTAATAAACAACCGATTAACGTCCGCTAGAATGAATAGTCTCTTTGCAAGCGAATTTTCCTGTAGTATTTTTCCAGTCGGGGAAAATATACTATTACATTTCGAATACTTTGTTACGGCAAAATAATTTCAAAATGGCGACCATGATTGAATATTTAAAGGCGACCAACATACAATTTTTTGAAAAAGATATTTCGGATAATGTGTGAAATATTAAATATATTCTATGCAGTTTGAATACAATCATATTAATCTTCCCAGTCAACCAGGCCGTCTCTGGCTGAACACGAGCCCGGCGGGCCGAGGGCAGGTAGCGAGACGGGCACTGTGTTGAAGGTCCCTCGAAGCGGCTCTAAGCCCACTGGGCCAAGGTTCTGACCAGGGACTATCCGCGCGGGAGGGCTCGTAACTTGGACCACGGCCGAATTTTGGCCGAACCGGCCCTCGGCCGAATTTTGGCCGAATTTTGGCCGATTTCGGGCCGCTGTAAGATGGCAGCACGGTGGTTCAGCCAAAATTCAGCCAAAATTCGGCCAAAAATCGGCCAAAAATCGGCCGAGGGTCGGTTCGGCCAAAATTCGGCCAAAATTCGGCCGAGGGCAGGTTCGGCCAAAATTCGGCCGTGGTCCAAGTTACGAGCCCTGCCGCGCGGATAGTCCCTGGTCAGAAACAGGGATTTTTGCTTACGGGGTTAAGTTTAATTACGACGATAGAACGAACTATACCGCCAAAGATTTTGTTTAAATAAAACTCTTCAATATTATTTTTGACTCTTATCGTAACAAACAAGATAGTTTTTAAAGAAGCCGGACTATTTATTTACTGTAATATATTATTTCGCACGTCGAGCAAGATCAACGAGGGTTCACGTGGACTTCGATCATCTCGAGGCTCCGTCCGGTTTTGAAACCGATTCTCCGAACGTTCTCGCGTGTAATCGGACCTTCTGCTCCCTTCGTATACACGCTTGCCTTATTTTTTCCGTTTATCTGCGGCTTAAGATGGCCTGCTTTGACCCTTAAGTATGCATAGCCGGCACGATAGCGATGCAAAATAATAAATACCTCTTAATCAGTCCATCAGTGGCTCTCAACCGGCAATGCTGCAGACCGGAAATTGGTTCTAGCTGCGCCATCTTCGGAGAACAAAAGGCGTGAGCGAACACTTCCGCCGGCGTCGAAGCGGCACCGATTTTATTAGTAGGTTGATCGGATGGTACTCATGCTGTTCATGCTCGTCTAAAAAAATTCAAACAACCATGCACACTTTGTTATTAATTGTTTGCCATTTTTGAGGTTACATTATTGAACCAACCTACGAATAAATATTTTAATTTCGAACTTTAATTTAAAAACTCTACGATCTTTCGTCCCGACCCAATAATTTGAGCACCCAGTGTGATTTCGAGCTGGTGTTGAGAACGGCATGCTACATACACACATAGCGCCAGAAAGCATAAGTTATCGGTGTGCTGGCACTTCTTTTCCCTCGGTGCTGTACATGGTTCGGTACTTACGGCCACGCAAGCACAGCCCATATACCACGATATCATTCGCCCACGGCTTTCTCGAAAGATCACTTCGTTTTCGTGGCGGGCACGCAGCTTTACGTAACGCGTGCTCCGTGGAGTGAAAGTTGCTGGGTAGCGTTGCATTTTAAACTTGCTCCAGTAAACAATTTGCTAGGCTGACCCGATCGATTCCCTTCCACGGAGAAAGAGAGAACGCTGCACCGGTCGTTTCTCTGTGTCAAGTTCGGTCAACGCACAATTATCTCCTGCGACGCATCCCCCTCCGCCCCCCCCCCGGGCAGCAGCGTTATCAATTCTGTGCCGCCTTCTCGCGCCTCGGATTCCAATAATTTTCTTGCCCCCTTTCCATTAACTCCGCTACCATGCAAGAAGGTTGCTGCTCGAGATCGTGGCTTCCATGCATTTTACACCCTTCAGTTCATGCACACCCTTTAATGCAAAATAAAAATTTTCTGATTTGCAACAAACTGGAGTGGAATAGAAATTTATTTTCTCGAACTCCAGCGAGTCCTACGCCTATGCCCGAGATATTTCTGACTTACTTAGTTCACTGATAGTTTTAATAGGGCTTTCGCCCTATTACGAATAAGGGCACCTATGCGCCACCTATGAGTCACGAATTGTATTATATAATATATTATAGTAAATAATTCTCATATTATATACTACAATAAATAATTCTCATATTATATGCTATAATAAATAATTCTCATACTATATACTATAATAAATAATTCTCACACTATAATAAAAGTATTGTCACATTACTTTCAGCTTATTAAGTCTATTAAGAAAGGAAATCAATTTTGCTCCCGTTTCTTGATGTAGACAAGTTTCAATAAATATCTTTTATTGATTAATTTTAATGACTAATTAATAAATATATTTACTACTTTCTTATTGTTTTATAAATTCTTTCACACATGCATGCAACTAAATTTTGAAAAAAGTTACTCTGTTTTGAAGAACGTACTTTTCCGACGGAGTGTACATCCATGTTCAAAGTTCTATTTCGGAGCAGAGAAAAAGTGCTGTTGGGAACAATTTTGGTTCTACACCCTTTGTAAATTATACCTGGCCAGACCTTTTTTTAAAATAAATTTTTACAATCACGTATAAATACACTCGGTGTAGTTTGAACATATCGGATATTTTTAGAAAGTTTAAGGTGAAACCAAGTGTCTGAAATTCGTCGAGACAGTAAAAAAAATTCGCATAAATAACGCTCCTAACACCTGTTTGGAATGGATGTCCGGGTATGCTAATTCTGGGTCCGTGAAATTCGTTCCGTGATGGCAGAATTGTGTTGAAATTGAATTCGGAAAAAATTTCAACAGCTGTTAGAAAGATTATTGTCACTGGTTTGTGGATATTTGTGACAAACGTGTGAATCATTATTTTTAATCTTTTAAAATTTTTATTTTGCATAAATAACATAAAACATAGACATTCTACATAAGTACATGCATATGCAAAGAACATACGTAATATATTCGTACACGCGCTTTTTAAAATGAATATGCAAAGCGTATGTATCTATATATCTATATGTATGTATATATAAAAATTATATTTTTAGAATTCTTCAATCGTAAAAAACAATTCTGACCTGGTCATATTGCCTGATGTTTTTCCATAAAAGTATACAGTCTATTCATATTATAAACGAGCCCCTACAGTAACGCCTCGATACATGTAAATAATAGAATAGCCACCTAACTTTTCGAACGAAACTTTTACCAGCGTGTTCGTGACGTTTCCCCGATTAAAACGAGTCCAAACACGATGCAATTCGGAGCCCGTTTACTCATGTAATCCACGATACAAAATTCAAATGATCAATTCACATAATCGAGGTTTTACTGTACCGAGGATTAAACGAGCAAATATGCTCCGAATTGCGTCGTGTTTGGGTTCGTTTTAATCAGAAAAATGCCACGAATACAACAAGAGTGTCACAAAAAATAATTATAAACAAAAAATTTTTGTCACCGAATTAATTATTGTTTCAAATATCGAGGCATTGCTGCACTCCGGAAAAAAGTTGCCCGATCGGCGCGATAAATCGCAGCATGTTCGAGTCCGTTTACGCAGCCAGTAACGCAACCTTCACCTAGCCAGTTCGGGTCGAAGCGGGTGCAACGTGCATTTGCATAAAGGAGTTGCATGCGGTATTATCGCGTCGGATCTGTCTCAGGCGCGATACGTCTTTTCGCGAAGCGACGCGGCGGATCTGGCCTTGTCCCAAACCTATATGCCCGTCAGAGATGATTGATTGTCTCCAGAAAATACATAATGCATGTAAACGGACCGGACGGGACGGATAATAACCCGCTCGAAAATACAGAACCGTGATCTGTTGCGCGCGCTGTGTCACGCATCGCCTAAACTCCACTGCAGTGGACGCATACCCTTTCTACCACGAGGGAACTTGGCACAGAACGCATTCTCCTGATAACCCATCGAATATATCAGCAGCTCAATTCCGTTCAAGGATATTTCTCACTTTTCCAATCTTTATCCAGTCTCTTCTAAATTGGTTAATAAATTGTCACTTGACAATGCAAAATTTCCTACGGGTTCTACATGGGAAGCTACTCGAAATAGGTGCGGAGTAGGCTATCCTCTTTCACTGAACGTGACATACTTGTTCACACATGAACGGGACAGTTATTTAAAAATAATCAACAGGTAAATCCTCTAATTGGATCACCGGCGAGTTCAGAAGCCAATAAAAATTCCGACGATACAAAAACCACTTTTCTGAGCGTTATTATACAATATTATAGCAAGCCTACTGTTGGCTCCACTTACTCTTTGCTCTCTGCTCCTGTTATACAAAGTTCGGGGAGAGTACGATTTCCGTGGCCCCTCGTTTTGAGGTTATATTTGTGTTCTTGGGGTTATTTAAAGAAAAAAATGTATATATAACATTGTGTCGAATCAGCCTGGTTTAGCCGGTAAAGTAGATTTATTGTTTTTTATAAATCTGCAAATATTTCGGTAACTATGCGAAATACGGGAAAATATCACGATACTTTTTTGTAGAAAATTAAATTTCCAACAATTTATGTCGTATGACATTTTTCTATTAGCTGCGCAGTTTCCGAGTATATTTATATTTCGGTGAATTTGCAGACCAACTGCCTCTCCCTCGAAATAATCGGGAACGTAAAGGCTCCGTTCTGAAAAGATCACATTCTGGATGACATCTACAATGGGAAGATTATGTGAACAGAGTGAGTTATGGTTAGGTCGTGCGAGGGGGCGGAGAGGGCCGGCCCGTCCACGCATACGAAAATACAGGGGCAGTATAGCAATAATTTCAAAAAAATTATTTTATTTTTAGTTTAATTTAGTTTGGTTTCGTTTAGAAAAACGTCATAGGACATAAATTGTTGGAAATTTAATTTTTCACAAAAAAGGTCTCTTGATATTTTCCCATATTTCGCATAGTTTCCAAGATATTTGCAAGTTTATAAAAAACAGGAAATCTACTTTACCGGCTAAACCAGGCCGATTTGACACCATGTTATACATACATTTTTTTCTTGAAATAAACCCAAGAACACAAATATAACCTCAAAACGAGGGGCCACGAGGGGTTTCTATGGAAACAAATAAAAAATTAGGAAAGTTGCAACCCCTCGATCCGCTTGGTCGACCTAATGCTTTAAAATAAAGCGAGTTCTCCTTATTGAAAGACCCTGTGTTAGCCTATCGAGCTAGCTAGAGCCTGTTCGAAGAATCCACGAACATCACCGGAGACTAGTACCGCACTGGCAGGGCCCCGAAGAGGACACGAGGCTGGTCGCCGGGTCCTCGTGGCGTGTTGGATCGGTGAAATCTGACCTTGCGTCCGGCGCACGGCGGGGCAGCATACTAGAAATTCCGGCGCGTTGTTCGTTACGTCCGGATCGGGCTACGTCGAGATCAATATACGGTGTATCCCGGTGCGGCGAGGACGCCTGCGCCACACCGGACCCGTTGGAGTAGGTCGATCCGGGAAACCGGAGAAAGAGAGTGCCGCGACGCACACACGACGTCGAGGACTCGAGTTACAGTAGCCGGGCAGAACATCATCCTCCTTCCGTCACTGGTCGAATCGTCGTCAACGTCCGCTGCACGGTAACAACGACAAGAAGTCGGCAACGACCGTCATCCCGGCCACCACGAGGACGACCACCACGGCGACGGAGAGGTCGACCACAAGACCAAGAACAAGAACGAGAACGTTCGGAAACGTTCGACATACCCTGACGGGTCGTGACGCGTGTGCCCCAACTGTGAACACGACTGCGAGCCGACAACCCCGCGGACAACCGGGGCGAATCCGGCACCGGAACCACGCGGATTTCTTTCCTCGATCTAGCACATCCTGTTCGCCTGAGAGTCCCGAGGAAGACACCAAGAGCACCGGCAGCTGCGGCCACGCTGGCAAATCACGACTTATGCGTCTGTACCGAGCAGGTAACGATCCTCTAGACCCCTTCCGTGGGAGGACTCGAAAGGAGGATGATCAATCGGTTAGGGGATCACCATCATTGGTCGCTTTTGGCTCCAAGCTAGACTAGCTAGACTAGTCCTAGCTAACCGAAGTAGCTAAGCCTTTTATTGGTAGATCTCCGGGGTCTCTTTAGAGTCCCCGCTGGTGTCAGCTTTGCTACCCCCCGGCTCCACGAGCTCTGTGTGACGTGCATCGACGTGTCCTCTTTGCGCATTGTGTTCCCCTCAGAATTGCAGTGATACGTCCTCTATCGTTGACTGTCCACTTTCTGCTGAAGGATTGCGGGTTTGGAGCTAGACTTGGTTGCTGCATCTAGACTGGGAGTGGTTCCTAGCCTAGCCGGCTAGGGAGTCCACCGATCTTTTGAGTCTTTCTTACACCTTTTGTGACCTGGCGCTGTCTCTACCTTGTGTGATCAATCCTATCGCTGACTGGTCCCATTTATTCTTGCACAGTGCTACGTGTGCCTAGTCTCAGTTTCTCTCTCGGCCTCCTCCTCCCCGGCGCATCGATTTAGCCCTGCTGGCTTGATTCGCTTCTCCATGGATGGCTTTTTTTTATTGTTCTTCGGGAAGTCTCTTCAGCAGTTCCGTCCGATATCCACGATTAAAACTGGGGAACCGGTTCATCGCGATACTCTTCAGAAGTGGAGATTGTTGGGTCGCTCTGGCTGCCTCTCGTTCGGGGAATAAACGATCCGAGAGATAAGAGGATGATCCCTCGAAATACTCTCGATCGAAAACATCTCGGGATCTGTGTTTGCTCGGCGGCCAATGTTTCGTCGAACAAATGCTGCGAAAGTTCTATGTCCACCGCATTGTTTGATCACGATAAGGCCATTGCGCCGTATAATCGCCCAGCAAATAGGGATTTAATGGCGCACGGACTCCATTAACGCGGTCCTCTCTGTCTTGCCTCCAGCCGTAGATTAGACGACGTTCTAATGGAGGTCGAAAGTTTTGTAAAGTTCTGTAAAGAACGAAATTTTTTACTCATCAACTAACCTTAAAAAATTCTAGAAAACAGCACACTTCTAGGTAGTCCAGGTGGTCTGAGCTGGGTTTCGAAAACGGACGATTATTCCGCCATTTTTTAATATTTTGTTGCGGGAAAAATTGGGAATAAGGTTAAGGGTTATGTTAATATCCCTGTAAAAAACGGAATTTCTCACTCGTCTATTAACCTTACAAAAAAATTCCGAGAACAGCACATTTCACCTGAACTGGGGGGGGTTGACTACTGAACATGATAGACTGGGGATGTTGTATTATTTGCGAGTTCCTGCTGGCCCTTCGTTTCATAGAGGTACCAGCGAGTCGTGTATTCTGGAATCCGAGCCGCTCCGGTTGCCGATATGAAATTCTGTTTCCATTAGAAATGGATCGATAGAGGATGGTGGGAGAGCGCACCTACGTTGCTCGTCGCCACGTTGATAAACGTGGTTATCGGTACGAAACCGCGACTGGAATTCTAGGCTGTTATTTTGCTCCGCGTGATCGGCGGCGGAGGGAGGGGGAACCCCATTGCACACGTGACAACGCGAATATTTCATGGGGCGTCGGTGAACCGCGAGCGTATCATTCTCTAACAAAATGAAGATCTCCACATTTTAAAATTTCGCTTGGCCACTTGCGTCACAAATGCATAAAATCCGAAAGCTAGTTTAGAGGATAGCATCATCCTCTAGATCAGGGATGAGCAACCCGCGGCTCGCGGGCCGCATGTTGCCCGCCACACTTTCTCGTGCGGTCCTTCAAAGATTTTACATTTTGACTTTTAAAAATTCCTACAGTGTCCCGCTGTTTCACAAAAGACACATATATCTTTCGCCGTTTTTTTAAATAGTATTTCTATTAATTAGTGTTTTATTTCTGTAATCTTTTATACTAGGTTTATTGTGTTAATAAAGAGATAATTTGATTTCATCATTCAGTGTTTGTGTTATCGTAACTTTCTTGCACGCGGCCCGCACAACATTTTTAAAATTGTAACTGGCCCGTTGTAAAAAAAGGTTGCTCATCCCTGCTCTAGATAAACTGTGCTGCCCAAGGTGGTTCTGATCCCACTTTATAAAAACTGTAGGTCCCGTCGCGAAATAACCCTGGCTCCAATGACCTTGAAACGTGAAGATCTGCTAAAAAATCGATTTTTGAGGTCATTATAATAACTTCCCTACAAATCGGGAAGTTAAAAAAAAATCGTCTAGAGTTAGACTCCGAGAGAGCTAAATCCTTGAATTTTTTTAAAACTGTAATTCTTGTTTTATAAAAGTTTTACCAACTCGTTAACAATAGTGTCCACAGTTATGGACATAGAGGCACCGGGTTGGAAAAAAGGGTGTTACAGCGGAGAGCTGAAAGATGGAAGAAGTTCTTCCGCGGGGGTAGGGTTCACACGTCACGACCGAGTGATTAACAATCAACTCTTATCTGTTCGGACGATTTACGTGATTCAGCTGCATCCGATGATTACAGCACGAGCGCGACGCCTTGTTACCGTATCGCTCGGAAGCGGATTACGCTGTGTTTTTACATAATAGGATTTCATCGACCTAACAAAACCAATGGGGTTGTCTCGCGAGTCGGTCAGATCACACGGAAGAATATGTTTAAATATTTCTGTATTATGTCGCCGATGATGCCATTCGCAGTTAAAGCCACTGATATTAGCGAAAATATCGGGTCCGAAATGTTACTTAGATCGTGTACAAGCAGGTTTCTTCGTAATGATATTTTTAAGGAAGTAAATATAGTGCGAATTATGCCGTGTCTGGTATCGTTTCAATCAGAAAAGTGTCACGATTATGTTTATAGTGAATATAACTACTTTTGAAACCATCGGTTCGGATAGTCGAGGTTCTATTGCATCCTGGATTAAACAGGCAATTCGGATCCAAATCGTATCGTGTTTAGGCTCGTTTTAATCAGGAGAATGTCACCAATATGTTGGTAAAAATTAAAAGGACTACATCCTGCGATCAATTTTTTAGAAATATTCTGCACATCTCTTCCACGTTATTGCTATCCATTTTTAACGTTCGATATACGTTGCCGGAAGTGTGCTCGCGACATTACGAAGCCTGTCTTGGCTTCGTGTTGGGAATTACCGCGGTGACATTACGCTAATACGCAACCGTGATTGTTGCACATTGGTTATTTGTTTTCCTCATCGTTCTTATCCGAACAGATTATTGTTAGATAACATAGATATAATATGAGATATCGGATTTTTGCGATTCGTGAAAATAAAAAATACTGAAAAGGTTGTCACTCAATGCGATAATAATTGTCTAACGCAATTGCGCAAAATATTTTTTACAGTTCCATGGAAAATACTTTTTAAATTATATTTAAAGAATAGAAATGACGAAGTATTTGAAATCATTAATTTATTCATTATTCGAGATAATAATTCATTATTTGGAATGGTCCATATGTTTATTAGTTGTTGTGTTTGAAATAAAAATTTATGCAAAATAAAAATGTTCCACATCGATTGTGGGAAGCAGGAATAAAGTAGAAATGGTTTTCATCCCTTAATGATTTGTTTAGTTTAAAAACAACGGTATAATATTTTCAAATTTTTTAAATCTTGTACTGTTTTATGCTGTATACCGATCAGCAGAGTTGGGCAAAATGTAATTTCAATTACAATTACAATTACTTGCCAATTGCTGTAATTTGAAATTGCAGAAATAAAATTACGATTAGTAATTGCAACTACTTTGGCTCAACCAGTAATTGTAATTGCGGACGACAATTCAAGTCAAACAATTACTTCAGTGTAATTGTTCTTTTAAACCACTAGTTTTTATGTTTTGGATCATTTAACAGTTTTCTTATTGTAATTATTAGACTGCGGATCTTTATGCATAATAAAAATGTCTTACCTGAATTGCGACAAACTGGAGTGAAATAGAACTTTATTTTCTTCCCTATTATATTTAGTAGGTTGAGAATAATATAACAGTATGTTTAAATTTTTCTAATATTTTTGTTATTTTAAATTACACCTACTCATTTTTTGTCATAAATGCATAAAATCCGCAGTCTAGTAATTATAGTCCACTTTTGCACATGCAATTGAAGATGTAATTAAATACTCATGTAATTAATTACTGCCCAACTGTGCCGATCAGCAAACCAAGGATGATCCGATCGACCCGTCGCTGGTCGTCGTCGTTTGTCTTACCTTTCGTTTGTCCGACGTCACGACGGAGAATGAGGTTCATTGACAGTCTCCAAAGCGTCGATATCATCGGTTCGCATAATTTCCCGAGTCGCAGACACGTCCGCGTGTAAAACTCTTGCTATCATGACTTTGGCATGGTTGGCCCCACGAAAAACTCGCCCGGACGAGCGCTAGTGATCAAATGACTGAATGAAACGCGGACCGCGCAAAATTTTCTGAACGACTCTGCCACAACACGGGAAAGACTACGACCGATACACAAATGTACGCTGCACGTTCACGCGTGTGCATCCTGGGAAAAATCATCACCGATGGTCCGGCACACTGAACGTTTTTAACAGGCCGCCCGCGAACCTAACTCTGTTCCCTTCCTGCGAATGGACGTGAAACGCGGCAAATTCGTGTCACAAACACTCTTTCGAACCGATCCTGATGACTGCGCCAGGCTCTTGAGATGATTTGGCTCACTGAAGATAGGTTTGTGCACCGACGAACCGATACCTCAAATTGCGGGAGAGATTCGTACCAATAAGAGCAGCATCCTCTAAAGTTGGACACCCAGGAGAAAGTTCATTTTTAACATATTTTTTGAACAAATTATTTTTTAAAAAATCAGTTCACACTAAACGATTCGCCATCCGAAAACGCGCAAATTGGATTTTGAAATTTTCGTCTAGGTCTAATAGTTTCGGAGATATTCAATAAAATGGACTTTTCACCCCAACGTCGAGGGCTATTTTCACCCTTTTAACGTGGATGTCGACAGCTATAGAAAAATACGTGTCAAATATTATTTTGAGCTTTGTATCATACCAAAATTTCATTAAAATCATCAATAGCATCATCCCTCAAAGTTAGACCCCCAAAAAGTCAACCTTAAATGGTTGTTTCCTTAAAAATTATAATTATTCTAGATGATACTCCATGATAATACTTAGGTCCACAGATGACAAAAAGGAACAATTTCGTGTATAAGCTATTTTGAATTTAAAATTAAATTATAGTTATAGAGGGTGGATAGTGATCGAGGTTTCTTTTGTTGCAGAAACATCCAGGATATCATCCAGAGGGAAAAGATCGGTGTACAGCAAAGGTGGCGGTAGTAGGACATTGTCCAAGCGATTCATAAACGGCAACACCATCACTTTCGCACGGTATAATCGTTTATTGCGAGCAACCTGCGAGTTAACCACTCCAACCTGGTACCCAGGCATTCTTAGTGGCACAAGCAACGGACAGGCAGCGTGTATGATCATTGAAAACCACCCCCCTCTGCTCACCAAACCGAGGCAATATCTGCATCAAGATACCACCCAACGATTTCTGAACCACCTGGTCCTGCCTAAGCACAGGACCTCAAAATTTTCCAGGTTGATCTTCTTGTTTCACTTTAGGGCTGCTCTTTACTTTACCGGACTCAGAATTAGTACCTTTCTTCTACGAATTATGATGTATTGGGTATGTAATCCAGTAGATTTGCACCTGGCGCGGATGCAGATCGAAGTTTCGAACCTCTAGGATCAATAGTCGAGGAGTTATGGTCGCTTAAAGTTGAGCATACTTCCAGTTTCTTGACAGGCAAGGGCGCCGCCATATTGGTTTGTAGTAACGGTCGCACGCAGCTTACTGAGTTGGTTAGGATTAGGTTGGAGGGAGCGGCAAGGTAAGCGGCTCGCGGTCGTCACTACAAACCAATATGGCGGCGCCCTTACCGGCCAAGAAACTCGAAATATGCTCAACTTTAAGCGACCGTAACTCCTGAACCATTGATCCTACAGGCTCGAAACTTCGTAGGAGAAAGGTACTACTTTTGAGTCCGGTGAAGTAAAGTTTACCCCACTCTAGCATTACTCTAAAATCAAATTTACGCAGTAACGTCTTCAAAAAATGTTCCAAGATCTTTGTAACAAAGTTTCTGGCCAACCAACCACGTTGCTAATTTAATGGAAAAGATTGTTCGCTTTCAATTATTTCTTTGTGAAACCTTCGCCAGTTCCTTCGAATTTTTACTCTGTCGTCCACCTAGAACAGACTGGCGAATGTTCAGAATTGTTCTGTTGGGCTGTATTATTTACGTGAAATTAGATGACTGATGGAACACATGATCTGTTGCAGTAATAGGCATCGGAAGCTACAGTCGTTCAGAGAAACGTGACTGACGTCGGTGGGTAGTGCGGCTTACCTTACCGCAGACAACGAGAATCACCCTGACTCGACACGTAACGAGCTACCATCGGGTAGCCATTGCCTGGCAACGTCGCTGTACAGTAATCAAACTGCCGCTGGGAAGCGTGGAAAGTAGAACCAGAAGGACGAGGACGAAGACGTTACCTACTTGAACGAAGCCAACGATAGGGGGTCAAAGGGACCAGAGAACGAGAGAGAGAGAGAGAGAGAGAAAGTTAAACGGGAAAGAACATCAGCAACAACAACGGAATATCACGGTTCGAAGCCGTCGCTCTCGCCGCTCGTGGCTCGTCGAACAGGGTTCGCAACGACGTCTCATCTGTGGTCGCAGTCGTATCCGAAGAAGGGAGGGATTCAATCACCGAGTAGGAACAGAGAGAAAAAAGATCGGTCACCATGGGGAGCCTGAACGTGAATCGCAACGTGAGCGATGCGTTTTACCGGTACAAGATGCCGCGGATCCAGGCGAAGGTCGAAGGGAAAGGTAACGGGATCAAGACGGTGATCGTGAACATGGTCGACGTGGCGAAAGCCATCGGCAGACCGGCCACCTATCCTACCAAGTACTTCGGCTGTGAGCTGGGTGCGCAGACACAATTCGACTTCAAGAACGAAAGATTCATTGTGAACGGTTCACACGACGCCATCAAATTGCAAGATCTCCTCGACGGATTTATCCGGAAGTACGTCCTATGCCCGGCCTGCGACAATCCGGAAACCGAGCTGGTAGTCAGCGCGAAGAAATCGACAATCTCGCAGGGGTGCAAGGCGTGCGGCCATCACGGATTATTGGAAAGCAACCATAAATTGAATACCTACATCCTGAAGAATCCACCGAGTCTGAATCCCGCGGTCCAGGGCAGCTCTTTGACGGAAGGGAAACGGGGGAAACGTTCGAAACGCGCTAACGGCGATACCACCACCACCACCACCGCCACCGCCAACGGCGATCGATCCGGGTCACCGGAGAACGACACCAGCGCGAAGGACATCGTGGTCGAGGTACCCGAGAAGATCCCCGACGAAGATGGGGATGATGTTAATTGGGCAGTCGACGTGTCGGAGGAAGCAGTGAGAGCCCGTCTTCAAGATCTGACTGAGGGAGCGAAGGGGATGACCATCAGCGATGATCTCGATAAGCCTGAGAAAGAGAGAATGGACATGTTCTACAAGCTGTTGAAATGTCGTCGGGACGCCGGCCAACTGGACAACCATAAGGAGCTAGTCGCCGAGGCTGAACGGCTAGAGATTAAGATTAAAGCGCCGTTGATCTTGGCCGAACTGCTCTTCGATCAGAACATTGCTGCTCAAGCGAAAAAGTACCGAGTATTGTTACTCCGTTTCACCCACGACGACACCAAGGCACAGAAGTATTTAATCAGGGGAATCGAGCAAGTGATAGCCCTCCACAAGGATTCTTTAATGCCCAAAGTACCCGGCATTTTGAAGGTAAACATTTTGAAGGTGTAGCTGAGTCTTTACCTTCTAGATGGACGACCTTTCAACATTTCAACCCTTCGCACTTGACTGTCCCCTTTAAAGGGACATCGTAAACGGTACTCTGAAAAGTCTCCAAGTGCGAAGAGTTAAATGGCGATTGTCTGTAGAAAAATCATTCAATTTTGCTATAGGGAGTACGAATAAACTGCAGTGCGTAGTAATACAGGGTGCGCCATCTTTTATGTCGGTATGTGAATATTGAATAACTTTTAAAAAAGCAACCGATTTCCATATATGAGGTATTTTTATTTAATTTGGTCTTTTACAATTTATTCGGACTAGTTTTTGAGTACAACATCAATCAAGTGGCCGCCTTTATTGGCCAAAGCAAAATGTGCCCTTTTTGCTGCGTTTTCCATCACTTTTTCGAGCATCTCGGGCGGTATAGCGATGATTGTGGCACGAATGTTTTTGACACCACACGTCCAGGGAATTTTCGTTGCAGAAACTGCATTGTTTGATTTGCAGTGTGGCATGGCGCACCGTCTTGTTGAAACCAGTAACCGTCCAGATTAAAATTGTACTGAATTGACGTTTCAAAAACATGTTTACTCAAGTCAATCGGTTGATAAATGTTAAAGTTATTCAATCTTTACATACCGACATAAAAGATGGCGCACCCTGTACAGATTGTTATAGCACAGTTGAATGCAAAGAACAGTTACGACGCGTGAAATCCAATAAAAATGAGGAGTCAACTCACAGGTTAGGGGTGTTAATAATTATCGTTTGCTTGCAGCTCTTTTACGACGCAGATATTTTGGAGGAGAAAGCTTTATTCGAGTGGGCGAGCAAAGTAACTAAAAAGTATGTGTCGAAAGATTTGTCTCAAGAAATTCACGACAAAGCTGCGCCGTTCATAACATGGTTGAAAGAAGCCGAGGAAGAGGATTCAGAATCGGAGGAGGAAGACGACGACTTAGAAGTCAGTATAAATAGATCTTTTTTCCTTGGAATTCATTTAATCGAAAAAGGTGATCGGTTCTAATTGTTTCTCTTTTCTTTCTTTTTAGATTGAATACGATGATAGAGCCAAACAGTCACTTAAACCGCAACAGTCACCGCCTGCGCAGAAGCCTGCCGCAGTCAATGAAGATTCGAACGACGAGGATGATTTTGATATCGATGCCATTTAAAGATACAAACATGTTCAATAGTCGGACATGTGGGGGAATATTATATAATATTATAGAGAAGATGCTGGAGAAGAAACATGTGTCCGATAAAACCGATGATTGAAAACCGATCGTTTCGCAGATGATACAAAGAGTCGCAACGCAATCTCTTATTATACACATAGTATTTTGTTATTTTAGGCCACGGAGTGATATTGTAATGCCAGTAATGACTATTACGATTTAAATGAGAAATTTTAACTGTTTCCCACGTTTAGCAATATTTATCTTGTACGGTATAACAAAAAAAAAAGTACCTTTTAATTGTTTTTAAACTTTTAAAGGTAATCGAGGGTTACCTAATATTATTATTCCTAATTATTATTCGAAGGTTTTTTGAAACAATCGATGCTGCTGTAATAGTATGCCTTGATGGCGCATGTCTTAGAAAACGAACGACGAAATGATAATTGATAGTTCACATCACCGTTACTGGGAAGTTGGCCTGCTAAAAGCGTTCTCTATTGTATCTATTTACTATTCAAATAACAATTATTCAAATAAATATGGTTTACTGCAATTTACAACGGTGTCTCTGTTCGATCGAATCCACGTGCATAGATTAACATAGTGGGACACGGAATATTAGACTTAGATTATTTTGCAGGATTATTTTGTATATATTTGTTTTTTAAAGTCTTACAAATTTTTGAGGTCTTGTAAGAAGAACTGCGTTCAGAAAAATCCTGTAAAGTGAACCGTTAAATATATATGAGCGAATTCGTGGTCTGAATCGGCCAATCGAGGCAAGCGTGAGGCAAAAGCGTCGTGGAGGGGAAAGATGGGAGACCTCAGACCACTCGATTCTAGAATTGTAAGGGTGCGGGATGCGCGTTCTCATTTCTCGAAAATACAAAGATGGGATTTTTCACTAATCAGAAGCGCTAGATAAAAGATCAATCTAGGCCGTGGTCGCCTTCGAAAGTCCTATTTTTACGGTTTTTTACGTTATTTTAACGAAAGAATAGGACTTTTGAGGGCGATAGCGGCCTAGATCGATCTTTTATCTAGCGTTTCTGACTACCGAAAACCCCCATTTTTGTAATACCGAGAAATAAGGACGCGCATCCCGCACCCTTGCAGTCCTGGAAAAACGAGTCTACTCCCACAACAAGAACTGAATATTCTGTATATCTCATTTTTACTAACAACGGTTTAAAATTTAAAATGTGGCTTCAACACATACCTTTTATGTTGCAGAAATTATTTTTATCGTGTCACGTGTCCAGTTGTATACAGGGTGTCTCAAAATTCCTTCGACATCCGGAAATGGGAGGTCCCTGAGATCGTTTGAAGCAACATTTTCCTTTGCAAAAATGACGTCCGCGGCTTTGTTAAGGAGTTATTAACGAAAAATACGTTTGTGCCAACACGCGTCTACGTCGCGCTCTGATTGGTCCGTGTTTTTCGCTAATAACTCCGTAACAAAGCCGCGGACGCCATTTTTGCAAAGGAAAATGTTGCTTCAAATGATCTCAGGAACCTCCCGTTTCCGGATGTTGAAGGAATTTTGAGACACTCTGTAGTCTTGCACATTTTAAAACAAGTTTAATATCAATATTTGTTTAACTGCACGGTGAAAACTGGATTTCTCTTCGAGATTGAATTTTTCAGAAACTTACCCAGATAGCACACGACGTCTTAAAGTTTAAAGACGTCCATTTTACGTCTATTTTAGGTCTGAAAATCTTACGTCTTAAAAAGGCGTCTTTAAGATCATAAACAGTGCGGATCTTATATATAGCCATAATCTAGCAGTAAGTATATTAGCATTGGTATTATTTTTCCGAGTCAATGTTGTTGCTTCAATTTCAATTTTTATTGTAATTGTAATTTTTATTATTTTTATTTTAATTGCAATTGTTATTTTTATTACACTTTTATGTCAATTCCACATGCGTTCTTCTAATAAAGCTATTTATTAGTTTAACTTTAAACTCGTCTTTGTCAAAATCTATTCTTACTCTCCCTTCTTCTGATTTTATTAGGATTTATGGACATTTAAGACATCGTGTGTTATGTCCTACGAACGTCTCCTGATCGTCTTGTATACGTCAAACAGACGTCTTTGTGCTATCTGGATAGTCAAGATTTCTTTTGTGATAGAGCTTATGGTAGCCAAAGGTTCACTTGCAACTGTATGTATGTATACGTATATGTATAAGCACTGTGTCTAGATGACCAAACAGGCCCTTCACTTCTGACTGAAACATAACTGTGAGAATATCCAGTGTTGCACAGTATTAAAGTCATTATATGCTTGTCATATTGTCTGATAAATATTTGATTCACTGAATCAATACTGCACTTATTACACATCAATAATTTCGATCCCAATTTATGCGTAAATCGTCGCTGTCACTGTCGCGTGTTATGAATATGCGCTGTCAAAATCATTGTATTTTGACGAACGGAGAATTGAACAATTGCGATGAAGAATTAATTCTCTAATCGAAGAATTGTTGAAATTTCGATTATTTTTCCTAAACAGAGAAACGCTCAAGGTATGGCGTGGGTTAGGTATTCATAGTGTTTCATATTTTTCTGATATTTCTTTCAGTTCACTAATCAAATCGATCGACTCCTGGAACGGAGCTCTGTATTTTCTCAAATTATGGCCAATTTCGAAAGGCTGACAAGCGTGAATAAAATATGCCACCGAGGTGTAGTTAGATGATACATTAGAATCTTAGAGCAGACGTGGTTTAGCATCGGTTGAAATGGAAGTATTCCAAGGGAACTATAAAATCTATCAGTCTGTGATGTGTCTGTCTGGACTGTGGCCCTACGATAATTCGATTTTGACGTGGATCCATAGAATCGCTTACACTCTGCTTTTATTGGGATGCATGGTGGTCCAGGTGATGATATTCAACTCGCTGTAGGACGTTTATTCAGAATCAGTTTGATCTTATCGGGACGTGCTTTTCCCTTCTTAAATTAATTTCTATTTTCAAAGAATTAGATGCTGCATGGTTTCGTTTCAAGTGTACGAAATAATTTTCAGGTGGCCACGATGAAAAATGTGAAAATGTCGCTGAACGAAACGATCGGAATGATATCTTTCGGTGCTCAATTGTTATTATATTTTATACGATACTCGACGACCATCCTGACCTTCTCAACGGTGAGTTCGAGAATGTTTTAAATAATAATCAGGATTATCTAATTCGTTTCGTATGACTTCAGACGAAATACGTGCTTGACAATATGCAAAACGATTTTACTATGCTGAAAGATCCTATCGAGGCGGAGATGTTGTTAAAAGATTCAATTTTGGCGAAACGCATCCTGACGCTATATGTCGGTAAAGACGCCTGAAGTGCGGCAACCCGACCAACAGAGGTGTCGGCTTCCAACCTCTGTTAATCGGGTTGCCGCATTTCAGGCGGATTTTCAATTGTTAATAACTAAAACACGAAGCTCAAATCGCATTTTTTAATTTGTTATTTCCGTGTTACATCGTCATGCAGAACCAGCCCTTAAATTTTCTCCCACCTGAAATATAATTCAATATTTCACTGAAGCTTGAAATGAATGAATGAAATATAAAACGTTTTATTAACGATAAAATATTTATTGGAATACAGTCTAAAAATATTTCTAAAAATATAGGTTGATCGCATTTGTATAAAAATTGAATTTTTCGCATTTGTATAATAATCGTCTTTTGGTAGAAATTATGCAATAAGTTACCGATTTATATTAAATTTCCGCGTAATTTCGCATTGAAAGTTCCATGGACGGACCGATCTCATTCACGTGAGACATTTCGATTTTTTCAACTAGTCCATTCCGAATTTTAGGTCTGACGTGTACAGGATCGTTGTGCATAATCGGAACGTTAGGAGTATCCACATTCCTGGAATCGGATATTCAGATTCGATTCCTGTATCTTCTGGGATATTTCTACGACGAGAAAAGTTTGCGGACTAATCTCACTTGTTTGCATATTATTATTTCAACAATGCACGGATTGTTAACGATGGTTTGCTCGGAAGGAACCATCACTGTTTTGGGTAGTCATTTGAGTGGATTGTTACACGTAACTAGGTAAAATCATTTTGCGGAACTGACCGCCCGTCGGTGGAATTCTTTATTTTATTTTTGTCGTTTTTATTTCTGAGTCGCCAGATTCAGATTTGTGTCCCCACTCTGCCTTCCCCTTCCACGACGCTGCTCCCCACGTGATCGTAGACGGTGGAGGCAGAGAGAGGGTAACTCCCCCCCCCCCCCTCGATTCGTGCTCCCTTCACAAGGCAACTCTTAACAACTTCATTGCCACATGTAGACTGGATTTTGTGCATTGTTCATCATTTATTCATCACTTATTAAAATTATGAATATTTATTTGGTACCAGTATCTTGCTATTTATTTTTAATTCAATTTTTATTCACAACGAAACGAATACTTATTTGGTACCAGTATCTTACTATTTAGTTTTAATTCAATTTCTATTCACAACGAAAGGAATACTTATTTGATTCCAGTATCTTGCTATTTATTTTTCATAGAATTTTTATTCACGAATCCGCAGTCTAGTTACAGTGGCCCACAAAAGTGTTCGTGCGCCCTTTAAAACAGAATATATTTTACCAATAATTGTACCAATTAAAAGCATTTATTATATTATAATTTACAAGGTTACACCCAAAAATAAAAAAGGCATTTTTCAAAACTTTTTTATTTGAAAATCTAAAATATATGTTTTGTAGATCTATGTTAGTTATACACATGCTGAAAATTTTATGGAAATCGATTGAGATACACACGAGTTACAAGCGGTTAAAAATGGTGAAAATCGTAGTTTTTCACGACATTCGACCAGTTTCTGATTTCTGATTTCTATGGAATTTTCAGTACGTGTATAATTAACATAGATCTACAAAACACATATTTAAAATTTTCATTAAGGGCCCAAATAAAAAAGTTTTAAAAAATGCCTTTTTTCGCGCACATCATTTAGTAAAGTAAACCAATGCTTCTATAATTGCTTACAAAACTTCAGGTCGTTTGTGTGCAATTATAAAAAAGTTATTCTGTTTCAAAGGGCGTATGAACACTTTTGTGGGCCACTGTATATGTACGTATACCATATTGAGTACAGTCCTTCGACTATTTATTTATATAAATGATACACTAAAAAATGAACAATAAACCATTCTTCGAAATTGCATCCGTTTGTTTCCTCTAGCTACCGACTGCGAAACGCAATCGACAAAGTTGCAACTTCAACTACAGTGAGGAGGATAGATATACAACCAGCTGTGGATTTACATCGTAAAGCTATTGAGTTAGTATATTATTAGTAGACCGCGGATTTTGTGCATTTATGATAATAAAAATGGCTACGCACAATTTAAAGGAGTGGTCATGTTGAAAAGATTTAAGGACATCGGTGTATTAGTTTCAGCTTAATTAGATAATTAAAAGATGAAAAAATTGTTTATTTTGCACCTGTATCTTTTTTTTTAAATATGGATTTTTATACATTTTTCCCCTTTTGTCAATATTTATCATGTTTTATTATAATTACATGCTTTATGTATCTTGCATCTAAAATTACTATCAATGTTACGATGACTATGATAATTATGATTATGAATTCTCGACCGAAGGTATAGTAAAAAGTACGCGGACGACATGATGATGACGTCAGTGGTGATGATATTAGTGGTTGTTTCGTCGTTCGGTGTAAATATATACCGAGTGAGTATCATAAAAATTAAATAAACAGAACTCGAGGGTCGATCGCGACGAATTTTTATCACTCTCATGAAAACGAAACGTAATCAGCCTGTTTTTTCGTATGCCGCAGCTTTATATAAGTATTACAGAGACGAAAGAAATCGATGCAGTGATTCTTTCTCTGCAATTCGTTTTTGCGTACACGGCATTCATATTTGGTAATAATTACAGCGGACAGATTGTGCTCGACAATAGCATTAAGGTTATCGAGGAAATGTAAGTTGCTTGCTCCATAACAATATAAAACGAAAATGAAGAATAACAAAATTACGATTTCGGTTGGGTCTTTCAGTTATCGACGATTTAAAATCCGCCTGAAACGCGGCAACCCGACCAACAGAATTGTTCAAGTCGGGATTTCAGGCGGATTTTTAATCGAAGACAACTAGACTCCGGATTTCATGGAATTATAACAAACAATGAGCAAGTGCAATTTAAAACAGTGAACATATTAAATGAAATGCGTGCTACATTGTGGTTATTATAAGAAAATAATGCACCGACGTTATTGAATGAACCAGATACAATTCGTTATGGTACCGTATACCCACAAAGATGCAGAAAGTGGTACTATTCACGTTCATGAAATGTCAGAGTTTAGTAGCATTCAATCTGGCCGGCTTGTTCATTCTGTGTTTGGAAGGATTGGCAATGGTAAACATTATTTATATTCTACTCCCTCTGTCTCATAATAATAGTAGCCAGTGAATATTTAAACGGGAATTATTGGCGAATGCAACTGTAGGTTATGTTGTAGCGCAAAATTGCGAAGCCTTCAATCTTTCGATTTTTAACCGATTTAAAATAATTAGGTTAACCTAACCTATTTTCTTTTGCTTTTGCTACTGTTATCAGCATTATTGCAAATTAAATTCATCCACTGCTACTATTATTATGGGACAGAGGGAGTATTATTTACGTTCTCGTCACCGAATCTGACAAACATTTTTCTTTCAGATGTTCAGCTCGTCTTTCTCGTATTTTACTCTGCTCTGTTCGGTCCAGTAGAACACTGTGCGTGCCGCTAGTGATTATACGTTTATAGTACTTGAAAATGAGTACGTAACCGTACTCGAAATGTCCAACGGAACCTTCCTAAATACTGTCTACAGTTCTAACAACACTTCCCGTATTTGAATAAACGCGGTAATGGAACAATTGTTTATTTTGATCTTTCAAACATCGATATTACATCGAACATGTAAATGTATGTACTATACAGGGTGGGTCACCTAACGTTGTCACTTCAAATATCTTTGTTGTTTTCAAAGATACAGAAAAAAATTTTTTCGTCATTTGCAGGTTCCAGCGAAAGTCAAATAGCTATACACATATTAGGGAACCCTTGGTAGTGCCATATTGGGAACTCCACGTGGACTGATAATACCAGCTACTGACAATGAGAAAATGAATTTCAGCCCAAACCAACAGTAGGCAAACATCCATATAAATAAACTGAAACTACAGCTATGTTCAAACATTTCAAAATCACTTACCTTCCTCGAGAAATGTACAATCGAAAATCGAGGATCGATACTAAAATCTATAGAATGGTGCAATTGCACTGCACACTGTTGAGTGAACATGGTAAACTATTGTTTGAGGATTTTCTCACTAGAGTGCGACTTCTCCTTTACAAGATATAAGGTAGTGCCATAATAGGCGACTATACCATATTTGGGCACTTTACCTTATAACATCATAATAATCCTGTCTATGGAAATTGGACTTACACCACTTTCATAATCAATCGCTACGCAGTTTTTTAAATTTATTTTAATTTTAAATTGAACAAAGCACTGGCATTTTCTAAGATATTAAATATTAGCTAGTTATAAATAAAAAGTTTACACTAAATTGATCACAAATTATGTGATATCGCATTTTAAAAAAAAATGGACACACCACTTTCAAAATAAACGGTCCAAAAATTACATTTAAAACAAACTTGGACTACTCAAAGCTGGGTCAAGGTAGATCAATTCTTCCTTTTTGTGGCGGCATAACCATCGGCGAAGAAAATAAAACTGATTCTCATTTGAAAAAGGAAATGGAGAGTGTTACATGTTACATCACCCCAACGATGAAACCGAAATATTTATGTAACTGATAGAATAGTTTTACAAGTGAGACGCCGAGTAATTATGATTCTCTTATAAAACCGTACACTTTCCCAGGCATTATCCGCAATTGTATAATAAATCTCGTTGTATTCTTTCTCCAATGATCTCATCGGGTCGTTCGTTTATAAATTATGCGATTATTACCACGACGTGTACACGGGAATGCGATAATATTATACTTGTGGAAACCAGGATATTGCGACAGCCACGAATTTAAGTAATTGGAGAACACGGGGAAGTGGTTCTCGTGTTAACGTCAGCATCCCTTCAACAAATCTTTTAATAGGGTAATAGAGTTCGTTAATGATGATCTATATCAAATTGGACAAACCCATTTTCAAGATTTCACGTAGCACAGGTGTAATTAACTCGGATAGTAACCCACCATTAGCGAGATCCTGGAAAATATTTCTTGCAGTTTCGAGTTGGTACTGGCAAGAAGAAATTTCGACATCGCGCCGAGTCGACGTCACGCCGTTAATTGTAATTATTCTATTATTGCTCGCTCGAGTTCGACGTATGCTCTTTTCCTTTTCTAGGAAACCTAGAACACGTTTATTACAATACTATCGCGTATATTTACTGTTTTATGATTCCTCTCGGCAATTGTTGCAACAGAACTTTGATATTTTATTGTTTTCGGAATGTGAATGTATAGGAAAATTGCAACAGGTTCGTGACGTCATTTCAAGTAACTTTTCCCTTTGCAAAAATGTTCTACGTGGCTTCGTTACGGAGATATTAACGAAAAACGTGGACCAATTAGAGCGCGGACGGATTCCGGCTCGGCCAATGCCAACGCCCGGCTCAGCGCGAACCGTTGTAGTCGTACTTCGATTGGTGCGTTTGGCGTTGATAATAACTGCTCAACGAAACCGCGGAGAAAAATTTCGCAAAGGAAAAAGTTACTTCAAATCAACTCGGGAATCACCTGTTTGATGGAAGTATATTTTTGAATTTCAATTTCAATTTCACTTTTCAATTTCAATTTAAATTACACTTTTCAATTTCAATTTCAATTTAAATTATACTTTTCAATTTCAATTTCCATTTCAATTTCTCTTCAATTTCACTTTTCAATTTCATTGTCAATGTCACTTTTCAATTTCAGATTTCAATTTCAATGTCACTTTTCAATTTCAGATTTCAATTTCACTTTTGAATTTCTATTTCAATTTCACCTTTCAATTTCAATTACAATTTCACTTTTCAATTTCTATTTCAATTCTTATTGTGATTTTAATTGTTATTATTTTTATTGTGATTTTAATTGCAATTGTTATTTTTATTACACTGTTTATGTCAATTCCACATGCGTTCTTGTTCGTTTAACTTTAAACTCGTTTTTGACGAAATCTATTTTTACTCTTCCCTTCATTTCATTTAATTAACATTTATGGACCTTCTTAGGGGCGTCTTAAAGACCTCCCTAATGTCCTACGAACGTCTCCTGAACGTCTTTCAGACGTCAAAGAAACGTCTTAAAGACGTCTTTAGCACGTACCGTTTTCTAACACAAGTTCAGGAGACGTGTGGAAGACGTTCGTAGGACATTCGAAACATCTTTAAGACGTCTGAATGTCCAACTAAAGACGTCTCAAAGTCATCTTTAGGACGCCTTTGTGCTATATGTGTATAGGTAATAAAAAAAGATGAGGAAATACGACTACACGAGTATTTTCATTCGATCTTGAATAGTTTCTTCCATTTCCCTGTAAGTAGATAGCGCGATAGTTGTTCATTTTTGTAACGATTATGATTAACATTCCTCTCACCGGCAAGCCGTTACCTGCCTATCTTCTGTTCTCATTTTCTCGTATAACATGACTCAGCTTGTTACTTTTACTTCTCAATACCATCGAATGCACCTTTCAGCGAGATTTTGTTTCGCCGTTTTTTAATCAGTCGTTTAACATATCGGATTCCTAGGTTGATTAAAAATCGCGCTTCCGGTATAGATAGAATGGCGGCGCGGCATTTAATTGCAAGGAAGTAATTGTATTGAATTACATGCAGAGAAAAATTGCTGTTTTGATAGGTGGTCTTGGGAGAGATAAATCGTAACGAACAGCCATCGATAATGGCTCCTGGTTCAAGATCGTCGATCCGATTCCAACCGAGCCTCAGCCGAGCCACGTTCCAATTTTTTCAGCTGTTCCGAGGAAACACACAGTCTTCCTCGCGATGTACTTTCTCCGTCTGTTTCCGCAGAACGTATCCTTTTTCTCTCACGTTGTGCCTTTCGAATATCATCGAGGAACTTTTCTTGCCGAAGTCTCAGCGTTTTTGTTCGTTCAGTCTACACGGGCTTAGACGGTGCTACACGACTCGCGTTGCCAATTAATTCTGTACAGAGTGGAACTATTTATTCGTACGTTTTCCTTCAGGAAACGGATCACATTTTCTTCGACACCGTAGAATTTATGCACACAAAGATTCATCCGAATAAATATCCAATCGAGTAAAAATTTGTTTAGGTGAATGTTCATCCGAATAAAATTTTATTCGAGACACTAATAATAAAAATTTATATTATAAAAATTTATTATATAATTTATTTTATCATATATAATTTATATATAATATATTAATTTATATATAATTTATATAATAAAAATTTATTATTAATTTATTAAATAATAAAAATTCATCTGGACAAAAATTTATTCGAATAGGAATTTATTCGTACAGGGATCAGTTGAAATTGATCTGAAATATTCTTGTAAAATTACGTAAAAACAAAAACAGTCGAGAATTTTTTTTATTTATAAATTCATGTCGTATAAAATAAGTCAGTATCTATTTGTTTATTTGTATAGGAATTTATTCGTACAGGAATTATTTTAAATTGATCTGAAATATTCTTGTAAAATTACGTAAAAACAAAAACAGTCGAGAATTCTTTTTTATTTATAGATTTATGTCGTATAAAATAAGCTAGGTTTATTTTTTGTTTATTTGTATATATATACATACGTAAATTAATTAGCGACTTAAACAGAAGCGGATGCATAAAGTAAAAATTATGTACCCACTTTCTTATGCTCTATGCTTGTAAAACTTCCTGCTTGTGAATTTTTCTCCGGCGAAGCGTGTGTCGTAATGAGGGTAACAAGAATTCGGTCATTTCGAAAATTGCTGTGATTTTTTAGACGATAAAAAGACTGGTTTATGAGGTTTTCATACTTCATTTAGAACGATTACTGCACCCTTCTGCTCTTATCTCGTTTCGGCAACGAATTCCGGGAATCTAAGTATACATAGACTGCAGTACTACAATATTCAATTTTTCACAATGCCAATTTAATCGAAACTTAATCGAAACTTAACAAAGACAAGTTTCCTTTGAAGGTAGTGCAACACTTTTAGGACAGCCTTTATATTCTATAAATTATAATAAGTTCGATTGCGTATTTACCCAGTTGACAGTTGGGAAAAATTTTATTGAAATAAAAATTTCGAATAAAGTGGGTTTAAATCCCACTTGTAGAAAACAAAAATTTTATTGAAATAAAAATTTCGAATAAAGTATGTTTCAAAACCCACTTGGAAAAAACAAAAATTTTATTGAAATAAAAATTTCGAATAAAGTGGGTTTAAATCCCACTTGTAAAAAACAAAAATTTTATTGAAATAAAAATTTAGGATAAAGTGTGTTTCAAAACCCACTTGGAAAAAACAAAAATTTTATTGAAATAAAAATTTCGAATAAAGTGGGTTTAAATCCAACTTGTGAAAAACAAAAATTTTATTGAAATAAAATTGTTGCCCAACTCTGCCCAGTTGAGAGTTCAGGAACGCTGCTAAGGAACACGATTCACGGTTTAACACTAAACCAACGGACCATCAAAAGTGACTGATGTGTATAGTATTATAAAAATAACAAGATTAAATTTATATTTATATTTTGTGTGATTTTTACTATAATACAGTGTCCCAAAATTTCTGTTGCACGGGATATCTTTTTATCCATCGTATTTAGAAAAAAATACTTCCAATGAAATGTGTATGGTTATCAAAACTCTATAGAAAGATTCTTTTTTTAAATATTTTATTTGACGCGTTGAAGGTCATTTTAAGGTCAAGCTCACTTTTCCAAATGGAAACATAATTTTTTAATCACACCAACTTATTCTACGAGAAAAAACAAGTAAGTTTTATTCGGAACGTTTATTCATTCGACAACCGATTTTTGAGTTATTCAGTGATAAAGTCATAAGAAGTGCATAGTGTAATGGCGTTAGATCAGAACTTATTCTGGAGTCTTTATCATCGAATAACTTAAAAAGTTGTTGTCGAATTAAAAAACGTTTCCAATAAAACTTACTTGTTCCTTCTCGTAGAATAGGTTGGTGTAATAAAAATATTATGTTTCCATTTGAAAAAGTGGACTTGACCTTAAAATGACCTTCAAAGCGTAAAATACAATATTTGAAGAAAGCACCTTTCTATAGAGCTTTAAAAACCACACAAATTTCATTGGAAGTATTTTTTTCTAAATACGATGGATAAAGATATATCCCGTGCAACAGGAATTTTGGGACACTGTAAATATAAATAAATTTGCAATTATTTTTAAACAAAAAGGAGGAACTCTCAGGGACTCCTAAGTTTTAATACCTCTTTGTGAAGATGTAGATAAACAATGTATATGTATAGTACTCTTTAAAAAAAAAAACAAAAAAACAAGGTCATCACAATTTAAAAAATAATTTTTAAAAAATATTTGTTTCATTTACCAATCGATTCATCTTTGCATTTTATTCGAGAAAGTATCGAGGTCGAAAACTACGTACTTTAAGACACGCTGTACGACGACACGAGTTTCGAGTCCATTGTTCGTTAACATTCGCACGATCAGACGCTTTGTGCATTTTCGAGTCGTCTTTCCGACGCTTCCTCTCCCAGCAGCCGGAAACAGAAACCAGAAGATGGCCACTTGGCTATTTAACGACCACTCGAACATGCTCTGTTTCACAGTTTCACGCGCCGGAAGTTCGAACGGAATTTTAAACGGTGGGTGTGTAGCGCCGCGTGTCGCGAAATCCAGAGAATGTGCATTTATGCATTAGCGCGAGTTTAGAAATCGAAACGTTCGAATTTGTTTGATACAGTGAGGTTTCGATTCTAATTCGACGTTCCAGGCGATGAAAGTAAAAGTTGACCATGGAGAAATGAAGTATCGCGATCCATGCGGGGCAGGAGAAATCTGTCGAGGGATGAGATCGGCAACAGTTCGGATCGCCTGCGAACGATAAGAAATTAGAGAGGTAAATAGCGTACGTGCCAACTAATTCGCCGGTTCGGATGAATTATTTATAACGTTTGTAATAGCGGGAATATTTGAATTCCAGTTGCCGCGAAGTGGAGGCACGATGAATGAAGCTGAAGTAACCCGTTGCATACCACACTTCCATCAGCGCGAAATTCAGCCAATCCGGTTGCTCGGTCGGTTCTTTATAAGTCAACGAAATCTGGAAGCCAATGAAACCTGTTTTCCGTGCATCAAATAGTTCGGCCGTGCTCTATTATAACATAACACGAGTGAAACTGTGCCCTTCTTTCCACAAGAAGTTGTTCTGACATCTCGAAATAGTGTACGGACAGTACACGAATCGAAAATGAACACTAAACCTACCACGAGGTGTCAAATGACCCATTTCAGATTTTTTGTTTGACAATTATTGAAATTGTTCTCTGCACTTCTTATGACTTTATCATTGAACAACTTGAAAAGCTGTTGTCGAATTAGAAAACGTTTCGAATAAAACTTACTTGTTTTTCTCGTAGAATAAGTTGGTGTGACAAAA
This sequence comes from Lasioglossum calceatum, assembly GCA_963966675.1. Lineage (NCBI taxonomy): Eukaryota > Metazoa > Arthropoda > Insecta > Hymenoptera > Halictidae > Lasioglossum > Lasioglossum calceatum. The sequence continues at coordinate 7,457,400 of OZ016539.1, read as the reverse complement.
AAATGTATGTTTCTATCTGAAAAAGTGAACTTGACCTTGAGATGACCTTCAACACGTCAAATAAAATTTTTCAAAGAAGCACCTTTCTATAGAGCTTTGAAAACCGTACAAGTTTCATTGGAAGTATTTTTTACTAAATACGACGGATAAAGAGATATCCCGTGTAACAGAAATTATGGGACACTGTATATTATAGTAAAAATCGCACAAAATATGGGGTCCTACTTTGAAGAATTTTAAAGGTTTGTACTCATATGTCTAATAAATTTTTTTTAAAAATGTGGTCACATTACTTTCCGGACAGACCCTGTATACTTTGTCCTCCGAGACGAGCGGTAAACATAAACACAGCCGCTCGGGTGCGACAGCGTTGATGTTACCCCTCCTACAAGGGAAGGATCCCAAGTGTCCGACTTCGATTTTCATAATTTTTTGTGAGATGATGGTATATGTATCCCTAATGATGTACACAAAATATTAGGTGTAGTTACTCAATAGTTTGAAAGATATAATCAATTAAAGTTTCATACCTTGTTAATATGAATAGTATGTAACTTTAATTGATTATATCTTTGAAACTATTGAGTAACCACACCTAATATTTTGCATACATCATTGGGGATACATGTACCATCGTCTCACAAAAAATTATCAAAATCGAAGTCGGACACTTGGGGTCCTTCCCTTGTTAGGTAGGCGAAGAAGGCCGCATGGATACTTCACTGCCTCATCTCGTTGGACAGGGTTTCCAGCCTAGATGTCCTGGCTTCCTAGATCGGGTTTGAAACGTGTTGCGCCAGCGATGTTTTCTTGCAATCGACTGCGATAATATCCCGCGGGCCCCTCGGTTCGGTGTGCTCGGCGGGTTCGGTGTTCGGTCATTACCGGAGGCAGAATTACTTTAAAAGTAGGTAGCCACCGGCCGTCTGCTTGGCTGGCCAATTACACGGGGGCAACTCCGACTATATAGAAGAGCCAGCGCAGCTCCGTCGGCTGATTTCCACGCACAGACTCGCGAATAGAGCATCCACGTCCATCGCCTCAACTACTCTTCTCGTCTCCGGCAGCCATGCGGCTTCGTGTGAGTGCATTCGATCCTCGATCTTCCGAACGTCTCGACGCGACGGATTTCGCCATCCCGGACGCTCTACAAACTATTTATTATTTTTGTATTCTTGAATCGGTTAATTTCCGATTAACAAAATTTCGCGAGTGACGCGTCGTTTAGATAACCGAGTGAATCCGTGTTTCGTTAGACGAAATCGGGACTTCCCCGGTTCAAGTGTTTAGTTCTTGAGTGCGGTCAGGATTAACTTCTCTTCGCTCTGCTTTTCATTGCCGCGAACTTCAGAGCAGATAAGATTTAAAATTGATTTTATTCGGACAGGAATTAGTTGAAATTGATCTGAAATATTTTTGTAAAATTACGTAGAAATGAAACAAAAGTCACTTGATCGAATGATTCGAATAATTTTACTATTGATGTTCGAGTAAACTAGTTGAACGACGATGAATCATTTGATTAAGTAGAATAAATTGTTACGAATAGTGAATAATTATTTATTCGAATATTTTATAAGACTAAAAGGAATTTATTCGAATAATTATTTTGGATAAATATTTATTTGAAAGAATTAGGAAACTATTTTTGAGTTAGCTATAGCTGGTGTATGTTTTTTTTTAAAAATTTATTCATGCAATTCATTTCCGTTTTATTCATTTTTCTTGCTCGGATTTGTAAGTCTGGTGATTTTGTTACGTTTAACAATAACAAACGTTAATTCGGACCGTAATTCAATAAAAGCACGCTGTTTTTTTACAATTTACAATTTTTTACAATCTTTTACAATTTCGCTAACCACGTATCGAGGAGTGACAACTTTAATCAGCACGAAAAATAGCGCGAAATTTAAAACTAAACCCGCCACTGCCGGTCAAATAACCGGTTTCATATTTGTCTCCAACAATTTTTGAAATTACGAAGTTGTTCACATAGAAATTGATTCGATAAATTTTGTTTTTCCAACCACATATTGGGATAAAAATTTCTCAAAATCTAAATAAATAGAACCTTGTCATTTTTATAAACTAAAACATATTAATCGCTTTTGGTGCACGGTAGGTTTAGTGTTAAAACCAGGGACCAAAAATAACAGTTATTCTAAAACTTTCTACGATAAAAATCATTAATAAAAAGTTGATTATTATTCGAATTTAAGATAATGTACACTAAATATAAAGAAAAGAATTCGAAGAATAAAATTATTTAAAAATATCAACTTTTATAACAGTTATTAGTGTTTAAAAAATTGGATCCTTCTCGATAACTGTTATCGATGAAGAAAAACTGTTTCGATAACTGTTTCGATTGCTCAAAGCGGTTATCGATGAAAGACATTTATTTCGATAACAGTTATCGACGAGAGAAATTTATTTCGATCGCTCATAACAGTTATCGATTGGAGACATTTATTTCGATAACAGTTATCGACGAGAGAAATTTATTTCGATCGCTCATAACAGTTATGAATGAGAGAAATTTATTTCGATCGCTAATAACAGTTATCGACGATCGAATTTCTTTTCACTTGTTCATAATAATTATTGATGAGAAAATTCATTTTGTTTGCTTGTGTCATTATTGAGTTGTCTACTCTTTTTCGGATGGAGCAAAAGCCTGTGAAATTCATTGAGAAGGTTTTGTATAACAAGACGAATCAGCAGACCATAAGAACAACACAAAATCTGTTTGTTTGTCACATTAAATTTTGATAGTAGCAATTAATTTTATGAATAAAAAATATACGAAATAATTGATTGTCTACCATTTGAAAGTTGTACTATTTATGGTAATAACAACTATTTCCTTCATCAATAACTGTTATGAGCGATCGAAATAAATTTCTCTCATCGAATAACTGTTATGAGCTAACGAAATAAATTTCTCTCATCGAATAACTGTTATGAGCGATCGAAATAAAGTTCTCTCAACGATAACATTTACCAACACGAGAAAAAATGTTCGGTAACCAATACGATTTTAGTCGATGAAACACATGTTATTCCATGACTTTCGTTCTTTTTGGTTATAACAGTTATGGTCCCTGGTTAAAACGACGCCTCCTACCGGAAGATCCTTAAACCGTGAAAGGCTTGACGCGTAACATTGATCGATCGCTCGGTTAATCGCATCTCGAGTTTTACACGCAGCCGTGAGACCCGGGTTACACGACATAATCTGAATCGCGATTTACATCGTTCCGACTAAAACGGACGATCCATTTCTAATTTGCGTGCGGCGAGAGTATCCGATTCCTTCTGGAAGAATTCCCAACATCCAGAGCGGTTATGAGACCGTTTCCATTGTTCGTTCAGTGTTTCCCACTGCGAAGCGTTACTTAAGAAGCGATTAGCTCTATTTTATGATTCTCGAGTATGGCCGGGTTTAATTTTACGATAATATCGGTTCCGTAGAAGGAAGTGAAACGTTATAGTCAATTAGAGACCGGGTTGTTATTTGTAAACGTAGCTGCTTTGTACATGCAAACAAAGTACGTAACAAAGGACAAAGGCGGAAACACCGGCACCGCCAGTCAAATGTTTTATCGAACGATACGATCGTACGCGAATTCGCTTCCGCGTGCGACGTCCTCCGGTTCGGTTTCCAGGGTATCGGTCCGGGGAGAAAGAAAGACGGCTCTCCGTCCACGGTCTACAGTCTAGCAAGACTTCGCTTTCGAACGTATCCCGTTACCATTACACAGCATCGTTGCATTCATCCATGTCGATGAGGGTTCCCAGGCCGCATAATTTATTCACGATCGAATCTATCTATCCGCAGATCCTCTTTATCGCTCTGATGTCGACGACGCTCGCTCAACAAGAGCAGCCGCGCAGACCCGCGCGGACATCCCAGGCGCAGATCAAATACAATGACCCGAACGGTAAGTCCCGGCCACGTTCCGCGTCGTACTTATCGTTTTCATCCAGCCAGTAAGTGACTCTTTGAATATCCTTTCAGGTTCGAAGGTGGATTGGAAGCTATTCGCCCCGCAGAACCAATGGCGGGCTGAACTGGAGGGCTCGCAACGCAGACAGCGCGGTCAGACGGAGTACGTTCATCCGCAGCAATCGGTGCAAAGAGGTCCCCACCAATCCCAACTGGTCCAGCTGCCACACGAGTTGGACCCGTCCCAGTATAAAGTAGCGTATCAGCAAGTTCAGGCGACGCAGGTGGACCCGAGTCGGTACAAAGGGTATCCGCAGAATCACCTGACTCAGCCAGGTCCAGCCCAATACAGAGGACACTCGCAGGTCCAAGCCCAGCCTCAAGCTCATCAGGAACAACCTGTCCAGGTGGTGTACAGACCGTATCCGCAACCACAGGCTCCGGTGGACGCCCAGCCAGCTCCCATTCAAGTCCAATACAAGGCGTACGCGCAACCCCAGACGCCGCGTCATCCAGTAGATGCGCAACCCCAGGCGCCGCGCCATCCAGTAGATGCGCAACCGGCCCCGATCCAGGTCCATTACAAAGCGTACGCGCCGCCCCAGTCGCGAGTAGACGCCCAGCCCGATCAGATACAGTACAAGACGTACCAGCAACCTCAACCCCAAGCGGAAGCGCAACCGGAGCAGAATCAGATCCAGCAGAAAGCCTACCCGCAAGCTCAGGCCCCGATAGAAGCGCCGCAGGTGCAGCAGTACAGGCCGCTATCCGAGGGGCCAGTCTACGTGAAGCAGTTGCTGTTGGAGAGCTACAAGCCTCAACGTGCTTACGTGGACCCATCGGCGTTCCTCTACACCGCGAACTTCCCCGTGGCCCAGCAACACGATCAGCAACCGGCCACCGCCGAATTGACCCACTACGAGCAAACCTCGGAGAGCTACGAGCAACCGGAACAGCTGAAGACCAGGCGGGAGTACTCGGACAGAGGCCTCCAGGGGAGTATCGTGTACAAAAACGATTACAAGCAACAGGAACAGCAGCAATCGCCGCAGGTTCCATACGTCCAAGTCCCGGTCGAGAAGATCCCCATTCCGTCTCCGCCGAGCCTCGCCTTCGACAAGAGCATGCCCCCCGAGATCAGGCAACTCCTGCAATTCCAGGCCCAGCTACCGTACGACGTGACCGCCAACAGCATCACCTACAAACCGAAGACCCTCTTCACCCCGAAACCACTTTCACCGGACGCCAGTGGGCCCTATCATTATCGCAGCAAAGTTTATTACTTGAACGATGACCGATACGAACAGGAACCCGAATTCGAGACCGCCAAGCCTGTTCAAGAGGAGCAGAGGCATTGAGGAACGACCGGGAAAATGTGTACTGTCAATCTGGAAGCGGATCTTTTTTCTATCTAGTATTTAACACTGCGGCTTTTAAACCTAGTTGTTAACAACCGACAGACTCTGGTGCAGGCGTGGGCACGGGTGGACCAGTGGTGCCAAATACTCTCCTCCTTTCCCCTTCCACTATCCCATTCCCCCACTAAGACCGTAGACTGGTCTGATCACCAGAGAGGGGGTACATCATCTCACCGTGAGTCCCCTCACCTGGCACCACTGCGGTGGAGCCTCTCAAACGCCTGCTTCCCCCTCCAAGCTTCCTTTGTCCACGAAGCCTGGGCACCAGTGTCGCCAGATCAGGGGAATCACGGTGAGATGATGTACCCCCTCTCTGATGACCAGAGTAGAGTAATGATAATATTACTTATATTACTCTACTGTGGTCATCAGAGAGGGGGTACTTGTATTCCCCTTTGGTGCCGGTTTCGGCACTTTCTGGCGACACTGCTGGGCACTGCTTGCGATGGACAAAGCGCGTCTTTCCTCCATAGCAACGACGGATGCTGGTGGGGCGCAGTGGGCGCTACGGTGGGGACGGTCTTGTCTCGATTCAGACAAAAATGCCCACGCCTGCCCTAGTGCAACATCGCTCGGCACATTTGTAGCGTAGGTAACCAGTAGGCGATTGTTATACAGGCTGTCCCAAGAATGGTGTACTCGAAGGGCTGATCCCTCGATTACAGTTACACACGGACCAAACAGAATTCCGGCCGTGTATTTTCGTTGATAACTCGATGACAATGCTGCTTCGAACGACCTTGGGGATCATCCGATTCAACGAAGTACATTTTTGGGACACTCCGTAGATTTTTATACACAGGATATCAACGGTGCCACCATCGCTGGCGGTTCATCCTTATTTCTAGAGTTTCGAGTCGATTGAGAAATTGATGAAAAGGGACTCACTCGCTTCGAAGATCGCATTTTGTTAGCTTAAGCTCTCTCTCTGACCAACCCTGCAGCTTTAAACGGGCATATTGTTATACCTTTCGGTTGACGTTATAGTTACACTACTAGACTGCGGATTTGATGCATTTATGGGAAGAACGAGCAGGCGCCATTTAAAACAGCCAAAAAGTTACAATGATCTGATGATGCCAATATTTTCAGCTTGTTAAAATGATCAAAGTGAACGTCTATCCGGCTCCAGTCTCTCGCGAATGATGCAGACAATGTCTATTTTGCATAAAAATCCGCAGTCGTTACTAAATATTGTTGCATTTAACAATAATTGTTGCATTGGAATCGTGTATACCTAAGTATTATAATATATTTCGACCGTGGATGTTCAAGGAAAAACTCTAGGTACCCTAATGTTACACCGATACAGCGTGTATCGTGCACCACCTTTGGTTACTATCATTTTTGTTCACACGAGACATCGAACTGTTAATAAATATTCTATGCGAAATATCGTGAAATAAATGACTGAAACGCGTCGTGCATTTTCCATTTCCACGGGCTCGCGACGTGGCAACACCGCGTACGGAACTTCGGTCCGATCAGCTGACTACAGCGCGCAGCGTTGCCGAGTCCACCACGTCCCGGCATGCACCGGGACGGGCCGTGGTCCGTTCCTTTCTCGCGGCGGGGAGCGAGTGGACGAGCGGCGTGAACGGAACTTCCGGCGTAAAAGTAAACTCGGTTGCGGTTACGAAATGGTCATCGATCTGTCGTACGCAACTTCCGAGCTGCATACATTTCGAATGCAACCCGAGGAGGAACATTTCGAACGAATTACGTTTCCCTTGGCCAGGCAGCGCCGTTTAACGGACGCTCTTCTTATTAAACTTCGTTAGAAAGTAAGATGGCTTCCACCTTTCTAATAAGGACACGTGCCCCGTTCGAACGGAAGTGGATGTGGCATCGCGCGTTCGTTTATTTCTACTCGGTCGCAATATTCATTGGGAAAGTTAATGATAGCTTGTCGGGAACACGTCCAGGTCTACAGGTTGGTATAAATTCGGAGCGGTTGGCAAAATGGCGGCGTTCGTTAATTAAAACGGGAAACGTTCTAGCTTGTAACCTGTTCGATTTCTCGGCGGGAAAAATTTAAACAAAAAGTCAGTTCTCACGTTATAGAAGTCATTTAAAAAAAAAAACATTTTCGAAGGTCTGTAGTGGGCGGAAGCGACGTTTCCCTGAACAAGGAAGAACGTGCGCGTTGGTCTGTCGGCCTTCACGCATTCTGCATCGATTCGCGTTACTCTCGGCGATCAGGATTATGCGGCGCAATGTAACTTTCGTTTCTTCGTGGTTGGTTCGCGCAAATAATTCACCGAGACTTCATGGAGTTCACCGAACTGCCATTGAAAACCCGTGGTATGTGGATAGATAAAAATCTTTATTCCTAGGCGCGCGCGCTGTCTCTCTTCGCCGAGAAAACCGAAGATCGTGCTGCCTATTGCGAAACGTAACTCTTTTGCTCTCCTCGTCCTTCTCTTTCCCTGTGTACAAGTAGGTATATAATATATACGTTTGCGTGTAAATGAGTTTGCGCTATCGCACAGAGAAGTGTATTCTCTAGGATGAATTGTTTCCTGCTTACTTACGTAAGGGTTTGCTGCGCTTTCTTTTTGGATCTTGAACATTTTATATAAACGAAGTTTTTAGAGAAAATAGTTCGAAGGAAACGTCGTTGTGCAAAGAAACAAAGGTAGCACACACGACGTCTTGAAGACGGTCATTTTACGTCTATTTTAGGTATGAAAGGCTCACGTCCTAAACAGACGTGTTTAAGACGTCTTTAAAACCATAAACAGTGTGGTTTTTATATATCCATAATCCAGCAGTATTGGCATTGGTATTATTTGGTCGAGTTATAGTGTTTTTGCTTCAATTTCAATTCCAATTCCAATTTCAATTTCACTTTTCAATTTCACTTTTCAATTTCAATTTCAATTTCAATTCCAATTTCAATTTCATTTTTCAACTTCAATTCCAATTTCAATTTCACTTTTCAATTCCAATTCCAATTCCAATTCCAATTTCAATTCCAATTCCGATTTCAACTTCAATTCCTATTTCAATTTCAATTTCAATTTCAATTCCTATTTCAATTTTAATTCCAATTCCAATTTCAATTTAAAGTTTCATTGTGATTTTAATTGTAATTGTAATTTTTATTTTTATTATTTTTACTGTGATTTTAATTGTAATTGTAATTCTTATTATTTTTATCATGATTTTAATTGCAATTGTTATATTTATTACACTTTCTATGTCAATTCCACATTTGTTCTTCTAATCATAGTTATGCAGAATTACAATTGAATTACTCCAGGAATTATAATTACAGTGTAATTGAATTACATCGTAATTCAGTTATATTGTATAATAATTTATAATTCAAATCTTCATTCAATTAAATTACAATGTAATTCGTAATTGCAATTGGAGTACAATTATAAAATACTGTGTAATTAAATTACATTAATTACGAATTACGATGTAATTAAATTAAAATTAAAAATTGAAGAATAATAAAGTAATGAGGTTGAAAAATCAATGTAAAGGTTTCAAACAGAAGGAATTTATTATTTATAAATTTATAATATCTGATCCGATATAACTCTCTATTCCGTTACACATTTTTTAAAATTCAAACAGAAACATGAAATCGCGTTACGTATTATGAACGAGTACGAGGAATAGAAACTACGCCGCACAGACAGCAAACAAGTATACGAAAGAGAAACATAAAAATATATCGCACTTCTTCAAAGTTCTGGGCTATAATTTGGGAGCCTGTAGTTGAATTATATTGTATTTCAATTACCCATTTGATTAAAATACTTGCTGTAATTCAATAATACAGGGCGTCCCAGAAACGTGCTGCATCCTCGAAATTGATTCCCAAGGTCATTTGAAGTAACTTTTTCCTTTGCGGAGATGTTCTGCGTGGCTTCCTTAAAGAGTTATTAACGAAAATGCACGCACCAATCAGAGGGCGGCGTTGGCATTGCTATAGGCGCGCTCTGATTGGTGCGTCTATTTTCGTTAATATCTTCGCAACAGAGCCACGTAGAAAATTTTCGCAAAGGAAAAAGTTGCTTGAAATGATCTCAACAATCACCTTTTCCAAGGAACCACATTTTCGGGACACCCTGTATACCAGCCGCAATAACAAGTTACATAACCGAGTGAAAACACATTATTTGTCATTTGACAATCTAACGATTCGCGAAAGTGGGACATGGAGTTCAAGTTTCTCATTTTTGCAAACCTTTATTATTGTTCTCGAAAGTAGTTCGCTGTCCGAACGCTTTCTACGGCCATCAGCACAGTTCTATTATATTTCCTTTCGAGTTCCACGCGCATGGGTGCATTAATTGATTCACGCGGCCCTCGCACGGTAACCTTTGAATAGTATTCTCTTGGGAAACCTATGTATCTCCGAATCGCATTCCTCGCGGGTACCTTCAACATTTTCCGAGGATGCAATCGTACACGCTCCGTACAGGAGAAACCGAGGTAGATAAACGGCTGGCATCGAGTTATACTTTGTGGCGTACCAATTACCTTCTGACATGCATTTAACCATGCGATAATACCGTGCCGTTCGCTCGGATAAAAAGGATTCTGTATTCGTTCGATATCCCCGGAGAGGTGATATATTTCTCGGAAAAGTACCGCCGCTTTTTCGATACAGCGATCGCACGAACACGCCGCGCGAGTAGAAACTTCCCGGCCTGTAAGAAAGAAGGTGTAATTTAAAAGGGGGAAATCTTTCTTCAACGCATTGTTATCGCTAGAATGCGGATCTTTATGCAAAATTAAAATTGCCCGTCGAACCAAATTGTTTATCGAGCCTCGGACTTATTTTTCGGTCTTTTTTTTCATCGGGAGGGGGAGGGGTGCGCACTGCATTTCCCCACCAGCCTAAAAAAGGGCCTCTTTTTTTTTAGTTTAAAGAGGTTTGTAAAAAATACATTTCCGTATACTCCTCCGGGGGCAGAGTTGGAAAAAAATTTTGTTCAAATAAAAATTTCCAATAAAGTCGGTTTAAAATCCGCTTGGAAGAAAACCACTTCATTCGAAATAAATTCTATTTTTTAAAATTTAACTTTTCTTCTACGATACTATTTTACATAAAAAAATTAATTTATTTATCTAAAGAAACTTTTTGGACTTTATTCGAAATAAGTTTTACTTTTTAAAATTTAAGTAAATTCCTTCTACAATACTATTTTATATAAAAAAATTTATTTATTTATTTAAATAAAAAATTTTTGCCCAACTCTGCTCGGGGGAAACAGGTCTTCGGTTTTCCAAATACCCACTAAAAACAAAGACTACATGTCCAGGACTTGTGCCCTTTCCTCCTCAACTTCTGGCTCGCTGGAGGGCCAGACGAGGCCCCGCTTTTCGCATTTCTCCCGTCTGGTTTATTATGCGAGCTGGCTCCACTCATGTTCTTGTACAATACCCTAAAGAGAGGCCTGTGGCGGAGTCATTTCTGACTCATATTTCAGTAATACAGTTTTAGTTCTCTATACAGTGGCGGATTTGACGGTAAGCGGACTAATCGGCCGCGTTGGGCCCCAGGATGTCATAGGGCCCCTTTTAAATAAATTTATGAATTTTTAAATAACTGTAACTGTTCTCTTTTGTTAATAAGTTTATGAGAGTTTTCTTGCAACTTCATTTTTAACTTGAGTTTGAGGGCCCCTTTTGGGCCGCTTGGGGCCTCCACTTGACTTGAGTCGTCACTGTCGCTGTAAGGCGATGGCTCCAGACCATCTTTCGTCGTATTTCCAACAAGGGTTGCCTATGCGGCTTGATGACGTAATTGGACGATGTTTTAACTCAAAAATGAAATATTTCTTCCGACCTAGAAAGATTCCATTCTGAGAGACAAGAACATGAGTGGTACCGGCTCGAAACTACAAGGCAGTTCAGGCAGAGATGCAAACAGCGTCCCTGAACTGTCCTTCGTCGGGCACATTGGTTGAAAGGGAGGATAAGGCCCAAGGGCCCTGGATGAGTGGTTCGTTTTAGTGGGTATGTGGGGGAACCTGTTCCCTCGAGTCCCACACTACCCCCATACGGGGGTGTACATAAATGTATTTTTTTCCACCAATTCTTAAAATAAAAAAAAAATAAACATTCCATTCTATATGATTTCCTTTCATTTTATGAATATGAAATTGATATAATACCTCATACAATTCTTAAATGTGTAGTAAGTAGTAATTGATCAGTAAGATGTTTAATAATGTAAACAATATTGCGAATACAGCAATTCTTAGTGGCGACTCTAAGTCACCCCTCGACTGCTAAGAGGGTTACTTAGGTTAATCCTAAAATATAACCTAAAAATATTATTTACATTATTACATTTATTCGTGTTTTATACAGGGTGGACGATGCTAAAACTCCTAGGTCAAATTTGTGTATTTTCTTCTGGAGAATCCAAATCTGCAATGAAAAATGGGGGTTCCAATTTAAGTTTTTTATCCCACCCACCGGGGGTGGCGGTGGGGGTCGAGTTTGGTATCATTGGATGCCCCCCCTCGCGACGAACAACTTTCATTGCCCACTTGTTTTGATCCGATGCATAGTTCTCGAGATATTTCAATGTCTTCAGATAAATCGTCCACCCTGTATACATACAATGAAATAATCATATGGAATGGAAACATTCTATGACAGAAGAAATGTTTAGTTTTTTTGTTGCTCTAACAATCCACACAAACGATTCAATCGCTTAAGTAAAATATCTATACATACAGGGTGTCCAAAAATTCCTTCAACAGCCGGAAACGGGAGGTTCCTGAGATCATTTGGAGCAACATTTTCCTTTGCAAAAATGTTATCCGCGGCTTTGTTTGGGAGTTATTAACGAAAAACAAGGACCAATCAGAGCGCGACCTAGACGCGAGTTGGCACAGCCGGCCCGGCGCATCAACTGTCTATTGGCCGACTGTGTCAACTCGCGTCTAGGTCGCGCTCTGATTGGTCCTTGTTTTTCGTTAATAACTCCCAAACAAAGCCGCGGATAACATTTTTGCAAAGGAAAATGTTGCTCCAAATGATCTCAGGAACCTCCCATTTCCGGCTGTTGAAGGAATTTTGGGACTCCCTGTATAATAGAGATAAGCACCACAAGAAATGTCGTGCCCAAGGTGGTTCGAAACCCACCTTATAAAAACTTCAGGTCCCGTCGCGAAATAACCACAGCAGTTAAAAAAAATCGACGTAAAAAAAATTAAAAAAAGAAATTAATCTTGTTATCTACGTATAAAAATAACAAGGGAGCACGTTCCAGTTACTTTTGAGGCTCGGTAGGTTAGTTCCTATTCGATGAAGCACAAAAACGTCTTTGGAATAAAAATTTTAGGAAGAAACTGGACGACCCTTCGCCAAAGAAGGACAGGATTTTAGTTGGCACACCCCCGACCTTGAAGAATGAAAATTGTCCGGGGACAATTCTGGCATGGCACTGGAAAGGCACAGTGCCGGCGAGCCGATAAGAAGGAGGGCTGTGGAGGTGGCACGAGAAGTCACATCACATCCCCGTCGCCGAACGGCGGCTTTTACGCCTTTTACGTGGCCGCCTATAAAATTGTTTCGGTGACGGCGCGGCCGCCTCAGAAACGCTCCACCCTTGAACGCATAGAGCAGCCTGCTTTCTCGCCATGAATGTGCTCGTAAGTAAATTTTCCGCATTCGACGTACTGAATATGCATGATCAGCTTCTTCTCGTTCGTTCTCTCGTCTCGTGGAACATTCACCGCTCGGTTTTGCTTATCGAAAGTGTATCACGGTGGCTAGACGAATCGCGTGCGGTTAATTGCCGGGGGACGTGAACGTATGCTCTTGGATTTCACCGGTACCGGATAATTAGCGATGCTTCGTGGATTAATTAATTAGGGAAAGGCATGCGCCCAAGAGAAAACTTGGGTTTTGAATGCCACTGTGTGCTCGGAGCTACGGTCTCGGAAGTAAATTGATCGTGACATTGTTCCGTTACGTAAACGGAGCGACGTAACTTACAGTTAGCCCATAAATAATTATTTCACTAGAATTTAGGAAAACAGTAATTTAGGAAAACAGTAATTTAGCAGACGAATTCGGGAGGCCGGTACACATGTGCTCCGACGCGAGCGAAGCTCTGTTCACGCTCGGGCTAATTGATATGCGTTGTGATCGCGGATAAGACAGTGTGAGACAACGTCACAGTCGATTGTGCTCGGAATAATCGAGTGGAACCGTTCTTTATCTTTTTGTTCGCCGATCGATTGTGTAACACGTTCTGGGGAGGTTTGTGAGGACAAAGAGAGTTCGAAACGCGAAGTTATTCTTCGATTCGATATAATTGACGGGAGCTAAATTGGATTAGGATCACGAATGAGCACGGTGGGATTTAAACATTGTGGGGAGGTTGCGCAAGGACACAGAAAATTCGTAGATCTTATTGTGTATCAGGTAATTTCGATCGAACTGCAGCTAACTTGGACTGGCTGTTTCGGGCTAACTCTGATTAGGAACCCGAATGAGCGCGGTCGAATTTACACATTGTGTCGAAAGGGTCGAAGAAAACTCGTGGATCTTGTTGTGTCTCAGCTAATTTAGATTGGGAACCCGAATAAACACGTCAGGATAGTTACAGTCTCGATAGGGCTGGCACTTTCTTTGATCTTATTGCGCGATGGGAGCTAACTCTGATTAGGAACCCGAATGTTCGCGGTAGAATTTATACATTGTGCTGAAAAGGACAAAGAAAACTCGTGGATCTTGTTGTGTCTCAGCTAATTTAGATTGGAAACCCGAGTAAACATGCTAGGATACCTGCAGTCTCTATAGGGCAGGCACTTTCTTTGATCTTATAGCGCGATGGGAGCTAACTCTGATTAGGAATCCGAATGTTCCCGGTATAATTTAAACATTGTGGGAAGGTGCACAAGGACAAAGAAAACTCGTGGATCTTATTGTGTCTTAGCTAATACGCTATGGATAACTGAAGTCTCGATAGGGCTGGCACTTTCTTTGATCTTATTGCGCGATGGGAGCTAACTCTGATTAGGAACCCGAATGAGCGCGGTAGAATTTATACATTTTTCTGAAAAGGACTAAGAAAACTCATGGATCTTATTGTGTCTCACCTAATTTAGATTGGGAACCCGAATAAACACGTCAGGATAGTTACAGTCTCGATAGGGCTGGCACTTTCTTTGATCTTATTGCGCGATGGGAGCTAACTCTGATTAGGAACCCGAATGAGCGCGGTAGAATTTATACATTTTTCTGAAAAGGACTAACAAAACTCATGGATCTTATTGTGTCTCAGCTAATTTGGATTGGGAACACGAATAAACACTCTAGGATAGCTGCAGTCTCGATAGGGCTGGCACTTTCTTTGATCTTATTGCGCGATGGGAGCTAACTCTGATTAGGAATCCGAATGAGCGCGGTAGAATTCATACATTTTTCTGAAAAGGACTAAGAAAACTCATGGATCTTATTGTGTCTCAGCTAATTTGGATTGGGAACACGAATAAACACTCTAGGATAGCTGCAGTCTCAATAGGGCAGGCACTTTCTTTGATCTTACTGCGCGATGGGAGCTAACTCTGATTAGGAACCCGAATGAGCGCGGTAGAATTTATACATTTTTCTGAAAAGGACTAAGAAAACTCATGGATCTTATTGTGTCTCAGCTAATTTGGATTGGGAACACGAATAAACACTCTAGGATAGCTGCAGTCTCAATAGGGCAGGCACTTTCTTTGATCTTACTGCGCGATGGGAGCTAACTCTGATTAGGAACCCGAATGAGCGCGGTAGAATTTATACATTTTTCTGAAAAGGACTAAGAAAACTCATGGATCTTATTGTGTCTCAGCTAATTTGGATTGGGAACACGAATAAACACTCTAGGATAGCTGCAGTCTCAATAGGGCAGGCACTTTCTTTGATCTTACTGCGCGATGGGAGCTAACTCTGATTAGGAACCCGAATGAGCGCGGTAGAATTTATACATTTTTCTGAAAAGGACTAAGAAAACTCATGGATCTTATTGTGTCTCAGCTAATTTGGATTGGGAACACGAATAAACACTCTAGGATAGCTGCAGTCTCAATAGGGCAGGCACTTTCTTTGATCTTACTGCGCGATGGGAGCTAACTCTGATTAGGAACCCGAATGAGCGCGGTAGAATTTATACATTTTTCTGAAAAGGACTAAGAAATCTCATGGATCTTATTGTGTCTCAGCTAATTTAGATTGGGAACCCGAATAAACACGTCAGGATAGTTACAGTCTCGAGAGGGCAGGCACTTTCTTTGATCTTATTGCGCGATGGGAGCTAACTCTGATTAGGAACCCGAATGAGCGCGGTAGAATTTATACATTTTTCTGAAAAGGACAAAGAAAACTCGTGGATCTTATCGTGTCTCAGCTAATTTGGATTGGGAACACGAATAAACACGCTAGGATAGCTGCAGTCTCAATAGGGCAGGCACTTTCTTTGATCTTACTGCGCGATGGGAGCTAACTCTGATTAGGAACCCGAATGAGCGCGGTAGAATTTATACATTTTTCTGAAAAGGACTAAGAAAACTCATGGATCTTATCGTGTCTCAGCTAATTTAGATTGGGAACCCGAGTAAACACGCTAGGATAGCTGCAGTCTCTATAGGGCAGGTACTTTCTTTGATCTTATTGCGCGATGGGAGCTAACTCTGATTAGGAACCCGAATGAGCGCGGTAGAATTTATACATTGTGCTGAAAAGGACAAAGAAAACTCGTGGATCTTGTTGTGTCTCAGCTAATTTAGATTGGGAACCCGAGTAAACATGCTAGGATACCTGCAGTCTCTATAGGGCAGGCACTTTCTTTGATCTTATAGCGCGATGGGAGCTAACTCTGATTAGGAATCCGAATGTTCGCGGTATAATTTAAACATTGTGGGAAGGTGCACAAGGACAAAGAAAACTCGTGGATCTTATTGTGTCTTAGCTAATACGCTACGGATAACTGAACTCTCGAAAAATTCGTAGATCTCATTGTGCATCAGGTAATTTGGATCGAACTGCAGCTAACTTGGACTGGCTATTTCGTGCTAACTCTGATTAGGAACCCGAATGAGCGCGGTAGAATTTATACATTGTGCTGAAAGGGACAAAGAAAAATTCTGGATCTTGTTGTGTCTCAGCTAATTCAGATTGGGAACCCGAATAAACACATCAGGATAGCTTCAGTCTCGATAGACTGGTAGCAAGGATGGTTCAATAATAACTTGGGCAGGCACTTGCTTTGGTCATATTGCGCGATGAGAGCTAACTCTGATTAGTAGACTGCGGATCTTTATGCAGAATAAAAAATGTTCGCATTGATTGTACGACACAGAAGCCAAATAAAAATTGTATTCTTCTTTTAATTATTCTATTACGCAGAAATTAATACATTGATGTCCTTAAATATTTTTGACGTGTCCACTGCTTTAAATTGTACGTGTTCATTTTTGTCATAAATGCATAAAATCCGCAGTCTACTGATTAGGAACCCGAATGAGCACGGTACAATTTACACATTGTGCCGAAAAGGATAAAGAAAACTCGTAGGCCTTATTGTCTCTCAGCTGATTCAGATTAGGAACAGGAATAAACACGCTAGGACAGTTGCAGTCTCGATAGAGTGGTAGCACGGATGGTTCAATAACTTGGACTGGCACTTTCGATTCTATGCAAAGCGAGTTGGAGAGAAATTGCAGTCGTCTATTTCTTAATCGTATTTCCGAGGCGCTAATACCCCGTGTCCGAATTTCTTTCTCTCGGGGCTGCCTCTACCAGACAGGCTGCAGATACCCGCTGTGGGTATATCTTTCTCCCTCTAATCGGAGCAGGCGTGTCTCGCGGGTTAATTTATACTTCACTTTCTACCGGCGAGCGAGCGTGTAATTCGTGCGACGCGGTGTGCTAGATCGTTGCACCGCGGTAACTTAGTCCCGGTTTCCAGATAGGTCTCGTTCCTTTTTCTTGCCGCGATGCTGGAATGCGCCGCGCCGGCCTGTTCGACGGCGGAGGCACCTTCGCGTCACCTTTTCCCGATTACGGAAACCGCTTTTGCCGGTCGCGGTGCGTCCCCCACCACGTAGAATTCCATCAACGTCAGGCCCAATTAAAAGTGTCCGCGTTTCCTTGGTTGCGAAACCCGCTGCCATCCCTTTTCCGCTGATTTTTCGAACTGGTCGAACCTAACGAGCTATTAGCCGGCTTCCGAGGACCGCGCCACATCGCCATGTGACTATCAAATTTTTTAAATAATGGCAGACTAGTCGGGCATGGTTTTCAATCGTCTACTACGCGCGATACGAGGAACTCAATCGATTCGTAGACTCAAGCCGCAACTTTCCCCTGCGGCTACATACCTTCACAAAATGGGATTCTAGCGTAGGGTATGTGCGTACGTGATTGTGCCGGTTCCGGAATCGAGTTTTACCGTATTGGGTAACTGTATGAGCAAAATCCAGTATTACCAGTGCTCGAGATAGGGGTTATTCAATATTTGCACACCGTTTCAGTAACTATTTGGTTACACAATAGCCTACGAGCTTCGCCCGATGCTAACGCCTGATCGAGAGTCCTACTAGAGATCTATATTGCACGTGTGTAGCGGGTGGAAGTATCGTTCCTGGTTGATATCAATGGTGTATTCTTCAACGTATTGTCCGTTAGAAGCCACCACTTTCTTCCAGCGATCCTCCCACCGTTTTATTGCTTCTGCGTCCGCAATCTCTGTCCCTCGAGAGGCTCTTCCCATTTCGGGGAACAACCAGAAGTCACAAGGAGCTCTAGATCATGACTGTGCGGAGGATCATACCAATGGTGTCCGACCAGGGATGCTAAAGTTTCTGGCAAAATGATCGAAATAATTCTTTTTTTACAGTTTCTATTGCTAGTGGCGCTTCCCATCTGCGTGGCACAATTCCGAATACAAGGAGCCAGCGATGGGAGCAATGCTGCCCAGAGCATATCGGTGGATGCCGATGGCAAAGTCGAGTACAGTGGACACAGCGGTAACGAGAAGATATAGTCCGCAATTACTCGGTCGATAGCTCGATGGATAACCTATTTTACGGTGTTAATTTTGCAGCCCCATCGACAGGAGGCTTCAGCATTCAGGGCGCCTCCGATGGTCACTCGAATATCCAAGGCGCCGACGATGGTCACTCGAATATCCAAGGCGCCAGCGATGGTTACTCGAATATACAAGGCGGCAGCGATGGCCACTCGAATTTCCAGCTTCAGGGCGCCACCGCTGCTGTCGCGAACAGATACCTCCATCAAGCGGCAGCTCCTTCTCCTCCGGCCTTCAGCATTCAGGGAGCTTCGGACGGACATAGTCAGATCCAGGGGTCCTATGATGGGTCCGGTTCCGCGAAATCCCTGCAATACGACGATCCCAGTGGTAAATGTCCATAGAATCTTTGTTCTGAGGTCGGCAACAAGTGCTCTCGTTCTCGCTGATTTTCGAGGGCCTGGCCCTCTTTTCCCGCCCGCGCGACTCGCTCCTCGTGACGGTCATCGGAACGGGTGCCAAATTCTCGGAAATACTCTCCTCCTTTTCCCTTTCCACTATCCCATTCCAGCACCATGCGCACACCAGGGGGCTCAAGCTGCCGTGTTAAAATTTCAACCAGTATTTTAGCGCTCTCTGTGCCCCGGGGGCGAACTAATGACAGTATATATAGATATAAACGCTAAAAAAAACGGAAAAAACTGTCTTCCCCAACGGGATTCGAACCCCGGCCTACCGCTTGGTAGTCCAACTTGATGGCCGATCGGCTAACCCACGATGTTATAAAAACATCGAACATTTTGGTATATATATCGCAAATGACTCTCGCTATACACAGAGCAAAGTAAGCGTTCTGCGCATGCGTGATGGGGAACACCAACGCCGCCTGTGTCCCGGGTGCGAATAATAGTGGTTGAAATATTTGCATTACAGCTTCAGCCCCCTGGCGCACACTCCAACGTCCCCCACTAAGACCGTAGACCACAGTGCTCGTGTCGTGGACTGGTCTGGTCGTCAGAGAGGGGGTACTTCATTTCACCGTGATTCCCCTCATCTGGCGACACTGCTGCGGTGTCGCCCTAACAGTGTGTCCAGCAGTGCTACCATATTTTATCCCCTCCGGCCCCTTACCCTTCCGCCTCCCGCCTAGTTTCGCAGCGTACCTCTTCCCACTAGTCGCTGATGCGTACCGTACACCAGCGTGTCGCCACTGTCGCCAGCGTTAGTGGGAAGAGCTACGCTGCGAAACTGGACGAGAAGGCGGAAGGGTAAGGGGCCGGAGGGGATAAAATATGGTAGCACTGGTGTCCAGACCAGGGTTGCCATATGACGCCCCTTACGTTTCCGTCCCTCGCCTAGATGCTGCCTCCGCTATCCCCACTCTTACCACTACCGCTGCCGCGACCGAGTGCTAGCATGAGAGCGGTAGCATGCTATCGACTCGGTCGCGCCAGCGGTAGTGGTAAGAGTGGGGATAGCGGAGGCATGCATCTAGGCGAGGGACGGAGACGTAAGGGGCCTGGTGGGGCGTGCATATTGCAACCCTGGTCCAGACAGGGGTAATCGAAAAGGAATCGAGGGGAATACAAGCACCCCCACTCTGATGACCAGAGTAATATGTGACACGTTGCGCGACTACGCGACGAGTCTACGGTCTTAGTGGGGGGCGTGGGAGTGTGCTCATGTTGGTGGAATAGGATAGTGGAAGGGGATAAGGTGGAGAGGGAATGAGGGTCGTTTCAACCTGAATCTGGCCACACTGCGCCCTAATGCGCCACTCGCGGTCCATACGATACGAGCCTGAGCTAGCTCGAGACCTTTTTTTTGCTTGATTGTTTCACGTCGCTTCTTCAACCGCTATGGGACCTACAGTGATTCGAACCCGGGACCACGGAGTCTGCAGTTGCGTGCTCTACCCACTGAGCCACTGCGTGCTCTTTGGCTCGAGACCTAAATCAGCCGAAAAGAGCACTTCTTGAAGACCTGCGTGTTAGGGGTAGCACTGTTTTTGTATTTTTAAAGACGCGCGGGAAAAAATACGTTTACGTACACCCCAGAGGGGGGTGTGTGGGACTCGGGGATACAGATGGGCGGTGTCCCCAGTACCCAATAAAAAGAACCGCAGGTCTAGGACTTCTTTAGCCCTTTCCTCTCCCTCCCATGCCCTTAGGAGCAGCCAAGACCCCACTATCCGTATTTCTCTTGACCGTCTAACTTCTCGGGGTTTGTCCACTCCTGTTCTTGGCTCATACCATAACTTGGCTCTACCCCCTTAAACTGTGGTGGCCACGGTGGTTCGGAACCCACCTTATAAAAACTCTAGGTCCCGTCGCGAAATGACCCTGGCAGTTAAGAAAGCGGCGTAAAATTTAAAAAAAACTAGGGTGTAGCACTAGGGAGTGCCCAATACATCGTAATTTCGTCGGAAAGGTTACCGAGTGAACTGGAGATCGTACGATCGAGCAGTGCGGCCACCGTCGCAACCGGAAGCCCAGTACACGGAAGCGCAGGCTAGCTTACCGCGGGCTCCGCAACGGCAAAGAGCACGAGCTCGCCCGCAACAACACGCGCAACCACAGCCGCGGCCGCAGGCACAATCACACGAGCCTGCGTTGCCACTGGCGCAGCCGTTCGAGAACGCCCCAGCCGAGATCAAACAGATTCTTCACTTGCAGAAGATGTTGCCTTACGTGAACATCATCCCCGAGCCGTTCAGGTAAACCTCAACGTTGGAACTCTCAGCAACGGAGGACGGAAGCTGATCCTCCTGGAAAATTAATATGTATGCCTATTTACGGTTACGCGTGTGAACATTTCCAGATACGAGAACATCGTAGCGGCGCAACAACAACAACAACCTCAGCCTCAGTATCAAGCCGATGATCAGCCACGATACGTTCCGGAATCGAGACGTCCCCCTTCCCGTGGAAAGGCACGTGTCCCCTCCAGGCAGAAGCGACAGGCGCAACGGCAGCCACCACCCGAAAAGCAACTTCAGTACTCCACTAATCTGCCTCCTCAGCTTCAAGAGATACTAAAATTCCAGCAGCAGACGCCATACATCAACGGAATTCCCGAGCAATTTAGGTGAATCCCGTTCTGCTTCGTTAGCCCCTTATGAATACCATCACGGTGCGCCAGTGTCTTTGCCGAGCGGAATAGTGTCTTCTTTGGAGGGAGTCATCTCTCCGGTAACCACGACCTTGACAGGGATTGGCAAGGACATTTTCTTGCTCCACTAGAGTGTCCAGCTGGTCCTACTTAGTTAGAACTAGACTGTGGATGATCACGCAATTTTCAATTTTTGTGGGCCTTTTTGGGTCTAGGAGGATAAGCATGGTCCAGCGGCCCCACCCACAATTTTTATTGATATTGTGTAGAAAACTATGGTTTTAGGTTGAAAGATAACCCCCTAAAATTTTAAGGGCAAATACCATTAACTGCATCATTTTGTTTCTCGGTTGTTAATTAAGATATTCAGATAAAAAGAAAACGAAAATACTCGAACTTACCTCCTTCATATCATAGATTTTTTTCACAATTGTGATCAAATTATTAAGGGTAGAAAAATTATTTAATTTTTTAGGGGTGGGAATTGCAAGCAACCCTTCGAGCGACCACTCCGAAAAAATTCAAGAACAATGTTCTGTTACCTATCTAATATATACAAAAAGTTTCAAGTTGCTCGGATTGGTGGAACATAATAATAATAATAATAATAATT
The DNA here is from genome assembly GCA_963966675.1 of Lasioglossum calceatum. Taxonomy (NCBI): domain Eukaryota; kingdom Metazoa; phylum Arthropoda; class Insecta; order Hymenoptera; family Halictidae; genus Lasioglossum; species Lasioglossum calceatum. Next base: position 7,435,303 of record OZ016539.1, on the reverse strand, counting down.
TTTTTTCAATGGAATACTATATTTTTTCTTCAGAAAAATAATAGCAGGTACTGAGACATATCCAAAAAGGTGCTGCATGATATTATTCTGAGTTGATTAAAGGTAAATCGTTAGCTTACGTTCTGCATCGTTTTCCACACAATATCAATAATAATTGTGGGTGGGGCCGCTGGACCATACTTATCCTCCTGACACTGAGTCACCACTAAAAATTGTTGTACCATTATTCAAAATAATGATTACATCATTATACCAATTTCATCTCCATAAAATTAAAAAAATCATTTTTGGGAATGGAAATATGCTAATGATTAATTTTCGAGGTAAAGTATCTCCGAGTGCGAAGCGTTCAAGAAAGTGGAACCGCGTAAAACAGGCATGCACAACTGGACGATTTGGGAGCGGGAGCTTTCGACTCGGCTCGTGAGCCGCAGGGTGGGGAGAACTGTAACAGTGTGCGTGTGAACTTGTGCTGCACTGGCATGCTTAGTGGGTTCCCCTTCCATACGTCCGAGCTGGGTCTCGCCGCTTTCAGCTCACGAGCCGCTCTCGGAGCTACGAGTTGGGCATGCCTCGCGTAAAATCTTATTTCGAGTGGTAGCGCTGTTCGTAGTTCTGGAATAGATAAAAACCGTGCTGAATTCTGTGGAATATTATATTCCAGCATTTTTTAAACATTTTTAGAACCCACGAACGCATAAAGGTCCGCAGTCTAGCTAGAACACTCTGAATTCCTATCGCTCCTATCAGACCAGCATCGAATCTGCAACACGAGAAACAATGATTAAAGGTTCAACCCGGATGCAGCAGTGAAGGACCAGATGGACGCGGTGCGTGCTCACTTCCAGGAACTGGCGAACAACCCTCCGGAACGATACGCGCCGAAATCCAGGCAGAGAAGACAGGCGCAGTACGATCACCGGCAGCAACAGCCTCAGCAACAACCAGCAGAGCCTAGAGTGCAATACTCGACCAACCTGCCAGGCTACGTGAAGAATGTGTTGAAGTACCAGGCTCAGATTCCCTACACCATCTTTCCGAATCTGGTCGGTGTGACGCGCCCTGAGAAGCAGTACGTGCCTCAGCCTGTCCAGAGTCCAGCACCAGCGCCAGCCCCAGCGCCTCTTCCTGCTGCCCAGCCTCAGTATCAAGGACACGCCTACCAGGGCCAGCCAGAGTATCAAGGTCAACAGAACGTCGCATACCAAGGCAACCAGGCTGCGAATCCGTATCAAAATCAAATAGGCTCGTACCAAAACCAAGCTGACGCCTATCAGGACCAAGGGAACGCGTACCAGGGTCAGCCGAACATCTACAAAAATCAAGCGGACGCGTATCAGCCGCAGCAGAACGCCTACAACCAAGTGTACCAGAGCGAGCTCAAGTATTCGCAGCAAGGACAACCCGACCAAGGTGGTGTACGCCCAGTCACCGAGAATCAATATTGAAACCGACGCGACGGTTCGCGTATTAATCGTTATGTATGTTCATCTAATCGCGTAGATCGGTAGTGTAGCGAGGAGTAAATGATTGCGAGTACGTATTGCTGCGATACGAGTACACACAGTTTGGTAAGATGTACAGGTTGTCCCGAAAAATGTTTTATTCGGCAGGTGTGATTCCTGAGGTCATTTCAAGCAACCTTTTCCTTTGCGAAAATCTTCTCCGAGCCTTGGTTCAGGAGATATCAACGGAAAACGTTGTGGGCCCTCCTGTAGGCCCAACTGTAGGCGCGCTCTGATTGGTCTGCGTTTTTCGTTGATATCTTCGTAACGAAGCCACGGAGAATATTTCCGCAAAGGAAAAAGTTATTCGAAATAACCTCAGGATTCACTCGCTTCAAGGAGTACAACATTTTCGGAACACTCTGTAGAATCGATGTTTTAAAAGAAACATCGCGGCGGATACTAAATAATTTAATAGAGATAAGAATTCTCGATAATTTACTACATGTGATAGCTCGGTAATAACAATACTTAATCTGTAAGGTTTGAGTAAAAGTTCGTTTATAATTTCCCCCGGTAAATGTGATTTCTATGTTACGACTATGTTTTTATTGAGGTGTGGTCCGTTCGGAATTATTGGCATTTCATCGAAGATTGAGGTGTACGCGATTCAAGTAAATATCGTTCGTTGAGTATTATGTCGACGCGTGTTGGTAGCTGTTTGTTTCGTCTGTGTCTTATTAGAGTTTTCTAGACTTGTATGTATCAAAATATACACTGTTTCACAAGTTTTATATTTACGCATTTCTAGCGAATGTTATTCATTTAAGGGAAATGGATGTCGACGAAGAGTCGTCGGAGGAGAGCAGCGACGGACTGTTAATTTTGGGGCCTTGGACTAACACGTTTACCCAATTAACTCGACTAAAATCAAATATCAAAAATTTTTGTATAATTTATTTTATCTTCAGGTTTTAAGGGGCCTGTGTTAACATTGTTTGGGGGTTTACCGAATTAACTCACATTACTCTTATTAATTATTTTCAATTCAATTTGTTTTTGTCGTTATTTTGATGACCCCTTCGACTGAACGGGGCCCTGGGCTAATAATATTTGGGAGCCTATACAATTAACAAAATAATTCAAATAGCTAAAATTTTTGTACAATTTATTTTTTCTTGTCTTTGATTCAAATTGCTGTTATTGTAATTATTTACCGCGAACGGGGCCCTAGGCTAATACTGTTCGGGGCCTTATCCAATTAACCTACATTGCAATACCAAAATCTTTTGTAAGTTTTTAATTACAATTGTCATTATTTTCTTGACCGTGAAGTGGGCCCATTGACTGAACGGGGCCCTAGGTTAATACTGTTCGAGGCCCTGTCCAATTAACCAACATTCCAATAGCAATAATTTTTGTGCTATTTATTTTTCGTGAGTTTTTAATTGAAATTGTTATTGCTTTCTTGACCGAAAAGGGGGCCCATTGACTGAACGGGGCCCTATCCAATTAACCTACATTCCAAAAATTTGTATACTATTTATTCTTCGTAAGCTTTTAATTCAAATTGTTATTATTTTCTTGACCGCGAAGGGGGCCCATTGACTGAACGGGGCCCTATCCAATTAACCTATATTCCAATACCCAGAATTGTTGTACTATTTATTTTTCGTAAGTTTTTAATTCAAATTGTTATTATTTTCTTGACCGCGAAGGGGGCCCATTGACTGAACGGGGCCCAAGGCCCATAAAACCCACGCCTATATCCGCCGCTGGAAATGAGGTAAGTATGTGGATTTCATACCGTTGCCTTTCTTCCAGTGAAATGCGAACGAGTTGGCAGATTATTAATAACTACTAAACGCGATTAATGTGATCATGCGAACAGCTTGAGTGGCGCGCGTGACCTCGGACCATTAAAGAAACTGCGCTCGGTCGCGCTTCGTTGCGCATCATTCGTCCAATTATAGACACGGTCCACTTTTTCCCTAATCAACTTTTCTCCCGCGTAACGACGAGTTAATCGTCGTGACGATTTAATAGTTCGGAAAGCTGGCTTAATTGTTCGAACGACCGTACCGTTAAAAGATGTTATCAAAAGTATGGCGTTTCGCCGACATTGTAAGCCTATATTAATTAATGCATAGAACTACTTTTCGGTTAATTAAACGGTTGTGCAAAATTACGGACCCGATCGCGATCGATTAACAATTTACTAACGAGATGCGTGTATATGCACACGTCGTGGAGCGTTACTCACAGAGTATGTACAAACTGGTTCGATTAAAACGGTGCAGTTCGAGCAAAGCACTAATGCCATCTGGTTAGGAATACGGAAGTGACCGTACTCGCATTATATGCTTCCTGAAACGATCGGCCGTACCGTTACGTGACTGGAAATACGTGTTCAGCCGCGTATAGGCATTGACACGTGATTTATATTTATCGATATCGATTTTCGTCACGATCGACTGGATTTTCCTTATCGAGTTTCTCGAGACCGAGAACGTTACTTCGCGACCGCTTACAGTCGAATTTTCAATCGAGATTTTCAACTTTTTCTTTGCACCAAATTTTTAACCCTTGGCACTCGAATCGGTGACTCCGAGAGGCGTCACTAAAAATTGCTGTTCCATTAGGGTAAAGTGCCCAAATATGGTATAGTCGCCTATTATGGCACTACCTTATATCTTGTATATTTTGTTTTCTTTTAAATAACCACAGCAGTTAAAAAAGCGATGTAAAATAAATTTTAAAAAAATATCTTGTAAAGGAGAAGTCGCATTCTAGTGAGAAAATCGTCAAACAATAGTTTACCATGTTTGCTCAACAGTGTGCAATGCAATCGCACGATTCTATAGATTTTAGTATCGATCCTTCGCCAGTTGTGTCTCCACGTGTTGAATATTTTTGTGGTTAGATTTTCGATTGTATCTTTCTCGAGGAAGGTAAGTGATTTTGAAATGTTTGAACATATCTGTAGTTTCAGTTTGTTTATATTAATGTTTGCCGACTGTTGGTTTGGGCTGAAATTCATTTTCTCCTTGTCAGTAGCTGGTATTATCAGTCCACGTGGAGTTCCCAATATGGCACTACCAAGGATTCCCTAATATGGGTATAGCTATTGACATTCTGGGTGTGGGTGCCGAATATGGCACTAGGTGTCATATTAGGGACTCAAGGTGTACCATATTAAGAACCCCTGTCGCTGGAACTTGCAAATTACACACCACACAAAAGAAATATTTTCCCAAGCTGTATTAATTTTTGAACAAACTTGGCCCCTGAATCTTATAGGGAGGAAATGCTTCTACGACTGGTAATTTTTTGGTCGAAAAAGAGCATCTTGAAATAATCGAAAAATGACATCAACAAAAAGTGGTTCATCGGGGACTCAAGGTGTACCATATTAAGACCCCCTTTCGCTGGAACCTGCGAATGACACACCACAAAAAAATTATTTTTCGCTAACTATTTTTCATGACACTAATGTCATGATTTTATTTAAATTTATATTAAATTTTTCTCTCTATTCCGACACTAATTTTATAATGGAAGAAATGTTGAACTAATTGCTTAAAATTGTGGGGAAAAATATTAATGATCATTCGGTATTTTATGGAGAACCAGGAAAAAAATTATTTTCTCCTTTTTAGTGCATTTTTTAATACAAGCGTGGTCTTTAAAAAGTTTTTTTATATATTTTTTTAATTCATCGTCACGGGCAGTACTCCTAAATGGAAAAGTTCATTTTCACGTAACTCGAATCGGCCTCTGATATAATACGTGGTCGGGAAAAGCTGTTCTGGTTTTTACACGGCGCGCTACGTAACAACGACTTCGTTAGGAAAGTTCGTTGAACGGTTACAAATTGACTGCATCAAACAATGCATTAACGAGTTAATGCACGATTAATAGTCTGAAACGCTGAACAAAATCACGCTTGTTGGAACGTCTGCCGAATAACATATTTTGTAAACGCACTACCCGTGGATATATAGTGGGGGAAAGGTTTTGACCATAGTCCGTTATAGCATAATGTGGATTTCGTAATGCACCGCAAGAAGTAATATAAAACACGTGAACCGCGAACGTATAATTACGTCCTCCAGTACACGTGTCAAGAGCAATCCGTAAAAAACAGTCTTTTACATTTTACTTGGAACTTTCTCGCCCATATCTAGATTATCATAAGCTATCGTGTCACGGAATATGAAATATTGCCAGTCTCATAATTAAACTGCGGATTTTTAGGCATTTATAGGAAAATTGAGTACATGGAATTCAAAGCTGTTGAAAAATTGATAAGATTGAAAAAATTGCATTCATAGGAAAATTGAGTAGATGAAATTCAGTTGTTGAAAAATTGAAAAAATTGCATTCATAGGAAAATTGAGTAGATAAAAATCGAAGTTGTTGAAAAATTGATAAAATTGAAAAAATTGCACATATAGAAAAATTGAGTAGATGAAATTCAAAGTTGTTGAAAAATTGAAAAATTGCATTTATAGGAAAACTGAGTAGATGAAATTCAAAGTTGTTGAAAAATTGAAAAAATTGCATATATAGAAAAATTGAGTAGATGAAATTCAGTTGTTGAAAAATTGAAAAAATTGCATTCATAGGAAAATTGAGTAGATGAAATTCAGTTGTTGAAAAATTGAAAAAATTGCATTCATAGGAAAATTGAGTAGATAAAAATCAAAGTTGTTGAAAAATTGATAAAATTGAAAAAATTGCACATATAGAAAAATTGAGTAGATGAAATTCAAAGTTGTTGAAAAATTGAAAAAATTGCATTTATAGGAAAATTGAGTAGATGAAATTCAAAGTTGTTGAAAAAATTGGAAAAATTGCATTTATAGGAAAATTGAGTAGATGAAATTCAAATTTGTCGAAAAATTGAAAAAATGGACGATGTCAATATATGATTTCTCCTCTATTGAAATCATTAAGGGCAGAAATAACATTCAATTTAGTTGCTGCTTATTAAAATCGATGCAGGCAATGTTTATTTTGCATAAAGATCCACTCATAATTAATCTTCAGTCTCGTATTGAATTTTTTACAATTATTGAAATATTTGTTCCATTTTTGTGAACCACGTAGATTTTGCTAATCACGCGTCGAAGAGAGACAACTCCAACCCCACAAATAAAAATATGTAAAAAAATTTTTTAAAAACCACGCTTATATTAAAATGCACTAAAAAGGAGAAAATAATTTTCTCCTGGTTCTCCATAAAATACTGAATTCAGTTAAATGATTAATAATATTTTTCCTCAAAATTTTAAGCAATTAGTTCAAAATTTCTTCTGTTATAAAATTAGTGTCGGAGTATAGGTGGAAAAGTTTAATATAAATTTAAATAAAATCATGACATTAGTGACTATAAATAAGAGCGTGGAGTGCCCACGAAGATTTTTATAGTCATTAATGTCATGATTTGATTTAAATTTATATTAAATTGTTCTACCTATTTCGACACAACAACCTAATGGTGTCAAAAGGGTTGAAATATTTCCGATAAGAGCCGATGTAGGGATGATGGGCCCAAAACCAACACCATCTAGCTGCTGTCGCCGAAACCCGTTGACCGATAATTGCTATGTTAAGTTAGCCGTGGTATCGAGCGGAGTCGTCGCGGCCTCCGATTTTCTAGTACAACCAGCCGAAACACTTCCTGGGTAATAGAAATTGAAACATTGCATTCCGTGCATACGGTGCAAGTGCGTTACGTGACGATCGAACGGGGTACCTGTACGATCGAAGGAAAAAAGATCAGTCGAAATCGACCAACCGTGAAAGTTAGTGGTTGGCCGGACCATTTACCCTACATACGCTCGTCCATATAGAAGTGCGTCGCGACGCGGCCGCCAGTTTCGTCCAGCTACCATCTAGAAATCACCTACACCTTCGCCATGCAGTTCCTCGTGAGTACTTACCAATCTATTGTTTATACTCGCCCCTTTCTCGTTCTTCCAATTTTGACTCGCACAGTAGGTAGATATTATTAATGAAAACATTAGAATATAAAAATACTGTTTTATTATTTTCGACCTGTCAAACAAATTAAGACAGAAAATTAATTCCTATTTTGCTCCAGTGGGTTATAAATCCGGTAGAAAATTTTTATTAGCCGTTTATCAAACGTTATATGGTGTCAGGTCATCAGAAGGTCATACGGTGTTTCAAATGGAATCGACTGATTTTTATTTATCGCAAAAATTTTCAGCATTTTCCAATAGGATTTTTAAAAATTTTTGGGTGAAATTGATTTTATACATTTATCACAAAAATGAGTACATTGTTTTTTCTCGCCCCTTTCACGTCCTTCCAATTTTGACTCACGCAGTAGGTAGACATTATTAATGGAACAGTGAAAACATTAGAATATAAAAATACTGTTTTATTATTTCCGATTTGTCAAACAAATTAAGACAGAAAATGAATTTCGCCCCAGTTTGTTGCAAATCCGGTAGAAAATTTTTATTAGCCGTTTATCAAACGTTATATGGTGTTAGGTCATCAGAAGGTCCTACGTGTTTCAAATGGAATCGACTGATTTTTATTTATCGCAAAAATGTTCAGCATTTTCTAATAGGATTTTAAAAAAGTTTTGGGTGAAATTGATTTTATACAGTTATCACAAAAATGAGTACATATATTGTTTTTTCTCGCCCCTTTCACGTCCTTCCAATTTTGACTCGGGTAGTAAGTAGACATTATTAATGGAACAGTGAAAACATTCGAATATAAAAATACCGTTTTATTATTTTCGACCTGTCAAACAAATTAAGACAGAAAATTAATTTCTATTTCGCTCCAGTTGGTTGCAAATCAGGTAGAAAATTTTTATTAGCCGTTTATCAAGCGTTATATGGCGTTAGGTCATCAGAAGGTCATACGTGTTTCAAATGGAATCGACTGATTTTTAATTCTCGCAAAAATTTTCAGCTTTTTCTAGTAGGATTTAAAAAAATTTTTGGGTGAGGTTTAGCCGTGATTTGTGAATTTTCGTAAGGCTATATTGCAATGTTAAACATAACTGTAGGGACCCAACGATGTTTAACATCTCTTTGTATAGGATATTTGGAGTAATCTCGTAAAGAGTTAAATAAAAAAAAATAAAAAAAATCGTTTGGAATTTCGCGCTCATAAAACTTCAAAATTTTCCCAAAATCGGGTTCTATTTCGCCTTAAAATATTTAAATTACTTTCTTGCCAACCCAATAGTGGGGAACCATCTGGAAGATCCGGTAACATTTCGCGTATTCCATTTCCCTACATCCAACCGATGCAACGCGACCCACTTTATTCTCATTTCACCTTTCCTCGGCGCCGCGATTCGTGCATCGTTTATGTAGAATTGTGTGTCACGAATGAACGCGCGTTGGGCTCTCCGGACATTTTTATGCGCTGTTAAAATCGACTCGGATCGAGAAAGTCGGACAACGTTTGTGTATTAGCGATCTCTTACTATGCACGTTCGTGCATTCGCACGCGTTTAGTTCCCGCGAAGCGAATGGATGAAAGCAGTCAACCACCTTTCAAATGCCAAAGCGATTTTACACTGCTGATAAGAGGTAGAAATTTTCCGCGGTACGATGTAGGCCAAAACTAGTTAATTCCTGTCGAATCCGGTCACTATGTTACTAGTTTTTTGTTGGTGGTTTCGTCAAGGACTTTCCAAGGTCAACTTTGATTTTTTAAATGGAAACGCATGTTTTTTTCTGCGCCAATCGATGCAGTCAATCGACATACCTATTTATTTACCGAATATACCGAAATATTGTTAGTTCAGGAGTTATTTTAATTTACAGAAAAAATCAATGATTATAATTCTGACAATGTCGCCATTTTATTGACCCTAAACTTTTTCTTCGGCTGTCTTCGCAGGCTCCGCAAGTATCCACACTTTATTTTATAATTGTGCAAACACCTTAAAATACCGAAATTAATTTCTTGCCAACGCAATATTTTATAACGGCGCGATGGAGGGAGAAAACTGCTCAATACCTTTTATTAATCAACTGTTTTTCATTCTAGGTCTTAATATTCGCTGTGTTACCTGTTTTCGCGGCTGGCGGTCCCTTAGGAGAAGATCCACGCCACGCGAGTCTTGGTAAACTGTTTTATATTAAAAAATAATTTATTTATTTCGAGCATCGTTCTGCATGGTGTAAAGTGTAAAGAATAGACTCCCTTCTACACCCTCAGTTTGGTGGAGATCGAAGTAAACAAAATTGTCTGCCGCAAAATTTGATTTCAAGGTGAAAAGGTCAACAAGCTTTTTCTTTATTCCGTCTTTTTTCTTTTTCCGGCGTCCCTCTTGCATCAATTTGCACCAAACTGAGGGTGCCGAATCAAACTGGTGGTCAAAATGATAAGGCACCTCAAGGTTTTTAGCAATGAACATTCATTTGTACATACAGTGGGTGACGAAAGTATTCGACCGCCCTTTAAAACAAAATAAGTTTCTTATAATTGTACCAAACGACCTGATTTTGTATAATCAATTAGAAGCATTGGTTTACGAAATGATATGTAAAATGTAAAAATTGCAAAATAATACATGCAAAAATAAAAAAAAAACTTTTTTAAAACTTTTTTGTTTGGGTCCTTAATGAAAATTCAAAATATACGTTTCGTAGATCTATGTTAGTTATACACATGCTGAAAATTTCATCGAAATCGGTTGACGCAGGAAGAAACGACACTCATCGCAAGATGTACGACTTTGAGGATTTAGTAGAACTACAATTTTCACCATTTTCAACCGCTTGTATCTCGTGTGTATGTTAATCGATTTCGATGAAATTTTCAGCATGTGTGTAACTAACATCGTAGATCTACAAAACATATATTTTGAATTTTCATTAAATAAAAACGTTTCAAAAATGCCGTTTTTATTTTTGCATGTAACCTTGTAAATTATAATTTTTGGAGAATCTTTTTTTGCATATCATTTCGTAAACCGATGCTTCTACTTCATTATAAAAAAACCAGGTACAATTATAAAAAAGTTTTAAAGGGCGTGTGAATACTTTGTACACCCACTGTGCACATATTATATAATTTCTGTCCACCCTGAACAGCGTTTTCCAATACAAAAGTTTTTGAAAATTTTGTGAATTGTAGCTCACCTCCGGGAGAAGAGGCAGCACCAGAACTACGCCTCGTTGAATCAGGCCCCGAGTCACATCCAGCAACTGCTGCAAGCTCAAGCCGCGCGTCCTCCTCTGGTCAATATCCCGGCTCAGCCAATCCCGAAGTTGGGACCGTCTCAGCCAATTAAGCCGCAGTATGTAAATCAGGCGCAGGTCTCCCAGTACCGGCCGCAAGTCACGCACGGGAATGCCGCCGGCCAGCAGCCGACCTACAAGAAACCGATCATCCCCCAGCAGCCACAATACCGTCCCCCCCAACCCATTAATTATCCCCAGCAACCCATAAGACCTAACTACAATGCACCGCAACAACCGCAGTACTCCTCCAAGTTGCCACCCCACGTGCAACAACTGTTGCAGTTCCAGAAAAGCTTGTCCACTTAATTTCGATTCTACATAGCGGAACGTAGATTTTTCCATTTTCTCCATATGGTCGTGATTAGACTGCGGATTTATGACAAAAATGAGTAGGTGTAATTCAAAACAGGAAAAACATTAAAAGAGTTTATTAACAATGCCGATATATTATTTTTAACATATAAAAATCATCAACCCCTTGCCCTACAATATCGTATCAGAGTTAGAAGAGAGGTTTAGAAGAGAGTCTAATAAATATGTATGTTATTAATTTCCTTGAAACCGAGATGAAATTCTATTTTGGATTTATTAATGTATAGTTATTGGAGAACATGTAGGCATACAGCAGATGTAAATTTTCTCCTTTTTTAGGAAATTGCGAATTACAAAAATATTTCTAATCACTGAAACCGTAAAATAAATCATAGAGCAAGGGGTTAATGAGGAAAATCAATTTTTACTTAGATCGTACAGCTTGCAATTGATGTATAAAAATTTTATTTTGCATAAAGATCCGCAGTTTAGTCATGATATTTCACACAGAACCGTGTTCGATTCGAATGAGCAATGTTTACTTAGATCGTATAGCTTGCAATTGATGTATAAAAATTGTACTTTGCATAAAGATCCGCAGTTTATTTTTTTTTTAAATTTAAAATCCGCAGTTTAGTCATGACATTTCACACAGAACCGCGTTCGATTCGAATCAGCAATATTGGCAGTAGAGAAATTCATTTACCTGTTACCTTACCAATGTACAGGGTATTCCATTAAGAAGTGTTAATTTAAATGATAAAGAACGGTGTAGTTTTACTATTAACAATTTTTCACAATTTTTTACGATTTTACTAACCACGTGTCGAAAAGTGACAACTCCAATCTTCAGAAATCGAAAATGACACTTCTTAATGGAAGACCCTTTTGCTTTAGAAATTTATTATAGCTGGGATATCGTATAGGTATATACCTAATATTCTAAGGGTGTTATTTATAGTATTATTTATTAGCCGATAGTTGATTGTAGACGTGTACGGTTTTAAACGTGTACCCTTGTATGTCGATATTATTGTACTTTATTAAATACTTTGCGAATATAAACGTCCAACCATGTCAACTGCTTTTCGTAGACATTATTTAATGGGACAGTGAAAACATTAGAATTTAAAAATACTGTTTCATTATTTTCGACCTGTTAAACAAATTACGACAGAATTTCTATTTATCTCCAGTTGGTTGCAAAGCCGGTAGAAAATTTTTATTAGCCGTTTATCAAGCGTTATATGGTGTTAGGTCATCAGAAGGTCATACGGTGTTTCAAATGGAATCGATGGTTTTTTATTTATCGCAAAAATTTTCAGCCTTTTTCTAATAGGATTTTTAAAAATTTTTGGTGAAATTAAGTCGTGATTTTATACATGACGGAAGGTCATACGGTGTTCCAAACGGAATCGATGGATTTTTATTTATCGCAAAAATTTGCAACTTTTCCCAGTAGAATTTAGAAAAATTTTTTGGTGAAGTTTAGCCGTGATTTGTGAGTTTTCGTGAGCCGTTTGCAATGTTACACTTTATTGTAGGGACCCAACAATTTTTGACATCTCTTTATAGAATTTTTGGAATATTCTTGTCAAGAATTAAATTTTAAAAAAGTTAAAAATTTGCGAAGACAACAGAAGAAACAGTTTAGGGTCAATAAAATGACGAGAGCGTCAGAATTATAATCATTGATTTACTAAATTTTAACATCTCTTTATAGTATTTTTGGAAAAAATATTCTCATCAAAAATTAAATTTAAAAAAATTAAAAATTTTCTTCGGGCCGAGTCGATCCACCATGACCCGAAAGTACATCAGTTTTACTCTAAGCTCCAAATTTTCGGGACCCGAAACACGTATGTATTTCCGAATTCGAGACCCGGCTGATCCCGAAAGAATTCTCGGCCGGACATTTTCATGTTTTCGCACAGCTCCGGTAAAAACGAAAACAATTTACGTACACGGACAGCGATAACTGCGCAGATAGCGGATCGACCCATCCGCCACGAAGGGGTTCGGGGCAGCCCGGTATTACGTCAAATTACGTCGTTAAACGCGGCGTGGCGCATTAAGTGCATTGAATTCGTCACTCGAGAAATCAAGGTATCATCGCACCGATGAATCCGCACAAGGGGCGTTTCTACCGTTCGTCGTTCCTCGTGTGGATGGTACGGGGCAGTGATCGGGACCCCCTTCCATTGTCGCCCACCCTGCGAACGACAATCCACGCGTTGCAGTCTCCAGTCTCCGGTTTAGGGCTGTTCTCTGGCCCTAAACTGTGCTCGTACCGCAGTCACACCACCCTGTGCCCCCGAGTTTTACCTCTGTGCCTGCCCTGAATACGTCCCCCTTGTCCCGGATGGACTCACCGACAAACAGGGAAGAGGATTAGCGAGTCCATTAAAGTCGCGGACTCTATTATCCAGAGGACACGGCCATGGTGACATCAACCGCTTGCCACTGGCGTAGACGCTCTCCCGTAGCCCCTCCCCATGAAAAAATCATTGTTTATCGATGCTCAACATCGAAGAAGAATTTTTCATCCCGAAACTTGAACGTTTCTTCCGAAATTCAATGATTCCATTCGATTTTTATCATTTCGTGGACACGAAATTGAATCAGCAAATAGTTAAATCCCAATATACATGGAGGTCCGTTTAAATAAGGACACCTAAATATCTCTTCAGGTTATTGTGATGCAAAGGTCATTTTTTTCGAAGTTGTCAAGGTCATCGATGTTTTTTTATACATAACTTCATTTTGTTTGATTGCTTCGGGTAACTGATCGAAAAACACATTCAGATATGTATGATAACATGACATTAACCTTGGTCTGAAGGTAAAACTTTAAGATCTCTCGAGAAGATCAAGGTCATTTCAATGTCACGTTTTCATAAATATCTGAATGCATTTTTCGATCAGTTACCCGAAGCAATAAAGAGAAATGTAGTTATGTAACAAAAATCATCGATGACCTTGACAACTCCGAGAAAAATAACCTTTGGAAAAAATATTCGTGCCAGACATTTGGTCCATTGACACCATGCACATTAAGTAACAAATATTTTTTGCATAACAATAACCTGAAGAGACATTTAGGTGTCCTTATTTAAACGGACCTCCCTGTATAAGAAAATGACTTTAATATGATTACTTTTTTAAAAATTGTAATTGCAGTAACATAATTACATACATATAACATACCCAGAGGTCCCATCACAGTCCCATTTAAATATAATAGTTTCTCACTAATTGTAAGTAGCAGGTTGTACTCATGCATAAAAAAACGCTTTTGATTGTGGTTCATTTTATTTACTTCCTCCTTTTAGTTTTAAACTAAAACGAGAAAATATAAATTAGTTTCACATGTACTTACTTTCCATTTTTCAATGCACAACACAAAAATTAGTGTAATTAGTCATTAACATATACCGCAATTTCGGAACATTCAACTAGTAGTCGTTAATGGATAAAAAATGGAAATTATGAGATATAGAATTATTTGGTTCGGTATGTCCAATAATACAATATACAGGGTGTCCCACATAAATGGGAACACCTAAATATCTTTCGTATTTACAGTCCTATCAGAAAACTTCAAAGGACAAAGTGACACTATTGCAGGGGTCAAATATAATGGTAAAGAAAAAAATTTTTTATGTCGTGTTTTTTAATGAAATTTCAAGGTCACCGATGTTTTTTTAAGTGGAATAGTATATTTTTTTTGCGATAGCATGATAGACAATAAGAAAACTGAATTAGACTGTAATTGTTATAATTAATTAAATAACAATTAAATAATTAAATAATTAAATAACGATAGACAGAAATAGACCTGAATAGGACTGTAAATACGAAACATATTTAGGTGTTCCCATCTATGTGGGACACCCTGTATTTTCTCAGTTAAATATGTTTTTCACTAATTGAGAAAAATAATTTTTCTCCACCTAAAATCGAAACATTTACCACTACAAAAGTAGATCATTACGTAAGCCTAATTCAGAGCAACTACCTCCGAATCACTTTCCCGGAATGTTCGCTAGACAGTACCTTCGTACAATTGATTCGATATTGTTAGAAGATACTCTCCGCAGGGTATGCTTAGGGTATACGACGGAGATTCGCAGACGCGACTTTCCGTGCCGTAATTCTTTTCGAAAAATCGACGCCACTGGCTGGGTGGTAGGGCGATCGGCGAAGGGCGAGGGGAGAGGGGTCACGGAGGCAAATTACAAAGGGAGGATTACCGGCAGCTGGGCTACCAGGCAACCATCTCTTTTCTGGGTCTCGCTCGCGAGCCATCCACGTCGCTCGAGAGCCCTTTGTCCTTCGACGCATTTGTAACATAATTATCGGAGTTATAGCAAGCCAAAACCCAATCCGCATCTGAAGGGGGCGCATGTGACGCCCGGTTACGAGTTGATACCGCGTGCAAACTGTGACCCGCCTGCAAATTCCCGTCACTCGTCAACCGACCCGTTTGCAAAATTGAGACACCTACTAAAGATTTCGATATCGTGGATGAAAATGTGTCGACAGAATAGTAGATGTGTGTGAAAACCCAATCTACGAGTCGGGACAGATCGGGCCGCGTCGCGTCGGGCCTGGCGCCACAGTGGTCCGGATCGAAGAAGGTGATGTCATTTTGTTATCTTCATATGTCCTAAACCTAATGGTTAACGAGATATTATCCAAAGAATAAAGAAAATTGTGTCGATAACACTTTTATACTCAGAATTTGATGCTATATCGATCTATGGCATAAAAAATAGGACATTCCATTTAAAAAAATATCGATGACCTTGAAATCATGTATAAAAATGACCTTGAGAAAAAATTCTTACCATCATCAAATTCGCCCGTTGAAACAGTACAACTTTATTCTGTGGAGATTTTTTGTACGACTAATAATAAGCGAGACATTTAGGTGTTCCCATTTAAATGCCCCACCCTGTATATCTTTACTCTATTTCTCTCTTATAATGTTATTGCAAAATCGTTCGTATTTGGAAGACATTTGATCAGTCAAGAAAAGCAATTTTCTTGGTGAAAAGTACTATCTCTAAATGTCTACCTTTAAGTATTCGGCCTAATTACAATTCTTGGTAAACTGCATCAATTTTTTCATTTTCGAGGTTGATTGACATTTAGGAAGCAATACAAATTTGTTAGAAACCGATATGAGAAAGTTGACCTTTTAGCTAAATGACACCAACTTCTTCGATCCGGACCACTGTGATGGCGTCACCCGAAAGCATTTCGGGCCTCAAAACTGGCCCAAAACAGAAAGGTTTTAAACAATCTATCCGGATTCTTCGATCCGGATCACTGTGATGGCGTCACCCGAAAGCATTTCGGGCCTCAAAACTGGCCCAAACCCGAACAACATTTGGGTAGGCAGTCCGGTTTGTTAAACATGTTAAACACAGAAAGGGTTTAAACAATCTATCCGGATTCTTCGATCCGGACCACTGTGATGGCGTCACCCGAAAGCATTTCGGGCCTCAAAACTGGCCCAAACCCGAACAACATTTGGGTAGGCATTCAGGTTTGTTAAACATGTTAAACACAGAAAGGTTTTAAACAATCTATCCGGATTCTTCGATCCGGACCACTGTGATGGCGTCACCCGAAAGAATTTCGGGCCTCAAAACTGGCCCAAACCCAAACAACATTTGGGTAGGCGTTCAGGTTTGTTAAACGTGTTAAACACAGAAAGGTTTTAAACAATCTATCCGGATTCTTCGATCCGGACCACTGTGATGGCGTCACCCGAAAGCATTTCGGGCCTCAAAACTGGCCCAAACCCGAACAACATTTGGGTAGGCACTCAGGTTTGTTAAACATATTAAATACAGAAAGGTTTTAAACAATCTATCCGGATTCTTCGATCCGGACCACTGTGATGGCGTCACCCGAAAGCATTTCGGGCCTCAAAACTGGCCCAAACCCGAACAACATTTGGGTAGGCATTCAGGTTTGTTAAACGTGTTAAACACAGAAAGGTTTTCAACAATCTATACAGTTTGGTTGACTACGCCTTCAGTTTCGTAAGCACGTGACCCGCCGCAGTCTCAATGTCACTTGATGGCAATGTTCGCAACATTAAAAGGATTCGCACACGGGTATAAATTCGAGTGGCTCGTCCACCGGGCGGAAACGCTGGAAGGAAATGATTCCCTCGTAACGCATCCCCTGATATTACTCGGGAGAAACAAGTTCCCGAAGGATCGACGTCCACGGAATCCTGCCGGACTCGGCGGGACAATATTGTTGTTCGATTTGTCCGTTGAGGAGCCGAGTCGATAACTTTCATAACAAGATATGGAGCGAGCGTGTGAAACGGCCTGCGGTTCGCCAGAGTGTCCCGATAATTGTGCTTAATCCTTAGGGTGGCGGCACGCGGCCAGCAATCGTTGGCAAATCCCAGTTAACCCTCTCTCGCTCCAATCTTTCTTATATACTAGTGTCGCAGCGTGATCGTACAGCTTAGGATTGGCGTGGAGATGTTGAAAAAAGTATTTTGCAGGAATGACCTTGACCGACTTTCTCAAGGTCAAACTGTTTTAAAGATTGTATCGTGTTCTGTTGATCGAGGGGGGCAAACTTTCGAAGGAGCCATGGGTTAGGAACGACCCGTTCTCTTGGAAATCGACGTTGAAGTTCGATCAGCACCTAAACGAGCTTGATTCGGAATTTCATTGCGACACAAGAACATAAGGAACGCATGCTGAGACAGAATATTTCTTCGGAGTATCCATGCTCGACTCGGTTGCATACCTGTTCTGTTCGTCAGCGGTTCCGCGTCGGGATGACGCGAAGCTCGCAGGGTGTTTACCTTCGCAGCGTTATATTTCGATCGTTCGGTACAAAGCGAAGACGCGCGCGAAGAGAAAAGACGAGCACGCTAGGAATACTAGAGGGGAAGCGGTAGAAGCTAGACAATGCCGAATTCGATGATGTTGTCCGACCCTTTTTTCCGGGCGCCGCGATACCATTGTGAAAAGAAGCTAGACCGGAAAAATCCAGCATGGCCGACGGAAGACCGGGGACCAATCGTTGCGTGTCCCGCGACAGCTGCGCATCCCTAGGCGATCAAGATTTCGGCTGGTATCCCTTCCCCGCCTCCGAGACGCCCTAGCTTTCTGATTTTTGCCTTACGAAGTCAGCCATTGTGAAGGGACCCGGTTCCCTTGAACATCGGCCGTGGAGAGCAGTCTTCGTGTGGTCTTAAGCCGACATGAGGGACTTCGCGTTGCGTCGCCGCGATTGTCTGCCGCTGCACACGAGCTTTTTGTCGTCCCGATCCCGTCTTTAGAACGCGGCCGGGTTGTCTTCGGACGTTGTTGCAGGCTAGGTGCTGCGCGGCTTACTCTCGACGAAAAAGGTGGATCGATGAGACCCTTCTTCAATGGCGGACGCACTGATAAACAGAATTTCTAGCCGGGATCAGGTCGAAGACGATTCAACAAAGGGATCGATGTACGTTTAAGTAGCCAGTGTCTCTGGGTCAGTACACCTGCCACGCCTGCACCTTAGTCTCGGCAGGCCCGTCCAGCCAATTTCAACAATTAAAGTCAATAATATCGGGAAACAGATTACAAGCAGGGTGATGATCCTCGGCTCTGTGAAGGGCCACTGTCCCTTTCTTCGGTAGCCTCCGGTAGTCCAGCGTGATCTGTCTTACTCTCAGGGACCTCTTAATCCAGCAACTAGGTAAGACCGCAAAATCTATAATGATCGACACCTGTGACCGAGATACTCCCGGCCGAGGATGCTTCTCGGATAATGCCGAAAAGGGGCGTACTTAGATGGTTTAAGCAACAACAGCGTCAGGTGGAGCGAGGACCGACCCCCTGCGGTACCCTGTTAATGCAGTTTCACGAGGCTAGCGTGTTCCGTGTTCGTGGTTCGTCTTCGCGCACGTCCACCGACACCGGAATAGTTAACGCGAAACCTGTTAACCGATTAAACGGGTTCGCTAAGTCGACCGGCACACCGTCCCAGATAATTAACAAGAAATTACCGGTAGGTCGGTGAGCCGTTGTATTAACGTAATGACATTTCCGGTCGTCCTCACCCAGGCTTCAGATTAAGATAAGACGATTGCCGAGGATCATCTTTTTCGGGGTACGGCGCACCCATTAACGTTATTCGACGCGTATGCTTGTGGGCGATCATTATAATCGAACCATTGTATAATCCATATTAGAGAGTTGTTTGTTTTCGAAACTTCCTTCGCGGTTCATCCAATTGAGATTTAGAACGTCCGATTAGAGCGCTGTTTGTTTTGAGAACTGACTCCACGGGTCATACAATTGGTTTATCGTATTTTCATTGTTCCCGACCTTGAACGACCTTATGATTAGACCCATTAGAGCATCGTTTGTTTTGAGAACTATCTTCGAGGTCACCTAATTGGTTTATCGGATTTTTATAACTCTCGACCTAGAACTACATTCAGATGTAACAACGTCGCATTAGAGCGCTGTTTGTTTTGAAAACAGCCTCCACGGATCATTCAATTCGTTTATCGAATTTTCATTGTTCCCGACCTTGAACGACCTTATGATTAGACACATTAGAGCGCCGTTTGTTTTGAGAACTATCTTCGAGGTTACCTAATTGGTTTATCGGATTTTTATAACTCTCGACCTTGAACTACATTCAGATGTAACAACGTCGCATTAGAGCGCTGTTTGTTTTGAAAACAGCCTCCACGGATCATTCAATTGGTTTATCGAATTTTCGTTGTTCCCAACCATGAACGACCTTATGATTAGACACATTAGAGCGCCGTTTGTTTTGAGATCTATAATATCTGCGAGGTTACCTAATTGGGTTAACGAATTTTTATAGTTCCCGAGCTTGAACGACCTTCAGATTTACAACGTCCCATTAGGGCGTCGTTTGTTTTGAGAACTATCTTCGAGGTTACCTAATTGGTTTATCGGATTTTTATAACTCTCGACCTTGAACTACATTCAGATGTAACAACGTCGCATTAGAGCGCTGTTTGTTTTGAAAACAGACTCCACGGATCATTCAATTGGTTTATCGAATTTTCATAGTTCCCGACTTTGAATGACCTTCATACTTACAACGTCCCATTACAGCCCCGCTTGTTTTGAGAACCATCTTCGAGGTTACCTAATTGGTTCGTCGAATTTTTATAACTCGCGATCTTGAACTACCTTCAGATGTAACAACGTCGCATTAGAGCGCTGTTTGTTTTGAAAACAGCCTCCACGGATCATCCCATTGGTTTATCGAATTTTCATAGTTCCCGACCTTGAATGACCTTCATACTTACAACGTCCCATTAGAGCGCCGTTTGCTTTGAAAACTGCCTCCCCGGTTCATCCCATTGGTTTATCGAATTTTCATAGTTCCCGACCTTGAACGACCTTACGATTAGAATAGCGTACGGTGGTGCGCGTCACCTCGAAGTGACGAAGATTCGGTATAGGCAGGGCATACCTGGTACAGCTTTAAGTTAGTCGTTTTGCAATAAGGTTTTTCCAGTTACCTATTTCACTAGAAGCTGTGTTTGATTTCACTTCATCCATATCCCTTAACACTCCTCCCTCGCGGACGATTAAAATACCGGTTCCGCGCGGTATTTCAACTTTCTCCGGGCAAGACAACGACGGAGCCAAGGGGTGTATTATAAAATTGACAGGGAGCGCAACGCGCGGCCAAATCACACGCGTCGGCACGCCTTGAATGTAGCGCCGAAGCTTGCCTCGTCTCGGAGCCCTGAGACACCCTAGTTTTTCGTCGTGAATGAATATTTGCACGTGCTCCCGTCCGCCTCGTGTCAGGAATTTAATAAAGTAATGCCGAGAGGTCGGGCTGCACGTATACGTTTCACGACCGTTTCCGAGAGAATCGCAGCGAACGTCGCAGCCACTTTTCCGCTCGGGGATGCCAGGTGGACGCCCTCCTACCCTTCGCAATGTCCTCCATTTTACCTGGCTAACGTGCTTTTTTCTAATTCCGCCTCGCAGCGGCATTCTTCAAATTGCCACGCGTTCGTGCACAACCTCGATCGATCGAGTTGTCGTTGAGATTACAGTTACACCGTTCCTTCGCGGAAGTTGTAATAGGCCTAATGGGAACGCTTCGGGCGAAGATTTGCATGGATTATGCGAACGGGAACGGGAGAGGGGGGGAAAAAGTGGAATTAGCACCAACGGTAAACCAAAAGATCGCAGCTTGGACAGCAATTTTGTCCGTCATAATAGAGTGCTCGCGTTCGCTCCCCTTTCTCCTTTCAGTGTCGTTCTACTTTTTCCACTGGTAGTAGCGTAACGCGCGCGGCGGAGGGGGGCGGGGTGGGGGGTTCGAGATCCAGCGGCGCTCTCCTGTAAAATGCCGTCCCATTGTTAGGCCCCGTCGACGCGTCCATTATGTCTACTTGCCGATGGGAACAGATTATGTTGGTCGTTGTCATTGAGGGGCTCATCACCGCCATGACACTGATGCCGTGAACGCCTGGGTTGGGGGCCGGGCACGGCACAGGGCACTGGAGCCACAAGGCAGAAAACCAGGGTGAAGGGGCGCGCACGCTTATTGTCCGAATAAATTATATCGGACGGCGGATCGTGTCCCGCGTCGACTACTCTTACCCCGTTGCTCGAGTGAAATGTCACCGTACGAAAAATAGGGTATCCGCTGTCGAGTGATTTCGTTCCATTATTTTCGAGATCGCGCTCCTCTCGCCGTCACGTGCCGTTTCCTCCGCGTCGCGTCCCGTTACTTCTGTAATCTTACACGGCAAGTAAATCTTCACAGTAAACCTACCACCACCAGGTCAAAATCAACGGTTCCAGATTGTTTATTTCGCAATTATTGAAATAATAAAAATGATTTTGTAAGAATTGTGATTGTATAAATAACTTTTGTAGAGCACGCGTTATAATAGGAGCTGCACAAAGTCTACATAGAATCAATCTTGTTTTTGTAGCAAGGTTGCTTTTCCTTTTTGTAAAATGGAAAACATTTTGTGAAATGTTGTTGGCGTATCGATCAAGGTCAGGAACTATGAAAATTCAATAAACCGATTGGATGATCCGTGGTGGCAGTGTTCGAAACAAACAGCGCTCTAATGCGACGTTGTAAATCTGAAGGTCGTTCAAGGTCGGGAACAATAAAAATTCGATAAACCAATTAGGTAACCTCGAAGATAGTTCTCAAAACAAACGGCGCCCTAATGGGCCGTTTTAAATCTGAAGGTCGTTCAAGGTCGGGAACAATAAAAATTCGTTAAACCAATTAGGTAACCTCGAAGATATTATAGATTTCAAAACAAACGGCGCTCTAATGTGTCTAATCATAAGGTCGTTCATGGTTGGGAACAACGAAAATTCGATAAACTGATTGAATGATCCGTGGAGGCTGTTTTCAAAACAAACAGCGCTCTAATGCGACGTTGTTACATCTGAATGTAGTTCAAGGTCGAGAGTTATAAAACTTCGATAAACCAATTAGGTAACCTCGAAGATAGTTCTCTAAACAAACGGCGCCCTAATGGGCCGTTTTAAATCTGAAGGTCGTTCAAGGTCGGGAACAATAAAAATTCGATAAACCAATTAGGTAACCTCGAAGACAGTTCTCAAAACAAACGGCGCTTTGACGGGTCTGATATTATTTGTTACCTTGTAACAGCATTCTTGGATCCCGAGTTTTCATTTCCGAACTGTTTTATTCCAACAAGGGGGTTCCGGCGACAAACATCCAAAACGACGGAACAACCCGCTCGAGAGAACCAGAAAAAGTGGAAAAGAACTATTTTAGCGTTATTTATAGGCTCAAGGTTATAATATTATATATCGTTGGATTCGTCTTAAGATCAGCTACAACATTATGAAATCCAAAATACATGTTAGCATTTGAAAAATCTGATTCACCTAAATTTTTTGTAATGCACCCATGAAAAAGCGTGGCGATAGTGGAATATTTTAACTGTCACTTTCAAGCCTTATAACTTGACAAATATTTAAGGAAAAAATATTTTATTATAGTGTTTTGGACAGCTCTCGAAAGAAGCTACAAGAATATGTAATAAAAAATAGGAAATACCATTTAAGAAATTGAAGACAAATTATAGATGATAACAAATTGAAATCTGTGGGAAAGTGCTCTGTACACGTTAAGGATTAGTGGAAAAAAATACATTTATGTACACCCCCGTAGTGGGGTAGTGTGGTTTTATATCAATTTCATATCCACAAAATGAAAAAAATAGAATAGAATCTTTCTTTTCTTTTTTTTTTAATTTTAAGGATGAGTGGAAAAAAATACATTTACGTACACCCCCGTAGTGGGGTAGTGTGGTTTTATATCAATTTCATATCCATAAAATGAAAAAAAATCATACAGAATGGAATCTCCTTTTCTCTTTTTTTCTCTTTAATTTTAAGGGGGGATGAGTGGAAAAAAATACATTTAAGGGGGTAGTGTGGGACGACGAGTCTCAACGGAGTCATTTCCCGTTCAGCTCCGCGGAAAAATGAATTTTTCCAAGCCGGGGACACGGCGGGAACAATGGGGTTGAAGTGGAAGTGCCGGGTCCATTCTTTGGTCGGTGGTCCCTCCTTCCCCCACGGCGGTACCGTGATGTAACGAATCTCCCTTCGCGCAAAGAAGTTACCAAAATCTAGATCGGTGAAGTGCAGCGGTCTAGATCCCGGTGCAGCAGGCCGGCGCGTCGGCCCTCCGGTTGCTCCGCTAATTGACTACAATGCCGGTCGCGTATGGAGCGCATTTTCTGTTTTGTTACCTCAAAACAAAGCCGACAATGCGGCTGATCCGTGAGTGGCCACTCGACCACCGTCGCACCCTTTCCTCTCCGTCCCCTTCCCGGCCGTTCCCGTCGCTCCTTGTCGCTTCGGTCCGGCGATTTTTCCCGTCGCGTCGAAGCCTTCGACGGGACCTGGAGGACGACAAGTCGCTCGAGGATCGAGCCACGAAATCGAGATTGTAACATATAGTCGAGTGCCCTTTGTTAACCCACCGACGGAGAGCGCAATTACATCCTCGCCCCCATTGTGCCTCGACAGCTTTTTGTTACTGTTTCGTCCGGTTACCTTGTTCCGAGCGACAGCCTAAGGGGGTCCTAGATGCAGAGAGCAAGAGCGAGCGAGAGAGAGAGAGAGAGAGAGAGAGAGAGAGAGAGAGAGAGAGAGAAAGGGAACGACGCCTCACGCGTTGTGTGTGGACTTTAGAACTTCGCAAAGACTGGCCGCGATTTCCCCGAAGAATAATTATGCATGCTATGGGAATCAGAGTTGGGCGAAAATTAATTGTTAATTGCGATTAACGATTGAAGTAGCAGTCCAGCGGCCCCGGCCATAATTTTTATTGATATTGTGTGAAAAACAATGGTTTTAGGTTGAAAGATAATCCCCTAAAAATTTAAGTCGCTAACCCTTCGTATGAGGATATGAGGGTAAATAACCTTAATTGTATTTTTTTTCTCGGTTGTTAATTAAGATATTCAGATGGAAAAAAGCGAAAATACTCAAATTTACCTCCTTCATAGCATATATTTTTCTCACAACTGTGATCAAATTATTGAGGGTAGAAAAAATCATTTTATTTTTTGGAGGTGGGGATTGCAAGCAACCCTTCGAGTGACCTCTTCCAAAAAATTCAAGGACAATGTTCTGTTGCCTATCTGATATATACAAAAGTTTCAAGATGATAGGATTGGTGGAACATAATAATAATATTTTTTAAAAATAGAATACTATAATTTTTTTCGTCAGAAAATAATAGCAGGTACTGTGTGAGACAAATCCAAAAAGGTGCTGTATGATGTATTATTCTGAGTTGATTAAAGGTAAATCGTTAACTTTACTGCTGGCTGCTGGCTGGTACGTTATGCAATGCAGAATCTGCATCGACAATTTTAGGGAGGGGGAAACGTGAAAAATCTCACAAAAAAGATTTCACCAGGTATAGCTAAGGCCCACCCTAATGTGGCACGTCTTCCCGACGTTCGATTTATCTAAAACTGTGGATATATCATTTTTTCATAAAATGGAGCAATATCGCGAGGGGGGGGGGGGCCAAAAATTTAATTGTCGACAAATAAGGTACACCCTAATGTACACTGTTTAATTCACAGCTTTATTATAATAGGTAGTCATGTGTCGACATCACAGGATATTCCAGACTCTACATTGCGTCATTACCGAGTTAACCTAGACCCCCAGAAAATGTCTTATCAGTAGATCTCTATACAAAATAAAAAATGTTTGCATTGATTGCAGGACACAGGAGCCAAATAAAAATTGTATTCTTCTTTCAATTATCTTATTAAGCTGAAACTAATACATTGATGTCCTCAAACATTTTTAATATGTCCACAGCTTTAAATTGGGATGCTCTTTACTTTACCGGACTCAAAATTTGTGCCTTTCTCCTACGAATTATGATGTATTTGGTATGTAATCCAGTAGATTTGTGCCCGACGCGGATGCAGATGGAAGTCTCGATCCTGTAGGATCAATAGTTGAGGAGTTATGATCGCTTAAAGTTGAGCATATTTTCAGTGTTTTTGACAGGTAAGGGCGCCGCCATATTGGTTTGTAGTGACGGTCATACACCGTTTGCCGAGCAGAATAATAATTAGTTGGTTGGTGACTAGGTAAGCAGCTCGCGGTCGTCACTACAAACAAATATGGCGGCGTTGTTACCTCTCAAAAACACTGCAGATTGCTCAACTTTAAGCGACCATAACTCCTGAGCTATTGATCCTAGAGGATCGTAACTTCGATCTGCATCCGCGTCGGGTACAAATCTACTCGATTACATACCAAATGCATCATAATTCGTAGTATAAAGGTACTAATTTTGATTCCTGTAAAGTAAAGTTTACCCTTAAATAGTAAGTACCCATTTTTGTCATAAATGCATAAAATCCGCAGTCTACTTATCAGTTTCGTCTACGGTGCGTTCGATTAGTCGCGAACAAATACGTGCCCGATCGAGTGTCGCCGAATCAATTTTCCAAGCACCGTATGCAGCGCAGGCAACGACCCCCGGCAATTAAATCGGAACGAGAAAGCGGTAAGACAAGAAAAGGGGATAGCGTAGCAGCGAGTAGAAACAAAGGGGTACGAGGCCGCGGAGACGAATGGCATTGTTGGCGCGATTGTTTCGCGAAAATGAGCCGAGTGTTACGAATCCCATTGGCCGTGCTCGTGGCAAGGTGCTGATGTGCTCGACCGGTGGGAACCACTTGTCGACTACACGGACGAGCCGCGCATGCTCGCCCGGGCGCAATTACGCCGTCATATCGTTGCGACTGACTAGAATGCCGACTGGGGAGGTCCCTTTGCAGCTCGAGCGTAGGAATTCATCCTCCTCTACGGGGGACGAAATTGCTTACCGGTGACGTCCCAATCGTCCCGAGTTGCGGGGCCGCACGGTGGCCCCGAATGCAAAAGAGTGCCGAGTGCCGGAGCTCTCGAGCTCTGTCGTCACTGTTGCCCGTTGTTTTCGTTGTGATCGGCACCGCTGCCCCCTCCCGAACCCCGTTGCAATTTCTATTCGAGCGAGAGAGCCCGGGTCTCACCATCGAGATCGGGGGATTATTATTCGCTCGGCCGGAAACGTTACAGTATTACATGCTGAAAAGCGCGCTGCCTCCTCGAACAGGAGCACCACTCCGCGAGAGTGGTCGCCGCGGACACTGCGCCCTGGAAATTTGTAACATACGGTGCTCCCTCGAGGGTTTCATTAAATCGAGATGTTAATTGTGAGCCGCACGATGGGCTTTGATTCCGACCACTCCCATTTTCACCGCTGATCTTTCCGCCTTTGTCTCTACGCCTATCGATACGTTCCTCTAACGAAATGGGATTCAGATTTTTTTTTTATTAATAACATCTTAGGCCATTATTGTTGCAAGGTTGAATTTGTGTTTTCGTGAGGTATCCTCGCCAGTGGCGCACCCAGGATGTAATCTTGGGGGGCCGGGTTGAACCCAGCTCTATTACCTTTTTTTTAGCCAAAATATCTGTCAACGGTACCCAGGGCAATTCCGCGATTTTAATTTTGGAAGATGAACATTTTTTTCTTGGGGGGGACTTGCCCCCCCCCCCCCCGGGTGTGCCATTGGTCCTCGCGCATGTGTGGCTCTTCCCCCCATCGCGGTACGATACTCTTTGGACATTTCTAGCATCGAAAAAGAACTGGTAAATACAGGGTGTCCCAAAATTCCTTCAACAGCCGGAAATGGGAGGTTCCTGACGTCATTTGAAGCGACATTTTCCTTTGCAAAAATGTTATCCACGGCTTTGTTTAGGAGTTATTAACGAAAAACATGGACCAATCAGAGCGCGACCTTGACGCGAGCTGGCCCAGTCGGCCCGGCGCGCCAACTGTCTATTGGTCGACTGGGCCAGCTCGCGTCAAGGTCGCGCTCTGATTGGTCCATGTTTTTCGTTAATAACTCCTAAACAAAGCCGTGGATAACATTTTTGCAAAGGAAAATGTCGCTTCAAATGACGTTAGGAACCTCCCATTTCCGGCTGTTGAAGGAATTTTGGGACACCCTGTAGAAACATGATCGTCCACGAAATATTCTGCGAAACGTCCACGGCGGGATGGCTGGCTCCCTCACGTGGACCGTTCAACGATACTTTTGGGCGGACTGTTTACCTGAGCAATTTGTCAGCGTACAATGTTCGAATCCGAAATCCTCGAGTCCCGATCCCCTGGGGCTTCAGCGGTCATCTTTTATCCGTGCTTTGCGGCGAGACGAATGGACGTGCCTCGCATCCGCAGCCTCCAATAGTCGGGCCCCATGTTTCACATTTTCGAATAGCCGGCTTTTGTGTAAATCATTTTCCACATTATTTTGGTAATAGCTCGTTGAGTATTTGGGACGTATGAAGGTCAATATATGTATTTTTACTCGGATGCTGTATCGACTTAGGATATGAATAGTAGGTGTTTCCGTTAAAAATAGTAATGAAGGTCACCTTGAAATCTTTGGAACCCCACAAACAAAGCAAGTATGAGACAGAGCTGGGGAAAATAGTATTTTAAATAGTAAATAGTATCCTATTTAATAATAGTCCTATTTATTTTAAAGTATGTGTACAACTTTGAGAATAAAATATTTTATTCGATGCAGTAATTTTTGAAAATAAAATAATTTATTTGAGGCAGTGATTCTTTTGAAAATAGTATTTTGTTTGAAGAATATTGAAAATATTTGTATTTTGTCTTTATTTTCAATTTCAATTTTAAGTATTATTGCTGAAAATAATGGTTCGAATTCAATACATTTATGGGTGTAAATCGTTTCTTAACGATAAGATAGACTGTATGTTTATGCAGTTCTCAGAGTATTATAACAATGCAAAAAATAAAATATTTTATTTCGTGTTTCTGTTTGTT
This sequence comes from Lasioglossum calceatum, assembly GCA_963966675.1. NCBI lineage: Eukaryota > Metazoa > Arthropoda > Insecta > Hymenoptera > Halictidae > Lasioglossum > Lasioglossum calceatum. The sequence continues at coordinate 7,406,871 of OZ016539.1, read as the reverse complement.
AAAATAGAAATATTTCATTTTGGGGATCAAATTTTGTTGAAATAAAAATATTTTATTTTGAGGTCCAGATTGTTAAAATAGAAATATTTTATTTTCAAAAATTACTGCGTCGAATAAAATATTTCATTTTCAAAGTTGCACACATACTTCTAAATAAATAGGATTATTTACTATTTAAAATACTATTTTCCCCAGCTCTGTAATCAAGGTACCCCTGGGCCACAATGTACAACGTGCTCCGATGTCCTCCGCGTTGCGACACGAAAACGTTCCAACGAATTTTACTCCATTGTGCCTGGAGTGTCCGAGAGACTAAACTGGCAGCTATCGATGTAAACAATTTTTCAACGGAGAAAGGCTGCGACTGTTAAGTGGCAACATTTCAGGGCTCGGTCATGCGAAAGGAGAGTCACTTGAGCCGCGCTAGGTGTTGGCACCGACACATTTTCCATCCCGCATCGCTCTTTCATCTGTCCCATCGCGACGGAAGTGTTTGCGTGAGAACGTTTCTCACGAGCGCGCATTATATTTGTTAAGTAACCAACACCGCTTCGCGCGACAGTAGCTCCCCCCACCATGTTCTCAAATAGTTCCCAAATTTCTCGACTAAATAAATTCAATTACACCGGGCAAAGTTTGGATAAATAAATATCTGTGAACGAGAAGTTCCATCTTGCGCCGTGGATCATTGATCCAGGATCATCGGTTGAAATAACACAGCGTATTGGGCCCGGGGTACATGACATTCGCTGACAAAGAGCTCGATGCAGACTTTGCCAGCCGACTTCCATTCGATGTTTCCCCGATGCTTTCTCACCGGTCAACCAAGATGATTATTTACCCGTCTTAGTGATTACACCTTGGTCTGCTGCGGCCGGGAAACCTCTAAATAAACTGACAGGCCCCGAAGAATTCCGACACGGGCAGCCTTTATACTGCGATTACCACTCAAATCACCGTGAAATTCCCGTGAAACGCGTTTCATTGTGCCGCGAAACTGCAGGTAAAATTTAGATGTTCTTGTTACCCGAGAAACTTTCCTTTTCCCGCCTGGCCCCGCCGGGCTAAAACGGCCCGAAACCTACTTCGTGAATGGGCTTCGTTGTTTAGTCGTTTCCTTTTTTTGTTGGACCGAGATCCACTGCGCTAATTTCCTGTTAGTATTTTTAAGAAAGATTTCTAACACATGGACTGATATACGAGTGAAGTAATTTGTTTCCATCTTTAAAAATTAATTATTAAATAATTGTTTCAAAAATTTTGCACTTGCTTGAAGAATTCAAGCAACTTTTTCCTTTGCGAAATTTTTCTACGCGGCTTCGTTACCGAGTTATTAACGAAAATCGCGGGCCAATCACGGCGGGACTACTAACGGCGCGCGTGAGCCAGGCGCTGGCATTGGCCAAGCCGGACTCCGTCAGCTGACAGCCGTGCTGTGATTGGTCCGTGTTTTTCGCTGATATTTTCTCAACTAAATCGCGGAGAAAATTTCGCGAAGGAAAAAGTTGTTTGAAATCACCTCCACCACCATTTTAGCCAGTGGCGGGTGACAGTGAGCGGCCGCGTGGGGCCCCGAGATACCATAGGACCCCGAATTTCGGAACATTCATTTTTCTTACAAAATTTTACATTACTTTTCATTTTTGTTAATAAGTTTATGAGAGTTTTCTTGCAACTTCTATTTTTAACTTGAGTTCGAGGGCCTCAAAATTTTTACCGCTTGGGGCCTTCAGTTAACTCAAGCCGCCACTGATTTTAGCTTTTCGAAAGCTAGTTTTTGATACGAATTACTTTGGTTTTATGAAATTTTGTTGCATGCAGTCGAAAAGGATAAGGTAATGATGGCCAAGCTCGCATTTTCATTTACGATCCGTAACATTTTATTTACATACTTTTGAAGTTTTTTATGTACAATCCGACACGCGTTGTCGCCACGATAATATCGTTCACGTATAGTCAAACTAAACATCGTGGAATCGTGTTTCCAATTTGTACAAGCGGCGATCTCCCTCAATCGTCTTTCGGTTTCTTTAAACATCTCTAATCAGACACGCCTAATTACTTCTACTTCACGGACATCGGAATTTCATATCTCGTATAGTTTTATATTGCCACGAATGCGACTAAAAGAAAGTACTTTGAGTAAACGATACAACTATTAATATCCTAACCTCTAAAATCAAACCGTTCTTCGCGACCTGTTCTATTCTTTAAGTACAGCAATCTCTTCCTCGAGTACAACGGAAAACTGTTAGAATGTTTAATTAGCCTTCGATTAGCCACCTATTTAATTATTGCGATTTGTCGTACCTCGTACGACAATTACACGATCGTACAAAAGTAATGGACGTGTGACTTTCTTCTCGCTTCGATATACATATAATCTACCATCTTTTTGTGATATGTTTCCATCACAGTTAAGTCTTACGTAGCGTACATCCAACCGAGACTGGAATTAATAATATCAATAACTTATTCATAATAAGTACCGGCTCGAAACCACTAAAACTTCGTACAGCTACTTCCCACCATTTTCCTACTGTTACTCAGAGTCGCCAGACGAGGGGAGGGATCAGTCAGTGACACTGTGACACGTGTGAGACGCGTGGAGCGTAGCGTAGTAGAGGGGGAAGGTGGAGTGAGAGAAGAAGTCTTAATCCGGCGACTTTCGTGTACTCCCCTCTCCAATCGTGTGTTATCTATTCCAGCCTAGATCGATTGGATCATACGCTCCCTCTCTTCCCCTCTCTTAATCTATTTCGTCCACTACGCGAGCTTAAACTTACAGATAACTATCACTTTTGCACATGATTATACAACCCCGTTTCAATACCTCGAGTCTCCGCCGATACCCTAAAATTGCGAGCACGCACCAGTTCGAGATGGGACAGTGAAATATCCCGTTTCACAGGACCCAACGAACTGGGTACTCGATAACCTCTCTAAACAATTTCCACGCGAATAATCCCGACTATGTGCACACTGCGTAGCGAGCACGATCTCCAACCGTGAACTACGCATCGATTATAAAAATTAAAAGGCTCTTCTAAAATTTGTATTCTACCGACCCCACCCGACGAGTCGACGAACAGATCTCGCGCGAGACGCCCAAGCGTTACCATCAATCTTCGTCGTCCTCCCACGTTCCTGAACGTTCGAATTGGGACACCTCGATGCATCCAGCTAGCATCGAGAGCTTCGTGGTTCAGGCAGCCTTGTACATGTCGCAGATGATCCTCTCGATGGGGATCACGCCGATGGTCCTCCTGAAGAACAGCTCCTCGATGGCGTTGGTGGACACCGAGCGAAGCGACGGCAACAGCAACAACAGTTTCCCGAACCTCAGGGCTCCGAAGGAAGCTCCGCTGAGTCTCTGGCCAAGTGCTAGTTGAGCCCCGTCCCTCAATCTAGCGACAGCGGCAGCGTCCCGGAGCCTGCTGCCGGTGCTGGGTGACGTGGATCCGTTGCTGCTCCTGCTGCTGGGTAGGGGCTCGCTGTCCAAGCCAGCCTTGAAGAGCACGATAGCCCGGATGCAGGCGAATTCGTGTTGGTCGAGATTCATCCCGTGGAAACCTGCCAGGGTCTCTCTGAACCGATTCACCTCAACGGCCAGGCTCAAGCCTTGGGGTCCCGGCGGAAGGAGGGCAGTGGGGTCCAACGTTGGCAGAATCTGCGCGGCAGCCAGCAGGAACAATTCCCTCCACGAAGACTCCAACAGGGTAAGCTGATCTTCCATGGCCAGGTTCGTCCCGGCAGCCAGGTCTCGGGCCCAATGCACGTTCAGGAAGAGCAGCCTGGCTGCCTGCTCGCAGATGGACTCCGCGGTTATCGCCGGGATCAACGGCACGGACGGCAGACCAGCAACGCTACCCGGAATCTGCGGGATGATTAAACATTAGACACTGGTGGTTATTTTAGGAGCCGGGAAGTGGAGTGAGCCCGAAGCCGGAGGACAAACTATCGTTAAGAAATGCGAATAGCGGGCTAATGATTGTTATATAGTCTCCGGCTGGAGTAATGGAGGACAAGGGACCTAACAGGGGCCCCTGGGCGGTGGGGTTTCAGTGGGTATGCCTTCGAATCTTGTTTTTCTCAGGCAAGGTGTGCCCCACACTACCCCCCGACCGTCGTCTGGAGGGGGTATGCGTAAAATGCATTTCCCCACCGCCCTTAAGCAAGTAAAAGACACTGTTGGTTAAATAGACTGTGGACTTTATGCAATCTAATGTTTTCAGCTCTTGTTAAGTAGTAAGGCTATGCCGGTTCTGGACCAGGGTGGTTCCCCCCATGGTGGAGGGGGGGGGGAGACCCCCCTCCACCAAGCCCCCCCGGGGGGCGCAATTGACCCCCCTCTACCATGGGGGGGAACCACCCTGGTCCAGAACCGGCATAGCCTTACTACTTTGTTAAAATGATTCAAGTAGGAACTAAACGTTTATCTGGCTCCAGTCTGTTGAAAATGGCGCAGACGATTTTTATTTTGCATAAAAATCCGCAGTCTAGTTATTAAACACTAGAGACCCTAGGACACTGCTGGCTAAATTGGGTGTCGCAGTAACACGTTCAACGGGAGTATGGGAGTCGCGTACCTTCGACATGGCGATGCTGTTGCAGTAGATGGGGTGCGGAAGGGGATGATGAGGGGCCGGCGCTGCGACGGTAACTCTCGTGTCGGTCGGCGGTTTAGGTAAAGCCAGATCCAAAGCCGCCGCTGCCGATGGGGGCACCATGTTGGTCATCATCTCGGGCTCCTTAAAGTACAAAGCCATCTGCCTGCGCAGAGTCGAGTTCCGTGGGCCACGCTCGTGTTGCACAGCTGTGGAAAATAACCCGAAATTCGCGTTAGCAACATCACCAACGTCGGATCGAGCATCTTGGATTACGTTCTTGGACACTCACCATCCTTGTTCATTCCAGCCTGAATGCACTTGGCCAGGCGACACGCTCGACATTGATTCCGATGCGTCTTGTCGACCATGCAGCCCCCCTCGGACTTCGCTTTACAGACGTAATGGCGATTTTTTCGTATCGATCTCTTGAAGAAGCCGGCACATCCGTCACACGCGAATATACCGTAGTGCTTCCCCGAGGAATGGTCCCGGCATACCTTGCAGGGTATGTCGTAGAGAATGCGACCTGAAACAGAGAAAGGGAACGTCGGTTAGCCGAGCAAATTAGGGGAAACGGGTTCGTCTTTTCGTGGATATTTTCATCGGAATAAGGGTGGGACGTTGATAGTTCACGAGTCGATCTCTCTGCCGATGTGTCTCGGCCCGTTCGGATACCCTTTTTTTCTCCGGACAAAGACTCCGGGGAGGAAAGCTGCGAATCTCGGACTGTGCGCGCCACATTGTTGGCCTGCGAGTCGACGAGCCGGCGTGAAATCGCGAAGAAAACGTCGTTTAATCCGAAGAATGCCGGTATTTTGGATCGGGAACCCGTTTACCAGCGAAAACACGGGTCCCATGAATGACCGGGCTGAATGAATGGAATCGATTTGTCGCCAAGTTCCGAGGGACCTCCTGGACGTACGCGCCTTCTATGTATACCTGTTTCCCGATGGTCCGCGTGGCCCTACGTGGGACACGGCAAGGGTGTGGTGCATCTATAATGGGGGTACGAACTCGTTGTCGCGGGCTCCGCCCACGCCATTGAACCCGTCGAGGCTGGTGAATGGGATTGAATGGACCGGATGTGGCTGCTGCATTCACCAGCCCTTAAGTGAGCAGCCCGAAACACGACACTTTGCGTCTCGTATCGCCTGATCTCGCTTGATCGGTTCCCTCGGCTCCCTTTATCTTACTTAACGTGGATCTTATTATGAGAGGAGATTAAACGTTTTCGAACTGCCCCCACCGTTGCTTGTTTCTTTTCACCCACGGACACGGCCCACATGAAGGAAAAAAAAGGAGTTTATCCGCCGCGGTGATCGGGGAAACAGTTTCTGGGAATATTTGCCGAGAGATAAGAACAGATTCTGTTTGGACGACCTGGCGTTGCGTCGCTTTCTGCCGGCCGCTTCCGTCCGCCGGCTCCTCTTGTTTGCGCCGTATTGGTTAGCGAGACTTTTCGAGCACACGTGGCGCGCATGATTTGCCTCAGGATCTTCCTGTTCGCGAACTGTTCGCTTGGTACTTAGTTAGGTGGTAGAGGTTTCGGAATAGAATATGTCCATAGTAGGTCCTTGTATCCGATATCTCCGGGTTTGGACTTGAACGGGTTAAAATCGGCCGAAAATCGTGAAAATTTTTACCATCTTTAAACGTTTGTAGCTCGTTCCAACGTCGACCGATTTTGACGAAATTTTCAGAATGTGTTTGATTCACAAAGATCTACAAAACGTATTTTTTAAATTTTCAATATATGCCCGCATGAAAAAGTTGTAAAATGCAACTTTTAGTATTTTTTCAACAATTCCGATCAATTGCAATTTTTGGAAAAATGTTTTTTCACATCCTGTAGTAAACTAATTCCTCAAGCTTCCCAAAAAAGTTCAAATCGTATAGTACAATATTAAAGAAATTATCGCCTTTTTAAGCGTGTCCGAATATTTGTGGGACTCACTGTATGTGATGGGCCATTTAATAAATTCCATGATGTACAATTTTCATAAATCGTTTAAAAATCGGACATTTCATATGCAACAACCTAATACTTTTGGGTCTGGGTTATTTTCGGGTCCCCTCACAGCTCTAGTAGCAATTGGCAGACTTTGGCAAAGAACAGGTGTGGGTACGACCCATATAACTTGATCAAGAAATGAGAGTAGAGGGGCGGTCCATCGATAGTCCCGGCTGTGGAATGTTTTTAGTGGGTATTGGGATGACCGACCATCTGTCCTCTTTCGGTCCCACACTACCTCCTTCGGGAGGTGTGCATAAAGGCATTTTTAAACCACATCCTTTAAAAAAAAAAAAAGAAAGGTGTGGGTACGACCCAATTTTATGAGGTCCGCGAGAAATGTGGATAACGGGACCGCGCACCTCACTGAGAATTGGGACAGATTAGTAGAGGGGCGTCTTATTAGCCCCCCCCCCCCGGGTGTGGTTCAGGTTTTTAGTGGGTATGCCTCCCCGACCATCTGGGAGGAGAGTCCCACACTACCCCCTTCTGGGGTGTACATAATGTATTTTCCCCCACATACGTATAAAAATTTTTTTAAAAAGTAGCAATTGGCAGACGCGAGTTCGACTTGGTCCCACCACCGTGCAATCGGATATTCAAATGGATAGAGACAACCTGTTGATTGCGCGCCACATTCGGATGGATACTGTTGATAGTTTATAGTCGGTACTCTCGAAACGCTCGAGATCCTAACGAAGTAGACCTCAAGAGGTACTGGAAAGTTTTCGGTGCATTACCAGCGAAAGCGTGCGCAAAATGCGAATCGCAGCGTATGCTTACTATTGCAACGGGTAGCAATAACAGGGTTGCGCCCTTGTATAGAACCGGGGGACCCTTCGCTGCGAGCATGAAGGGAGACTACGAGAGACTACAAGTGCGGAGAACAATACATTGACAACAACTTTTTCACGGAATCATCGAAATTATACGGTAACTTCCTTTGCGGATTTTATGTACAGTGGCCCACAAAAATGTTCGTACGCCCTTTAAAACAGAATAACTTTGTACGATCGTTTCTACAAAACATATATTTTAAATTTTCATTAAGGGCTCAAATAAAAAAGTTTTAAAAAATGCATTTTTATTTTTGCATGTAGCCATGTAAATTATAATTTTTGGAAAATCTTTTTTGCATATCATGTCGTAAACCGATGCTTCTAATTGATTATAAAATATCAGGTCGTTTGGTACAATTATAAAAAAGTTATTGTGTTTTAAAGGGCGTACGAACACTATTGTGGGCCACTGTATTTATGACACAAATCGGTGGATGTAAATTAAAACAGTAAGACATGAAGATAATTTAAGAACGCCCATATGTTATTCTCGATTTATTAAAATTATTGGAAATAGAAGGAAAATTTTATATGGCTTCTGTGTCTTGCAATTGATCAAGACAATTTTTAATTTGTATAAAGATCCACAGTCTATTGATTAACAAGCAGTGAAAAAATAAATGTACAGTGAAACAAAAATTCTAGATCTGTTCTTCAATTTTTTTTGTGACGTCATCGACCTCGGAGAACGTAGAGAAGGACAACACGTGTAAACACGGACTCCCAGCATGCCTCGGACTCTCACGCTCGTCTTCTGTTTACATTTTTTAGGCCGAGATCACATCGGCCGACGCTAGACACGATTTTGAAGGGATTTCCAAACAATGAGAAATACTTTTTGTTCATATAAACAGCTTAACATCTCGAGGATACGTCCTGGAAGAATTGAGCTGGAATTTTGAAAATTAACAGAGCTCGTTGGATGATTTTAACCCTTTAACTGTGGGTACTTTTAGCACTAAGTAGATACATTCTTATTTTAAATTGTATTACTGAAGTGATATTCTACTTTAAAAGATGTTTTTATTATTTTTATTTTTTATTGTATACTTATTTATTATTATTATATTTTATATATTAGCAAAAATTAACACGTTGTTTATACATATACCACATCTGACTCTTGCTATAATTTTAGTATGTGGTTTACAAACCACACCCACAGTTAAAGGTCTAAGCGAGCTATTTTAATGGAATAACGATTATAGAATTTATTTTGATAAGAAAAATGTGACTATATGTAATATCTTGAGCAAGTTGTATAAGCAGTGTCGGATAGAGTGGGGAGACAAGTCTGAATCTGGTGGCACCGTGTATAAACAAATTGAAAATAAAATTTGTTGCCCCTAATCCTCTATAAATAGACAGCGAATTTTAAAAATTAATATATTTTCGTATTAGGTACTATTAAACATATTCAGAGAAAAAATGAATTTCTATTCCACTTCGGTTTGTTATAATCAGAGTTGGGCAAAAATTTTATTCAAATAAAAATTTCGAATAACGTGGTTTAAAATCGACTTGAAAAAAGCCACTTTATTCGAAAGTTTTATTTAAATAAAATTTTTGCCCAACTCTGGTTGTAATTCAGGTAGGAAATTTGTATTTTGATTCGCCATAAAAAACCACGAAGAAAAAATAAATGTCTATTTCACCCCAGAATGTTGCAATACGGGTAGAAAATTTTTATTTTGCATGAAGATCTGTCTGTGAATCTGTGACCTCTAATTTTCTCCGCCCCGAAGCAAGAACTTTAAAGAAGGTTCGACAACTTCGGATATAGTAATGCGAAAACGAAGATCACCGGTTAGGAAAGAGACGTAGGAACGCGGGGGTTCTCGGTGGCGAATCACGCGATGCGATTTCTGCGAGCGGATGTTCGCCGGTCGCATGAATAATGTTGCATTCGAGCGGCGTGGCTCGCGAGTCATCGTTTTCCTGCCGTTTTCCTTTCCGACGGCTTGTCAATCATTCATCGGAAGTTTTACAGTGATCGAACTTGTCCCCTCGGCCGGAAAAAAAAAGAAACGGAGAAAGTCAGAGGGAGGAATAGGAAATTGATAAATGCGCGCAAGTGCACGCTTGCTTGCGATTAGTCACACGCATGTCGCGTGCTCGAACTTGAACTCGGTGAAGGGGATCTGCGGAACGGACTCGCTTCCTCTGTACTTTCTTTTCCCCGTTCGTTTTGTTGCTTTCCCCGGGTTCTTTCAATCGAGCTAGCTGTCCCGTTGAAATTGATTCATGTTAATTGGCCATCGAGAATTTAAAACGACCTTGCGAATCGTCCGTTGTCCCGAAAATGTAATACCTCCTTGGGAGGGGCGATTCTCCAAGTCATTTGAAGCAATTCTTTCCTTTACGCAAATGTTCCCGGTGGCTTCGTTCAGGAGTTACCAACGGAAAACATGGACCAATCACGGCGCGGCTCTTAGCCGACGGACTCCGGCTCGGCCAATGCCCACGCTGCGCTTAATGGGAGCCGCGCTGTTATTGGACCGTGATTTTAGGTAATAACTTCTGAACGAAGCCGCGGAGAAGATTCTCGCAAAGGAAAAAGTTGCTTCAAATGACGTCAGCTATCGTTCCTGTTAAATGGGGTATTCTCCTTTCCAGAATAATGCAAATTACGCCTCGTAAACATAGTACGACTTTCGAGGGAGACCGGTCCAGCTTGATCTCAGAGTTGGGCAAAAATTTTATTTAAATAAAAATGTCGAATAAAGTGGGTTTAAAACCCACTTGGAAAAACGCCACTTTATTCGAAATTTTTATTTAACACTGGAACTATCAAACCAGTCAAAATGACTGGTTTTACAATTTCATTTTAAAATTCCTACTTCATGTAACATTTTTTTTCCCGCAACGATGTAATGACTTTTACTGCGATAACTCGAGGAGTAATATAATGAATTTTATTTTTGTTTAATTTACTCGGAATTAAAATAATTTTGTATCATGGCTACTCATACCAATACCAGTCATTTTGACCGGTAGTTTTCTAAGTAAAAAAGTATTCAATAATTTGTTTTCCGAACCCGAAGTTTATAGATGTTTAGATAGATTTATTGATATTTTGCGCAACGTCTTATTTTGGCGCCACAACATAAACATAAACGTAGCCGCGATGTAACGTCACATAGTCATCGATATTTTTCACGCGGTCATTTTGTATACCATAGCCGTTGGAATAGGACTTTCTTTTTTCTATAATAATATTTTACTGACCCCAAAAATGGCAAAACGATTGAATATCTCTGAATTGTTGCAAAAAGTGAACAATATAAATACCAATGGAAAGCTCTGATATCGAGGATGGGGAATTTTATGAGCATGAAGAAAGTAAATCAGAACAAAATTAAATTGAGCTTTACAGTAATAATTGGATAAATAGTAATAATGAGATTACAGAGACTAAGAAAATGTTCAGGAGTCCACGGAAAGTGAATAAAAAAAATATTTTGAATTTACGTAAAAGAAGACGTGTTTGTGTGTCTCCAAGTTCTGAAGACAAAAATGAAAGTATACAAGATCCAGTCGGGAAAAATAAAAGGAGGGTCTAAACCTGGACGATGACCACTACATAATATTTTCAAACACATATTCGGCACCATATTCCTTTTGTAAGATAGTAATAAATAGACTGCGGATTTTGTGCATTTATGACAAAAATGGGTACATACAATTTAAAGCAGTGGACATAAAAAATATTTAAGTACATCAATGTGTTCGTTTCAGCTTATTAGAATAATTAAAAGAAGAATACAATTTTTATTTCGCTCCTATGTCCCGCAATCAATGCGAAAATTTTTCATTTTGCATAAAGATCCGCAGTCTAGTAATAAATCAATAAATATACAAATACGCTATTATTACATATTTTTTTTAAAGACCAGTCATTTTAACTGGTTTCAACTGGTTTGGTAGTTTCGTCTTAACCTCGGTAGTTCTAGTGTTGAATACAATTTTTGTCCAACTCCGCTTGGTCCTTTACCTATCGCTTTTGCAATACTAGAAAGGAGAACACCTTGAGTACGACACTTTCCGGACACCCTGTATAAAGATGAAAGTATACCCGCGTCGGAAAGGTGATCGCAAAATTATAGAAACGCGATATGGGATATTTTCGGTTGTTCTTTTGACATGTTGGGATTACAGGTTATCGGTGGCCGCCACCCTGGAATTACGACGGCAGGGGGGTTGATTTCGGCGTGAATTCGACCGGATGTGATTCACTCCTGCTGAACGGACAGTTGTATTCGGCGCATCTTTTCATGAAAATCTTATTAGCCGTGCAATTTTGATGACACAGGCCCGCCACGACGAAATAGAACGAAAAAAAAGTTCCACGCAATTACAGATGCCGCGAGGGTGAAAAAGGGTGAGCGCCCGTTTGTCGACGGATAGAAAGTTCAGCGTAACTTTCAGTCTGCGAAAGTTCTCCCCAATAGTCGGGCAACTTCTCGCGTGCAATCGTCGTTTTAATTTATTGAATCGACACGACCCCTTGACGTCTACTATTGTCTCGGTCTGCACAGTAATTCCTAACCTAGCCCACTTCACGGAACGATTTCTCGCGCGTCGAATCAGCAGGAACTTGCGCTGGCAACGACAAATGAAAGATATTAAAGAATTCCCTGCCTCGGGTCGATTTTTTCGTCGCCGCTAATTCCGAGGGAACGCACAATGAAACTTTATGTGGAGGAGGTAAGCAGTGTTTAAACAGGCCGGGGATAATCTTCCTTAAAACTACCCGCGACAAAAATACCTGAGGAATCTCGGGATTAAAGGGCCTCGGCTGCCGGCGACATAAAGGTGAAAGTTTCTCTCCTCGCACTTCGCAAATATTATATGCACCAGCCTGCGAAATTAACCTTCTCTCTGTGCACTGTTATATTAATTACAGCATATACGTTTTTCAGAAAAATGTAAACAAAAATATGTCTGCATTGGCATTTGTGAAAAATTCGATTGATTTTTTAAATATAAGTATACAATACTTAAAAATTTTAGACACATCCCAGATAGCATTCCTAGAAAAATAAAGGAAATTTTCCATTTGTTAATTTTTTTATTCGGATTTTATCAGCCTGGGATGCAGTAAAACTTTGAAAATTGCTGATATTCACTGTGTTATAACTTCATGAAAAAATGTCGTTCAATATTCGTTCCGGGCTCATTTTGAAGATTCTTCTTTCTACGTCCGATTCCCTTTAATCGTTTTCCTCGACAAAATTTTATACACTAGCATGCAAAGTTAACCTACTCTCTGTGCACTGCTATTCTAATGTCAACCGTGTACGGCGGTGTAATTGGAGCATATACATTTTTCGGGCTAAATGTAAAGAAAAATTCAATTGATTTTTTAAAGATAAGTATCCGATACTTAAACATTTTAGACATATCACTCGTTTATTTTTTCATTCAGATTTTATTAGCCTGGGGTGCAGTAAAACTTTGAAAATTGCTGATATTCATTGTGTTATAACTTCATGAAAAAATGTCGTTGAATATTCGTTCCGGGCTCATTTTGAAGATTCTTTTTTCTACTTTCGAATCCCTTTAATCGTTTTTCTCGAAAAAATGTTGTACGGTACGTAACAGGTGAAAAAGTGAACATACTTTTCTCCCAAGAATTTTGCGAATTCAAGCGTTCGTGCAGACCATCAAAATTTTTTTCCGTGATTTAGCCTATCACGTATTTAAAGATTGGAGTCTCAGCTTTAAGATGAGTGTTCGGTGATCGCTGTACGATTTTTTTTAGCCGAGTTATCGAACATTGAATGAACAGTGTGCAGGCTGCAATAAAACAACGTCCTTGGCACTCTTGTTCTCATTTTCTCTTTTCTGTCGAGAAAAATGAATACCAGGGTTCGAAAGTAGAAGGTTCAAGCTTCGAAATGAGCCCAGAACGGATATTCTACGATGTTTTTTCGAGAAGTTACAACACTTTGACAAAACAAACATTGACGATTTAATTTAGACGATATCATCATTGGTATCGTCATCATTCAAAATAATTCTCATCTTCATGCAAAAGAAAAATGTTCTACATTGATCGTGGGCAGCAGGAGTAAAATAAAAATTGATTTCATTGCTTAATGATTTTGTTTCGTTAAAAACAACGTTACAAAATTCTTAAATTTTTCTAATCTGTTATTGTTTAATATTTTACCCAATTTTTTCATAAATGCATCAAGATCCGCAGTCGAGTCATCATCCATCAGGTGGTACGCTGATCGTTAGCATGGGAATTTCGCGGCATGTGTCGACGACCAGAAGCTACATCATAGTTCGCGTAATGCGTGCGTGGGTATAGTACGTGCATTCATCCGTCATCTGTTTGCCCTGTAGCGCGGCATGGGTCGCGCACCGCGCATCGTGCATCGCGGGCTGCCGTTCGGGGGGCTATGATCCGCCCTCCGGCGGGGGATACGCGCGCGCGCGCGCGCGATTCTTCTCTGCTTTTTTACCTTTCCACCCGCCCCTCTGTCCATCGCATTCTATTATTACCATGCTCCCGATGATCGCACGCAAACTTTGCTTCAGATTAATTGAAAACAACCGGGAGGCTTCCCCGTGTACCTTCTGGAAACCTAACTTGTTCCACATTATGAGTCAAGTCGATGCAAAAGTCCAAGTAAAAAGTTCTTTATCGAATGGGCGATGCAAAATTATTGGGTTGGAAAGAAAGTTCGTAGCGTTTTCAAATTAAGAATCGAAGATTAAAAAGTATTTATTCTATAACACGAGAAGTCACCTCGAAAATGGCGAAAAATAATAGAACAGAATGGAAAATATCTTATTGAATGAATCTGTGAATAAATATCTGAATTTTAGCTTTCAATTTTAATTTACAAACGCTTAGAATTTTTGTTTCAACACAATAATTCTTAGCTTCAATAAAGGGGCAGTGCAAAATTCCCAGTTTCATTGAGACACCCTGTATAGTGGCCCGAGTTAATATTCGGACACTTAAAAACACGACAACTTTTCTGATTTTTTTTAATAAGTTAGAACAATTAGTTTACTGTGACGTGGACAAGAAATTTTGAAAAAATTGCAATTGGTTGGTATTACAAATGAAATACAAAAACTATAATAAATCTAAGGATTCTTGCATCGTTCAATGCCTGTAGTTTTTCCCGTATCATCCGATTTCGAGATGAAATTTTCACCGTATATACAACTGACGCAGATCTACAAAATGTATTTTTCACATTTTCGGTATAGGTCCACAAAAAAATGTTTTAAACGACAACTTTTTTCAAAATTCCTTTCCTGTTCAATATTACAAAAGTTCTTGTCTTTTTAGCACTAAACCTATCGTGCACAAAAAGCGATTAAAATGTTTTAGCTTATAAAAATGACGAGGCTCTATTTATTTATATTGTGCAATTTTAATTACAATATGTGCTTGGCCAAATTAATTTATCGAATCAACTTCCACGTAAGCAGCTTCATAATTTCGATAATTGTTAAATGAAAAATATCAAATCGGTCATTTGACCGGCAGGCAATAACATCACAAAAAATCCAAGTTGCATTGTTCAATATTATAAAAATTCTCGTCTTTTTAAGAGTATGTGGCTAACTTCACGGTAGACGTCCCGATTAGCTGTAAAGTGCTGCGTTACCCCCGTTTATGGCAACCAATGATGCGAAGTAAGCAGTCCAGGTGGGCCTC
The DNA here is from genome assembly GCA_963966675.1 of Lasioglossum calceatum. NCBI lineage: Eukaryota > Metazoa > Arthropoda > Insecta > Hymenoptera > Halictidae > Lasioglossum > Lasioglossum calceatum. The sequence goes on along the minus strand of OZ016539.1, from coordinate 7,391,724 downwards.
GAAACAATCCCGAAATTATCGGGACCAGATGAGAATCGGGGGCGTTGATTTCTCGACGAATGGCCCGGAACTCAACCACCCACGACAACCTGTTAGTGCGGCATGGAGATTCGTAGTTACCGTGCTATGTCCGGGCCATCTGTTCTCATTTTCTCATGGACGAGCGCCACGAGGGACGAGTCATTTAAATGCACTCTGGCCTCCTACCCCGTTTAAATGTCGCATATGCTATTTATTTCACACGAGATGAGCCGCGTGATCAGGCGCACCCTTCCCCTAACCTGCTAATTAGCTACGCGACCCCGTTCGCGAACTAATTGATAACGCGGAAGACAATCGATGGTGCACACTGTTGTGTTCTCACCAGTTTCTTTCGTGGCGGTCTCCGCGTGTTCTCCGCCTTCAATTTTAAGGTTATACAATAGATCTGTTGGAAGCAGTTGAAGAAGCGACGTAAAGCAATCAATCGAAAAAGAAAGGTCTGTTGGAAGCGAGTGATTTTCCTCGCTTTTCACAGCAACGATTACCATAAACTGTCTTCTCTCTCGTGGTTGTTTATTGTTCTCCGCGTTTTTCCCTTCCACTCACGTAAATACTTCTCATTTTTCCGTAGCACGAGAGCCGGCTTCATAACCTCACTCGCCTTTTCTTTCGTAGGTCTTCTTATTCACTTGAGTTTTTATTTAAATACGTTTTTCTTCGCACACTACTGACTGCGCCATGTTGTCTTTTCACCAGTTTCTTTCGCGGCGGTCTTCACGTGTCTCCGCCTTCTATTTTGAGGTTATAGTCTGTTGCAAGCGAGTGATCTCCCTCGCTTTTCGCAGCAACGTACACTTCCACGAATTCTTCTTGAATATCAAAAGTCAAATCGCTTTGTTGGCCGAAAGAAAGCGAGGGTTGTTTTTATGGTTTTTCCTTTTATGGGACCGAAGGTTCTTTTTATGGTTTTTACGTGAACGTACGATCACCTGTGCAAAGGGTAGTTCCGTAGACTGCTGTGTCCAGGTACGACAAGTTGGGGCAATTAAAATAAAAAAATAGCTGCTATCGCTAGGACACCAGGCTCCGCGGCGAACAAAAGCCTTTACAACTGTGGTTTCGGAGGTAACGAGTGCCATAAACGCGGGTCCTGTTTTATTGTCGCCCGTCGATGAATGGCTACCGTTATGCACGAAGTCGAAAAATAAACATTCCCTCTGTCCTCCGGAAACAATAGAACTGTTGCGTTAATCTCTCGGAAAGGGGATACCTGGGACCCTAGAGGACCGCGATGAAAAGTAAAGTCAATTCCTTGCTGGGAAACTTTGTACTGGAGAAATGTTTAACACAACGGGCAGAATTGCATACGCCAGGGCTGGCCAATCGAAAATGGTTTCACGGGTCACTTTGACGACGCGTAACGTTGCAGCATGTAAAATACTTTTAAAAAATGTAATACAAATACGAACATGAATAAAACTTTATTGTTACACGTCGCACTTGCGCTTTATAACAATGACACGGGCAACATTTAATATTTTTTGTATACAACGAGAAACAAAAGTTTTAGTAGAAATGTAAAATCGTGTTGGCCAGGCCTGGCATACGCTATAGCACACTGCGCTGCTCCGTAGAGCAAGTGGAAGCATTCGAGTTTCGTCGAACGCGGAGAGACACGAATCCCGAACAGTGTAACTCGAAGAGACTCGAGGTTCCAATTATACAGGGTGTCCCGAAAACGTTGTATTTAACCCTTTAACTACGTCTGTCGTCAATAGACGACGGTACGAAACTTTTGTGAGACACGGCCGTCGTCAATAAGCGATTTGATGAACAATGCCGGGGACGGGGGTCGCTTATATTGACTTTGATTTATTTTATCGAGATTACGTCGCGATGAAACAAGTGCGTGGAGTGTTTATGTTTCGTTCGTTGCGTATCAGACGCATAAGAAACACCGCGTTGTATGCCGGATGTATTTTCCTTTTTTCTTGTCCTTCCTTTCTTTTTATTTTGTTTTACGTTTAGACAGACACATTTGTGAATGTATACCAGGAGCTAAAGGGTTAATTGACTGTGGTGATTCCTGAGGTTATTTCAAGCAACTTTTTCCTTTGCGAAATTTTTCTCCGCTGCTTTGTTCAGGAGTTATTAACAAAAAACGCGGACCAATCACAGCGCGCCTCTTGTTGAGCGTGGCGTTGGCATTGGCCGAGTTGGAATCCGTCGCCTATAGCCGCGCTGTGATTGGTCCGTGTTTTTCGTTAACGAAGATGGGGAGAATATTTTCGCAAAGGAAAAAGTTCATTGAAATGATCTTGGGCATCACTTTTTCGAGGAAGTACATTTTTGGGACGATTCGCAATGTTAACTGGGAAAATTATTTCTCCAGGACTTGGCTTAAAATTGTATGGATAGCGACTCGGAAAATAATTGTTCGATAAAATAATTGTTGTCTAGTAGCTATTGTGTTGGCAACAAGTTTGGAAAACTTTTGAACGAAGCTACCAGAAAGATGGTAAAAGATCATCGAAGAAAATGGAAAATATTCTATTCATTAAAGTTCATTGCTTGAATCGAAAAATTGGCTTTTTCAATTCACCATAAAATACCGAAATTACTTTGTTGCCAACCCAATATTATAATAGACTTCATTGTGCAGTGGACTATACATATATGTATTATACAGTGGACAAAGACTGTGTACGTACGTATCTTCTGTGGCAGTGAGTGTACAGTATTTTCAAATGAATGTCTGTACACTTACTGTACACTTACTGCTACCTAAATTACGTATACATACAGTCTCTTTCAAACAATCTCATTGATCAATTTACTATGGTCCCAAACATTCGTACAAAGTATCGGAATGCACAGAATGTTTTCACACCGAACCTATGTATACATGTGATCAAATAACCTCAGGCCAGAAATGTAAATAGATTCGATTCTCTCATTTTTGGAGAACAACGCGTACCAGCTAGCTTCAGTGCCCCGGTCGCAGAGTTGGCAAAAATTTTATTTAACACTAAACCTACCAACACCGGTCAAAATCGCCGGTTCCAGGTTTTTTATTTTACAATTAAAAAATAGCAAAACTGATTTCATAAGAAACTAAATAAAATTAATCTTGTTAAGGCTCAGTAGGTTTAGTGTTAAATAAAATTTTATTAACTCAAATTAACTAACGCATATATCATGAAAAATTGCAAGCCCCACCGCCCCCATCGTTCATAATTCGCAAACCAATCAACCATACTTTGAACGAAAACTCTAGAACGCATATATCATGAAAAATTGCAAGCCCCACAACTTAAATTAACTAATTTAATTAATTTAATGATGTTAAATAAAAATTTCGAATAAATTGGGTTTTTCCAAGTGGTTTGTAACCCCACCTTATTCGTAATTTTTATTTAAATAAAATTTTTGACCAACTCTGTACCTCGCGTCTTCTAACCTAAAAGTCAAGGTGGCGCAGGCCACAATCGGCAAGAACAGTTGAACTACGATCCTGACTTTGCGTTCGTTCCGATCGAAGTCACACGAGTCGAGCTCATTGTTTACGTTTTTGGAATACCGCGAGTGTGCGTGTATGTCAGCCTCGTGTGTATCTAATTGACCTGAAATTCTCTTCCGACTCGATACATTGACTCCGGTATAACGCGACCAGAAACTAAGTTGCAGTAAATATACAATACGAAACATTGCGTAAGACTAACTTACTGCCACAGAAGCCACAGACACACAGTGATTTGAAACAATTGTTTGCTCGCGTTACATTGCCTACCGAATATTAATAGGATTCACATTAATTCTGCTGCACTAAAAGAAAGCATAGAAATTTTCTTCTACATTACAATTTTAAATGAAAGTATTCGACGACGTTATCGAGAGTGACTTGTTAGTTCACAGTGAAAATTGCTGTCGAAGTGTTTCGTGTTGAAGGTTCGATTAAAAAGCATAGAAATTTTCTTCTACATTACAATTTTAAATGAAAGTATTCGACGACGTTATCGAGAGTGACTTGTTAGGTCACAGTGAAAATTGCTGTGGAAGTGTTCTGTGTTGAAGGTTCGATTAAAAAGTGTTTGGCTATGGATTTTCAAAATTATGCAACAATCACCAGTCGCTATGTGTTAACACTTTACCTACCGAAAGCCTATTAATAGGATTTGCAATAATTGTGCTGTACCAAAAGGAAGCATATAAATTTTCTTTTACATTACAATCTTGAATGAAAGTATTTGATGACGTTATCGAGGGTGACTTGTTAGTTCACAGTGAAAATTGCTGTGGAAATGTTTTGTGTCGAAGGTTCGATTAAAAAGTGTTTGGCCATGGATTTTCAAAATTATGCAACGATTACCGGTCGCTAATGTGTAAAGCATAGAAATTTTCTTTTACATTACAATCTCAAATGAAAGTATTTGATGACGTTATCGAGGGTGACTTGTTAGTTCACAATGAAAATTACTGTCGCTGTTGAAGGTTCAATTAAAAAGTGTTCAGCCATAAACCATAGATTTTTTAAAATTATGCTATAATCACGGGTCGGTAATGTGTGAAGATCGTGGACTTACTGGAGGAGGCTGGCATTTTGGGCTGCGGCACGGGCATGTGGTTGATTTGTGTTTCCGGGTTCTGCATCTTCACTGCACAACACACCACCACTGCGCAATAACTGATGGATCGCGGCTGGACAGCCGAGGAACTTCCGACGACAACGTGGTATACACTGATGTGTATCACAGGTGAAACACGGTGTGTTCGACGTGATCGCGAACAACTGGCATGCGACGACAACGAAGGACTTCCGCACCTCGACGCCGAAGGACTACTCGAAACGTCTCCCTGCCTCGCGATACTCGGGACGAGGGCTAACTTCGCGGCGAAATGTAACTGACAGTCATCGTGGTCGGGACTTCTTGATGGTAAGTACGGCTCCTGATCGGTTTCAAACAGGCCGAGCAACGGCGTCGAGTCGCTTCATTGGCCAACGGGGTCCCTACCCTCGAAAAAGGGCGGTCCTTCCGATGGGAGCTGGTTCGTCCCTGGCTGTCCGGGGGTTGAACGTCAGGCCGAGACACCGGCGGGGAGAGGTGGCGAAGTTTACAGGGTACGGGGACGTCACATATCCCCCACCAGCCACTATCCTCTTCTATTCATCCAGCGACGAGGTGAAAACGGAGGCACTTCCACCCCTTTGCCGTATCCGCACGCCGCGCGCCTCTTTCGTCGCCCGATCCTCATCATCCCCCTCCTGATTCCGTGTGCCACGCTGACGCGAGCATTCAACGCGATCGTCAATGTTCATTTTCTAGGTTTCGTTAACCCTCCGCTGTCGCAGCTAATTTTAACACTAAGCCTACCCCCGCCGGTCGAAATGACCGGCTTCAGATTTTATTTTACAACTAGCTTTCCCCCGCCACGCGTTGCTGTGGCTCGGTATTTTCTAAAAGCATGTTTTTACCTGTCACAGATGTGACATTTGGAAAAAACACGAACTAAAAAGCGAAGAAAAAACTTAATAATTTAAAAATACTAACCAAATATTTCCATTCAAACGCAGATCAATCTACTCAGCTGAATTCCAATGCAATGAGAAACTTACAGAACAAATTATTCCGAATAGATCAATCAAACGGGGGCTGCTTTTGAAGGACATTAAAAATCATAAATTATTCTGTTTCGTCGTCAATATGATGGCGAGTTACAACAAAGTGGATAGCGCGAAAATATTCCTCGTGCTCAAATACCTATGTGTACCAATTATCATAGCGTTAGGTTCAACGGTATATTTTTTTTATTTATTAACAAGCTTTAGATCCATTCTAAAAAGTTGATGTATTGCAGCGCCATCTACAGCGGCGAGTTACAACAAATTGAATAGCGTAAAAACCTTCTCCATGAAAATATACATATATGTGCCAAGTTTCATGTTGATCGGTCAAACAGTTTCGAAGTCTATTAATCATCTATATATATATATATACAGGGTGTCTCACCTGATTTTGACATCTTGATTTTCTCGCTATTGTTACTCGTACCAAAATATTTTTCAGCATAGGCTTTAATGGTATCGAGTGGAGCATATTTTGATGTTATTAGTTTTTTCGTGAGTGGACGCGTAAAGGTCATATAAAGGTTAACTTTTTTTTTTAAATACAATGAGGTATTTTTGAATACATCAATCGATGCAGCTGGACATTCGTTATAAAAAAAGTACTAACCTATGTATGTCGAAAAGTTAGTAGTTCAGGAGATATTTCAATTTAAACAACTCTAAAAGAGTGTAATAACTCTATTATAAGTAATGGTATTTTAGAGTTATTTAAATTGAAATATCTCCTGAACTACTAACTTTTCCACATACATAGGTTAGTACTTTTTTGTAACGAATGTCCAGCTGCATCGATTGATGTATTAAAAAATACCTCATTCCATTTAAAAAAATGAAGTTGACCTTCATATCTCCTTGACGTCTCCACCTATAAAAAAATTAATGACACCAGATTACGAGCCCCTCGATATCAAGTAAGTTTAGTCTGATCCTTTTTTTTCTATCTTCAAAAGCAAGCGAGTTATTCAGGTGACCTGTTTTGGGTGCCGCACCCTGTATATATACACAAACATCCATTTTTTATATATTAAGATTATTGAAATAATGAAAATGATTTAACCAAGCCCCGAAGAACATTTCTGGAGAGAGAAACGTCGTTTGAAATAACCTTCTATACAATTCTCTCCATGTATAATATGCTAATTTTTTCGGAATTTATTAAACAATATTGAATTCAGTCAAATTGGAAATATATTTTGCATAGTTTCTATCGGTGGTCCAGAGTCACCACTGAACAGGGTTAATCCACCGACTGAGAATGCGGTTTATTTGGACGGCAATTTTGTTATATTGGGTTGGCAAATAAGTTCGTTCGGTCTGTGTGATTTATTCCACTGTAAAAAACCGAACGAACTTATTTGCCAACCCAATAAATATCATTCGCGTGTATTTATTCCGACTAGACAGAAATTTTTAGGAACAGCCATTGCGGATCCAAAATGAATTGAAATTCTACCAAATTCTATCGACTTTTATATTCCAGCATTTTTCGAAAATTTTTATACGCCTCGAATGCATAATTCCGACTCTCGGATTCTCGAGGTCCAATTAAACATTCGATTAACACGAATCTCCCCCTCCCTCGAGCGAGATATCATCGTGCCGATCTCCGTATAGAGCACGCACCCGAAAGAAGACTCGTTTCCTGTGCGCATCGAGCGATATCATCGAGACGACCCTTGAAACCAGGGTGCAGCGATATAGAGCCGGATCGAAAGATCCAATCTCCGACGATATTACATCGGTTATGACGGATTCCTCGCGTAATTCGTGCACTCGGCTGGCGAGTACCTAGGCGCGTATCATGCACCCTAAACTGGGTTTCCGCTCGAGGGGAGCGCTCGCCAGGAGGGGAGAGCGGCCATGAGATAATTCAAGATGGAGTCAGGGAGTCAGGAAGCAGCGCATCTGCCTGCACTAGTATTATTCCGCGGTCTGCGTTCCATGTTCTGCTCAACCGCCTCCGCATCCCCCCATTCATCCCTCGGAACGGGGATGATCCTCGCACAGTTTTTCCATGGTTTTTCACCCTGCATTTCCCATCTCGAGTTCTCTTCATCTGAATATTTCCGCAAAACAGTGGAAGACAAAATATATGTTTTCATTTTTAACGCTAGTATTTCTACGCGAACCATTTTTCTCTATGAATAATAATAATGATGTGAATCGAGATGGTAATACAAGCATTTATTATGATTAGACTGCGGATCTTTATGCATTTATGAAGAAATTAGCTCGGTGAAATATAAAAGAATAGATTCGAAAAATTCAAGAATATTGTAATATTGTTTTTAACGTAACAAAGTCATTAAGGGATGAAATCAATTTATATTTTATTCCTGTTTCCCTCAGTCAATGCAGAATATTTTTATTTTGTATTTTGTGTTTAGTTTGTTGTTGTTAATATCTCATATCCCGTAAAAACGTTATTGACGTCAGAATGTGCCCTTCTCGATACTGCCCTGTATATCTTAAAATTGTTGTTTTATCTACATCATGCGGAAAAATTATTTATTTAAGAAATAGGAGTGGTTCAAGGTTGCATCATTCACATCGTTACATTGAACCTCTCGTGTCTCTTAAATAAATGATTTTTTTCACATAAGTAGGTTAACTTTCTTATCAAAACTAAATTAAACGATTCTTCTTGTGGCATAAGTGGTACAAGTATTTGTTATGGTCAGACTGCGGATCTTTATGCAAAATAAATATTGTCTGCATCGATTGCAAGAAATAGAATCTAAATTCAATGTTATTTCTTCCCTCAATGATTTCAATAGCGTTGAAATCATATATTGACATCTTGAATTTTTTAAATTTTCCAACAATTTTGAATTTCATCAACTCAATTTTCCTATAAATGCATAAAGATCCGCATTCTGGTTATGATGTAAACGTGTGATCGTCAGACCGAATCTCTCATGTCTAGTAAAAAAAAATAATCTTTTCACATAAGTAGGTAAGACTTTCTCGTAAAGAATATCAATATGAATGCATTAAATGATAGAAAACAGTGAATGTCCTTCGTATTCAAAAGTTTACGTCAGAATGTGCCGCTCTTGATGCCATTCAAACCCACGCGAACTATTTTCCTCTGCGAATAATATGGCGACCCACCCTGTAGAACACAATTATTCTAGATCGGAAGAAATGTTTAAATTTCGAGTTTAAAACTGACTGGTACATGTTCCCCTATAAAAATGACAAGATTCATTTCGTCCAGACTTTTCGCAGCTCCTATTGTAATATGTGCTCCGCTAAAGATTTTCAATACAATCATTTCTTACGAAATTATTTTTATTATGTCAGTAATCGGGAAATAAAAAATCTGGTCATTTTGACCGGCGAATTTGAATTCTCGTGAAGAAAAGACAAGATTTTCGGGACAACCTGTAGAATCGAGATATTCTAGATCCGAAGAAATGTCTTCGCTCCGCGAACATAAAGATGTTGCGAAGTGTAGACATCTCTGGTCTACACTGTACAGGGTGTCACGAAATTATATGTCACGGCCACCATAGCGTGATTCTACACCTACGATTTAGTGGAAATTGACATAAAAAACTCCCCGCAAAATTGACCTTGACCTTGCAAATCAAGGTCAAAAAAACAAAATTATTTTTTTGTTTAATCGTGTTCTACTTGTCATAAGGATCAACTGTGTGAAAGAAACCATGGGTCGCATCTCAACCGTTCTCTTAAAAAATGATGTTGCATTTCTAATAATCTTTGCAGCGTACATCTACATCCCCGGGTTGCTTGTGGTCCGAAGGATCCAGCTTCGCCAAATGTTCAGTGGACCGATCCCCGTCTCTGGCTTCGCCGCAATATGTCGAAAGAGAAGATTATCCGCGTCTGTTCCGCAGCGGGCATACAAAAACGCGCTCCATTGTATGCTGCATTGGTGAGCGCAAGAAGATAGAGGGGCATAATAGGCCTCGAGTCGCTTTGTCAAAAAGGCAAATGCAGCTAAACGAGCCGTAATAGGACCGGAATCAAAATACAGTTGTCTCGCGGAGACCGGGAAAACGTTCACAATGCCCAGAGTAGCCCCAGCCCGGATTTTTCTATTTCTATTCGACTTCGCAGGGACTTCGCGACCTGCTCAAAGAGTAGCAAAAAGCAGCCATTGGGTTTCGAATTTTGTGCACTACGAGTTTTATTATTAAAAAAAAACTATAATAAAATACGTCGACGACCATTGCCTCACTGACCGAAATTTCTATAAAGTCGTCTTCATTTTCATAGACATTCTACCATTTCCTATTAGGTGAAGTAAACAGTTCTGAGCTTTCGAAATAAAGCGAAAAACGCTCAGAACTTTTTACTTCACCTAATATATACAGGGTGTCCCAAAATTCCTTCAACAGCCGGAAATGGGAGGTTCCCGAGATCATTTGAAGCGACATTTTCCTTTGCAAAAATGTTAACCGCGGCTGTGTTTAGGAGTTATTAACGAAATTATTATCAACGAATTATTAACGGCGCGCCAACTGTTTATTGGCCGACAGTGCCAACTCGCGTCTGGGTCGCGCTCTGATTGGTCCGTGTTTTTCGTTAATAACTCCTAAACAAAGCCACGGATAACATTTTTGCAAAGGAAAATGTCGCTTCAAATGACGTCAGGAACCTCCCATTTCCGGCTGTTGAAGGAATTTTGGGACACCCTGCATTTACCATTTTACCATTCTCGTTGATTTATCGTATCTGGTCTTGTAAATACTTTGTTGACAGTCGGATAGAGGGACTGCTCACTCCAGACCGCTATGTTTACTATTTACGTTTGTTTTGATTTGTTTCTGTGCGGTGCAGAACACAAGCGCGAAGTTTCTATAAAGTCACTTACGATTAGTGTTTCTCCTGTTACGTCCTAAGATGGACGTTTGAAAATAATAGATAATTAAATTGAAAGATTTTAAATTGAGAACTAGAGGGATATTGTTGCTCGCTCGCTCCGCTCGCTCGCGAGTGAGGTTATTGTTGCTCGCTCGCTTCGCTCGCTCGCGAATAGGGTTGTTGTTGCTCACTCGCTTCGCGAATTCGCGGTTCGCGGGTACGACTGCTCTTGCAAGAGGGTTATTAGTACTCATGGCTAGTAGGGTCTACAGCTATTAATGTTTTATATTTGGTGTGTGACTCTTGGAGAGTCACACAAAGAACTTCCCGATTCGTTAGCATTACAAGTTGCATAATTGAAAAAAAAAATTTTTTTTAATATAGCCCCGCATAAAAATGTTGTAAAATGCAACTTTTAGTATTTTCTCTACAATTCCGACCAAATGCAATTTTTGAAAAAATTTCTTCCCCCATCTTGTAGTAAACTAATTGCTCTAGCTTCCCAAAAAAGTTCAAACTTAAAGTTTAAACGTATAGTACAATATTTAAAAAGTTATCGCCTTTTTAGGAGTGTCCGAATATTTGTGGGAGTCACTGTAAACAGGCCCGTCTTAATTTCGCACAAAACACAGTGACTTTATAGAAATTTCCATGGGTACAGGCGGCGTGTTGTTGGCAAAAGGTGGTTCGGCACCCACCGTAAGAAACAGTAGGTCCCGTTGAAAATTAGTCTGAAACAGGCTGAAATCAGGCGACGCGACGCACAGTGATCGATTCCTCGATTCTAGGTGGACAAAATACAAAATTTGTGTTCTCTTGTAGTAATAATTAAAACAAGTGTATAAAAACTACATGACCTTAAAAGAATTATGTATATCATTTCTTTAAAATGGACATAACATAAAATAAATATTTAAAAAATATTTATATGTATATTATACACATATTAATAATAAAGTAAAATAACATAAATGAAATATTTTATAGTTTTTGTTTAAATACGTGAATAAACAATACACAAAATGGAAAGAATTAATCTTAACTTATATTTAAAAATTAGATAAAGTTCTACAAAAATATAATATACAATTACAAAATTATAATAAGGAATGTGCATGACAAAGGTGGATATTCTAAATTATTCTAAATTATAATCTTTTTTAAGGTGATTTGAGTAAACTCTTTGCCTCTGCTGCTAATTCTTTAGAACATTTTTTAGTAATTTTCCTCTTACTAAAAAATGATGTAAATGACGAACGGGCAAAAACGGGCAAGCGATATTTAGTATCATTACTTTGAAATAAGTATTCTTCAAAACTATCAAAGAACGAATTCCGGCCGGGTCCGGGAAAAGAAGTTATACAATTTGATCTCTTCTTAAATAGTATTATCAGTTAACCTGTTTTATATGAATTACACGGCAAAATAAAACTAGAGGGATATTGTTGCTCGCTCGCTCCGCTCGCTCGCGAGTGAGGTTATTGTTGCTCACTCGCTTCGCGAGTTCGCGGTTCGCGGGTACGACTGCTCTTGCGAGAGGGTTATTAGTACTCATGGCTAGTAGGGTCTACAGCTATTAATGTTTTATATTTGGTGTGTGACTCTTGGAGAGTCACACAAAGAACTTCCCGATTCGTTAGCATTAGTTGCATAATTGAAAAAAAAAAATTAAAAATGAAATATATATGATTACGTTTGTTTATTCGGTGGAAAATGTCCATCCTCTCGTATAAATTGCATTGTTGAATGAACTTCTTTCGAAAAAAACTAAAAAAACTAAAAAACTACTGGTCCAAAGTGGACCAAAATCTAATCAGCTCTAAGTTACAGCGGGGCACATCGATTGCATCATTCATCATTCTGATCGCGTTGTTACTTTTTCCGAAAACGTTAACGAAAAATTTGATAACATACAAACGGCCATACGCACACACACACACACACACACACACACATACGAACATTTTGCTGAAAATAGTCTAAAATGACTGCAATGACCATGAAACGTGAAGATCTGCTAAAAAATCGATTTTCGATTTTCGGGGTAATTACAGTAACTTCCCTATAAAATCGGGAAGTTAATTATACCGATATGTAAAAATCACATACTTATCTTCGCTTACACGCTCCATTTTTTAGATAATAATTTAAACAACAAACAAACAAGTTATACGATGAAGAAGAATTAGCTTATTTTTAGTATTTCGCACAGGCAAAACTTTTAACGCCGTATTACGTCGTAATAACCGCGTGCAATCGAAATATTAGGATATATTGTATAGAACGAATAAATGTTCGTAAACAAAATAGAACGGCAGCGAAGATATCTGAAGTTGATCAAATTTATCATTTTGCCCACCTAGAATCGAGGAATCGATCACTGTGCGACGGTGAGAGTGGAAGAAGGGGAGAAGTGGTGAACATGGAGTTGAAACCCTGGGCGAAGCAAACGACATTTTTAAAAAAGACTAAAATAAAATAACGAAAGATCCCAATACCGTTAGTTCCAGGAGCTTCGCCCAGGGTGAAGGGATCTTCCTTCGAGGTTGCCCTTAGCTGGACGGAGAGATAGGGCGCCGATAATAGGGCCAGTTCGTAAGCAACACAAAGCCAGTTTAGTACAAGATCCGGGGCTAATCGTGCCACCAATATTGTCGTTAATTCGGTCGACCATCGATCCGGACAAAGAGTTATATAAGTAACGGAGTCGACGGGTGGTCTGGTTTGTGGTCGTCGCTTGAAAAAGACAGAGGGATGCACGGCGTCGAAGGAAACACGGGAAGCTGTCCGGGGAAACGAGAGGAACAAGGAGACAAGGGGAGATGCAGTGGTTGTAAGCAGGGCCTGGAAGTGGCCTTGTGCTTAGCGGTCTAAATCCAAAAACTTGCGAGGCCAGGTATACTGTATAGGGACGCCCCTGCGTCTCTCTGTCTTATATCGCCGCTATCTCTGCCGGCATCTACGGTAGCGGCTCGACGGAACCGTCGGAGAAACGATAATCCGCCGACGAGGCTATTCACTGTTTGCGCCTTGTTTTACTGGTATTGCATTTAACAAGGTTCCGAGGGGCTTCCTCCAGCAAAAGCAGAGCGTAAGCCGCAAAACAGAGGAACGACGACGCCTCCTCTTCACGGTGATCCGTGGTGAATGTTTCATTTCCCATCATATCGACCGTTCCACTGATCGGTATTTCTTTCCAATGAGATTAAAACACAGCGGTACACTCGGTATACGACCTTAATCCGTTCCTGATGCTTGGACTTATACCGAGTAGGATGTACGACCAAACCAACCTTTCCCATAAGAAGTAATGTACAAAAATATACCGGGTATTTTTCACCTAACTTGACTACCTTTAGTATCTTTGTTGTTTTTAAAGATACGTCAAATGTCTGACGGACAAAGTTAAATGGTAAAATGGGTCTTTTTGTCTTTATGTAATTTTTTTTAGAGGTACGAAGGTCACCTTCATTTTTTTGAATGGAATGAGGTATTTTTTAATACATCAATCGATGCAGCTGGACATACGTTACGAAAAAGTACTAACCTATGTATGTCGGAAAGTTAGTAGTTCTGGAGATATTTCAATTTAAATAACACTCTAAAACACCATTACTGTCGTACTAAGCAATTAGCGTTTATTTAAATTGAAATATCTCCTGAACTACCAACTTTTCCACATACATAGGTTAGTACTTTTTTATAAAGAATATCCTGCTGCATCGATTGATGTATTAAAAAATACCTCATTCCATTGAAAAAATGAAGGTGACCTTCATATCTCTAAAAAAAATTACGTGAAACCAACAATTTTTTTGGTATCGTATGAGCCCCATTTTACCATTCAACTTTGTCCTTCAGACATTTGACGTATCTTTAAAAACAACAAAGATATCCAAGGTGGTCAAGTTGGGTGAAATACCCGGTATAAAAAAACTTTAAAAACCACGCTTATATTAAAATGCACTAAAAAGGAGAAAATAATTTTTTTCCTAGTTCTCTATAAAATACCGAATCCAATTAAATGATTAATAATATTTTTCCACGAAATTTTAAGCGAGTAGTTCAAAATTTCTTCTGTTATAAAATTAGTGTCGGAATAGATAGAAACATTTCATATAAATTTAAATAAAATCGTAACATCAGTGACTATAAATAAAAGCATGGAGAACCCGCGAAGATTTTTATATTCACTAATGTCATGATTTTATTTAAATTTATATTAAATTTTTCTATTATTAATAACCCAATAGGCTCAATAAATAAATATTATATAACATATTTCATCCCATATTTTTTAATTAAAGATATTTTTGGATACATTATAATCATTTTTATTTTTTTACTTACAACTTTAATTTATCCCTATACTCTTAGAGAGCCAGATAACTTTATTATAGCGAACCCAATAACCACCCCAGAACATATTAAACCTGAATGATATTTTTTATTTGCCTATACAATTCTATGAATTATCCCTAATAAATTTGGAGGAGTTTTAGGTCTATTTTCATCTGTTTTAATGTTATTATTTATACCATTTTTAAATCATAACAATTTATCTTCAAGAAAGTTTTATTTCTTAGGAAAAATTTCATTTTGAATTTTCATTAACGGCCCAAACAAAAAAGTTTTGAAAAATGCCTTTTTCATTTTTGCATGTAACCTTGTAAATTATAATTCTTGGAAAATTCTTTTTGCACATCATTTCGTTAACCAATGCCTCTAATTGATTATAAAAAAATCAGGTCGTTTGGTACAATTATAAAAAAGTTATTCTGTTTTAAACACACACTGTATACCAACGTACCACCGCACGTAAAAAGAAATATTAGGTCACCTAGACTGCAGATTTATGCTGCATAATATAAAACAGCAAACGATTAGAAAAATTGAAGAGTATTGTAAATAATATCGTCTTCAACGCAATAAAGTGATTGAGGGATGAAATCAATTTTCATTTTACTCCTGCTTCTCGCAATCAATGCGGAACATTTTCCTTACAATGCAGGGCCCAGTTTACATTAAGATAAAGCCTCGCCACGACAGACTCGTGGCTCGAGTAATTGCTCGAGACTCGTTGAAAAATTGGGACACCCGTGTAATCTCGTAACAAAACCGCCCACGATCCCGTCCGTCGGGGATCAAAAGCAGCCTCTCTCTCTCCCGTTGAATGAAAAAAATGACCCTCTTAAGTCGTCCCCGAGATCCAGGAAGAGAGATTTTGCAAAATTAGGTTGACATTTTCCTAGTCGAAGCGCCTTTTCGTTCGGGATCGTTCGAGCAAGCGCTAATCCTGTAGCAATCATACGGTCGACTTGCCAGACATTATAGAGCGTCGTAGATTTGGTGAAAATTTCGAAGGGCCCCAGAATCGAAAATAAGACGGAGGGTAGGCCCGTGAACGGGCCCGGGGCCCGCGTTAATGGAGGATAAGCTCGTGCTTCTGGACTGACTCTGTTTCTGTTCCTCGGATACCCCCGGGGAAGCTGCCTTTTACAGAGTTCACCTGCCGCTTCTCAGGGTCCAATGTCGCCCCTGTTCGCCAACAATCTTTAAATACTTCTTGTACTGGATGTACAGAAATTGTACAGCGAGAGTCTACGCCCTCGGTTTGGTAGAAATTGATGTAAGAATTTCGAGGTCAGAGGGTCAACTCGTATTCTACTCCTGACTCTCCTGAACTAACATCTCCTGACTACCGTCTCCTGAACTACCAACTTTTCGACATACATAGGTTAGTACTTTTTTATAACGAGTGTCCAGCTGCACCGATTGATGTATTAAAAAATACCTCATTACATTTTAAAAAATGAAGGTGACCTTCATGTCTCTAAAAAAAATTACACAAACATTTTTTTGGTATCGTATGAGCCCCATTTTACCATTCAACTGTGTCCTTCAGACATTTGACGTATCTTTAAAAACAACAAAGATATTCAAGGTGGTCAAGTTAGGTAAAATATCTGGTATTAGGTGAAGTAAAAAGTTCTGAGCGTTTTTCGCATTATTAATAATTACACAATTATTAATATAATATTATAGAAATTATACAGTGAGAGTCTACTTCGAGGTCAAAGGGTCAACTCGTATTCTACTCGATGCTGTTTTATATCTCACCCAGCCAATTTCTTCAGGAATGCATAAAAATCCGCAGTCTAGTAATAACAAATTGAAGCAATGCTGTCTCTACACGAAACACGATATTACTTTCCGATTGATTGATGTGTACCATTGAAAAAGGTAATCATTGAAAAAATGGACGATTGGTTCAATCGATTGATGAAGTTGATTAAAATCGTTGATTAAAAAAAGAAATCGATTGTTGAAGTTAATCGCCACACGGTCTATCCATAACTTGTAATAAGGAGGGAGAGAGAGATAGAGTGACAAAGAGAGAGCGAAGATGGAGAATTGACAGAAATATTATACCGGGTATTTCACCTAACTTGACCACCTTAAATATCTTTGTTGTTTTTAAAGATACGTCAAGTGTCTGAAGGACAAAGTTGAATGGTAAAATGGGGCTCATACGATACCAAAAAAATTGTTCTTTTCATGTAATATTTTTTAGAGATATGAAGGTCACCTTCATTTTTTTTAATGGAATGAGGTACTTTTTAATACATTGATCGATGCAGCTGGACATTCTTTATAAAAAAAGTACTAACCTATGTATGTCGAAAACTTAATAGTTCAGGAGATATTTCAATTTAAATAATTCTAAAACATCATTACTGTCGTACTAAGCCATTAGCGTTTATTTAAATTGAAATATCTCCTGAACTACCAACTTTTCGACATACATAGGTTAGTACATTTTTATAACGAATGTCCAGCTGCATCGACCGATGTATTAAAAAATACCTCATTCCATTTTAAAAAATGAAGGTGACCTTCATGTCTCTAATAAAAATTACATAAAAACAACAATTTTTTTGGTATCGTGTGAGCCCCATTTTACCATTCAACTTTGTCCTTCAGACATTTGACGTATCATTAAGAACAACAAAGATATTCAGGTGGTCAAGTTAGGTGAAATACCCGGTATAATACATACATAGAAATTTATAATATAAATTGATGTAAGAATTTCGAGGTTAAAAGTGTGCTTTCTTTCCAACCCAATAGAACAAGATGCAGTAAACAAAGCGTGTCGACAAGTTTGACCTTCAAAGTAATTTTCGCGGCAGCTAGCTTACATAAACGTCCGCCGAACCGGGGGTGTAGAATCACGCTTCTTTGCACGCTGTACATATTTCGGTCGCGTGTTAGAAATCGTTTTATCTCCGTCGCGATTACAAATAGGACGTGCGGCCTGCCGGAGCAACCTGTTGCTCCTCCGACTAACAACAAGAGTGGAGCATCGTGGCGCGCACGCGAGAATCGCTCCGGCAGCGTTATGGGAAACGCGAAACATATGGCCGGATCGATACCGTGTACGAGCGCGGGCATCGCCGATACCCCGGGGTTTTACCTGCGCAACGAGGGTGGAAAGTGGCTGTCCTGTCCGATGAAACGCGGTAAAATCTACCATATGCGGAGTTATGGTCTCATGAGAACCGCCGAGCCTCTCCGGTTAAATGCAATTTGACATGGGAAATGATCCACCCTCGCCGAAATGTATTACTCGTCGATGATTTTCAAGGACCTCCATTTTTCGTTCCCGTGGAAACTTCCAAACTGATACACCAGGTCGAGTAAGAAGGTTATTCAAAAAATTCTAGAAGGTAGCCATTCTTCTTTGGACAAACTTCCGAAAGCGACAACCCTCCGATTTTTTTATATACTCTGGACTCTTAGGTACTTTGAAAAGACCATAAAAATCATAGTTTTCTCCATTTATTTCCGTAAATAATGGTAATTTTGGAAAATACTTCAAATAAAAGTTGTTGGTCTCATCGAAATACACATTTTATGTTGTATTGATTTTTGTCATGAAGACAGTAGTTTTTGAGAAAAACGATATTGAATGTTCAAATAACTCATCATAACTTTATATAACTCATATAACCTGGATTTTCGTCTGGACCCTCTCCGCACCTATCGCCACCTAATCCAAACTAATTCTGATCGCATAATCTTTGCATTCTATATAGCCGTCATACACAATTTGAACTAAATAGTAATGGATAAATCATGCGATCATTGAAATGGAGGATGGCTCCGTATAAGTGAATAATTAACTATTATTTTTCTCAGAAAGTACTATCTTTATGACAAAAATCAGTACAACATAAAATGTGTATTTTGATGAGGTCTACAACTTTTATCTGAAGTATTTTTCAAAATTCCCATTATTTACGGAAGTAAATAAAAAAACTAAGAGTGTTAATTTGACCCCCGCCGAGTTATTTGGGTCATAACAACCAAAATAATAGGTTTACGTAAAAAATGTATATAACCTTTTTTGTAGAGCTTTTTGCAAGCTTCATTTTTTGTTTAGAACTTTTTCCTCTGAAATCAATATTTTCAAAAATATTTAGTAAGAACTGTCAAAACTTTGAAGGGGGCTGGGGGCAAACGAGGCTTTGTCTCCAAAAATCCTTTTAGGCACTTTCTTCTCGAATCAAGTATAATCTTCGGCAAAAATATCAGCAAAATCGGAGGGTTGTCGCTTTCGGAAGTACACCCTTACGTTCCCCGACTCGAAGAAAGAGTCCCGATCAACAGCAAGGATTCACGAATGGCTTGTTTGCCCGGGCGTCCATTTTATCGCGTGATCTCGCGCCATCCTCCACGAGGATCCTGAAAACAAGTCATGAAATTGAAAAGCGACGCGCCGCCGCCGAACGTGTCTGGCCCGGCGACGACGTTGATGTCCGTTAGTCGGCCGGAAGTGCACTGTTATGAAAATCAGTGGTCGGTTAGGTTAGCTCCTCGAAGGAGAGAGAGCAGCCTAACGAACTTCTCACCGAACGTTCTCGTTACTCGTTTCTTCGGATGGAAAGTGGGCGTGCACACCGGAGTGACAAGTAGCTGCACCGGCTACCAGATCAGAAATCAGAGACGCTACCACCTCGAGGGGTTCGGATCGGAGACGGAGAAACTCCTCGAGAGGTACCTTGCAAGACGCGGATCCATCCTGGGCGGGAACATCCGGCCTAGAGCCTCTGGTTACGCATTCAACTGTCCTCGGAGCTACGCACCGCTCCTCGTTATTGCCTGTTCGAGGACCAGGACGATCAGTGGGAATCTTTCGGATCGATTCCGTTGGTGCCCCTTCTTTTATTTCTCAAATTGAATGCCGAGACGTTCTGATTCTTCAACGGACCTAGCCCTACTTCGAGGACGAAACCCCACGGAAAGCTTGTTTATCGATCTAATGTTTTTTCTTTATAAATTAAACGCCTATCCGAATTTGCAGCACCCTTTGCAGAGTCTCCAGATCGGGGGCATTGACTCGAATTCAGGAGAATTCAGTTACCCCCCCTCTGTCTGCCGTTGTGACGCATGCAGGACTGTTGCAATATCACGTGACTAAGTATTTGGTGAGGGAGGGGGTAACCGTATTCTCCTCAATTCGAGTCACTTCCCCTGATCTGGAGACTCTGCAAAGGGTCCTGTGAATCCTCACATGTAAAATTCGCACCATTCGAACATCCCAGGTTCGCAACCCGTGCGAGAACATTTTGTTTTGTTTCTTTTTCGAAGTCTGCAATAGTGTACAATAATTGTACAAGAAATAAGCAGAAAATTAAGTATATTAACAATATTAATTCTCCGATTAAAAAAAAACAACTAGGGAAAATAGGCCAAAAACTGATATTTTTCGGTTTTACCCCATAAACTACCCTCCCGATCGAGATACAGGGTTGCAATTTTACACAGTCTGCTTTGCTTGGTGCCCTACCAAATGACACGTCGCCGATACTACGTCGATATTTTGGACTATCTTATCCGGCTATACCCTTTCTTTTTAACAATTAGTGAACTTTGAGCACTGATATCTCGGAAACTATGCGAGATAGCGAAAAGCTGAACGGAGTCAATCTTATGGCACATTTTGTCAGCTTTAATTTTGTATAGAATGGTCTTATCGCTAGGACGCATAGGTTCCGGGATATAAACGGAAAACCGAAAAGGGAACCTTCTGCGTGCCCACCTGCACCCCGCTCACCTCCTGGGAGTGGGGACTTTTAGTAAAAAGTTAAAAATTGTGTTCCTTCCATTTTCCTCTACACCCCCTTTATGAGCATTCAGTGTCTCGATTAAAGTCTTAATCTGAACTCTGATCTTTCGCGATAGCTAACGATCGAGAAGACGCGAATTGATCGGAACGAGTCTTGAAGGCATTGAACAACGGGGCATCTGGGTTAATATACATTTTCCGTTGGCACATCCGATCACTTGGGGAACCATAAGATGTCCTATTCAAGCCTTCCCAGCGTTTTCCATCATACGCGGAGAACGTATTCACGATGGCGGCGGGCCAAATTTCGGGTAGCGGCCACTCCCACCTCGCCCATGAAAGGGCAAAGACGTCTTCTTGTCTCTGGAAAAGGATCCCCCGGCGTTCTTGGCTTCGGCTATAGCTGGCGCTCTCCTACCCGCACTGACTGTGAGCAAACTTTTCAATGGACGCCCCGAAAAAGCACAATAGCCGAGCACAACCAGTGACGTAACTCGAGCTCGCTGTCAGTGCTGACAGTGCTGACGGCCGGCTCTTTGTCAGCCTACTTGCTGGCCTCACCTACTTCGGCTTCCTTTTCTCTCCGATTCTCCCGATCGCTATTAGCTCCTTCCTCCCTGCTGCTCTTTCTCCATCCCCCTCTCTCTCTCTCTCTCTCGATCTTTCAGGAAACATCCCCTATTTGGTCGCTTTCTCTCTCTTTCTCTCTGTGTGTTTCCGTCACGTTTATCGTGGCGCATCCCGATGATGGGAACTGGGCGATACGAATCGTTCCTCGTCGAATAGATTTCCGGACCCACGAGGACTCGAGAACATCGGAGAATCAATTCTCGATCTTGTTGGTTCGGCAGTGAACGTCCAGTGTGACGGCCACAATCTCGTAGTAAATCATGAGATAGTAGAACAAAAGTAATATTCGTGGTAAGGAATACAGAGTGGGAAGAAAATGTACTTCAAAGGGACCATTCTCAAGGTTATTTGAAGTGACTTTTTCAGAACATTTTCGTAAGGGAAAAAATCATTTCAAATAACCCTAGACATCCATTTTAAGGAAGTACATTTTTGGGACACCCTGTATAAGCATTGAAACAAATGCTTACTAATAAACTCCGGAACAAAACCAAGGAGAACATTTTCGTGAAGGAAAAAATCATTTCAAATAACACCCTGTACAAGCATCGAGATAAATCGCACCCCCGCAAGAAAAGTGACACAACTCAAAAATGCAGCATCTGAGAAAAATCACAACATAAAGAATACTATAAAAATTATATTGAAATATAATGACATAACCTCAAAATTGCCATTTTTGAATTTGTATCACTTTTGCTTGTGGGGGTGAGAATTCCTGACTAATAACTCCTGAACAAAAGCAAGGAGAACATTTTCGTAAAGGAAAAAAATATTTCAAATCACTCCACACACATCATCCCTTTTAAGGAAGTACATTTTCGGGACATCCTGTTTTAATTGTAATTCATGCAGTTATATTGTAATTTATAATTCAGATCTTCGTTCAATTAAGTTACAATGTAATTCGTAATTGCAATGGAGTACAATTATAAAATACATTGTAATTTATAATTCAGATCTTCATTCAATTAAATTACAATGTAATTCGCAATTGCAATGGAGTACAATTATAAAATACATTGTAATTGAATTACATTAATTACGAATTACGATGCAATTAAATTAAAATTAAAAATAAAGTAATAGGTAAGAAGAGGTTGAAAGATCCATATGAAGGTTTCAAGCAGAAGGAATTTATTATTTATAAATTTATAATATCTGAACGGAAATAAAAATTCTGCGTTACACATTTTTTTCATTTCAATTACGGTCCTCCAAAATATGGTCCTCCGTCAATATATCCTTTTCTATAATAAATAATAATAATAATAATAATAATATTGAGACGCGAATATTGACAATATTATTGACCGTGTAGCGGCCACTTAATACGTTGATGATTGTTGTTGTCGACGCGTTAACGATGCTCGATGATCGATTGGAAACCGTGATTCTAACTCGAGGAATCAGCGGGCATGATCTACCTGCGTCGCGCGATGCAGTTAAATCTCATGGCGCTTCCGGAAGCGCTTTGTTCAGCGCGGGCGGGTATTGAATGACGCGCATTTCAAACTAAAGAAGCAGTTCGTCAAAAGGCGAATCGACCTGCGAGAACAAGCATCAAAAGGAGGAGGAGGCGAACGGCAAAACGGCGCGTCGACGTAATTCGAGACCACGGGCGAGGCGAAATGACAGCAGCGCGGGGCCGCTCCCGACAAAAACGGCCCGAGAGAATAATAAGAACGCCGCGCCGCTCAGAAACGGGGAGAGAGCGTTCCATTGATCTCTTTGAAAAATATGTACATACATATGGTCGTTACCAGTTTTATTCCAGTGACGCAACGCGTTGCATCTTCGGCGTGTAATGTTCTAGCGATACCTGTACACATTTGGTTTATAATGCTTGTACAAGGTGTACCGAAAATGTATCTACCTCCTTAAAAGGGATGTCTGGGGTCATTTGAAATAATTTTTTCCTTTACGAAAATGTTCTCCTTGGTTTTGTTCAGGAGTTATTAGCATTTATAGTCAGCATTTGTTTCAATGCTTAAATTACAATGTAATTCAATTACTTTGTAATTATAATTCCTGGAGTAATTCAATTGTAATTCTGCACAACTCTGCTCTGAATCCTGGTCCTTGTCGGCAAAAGTCTGACCCAAGTGCGATTTCAGGTCACCATTCTTAGTGAATGTTTCACCATTCAAAGAGTTTTTGTAAACTTCGAAATAAATGGTGATCTGATGGTACGAAGCTACAAGAAAGATAGAAAAAGATCAAGATAGCAACAAAATGGTTCGTTGGTTGAATGAAAGAAATTACTTTCTTGCCAACACAATAGGTTAGGGACTCAATAGAATTTTTCACAATTGTGCTGTAAATAATCCCAAACGAAAATATTCGATGATATTATACTGGGAGCGACGTGTTGCTTCGCAATCGAAATTTCTGTTGAAAGAGCTATCATAAAAGTCCTCAGCCAGGGACTCTAGACTTAAAAAAAATATAATCGCCACGGTAGACAATACAGGGTGTCCCAAAATTCCTTCAACAGCCGAAAGTGGGAAGTTCCTGAGATCATTTGAAGCAACATTTTCCTTTGCAAAAATGTTATCCGCAGCTTTGTTTAGGAGTTATTAACGAAAAACACGGACCAATCAGAGCGCGACCCAGACGCGAGTTGGCACAATCGGTCCGGCGCGTCAACTGTCTATTGGCCGACTGTCCCAACTCGGTCTAGGTCGCGCTCTCATTGGTCCGTGTTTTTCGTTAATAACTCCTAAACAAAGCCGCAAATAACATTTTTGCAAAGGAAAATGTTGCTTCAAATGATCTCAGGAACCTCCCATTCTCCGCTGTTGAAGGAATTTTGGGACACCCTGTATATCAAGATCCTACTGAAGTGTAGAAAGGGTTAGAGAAAAACTAAAAAGAATTGCTGTGTATATACATACTTCTTGGGTAATTATCTTTGCAAGGTGCTACGATATTGTTCGCTCGTGGTTCCCCTTAATCGCACCCCATTGTCGACGGACTGGGTATACAGCCCTCCGAGGTAAATAGCCCTGCGATGACGGTTGCTGTTTTATGACGGTCCGAGTATGATCTCAGCCAAGGAGCAGTTAAGAATCGTAACAAGTGAAGGTAAGGCTGGTTTTCCCTTTTCCGGGACACATTGTCCGATTCCCCGTTGGCTGGGTTAGAACGAGTCATAATTTCCATCGGCGGCCCATTCCGTCTTGCTTTGACTGGCGTAATTTATGAATCACCCGAATTCCGTAAAACGTCTACTGAACTGTAGCGCGTCGTATCTCATTTTCCTTTTGATGTCGGCACGCGCCCGCAAGTACTCATTGCTCCAACTCACCAGGACACTGTTTTCCTGGGACACGGCGTCCTCTACGACGGGCTATTTCTGCCAGGACCCTCTGAAGTCGCATTTGAATCCGAATCCTAGAATTTCGAAGATTCTCATAGGGTGAACGTGCTTATTACTTATACCGTCAGTGTACAAAGTATTCGTACACATTTTAAAAACCAATAACTTTTTCAAAATTAGAACCAACAGCTTGAGCTTTTTTGAGATGTTAGAAGGATTAATTTACTTGCTAATGTGTATATGTATAATTCATTTTAAAATTGTTATTGGTATCCACTACGAAGGAAAAAGTAAACGTTACGATTTTTAAACTTCTTATCTGTGCCTGTAATGAAAATTTAGAAGGTGCCGTTGGTAGGTCTAAGTATACAGGGTGTCCCAAAATTCATTGAACAGCCGGAAATGGGAGGTTCCTGAGATCATTTGAAGCAACATTTTCCTTTGCAAAAATGTTATCCGCGACTTTGTTTAGGAGTTATTAACGAAAAACACGGACCAATCAGAGCGCGACCCAGACGCGAGTTGGCACAATCTGTCCGGCGCGTCAACTGTCTATTGGCCGACTGTCCCAACTCGCGTCTAGGTCGCGCTCTCATTGGTCCGTGTTTTTCGTTAATAACTCCTAAACAAAGCCGCGGATAACATTTTTGCAAAGGAAAATGTTGCTTCAAATGATCTCAGGAACCTCCCATTTCGGGCTGTTGAAGGAATTTTGGGACACCCTGTATAAGTTATATACAGATACAAAGTTTCATTTAAACCGATCAAGGTTGTTATGAAATACAATTGATTGAAAATAGCAAAAATTGTAAGACGCTGCGATTTAAATGAATCGCGAACCCAAAATTCAAAGATTTCTACATCTTACAGTGCCCATAGATTTTTTATGCGTCAACCGATTTCGATGAAATTTTCAGTATGTGCATAACTAACATAGATCTACAAAACATATATTTCAAATTTTCATTAAGGGCCCAAATAAAGAAGTTTTAAAATATGCCGTTTTTATTTTTGGATGTAATCTTGTAAATTATAATTTTTGGAAAATCTTTTTCGCACATCATTTCATAAACCAATACTTCTAATTGACTAGAAAAAATCAGGTCGTTTGGCACAATTATAAAAAAGTTATTCTGTTTTAAAGAGCGTTCGAATATAGAGGGCGGGGCAGCTAAAACAGGTCACCTGAATAACTCGCTTGCCTTTGAAGATAGAAAAAAATGCATCAGACCAAACTTACTTGATATCGAGGCGGTCGTATTCTGATGTCTTTAATTTTGTTATAGGTGGAGACGTCAAGGAGATATGAAGGTCACCTTCATTTTTTTTAATGGAATGAGGTATTTCTTAACACATCAATCGATGCAGCTGGACATTCGTTATAAAAAAGTACTAACCTATGTATGTCGAAAAGCTAGTAGTTCAGGAGATATTTCAATTTAAATAGCTCTAAAATACCACTGCGGTCGTACTAAGACGTTACCCAAGTAAATAAACGCTAACGTCTTATTGTTAGTACGACAGTAATGGCGTTTTGTTTTAGAGTGTTATTTAAATTGAAATATCTCCTGAACTACTAACTTTTCCACATACATAGGTTAGTACTTTTTTTATAGCGAATGTCCAGCTGCATCGATTGATGTATTAAAAAATAGCTCATTCCATTAAAAAAAATGAAGGTGACCTTCATATCTCCTTGACGTCTCCACCTATAACAAAATTAATGACATCAGATTACGACCGCCTCGATATCAAGTAAGTTTGGTCTGACGCATTTTTTTCTATCTTCAAAAGCAAGCGAGTTATTCAGGTGACCTGTTTTAGGTGCCGCACCCTGTATATTCTTCGTTGCCCACTATACAGGGTGTCCCAAAACTCCTTCAAGTCCGGGAAATGGTTCCTTAGTTCCTTAGGTCATTTGAAGCGACATTTTCCTTTGCAAGAATTATCCGCGCGGCTTTGTTTAGGAGTTATTAACGAAAAACACGGACCAATGGGAGCGCGACTTGGCACAATCGGCCAATAGACAGTTGGCGCGCCAGGCCGACAGTGCCAGCTCGCGTTTAGGTCGCGCTCTGATCGGTGAGATTGGTCTGTGTTTTTGGCTAATAACTTCAAAACAAAGCCTCTGCGGCCATTTTTTCAGAGGAAAATGTCGCTTCAAATGACCTAAGGAACCCCCCATTTCCCGGACTTGAAGGAGTTCTGGGACACCCTGTATATTAACGTAATATTAGAACGAAGTACGATCGAAGGTACCTTAGGTACCGCAATAATCGGCACAGTTACCCAACGTCTCGAATATTTTACAGGAATCCCTCGCGCATATTTGCCGGAACGTTGCGAACGCTACGATAGGCTTGTTAATCCTTGCAGCTTAACGCATCCCGGCGCATTGTCGGGGTCCGGGGGAAAGGATCGGGAATTTGTTCTCTCTTACGGTAAGGAACTTTGTTTCAACTCCCGGTGTTTGTTGTGCGCCGCGTAAAATAACCATGCGGAGGGTTACGTAGCACCTCACCGTCGCTCATCTGCGGCGGGCCAGAGATAGCTGGCTTAAAGTAATAAAGAAGCAGTTCCTGCGGAGGTATTAACGATGGTCGTTGCGCACCGTAGGATTAACTACCTAACGATTCGCCATAAAAACCGGCGCCGTGGAGGACCATGACCATAAACGTGTACGGAGGTGTTGCTGCTAATTACTGGGAAGATTACAATAGGTTCCACAGTGTCCCGATGATGTAATGAACGTTCTTGTTTTATGATATCGAGACACAGGTTGATTCGTACTCTGGGATACGTTAGACCAGGGATGAGCAACATTTTTTTACAACGGGCCAGCTACAAATTTTAAAATGTTGTGGGGGCCGCATGTAAGAAACTTATGATAATACAAACACTGAATGATGAAATCAAATTGTCTCTTTATTAACACAATAAACCTGGTATAAAAAGTTACAGAAATAAAACACTCATTAATAGAAATACTAGTAAAAAAACGGCGGAAGATATACGTGTCTTTTGTAGAACAGCGGGACACTGTAGGAATTTTCAAAAGTCAAAATGTAAAATCTTTGAAGGGCCGCACGAGAAAGTGTGGCGGGTTGCTCATCCCTGCGTTAGACGATACGTCGATCGTCGAAACATTCAGATCACGAGACTGCGGATCTTTATACTTTATGCCAGACCTGGGCGACGCTGGCTCGCGGAACAGATCTGGCTGCTTCTCTCCTTCTCTTGCTCGGAGCCTTCTCCTGCTTCTTCTCCTGCAACATCTGTTCCGCGAACCAGCGTTGCACAGGCCTGCTTTATGCATTTACGGCTGATAAAAATGTTCAAAAAATGCTGGAGTATTAACTCGGTTGTCCCCTCTGGGGCACTACTCAAAATTGCTGTACCATTATTCAAAATATTGTTCACATTATTAAATATATTAGTGTCCAATCAATTACTAAACATTTAGGTACTGTATGAGGTATTATACCAATTTCATATCCATAAAATTTCAAAAGCCATACGGAATGGAAATATTCTAGATCGGTAGAAATGTTTAATTTTCCAGTTAAAATAGCTCCGAGTGCAAAGGGTTAAATTCAACGGAATTTAGCACGATTATTATTTATTACGGATCTACAAATCCTATTAGTCGGATTTTTATGCGAAATAAAAATTGTTTTAATGAATTCCAGCAAACTGGAGTGAAATAGAAATGTATTTTCTTTCTTAATATTTTTAATAGATTGGAAATGATATAACAGTGTTTTTAAATTCTTCGAAGATTTCACTGTTTTAAATTACACCTACTCATTTTTGTGATAAACGCATAAAATCCACTGTCTATTATCAATGAAAATTTTCCAGTTAAAATAGCTCCGAGTGCGAAGGGTTAAATTCAACAGAATTTAGTACGATGGTTATTTTGATGATAATCGATAAACGATGATTATCTTAATGAACTCCAGCAAACTAGAGTGAAATAGAAAATGTATTTTCTTTCTTAATATTTTTAATAGATTGGAAATAATATAACAGTGTGTTTAAATTCTTCGAAGATTTCACTGTCTTAAATTACACCTACTCATTTTTGTGACAAATGCATATAATCCGCTGTATACTCCATTGGGAATAGAATTTTTCATTGGAAAATAGAATTCTATTTGGTGCCATTTTCTTCAAATTTGTCTAAAAAAAAATGGTCAATTCCATAACCATCCGCAGTCTAATGATCACAGTAATGGAATCGGCAATTTGACAGGTAGGTCCGGGAGAAATGATTACAGTGGGGACAGGGGGAAGATCGGAGGATCCGGTCAACGTTGTGTTACGAGATAAACGGAGGTCGAACGAGGGTGAGATCCGCACGGTGGGACGTGATTCATGCGAACAACGCACGACGTCTGACGCGATAGGAGAAAAAGATCGAGAGGGAACGCTGGCCCCTGCAAGGAAAAGGAGGGAAAATCGAGCACGTGTTCCTTCTATGGGAGAGTTCACACGGGGACCATTTCTTGTCATCTAATCTAATCATTTGTCCGTAGGATACGCCGCCCTGCACGGTCTGTACCGACGCGGCTGCGGGTGGGAGCACAATCCTGCGAGTGCGAAAGGATTTTTAACGTAGCATGCGGATTTTTAAATAATCAACGTAGACTGGACGATCTTGTTCCCAAAAAAGACAGAAAACTAATGAAATATTCGGATTAAGTCCCAAAAATGTTGCAGTTCCTTCAAGTGGATGATTCCCAGGGTCATTTCAAGCAACTTTCTCCTTTGCGAAATTTTTCTCCGCCGCTTTGTTCAGGAGTTATTAACGAAAGAAGCGGACCAATCACAGCGCGCTCTCCGTTGAGCGCGGCGCTGCCATTGGCTGAGCCGCAACCCGTTCGCAAGTACGTGCGCTCTGATTGGTTCACGTTTTTCGTTGATAACTCGTGGACGGAGTGGCGGAAAAGAATTTCGCAAAGGAAAATGTTACTTGAAATGACGCCAGAAATCATCCCTTTTAAGTACAACATTTTCGGACACCTTGTGTATTTGTTGGACTTGTAACCGATACGCCGTAGATTTTTCTAGGTACATACATTACACGTAGGAGGTTACCGCCCTCCCGATACATCCCCGTTGGCATCGCCGCGACGTCGATCTATTTACCCCTACGGCACGACACTTCGCAGCCGTGTCAATGCGACCCCCGGTGAGAATTCCATTATCATGGCCACGATTTATGCTCGTCCCTCCGCCCGAGTAAAAATGGAGCCTTCCTGATCCTTCCACGTAAGAGACAACCCGGGAGAACTAATTCTCGCTTTTTCAAACTGTCCACGGCATGTAAAGTGGAATTAATTTATGGTTTTCCGCTGCAAATTCACCTCTTTGCAGATCAATTTCACCCTTTCGCAAATCAATTACACCCATTTGCAAATCAATCTCACCCATTAAAAATATTTGAAATTAATTATTTCTTTATTTAGATTGAATTATAGATTTATTTATAGACGCACAATAAATCAAATTTTGATTTTCTTAACAATTAATTTACATTTGATTTTTCTTGTAAAAACTTACTCAAAAATACTTTATTTGTAGAAGGCTGAAATTGATCTGCAGAAGGGTGTGTTTGACTTGCAAAAGGATGAATTTGAGAGCAATAAGCTCGTATTAAAAAAAATTCTATAAAAAAGAAAAATTAAGCCGACATCAAAAAAACGCACTAAAAATTATCGACACTGGAAATTACGAAAATCCTTAAATTCTTCTACATGCTTCCACATATTAATGTATCTTCTCTTCCCACCTACTGATTTCCAAGTCCACCATATTCCAATGAAATCATAATCAGCAACATCTGTCATTTGGAAAATTTTAATTTTCGCGCCGCCCCCGAAAAGATACTGTATTCAAGTTCGTGTGTATTCACATAAATTAAAAGGAAATTATTTCATACTTTCTAGTGAATTTTTTTAGTGCGTTTTTACGAAGTCGGTGTAATTTCTTTTTATAAAATTTTTTATCTCACACTTTATAGTGGAACGAGCAGAATTTGTAGAACACCGTAGCATGGTTTTTCGGTCTTATTGCTTATTTGCAATAAAAATCGCAAAGAATGAAAAAATGCAAAATTTGTTTTCGAGGGACCAATAGGGAGACATACCCTACAAAATGCAGAAGGCTTCGTCCTGATTGGGCCATTCATCTCGGCGTAATCGGTGAACATACATGGAAAAAAAACCTTTTTCGAAGTCTGTGAAAAACTGAAAAATGTCTCGATAGATTAATTGTCGGTGCAATTTCGTAAATTTCCCGTTTCGCATGCACCATTCGCTGGCTCGGAGTGCCTCTAGAGATTCTATAGCTACTCTCCTCCTCTTTCTGCCATTAGCTCCCCCCGGAGCAAGCCTCGTGGGGTGTTAAATGGTGAACGATGAGAAGGTGCTCCACACCTTGATAGAAGCAAGAGTTGCCGCGAATTTCACAATGGCGCAGCGGGCGTTCGCGATATAAATATTTGTCTTCGAAGAGGCCCGGCACTCGGCAAGAATCTCGGGGCGTGAGGCAGCGCGAGAGCCCGAGCGGGGTGGCGCGCACAAGGGTCCGAAATAATGGTAACGCGGGCAAGGTGTGTGCGTTGAAACGCGCGCCCGTTCGTGCGTGAATGCGTAATGCCTCCCCGGTCCTGTGTTCGCGAGGAGTTGGTTTTCGTTGCGGAGCTGGAGGAAAGCCCTTCGCCACTCGAAAGACAAAAAACTACCTTCGCTCCGTGGAGATCGGCCCGCATGTCTTTGCCTGTCAAACGTTTTGTGGGAAAGTTTTCCAGGGAATATGAAATGTCAAACCTCGAGGATCCCCTCATTGTTCGACGGCTGCCCGGTAATCGAAGATCTCGAACGCAACATCGAGATCTCGCCGTCACTTTTTCGGAAATGTATCGACAATAGTTAAAGAGCCCACAGTTAAAATAATTAATTTAATCGTTTTCCTCGAAAACTATTCATCGCGTCGAAAAATATGTTAGACAAAACCTGTAAATCTGGACGGACTGCGTGTTTTTTGTCCTATTACTTTTTTTCGTAAAGCAAACGGTTTTCGAAAAAATTGAGAAAACGTTGTGTCAAAATCCAAAAATCGTTTACCATTTATTGTGATCTATATAAAATTAAAAATTGAGTAAAAATTTTAAATTGAAATATAAATCAGTGAATTTTTTAAACATAAATTAGTAAATTTATTGTGATTTATATAAAATTTAAAAATTGAGTAGAAATTTTAAATTAAAATATAAATTAGTGAATTTATTAAATGTAAATTAGTAAAATTGTTGTGATTTATATAAAATAAAAAATTGAGTAGAAATTTTAAATTAAAATATAAATTAGTGAATTTATTAAACGTAAATTAGTAAATTTATTGTGATTTATATAAAATTAAAAATTGAGTGAAAATTTTAAATTAAAATATATAAATTAGTAAATTATTGTGATTCGTATAAAATTTAAAGTAATTGTCGTGGGGCGCGTTTTCCCGTTATCCGATCGAGCTCAAGCTTTTTTTAAATTATTTGAAACAAGTTTGGGGGATGACGTAAAAGAAATCTTGAAAAAAATTTTTGAGAAGAGTATAAATAGGAGCCACCCCGATCAACAATTTCCAAGATTATTAAAAAGTTTCACTTCCTTTCGGTTCACGAAATATTTCTAAAGCGGCATGATTGATTCGCCTCCCCGGTTAGGAGTGTTCCGTTTGACACTAATATCGTGACGTTGGCTCATCCAGACGGGACTAACAGCCGCCCTCGCCCTTCCCAGGAATCCGACATCTACATTCGCTGCGCAGGATAATGCCACCTCCCTCGGATGGCAAGGACAAATCGCTTAACGCGATCTGGCTGCTTGCTCGTTGCTCTTCGCTCGTGCTTCGCGGGGTGACAAATTATTTTCCATTACCGTCGCGTCGATGACGGCCACGATCGCGCGTAAAATATGGCGGCTTCCGTTCCGTGGAGACGTATTTAATTAACCTGATGTGACGCAACGAGACGCGAACTCGCGACGTTTCATTTCAAGTATTTCTTGTATTTTACCTTGTATTCTCCATCGAACACAATGCACTAAAAAAGAATGTGTCCTTGACCTTGAATTTCACGGTGAAATTTTTCTAATTGCATGTATTTAACCTTGTAATTCTACCTTGTATTCTCCAGGACGCGTAGAATACAATGGAATCCAAAAAATTGTCGTTGACCTTGAATTTCAAGGTCATATTTCTGTGTTTATGACATTTTATTCTACCACGTTTTGAAGAACACGGAATAAAACACAACGCAATAAATAAAATTGTCTTCAACCTTGAATTTCAAGGTCATATTTTTTAAAGTATTGCATTTTATATTTTATCTTGTATTTTACTTTGTATTCTCCATGGCGCGTAGAATACAATGAAATCGAAAAAAAGTGTGACATTAAAATTGAAGGTCAAGGTTAATTTTGCTGAAACTTGTTTTTCCAAGTGTTCATAATTCGCCTGCGGAAGCCAAGAGCAAACGTTTCTTTGCAGCCACTACATATTATTTTGAACCCGACGTGAAACTTCTGCCGAGGAAGAACACGAGAAGGAGCAGCAGTTGTCGAAACGACGGCGTTTCTCGAAAAAAGAAAAAAAGAAAAAATGGATGGAGAGAGATTCGTGATCGAAATTCACTGACAGTCCGCTGGCAGACAGCAGGGTCATGCGTGCCCGTGCACCTCGTTGGATGAAGATGAAATGTCGTTTCCAACGTGTTTTCTAGGTCCCGCTATTGCCGTTGAAGGGCCACGGGAGAGAGGAGACGAAGGACGGCGATACACGACATGAATGGCCGAAGCATTCATCGTTTAATCAAGGATCTATGACGGCTGAATGCCTCCGAGGAGTACCTTTTGTGCCTGTTCGCGTTACGAGGCGAGTCCTTTCTGAAAAATAAGGGCGTGGGAGGAGTGACGACTAGGAGGGCTCCGGGGAGTATATGTATACGAAGTGCCTCTTTCTGCGGGACCCCTAAGCGTTCCGTCGCAGAAGGATAAGGCACAGGTGATCTCTTCGTACCTTTACGCACCACTAATTTCCTCCTGGTAATCTTCCGCGGGCGGTCATTCGAGGTTCCGAACTTCTTCCTCCACATTTACCTATCCATTGTTGGCTACAGTGCCCCTACCCTCGCGTCCCCCTCGCCCCTTAACACGACGCGCTACCGGTGTCACGGATAAGTGACGGCCACAACCCCGCAGTTTACTTAGAAATACTTATATTCATTTTATCTAGCTTTGTCGCTTAAAGTTAGGTAGTTGGACAGCGGATTTTATTCATGATAATAAGAAAGTGAATCAATAAATGAAGAAAATCAATAAAAATGATTTTATTCATGGTAAAAATGAGCCGGTGAAACTTAAAACAATAAAAGAATCAGAAAAATAGAGAAACATTGGAGAGATTATTTTCAAACAATTAAAACGATCTACTGGGTTGTCGGAAGTCATGATGTATTTTAGGGTAATTTTCAAGACCCATTTTTTAATAACATAACGAAGTTCAATGTTCAGTTCGAAGTTGAAGGTTTGTTTCAATCAGTGCCTTTATTTGATCGTCATCAGCTTGAACGGGCCTTCCACTGGGAGGAGTATCGTTGAGGTTAAAATCACCAGCAAAATATAAAGCAAAATATGCCGGAAATGCACAGTTTGGTCTTCCATTTTCAACTCGATGTAAGAACTGAAGGACGTGACCAAATCAAATACTTATTTGTTTGAAATGAAGTTTCAACTGTCATCTGTCAAAATATATAACACTTGTGCCGATTGCGATGACGTTTCTAACCTAAAAATACGTGCAACGCCATCTATTGCAAAAATCCGTCATGACTTTTCCGACGACCCAATCCAATACATATTAAATAAATTTTTATGTAGCTCCATTTCCCTGAAAATTATGCATAAACAT
Organism: Lasioglossum calceatum; assembly: GCA_963966675.1. NCBI lineage: Eukaryota > Metazoa > Arthropoda > Insecta > Hymenoptera > Halictidae > Lasioglossum > Lasioglossum calceatum. The sequence continues at coordinate 7,357,230 of OZ016539.1, read as the reverse complement.
TTTATTTTGTATTTATAAAGATCGGCTGTCTGGTCATAGTACAGTGTACAATATTCAATAAGTCCGTTGTGTTTGATAAAAAATTTTAACAATAAAAGTAACCGGTAGAAATAAATGTTATCACTAGACAATTTTTGTAGACGAATTTGATCAAACTCGATTCAAATGAAATCTTATTTTCCATGGTAGCAGCCTTCTTTTAGATCTGAAATAAATTAGAATCGTACTAAATTCTATCATATTTTATGTCCCAGGATTTTTGTAAATTTTTAAAAGCCATAACTGCACACACACACACATAAAGGAAAAAAAGAAAAAAAGAGGGTCGAGTCGCCATCCGTAACAACCGGTGCGAGACGGTCCGTCCAATCCACCCGATATTTTTAAACAATATTGTCCCGCTCCCGACACGCCCCGGTACTCGTGCGATTACGTGAGAAAGCCAAGAGCACTCGCATGCGGAGTCACGTGCATGTGCAGCCGCAGGCCTAGCGCGTGTCGTGTTTGCTTTCCGCTTTTTTGCGGCGTGCATCGTGCGCATCGTTCCGGGGTCACACCCTCTCGAGCACGCACCGCTAAACGCAGTTCATACGTCTCGATTAAGAAGGCTGTCACTGCCTCCGGAATGGGGATTAGTATTTCGATTATTTACTCAACGAGAGGAGTTCGACGAGTTGTCCTGATCTCTCTCCGTCCTCTGCGCACCGTCTCGTGTCTCCTGCACCGATCTCTCCGTCACCGACGAATAGCTGGGGCAACGCCACGTGGCGGTGTTTACTCACCGACGATGCAAACTACTCGAGAGCTTTTGATCGTGCCGACTGCTCTCTCTACCGTACCGCGTCATGGTAAGGCGGTCCCCCTACTTTACCGACCGCTTGCACATTGCTTGCACGGGCGTGTGTCGGGTTGCGGTACTTACAGGCGTCGAGAATTTTAAATCACAGAAGAAATTGTTTGGCGAGCATGATCTTATCATCGGCTTAACGAGGAGGAATTTTATATTATTGATTGCCACTTTTTGATAAAATTTGAACAAGATTTGTATGATTTATATTCTTACTTCAACCTAAACAATATTAAACCTGAAGTATGTTATCTCCTGGCAGCAAGACGTCCGATTGGGCTATTTCACTCGCACTTTCGGTATGCTATCCTAATTATTGGCTAAAGTGTGTGACGTCACGGCCTAACCATTGGCTGCGAGCGAGGACCCCTTTCGCCCCTGTGCCGCCTCGATAGACAATTTGTGAGGCACGACCAGTACAGGTCCATTATTGTGCTCGACTAAGAAAATACACGACCATGATATGTATCACGTTGGAAGAAAGTTTTCTCGCCAAGGATCATCGATCGAGAAAAATATCGTCCGATCGCGAGTATAATATAACGTTACGGCGACGTGGAAGCATCGATTCGCGTTTAAATCGTCCATATCGGGTATGGAAATCGACATATGCGTTAATCAACGATTCGCATCGGCGAAGTGGGCGTTTAAAGTATCGAGGCAGCAGCGGTGAACGTATCCCGAGGAGGAATGATCCGAGAACACACCAAGGACGTTCACTGCCCCGCGACGAAAATATGTAGCGGGCCCCGCTGGGCCCCGATGGACCCCGATGGTCCCCGATGGGACCTGCCTGGCGCCAGGATAATGAAGCAGCCGGCTAAGACCGACCCGGCCGATTAGCCACGGGGGAAGTTAGATCTCGATCGAGCCGGATAAATATTCAAATTTGTCGGGAGTACCGTTCTTATGGTCTGTGGCCGAAGTTAACGGACCCCGGCCGAATCAAGATCAGTTTATGGGCCCGGTGACGTCTTAAAAACGGAGGTGGTATCGGTACTCGGCTACTCAACGACCGTGTCCTGCAGTCTGGCTGATATCGACCGCCGTGGCCACCGGTTCTCACCGACGCGACAGTCGGTCACCCCCCTTTACCCTTCTACAGGGGGAGGGGATAAAACGAGTACAAAGAATTTGACAAATACGGCCCGCATTCAGGAATACCTGTCCTAGCATAAACAGGAGAGTCCGTCCTGCTAACAAATTCGACGAGAGTCCCCCTACCGGGTGGCGCGGCAGAATGGGACCCACGGGCTCCTTCGAAAATTATACCATCATCCTCTGGGAGAACGATGACGTACTAGACCCGTCGTGAATTAAACCTCAGCAGTCGAGGGCTGACTCAGAGTCACCAGTACAAATTGCTGTCCCATTACTCACTATTACATTAGTCCCATTATTGTTTACATTATTAAATATGCTCGTATTTACTTGAATGTACAGGGTGTTTCAAAATTATATGTCGCGACTACCCTAGCGTGATTCTCCATCTCTGGATCGGTGGAGATTTGTTAATAAAACTTGCCGCAAAATTGACCTTGGCCTTGAATTTCAAGGTCCAATTTTTTATCATTGCGTCGTATAGTATAACGGATCGTTTTTGACCCATGGTTCCATTCAGACTTTTCTAGGTCGAAAGAAATGTTTAATTTTCATTAAATTAAATAAACAAGACGGTGCAAAGGAACAGAGACGGAATTCTTCAATCCAGGATGATAAACAGACCAACATCAGAAATTATGACAATGGAATTTATTACAATGTTGCTTTCGAAAATAGTGACAGATGGTTGCACAGCGCCACGCATAATATTTCATACCAAACATTAGCTACGGTGTACGCCTAAACGTAGTAGAGTCCTTACAGCAAACGATATCACTTGTAACATATCGGAATACTTTAAAAATAGGGACAATATGAGACGCGCACTTAGCCTAGGAGGATGAGCAACATTTAAACGAACGCGTCCGATCGGAATCGTTTTTCCCCGGCGCGGTGATTAGTGGCCAGAGTCGCCAGATAAGGGGAAGAAGTTACCCCCTCTCTCTGCCAGTGGCGGGCCAGTCACGTGATACTGTTACGCGCGAGGAGACAGCGTTGTAGAAAGGAGTGGGGGGACGAGTGTTAATCTGGCGATTCTGGCGGTGGCGCCACCGAGCGGAAAAAAGTCTCGAGCTGACGCGACGACCGTGTAATTTGAAAGCGAGTACGTGCGTGATACGTTATTTAAATGGCAGGAGGAACTATCTCAAAGATTGAGGTAATGAGGAAGAATGAGCTATTCAACAGTAAATAAAATAGCGTTATCGTCTTAGTACCTAGAAATGTTCGGCCGCGAACGCGTGGGCGCGGAGTGTCGTCGAATTAGATACTTCTCTGACGCGGAGGACATCTTAGAACGCTAGGGGACTTAACAGTTAGGGGATGCTGCCGTGACAAGTCAGCGTGTTCATCGCATCGCAGCGGCGGAGCCTTCGGGCAGCAATCGCCTGTTCATTCAATGGACTTCGTGTCGACAGAGTCGTCAGATGAGAGGATGGGGTTTCCCCCTCTCCGCTGGCACCGGATTAGTCACACGACCGGGCAGAGGCGTGAGGGGATCAGGGTTACCATATTCCGCGCGGGCCAAGCCCCTTACCCCTGCGCCCCTCGCCCAGCCGTGCCACGGAGCGCGCCTTTCCTTCCCCCACTCTTCCCACTAACGCTGACGCGTACGACTAGTTAGCTTGCTCCACGTGGTACGCGTCAGCGTTAGTGGGAAGAGTGGGAGAAGCAAAGGTAGGCTCCGCGGCGCGGCTGTGCGAGGGGCGCAGGGGTAAGGGGCCTGGCCCGCGCGGAATATGGTAACCCAGGAGGGGATAGCATCGTAGAAGGGGAACGTAGAGAGTGGGGGACAGCGTCGTAGAAGTGGAAGGTGGGGAGTCTCGATCTGGCAACTCTGAGTGTCAAATTAGTCTGTCCCGGTGAATTAGGCCCAGGCAGCTGCGACTTCTCGACACGCTTTTTCATCACAGAAGCGTCGACGCGACGAAAGCACGCGATGCTCAGTCAATTCTTATGGATCTCGTGTTGCCTCCTTCGTCGCCATTGGTTCGTCGGTACGGTAGGATCACGAGGAATTCTCGAGTCAATGTCTTTCGTGAGCTTGGATCATCCGTATACCACCTTCTCACCACGATTCTTGACAGGCAAATTTTGTGAAACTGTAGGATGCAGAATTCGACTCGCGAGAGACTAACAACGCATTCGACGATACATAAATAAAAATCGATACAAAAGGAAGATGCAAAATTTCCGAGAGATAATTAAATAAGAAAACGAGGAAGCGTATAATTATGATAACGGTATTAATAATTATAATAACATAATAATAATAATAATCATCGTCATCTTAGAACTGACTGAACCACAAGACTTGATCGTGTCTTGTACACGGTCGCCCGCTTATACATACAACGATCCACCATTTTTCATTTCAGTATCCTCGTTTCGGCGTGGGTCAGAAATGACCCAGGCATCGGCCGAGGACTCGCGGGAGTCCGATGTTGAAATTGTAAAAGCAGATATCTGGAACGATTCGTTTCCTTGACAATTCGAACTCTGCGAGACGGAATCAAAAATGGTGGACGACGCGATTCGCCGTTGATCGCACGTACGCGAATCAACGGAATCACAACTGTCACGCTGAGCCGCGAGATCGAAGATCTTATTCGGGGGCAGAGCGATCGATAGACAACACAAACGGTCCGGGCGCGGGTGTCCTCTGACGTTGATCCTCAAAGGTCATCGAGTAGCACACAAAAGTCCGTACTTTCGCTACCCAGGGGAGCAACTTTCATTCGTCAAGTTTCGCAACGGGGCAATCGGTTCTACGAGTTTCGCGCGATCGGATCCTCCGGCGACCTTTCCGTCTTCAGGTGGACACGCACTTCGACACCGCACGGCTTGGACCCTAGCTCTCTCAGGGTCGTCCTTAAAATTAATCGTTGAGGCAGTTTCGCGTGTGCGGCAAGAGTCGGTCCCGTTTCGGACGATTCGGTCCCGTCGAGTCTGCTGTCGACGAGCAGTCCTTAATTTCTTTACATAATTCCAACCTCTCTAATGAAAGACTCGATCGCGAAGCCGCCCGCGAGGAGGATCGCTGTGACCTTTTCCAGACCTTAGAAACGACGGAGTGACGACTAACCAAAGATTAGCGTCGGCATTAACGAGAGCTCAACCGACCTGTGGAACTTAGGCGTACCGTGCGCTCGGGATCTCTTGACACCGAGGCGAACACGTCACACATACCCTAAGTACAGGGTGAGCCATTGAAAAAATAAGGAAAGCTCGATCGTCTATCGAGTTTCTGGAACCTGGACGCAACGTCGACGGTCACGAGAGGTGTCTTAGATCCTAAATGGTCGGTCCTTAAAATTACTTTCTGAGGCAGTTGAGTTGGAGAGAGAGAGAGAGAGAGAGAGCGAGAGACACAGAGAAGGAGACAGGAAGAGAAAGAGAAAGAGAGCGAAAGGATCAGTCATGTCGGCATCTAGGTTCGTCCCGTCAACTTGAAGCGAAGTCGAGGGACCGTATACCCCGCGGTATTCTCTATCATCGTCCCACGGTTCCCTCATAGAGCAAGGAACTTCATCAACGCGTCGTAAATGAGCCGGGGATTGATGGTGCCGTCGGCGGTGTACCGGACACCTCTTAAGGAACCGTCGTCGTGACTAACAACCCCGTATTCCCCGACAATGAAGCCGTCCGGAGTCCTCTCCTCGACCCTGTACTTCCTGTAGTTCCTGCCCTCCTCGACGTAGCCGACTTTGTGGCCGTCTTCGACCTCGGACGTGTTCGAAGGCTCCGTGAGCATCAGCTGTGGCCCGTGGACGTTCCCGTTGCTGCTCACGCTGACGGACTCGTCGACCTCGTAGTTCTGTTCGTCGGGCTCCTCGCCGCGTTCGTGGCTCAACGGTTGACCCTCCGAGTCGTACAGTTTGCTGGGCTCGCCGTACACTTTGGCCGGTTGGGAATAGACCTTGGCAGGCTCGGAATAGACCTTGGCCGGTTCCGAGTAGACCTTCGAAGGCTCCGAGTACACCTTCTCCGGCTCGCTGTAGACCCTAGCGGGTTCGCTGTACACCTTGGCCGGCTCGCTGTAGACCTTCGCGGGTTCGCTGTACACCTTAGCAGGCTCGCTGTACACCTTAGCAGGCTCCCCGTAGACCTTCTCGGGCTCCCCGTACACCTTGGCCGGTTCGTTGTACAGCTTCACTGGCTCGCTGTACGGCCGACCCTGCTTGTAGCTCTTCGGCGATTGGGTGTACACCTTGCTCCCCGGGCGATTATAATGGGAACCATCGTAATGCCTACCCGCCTTCCTTCCCTGAGCCTGGAACCGTTCCGACTGACCCTCCATCGGCTCCTCGTTGTACTCCTTCGGCTCCGAGTTCTCCTCCGGTAGCTCGTAGTTCTCCTCCGTCGGAAGAGTGATCATATCTTCCGGGGGATTATGCGAGCTGGTATTCGTCTCTCCACGGTGATCCCTGTCCGTGTGCCTGTTCAGCGGCCTCGGGGTCACCGAGCTTTGCCAGCTGGTGCTGGGCGATCCCTCGTCCACCGAGAACTCGCTTCTGTTCGACTCGGACACGATGTTGCTGATGTCCTCGGTGACCAAGCTGGACGACGACCGCGGCGTCATCGTCAACGTCGTCTTCGGCGCAGCCGTGGTCACGGTCGTAGTCGTTCTGGTGGTCGACGTGGGCGTCAAGATCTTCGTGGTGTGCGACCTGGCGGTCGCGTTGCTCGAGTCTCTGGAGGAACTGTTGGCTGGGGTCGGTAGCCGACTAACCGTCACAGCATCGTCGTAGTGCTCCACTCGAACTTTGTACGGCGTCGCCTCGACGGTGGACGTCACGCTGACGCCGATCACCTTCTGCCTGCTGATCCCTCTCGACGAGTTGCCGGCGCTGGTCGCGTTCTGCTTCGTCAGAGACCCTTCTTGAGGACCCATCGACGTCACCGTAGTCGAGGAGCTCTGCGACGTCAACCTTGTCGAGGATATCTCGCTGTTGGTACTCAGTTCGTCGATCAACGATGCCAAGTTCTGTTGCCGGTTCTCCAGCGTCTTGTGACTTATCGGATAAAACCGGACGACCTCCTCGCGGCCGTTCGTGTTGCGTCCTCTCGGGACCGTCTGCCTGTTGCCAGGGTTCCGCGATATTCGGTAGATCGACGCCTCGTGCTGATGCGATTCCGCTGTCGCGCTATCTCCTGCCGCGGCCGACGACGAAGACGAAGAGGAGGACGAGGAGGAGGAGGAGGACGAGGAGGACGACAACGATGCTCCGTGTCCCCCACGCCTGAAGCTTCTGCGACGCTGGGGCGGCGTGGCCATGGCGCCGTTTATGAAGACTGATAAGAATTCCGTGCCCGCGAGTATGTCGTTCCTCTTCGCCGGCGCTGCGGCTACCTCGTCCCACACCAGTGCCGCCTGCAGCAGTACCTGGAATATGTTCGGTCGTTCAATGGAATGCAGAAGCAATTTGCGATATGAAATAAAACGGTCGAGGGTAATGCAAACATGTTCTTAAAGTAATATCTCGCTCTCCGGCGATTCCGTGGTAAATCAATCACCGTGCGCCGTCCATGAATTCCGTTTCGGACTCTGAAGTTGGTGGACGCGAGAGGGCGTACCCCCAAGCAAGTCTCTTTTCGATTTCCTTGAGAGTTTCGTGTACTTCGAACGATTCGAGTGGCGTTTTGAAGTCCAACCTTGTCGCTTTCGACAGCCAAATTATACACCGCGTTGCTAATTTCTGATGATTATTTTTCAAATGTTTCCCGGGCTGACATTGAGTACGCGGGTGGTCCACGTCTCGATCGAGAGTTAATAAAAATGACAGGTTGTCCGTCGACGTCGCAGCATACGGGAATCGATACGTATTGGTTCGACCGCTAATGGACCGTAATGAGCGTGGGGTAAATGTAAGGTAGACGTCCCCATTATCAGTAACGTCCCCACTATCAGCCAGTCGATCGTGTAACTCTGTGTACGTCGCTTCGCGCAGATGAATGACAATTATAAGTAGACAGCGGATTTTATGCATTTATAAGAAAAATGAGTAGGTGCGATTTAAAACAGTAAACAAATTCGAAAAATTTAAGTATATCGTTATATTATTTTCAACCCACTAAACGTATTAAGAGAAAAAATAGACTTATTTTTCAAAATTTTTTATTTTACATAAAGATTGAAAAAAGCTAAATCAATAAATTTTTGTAAAAGAAGTGAAAAATTGGTGCTTGAATTAAATTTTAGGACCATTCATTTTTTAGACATTTTATTAAGCAGCTTCAAGCTAAAAATACTAAATAATAAAATAATTAAATACGTCAATTATTATATACTAAGGTGTCAAAATTAAAAAGAGGTTTATTCATTTAAAATGTAATAAATAAAATAATTGTTTGTTAACGTACTCAGGATTTATTTAAATAAATGCCTAGATAAGTAGTTTGAATTCTAATCCGCAGTAATGGGTACGCGGTAATTGGTACATCGTTCGCAGTAATACGTACAAATATTGTATTAGGTTTTGAGGGCTACCAATTTTTTTCATGATAAATTAGGAATAATATGAAAATAAAGTACGATCGAAATATGATACCGCAGTAATCGGTACATGGCTCTTTCTCGTCCGCAGTAATACGTACAAAAGTTGTATTAGGTTTTGAGGGCTACCAATTTTCTTCATGATAAATTCGGAATAATATTAAAATAAAGTACGATATGATACCGCAGTAATCGGTACAATAGCCCTATTTCGTGCACCGGTAGCCGCACGCGGAGCGAATCGCTTCGGAGATATGATAATTGGGCCGCATCGAACTGTCAACAATGCGGACTCGATCGAACCGGCTCATTCCGGGAACAGCCAATTAACCGATGATGGTTGAAATTTATTAAGCGTCCGGCTCTATGGGTCGGTGAAATAATGAGGATGGATGTGTCAAACGAGCGTATGGAAAACATGTCAGCGGCGCGCACCGTGTTCGAATGGCTGGTCTCGACGTTGATATAAAATATTAACAAAGTGTTTCTGGGCCCGTTGCAGCCGGCATGAGAACCGTGAACAAGTTCGTAAGTGCTTCGCGTTGCGAGGACACACGGAACATGTCAGACCGGGTTTATTTTTCAATCCCCGCGCGAACGATAAAACGTTCGACCATTCTGGATGCACGAAGGTCGCGTCAGGTGCATCCACGCGATTTATAAATTACACTATAGCCGCTCTAAAGTTTTCGAACGGGTGCAGCTTATCGCGTCGCGGCAGCCTCGCGTCTCAGCATTGTTGCCTCGTTATCTTGCCGGACATTTTATTTCCTAGCCGTAGAGAGAGACTTCTCACAAGAAATGGTAAATGGTCGACACTTTTGATAAAATCTTGTGCAAATGCAATCGGTGACGATACACACGCAATGGCACGTGGACGTGGAGCCTGTACAAATTGTATCAGCGAAACGACCGTCTAAATATACAATGTTGAATCTCAAGGTCAAAAGGTCAAACCTTTCTTTTTGGCTGCATCGTATTCTATTCATTGCGAGGATAAAAAGTGCAGAAGGAACTATCGGTCGAAACTAACCGTCCCTTAAAAATTTATGATAAAGTTTTTATTATCATTATTGGACTCCGGATTTTATGCATTTATGACAAAAATGAGTACATGCAATTTAAAGCTGTGGACATGTCAAAAATATTTAAGCGCATCAATGTATTAGTTTCAGCTTAATAGGATAATTAAAAGAAGAATACAATTTCTATTTGACTCCTGTGTCGTGCAAAAGTTATATTATTTATTAATGGAGCCCTTGGACAGCATTTCTTGAAATATTATATATTAATAATAGAATATAACTAAAATCAGTTTGATAATAAAAAACTTCATTATAGTTTTTTAAGAGAACGGTTCAGTTTTGACCCATGCTTCCTGCTGCCCTTTTTATCCTTGTGGAGAGTAGATCAAGATGTAATAAAAAAAAACGTGTTGACCTTTCTGACCTTGAAATTAATTTAAGCTTTGTTACACCACTTTCCACCGAACCGAGGGTGTTTATAATTTCTGTACACCCTGTATGTACATACATATGCAAGCTATTCGTGTTCGATCAGGAAGACGAGTTAATATTGAAAATCTTTCCGGTCCCGCCTCGAATTAGCAAACAATGGTCGACGGGACACCGTTTCCTGGTGCGGTAGTCGAAAAAGTGAGAATCATTGCCGCCGTGCTAGCGGGACTAGCAGGTGCGAAAGACATGAAATAGTCAGCGTTTCAATCAATATTCATATATTCGTGTTGTAAATTACGTACAGGGAACAACCTCGTCAGCGTGACTTTGGCCATGAAATTTTCGAGGTTGCAAGCGGAAGCGAGCTTGCGCGTATCGTTCCTCCGAAAATACAGTAAAGCCTTGATCTAAGAAAATTCCCTGCACTGATGGGACGTTCGCCAACTAATTTGTGGAATTTTTCTGAGTGAAATGACAGATCACAAAAGAATAGTAGAACTGTACGATCTAAGAAACAGCACGGTCCCGAGGATTTTTCTTAGATCAAAGCTTTGTATTAATTTTCATTCTTTCACTGTCCATTTCGCTTTCCGGAAGTCAAAAGCCTGTATTAATCGATACCACACAATAGAACTATAAAAATGGTTATCTTTATTAAAATATTTACGACTCGCGGTTATCAAAACTTTACGACCGGGATAGCATATCATCGAACCGTAAACTATTAAATAAATTTAGCGTCTTAGTTATTTCCAAATAACTTGTCGATATCTTAATTGCGATCGTGCGAAAGGATTTTTCTGTTGTCGTTGCACAAAGAGAAGCTGTAAATAACGTTGTTATTAAAAGGAACGTTGTCGATCTTGCCGATAAGTGTTAAATATCGCGTGGTCGTTTAAGGAAAGAATTCGGAAAATGCATCATAGCATTCCTTTGTGTCTGTGCTCTCGCTGTTCTTGTTTACGTGTATTTTTGCGATGACAACATTTATGGACGTTTAAACGGAACAACTTCCAATTTTTTGTGCCTAACAGTCGCTTAACGTCGTGAAATGAAATTCTCGTTCAGAGCCTCGCCGCGGCCGGTATTTAACGAGTTAGCGATTTTCTTTTATTTCGTTGATGGGTTAACAATGCCCCGGTGTCCGCGCTATTTTAATTGGCAGCTCCCTTCAACATAGTTGAAATTATTTATAAATTTTGTTTTCACCGGAATGTTACTAATTATCCACATTGCTCTACAAAACATATATTTTAAATTTTCATTAAGGGCCCAAATAAAAAAGTTTTAAAAAATGCCTTTTTTATTTTTGCATGTAACCTTGCAAATTATAATTTTTGGAAAATCTTTTTTGCATATAATTTCGTAAACCAATGCTTCTAATTGATCATAACAAAATCAGGTCGTTTGGTACGATTCTAAAAAAATTATTAGTTTTTAAATGGTGTACGAGTACTTTGTACACCCACTGTACCACGCAAATACGCTACCGGTGTATCGGTCCGATTACTTTCGCGAGCCACCGAGCATCTATAAGGGAATTATTCGTACGGCCGATTCGATCGCGATGATGTTTCTTAAAGAGACAGTTGTATTTTATTCCCCGGCGAATAAAGATAAGGAATTGTATTACAAGCGCGGCGCTCGAGCGTAAAAGTCGGCGGGCCCGTTTGTTCGGGCTGACGTAATCAGCGTCGGCGACCTTCCGCAAGATTGCAAAAATCCGATTCGGAGCGTTTTACGGGCGGCCGAACAGCCGGATGACACACTGAAAAATCGGCAGTAAAACCCCGGCTCGGAAGGTACGAGGCTCCGCTTTAAATTATTAACGGCGTGACACTTTGCGATCTCGTATCGCGGGTTAAACATTTTTTCGCTTTTTCTCCGAGCTACGTCTCCTTTCTCTTCCGACTGCCGCGCCGCGCCGCATCGCTTCGAAGGGGATCACATAATAGCATAAATTAAGCTCCTACGCTTCGTAGAAAGCGCGCGACAATGGAAAAAGTCGTTGCTTCTCCCAAAAATATAAAATCACAAGAATTCCAAAAATAATATCTAATATTTACGACTCTACACTAGAGTCACCAGATTAATTGTAAGGCTGGTCTCCCCACTCTAGCTCCAACTCCTACGGCGCTATTCCCCCACGCTTCCGCCACGCCCCGGTCACGTGGTACCTTCCGCCACGCCCCGGTCACGTCATACCTTTCGCCACGCCCCGGTCACATGATACGTTCCGCCACGCCCCCGCCACGTGAAACCTTTCGCCACGCCCCGGTCACCTGATACCTTGCGCCACGCCCCGGTCACGTGATACCTTTCGCCACGCCCCGGTCACATGATACGTTCCGCCACGCCCCCGCCACGTGAAACCTTTCGCCACGCCCCGGTCACCTGATACCTTGCGCCACGCCCCGGTCACGTGATACCTTTCGCCACGCCCCGGTCACATGATACCTTCCGCCACGCCCCGGTCAAGTGATAAGTGGGCAACTTCAATAAAACTGTCCATAAAACTTTAATTTGCAAATATCTCGAAAATTACTGGGTAGTTGCCCCTATAATGGGTATATTCGTGATCAGGGGAACGAGATCTATAACTCTGTAAAGTCTCAACTAAATCTGAGAGGTGAAGAGCTTGCACTCTCTTGGTTAGTGTGGGATGTTGCATCATGCTCATGGTGCTGGAATGGGACAGTGGAGGGGGGAAAGGAGGAGAGGCAAAATTGAGCAGCTTCGGTCGATTCTGGCGGCACCGGCCGGAATTAATAATTGCAACGCGCGCTCGCGTGCGCTCTATAAATCGCGTACAGTCGCCAGTGTTTCAGCCGAGCAGGCCTCTAGAACGGTTTCCTGTTGAAAGGAGAACGCGTATCGTCGCGCGGACACCTCGGATGAGGTCATTCGGTGCACCCACTTATTACTCTCGCGGATGGCTTGGATTTCTGCCGGGTGTTATTGCTTCGACACCGGGCGGACCGGCAGATTTTTTTTCCGAACTGCTTCTCCCAAGGTGGGATGAAATATATTGCAAGGGATCGCGTGTCGGTTATTTTTCTGAATTTCGCCGGCTCGTTTAAGTTTTATTCGAGCCGTACGTATCCGATTCGATCCGACTGGGATTTTACAGCCGTCCAACCGGCGAGTCCTTGTCAGTGACCTTCCCTCCGATCATCTCATCCTGTTCGCGCGATCTCCGTCCGATCTAATTAAAATCACGCGACCGATGGGTGCTCAGGGTGAACGTACGCTCGATCGCTCGCCAAGATAAATCAACCGCCGAGACACGCGCCAAGTTTGGTACGGGTTCCCGATCGATTCGTCAACGATCTGGATCACGATTGGCCGAGATCGATGGCAATAACTGTACCGCGCTCGCGCGCGCACACACGATCTTACTGTTCAACGGGAATGGAGGAATTCGCGTGGGTTAGAGAGTATCGCGTTCGGTGGATCGGGAGCGTTTATGTCAATGAGTGTGTGCAGGTGTGACAGTTTCAGAGAGATAGCCCCGTCACCGGAAAGGAATTGTGCTTTTTCCTAGGTCGTGAATGAGCTCACTAGTCCGACCAGGCTCCGCTGCTGAAATTAGATTAGGTGGCGAGGCTGCTGGTCTCGATTGATGACTGCTATGGTTAGACTTTCCCAACGAGAAAGCATCCAAACCACAAGCGCCGTGGGGTCCTTGATGCTTAGTGTCCAAACACGTTGCGCAACATCGGATCCGACAAACTAGTTCTGAAAGAGTTATTAGCCTGCCGCCGAACGCGGCACTAACTAATGAGCTACAAGTTATGCGCGCGACGCGTCGCTCTGTAGCACAGGCGGCCGTTGTGTGTCCGGAGATTAATCAATACGGAGGACTCATCCAACGATTTCGATTGCTTTCAGCCATTGTAGGATGGCGCTGACGTTGACGCAATCGGCGAGCGCAATAATGTAATTAAAATACGATAGGATGCACGCGCGGCGATACGAATGACGACTCACAGGTGCGGCCGTTTTAAAGGTAAACTCATCGCGGAGGAATCACGGATTTAAGAAGACGTAAGTGGGCGCAAGTCGAGTTAATGCTGTCGCCCCCGTTCCCAGTGTCTTTTTCAACGCGCAATCGGCTGACCCACTTGCGCGACCCACAGCCTGTGCATCTTGTCCGCGATGAGGAGGACGTGGCTGTAAAGTTTGGCAAAGTCCTGGAGAGGCAGAGAGATCCGGGAATCGTCGGAGCTACTTTTAGGCCCGGCATAGGTGCAGGATGTGGAGCATCAATTGGAGGTCATGGTGTACCACATCATTGAAATCGTCTCGACATCAGCTAGAGCACTATGAAGTTAAAAATATATGGTGCCTAACCCAGACCGAAGACTGTGCACCTCGTCCACGATAAAAAGGACGTGGCTGGTAAGTTTGGCAAAGTCCTGGAGAAGCTAAGAGATCCGGGAATCGTCGGGGCTACTTTTAGACCCGGCATAGATCCAGGATATGCATGAAAGGCCAAGAACAGGAGTGGCACTAGCCGGGATTATAACACAGTTTAGGAGATGTGCAAAAAGTGAGGTCCTAAACTATACTCCCTCAGGCACATTATGGATAGAGAGGAAAGGGTCAAGGTCCTAGACGTGTGGCTTTTTTAGTGGGTGTTGGGCAAACCGAAGACCTGCTTCCTCCGAGACCCACACTACCCCCTTATGGGGTGTACATGAATATATTTTTTCCGCACGTCTTTAAAAAAAGGGGAAGAAAATGCATTCGACGCTGGTCATTTGGAGGTCATAGTGCATCACATCATTGAACTCGTCTTGACATCAGCTAGAGCACTGTGGTGATAAAAAGGTATGGTGCCTAACCCAGACCGAAGACTGCGCCCCTCGTCCACGATAAAAAGGACGTGGCTGGTAAGTTTGGCAAAGTCCTGGAGAAGCTAAGAGATCCGGGAATCGTCGGGGCTACTTTTAGACCCGGCATAGATCCAGGATATGCATGAAAGGCCAAGAACAGGAGTGGCACTAGCTCGTATTATAACATAGTTTAGGAGATGTGCAAAAAGTGAGGTTCTAAACTATACTCCCTCAGGCACATTATGGATAGAGAGGAAAGGGTCAAGGTCCTAGACGTGTGGCTTTTTTAGTGGGTGTTGGGGAAACCGAAGACCTGCTTCCTCCGAGATCCACACTACCCCCTTATGGGGTGTACATGAATATATTTTTTCCGCACGTCTTTAAAAAAAGGGGAAGAAAATGCATTCGACGCTGGTCGTTTGGAGGTCATAGTGCACCACATCATTGAACTCGTCTTGACATCAGCTAGAGCACTATGAAGTTAAAAATATATGGTGCCTAACCCAGACCGTGGTCGAAGTAAAGTCCCCGGATAATCCCGTCCTGTTTACCCTAAATCAGAGGAGGTAAGTGGAGGGGGAGTCCTTAGTGGGTAAAACCCCTTATAAACAAGGGTGTCCAGCAGGGAGTCCCACGCTTTCCCGAGCTTGCGATGATCCCGGGATTTCGTGCGTAATGACATTTAAACCCCCTCCACGTTAAACAATAAAAAAAAGACCGCAGACTGTACATCTCGTCCACGATGAAGAGGACGTGGCTGTAAGGTTTGGCAAAGTCCATAGAAGCAAAGAGATCCGGGAATTGTCGGGAGCTAGAGCAGACGAAGTGACACGAACGTGTATCTGGTTCCGAGAGATCTACAAAAGAGGCCAATCAAGGTTGCGACTGGGCGTGGTGTGTAACGCACATCCAGACTATACTTGGCCAATATGTCTTCCTCTCTCGCAGCCGGTCCAACCCGTTCGGCCCAATGTAAGCCAGTCTTTTTCGACTAATTGTTTCCTTTGTGACGCGCGCTGTCCGTCAACAAGCGCTTTTGTTCCGACAGCTCCCCGAACGGATCCAGCGGATTTCATTCCGGTCGTTTCTCTCTTACGATGCGGTATCGATGACGGTGCACTTCGCGCGCTCAAGGTCAACGCTGTATCTGGTCTCTCTCCAATCGTGGAAAAATTCGTACCGGGCTCGCGGAGCTGCGCATTCTTTGTACCCGTGGACACCGCGTGTACGTACTAGGGCTGTTACTTTCCCGGAGCTACGACTCTTCGAAGATTCGAAGGAACGGAGGGAACTTCGAGGTTACGAAGCTTCGAAATCTTCGATCTGAGAAGGAAAGTGTCAGTCCCAGTCCGTACACCAACCGAAAGTATAGGGATTCTGGAGGTCATTTGGAGCAACTTTTCCCTTTGCGAAATTTGTCTCCGTTAATTGGTTCGGGAGATATGAACGAAGAACACCGGCCAATTACAGCGCGGCTACTGTTAAGCGCGGCGCTGGAATTGGCTGATTTTATTTTTGTCTATAACTCCTTACCGAAGCCTCGGAGAACATTTTCGCAAAGGAAAAAATTGCTTCAAATGACATTAGGCATCACCTATTTCAAATACAACATTTTTGAGATACCCTGTATATTCACAATTTTGTTAGGTAGGTTAGTTACCTTATCGATCACCCTTGAGACGATTAAAAATACCGATTAATAAAACAAGACGTGGTTGCAGCAACGGGCATTTCATTGATCCGCCGAGCAAGCCGCGCGGAACTCTCTCGATTATTCCCACGCCTCTTTCGGAAAAAACTTCGCGGAATGATCATCGAGCTAATCTAATCGCGCTCCTGCAAATGAATACCTTGATACAGCTGTATCTGCTCCGCGGCGTATGTACGCCGCTCGTACGGGCGCCTTAGTAAATTATTATGTAGCAATGTGGTGCATTATTGAGCCACAACGAAATTGTTGTTGCCGAAACACGGTGGAGAGATTTCGAAACTCGATTTATCTTCTTTTTCGTGGAAGATCGAACGTCTGAGGAACCTGTCGAAGTTCTTCGACATTTCTGGCACACCGTGTATATGTCAGGATTTTATGCATTTATAACAAAAACTGGTGCATAGAATTTAAGGCAGTGGACATATTTGAAAAATCTAAAAACATCATCATATTAGTTTCAGCTTAACAAAATAATTAAAACAGGAAAGATATTATTATTTGGCTTCTGTGTCTTGGAATCGAAACCAAAATTTTTTATTTTGCATGAAGATCCGCAGTCTAGTTATAATTAGACTGCGGATTTTATGCATTTATGACAAACATGAGTATGTACAATTTAAAATAGTGGACGTGTTAGAAATATTTAAGGACATCATGTATTAGTCTCAGCTTGATAGAAATTATTAAAAGAAAAATACAATTTTTATTTGCCTCCTGTGACCAGCAGTCAATGCAAACATTTTTTATTTTGCATAAAGATCTGCAGTCTAGTTATACATATAACGAAATGAATAAAATGCTTCAAACCGGTTTTGCATATACAAATTTGTGATTTGATTGTGAAACCAATCAATTCCCGTAAGAAATAATCACGATCCACCATTTCGAAATGATAATTAAAAAAATGTTAGACTTCTATTGTACAATTTAATGTTTTCATTCTGGATGATATGAAATCTCTGTTTTTCGCACCTTGTTTGTGTTTATTTAGTAGTATTTATGATAAATGCATATAGAACTCAGCATTACAGCGATGGGAGCTTTAATTACAGTTCAACCTAATTTGTAAGATTGTAATTAAGAAAAGTTTGGGAACGATATGTTTGAAGAAATTAGCGCTCGAAAAACTTTGCAAATTGCATCAAACAGCGAGAGTGTGATCACAGTAGTTAACGGTAAGTCACGGTTTTGAGATTTTGTATGAAACGTTTTCATATTCAACAGAATAGTTAAAATAAGTTGGCAATTTACGATTGAAAACAATTTTAAAAAATTGTAACTCGAACAACATTGAATAGACATCAACAGGAAGAAACGACGTTTTATTTACAGGTGCAACTTATCTTGCATTTATTTTGCATAAATGTTTATTCTGTGCATACAAATTCGCAGTTTATCTATTATCAACGCATTCTTATCTCCGTGTACTTAAATTCCAATCTAGTTACAATTTTTTGTAAAAAAGTTCTCTTTCGAATGAAGGTCAATTACTTTTAAAAGTAATTTATGATGATGATATGTTACATTATGTTGGCGGTTTTACGCGGAGTCAGTGACAGAACCAAAAGGATTTTTGGGCGTCCAGTGTGCCGACGATTTTAATTTCCTAACGAATTCGTGTAATTATTCGAATACCATCCCGATGGGACCTGATGCACGTTGATGGGAATAAACTTGGTGAATTGATGAAAATGATTATTTATATTTTTAGGAGAGGCGTTTACTATCTACACACAAATTCGAAAAGCCCGTTCGCAAGAAGACTAGGAGGGAGACGCAACCAATCGAATATAACTAAATATTAATAAATTAGTTATTAAGTAAACTTATTAAGTAGAATATAGTGTAATATCGACTATTAAATGTTCAATATTTACAATATATTTGTGAAGGAAAAACGTCACGTTAATTAGTCACAGACTGTTGAATTTTTTAGATAGAATTTCCTGGTTTGTATTTCTTTTTCATATTTATGCTCTTATATCTTATGTCACAATAAGTATTAGGTAACTACGCAACTAAACGAACAACTACAACACTAAGCAAACTAGTTACAGTAAATTCTCTATAGTCGCAAACAGGGCGTGCACGATAGACGCCAATAAAATATCCCCTCCAACTCAATACACTGCTCTCGGCTCGGTATATCGGTGTGAACCACTACTAACGCGACGCGGATAGTCGCAGTCGTCGGCACAGTTCAAACGCCCGTGAGTCATCATAACGTTATACCAAAATTCTATCTTCTTTATTTTCCATTATTTTTTCACGGGACTTTCACCAACATATTCCTGGCATTTTTCTAATGCAAAATGATATCAAACACGATATAATTTGAACTGAATTTAGTGGTTTAATCGACAATGAGAGTTTCGAACGCAAGGAAGGACAGCGCATCAGAAAGAAAGAGACGCGGACAGGTGCCGTCGCATCGACGGTTGCCGTGGTGTCTCTTTACACGCGCTGTCCTTCTCTACGTTCGGCTCGGCCTTTGGTTCCTTCTCTACGTTCGGCTCGGCCTTTGAAGCTCGAAAAAAGTAGGACCAAGATCGATAGATGCAAAGAAATCCCCCCGAGGCGTTTGCGGCTATAGAGAAGTTACTCTGTATTAAGTAAAACTTAAATTATTCGAAGCAGATTAAAATGTTTATGGACAAATTTTATCGTATGACTACTAAATGTTCAGTATTTGCAATATAGTTGTGAAGAACATTACGTTAACTAGTCGCGCACACTCCAGTTTTTTGGACAAGCGTAAGCATAGAAAGTTCATCCAATATATACATTTTCTGTTTCCTGGTTTTTCTTTTTCTGTTGAATTTACCCTCTTATCTTATGTCACAATTAGTACACGTTCTCATTTATAAGAAATGGGAGACAGTTTGAAGCAGTGCTTCCCAAACCGTGCCCCGAAATAATATTAAAATATAAAATATCGTAAAAAAAATATAAATATTAAAATAGTAAAATATGAAATAATACTCCCAATGTAAATCGTTAAAATAATCAGCTACCAAAATAAATGCATGTATATAATAGGTGCGCCGCAATTTTTTCATTTGCTGTAAAGTGCGTCGCGAGTAAAAAAGTTTGGGAAGCACTGGTTTAGAGAGATATCCTGCAAAAATATCGACACGTGGCTCTTACTTCGTCGTTATGGGAATGCAAAAGTCCAATTCTTGTATAACAGATAGCACGGTGCTCCATTAATCAAACAGTGCATAAATTATAGAATGGGCTTATATTATAGCATCGACGAGGACCACAGGTATCAGAACTTGTGTAGAAAGGTGCCAACATAATTTGTTCACTTTCTTGCAACATGGAAAGCTTTCGCATACGTTTTGTTCTGGGGCTGATCGCTCTTTCGCTGGGACGTAAGTTTCTTGAGAATTTCAATCACCTTTTTTTATATCTTTGTACATATTATTATATTACGATAACAGTTGCTGATATAATCTAAATAAATACATTCTCGTTATTTTTATCAAGCATTGTGAAACGGTCGCTTCTAGTTATGCATAGGGTAAACTGTAATATATTTCTAAAAAATCTCTATTAGCTTGTAATAATACCAAGTTAAGCTCGTTTAAACATTCCAAAAAAAGATAAAAAGATTTTGACTATGATTTTGGCTTAGAGTGCCAATCATTGTACAGTTTACTCTACATGGTATTATATCAATTTCAAGCAATTCATCAGATAAACTATCGTGTGATGATTGCACACGTTCACGACAAAATGTGTTTTTAACAAAAAGAATTGATACTGCTCGCAGACGTTTCTGGAGCAGTGGACACGGACAGCATTTTCTTCCGCCATTATAAAAGGTGAGTCATTATGCCTCAGTTATGCATAAATATTGATAATCTTGAGTTTCTTCATGGTTTTATTTCTTTTCAGTGATGGGTCGCACAACGATGTTAACGTGAATGACGTCACTCAATTGAGTTCCGAATTGGATTTCGACGAGTGGACAATTTTTCACATCCATGGGTACACGGAATCTGTTGATTCCGAAAGTGTCACGATAATAATGGACGGTGAGTCATTCTGTAATTTCGTATATTGGTCTGATCTTCATTTGGCAATTTATTAGAGACATTAGGTTCATGCATCTAAATCGCAAAAGCCGATTTCAAATGTACTTTCAACTTTGTTGCAGCTTATCTTAAGACCACCAAGCGCAACGTGATCGCAATCGATTACAGAAAAATCGCCGACAACATAAATTATTTCGCCGATGCGACTCACGTTGACCTTGTTGGTAAAGTTATTGCCAATGCTCTGAACCAATTGGTAGCGCATGGATTGGATTGTGATAAAATTCACGTAATCGGGCACTCGTTGGGTGGTCAAGTGGCTGGTCATGTAGGATCTCATATGAACTGTGATATTTCTAGGATAACAGGTATGTTGCGATGAATTGTACAACGATACGATTGTTTTAAACAGGGCCGGATTAAGCCCCGTAGCAGGAGTAGCAAATGCTACGGGCCCCGCGCTTCTGGGGGCCCCGCGCCATACAAACAAGGGCCGATACATGTGCGCCTGTCTATGCCAGGGGGCACAGATAGTTTTCCTAGTAAAAAGCACATTCATTGAGGTTGTCGCAAAGGTGCGCTACATTTACACACGAGCGGCCCTGATGCAAAGCCTTGGGCCCCGCCATAACATTTGCTACGGGCCCCGCGCATTTGGGGGCCCCGCGCCATAGAAACAAGGGCCGATACATGTGCGCCTGTCTATGTCAGGGGGCACAGATAGTTTTCCTAATAAAAAGCTCATTCATTGTGGTTGTGGCAAAGGTGCGCTACATTTACACACGAGCGGCCCTGATGCAAAGCCTTGGGCCCCGCCATAACATTTGCTACGGGCCCCGCGCCATACAAACAAGGGCCGATACATGAGCGTCTGTCTATGGCACGGGGCACAGATAGTTTTCCTAATAAAAAGCTCATTCATTGTGGTTGTCGCAAAGGTGCGCTACATTTACACACGAGCGGCCCTGATGCAAAGCCTTGGGCCCCGCCATAACATTTGCTACGGGCCCCGCGCCATAGAAACAAGGGCCGATACATGTGCGCCTGTCTATGCCAGGGGGCACAGATAGTTTTCCTAGTAAAAAGCTCATTCATTGTGGTTGTCGCAAAGGTGCGCAACATTTACACACGAGCGGCCCTGATGCAAAGCCTTGGGCCCCGCCATAACATTTGCTACGGGCCCCGCGCCATACAAACAAGGGCCGATACATGAGCGTCTGTCTATGCCAGGGGGCACAGATAGTTTTCCTAGTAAAAAGCTCATTCATTGTGGTTGTCGCAAAGGTGCGCTACATTTACACACGAGCGGCCCTGATGCAAAGCCTTGGGCCCCGCCATAACATTTGCTACGGGCGCCGCGCTTGCTTAATCCGGCACTGGTTTTAAAGTGTTCATAGGTAGTAAGTGCAATTCAGCAAATTGCTTCTAGATTTTCAAATGTGTCCAAATATTTTCTCATAGGTTTGGATCCTGCTGGTCCCATGTTCTACACGGGAGGATACCTAAAATCCGGCGACGCTCAGTTTGTCGACATCATACACACTGACAAAGGAGCCTTCGGTGAAACACACAGCAGCGGTGACGTAGATTTTCAACCCAATGGCGGCCACAGACCGCAGCCTGGCTGTCCTATTATTCCTTTCACAAAAACGAAAGATGGCGAATGTTCGTTCATTTTATCAACATTCGTGGTTCCGTATTTTCCAACGGTTTCAAAATAAGAGAAATTCAACAATTTCTAAGCTGATCGACTTTCGTTCGAAACATTTATTTCTCAGACTATCGGTAGTGGCTCAGAAATCGTGGGGACTGGAATTTAGACCATTCTGTATATTGGAACGTTGTTATTTATGATTTTTATCCATTTCAGCAAATTGTGATCATCACAGATCGTGGAGGTATTATGCGGAATCCGTTCTGAATCCAGACGGATTCATGGCTATCCAATGTGCTAATAGTTTGGAATTCGACATCGGGAAATGTAATCGAGCGAACGTTGTCCCCATGGGATTCGCAACACCAACTTCTGCGTTAGTATAATATTATTAACATTTAATTTAACACTAAACTGAACTTCCCTTATAAAAATGACAAGATTGATTTTATTTAGACTTTGTGCGGCTCCTATTGTAATACGTGTACAACTAAAGATATTTATACAATCGTTTCTTATGAAATCAGTTTTATTATTTTTCTAATTGTAAAATAAAAAATCGAGAACCGGTCACTTTGACCAGTGTTGGTAGGTTTAGTGTCAATTGAGTAGATTACTGTAAAAGAATAGCTGGAAAAAAACAGTTACAGCAGTTTGTTTATCGTTCAAGTTGAGGATATTAATTAGAAAATGCAAATGGTTCATTTTCAATGAGAAACCCTGTACATGATCATTTTGTTTTGCAGGAGGGGTGACTTTTACCTGCATACAAATTCACAAAGCCCATTTGCCAAAGGAATGCGAGGAATATAGTGATATAGATCACATTAAGGGTCTACGGAATTTTTCTAAAATATGTGTATGAATGTACGATATGTATTTCAAACAATAAAGTGACAGCAAAAGTGTGAACACACTATAAGTCGTGTAGAATTATTCAACATCACCATACAAATATAAAATACGACATATTTCAACCGCGATTTAATATATTCAAATTTTTATTTCCATCCAAAACTTGTTAACCTTTTTTTTCATATATATTTGTATTCAAGATAATATTATAATTCGTTTGTTCCATAAATATTCTGCACAAATGCACAATATATTTATACAAGATGGAGGGACACAGTGTACACAGAAGTGTAATGATTATTCATTATGGAATTTGTTATGCATGGTGTCGGTGCAAATATATACATTTGTTAAAAAAACATTTTTCTTTTGCACAGTTTTCCAAGCTAACGTTTAGTGTAAACGTATAAAAATGATAGTTTATTACTTCCGTTGCTTTGAATTCTGTTCAACGTGGAATGGAGGACCGATTGAAATCAGAATTTATGCTCAATTTCGCGGACTATTACTTTCTCCCCTCGGTTTTATCATTTTTATCAGAATTGCTTTCATCTCACTCAAATTTATTTGGGACGAGTGCTACTAGATTGTAAAGCATCCTTCACGATACTCCTTTTACGGTTGATTTTCTTTCTTCCGCCGCGAGGGTCCGAGTGTTATGGCTAATATTGCGTAACCACTGGAAAACAGCCGCCATTTTCCTTAGTACTCTTCTAAAATCCGTACAACTGATCAACTTTTGTTTGAAATGTTTTTTTGTCAGATTATCGCAAGTACTTGAAAAATCGTGAAAAGTGTTACGTGGGACACCCTGTATATGAGTACAAGTAGAAACAGTAAATTATGATCAGGCAACAAGATTTTTGCTTGACATAATGTTAATATTTTTACTACACTATTTTGGTGTACGTATGCAGATTGTTCATACTAACGAAGGTCTGCTGTCTTGCTCATCGAGCGGCGTCCTTATCCATCAAGGTATAGACAGACACCTTCAAAACAGAATCGCTATCAGGAAATATTATGAGGCATCGTTTTAACAATGAACACCGCAGACATTTATTCCACGAAATTTTTTTGCTCCCGTATACCAGAATTGTGACAAATGTTGAGAAAATGATCTGGAAAAAATTTGAGGTCGATTGGATCACGAGAATATGACGCGTAGCAAATCTGAAAATTTTGAATTTTTTAAATCTTGACATAAATAGACGTTAAATAATTTTCGCAAAATAATTTTCGTCGAGTATAGCTAAGGTCCACCCTAATGCACAGCGAAGCCTTGATCTAAGAAAACGGGTCCGTGCCGTTTCTTAGAATACGTGGCTCCACTATGTTTTGCGACCTCCAATCTTCTTTGCGAACGTAGAAAAGGACAGCGCGGGTAAACACGGTCCGGCGGCCGAAAAAACTACATACCGTCGATTAAACCACGAAATACAATTAGCATGATATCGTGTTCAACACTAAACCTACCATTGCCGGTCAAATAACCGGTTTTATATTTTTCCTTTTACAATGTTTGAAATTATGCAGTTGTTCGCATGGAAATTGATTCGATAAATTTTGTTTATCCAACCACGTATTGCCTTGTCGTTTCTACATATAAGCTAAAACATTTTTCAGTGTTCAGTGTTAATTAATAACGTGGTCGCACAGTTTTCGTAAAATCTCGTGGGTGTACACGTGTAAGTGTACCACGGCGTCTGCGTATTTCTTTCGGCGAGCTTCGGTGATCGTTTGTGTATCCGTGCAGGCTGGAACGAGGTTTGTCATCGATAAAAGTAAGGGTCAGTTTTCAATGTCTCGCCAGCGAAAGTTTAACTAAGCATGCGTGTGCCGGGCAATGCTTACACAATGCACAGTGGCGTAATTTCGTACCCGGGGACACCGTAATAAATGTTTCAGTCCTCCCACACTCCAGTTCTATATAATTTACGTAAGGTGTGCAGGCGTACACATATAGGCGAGCAGGAAGGGAGTCGTTAGACGGTAATTTTATTTTTTATTCACCGATTATTCTTGAATATATGAAATTCGTTATCGCTATCTATCGGACGTGTTCCCGAATAATTTGTCCGGTTTATCTGCCGCTAATAATACAAAGTGTATCGTCGTTCGTTTATACTAGGGCGGTTACTTTCCTTCGAAGATCGAAGATTTCGAAGCTTCGATTTCAGAATTTTATGCATTCATGGCAAAAATTAGTAGGCGTAATTTAAAACAGTAAACAGTAATCTTGGCTCTCAAAGTTCACTAATTGCAAAAAACTTTCATCGCTGATATCTCGGAAACTATGCGAGATAGCGAAAAACTGAATGGAATCAATCTTGTGGCAACTTTTGTCAGCTTTAATTTTGTACAGAATGGTCTTATCGCTAGGACGCATAGTTTTCGAGATATAAGCGGAAAACCGAAAAGGGGGACCTTCTACGCAGTGTCGCCAGATTGAGCTCGAAACGGAGCTCCCGTACTCCCCTACTTTCCCCTTCCACTACCCTATTCCAGCAATCCGCACACTCCAACGTCCCCCACTAAGGCCGTAGACTGGTCGCGCAGTCGCGCAACTGCTCTGGTCATCAGAGAGAGGGTACCTGTATTCCCCTCGATTTTCTCGATCTGGCTACACTGCTTCTACGTGCCCCCTGCAGTCCGCTCACCTCCTTGGAGTGGGGACTTTTAGTATGTTTACCTCCTAACTGGTCCAAACATAAGTCCCAAAGTTAAAAATTGTGTTCCTGCCATTTCCCTCTACACCCCCCTTATGAGCATTCACTGACGACTAATTATAATTAGTTTTTCGTAAGTTTTTCGCAGTGAACTTTGAGTGCTGATATCTCGGAAACTATGCGACATAGCGAAAAACTGAATGGAATCAATCTTGTGGCAACTTTTGTCAGCTTTAATTTTGTATAGAATAGTCTTATCGCTAGGATGCATAGTTTCCGAGATATAAACGGAAAACCGAGAAAGGGGGACCTGCTACGTGCCCACCTCCTAGGAGTGGGGACTTTTAGTATGTTTACCTCCTAACTAGTCCAAACAAAGTCCCAAAATTAAAAATTGTGTTCCTACCATTTCCCTCTACACCCCCTTATTAGCATTCATTGACTGGACTAATTATAATTAGTTTTTCGCAAGTTTTTCGCAATCAGTGAACTTTGAGTGCTGATATCTCGGAAACTATGCGAGATAGCGAAAAACTGAATGAAATCAATCTTGTGGCAACTTTTGTCAGCTTTAATTTTGTATAGAATAGTCTTATCGCTAGGACGCATAGTTTCCGAGATATAAACGGGAAACCGAGAAAGGGGGACCTGCTACGTGCCCACCTCCTAGGAGTGGGAACTTTTAGTATGTTTACCTCCTAACTAGTCCAAACAAAGTCCCAAAATTAAAAATTGTGTTCCTACCATTTCCCTCTACACCCCCCTTATTAGCATTCACTGACTGGACTAATTATAATTAGTTTTTCGCAAGTTTTTCGCAATCAGTGAACTTTGAGTGCTGATATCTCGGAAACTATGC
This sequence comes from Lasioglossum calceatum, assembly GCA_963966675.1. Lineage (NCBI taxonomy): Eukaryota > Metazoa > Arthropoda > Insecta > Hymenoptera > Halictidae > Lasioglossum > Lasioglossum calceatum. Next base: position 7,330,700 of record OZ016539.1, on the reverse strand, counting down.
GAGATAGCGAAAAACTGAATGAAATCAATCTTGTGGCAACTTTTGTCAGCTTTAATTTTGTATAGAATAGTCTTATCGCTAGGACGCATAGTTTCCGAGATATAAACGGGAAACCGAGAAAGGGGGACCTGCTACGTGCCCACCTCCTAGGAGTGGGAACTTTTAGTATGTTTACCTCCTAACTAGTCCAAACAAAGTCCCAAAATTAAAAATTGTGTTCCTACCATTTCCCTCTACACCCCCCTTATTAGCATTCACTGACTGGACTAATTATAATTAGTTTTTCGCAAGTTTTTCGCAATCAGTGAACTTTGAGTGCTGATATCTCGGAAACTATGCGAGATAGCGAAAAACTGAATGGAATCAATCTTGTGGCAACTTTTGTCAGCTTTAATTTTGTATAGAATAGTCTTATCGCTAGGACGCATAGTTTCCGAGATATAAACGGAAAACCGAGAAAGGGGGACCTGCTACGTGCCCACCTCCTAGGAGTGGGGACTTTTAGTATGTTTACCTCCTAACTAGTCCAAACAAAGTCCCAAAATTAACAATTGTGTTCCTACCATTTCCCTCTAGACCCCCCTTATTTAGCATTCACTGACTGGACTAATTATAATTAGTTTTTCGCAAGTCTTTCGCAATCAGTGAACTTTGAGTGCTGATATCTCGGAAACTATGCGAGATAGCGAAAAACTGAATGGAATCAATCTTGTGGCAACTTTTGTCAGCTTTAATTTTGTATAGAATAGTCTTATCGCTAGGACGCATAGTTTCCGAGATATAAACGGAAAACCGAGAAAGGGGGACCTGCTACGTGCCCACCTCCTAGGAGTGGGAACTTTTAGTATGTTTACCTCCTAACTGGTCCAAACATAAGTCCCATAGTTCCATTTCCCTCTACAACTTTTCCTTGACTGGACTACAGTTTATACACCACGAATCCTAATTACTCCCGATAATCGTGATTCGACCGTATCTGGGAACATTATCCCGCGACCAGTCTCGCCTAGGGCAACGGCGAGCGTGGCATGGCGCCGCGACGAACACCTACTCCGTTCCTCGAAGCCATCGATCAAATCGAAAACGAACAACGTCACTGAATCACGCACGCGGGGTCGCGGGACCTTTCGCTCGAGCGGGAAAAGGTCGCGCGAAGTGTGTCGACGACGGACGCGAATATCGTCGCGGCGACGACGAGACGGTTTTGTTTCGTCCTGTTTTCAGGGCCTATTTTAAGGCAACCGGTACGACAGATACGATCTTCCGCTACAAACGCATTAAGGACAGAGGTGAAAACGTTTACGTACATTCTTTGTTCGGTATTGGATAATCGTGAGGTCACCCAGCCAACCAGCAGGGCCGGGCTGCTGATGCTGCTGCTGCTCCAGAGAGAAAGAGAGAGAGAGAGAGAGAGAGAGAGAGAGACAAATACGAAGCGTATTTCTGTAAGAAAGTAATGGATGAACGCGCGATAAGTATTCAGGTCATCGAGCGGTCGAGAGGCATCTCGTATCGGATACATCATCTTAATGACTTCCTCGTGCGTGGGCGAGTGTTTGCATTCTTCGACGCGGTTCCCGACGGCCATGGCTAACGACCGCCGCGACGTTTTCGACGCCTGGCGCCACGGGACGCGATTTGTCTTCGACTTTCGACACCGGGACAACTCCGAATCCAGCTCTCGAACGCGATTCGCTCACCGGCGAGGATGCAAGAGCGCCCGGCGTTCTTCTGCCTCCACTTTTGCCAGTACTATACAGGGTGTTTCAAAATTCCTTCAACATCCGGAAATGGGAGGTCCCCTACACGGTCAATCAGGGATGACAGTCTGATTGAACAGTCAGACTGTCATTCCTGACTTCGATCTGCTTCAATCACGAAGGAACCAATGAAAATTAAATGTAATTTTCACAGCCAATGAAAATCATCTGGGAATCCGTCAGTCCACTTCATCAGTCCGTCAGTTCAATCAGAATGTCAATCTTCGACGTGACTGTCATTCCGACTGACCGTGTAGGGGACGCCTATGAAGCAACGTTTTCCTTTGAAAAAATGCCGCCCGCGGCTTCGTTAAGGAGTGATTAACGAAAAGCACGGACCAATCAGAGCGCGACCTAGACGCGTGTTGGCACAGTCGTTGTTTTCGTTAATAACCCCTTAACGAAGCCGCGGACGCCAGTTTTGCAAAGGAGAATGTTGCTTCGAATGATCTCAGGAACCTCCCATTTCCGGGTGTTGAAGGAATTTTGAGACACAAAAGTAATCGCAAAATTCAGAGCTTTCCAATGATATACAGTTCAAAAGGAACGGTGACAGTTCGTAGCGTTTGTAAATTCAAATTGAAAGCTAAAATTCAGATATGTATTCATAGATTTATTCAATAACATATTTCCCATTCTGTTCTACAGTAAATCCTCATTTACTGTCCGGGGTCGCCTGTGCGATCACTGTCCAGTGCCCACCCACTTCATTGCCGATGATTGATCTCGGCTCGGGTATATCGGTGTGAACAGCACTGCATTAACACCATGAGTCGAATGTTCAAACGTCGTAATTCGTATTATTTTTTTTATGGGACTTTCGCTAACTTGCTTCTGACATTTTTCTGATTAAAACAAGACCAAACACGATACAATTTCAACTGTATTTAGTGGTTTAATCGACGATGAAAGTTTCGAACGCAACGAAGGACAGTTCATTCTGTCCTTCTCTATGGTCGCCTCTTTATTGAAGTCTCGGCGCGGTAGACGCGGTCATAAAAATTAATGTCCCTATACGATTACTCTCCGTGCAGAACACGGCTGTTGGACAGTAAACGAGGATTGACTACATTACGTTTTGCCATTTTCGAGGTAACTTCTCATGTTATTGAATAAACATACGAATAAATACCTGAAATTTATCTTCGATTCTTAATTCGAAAACGCTACGAACTTTCTTTCCAACCCAATATTATTAGACGAAATCGAAGCGTTCGCGAGCTGGACGAAAGCGATCTAGCCTAGGTGTTTCTCGAGTGAACGGTAAATCACGGAGAGCCCGGCGCGGAACGACAGACGTCACCGTTTGCACGCCGATTCGATAATGAAGATATCGCCGCAATTAATCTCGCAGGAGAACGGAAACCCGCGACGGCTTGATTACAAGGCATTATACATAGACTCATCGAGTAATTTCTCGCGATACGGTTTCGCGTTACACCAGCCGAACGCCGGTTAATAAATCGTCCAGCCTCGATGCACGTGGCCGTGTGTATACGCGCGGCATGACTCCGTTGCTAGCACGAAATATGACTGCCGCGGGGGTCATTATTAGCGGTAATCCTTGTTTAGAACCTTCGTGTGTCCCCACTCTAGCTCCCCTTTCCACGACGCTACTCCCCCACGCTCCCGCCAGGTCACGTGACGCGTTCCGTCTCTGTCGCGCATGTGTCGCGATGTCACGTGACTCTGATCGTTCGTAATGATTTCGCTAGAGTCTAGCGCTCGGATATACTTACTCGCGACCAGTGTAGCCAGACGGAGCGGCCCCCAGGCCCCTTACCTTTCCGTCCCTCGCCTAGGTGCTGCCTACGCTATCCCCACTCTTACCACTACCGCTGGCGCGACCGAGTGCTAGAATGAGAGCGGTAGCATGCTACCGACTCGGTCGCGCCAGCGGTGGTAAGAGTGGGGATAGCGTAGGCAGCATCTAGGCGAGGGACGGAAAGGTAAGGGGCCTGGGGGCCGCTTCGTCTGGCTACACTGCTCGCGACGGCCGAGTTTCAAAGGCTACGCCCCCTCGAACCGGCCGCGCGTCTCGCTCCCCTGGCGGTCCTAGTTCGCTCCTCAGCTCCTCAGGAGCGTTCCATACTCGCTATTCGTGGCGCCTAGGAGGACTAGGGCCACCACGGGCAGCGGGAGGCGTGGCCGTGTCGAGGGGGCGCAGCCTGCGAAACTCAGCCGTCGCGAGTAAGTAAATCCGAGCGCTGCCGCTAGACACAGGCTCGAATGTCTGTCGTTAAAATAAGCGAAATATTTACACGAAAGTAATGTTTCGCGTACACATATAATCGGCAACAATTACCCGGGCGAAAAAGTCGAGAAAATTCTGGGCCGTGTAGTTTAATACGGAATAATCGCCCGCGATAAATACTCGTCTGATAAATTACAGACGGGAAATGTACCGGGTGGTCAGCGGTGCGCGCCGCGATCGAGGTCCGCAGTAAAATGAAAATGATCGGCTCACGTCGAAAATGATGGTGAATGTATGCAAATTCCAGTTATTATTGACGGTCTGTCGATTTAATCAGGAAACTTCTCTGATAATTATACGAAGCGGTCGCTGTCCTGTTATAACGCCGGATAATCATCGCGCATGTCCCCTCGGTTTTCGATCGGATATTGATTACGACAATAAGTGCGGCTCAGCTTTATGCAAACACATTATTGCCAATTTATACGCTAATGAGCCAGATGTGCTTTTGCATACGAACTCGATGCTATGTTTCCGCTCGAGAGCGATTCCTAGGGTAGCTCTTGCTGATGGACAAGTTAACACCTTAGCTACCGGGGTCTATTTCCTAGGGTCGCTATTGCTGGTGGACCAGTTAACACGTTTGCTATCAGGGTCTATTTCCTGGGGTTGCTCTTGCTAGTGGACAAGTTAACACCTCTGCTACCAGGGTCTATTTCCTAGGGTCGCTATTGCTGGTGGACAAGTTAACACCTTTGCTACCAGGGTCTATTTCCTAGGGTCGCTATTGCTGGTGGACAAGTTAACACCTCTGCTACCAGGGTCTATTTCCTATCGTCGCTCTTGCTGGTGGACAAGTTAACACCTTAGCTACCGGGGTCTATTTCCTAGGGTCGCTCTTGCTGATGAACGAGTTAACACCTTAGCTACCGGGGTCTATTTCCTAGGGTCGCTCTTGCTGGTGGACCAGTTAACACTTTTGCTACCAGGGTCTATTTCCTGGGGTTGCTCTTGCTAGTGGACAAGTTAACACCTCTGCTACCAGGGTCTATTTCCTAGGGTCGCTATTGCTAGTGGACAAGTTAACACCTCTGCTACCGGGGTCTATTTCCTAGGGTCGCTATTGCTGGTGGACAAGTTAACACGTTTGCTACCAGGGTCTATTTCCTGGGATTGCTCTTGCTAGTGGACAAGTTAACACCTCTGCTACCAGGGTCTATTTCCTAGGGTCGCTCTTGCAGGAGGACAAGTTAACACCTTTGCTACCGGGGTCTATTTCCTAGGATCGCTCTTCCTGGTGGACAAGTTAACACGTTATAGGCTGCTTTAATTGTGGTGTACCAAATGGGAGCTGAAAAATCTTCCACACAATAACCCCACATGATCAGATCACGTCATTGAGGATGACTTGTTGGGTCATGATTGGTCCCCCATCCAAAAATTCATGCAGGGTTGCTAAAATCTCGCGCACGATGCGTATCTTAATCGCGACCAATTGCAGGGCATTTCCACGGCTGGATATGCCTGCGCTAACGCGTACCTTCGTGGCTGATCATTATGAAATCAATTGTTCCGAGCGTCCTGACGACAAACCGTTCGCGTGTAACAGCTTCTTGGCGCGGCCTTGCGATATTACGTCAGTAGAGCAGAGCAGAGTAGAGCAGAGACAGAACGGAGCAGAGCAGGAGAGCAGCTTTATCCACGGATAGCGGGTCTAGTATGAGAAACGTGAACCGCGTGCCCCGTGTCAGCTCTAGCTGCTTGGTCTTTGATCGTGTGTGATCGTGAAAGGCTTATTGGAGATAGGCACCGAGCAGACACCGTTAGCCTGCCGACACGAGGTGTCGTGGCTCTCCGAGTTCAACTACTGTAATATCACACTTGGCACTGTTTATTGCGTTTATCGGTCAGCGTTTTTGCGCAATTATTACAGATCCCAAGGTAGCCACGGTCTAGGCGAAGAGTGGAGTGCATGTCCACGATGACAAGGAGGATACACAAAGAGGATCGTTGGGGCAGGAAGAAGGGCATTCCTTTGTAAAAGTCGCTCGCTCCGGAGCGGTTTATTCGCCAAGGCCATCGAAATTAATCGCGAACCATCTGTGTGTCTGAGCGAGTCCGAACAGACTCGTCCACTTCGTCCACGTCGCTCACTTCGTCCACTCTCGTGAAAGGAGCGAAGCGATCCGCGGCGCGGAGCACGTGCAGGAGAATAACCTCCTCTTTATTTCCTTCGACCACGAGCTGCAAAGTAATTCGAACGTCCGGCATTTTGCGTTTCCGAGAGGGATTTAATTGAGACGTGAAGGCTCCGCACGAGCAAGGTCACCGATCGACGTCCGCGGGGCTTCCGTCTAACAGGGAGAAGTCTCGTTACTGGAAAAATGGCACCCCGCGTTGTACATTCGACGAATTTCTCTCCCTGTCGCGAATCCTATCTCGGGACGTGTATCATCCGCGGGGTCCGAGCGCGGAACTATACGCGTCGCGACAGGGAGATCTTTTATTGTCCGACATAAATTTTAATTTGCGCCAGTCGACAAACATAAGGGGGCCCTGAGAATTACAGGAACGAGCGCTCAACGTCGCTTTTATATTGGGATAATCAATATGCCAGAATAACTAATACGCCGGGATAACCAATACGCCCGGATAACTAATACGCCCGGATAACCAATACGCCGGGATAACTAATACGCTGGGATAACCAATACGCCGGGATAACTAATACGCTGGGATAACCAATACGCCCGGATAACTAATACGCCGGGAGAACCAACACACCGCCCCGGGGGAAAATTCCAGAGATATATTAACTTTTTTAATCAGTCTGTTAATGTACACCAATTGGTACATGCACACAATAGATATAAATGTTTCTAATCACTGAAAAAAAAGTTCTAATCACTGAACAGTGAGTTGTAGTGCAAGGCTAAAACGAGACACCCCATATAATTTCCGATCAAACCGTCCAGGTCAGCAGTTTCGTTGCGCTGTATCCGTTTCGCTGTCAGATATCGCTACCGTTCAACTGCCTCGTCTAATAGGGAACGGAAACGGTTAGCCTGGAATTCGTATCTATTTATGGTAATTTCAGAAATATCTCATCTCATTAGAATCGCGTCAGATATTGGAAATATCCATAAGAGTGCGATTAATCGTTCCGGAACATTTCTGTGCCGATTGTCCTGGAGATAGTCGGCAACAGCGACGGCAGTAATTGGAAATATATCATCGGAATAAATATTTAGCAACTTGTCGTGTTACCTAATACGTAGTGAACTTGATCGCATCCTTAGCTGTTAGGAAATCGCGAGCCGCCGGAGCCGCGGAAAATGACGCTCGCGGTGGTCAGTGATTTATCCTCGAAAACGGGTCAACGTCATCGGCGCTCATTTGATCTTGGCATTTGCAGCGAGCAACGCGTGTCACGGAGAAGTACTGACGCGGATGCTGGAACGGATTTCGAAGGAAACTGATCACGAAGTTACCGTCGAGCGTACCGATAGTCTTGAAACAATGAAATACACACCGGTTCTCGAAGCATAGAGCAACTATTTACGAATGCAGGCTCTCCCAAAAATGTTGTGCTTAAAATGGCTGGTTCCTCGGGTGATTTGAAGCAACTTTTTCCTTTACGAAATTCTTCTTCGAGGCTTCGTTCAGGAGTTATCGACGAAATAACACGGTCCAATCACAGCGGGCTCCACGATAGGCGTGTCCACGGTAGGCGTGTCCACCGTGTTTTTCGTTGATATCTCCGCAACAAAGCCTCGGAGAAAATTTTCGTAAAGGAAATAGTTGTTTCAAATGACGTGAGTAATCACTCTTTTCAAGGAAATACATTTTTGCAAAATAATTTTCTCTCTTAATATGTTCAATAGGTTGGGAATAATATACCAGTATATTTAAATTCTTCTAATGTTTTTGAATGTATAAAATCCGAAAGCTTGTAAATGATTATAAATGATCGCAGAGGAGCGGTGTGAATATAACGTTACATATTCGATCGTACCAGCAGAATCCATCGGATTATTAATTGCGCTCGATCGATACCTAAATTAAATCGGAGAAAGTCGCGCTGCCGTACACGCGCTTCGAGCGTTCGACTATTGCTCGACTAATCGTCCAATCGCTCCGGTCGAACGTACATTATCGTTCGCAAAGTTACACCGCTCTCGGTCGACCTACCTACATACACACACGCACATTATTTGATACGTTATAATATTGAACGAGTGCCGAGCCGCCGCATACGATTAGTTTCTGACAGTTCTACAAAGTTCACCTTATATAATCTAAAATCGGCTTGTTCCCATTCACGAGCTGACCATGGCTGCGGCGCGGCGCGGCGTGTCTACGTGTTCTGTAACTGCGATCTGTCTTCTTCCACGGCCCGTCATCGATTGCATAATCGATAACCCGAGACGGAATTTCAATCGGTATCGATAACCGGCTCCTCGAGGAGATTTCTTCGAGATTTAGAAAGAACTTCTCGACGCCATTTTTTTATCCACCCAAGAAAATTAGAGGAATTGTAACGATGCTGTATTTTGAACAAAAAATTCTGTTTTATTTCTCTTACTATTCTTTTTTTTAAATAAAGTAAGTTTATAAATTATAATTGATAAAATGAGTTAGCAAGAGTGAAGTTAAAATGAACGAGTAATGAAATAAAATATATATTACAGTTACAGTTCCCATAAATATTTATATACAGAATGAGATACGGTAACTATTCCCCTTTCCCCTGTAGATATACTTTAGTTTCGTGGTACTGCGACTTCTCAACAGACTATAGCACTTGCCCACAACCGTCATCTGGTAGGCGATGTAATCTTGGAACCCGGCATGTTATCCGAAGCAGGGTCTATCTAGATGTACATACACATTTGAAAAAACAAAGTTGACCTTCAAATGACCTTGAAAACGCGACCCAAAAAAAATGATACTGCTCCCCTCTTTTCCCCTCGAAAACCTTGGATACGTGTGTTGCACTTTTTTATATCTTTCATACCTTTCGAGATATTCGGCTGGAAAGTTTTCAAATGAACACCCTGTATGTGGAAGAAATAAAAATTGTCCGCATCGACAAGCCAAAGGAACCAAATAAAAAATTCTTCGTTCTTTTAATTACCTTATCAAGCTGAAACTAATGCCCCGATGTCCTTAAATCTTTTTAATATGCCCACTGCTTTAAATTGTACATTTCTATTTTTGACATAAATGCATAAAATCCGCAGTCCCATTATAACGATGCTGTGCTTTGAAAAAGTTCTGTTTTTGGTTATCGAGGAAATCTAGGGGAATACAGTTTACCCTCTCTGACAACCAGATTAATACGAGACGGGGACGCAACACGAATTGAGTGGGACGAATTACGTCACGTGACCAGACCACGGTCTTAGTGTTAGTGGGGGACAATGCTACCAGGTCGAGGAAATCGAGGGGAATATAGTTTACCCTCTCTCTGATGATCAGATTAATGCGTGACCAGTATATGGACTTAGTGGGGGATGTTGGGGTATGCTCATGGTGGTGGAATGGGATAGTGGAAGGGGAGAAGGCGGAGTGGGAGACCGCTTTGTGTCGATTCTGGCGACACTGGTGGGGTATGTTGGAGTATGCTCATGGTTGTGGAATGGGCTAGTGGAAGCGGATAAGGCGGAGTGGGAGAATCGACCGTTTTTGGATGATTCTGGAGACACTGCTGGGGGATGTTAGACTATGCTCATGGTGGTGGAATGGGATAGTGGAAGCGGATAAGGCGGAGTGGGAGAATCGACCGTTTTTGGATGATTCTGGAGACACTGGTGGGGGATGTTAGAGTATGCTCATGGTGGTGGAATGGGATAGTGGATGAGGAGAAGGCGGAGTGGGAGAATCGACCATTTTTGGATGATTCTGGAGACACTGGTGGGGGATGTTGGAGTATGCTCATGGTTCTGGCATGGGATAGTGGAAGGGGAAAGGGTAGGAGAGGAAAAAACAACCAATTTTGGTTGTTTCTGACGACACTGGTGGGGGACGTTGGAGTATGCTCACGATGGTGGAGTGGGACAGTGGAAGGGGAAAAGGAGGAGAGGAAAAACAATCAGTTTTGGTTGTTTCTGGCGACATTGGATCGTCGATCGAGCGGGCACGGACGCATTAGCAGCTCGACCTTGAAACGCGACACCGTGTCGCGAACGGTGGATGATTTTTCGCGAAAACGTGGGCCGTCCTGGCACGAAGTTATTACTTCGATTGCTCGGCTGGAATAGATAGGCTAGATCTCATCTAGGAGGTGGGGTACGGAGAGCCGCGGCCTGGCATTTACTCACAGTTATGTGAAAGGCATATCGGCCGTACCAAGGTACTCCTACATACTTGCACAATACTTTTTGCACTGGCGTTATTGAGTCCGACCGTCGGCAGGACGGCAGAATAATTGTCCAGGGTAGAGAAACTATGATTAACCAAAAGGTATCCCCATTTGCGGGGCATTTTTCTTTTCGATCCGGGATATCTCTTTATCCCGCTGTCTCTCCGTACAATGGCATACTTTGGCTTCTATGGAAAAACTAATGACGCCGCCCGATTAAGAGAAAACACTTGTGAAATGGCCCCCCGAGACTCTCGGACCAACGCGGATGGAATTAACCATCGAAATGCGTTCGACGATCTTCGATTTGTCCCAGCGGATTTTATGCGTTTAGGACAAAAATTTGTAGGTGCAATTTATAACTAGATCTTTATGCAAAATAAAAATTATCTACCCACATTGCAACAAACTGGAGTGAAATAGTAATAATCTTTTAACGTTTTTACCAGAGGTGGGCATTATTTAGCGAAACAAATATTTCAAATACTATTTAATATTTTAGATTTTATTTTGCTTAAAGAAAATAGTATTTTATATAAGATATACAATTTAGAAAATAAAATATTTCTATTTTAACAATCTGAACCTCAAATAAAATATTGCTGTTTCAACAATTTGATATCCACAAAATAAAATATTTCTATTTTAACAACCAGAAACACGAAATAAAATATTTTACTTTCTGTATTGTTATAATATGTTAACTGTATTGTTAAAACACGGTTTACACTCATAAATGTATTGAAGTCAAACTATTATTTTCAGCAATAATATTTAAAATTGAAATTGAAAATAGAGACGAAATAGAAATATTTTCAATATTCTTCAAACAAAATACTATTATCAAACATTACTGCATCAAATAAAATATTCTATTTTCAAAGTTGTACACATACTTTAAAATAAATAGGATTATTTACTATTTACTATTTAAAATACTATTTCCCCCAGCTCTGGTTCTTACTGTTTTGGATTACACCTACACAATTTTGTTATAAATGCATAAATATAACACTAAAAAATAAAAAGAATTAGACAAATTAAGATAGAAAATAAATTTATATTCCACTCGAGTTTGTCGCGATTCAAATAGAAAATTTTCCTTTTGCATGAAGATAAAAAAAGAACCACAAAAAAATCAGAAGTAATTTGAATTTCGCTAATTCGCGGCGATAGAGTAATTATCGGTCGGCACACCGATCCGCTGGAAACCGGCCGGAATCGTTGCAGCTGTACGTGCACGTGTAGCGGCGTGTGCGAAACGTAATCGCGATAATCGGTGTAATGTTTCTCGTTAATCGTTCGTTGTAACTCAATCGAGCCGGTCGAGCGACTCGTTGTGAGCGGTCTGCGGGGGTTTGTGCAAAATAAAAATTGTTTCGATTGATTGCAATTCGTTAATCGTTGATTCGTTTTCGTTAGTGGCATGAACAAATTGAAAATAATATACTGATGTCCTTAGACTTTTGTGATTTCTTTGCCATATGAAATTGCACTTTAAATGTCCGATATAAAACCCGCACTCTGGTTATGAGTTACGGATAGGTGTCCGCCAGGAGAACCAGTCGTGTTCGAGATCGAACGGAAAAAGGAAAGAGCGGCTTCGACGCTCGGCTGATTTACGGAGCCTGGCATTTCGAAGCTGCGGATTCCGCGGACGTACAGATTGGCTATTAATTAGCAGCGACATTGTAGACGAGCGTAGACGCGAATTGGGAACCGTTACGATCGTACGCAGCCTTCAGACCTTGGCATAATAATTACTTCTCGATTCGATTTAACTGGTTCTACCTGATCCTGCTCGATTGGTATGCGTGCGTCGGCTACGAGCACACGGGGAAATACTAACAATGGTTTTAACCAAGTACTTATTACTTAACCACTTACCCGACGATATCGAGCCAGACTCTTGAAAGTATTGAACGGAGGCTAATAAATATGTTATTAATAGACCGCGGATTTTTATGGGAAATAAAATTGTCTGCGCCATTCGCGAGAGACTGGAACCAGATAAACGTAAACGTTTTTTTTTTATTTAATTTAATTAGATTGTTATACCCACTAGGGTGGACCTTAGCTATACCAGGTGAAATTTTTTTGACGTCACCCCCTATAATTGTGCCATTGGGTAACAAAATAATTCCTGTAAAAGATGCACTGGATCGGATAAGGGGAAGACGTGCCACCTTGACGTTGAACTTGCGAAGAACATGAAATATGTATTCTCGTTCCTATAAAATTGAAATATCGGAAAATATGATCTAGAGAAAAAAAACTTCTTCTATAATTGGTCCACTGAACCAAACGTTTTCTGTTTGAAACATTTTCTTGTATTACCAAAAAGAACGGAGATATTTTAAAAAGTGGTCACCTTGTATACAGGGTGAGTCACCTAACGTTGCCCACTGAAATATCTTTGTTGTTTTTAAAGATACGTCAAATGTGTGGACAAAGTTAAATGGTAAAATGGGGCTCATACGATACAAAAAAATGGTTGTTTTTATGTAATTTTTTTAGAGATATGAAGGTCACCTTCATTTTTTTAAATGGAATGAGGTATTTTTTAATACATTAATCGATGCAGCTGGACATTTGTTATAAAAAAGTACTAATCTATGTATGTCGAAAAGTTAGTAGTTCAGGAGATATTTAAATTTAAATAAACACTAATGGCTTAGTACGACAGTAATGGTGTTTTAGAATTATTTAAATTGAAATATCTCCTGAACTACTAACTTTTCGACATACATGGGTTAGTACTGTTTTATAACGAATGTCCAGCTGCATCGATGATGTATTAGAAAATACCTCATTCCATTTAAAAAAATGAAGGTGACCTTTATATCTAAAAAAAAAATTACATTAAAACAAAAATTTTTTTGGGATCGTATGAGCTCCATTTTACCATTCAACTGTGTCCTTCAGACATTTGACGTATCTTTAAAAACAACAAAGATATTTGAGGTGGCCACTTTAGGTGACTCACCCTGTATATAAATTATTAATTTAATTAAAATTCTTACTTTAATCATTTCGACAAGAGCTGAAAACATTAGATTGGCATTATTAGATCATTGTAAATTTTCACTGTTTTAAACGACACTTACTCATTTTCCTCTAAATGCATAAAATCCACACTCTAGTTATTAATTTCGTTTGAACCGAAATGAAATTCTATTTTTCGGAAAAAGTTATTGCCAGTAACCTCAGGAATTACCCCTTTCAAGGTGGTCCGACATTTTTAACACTAAACCTACCACCACCGGTCAAAATGACCGGTTCCAGATTTTTTATTTTACAATTGTTGGAATAATAAAAATGATTTCATAAGGAATGATTGACACAATCACAAAGTCTAAATAAAGTCGATCTTGTCATTTTTATAAAATGTTCAACCATTTTTTTTCTATGAAATTCTGAGCTATGAAAAATTTCTACTCACTAGACTGCAGATATTTATGCAAAATAAAAATATTCTGCCTTGATTGTGTAGGAGTAAAATAAAAATTGATTTCATCCCCTAATGATTTTGTTTCAATAAAAACAACGTAACAACATTCTTACATTTTTCCAATCTGTTATTGTTTTATATTTCACCCAACCAATTTCTTCATAAATGCATAAAGATCCGGAGTCTAACGAATCACTATGATCACAACATAAATATTAGGGGTGAACGTTCGGATTTCCTCGTCGCAATAACGATCGATCGATGGAATTAATTACCGATCGCATATGTCGATCGTCTATCGCCGACTGGAAATATTAATTGCGAATCATTCCAATTCTAATCGATGCGTCCTCCTCTTAATTTATGCCCGTCAGAATTATAAGTTCACGTTGCTTGTTGCACTTTGTCCGCAGCGCCGGTGCTCGGCAGCCGAGTACGCCGATTATTTCACCGTAGGTTGGATCGCAATTAAACACTGTAGATCGAACGTTATGATGATTACAGGTAGTAAGTTTAAGTGGGCCGAAGGTGGAATAGCTGCGATCGAATGCACGAAGTTGCGGCGGGTCAAGACCTAACCAACACACCGGAGCAATGCATCGCACATCTCCTATTCATTCCCATTCCCTCATCGAGCCGCGAACGCCGAGGATGTTTTCCTCGAGAAACTTCATGCTCTCCGGTGCTTTTGAACAATTTCATCAAATCACCATTCTTAGAAAATCTTTAGGGTAAACCTTACTTTACCGGACTCAAAATTTATGCCTTTCTCCAATAAATTATGATGTATTTGATATGTTATCGAAGTTTCGATCCTGTAGGATCAATGGTTTAGGAGTTATGCTTGTTTACAGTTTAGTAATCTGCAGTGTTTTTGACAGGTAAGAGCGCCGCCATATTGGTTTGTAGTGACGACCGCAAGCCGCTTACCCAATCACCAACCAACTAATTATTATTCTGCTTAGTTAGCGGCGCGCGACCGTCACTACAAACCAATATGGCGGTGCCTTTATCTGTCAAAAACACTGCAGTTTGCTCAACTTTAAGCGAGCATAACTCCTGAACCATTGATCCTACAGGATCGAAACTCCGATAGCATATCAAATACATCATAATTTATAGGAGAAAGGCACAAATTTTGAGTCCGGTAATGTAAAGAGCAGCCAATCTTTATATGTGGTTCCTTCCAAACGTTTTCTCTTCTGGACGAGTAGAACGTGTTGATAAGAACAAACTTTAGCAACAATTCTCTTTGGTATAAAGCATTTTGTAAAGTTTCTGTTGCAAATGTCCACCGATTTTGTACACCCTGTACACGAGGCGAGCACCTAATGGAGCAGGCCGGGCAAGAAATCGTTGTAAAATAATCGTCGTGTGTCTCGCGTGAACTATAAAATGCTACTTAATTGGCGTTGTTTCGTTAACGACCGCCCCGTTAGAATTTTCAAATTCCGGTAGCATGAGTGTGAGCCGGCCGGAGCGGATTCCACGAATATCTCTCGCGATGATAGAGCGATTCCGTGGCGGCGATTTCTTTCCCCCGTGGTCCGCCCGTATAATTTACAATTCATTAGGCCATCATTTATTTCCATTATATCATTTTTACGTGCGATTATAAATCGCCGCGTCGCGTTACGAATCGCTTCTGTGTCGGCCTTCCCGGGGCCCGGCCCCGACCCGACCGTGACAAATTGCGTGAGATGCAAATCTGTTTAATACCGGGCATTGGGAACGAAACAACGACTGTCGCAGCGATAAGATCCGGCTCGAAGGCCGGAACAACGAATCACCTGATCGACGACCGCCGGATGATCAGACGATTGCCCGTGCTGCCGAATTTTTCGATGACTGGGCTAGATTCGCCGGTGACTGATGACAACCGCTCCCGCTATCTGCCGCGTAATGGATGCTGTTTCATCTCCGCCTGACCATGACACCGTCTCACGGATTCGCCTCGCAATCCGCTTGTGAAATGGCGAAAAACAATGCACCCGAACGAATCCGTCTGGCACTCTGTCACGCGAGTTCGTTAGCTCGTGACGTGAATTATTGTGGAACCGACCCGCCGCGCCGCAGTACGCTCTGTCGCAGACGGCCTCCGAGCCCGACGGGCCACGCTGTCGCGCGAGATAGGGGCTAGCTGGACGAAAAAACGCTCTACAGGGCGTCTCAAAAATGTTGTACTCGAAACGGTGGATTCCGGAGGCGATTTCAAGCAACTTTTCCCTTTGCGGCATTCTTCTACGTGGCTTCGTTCGGGAGTTATCAACGAAAAACACGGTCCAATCACAGCGGCTCCAGGGTAGGCGTGTCCCCGGTAGGCGTGTCCACCGTGTTTTTTGTTGATATCTCCGTAACAAAGCCTCGGAGAAAATTTTCGCAAAGGAAAAAGTTGTTTCAAATGACATAAAGAATCACACCTTTCAAGGATGTATGTACATTTTTGCAAAATAAAAATTTTCTACCTGAATTGTAACAAACTGAAGTGCAATATGAATTTATTTCCTCTCTTAATATGTTCAATATTATAATAATATAACACAGGATTCTTAAATTCTTCACATATTTATAGCAACAAAAAATAAAATTATTTTCCATAAATTGCCCGCTAGCAACAAAAAATAAAACGCTCTCGTTCGGAGGTTCACTAGGTCCCCGGACGGGTCCGCCTCGTTTCAACCAGTGACCCAGTTCTACGTATGCCAGTAAACTAAATCAGAAAATCGTAAACGCGCGGGCGCGAACGCAACGTGCACGCGTGGAAATTGCATTGGTGGACTGGTGTATTGGTTGAGCAGCGCGGCGCAGAGGAGAAGGCGTATAACGGGGCAGCCGAGCTTTGTGCACACGGTGCCGCCATAAATCACGGGAAATACGAGAAGACTTTAATGCCTGTTGCGATTTTTATCCTCTGTCGAAGTGCACCGCTTATTTTGCTGTCGTTTTGGCCCGGAGAGAAAAGAAATGCAATTCGCCGGACTGCCGAAGCGTTGAAAGTATTAAATACGCGAGGCGAGCCTGCTCGCCGCGAATTACGTGAAACGTCGTGATTTATGCGGCCCGAGATATCATCCGTCCCACGAAAAATCTTGTTTCAAAATTGCGTCGCGCTACCGGCGATCGCCTTCTCGATCTCCGGCTTTTCGAGCGTATAAATAAAACGACGGCGATCGGCGGCCTTGTAAATGAACCTGAACGCGAATCGAAACAGCGGTCGGAACACACGTACAGGGTGTATAGAAATTATATGGAGGTTTCGTGGAAATTTGTGCAAAAATAATCTCAAGGTCAAAAAGGTCAAACCTTTTTTTTCATTGCATCTTAATCTACTTGTCACTAGGATGAAAAGTGCAGAGGAAACCATCAGTCAAAACTCGATCGTTCTCGTAGAAAATTATGATAAAGTCTTTTCACGCTACCTGATTTTATTTATATTTTATTTTCTATATTTCACGGGCTTTTTCTTCTAACTTTTTAAGAGGACAGTTGAGTGTATAGAATAGAGTTCAATAGAATACAATGTAATACGAAAATGGTTGACCTTTTAACCTTGAAATTCAAAGTCAAATTTAATTTTGTGCCATATTTCTTACATCAATTTCCACGAATTCCGTAGCTTTCTGGGATTACGTCCGCTGACGAAAATATCAAACGGAGCAAGCTAAAACGCTGCAAAAAAAATGATTCGTATTTCGCAATACTCCGCTCGGATTACGGTAGCGCTTGTACGGGCGAGTAACAGTACTGCGTTTACGAGTAATGAAACGCTTCATCGCCGCGTTAAGTTTATTAAGGAAACGGGTGGAATTTATCGTGCTAGCTGATACGCGGAATTTTATGAAACTCGAATGCACGGGCGAACGGTATTCCGGCCGCGTCGTTGTTCGCGCGCACCAGCAAGGGAACCGGGCGTCCAATAAAGTCGGATGCGGTCGGTTGCAAAATATGACAGCGTTCTGTCTCGTTAATTATCGTTACGCGAGTTCGACGGCAATTTGTAACATAACCCATCTGAAATTATCGCACACTTGAGCGCGCGATTTACGAAGCAGATTTAAGCCTGCGCCATTGTGCGGAGGACTTGTCCAGGTGTCGAACGATAATTCAGCATCGGAATAATTATCCGAGCCTATTCGGGCCTGTATCGGGCCTGCCTGCGAAAAATAATCCTGTTATTCACTTTCGGTAATACGAACACCTCGAACAGCTTCACCAGCAGTTTTCTGCTGAAATTGTCAAAAAGGTGATTTCACACTGGTGCTCGGTCCCTAATGAGCCATATACAAGTGGCAAGAGCGGGAAGTCCATTCGACTCAACATTTTATATTTGTTTTTCTCGAATACGCTTTTCAATTTATCCCACCGTTCAACGCGGTGATTATCGGCTCGGGGCACGCGCAAAGCCCTCGCATAACTTATTAGAAGCGGCCTGTAAAGATCACCTAGCCAAGAGAAACACGAAATAAAATATCAGGCAGCACGAGGGATAAAACGACCTTGTTTATTTCTCAGGTGTTCAAGATATTACACCGTGGTCCCGGTATATTTATCGTTGACATTTTAAATACGGCTTTATGCCTATTTGCTTCGGGCCGGCTTAAGATATGGTTCAACTCTGACACCGACTCGTTCGTGCACATTCGTTACTGTCCCCGAAGACGTTCGGTTTTGACATGTATACAAAGGGCACTTAGCTACTTTAACTTATGCCAGCCAGAGACACACATCCGTGTGCGAAGGTCTCTATGATTTCGTTCATAAACTACATACACTGTTACTACAAAAATGTTGTACTTCAAACGGGCGATTCCCGAGCTCATTCGAAGCAACTTTTTCCTTTACGAAATTCTTCTCCGAGGCTTCGTTTAGGAGTTATCGACGAAAAACACGGACCAATCACGACGCGCCTACGCCTGACGGGTAGCGGCTCGGCCAATGCCGGCGCCCGGCTCAGCGCGAGCCGCTAGTAGGCGCGCTGTGATTGGCGCGTGTTTTTCGTCGATAACTCCTGAACCAAGCCTTCGAGAAGAATTTCGCAAAGGACAAAGTTGCTTGAAATTACCTCCGGAATCATGTCCTTTCGAGACACCCTGTATCTATACCGACAATTGCCAGTCGAAATAGCTATGCACTTGCTAATAACTGCACCCTGCACTCCACAGAATAGGCCAGTATATACCATTAGACCCCGGCGCTGTATCGAAACCAGGATTCGATCAATCACTTCTTTATCTTGTCCGGAGCGTATCGATTCGTCTGACCGGTTGCCTTTATTCACCGATCGATTCTTTTTTCGTTCCACGGGTATAGCGAAACCCTGGACGCGAACCGTGATCCCGGTGCGATCCCGATAGGACTAATCCTTCTCTTCGACGGTAGGCAGTACGATCGGTGGTGCGGAGCCGTGATCTTTCACGTGATACAGCGTTAATTAACAACGCGGCCGCAACACATGTTATTCGGCTACGCTTCTGGTTAACTCGCGGAGATACCGTGATTGCGACTCGCTCAATGGAACTGGCCGGCTCGTTTCACATCCACGTTTTACGAGGTCAAAACTTATCGGCAACATATTGCTTCCCGTCCTCGTATACATCGGTCTCGAAACCGCTGGATCGCGGGGAACCCCGTCCGACACCTTCTCCGCACCCTTTAATTACCTCTCGCTAGAAACCCGACGGAAGATTTATGGCAGCTAGCTTATTCATCCTTTTGTGCTGCGACGACGTTGGCTGCCCGCGCCGGTAATTGTATCGCTCGTTTTCTTATGAAGATATGCCCAATTGCTAAACAATATCCAACTGATCGTTTAACGGACAATGGACAAAGGTTTCCTTGCTCTCGAAGCTGCAGCGTCCCTCTGTAGCTGTCCACTTCTATCCGGGAACCCGTTTCACCGGACATCAAGCAAAAGGCAACCGTCCGAAGCTTACGCATTATTTGAGCGCTTGCAGTTTGGGAGGGGTTCGGGTGGGACCCCCTAAGCGCGGCTGGACACAGCGTGTTGCGACCCTAGGGCCTCCTGTACCCCAGTCGTCAAACTTCATCAGAAGTGATCGCTTCTGTCCTTTTTTATTGTTTTAGGTGGGTGGGGGTTTAATGCATCTACTCACAGCTCACCAGGGTCATTCAACCCCAGGGAAATGAAGGAATCCACAAATTGGGACTACCCTCTAAAGCTCCTGCCTCCATTGGCTCCTCCGGTAGCCTCCTCCTTCTGTTGAGACTTCCGGAATCGTCGAGAGACTATGCTTGGGCGAAGACTATACATAGGCCAAGACTATACTTGGGCCAAGACTACACTTCAGCCATGCATCAGCGTCTAGATCAGGCCTGGCCAACACGCGGCCCACCACGTTCTATTGTGCGGCCCGCCGGGCGATTTTATATTTCTATTGAAACTTTTGTTCCTCGTTGTATGTATACAAAAAATATTAAATAAGTGAAGTGTCATTGGATCCACATATGTTTGTGAAACATTTTCTTCGAAGGTGAAATTTACAAAGAGTTCATCACGTCCTTCATTGACCGATACCAATTTAGAAAACCAGCTAACAGAAGGTGTGCAACGTCGAACATAAATATAGATTTACAAAAATTAAGTGATAGAAAGGATAAACAAATATCTCATTAATTAAGACTCGAGAGTTAATTATAATATATTGAATCATAACAATAAAGATTTATTAATTTTGTAGTTGTATTACATTTTTTAAAAGCATGTTTACCTAAAGTGCGGCCCGCTGTAACGTTACGCGTCATCAAAGTGGCCCGTGAAACCACTTTGGTTGGCCAGGCCGGGTCTAGATGATTGGAGTACGGACCTTAGGGGATCCCAGGCGACAAGAACAGGAGTGGAAGAGATCCGAAGACATATGAGCACTGGAGTAATGTGAATAGGGTCGCAGTGTTCATCATTCTTTGGTCCTGTTGGAGGTGGATAAGGTCTCAATCTTGAGTCCTGGACTGTTAGGTCTTTTTAATGGGTATGGGCCCGGTACATCTGAGAGTACCGTGTCGTAATTTTCCTAACAGTCCTTAAACTATAAAAAAAAGGGGGACCCCCACCTTCACTTTTGCGACCGACTATAAACATTTCGGAAACAATTC
This sequence comes from Lasioglossum calceatum, assembly GCA_963966675.1. Lineage (NCBI taxonomy): Eukaryota > Metazoa > Arthropoda > Insecta > Hymenoptera > Halictidae > Lasioglossum > Lasioglossum calceatum. Next base: position 7,309,821 of record OZ016539.1, on the reverse strand, counting down.
AACCCTTTATGCCCCTACGGATCGGCAAAAATGCTGCAGCGTACGCGGTAGCAGGGTCCCAGTAGATAGCAGGTATCCAGTTACGAGGAGGCCCGCGAGGAACGTAAAAATGGTCCCCGGAGTGTGTTGGCCAGTGTGCGGACGCGAATGTGTGGCGAGTATGTGGACTCGAATTCGTGAAGGTCGTTCAATGCCGTCCGGGTCCAATGCCTCTAAATAATTCCGGCTGGCATCCCGTCTACGGGTGGCTCTAACGATTCACTTCTTTTTTTTTTAGGGTTAACCGCCCGAGAAAACGGTTCCCCCTTCACCCGGATTTATTAGCGGGTCAGTGTAAAAACCGCGCGAGAGAGGGGAATTTTATGGTTCTAAGTGATATTCCAAGTGGTCATTGACGCCACGGATAAGTGGACATTTTATCCCTTTACGGTGGACGTGTTGCTACGGTTTTTTCGCCGCTTTTTATGCCTCGGCTCTGACGCGGAACTTTTTTATATCGAGGTGTTATTAACCTTTGTCTCGTTTCTTTTCGCGTGTCGACTCACGACCGGACCACACCGTGGAATTCGATTCGGTCGCTCCTTTGTCCGAAAACTGATGTATGGCAATTGTACCGATTACTGCGGTATCATGCTTGGAATATTATTCTCAATTCATGATGAAATAATACTATGTGATATATATATATATAATGAGTATACTGCGGATCTTTATGCATTGATACGAAAATTAAGTAGATGAAATCCAAAATTGTTGGAAAATTTTAAAAATCGAATATGTCATTTTTCTCCTCTATTAAAATCATTAAGGGAAGAACTAACATCCAATTCGGTTGGTTTTGCATAAAGATCCGCAGTCTAATAATAATATTATATCTGTTTAACTTATAATTTTTTGAACACGTTCGGTTGTTTAATAAGTACTTAATTTATTGATAAAATCGTGTTCCTCGTTGCGCAGTGATTCTGCAGTATTTAAATAATTATTTGGTAGAAACAGAACTGTGTTAGCTTCCTTCTATGTTTCTTGTGTTGATTTGGAATGTAACTGAAACGTACACCGCAGTAATAGGTACATTTACCCTTACTGTCCCCAAGCGTTTTGATTAGGACAGGCCTGGCCAACACGCGGCCCGCGAGCCGGGCAATTTTATATTTCAATTGAAACTTTTATTTCTCGTTGTATGCATACGAAAAAATACTAAATAAATAAAAATTTGCATGTGTCATTGTTATTCATTTTGTATTTGTATTACATTTTGTAAAAGCATGTTTAAACAAGTGTGCTCGTGAAACCATTTGGGTTGGCCAGGCCTGTGTATTAGGAGCTACAGATACGACGTTTTTCTAGCAGGAACACGCATCTCGATCGATTTACCCTGTCCAGTATTTTCGTTGGGTTTTTCTCTCGTTTTCGAGGAATCGATATTTTTTGCCAAGGCCAGCAGCAATCTCCTGAATTCGTTGCATAGAGTAAATCCCCTTGACACGACGAAACGCGTCGCTCGCGAGCTCTCGGAGACCACGGATCCGGTATCGTAATCTTCGATTTCAAGAAATTGCTTGGAAGGAGATTTGCGTGAAACCGCAAAGAATTCCGTGCGGCCGAGCGGAATAAAAGTTGTGCTGACGTACGCAGGCGTTTTCTCGTTTTGTCGTGCACTTCGTTCCCGCCTCGGCCCGTGAAATTACGCGGCGGATACGTCACATTGTGTGCTCATAAAGACCGCTTAATTGCTCGTAAGGACTTTTCCCGCTCCTCCCGTCCGTGAGTTATCCATCCGGTTTAAACGGAGTCTCGCAAGCTCACCTTGGGGATGGGATCGATTTAACTTCTTGCTTCGAGAGAAAAATAATAAAACCATTTTCGTTGTCGCCCTTGCTTGTTCGATTCGTGCGGTTCCGCCTTCGTCTCGGGACGCTCTTTGTTCTGGGATAAAGCCAGATACGCGGCGGTGTAGAACGCGCGTAAGTTCGCGAGTTAATCGCTCTGTCATTTTTTGCGAAGGGGTTAATCGAGAATTGAAAAGGGTGATTATGGTATTTGAACTGCAGATCCGGCACGTGCTATCGAGGCACCCGTGACGCGTTCGTTCGCGGAATTGCCACCCACAGGGGCACGTCGTTTGTGAATGCGCACAAAGGCACCCGGAGTCCGTCTCCCAGCGAGAAGCGGAATTTCTCGAATAGGATGGTTCACGCTCCTGTGTCATCGTCGTGATAAGGAAAAATTCCATGGGCGGTGACCGCCAGGCTGGGCTGGGTCCGGCCCGACCATCGGCCGCCAAAAATTTAAATTGCCGAGGTAAACAGAAAGCAAACAGCAAACCGGCGAACAGCGCGCAGGAATCCCTGCGGCTGGTGGTCGGGCGCGAGGGGATCGCCGCGTACACAAAACACAGGACGCGGAACGCAAAAGGACAACGGGAAACAGAGGTGGCCGCGGGATGGGCCAGGACGCGTGGCTGTTTATCGAGCTGCTGGGTTCGTTCGTCCTTGCGGAGGTCCTCCAACCCGGGCCATGGGTGGCGTCAACGGCCCAAATATATGACGCAAGGTATAGCCCAGCCGAGATAAGGACAACCGATCCTTTCCAAATTCTTGAAATCGGCGCGCGTACGCGACAAGACTCGACGCGACACTAACGGTAGTGAAAATCCGTCAATTGTCAAAAGTAACCCTGAACCAAATTTATTTCGAGTCACACCATTCGATAGGGTTGCCCAAACGAAAGCCTCTGAGACAAGTTTCAAGTTGGTAGCCCTACCACAAGGGCTGTCAAAGGAAAGCCTCTGTGACAAGTTTCAAGTTGGTACCACGACCACAAGGGCTGGTAAAGGAGACCCTCTGAGACAAGTTTCAAGTTGGTACCCCTATCACAAGGGCTGTCAAAGGAATGCCTCTGTGACAAGTTTCAAGTTGGTAGCTCTACCACAAGAGCTGCCAAAGGAAACCCTCTGTGACAAGTTTCAAGTTGGTAACCCTACCACAAGGGCTGCCAAAAGAAAGCCTCTGTGACAAGTTTCAAGTTGGTAGCCCTACCACAAGAGCTGCCAAAGGAAACCTTCTGTGACAAGTTTCAAGTTGGTAGCCCTACCACAAGAGCTGCCAAAGGAAACCCTCTGTGACAAGTTTAAAGTTGGTACCCCTACCACAAGGGCTGTCAAAGGAATGCCTCTGTGACAAGTTTCAAGTTGGTACCACGACCACAAGGGCTGGTAAAGGAGACCCTCTGAGACAAGTTTCAAGTTGGTACCCCTACCACAAGGGCTGTCAAAGGAATGCCTCTGTGACGAGTTTCAAGTTGGTAGCTCTACCACAAGAGCTGCCAAAGGAAACCCTCTGTGACAAGTTTCAAGTTGGTAGCCCTACCACAAGGGCTACCGCAAAGGAAACCCTCTGTGACAAGTTTCAAGTTGGTAGCCCTACCACAAGAGCTGCCAAAGGAAACCTTCTGTGACAAGTTTCAAGTTGGTAGCCCTACCACAAGAGCTGCCAAAGGAAACCCTCTGTGACAAGTTTAAAGTTGGTACCCCTACCACAAGGGCTGTCAAAGGAATGCCTCTGTGACAAGTTTCAAGTTGGTACCACGACCACAAGGGCTGGTAAAGGAGACCCTCTGAGACAAGTTTCAAGTTGGTACCCCTATCACAAGGGCTGTCAAAGGAATGCCTCTGTGACAAGTTTCAAGTTGGTAGCTCTACCACAAGAGCTGCCAAAGGAAACCCTCTGTGACAAGTTTCAAGTTGGTAGCCCTACCACAAGGGCTACCGCAAAGGAAACCCTCTGTGACAAGTTTCAAGTTGGTACCCCTATCACAAGGGCTGTCAAAGGAATGCCTCTGTGACAAGTTTCAAGTTGGTAGCCCTACCACAAGAGCTGCCAAAGGAAACCCTCTGTGACAAGTTTCAAGTTGGTAGCCCTACCACAAGGGCTACCGCAAAGGAAACCCTCTGTGACAAGTTTCAAGTTGGTACCCCTACCACAAGGGCTGTCAAAGGAATGCCTCTGTGACAAGTTTCAAGTTGGCAGCTCGACCACAAGGGTAGCTACAGAGTGAACTTGGTTTTTTGAATTATACCCAATATCTCAAGTTCTGCTCAACAAAACATCACGAAAAAATTCATGATCATTCTACTTAATGACACGCAGGACTGTGAATTATTTCAGAATTTTTGGTCTCAGAATCGATTTTTAAAAAAATCCTGGAGCATAAAATTGCCGATTTTGTTTTGAAGTTTTTGGAGTACGTGATTAACCCCTTGCCTTACGATTCATTTTACGGTTTTAGTGACTAGAACGTTTTTGTAGACCGTTTTTTTTTGTAGATACTTGCTATAGCTTCGGAAGTGACATTTAAAAAAACCAGCGAAACCATCATTGGCATGGTATGATAAACGAGCTGGCGTATGGCAGTCAGAAAATATGACTAAACTGGAAAGGTGCATCTACTCTACGCGGGCTTAGTCTACCGTGAAATTCCACAGCGTGGATTTTAGCTAACGCGGCGCAGGGAAAACTCTCGACAATTGCTCTTTTTATCAAATCCGCCATCGTTCTGCGCGCGGTAAATAAGATTGCTTCAGGGAATCGAAGGCGGCGAATGGGCTCTTGGGAAACGCTCGCCGCGCGCAAAGTGTGAGATTCGACTGGGTTCCGTGCGAGGAATCTGAAAATCAATATCCATCTCGCATGAAATTAATCAAAGGTTCAAGGTTAAAAGGTCAACCATTTTTTTTTCTTCGCGTTTTATTCTTCTCGTCACGGGGATGAAAAGTGGAGAAGAAAAAGCATGGGTCAAAACTGAACCGTTCTTTCAAAAAATTATAATAAAATTTTTTCATTATGAAACTAATTCTATTTGCATTCTATTTTCGATATATTTCAAGAAATAATTTCCAAGGGCTCCAAGTGTAAAAATAAAAACGTATAAATTAAATTCAGTTTGATAATGTTTGTAACCTTGCTATAATTTTTCAAGAAAACGATCGGTTTTTGACCGATGGTTCCTTCTGCACTTTTTATCCCTGCGATGTGTAGAATACGATGCAATAGAAAAAAACTGTTGACCTTTTGACCTTGAAATTAATTTTGCGATATTACATCGATTTCCAGCAAACCGAGAGTATAATTTCTGTACACCCTGTACCTCTAAACGATCTTTGATACGTTCCTTGTGGAAACCGGTGGAAACCTCTCGTCAATCAACCGGGTGTCCGCGTTCGTCGATTCTAATGGCGGTCAAATGGGACGTGAAAGAGTTTGAAAAATCTCTTTACGCCGCACACGTTTCCTCGAAATTTGTTGAACCGGTGTGGCGGCTACGGCGGCGGCTCCGGCTGCAGAAAAGTTCCCAACGATTAAAGGTAACGATAGCCAGCCGAATGAAAGAAATTACACGGCCGATACCGCTCGATTAAAATAATTGGATTAAAAGTCGAAATGGGAGCAGCCGCGCAACGCGCCCGGTTCAAACACGAATGTGACACAATCTTCGATCTACTTTTCAGCCGACAAGAGGATTTACAGAGTGTACTCCTACGCGGCGGCACGGCACGATACCTGCACCGAGTTCGCAGATTAACACCACATTTTTTCACGACCTTCCCGTGGAGCGAGCAACGGCCCTGGTGTCGATAAGTTTAGCGCCGTTCTGTCTCTACAGCAGGGTTGCCACGCTTTTCTGAGGCAATTATGGGACATATTGCCCACAACTGAAATGTATACATTATACATATACGAAAACAAAAATGATACATATTTTTTCTACGTACAATATGCACTTAAAAATATATTATATATAAATTATTACCCACTGACACCCGGTACACTCGGGTACCCCGTCGCGGTGATCGTCCAAATGCAGGTACAAAATGTTATTCTGAGATTGCAAAAGTGGTAGATGCAAATGCCCGATTGGAACCATGACAGGGCAAGTTTTCTTTATTAAGCAATGTATCAGATGCGAATCTAAATTAGAGAGTTCCGCGCCGCGCGGAATAAACTATCGGAACTATCTCTCCCATCCGTTTTAATTAATCCTGGCGTTCACAGTTCGTCATTTCATTAATAACCTGCCACCGGCCGAAAAAATTCTTTCCTTCCGAGGGAACGGCGCGCCGCTAAATTGGACTCAGCCTAAAATGGATAATTTCAAATCGAACGAGGCGACGAACCCGGACAACGTCGTCGACTCCATGAGAAATTACAACCTTGCCGACGGCCGGCCCGATGTCATAACCGGCAACACGTTTTTATATCTTTCGCGCGCGCGGCCGTGTGTCAGCGCAATAATGTTTACAACGTCGACTCGTCCCGATGCTGAATAATTAACTATATTCTGAAGATTTTATTGACGGGCCGCGGCAGTCGAGGTTTACGAACTTGCCATCGCGTCACGTCGTGTCGGATGCCTCATTTTCATAGACTTTAGGATACGTAATCACCTTTTTCGTCCGATACACTAACGCTTAATAACCATAGCGGTTGAAGAAGCGACGTAAAACAATCAAACAAAAGGATACCTAACCCAGGGATCTTAGAATGCTAGGGTCTTAGGGGACTAAGGGGCTAGGGTACCTAATCCAGGGGTCCTAGAATCCTGGGTCCTAGAGGACTTGGTTATATAATCCAGGGATGCTAGAATCCTAGGGTATCTAACCCACGGATCTTAGAATTCTAGGGTCTTAGGGGACTAGGGTACCTAATCCAGGGATCCTAGAGTCCTAGGGTCCTAGGGGAATAGGGTACCTAATCCAGGGATCCTAGAATCCTGGGTCCTAGAGGACTTGGTTACATAATCCAGGGATGCTAGAATCCTAGGGTACCTACCCCAGGGATCTTAAAATGCTAGGGTCTTAGGGGTCCAGGGTATCTAATCCAGGGATCCTAGAGTCCTAAGGGACTAGGGATCCTAGAATCCTAGGGTCCTAAGGGACTAGGAATCCTAGAATCGTAGAACACTAGGGTACCTAATCCAGGGATCCTAGAATCCTAAGGTCCCAGAGGACTAGGATACCTCACAGGCATCCTAGAGTCCTGAGATCCTAGCATACTAAGGTACCTAATCGTTGTCTCTGCGATCATAAAGCAGTAGTAGCAATGCAGGAGTACAAAGTGTTTTGCCAGCGAATCCTCCCTCTCTTCTTCATCGGTGTATTCCCAGCCATTAATTCTGTGCAATCTCTGCAATCTATCGCTTCCTAAAATCTCAATACCCTAAGTTAGAGGCTCCTAGATCCGACGGGAGCGTGCGCGCGCGAGTCAAAAGACGCCGCCGAACAGCTTATCTCGGTCCCAACGCCTCTCAGCAGTCTCGGGCGGGTCGTCGACGTTCAACGGATTCATGGCTCGCCTTATCTCCTCTCTCAATAAACTTGTGAATACTTCAGCGCCCGGCGTGGCGCGGCGCGACTTGGTCCTTGGTATAAATTAGTCAGTCAAAAAATGGCCGGGTCACGCGTCTCAAGTGGAGAATTCTTCGGGGTCCTCTGGGTCGCGACGGGCAGGCCGGACCGAAATGATGTTGCATTATGTTAATTCGCGGGTGTATCGGCGCCTTCCATCTGGCTATCCTGGTGAAGACGGTCGACGGGAATCCTCTCGCGGGTAAACGCTTTCTCGAGGAAAATAATGGCGGATCTAGAGTTGTTGGAAGACTTGTGTCCCCACTGTAGTCTCCCCTTCTACCGCGCTAGTCCCCTACGATTCCGTCAGGGCTCGGTATGAGCATGTGTCCGGTACAGGCAGAAGAAGGGGAGGTAACTACTTCCCCTCGATTCAAGTAAATTCCCCTGATCTGGACGGAGCAAAGGGGTAGCCCATTTGTCCCGGCCACTTCGCGATGATCACCCTGTACATGCACGCGCGTGCGTTGTCGCAGCGGACGCTCACAGGACGATTGACACACACCATTCCAGAAAACCGGTACGAGTAATCTGCCTGCATGACACCCTCCGCGAAACTCCACCAACTCCACCCTACGCTGGCATCCGACTATATGTAGAAGCCGGAGAGATAACCTCAGTTCTATTAATAGAAGTGGGGATCCTCTGTCCTCCTCGCAGCCACCCACGTCTCCTTTCATGACCGAGTGGTCTGCGATCCAGCGTGGATCGCGTGGACCTGCCCTTTGCTGGCACACCCCCTCTTCAGGTCTATCGTCAGCATAGAAAAACTGCCGTCATTCGCGCAGAACATCGGTTCGCTGCATCGACAGTCTGCAACGAGGTTCGAAATAATTCCGACCTATCTACGCCGAAGATCAAAGACCTCGGGAGAGCTGGGATCGCGCGTGCAACGAACAATACCGCCTATCAATTTGAACGTGTCACTGCGATCTAGCCGATAAATTGCCTAATGATAGGCGGCAGTTTTTAGTCCGCCGTTGATATATACGTTTGTGCAAATAATATGGCTGCCGGGGATCGATCGCGGCGGTTATTAGAATGGCAAGGACACAGAGAGTCGCCGGATGAGGGAATGGAGCACGAGTTCAGGGGAAAAGGTTGGAGAATATAAATTTCGCTTGTCCGTGTCGATGGCCTGCCAGGCTGACAACGAGATTGCTCCCTTTGACCGTGACCTTCGGTTGACCTTCCGATCAAGGCACGAACCCGGGTCGCCAGATGAGGGGAGGGAGCACGAATTAAGGGAGAAACGTTACCCTCTCTCTGCCAGTCCTGGATTAGTGACATAGGGACACACACATGACAGAGGGCGGACGGAAGCGTGGGGGAATAGCGTCATAGAGGGGGAAGGTAGAGCGAGGACACAAGTCTTCGAAGAAGACACCCTGCTCGCCCCTAAGGTAGCGCAAGAACGAGCGAATTGTGCGACCGGTTCGAGTAAAGAATTGTACGCATGAACGAAACGAATCTAATTGTGAGTCACGTGGAATAGAAACGTACCGCGTGAGTTATCGCAATACCGGAGCGTGTAGGCAGGCTTTTTCCCGCAGCTGATGCTGGGAGAGATCAAAGTGTCTACAGAAGCGAGACGCGGGGGTGGCTGCAGGCGAGGCGACGCGACGCCGCGTGACGATCCCGGTGCAACATGCGACATGCGGCTGCACGGGATTTCGTAAGGTGGCTCGCTCGGCGGGGACAGTTATTCGCCTGGAATCCAGTCGGTCGTTGTTATCGTACGGGTTTAAAAATACCTGGCGCCATCCGTTTTGGCCATGCTGGCACGAGCGCATCTGGATGTCCGCGGAGAGGTGTGAGTGCGACCCGTTGCGCCGCGAGTTATTTCCAGAAATGCCCTAGCGCCCTACCAAAACATGCGTGTTTCCGATTTCGCCGACATTCCATCGATCCCTCTCGTTGTTGTTTCTTTTCAGCCACCGCCTTCGACCGAGATAGCCGGGATTGCCCTAGCGATCGTCTTGCTTCTTTTCGCCATTTCTTCGCGAGGATAGTTTCCTCGGGTGTTTTTAATATGTATAACGTCATGTCGGGCGTGAACGGGGCGGGGCACGTCTCTCGATATTGTACGGGGCAAATATTTTCGTGCCCGAAACATGTAATGCCCTACGATCCCTGGGTTAGGTACTCAGTACCTGGTTTTGATTCTAGGATCCCTAGTTTAGATGCCCTAGTACCCTGGCCCCCCTGGTTTGGGAACCCTTTTGTTTGATTGTTTTACGTCGCTTCTTCAACTGCTATGGTTTAGATACGCTAGTACCCTAGGCCCCCTGGTTTAGGTATCCTAGTACCCTAGAATCCCTGCGTGAGGTACCCTGGTATCCTGGGATTCCTGGTTTAGGTACCCTAATACCCTAGAATCCCTGCGTGAGGCACCCTAGTACCCTGGGATCCCTAGTATAGATATCCTAGGACCCTAGGATCCCTAGTTTAGATACCCTAGTACCCTAGGTCCCCTGGTTTAGGAAACGTAGGACTCTATGATCCCTTGTTTAGGTATCCTAGTACCCTGGGATCCCTAGTTTAGATGCCCCAATACCCTAGAATCCCGGTGTGAGGTACCCTAGTACCCTGGGATCCCTAGTTCAGATACTCTAGTACCCTAGGCCCCCTGGTTTAGGAAACTAGTACCCTGGGATCCCTAGTTTAGATACTCTAGTACCCTAGGCCCCCTGGTTTAGGAAACTAGTACCCTGGGATCCCTAGTTTAGGTACCCTAATACCCCAGGATCCCTTGTTTTAGAACCCTGGTACGATGTATAATAACAACAATTTCTGATGTAGCTACCAAATCGTAGAAACGAACGAACTCAGACCTGTTGGTAAACACGGACCGTCGCGTCGATGTAAACACAGCATCGGTGAAGTCATGTCGATGAAAACAGTCGTCGACGATTTGGCCTCGTCGATGTAAACACAGCCTCGACGAAAGTAGACGTCGGTCAAATCACGTCGATGACAACAGTGTCGGCGAGACGAGATATCGGGAAGATCACGGCGCGTTTTCAAGCAGGAAATATTCATCGAGGAAGTTACATTGGATCAATTGATCGCGACGAACATTCGGCTGTGCAACGACAGGAACTTGACAATACGCCAAGCGGGATTAATGGTAAATAAAAGCACTTTGTTCTTGTTATGCAGCGATGTCGGATGTGCCTCGTTGCCGACAGAGGAAATGGGGATCATCTGCTGTGATCCGTTCTCATGCGACAAGAACCGAGCGGCGACGTATCGCGCGACGCGCTTGCTACGTGCCAGCTTCTTAATAATGTGTCTCTAATTCGAGAGTCGACAGGCGACGATGACCTTGCTCCGAGAAAAATCCGAGTCATTGTTATTCCCCATCGTTTGCGCGGCAAGTGTTCACAGAAAAACACACAACTGTCAACGCTCGTCGTGTTCGTTAATTTTTTCAGCGATTTTACATTCTCAGATCATTCATCCTTAAGTCAAAGCATGTCGCTCATGCACGACAAAAACGTCACCAATCCTGTTCCTATTTTTTTGTTTCGTACCTCGTGGAATCACACAAAGTGTCAATTATATATTTGAAGAAAAACGTCACAACTCTAATGTTTTTGCTAAATATTTTACTAAAACTGCATTAGTGTTAGTACATTCGTGTTTAGTCAGAAATAAAGCATAGGCGTAGAAGTCGCGAGAGTCCGTTAATATTAATAGTAGTTCCAACGTGAAATGCTTGATCCATTGTTGAAATTCTGTGGCCCGTGTGCTAAACGTTGGAGAGCTCTCGGAGCCATTCTCCAGTGCCGTTGCATTCTGCATTCCCCGGGCCGCAGATAATCCGCGACCTCTTGAAAACGCAACCTCCTCCGGTCGAACGTAATCTCCGGCGAGCGCTATCATTTTTTCGGACCTGAACAGCGGTACAGGAGAAATGGGCATCGTTCTCCCCGTTACGGTGTACCGTTACCAAACCACGAGACGACCTTACGTGTGCCTTTTGCTACAATGCACATCGTGAATTCCGCGCGTCCATAATGCCTCTCTTTAACGGTACCTCGAACCTACAGACCTATCTTCCTCGTTCTTCCGCTTTATTATCGAAAATCTACCGATTGCGTGCGTTTAATGTCAACGGTACTCGCGGACGCTAACAACCAACCGTTCCTTGCTTCTCTCAGTTCGCGAGATGCCTCGTGGCCTGAAATGTACAGGGTGTCCCAAAACTGTTGTACTTGAACAGAATGATTCTTCAGATTATTCGAAGCAACTTTTCCTTTTACGAAAATGTTCTCCGAGGTTTTGTTGAGGAGTTATAGACGATAATACACGCACCAATCACAGCTGAAGGATACCGGCTAGGCCAATGCCAACGCCCGGCTCAGCGCCAGCCGCAAGTAGCCGCGCTCTGATTGGTCCGAATTTTTTTGTTAATAACTTCTTAACGGAGCCACGGAGAACAATTTCGCAAAGGAAAAAGTTACTTCAAATGACGTCAGCTCTGTCAAGGAAGTGCAACATTTTTGGTAAACCCTGTATGTATACAGGTTTTAGAACAAACACTTGTTGGGTCGCACGGCTTTCAACCTAGAATTCGGTATTGGACATTGTCCTTTGTAGAGAAAAAGATCCGAGACAGTCGACGACGCTTTCTACATGCAAATCGAACAGAACTTTTTGGTCAACTTTGAATGCCTGCTGTGTCCTACATCATTCTGTGTAACCATGCTCTGTGTTACGTTGTGACAGAAACTTTCGTAACGTTCGAGTTCCGGCAATGCTTCTATCGATCTTTCATCGAGTCTTACGTTTGTACTTGCAACACTTTTTCTTCCCCGCTGGACGCCTGAATCGTATTAACACTGAAGAAATTATATTGAAATCGGAACGGTACAATTACGAAAGAGAATTTCGAGTTCTATGAACGTTTCTTTTATGGAACACATACACAAGTACCGTTTAGGGTAATGCTTAGAGCTGTGACCCGAAAATATCAGGTCGGGTCGAGAATTTTTTTTCGGGATCAGAAAATATCGAGATTCACGAACACCTTGGAAATCCGAAATACGTCTCGGGAGTAATTAGACCGAAATACTTTGGCTCGTCTCTGAGGCTCATCGGTGAATCCGGTAGCAGCGAAATCCTTATTTATTTTCTAGGCTATTGGTGGAACCGTTTCGCGGGAATATAGAGCTCCGATGACAAGGCGACTACGATAAATTCCCTCGTAATATTGGTTGACCGGTTTTCACCGAACGTTTCATAGAAACGGCGTGTAAGTCCGCCACGTTTCGCCATCGAGCGAAAAGTGCATCGCGTGAAACTGAACTATCGTTTCCGGCACAATCGACCCATTCTCGTGGACTCTTTTTGTATCTGCGACCGTTTTGCGAAACGCCTGCCGATTCTCGGTTCAGATACGTCGACACCTGCTTCGTCTATCTTTACAATTGTATTGGAAGCATCGAATACAAAAAGGAAATTCTTTCGACATATACTGCCTTTTAAGCAAGTACATAATTCTTGGACTTTTTTTTAATTTTGGGTTTGTGTCCTAAAAATGTATATCCTTGAAAAGGGTGATTCCTAAGGTCATCCGAAGCAACTTTTCTCTTTGCGAAATTCTTCTCCGAGGCTTGGTTCAGGAGCTATCAACAAAAAACGCGGACCAATCACAGCGGGCCTACTAACGGCTCCACGGTGGGCGTGTCCACGGTAGGCGTGTCCGCAGAGTTTTTGATTGTGATGTTGATATCTCCGGAACGAAGCCTCGGAGACGATTTTCGCAAAGGGAAAAGTTGCTTCAAATGACCCGAGGAATCACCTCTGTCAAGCACAACATTTTTGGGATACCCTGTATATTTTATCGCGAACGTCGATCACGTTTACGGGATTGCAATTAAGCGCGGGGATCCGTAGAACAGCGGTCGGCGAAAAAGGCCGGGTTTAATTATCATCGTGCGGTATTGAAAAGAATCGACTGGAGAAAAATCCGTAACAGAAGTTCCACGCGATCTTTCAATGCCGATCGGCGCGCGTTCGTGTTCCACGCAGGTGCACCTTCGGATACCGCACAGAAGACAGTGGGGAGCCTGATAAGGAGCGCAGTGATTTATGCGTGAAATTCTCGCAACCTCTGGAACGCGCGCGCGCGCTACATGCTTACACGCTAGCACGGATGGATCCCCGTGATTACGATTGTTCCTACGAAACGTTGATTCTAGCACCGGGCTTCGTTGTTTAAACAAACCGGTGATGATTTGTAAACGTCGATTGCAAAGAATTCTCTTGGATCTCACAAAAATTCGTGAAAACGCAATGCTTTGCAACCGTATTCGAAATGATCGCTTTCCCCGCGAGATTTATGAATCCACGCCAGGATAAAAGTGTCTCGAGCACCGAGATGACACGAGCGATGCCGACGGAACCATCGATTCCGCACACAGCCAGGTAATTTATGAACTGTGCTGCCCGACAGCGGAATAGAGACAATATATCTCTGGAATTCCGACATTAATTACCCACCCGGTACAATCCATAGCACCCGCGATTAATAACAATTCACCGGAATCCGAGGAGAATATAAATTCCGCTTGGCCAGGCTGACGACGAGAGTGTTCCCTTTGACCGTGACCTTCGGTTAACCGTCGGATGACCTTCGGATGACCTTCCGACCAAGGTCAGGAACCACAGTCGCCTGATGAGGGGAGGGAGCACGGATTGAAGAGATTAACGTACCCTCTCTTTGCCAGTACCGGAATTGTCACGTGACGAAGGACAGGTAGAGTGGGGAGACGACTTTTAACACTAAACCTATCATTGCCGGTCAAATAATCGGTCTTACATTTTAAAATTTGTAATTATTGAAATTATCACGTTGCTTGCATGGGAATTGATTTGGTAAATTTTTTTTGTCCTGGCAGATATTGCAATAAAAACTGCAAAATCTAAATAAATAGAGCCTTGTCAATTTTATCAGCTAAAACATTCTAGTTTTCAGTGCTCGGTAGTTTTACTGTTAATCGAGACAAATTAATCGTCCCTCTTGCCAGAAAATTATTTTCTGAGTCTAGCAGTGCCACCGGTTTCAGGAGTTTTATGAACGGCTCCCCCTCCTATCCAGAAAAATTAATTAACCCTCCCCGCCAGAAAATTATTTTCCGAGTCTAGCAGAAATATTGCCACCGGTTTCAGGAGTTTTATGAACGTTTCCCCCTCCTATCCAGACAAATTAATTAACCCCTCCTCCCAGAAAATTTTTACCGCCGAATTGTTAATTACATTGCAATTTCTCGCCGAGGATATTCGTTAACATTATTAAGGAAACGTGCACAGGAGCACAGTCCTCCATGAATACCAACAGCACGCAGATCGATCGAGGCGACTGAATTTTAATTGAACTTTACGAGTCGCGAACACGCATTTATCGAGATTTCGACGAGCGTTTACGCACGCTAAAAAATAAATCGATGTACCAACACGCTCGATAAAGCTCGACAACATCATCCGTACAACGGACATTACGAAACAGGACACGCGCATTTTTATTCGAGACTGTTTTTATCAGCGGCTCGTCGAGCGGTCCTTCTTTCAACTTGTTCAAACGATTTATCGCGAGCATCGATTGCACCGCACGTTTTGCCACCGACGAGACAACGCTCGTCCCCTCGTTAAAGCAGCAGGGTGTATCAACGGCGAGTATCAATTTTCGCGCGGGAGCCTGTTGTTCCAGATGCTTCACAATTTAATTAACCGGGGCGGCATCGAGCGCTCTATATCGTCCAGCGTCGCTTCCACGTTGTCGCCAGCCTCCATTGGGATTGCGAACCCCGCGTATCGTCCGTTAAACCGGCCCATTATCCAATTATCTGGGACTCTCTTCGCCGGACCACTGCTGCGCACGCTGCTGCCTCTGCTAATTAACCATCGTGGCTACACGCTCTCCGAGGTTTCGCGAACTTGAACGAATTAAGAAACCATTCCAATGCGCCCAGGTGTTCCACTTAATGGGCCCATTGCGTTATCGCTTCACCGCGATTGCTTTTTATTAGGCCCCGCCGCTTCCTGATCCTCCGACTGTCGAAGCATCGAGGCTTGTATTATGTCGTTACAATTGAAATGACCGTATTTCACATTTGGAACTTCTCCCCTTTGTTGTTACAAAAATTAGTAAAAATTGATTAAAAAAATTTTTTAAATTTAAAAGATGTGTTTGGTCAACTTGTATATGATAAATTATAGACGCTCCGAAAATTTCATTGAAATTGGTTAATTGGTTTACGAGTTAGAAACGATCAAAATTGGTAAAATGCCAAAAATCTTGAAAAATTGCAATTTTACCAATTTTTATCGTTTATAACTCGTAAACCAATTAACCAATTGCGATGAAATTTTCAGAGCGTATATAATTCATACAAGTTGACCAAACAAAATTATTGGCCCAGCTAAAAAAGTCGTAAAAATCAACTTTTACTATTGTTTTCCACAATTCCGACCAAATGCATTTTTTCAACTTACTTTTTAGACGTCATTTACTAAACTAATTCATCTAGCCTTACAGAGAAATTGCAGTCGTTTGGTCCATTCATAAAAAAGTTATTCTGATTTAAAATGTGGGTGTCAGTATTGTATATGAAATTTTGTGTGTCTACAACGGTGCCTTATCATCGTGTCCACCAGCGTAGGCGTAGAACTCGCAGGGTTCCGTGGGTTAATAGGAGAATGATTAATCGCGCATGGTCGTACATTAATCTTCGAAATTCCTGTAACCACGAGCAGTGTCGCGAGTCGTTCCGCAGCCGCTAATTACGCACCGGCCCGTGTATGATTATGCGGCGAATGTTGGGAACAGAGTTGGCCCCTACGTAGCTCTCGGCACGTGCACGCATTCGTCTCGATGCACGTTCTTCGCCGCCACGCCGCGCCGGTGATCACCCCGGTTGGTATCCCGCCTCGAATTCCGTCGATTTTTCTCCGGGTCCCGACACGGTAATCCTGACTTTCGATTGTGCCTATTCGATCCCAGGATACGGGCAGCCATTGTGTCAGGAATTCGAATGAACGCAAGCAAATATCGTCGAACACGCTCCTTGTCGAAACTTGTAAGGGACGATCGAACCCAGAGAATTTTAAACGAATCGGAGAAACTTCGCCGGAGAGATCAACTTCTAAACACGTTTTGCAAATAAATCGTACTCGATTCTTTGCATCGATCCTTCTCTGCTCGTTTGTTCCGATTGAATGAACAAGATCGGGGAAAAAGTTTGACCAATGAGTAAAATGAATAATATTATAAAAGAGATTTTTTCAAATATTTAAATTTTCCATCACTCAAATTTCAAATGTGCAAATTTAAGCGGACTTAATTCAGATTCTTCTCTTGTTAAATGGTCAATCTATTAGGTTGTTGCAAACGAAATGGCCGTTTTGAATCTTTAACATAAACTTTTATTTTACAAGCTTTCTGAAATAATTTCCATTGATACAAGTGCCTCAATGCCTTTCTGGTAGAAATCTAATAGACGTGAAGCAATAAATTCATCAAATGCAGTTTTTACAGCACGTTCTTTGAATATTTTTTCATTCAAAAAGGTGCTTGTAAAAATTGAGGGTGAGGAAGAACATCACACTTCAACTCTGCTAATTTCTTTACTGTTTGTTTCGCAATATGTTCGCAAAATCTCGGGGACGTTCGTTTGCAAGGTTCGTAGACGGACACTATTTGTTTGAGCTTGAAAGACCGAGCCGCATCTCTTTCTTTCCCATACGCTATCCTTCCCTGCGGCCGAAACTTTCATCGTCAATTAATCCACTAAATACAATTGAATTTATATCGAGTTTAGTCTTAATTTAATCAGAAAATTGCCACAAAGATATTGGCGAAAGTTTCATAAAAAAATAAGCGATAACAAAAAAATTTTACTAAATTACTACAATGGAGGGGATATTTTTTTGCATTCATCGTGTACGACCTTACTTTTCAAATTGTACAACTTCAACGCCATCAGTCGTGGAAAAACTGAACTACAAAATTACACAATTTAGAAAACACCAGTGCATTAATATCAACTTACTAAAATTATTAAAGAAGGAAATAACTTTTTCCTCGTCCTGTATTTTCTAAAATTGATGCACAAAATTTTTATTTCGCATAAACATTGGCAGTCTACTGATCACGGATCAGAGCTTTCCTCGATTTTCGAGAGATCGCCGTATCTAAAACCGTCGCCGCGTTGCATAAGGCAAAAAGGTTCGGGGGCATAAACTTCCGAAGGAATCGCGAGGACTTAACATTCTACGCTTGCATAAGGAAGGTAGGATCGGCGACCGCGTGCACCGTTTGCGCCGCGCGTACGCGTTTCGAGCGTGAACGGGAACGAACGTTCGACCAGTGTGTGTCCCGCCGTTAAGTATAAGTATAGCAATCACGGGCAAGATAACGCCTGTATCCTTGACTCTAGGCGCGCGTACCGCTGCGTGCACCCCACACGCCGTGCCACGTCACGGCGAACCGAGTCAAGTACAGTAAATCCTCTAGGTTCGTTTGCAAAGTTGGTTGACGGACACTATTTTTTTCAGCAACAAAGACCGAGCCGAACGCAGGAAAGAACAGCTATGTAAAGACAGACCGCGACTCTCCGCGTCTCTTTCTTTCCCATACGCTGTCCTTCCTTGGGCCCGAAACTTTCATCGTCAATTAAACCACTAAATACAGTTGAGATTATATCGTGTTTGGTCTTATTTTAAGCAGAAAAATGCCACAAATGTATTGGTGAAAGCAGCATAAAAAAATAAGTAATAATAAAAAAGTTTTTATATTTCTATTATACCCGAGCCGAGATCAGATTACTACAGTGGCGGGGATATTTTCTTTGCATTCATCGTGTACGACCTTTTTACAACTATAGAGGATTTTTACTGTAGATGGGCTCCGACAGATATGTCGCCAGATTAAAACTCGTCCGCCCACTCTACTTTCCCCCTGTACGATGCTATTCCTCACGCTGTGTTCCCTCGATTCGTACTCCCTCCCCTCATCTGCACGACGCCACGTGACACGTTTCGTACCTGACGATGTCACAATGCCATGTGACTAATCCGGTACTGGCAGAGAGAGGGGGTAACCGTATTCCCCTGATCTGGTGACGCTGGTCGTGACGCGCCACCGAATCCTGAACGCAAACCTCTCAGCCCGATGAGGTTATGTATGACGAAACCGACACGAAGAAAATATCATGGTTCACTGTGCGGCGAGGCTCTCGTGTCTTCTGTTTTTGCATGGGGATAATACACGGGATCATGGGATTGATCCAAGATTTTTAACGGTCGCGTTCGAAATGCGCCTTTATCGTCGTCCCGTCCCGGGTGGAGAAACCACTTTTGAAACCGAGAGGAGCCATGATCGAGCACGGTGCGAGAACATTGATGAAATCGCTGGCGGAAAATGTCACGGTTTATATGTATACAGAAAGGGTGGTGTTCCTGCAAGTGTATGACGGCTCGCACCGAGGACGCAACAAAGGTTGAAGTTAGCGAATTCGTGACATTTATGCTTATGACGTAATTTAGAGTTATTTCGTATCTGTATGCTCGGTCTCGGAATGAGGAAATAGCGCGCCAGCATCGGGGTACTCCTGCATCTTTTGCTTGATACCGGAGATTGCAGCGATTCGCGGAGCAAAACACAATATATGTGGAGAGCAACAAGTGGATTACAAGCGATTAGAGGGTGACGCAACAGCTCGCCGATCAACATCCTGTCAGACTCGAATAGCGAGCGGTGTCGCATGGCCTTTGTTCGGCGCGCATGCCGTAGGTCAGTTGCTCCCGGGGCCAAAAAACGGTGACTCACGGAACCGTATAAGCGTTTCTGGCCGCGCAATTACACGCTGAACGTGGTAGCTAACGTCCGCATTAGCATAGGCGACGAGACTCACACCTGAGACACTGTCCTTCGGATCAATCTATTCGGAGAGAAGGGGCGCTATCGAAGTGGTCACAAAGTGGAGCATGAAGGGGCTAGATCTTTGAAGGGATGCATGGTCTTGGGGAAGAACCTGGTAAGACGCTTTCGCTAGGTGGGGTGCTAACCTATTTCGCGA
Organism: Lasioglossum calceatum; assembly: GCA_963966675.1. Classification (NCBI taxonomy): domain Eukaryota; kingdom Metazoa; phylum Arthropoda; class Insecta; order Hymenoptera; family Halictidae; genus Lasioglossum; species Lasioglossum calceatum. Next base: position 7,290,330 of record OZ016539.1, on the reverse strand, counting down.
TCGGTCGGAAGAAAAGCTGGCGGGCTTGAGCGCCTTTTCTCGTAGGACATCGCGTAAAAAGTGAAAGTCCCAGGTCCCCCCTACCCCAGTGTAGCCCGGTGTATCGGATCGATTGATGTGCAAAATCAGGCACACGCGTCGCTAGAACATAGAGGATCGATGTTACTCACCAGGAGGAAAAATACTGTGCTCGTGGCGGTCGCTTCGAACGATATTCCGCACGCCATGTCTCGCGATCGATCCACCAGGCTGCTCCTCCTCTACCAGACCATCCTGAGACTCGTCAGCGAGGCATGCGGCTCCCGGCTTCGTCGCGCTTCTGCTCGGCTAAACTCGAATCACTTTGCCACCATGAAAACCACCACGATAGTCGAACCCTCTGCTTCTACCCCGGCGAAACCGGTGGACGAAGGCCGTCCAAATTCTCGGTGATCCTTCAAAGGGATGAACGTCGATGCAGCCAGCCGCGTACGGGTATGCTTCTGGATGAGATCTATTCAGCTCCTCATCTCCAAGGAGATCGAATCACTTCTTCCAGGTCCCGGTGTCTCTCCTCTGACCACTGTCAGGCGTAACCTCTTCCGGTCGACTGGTAACGGATACCGTTGCTCGGGAATCGATAATGAGCCGCGCGATGTCGGCTGATCGGTCAAAGACGTGGCGAGGACTAGACGACGCAGCTGATAGCGGCAGGCAACACAGCTCTCGGTCGCTCGAGGACAAGACAATCCTTCGAGTTTCTCTCTCCTCGTGGTTTATAGGTGATGATTGCGCGGTCCTAACCGTAGCACAGGGCTCGGGCAACTGACAGCGGGTCAGAGCCGCGGCACACGGCGCCACGCCGCTCTCACAGCTGATCCGAGAGAGCCGATCGCCTCTACTCGCCTCTCTACCCTCTCTACCCCCCCGCTGCCCTCTCTACCCTCTCTACCCTCTCTCTAACACGCGATTCTCAACCTTCGCCACTGTTCGACTCCCTACGATCTACCGACGCCAACCGGAACACTACTTCTCCGATCAATTCGTGTGTGCCTGCGTTCTTGATTGGACCCTACGACTACAAGGACATATTTTTGGATCATTACCTTCGGGTACCTACGGGTTCTTCCACGGTTTTTGCTCCCCCTCGATCCTGCTGGACAGACAGCAAAGAGACCCAGACGCAGGACCTTGGGAATCGACGGGTACTTCCGGTGGGGAAGGGTCAGCTTTGTCTTCGGGTACTGCCACCTCTTCGAGGTGTCTGTTCTTTGTTTGTATAAATTGGCACTGCAGAGTTCCCTGCATTTTAGGATCCTAATATCCACTTGAGTATTCAGCTACGCTAATTCCGCCGCATCGATTTGGGCACAAAATGTCTGCACGTGCCCTATCATCCGAATTGTTTGCACGGTAAATTGAGCATCGCGATTGCGCAAATTCCTCGAAAGTAAGATCGTTTCGTCAGGCGAATTTAATAGTGTTAAAAAATTCGAGTTTAAACTGTACTTGCGCTCGGAACAGCACGTTCGGCACACGCGATCCGAATACACAAATTTCGAGTGAGAGTTTTTACGAAAAAACCGGAGATCCTCGCGCAACTAAAACCCATCGCGGGCTCTTATATAATTGTCTCATAATCGACGGAAAAAAGATTGGTTCCGATATCGTCGCAGTTTCTTCATACAGCGCTGCTCCTTTCAGTCGCTCCTTTAACGACAAATCGAGCATAGTAACGATCTGATCGGCGCGCGGCGTCGAGCCGCGTTTTTTCTCTCCGGGGCACTAGTTCACCTCGTTTGTGCGCTAATGTTATGACCGTGATATTCAAGTCGAAGTTTTTGTTACCGTAGCACGTTGCAAGAGAAAGTATTGCGAAACGTGTATTACACGTTGTAGCGTAGTTTTAACTGTAATGATCGAATCGCGTCGACGGCGTTAATTTATCAACTTCTGATCACTATAGAAATAAGGCAGATTTGACGTTGACGAATCACCATCCCGAAGATATTGCCGGTCAGATTGTTGGCGTTTCTAACGTGTTACGTGTTAATTGGAGGAGTGCGGGAACCCGAAAATTTTTCGGGCTCAGGCGAGTCTCGAGAAGATCGAAATTCCCGGAAACTTCGGGAACTAGAATTACGTTTCGGGAATAGCTTTGACCGCTACTATGTCGCGTCGTTGCTTATGCCACAGTCATATTTAATAATCCTAAATACCTAGGCCTGAATGTCTCGGGAATCCCAATATTCTCGAGACCGGAAATACGTTCGGATTCTGTCCGGTCTAATCGTTTCCGATATTTTTCGGTTCTTGTACACCTCTACAATTATATTAAGAAATAATTAAGATATAATTAGACGCGTCTTCTAATCCCAGATAGCACACGACGTCTTAAAGATGTCCATTTTAAATCTAAGTTAGGTCTGAAAGTCTTACGTCCTAAAAAGACGTCTTTAAGACCATAAACAGTGTGGTGTTTATATATAGGCATAGTCGAGCAGTAAATATTAGCATTGGTATTATTTGTTCGAGTTAGTGTTTTTGCTTCAATTTCAGTTTCAATTCCAATTTTTCAATTTCAACTTCAACTTCAATTTTTCAATTTGAACTATTCAATTCCAACTTCAATTTCAAATTTTCAACTACTATTTCAATTTTCAACTTCAATTTCAACTAGAATTTCAACCCCAATTTCAATTTTTCAACTTCAATTTCAATTCTTCCATTTGCACCTTCAACTTCCACTTCAACTTGAACTCCAGTCTCATTTTCAATTTCAACTTCGACTTCAAATCCAACACAAATTTCAACCTCAATTTCAATTTTTCAACTTCAATTTCAATTCTCCAATGTCAACTTAAATTTCAACTTGAATTTCAATCTCAGTTTCAACTTTTCAATTTCAATTCCTCATTTCAATTTTTCAACCTCAATTTCAATTTTTCAACTCAATTTCAACTCGAATATCCACTTCAATTTCAATTTCAACTTCAACTTCAACTTCAACTTCAATTTCAAATTTAATTTCAATTTTTCAACTTCAATTTCAACTATACTTTCAATTTCATTTTTTATTGTAATTGTAATTTTTATTATTTATTATTGCGGTTTTAATTGCAATTGTTACTTTTATCACACTTTTTTAAGTCAATTCCACATGCGTTCTTCTAATAAAGCTATATAATTGGTTTAACTTTGAACTCGTTTTTGTCGAAATCTACTTTCACTCTTCCCTTCTTTTAATGTCATTAACAAGACTTCTTAGGGACATCTTGAAGACCTCCCGAATGTCCTACGAATGTCTCCTGAACGTCTTTTAGACGTCAATCAGACGTCATACAGACGTCTTGAAGTCGTACCGTTTTCCAACACAAGACGTTCAGGAGACGTTCTCCTGATCCCGATTGAGACGTCTGAATGTCCAACTGCAGACGTCTTAATTACGTCTTTAGGACGTCTTGTGCTATCTGGGAATTTCTGGGCCGGGTTAATCAGCGCTCTAACACTATTCGCTGACATTGAACTATAGCAAGTCGGTGGAAGGTCCCGAGTTTTTTCATCGACTGCACGTCGCGAGCGTGATCGTCCGTCACGAGGTCGCGTACGTGAGCCGCAACAATTAATACCAGGCGTATTATTCATAAATATTAATGGATGGGGGGGGGGGGGGAAAGTTCGTTATGCACTGCGTTCCACGTTCACGTGTTCCGTCCAGCGGTTTTACGAGCTTGCAAAAAGATATTCGTCCGCTAATTAGGTGGATAACGTCGGTTACCCGTGATTCGAAGGTCACGAGTAAACTGGCCAGGTCGACCATGTTCAACTACATGTATAAAAGTGCTGCGTCTCCGCCTCTGGGATGTACTGCCCACGTGCCCTTAATGTCCGTCCTTTCGCAGTACCTTTCGCAGTTCCGCAAGATCGCCCGCGGATCAGTCGTACCAAACTTCTGATCTCGGGTCTCATTTTTTTTCCGTGTGCACGGCTCCATTATGGCTGATCGAGGGCAATTAATTCCGCTGAATATATTACGCGCGGAGATTCGCTACTTAAAAGCAGCTGAACTTAATGGGATCCTTTTCACAAGGTAGCCCGGAAAAATTGCTCTGCCGCGCTCACCGACCCGCGTTATTAATCGGTCTTGTTAAACGCCGGCCGGTGATCGATAGATCCTGCCATTGAATTAATTCGCCCGCAGGTAAGCTAACGTAGACGTGCAAGCAGAGTCGCCAGATGAGGGGAGGACAAACTACGTACATATCTAGATGTGGTTACATTTTTTATTTATTACTAGACAGCGGATCTTTATGCATTTATGGAGAAATAGGTTGGGTGAAATATAAAATAGTAAAAAATTCGGGAGTGTTGTAATATTGCTTTTAATGTAACAAAGTCATTAAGGGTTGAAAGCAATTTGTATGTTATCACTGCTATCCACAATCAATGCAAAACATTTTTATTTTGCATAAAGATCCGCTGTCTATTTATTACATTTTAAATGAACAAACCTTTTTGTCAATTTTAACATCGTAGTATAATAACTAAGCTGCAGAATTTATGCATTTATATCGGCTTCAGCTTAATCAGACAATTAAAAGGAGAATGAAATTTTTATTTCGCTCCTGTGTCTCGCAATCAATGCAGACATTTTTTATTTTGCATAAAGATCTGCGGTCTAATAACATAAATAATAAAATTTTTAAAAAATACATTCTTTCAACAAATATTTGAGTAATATTTATTATCTGTAGTTCGAAGCTGTTTCAAATTAAGTTTGCGTTCATTTGGAATGTAACTTTTGCTGTGTCTAAGATCGTACCCAGAGTTGGCCAAAAATTTTATTGAAATAAAAATTTCGAATAAAGTAGCTTTCTTCCAAGTGGGTTTTAAACCCACTTAATTCGAAATTTCTATTTAGATAAAATTTTTGCCCAACTCTGGTCGTAGCCACATGAGATTCCCAAATCGTACTGGTACGACTTAATTATTTATATTATAGATAAAATTGAAAATATAGAAAAACAAGAAGCAGTTAAAAGAAAGGTAGAAAAATTTGAAGTCAAAAAGAAAAGTGGCAGATGGTTTTGCACACATGGACACCAACAAAGACACCTCCAAAGTGTCTATTGGAGCAATTTGGGAGTTTAGTTCCCTCGGACATGCTCCACGCTTTTGTTACAGCCCTAAATTAACTTAACCCTCATCCGTCCCTCATTTCACGAACTGAATCTGTCCCTCGGTGTCAAATTGACACAGTGATACAAAAAATCGATAAAATAACAAGTCAAACATTTACTTTTCGATGTTTTTTTCCTTGAAATTGAGGAGTTAACATTTACATTTCAGGTTTTTGCAGTTATATGTTTCGCATTAAAAAAATAAGTCACCAAGTTTCGAACGAATTTACCTACAAATAACAGAACAGTGTAACTTATTTCGGGAAAACTGTGTCAAATTGACACGAGGGACGGATGAGGGTTAAATCGTAGTGACAACAACACTGTCCCTCGATTATCGTTCAGTTGTCGAAAAACCGCGAACGTCCACAAAGCCTAGGTACGACGCAAGAAAGCGAAGGCGTTGCGTCTCATCAGGCTACTCGTTGCAGGTTGCACGATCATCGTGTAACACGAGCGAGTCACCGAATCGGGCCACGGAACCGTTCTGGTATTTCTCCGGGCGTCACGATAGGCCGCCGCGCCGCGCGGCTGACTATTGGGGAATACAAAGCGATTTAACGAGATCCTTGTGCAATAAGCTCGGATGAATAACCGGCCTTGCGTATATAGGCGGCGCGACCTTCGTTAAGTTAAGAGCGTTAAGGATCCTGCCAGTTTTTCACGTGACGAGGGGAGCCCCGTCGCTGCCAGTGTCTCCTCCGGCTCCGGCTCCGGCTCGAATTCGTTCGCAACCAGGCATCGAAATCCCCGGGAATGCCGGCGAAAGAGACTCGCTCCGACAGCGTCCACGAAGCTCCATAAAAAAATTTTTATAAAAAGAATTTTAGTATTTCTTAAAAAATCTTCACCAATATTAATTATGTCCCCTTCAAAGTACTCCCCTTCAGACATAATACATTCTGGTGCGAAGCACTTCTTGAACGCAATTTTCGGTATGGTGTTTAGCCAGTAGCGCGTTGTAACTAGTTGGGGCCTTGGGCAAAGTAGAATTTCGGGGCCCCTAACTCCAACTGTTCAATTAGAACCAAAATGGGCTGGATTATCTAGGTGCACGGTAGTTTTAACTAGTTGGGGCCTTGGGCACAGTAGAATTTCGAGTACCCTTTTTGTTTTGGGGCCTTGGGCAACGTAGAATTTCGGGGCCCCTAACCCCAACTGTTCAATTAGAACCAAAATGGGCTGGATTATCTAGGTGCACGGTAGTTATACCATAACTAGTTGGGGCCTTGGGCAAAGTAGAATTTCGAGTACCCTTTTTGTTTTGGGGCCTTGGGCAACGTAGAATTTCGGGGCCCCTAACCCCAACTGTTCAATTAGAACCAAAATGGGTTGGATTATCTAGGTGCACGGTAGTTATAACTAGTTGGGGCCTTGGGCAAAGTAGAATTTCGGGGCCCCCTCTCTGTTTTGGGGCCCCGGGCATTTGTCACTGTGTTTAGCTCCATTGGCGATTTTGTCTTTATATCTTCAATGTTGGCAAAGCGTCGTCTTTTCATGGTTCTTTTCAGTTTCGAGAATAAGAAGAAGTCACAGGGGGCCCTGTCCGGTGAATAAGGAAGGAGGCTGAGGCATCATAACGGTATTTTTTTCGGCCGAAAATTCATGAACAAGCAGTAAGAACCACACCTGCAACAGACTAAGCATCCAATATGACCACCTACATCAACATACGTTGAGGACAACTGTACCAACACAACAACAAAAAAAACCATTGTAGCAATTGGACTTCTACAGCCCGGGAAATTTACAAATTCCACGTATTTTTTTATCAAACCTCGTACGGTGCTCGGCCATCCCGGAATTTATGCCCGGGGATTTTATTTCTCGGCTACTGTTCGATAAGCAACCATATAAAATTCGTCCGACACGTCCTGGGACCTGTGCTATTAATAATGGGGTCCCCTACAACCACAACACCCAGCTTTAGGAAATGTAACAGTGTTCGAGCGTCCACGGTGACCGTAGCTCGTTGAGACTTCGAAGGAGCTGTAGGTGGATTAGTGATGTATCCCATTAATGGCGTGTTTATCGACATAAAGAATTTTAGTGGTCGGCGTCGAAGCAGTGGACACTACCAGGTGGTTCTGATATCATTTAGCAAGGAACAGGAGTGGAGTGAGTCCGGGAAGAGAGGCAGTCAGGAGAAATGCAAAAAGCGGAGAGCTGACTGTGCTCAAGGACATTAGAGAGCGAGAAAAGGGCATAAGTCCTGGACGTGTGGTCTTTTTTAGTGGGTATTGGGGAAACCGAAGACCTGTTTACCCCCCTACGTGGGGGGGGGGGGGGTACGTGAAGGTATTTTTTTCCACACGTCCTCAAACTAAAAAAGAAAAGGCCAGGACTATACTTGGGTCAAAACTACACTTCAGCCATGGGTCCGCATCTAGACGATTGGAGTACGGATCTCACAAGGGAAGGACCCCAAGTGACCGACTTCGATTTTGATAATTTTTTGTGAGACGATGGTATATGGATCCCTAATGATGTCTGCAAAATATTAGGTCTAGTTACTCAATAGTTTTAAAGATATAAACAATTAAACTTTACCATGATTTGCAGCTCAAGTTTTCGAAGTTCCATTAGCCGTGTAAGCAGGTCGCGTGAAAGTTCAATTGTTTATATCTTTAAAACTATTGAGTAACTACGCCTGATATTTTGCAGACATCATTAGGGACCCATATACCATCGTCTCACAAAAGATTATCAAAATCGAAGTCGTACACTTGGGGTCCTTCCCTTGTTAGGGGACCCACCTTCACTTTTCCGACCGACTACAAACATTTTGGAAACGATTCAACCCTCTCTATATTCAGCGAGCCAGAAGTTGAGGGAGGAAAGGGCATACGTCCTGGACGTGTGGATTTTTAGTGGATATTGGGGAAACCGAAGACTTGTTTCTCCCGATCCTCACATTACTACGTTGGGGGTGTACGTACAGGTATTTTTTCCACACGCCTTTAAACTAAAAAAAAAGGTGGTTCTGATATCAGGTCCATTGTCTCTGGATTAGTCAAGGTTCTGCGACGGCTGGAGGCGTCACGTGACTGGGCCGTGGCGGGAGCGTCAGGGGATGGCGTCGTAGAGGGGGAAGCTAGAGTGGGGACTCCGGCGACTCTGCCACCCGGTAGCTGCCCCGAGCAACAACAAAATAAAATCAGAGGTTCCGCAGTTGATTATGCGCCTGTCACACGTCGGAAACTGCACACGCGGAACGGTAATTAACCACCGCGGCCTTCGATAATCGGAACCGCGTTTGCGGGAATGCTTTTCTGGTTTAAAAACAGAAATCATGTTGCACTATCGCTGCGCGACAATTAAAACTGTGGCAACACGAAAGAGCAGCGAGCCCGCAGCGATACCGGGTACCTCTTCTGCACTTAATCGAAAATTTATAATGTCGTTTCGCGGAACAATTAACCGAAATCCGATGACTTCGTGCCGGGAGAGGTTTATCGGGGTGCTCGGTTAAGTGGTGCTCGACGAGTATCGCGCAACATTGCTGCTAATATCGATCGCGGTGAAATCGAGGATTCAAATCCATTACTTCAAAAATGATTGATTATTGTGTTTATTTAAAACCTGAAACTGATTTTATCAGACACGTCCGATAATCAGAGAAAAAAATGTTTTAAACAAAACTTAATCAACATTCAGCAGGGCGTTCAATGGCCAATGCCAAATTTAAAAGAAATTTTTAATGCATATTTAATTTAAGTCACCTTGAATTTTTCAAAGTCAATATGTATTTTTGACTTCATAAAATATTATGCTACAATAGTAGCTGATATCAAAACGAATCCAACGACCTAAATTACTATACCTTTAAACTTTCAAATAGTGCTAAAATATTAATGAACAGCTAGATCGAGCGCGTGGACCAGTGTGCCGCGAGGCGCACAGTGGGGTATTTGACCAGTTTAGCGCGCCAAAACTATTGCGACGTTATTAATAGTGTGAAGGTCATACTATTATATATCGTTGAATTCGTCTTAACACCAGCTACAACAATATCAAATCAAAAATACAACTTAATGTTTAAAAAATCGAAGCGATCTTCTTTTTTTTGTTTTAAACAAAATTTTTTCGAAGTTTTATATATTGAAGTTTATACCTATGTTAATACTGTTAAACTTTTATTTCAAACATTTTTTCGTCAGATTAAGAAAAATTTCATCATTTTCCGTCATATGATATACGGTCGATTCATGCCATACTGATATGTATCGCACAAAAAACTAAATATCTCTGTGTTCGCATTAGTTCGCACCTAAACTTTTATGGATTATATAATGCAATGTCTACTGATTAACCTCGCAAAAAATTAAAGAGGAGTTATTCGGTGGAAAAAAGTTATTACATGATATATATTAATTTTCTGAAAAAAATATATCGCTTCCGATTGTTTATTCTATCAAAACCACCGAAGAGAATTTTTAAAAAAGCCATGAAATTAATCTATACACCTTCCTTTACATCCTAGATTTGGTCCTATCTCGATTTTATACACTATAAACTTGTGAAACAAATAATTTTGTTTGGGATTGGCTGCGTGTGACGTCAATTATCGATACGCGATCCACAGCGCCGCCGTCTATTGGTGACTGCTCTAGTCGCCGCTAGATCGATAATCGATCGTCGCCGCTGGAACGATAATCGACTCTGCTGAATGAGATTCTATTGGCTAATTATGCAAATCAGCGGAGTCATCGTTCCAACGGTGATAGAAAACTCTCCGCTGATCGTCTAACGACATCATTCTTACAATCGTTTTGAATCGCACATCATCTACCGCTGTAATTCTCGCGTCGAGCTTCGAAACAACGTCTGCGTCGTGTGACCGGTTGTATCACCTCTTCGCGAATTATCTAAAAATTCTCTGTTTCAATAATTTTATTTGTAATCGCTTGTACATAAATTTTGTTACGCGTTTCATCGTACCGACGAAACTCAGTTGGTGAATAAAGGGTTGTGACGTCAATAAAGTCCAGTAATCACTTCTATTCCGTAACAAATTTCTTTAACACAAGTTTTTCGACACTTCTCTTGGTCACGAGAAATGTTACTTTCAAGTATCTGTATGTTACTAAATAGTACTATCTATGGAAAAATATTATTGTAGATTACTCGCATATACAGGGTGTCCCAAAATTCCTTCAACAGCCGAAAATAGGAGGTTCCTGACGTTATTTGAAGCAACATTTTTCTTTGTAAAAATGTTATCAACGTGTTTGTTTAGGAGTTATTAACGAAAAACACGAACCAATCAGAGCGCGACCTAGACGCGAGCTGGCACAGTCAGCCAATAGACAGTTGGCGCGCCGACTAGACTGTGCCATCTCGCGTCTAGATCGCCCTCTGATTGGTCCACGTTTTTCGTTAATAACTCCTAAACAAAGCCGCGGATAACATTTTTGCAAAGGAAAATGTTGCTTCAAATGATCTCAGTAACCTCCTATTTCCGGCTGTTGAAGGAATTTTGGGACATCCTGTATATTCAGGTTCATGAGAAAAAAGTTTTAGTCATTCTGAACAAACTAAAAATATTGACTTTTGGAGCGCTAAACTAGCCAAATACCCCACTGTGCGGCGTTCGCAGAATTTCCGAGGCCGCGTTGCTAGCCGCAGACGAGTCGTTCCATCGTCGTCGTTGCTCGCGGAAAAATTGCTCGGCGCCGCTGTAACGCGCTTCTGTAATCGTCGCGGACCTGTAACCACGGGAAACGATCACGGGAGTAATGAAACCCTAAAAAGCACCGTTTGAACCGTGAAATTCGAAGCCACCTAACTTCCTTTTTCTTCCAGCGTCCTTTGGTTGTGTTCGGGCCCCTTTTGCATGGGGCCTCGGGCATTTGCCCAAGTTACCCAGAGGGCAACGCGCCACTGTGTGTGCGGCGGGATTTTTCGATCGGTCAGAGGCGTATCGAAGGGCCGGTCGATCGCGGCGCTGAATTTTCCTTTTGCCTGCATTACTGGGATGCCTGGCAGCGGCTCCTCTGGTCCGCGGCGCGTTTGCCCGCGCGGTCGCACGCTGGAATTCCTCGCGGCGCATCGGGCCGGTTGCGCGCGGACGACGACGCTCGAAGTCGGCTTATATTGGAAGGCCAGCCGCGACCTAGGCATATCTCCGGCTGCATTGTTCCGCCGGCCGCGGCATTGTTTCGTCGCCGGTCAAGAGGTCAGCGTCAGCGCACGGTCGAACTCGGATGCGTATCTCCCCGGAGGATTTGCTGCCCGGTGTCCACCGGGTAAAAACAAACGAACACCCCCCGGACGCCTCTCCCCACCCGCCGCATTATGGATAACATCGGTGACTTTTGTCCACCCTCCTCGCTCGCTCGCCGATATAATGAATGCATTACGCTCGCCGGTATCAGCCGGCAATAAATCCTGGCGGCGGCTGTTCGGCCGCGAAGACGAACACCGACACGTCCGAACGGTACGCCGCGCAACGCGTCGCGAATATTACGGGTCCCCGTCGCTGCGCACACGGTATTCCAGATAAAGGTTTGACGAAGGACACGAGCGCACCGTGGGCGTTTGCTGCGTTCCCCCTACCCCGATCCCTTTTCCTCCTTTTCTTCGCGTTTCTTTCCCCGGGCCGTTTATCGCGAGTATTAATCTGTCAAGCGAGTAATCGCTCGATCGAATCGACTTAATCTCCGTCGCCCGAGGAAGGACGCCCGACGGAACGACCGCGTTCGACCCACGGGGAAACGGCGCGGATTTCGAACGAAGTTCGCGGATGTTTATTGACGTTGAAGTCGCGCGAAGGACGACTCTTCGTTTTCTCAAATGGAATCAGTGACAGCGTTACCATATTTTTATCCCTCCAGGCCCCTTACCCTTCCGCCTCTCGCCCAGTTTCGCAGCGTAGCTCGTCCTTTCGCACTCTCCCCACTAACGCTGGCGACAGTGGCGACACGCTGGCGTACGGTCAGTGTCGCCAGACAACACTCGATCCGAGGGGCTTTGCCTCCCCTACTGTTCCCCTTCCACTAGCCTATTCCACTACCATGAGCACACTCCGACGGAAGCCGACAGCCGAGACATTTCCCCTCAATGTCCGCAAATTGGCTACGCGATTGAGTGGGGCGAATGGGAGAGACGGCGGCGCGTGCGCGATGGGGACGCAACAATGACATGACATTTCGCAAGTTTTAGGTTATTGCCGCGTCCAAAACAAAGTCCATTTCTAGGCTGCGAAGCTGAAATACATACATCACGCTCTTAGCGGACGGCTTCGCCGTTAATAACTCAATAATTGTTGTTATTTGAAGTTCAAATTTTAAACGCCCACACACCAGTCATCCTTTCCCATATCCTTTCTAGCTGACAGACTATATTTTCCTACAATTTTATTTTATATTATTGTATTGTGTATAATATATTTATTATATTCAGTATTCAGTTCTGAAAAGGTAGTTTCAAAACTTGCTATGTCCATTCCTTAAAAGTGTTAAAATATATTATATATTTTTATGACATTTATGATTTTATCTTCACTTCACAACTGAAACTCCTACATGTTACAATTCATTTTATCTATAATAATAAAGAATGTTTATAATCTCTAGAACGACTTGTATGATTCATTTCAAAGTAGGTACATACATAATATTTACGATACGCGGCAATAACCTAAAACTTGCGAAATGTCATGTCATTGTTGCGTCCCCATCGCGCACGCGCCGCCGTCTCTCCCATTCGCCCCACTCAATCGCGTAGCCAATTTGCGGACATTGAGGGGAAATGTCGGCTGTCGGCTTTCGTCGGAGTGTGCTCATGGTAGTGGAATAGGCTAGTGGAAGGGGAACAGTAGGGGAGGCAAAGCCCCTCGGATCGAGTGTTGTCTGGCGACACTGCGTACGGTACGCGCGAGACGAGCTACGCTGCGAAACTGGGCGAGAGGCGGAAGGGTAAGGGGCCGGGAGGGATAAAAATATGGTAACGCTGATCAGTGATGGTATTCGGGGCGCTTTTTTCGCGCATGCGCGAGTTCCGGCAGGAACGTATCTACGTCTGACGTTTGTGGGGAATGTAGTGGGGAATTAGTACTGCTAGGAAAGTACCGGAAGAGTTCAGAAGTTCATATATTATGTGTTATATGTGCATACATATTCAATTTTAATACAACACACACATGTTGTACAGTCATATTTCAAAATCAAGTCGTAACAAATTTTGCGAAATTATTGGGGTGACTAAGGTACCCCATTTTAGCCGATCTTCGTACTTGATAGAGGCTAGAATCGTCTCGCATGCGCGAAAAAAAGCGCCCCGAATCCCATCAGTGAATGGAATGCGCGAACGCGCGCGTACTTTTTACAAAGATATCGAGAGCACGGCTCGAGCGATCTCCTCGGGAATTTAGCTATCGCGTGCACGCCTCTCCTTGTAATTCTCTGCTCGCGGGCTCGCGCGCATGTGTACATTACGGCTCGTTTATTACGCGGTTGCAGCTGACATCCCAATTTGCAGATTCTATTGAAAAGAATCCCGGGGGCCTTCTTTATTTGTGCGAAACCCCCGCGCGACACGCACGACGGAGAAGTGCATTCCCGTATAAATCTGCCGGCTGTATTTCTTCCAATTTGCCAAAGTGCATTCCGATGTCATGGCGGGAGATATAACAGCTCGCGTAACATAAGTTTTTTCCCCGTCGTCGCATACGTCTGGTCGATTTTGTCGTGGACGGTTTTTGCGATCGTTATAAAAGAGCGGATAACCGTTTTTTTGCCCCGACGACGGAGAGAATTAATGGAGCCACCGCGCCTTTGTTCCTCGCCGAAAATATTGGTTTATCGGGACGTCCGTCTTCTCTAATTTACCAGATTCCGGGGCATCGCGTGCGGTACGATCAAGTTCTTCGGGCACTCCGGGCTCTGGCTATTGTTTCACGCCGGTGGGAACGCGTTATGGTTGTTGCTTTTAGCTGAGTTTCGTTCGGAAATGTACTATGGAGAATTTTACCTGCCGAAGGCTACTCGTGTGGTCGAAGGTTCCCCTGGCAAATTGTTTCCATCTTCTGTTTTTATCAGTCTTTGTTTTTTGTGATTGACACGCTACAACTTCTTTATGAACTCTGAGTCCGCTTTATAAATTAGTAGGAGTTGCTCCGGTGAGTCTATCGAATTTTATATCGACGGATATCTGTCTCTGGGCTATAAGCCCTGGGGTGTAAAGAAGGGAGAGTCACCTAACGTTATCACCTCGAATATCTTCGTTATTTTCAACCGTTATTTCACAACAAAAATTGACCTTGACCTTGAATTTCAAGGTGAAAAGATCAACAATATTATTACTTCCATCGTATTTCACTTGTTGCGAGAGTCAAAAGTGCGAAAGGAAGCATGGGTCGCAACTCAACCTCGACGAGTAAAATACGATGCAATTAAAAAAAAAAAATTGTTGACCTTTTGATCTTAAAATTCATGGTCAAGGTCAATTTTTCGGCACCTATCTTAGTTCATTTTCAATCAAATCGAGGGTGTAGAATCATCCTATGGTAGCCGCGACATATAATTTCTTTACACCCTGTACAGGTTCATTGCGACATGGGAAATTTGGCAACACTGTCTCTGTTCGATTCAGTGGCGGCTCAAGTCAAGTGAAGGCCCCAAGCGGTGAAAATTTTGAGGCCCTCAAACTCAAGTTTGAAATATAAGTTGCAAGGAAACTCTCGTAAACTTCTTCACAAAAAAGAAAAGTAGAAAGGAGTGCTGCGAAATTCGGGGCCCTATGGTATCCCGGGGCCCCACGCGACCCGGGGATAAACCCGCCACTGGTTTGATCTGAAGTGAGTTACACTTTCAGAATTGAACAGAACCTACCCTACATTGTTCCGTGGTTCTATTCCAAGCTAAAAGTGGGCATGATCCATCTGTGTCTAATATTTTACCATATTACTCGTTCATTTTCTGAAGAAAAGTTCAAACTGAAGAAAAGGTGATATGCCAGAGAGAAGTAGCTTTGTCCGCGTGCATTCAAAAATTCCGACCTGAACCGATTCAAGTATGATTTAATCGTCGGTTAAGAGGTTTAGGCCCATTCGAAACTGCCGAAATATTTTCGCGCGGAAAGAAACGGCGCCTCTCACCCTAAGCTATTGGACACCGGGACATCGTCAGGGGCTGGATTTAAGCGAACGTAAATATAGATCCCGGCATTTTTTTCCAACATTTCGCACGATTTTTATTTGAATCGGCTACCGGATTCCACCGTGGAACGTGATCCCGTGATTCTCCTTTTCTTTTTCCTCTTCGCTCGGCGACTCTCGGGTTCGAGGCTGAATCGCCGGGCAAAATCACGGCTACCTGCTGGGAATCCTTCTAATGGATTCGATGATGCTCCTTCCGCCGTCCTTGTTCAACATCCGTGACGTGTTCGCTACACCGAGTAGTGTCGTCAGTTATTCCAAGATTGGGAAATGATCGCATAAATGTATCGTACAGTTGGATCTCGAACAACCTTGACGACCTTGAGCGACCTTGGAGACGACCTTGAGCTACCTTCTTCGTAATATAGGTCATTGAATTCATCCCGAAACCCCTATCGATCTTTTCCAACTGTACCTTGTACCATTTATGGCTCCCACACAAAGAAGTGGGTAGGTTTGTAAATAAAAAGCAAAGAAGAACGCTAGCACAAAGACCAGTTTTAGAATACTGATTTATAACTCTCCAATAGAATTAACTTTGTAGATACACATAGCAGAGAAATTGATTGGTACATCCGAAAAAATCCGTGTACAACAGCAACAGAGTGCACATCATCAAAAATGATAAAACATGCTACACCTACGTGCAAAATTAATGCTACATTTTCGTTGGAAATTGCCCATATTCATTATGTCGTAGCTTCACGATAAAACGTCGAAAAATATTCGTTCTGGGGTCATTTTGAAGCACGAACCTTCTACTTTCGAAACCTGCTATTCGTTTTTCTCGACAAAATTTTTACAGTATTTAACGGGTCTGGGAGTGAACATATTAGATGATTGGATTAGATCAAATTCAATGGTTAAAAGATTGGTTAGAGATTTGGTTAAAGATGGGTCAAATTAAAAGTAAAGAATGGTTAGATTAAATTTCAAGAATGGTTAGATTAAAATTAAAGAATGGTTAGATTAAAATGAAAAAATGGTTAAATTAAAATTAAAAAATGGTTAAATTTTTCTACAATTAGAAAAGAATGGTAACTATATGTATAATTGATTAATAAAGTTATATTCTTTAAAATTTAACCATTGAATTTTATTTTCTTATCGTGCACGAACTTATGCAATCATCTAATACTTTTTTTCCGAACGAGTCTAACGCAGATTGACTAACTCTATGACGTTTGTTCACGAAGTTACGACACTTCGAACGTGGGCAATTTTTAATAGCGTTCGATTCATCGATATACAGGGTGTTCCCATCCGATATGAGAGGACACGTTAAAATCTCGAAATACGTGGAATGTCCCGTACAGATACCACTCGCAGACTCATCGTCTTAATCATCGAGCCATTGCCTACCACAACATTTGAACCTTGGACAGAGACTCCGTCCTCTGCCGAGTGAGAACGTCATTGACTCGATCCATCGATTATCGTAGAAAGACCCAGGAATTCTCGTGATTTCATTCACGGTTCGCCCGAGACGATCATTAACATTACCGAGCAGAATTTAGTCTCACGATTAGCAACTTCGGGAATTTCTATGCGTAACTGTTGCACAAGTCGCTTCACTGGGAAAGGTTATTTCTGACGCATCTGCGTGGGATCAAAGTGGCCAGATGAGGGGAATTGGATTGGATTCAGGGGAAAAAGTTATCCCTTCAGTGTCAATACCGAAGTTCAGTTTCTGAAATCGAAGCTTCGAAACCTTCGACCTTCGAAGGAAAGTAACAGCCCTATACCGGACCAGTCACGTGACATTGTGGCGCATGCACAACGGAGACGGAACGCGTCACGTGACCGCGGAAACGTGGGGGAATAGCGTCGCGGAAGGGGAAGGTAGAGCTGGGACACAAGTTTTAATCCGACGCAGCAGCGTGGGATCAAAGTGGCCAGATGAGGGGAATCGAAATGATTTGAGAAGAAAAAGTTGCCCCATCTGTGCCAATACCGCGTGACATTATGGCGCATGCACAACAGAGACGGAACTCGTCACGTGACAGCGGAAACATGGGGGAACAGCGTCGTGGAAGGGGAAGGTAGAGCTGGGACACAAGTTTTAATCTGACGCATCTGCGTGGAATCAAAGGATCCAGATGAGGGGAATTGAATTGAATTTAGGGGAAAAAGATAACGTCGTGGAAGGGGAAGGTAGAGCTGGGACACAAGTTTTAATCTGACGCATCTGTGTGGAATCAAAGGGTCCAGATGAGGGGAATTGAATTGAATTTAGGGGAAAAAGATAACGTCGTGGAAGGGGAAGGTAGAGCTGTGACACAAGTTTTAATCCGACGCAGCAGGGTGGGATCAAAGTGGCCAGATGAGGGGAATTGAATTGAATTTAGGGGAAAAAGATAACGTCGTGGAAGGGGTGGGTAGAGCTGGGACACTAGTTTTAATCTGTCACAGCAGCGTGGGATCTCGACGATTTTACCCCGAAACTCTGAACCAATACGAAAGGAGAAACCTCTCGCAATATAATCGACTGTGAATTTTCTTGGTCGATAAACGAAAACGTTTCCGTAATTCAGATTCGTTCCGGATAGAACCTATTTCGTTAGCATGCGTCAAACGGGATAATTAATCATGTCCGCAGAACCGGTGGCCGTTATTACACAAACCGTGTCGAATCTATTATTATTGTCAACTTTGCACGACTACTGAAGCGAATAATGATGTCATAGAAACGTATAGTATTAAATCGGCTGACGAGAATAAATATTCACGGAACTGGCAATTTTTATAATAGTAATCTGGCACGCGTGCTACCGGTCGCCGCGGAAAAGGTGAGAGAATGCAAATTGTATAGCCGGATCAGATGCTCAAAAGCGCCGCAAAACCAAATTAAGTTTCCGTCACGCTATTCACTTTATGCTTCTGGATTTTATTAAACACCAATCTTGAAACCAAAAATTCTGAAATAATTCACTGTCGTGTGTGCTATTAAGTAGAATGTTCATGAATTTTTTCGTTATTTTTTGTTGATCAGAACAGAAGAAATAGAGCAGAGTACAATCGCCCTTGTGGTAGGGGAAGAAAATAAGCGAAAGGCCAAGAACAGGAGCGGCACTAGCCTGGATTATAACATAGTTTAGGAAATGTGCAAAAAGCGAGGCCCTAAACCAGGCATGCACAACTCGTAGCTCCAAGAGCGGCTCCTGTTGCAGTTCTCCCCATAAGCCAGCTCCCAAATCGTCCGGTTGTGCAGGCCTGCCCTATACTATGCTCTCTCAGAGGAAAGGGCCAATGAAAGACAAGAACAGGCGTGGGACGAAGAACTAAGGGCAATGCGAAAAGTGGAGGCCCTTGGTTCTTCATAGGCTCGGGCACCAACTGTTTAGTAGAGGGGCGGTCCATTGAACGTCCCGGGGGTGGGTGTTTACGGGGGTTCGTCCTCGGTTTTAGCTTCCCCTTAACAAAAAAAAAAAGAGGAAAGGGCCAAGGCCCTAGACGTGCGATTTTTTTAGTAGACATTGGGGAAACCGGAGACCTGTTTCCCCCGAGTACCACACTACCCCCTTCTGGGGGTACGTAAATGTAAAATGTATTTTTTCGCACGTCTTTAGACAAAAACAAATTTTTTAAATGATAAAAAAAATGCGTTGGAGGCACTTTTGACCATCTCATCCGGCTACAGTCTTTTCGTCGACCGTAACACTGTACGTGGTTTCCCAATTATGATCGTTGACCATGAAAATGTCGGTTAATCGGCATCGAATGCGGAATCGAGAGAGATAGTTCCAACTTACCTCTTCCGATTGCGGCTAGAGACCAAGATTTCATCGGACTGTTACACCGATTGCGTTAAACGTTGCGCGAGTGACGTACGAAATTCCGCTTCAGGTCGTCTGACGTCACAAGGACACACGAACGGGGAAAAAATTGGTGAAAATCCGCGGGAATGGGATCGTTTCTTGAAAAATGATATTTCCGCGCGGACGACGTTGCAATCGCGAGCACTTCAGCGCCGCGTGAAAGCATCGAGAGCACGTTACTTGCGCTTGAGTTACGGGACAATAGTTAATGTTTTTAAGCCTTTGGAACTTTCGATTCATTAATACCGATGATTGCGATACACGTTGCGGTAACAGGAACTAATCCAAGGACGCTTCTTCCGATTTCATAGCTCGTTACCGCAACGGATCAGATCTAAAAATAGGCTGGCCCAATGATCTACAAAATTAAGACGTTCATTTTCCAAACGATGACTCGACGTGGTACTTCACACCGCAATTCCGGCGCAACACTTTAGAAAAACGGATGTGTGTAGTACCCGAAAATCTTCCGGATTTTTTTAAAAATCGATTCCGCGACCAAAAATTCTGAAATAATTCACAGTCGTGTGTGCTGCTAGGTAGAATGTTCGTGAATTTTTTCGTAATTTTTTGTCTATCAGATCTGAAGAAACAGGGCATGATTCATAAAACCGTGAAGACCCTGTAACTACCCTTACGGTGGGGGTATCGAATTGAAACTTGTCACAGAGGATGTTCTTTGGGAACCTTATCGAATGGTGTGACCAAAAATCAGTTGTGGTTTATGAAGACTGGGAAGGCGCTCCACAAGAAGCTTGAATATTCATGATCGCTGATCGACGCCTGTCGACAAACTAATTAATCAGGCTGCCGGAATGCTGCGCCGGTTGCATTTATTATCTTGGCCAATGTGTCGACGTTTATCGATCGCGAGCTGGAACATCGTGTCCCGTCGATCATGCGAACGCCGGGGGCAAAGAAATGGCCCCCCTTTATCGGCCACCCGGCCTGCCCACGTGTACTTTCCTCGACCATTTCTCAATTGAACTTCCCGCACTGCCTCGGATCAGCAATTAACGCTTCATTGTACGCCGTTGACGTCACGGGGATCCGGATTCTTTACGATCGCACAAAGTATTTGAGATATCCGTTTGCAAAGTTTGTCCCGCTGATGTATCTTGTCGCATTATAACCGGACGTTATAATTTATTCGCGCGGCATAAATAAATTGACGTCGTTCTTCTTTTATTTCGCGGTCGATGATAACACCGTATCAGATCGTCGAACGTACGTCGTCGAGTTATTTATTCCACGATCGTCGCGGTTGTGATTTATTTTCAGAAGGATGTTGACGCGGGGAACTGTTTCGCGAGGCACCGTGAAATCCTGGTCGCTCGCCTTGTAAATCATTCGATCAAAGAGCGGAAGGATGCCGGGGTCATTATTTCAGCAGGTTCCGACCGAGGAATTATTAATGAGACGCGATGCTGATGCGATACAAGAGGACACCGGAGGATTTTTTAAAGGTGACATATGGGTGGCGAGCGTTCATTAAAGGCGTACAATTATTGTACAACAAAGTGTTGATTTTGTTGCGTCGATAGCGTCGCGATACAGAGAGCCGTTGAACGACTTGCTCGTTAGATCGTATCGTGTTCGACGACTCTCGCTGGTTCTTCGCGACGACGACGGTCACCGGTTGGGCAAAATATCAAATTTCAATGGCACGATAATGGTCCGATCATATTTTACCCGAAACGATGCCCATAATACGCGGGACCAAGCGACACAGCCTGGGCCCGGCTTGTTTCGTTATAAATATCAGCCGCCCAATCTTAATGTCAATCTCCGGTTCAAGCGGGCTACCGTCTTACGTGCTCGCTCGGCCGAGAACGACGAAAACTGATCGGAGGACTAACCAGCAATCCTTCCCCAAGACACCGTCTCGCTCGGCCAATTAATTCTCCGCAAGGTCCATAATAAAATCAAAACATAATGGTCGCCGTCGAACAAAAGAAATCCACTCGCGCTGCATCTTATTGTCGAGTTAGTCCGCGTGAAATGGAAATCTAAAAAATTCACTCCGCATGAACCAATTGCTATCCGAAATTATTGGTATCGCGTGCAGAGTCGCCAGATTGACCCCCCGCATTTTTTGTAGACCGTAATTTCCTAGAAAAGGAGAATATTGGGGTCAACTTTTACCGGACTCAAAATTTGTGCCTTTCTCCTATAAATTATGATGTATTTGGTATGTGATCCAGTAGATTTGTACCCGGGGCGACTGCAGATCAAATTTCGATCCTGTAGGATCAATGGTTCAGGAGTTATGCATGCTCAAAGTTGAGCTATCTGCAGTGTTTTTGACTGGTAAGGGCGCCGCCATA
The DNA here is from genome assembly GCA_963966675.1 of Lasioglossum calceatum. NCBI lineage: Eukaryota > Metazoa > Arthropoda > Insecta > Hymenoptera > Halictidae > Lasioglossum > Lasioglossum calceatum. The sequence goes on along the minus strand of OZ016539.1, from coordinate 7,268,867 downwards.
TTGGTTTGTAGTGACGACCGCGAGCCTTTTAGCGAGCAGAATAATAATTAGTTGGTTGGTGATTAGGTAAGCGGTTCGCGGTCGTCGCTACAAACCAATATGGCGGCGCCCTTACCTGTCAAAAACACTGAAAAATTCCCAACTTTGAGCAAGCATAACTCCTGAACCATTGATCCTACAGGATCAAAACTTCGATCTGCAGTCGCCCCGGGCATAAATCTGCCGGATTACATACCAAATACCATTTACAATTCAACTTTGTCCTTCAGACATATGACGTATCTTTACAAACGACAAAGATATTTAAGGTGGTCAAGTTAGGTGAAATACCCTGTAAATATCACATTTCTAATTACAGGAGGAGTCTTGTATTGAACAAGTAATTTCAAAACTGTTCGATTATCCGAACCACCTCGGGCCCGATTGCTCCGGATAATCGACGGGCCGCTGTATAAAAATACGATAAGTAAGATTATATGTTATCAGGCTTTTGAAATAATTATTCGGATACTCGAGCTGCGCTAACTGAACGAGCCTGTATGTTCGCCGGACAAGGTAACAAGTTCGAGTGGATACACGACGCGACGTGTCGCGCGTGAAAAATTACCGTCGTTTTTTTTTCCACCGTCATAATTGATCGTTAACGTAGGAATGCGTGTTGGACATCGGAAGAGACGAGGTTTATGAATACCCGAACGTGCTTGTCCGATTTAAACGAGGAATGTGTTGGTTTCCCGTAAACGGCGAGTTTATTTAGTGGGACGTTTACGAGTTCGCTTTTAGATGCAACTATCTCTAACGAGGCTCGTTGAATACCCGCCATTACCCGCAGTCTCGCAGTGTATTATTTCCGTGTTTTCGTTCGCCGTATCGCGAAGGAAGAAACCTTCCTGGCGATAAATTTTCGATCCATTTCGCGGCGATGCACTGTGCTCTAAACGTCAGTTCTAGCTCTGGCGCGAATAAATTAAAAATACCAACTAACGTAAATCTGTTAAAATTTATACTTGTATGATAGTTTGATATGTATGCTACAATAACAAAAAGCAAAATTAGTAAATCACCGTATTATTGTTGGCAAGAGACTGTCATCATTCCAGTAACCATATTTTGTTTTTCTGCGTTGGTCAATTGCTACAAATTATAACCTCAAAATATCGAGTTCTTTCTTGAAGTGTGCGTAAATTGTGTTAGTATCTTGTTATACAGGGTGGTCCATTTATTTTGAGACAGTCTATTATTACGGAAACCAGCAGGAATATGAAAAATTATTTTATATGAAATATTCTTCATATATGCACATTTTTCCATAATGGGCCTTTAAGGGTCAGATGAAGGGCAACTTCATTATTTCAAATGGAAACCCATTCGGATCCATTTTCAAGGTTATTTGGAGGTCAGTACGTATTTTTTATGGCCTCTAGCAGTCATTTTAATCTAGAACACAAGTACATATCTGAACGTGAAATTTCGAGCTCTTTCAGAATCCGTAGGCCAAAGTAGGGGTACCCATTTAAAAAATACGTACCGACCTCAAAATAACCTTGAATATGGTTCCGAAGGTCAAATACAAGGTCATGGACATATGTCCTCCATTGATCCCTGCAATTTTTATTCCAAACATTTTTACCGAATATGCTTATCTGAGAAGTTAACACCCCTGGACGGGTGGTTTTGGACACCCTGTATTTGTAGCACTTAATTATTACATTAATAAACAAGTAGTCAGTATTGTAAATTATGTTTTATTTACTTTACCCAAATATTTAAAAGTAATTAGTACACAAAATGTCAATTTTTTCCTCGCACAATAATTAATTCGCACTAGAACTGACTTCTAGACCACTGTGCGATGGTTCTCTATGGATACTGAAACGGAGCTGGAATTCCGGCATTGGGATTATGGGTTTTGTCAGTCGGACAGACGGCGAACAACCGTGTCATGTCGCGGCGAACTACCCTGTCACGGGACGCGGGCCGCGGAATTCCGAAAAACCGGCGCAGAAAAAAGGGCACCGGAGCAGAAAAGTGGACCATGCTCTCGAGCGCATTATGCAAATCAGCGGCGCGCGGCGTGTCGTTCCGGCGAGCATGACTTTGAAAAATCACCCGTGACTGTGTATATCAGAAATTCGAGCTGCGGCGGGGGTTGGGGGTGTCGAATAGGGGACCGGGGACCGGCCCGGTGGAGGGGAGAATTCGTGCGTGCCGAGCGCGACGTCTTGGTGGTGTAAGCACCGGTTGACCTTGCGAAAAATGCAAATCCTCGAGTGTCTCTTCCCGGCCGTAAAGGACGATTCAAATTATACGAGACACCGGCGTCAAGAAACTGGATCGTCGGTTTCCCTCTTGATCGTATCCTTCGCTCCCGGGAACGACATGTTAATTTCCGCGCGACAAACTGCGACGCCCTATCTCCGGGAAAAAGTGCCAGGAATTTTGTTTTCGGGTTCAGTCGGTCGCACGACCAGCGCAGCGTCTGTCCTAGATATTTCCCTCGGCCCGTGCTTCCACGGTAATTGGACCGTACACGCAAATGCGTACACATTTTGAAAAATTTTAGCAAAAAGTAGTTACAATTTTTGTTCATAAAATTTTTCCATATTATTAGAAATAACGGAAATATTCCAGATGTGCATAGTTTTTGCCCTACCCTCTATGCAAAACTTACACGGTATAGAGGTGGGCATTTTGTGACATAAACATTTTCTGCGTGGGTGGAGGCATAGAGGAGATTTCAAGGTCACCTTGAATTTTTTAATGGAAACACCTACTTTCTATATCATGAATCGATAGACTATCGAATTCTGAGTAAAAATGTATTGACCTTCATATGTCCCAAACCTAATAGTTAACAAGATATTATCGAAACAATTTTCGTTTTTCTTTGGATAATATCTCGTTAACTATTAGATTTATATCTATGACATAAAAAATAGGACATTCCATTTGAAAAAATAAAGTTGACCTTGGAATGACCTTGAAAACATGATGAAAATTTAAAATGGATATGACTGCTGGATCAGCCCCTCCTTGACATAAACTTTTTATTTGAAATATTTTGTTCTCTGGAATTTAGTTTTCCAGATATTCCAGGTGGTCACGATAAACGCCCCACCCTGTACAGCTATTGGAGAACATACAGGGTGTCCCAAAAATCCTTCAACTTCCAGGGATCCGTTCCTGAGATCATTTGAAGCAACTTTTTCCTTTGCACAAATGGCGTCCGCGGCTTTGTTAAGGAGTTATTAACGAAAAACACCGGCCAATCAGAGCGCGGCTACAACTGAGTGGGGCTCTGGCGTTGGCTAAGCCGGAATCCGTTTATAGTAGGCGCGCTCTGATTGGCCGGTGTTTTTCGTTAATAACTCCTTAACGAAGCCGTGGACGCCATTTCTGCAAAGGAAAATGTTGCTTCAAATGATCTCAGGAACCTGCCATTTCCGGACGTTGAAGGAATTTTGAGACACCCTGTATATTTCAGAGAAATAATTTCCGACGGCTTCATCAATAGCACACTAAAATTTTAACCTTTTTTGAACCATCGGAGACTGTCCTTTCGAGATCTCTCGTTCGCTGGTTCGGATAATTGAAAGTTCGGATAGTCGACGCTCGTACTGTAAGTACGTATTTACATACTTATAGTATTGTTTATGCGCCCCATGGAAATTCATTTGAATCGATTACTTGTTCCCGTTCGATGTCTGGGAAAGATTCGCGTTCGCTCGAAAAATAATTTCGATGCAAATGCTCGATCTCGATACCAATAACCAATCGACATGCGTTTTTACTGCGACAGAGGCCCATCAGATTAAGAGGTATTAACAGTTCGGTGCGGAAATTCATTTGTTTGGGTCCACCGAAGTATTCATCGAGAAAAATCGACTTTTTCTCGGCATATCGCGCGGATCGATGTTCGTCTCGTTTGTGGGCGTATCGCGCGTAAATAGTCGGCCGAACTATGCGACATCGTCTCACGAAGATTCTGTTCAGCATCGGGCTGATGATTCCCGCTTTATCAACTCGTTTCTCAACGCTGGAACTACCAAACCAGTCAAAACAACTGGTTCTACATCGTTTTATTTCGCCATTATCGACGTTATCAAGGTGCTTTTTGCGAGGAAATATCGAATCTTTATTTCGATACATATTCTATCAACAGGTTGTGTGCCGTTCCGTAAAATTTTCCAAAAAGTCGAGAGAATTTAATGAATGAAACTAAAACTGGAATGACCAAATTTATTAACTGGTTACTATGGAATTTATAATCTGGGAAGACAAAATTTATTACTAAATAAAAATGTATTTATTACGGTTGGTTAAAGAATAGTGGACGACTCAAGGACTTCTGATGGTCAACTTTGATTTTCTAAACGGGACCGTATATTTTTCTGTGCATCAATCAACGCAGCTTCTTATTCCCCAAAAAAGGCATCAACCTATGTGTGTGACAAAATTATTAGTGTAGAAGTTATTTATTTATACGGTTAGGAGCAAAACTGATCACACATTTTTATGAATGGACCAAACGTCTTGAATTTCTCTGTAAGGCTAGAAGAATTAGTTTAGTAAATGACGTCTAGAAGATATGTTGAAAAAATGCATTTGGTCGGAATTGCGAAAAACAATAGTACAAATTGATTTTTACGCCTTTGTTAGCTGGGCCAAAAACGAAAATTTAAAAGATGTGTGTGATCAACTCGTATAAATTATGTACGCTCTGAAAATTTCATTGAAATTGGTTGATTGGTTTACGAGTTATAAACGATCAAAAGTGGTAAAAATTGCAATTTTTCAAGATTTTCAGCCTTGCCACTTTTGATCGTTTATAACTCGTAAACCAATCAACCAATTTCAATGAAATTTTCGGAGCGGATATAATTTATCCAAGTTGACCAAACGCATCTTTTAAATTTTCGTTACTGGCCCAGGTAAAAATGTCGTAAAAATCAATTTTGACCAAATGCATTTTTTCAACATTATTTTAGTAAATTCAATTCGTTTGACCCATTCATAAAAAAGTTATTCTGATTTACGTCACGTGCCACACTCTTCTAAGTCACGTGCCTCACTCCACTAAGTCACTCTCCCAGCATCGAAAATTCCACACATTTTTCTCGCTTAAAATCTACCGGTACTCTTCTGCTCTCCAGCATGGGTTTAAGAATGACAACTTCTTCAGCACACAAGGAACCGCTAATTGCCGTGGTTCCTTACGCGTTTAAATCATTAAGGGTGAGGGGGGGGGCTGATTTATGCACGCCACCGCGTCAGACGAACAAAGGTACGCCTTTATTTGCTCCGAAGCCCGACCGCATTCAATTGCAGGTGCAATTTGATCGCAATCTGAATATACTGGCGCGAACAATAATTGGCTTTCGATTATGATATACGGGACAAAATAATTCGAGCGAAATTGAACCGATCGGCCAGCTCGCCCCAATGCCATGATTCATCCTTGATTCGAAAGCTAACCACCACAATCTTTGTACCTCCGGTTAGTGCTATCATCACCGAGTAGTGAACTCTTGCGAGTAAGGTCCCCTCGGCGAAATTTTCTTATTTGCAGTGGCCCACAAAAGTGTTCCTACACCCTTTAAAATGGAATAACTTTTTTATAATTGTACCAGACGACCTGTTGTTTTGTAAGCAATTAGAAGCATTGATTTACTAAATGATGTGCAATAAAAAAGTTTCAAAGAATTATAATTTACAAGGTTACATGCAAAAATAAAAAAGACATTTTTTAAAACTTTTTTGTTTGGGCTCTCAATGAAAATTTAAAATATATGTTTTGTAGATATATGTTAGTTATACACATACTGAAAATTTCATCGAAATTGGTTTACGCAGGAAAAAACGACACGCATTGAAAGATGTACGATTCTGTGGATTTTAAGCAGAAATTGATCAAAAGTGAAAAACTAGGATTTTCACCATTTTTAACCGCTTGTAGCTCGTGTGCGTCTCGATCGATTTCGTTGAAATTTTCAGTATATGTAAAACTAACATAGATCTACAAAACATACACTTTAAATTTTCATTAAGGGCCAAAATAAAAAAGTTTTAAAAAATGCCTTTTTTATTTTTGCATGTAACCTTGTATAATATTTTATTATTGTTATATACGGACCGAGGTCCTTTTATACAAATGTTTACAGTCGTTTACAGTAGAACTGATAAAAACATAAAGAAAATAACAAAAAAAGTCAACCCAAAATTTACGTAAGAAGGGACAAGCGCAAAACTAAACAAATACAGGTGCGATATTAACAAATAATCTTGCGTAATTTTCTTTTGAATGCCAGTAACGCGCCATTAAAAAAAAATCAATATAAAAATATTATAGTTTCTGGAAAGTTTTTTTCATACATCATTTAGTAAACCAATGCTTCTAATTGCTTACAAAACATCAGGTCTTTTGGTACAATTATAAAAAGTTATTCTGTTTTAAAGGGCGTACGAACACTTTTGTGGGCCACTATGCGATCGATCCACAATTATCGAGATAATTCACGGAGAATGGTACAGGGTGTAGAGAAATGTTTGGTCTGAAAAATTTCCGCGCAGCAGTTAAAACAGCGACGTAAAATAAATTGAAAAAAACAAAAAGAAAATTGACCTCGACCTTGAAACTCAAGACGTACTTGTTTCGCCATCGTTTAAATACTTTCTACGGAGTTAATGATCTTTCCCGATTGCGAAACTGCGCGAAAGCGCGAGAAGACTCGACTAATCGAAGCCGTTAAAGCGAAACGACACGGAGGATATTCGGGTAAACGAGGTTCGGATAGTCGAGTCCCTCTACCGCGTGTTAAAATCTGGTGTGATATTTTTGGCCCGGAGGTGTGCCTACTTTATCAAGCCCTGTAATTGCCTGGGCAGAAGGTTAAACCTTCGACTGGTTTCCGTCGACGAAAAGAAACGGTCGAAAGGGAGTGGAGTCGTAAAAAATTTCGATCAGCCGGTCCTTTTTCTCTTCCCCTAACGACACCCACTCCAAAAATGGGTCCCTAACCGCATACCACGACCGCTTAACTTTTTAGTACGACGACGCATTGACATTTACTGCCTGGCCGTCGCGGTCCAGCCGAAAGAAATGCGCATTCGAGTGCGCAACGATAATGCAGGCGAAACGCGCGCGCACGCGCGCGCGCCTCCGCCATAATTGCCCTTTCATTATACGTCGGTTTAATCTGTTTTATGTGACGTTTCAATTTCGTATATCATGCGTGGGTCCGAGAGCGGGCGCGCCACTGCCGCGAAGAATACTCGTCGGGACCGTGAATGCCTCCGCTAATCGAGATTTGTGAATTAACCCAACAAATGGCTGGATTGATTGTCTACGGTCACGATAACTCCGGCATCCCAGTCTCTCGATGCAGATCTGCACCGTGAAAACCTCATATTATAATATCAAATTGTTTAGCTTGTTTTATCCTTACTCGACTATTAATCTATTTTCAAAAAGGACTTGGCAAAATCCCACGCTCTTATTGCATGCGTACTCTTGATTAAATAATGTCCTGATGATAAATTAGGGCCCGCACAATTAATTTCCTTCGCCCCTGAGTATAGACTACATCTGCGGTTACGCAGCACCAATGCAAACGTGTAAACATGCATCAGGGGCGAGCACACGACCGACAATCGGTACAACTAGTATCGCAACAACTAGTTTGTTATTCAAATAGAGAGACTATTTCTCCAAATAGATATTTTATTAAATGAATGTCTCTATAAATATTTTGGACACCCACCGCAGTAGAATATGTACTCATTCATAACTTTTTTTACGAATGGACCAAACGAGTTCAATTTCTCTGTAAGGCTAGAAGAATTAGTTTAGTAAATGACGTTTAAAAAATATGTTGAAAAAGTGCACTTTGTCGGAATTGTGAAAAACAAGTAAAAATTGATTTTTACGACTTTTTTAGCTGGGCCAATAATTTAGTTTGGTCAACTTGTATGAATGACGCTCCGAAAATTTCATTGAAATTGGTTAATTGGTTTACGAGTTATAAACGATCAAAAGTGGCGAAAATTTCGATTTCTCAAGATTTACGGGCTTTACCACTTTTAATCGTTTATAACTCGTAAACCAATGAACCAACTTCAATGAAATTTTCGGAGCGTATATAATTTATACAAGTTGACCAAACGCATCTTTTAAATTTTCGTTATTGGCCAACCTAAAACAGTCGTAAAAATCAATTTTTACTATTTAAACTAATTCTTCTAGCCTTACAGTCAAATTGAAGTCGTTTGGTCCATTCATAAAAAAGTGATTCTGATTGTGTGTGATCAGTTTTGCTCTTAACTGTATATTTCTACCTCGAAAACTATCTTATTTTTAACTCTTATAACTACATTTATATCTACTTATTTTTGTACGTATTGCAGTACATGAAAAGACTATAAAATGAATGACTACTGTATTATTTTGTGTAAGTGTACCTCGTCCTCGTCTCCGGTGAAAGCCATCATCGTTCCAGTGCAGAGTGTCGTTACCTTACGGTACGCAAACTGAACTGATTTCAGAGTAACCGACCGAGTCCCGAACGATAACGATTTATAACAACAAACTTAATATGCCCTGCACTTTCGCGGCACAATTTCCGATTTTGATCAACGATTTTGATAAAAAAAACGAGACATAAAAGTCGAGCTAACCCCTCGTTAACTTAATCGAATGCGACTACATTACCACTGGATCTAGTATCCGAACATTTCCCACAAAGTCGGTAATGCAGAACCGCAAACAGAAAAATGCATTGCATGCAATTTAAAAAAATGGTGCTATCAGAAGATGCATTAACCCTGGAATCTAATCATTTTTTAAAATTAGTACGACAGTGTGCAGGGTGTCCCAAAAAATTATCTCCTTAAAAATGGTGGTTGCTAAAGGTCATTTCAACAAAGCCTCGGAGAACATTTCCGCAAAGGGAAAACAGACTGTAAATAACCTGAAGAATTATCACCTTCAAGGAAGTGCATTTTTGAGACACCCTGTACTTCTGAATTGATACAATTAATTATTGCCTCTGGGAAACTAATACCCGATCATTTATCGAGACTTTCCAACACTGGTACGCTATTTGTCTTAATTTGTTAGGTATTCCGATCTTAACGAACGGCCGTGTACGTCACGAGTTAAAAGTCTCGAGTGCGAACGTTCGGATAGTACAGCGAGCTGTTGCAATAAACTATGATTTGTATGCTTTTGCTACGAAGAAATCCTGGAGCAATTTTATCGAATACTTCTGTTCCAGTGGCGGCTCAAGTCAAGTGGAGGCCCAAGCGGTAAAAATTTTGGGACCCTCAAACTCCAGTTAGAAATAAAAGTTGCAAGAAAACCCTAATAATCTTGTAAAAAAAACGAATTCTGCGAAATTCGGGGTCCTATGGTATTCGGGGCCCTATGATATCTGGGCCCTATGATATCCGGGCCCTATGATATCTGGGCCCTATGGTATTCGGGGCCTATGGTATCTCGGGGGGACGCGGCCGCTTAGTCCGCTTACCGTTAAACCCGCCGCTGTTCGATAAATTCGCTTTCTTGTGGCCGATGACGCGAATCGCGGGTCACCCTGTATGCATATAACGGGGAAGTCTGACGCAGGAATTGGAACGTTAGAAATGTGTGACGCGCGGTAGCAAGCCGGTCGAACAATGTCAGTCCTGTCGACTGGCAAGTACGAGCGAAGGATGTTTACAGGCGAAAACAACGAAAGTGAACGCACGCGTTACAGTAGCAGGGAACGTTGACGCTAATATCCGATCGTGTCCCACGTAACGGGGTTGCGTAAGGAAAATAAGCCCGTGTGTCCCTTCGACGGACGAACACACCGGGCTCTTCCGAATGCGACGTAACGAAAACATCGCTCTCCTCGATCGACCCGTTTATCATTCCGTGAATACAAATTCCGGAGCACCGTCCTTTCTTACTTTCACTGCAACTGGGCACCTTCGCGACAAACGCATTTCAATCACGACCGCTCGGAAATCGTTCCTCGATTTTACAAATCGTAAACTCCACCCATCGAATATTCACAAGCTATCTGCTATGGATTTGCTATGAATTTGACATCAAAACTTCTCCAAATCTCTTTCCGCATTAGACTACTTGAGTGCAAACTTTGCAGGCGGAATTCCACGCCAAATCGAGGGCAAACCTTGCCCTCATGCAGAGGGCAGGTCGGTCGCACCATGAGCGGACCTAACCTTGCTTTAGGAGTAAATATCTAAATCAGGGGCTCCCAAAGGGGACGAGGTGGACACCTTGGGGGTCGATGGAATTTTAAAAAGGGTCTATAGCATTTCAGAGGTCTATTGGGGGTCGATGATAAATCTTTCTGTTTTAAAATTTTATTTAACACTAAAGCTACCGAGCCCTAAAAGTAACTGGTACATGTTGCCTTATAAAAATTACAAGATTGATTTCATTTAGACTTTGTGCAGCTCCAATGTTATAATATATACTCCACTAAAGGTATTTATGAAATTATTTTTATTATATCAATAATCGTAAAATAAAAAATCTGGAACTTTAGTGTTAATTCTTAAGGAATGTAATTACTAATAATTACATTCCTTATTCTTATCTAAATAAGACTTTCCGTTTTAATATGTATAAATATAATATACTTCCAGGTAGCAGGTACCTGGTACTATATATGGTAGGTACTTATTTCATTGAATAAAAATTTATTTATGTTGGAGTGATGTAAAGTTCCATGTACCCCTCTTATATAGAAAGTGGAGTGCGAGTAATTGAAGGTTAATTTCAACCTTTTAAAAAAAAAGGTGATTAACGAATACGAAGAACATTTTTGTACAAGGCAGTGCTGTCGAAGAAAAGGAAAATGGTATGTTGCGCAACACGAAAGTATAGTCTCAAAAGATGTGTCTAAACGTGAAAGCTGTTTCTGCAGAAATTGATTCTCACGAATCGACCGCTCGAGTTGCAAGATTGCCAAAGGAGCGTATATTTCACTCTGCTGAACGCTATAATGCCCTTAATGCTCGCTATAAATGTCAAGAAGTTCTCTTGTATTATCAAGAAGTATCCCGTTCCGCTGGCCATTTGTATAAGTATAATCATATATTTTTCAAATCTTGGAACTGTTTGCTTTTTTCCCTAAAATCAGGGCCACCCTATCCACAGGGTGAAACAGGCTATAGCTCCGAAGCAGCAATTTTAATTTAATATATTAACTTTTTCTACTTCTGAATTTTTTGTAAAATTTTGTCGGTCCCGGTTCCCCTCCCGTGTACTTTCTTACAAAGAGGGGCGCATTACTGTTGGTACCCCATAGGTGCTAAATATCCTAGAACGGCCCTGTTTAAAATGACGGTTTTACCAATACCAATGTTTAATTATTCCCTGCCAAATAAAGAATAGGTTGTCTACGCTTGAGCGGATACGAAAAATCGAAAACTGAAAACCGGAGACAGGTCATGCTCCGCGGCGACTGAAAATTGGTGCGGTAGAAATGTTCAAAGTTGCGGTTCGGTGCGGTGAACTCGCGCAGTTGGATCGCCGCGAGGTTGAGGCGGTGGTCGGGCCCATGGTCGGGCCCATGGGCGGGCCCCGCCGCCGCCGCCGCTCCCGAAGGGGACCTATATAAGTTGAGTCGCGGCCGGTGTAACGCGATCCTATAATACAATCGCGTCTGCCTCATCAGCCACCAGACATGCGACTTCCCGTGAGTACTCCTCGACTTTTTTCTCGCTCTTACACCATCGAACCAAATTCATATTTCGGGACCAGACGTTGCACCTTCTCCATAAACTAGTGGCATCTATCACCCGCGCTAAAGAACAATCACAGTCCCCAAAACCTAGCATTGTTTACTGACACTTTGAACCGTTAATCAGCTAGGTTGAAGACTTTGCTCTATTGAGCAATAGAGTGAATAAATTCTTTCCGAGATTCATATTGTTCGTGCATTGTTTACCGCGCGCCTGGATTGTTAAACAAAGTGAGAACGCAACGTTTTAGAATTAAGATCAGTGCCGGATAAACGGGCTGGGTTGCTCGGCGACACGGTTCAGCGGAAGTGGCATTTGAGTTTTCTCGATCTGCATGTATGCACGCGCAACCTCACGCCAGTGACCCGCGCGCAGTGACTCGTAACATAAATAAACACAATCGCCGGGACGCGGAGAGGTCGGAATATTTCGGATGTGCCGGGGCTTATCTTTGTTTACTAAAACTTCTCTTCTCCTTCGAGCAAGCCTCCGCGAAGGTGGAAATGTCAAACGCGCAACCGTGGCTGCGAACTTTTTGCATCCCGGACGAGGTTATTGGAAAGTGATTCGAGTGCCAACTGTTTTATGCAAACTTCTGTCGCCAGGTACTGTCTCTCTTGTTTTGCGGTGGCCTTGCGCTCGCTCAGCACAACCAGTACCAAGTGACCACACCGGTGCCCATTTTGAAACAAATCAACAAGTAAGTGCGGTTCATTATCTCGCTTCCTTCTTATGTTTTATTCGACTGCGGTGTCTACGATCGCTGAGGAAATTGTGAAAATTAGTTGGCTGCGTGGAAGCGCGCCAGGTGGCGTAATTTATGGAAAGTGGCGGTTGGGCAATCGGCGACTGCGGACGCCGCGTTCAACCCTCGAGTGGGCGTGTCGTTTCGCAAGGGGATCCGTTTGTCCGCAATATCAAGGCCAAACACATGCCTTACTTCGGGTCTGCGATAAACACAGCCCATCATTATACTCTGCTTTCACGCGTTTTTGTCATTTCTCGGAAAGCTGTGACGTAAGCTCGAGGCGTAGCATTCTGTAGAGTTGGCCCGGGCCACTTCTTTCCCGGCCCTGGTACCAGTGCTCCAGTTCCCCCGCTATGCCTCCTGTATCCACTCCTGATCTCCCCAACCTTCTCCTACACCAGTGTCACCAAACCAGGGGAGTTCACTCGAATTAAGGGGAACACAGTTACCCCCTCTCTGCCAACGCGAGTTGGGGGCCAGTCTTAATCTGGGGACACTGACCTACCCTCCACGGGAGTTTGGTTAGGAACCCAGCGAGTGTTGCAGCAATTTCGTTGCTATTCGTTCCTCGTACTTCCAGACACAACGAAGATGGCAGCTACAGCTACGGCTACGAGGCAGCGGACGGCTCCTACAAGATCGAGTCGAAACACGCGACCGGGGAGGTCTACGGCAAGTACGGATTCGTTGACGACACCGGAAGCATTCGCGAGGTCGAATACGGAGCGTCCAGACGCGGTTTCGAGCCGGCCGGGGCTGGGATAAACGTCCCCCCGCCGACCCTAACCGGGAACAGCATCGCCAACCCCAACGAACCGGAAGACGACGGACAGTACAGAGAGGATCCCTCGGTTTACTACACCGACCCTCGATTCACCAACGGGGAACGCTACGCGCCTGTCCCTCGGCAACCCATTCAGCAGCAGACGCCACGACCGCTTCCAGCACCGATCTACACTCCTCCCAGGTGGGTTGTCTTGAAAGTTTCACTCGCCTCGTGATGGAGGACCCCTTTCCTTATCGTTCTATGTCATGTGAAGGGAGGTCCTCAAGGTTACCGTAACACCAAGTGAGGGGCTCCCCAAATTGAGAGTACACTCTAAAGGTGCTTTTACGGCGGGCCTCCGCGGCCCGGGCCGCCGGGGCCTTTTCTCGTAAATTTTCGTGCGGGTCGACAGGCCCGCTGTTCCCCGCTATGCGTGGCAGAAAAAAAAAGGTTTCGTCTCTTCACGGTTACTTACAAAATGAAGGTATCCTACCGCCTTAGAGGGAAGCTAATGTTTACCTAAACGAACCGTGAAGAGACCTCTTTTTCTGCCACGCACAGCAGGGAACAGCGCGCCTGTCGACCCGCACGAAAATTTACGAGAAAAGGCCCCGGCGGCCAAGGCCGCGGAGGCCCGCCGTAGAAGCACCTTTAAACTCTTCACTGGCCCCGGTAGCCTCTCCCTTTTGTTGAGAATAGTTAGAACCACCCGGAAACTATACTTGGGCCAAATGGAAGTCCCCGTAGTTGCTGTTGATTGTCCATTTCGATTTCGAAACGGGAAAAAGAACGTACCTCCGGTGTTCTAGACTAGAATGTTCCCTCGAGGGAACTCTCCGAACGTCAAGTACAAGAGTGTAGCGGCGAGCCGCGCAAATGTCAAGTGAATCCCATTGGAAAGTGCAGGGAAGAACGTGACTTGCTCAACCTCTCCGGTTACTCTTTAACTCGCGGGAAATAATCAGCGGAATTAACAGACAGGATCTGTTTGCCGGTGCTTCAGGTATCCTCCTCGGCTGCAGTATCAGCCACAGCCGCAGCCACAGCCTCAGCCTCAGCCTCCGCGCCAGTACCAGCCGAGGCCGCAGTACCAACCGGAATACGAACCGCAGTACCGATCTCAGTACCAACCGCAATATCAGGGCCAACAGCAGCGGTCTACTTACCCAGCTGCTCCGCTACAAAGTGGACTTCAAGGTCGCCCGGCACCCAATGCTGATCCCAATGCCGGGTTAGCCTCTTACACGGTTAATTACAGGCGATAGACGTCTCCCTCTCTCGGTCGATCTAGCGTGACCACGTGTAAATAATGCGTTGTCCGCGCCGAATTACGGCGCACCTTTCTTCTGTAGATCTTCAGCTAGGGCCAGTTGTTAAGCGTCTTCGTTCAATTCTTTAAAACTCATCGACACACGCTCGCACGTTCAGGACTCGTTGCCGAGCTCTCTGTCGTTATCGTCGAAGGATCTCCCGTGCTGCTCGCGCTAATCGGGCCATCTCTTTCATACCGGGAGCACGATTTCGACTGGCCGCAAGTTAGCCTGATCGTTCGGGAGCTGTTCAATACCTCAACCGACGCGAGAACACGGATTTCGTTACGCCATCGAATGCGCAAATATTTAACCATCAAAAGGTGACACCAAGTCATCTCGCATTTCGCTTGCCCGCTACGCGCTCCGTACAACGTGGTACAGTTATCGTGGCTCTTATCTTGCACTCGTTGAATCTTTATACGTAGTTCCTCCGTGAAACTCTACCTCTCTTTCGCTCTTTTTTTTTTACCTGTTTCTCTACCTCTTAAGCTTTCATCACTCGCTTGTACGTGTCTCTGGCGCGAGCTCCTCTAGCATTCTCTGACTTAATGCTCAAAACGTTGCGGCTCAGATTACTTCTTTGCGGTAGGAGATACTAGTTTGCATCTTATCGCCTTTCGCATGCTGAAATTTTAAACGGATCGACTTGGAACGGGCTTACCCGGGTAGTTTCTTCCCCGCTGTTGCTTCACCACTCCCACTGCCAGTGTGCCGGTCAGTGTCGCCATATGGCACCGAAACGGGTGCCAAATTCTCGGAAATACTCCTCCTTTTCCCCTTCCACTATCCCATTCCAGCACCGTGCGCCGTAGACCCAGTGTTGCCAGATCGAGAAAATCGAGGGGAATACAAGCACCCCCTCTCTGATGACCAGACCGGTCTACGGCACGAGCACCGTGGTCTACAGTCTTAGTGGGGGACGTTGGAGTGTGCGCATGGTGCTGGAATGGGATAGTGGAAGGGGAAAAGGAGGAGAGGAAAGAGATGTCCATTTGGGCATCTTCTGGCGATACTGCGTAGACCACGGTGCCCGTGCCGCGTACTGGTCTGGTCCAGGGCTACCATATTTTTCTCTCGCCAGGCCCCTTACCCTTCCGCCTCTCGCCATGCCGTGCACCGTACCTCGTCTTTCCACTCTTCCCACTATCGCTGGCGGAAGCCTCCCACTCTTCCCACTAGTTGCTGACGCGACCGTACGCAAGCGTGTCGCCAGCGTTAGTGGGAAGAGTGCAAAGACGAGGTACGGTGCACGGCATGGCGAGAGGCGGAAGGGTAAGGGGCCTGGCTAGAGAAAAAAATGGTAGCCCTGGTCTGGTCAGCAGAGAAGGGGTACATCATTTCACCGCGATTCCCCTCATTTGGCGACACTGGTACCGGTTCCCCCACTGTCAACTATTTCGTGTTTCCCCTACCTCCTTCTATTCCGGATCTTCGACACAGGAGTGGGATGAGGAGTCTGCAACTAGCGAGCCGCAAGTTGCCCAGGCCTGGATTGAAGGTCGAACGGTATAAAGCACGCCTAGCTCCTGAAAAGAATCGTTCAACGTATCATTGTTATATTTAATCATTGTACTCGAACGATAATTGTGCCCGTAATTATGAAAGTGGTCTGATTGTGAGTCATATATTTCTTGTTTCAAGGTGTTTAAAGGAAAAAGATATATTTAAAGTATATATTAAAAGTAATTAATAGACTGCGTATTTTTATGCAAAATAAAAAGTTTCTACCTGAATATCAACAAACTGGGCTGAAATAAAAATATAATTTCTTTTTTAAAATGATTAATAGGTTGAACAAGATATAACAGTAGCATTGAATTCGTCTAATGTTTTTGCTGTTTTAGATTACACTTACTCATTTTTGTGTTAGTTAGATTACACTTATGCATTTTTAAATGCATAAAATCCGCAGTCTAGTAATTAATATATGCATTATACAAATATATTGACAATTATGCCATTACTATTATTAAAGCATTATCTATCAGATAAATTTTGACAATATCAAGAATTAATTCAGTTTAAAATAATGCGATGTGAAATAAGAGGTAGACTCTTTTTAAATTTTGACTTGGACCACTTTCATAATTATGAGTACAATTAACCACTGGGTTATCAGTCGACTGCGGATTACACGGGTCTATGAGAAAAATGAATAGGCGAAATTTAAAGCAGTAAAAAAATTAATTAATGTTGTAAAATTGTTGAAAAGAAATTCATTGTAACTGGCCACAAACTTGATTTCGCCTGAAGGTCCGCAGTCAACTTATCGCACGTGGTAGCAGAAATACATTTCGAAAAAGAGACCGTTCGATCGCGGAAGGGTTGAGCCGCGCATAAATAAATTCTTCCGCGTGGCCGTTCGACGGGGTGAACAATTTGCGTAGTATGCCTGCGAGAATTGGAATGCCGATCGCGTTAATCATCGCGTCGCTGGCAATTACGAATGCAGTCATGGGTGAACTTGACTGGATGGTAAAAAATCTCGCGATGTTGGAATAACATCTAGCGGCCTTCGCGAGATATCGATCGAATGATGCAAGTAAACGACCCGTCCCGACGCGTTCGACCCCAGAAACGCCAACCAGTCTGCATAATATCGCGACGAGTCGATTAGAATTGTAAATACTTTCCGCGTCTGAATATTATCAGGATTGCACACGCGGCCGACCAGGGTGTAGCGCTCGAAAGCTGGGCGATGCAGTTTCTTCTAGCACGATCATTGTGAAATTCTGAGGTCGGAGGAGAGATCTTGGTGTGAATATTGCACTCGTGTTTAATATAGATTGTAATAAAGTGTTTGCGAAAAAATTCATCCAATCTGTTGTTTCCATTTCTTGGGGAGAGACGGGGAAAATTGCGAAGTCCAAAGAAGTAAATTTTCAGGAGGCGAAAAAAACGGTTTAGGGTCTGTTCACACTGGAATATTTCCGGCCGGATGTAGATCTACGGTAGGCCTACATACTTCCATTAAAATGTATTGAAAAATATCTGTCTGGTCGGGGATATCCGGTCGGAAATATTCCAGTATGAACAGACCCTTAAAGCGAAACTATTTTGCTTTACAGCGCAGTTTTCAACTTCTGATATTGTAGCACTACTACCTAACAGCTTGTCGCTGAACTATTACCCTCAAACCGTAGAGAATGAAGTATTTAAACCCAATTTTCATTTTAAAAAAATGGACCTAGGCAGTTTCCATATGAGGTGATATACGACGATACTCGGTGCTCCCCGAGGCTCCCCCGCTCCTGATAGGCGGGTATACCCACTAACTGCACCACAGTGACCGTCCCTAGATTAATTGGGAAGATTCGATACCGTTTGAGGACTTTTGACCACCAAGGAGAAATGCGAACAGTGGGACAGTGTCGCCAGATAGACGCCCAAACGGATGTCACGTACTCCCCTCCTTTCTCCTTCCACTATCCCATTCCAGCACCATGCGCACAGGCTCGATCCCCGTCGCGCACGCGCAACGTGTCACATATTACTCTAGTCATCAGAGAGGGGGTACATCACCTCACCGTGATTCCCTTCATCTGGCATCGCTGCAGTGCAGTGTCGCCAGATCGAGGAAATCGAGGGGAATACAGTTTACCCCCTCCCTGATAACCAGACCAGTCTACGGCCCGGGCACCGTGGTCTACGGTCTCAGCGGATGACGTTGGAGTGTGCGCATGGTGCTGGAATGGGATAGTGGAAGGAGAAAAGGAGGAGAGGAAAGAGATATCCACTTGGATATCTTCTGGCATCACTGCAGTGGGGCCCTTGGTGTTCTTCATCTCTCGAACCAAGTGTAGTCGTTGCAAAGGGGCGGTCCATTGACCGTCCTGGGCGTGGACTGTTTTTTAGTGGGTAGTGGGGGGACCGACCATCCGTCTCTCTGAGTCCCACACTACTCTGGGGTGTACGCAAATGTATTTTTTCCACCACACCTAAAATAAAAGAAGGTTAATTGGGGAGAGGGCCAAGATCTCGAACCGAACGCCACTGGCCCCCCTCCCACCTGATGACATCCCCGAGGGGAATGCAACTCCCTCCATGGTGCAATAATCCTCGATGCAGCATAACCGTAACTTTTTTACCGTTCGATGCAACGACGCGCCCCGCGTTCGATTCCCATGGAGAAAGGAAAAGTAGTCCAGAGTTTTTAATACACCGTTCTGCTCACCGAAATGAACGGCCTTGTCCGCATAAACGAAAGCCTCGGACGCTACGGATGCCGTACCACTGCAAACATATAGGGTACACGTATACATATTCCATACATAATACACACCTACATGTATACCATACCGTGGAAGTTTTCGCAGCGGTTTCAGCCACACCCAGGAATTTCATCCGCGCTCTTTGACCATCGGATGCATTGTGCAATTATCTGGGGCACCTGTAGGTGAAACTTCCTCGCAGCGTTTCTGGACGCGGTTGTATCTTCGCGCGGATAAAGGTCGGTTCATCTTAGCCAGTCCGGGCCAGTCGGACAGAACCTTAACACGTACCCTGGTTGGGTATCCAGTATTTTAGCTTTTTGGAAAATACTGGACCACCAACTGAATAACTTTATGAGAAAAACGTAGAATTTAGATCTTCGATCTTGGTTTGTGCTCGGGGCCCCCTTCTGCTTGGGGCCTCGGGCATTTGCCCCAGTTGCCCATGGGGTAACGCGCCACTGTGGATACTATATTATTACTCCGATTTTGTATCCAGTATTTTAGCTTTTTGGAAAATACTGGACCGCCAACTGAATAACTTTATGAGAAAAACGTAGAATTTGGATCTTGGATCTTGGTTTGTGCTCGGGGCCCCCTTTTGATTGGGGCCTCGGGCATTTGCTCCAGTTGCCCATGGGGTAACGCGCCACTGTGGATACTATATTATTACTCCGATTTTGTATCCAGTATTTTAGCTTTTTGGAAAATACTGGACCACCAACTGAATAACTTTATGAGAAAAACGTAGAATTTGGATCTTGGATCTTGGTTTGTGCTCGGGGCCCCCTTTTGATTGGGGCCTCGGGCATTTGCTCCAGTTGCCCATGGGGTAACGCGCCACTGTGGATACTATATTATTACTCCGATTTTGTATCCAGTATTTTAGCTTTTTGGAAAATACTGGACCACCAACTGAATAACTTTGTCAGAAAAACGTAGAATTTGGATCTTGGATCTTGGTTTGTGCTCGGGGCCCCCTTTTGATTGGGGCCTCGGGCATTTGCCCCAGTTGCCCATGGGGTAACGCGCCACTGTGGATACTATATTATTACTCCGATTTTGTATCCAGTATTTTAGCTTTTTGGAAAATACTGGACCACCAAACTGAATAACTTTATGAGAAAAACGTAGAATTTGGATCTTGGATCTTGGTTTGTGCTCGGGGCCCCCTTTTGATTGGGGCCTCGGGCATTTGCCCCAGTTGCACATGGGGTAACGCGCCACTGTGGATACTATATTATTACTCCGATTTTGTATCTAGTATTTTAGCTTTTTGGAAAATACTGGACCACCGACTGAATAACTTTATGAGAAAAACGTAGAATTTAGATCTTGGATCTTGGTTTGTGTTCGGGGCCCCCTTTTGATTGGGGCCTCGTATGGGTCATACTATATTATTACTCCGATTTTGTATCCAGTATTTTAGCTTTTTGGGAAATACTGGATACAAAAGCAGGGTAGTATGTCGGACTAGCCCGGACTGGCTAAGATAAACCGACCTTAAATCGTCGTTCGGACGCAAGAAATTGACCCGGCGTTAGCAGAATGTCCGAGGCCGCGTTGCTAGCTATCGACGAGTCGTTTCATCGTGGTAGCTCGCGGAAAAATTGCTCACCGCCGCTGTAACGTCGCTTCTGTAATCGCCGTTGACCTGTAATCACGGGAAACGATCATGGGAGTTATGAAACCCTAAAGAGCACCGTTTGAACCGTGAAATTCGTAGCCACCTAACTTTCTTTTTCTTCCAGTGTCCTTACCCGGAGTCGCCGGATGAGGGGACGGCCGAGGAATCGAGGGGAGAAGTTATCCCCTCTCCGCCAGTACCCGGATTAGTCACAACAGATAACTGAAGAATCATTTGAAGTCGTCATGTTACCAGGCTCGCCCTGGTAATTATCTGGTAATGTCACCGGGTAATTATTGTACACCCCGTATCTGAAAAGTTCAACCGCACTCGCTGGCCCCCCTAGCTACCGCTGGAATCAATTGTTCGAACGCGCGGGGCCGAATCAAAGCGCGCGCGGAAAGAGAAAGTAATATATCATAGTTGTGTAAATCGGGGAGCACGAGACGGTCTCCGTCAGCGATGCAAAATGGAACGCCTCGAGTCTTCTCGAAATGACAGTTTCCTGTACGCTAGAAGATGATCCCAACTCACTTCCTGGATCCGCGTTTTTACATAAGGTCGCGCGTAACTATCGAAGAACGTAACGAACCCGCACAGTCACCGTGACAAGAAAAAAAAGAAAAAGGAACTGGACGTATCGGTGAAATATCCTATTCAAGATCGATCGACGTTATTGAATACAAAAGCGTTCGAGATAATCAGTCAATGCGTATAACGCAATCGTTCGCGCGGCTCAGGTTTCTATATTTAAGTCGGCCTTGGGACACGTTGGCTTTCTTTGTTCCCCGCGAAAACGCGATTCCAACGAGCCGGGCTGACGTCAGAAACGGACAATCGAGATTATTCCGGATGTGGAGACGTAGGTATAACAGGAACCGTTCGCCGGCATCTTTCTCCAACCTCTTGTTCTAATCGCGAACTGTCCCATGTGGAATTGCACGTTACGCATGCCTGATACGTGGAGACTGCCACGGACCACCGCCCATGCCCACCTTTCACAATACACGCGCACTGTGCACGTATACGTGCCCTCGCTTCGGGCTTCAGGCTTCAGGCTTTAGGCTCCTCGATCCAGTTGATCCGTTTCCCGATCGGTCCCCTGCTGGCTAAAACCGCGTCCTTATGCCATTTAGCTTCCAAACAATAAGATATACAGGGTGGCGCAAAATGACCTTTCTGGTTTGAATTATTTAGAACTTCTTTATTTCAACATTCTTCCAATTTTTTGTTTCAGAATGTTGTAGGCAATACTTCTAGAATTTAATATGGGAAGACACACAACAGAACAACGAACTGAAATCATCGGATTTCGAAAACCAACGGTCAATTGCTTTGACGGAGCGTGCATATCGTCGACATTTCAATGTGCAACCACAGCGCCAACAATACATCTTTTGGTTTTAAAATTTTCGTCAAGGAGGGTCAGTACGAAACCTCCCCAGTACAGGAGGACCTCGTACGGCGCGGCGCGGCGCACGCAAATGAAATCGTCGGCACATTGAAATATCGACGATATGCACGCTGCGTCGAAACAATTGACCGTTGGTTTTCAAAATAAGATTCGATGATTGCTGTTCGTTGTCCTGATGTGTGTCTTTCCATAATTAAATTCTAGAAGTATTGTTTACAACATTCTGAAACAAACAATTGGAAGAATGTTGAAATAAAAAAGTTATAAAGAATTCAAACCAGAAACGTCATTTTGTGCCACCCTGAACTATGTTATTGTTGGATCACACAAGTTTCCAGAGTTTCACAAAATTCTCGAAGCGCGAGATCATTCTCCCATCCAGTTGGCTGGAACCGCGTCCTCATACCCTTCAGCTTCTACACAATAAGATTCTACAGAGCCTGTCCCAGTGTCGCCAAGTGCTACCCAAACGGGTAGCTTTTTCCTCTCCTCCTTTTCCCCTTCCACTATCTTATTCCACTACCATAAGCTCACTCCAGCTTACCCCAGTAACAAGGGAAGGACCCCAAGTGTCCGACTCCGATTTTGATAATTTTTTGTGAGACGATGGTATATGGCTCCCTAATTATGTATGTAAAATATTAGGTGTAGACACTCAATACTTTCAAAGATATAAACAATTAAAGTTTCATACTATTCATATCAACAAGGCATGAAACTTTAATTGTTTATATCTTTGAAACCATTGAGTATCTACACCTAATAATTTACATACTTGTTTAGGGATCCATATACCATCATCTCACAAAAAATTATCAAAATCGGAGTCGGACACCTGGAGTCCTTCCCTTGTAAGACCGTAGACCACGGTGCCCGTGCCGTAAACTGGTCTGCTTGATCAGAGAGGGGGTACATTATTTCCTCTCGATTTTCTCGATCTGGCGACACTGGTCTGTCCGGAAAGTAATGCGACCCCATTTAAAAAAAAATCTATTGAACATATGAGTACAAATCTTTTAAATTGTTCAAAGTAGGACTCTTGGGTGTCGACACATTTTTTCCAGCGTACTACGAGGGTACTACGAGAGGTTCCAGAAAATGCCTTCCAGGAAGTATACGAAGCATGGAAATCGCGCTGGAAAAAAAATGTGGCGACCTGCAGGGGTCCTACTTTGAAGAATTTTAAAGGTTTCACTCATATGTTCAATAAATTAAAAAAAAAAAGAATTTTATTGTTGGATCACACAATTTTCCAGAGTTTTACAAAATTCTCGAAGCGCGACAGTGCAAATCCGAACCGCCGAGATTCAGATCATCCTTATTATGGGCGTGTTGGTTTCACAGTCTGTTTCGATCGGCATTGCGGTAAATTACGAGATCGATATACGTAATTTTATGTAATATTTGAAACTCCTTTTTGCGGGCGCGCGTTATGCAACCCGAAAAGGAAAGTACGTTGATCTTGTCTCGTGTAACGGTTTCTTTAATTGGTTACGTTATTGTGCATTCTTACGGGAGGTTTCGGTTACGCTTATCGCGAAGCTGAATATGGAATGGTATTCGTCCTATATCACTGGTGTAACAAACGTAAATTAAATTCCATTGTACCAAATCCTAGTGATTCCTCAGGTGATTTGAAGTAACTTTTTGCTTTGTGGAAATCTTCTCCGCGGCTTTGTTCAAGAGTTATTAACGAAAAACATTCGGGCCAATCACTGCTGTAGCCGCTATCCGATTGGTCCATTCTTTTTCGTTCATAACTCCTTAACAGAGCCTCGGAGAAGATTTTCGTAAAGGAAAGAGTTTTTTCAAATGATGTTAGGAATCATCCTATTCAAGGAACTATAACACTTTTGGAGGATTTTGTATATCGACGAAGTTTGTCGATTTATTCTCGAAATATCGAGACGCGGTGCGTCGATACGAACGGACGCAATCTCGTGATTCCGCGTTGGCTCTCGGGACATTCTGATGCAAGGCGTGGTGCGACAGTTTGTCGAGCCAGATAAAACTTGCTTTCCTTTGCGCGCACAATACACGCGCGCGTAGGTACTCGACTTTCATCTACGACGGCTGCGTGACTATAACATTCGCAATTATAGCAGACGTCGATTACGTATCTGCGAACCAGCGACGAAACAAATTCGTTCCGATAATGCGCGTTGCTCGTGTCGCCGCTTGTAGAATTTTCAGAGTCGGAACAATGTTGCGTGGGTTCGCGTGCATCAACGGATTGATGCGTATCAAACTTTCGCACGTATCCCTCGTTTCTCTCGTTTAATTACGCAAATGTCTTCGCGGAGCTGGCCGCGCATCAAGATGTCCGTGAAACCCGGGACGTGAGAGACTAAAAAATGGAAACCAGTGTACCGTTTGTATTGTCATAAGAGGATCACCGGTGAACTATTCGCGTGATTAAGAATTCGCATACCGCGGCCTTTCATAAATAATGGATAGCGATCGCTGGGGTGGATAATACCTTCATGGACGACGTTTCAGTCAAAGATGTCGTTTGCGCGCGGGGTTGCCACCTCTTCGGGTTCTAGAGAAAATGGAATAATAATAATTGTATTGTTCTTCACATTTTTAAGAGTGTCTCGTACAGCGACATCTATCGGGGAATTTCTATGATCTGAATATCACTTCGAAAGTAAATAATTTGGAATATTTCATATATGAAAATTGGTCACCATTTATGAAGAATTTTTTCCCTCAAATTCTGAGATTATAAAAATATGAAAATAATTGACAATTTTGTTTGCCTCGGCAACGAGAATACATTCTCATTGAATTGTACAAATTTAGCTGTTCTTTACTTTACCGGACTCAAAATTTGTGCCTTTCTCCTATCAATCATGATGTATTTGGTACGCAATCCAGTAGATTTGTACCTGGGGCGGGTGCAGAGCAAAGTTTCGATCCTGTAGGACTGTAGGATAAATGGTTCAGGAGTTATGCTTGCTTGAAGTTGAGCAATCTGCAGTGTTTTTGACAGGTATGGGTGCCGCCATATTGGTTTGTAGTGACGACCGCGAGCCGCTTACCTAATCATCAACCAACTAATTATTATTCTGCTCGGTAAGCGACGCGCGACCGTCACTAAAAACCAATATGGCGACGCTCTTACCTGTCAAAAACACTGCAGATTGCTCAATTTTAAGCAAGCATAACTCCTGAACCATTGATCCTACAGGATCGACACTTCACATACAAATGATCAAATACATCATAATTTATAGGAGACAGGCACAAATTTTGAGTCCGGTAAAGTAAATTTTATCCAAAATTTATTCAGGACTAGCCGTTTAATTAGGAGTTGGAGACACTACGTTTCTCCCGATCACTGATCCAACTTCAAGATCGTTGTTTTTTATGCCACTGTTCTTGCCGAGGTGCTGTATAAGATCAGCCTTTTCGGAGCAATGGATATAGCGAACTCGTTAAACCCGATAGGAGCACGCTATGTATGTAGAGCTGATATTGTGACGCGCGAAGAAAAAGTTGGTCAAGCCGAGGAAAGAATTTCCCAATCACGTGTGCAGTATAGTTTAATCACGTCTTTGCAATAATACTCCCGATTTGGGCCAGGTCAGCGGCGATCCCGCTGTTAGTTGCGAATTAGATGTAACAACGTTTCGGATTGTTACATAGAAATAGAAAGCGGGGTTCAATTAAAGAATGCTGCCCGCCGAGAAGAATGCAAGCGAAAACCGACACGGTGGACAATCGAAAAAATAGCACAGAATTCATGCGAGTTTTTATCCCATTGAAAAGAAATGAGAAATGGTAATGCAAGTGCGACACGCAACGTTGCTTTATCGCTGGCGTGCGAAGGTAAATTCTTTCAATCATTTATAAGACCAGTGAAATGTACCTGAACATATCGGGTGCCCGAAAAATGTTGTACTGCCTTGAAAGGTGTGCCCGAGGTCATTTGAATAAACTTTTTCCTTTGCGAAAATATTCTCCGCGGCTCCGTTACGGACTTATTAACGAAAAACGCGAACCAATCAGGGCACGGACGGATTCCGGCTCGGCCAATGCCAACGCTCGACTCAGCGCGAGCCGTCGTAGCCGCGCTGCGATTGGCCCGTCTTTCCTCGTCAATAACTCCTGAACAAAGCCTCGGAGAAGATTTTTGCAAAGGAAAAAGTTACTTCGATTGGCCTCAGGAATTGCCCACTTGAAGGAGGAATATTTGTAGGACACCTTGTACAAACGTCCAAGAGAAATAATAAGAAAAAAGTTTGTCAAATATCGAACTATTTATGCGTGCAGGAAGCTTCGAATTAAGCGTTACGGCGCGACACGGCGTTCTATATTCCTAAAGAGAGTGATACGTGAAAGGCAAGAGTTTGCAGTTCGAGTTGACCTTGCATACCTTCCACCAAGTCATATCGTTCTACAGACGCGACGAAACTGTCCAATCCTTCGGATTCTACCGGAAGCGATGGTACAAACGTGTCAATACAAACGCCAAGAGTAAAACTGTTCCATGACCCTGTTCCATTACGATACAAAGCATCGGGTGGTTCGATAAAACAGCGAAAAAGAACTAGGTCGATAGCTGGCAGGCTTCGGCCTGCAACACTTTATACTTGATACAGTCGAAGCTGTATGTTTCGGGTTACGGCTCCTTAAGAATGGCTAAGGGATATCTTGATGGACGCACGAAATTGACCAGTCGATCTCCCTTTCACCGGCTGGCATTGAAACAGCACGGCGGAGACAGATTATCGGCGAAATGAAGCTGGTCGGAGGCGTAATTTCGGTGTTCGCCGGCCAATTACCGCGGCCCTTAATTGCAACGGACACGCCCCTCCTTTCGTGGAAGATTTCACTCGATGACATCTTCCGGCGGGCCTTGGGAACGTCAATTCCATCGCTTCGCATCGGGACAAGGCAGGATCTCGGGAGATTTGGGAACGATTTGAAGTGACTTGAGTCGTATATTATTTCTTATTGTTAGACCATATACAGTAAATGCCTCGCAAAAGCCTCGGGGAGGTTCGTTTCCAAAGTTTGTAGACGGACACTAGTTTTATGAGCTTTAAAAACCGAGCCGAGGGCAGCACGACTCTCCGCGTCTCTTCTTTCCCATACGCTGTTCTTCCTTGCGCCCGAAACTTTCATCGTCAATTAAACCACTAAATACAGTAGAAATTATATCGTGTTTAGTCTTATTTTAATCAGAAAAATGCCACAAATATATTGGTGAAAGTTTCATAAAAAAATAAGTAATAATAAAAAAGTTTTTATATTGGTATTACATTGTGAGGACGAGCCGAGATCAGATTACTACAGTGGAGGGGATATTTTTTTGCATTCATAGTGTACGACCTTCTTGCGACTAAAGAGGATTTACTGTATACTTATAGACCCGGCATAGGTATAGGATATGCATAGGACACAGTGTTCCAAGATAACGGAGTATCTGGTGCACACAAGTCACGTCACAAGATAATTCAGAACGGTGGATAGCGATTTACAAGTATGCAAGTATATTTATGCATTATTTCGTAAAGAATTATAAGGAACGACAAAACCGTGATATACAGGGTGTCCCACATAACACTTTTCACGATTTTTCAAGTACTTGCGATAATCTGACAAAAAAATATTTCAAACGAAAGTTGAACAGTTTTCGATTGGCTATACATTGCAATAAAAAAAGGTCGAAAATTTTCTTTCTACACTGACCAATCAGAGCGCGACCGAGACGCGTGTTGGCACAGTCGTGTTTTTCGTTAATAACTCCTTAACAAAGCCGCGGACGCCATTTCTGCAAAGGAAAATGTTGTTTGAAATGATCTCAGGAAATGATTTCCGGATGTTGAAGGAATTTTTATCTGCTTGATCAAATCAGCTGATCGGACTGATGTCCTATCTGTATACGGTGTTGCCACATGTTCCGGCCCGCAATAGAGACGGCCGTGGACGAGGAGGCGATCATTCGTTATACCGCCGCAATTACGTCTACGTCCACGTCTGTTGCATCCACGTAATAGAATCGTTGTTATAATTAATATGGGAGCCACGAAGGGATCGAAATGGGTCGCGTATGATGTTCACGTGGGAATTTCGGTGGAGGCCGATCTTTGTTGCACGACGATCATCAGACTTTGAATGGCACACACGTTCCCGTAATAATTGTGCGATCGAGTCTGGCTTACTTAGGTATCCGGTTTTCCTCGCGAATGCGTTTTCCGAATGGCGACCAGGGTTGCCATCTTATCACCATGTGAATGCCGGTGCGTCGCACATTTGACAATTTGTTATCGTCTCCCTCTTTCATTTGTTTGTACAACCCGAAGATTCGTTTCAAAGCCCGAAGAGGTGGCTACTTAAAATTTACATAATTTTATGATAAAAATAAGAAATATTCAATTTCCTTTCCCGTACCTTAGTTTAGTATTTAAAAAAAAATTACTTAAATTAATTCTCGATTTCGAAATCGTAATACAAAAGTGCAGACAATTTCTTTTATGTTTATGTATGTGTGTATGCTATGTGTATAAAGTTTTATAAAATATCAACGTATTGATCTTGAATATAATTTTAGGTTCAGACTTTCTTTTTTGTTTTTGTTATCTTCTTTTTGTTTTTATCAGTTATACTGTAAACGACTGTAAACTTTTGTATAAAAGGACTTCGATCCGTATATAATAATAATAATAATATTATAATAATATTGAACGTGCGGATTTTTATGCAAAATAAAAAATGTGTGCATTGATTGCAAGATACAGGAGCCAATTTTCCATCATTTTGCAATCATGTTGATTGCAATGTCTTTCTTCAAATCTTTTTAATATGTCTACTGTTTTAAATTGTACGTACCCCTTTTTGTCATAAATGCATAAAATCCGCCATCTGCTAATGAATTTGATAAAACTTCGATGTAACTCGCTATTTTGTTAGGGTATGGCTCTGTGACTTGCGCGAAGAGCAGCTATGCTCTCCGCCAATCAGAAGCGATTACGAAAATCACGAATCACTGTGAAAAATCACCGTGATGGGAATCAGAGTTGGGCAAAAATTTTATTTAAACAAAAGTTTCGAATTAAGTGGGAAAAAACCCACTTTATACGTAATTTTTATTTGAATACAATTTTTGCCCATCTCTGTTGGGAACGAACGTGATCTAGTGGCTACCCTAATCTCCGGGCGAAAACCGAGGAGGTGGCAACCCTGCCAACAACCGAACGCAATCGTCCGATCGTCGATTTTTACCCTGAAAATTAGATTACAATTTGGATCACTATTCGTTGATCCTCAGTTGCACCGGTCGAGTGGGATAAGGCTACTTTCTACAGACGCAACCTGCTCGATTAATCCTACGACAATGAAATATTAACGACGGAAGTGTATAGTCGCGCAAAACAACGTCGGATTGGAAGAAAGTTAGAGAAACTGGGCCCGGGCGTAAGAAATCTCCGATCCGCTAAAAGTTGGCCGACTAATATGCCAATAGAAAGTTACAAAATGTCGATCGACCGCTGGTTTTACGGCAGAAACGGTGGCAGTTGTTCGAGCGTTTCGCAAAAGCCGAGTGAAAACGCTGACCGTTCGCCGTGCCTCCACAGGTCGAGATCTGTTTCACCGAATCTCGGTTCAGCCTTGCGCTCGGTCAGTTTCAAGGTAACAAGCAAAGGAGTCGATACGCTCTTCGTTCCACACGCACTGTTCGTTTTCACGGTTCACTCGAAAAGTCAAGATTGCTGGCAAACATTCGCATTGCCAAACGAAGCGTTCAACAGAAATATTAACCCTTAGCACTCAGAGAGTCTTCACTAAAAATTGCTGTACCATTATTCAAAATATTGTTTACATTATTAAATGTATCGGTATCTAATCAGTAGACTGCGGATCTATATGCAATTAGGGCTTTTGAAAATTTTAAATAAATGCTAGGATATAAAATATGACAGAATTTAGTACGATTTTAATTGATTTTAGATCTAAAAAGGCTACTACACTTTATATCAGACACACACATTAAATCAGAATAACTTCTTTTTGAGTGCACCAAACGACTTGAATTTCTCTGTAAGGCTAGAAGAATTAGTTTAGTAAGTGACATTTAAAAAATGTATATGGTCGGAATCGAGAAAAACAATAGTAAAAATTGATTTTTTTAGCTGGGCCAATAACGAAAATTTAAAAGATGCGTTTGGTCAACTCGTATAAATTATATACGCTCTGAAAATTTCATTGAAATTGGTTGACTGGCTTACGAGTTATAAACGACCAAAAGTGGTAAAAATTGCAATTTTTCAAGATTTTTAGCCTCACCACTTTTGATCGTTTATAACTCGTAAACCAATTAACCAATTTCAATGAAATTTTCGGAGTTTATACAATAGCTAATTTTATAATAACTTCTTTAACATTTTGTTCTATGATCTTTTGCAATTTTTCAGGCAACTTAAAAATCCCATGCTCGTAGAATTTCTGTTTTTTATTAGCAAAAAATTGAATTATATGATTTTCTATGACTTTATATGAAATTAAATTTGCACTGGGAATAAGATTGTATTTTAATCCAATTTCTTATTTAAAATAAAATTTGTAAAATTTGAAGAATCACAGGGAATGGAAATATTCTTATATAATATTGGGAGCAAGGAGTCCGAAGGCTGGACGAAGTCTTCAAATTTATTTCTCATCGAACAAAGCGTCGTCGGTAATTGACGTTGACGTCATCATTACGGTTTCACGTTCTGTGAAGCAACTTTTTATCATTATGTAACTGCATTATCTCGGGACGTCCGCCAACAATGCGCGTGTTCCGTTCGGTTGGAGGAGACCTCATCTGTTAAGTTAATTATATAAACGTTACTTAATTGACGCGATTATTCTTACGTCACCGAAAGTAAAATCGCAGACAGTGCTATAATTAGAGTTTGAGCGCGTGCTGGCTGGCTCGTTCGGTCTCATTCTACTCCATAAACGCATGACCAGTCGTCTAAACCGAAGTTGTTTCCTTATCCGTTTTCAGTCAAATTCGTCTTATCGATTGCGTGGTTGGCGTCGCAACAGGTGGACAGATTCTATGGGTTTAACAACCTGCCAACAAATGGACAAAATGGACAATTAATCCTCGAGCTCTACGCCTATGCTCTAGGCCAATCACGCTGATTTTTCAGTGATTCGTGATTGTCGTGATCGCTTTTGATACGTCTAGTTCAGGTCTGGCCAACACGCGGCCCGACGGGCGATTTTATTACACTTTCACCACAAATTACCACATTTTCTCAAACAAAGTCATTTATATATATATTTTTTAAGCAGGAGTATGTTCTATCAAATTAATCGCAAAATTCAGAGCTTCCCGACGATATACAGTTCAAAAGGAAAGGTCACTGAATGACGTTATAATGATACAATAAAAGAATTACGAAACAAAAGATCGCGAATTTAGTTGCTGCGCTAATATATTTATATTGAAACGTTTGTTTAAAAAAAATATTAAATCAGAATAACTTTTTTATAAATGGACCAAACGACTTCAATTTCTCTGTAAGGCTAGATGAATTGGTTTAGTAAATGACGTTTAAAAATATGTTGGAACAATGCATTTGGTCGAAATTGTGAAAAACAATAGTAAAAGTTGATTTTCACGAATTTTTTAGCTGGGCCAATCATTTAGTTTGGTCAACTTGTATGAATTATATACGCTCTGAAAATTTCATCGCAATTGGTTAATTGGTTTACGAGTTATAAACGATCAAAAGTGGTAAAAATGGCAATTTTTCAAGATTTACGGGCTTTACCACTTTTAATCGTTTATAACTCGTAAATCAATTAACCAATTTCAATGAAATTTTCGGAGCGTATATAATTTATACAAGTTCAAAGGGAGGATAAACAAATATCTCATTAATTGAGACTCGAGAATTCATTATATTGGATCATAGTGTAACAATAAAGTTTTCTTAATTTTGTATTTGGGTTGGCCAGGCGTGGTCTAGTTCTACGAGCACCCCCCACCGCAGCCGCAACGGGTCACGAACGACCCCGGCACCGCATACATGGTTTAATATTCGCGAGTGAATTTTTCGCGCGAGCAAAGTCTTTCCATTCATCGATCGGAGCATGTTAATAGGCTGCCTGATTTCTATAGAAGTCATTATTCATCCGGCGCAGAAGTTTCTCCGCGGAAAGGATAGTCATCCGTTAACTGCAAGGTGATAAGCAGCACGGGCAACAGTATTTCTAACGGTAGTTCGAGTCTGACATTTGAACTTTGCAGCTTTTTTACCGACACGATGCCGAAGGACAAATAATTATTACGACCGAAGGAACACGTCGCTCTCGGAAGCAACACGTCGCTCGGCGTGGACGATCGTAAACGCGTTGAAACCTCTGACTGCCGTTCGGAAAAATTAATTCCTCGAATGTGCATAGCTGTGACGAAAGTTGCAGAACCCGTTGGATCGACGGTCCCGTATCGCGAGGTACGATTTTTCGGTGAAATTCCAGTGGAATAACTTTTGCTCCTGTATGGAAAACATAGTCGTCGAATTATTTCGTTCGGCGTGTACACTGAAAACGATTTTTGCGGAATAATTGTACATACTAAAGGGTCCGCCAGTAGGGACGCAGTAAAGTGGACCATGTTGGAAAATGTCATCAAAAATTTCGACCGTTGTATCCACTTCTGTATAACCAGTCGTGGTGAACATTTGAATGATATCATTTGACCACGTTTTTTATTAGCTCGCTTTCTTGTCTGTCTGTCTGTTCGGTACAAATTTTGCAATTGACTTTAAACTAACTTCCCGATGAGCTAGAGACTTGAAATTTTAAACATAGTTCAGAACTGGATACAATGCAATATTTTTAAAAAAGTGTTAAAAAAGCCTATGCGTTTAGGAGATATAAACTATTAAAAATTTAACCGTTACACCTCCCCGCGCGACACAGTAGTACGTGATCGCGTTCAGCGATCCCCACTCCGCGCGACAACGCTTCCTACTCTACTACGCGTTCCCACTCTGACTCATCCCCACTCCACTGACCCGCTTCGCACCGAAGGAGCTCAGTGTGCGTTCGAGCTCCGTGCGGTGTTTACAAAGTTACTACGTATTATTATATTATAATGTTTGTTTACCAAGCGAAAGGACAGTTACACCGAGATTCTCCGTCGACTTTTTTAAACATATGTTTAAGAAACGGACTAAAAAGTATAAAATAATTTTTCCTTGCCTCATTCAGGTTCCTAACTCCATACAGATTCCTAACCCCTTACAAATAGTCCTGAAAATTTGTGGTTGTGAATTTTTAATAGCTATAAAAATACTTGTAAGATTTAAAACGAAAAACGAATAGATAATCTCGATGCCAGCTACTCTCTACACTCCTTACTATTATCTTGTGCCACACGTTTTTCGTTTTGAATCTCTCAAGTATTTTCATAGCTATTCAAAATTCACAATCACAAATTTTCAGGATTATCTGTATGGGGCTAGGAATCTGTATGGGGTTAGGAATCTGTATGGGGCTAGGAACCTGTCTGGGGCTAGGATAAATTATTTTATACTTTTTAGTCCGTTTCTTAAACATGATATTTTTAAAAAAATGTATTTTTATTTAAATTACTTGATACATTTTTTAGTCCGTTATTTAAACATGATATTTTTAAAAAAATGTATTTTTATTTAAATTATTTTATACTTTAAGTCCGTGGTAAAAACGTATTGTTTTCTAAAAATTTATTTCTATTTAAATAATTCACACACATAAATGGGGCATAGATCGCCGTTCAAAATAAACTCAATAATAAATTTGGTTTTCTCGCTAATCCTCGTATTTTCAATTTCCATTTACTTTGCCGCGTCCCAATCGCCGGACCCTTTAAATGCACAGCAGTCCACAAGTAATTCGCGCAGGTGGCAACGTATCGGCCGATATCTTACGAAAACGGCGAATTCGTAACGTATGGCGCGATACGTGTGCTAATGAGACGTATACGGTGACCCAGAGTGCATGGGGATTGGACGGAGCACACAGTGAAAGGTTCAACCGGGACAATAAAAATTGCTCGGCTCCGGATCAGCAGTAGAATCGAGAGCATAAGAATGATTTTCAAGAGTCACGAGAAACTGGAACAACCTGCCAGGCGACCAGGCAACACGTTCTATATGCGCCTACCGTGTTACTGCAACGGTAATACAAGAGGACACGGAGACAAATTAGAGCCATTCTCCCGATCGAAGACTCGGTGTCGATCGTGTCCTCCAAGCTAGGTGTCCTCTCGCGCGAAAAGGTGTCAGCGAGGGGGTCAATTGGAAACTTCATAAATCGGGGACAAGCCAGAAGAAAGGACGGGCAAACCAAAGGGTCGATCAAGAGAGGATCAAACAAAGGATCGAGCAAATTTAAGTGTTCCACAGCGGCGTATATTACATACACCGATAGCGCTCGAACACGAAGGAATGCGAGGTCCGATTTCGCCGTTGAAACTCGTGCCGTCAAAGTCGCCGGTGGGTCCAGAACGGTCGCGATCGATTTTCCAGATTCCCGAGAAGCCGGGACAGCCTGGTGGGGAATATTTAGGGGATATAAGGTGCTGTAACAAGACAAGGCGGCTGTATATACAGGAGTCGAATAGATAGTGAAAGTCCCCCAGAGCTAACAGGAGCGTAGAGGGCGAGAGGGGGGCAGGGTAGGAACGGGGGACCCCGGTAAGGTATATGAGGGCCTCAGTTCGAGCAACCGCTGGTACTCTAGCCTCGCTGCCTACTTACATTCACACACACTAACACAACCCACCACCTGGAACACAATGCACACCGTCTCGACGGTACGTATACAAGTGAGCCATCGTCAACGTCGTCGTCGTCGTCGTTATTGCGAAGCGCTTTTGTAAATATTTTCGTCAGCAACCGAAACCCGTTCGCGTCCGTCGTCTATCGCTCGCAGAGCCGGCGGCGCGATAGTGATCGTCGCCCTAATTGTCGCCGATGATCGATCGGTACCCGGCCTGGAGCTCTCGGGGTCTCGCGTGTGATGTGATCGTTTCTCGTCGTGACAGACATTGTGCTTGTGACTTGTGCATTTACTGGTACATCCAGAGAGAGAGATTGAAAGTCTTGCTGCGAAAGTACCGCCATGGGCAGTCACGGAACGGTTTTAGCCAGAGTTAGGGTCTAGTTGGTTTGGGACCGGCCAGGTCCGGCACGGCCAGTGCGCCAATGCTTAAGGCAATGCCGGCATCGGAAATTTCCGGAGATTTATCCTTAAGCATTGGTGCACTGGCCGGACCTGGCCGGTCCCAAACTAACTAGACCCCAATTCGGCGATCGGTGCGAGCCAGAGATAGAGGTTCCTCGCGCCAGCTGGAGTCTCGACGGTGTCGACACGCGACGCGGATCGATACCGCGAACAAATCCATGCGGTCGTGTGTCTGGCTTTCGATCGTTATCTGCCCGTGAAAACCCACCAGCTAAATTACGATTACGATCGCGCGAGCGGTTCGACGGGCGGCCTGTTAGCTAACCGCTGGTTGGGGGGCACTCGTTCCGCTCGGTCTTTCTGGTCCGAAAAAATGTTATGAAAGCGGTTTTCTGCGCGTGGCGAGCCGCCCCGTTTTCTCCGCCGCCCACTCGCTCGAAGAAAGAAAATTATATAATGAGTTACGCCGAACAGGAACACGCTCGGGAATTATGTCGGTCAGAATGCGTGGCGGTAGAAACCGTTTTCTCGGTGGTGACCGTTCGC
Source organism: Lasioglossum calceatum (assembly GCA_963966675.1). Lineage (NCBI taxonomy): Eukaryota > Metazoa > Arthropoda > Insecta > Hymenoptera > Halictidae > Lasioglossum > Lasioglossum calceatum. The sequence goes on along the minus strand of OZ016539.1, from coordinate 7,233,309 downwards.
GCGGAACTACAACGCGCGGGGGAACGTGTTGCGCGGATCGCTCGGGCTCGCTCGATTCTTTTCGGTATCGATTTCGAACCGGGCGACCGATCCCCGAGGAATCCGACGACCGAGAGGCGCGCTCTCGCTTATCCGATGGTTCTTGCGGCGTGTATCGCCGATTTTTTGCCAGCGGATCAAGAATCCGGTATCCTTCGAGTGCGGTTGGCTGGTCGTCCGCCGTGTAATGAAGTCACGTCTGGCGGTTAAGGCTCTGGTGTCGCGGAAAGGTCATGCACCGCCGCCGCGCCGCTCCCGGGCATTTAGCGCGAGAATAACACGCTTTTTGTCTTCTCCTTCCGCAGGTTACGCTAATGGTAGCTGCCATACTAGCGGTATCGGCCCAGCAGTACCAGCAACCGGGTGGCAACTATGTCGACGACTATTCGCCGTACGAGTCCGCGAGACCGGCTCACCCGACTCCGAGGAGTTACGCGTCGGACGCAGCGCCGAATCGGCAGGCAGCCGCGCCGACCACCCCGAAGCCGACTCCCGTGGCGATCTTGAAGCAGATCAACAGGCACAACGAGGACGGCTCGTACACCTACGGCTTCGAGGGCGCGGACGGCTCGTTCAAGATCGAGACGAAATTGCCGACCGGGGACGTGAAGGGTAAATACGGGTTCGTCGACGACACGGGCAAAGTCCGGGTGGTCGAGTACGGAGCTAATCAGTACGGCTTCCAACCGGCCGGGGAGGGTATCACCGTGGCCCCGCCGACCTTAGTGGACGAGACCCTCAATCCGGAAGGAGTCGAAGCCGAGGCCTATCAGCAAGCCAACCAACAAGGCGGCAGGGGTGTCCCTCTCCGTGGTGCCGCGCCTGCGCCTCAACCGGCACACCTACAATACGATCAGCCAGCTTATCAGCCCGCCCAAAGTCACACGCAGGCCGTCTACCCCGCGGCTAGACAACAACAGCCCCTCCCCAAGCCACCAATTTTCAGCCCAGGCGCCGGTCTTCCCAGAGCCGAGGCTCCCAGGCAATCCTCCATCCTCCAGCAGAGCGACGAACCCTCCCCACCCTCCCAGCTGTACAACCAGGGACCCGCTCAGTTCGGTCCAGCACCCATCCAGGAACACCGATCCCAACCGCAACCTCGCAGCCAGAGCGGAGGCATCCTCGACCAGCTAGCCAGAGACTATGCTCTGCCGCAGGGCGTCGCACCGCCTTTACACGACATCAGCTTCGGTTATTACTAAGTCTTCTAGTCCCTCCTGTGTTCTTCAGGGCGGTCCTCTCGTTCGGTTTGGTCTTTTCGTACGGTCCTTGCGTTTTTCACCTTACCCATTCGAGGATAAGTGTCGAGGGCCCAGCGCCCGGAGAACGAATCGGAAAGATTTGATGATGTACGCTGGCGTTTCACCTACGTCCACGTATGGAAACGTTCAATCGTTTTTTTCCCCGTCTCGTGGTCTCTTGATTTAATTCTGACGTCTGTTTCGGTGGATCAGCGAGTCGATTCCGTTATCGCTTCTCTGAGGAGCTTTCGTATTCTTGCCATTGGAACCGCGCGTTGGGAAAATGTTGAAACTTGTAATTTTATGTTTGTCCACGTCCGACCCGGTTGCTTTCGAACGACGTCATTTCTCCCAACGCGAACACCTTTTGTTTTCCCTGTACAACCTTGAATACACGTTATGTTACACATTTATACTCGGGGAGGGATGCTACTGGCACTTCTTTAACCCTGCGGAGGTTGCGGTCTTTTCATTGGTTTATTATAAGGTTCTTGCAACTATGTTAGCGAAAATCTCGAAGAATGTTTTATTATTATATATGTACAATTATGTGTCTCGGGCCTGCACTCTCCGCAGGGTTAAAATGTTCACGCGTGGAATCTGTATCGCGGCGAGAAGTACTGTAAAAACGATGTAAATAAAATTTCACGAACCACGGTTGTCGCACGTGCTGGCTTTAATCGCAGGAGATGCAGTTCGCACGCGCCGCTGGCAGGGTTGTGTCGTTAGAGTATCGTTTCAAGGAGAGCCTCCTCGTGTTATTCGGCCGCGTCTTCGGGTTCGCGTCTCGCGGCACTGCATAATCAATTCAGCGCACGCTTACTATTGTAACTAGATTATTGTAAGGTAACTCAACTGAAATAATATAAGACCACACAAACAGAAAATACACCACTGCAGTGAAAATCATTGGACCGCGCCGGATATGCTCGTGTAAATCTCAGTCCTCAACCTGTTGACCGGTTGATCTCTCGATTCTGAACAACTTACAGAGACGCAATACGAAAGAAATAAAATTGAAAAACAACTACTGATCTCTCGTTCCCCCCCTGCTCCCTGATTAAAAAACCGAAATTGACAGAAATTTTTAATGAAACACGATGTCGCGCGGCCGGTTCTATTGAAAGATCAAATTCTGAACGAATATTAACCGATAGCCCGATTTGATAGCGACGTATGAAAACGGCTTCTACAACTTTCTAACTGTTCCTGTTTTTGAGCTGGTCACCGACTTACGTAACTACGCCCGGCGAACGACCTTTCGAATTATTTCCACGCCGGCAAAAAGTTGGAGAAGGTAACGAGACCGCTTTAATTGTATCAAGCTGTTCCGGAACTACGGCCGCTGGAATTTTCGTTGCGAAATTTTAATGGCGACCTTCACGGCTAGCCCGTCCAACTAGAGTCGCCAGATTGAGACTCGCGTCCCCGCTATTCCCCCCACGCTTCCGCCGTGGTCACGTGACGCGCTCCGTATCTGTCGTCAGCAGTGATGCCAGACGGGTCACCTTCTCTCGCGCATGCGCGTCCAAAACCGTAACGTATCTATGATGAGGCGCGATTATGCAGCAGAGCCCTGAGGCAGTTATATTGGCGGGAATGTACCGAAATAATCTTACCCGGCAAAAAGACTCCAGGACGTGTCCTACGAGTTACAAAATACAGTAAATTTTCTATAGATGCGAAAATTTTTGTACGATTGATGCAAAAATATATCCCCCCCCCCCCCCGTCTGTCATCACAATGCAACACCAATATTTAATCTTCTTTATTTTTAATTATTTTTTTATGGAACTTTCAGCAACATATTCCTGGCATTTTTCTAATGCAAAATGATACCAAACACGATATAATTTCAGCAGTATTTAGTGGTTTAATTGACGATGAACGTTTCGAGCGCGAGGAAGGACAGCGCATCAGAAAGAAAGAGACGCGGACAGTTGCCGTGGTCCAGGGGCTGTCGACTCCTATATGAAAAAGTGGCAACGAATTTAGTTGCTTCTCGATTTTAGGTGCGGTGGCAGCACAGTAGTGCTCCACCCCACTATTTGCCGCGCAAACTGTCATCAAGTGTCATATGTTTGATACTATTGCATACTGTGTCCTATGTATGTGCTATTCAGTGCAATTATTGTATAATATACTATGTATGTAGCATATATGTAGTTTTATGAATAAATATGTTTTATTACAAATTCATTTTTCTGAAAACACAAATTCATAACCTTTCTTATTGCATAGCTAGCGATGAATACGATTACACGTACATGCAAGGTTGACTATGTGTGAGTCAGATGTGTGCGATCACCACACACATATACGTTGTATCTACTGTGCTGCCACCACACCTAAAATCATCGAGAAGCAACTAAATTCGTTGCCACTTTTTAACATAGGAGTCGACACTCCCTGCCGTGGTCTCTCTTTACATGCGCTGTCCTTCTCTACGTTTGGCTCGGCCTTTGAAGCTCAAAAAATAGGTACCGAGGGCTTCGCGTCTACAGAAAATTTACTGTATACACAAATACACTTGTTATACATTCTATTCTCAGAATCAAATCATGTAAATTTTTTTTAATTCTGCGGGGTGCTCAAGGAACCCCACTTTATCAAGAAGCTTGCGTTACTGAGGCTGAAATCGCCGCGAGAAAAGGTGTGGACAATCGAAGAGCCACCCGAAACATGAACGGGCAAGGGCGATGCCAGGGGGCACAGATATTTTTGCTAAAAAGGTCATTCATTGTATTTGTTTAAAAAAGGTGCGCTACATTTGCACACAAGCGGTCCTCATACAAAGCCTAGGGCCCCGTGATAACATGCTACCGTGTAACTGTATTCCCCTCAACAGTGGCGCATCCATTATGTAACCTTGGGGGGGCCGAGTTGAACCCAGCCCTAGGTTTTGCGTGATGACTTTTTTTTATTTAGCCAAAATATTTGTCAACCGTACCCAGGACTATTCCGTGATTTTTAATTTTGGAAGCTAAACATTTTTTTCTTGGGGGGGGGGACTTGGCCCCCTGGCTCCCCCCCCTGGGTGGGCCAGGGTGCCACCCTCGATTCCAGTTGAACGAAAAAGATACTAACTTTACAATGATTCTCCATCCAATATATCGCGTTGGCAAGAAAGTAACTTTGGTATTTTGAGGTGAAATGAAACCGAATTTCTTTATTCAAGCGGTGAACTGTAATCGATAAAATATTTTCTTATTTATTCTTTTTGGCGGTAGATCATCGAACAAAAGGATCATCGAAAACATCTTATTCGTTAAAGTTTGTTGCTTGAGTAAAAAAATTCGACTCTCTATTTCACCTTAAAACACCGAAATTACTTTCTTGCCAACCCAGTGTAGATTGCAAATTAGGAATGAACCTGTGCAGTTGCGTTATGTATAGACTGCGGATCTTTATGCATTTATGAAGAAATTGCATGGTTTAGTGAAATATAAAACAGTAAAATATTTTAAAAATTCAAGAATGTTGCATTTTTTCTTTTAATATAACAAAGTTGTTAAGGGATGAAATGAAGTTTTATGTTATTTCCGCTTCACACAATCGATGCGGAACATTTTTATTTTGCATAAAGATCCGCAGTCTAGTTATGTAGTCGTCATTCGCTGTAACGTTTATATATATATAAAAAACCAGACATATTTAAAAATTAAGTATATTCTTTTCTGTCTTCACGCTGCAACGTGATCTGTACGTATACCTCAGTACTACACTGCGGATTTTATGCATTTATGACCAAAAAAAAGCGGGAAAAAGGCACATACAGATCGAATGGAGTACCCTCCTCCTTTTTCGAAGTCGGTTAAAAATGGGTACGTACATTTTAAAACAGTGGGCATATTAAAAAGATTTAAGGACATCAGTGTATTAGTTTCAGCTGAATAAGAATATCAAGCTTGATAACAGTTTTTGATTCGGCTCCTGTGCCTTGCAGTCAACGCAAACATTTTTTATTTTTATAAACATCCGCAGTCTACTCATTACAAAACGATCTTCTAGCGGGCAGGCATCCGGGGCAGTCTCCTATGCAGGCAACCGCGGCTGCACTCGTGCAAGGAGGACAGTGCAGGTGGTAAATGCAGGGAGTTGCATACAGGCATGTTACCAACCAAAGGCAAGTTCACTCTGACTGAAAAAATATTAGCATTTAAAAACATTCGAATTTCTGTTAATTCATTAATGTATAAATATACAAATTTTCCATCTATTCTTCCAGCACGAACATGTGCAAGTGTCTCTTAAGGTAACAAGTTAATATGCCTCCTTTCAAAGAGCCGCTTATGATATTCAGGCTAATAACTACTCGAAGGATATTTGTGCGGTAATACAAATTAATAACGTAGAGGCAACCGTGTAATTATGTACTATTGCTCAAGCTGTCTCTCCGAGTGTCTGTGACACAATTTATACTTATCTGGCAGACTTAATCTAACGCACGCACAGGGACGGATCGAGGCAAGTGGGGGCCCTAAGCGGTCAAAATTTCGACCCCCTGTTGGGGCTTTTTAGAAAATTTTTGTAAACTTTTTTTTTTAAATTTGAAGAATACTCTCACGAAGTCATACACAAGAAAGAAAGTCATCAACAGTTCCACACAGTGCAACATTTTGTTTACAGATTTGTTCGATTATTTTACTACAGAGGGTGGAAATTATAAAGCGTTACAGACGAATATCTCCAAAAATATTGACTATGCGCAAAAATGTTTCAGATGAAAGTTGTTCAGTACCGAGGAGGACATCATGTGGTGGGGTTTTTATTTTTCCCGATGGACACTCCAAGGTGAGGAGAAGGTCACCTTGACTTTTTAAAATGGAAACACCTACTTTCTGAATCGTGAATCGATAGACTATCGAATTTTGAGTAAAAATGTATTGACCTCCATATGTCCTAAACTTAATAGTTAACGAGATATAATCAAAAAAATTTTCTTTCTTGTTTGGATAATATCTCGTTAACTATTAGGTTTAGGACATAAGAAGGTCAACACTTTTATACTCAGAATTTGATACTCTATCGATATATGGTATAAAATGTAGGACATTCCATTTAAAAAGAGAAAGTTGACCTTCACCTCACCTTGGAGTGTCCACCGGGAAAAATAAAAGTCCAACCACATGATGTCCCCCTCGGTACTGAACAACTTTCATTTGAAACATTTTTGCGTGTAATCAATATTTTTAGAGATATTCGTCTGTAACGCTTTATAATTTCCACCCTATATGTGACCTTTTTTTTAGGGCTGTGACACAATTTTACAAGCTAAATATTTCCAACTTCAAGGGGCCCCACGCGGCCGCTTAGTCCGCGTACCGCTTATCCGCCCCTGCGCACGCAACGTTTCGCACGTCGCGCACGAAATCGGCAGAAAAAATTACCTAATCCGGCTGAAGCAAGGTGGAGGACAGTGCGTATCCTGCTCTTTTCTTTCGAACGTATCCTCCGGGACGTTTACAAAATATTACAGATAGCAGCCAGTGCCTTCCTGAATTGTAAAATGGTGAAACACCGGCGCGCGCGCGCGCGCGCGAACTAAAGAATAGAATTTGCACTCGGCTCTTTCACATGGCGAACAAACTCAAAAGCGAACGTCCATTTAATCTCGGCGGGATCTCGGCCGCCGAAATTCGTATTGTTCCCAGGCACGACCCTTTGTTGCAACTTCGCTGGTTCTCTAGCGCCGCGACGACGCGCGACGCTTCCTTCGATGTCGTCACGACGACCATTCTTCGGCCAGCTGAAATATATTTCGGTTCAACTGAGCACATAACAGATACGCCGCGCGAGATCCTGACGAAATCGCGGACATCGTTCGCGGCTTTTGGAAACGCGTGACAGTCGACACAATGGCCGGATTTAACAATCTGATTCATCTCGGAGACAGCCGCAACACCCAGTAATAAAAAATACAGATTCCCGGCTGGAAATCTGAATTTGCCCTTGGCAGGACGTCTCAAGGTCATCGCAAGGTCATATTAGATAAGAACGTGCATGGAGTCTCCAAGGATGTAAAAGTGCTTTCAGGCGCAATACGAGAAGTGGGAAACTGTCAGAGTTGGGCATTAATCAATTAAAATTTTAATCAAGATTGATTGATTCATGTGTACAATTACAAAAAGGTAATCATTGAAAAATGGACGATTGATTCAATCGATTGATGAAGTTAATCGTCAATCGTTGATTAAATAAAAAATATAAAAAAAACTTTAAAAACCACGCTTATATTAAAATGCACTGAAAAAGAAAAATAATTTTTTTTCCTGGTTCTCCATAAAATACCGAATCCAGTTAAATGATTAATAATATTTTTCCCCGAACTTTTAAGCAATTAGTTCAAAATTTCCTCTGTTATAAAATTAGTGTCGGAACAGATAGAAAAATTTAATATAAATTTAAATAAAATCATGACATTTTAGTGACTATAAATAAAAGCGCGGAAAGCCGTCAAAGATTACGTCAATATAGTTTCTATTTTTATAGCCACTAATATATGTCATGATTTTATTTAAATTTACTAGAAATGTATTAAAATTTAATTCAATTGCAATTAATTTTATTCGAAGAAATAAAAATCAAATAAAATTTATTCGTCGATGGTTGATTAAATTTTTGCCCAACTCTGGACCCTGTCTGCATTTATTCTTGGATCTGGAAGAGAAAACGAATGAGAGCCCTTGGGCGGTGGGGTTTTAGTGGGTATGGCTACGGGGTGAAGTCCCATTCCTCCAACTTTCATCTTAGGAGGGCTGAGCTGCACACTACCTCCACCAACCTTCACCTGAGGGGGGAGGGTAAATTTTACTTTACCGCATTCAAAAGTGCTTTTCTCCTATAAATTATAATGTATTTGGCATGTAACCCCATAGATTTGTACCCGGGGCGGCTGCAGATCGAAGTTTCGATCCTGTAGGATGAATGGTTCAGGAGTTATGCTTGCTTAAAGTTGAGAAATGTGCAATGTTTTTGACAGGTAAATGCGCCGCCATATTGGTTTGTTGTTCTTGCCCCCCTGCCCGACCTAATCACCAACCAACTAATTAATTATTCTGCTCGATAAGCGGTACACTACAAACCAATATGGTGGCGCCCTTACCTGTCAAAAACACTGAAAAATTACCAACTTTAAGCAACCATAACTCCTGAACCATCGATCCTACAGGATCAAAACTTAGATCTGTAGCCGCCCCGGGTATAAATCTATCCATGACATTAACTTGAATAATTTTTTAAATGTTTAATCCGCTACGCACACGTTTGGCAATCCAGGGGATTAATTGCGAATGCGTTTGGATGCAGTGCGTATTTTTATTCTTCCTTCTACATGCGACAAACGTCGTAAAGTAATCATCGACGAACAGTGGTTCCACCCTGAAATTAGTATGAAAATGGTGTTAAAGATTACCAAAGGAATCCCAAATAAATGTTGGCGACGCTCCAAAGCGCAAAGGATCGCGTCATAGTGCAGCTCTGTTCGGACTGTTCGAAGCAGGCATTATTGTATATGTACGTTGACCTTCTTCGGTGGAGTACAAGGCTGCCGCCATCACGTTTGCGGCGCAGGTGTAATGTTATATGAAGAAGAGTCGCTTGCGTAATCCCGTATAATAATATCCACGCGTGTACAGAGTCACTGACTCCGTAGAAAGCTGTGATTGTCGAAAGGATCCTAATGCACTTCCGCATTCCTCGAGATTGTTGATCTTTTTCGCTTGATCGCTCCCGGTCGAACACCGATGTGGATCATCCTGAACACTAAACCTACCGAGCTTTAAAAGTAGCCGGTACATGTTGCGTTATAAAAATAACAAGATTGAATGTATTCGAACTTCGTGCGGTTCATATTATAATATCTGAGCTATTAAATATACATTTATTTAATCATTTACCACGAAAGCATCTTCATCATTTCAATAATTGAGCAATGAAAAATCTGGAACCGGTTATTTGACCGGTGGCGGTTGGTTTAGTGTTAAGGCATCGTTAAGATAAAAGTAATTACGAATAAAAAAAGAAGTAATTACGGCACATAGAACAATAACGGATGAAGACCAGCCACGTTCAAACGATTCGGAACGCGATGACGCAATCCGTCTGTCATTGTTGTGATATGGAATACGGTTTGACAATGTTTGTGATCGTCTAATCGAGTCACGCAAAATGTGCCGACAGGTTTCGACATTGCAGTCTATAGTTACAGAACCTGCCTACTTTACCGGAATTTATCGTCATCGCTGAAACCGTCGATCGGTTGATGCAAGCTTCCATGACCCAACTCGGATTCTAGAGTCGTTGGTATCTTGATTTTGATCGTTTCGAATTTCACGATCCTATTATCGACACTCGGATTGATTTAAATAAAAGAAAAGGGTAAACTTTACTTTACCGGACTCAGAACTCGTACCTTTCTTCTACGAATTATGATGTAATTGGTTTCGATCCTGTAGGATCAATGGTTCAGGAGTTATGCTTGCTTAAAGTTGAGCAATCTGCAGTGTTTTCGACAGGTAAGTGCGCCGCCATATTGGTTTGTAGTGACGACTGCGAGCCGCTTACCGAGCAGAATAATAATTAGTTGGTTGGTGGATAGGTAAGCGGCTCGCGACCGTCACTACAAACCAATATGGCGGCGCCCTTACTTGTCAAAAACACTGCAGATTGCTCAACTTTAAGCAACCATATCTTCTGAACCATTGATCCTAGAGGTTCGAAACTTCGATCTACATCCGTGCCGGGTACAAATCTACTGGATTACATACCGAATACATCATAATTCGTTGGAGAAAGGCACAAAAAAAATATATACAGATCGAAAGTGAAACTTTATCCGACGAATGCTAACACGGGCAGATTTATCTTGCGGATATTGTTCGTTCCGATGTGAAAACGGCAAATGTATCGGGTAGAATTTCACTTTTCCTGTACAGCTATACTTTAGAACACTTTTTCTGTCCGGAGAAAAACAAGTCTGTGAATGGCGAGGGCAATCGTGTTACACAGAACAATGTAAACGAACTCGGTCCCTGCGCGACCATCCGTTTCGTTCCTCCTCCATTGATGATGCTGGGAGTACGTCTCGGTCGTTGTCTCCTTCTCGCGGCAATGAAAGTAGGTAAGTGCATTTTCTTCCGAGAAACCGGCTCCGCGATCCAGTATTAAATCATGACCGATAAAGCAGGCTGTCCGCGTTACAGATTTCATTCCGATCCACGTCGCGTCGATATCATCGACTGATAAAAATCGCCGATCCCCCGACGCAGCAGCTTTCGACGTTTCCGGGAAAAAGCAAAGACGTCCGCATTTTATTTCGAACTCGCACTTCTTGCTGTTTAATTAGCTCGCAAACGTACACTTTCTAAACCCAAAGTTCTGCCGTTGTTATCGATGGTGGGATACTCGAACCGTTGTTTCGGAATTCGATAAATCTCCGGGTGTATATTGTTGTATACACCCACAAATCTCTTGAAGGGGAAAGTCCATCACTCAGTTTCTCTTTTTGACCGTGTAGACCGTTGCTCTTCCTCGCAATTACTTTTTAGACTGGAATCTGAAAATTTATAGAATTTCATATCACATGGTAATTACATTGTTCGAGCGCGCACGCCTAATGATCTTCGCAATATTATATGTAAATTGATCAGTGGACTTGCTCGACGATGATTTATTGCAGCTGCATTTAGAAACTGGCACATATTAGTTTTCCACGGTCAATGATCTTGAATTTTCAGACAAAGAAGTCTTCTATAAGTCCGCATTTGGAACTGAACACGTGCGAACGAAGTTTCTACTTCGAATTTAACACACTTTGGCTAACAATGGCTTGGAACTAAACAATGAGCGACATTGGGGAAGAAAGTAGCTTATCCATATCTTTTTTGAAGTTAATGTATTAGATGATCGCACAAGTTCGTGCCCGATTTGAAAATACAACTCAATGTTCAATTAAAATTCAATTATACAAGTAGTCACCATTCTTTTCTAATTGCAGCAAAATTTAACCATTTTTTTATTTTAATTTAACCAAATCTTTAAAATTTGACCATTGAATTTTATTTTTAAGTCGTGCACGAACTTATGCAATCATCTAATATTTGTGCAATCAATAGTTGGGTGAACTTTACTTTACCGGACTCAAACTTGTATCTTTCTCCTGTAAATTACTATGTCTTTGACAGATCGAAGTTTCGATCCTGTAGGATCAATGGTTCAGGAGTTATGCTTGTTTAAAGTTGAGCATTTTTCAGTGTTTTTGACAGGCAAGGGCGCCACCATATTGGTTTGTTATCCTCGCCCCACTCCCCGACCTAATCACCAACCAACTAATTAATTATTCTGCTCGGTAAGCGGCACGCGACATCACTACAAACCAATATGGCGGCGCTCTTACCTGTCAAAAACACTGAAAAATGCTCAACTTTAAGCAAGCATAACTCCTGAACTATTGATCCTACAGGATCGAAACTTCGATCTGCAGGTTCTCCGGGTATAGATCTACTGGATTGCATACCAAATACATCATAAGTTATAGGAGAAAGGCACAAATTTTGAATCCGGTAATGTTAACGATCTTGATGTTAAACCGAGAATCTCTGAGTTTTGTAAGAGCGATCAATCATTTTTCGTACATCGTTAAGCTCGATACGACGCCTCGAGTGAATCAAATTAGCGAAAGTCTGAACCGGGGCCTTTCCGTAATTGAAAGACTACGCACGTTCCGTATGCGGCAACGTCAATTACGACGACTCTCCCGAATTAAGATGCAGCGTTTTCAAGGTGCTTCAGATACCGTCGATGATCGCTTCCCGCGATATCACTGTTACTTTCTTCTAATATACGTGTGGATTTACGGCGAGAACATTCCTCGTGGTTAAAATCCAATGAATTACCGTAGACATCAGAGCTACCCAACCAACCATTGAGCTTCCTATTTTCTAATCAACTTGCCGATGTGTGTGCTCTGCTCACATTTTTAAGTGGATGACATTATCCTTCCATTTAATTATCATCTTGTCTACGATGAAACAACGACTGCGTGCTTGGCTAACATAAGAAATTATAAAAAATATTATAATCCGAGTGTATGTACTTTTATATAAATATTGATGCCTTTTCAATGCACACTTTCACTAAATCAAGTGTGAAAATATACGCTTCTATATTTAAATTTTGAATTGATAATATTTATTTGTAAAAGCAATATGCGCATACATTGTTTGGAAAGCGTATAAATTTACTAAAGTATCATGCTTATGGTAATGCTTGTCTTGTTTTTAAGAAAATCCGCTTGTACTACTTTTCCAGTATGCTGACAGCAGACACACCATTGTTTTAGAATAATAATTGTTTTCATTTTCCTAGTGCAGCCAGACTCGTTTCTAAAGCGTCTTTCATTAGGTGTCATGTTAAATTTTCCGCTATTTTTTATTTTTCAAGATTAAAGTTGTGCTTCGACACGTGGTTAATAAAATTGTAGAAAATTGTGAATTGTAAAAAGACGGCGTTTTTAAATTCTAAAGTAACAGCTTTTAATGGGAGACCCTGTATTTAGTTGATAATTAATTTTTTCTTGTCGATTAGTGTATGAGCCAATGATCCCCGAATTGTTGCTGTAATAAAAGAGTTGTGTCTCGACACGTGGTTAATAAAATTGTAGAAAATTGTAAATTGTAAAAAAAATTGCTAATTGTAAAATAACGGCGTTTTTTATATTCTAAAGTAGCAGCTTTTAATGGGAGACCCTGTATTTATTTGATAATTAATTACTTCTTGTCGATTAGTGTCCGAACCAATGATTCCCGAATTGTTGCTATAATAAAAGAGTTGTGCTTCGACACGTGGTTAATAAAATTGTAGAAAATTGTAAATTGTAAAAAAAATTATTAATTGTAAAATAACGGCGTTTTTTATATTCTAAAGTAGCAGCTTTTAATGGAAACCCTGTGTTTAGTTGATAATTAATTACTTCTTGTCGATTAGTGTACGAGCCAATGATTCCTGAATTTTTGCTACAATGTAAATAGCTTGTAGAATGTTTATGACTCGCTCACGGATAAGGTATTTCATTAGTTGAACGGCTGAATCAATCCGACGCCGAAACGCGACCTAGAGCGAACAGTGTTTCCCGTGGAACGCTTTCGATCGTTATCGAGTCGGTCTTTAAAACCCATCTGTCAATCCTCGTGCGAATTCGACCTACATATCCTAGAACAAGAATAAAGGCGAACGCGTTTTATTCGTTACGTCGACGTCGCGCGTCGCTCGGAGGAGTGTTTGCACGAACAAGCTGGCCAAATCTACTTAACTGGATTACGTTATTTCAGATATGTATATAAAATACACAAAATATTCTCCATGGGAGAAGTCTATTCCGCGCGCTGATAACAGTTATCCGCGGTAGAAGTTTATTTGAATCGCTCATAACAGTTCTCCGTGGGAGAAGTTTATTTCAATTGCTGATAACAGTTCTCCGATGGAGAAGTCTATTCCGATCGCTGATAACAGTTATCCGTGGAAGAAGTTTATCTCGGTTACTCATAATAGTTGTCGATGAGAGAAATTTATTTCGATCGCTGATAACAGTTATCAATGAGAGAAATTTATTTCGATCGCTGATAACAGTTATCAATGAGAGAAGTTCATTTCGATCGCCCATAACAGTTATTGATGAAGGAAATTTGTAATAGTCACTATTAAATAGTAGAACTTTCAAATGGTAGACAATAAATTATTTCATAAATTTTTTATTCGTAAAATTAATTGCTGCAATCAAAATTTAATGTGACAAACAAACAGATTTTGTGTTGTTCTTGTGGTCTGTTGATTCGTCTTGATGTACGAAACATTCTCAATGAATTTCACAGGCATGCTCCATCCAGAAAAGAGCAGACAACTCAATAATTAAATAAGCAACCAAAATGAATTTTCTCATCAATAAGTATTATGAACAAGTGAAAAGAAATTCGATCATCGATAACTGTTATGAGTGATCGAAATATATTTCTCTCATCGATAACTGTTATGAGTGATCGAAATGAACTTCTTTCATGAATAATTGTTATGAACGATAGAAATAAATTTCTCTCATTGATAACTGTTATGAGTGATCGAAGTGAACTTCTCTCATCGATAACTGTTATGAGCGATCGAAATGAACTTCTCTCGTCGATAACTGCTTTGAGCAATCGGAATGAACTTCTCTCATGGATAACTGTTATGAACGATAGAAATAAACTCTCATTGATAACCGTTATGAGTGATCGAAATGAACTTCTCTCATGGATAACTGTTATGAGCGATAGTAATAAATTTCTCTCATCGATAACTGTTATAAGTGACCGAAATGAACTTCTCTCATCGATAATCGTTATGAGCGATAGTAATAATGTTCTCTCATCGATAACTGTTATGAGCGATCGAAATGAACTTCTCTCATCGATAACTGATCTACTTATGGATTAATTAATCCAATAAATCGCATTATAGCAGGCTCTAGCACTCTCTATAATGGTATTGATTTCTTTACTGAGTCTTTGCACAATTTCAAAAAACAATTACGCAGGTTTATAGGATAATACCATATCGTTTGTACCATTAGTCTCTGTGCATGTCCCTTCTTTGTTATTATACGTGTAGTCCTTTATCCTTTTCTATTGTAAACATTTCTGTAAGAGGACTTCGGTCCGTCTGTAATAAATAATAAACTGCTTTGAGCAATCGAAACAGTTTTTCTTCATCTATAACAGTTATCAAGGAAGATCCAATTTTTTGAACACTAATTATTGGTAACCAAAAAGTGTAAAAATAGATATTTTTTAATAATTTTGTTCTTCGAATTTGTTTCTTTATATTTTATGTACATTATCTTAAATTGCAATAATAATCAACTTTTTATAAATGATTTTTATCGTAGAAAATTTAGAATAACTGTTATTTTTTATCCCTGTCTGCAACACGACAGGCCTCGTGCCGATCGCGGCATGTGTAGGTGTTGCGCGTTGATGCGCGTGTTGCAAGGTGCGTGGAGGTGCGGTTCCGTGTAATTTGGCAATGTCAGGCCCATAGCGTTACGATTTGGCAATGGCCATGCCGTGGTCTGGTCTCGGTGTGGAATCTAATTTGCGGGTGTTATACGGCATCGAAAAGGACGCGACGTTACTATCTGCGGGGACCCCCACTATAAGCAAAAGCGTTCGTATAGGTTATAAAGGACCGAGCTCCGTACTATACCGCTGCACTCTCTCAGTGAAACTCTCGAAGGATCGTTCACCGACTACTCGTTACCTTACCTCCACGCCTGCAAGACGCGTGCACCATGAGGATTATAACTGTGGTATGTAGGCTGCTGCCTTTGTCTTCTCAATTTCAATTTCAATTGCAATTACTATTCCGCTTCGGCTCCGCACTCTTTCACTGTCCCTTTCTTCTGCCCAGGGTGGGCCGCGCTCCATTCTTTTTCATACCTCTACGCTGCTGTCCCCTGTTATCAACGGACCCAGCTATTAGACGCTCACGCACTCTATCTTTAAACACTGTCAAACAATCGGGAGGGCTTACTCTATTGATAGACTTGCGAAATTTTTATTTAAGAAGCGTAGTTCAGATTTTACACAAAATAGTTTGTTCATTTTTTGATTACTTACACTCCATCTGGGATGTATTGATTTTTAAATACTTTTATGGTGGTACATACTTTTTTTATTTTTATCAGGATGATCAAATCTGAGAGGATTCGTGGAGAATACAAATTTCCCCAAATGCGTTGAAATGCTGCAAAAAAAGTATTTTAAATTAAAATTCAAAATTAATTTTAAATAGTTTTCAATAAATTTAAATAATTCTCAATGATTTAAAATTTTAAATAGTTTTCAATAAATTTAAATAATTCTCAATGATTTAAAATTTTAAATAGTATTTTAAATTAAAATTTTAAGAACTATTTTAAGTTAGAATTTGAAATTAATTTTAAATTAAAATACCTTGTTTGCAGCATTCAAACGCATTTTGAGTAATTTTGATTCTGCACGAATCCTCCCAGATTTGATAAGAATCAAATTTTAATGCATGGAGGTTCGCAAATATTTTTCATTAATATATTCAGAGTTACATTTAATTTTGTTCGCATAAATCCTGTTAAGACTCGAGGGAACAATGAAAAACAATGACGACACCGGGGTGGTTTGTTTAGTGGTCGCAATTTTTACTTTGAATAAAATCTGTAAATTTCCAATTGTTACAAGTGTCGCATTGTGATAGGAAAATTAAAGTGATTCCCGTCTTCACGTTCATTTACAATTTGTGTTTTTCCTACAAACGCCGTGTTCTTGATAGCAACACGACGCCAGCCGGTGATTTGAATGCCGGGTCAGCGACGACTTTGTGCTGGTATCACAGTGTCGATAATTATGCAGTGTGTTAGAAACAACGTCGTACAGTGATTCAACGTTCATTTTACACTCTACACAAATTATAATCATTGTATCTCTCTAACTCGAATAAATATTCGAGAGAAGTCTTCCTGAATAATTTAGTATACAACTTGTTATTAACAAACGTAGGTCATGCTAGTCTTCTTACAAGCAAAAGCTGGATTCTAATTAAATGAAAAATGACTCTATTGTTCTCGCAGATAACTGTGTACCAGAGAATAATCTCCATCGCTATTTTTCCCATATAAATAACGATGTATCAAAACTCTTTGTACGCATTCTAACTCCTTGTGAATTCCACGATATAATCAGTCGCGAACACCATTTTTCAATGGATAATATTTAAAAAAAAAAGAGAAAATTAGAAAACACCTTGTACGTTTTCTTCAAATTGCTACTCCTTCACTTTCACTCCAGTGAAGAAATTATAATTCGTACAGAAAAATTATAACTTTATTGGAAATAAAATTCTTCGAACTTAAAAGATAATAAACTGGGGGTGGGCGAAAATTAACCAACGGTCCTCTGCTTATAAATTGAGTTTCATAGCGTCGAATGAAATTTCCTCGTTCGCATTAATTTGAAAAGATTAATCAAAATTTTATTTAGTTTTACTTAGTAATTATAAATCAATATTTACTACATAGTATTTTCAGTGTCTGCTTTTAATCCTCTGCTTATAAATTGGATTTTACAGCGTCGAATGAAATTTCCTCGTCCGTATTAATTTGAAAAGACTAATCAAAATTTTATTTAGTTTTATTTAGTAGATAGTATTTTTATTTCCTGCTTTTAATCCTCTGCTTATAAATTGGATTTTACAGCGTCGAATGAAATTTCCTCGTCCGTATTAATTTGAAAAGATTAATCAAAATTTTATTTAGTTTTATTTAGTAATTATAAATCAATATTTAGTAAATAGAATTTCCTTTTTTTAATCCTCTGCTTATGAATTGGAATTCGTTCGCATTAATTTGAAAAGATTAATCAAAATTTTATTTAGTTTTATTTAGTAATTATAAATCAATATTTAGTAAATAGAATTTCCTTTTTTTAATCCTCTGCTTATGAATTGGATTTCGTTCACATCAATTTGAAAAGATTAATTAAAATTTTATTTAGTTTTATTTAGCAATTATAAATTAATATTCAGTAAATAGTATTTGTATATAGTTTTATTTAGTAATAGGCGGGTACTCGAAAATTTCGGGCCCGAACCCGAAGTAAATAAGGCACAGTTACGATTTTGATGTTTCTAAAACGAATGCGAACAAGGAAATTTCATTGGAGGCTATAGAATTGAATTTATAAGCAGAGGACCGTTGGTTAATTTCCGTTCCATTTACGCATTCCAGTTGATGCGACCGCGGTTCGTTATGAATTAACAAGTATGTATATGGAGCAACGATGGTGTCGCAATTTTGTGTCGCCTTTCGTACACGCGCGTCGTCGTCGTCGTCGCCATTCATAGAAAATTAATCATAATTAACGATACGGTATTTTCCTCCTATATTCAAAGAGCCGTTCTCTCCTCCATAATTCCTGTGGGAACTTTCATCAGCTGCGGGTTTCACTTATGAACTTCGCGCGTGAGATCGAACAATTAATTGTGCGAGAACACGTATATGTATAAAAACGTGAGTAAAACTGTGATTTCTACATGTTCCTTTTGTGACGTTTGTTTGCCCGAGGGAAAGCATTAATAATTCAAGTTCAATTCTACCTCTGCGATGTCGCTTCCTGTTGCACCGTGAACAAGAACATTGTTTGTTTAATTAACATACGAAATTATAGTCAAAAGAAGGAATCAAATTAAACTAGTACAATTTATTACGCGAATATAACTTCGATCGATGTTGTAATAATTTCCATAAACATTAAAGAATGCAATTACGACGCGTAATGATAAATCGCCCATAAATTTAGACTTAATAACATCTAATAGCGCAGAATTGTTTAACGTTTTATCGGCGAAGACACGCAAGAAACTGTCCAGGGATCGACACATAGAGCGACTAACGAGTTGCAGCTGCTTTCACCAATTTAGTCTATGAAACCTCTTATTTCGGACGTTCTTGCGCGCTGATAAAACATCGTTTAATTCCGCTGCCGTAATTGCGGCGTTTAACAGCTCCGTTAGATAGCGATCGCGAATGTTATAAACAATAATACAATAATATGTGAATTATGGGAACAGCTTGAAACGTTGCGTCTACATAAAATTTCTTATAAAATTATTTATTTTAATAATAATTCAATATTACCCCCTCAATAGTATTTAATTTTCTATAAAATTAATTTTTCGTAATTTAGATACCAATCATGAATGTTATAAACAATAATACCTGTGTCGACATTGGTTTTTGAATTATGGGAACAGTTTGAATCGTTGCGTCTTCATTAAATTTTTTGTAAAATTAATTATTTTAATAATAATTCAATATTACTCCCCTCAATAATATTAAATTTTCTATGAAATTAATTTTTCTTAATTTAGATACCAATCATGAATGTTATAAACAATAATACCTGTGTTGATATTGGTTTTTGAATTATGGGAACAGTTTGAAACGTTGCGTCTACATTCAATTTTTTATAAAATTAATTATTTTAATAATAATTCAATATTACTCCCCTTAATAGTATTAAATTTTCTATAAAATTAATTTTTCTTAATTCAGATACCGATCACGAATGTTATAAATAATAATACCTGTGTCGATATTGGTTTGTGAATTATGGGAACAGTTTGAAACGTTGCGTCTTCATTAAATTTTTTGTAAAATTAATTATTTTAATAATAATTCAATAATACTCCCCTTAATAATATTAAATTTTCTATAAAATTAATTTTTCTTAATTTTTTTTCTTCAAAAAAGAAAATAGTTATTTATTTGAAATAGTCCGATAGCAAAACTCTTTTATTTCACATTATTTTTTGACAGGACCTACACCAACATATCCGTGGGATTTCTCTGATTAAAACGATATCAAACGTGATATAATTCCGATGATACTTGTGCAATGAACGATGAAAGTGTCGGACGCAAGAAGGACGCCTGAACGGGCCTTCGAACTGTTCCGGTGGCCGCAACACTCGACGTCTCTTTCTTTCCCATACGCTGTCCTCCTTCGCGTCCACACTTTCCTTATTCATTGCACAAGTATCATCGGAATTGCGTCACGAAGAAAAGCGACACAAATCAAAAATGTAACATCTGAGAAAAATCAACTTAAAGAATACTATGAAACTTTTATTGAAATAGTTTAAGCTTCTTTTAAATTCTCCCTCGGGTGGATAAATTGCGAGAGATAGAGATGTGACGCTTTTCGCGTGTATGTCGGGGCACTTCATACATATTTTTTAGTGACATAACCTCAAAAATGCAACATCTGAGAAAAATCAACTTTAAGAATACTATGAAACTTTTATGAAAAGAGTTTACGCTTCTTTTAAATTCTCCCTCAGCTGGATAAATTGCGAGATAAAGACACTTCATACATATTTGTCAATGACATAACCTCAAAATTGCCATTTTTTGACTTGTATCACATTTCTTGCGGGAGTGCGATATGTTGGCGAAAGTCCCATCGAAGAATAATGAAGAATAAAGTTTTGTTATTGGATTAGTGTGGTTTCACACGGATACAGCTGACCCATTTTGTTTAGACAGCGATCGATGCCCTCGAGCGACGCTGTCCTTTTCTACTTTCGATAATTGACGTGTTTTGGACAATTTTATTTAGTCCAGTCAGCGAAAAATTGTAGAGGGACTTTGGGACTTTGTGTGGTCTAGTTAGGAGGTAAACATACTAAAAGTCCCCACTCCATGGAGGTGAGCGGGGTATAGGGGGGCACGTAGAAGGTCCCCTTTTTCGGTTCTCCGCTTATATCTCGGAAACTATGCGTCCCAACGATAAGACCATTCTATACAAAATTAAAGCTGACAAAATGTGCCACAAGATTGATTCCATTCAGGTTTTCGCTATCTCGCATAGTTTCCGAGATATCAGCACTCAAAGTTCACTAATTGAGAAAAACTTTGAGCGCTGATATCTCGGAAAATATGCGAGATAGCGAAAAGCTGAATAGAATCTATTTTATGGCACATTTTGTCAGCTTTTATTTTCTATAGAATGGTCTTATCGCTAGGACGCATAGTTTCCGAGATATGAGCGGAAAACCGAAAAAGGGAACCATCTACGTGCCCCCTGCACCCCGCTCGACTCCCAGGAGTTTTAGTATGTTTACCTCTTAACTAGTCCAAACAAAGTCCCAAAATTAAAAATTGTGTTCTTTCCATTTCCCTCTACACCCCCCTTATGAGCATTCATTGACTGGACTAATTACAGAATAAACAATTCATATTTATTCATCTGCGAAATAATGCAACTACTTCGTATTCTCCTCTTGTTCGAGAATGTAGCTATTTTATTTTTCGGTCCCACTAAACGCGTTACATCATCGAGTTTATGGATCGATTTCTACAGTGAAAATTGATCGATAGGCTTTTCACTTTCGTCTTACTTCGGCCGGCCGATCATAAATAACGGTGGATGGACGCGGCCGAACCAATACACCGTTACATGCTGTTATGAATATTTCATATATTCCTTTAACTACCGCAGTTTTATTTCTCATTCACTCTACGATACTGTCTATTGTACGGAGTTATGTCATTAAGTTTTCTTTACCCGGCAGTCTATAAACTAGACTTTATTTATTGCAAACAGTTATTGTACCGTGGAATTAATTAGATTAATCCTTCGGGCTCGAAATTGATTCCGAAATCGATCGACGATTTTCCGTTACGTCAACCGCGCCGCCGCAATTTCCGCTCTGTTTTAATGAAAAATTCATTAATAACGAGAAAAGGAATTTTACAATGTAAGCTAGAAAGGTCCGTAATTAGCTGCAGGCTGACGTAAACCTCGCGGATCTCTTTTATTAACGGAACTGCTGGTTTAATAGCGCAAAAAACAGTGTTCGTTACGGAAACCTGTAAGCCGTAAAATTAGAAACAATTATCACGGTTACATAGGTAGACGGTTAACACATACATAGGTAACACTGCCCTGGAACAGAAATTAATTTTCTTTCTTAATATGTTGAAAATATTTTGGGATGGCGAGAAAATAATTTCAGTATTTTAAGGTGAAATAAAACCGAATTTCTTTATTCAAGCTCTGAACTTTAATCAATAAAATATTTTCTTATTTATTCTTTTTGGTGTAAAAAATCATCCAATGAAAGAGAAAATATCTTATTCATTGAAGTCCATCGGTTGAATAAATAAAAATTGGGTTCCACCTTAAAATACCGAAAATACTTTCTTGCCAACCTAATAATATAAGGGTACCTCTAAATTCTTCAAATGTTTCTACTGGTTTAAATTACACATGTTTCAATGCATAAAATTCGCTGTTTAGGTTATTCAATGTTAATTGCAAGAATTAATTCTAATGAAGTCTATACTTGAGAAACTTGTAATATATTTTTTAAAAATTTCAATGCTGTCTTTTGCCATTGATTTAATTTAACATTTGACGAAATGAAAACGAACGTGATTCACACCGGACTATATTGTCCAGGTTTTCCAAGAAAGTAAAATTCTGAAAGAAATATTATTATTTTTCGATGTAGAATAAGAATATGAAATAAAAAATATGAGTTTCCATTTGAAAAAATGAAGTTGCCCTTCATCTGACCATTAAAGGGCCATTATGAAAAAATGTGCATAGCGCCATTAAATGTGCCCCTTCATATGAAGAATATTTTATATGAAACATTTTTTCATATTCCTGCTGGTTTCCATAATAATTGACTGTCTCAAGATAAATGGACCACCCTGTATAAAAATGTTCGCATTGATTGCAGGACACAGGGGCCAAACAGAAATTGTATTCTTTTTTTAATCATGCTATCCACCTGAAACTAATGCACCGATATTCTTAAATATTTTTAACACGTCCACTGCTTTAAATTGTGCGTGCCCATTTTCGTCATAAATGCATAAAGATCCGCAGTCTAATAATAATATACCGGGTATTTCACCTAACTTGACCACCTTGAATATCTTTGTTGTTTTTAAAGATACGCCAAATGTCTGAAGGACAAAGTTGAATGGTAAAATGGGGCTCATGCCATACCAAAAAAATTTTTGTTTTCATGTAACTTTTTTTAGAGATATGAAGGTCACCTTCATTTTTTTTTAAATGGAATGAGGTATTTTTTAATACATCAATCGATGCAGCTGGACATTCGTTATAAAAAACCACTAACCTATGTATGTCGAAAAGTTAGTAGTTCAGGAGATATTTCAATTTAAACAACTCTAAAAGAGTGTAATAACTCTATTATAAGTAATGGTATTTTAGAGTTATTTAAATTGAAATATCTCCTGAACTACTAAGTTTTCGACATACATAGGTTAGTACTTTTTTATAACGAATGTCCAACTTCATCAATTGATGTATTAAAAAATACCTCATTCCATTTAAAAAAATGAAGGTCACCTTCATATCTCTAAAAAAAATTACATAAAAACAAAAGTTTTTTTGGTATCGTATGAGCCCTATTTTACCATTCAACTTTGTCCTTCAGACATTTGACGTATCTTTAAAAACAACAAAGATATTTAAGGTGGTCAAGTCAGGTGAAATACCCGGTATAAAAATGATTGCAGGTCACAGGGGCCAAACAGAAATTGTATTCCTTTTTTAATCACCTTATCAACCTGAAACTAATGCATTGATGTTCTCAAATATTTTTAACTTGTCCACTGTTTTAAATTGTGCGTGCCCATATAGTCATAAATGCATAAAGATCCGCAGTCTAATAATAATACATAAAAATCACCTTGATTGCTAACGAACATGATCGAATCACGAGGATGATCACTCTGGGACCGGACAGAACGTGCTCGGACGTAATAACGAGTGGTCGCGTCGGTTTCGAACGCGTCGTCGTCGCGACGCGCGTGGAGACCCAGTTTCGTCTCTTGTTAGAAACCAATGGCGGTGAAACTGTCCGACGATAAATTGCGAAAGCGCGGCTAATACGTACGACTCCGGGGGTAAATCACGGTTGCTTTCGTCGGGCATAAACAGCCATCAGCCATCGGCCATCAGGCATCGACGCTGCCTGCAACTCTCTACCTGTGCCACCTGGGCACCAATGTTTCCAGCGAATTGCAAAAATGATCCCGAGCTGCCCAGCTGCAAATTAGTCGTTGTTAAAGCTCGGTTTACGATCGTTTTTTCTCGTTGCACAACGGCAACGTTGCACCAAGTCCCTTAATGAAATTCAAACAATTAGATCGGCCGTTGCCACAGCAGTCCTTCGGCTTAATTGGTTACGTTGCCATTAATGGGGCATTTTAACGGGATTTTTTGGTATCTGGAGATCATTTTGCTCGTTCAATCCGACGGCGATTTATCTCTTTATTGGACAGCGGTTTGTTTGATAGAAACCATCCAAATTATAACTTGGCACAGTATATGTATAATTATTAGAAATTCCTTTTTGGCGATCGTATCTTACTGAATAAACTTTTCATTAATGTTTTCGATTTAAAAATTTGCAAAATTGATCGAACCCATGCGCTGATAACATTAATGAAAAGTTTATTCAATAATTATTAGACTATTGATTTTTATGCAAAATAAAAATTGCCCGAGACTATTGTGAGGGACTGGAGTTAGATAAAAATATATTTTCTATAGAAAATAATATAACAATTTTTGTCAAAAATGCATAAAATCCGCAGCTAGCAATTACAAATACTCTTTTTGTGCAAAATATAAATTGTTCAAGACTATTGCGAGGGACTGGAGTTAGATAAAAATATATTTTCTGTAGAAAATATAACATTTTTTTTGTTTAAAATGCATAAAATCTGCAGCAGCTAGTTTGTACAAATACTTTGTAAAATAAATTTTAAAAAAAAGTTAGTTACGCATTTTCTATTTTAATAATTTCAGCAAGTCTTCATAGTTTTATGTTTGACCATTTCTGGTATAAATGCATAAAATCCGTATTACAAACATTCTGTTATTCTGGGTAAAAATACCTCGTGTTATACGAAGAATATGAAAAATGGTTCGATTTCAACGAGACAGCTAGGTTTTGTGATTATGGTGATCGCGTCCTCGTTTCTCGACAAGTAGGAAATGTTGAAACATGTCCGGCGTGTTTCTGTCGAAGCTTTAGGAAACCGGTGTAACGCGAAGCGGTACGTCCACCGCTATGGCGTCTAATAAACGGCGTCTTTAGCTCGTGCGCGCTTTCCCGTTTCAGCACGGGTTCGCAGGAACAGGCTCATTAGACAGCCAGAACGAAGAAAAAGTGAGAGCGAAGATATGTAGCGGAGAGTATATGTAGAAGATTCGCGATCGACACCGAAACCTATCGCACCGTGGCTGTGCAACGAGTCATCGGTTCGTTATGAACGTGTGTGACGAGATATTAGCCATGTTTTCTCGCGCATGAACGCCCAAAACGAAAAGAAAGATCGTGGAGCAATGATATTGGCGGAACAATCTGTACAGAGTGCGCAAAAAGTAATGGTCAGCCGTGGATGAATTTACACTTCTGGATCGGTGGACATTTGTGAAAGAAGCTTGAAGAAGAAGAAAATTCTTGTTAAAGTTTGTTTTTACATCAGCATCTTCCCCTCATCGAGGAGAGAAAAAGTTTTAATGGAGCCACACGTCGCAAACAAATAGTGGGAAAACTTTACTTTACCGGACTCAAAAGTGTCTTTCTCCTACAAATTATGATGTATTTGGTATGTAATCCTGTAGATTTGTCCCTGGCGGGGATGCAGATCAAGTTTCGATCCTGTAGGACCAATGGTTCAGGAGTTATGCTTGCTTAAAGTTGAGCATTTTTCAGTGTTTTTGACAAGTAAAGGGCGCCACCATATTGGTTTGTAGTGATGTCGCGCGCCGCTTACCGAGCAGAATAATTAATTAGTTGGTGATTAGGTTGGGGAGCAGAGCAAGGACAACAAATCAATATGGCAGCGCCCTCACCTGTCAAAAACACTGAAAAATGCTCAACTTTAAACAAGCATACCTCCTGAACCGTTGATCCTACAGGATCGAAACTTGATCTGCAGCCGCCCCGGGTACAAATCTACTGGACTACATACCAGAAAGGCATTTTTGAGTCCGGTAAAGTAAAGAGCAGCCCAAATAGTTATTGAGATATAAGCTGTTAAAGTTCTTGCAAAATTTGGTTGTGTGGAATTATTCGTACAGACAAAATCCTACTACTACAGTCCACCTAACCGTATCGATGAAAGAGAACATGATCGTGTGCGTGCCTGGCCAATATCTCATCGTTGCGTGCGACGTTGACAAACTTTTGCAGTCTTTCGCTGGTGAATATACCCTAGAAATCGAGAGTGCGCCAGCACTTTTCCGACGCACTGTACTCATCCGTGGTCCGCGGAATAATCTTGTAGCTCAATTAGATTTTAAATGAAGTATAACTAATTGCGAGCGAGGCTTTCACAAGTTTATTGGCAACTCGTGGTTGTTCGATCGGAAATTATTAATCACGGGACAACAAGTTACGGTTCCCCTGAAACAAAAACGAGACCAATAAAAGAGATAATATCGCGAGAAAATTAAATCGGCTATCGTGTAATCATGCAATTCCCTGTAAATAACAAACAAAAACAATTCCCAGGTATTTAAATAATTGATACAAACGGTTGAAAGCCATTCTAAATTTCCATGCTAACAGTTTCACATCTTCGAATCATATTTCAGTGTCGACGCGCGGGGAACCGCGGGGAAATAAAAACTATAGTCGATGGAGCGTGTTTCCGACTTTTTCCGTGACGCTATAAGCGTGTTCGCGAGTTCTTTGTTGAAAGCGGTTGACGGCTCGCTTTCTTGATAAAAAAACAGCCGCGAATTCTTGCACCGTTGTAGAGATACGCATCAGCAGCTCCGAGGGCGTTCTACGCGGCGCGCCGCGAGAAATTTTTGACACGCGTTTGCCGGTGAAATGTGGGAAACCAAACGCAAAACGGAGTGTGGGAAACCGTGGAAGAAACGGCGAGAGTGAAAATGCAAGGCAAGGGTTAACCGTGGTCACGGTTGGTCGGCGAGCGACGCGACGCGGCGCCATGATACAACGTGCTCGTGAAATCGATATCTAATTTTCCAATGCTTCCTTAGTCGATGCTAGATACCAACTTTTTTCCCCTGTCAAGCTTCCAGGTATCGGGCAATAACGAAAACGTCTCGAACAATGATTAACCGCGTATCGTTTCCGCTGAAACGATCGAACTGTCGATATCCCACAACCTTCGGATTTCTCCGGAGTTTCTGAAACCGGCAGCGCTGCAAGGAGGGTTGCCTACTCTTTTTCCGGGATATATTACCCAAAACTAAAATATTAGGTCGGAAAGAAAGTTTTTGCGGTTTTTAACTATAATTAAATTACAAAAACCGTAAGAACTTTCTTTCCTACCTAATATATACACTGGTGGTCAAAATGACAAGGCAGCCCAAGGTTTTTAGCAATGAACATTCATTCGTACATACAGTTAGGAGCAAAACTGATCACACACACTTTAAATCAGAATAAATTTTTTATGAATGGACTACAAACGTCTTCAATTGCTCCAAATAAATTATATACGCTTCGAAAATTTCATTGAAATTGGTTAATTGATTCACGAGTTATAGTCGATCAAAAGTGGTAAAAATTGCAATTTTTCAAGATTTCCAGCCTTGCCACTTTTGATCGTTTATAACTCGTGAACCAATTAACCAATTTCATTGAAATTTTCGGAGCGTATATAATTTATACAAGTTGATCGAACGCATCTTTTAAATTTTCGTTATTGGCCCAGCTAAAAAAGTGTAAAAATTGATTTTTACTATTGTTTTTCACAATAACGACCAAATGCATTTTTTCAACATATTTTTAGACGTCATTTACTAAACTAATTCTTCTAGCCTTACGGAGAAATTGAAATCGTTTGGTCTAATAAGATCCTGACTTCCAGCCGGATGGAATGCAGGAAAAATTAAGGGGAATAGCTTCGGACAAGGGCATAGCTCCTAGTACATACTCTGTACTGTATACTAAGGCCGAGTCCTCAACGCCCATACGAAATGAATCACATTCACTCTCGCTGTTCCGCGCGAAGCCATATTTAGAGTCTAAACGGTTTTTCCCCTCCGTTCGTTTGGCCAGGCCCTGGTTTTCTCAACGGGAACGTTTCGCTCTTTACACTTTCAAATATTTGTTACGACCTTACGCGACGAACAATCGCCGCGCTCGCGCTCATACCGTTCGCATTCGAATTCGCGAACCCTTTCACGTCTCCTTTGCTTCCGGCGGATACATTTAGCCGAGAAACGGGACGACACCGTGTGTCATCTCTAGCATCCTCTTTCTCGTCTAGCCTATGGAGATCTTGAGAAATATACCTCGAGTTATTCACCTGCCGCGCTACTTTCGCATATCTATCTGGTAGACCGATCCGGGCCATGGGGATCAGATTACGAAGAAAACGGGGAAACGTTTATTAAAAATGTTGTTTAATGTTTATAACAAAAATCTTTAAAACGTTCAGAAATGCACGCCATGTTTTGGTACTGTTGTGTCTTACGTTTAAACTCGGGGAAAAAGTATCTTTCAAAGTAATAATAATAACTTATTTGGTGCATTGAAAACACCAAATAATAAGAAAAAATGAGGAAACTTTTTGAGGATAAACAATTGAAAAAAATTAATTTTGTATGGAAATATTATTGAAGGGGAATAATATTAGACTTGTAAAAATTAATTTTATAGAAAATTTAATATTATTTAAAAATAATATTACATTAATATGAAAATTAATTTTACAGATATAATTTAATAATAACATTAAATTAATACTTAATTTAATTTAATTAATTATTGAAGGGAAATAATACTGGATTTATAAAAATTTTATAGAACATTTAATATTGCTTAAATATTATTTAAAAGAAACTAACTTCCATGTCTTTTGCAAAATTATTACAAAACTAATTGCTTTGACTTTTCTTTTTCTACTTCAACAATGTTCCAAACTTTTTTTTGACTGATTTTATTTTTCTATATTCTCTAGTTTGTCTGTAATAAATAAATCAAGTCAATTTATAATTATATGATAATTATTATATATAATTATTAATATATATTATTAATATGTATATATAATTAATTTATAATTACAAGTAAATAAACCAGTCAAATTAATTTTATGCACTTCGTTGTTTAAAATCACATTAAAATGCATAATTTCCAGAGGATCTGTGACTGTCTTCTGCTAAACTGTTTTGATCATTCAAAATTGGGTACGTTGCATTTAATAAAACTTTCGAACAAGGAAGATAACCAACGAAACAAATGCTGGTAGCGAACGTGCGATAATTAACGAACGATTGGGAAAGAAAATAACAACCGCAAGAAGAGATAGGTATCGAAGTTCGATACAATTTTATAAAGCATTTCCGGTTTCACCAGGACTCCGAGCACACCCGTTAGCTAACAAGTCCGATAATTTAGTATCCCATGGACGTTTGTTACGCACATTGAGAGATTGCTCTTCGTTAAACGGGCCGGAGGAACGACGGGACGTCCTTTCATTACGCCGTGAGACTAATTAAAATACGTCGGCGAGTAAATTAATCTGACGCGAGTCATCGATCGTGCCCAGCTTCCGCTACGGAAATACTCGCGAGGAAAGTCTAGCCGAGACATTTTAACTACTTCCTCGCTTGAAACACGATATAATCAAACGCATGGTTCTCCTCGCGCCGTATCTAGATCAGATATGCGTTACGCGTACGCCTAGTATGTGCTGCAGTCCAGAATGCAATTCGCGAAATGTGACCAGTTACCGGTGCCATGATTCTTTTTTGTCTCTCTCAAAGGCAACGGTTTACCTTCACCGTGAAAGCGACCGTTTGTTGGCGCGTTGCTCGCCGGGGCTGCCCACCCGATCGTATTGCGATCTACTGGTCCGGCCGATCGATCAGTCCGTTCGGTGAAAAATGATTTTGTATGATGAATTGAATGTTTAATACCTTAATCAAATTAATAAAAATTATAATTGGAACAAGCAGTTAAAAGTGAGCATTTTCTGAGTATGATTTTTGTTATCTTGTGAAGCGAACCTGTTTAATATTTCTAAAACATTTTTTTTTAATGAAAAACATTCTTTTACCTTGAAAATGCATACAAAAATGATTTTGTAATTTAATAAAGATTGTAATTAGAACAAGCATTTAAAAGTGAGCATTTTCTGAGTATGATTTTTGTTATCTTGTGAAGCGAACCTGTTTAATATTTCTAAAACATTTGTTTTTAAATGAAAAGCATTCTTTTACTTTGAAAATGTGTACAAAAATGATTTTGTAATTTAATAAAGATTGTTATTAGAACAAGCATTTAAAAGTGAGCATTTTCTGAGTATGATTTTTGTTATCTTGTGAAGCGAACCTGTTTAATATTTCTAAAACATTTTTTTTTTAATGAAAAGCATTATTTTACTTTGAAAATGCGTACAAAAATGATTTTTTTATTTGATAAAAATTGTATTTAGAACAAGCACTTAAAAGTGAACATTTTCTCGGTATGATTTTCGATCTTTTGCGAGCCGAACCTGTTTAATATTTCTAAAACATTTTTTATTTAATGAAAAGCACTCTTTTACCTTGAAAATGCATACAAAAATGATTTTTTAATTTAATAAAAATTGTAATTAGAACAAGAGTTTAAAAGTGAGCATTTTCTGAGTATGATTTGTCGTTCTTTTGTGAACCGAACCTGTTTAATATTTCTAAAAAAATTATGTTTCAAAATGAAGAGCATTCTTTTACCTTGAAAATGCTTACACATCAAAAATTTATATTTTTAGAATTCGTCATTTATTAAATAAGTAATTCTTAATGGACTAATGAAAGTTGTCGAAGTTATTTCCCTTTGACATGGAACATCTTTTCAGTTCCAAGTAGTTCCGCGTTTTCTCAAATTGGAATATTTTCAGTGTAATTTTCCTTGTATGTCGCAAGAATCATTTCCACCTTCGCCCTCGTCCAGGAATTCTTATTGTTTAAAGTTCATTTTATGGATATTGTTTATTTAAAAACTGAACATGGTTTTCCAGAACCAATCAAAATTTTTTGGAAAATGTGAATTTTAAAAAATATCAAGGTCACGTTGAGTTTTTAAAATCCAATATATTCATTTTTTACTTCATAATATTGGAGCTGATGTCCAAACGAATTCCAACAAATATTTTTAACCGGCTCGTTCTGGTCGAGAGAGTCGATCGAAAATGGCGGTCGTTAACAACGTAAACAAAACGTGTAGTATTTTGAATAATAGTTTTCCTGATCCGGTGGAAGTCTGCATGGCGGAAATAAATCGAAGTAATCGCAGCAAATAGGAACATTGCCCTCGGCTACCGCCTTATCCAAACAATAGTCTTACTTTTACTTTCGAAAGAGTAGTTCAGGACGTCTCGATCAGGCCGACCGCAACGTTGCCCTCTTTCTCTTTCTATTAATGTTAATGCGGTTCTCGAAAGGTTGTAAATTCACCTGCATCGTGCTATTATTGTGCAATATGTATTTATATAAGAAAACGTTACAGCCGAAAAGGCTCGAGATCGGAATCTTTTTTAGTCAGGCGAGCCACGATAAAATCTGAACGAAATACAATAATCCACTACCCTTACACAACCAAAACTAATCA
This sequence comes from Lasioglossum calceatum, assembly GCA_963966675.1. Lineage (NCBI taxonomy): Eukaryota > Metazoa > Arthropoda > Insecta > Hymenoptera > Halictidae > Lasioglossum > Lasioglossum calceatum. The sequence continues at coordinate 7,201,837 of OZ016539.1, read as the reverse complement.
AATGATCGCTAATTGAAAACGCTTTAAATAATAACCACAGGCGTCTCGAAGAAAGTGCTCTTCCCATGTTACATTTCAAAATAAAAACAAGAAGATTTAATTAACCAGTTACAAGTTTAATAGCAAAAATAATAGCTTCGTGCATTCTTGATCAGAAGATTGTGAAATAAATCCGACATTGTAGGTGGAATTGATTTAGACAATTACACACCTGGAAACAGGGGAATGGAGCTGGTAGATAAAATAGTCTCGGAGAAGTATTTTAAGATAGGACAGGTCTACGCCGCGGCGCTGTTCTTCCTTTCTCTGGAAAGTCAGACCTAGAGGGCCTAGACAAGGCGTGGTAGAACCTGGCCGGGGCCGATTGCTTTCAACTAGATCGACCGAATGTGTCCGTACCTCTCACTGTATGTGACTGGCATGCTCTAACGCTGATTATAGGAGCCCTGCCTAGGCGTCACGATTTTCCCGGCCAGATGGAGAGTCATTAGACTATACACGCTTCGATTGAACTAGCCCGCTCTGTTCTCGGTAATCATGACGGACCAGGGAACTACCACGGTTTCGTTCGACTTTAATTGAGCCCGACCGATGATCAACGACGATAACCAACGAGAAACATTGATTTAGCTACCTTAGTGCCTTCGATGTCCTCTAAACTCGCTGATCAAAATTGTCTGGGAGATGTGAGGACTGATGATGAACATTGACTCTGCTTTTGCTACTTGAGACCCTTCGGTGTCCTCTAAACTCGCTGACCAAAATTGTCTGGAAATTGTGAGAACCGATGATGAACATGGACTCTGCTTTTGCTACTTGAATCCCTTCGATGTCCTCTAAATTCGCTGATCAAAATTGTCCGGGGGTTGTGAGGACCGATGATGAACATTGGTTTTGCCTTAGCTACTTGAGTCTCCTCGACGTCTCCAAAACTCGCTGATGAAAATTGTCCGGGAGTTGTGAGGACCGATGATGAACATGGACTCTGCTTTTGCTACTTGAGTCCCTTCGATGTCCTCTAAATTCGCTGATCAAAATTGTCCGGGGGTTGTGAGGACCGATGATGAACATTGGTTTTGCCTTAGCTACTTGAGTCTCCTCGACGTCCCTAAAACTCGCTGATGAAAATTGTCCGGGAGTTGTGAGGACCGATTATGAACATAGACTCTGCTTTTGCTGCTTGAGTCCCTTCGATGTCCTCTAAGTTCGCTGATCAAAATGGTCCGGGAGTCGTGAGGCTACCGATGATGAACATTGACTCTGCCTTAGCTATTTGAGTCCCTTCGAAGTTCCCTAAGCTCGCTGATCAAAATTGTCCGGGAGTTGTGAAGATAGACGAGGAACATGGACTCTGCCTTAGCTACCGGAGTCCCTTCGACGTCCCCAAAACTTGCTGATCAAAATTGTCCGGGGGTTGTGGGTACCGACGAGGAACATGGAGTCTGCTTTTGCTACTTGAGTCCCTTCGATGTCCTCTAAGTTCGCTGATCAAAATGGTCCGGGAGTTGTGAGGCTACCGATGATGAACATTGACTCTGCCTTAGCTATTTGAGTCCCTTCGAAGTTCCCTAAGCTCGCTGATCAAAATTGTCCGGGAGTTGTGAAGATAGACGAGGAACATGGACTCTGCCTTAGCTACCGGAGTCCCTTCGACGTCCCCAAAACTCGCTGATGAAAATTGTCCGGGAGTTGTGAAGATAGACGAGGAACATGGACTCTGCCTTAGCTACCGGAGTCCCTTCGACGTCCCCAAAACTCGCTGATCAAAATGGTCCGGGAGTTGTGAGGACCCATGATGAACATGGACTCTGCTTTTGCTACTTGAGTCCCTTCGATGTCCTCTAAATTCGCTGATCAAAATGGTCCGGGAGTTGTGAGGCTACCGATGATGAACATTGACTCTGCCTTAGCTATTTGAGTCCCTTCGAAGTTCCCTAAGCTCGCTGATCAAAATTGTCCGGGAGTTGTGAAGATAGACGAGGAACATGGACTCTGCCTTAGCTACCGGAGGCCCTTCGACGTCCCCAAAATTCGCTGATGAAAATTGTCCGGGAGTTGTGAAGATAGACGAGGAACATGGACTCTGCCTTAGCTACCGGAGTCCCTTCGACGTCCCCAAAACTCGCTGATCAAAATGGTCCGGGAGTTGTGAGGCTACCGATGATGAACATGGACTCTGCTTTTGCTACTTGAGTCCCTTCGACGTCCTCAAAACTCGCTGATCAAAATGGTCCGGGAGTTGTGAGGCTACCGATGATGAACATGGACTCTGCTTTTGCTACTTGAGTCTCTTCGATGTCCTCTCAATTCGTTGAACAAAATTCTCCGGGGGTTGTGTGGACAGATTCCTCGCAGCTGATACTTTCTCCCGCTGGGTTACACAGATAATGAAGTTTCTATCGACAAGTGTGTCAATCTTGAACTTCCTTTCGGATTTCTTCTCTAGTCCCGGGTAGCCTAAGCTGTTTGCAGTAAAGAGCAGTTTCTTCGGAGTCTAGAGAGGTACACCGGATTCAGTGAAGCGCAAAACGAAGCGTGAACACTAGTTCTCAATTAGGTTTTTGCCAATGTTTCGGACTTCAATTCATCTTAACCTAATTGCTAGCTCTGTTTCCTACATTGTCCTAAATTGAGAGAGCGCGCGCTTCAAACCTGTCAGCGTTTGGAAATTGAAAGCAATGACGTCAACTTCTGTGCCGGAAGGGAGCATTCTTTCTCGAGTAGCCATTGTCTGTCCGGATCATTCGGGGACGACCTTCAACGGTCGATTACGACACGTTCATTAATCATGTGGTAGTCGATGCTGGACGTTTCGTCAGCGGAGGGGAACGCGTTACCCGAAGAAAGGATAGCCGCATTTTATCACGGGTCGACTGGAAATTAATCGGCGCACGCTCGGGGAGCATGATGCATACGGTATCGTTCGAAAGTCCCGCGGCGACGTGTACCTCCCTGTCTCAAGGACAAGCCGTGTGCCAAAGCCGTCTCGAATATTCCGACAGCCTCGCGTTCTCCGTCGATCCCGGCCATCGATGTCGATACTATCGTCGTCATCGTGGAATCCGATACCGATCGAAGGCGCCATACCACGCAGCCATCTACTCCGGTGACATACTCTGCTAGTTGAATTTCTCAGCGGAAAAACCAAAGGAAACGGAGAGCAGTTGCGAAAGAGGGTCGTTATTAAATTGTTATAATTATGTCGACCGTTACCCAACGTCCAGACAATTCAATTTCCAAGTCCGGGACGCCAACAAAACCGTTCTATCGTAAAGTTCTTTCGCTCCGGGTTATTTAATTTTCAAATTACGGATCGAGTAAAAGTGGCGCATAAATCGGCAGCACCGCGGTGGAAATTCACACGTAACGAGCAGGAATCACCGGAGCGGTGAGAAAGAAACGCGGCTCGATACACAGAGTGTCCCAAAAATGTTGCACTTCCTTGAAGAGATTCCTGAGGTGATTTGGAATAACTTTTTTCTTTACGAAAATCTTCTCCGAGGCTTCGTTGAGGAGTTATCATCGAAAAACACTGGCCAATCATTGGCATTCGACATTGGCCGGGGCGGAGTCCGTCCGCTCTCTGATTGGTCGGCTTTTTTCGATTATAACTCCTCAACGAAGTCTCGGGGAAGATTTTCGTAAAGGAAAAAGTTGTTCCAAATCACTTCAGGAATCCATTCAAGGAAGTGCAACATTTTTGGGACACCCTGTACTGTTTCCTTTCCCGTCTAGTATCTTCTGGAAAACGTAACCACCCTGGTATGCATCCGAATTGGAATAATTAAATCGGGCGTCGCTTTCCGTAGGCTTGTGCGAGGCGTGTGCCTCGGCTTTATGCAAGAATTTTCTCTTACGTCGTATTCCGCGGCTGGTTCTACGCCTGGTTCTATTATACATACCGCAGCATTCCGAAAGAAGGCATCGTGTAATCGTACCCGCCGATACACGTATACGTTCCTCTGGAAACAGAAACTCGAGAGACAGAAACCGTGTTACATGCTCAATAATATACGAACATGCATTAAGTGTGAAAAATGATCGCCGACGTTTTTGCCGGTTCTCCCGTTCCACTTAAGGAACTTCGAAAGCCGGACAAAACATCGACGGGGTTGGGAAAGAGGCGTGCTAGAAGAAACGGGTGCGATTACCACTTCGTCTTCGCGGAAAAATGAAACGCAGTTACGTGACGATGAAGGGGAAACTCCGGGGGAAAGATAGGATAAAGTGAAATGCAACGAAAGTGTGGGAACCGCGCGATTGAAAATTTACGATACCGGTCAACCAATTGCACGGCGGTTGTTATTGCGTTGTTGTAAAGGGTATAGTCTGCAAACCAAATTGACTTTTGGTCAAACCGTTCGATAGGGATCCCAAAGAGAACCCTGTGCGACAAGTTTCGAATCGGTATCCCTACCACAAGGGTAGTTATAGGGTGAGCACGGTTTCATTAATGATGCCCATTTTCTTCTGTTCTGCTCAACAAAAAATTACGAAAAAATTCATGAACTTTCTATCTAGCAGCACACGCGACACTGAATTATTTCAGAATTTTTCCTCAAGCATAGAACTGCCGATTTCATGTCGAAGTTTTCAGAGTACCATGTTCATATTGTTTTTTTAAAAATCGACATTGCAACCAAAAATTCTGAAATAATTGTGTTATGTATGATATATTAGGTAGAATGTTCATGCATATTTTCGTGATGTTTTGTTGAACAGAACTTAAGATACAATATTTGCCGATTTCATGTCGAAGTTTCCAGACTACCATGTTCATATTATTTTTTTAAAAATCGACCTTGCAACCAAAAATTCTGAAATAATTGTGTTATGTGTGATATATTAGGTAGATTGTTCATGAATTTTTTCGTGATGTTTTGTTGAGCAGAACTTGAGATATTGGGTATGATTCATAAAACCAAGTTCACCCCGTAGCTACCCTTGTGGTGGGGGTATCGACTTGAAACTAGTCGCAGAGGGTTTTCAGTGAAAGTTCTATCGAATGATCACTCTTCAACATCTCACTAGTTTGAGCATAATGCAAAAAAGCTATCGGAAGGATTAGCCAACAGGTGTCTGAATTAGTCAGGGTGAATGTATAGGCCTCTTCAGCGCGCGTCAGAATAAATCGCCTGACAGGTAGAAGTAACGGAAATCCCGTTATAGGTGCTTCGGCCCCCTGCGTAACCATTGAAAGTGATAGTTGAAATGACAGTGTTTCCTGCAGGCCGAGGAACGTGCAGCGATTTTAACGAAGGAATCGGGTTCAGAGAAGCATGGTTTATAATTACCGTAACAAGCAGAATTCCATGAACAGTGGGAGTGTGCTGTGATTCAGTGCATGAAATGGAACCTGGTGCACTGGTAGGGTGCGCAGAATTCATCAGAGATATTTTAATCAGGGACCACAAAAGTAACAGTTATTCTAAAATTTTCTACGATAAAAATTACTAATAATAAAAAGTTGATTATTATTGAAATTTAAGATAATGTACAATGAAGAACAAAATGATTAAAAACATCGATTTTTATATTGTTTGGTTACAAATAACAGTTATTAGCCTCCAAAAAATTGGATCCTCCGCGATAACTGTTATCGATGAAGAAAAACTGCTCCCATTGCTCAAAGTAGTTATCGATAAGAGAACTACATTTCGATCGCTCCTAACTAGACTGCGGATTTTATGCATGTATAACAAAAATGGGTACGTACAATGTAAAACAGTGGAGGTATTAAAAAGATTTAAAGCCACCAGTGTATTAGTTTCATCTTAATTCTTATTAAAAGACGAATGAAATTGTTGTTTGGCTCCTGTGTCTTGCAATCAATGCAAACATTTTTTATTTTGCATACAGATCCGCAGTCTAGTCATAACAGTTATCGATGAGAGAAGTTCATTTCGATCGCTCATAACAGTTATCGATAGGAGAAGTTTATTTCGGTCGCTCATAACAGTTATCAATGAGAGAAATTTATTTCGGTCGCTCATAACAGTTATCGATGGGAGAAGTTTATTTCGGTCGCTCATAACAGTTATCAATGAGAGTTCATTTCGTTCGCTCATAACAGTTATCGATGAGAGAAGTTCATTCCGATCGCTCATAACAGTTATTCCCCGAGAGAAATTTATTTCGATCGCTCATAACAGTTAGCGATGAGAGAAATTTATCTCGATCGCTCATAACAGTTATTCGATGAGAGAATTTTATTTTGATCGGTCATAACAGTTATTCGATGAGATAACTGTTATGAGCGATCGAAATAAATTTCTCTCATTGATAACTGTTATAAGTTATCGAAATGAATTTCTTTCAACGATAACATTTTTACCAACAAAAAATTTTCGTTTACTTATAATCCTTATTTGTAACCAATACGATTTTGGCCGATGAAATACTTGTTATCCTATGACTTTTTTCTTTTTGGTCATAACAGTTATGGTCCCTGATTTTCATAGACATATTTAGACGGTGTAATAAAAATAACAAGAGATACACCCGAGAAGATCAGCTCGTTATTCGTTCGGCGTGCTGCAAAAAGCGACACTGGGTAGCTTTTCCAGTGGGTCGTCGCGAAGCGAGGCGTGGTGCCAGTTGTCTTTTGTGCGAGCATTTGCTCTCGGTTCAAGGAGATCCAGAAGCGACGGTGTGGCTTGCCGTGCAGCGAAACACAGCACAGCGCGCGGCACAGAGCGCCGAGTTACGACGCTCTGAATCTGAATCTCTCACGGTAAGCACGCCGTGCAGCCATAATCCTGCCTCGCCCCGTATTCGGGTCAACCGAGTAGTAGAAATTACGTAACACGTGTGCGCCGGGGCGGTTCCCACTGACAAGAGTCGCTCTACCGGAAGTCGGGAGCACGTCTTGCCAGCTATAAGGACATACGGCCGCTCTATCGGCCATGGGAAATCCTGCTTCCAACTGGAAAATCTTCTCAAGGATGAATCGAGCCGAACCATAAGTATTACAAGGAAACCTTTCGCGCACGTGGAAAGCAGAAGCTTCACATGCTAATCACTAGACCGCGGATCTCTATGCATTTGCAGCAAAATCGAGAAGATGACATTCAGAATTGTTGATATACAGGGTGGTCCATTTATCTTGAGACAGTCAATTATGTTTATTACGGAAACCAGGAATATGAAGAAATGTTTTATATAAAATATTCTTCATACGAAGGGGCACATTTAATGGCGCCATGCACACTTTTCCATAATGGTCCTATAAGGGTCAGATGAAGGGCAACATAATTTTTTCAAATGGAGACCCATATTTTTTATTTCATATTCTTATTCTACATCGAAAAATAATAATATTTCGTATAAAACACTTTTTTGCTAGCGTGCACGGTTTTATTAAACAAATTGTGGTGAATATCCCAATATTTGTAATGACCAGACTGCGGATCTTTATGCATTTGTGAAGAAATTGGTTGAACGAAATACAAAACAGTGAAAGATTTTAAAAATTCAAGAATGTTATAATGTTGCTTTTAATGTAACCAAGTCGTTAAGGGATGAAATCAATTCTTATGTTATACCTGCTTCCCACAATTACTGCAAAACATTTTTATTTTGCATAAAGATCCGCAGTGTAGTAATTACAACAAATACTGAGTTTGATCCGAAGTCATAAAAATCTAGTAAGCGGTGACAGGACAACGTGTGTAGTACATTGAGCATCGAAGGTGGCGTTACAATTTTCTGTATTTTTTGTTACAATTAATAAATTATCTTCGATTGTGCAAGCTTTGCAATATTTATCATGGCATCGTTAAAAAATGGTAAGTTCAGGAAAAAAATGTTTTATACGAAATATTATTATTTTTCGATGTGGAATAAGAATATAAAATAAAAAATATGGACTTCCATTCGAAAAAATGAAGGTGACCTTCATATCTCTGAAAAAAATTACATAAGAACAAATAATTTTGTTGGTATCGTATGAGATCCATTTTACCATTCAACTTTGTTCTTCAGACATTTGACGTGTCTTTAAAAACAACAAAGATATTCAAGGTGGTCAAGTTAGGTGAAATATGTACCCGGTATATAAACTAGCAAAGAAGATTCTAATCACTGTGTATAACCTGCATTCCTACACCTGTTGTAGGATTAATTTCGTTTAGATAGGAGTGCATAGGTTTGGTTAGTTGGAGGAACAGATAAATTCTGCAAGTTTTACGGCGTCATAAAGATATCCGGAACTAATGCTACAAGGACGTACTTTTCTTCACCGGCGTCCGAACGCGACAAGTGTAGTGCTCGCTTCAAGTACGTTCGTTTCTCTTTTACTTTTACCGAGTGCGAAAGAACAGCGAGTTCTCGCGGACAAGTGACTTATATAAATAAATCGTGTTAGTAAAAGTGAATGGATGGTTACCCTTTTCCTTCTGGGACCAAACATTTTGCACTTATTTGTATACAACCGTGTGGATTTCGACGAGAATAATCCAAATAATTATTTAAATAAAAATAAATTTTTAAAAAATACCACGTTTTTAAAACGGACTAAAAAGTGTAAAATGCTTTTTAGTCTTGTGTGTGTGAAATTTTTCAATGGAATTATCTTTATCAAAGTAGAGTTGCAATGTGCAAATAAAAATTATCCTATTGCAGTAAGGGATAAAAATTTCATTCAGCGGAGGATCACTCTCGCTCCGTTTAAAATTTCCAACTTCTTTGGTTATCCGCCAGTCTTGTCGATATCGCCTGACAGATGTTATCGATATTGACATTTTCAGCATTTCACGCTGAAGTTCGCTCTGAACCACGCTCTGTCGCGCGGGTTCGAATCCCGGTCCAGTAACTACGATTTTTATAATTACTATCTCGTAAACGCACAGTTTTTATAAAAAATTTTTTTCGGAATATTGCATTGTCATCCAGTTCTGAGCTATGTTTAAAATTTAAAGTCTCTAGCGCATCGGGAAGTTAGTTTAAAATCAATTGCAAGATTTGTACCGAACAAACAGACAAACAGACAGACAGACAAACAAGAAAGCGAGCTAATAAAAACGTAGTAAAATGCAAAACTGCAAAAATTTTTAGTCCCGGAAACTGAAGATCGACGGAATTAACAGAGTGGATAAAAACGCTTTCGAATGGCCGTAGGAAAAATTGAAACTTAACATTGACACTGGTATCGTGTGCAACGGCCGCATGCAATACCCGACCTACCGCATTCTGAAATGTGCGGGCTGCTCGCTTTACATAACAAAGCGATAGTTTTCACGCCGGCCATTTTTCCTCGGAACGGAACCGATCCGGCCGAAGTGTCGGTAATAACCCGAGGAACGTTCGAACATTTCACCGACATCGCCATAACACTTTCCTTCCTCGGTACGTCTCGGGCCTCGCGGCTGTGCATTTGCACGGTTATGAACGTTAGGCCTGGTTCGAGCGAGCGATAAGGAATTTCGAGCCGCACATACATACGTACCATTCGCGCGTACCCGGAGTTCACCGATCCGCGAAACTCGCTCTCTCCTCGCCATCTTCTGTTTCCTATTGACTATAAACTGCGCGCCGATGCAGATCCGGTTTCGTGCCTGGAAACTAGAATAACGGGCTGGTCTGCCTGCATTCTATCGCTAATCCGACTATTTCGATTACGACTCGTGTGACGTGATAAAGGCAATTCCCTCTCTCCCGACACGATCGAGCCTCTGACCCGTCTCGTTCCGACCGTCCGACATATGACGGTCGACTCTACTGGCTCCGTAGCTCGCACCGGAATTCCAATCGGTTCCATCGTCATCCATAAACACAAGAATCGACTTTCCGAACCGCGCCAATACGTCCCGAAAAGGGAAACTATAAAGGGAAAATCGGAATATAAATCGACGACGATGGCTATCGAAAAGATAGCGTGACGCGCGCGGTAAACAGAACCGTGTTATTACGCGCGTGATTTCAACGATGATTATTGAAATTATATACGACAACGTACGCTTATTTGTGGAAAGTTCCCGTCGAGGGATATGAAAGTTACCGAGATATCATGAAACCTCCAAATTCAATTTAACCTATCCTGAAATTACCCTAGCAAGATCTACTAACTCAGCTAACCGTAAGGACCCACTTGTGTGGATCAATATCCTCACGTTTTGATTTCACAAATTTCTGTTCCGCAGGTAATCCCGATATGCTTCCTCCTGCTGATAGAGGCGAAGCGAGTGGAGATCCGGCCCCGCATCGCGGAACCGCAGGTTTATTACGAGGAAGACGACAGCCAAGCGGCCGAGGACGACTTCAATCCGGCGGTGTACCAGCCGCGTACCCGTGCGCTTCCTTCGCCGCGATCGAAGGACGCCCAGCACCCGTCGAAGCCACCGCCGGTCCAGACCATCCGCAACTACAACAAGGTGAACGACGACGGGTCCTTCACGTTCGGTTACGAGGCGGCGGACGGTTCGTTCAAGGAGGAGACTCGAGGAACCGATTGCGTGGTGCGCGGTAAATACGGCTACATCGACCCCGACGGCAACAAGAGGGAGTTCACGTACGTCTCCGGCAACCCCTGCGACCCGAACGCGCCGAAGGACGACGAGGACGACCTGGCCGAGAAGCAAGAGGAAGAGGACGTGAACGCGCCGGCGAACTATCCGTCGGTGAGGCCGGTGCCGAGGCCGATCCGACCGACCTATCAGCTACCGACCACCCGGGCACCGCCAACCACGATCTTCCAAACGGAGTATCAACTGGACGACGACGCCAGCCAGGAATTGGGCGAAGGCGACTACGTGAAACCGTCGCAATTGAGAGGAGGCGGCGCCTATCGGACGCCCCAGCAGCAGCAGGCCTACGTTCAAGCGTCACCGTCGACGGCTCTGTACGAGCCATCGCCCACGCCCAACCCCAACCTCTACAGACTGGCCTCCCCGACCACGCAATATCAGACGACAGCGTCGCCCGCACCTCGCAACCAGCCCACGGTCTCCTCGACGGCCTATCACACCCTGGAGCCAACGACCCGGCGCCCGGTAACGCGCCATCCGAAGCCGCAATCGGTCGCAATCACTCCCCGACCCCATGTCGCCCAGGTAGCCGCCCAGTATGTCTCCCCGAGTAGCACCGAGCGCGCAGCGTTAGCGTACACCCGCCCCTCGGCTGTCACTGTATCGCCCAACCTGCGCACCACGACACTAGCTAGCGCATCTCACCTTGACTTTGCCGCCGAGCTCGAGCGTTACGTGAACACCGTTGGCGTGCCCGCCGGTCACAAGCACCACGCGCAAACGTCGCCCCAACCATCGAAAGCTAAAGCACCTGTCGCCGCCGCAGATCCCATCTACCAGTCGGAGCTCGTGTACGATCCCTCAACCGGTCAGTACAATACCCAACTATATCAGACACTACCCCAAACCGTGGGTGACTTCACCCTAAGTCACAAACTCCAACCATTCGTAGCCCAGCCCCAGTCCTACCTCGGACTGCAGCAGCTGCAGCAGCTACAGCCCCAGCAGCCCCAGCGTCAGTCTCCGCTTTATAAGCAACCGGTTGCCCAGCCGGCCCAATCCGCTCCCGCTGTCAACCAGCCGCAGGAAGTCCTGTACAGGAAACAGCAGGCACAGCTACTGCAGCAATCGCAGCAGCTGTACGCGCAGCAACAACGCCGCCAACAACAGCAACAGCAACAGCAACAGCAACAGCAACAGCAACAACCACAGTCGGCACAAGCGCACAGGCTCCAGTTGCTCGAATCCCAGACGCAACCCCAGTCCTTCTACTATCTCGCACCCGCGAGGTCCTCCAACGGTGCACCCCTTACCGCAAGTCAAATCGATCACTACCTTCGAGCCAGCGCCGCCGGTTACTGATCGATGTTCCAATCGTGAGTCTTCTCTCAGTATACAGTTCACAGGGACACCCTACTATCTTTCTATACCGTTCGAACGCGTCCCGTCGGTAGGCCCCTGGCGGCTATTGGCGATATATCTAGCGTGACTGTGCCGTCAATAACGAGTGCCAGGTCCGGAATATTTCGTTGATCGTCGCTCGAGGACGGTCGGAATTTCACGGCTCGCCGGACTCAACGATCGCTCCACTCTCCGTGCCTCGCGAGAAGTCGCCTGGTCAGTGTCGCCAGATTCAGCTCGAAACGGAGCTCCCGTACTCCCCTACTTTCCCCTTCCACTACCCTATTCCAGCAATGCGCACGCTCCAACGTCCCCCACCAAGGCCGCAGACTGGTCGCGCAGTCGCGCAACTGCTCTGGTCGTCAGAGAGAGGGTACCCGTATTCCCCTCGATTCTCTCGATCTGGCCACACTGCTCCTGGTAGCTAAAGTGTGAAGCCTGACCGTTCGCTTCTCGCGCGGCACGGAGAGTACTTGGTGTTCGTGCATGCTGTTCTAGCGCATATCTAACGTAATTATAAAGTATTTATATATTATATTGTACTCGAGTAACACGGAGCTGGAGAAGGGTGCCGTTCTTTTCAGAGATCGCGAATGCTGGACTCTGATCCGCTTTTATGGATCACGTTCCCGAGGAGATCGATCGAGAGAAACGGAAAATTTCATTTGTACCTCAACGGCGCAGTAAAGCAAGGGGCTCGCGATTTCTAGAGCATTTTTCCACTGTTTACGTTGAGAACGATTATCGTCGAGAGTGAAAGTCAATGACTTGACGCAACACTCGCGTACACGAGATACATCGCCGCGGCAATTTCTCATCGCGTCGATCCACACGGCAACGTGCTATACCGCGCGGATTCCGCACGGACACACGCCAGTCCACACCCATACCACCGCCGGGAATAACCACCGTGTACACGCGACCGTTTCAGACACGATCCCGGCCCACGTACACTCGCGGCCTGTTTGATTACAAAACACAAATACGTAGGATCGAGCCGGATAAACATTTGCTGTCGTAACGATGACGGTACGGTTCAATCGGCCGGTGATCACTTTTTCCCAGACACGCCGGTAATTAACGCTCTCCCGGGAAATTAATTAGGAAATGTATATACACAAGCGAAGCGGAACTATCGCCGACCATCGACAGCGGTCGTGATCCACGTGGTACGATCGAGTTCTCTCTCGTGCTAATCCTGACGTTATTATACAAATCTTTGTTTAATAAAATTTTGTACTATTTTAAAACGCGACGGAACCGATTCAGTACGTGAAACGACGTCCGCAAGACAGGGTAGCCCGAAGGGTAACCTGTTGTTGAAGAAGCGACGTAAAACGATCAATCAAAGCCCGAAGGGTAACCTGATCAGAGCAACCGGTGCTGCAGTTGCGTTCAAGTATTTCTCGTGGCTAAATTACCATTTTATTTCTGGTGGACCGAATATCCGGGTACGAGCTTTTTTGACAAACCGATTCGAGTAATTCCGGTTGGACCGCAGATCTGTCCGGACACACTCGATCGGCATAGATCAGAATTTGGATCGCGGAAGGGGGTATCGGGAACGGTATCGGCGTGTCGCAAGTGGGGGGGGGGGGAATTTTGCAAGCCCGCCTGAAGTGCGGTCCGGGCCGTCCTTAGAAAAGTGACTGTAACTTTCATTGGCGTGGTCCCACCGCGCAGGGACATTCTACTCGACTCCGGGGAACTTTCTATTTGCATTCCCTGTCGCGAGTATGAGAATCGATTCGAATCTAATGCATCCTACGACTCGATGCCGTGGCGAGGCTGTGCGCCGCGCGCACGTATGCCCGCGGAGATCCGTGGCGCGATCGTAAATCGAAAGGCGTGGACCGGCCGATCACACGAAACAGATTTCACACGCACCGAAAGGTCTGGCGGCGGCGGAGCACTGTTCACCGTCGTTTTCTCCATTGCACGGCCTCCGATTGTCAAGTTTGTTGGGTTACACACCCGGCGATTGTCGTGTGCACGAAAGATCAATTACGCGGACGAAAATTTTTCAGAAATTAGGGCCCCGCGTCTGTGATCCTCGGAACTGAACATAATTGCGGATCCGGGGCAAAACTTATCCGCGAATGTAGAGTCGGTGTCTCGAGGTGAAAATTATTCAACCCAAACGTCGCCAGATGAGTCACGTGACCGGGCCCCGGCCGGAAGCGTGGGGGGAGGCAGGGTGGGGACGCAAGTCCCAATCTGGCGACTACGATCCAACCTGTGAAGAATCGGCACGATCGCGAATCCAGATCGAATTCGTAGCATTTCGTTGCCGGTACCATGCAGAAGTGTCGACACGCACTTTGTCTACTCACATTGTAAATACTTCTTCGTTAGCATTATTGTTTAGCTACCTAGCAATCTGTAACGTTCATTACTGTGCCGGTAAGGAAAACGTTTCTTGCGTTCATAGTTGTTTTTATATTATTTGTAAACGTGATCAAAGAAAGATGTATCGTAACGAACGCCGGTGTGTTGCCTCTTTGTTTCTGGTCACCTGGTTTCAGGAGCTTCTGCTGCGACACGAGGAAAGCAAAAGCGGAACAGTAAGTACGACGAGGACGCTCGATATGCTCCTCTTCCGGGATCTTTTTTACCATTCAATTGTGTGTTAATCAGTCGAGAACAGGGGTTCAGAGAGTAAATAGTTCATTTCATGGGACTTCCTCTCCGTAACTGTCGCGGTGGAACGTTTCTGTGAATTTACATTTCCAAAGACCAATCGAAAATTAGTCGAATGAAACGAAAGGTTTGTTTTAATTGTGGCTGTACGGTATAATGTGTCAATTTGGCAACGCTGTCTCGGTCCGATCTGAAGTGAGTTGAAGCAGATGCTAAATGCTGAAGATGGGAATAGGTTCTAGGTTTTATTGCTTGCTAAAAATGGATACAGGTTCTGTTCCATGCTAAAAGTGAGGGCCTGTTTAGAGACGACCGCGAATGATCTCCTGCCCAGTGACGCACCCAGCGGGGGAGCCAGGGAGCCAAGTCCTCTCCAAGAAAAAAATATTTGGCTTCCAAACTTAAAATCGCGGAATAGCCTTGGAAAAGATAAGGTCATCGCGCAAAACCTAGGGCTGGCTTCAACTCGGCCCCCCTCCCCTCAAGATTACATCCTGGATGCGCCACTGCTCCTGCCATCTTGTGGACAATGGCATTATTCTGTCGGTACAGTATTTTTGTGGTTGAAAAATTCTAAGTTTTTGATTTTTGGTATCCCGAACAGAATTTAAAATAGAATCGTTCGTAGCAACTTGACTTCAAACATTCGTAGACATGTTAATTATGAAGAAATGAGTTAACTAGTTCTTTTTCTGACAACACTATATTTTCTGTTCGTGCCTGACTGTAGTTAGGCGCACACGACAGCCGTTTCCGTAAAAAGAAATTAGAAAAGTCAGGAAGTACGTCTCTGGTCTGCAAACCTGATTACATCACCAGACATCAGCGTTATACAGTCGCTTTTCACTGATCGCTTCCTAATCGGTGGATGCATGTAACCCGTTTTGCCCAATTACGAACAATATTCGAGAAGAAACTGCGTTTCGCTGGTAGGTTTAGCGCAGGATTCGCAGCACGTGCTACTATAATTGTGTACCCCTCTACTACCCTAATTTTCAAACATGGTAATACACTTCTACATGAACCATGGATGCAATTAAAATTTTTATACCTATTTGTCGTAGAAATACTTAAAATTACTCTTCCTGCAATCTTAAAGTATTAATTTTTAATTTTGTAAATAAATTTATAAAAATTATTGTTTGTAGATGTCTAGAATTTTCAAAAATATTGATACACTTCTATACGAACCACGGATAAGTATGCAACTAAAATGTTTATATTTATTTGTCGTAAAAATACTTAAAATTACTCTTCCTGCAATCTTAAAGTATTAATTTTTAATTTTGTAAAGAAATTTATAAAAATTATTATTTGTAGATGTCTAGAATTTTCAAAAATATTGATACACTTCTATACGAACCATGGATAAGTATGCAACTATAATTTTTATATCGTTTTGTCTGTAATCTTGAAATATATGAATTTTTAATTTCATAAATAAATATCTAAAATTAATTTATATACGTCTAGAATTAAACAATGATCAGGATACATTGAATGGAAGCGGATGTACAATTCGTTATAAACAATTTCCCTTTGTGGTAAAAGCGGAATGCACCTGCATCGGTGAAAGCTGAAAACGGGAGGTTCTAGTTAGAGTATTGAGTCAAACCAGACCAGCTATATTGTATAAGACGGACAGACAACCAGGGTATCATTTTTTAGGCATCGTTTTGACACGCAATTGCGAAAGCAAACCGAGTGATCTATGTGTGAAAGAAAATTTCAACATGAATGATAAATGTTCCTCGAGCCTTGTATTGTGCGTTCAGAAAAATGTATAGATACTTCATCAATGGGGTCTACGAAACTGAAGAGATATGACGCCATCGACCACATCTTTATCGATACAACGTGGTAAAAGTTATCTAAAGCACGCAATAATAAAGAATATCCTTTTCTACACGACAAATTAAAGAAAATGAAAAATTGTTTAACATAAACTTGAACTTCGTTAGCTTTTTATAGCGACATCTCTGAGTCTTGTTGTATTGTCCGTTCAGAAAAATGTATTCTTCATCAATGGGGTCTACGAAACTGAAGAGATATGACGCCATCGACCACATCTTCATCGATACAACGTGGTAAAAGTTATCCAAAGCACGCAATAATAAAGAATATACTTTACTATACGATAAAAAAAAAGAATAATTGTTTAACGTAAACTTTTTTTTTAATTTGATTTAACGTAAACTTGAACTTTGTTTTCGTTTACATTTTCATCGGTGCAACATGATGAAAGTTATCCAAAGCACGCAATAATAAAGAATATATTTTTCTATACGATAAAAAAAAGAATAATTGTTTAACGTAAACTTTTTTTTAAAATTTGATTTAACGTAAACTTGAACTTTGTTCTCGTTTACATTTTCATCGATACAACGTGGTAAAAGTTATCCAAAGCTCGCAATAATAAAGTATATAGTGTACTATACGATAAAAAAAGGAATAATTGTTTAACGTAAACTTTTTTTTTAATTTGATTTAACGTAAACTTGAACTTTGTTTTCGTTTACATTTTCATCGGTGCAACATGATGAAAGTTATCCAAAGCACGCAATAATAAAGAATATACTTTTCTATACGATAAAAAAAGGAATAATTGTTTAACGTAAACTTTTTTTTAAAATTTGATTTAACGTAAACTTGAACTTTGTTCTCGTTTACATTTTCATCGATACAACGTGGTAAAAGTTATCCAAAGCTCGCAATAATAAAGTATATAGTGTACTATACGATAAAAAAAGGAATAATTGTTTAACGTAAACTTTTTTTTTAATTTGATTTAACGTAAACTTGAACTTTGTTTTCGTTTACATTTTCATCGGTGCAACATGATGAAAGTTATCCAAAGCACGCAATAATAAAGAATATACTTTTCTATACGATAAAAAAAGGAATAATTGTTTAACGTAAACTTTTTTTAAAAATTTGATTTAACGTAAACTTGAACTTTGTTCTCGTTTACATTTTCATCGGTGCAGCATGGTAAAAGTTATCTAAAGCACGCAATAATAAAGAATATCCTTTTCTACACGATAAAAAAAGAAAATGAAAAATCGTTTAACATAAACTTGAACTTCCTTCGCTTTTTATAGCGACCTCTCTGAGTCTTGTTGTATTGTGCGTTCAGAAAAATGTATTCTTCATCAATGGGGTCTACGAAACTGAAGAGATATGACGCCATCGACCACATCTTCGTCGATACAACGTGGTAAAAGTTATCTAAAGCACTGAATAATAAAGAATATCCTTTTCTACACGACAAATTAAAGAAAATGAAAAATTGTTTAACATAAACTTGAACTTCGTTCGCTTTTTATAGCGACCTCAATCGTACTACACGCAGCATGGTAGTGAAAGTTGCAACTCGCTTTCTACTGCGCTGTTTTACCGATCGACGATTACCGATCTCACAGACTAGTCTGTGCCGATGTTGACAATTTTGATATTTCAACAACAACAAAAATTATTTCAAAGATTTAAACTGTCTATATACTTTGTATAAAAACTTCATACTTAATTTATGTTTACCGGAGACTCATACCGATCGTCAATACATGGAATTTTCGGTCAATTTTTTGTTTATAATTTGTTTTAGATAACGTTATCTTTATCCAGACTTTGAGAATTCTTTAAGTGAGGGAGTTAATTAACGATGATTCCCTATGCACGACGTTACATGCAACATCCTCCTTCTCAATCAAAGATTAAAATAACGACGCTCGTTTCCTCTTTAACCATCTGACAAACGCATGGAATGGATGCTGAGATAATTTTCTGATGCTAATGCCATCCGTAATTCTGTTTCGAGACATTGACAGCTAAGGAGCCAACGTATCGTGAAATGATTCAATAATTGAGTAAATTACGCAACTTTCTAAAATAAGACAGCGAGCACGCAAATAACTGCTGGATAGCTCGCGTGAGTAATCATTTCGTTACTTTGATTTTCCCTCGTCGAGTATCGTTTCCACTGTCCCACAGTAATCGGTTGCACGCATTCAATGACGTTCGAACGGTGGTATAGCCAAGGCGTTCTATACCATCAATGAGTCATTAAGCGGTCGATATTTCATTAGAAATGATAAAATATGTATCGAGTGTGGGAAACGCTCTGCTCAGCGTAAACGGGGTTACTGGCAGAATTACACTTGTCACCTTCTTCTAGGACAGGCCTGGCCAACCCGCGGCCCGCCACGTTAAATTGTGCGGCCCACCGGGCGATTTTATATTTCTATTGAAACTTTTGTTTCTCATTGTATTATATGTATACAAAAAATATTAAATAAATGAAGTTTCATTGCTATAATATAATCGATTTACAATTATAATATAATCAAGTTGCATTGCAACAATGAAGTGAAACAATTTTTTGCGTCCATATCAAAAATTAATATTTACAATACTTATACTAGTAAATGCTTTTGGATGAAATTTACAAAGAGTTTTTCACGTGCTTCATTAACCGATGCCAATTTAGAGAACCAGCTAACAAAAGATGCGTGCAACGTCGAACATAAATATAGATTTACAAAAATTAAGTGAAAGAAAGGATAAACAAATATCTCATTAATAAAAGCTGGAGAGTAAATTATATTGAATCATAGTTTAACAATAAAGTTTTATTCATTTTGTATTTGTATTACATTTTTTAAAAGCATGTTTACCTAATGTGCGGCCCGCTATAATGTTACACGTCATCAAAGTGGCCCGTGAAATCATTTGGGTTGGCCAGGCCTGTTCTAGGACTTCGGGGCAGAGTTGGGCATTAATCAATTAAAATTTTAACCAAAATTGATTGATTAATGTGTACGATTAGAAAAGGTAATCATTGAAAAATGGACGATTGATTCAATCGATTAATCAAGTTAATCGTCAATCGTTGATTAAAAAAAGAAGTCGACGAAAAATCGGAGACTGATTTAATCAATTGTTGAAGTTCATCGCCACACGGTCTATTCATAAATTGTAATAAGGAGGGGGGGAGAGAGAGAGACAGAGAGCGGAGATAGAGAATTGACAATATCTAGAAAAAACTCATTTCATATTTTATTTCGAAATTTCAGCAGTTAATCATCAATCAATTATCCGATTGACGATTACAATTGAAAAGAATGTAATTATTAACCGCAATTAACGACTAAAGTACGAGTGTAATTGTTGATTGCGATTAACGATTGAAGAGTAGAAATTTATTCGTCAATCGTTGATTTAATTTTTGCTCAACTTCGGGGACTTCGTGGGATCTTCGTGGGACTTGGTAAATTTTCGACGGAAAGCCGCGCCGAACCAACACACCGCGGTATGTACATACTCCGAAAATTTTCTGTTTGCTGTTTAACGGCTCCTTGAAACCATAAATACCGCAAATATGTTCGAATTAAATTAGAAAACTTAATTGCTTGATTTATAGATCGTGCAAATGTTTCGAGAACTTTTTCGGGATTTCGAAATGTTGGAAATGAAACGGGATTGTTTGATTCTCAGAGGAAGAATGCGAGTCGTTCCGTGGGTAATGATGTAGGCGTGCCAAATGAATATACGCTGCTGTTGCGTTACAATTAACACCGTGCTCGCTAATTTCTTCCGGAAAGCTGGATTCCACGCTGTAGATCCTTAAATATACACAGATCTCGCTCCCGCCGCGAAGGTTCGAACCAACACGCTGCTATTATCCCGATCGATTAAATTGCACAAGAAACTGAATTTTTTCGCAAGACCATTAAAATCGTTGCATCTTCGGGCTCAGCGATCCGAGAGCCGAAGATAAAAATGATGAATTCTTTAAATAAAAATTGGAATGGAAAATAAAAATGATGAATTCTTTAAACCAAAATTGAAATTTCTGCAAAATAATCTCTTCCTTCAGATTCGACTTGCCGTAACAAAAAAATTGGAATTTCGAATGGGACAATTTCTGAACAAGAAACGATTTGTTTGAGCATCGCGGGTCGCCAGTTCAGTTGGGCAACGCAGCTGCGTTCAAAATTATAAGCGACGTGTCGGAATCGTCGAAGAAAAACACGACACAACGGCCATTTGCGAGAAACGCGAGAACGAGGTATGCTGCGAAAGATATACAACCGATAGGTCCAACAGAAGGCGTATCAAGGTGGCATCAAAAAACCATGTACGAAACTCCGAGGAAATTGCATGATGTAATAATTGTCCTGTGGGAGTGTCTAGAATAGAACGAATACTACAATAAGAGTGTTGCACACTATGGGAACTATTGTTACAGATTTTACAGTCTACTACTGTTCTTGCCTGGCCGCGGACTCCCACGTGGCTTTCACTTGTGTCCCCGCGAAGTCCAAAACTTCGTGTTCCATTCTGTCGTCGTTACTTCCTCTTCATCTCTGCCAAGGAGACTTCCGTTCTTTCTCGTCGACCATTTTACTTTCATCGTAATCCACCACTACCACTTTTAACATGTCGATCCTTTCTATTTCGTTCACGTACGATTCAAAGAACGTTCTCCGAGTCACCCCCACCTTTTATCAGATTTATTATTACAAAACATTCCCACAATCCTGTGCAGAAAATGATCAAAATCTTCGACGCCACTTCAGGCACTAGAACTAATTGCTATGGAAGTGGTATTGAATATTAGACAGACGTACACGATGTTAGTACAAATTAATTCACTGGTTGATCACGTAGAATGATAAATATTGACATGCGTCAATAAAGAAATTGTGTGCTGAATGTGTGCCAAAATGTTTGACGCACACTTCAGACACTAGAACCAATTGCAGTGGTATTGGATATTAGCCAGACGTACACGATGTTAGTACAAATTAAATTTGCTGGTTGATCAGGTAGAATCAACGATAAAGGTAGACGCCATAAGACGTTAAGGAGCTGAATGTGTGCTAAAAGTAGCCAAAGTCTTTGATGCAAACTTCAGACAGTAGAATTAATTGTAGTGGAAGTGGTATTGGATATTAGCCAGACGTACACAATATTTTTACAAATTAAATTTGCTGTTTGATCACGTAGAATGATAAATATTGACATGTGTCAATAAAAAAATTGTGTGACGAAACAACTGTAAGGCCGAATGTGTGCCAAAATCTTTGACACACACTTCAGACACTAGAACTAATTGTAGTTGAAGTGGTATAGGATATCAACCAGACGTACACAATATTCTTACAAATTAAATTTGCTGGTTGATCAGGTAGAATCAACGATAGAGCTAGACGCCATAAGACATTAAGGAGCTGAATGTGTCCTAAAAGTAGCCAAAGTCTTTGATGCAAACTTCAGACAGTAGAACTAACTGTAGTGGAAGTGGTATTGGATATTAGCCAGACGTACACAATATTTTTACAAATTAAATTTGCTGTTTGATCACGTAGAATGATAAATATTGACATGTGTCAATAAAAAAATTGTGTGACGAAACGACTGTAAGGCCGAATGTGTGCCAAAATCTTTGACACACACTTCAGACACTAGAACTAATTGTAGTGGAAGTGGTATAGGATATCAAAATATCAACCAGACGTACACAATATTTTTACAAATTAAATTTCCTGGTTGATCACGTAGAATGATAAATATTGGCACGCGTCAATAAAAAAATTGTGTGCCGAAACGAGTGTAAGGTCGAATGTGTGCCAAAATATTTGACACACACTTCAGACACCGGAACTAATTGCAATGAAAGCGGTACAGTAAATCCTCTATAGCCGCAACAATTTCTATACGATAGATGCGACCAAGAGTATCCCCCCAAGTTAGTACAGGATAAACAACGGTGCTAAGCGGAAAATTGTTGTATTGTACTAATGCTATTCCATACCTGAGAATGATACACCAAGTATCATAAAACCACAATTTAAACACCTTATTCAGCTCGGTCTTTGTTGGGAAAAAATAGCTATCCTATACGATAGATGCGACCAAATCCCCCCGAGGCTGTCGCGTCTATACAGGGTGTCCCAAAATTACCTTAGTTTAATGAAATGGGAGGTTCCCGAGATCATTTCAAGCGACATTTTCCTTTGCAAAAATGTTATCCGCGGCTTTGTTTAGGAGTTATTAACGAAAAACACGGACCAATCAAAGCGCGATCTAGACGCTAGCTGGCCCAGTCGGCCCGGCGCGCCGACTGTCTATTGGCCGACTGGGCCAGCTAGCGTCTAGATCGCGCTTTGATTGGTCCGTGTTTTTCGTTAATAACTCCTAAACAAAGCCGCGGATAACATTTTTGCAAAGGAAAATGTCGCTTGAAATGATCTCGGGAATCTCCCATTTCATTAAACTAAGGTAATTTTGGGACACCCTGTAGAGGATTTCCTGTATTGGATATTTGCCAGACGTACACGATATTCATAAAAAATAGTCAGTGATATATGCACACTACTGCGCACGTGTCGATAAAGAAATCGCGTGCCGAAACGAGCGTAACGCGGTAGCCGAATGGTCGCGCAGAAACTAGTTCACGAAACCCAAGCGATCTGCATATAGTTTCCATTTCCTTGGACTGGAATACTTTCTTGCCGTCTATTATACCCATAAAGGTTTCCGTAATGAACGTTTAGGGGCCATCGCGGTTGAATGTGTGACGGGCAGGAGTGTGGTCGCAGGACCTGGTGGAGAGGGTGGCGGATGCCTGGAGTGTTGTCACTCTATATATAACGGCGAGCAGCACCCCACGCGATGTTAAGAACGTTCACCGCATCCGCGGTAACATGGTTTCCAGTTACAAGGTACTTACTCTTTCCAGCTCTCACGACTCGACGAGTTCACCGACGTGTGCGATACTGATTCTCTTTAATTAAAAATCCGTGGGCCGCCTCGCCTAACTTCCACTCGCAGAGTGAACCGCGGAGGACTTGTGCCGGAGTTGTGATTACTATAGTGTAACGCTTTTTGTGACAGTGCTATCGATCGATGGTGATGCTTCTGAAAATCCCCGTAAAATGTAGTGCAAAGTGATTCGAAGTGATTCCAACTCTTCTTCCTCGCGTTTGTAGACGATATTACTTCGACAAGAATTCAAAATTTCCCCTGTCATTAATTTCTAATCGATCACCAATTCAATATCCTCTATTCTTGCCAAACCCTAGATCTTCCTCTATAAAAGATTAGGTTAAAAGTCTCTCCACTTCGGATTTGCGGAGGTCCTAAGATTAAACGAATTGTTTATTCAGATGTTTGATTAAAAAAGTCCTTCCACTTCGGATTTTCGAAGGTCCTGAGATTAGACAGGTTGTTTATTCAGATGTTTGTGTAATTGTCCCGTAGATATTATCACCGCGGACTCCGAAGATGACGACATGGCTAATGGCAATTTTCTGTCTGGCGACGGCCGGTTGCTCGAACGTCACGGATCAGCAAACATCTGAGACGCATCACGACCAGCAGGTAGCGATCTTGAAAGCGATCAACAAAGTGAATGAAGACGGCTCTTACACGTACGGCTACGAGGCTGGCGATGGATCATTCAAGGTAACGCTCCGCGGCTGCTGCGCCGTTTCATGCGAAAGGCATGAAATGGGTGTAGACCGTTACTTAACACGAGCGACTCATATTCTACGTAACCTCCTCTAAATATAGCTCGAACACAGCTAGAACAGTGACAAATAGATCCATTAAACGCACTGGTTCCCATGATTACTCGAACGACTGTAATTCTCTGTAGAAAACTCCGGCAACCGCTTTGTGGAATGCATATTTGGCGATGATCTCACGTTAACCCGTTGCCTTACTATTTTCTTCACAGTTACAGTGATCTTTATCAGTTACATGATCTCTAGTCTTCATCCCGAAAAATGTCGCAGATGGGAAAAGAAAATTTATATTTTTTTGTACGACTAGATTTATCCTAATTAGGGATTGCAATCCCGCAAAGCCGGATCCTGCGTCGAAATTTCCCGAGTTTCATGGCTCTGCGCTCTTCACTTTAAAAATTAAAATTTCTTTTCTTATATATATATATATTAGATCGAAGAACTAAATCCTCAGTCCCGCGGGATTAGGGATTGCAATCCCGCGCCATTTTCAATCCCGCGGGATTGATGTGGGGTTTACTTCAATCCCGCGGGACTGAGGATTTAGTTCTTCGATCTAATATATATACAGGGTGTCCCAAAATTCCTTCAACAGTCGGAAATGGGAGGTTGCTGAGATCATTTGAAGCAACATTTTCCTTTGCAAAAATGTTATCCGCGGCTTTGTTTAGGAGTTATTAACGAAAAACACGGACCAATCATAGCGCGACCTAGACGCGAGTTGACACAGTCAGCCAATAGACAGTTGGCGCGCCGCACAGTGTCACGAGCCATTGACAAAAATCGGAAAAGTCACTGCTTCATGTCGATTGAAAACTATGTTCATACTATGTCAAAATGTCCAAATAAATCATTTATTGAAAAAAAAAATAAAAAAATCCAGTAGGAAACTAATTACGATCGAATCTGTAAACGAAAATTTGGAAGATGAAATAGTACATCAGTTCATAGCGCAACTTGTTTACGTTGTATTATGAACAAAAGACATTTGTAAGAAATAATCTTTTTAGAAAATGATGGGTAAGGGTTGGCTAATTATAATTTATCTTCAAAAATTTTGTAATACTTATGCACTATTTAATAATTAACCTGAAATGAAACCATTAAATTTTATTGGTTCCCCTAATCTTTAGTAGAGGATAAAAAAAAAAGGTTTCAAAACGTCTCGGCGATTTTTTTGCGTTGTATTAGTAAGATAGTATATTTTGATATTATGTAAATTTTAATTGCGAAATCTGGCGAAAAACAGAGTTATTTAACAAAATATGTAGCAAGATTCAGATTATGAAGACGAGTAATGCAACTGCACCTCGTATGCTTTGTATGTACTCGTAAGCTTTGATTAAGTATGACTACTCATTTGTTTATAAAAGCGAATTATGATTAAAGAATGTTTAGACCAGAGCGAATAGTCCTACTTTTAGTCAGTTGCGGCAGACATAGCAAACAAAGAGTGTATGTGTGTCGAGGAGGCGAATGTATAGGAGTTTAAAACGAAGTTTCAGTTTCGGAAGAACTGAACTGAGAATTCATCTACTGAAAACCAGCAATAAAACAAAATTTTGTTTATAAATATCGTTTTACAATGTTTAAATAAATTACTATATTTATAATAGTATCATGTTGAGATTGCTTTCAATATAAATGAAAAAACCCACTTTGTTTCATGTCTCTATCATAAACAGAACAAAAGTTATTGAATTTTGTCCAAAAAATAGGCATTTCGTGACACTGTGCGCCGGGCCGACTGTGCCAACTCGCGACTAGGTCGCGCTCTGAGTGGTCCGTGTTTTTCGTTAATATCTTCTAAACAAAGCCGCGGATAACATTTTTGCAAAGGAAAATGGTGCTTCAAATGATCTCAGGAACCTCCCATTTCCGACTGTTGAAGGAATTTTGGGACACCCTGTATATAAGAAAAAAAATTTTAATTTTTAAAGTGAAGAGCGCAGAGCCATGAAACTCGGGAAATTTCGACGCGGGATCCCGCAAGGCGGGAATTTTTTTTCTTATATATATATATATTAGATCGAAGAACTAAATCCTCAGTCCCGCGGGATTGAAGTAAATCCCACATCAATCCCGCGGGATTAAAAATGGCGCGGGATTGCAATCCCTAATCCTAATGCTTAAACACTGATCACAAACGAATCAAATTCGATTTCATCCAAAAAGAAACACGTAACGAGTCTGACTCGTTAAATGCTAGCTGATTCTGAACGCAAGGAATGATTGTCAGGTCGAGAGTCGCGACGTGCTAGGCAACATCAAGGGTACATTCGGTTTCGTCGACGCTGAGGGCGCAATAAAAACGGTGTCGTACTCCTCCTCTAACGGGACAGGATTTAAAGCAACCACCGTCTCGCCATTGCAGGAACACGTGTCCGTCGTGCAGAGCATACCGCGCGTCAATCGCACCGCGACGACGAAGAAGCCGACCATCGTGTACTCGTCGTCCACGGAGCCGACCACGAAGACATCGGTGGTACAGTCGATACCGCGAAACCGAAAAGCGACGACCACGTCGACCACGACGACGACCACGACCACGACCGCGGCACCGAAATCGATTTTCAATCATTACTTGAAGGTGCCTGGGAAGAGCAGGCCACGGTTCGTGATCAACGGCCAGCAGAGACCACTGGTGATCGAGGAGGAAGGGTCGGAGGACGAGGACTCTCAGATCAATCGACCGAGCACCGAGGACAAGACCTCCACCTACAGGAGGATCATCTACGCGAAACGAACGAACGAGCAAAGGCTTCCGCCGATCACGGAGGACTTCGTGGAGAAGGAGGAAGAGGCTAAAGTGACGAGCGGGAACAACTTGAGGAGACAGCTGCACGAAGAGACCACGAAGACAAATCCCATCGTGGAGTCCAGCAGCGACGATCATTCCGACGTTTACGGTGGTTCCCTGTCCACGACGAGGCCTCTGTTCACCACGACCACCCCTCCGAGGGTGCTCCAACGCGTCTCGCCCAATCGCATCGAGAGACCGAAGATGTACATAAACAGAGAGAACCTCGGCCCGGCTAGATTCGAGAACGTCAAGTACGACAGCTCCCGAGGGTACGAGGCAGAAGCAAAGGCGACCCGAGACGAGGCTCGCGTCCCGGTGCGGGTGCCCGAGAACAGAGACTTCATCCGCCAGAGCACGGAGCCCGTCTTCGTAAGGCAGCAGCCCGATCAGTTCCTGCGGGAACTGCCGGGAGGACGGATCCTTCTGCCGACTCAGCCAAACATCGAGGAAGACCCGGCTTACAGGCAGATTCCGATCAACAGAGTGCTGCTGCGCCCTCTGCCGAATCAACAGCCAATCTACTCCACCACCACGGACGCGAATATCCATTATCTGACGGAGAACCCTCTGCCGGAGCAAGAGGAGGACCCGAGGGTCCCGGTGACGCCGGGGTACATTCGACCCAGGCCGTTCCCAAGACCAGTGATCTACCCGGAACCCGAGCAAAGACCCAGGCCAGTTCTGAGACCAGTTCCCCAGCCGGTGACTCCGGCGATGGACGACAGAGAGTACCCGTCGACCCCGGAGTACCCGTACAGAGGCAGCACCATTGCTCTGCCCCCTGAACCGCCGAATCCAATTGCTCCTCCTCTCAGTCGCCGCGATTTCCAGATGCTGTTGAGAAGGTTACTCGTCAGCCAATACGGCGTGCAGGCTCTGTCCTATCCGAAGACTTACCTGGAAGATGCTCTGTACGACCAGCAACCGTACCCCTCCTATCAGCCAGGCTACCAAGCACCCGCTCCCAGGCCAGACATCGGCTACGACCAGCAGCTAGCCGTTCAATATGGCGACAGGGTACCCGTCCGACGCCCCGTTTATGCCAGAGCCCTGACTCCCGTCTACCAACCGCAACAGTACGAAGAGTACAACGACGGCAGGTACGCGAAAAGAGTTTACAGGCAGAAGTTCTACACCCAAGAGGTCGCCGACGACGGGGACGAGATCCTGCCGGCTCCCATCAGAGAGGCTCTCCTGCTGAGGATGCTGCAACTCGCCATCAACTCCGAGCGCACCCCCATGATGACCACCCCGATCATGGCCGCCACCACCACGCCCGCCTCCAGATACAGGAAGACCGGACCCATCAGGAGCGTACAGATCATCACCGGCGACGACGAGGACAAGGACGACATGAAAAAGAAGATGTAACGGTCAGGCTTTGCTGATGAATTCGTTGCTATTTTATTCGCGAGAGCTCGGTCGGTTCACGGAGATCGGTATTCGGTGAAGTAACTGGAGACTATTTATATTTACACTTCGGCTTCATAGATAAGACAGGCGCAATAAAAGTATAGTACAAGATATCTAGCTGTAAAATTACGATACGAATTACGCGGTGTCTGTAGAGCTATTGTTCCGTAATGAGACGACGTTAGTTGAACCGCTCCGTATAGTGAAAGTAGGTATGTATTATGTAGAGCGTTGTGTGGCACGCGTGTCAACATTGTTCAATTACGAGAGAAGGCATTCCACGTTCCGTAGGATTTAACCGAATAACATCGAAACGTATTATTTATTGTAGCTTGTTTCGTGCCGGGTGCTTCGCGAGATATAAAACACCAAGGTCATTTGAAGGTCATCGCGTATAATGTCGCCGAGCTCGTCTTGACATCAACTACAACACTGAAGTTAATGTTTTCGATTGTTTATGTCGTCATATTTGCCTTTTTTCACGGTAGACGTTTTAAATGCGTGCAACATTTTCGTCCATCTTCGAGTCCAACCGAGCTATTTAGGTGTTCTGTTTCTCGCGGATCACCCGGTGTATGCATTCTCCATCCGCTGAATTATTTATTTGTACTCTGCACTATTTTCTCCCGTCTGAAAAAGGTACGGTCGGTGTAGACGAGTCAGACGCCGACACACAGCTGGTGGATCATAGTACAAACCAGAGACCGTCTTCTATATCCATTCAGTGGGAAATATCACACGGAATATCGTGGGAAGAGGGGAGATGTAAGGTTGATACACAATCGCAGCGACACAGTTTTCACGAAATCCGTTGGAATCGTCAGCGAAACGAATCGCCTTCTCCGAAAGGGAAATGTCCTGTGTATGTATCCGTGGAACGATTTTCCGCACGACAACTTTCAAGTATCTCGCAACGCTCGGTTTTTGCTGTCGAAGACAGATCGTCGCTGCCTTCAAGTCGTTCCGACGCGAGAGCAATTATACCTAGACGTATATATGGTCAGGCAAGTGCGTTGATCTTGCATACACATAGCTGCGTCACACCGTGTCACGTTTCGTTACGGTCGACAAGGAATGCTCGTTTAGGCCGATTTTCGAGGACCCCAGTGCTACGTCAATACGTTTCGTCAGACCATTCGATAGGGCCCCAAAGAAGGCCCTCTGTGACTAGTTTCAAGTCGGTTGAATGAATTATTTCTTCTGTTCTGCTCGGCTAAAAATTACGAAAAAATTCATGAACGTTCTGCCTAATGCCGCACACGACAGTGAATTATTTCAGAATTTTAGATTGCAAAATCGATTTTTAAAAAATCCGGAAGCACAAAATTGCCGATTTTATATAATGAATTATTTCTTCTGTTCTGCTCGACAAAATATTACGAAAAAATTCATGAACGTTCTGCCTAATGCCGCACACGACAGTGAATTATTTCAGAATTTTTTATCGCAAAATCGATTTTTAGAAAATCTGGAGATACAAAATTGCCGATTTTATATAATGAATTATTTCTTCTGTTCTGCTCGACAAAATATTACGAAAAAATTCATGAACGTTCTGCGTAATGGCGCACACGACAGTGAATTATTTCACAATTTTTTATCGCAAAATCGATTTTTAGAAAATCTGGAGATATAAAATTGCCGATTTTATATAATGAATTATTTCTTCTGTTCTGCTCGACAAAATATTACGAAAAAATTCATGAACGTTCTGCGTAATGGCGCACACGACAGTGAATTATTTCAGAATTTTTGATTACAAAATGGATATTCAAAAAAATCTGGAAGCACAAAATTGCCGATTTTACATTGAAGTTCTCAGAGTACTGACATTTTCGGGTACGTTTAAACGTGCTCAGTAAATCCGAAATGTCGAATGGAAGGATATCGCTGTTCTATATGTCGACGTGCGACGAGAGTCCCCGAAAATCGGCGGAAACGAGCACTCCTAGCCAGCCTCTGGCGCAGACTTTCCAAAGATGACCCGGTAGAGTTACCACTAGAGCACTGAGCAAAAGTACTTTAGCTTTAGCGTCGAGGTGACGTGGTGCATTCACTGCTGTCGCCGATAATTTTCGTTCGAACGATCCATTGACACGCAGCAATGTCGTTGAAGGGTCCTCCTATTTTTGAAATCGAGGAACGACAGCATTGAATGTATCCAGCCAGGTCACAGCGTCGTCCTCTGGCCTTTGATTCATTGTAAATATAACCTCATGCGAACACAACTAGTGTAACATATTTGTATCGAAAATAAAACGAGACAGATGGTAGACAACCGTGATGTGAGAATTCATTTCGCAAGCCTCTGAGAGCCAGCCGCGCCGAGAAAGAATAATAACATATCCACCGCGAGTAATTAGCATCGCGGGTTGCGACACTTCGCAGTCGGATATTACGGACTCGTTAGGTGTCTCGTGTTTGTTAGCTGCTGCAGCCTAAACTTCGAGGGTGTAGAATGTGTAGATTATGGGATTTCCCGCGTGGTTTCCACGGATTCAGTACCCGGCCGCCTCTTGCCAAATCTTCTCCGGATAGAGGCTCTGTCTACTTGAGAAAGTTCTGCTAGTGCGAGGAAGAATCGTCGACGTTCAACTAGGGTTGCCAACCGTCCCGGCTCATAACAATAGAATTATGTACATAAGAGAACCAGGCTTGCATGTTTAAAATTTCAGAAACATTAAAAGACTGTATATATTTTTCTTTTATTTTTGTATTAGGCAATACGTCCGGGATTGTCTAAGAAAAAGTTGGCAACCCAGCGCGCAACAGCTCAACCTCAAAGGTAAATGGCAACGAAAAATAAAAAGCAATTCCTGATAAACGGTGTGGCTGGTAAATAATTATTCAGCGTGCGCGACTCTTTGGGATAAAGATCATTTCCTCTGTTCGAAAGTAAAAGTCGCACCGGATGAAACAATATTATCGCGGGACAAGCGACCTTTTAATTTTTCGCCGCGAGCCGGACGTACACGTGAATGGTTGTCATTAGCCGACAGAAGTATTTGCCAACCGGGCTTGTTGTGCGTACGCAATCCGCGACTTCCGGTAAGCCGGGAACGCGCCAATGGCGTGCGTTGTGCCGATGCGATGCGGGAGTCGCTCGTCTAATTAGAACAGTCGTTATTTTCGACTTTCCTTCGCTGACGAGGAAAGTAAAGACAGGGAGTTCATTGTCTCGCAGAATATACAAGTCG
The DNA here is from genome assembly GCA_963966675.1 of Lasioglossum calceatum. Classification (NCBI taxonomy): domain Eukaryota; kingdom Metazoa; phylum Arthropoda; class Insecta; order Hymenoptera; family Halictidae; genus Lasioglossum; species Lasioglossum calceatum. The sequence goes on along the minus strand of OZ016539.1, from coordinate 7,170,390 downwards.
CACAGTCCTAGAGGCTTACGGAAGAAAGCAGATTCGCGGTGCCGATAACGATCCCGCGTTCAGGTAATGATCATACAAATGCAGGAAAGAATTATTTCGCTTTGCACTTGGTAAACACTCTAGCACAGGCCGGGAAATAGCAACACCGCATTCAGACAGAACATCATTAAATAGCTTAAAATTTGACAGAGACAGCGTTGCCAAATTTACCATGCGCCTCCGTTCGAAATAAAGAGGAACGACTTGTATCAATAAGTTACCTTTACGTTTATTCCTATTGCTCTAACTTTTAACAAATATTTATAACCTATGGAAAACAACCTATCCACATAATTGAAAAAGAAAAACGTGGACGCCGAACCTCCCGATTAATTACTATGGGCAATATCCATCAACCCAGCAGTATCCTCTCCCGATGAACCGCTCCGACTATAAAGGAGTACGAGTGTTAATTGGACGCCAGCGAGATTTTCGAGTGGACCGACGCGGAACGAGGTACGTTCGTCACACTCTCGACGTCGTCCTCTATTGCGTAGGGACTGAAAGGCTCCGTCTGCACACCCACGTCCTCGTAATCGAGTTCCGAGGATTCCTGTTCGTAAATCGCGTCGTGACTTCGTGGTCGAGCGACCGAAGGAATCCACGGCTGCGGGGTGCCTTTGCCGAGAGCCAGGAAGACTGCCGCGGTCGTCAGCAAAACGACTGAAGCCACGCCGAAAACCAATCGCCACGAACCTGCGATCTACAATGAAAACTCGTCAGACCCTGTACATGCATTACACCACACGACGCGGGTTCCTTGATAATTATTAGACTGCGGATCTCTATGCAAAATAAAAAATGTTTGCATTATTTGCAAGGCACAGGCAGCAAATAAAAAATTGTTTAATCATTTAATCATCTTATTAAATTGAAACTAACACGCTGATGTTCTTAAATCTTTTTAATATGACCACTGCTTTAAATTGTGCGTAGCCATTGTCATCATAAATGCATAAAATCCGCAGTCTAATTATTACACAGCGGATCTTTATGCAAAATAAAAAATGTCTGCCTGATTTTCATCCAACTTAATACGTTCAACGAGTTGAAAATAATATGACAGTGTTTCTAAATTCGTCTAATGTTTTAAATTACACCTACTCATTTTTGTTATGAATGCATAGAATCCGATGTCTACTGATTATTGTCAGCTTGCGTTCATCGCAATGCCGAGTACGTGGGAGCAAAGTGTGTCAAGTGTGACACCGGGGAGCGACGATTAACTTACAGAACCGTGAATTGCCTGAGTGACAAAGTAATTCGCTGCTAGCAATCCGGCCGCCCCTAGAGTAGAGCACAAAGCGCACGCGGCGGCTGCACAGGCCGGAGACTCTACAGGCGCGAGATCAGCAATCGCAGCTAGTGCACCGGCAGGCGCAGTGCCGGAGACGAGGAGCGCCGCTATTCCCAGCCACGCTGCCCCCAGCGCTTGGCAACCGGCGTAACCGGCCACGAACAGTAGAGCCGCCGGGATGAAATGAGCTACCAATCGATTAGCAGACGTTTAACGAATACTATACGTTTGTTCTTCGAAATCATAGACATATAGAGATAGACTGCGCCGTGTTATGGGCGAGTTGAAGCCCACAATGACGGCGCGCGGTACAAAGAGTGAGAGAGAGAGCATTAGCCGGGGTCACGGACCTAAGGACTGTGCATAACCCTGGCGGGGTGGTTCGAAAGACGGAAGGGGTATTAACTTGTCGTCCATCTTGGATGGCAGCACTGTGGTGCGCTCTATAGGCGACTTTAAATACTAGTGTAGCGTCTGTAGCACGTGGTCTGTAGAAAACACGCGGAATAACCCCACTTCTCCCGCCCGCGCGTCTATTAAACGATATTAACTATTAAATAATAGTATCTGGTCGGTGGTTGAAGCTATTACTGATCCATGCCACAGATTTAATAACAGTAAAGTGGGTTCTGTTTCCTGCTAAAGATGATGTAGGATCTGTTCCATGCTAAAGATGTTGTACAGACGCTGACAGACGCTACACTAGTATCTAAAGTCGCCTATAGAGCGCACCACAGTGCTGCCATCAAAGATGGCCGCAGTCAACCATCCCTCCCCGCTCGCGGGCCACCCCCTCTCACCCATAAATCTACTTTACACTCGGTCCTTAGGTCCGTGGCCGGGGTCCATAGCGCTCTCTTTCTAATTGACGTGTTTCTTTTTTGTTTTTTCTTTTTGCGCCGCCATTGTGGGCTTCAGCGCTTCGTACAGGCGGCGCAGTCTATCTCTATATGTCTATGTTCGAAATACACACCTGTATAGACGACTAACTTCCTCGCCGTGGTCGTGGAGACGATCTTCGACTCGCGGACATGGTCCACGAGCAAACCGCACGTCAACGCAGCCATGAAGTGGCCGATGTGAGGTAACGTCGTCAACACGGAATCCTGAAAGTATGAAAGATATCAAAGCCTTGTTGTGCTGTGACTCGTGAAGGGTTCGGAAGCCTACGTTAGCTGTAGAAAATCCGTAGATGAGTTTTAGGTACTTCGTCATCCCAAGAGCAAGGGTTGCATCGCCCCATTGGTTACCCATCGTGGCCACTGCAGACGCCCATACAGGCACCGACCGCAGCAATTTCCCCCATGGAATAACAGCGGCCTGTTTCATCGTGAATGTTCTATAGACAAATTCGAGGACTTCATTTCTGAGATTGATCTGAACTTACGTTCGTGTCGTGCTGGTAGGACTTCGGCGTGTCTTTAACGAACCGGCCGAAGGCGAAGTACCAGCATAGCGCGATGATGACGAGGCCATAGCAGAGGGAATCCCTGCCGAAACTTCGGACCACAGCTGTTCCCAGCCACCCAGTTAGGCAGTATCCGACACTAACAGCTACCAAGACAATCGTTGATTTAAACACCATCGAAAACTGGCTGAAGCCTGTAAGCTACTTTGGAGACATACCAGCGTAACAGCTGAAGTACCAGCTCCTGTGAGTGCTCTTGAACCAGGTCATGGCGAGCATGTGAGCCGCGGGCATGGTGGCACCCTGGATAATCAAATTCGATTTCAATGCACTGAAGGAATTGAGGTAACCACGAGTCATTCTTACGGTACACAGTCCCTGGAACAGACGAAGTGCCACATGGGACGGACCCCTCCACGCGGCTGGCACCAGCAGGGAGGCTAAACAGGCGCTGAGGACTGCACGAGAGAACACCATGGATGGTCCTGACCTGCCCCACACCAAGCATCCCCCTAGAATTGGTCCGGCCACTTGACCCCACAGAAATGCTTCCCTCATTATAGACTCCGTGCGTTCCTCCGGTGGTAGCTGTAAGCGCCGTCATCAAAATTACGTTGTTAATCAGACCAGCGCCGGATTAAGCCAGCGCGGGGCCGTAACAAATGTTATCACGAGGCCCTTGGCTTTGTATCAGGGCCGCTTGCGTGCAAGTGTAGCGCACCTTTTCAAACAGGCACAGACCTTTTTTCTTTTTTAGCAAAAATATCTTTCGGCGCCTCTTTGGCTAGCATTTGCTACTTCTGCTACGGGGCTTAATCCGGCCCTGAGTCAGACTGTAACTGTGTTTGAAAGTTCAGTCTCGAAAGACCACCTTCCCAACTCGGAAGGAAACAAAAGACAAGCACCATTCGACGCTATATTTTCAAAAGATTCCTAGCGAACGAGGTGGTGCTAGCTCTAAGTGTGCTCAGTGTCACTTCTAATTGCTATCTAGTTGCAATCTAGGTGCAGTCTAACTGGAGGACCGCGAGCTAGCATCCTCAACACCTCTTCATGATCTCAAGCCTACTTTTGGAGTTTTGGCAGGTCCGGATTAAGCCCCGTAGCAGAAGTAGCAAATGCTACGGGCCCCGCGCCATACAAACAGGGCCCTATATGGCGCTTCATCGAAAAGGCGCCGATACATGAGAGCCTGTCTATGCCAGAGGGCACAGATACTTTTTCTAAAAAAAAAGGTCATTCATTGTGTTTGTTGAAAACTAGGGCCTCGTCATAACATTTGCTACGGGCCCCGCGCTGGCTTAATCCGGCACTGAGTTTTGGGGGTGTGCGGAACTAAAACTGGGTATAATAGTTGGGTTTTTCCAGACACCTGGAAAACATACGCGCTGTAGCTTCATGCACCCAGTCGCGCTGAGCCCAAGAGACAATTTTAGGCGTTTTACAAAAAGTCCAAACTATAAAAAGTCACGTACAGGGCCCACTGCACAATAGCGATGTCCCTGTCATAAACGTCGCCCAACGCGAGCCCCTACATACATACGTTGATACAGGACCAGATCGGATTACTATTTACCTCCAAGAGTATCACTTCGAAATCCTCCGTCCGATTTCGCCGGCTGACATTGACCAGCATGTCGCAGTGCCACGACGTGTCGATGATGGCATGATTGTCCTTCTGATTGGCGAGCAATGCTACCGAAGAGCTCACCTCCACTGCGCCGCACAGCGCGAATCCCACTGCAACCAGCGCAGCAACAATGTGTCGCGCTCGCACAGCGGCTGCGGAGTAAACAAACCTATATTTTTAACTTTGCACGCGGCTCGAATTCCGAGACATTCGCCTCCTGAAAACAGGTGAACTGGTAGCGACATCCGATGTCTGTTGTCGTACGCACATAGAACATCGTTCTGATAAGCTTCTCAAACAATAGGACAAGATTCTATGTTTAATTTCGACCTGTGAAATCGTTCGCACAATGGATATATACTGGGTGTCCCAAAATTCCTTCAACAGCCGGAAATGGGAGGTTCCTGATATCATTTGAAGCAACATTTTCCTTTGCAAAAATATTATCCGCGGCTTTGTTTAGGAGTTATTAACGAAAAACACGGACCAATCAGAGCGCGATCTAGACGCGAGTTGGCACAGTCGGCCAATAGACAGTTGGCGCGCCGGGCCGACTGTGCCAACTCGCGTCTAGATCGCGCTCTGATTGGTCCGTGTTTTTCGTTAATAACACCTAAACAAAGCCGCGGATAATATTTTTGCAAAGGAAAATGTTGCTTCAAATGATATCAGGAACCTCCCATTTCCGGCTGTTGAAGGAATTTTGGGACACCCTGTATAAAATGTTTGCGATTCGAACCCGTAAACTAACAAATCACTCCCGGTCACGTAATAATTTCGTTCGTCCGTTAAGGGAACATTAACATACCTTGCAGAATATTGTAACACCCAAAAGCACCATTAATTTTATGAATAATAGAATATTTATCGATACAACGAACCTCGAACTTCTTTAGCAGCTTGCTTGATCTGTTCACTGCTAAGCTTCACTATCTGTACGCTGCCTCTCTTAACGAAGTCTGCCATTTCACGAAACTCGAAAGAAGCAAACCCAACGAATGCATGTCTCTCTTATCAGTGTTCTCGCTCGATTCTATGCCTATTATCTCTTTCGTACCCCGTACAACGCGCGGGCGACCTCGACTTTGGTTCTCTCAGACGTTACACAAATAATGATACTTAAAACAACGACTAGACGATAACGATTTTTCATCCATTTTCTCCGTTGCAGCGATGCAAATGCTTTCGTGCTCGCTTCGCAATCAAACACAATTTCGAGCGATTTTTCCTAGCTCTACGACGACGCGTAGGGTCACGTAGGGACGTTCAATAAAATAGTAAACATTGGCAGACTTCCCAAAGCAATGGAAACCCTATTTCGAATTTCGAGAAAACAATCGCTCACCTTTCATTTCACGCGCCGCATGTCTCAACTGGACACTGCCACGTTTAAGACGAACGAGCGCTGCCATTGCGATCAAGCCTGGCCATAAGCGATACGACGTTCCGCTGTATCGAACCAATTCGTTGCACACATTTTGCGGTGAGTTTCGCCGGTCGTTCACTGGCACCTCTGCACCACCATAGTTGCGCGAACCGTACTGGTCATCTGCCGCTACGAGTGAATGGACATCTCTTAACGAGACTTGATACAATAAGTACCTATGCCGGGTCAGCCTTGAAGCACCGTTCCAGGTCTGCCCGCGATATTTTGTCACTTGTTCTACAAAACGATATCGTGGATCTCACCAGCGATAAGAACTCTGATTCCCTTGATAACTTCGCGCGTTCCCGTGTGCTCCCGAAAAATATACAAATCTACTCCGTGACGTTTAGTTTCTGCGTTGGAATTTATTGCGTCGCCGCCTGCACGTATTTCTGGAAATGTTTTTCGTTGTTGGTTCTTCTATGCGACACCGAAAGATTAATTATAGTATCCACAGCCTGTTCTTTCTGTAATACATTGCGTTGTTCGTCTGGAAAAATACACAGATGAGACACAACTAACGTAATAATATAAACATGGCACTTTGAGAATTCTCTTAAAAATCGATTTTACGAGCAAAAATTATGAAATAATTCAGTGTCGCGTGTGCCGTTGGCTAGAATGTTCACGAATTTTTTGGGAATTTTGTGTTGAACAGAACACGAGTTTTGCGACATTCATTTGTTATGACCAACTGCTTATACATAGCCAGCCTCTGTGCTATTCAGCGACATAGGCGAGTGGACACAGGTGGGCGCGGAGATAACGTGGAACTTACAGAGATCTGAAATACCACATCGCTATGTAAGTTCCAGCACCGACTCAGGGGCAGCCAGTCAGCCACACCGGCTGCGAGTACTCCGGGGCAGTCGTATCAGGGTGCAGTGCGGCAATTCATTAATCGCAACTCTAAAAGGCGCGACTTTCTACGACTTGCGTATTGGAGAACGCCTAGATGCATTAAATCGATTCGATCCTTCGAATTCTGACAGTATACGCGAGAAAGGGATTATACTTAGCGACCTCGAATATTATTACAGATTCGGACACCGCAGAAACCGGTCCTGCAGGGCGCTGTGAAAACTAAATTTCATCGACAAAGCTATTGCGCTAAACGTAAAGATACCTCGTCTTTTACCTTACGGGCCGACGAGGCGTTCGATACGCTTTACATACACGTCGTGTATGCATATCTTACTAACGCGATCGAACCACCACGTTGTGGAGGGTTAGCCCGAAAAATATACATGCTGGTGAATCGCAGTGGTACGTTCCCTGCGTTTAGCGCTCACACACCATCAAATGGCCAAAGCTACGCGTTGCTACGTTCAGGTAAACTACAGTGATTTCCGCCATCGTAAGTCACGCCTCAACACCATGGCTTGCACCGCATTAGTTGCTAATACAATGGTCACCATGACATTGTCGTGCTTACCGCCACAGGTGACCTAACTTAATACGTCTTCTTTTTGCGTGCGATATTGTCGTACGACAACGGGAACACTTGTTCCATTGCTGGAACGAAAAACGAGTCATGTGTTATGTCACATCGCGGGGAGTCGAACGTGGTAACGTGCACCGTGATTTTGCGCTAACCGCATACGGTAACCTAGCCTAGGAACGTACCAATACGTTTCTTTTCTACGTAGTGGTCCGGTGGGCGTATGCTCCACACTTTTACGGTATCAAAAACTCTAAAGTAATATCCAAATACATTGGATATCCATACAGTGTCTCTGAAATTTAATGTTCGTATGCTCCGTACGCGACTGGTCCTGTGGTAATGTCAGTCCTCTGCTCTAATACGAGGCCGCGGCTCTTATAATTGAATCGGATCTTTCAGGTGCGTTTTCCAATATGCGCGTACTTTAATCTCGCCTCAAGACAACGCGTTGGTACTTTTCGCAACACTAATCGCAATCGCGAATGCCTACACCAGCGCTCGGATTTACTTACTCGCGACGGCCGAGTTTCGAAGGCTACGCCCCCTCGACCCGGCCGCGCGTCTCGCTCCCCGTGGCGGCCCTAGTTCTCCTAGGCGCCATGAATAGCGAGTATGGAACGCGCCTGAGGAGCTCCGAACTCTGAACTATGACCGCCACGGAGGGCGAGAACGCTGGGCTACACCACACCGAGGAACCGTTTCGACTGCGACCACTCCGTTGCAGCTGGAGCATGGGCGCCTGAAATGTCGAAAGACTCGAAAGCAACCGCGATCCTTTCGCTGCGCAACGCTAATTCAACAGAGGATCCAAAAGACTATTTTACATTTCGTGCAAAACAATTACGCAAAGTTTAAGCTCTTATAAAATTGGAATATCTTAAATATTGCTTCAAGCAGCAATGAAAATGAAATGTGTAATTCGAATCGCGACCATTTCATTCGCAACGCTAAACTTTAAACAATCTATATTGAAATTTATGGAAATCGCGAGTATTTCCGCAACGCTAACTTCGATCTCTGTTCAAAATGGACTAATGCAATACCCGTGGTTTTTTTTCGCAACGCTATTTCAATCGCGGACGTGCCCATCTCCGCTGATCGTTGGGGCGGCGAGGCCTGCCCATGTACTGCAACTAACTACTTCTACTGCTACTATTTCTACAGACGAGTACAGTGACAAGGTAGAAATGAATGAAATGACTTCGCATCCGCAGATGCGAGGCCATTGCAGTTGCCCTCTTGAGCGACAGTTTGTCGGGGCCACTTCGGCATATAGCCTCTTCTTTTTCTTCGGCGGTCCACCAAACATCTGAAACCCTAAACGTGCTCGCAGTGAAAACGATCGACGACTTCCGAAACGGATGACAAGTTTCGAGAGAAGCAGATCGTTCCGCTGGTGCAATCGAGCAGGTGCGCAACGTTTCGAAGCCCTAATCCGCGCGCGTTCGCGTCCGCGTCCGCGAAAAGCTACGCGAGCAGGAAGAATCGGGCACGAAGCATCGATTCGAACGTCATGCCTCGTTCGATTTAGCTTCGAGACGAAACTCCGAGCTCTTCCAGTAGCTGACTACCGTGCGAATCGCGGCCTACCCGAAACAGAAAGTGGTAGCCAGCCCTGGCCCTTACCTACTTAGAATAAACAGTCACACCAAGAAGATAAGCTACCTACCTACCTAGCACTGTATTTAAAAAATGGCAAAAGACACAAGCTCTCCAACACATTCGCAACACGATCTCCACACAGACGCCAGGGTGCAACATCCTAATACCTAGAGAGAACGTCCCGGGACGCTTCCGACACCCTAACGTTCGAATCACAAGCACACTCTAAGGTACGTACCAGTTTCCCTGAAATCGACTGACAATGGTAGCGATCATTGCGAAATAAATCAATAAATCAAAAAATCGAAATAACAGCTGAATTATATCGCACATTGTTACTTAGTAAATTAAGAAAGCAACGCGGGGGCGCACTTTCCACGAAGATCCATGTAGCATGTCACAGATCGACAGGAATATGCGCTACCGAATCTAGTTTACACGACCGACGCAATTCCACTGCCTAACACACACACAGAGAAGTGGAAAATGCGTCGTGCACGATACACTAACCATTGTCGGTCGCCACACATACGATTAAAAAACAATATTCCATGTGCCCGTTGCTCTCACCCTCCCGAGTAGCACCTGGGCACGCGAGAGGATTCGAGCAACGAACAGGGAATCTTGATATCCTGGAAATCCTAACTAAAAGAATCTGTTAGATTTTGTACGGGTTCATGCATTTTTGCAAAATGACTCTACTTTCAACTCAAAATATGATCTCCATTTACAAATCAAATATTTAATTATTGAAAAGGCTTGGGAAAATTCAATTGTTGAGCAAAAAGAGACTAAGAAAAATTTTAATAAAGATATTCAACAATTAACTGATTTATTTGTTCTGAATCTTTATGGAAATATTTTAAAAACCCTCGGAAGATCCTTTGGACAAATCAAAGTTTCGAACTAATGGAAAAGGTACTCTACTAAATGTAAAGTACTTTTGAAATTAATACATGTTAATTAGTTTTGTCTAAAGAATCTATCCGTCGCGAATCGTCTTTTTGTACCTGGTATCTGATGCTTCCGATCAATTTAAAATAATGTGAAAATACAAACGATATTCTTGATGATAAAAAACGACTTTAGCATATGCACCAAATTACGGAAGATTTTTATCTTCTCACACAAATTGGAAATTCAATTATCGAAATTGTTAAAATTGTTAAAACAAACGCGACGTACAAAGAGACCCTACCTAGCTAGGAAACAGATTATGTACCACCCGCGGGAACGCCTGGCGTTCTCACGGTCACTGTACTCGTCATTATCTAGGAAAGAAATAGAATACAAAAAAGACAGTTCTTTAATCACTTACTACTTACTACTTGTTGGGAGGATGAGAAGCTGCGTTACCCGCATTCTCTCCCCCTTGAAGACAACACGACACGTTGCTCTTGATCTCAGCATCGATGTCGTCTTTGGTCGTCAAGGTAGGCAGCATTGGACATCCAGCATTAGGCAGCAGGTACAAAATATTTTATACCCTTAGGGCTCTGTAACAGAAAGAATAAATCCATTCAATCTCAATAGGTATTAAATAATTAAAGTTGAATATTTATTAATTGTACTTACGTTCACGTCCTCTCCTGCTTGAAGAAAGTACGACACGAAGCTGCGTCTTGATTTCGATAATCGAAAAATTTCGATCTCGACTGGCAATACCGTCTTTCGATCGAATCTGTAACAAAAAAACATTCATTTGTTTCAACTGCCCAACAATTGAGAGACTAAATTCGAATCAGCAATAAATAAATAATTCAATTTGAAAAGAAAATCAAAATTTATTTCAACGGAAAATAAATAACCCTGATTTCTATCAACCGACATGAATTCGAATACAACTGATCGTCGCGACAAAGTTGTAAATCCGAATTAATACAAAATAAATAATTTAAGTTACTATTTATTTATTGTTCATTAATGTTTTAAGAAAAGATGTTCAACAACACAATTTAATTTTAAAGAGTACTCACGCTCACGTCCTCTCCTGCTTGTAGAAAGTCCGCCATGATGCTACGTCTTGATTTCGATAATCGAAAAATTTCGATCTCGACTGGCAATACCGTCTTTCGATCGAATCTGTAACAGAAAAAACATTCATTTGTTTCAAATGCCCAACAATTGAGAGACTAAATCCGAATCAGCAATAAATAAATAATTCAATTTGAAAAGAAAATCAAAATTTATTTCAACGGAAAATAAATAACCCTGATTTCTATCAACCGACATGAATTCGGATACAACTGATCGTTGCGACAAAGTTGTAAATCCGAATTAATACAATACAAATCATTTAAGTTACTATTTATTTATTGTTCATTAATGTTTTAAAAAAAGATGTTCAATAACACAGTTTAATTTTGAAGATAATTAGCACTCACGCTCGCGTCCTCTCCTGCTTATAGAAAGTCCGCCATGATGCTACGTCACGATTCGATTCTCGAAAGCATCGATTTCGCTTCAAAGTTGCTCTTTCAAACGATGATTCTTCTCCCGCGGAATCTGTAACAGAAAAAACAAATTCATTCATTGCAGTTGACAAACAGTCAGTAACTAAATCAGAATTAATAGTAAATAAACAATTCAATTTGAATAGAGAATCGAAATTAATGTGAATCAAAATTAAGCAAACTTGACTTCTATACAACGAAACGAATTTAAATAGGATTGGTCGTCACGATACAAGAGTAAATTATCGCGAGAAGCCAACACGATTGATTCGAGAATAAATTTAAATCAATGAAAATTAGATAAGGTTATACTTTACCTCCAGAAACCAGAAATTGTTGTCCCAACATATGTAATCCTGTAGATTTCGGCGAGAAAATGCCAAAAATCTACACTACACTTGAGAGATAGAAATGCCCGCGCTTGTGGTGCCATCTAGCGGCACCGCTGGGTAAGCGGCGTGCGACCGTTATTACATACAAACATGGCGGGCAGTTTGTTGCCGTTAGAAGAGTATCTCGTCGGTGTCGGAATGTCGGAACCATAGCTAGTGCCATCCGTCAGTAAGCGCGCGTCTTTCCCGACAGTCGAAAAGTCGCGCGCGTCGGTAAGTGGTAACAGATGGACAGGGCCCCCTGCGGGCCCCGGGATGTTTTAGCAGGCCCCAGAAGGTTGCGCGTCAGGTGGTTCTGTCCCTCCTGTGGCCCCCCACCCCCAGCAGGCAGCGAGAAACATCGTAGCGTACCACCTGCAAGGCGATTGGTCAGTTCGGAGACAGGTCAAACGGCAACACATCGGTTAGCGTCTCTGTCACATTTATCTCGCGTTCGGTTGTTCGCTCGAACTTGTCGTCGGTGGTGTTTCGAGCATATCTGATCGTTTATTCGGGCCACGTGAGACGCGATCGTTCGGTTTCGCGAGTGAAAAGTGCCGTGGCCGGTCCGCCCTCCGGAGGAACGCGAGATTCCAGCGGGTTCGAACCGCGAGCTTTTCAAACGGTGTACACATTATGCGCCGTGGTGACGCGAGTGTAGCCGAGTGTTTTGACATCAGCGTGGTGCGGTGATTTCTGTGAAACGTCCCGTTCGATGAATGAACGAGACACCGTGACACCCTGTAAACAACGCGGAAGGATACATCGCCGAGGTAAGTGGCTTCGTTTCCTTCTGACGGCACGCCAATTTTAGGTTAGGTTAGGTCCTATCCTCAACATTCCCTTGCGGTCGGTCCCCAGGCCTGTGCGGCCTTTCCGATCCTGAACCATACCGAGCTCACGAGGACCACCGACTTTACCAAAACGGTCCTTTTTAGTTCTAAACGATATATGCCGGCGCACGTATCTCTCCGTCTTCGGCTCTTGTCCCTCCTTCCAGGAATGCGAACCCGGGGGTCCTGCAGCATTTCCACTGTGAACCCCACTGCAACAGGTAGCGATGGGATACGGCTGCTCTACGCATTCTTACATCGTTCTTTCCCGCTTCATTTTCTTTCGCAGATCTATTCCCAAAATTCGAACCGAGATTCCATTTCGCAGGATCTTGCAATATTTTATTTCGTCGCTGCTTCGAAATCCTCTCCTCCATTTTTAATGTCGTGGATTTTAGTACTGCAATTACGTTATTTTAAGACTTCCACATGTCTCGAAAATATCTACCGATATCTCGATCAAAGTTGGGCAAAAATTTAATCGACGTTTGACGAACAAATTTCTACTTCAATCATTAATCGCAATTAACAATTAAATTCCTACTTTAGTCGTTCATTGCGGTTAACGATTACATTCTTTTCAATTGTGATCGTCAATCGGATAATTGATTAATGATTAACTGCTGAAATTGAAATTACGAAATGAAATGCGGAATTAAAACTGTATGCATACTGAAAAAAATGTAAACTAAGTTTTTGTTGAGATATATTTCTGTCAATTCTCCATCTCTGCTCTCTGTCTCTCTCTCTCTCTCACTCCTTGTTACAATTTATGGATAGTCTCCGATTTTTCGACGATTTCTTTTTTTAATCAATAATTAACTTCATCAATCGATTGAATCAATCGTTCTTTTTTCGATGATTACCGTTTTTGATCGTACACATTCATCAATCAATTTTGGTTAAAATTTTAATTGATTGATGCCCAACTCTGATCACAATAATTTCTATTTTTAAAATACAGCACCTATATTTCAATAATTTCTTTATATAGAATATTATATTAGGTGAAGTAAAATATACACATTTTGCGATGCAAGTACACTTCGTGAGAAGTAATCGTTTTTCAAAATGATATTTAGAGCGTTATTCAACTCTCTCGAGGTGTATCGGACCCCAATATTAAACAATATATTATAACAACATGTTATACAATATATTATACAATAATAGTTTTAGTTTTTCTATGCAATTCTGGAACTGTCCGTTATCGGTGAAAAATCCAGGGCTTCGGAGTCGGAAAAAAATATATCGACCCCGACTCCAACTCTGGCTCTTTTGTTTATAAATCATTGCTAGATTTATGTATACATAAATAAATTGCTAATATTCGATCTACAGTATAGACGTATTGTATTAGGTGAAGTAAAAAGTTCTGAGCGTTTTTTGCTTTATTTACTTCACCTAATATATGTATATACCTCGGCACTATGTAGAGGAGATACAGTTAAAGTTATGGTAGTAGTATTTTCTAACTATTTCCTGAAAGTGAGAAAGTAACAAACAAGTGTTGTTGCGTATCAGAGTTATCTGTTCCATATTCTTAGACTTTAATACAATATTTCAACTATTTATTCAGTTGTATTACAACTCTTAATTATTTTGAGTACATATTTTTTTCAATTTGTGGAGTCGGAGTTGGAGTCGGATTCGGAGTCGGAGGTAAAAAAAAAGAGGAGTCGACCGAGAATCCTCGAAAATCCAAACGACGAATGTTTAGGCGTGGAACGTGCTTGGCAAATTTCACGAGGTACCGTTGCACTCGTTTTTCGATACGTAATTTGACCCGCATCGCACGTTCAGTGTTTTATGTAACGTGGACAGATTTTGTAATTGAATACTCGACGCGCGAAAAATGCTGTCTGCCTCGGGAATCGTGCCCGATCGAATGCAGAAGAATTTTCTGTTGTCCTCCACGGATCATCTAACAATTCAGCAATATTTTTCTCAAATCAAATGTCTCGGACATTAATCGTAGAATGAATAACCCCTGTCCTCCGAATTTTTTAATTATTGTTTTCGCATCTGTATCAATTTCCGAGATTTTCGACACGTTCATGGATCCTGAGCAGACTTCGCGTGCTTCGAATTGGACACATCAGAAAATCTGGCTATAAGGTGCTGATTCGAACCGGGGCAAGACCCAAATGTTTACGAAAGTGTGCAGCTGATCCGATTTAGTATGCACACGGATCTGTTGCGTGCGTCTGCTGTAACTCTCAGTGGCAGATTTAGGGGAGGAGGGAGATAGGTGCAGAGCTGGGGAAAATAGTATTTTAAATAGTAAGTAGTAAATAGTCCTATTTATTTTAAAGCATGTGTACAACTTCGAAAATAAAATATTTTATTTGATGCTGTAATTTTTGAAAATAAAATATTTTATTTGGTGCAGTAATTTTTGAAAATAAAATATTTTATTTGATTCTTCTGAATACGCAAGCGACTATATAATTGCTACTGTTAGCAATCCAAAATGGACATTACGATGGATTCCGAAAGACTTAAATGAAGAAAAACGTACTTTTATCGAAGAAACCGTATTAAATGCTTTGAAACAAATAGGAAATCCAGATTCAGAGTCACGACCTCAATTACTTTCACAAAACAAAGAAGTAGATGACTTTTTTTCCTTTATGGAAAAAGAAACAAATGATATCAGTCATACAAACATTGCAGAATTAGAATCGTTTCAATATTTGAGCGATAGTGATACACAAATTGAAAGTATTGCAAAGTACAAATATATGAAAACATTATTTTTAAAATACAACACAGCTATTCCGTCCTCTGCCACAGTTGAGAGACTTTTTAGCTTTGCTGGACTTGATTCTGTGTCCTCGAAGGAGCACCCTAACAGATACCAATTTGGAACGCTGCACCTTGTTGTATGCGAATAGCAGCAGTCAAACAAAAAACTAAAACGAAAATGTGGCAAATGATATAGTTTCTTATAGCAAGTACCATTTCTCCTTTCAATTATTGCTAAAATCAAAAATATTAAATAAGTAATGCGGTTTCTGAAAGTATGAGGTATAACGACGCAAAAAATAAAATATTATATTTTGTGTTTCAGATTATTAAAATAGAAATATTCTATTTTGAGGATGAAATTGTTAAAATAGAAATATTCTATTTTGAGGATGAAATTGTTAAAATAGAAATATTTTATTTCGAGGATGAAATTGTTAAAATAGAAATATTTTATTTGGAAGTTGAGATACTTCAAATAAAATACTATTTCCTTCAAGCAAAATAATTTTAAATATTTATTCCGCCACACAAATAATGCCCACCTCTGGATAGGTGCTATGAGCCAGGAAGGCGAAATCCAGGGACGGAAAATTTGTTGGAAAAATACCAATGGCGCAATTCGCAACAATAAAAAACAAACGAATAAATATGTTAACCGTCTTAGAAAAATAAAAATAACATGTTTGAATAACGTTGTATAAAGTGACAAGAAATTAAAGTACAGTAAGAAACTTACAATAGTAAGAGGAAGGGGTTGGCTCTTTCAGGGGAGGGGGTAGGGGTAACGATATAAATCCGCCAGTGGCAGCTCGTACGAATAATTGACAGAATAGCCGAAAAATAGGTGCACATTCCCGGTGGTTCAAGGTTTATCATCTCCCGTCATGTGAAAGCAATAGAAAGGTCATCCTAGTCCTGTTTTCACTCTGATTGCTCTCTGCGTTCAACCAGCTAGGCTTACTGCACACGAAGTTGCCGCGTTTTTTGTCATCCGTGGTATCGCGTTGCAGACGAAACAAGTTTACCCTTTATCACTGGTTTCCACTTTATTTTTATTATTGTATCTAACTGTACAACAGCCGTGTACACCTGCGCTCAAAGAAGACTAATAATAATATTAAATGTATAAGATAGGATCTTGAAATCGATAAAATAATTAAAGAACTGGTTCGATAAATATGCGCGACGGGTTGGCGGTTAGGCTTTCCGGAGGCCAGTACGCATGTAGGACGGAAATTATTGTTCCCGATTCGTTTTCGGTTTGAAGCTTACGTAAACGATGACGTAACACCGGCGGCGTCGCGGTACCTCAAAATCGTAGCGAATAATTAAGCCGTTTATTTTGAAAGTGGCCTGAGTCCATTTAAATTTAAATTAAAAATATATGTATAGTATATTAAATTTACAATTCTTATTAAAATGATAGCAATTATTAAGTGAATAATGTGTCTTCTTACCAAGAATGGACTTAAGCCACTTTCAAAATTAACAACCAGATTTGTCATAAAATTTGAAACAGCCCAAGTCCATTCGATGTAATTTAAAATGCTTCAAATTGGAGAAACAATATTCAATTTATTTTATAGTTCATTACACAACTTGTAGAACACCATTTATGCAATTCAGGAAATCTTCTAACTGTATAAATTACATAACAATCTACTCATTTACATTTTGTGTATGCGGGAGGGAATTGAAAAATTATATTTTTATAAAGTGGTGTCGATACAATATTTTCGAATTTTCTTGGTCTACCCCGACGTGGTAATAAATTCAGTATTTTAAACTCTGCATTCTCATCCATTGATATCTTATAGAAAATTTTGTTTCTTTTTTCAAAAAATGCGTCCAGCATATTTTTAACCAATTTATTGTTTCTCCGTTAGAATCCTTTACCCTCTTGTTTCCCCACATTTCACTTAAAATAAAGTTATTACCTTTCCGGCACTTCTCGATAGCATTATAATAATCTTGGGGGACAAACAGTAAACTATTTTTCTTTAATGATATTTCTACAACGCCAAAATGCTACTACCTTAACCTCAAACAACTGACAAATGGACTTGGGCCACTTTAATAATAAAAATTTGTACCATTCTATTAACCAGAGTTGGGTAAAAATTTTATTTAAATAAAAATTCCGAATAAAGTGGATTTTTTCCAAGTGGGTTTCAAACCCACTTTATACAAAATTTTGATTTAAGTAAAATGTTGCTCAACTCTGCTATTAACCAGCTAATTTCCTTTTTACAAAATCTTTGTGATTTCAAAAGATAACGTAGAAATGTAAATATTAAAATTGCTAGCTTGATTTTTCTCGAAAATGGACTTGGGCCATTTTCAAAATAAACGGCTCAATTAGTTAGCCAGTTGAGGGCCACTGCGTAGACGACTCTACCGCTAATTCAGTTCCTAATAGCAACAAGATAAGATTTTACCGTGCGTTTCTCATCGTTTAGACACAATAAAATCACTCCATCGAACGAACAAAGCTGCTCGTGGATCGCGGAGCTCACGCGATCCGGCAAGAAAGTAAGAAAACCGCGGACAAAAGAATGGCGGCAAGAAAGCGAGAACATTTTCTCCAACGACAACCTGACTAATTACCTCGTTCCTCGTTTCATGGACCATTTGCATGTTTCCCATAATTATCATAAACGCGGCGAGTCGCTTTCCACGCGCCACCAGCCTTGAAATCGACGGGGGGAATATATCGTAACTTACTTTCTTCGGTTCAATTCCGAAACTGTCAAATTGAGAAAGTCACTCTAAGAAGATGCATGTTCGATGGACGAACGAAAGTTGCGTGTTCGCTGCTTTTAACTATCTATTTCCGTGTGTTCGTGTGTACGCTAATAGCCGCCGCGTTGTTATTAAATTCCTCTGTGTTAATGTTGCATTTCGTCTGCCCGTTTACTTTTTATCAATTACCACTGCACTTTTTGTATGTCAACATAGTTTTTATTACGCTAAATATGTCAATAATTATGTATATAGAGGTAGCCCTTCTACAACACAGCATCCTATAACACCATAAGCAAATGCGAAGAACTTTGTACAACACTGTACTTCTACAGCACTGGATAACATGATTTTTGTTTGAAATATTTAAAAACTAAATTACCTTAATATAATGACGTGTTGATCGATGAAAAATTCAAAAGGGAGCTGCAAAATTGTCTATCTTCATACCATGAAATCTACGATGACCTTGTAAGAACCAGCAAAGCAAACAAACCAAAATTTACAGATTTTTTAAAGAGGATATAAGGTCAAAAAATCTAAATGAAGAAGGAGGTTGGAAGTGAAGGTGATATTTTTGAACCGGAAAAAACGTTCTCGTTTGATTGTACTGAGTAGTGATGAGGTAGAAATTTATTGGTTACATTACATAAAAATAATATTTTTTTGTTCTTTTTTTTCGTTTTGTGTTATACATACATTTATATTTTTAGTAAAAAAATTAAGTTGTTTATATGAAATTTTTAAAAAATGTTTGTTTTTAGTAGGTTTTCGGAACGTAACCCCCCTTTTTGCACTGGCTCTGGGTCTCGTACAGTGTTGGGCAAAATTTATTTCAAATAATAAATAATTAAATAATAAATGAACGTGTGATTTTAACTGCAAATAATAACTGAACTTCTTATTTAAATAAAAGTAATTTAAATAATTCTAAAAGTGATCTATTGGTTATTTCTTATTTGGAACTATTAGATTTTTTAATCAAATAAATCAAATAAATAAATAATTTTGGTCTTCTCTTATTTCTTGTATTTTGTATAATGTACAATGAACACGAGCGCATTTTTTTGTCTGCTGTAGCAACCTTTTCAGGTACATATATGTACTGCCAGTGGTCGGGCCCGTCCGGAGGGCCTAGCTGCCTATAAAAAAATACAATTTGATTTATTATTTGTCAATACAAATAATAATTCAAATTGTATTTATAAATAACAATTAACTTTATTATTTTAAATAATCCATTTAGACTTGCTCGAATAATAAACAAATTATTTTTACTTTTTATTTGAATATCCAAATAATAAATAACTTGTTATTTAAATTTTTATTTAAATAATCATGTATTTAAATGAATTTATTTATTGCCCAACACTGGTCTCATATAACTCGGTTTCACACAACGCGGCATTTTCTAGGATCCTATCTACCGTGTTATAGGAGGGTTACCTGTGTATAGGTTCTTTGTTAGAAAAATTGGTGAAGCATTTATTGCCCCGCCTAACGTAATTATGTAACGCATTACGAAATAACATTGTTCCCTTCGCGTCACGATAATGATCGTGTCGTACAGGTTTTACGATTGTGTACGGTAGCCTAATCGATGGACCGATTTCCGCGATTGCGTGCATCCTCCTCTCGTAACGCGTGCGATTATTCAGCAAAAGAGAAGCAGAAAAAGATCGATCCGAATCGAAGCATGCGGGAAGCGGCCGCGAGAAATCGCAGTCTATCGTAACGAGGCCATTGCCGGCGTATTTTCTCGGTTATCTAGGAAACGGTTTTGTCCGTTCACGGCGAGTTTTTTTTAACCTTCTTTTCCCGCGTCGTGCGCGCTACATAACAAACCCGACGAGACAACTGACATCGGCCCCGCGATCCTCTTCCACTCGGTGAAAACGGTCGGTGTTCGTGCCGTCGATGACTCGGGACATCTTGTAATTAGGGTACAGGATCTTGACCCGAACCATATTCGCGATACCTAGACGTCACACGGGGTCTTTATTATTCTTTACCGTACATAGATATCCTCCGGCTACTTTCAGTGAATACCATAGACCATGTACAGGGTGAGTCACCTAACGTTGCCACCTCAAATATCTGTGTTGTTTATAAAGATACGTCAAATGTCTGAAGGACAAAGTTGAATGGTAAAATGGGGCTCATACGATACCAAAAAAATTGGTAATTGTTTACAGAAGGTCTGCGTGCTCCGATTTTGATGAAATTTTAATATGTTATAGATTTCGATATTTTGAACAACTTTTTCCTTTTCCAATATAGGGGGGTCGCTTTTAGTTTTCGAGATATTTGCAAAAAACTATCGCTAATACTGTATTCAATTTTTCGTATTCCTCCACGCTCCGTGGCAACGTAAGCCTATTATATATATGTTATATTATTATATTATTATGTTATTATATTATTATATTATTATATTATTATATTATTATATTATTATATTATTATATTATTATTATATTATATAATATATAATATATGTATAATATACATATAATGAGAGTGAAACCCTATTTTCTCTGTCATCTCCACAGCGTGTTTAGAAGCAAAATGCGTAAACAAACACTGCGCCGGGGCAGCTTTACGATGCCGCAGAGCGTGCAGGAATACGAAATATTCAATACAGTATTAGCGATAGTTTTTTGCAAATATCTCGAAAACTAAAAGCGACCCCCCTATATTGGAAAAGGAAAAAGTTGTTCAAAATGTATTGCTGCATAACATATTAAAATTTCATCAAAATCGGAGGACCGCAGACCTTTTGTAAACAATTACCAAATAATTTTTGTTTTTATGTAATTTTTTTTAGAGATATGGAGGTCTCCTTCATTTTTTTAAATGGCATAAAGTACTTTTTAACACATCAATCCATGCAGCTGGACATCCGTTATAAAAAATGTACTAAGCTACAGTGACTCCCACTAATATTCGGACACTCTTTAAAACATTATAACTTTTTTAATATTGGACTATGCGATTTGAACTTTTTTGGGAAGCTAGGTGTGTATTTGACACCCTGTATTCTTATAGACCCTGCTTCAAATAATTGCCTTGAAGCCAGGATTAAATCATCCACCAGATGACAGTTGTGGGCAAAGTGCTATAGCCTGTTGAGAACAGGGATGCCATATGCGAGTCTCGCCAGGCCCCTTACGTCTCCGTCCCTCGCCAAGATGCATGCCTCCGCTATCCCCACTCTTACCACTACCGCTGGCGCGACCGAGTCGGTAGCATGCTACCGCTCTCATTCTAGCACTCGGTCGCGCCAGCGGTAGTGGTAAGAGTGGGGATAGCGTAGGCAGCATCTTGGCGAGGGACGGAAACGTAAGAGGCGTCATATGGCAACCCTGGTTGAGAACCGTATCTCATTCTGTATAAATATTTATGGGAATTGCAACTGTAATATATATTTTATTGCTTGGTCATTTTAGCTTGACTCGTAGTATTTTACGTAGGAAGTATAAAGTATAATGAATTTATTATTTATACTTGGACGGGGACATATTTCTCGGTTCTCGAAGCGCATTCCAATAACACACAGTTTCAGGCAGCAGGTATGCATTTCCTGCACCTGTCGTATATGTAACACGTTGACCATGGACATGGATGCATAAAACGATGCGCACACAAACGCGCGTCGGTTGTCGTCTTGCATAATTGACGAACGAGACGGTGCGATTTTTCGCGCGTAGTTATGCTACTTTGCACTCGACGATCGCAGCAGGCGCGTATTTGTTCCATCTTTATTTCATTCGAGTTGTTCGAAACGTTTGACCCTCTGCGGTACGAAACATTGCTTATTAGTTGCTAAAATGTACCCCCAGTCTCGACGGCACACACTTTCAATTAGAATGACATTTTGGACCCAACAACTTCAATTTTATTTCAAACCGACTGTAAACGTTCGCGCATGAGGATCGTTCCTAAAAGTCTGCATTTCCGAATAATGTGGCCTTCGTTCGAGCGAGATATTTTATAGATATTGCTTGCATTATCGGCCATCCTTGAAGCTTAACTGGTAGTCGTGACACTTCGAAATGAACGCCCGTGTAATTTACCGAGGAGACTTGCAAACACGTGTTGTCTTATTTATATAGTTAGGAGCAAAACTGATCACACACATTTTAAATCAGAATAACTTTTTTATGAATGGACCAACGACTTCAATTTCTCTGTAAAGCTAGAAGAATTAGTTTAGTAAATGACGTCTAAAAATATGTTGACAAAATGCATTTGGTCGGAATTGTGAAAACCAATACATAGTACAAATTAATTTTTCTATAATACTTTTTTAGCTGGGCCAATAACGAAAATTTAACAGATGTGTTTGGTCAACTTGTATAAATTATATACGCTCCGAAAATTTCATTGAAATTGGTTAATTGG
This sequence comes from Lasioglossum calceatum, assembly GCA_963966675.1. Lineage (NCBI taxonomy): Eukaryota > Metazoa > Arthropoda > Insecta > Hymenoptera > Halictidae > Lasioglossum > Lasioglossum calceatum. Next base: position 7,147,990 of record OZ016539.1, on the reverse strand, counting down.
TTTACGAGTTATAATCGATCAAAAGTGGTAAAAATTGCAATTTTTAAAGATTTGGCCTTCTTACCACTTTTGATCGATTATAACTCGTGAACCAATTAACCAATTTCAATGAAATTTTCGGAGCGTATATAATTTATACAAATTGACCAGACACATCTTTTAAATTTTCGTTATTGGCCCAGCTGAATAACTCTTAAAAATCAATTTTTACTATTGTTTTTCACAATTGTTTTCAACATATTTTTTCGACGTCATTTACTAAACTAATTCATCCAGCCTTACAGAGAAGTTCAAGTCGCTTGGTCCATTCATAAAAAAGTTATTCTGTTTGAAAGTGTGTGTGTGATCAGTTTTTTTCTAATTTATAGATTTTTAAAGCCCTTTTTTATAGTTTAACTTCCACTCCTGTTCTTGTCTTCTTCATAGCACATTTAGCCCTGTGGTTATGGTGGCACTGCACCCTTTTTTTACGGAAGAGATAAAAGAAATACGTTTATGCACACCCCTGAAGAGAGTAGTGTGGGACTAAGGGGACAGGTGGTCGGTTCCCCCACTACCCACTAAAAAGCAATCCCCTCCCGGGACGGCTGATAAGACGCCCCTCTACTAACTTTGTCCCGATTAAGCTGAGCCACGTGATCTCGTTTTCCACATTTCTCGGTGGCATTGCACCCTTAATTTCAAGAAAATCCTTTTTAATTATGACCGTCCTCTTCCACAACGCCATTCCCCCACCCTTCCGCCACGACCCGGTCACGCGTTCCACCTCTATCGTGCGTGTGTCGCAATGTCACGTGACTAAAATCGATACCGGCAGAGAGAGGGTACCTTTTCCCCCTCAATTGGTGCTCCCTCCCCTCATCTGGCAAGAATGGAGGGGATGACGCGTCTGCGTCTCCGTCTAGCTTCGCAATCTGAGCTCTAATTTGCATGAACCGGTGCGGCTCGATTGCCGGTTAGTAAATCATCAGTTGCGTCGTCGGCTAGGGAAACAGTTTTACTCGGGAAAATAGAGTAGCACGTCCACCTGCCGTGAATTCCACGCTGTCTCGTTTATTTAAGGGAAATGAGGATCGAACAGGAAGAGCAATACAACAAACAAAATCGAGCATACCACTAACTTTTTCCAACCACCCAGGATGTTTACTATGGAAATATATGTAAACGTGTTCGCGCAGGTTGTTTATTTATTCCAATAAATATTAGGTGAAGTAAAAAGTTCGGAGCGTTTTACTTCACCTAATATATGTATCACTTTGACAAACGATCTTGCGTAAATCGAGTGTCGCTTTACAATGTTTGTAATTTGTCGATTTACAATGTTCGCTCGCATGAATGACAGTCTATCATCTTGTTGATTACTATTTTAATAGCTGGTTGGAAAATCCGGTTGAAAGAAATTTTATGGAGGAATCATTTATTTATTAACCAAGCGAAGATGAAATTGATCGCACGCGAGAACCTCGGCTCAGGTTTTGATGACTCAGGTTGTGTCGAGTCGGGAACCCGAAAGTTTATTGTTCGAAGACCCGAATGTCCCGACGTTGCCATATTTTTCTCTCGCCAGGCCCCTTACCCTTCCGCCTCTCGCCACGCCACGCACCGTACCTCGTCTTTGCACTCTCCCCACTAACGCTGGCGACAGTGGCGACACGCTGGCGGGAGCCTCCCTCTCTTCCCACTAGTCGCTGACGCGACCGTACGCCAGTGTGTCCACACTGTCGCCCAGCGTTAGTGGGAAGAGTGCAAAGATGAGCTACGGTGCGTGTCGTGGCGAGAGACGGAAGGGTAAGGGGCCTGGCGAGAGAAAAATATGGCAACCCTGGTCCCGACTTGCGTTACCATATTTTTATCCCTTTATCCCTTCCGCCTCCTCGCCCAGTTTCGCAGCGTAGCTCTTCCCACTAGTCGCTGACGCTGTATATAAGAAAAAAAATTTTAATTTTTAAAGTGAAGAGCGCAGAGCCATGAAACTCGGGAAATTTCGACGCGGATCCCGCTTTGCGGGATTGCAATCCCTAATTCCAGTACATTACAGCGCGAGTGAAACATCGACGAAGTTCAAGATAACAGTGACGTTGACCGGCCAAAAATATCTGAATGTACGGAAGCACGATAGCGTATCAGCCGCAAGAACTGCAGCGGGCCTAACTGGCCAGATAGACGCGAGAGGTTTCGCGTCCGCGCCTCTTCTCTCCGGCGATTCAATTTCCCTGGCAATCCGTGAACATGCATATAGAAATCATAGGTCGCAATTTCTCTGTACTTTCACGGCAACGTCGTAGTTTCCCGGCGTATGAGACCTCGTTTTCAAGGCCAAAGGGCAGCACCGCTTCGGAACCGTGGCCTTATTCCTGCGATATTAGCCTAACCCACTGTTCCGATTATCCTGGATACTGCGCTGCTCTATGTTCGCCTGGCGCGAGATGAGAAATCTCTCGAAAGAACAAGCTGCTTCCGTTGCTCTGCAAGTTAGGGAAGGTGTCGGATGTCCTGCATCATCGGAACCGAAGCACGCTGTACGCCGATCCTCGAGGACCTAGGACAACGGCAGGTACTGTCGTAAACCTTGTCGGATATGCGGGCGCAGGCGGCTTCTTGGAATTTGCCACCTACACCTTCCCAGCCTGCGAGCGAAAACATTTCTACGACCCGAGGAAGCATCATCTTAGCGAATCCATCCAGTCAGAGATCCATTGATCTCTTAGGGTATCCATCCTGTCAGCAAAATTGATTCGAGATTAAGACCAAACGTTTGCAATCATACTTTGCGAGCAGAAGGCGGTCATTTTGGTGTCAAGACAAAGTTTTGAAGAGGATTTGGCTCCGAATCTGCAGACCGAAACCTGGGAACAGGGAAGTTACACGGAATTTGATGAACAAGCGAGAAAAGGAGACGTAAGATGTGCAAAGTCTATGTCTATATCCCCTATCCGGCCGATCCAATTTGAGCTATCAAGGCCATTTAACCGTTTCCCCGCAAGACGTCTCGTCCTCCAAGGTCAACGGACAGTACTCATCCTCGGTGACTCTCTCTAGATCCCCTATGCCGTCTATCCGCGGGCTGAACGGTAACTGGGAGACCAGGATGCCTTCCAACGGCTCCCTCTGGTCGGCGTCCTCCTCGAACTCCCAGAAATCGTCGTTCGAGGTGTCCCTCGCCGAGATGAAGTCCCTCTCCGTCAAGGTGATCGTCTTTACGGTTCGTTTTTTCGGTGTCTCGGCTGCCCTAGGGGGAATGTCCCTAGGGGTGGCGGACCTAGCGTTCGTTTTACCCTTTCTCTTCTTGGCCGATGATCGCCGATCCGCGAACCTCGTCTGCCGGAGGTCATGGTCGCCGCTCCGACGAATCTCGTCCAGGGATTCCTGATCGTTGTCGGACGACTTCCTGTTCTCCAGCTTCGATTCCGCGGTGGTTCCCAGGAATGCATTTTTATCGGTGGAACCACTACTCGCGGCCTCGTTTTCACTGGTGCCACCTGTCACCTCCTCCCGAGCCGGTTCTCGTCCCTGGCTCGCCGCTGAATCGTTCGCTGCCGTCTCGACGGGACAACCGTCGCCGATCGAGTCGCAGGTTTCGAGGATCTCCCGCGACGGCGCCACCGTCGGCTCCGCCTCTTTCACCGTTGCCACGGGATCTCCTTTGCCGACAGCGGCTGCCGCCTGCAGATCGGACTTCATTCGAGGATGCTTGCGATACTCCTCCTCCAAGTAGTTGCGAAACTGATCCCTGAAGTAGCCGTCGATCAATTTCCACACGTTGGTGCTGTACCAACTGAGGATCCCTATCAGGAAAACCCCGCGGAAAAGCATCCCCAACATGGTCGCAATCCGTTGACACCCTCCACTTCACAAGCAGGAATTGTCCCGTACGCGTTTAGCGATCGATCACGATTGGCAAGGGATTAGCAGGGTCCTTGAACCGTTAAACGTACTCCTACCCTAAGTTTACTGGGCACTAGCAACGCGTTTCAGTCGTAGAAGTACTCTCCGAGCATAGCGATGGCATCCTGCACCTTCGGCCATCCCATAGTGACGAACACCAGTATCGAATTCGCGATGACGAACAGTCGCATCATGTCGAATCCATCGCTCGACCGTAGCCAGTCGCTGAAGCCTTGATTGTCTATCTCTATCTCGTCGTTCAATCGTGTGTTGTCTGCCTTGTTGTCCTTCCTGTCGGTCTTCTTGTCGGTCGCAGCGGCGTTCTCGTTTGCTCGCCCTTTCGCAGTCTTGCTCTCATTGTTTCGCTTCTTCATCGCTTCTAGGCAGATCCCATCTGAAAAATGACGCGACGGTAACATAAAGCCAGCTACTCGCTACTCAATATTAATTAATTCGGTAAATTACTGGACGGTCATTGATAACCCGAGGTGTTGATGTGACCTTAAATATGCTAACTATAACAAAGATATATAAAAAAAACTTTTTAACAATCACGCTTATATTAAAATGCACTAAAAAGGAGAAAATAATTTTTTTAGGCATAGTGACTATAAATAAAAGCGTGGAGCGCTAAACTATATTGACGTAATCTTCGTGGGTGCTCCACGCTTCTATTTATAGTCATTAATGCCCAAAAAAATTATTTTCTCCTTTTTAGTGCATTTTAAAATAAGCGTGGTTTTAAAAAAATTTTTTTCTATATATTTCTTTATTTTCTACTTTTTAGTCTTTTTAAATGGAACGCAAGATATAGTAATTCTGGTATGAAATAGTAAGATATAGAAACGCAAGATATGGAAGACACGAGATAGAATGAATGGCTGACTACAAGAGACAGATGCAGTCCGAAATTGTACGAAATGGAACTGAATGAACAGAACACCACGCTGACTGAACTCCTTCGGTGGGAAATGGGTCAGTGGAGTGGGGATGAGTCGGAGCGGGAACGCGTAGTGGAGTGGGGAGCGCTGGCGCGCGGAGTGGGGATCGCTGAACGCGATCACGTATTTCCGAACGTCGCGCGACGAGGTGTGACGGTTAATATTAACATTTTTTTTCTCCTAGACTCAAGGTTTGTTTTAAAATTTCTTTTTTAATATTGCATTGTCATCCAGTTCTGGGTGACAATGCAATGACAAGTCTTTAGCTCATCGGGAAGTGGTTTAAAATTGGATTACAAGATCCGACGTATACAACAACAACTCGATAGGCTAATATAATACTTTTTCGAGAAACATCGTATAATAAGAACCTAACCACGTTATTACAATCGCACCTTTTTCTATGACCTTTCCCCATGCTTCCGCTACATTATCATGCGTTCGTGCGCGGTCTCAATTTCAACCTGGCTTCGCTGTTTGATCTTCTTATTGAGTCACACCCTCCGCCATATCGATCACTCCTCGCCGTCAACGTCGCGGATCTTATTCGAAATGAAATGAGATTCGATTTACGAGTTTTCCTCCCGGAAGCTATTTGTCGTACCGAGTCGATCGTCGACCAGTCTCTTAAGTATCGAGAGGTAACCATCAGAAGACATACTAAACTCTATTCGAAGCTGGTATCGCAGAAAATGCGGCGCGAGGTGACAGTAAACCATTGATTAGAAGAGAATAGAATGAACCCTTTGTCCCGAGCCTGTTCCCACCCTGAAACTTGGACGGTTCTATCGAACTTCTAATTACCGAAGTTTCCACTTCCATTATTTCTGATGAAACTCGCATAATGTATGGCAAAACTTCAATCGCCGCTGGCAAAAATACTTGCTGGCTGTTAACTCGACGGCAATTAGGGCGGTCTCTATCTGGTACGTACAGCGAGGAGCAAAACCGAACACTGCGACAATAATTTATGAAAATTCTATGATACTCCTACAGCTTGGAACCTGTACACTTCCGAAGAATTTCGCGCAGCACTAAATTTGCGTGGAACACGATGGCCGTTCTCGCAGCACTCGACGCGCGCACGTCGCAGACTTCGATTGCAAATCGAATTTGGTCACGTGCTCGATATTTATCATATTTCGCGGCGACGCGACGGCGAAAGTTGGACGTACTATACAGAAAGTTCGTTAAATTGAAATTACTTGAAAACGGAGTTTCCACCGCGAGAGAACTCACCGCGATAAATTAGTGTTCCGTCGATCACGGGCCAAGTTTAGCGAAATCAGGATTCGTTTGCCGAGTTTCGCAGCTGCGTAGCTTTCCAGTCGTTCGTGCCCGCGTATATCGTGGCGCATGAAGCGATCGTCTTCGACTGTTCGCCAGGTTTTCCCCGCTACGTCGCTGTGTATCCCGTCGATAGGGCTTCGCGAATCGCTAAACAGATTACAAGATTCTCTTGGTTACGTCAAGGGTTCTCCGAAGTACGCTTAGTTAACAACTCGGCCGCACAAGTATTATTTTTACCACGCTTAGGTATATTAGCTTGCCGAGTTATCGTTATTGTTGTATGCGTCAAATCTCGTAATCGAATTTTAAACCACTTGCCGAAAAAACAAATTTAAAAAAGAAAACTGTGCGTCTAGGAGAACAAAAAATGTTAATACTAACCGTCACACCTCGTCGCGCGACGCTCGGTAGTCCGTGATCGCGTTCAGCGATCCCCACTCCGCGCGACAGCGTTCCCTACTCCAGTACGCGTTCCCACTCCGACTCATCCCCACTCCACTGACCCATTTCGCACCGAAGGAGCTCAGTCAGCGTAGTGTTCCGTTCATTAAGTTCCATTTCGGACAATTTTGGACCCCATCAAGAAACGTCGTCTCTCGGAGTCATCCCCTCATTCTGTCCGCGTATTTTCATATCTTGCGTTTCTATATTTTACTATTTCATACCAATGTATTACTATACTTTGCGTTCCATTTAAAAAAGACTTAAGAAGTAGGAAATAAAGAAATATATAGAAAAAAACTTTTTAAAATGCACTAATAAGGAGATAATAATTTTTTGGACATTAATGACTATAAATAAAAGCGTGGAGCGCCCACGAAGATTACGTCAATATAGTTTAGCGTTCCACGCTTTTATTTTTGTATAGTCACTAACGCCTGAAAAGATTATTTTCTCCTTTTTAGTGCATTTTAATATAAGCGTGGTTTCTAAAAAGTTTTTTTTATATATATAATTTTTTTATAGAAACGTGTTTAATATTACATAATGCACCTACGAAAAAATTGATTTTTGGTCCAACCAAAACTCAATTTCAGCATCTAATCCGGCTATACCCTTTCCGAGATTATCGATAGTCGTCTGCGATCAATTCTGCGCGTCCGATAGTCGACATGTATGTTTTCAAATACGATGATGCCTTCTCATCTGGAGTGATCGAGCTGGTTAAATCAAAGAGTGCTTCGTCAATCATTTTCTGCCTGTTGCGCGATACCATCAACACCAAAGGGAGTGAAAGAGTGCTTTGTCCTACTTTTTGTGTTGAGTACTAGGAGTGGACGGGTACTCGGAAATATCCCGAAACCCGAAAATTTATTATATTTGGATACCCGAATGTCATAGATTTTCGAGTACCCGACCCGAGTCATCAAAAGCCGAACCCGAGGCTCGGATATCAGTCCACCCTTGTTGAGTACACTACCCCGATCTAGAAATCGTAATGATTAGACAGCGGATTTTATGCATTTATGGATAAAATGCGTAGGTGTAAATCGAAATAGTAAAAACATTAAGAGAATTTAAAAATACTGTTCTATTGTTTTCAACCTATTAAACATATTTTGAAAGAAAATAATTTTCTAATTCATTCTACTTTGTTATAACGCAGGTAGAAAATTTTTGTTTATTTATTTTCCATAAAGATCCGCTGTCTAGTAACGATAAACAATTGTTATTGACTCGCATGTATGCAGCCATTGAAACCATACCGTGACACTTCTCGCGTCCACCGCTGCCCGGATAATTCAAATAACCGTGTCGAATGATCGCGAGAAGCCTGACAAGAAAGCTATCCTCCCGCCATCTCGGTTCGTCGACCGGTATCGTAAACTATTGAAACCGTTTAAAATAGGGACCCATGGAAATCACCGACTCCAGATTTGACCGACAACGAATTTAATCGACAACAAATTTGACCGACAACGGATTTGATCGACAACAAATTTGACCGACAACGGATTTGATCGACAACGAATTTGACCGATAACGAATTTGATCGACAACGACTTGAAACGACCACAGTAATAACCGACAGTAACACGATTTACAACGATATGCATATTGCATATGATGTTCACTAATAAGGATGTGCTATCTCATCGGTTATGCACTTTTTCTTGATATAGTGAATCAGAGGACAGATTTACCAAGAAACACAGTGAAACCAAACTGAACAGAATCTATTTGTGTATTACATATTGATATGTACTTAATGTATTAGATGCAATATATTATTCTCAAAATAGTGAAAAGAAAGTCCATTTAACTAATGATGAATATAATAAAAATTTCAAATACATTTGGTAGACTGTATAACAAAAACATTTATGGCAACGAAAATATTAACATAATAAATAACAAAAATTTAAGCTTCCTTAAATTAATTGTATTATTATACAATTAAATTACGATAAAAAGAATAGTTGCAAGGAGAATAATATTCCCGTTGTTAATAACTTGTCTAGATCAATATAACAAAGATTTTAAGTACATTCGATAAATTGTGTAACAAAAACATTAATTGTATTAAATTTATTATAATCTAATATTGTGTGCTAATGCCTGCAAGAAACTTGTGGTGGTGTATTGTGTACGATTTCTGAGTATTTGTTGAATATACGCAGTCGGCTAACGTTGTTGTCAAACAATGTTACTGTTGGTTATTACTGTGGTCGTCTCAAGTCGTTGTCGGTCAAATTCGTTGTCGATCAAATTCGTTGTCGATCAAATCTGTTGTCGGTCAAATCCGTTTTCGGCCAAAGTCGTTGTCGGTCAAATCCGTTGTCGGTAAAATTCGTTGTCGATCAAATCCGTTGTCGGTAAAATCCATTGTCGACCAAATTCGTTGTCGGTCAAATCCATTGTCGACCAAATTCGTTGTCGGTCAAATCTGGAGTCGGTGAAATGCTGTCGGTGAAAACCGTGTCGAGGAAATCTGTGTCGGTGATTTCCATGGGACCCTTAAAATATTATTTCTTTGCGACCTCCTCGGAGTATCAGAAGAAAGAAAAAAAGTGGAACTCTTGGTGAACGGTTGAAAAGGCTTGTCTTCACGGTCAGGGAATACATTTTATTGGCCGTTTCGTTGGGAAATTTCTGGGTCGCTGGTAGCTAACCTGCCATCTATGTATGTACGAGCGGTCAAGGGTCTCTTTGGAGCTCTTGCGTCGCATCTTTCGTTCCATTTGTCCTGCATTCGGTGAGGATCACGATAACGGGAGTGTGTTACGGGGTAACGAGAAATGATTACCCGATTCCACCCGACAGCACCGTCGGACACTGTCTCAGATCTGTGAAGAATAACAGGCTCCAGATGGTGCTTCGAGTTTCAGAAGATTCTTGCTGCGCTATAAACTCCGATCCGTCTGTCTGGTTCCTACGTTCGTTCTTCATCTTCTATGCATGCCATTAAGTGTCGGTTTGAAGGGATTACCGATGAAAAGAGCATATTTTTTTGCTTTCGGATCCGGTGAAGCTCCTTGAAAGGGAGAAAAATGTTTCGTCTCCGCGAGTCTGAATTTATCGTCGGGTTACCGAGGTGGTCGCGCTATGATTGGCGTGAATATTGAAAGGCTCGGTCGGAAATAAACCATTCTGGCTGAGATATCGACTATAAAAGGAAGTAATTTACCCGACGAGTTTATTTCCGTAATATAACAGACCAGAACATTCTCTTGAGCCCTGGAGAGGTGGGCATTATTTGGCGAAACAAATATTTCAAATGCTATTTAATATTTTAGATTTTATTTTGCTTAAAGAAATAAATAAGATGTACAATTTCGAAAATAAAATATTTCCATTTAAACAATCTGAACCTCAAAATAAAATATTTCTGTCTCATCAATTTGATCCCCAAAATAAAATCTTTCTATTTTAACAATCAGAAACACGCATTAAAATATTTTACTTTTTGCATTGTAATAATACTCTGAGAAACCGCATAAACGTAGTCTATCATATCGTTAATTATTATTCAAACCATTACTTTCAGCAATAATATTTAAAATTGAAATTGAAAATAAAGACAAATATTTTCAATACTCTTCAAATAAAATACTATTTTCAAAAAAATTACTGCCTCAAATCAATTATTTTATTTTCAAAAATTACTGCATCGAATAAAATATTTTATTTTAATAGTTGTACACATACTTTAAAATAAATAGGATTATTTACTATTTGCTATTTAAAATACTATTTTCCCCAGCTCTAGTCATACCATACCGCTCGCAATCAGAGATTCTTATTGCTGTCAAGCTTGTCGTTGTCGTTTCTTCGTTAGAAGAGAGCTTCCTCAAAATTTCTTTTACGGCACCCCCCAGAGTTGTTACGAATGATTTAAAAAAAGTCTGTGCAAAGTTTGAGCACGACCAGATAACGGGAAAACGTGTCCCAAAACGATTAAATATTTAAACTAATTAATTTAATATCTTCTAAACTATTTATTTATTTTTTTGTGATTTGATTGCTAAGATTGCCATTCGTTCAGGCTTTCACCAGGACATTGGAAATTAATGAACACTTCAAGAATTTTATTTTCCTTCATTGATATTCGAAAGTTTATTATTCGACTGTCGTTGGATCTTCTTTTTCCGGACGAATTCGATGGATAGGGAAGTGCTAATGCGATGTAACCGTGTAGCTTAGCGTGGACTTTGACTTAGCTGGCAGTCTTACTTTCAGCAGTGCCACATTGGATCCCAAAGTTGCTTTAGTGTAGCAAACCACTGCATTGCTATTTGCCTCATTCACCACTTGGACGTAATTAATTTTTTCAGCATCTGGGGAAAAAAACGTTTACACAATTTTGTAATCGATTACACAAGCGCGAAGTAAAATAAATGTACAGTAAAGTCTAGATCGAAGACGGATCCTCGGGTCCGTGCACCGACATAGATCGTGTAGGTCTGCTATTTTTTGTGACCGCGCCAAACGTAGAAAACTTACTGTGTACCGTGAATTAAACTACTATATACAGATGAAGTACTATCGTTGGCTGCTGTTCGGTTTAGAGGACCACAAATTTTGGGCTTCACGTGAAACGGTGAAAATAGCTGAACTGTAAACACGCATAACTTTTGAACTGCCGAATTTCTAGGGTTGAGACTTGGATTTTCTCGTCAAAATCTGCGGGATTATATAACGAAAAGCCCTAAATTTCTGGTCCCCTAAACCGAACATTAACTATATCGTGTTTACTGTCGTCTTAATATGAAAAGTGCCCCATAAAAAATAAAGAAGTTTCTCCTGCTTGGCGACCAAGGCAGTTCGAGCTTCTTGGCCCCTCTCGGGGTATGCCGCCCAGTGGAGGGGGTGGCGGACTTACTAAGATCGTACAGCTCCGCCCGGCTTAGATCAAAACTTTACTGTCATGCAATGAAATAGGATAGAATTGTTTACGTATACAGGGAGGTCCGCTTAAATAAGGACATCTAAATATCTCTTCAGGTTATTGTGCTGCAAAAAATATTTGGCGTACTATTTGAATGGTTTGAAGGAACCATTATATTGCAAATATTTTTTTCTGTGGGTCATTTTTTCGGAGTTATAAAGGTCATCGATGTTTTCTTATACATAAGTGCATTTTTCTTTTATGGCATCGTATAACTGATCGAAAAATACATTCAGACATGTATAATAACATGACCTTGAAATGACCTTGATCTTCGAAGTTCCTTTGCGTGGTCCATCTCTTCAGGTTATTGTGATGCAAAAAATATTTGTTACGTAATGTGCATGGTGTCAATGGACCAAATATCTCGCACGAATATTTTCTTCAGAGGGTCATTTTTTTCGGAGTTGTCAAGGTCATCGATGTTTTTTGATTTTTAACAGCATTTTCTTTAATTGCATCGGGTAACTGATCGAAAAATACATTCAGATATGTATAATAACGTGACCTTGAAATGACCTTGATCTTCGAAAATTAAAGTTTTACCGTCAGATCAATGTCACGTTATTATACATATCTGAATGTATTTTTCGATCAGTTACCCGATTCAATTAAAAAAAAATGTAGTTATGTATCAAAAAACATTGATGACCTTGATAACTTCTAAAAAAATGACCTTTGGAAAAAAACATTCTTGCCAGATAATTGGTCCATTGACACTATGCACATTGCGTAGATCAGTTATACGATGCAATAGAAAAAAATAGTACTTGTGTATCAAAAAACATCGATGACCTTGATAACTACGAAAAGAATGACCTTCGGAAAAAAATATTCGTGCCAGATGTTTGGTCCATTGACACCATGCACATTACGTAACAAATATCTTTTGCATCACGATAACCTGAAGAGATGGAGCACGCAAAGGAACGCCAATTTTCGAAGATCAAGGTCATTTCAAGGTCATGTTTTTATAAATATCTGAATGCATTTTTCGATCAGTTATACGATGCAATAGAAAAAAAATAGTACTTGTGTATCAAAAAACATCGATGACCTTGATAACTTCGAAAAGAATGACCTTCGGGAAAAAATATTCGTCCATTGACACCATGCACATTACGTAACAAACATTTTTTGCATCACAATAACCTGAAGAGATATTTAGCTGTCCTTATTTAAACGGACCTCCCTGTATAAAAGAAGAAACTTTACCAGAATGTATAGGCAGGCGAAGGTCTGCTTCCACAACATCGTTGCTGTCATTTGTATAATCTTCTTTACCGGTACGGACAGTATCAAATGGCCCACGCAGACCGTACGTCAAATCTCCAACAAACTTCGAAATTGCGCGTTCACCGTCAAACTGTCGCATACACATTAATAATTATTAACGATCGCTGACCGAAAATTTACAAGTAGGATCTCGAAAGATTGCTCACCGAATCACCAGACGGGTTGGCCTCCTTGACCAGGTCCACGTTTATGACGCTGTGCGGTTCAACTTTGATGGCAAGAGCGCCCTGAAAGATAGCCAGGGCCACGAAAACAGTGCAAATGCTGCGCGACATTTTGAATGTCCGATTCGATTATGACTATGCCGCGGATAACATCCGCCTCTCTTATATAGGCAAACCGAGACTACGCCAAATTTGAATTTATCTTATCAGCGTATCATGGATCTGAACGCTTTTTGCTTCGGCACTCGAAACACCCTGTATCGCCGTCGTATATCTCACGACGTTGCTGTTGATAAGTATTAATTTTATCTCTTAATCTCTTCTCCCACTCTTAATATACAAATGGACTTCATCCATCGCGAATTGGATTTGATGTAATCATTCGCACTGTGTTCCATCATTCATGACACATTCATTTCCTGCCCAATTGATAAATAAACTTTCCATTCGAATTCCGTATTTATGAATCAGCAGTGTTCAAGGGAACGAAAAATATTACGCTGACATTTTTTGGAAATGAAATTTGCATTTGTGCTGATAATTATGAAAGTGGTGCAAGTCATATATTTCTTGTTTCGAGATATTTAATGGAAAGGGATATTCACACTAAACGAATTCCATGTAACGTTGAAATAACAAGCTAGTTCTAACGGTTCATTTTTGTGAACATCGTAAACATTATATTGAATTACTTTAGATAAAATAATGTGAAGTGGAATAAGTGATAAACTCATTTTTTGTTAAATTTTAACTTGGACCGATTTCATAATTATGGGAACATTTGTTCAGTCTCTGTCCTACAGGTGTCTCAATGTCACGCGACTAATCCGGCAGAGAGGGGATAACGTTCTCCCCTCAATTCGAGTTAATTTCGCTCATCTGGCGACTCTGGCTGTTACGAACAAAGCGATGTGGTGGATAATTTATTTCCCGATGTTTCACGACCCCCACTACCAGTCAGAGTAGAGCAATAATCAACTAATATTTAAAAATATATAAAAAATAATATTAAAAAACTAATAGTCTTTTTGAATGTTAGTCATAGGAAAATAGTCATTAGTCAAAACTTTTTGATTAGTTAGTGATAACTAATTAATAATATTAATGTATGTTAATCGCACACAATAGTGACTGATGACTAAAGATTGAGGACTGATCATCAACTACTAATTCACTAATAAGCGATAGCTAACGATTACTTAGATCTGTGACTAATTATTTGCCACTTAGTTATCGCTAACTAATCAAAAAGACTGTGAGTCATTTTTAAATATTACTTGATTGTTGCCCTACTCTGCTACCAGTGTATCGGTTCCCCTACTATGTATTAATTAATTCGTATTGCCCCTACCGCTCAGCGGTCCATGCGACCGATCTCGCAGTTCATTCAATTTTTAGCATTATGTACCTATTCGGAAGTTTAAGGGTATTCGATTCGTTTTGACATCAAGTACGATAGTATGAAGTCAAAAGACATATTGACCTTTAAAAATTGTATGGAACCTTGATTATTTATAGAATAAACATTTTTCAAGTCTTTTTTATTGAAACTTGTAGACTGCTAAATGTTGATTAACTTTTATTTAAAACATTTTGTTGTCTCATAAGCGGAACTGACTGAAAAATCATGTTCAATTTAAAATAAACAATAATACATAGTGGTATATTAAAAAAATGTTGATTTTTTAATGCTTGTACATACAATTTTTGAGAAATTATCTCACCCTTATATCATAATAATCTCATCCTTAGACCATATAAACCTATAGACACCGCACAGATATTTTTCCTTGAGGGAAAGATAAAGTTATTTGTGACATCATATTTTCCACAGATGTATCAGCTGAAATAAGCTATGCTCATCGACAGTGTCTACGCTTTTGCTCATGGAGGGTGCGGGGAGTTAGCGGGTGCGCTATGTACACAGTACACGGAAAGAATAGACAGGATAATTTCAAAGAATTTGGCATTTTATCATGAAATAACCAATGTATGTATAAAGTATTTTGAGATACAAATGTTTATTCTATATGTTTTATTAAGATATTACAACGAAGTATATAATAATAATTTTAAGAATCGACATTCGATTCTGAAGATTAACAACTTCCGCATATTATGCAGGTCACAGTATGTTTTTTACGTATAAATCGATCAATTTACAACATATTAAGCGTCGGTCTGCCGTATCAGCCATTTTGAAATTATCTTAAGAATTACATATCTTGTGACGTCACGCTTATCCAATGTCTCTACCTCACTGGACTCTCGGCTTTCCTATACACATACTATACCTGTGGGCGGGTCTAAAAGTATACATATATGGTCTAAGGGCTCACCCCTAACAAGGGAAGGATCCCAAGTGTCCGACTTCGATTTCGATAATTTTTTGTGACACGATGGTATATGGATCCCTAATTACGTCTGCAAAATATCAGGTGTAGTTACTTAATAATTTGAAAGATATAAACAATTGAACTTTCGTACCTTGTTGATATACCATGATTTCCATATGAAGTATTCGAAGTTCCATTAGCTGTGTAAGTAGTTTCCGTGAAAGTTCAGTTGTTTATATCTTTAAAACTATTGCGTAACTGCATCTAATATTTTGCAGACATCATTAGGGATCCACATACCATCGTCTCACAAAAAATTATCAAAATCGAAGTCGGACACTTAGTGTCCTTCCCTTGTAAATGGCATACAAACTAAAACCTCACAGCCGTTCCCACGCTTTCCTACGTGGTGAACCTAGGATCTCGAACCGACCGCAACTGGGCCTCCTGCTGCGTTTATACAGGGTGTCCCAAAACTCCTTCAAGTCCAGGAATCCTTAGGTCATTTGAAGCGGCATTTTCCTTTGCAAAAATGGCCGCGGCGGCTTTGTTTAGGAGTTATTAGCGAAAAACACAGACCAATCACACCAATCAAACTGTCTATTGGCCGACTGTGCCAAATCGCGCTCTCATTGGTCCGTGTTTTTCGTTAATAACTTCTAAACAAAGCCGCGGATAACATTTTTGCAAAGGAAAATGTTGCTTCAAACGATCTCAGGAATCTCCCATTTCCGGCTGTTGAAGGAATTTTGGGACACCCTGTATAGGCCATACCCTGAGGGGAAAAAGCCCACTTTGAGTGGTCCTACCAAGGAACCACAATGACGAGCCAACTCTGTTTCCCCCATCCCTGAACCACCCGATGGAAGGCCGAGTCCAGTTCGACCTCCCGCTGACCCCGATGACTCCGTCGCTCGTCCGTTCCGGTGCGCGATCGCCTGTCGTTCTTTCCGGTGGTGCGTTCGAGGAGTTCTACGACCCCATGAAGGCCCGTCCTATGAAGCGGTGCACTTCCCGCACCCCTGGAACCAGCTCCCTATCCCGTGTGCTCGGATAGTACTGACACTATCTCGCCCACAGCCCCCTTTCGGCGATTCAGGTGTCCCTGAATCGTGGGAGGGGACTCATCCCCGCGTGTGGAACTCACCCCAAGGGCGTGACGTCTTAACCCATCTCCATTAACGTTTAGGATGTTTATTGTCAATAATTCGTCTGTCCCACTAGACAGATCACAAATACGTCACAGTGCATATTCCCCGTATTGATAGCTAGATTGACGAGATTATTGACAATGTTATTGAACGTCAAGGGGCCGCTTCAGAGTTATTATTGTGAAGGTATTCGTAGAATTTTATTTTCCGAGTTCTTTACAAGCGAAAGTTGGTGAGTAACAAGGTAATGACAGTGAAAGGGATCAGTAAAGCCTGGATAGCTTTTACTGAGCTTGAATTTTCGATCGGCTTGGGAAATTCCAATCCCGTGGTGATCGATGTTATAGACACTGAGTTTGCTGGGTATCTTGCATTGAACACTATCCAGTTATATCCCAGAATTGATTCGCCAGCGCAGTACGCGGCAGTGCTACCTAATATATTCGCCAATTTCAAATAATTAATTTTTGTTCCTGCGGGGAAAAACATATTTGTACAATTTGTTGATCGATTACACACTCGTGGCCACAAAGTGAAAGATATGTGATGCAATGCACTAGGATAGAAATGTTTATATAGTAAGAAGAAAATTTACCTTCGGCATAACTAATGTTTATTACGGCGTATACTATGCCGTCCATCCCATTTTCAAAATAGTCGACCCTGACAGAATAGTCATAGTGTTGCGAATGGTTTCCTATCGTCACATCTCCAATGAACCCACTTGCGTCTTCATCATCAAACTGTCACATACACATTAATAATTATATTAACCCTTTGGTTACCCTGGACGAGATATCTCGTGCCCCGATATTTCCCGATAAACGCTTTTGACGAGATATCTCGCCACCTAGCACCAGTGGTTTGACATTACAGACGAAATATTTTCTGTTTTATTCGGTCATTTTACCCGAGATAAAGATTTCATTCATTTCTTCCTTTCACAAATCATAATATAGTTACGTATAAAATATATTTGTCTATAGTGTCAAAATGTTGGTGCTGGGTGGCGAGATATCTCGTCCAAAGAGTTTATCCGAAAGTATCGGTGCGCGAGATATCTCGTCCAAAGCGTTTATCAGGAAGTATCAGGGCGCGAGATATCTCGTCCAGGTTAACCAAAGGGTTAATGATCACTGACCCGATATATACAAGTAGGATCTCGAAAGATTGCTCACCCATTTAATAGTCCGACTGGTCTCATTGGTCATCTCCAAGTTTATGACGCTGTTAGGTTCAACATAAATGGCAACAGCGCCCTGAACAGCCAGGGCCACGAAAACAGTGCAAATGCCGTGAGACATTTTGTATGTCCGATTTGATTATAACTATACCGCTGATAACATTCGCGTCTCTTATATAGGATAGCCGAGACTATAGAAAAGTTGAATTTATCTTATCAGCGTATTTCACTTGAAGTTGCCATTGATCACAGACGTTGCCATTGATTATTTAATTAACACTTGACCTACCGGAAGCCTATTAATAGGATTTTTAATAATTTTGCTGTACCAAAAGAAAGCATGGAAATTTTCTTTTACATTGCAATCTTAAATGAAACTATGAGATGACGTTATTCAGGGTGACTTGTTAGTTCACAATGAAAATTGCTATTGCTATTGAAGTTTCCATTAAAAAGTGTTTAGCCATGTACCATAGATTTTTCAAAATTGTGCAATAATCACCGGTCGGTAATGTGTTAAATTAATTTAATTGATCTTGTCCATGTGTAAGAAACGGTACACTACTCTTAATATACAAATGGACTTTATCCGTCGCGAAATCAATTTGATGGAGACATTCGGGAATACGATTCGTTATCAAAACACACTGTGTTCCATCATTGATCGACGTTCATTTTCTGTCTAATTGATAAGTATACTTTCTATCCGAGTTCCGTATTTATGAATCAGCCGCGTTTAAGGGAAAGAAAAACTGACATTCTTTGAAAGTGAAATTTTTTTATTTGTGCTGATAATTGTAAAAGTCATATATTTCTTGTTTAAAGCACTACCTATCGGTTCATTTACGAGAGTATCGTAAAAATTACATTGAATTAATTCAGTTTAACATAATATGATGTGACATGACTGACAAACTCATTTTTGTTAAAGACTCAGGCTGCTTTTATAATTATGGGCCCAATTTATCCGTTATGCTTACCTGCTATCAGAGCTACAAGATTAACAATAAGACTGACTGCTGCTAGATTAACAATACAAATAAGTTGTGGAAGGGATTACCAAAGCTTCGACAGCTTTTCCTGGTCTTGAAAGCAACACACTGAGAAAAATATCGTATACTTCGAGGTAGGAGGGAATCTTGCATTGAGCAATAGCTTAGTGGAACCCAGATTTGTTTCATCACCACAGAACGTGACAGTGCTACCCGCTTTATTCAGTGCACTGATATAATGAATTTTATTTCCTGCGCGGGGGAAATAAATTTGTACAATTTGTTGATCGATTACATCAACAAGGCCTCCTGCGGCTTTCATATAGGCCAGACCTTGAGGGCGAGAAGCCCACTTCGAGTAGTACTACCAAGGAACCACAATGACGAGCCAACTGTGTTTCCCCCATCCCTGAACCACCCGATGGAAGGCCGAGTCCAGTTCGACCTCCCGGTGACCCCGATGACTCCGTCGCTCGTCCGTTCCGGTGCGCGATCGCCTGTCGTTCTTTCCGGTGGTGCGATCGAGGGATTCTCCGACCCCATGATGGCCCGTCCCATGGAGGGGTGCACTTTCCGCACCCCTGGAACCAGCTCCATATCCCGTGTGCTCGGATAGTACTGACACTATCTCGCCCACAGCCCCCTTTCGGCGATTCAGGTGTCCCTGAATCGTGGGAGGGGACTCATCCCCTCGTGTCGAACTCACCCCAAGGGCGTGACCTCTTAACCCATCTCCATTGACGTTTAGGATGTTTATTGTCAATATTTCGTCTGTCTCACTAGACAGATCACAAATACGTCACAGTGCATATTCCCCGTATTGATAGCTAGATTGACGAGATTATTGACAATGTTATTGAACGTCAAGGGGCCGCTTCAGAGTTATTATTGTGAAGGTATTCGTAGAATTTTATTTTCCGAATTCTTTACAAGCGAAAGTTGGTGAGTAACAAGGTAATGACAGTGAAAGGGATCAGTAAAGCCTAGATAGCTTTTACTGAGCTTGAATTTTCGATCGGCTCGGGAAATTCCAATCCCGTGGTGAACGACGTTATAGATACTGAGTTTGCTGGGTATCTTGCATTGAACATTATCCAGTTAGATCCCAGACTTGATTCACCAGCGCAGTACGCGACAGTGCTACCTAATTTATTCGCCACTTTCAAATAATTAATTTTTGTTCCTGCGGGGAAAAACATATTTGTACAATTTGTTGATCGATTACACACTCGTGGCCACAAAGTGAAAGATATGTGATGCAATGCACTAGGATAGAAATGTTTATATAGTAAGAAGAAAATTTACCTTCGGCATAACTAATGTTTATTACGGCGTATACTATGCCGTCCATCCCATTTCCAAAATACTTGTCCCAGACAGAATAGTAATAGTGTTCCAAACGGTTTCCTATCGTCACATCTCCAATGAACCCACTTGCGTCTTCATCATCAAACTGTCACATACACATTAATAATTATATTAACCCTTTGGTTACCCTGGACGAGATATCTCGTGCCCCGATATTTCCCGATAAACACTTTTGACGAGATATCTCGCCACCTAGCACCAGTGGTTTGACATTACAGACGAAATATTTTCTGTTTTATTCGGTCATTTTACCCGAGATAAAGATTTCATTCATTTCTTCCTTTCACAAATCATAATATAGTTACGTATAAAATATATTTGTCTATAGTGTCAAAATATTGGTGCTGGGTGGCGAGATATCTCGTCAAAAGCGTTTATCCGAAAGTATCGGTGCGCGAAATATCTCATCAAAAGCGTTTATCAGGAAGTATCAGGGCGCGAGGTATCTCGTCCAGGGTAACCAAAGTGTTAATGATCACTGCCCCGATATATACAAGTAGGATCTCGAAAGATTGCTCACCCGTTTAATAGTCCGACTGGTCTCATGGGTCATCTGCAAGTTTATGACGCTGTTAGGTTCAACATTAATGGCAACAGCGCCCTGAAAGATAGCCAGGGCCACGAAAACAGTGCAAATGCAGCGAGACATTTTGTATGTCCGATTTTGATTATAACTATTCCGCTGATAACATTCGCGTCTCTTATATAGGCTAGCCGAGACTATGGAAATGTTGAATTTATCTTATTAGCGTGTAACGGATGCAGTTCCGGAGATAATGCCAGCTCAGCCGGTCGCCAAGGTTCCTTGGCCACGAATGAGTAATAGTCCAGGGCTGCTTAAATAAACACGAGTTTATTCGCGTTGCATAACCTAAGTGACAATGGTTGTCCTCGCTGGGCTGACGTACATGGTACGCGGCGGTACAAGTAGCGCGGAGTCGCGGACACTAAGCGCGGCGGCACAGGTATCGCGGAGTTGCGGAGACTAAGCGTGGCGGTACAGGCAGTGATGCCAGAATCGTGGGACGTGGTATTTTTCCCCTCCGTTCGCTCAGCCGACTCGGTCCCCCACTCTGATGTACCATCGGCTCCTTACGTTGCTTCTACTGCGCACGCGGTACAACAAGCGTACCAAGCCGAATAGGCTGTAGCGTGACCCGTTGATCACGCGAACATAGCTACGATAACGTTACCACACTATAGGTTTGATTGATGGCGTTGAGAGGGAAATTTGAATATAAAACATAACGATTAGGTCAAAGCCGTGTATTTCATTTTACATATATATTATTCGGGCACGATAGTTTAGTCTTAGAATATGTAGGGAAACAATAGGAGGTATTTCTACGGAGATCCTTGACGAAATTCCGAGGGGCGAGACTAATTGAGGAATTTGGGTAGAGTCACGTAATCTCTTGGAGGAGCTTCTCCAATTTCACATAAATAGACAGTCGAAGTCTTGAATCGGCCAAGGACGGGAAGTCGTAAATTCTATGTCAAGGACCTCTTTGAACTCCCTCGGACCTCTCTCTCGCTCGGTCCCACGACCCTTGTTTTGACGGGCCTTCACCCTCGCGCGTACCCCACTCTCGTGCGCGCGCTATTGGACACCTCCACCACCAATCACCATCGAGCTGCAGCCAAAGACGACCCACCCGACGAATCAACGTCCAGCTGGAAGATCCGAATTTTCCTATTGGCTAAGGAAAAGGAACCTGGAAGAAGATAAAACCTCGGGACGAGGCAAATACGAAGGAGATACATTTCTGAGATCTTAGAGTCAACAACGAGTACACTATTAAATAAAGTCTATTTTTCGTTACATTTTCTTGTTAAGAGTTTGTTCAGAAAACCTTCCACGAGCAGAGTGCTTTAGCGCTCCACGGGCATCCGAACCCAGCGTATTCCCCAAATCCCACCACACTGCGACGCAACAAGGCAGCTCACACGGACAGACTAGGGGTACGCTTGTGTGTAGCGCGTGCGCAGTAGAAGCAACGTAAGGAGCCGATGGTACGTCAGAGTGGGGGGTCGAGTCGGCTGAGCGAGCGAAGGGGAAAAATACCACGTCCCACGATTCTGGCATCACTGGGTACAGGTGTCGCGGAGACGAATGCGGCGGTACAGATATCGCGGAGTCGCGGAGACTAAGCGCGGCGGTCCGAGGACCCTTATTCTAGACGCGGTATTTACAGTGGGCGGAGTCGCGAAGCGTGGTCCGATGACCCTTAATCTAGACGCAATATTTACAAGGTGTGTAGAGAGGCGAGGTCCGAAGGCCCATGTCTCTGCGCGGAACCCCCCTTTCGGCGAGGGAGTCATCCCCGTGTGTGGAACTCGTCTCAAGGGCGCGACCTCTTATTCTATGGATGGGCATTTTTGCCTCAATTGAGGCAAAGCCGTCCCCACCGTAGCGCCTACTGTCCCCCACCAGCTTCCGTCGTTACTGTGAAAGAAAGACGCGCTTCGTCCGTTGCAAGCAGTGCGCAGGCCTCGTGCATCGGAGCCGCGAGGAGCGCCACGGAAAGGAAGCTTGGTGGGGGAAGCACCCCTGCTATACGGTAAACACAAACTCTTCCGACAGCTCGGGAATAGGCAACAAGGGTCCAACTGAGAAATGCAACAATGGATTCTTAGACTTATTATTGTGAAGGTATTCGTAGAATTTTATTTTCTGGGTCCTTTACAAGCGAAAGTTGGTGAGTAAGAAGGTAATGACAGTGAAAGGGATTAGTAAAGCTTGGATGGCATTTACTGAGCCTGAAGACCCGATGGTGAACGTTACAAAAGACCGTGAGTGAGGTGGGAGTCTTACATTCAGCAATGCCGCAGTCGATCCAAGGGATGATTCATCACCACAGAACGCGATATTGCCACCTTGCTTATTCACCGCTTGCACGTTCTTAATTTTTCTTCCTGCAGGGGAGAACACATTTGTACAATCTGTTGATCCATTACACACGCGTGGCCACAAAGTGGAAGATATGTAATGCAATGCACTAGGATAGAAATGTTTATATAGTCAGAAGAAAATTTACCGTCGATAAAACTAATGTTGAATTCGGCGTGTACTATGAAGTCGAAAGTATTGTTAAAATTGGCTTCCATTTCGTAATAACTATCGCGTGTCGAGAAGTTTCCTAACTTCATATCTCCAATGAACCCACTTGAGCGTTCACCATCAAACTGTCACAGACACATTAATAATTATTAACGATCGCTGACCCGATATACAGGCTGAGTCACCTGACGTTTGCACCTTAAACATTTGTTTTTATGTCATTTTTTTCAGAGATATCAAGGTCACCTTGACTTTTTTAAATGGAATGTCCTATTTTTTATACCGTAGATCGATAGAGTATCAAAGTCTGAGTATAAAAGTGTTGACCTTCATATCACCTAAACCTAATAGTTAACGAGATAATATCCAAAGAATATATAGAAAATTGCTTGGATAATATCTCGTAAACTATTAGGTTCAGGTCATATGAAGGTCAACACTTTTATACTCAGAATTTGATACTCTATCGATCTGTGGCATAAAAAATAGGACATTCCATTTAAAAAAGTCAAGGTGACCTTGATATCTCTAAGAAAATAACGTAGAAACAAAATTTTTTTCCGGCATCGTGTCAGCCCTATTGTACCATTCAACTTTGTCCTTACCATATTTTACGTATCTTTAGAAACAACATAGATATTTGAGGTGCAAACGCTAGCTGACTCACCCTGTATACAAGTAGGATCTTGAAAGATTGCTCACCGATTTAATAGTCACACTGGTCTCATTGGTCACCACCAAGTTTATGACGCTGTGCGGTTCAACATTGATGGCAAGAGCGCCCTGAAAGATAGCCAGGGCCACGAAAACAGTGCAAATGCTGCGAGACATTTTGTATGTCCGATTTGATTATGACTATGCCGCGGACAACACGCGCCTCTCTTATATAGGCAAACCGAGACTATGCCAAATTTGATTGTATCTTATCAGCGTATCATGGGTCTGAGTGCTTCTTGCTTCGGCGCTCGAAACACCCTGTATCGCGCGTCGTATATCTCAGGACGTTGCATTTGATAAGTATTAATTTTATCTCTTAATCTTCTCCCACCATGTGTACGGACCGATTCATACTTTTAATATACAAATGGACTTCATCCTTCGCGAATTCAATTTGGTGTAAACATTCGGGAATACGATTCGTTATCAAAACGCGGCGTGTTTCATCATTGATTGGCATTCATTTCCTGCCTGATTAATGTATACAGGGTGGTCCACCTAAATATATCTCCTGCAACTGTGGGGGTACAAAAACTATTTTGTGTACTATTTGAATGGTTTGAAGGAGCCAGTATATTGCGGACAATATTTCTTTCCGATGGTCATTCTTTTCGGAGTTGTCAAGGTCATCGATGTTTTTTGATACATAACTACATTTTTTCCTATTGCATCGTGTAACTGATCGAAAAATACATTCAGGTATTTAGGACAACATGACCTTGAAATGACCTTGATCTTCGAAAATTAAAGTTTTACCTTCGGATCAAGGTTAATGTCATGTTATTATACATATCTGAATGTATTTTTCGTTCAGTTACCCGATGCAATTAAAAAAAAATGTAGTTATGTATCAACAAAACATCGATGACCTTGATAACTCCGAAAAGAATGACCTTCGGAGAAAAATATTCTTGCCAGGTATTTGGTCCATCGACACCATGCACATTACGTAACAAATATTTTTTGCATCACAGTAACCTGAAGAGATGGAGCACGCAAGGGAACGCCTATTTTCAAAGATCAAGGTCATTTCAAGGTCATGTTCAATTATACATATCTGAATGTATTTTCCGATCAGTTATACGATGCAATAGAAAAAAATAGTACTTGTGTATCAAAAAACATCGATGACCTCGATAACTCCGAAACAATGACCTTCAGACAAAAATATTGTTTGCAATATAATGGTTCCTTCAAACCATTCAAATAGTACACCAAATATTTTTTCTACCCCGACAATGGGTGGAGATATTTAGGTGGACCACCCTGTATACTTTCTATCCGAGCTCCGTATTTCTTAATCAGCAGTGTTTTAAGGGAAAGAAAAACTTCCAGCAGACAGTTTTTGAAAATGAAATTTGCATTTGTGCTGATAATTATGAAAGTGGTCCAAGTCATATATATTATGTATTTCTTGTTCCGAGATATTTAATGGAAAAAGATATTAACACTAAACGAATTCCATGTAATGTTGAAATAACAAGCACTATGTAACGGTTCATTTTTGAGAATATCGTAAACATTACATTGTATTAATCTAGTTAAAAATAATGTGATGTGAAATATCTGATGAACTCATTTTTGTTAAATTTTGACTTAACCACTTTTATAATTATGGACCGAATTTGTCCGGTATGCTTACCTGTTACCAGAGCCGCTAGATTAACAATAAGACTTGTCTCCCCACTCTACCTTTCCCTTCTACGAAGCGTTCCCCCACGCTTTCGCCGCGGCCTGGTGACGTGATGCGTTCAGTCTCTGTCCTACAGGTGTCACAATTCGCAATGTCACGCGAGAAGGCAACGTTTCCTCCTCAATTCGAGTCAAATCCCCCACATCTGGCGACTCTGGTTATTACGCATACAATCGCCGTCATGCGGGCATGGGCGTCCGCGAACGTGATTTATTTGCCGAGTTGTTCAGGTGCTTATTACGCAGCGTTAATTACGTATTGCGAATACTGTACGGCGCACAGTGGTAAATGTTACGATTTTAGGTGGACAAAAATCATTTTTCTGAATTAGTGAAAAACATATTTAATTGAGAAAATATATTCTATTATTAGACATACTGAACCAAATAATTCTAGATCTCATTATTTCCATTTTTTATCCATTAACGACTAGTTGAATGTTCCGAAACTGCGGTATATTTTAATGACTAATTTCACTAATTTTTGTGTTGTGCACTGAAAAATGGAAAGTAAGTGCATATGAAACTAATTTATATTTTCCCGTTTTAGTTTAAAACTACAAGGAGGAAGTAAATAAAATGAACCATACGCGAAAGTGTTTTTTTATGCATGAGTAAATAAAGTAAGGTTGTATTTTGACTCAAGCATACTGAAGCTGCATTTTTTTGTATATTTTATCTATATGAATTACTTAACAATGTCGAAGAAAAATTAGCTGCTACAATCTGCTACTTAGTGACAAATTACCATATTATATTTAAATGGGGCTGTGATGGGACCTCTGGGTATGTTATATATAATTAAGTTACTGAAATTACAATTTTTAAAAACGTAATCATATTAAAGTCATTTTCTTATATTCACAGACTTTACCTTCTATAAGTCAGAAATATAGAAATATAAGAACAACATAAGTATGTTTGTTATAATTTTTTTGTTCAATTCCATCATAACAAAACAATAAATATCATAATTATAATTATCAAGAGGATTAATAATTGTAAGTATCAAGAGGATATAAATTATTCAAAAATAATTTTGTCCACCTAAAATCGAAATATTTACCACTGTGCGGCGTTGACGTTTCACTGCTTATAATTATAGGAGAAGTGTAGAGAAATTAATTAATTTAAGTAGAAAAATCGTTCGCATTTAGGAGAACACAATTTTTTATTTTTCTTGTTCCGTTTCCTTGCTCTGCTGAGCGCGTTATCTTCCTTTAATCGCTTTAAACGATCGTAGAACTTGTTGAAAGCGCAGTACAATTAGATTGAATACACTTGATGCTCGAATCGTAGGCCATTGAGTTATTGATGCGACGCGATGGTCAAACTTAGAACCGACGTCGATGTAGGTGGCACTCGCAGGTTTATGCTGCCCGAGGATTGTCCCAGGGTAGAAGGGTTGTCGCAAACCACGGCAAAACTTCCTTGATTGTTTCGTGCGCTTACGTAATGGATCGCTCCTGGAAAACACGCGTTGGTAAGTCTTAGGCTTATACAAAGATCAATCGCGACTACTGTTCTGTTTAGGGGACCACGCATTTCCGACTTTTTGTTATATAATCCTGCAGATTTTGACGAGAAAATTCCGAAAATCCTAGTTGCAACCTTAGGAATTCAGTAGTTCGAAAGTTCTGCGTGTTTAAAGTTCAGCGATTTTCACAGTTTTTCACAGGTGATTCCTAGGATTCTGAAATCCTAGGATTGACACGTGAATTTTGGCGTTTTCTCGTCAAAATCGATGAGATCGTGTAAAGAAAAGTCTGTAATTTGTAGTTTCCTAAACCGAACATTAACCCAAAAACGTACCGTTCGTGATGGACAGGTTCAGTATGCTGGATTGAATTACATTGGTGGGGTTCTCAAATTCGATCACTCGACGAAAAACTGTTTCGTCCGCGTAGCGTCGGCCAACCGTTAAATCTCCAATGAATCCAGTTCCACGTTCGTCGCCAGCCTGCGGCAAACGTAACAATAGGCGCGTTAATAAACAGTTTATTCAGGGAACAATATTTATTGTTACGGAGAAGAATGGTCCTATTTTTATCTTTTATGAAGACTCTGGTTTCTAATCCTGAGATTATCAAAATATTATATGAGAATGATTTACAATTTTGCCGCGGTTATTGTGCGATTCTACACCTACGATTTGGTCGAAATTCAACAAAAACAAGGTCAGAAAAAAAAATTTTTTCAATTTTGTTTTACTGTTTATGAAGAGCAAGTTCATTGAGAGAAGAACTCAACCGTTCTATTAAAAAATGATGTTGAAGTTCCTATAATTTTTGCAACTTCTTTGTTTATAATAAATAATAACCCTTTGCACCCGGACCTATTTTAACTGGAAAATTAAACGTTTCTTTCGACTCAGAATAATTCCATTCTACAGGGTGTCTCAGCTGAAGGACGTCAAAAAATATTTATGGCATAATTTAAATGATATCGAAGGAGGAATATCATAGAAAAACAATTTCTTTTGTCCGGTTCTTTTTTCATAGTTTTTTCAAGATTATCGTTATTTTTTTCCGGTAAACTTATTCTTTTTTATTCCATCTTATAGCGGTTGAAAAAATACATTTGAATATGCTTAAGTCATTAACAAGATTGAACAAAAAAGAAGAAAAATTTTCCCGATAAAAAATAACGATGACTTTGAATATACTATGAAAAAAATAACTGGACAAAAATTGTTCTTTTACGATATTCCTCCTTCGATACCATTTAAATTATGCCATAAATATTTTTTTTTGTGCCATTAACAATAAAGGCGATATTTAGGTGGCCTCCTTCAGCTGAGATACTCTGTATATTAATTCTTTTCTTTGTGTGAATATGAAATTGACATAATACCTCACACAGAGTTGGGCAAAAATTTTATTCAAATAAAAATTTTGCCCAACTCCGACCTCATACAATACTTAAATGTTTAGTAATTGATTAGACGCTAACATATTTAGTAATGTGAACAATATTTTGAATAATGGTAGAGCAATTTTATTGGCGCCTCAGAGAAAGTGTTATTGTCATATATCGTTGAAAACAAAACATTTTACGTGGACAAATAATTTCTTGACACCTTGTACAAATGTATTCAGGACAAAATATTCATTTTTACCTCATTGGCAGAGAATACCGCACTGAAACGTATACCCGCAGTAATAGGTACACTGATGGTCAAAATGATAAGGCACCTCAAGGTTTTTAGCAATGAACGTTCATTTGTACATACATACACGTAGAAAGTGAATATATAACAAAATAAGGTACTAACTTTTATATAATATACTAAAAATTAAATAACTCGTTCAAACCATTTCTACAAAAATTGACTTTTGGTGTGGGCAAATGATGAGGCACTTCGAATATAAAACAAGACTAAAACTTTTTTATTTTGGTCCTTAATGAATATTTGAAATATGCGTTTTTTAGATCTATGTTATTTATACACATGTTGAAAAGTTCATCGAAATCGATTGACGCAGGACAAAACGACACGCATCGAAAGCTGTACCATTCTGTGGATTTTGTAAAACTACGATTTTCACCATTTCTAACCGCTTGTAGCTCGCGTGCATGTTATTCGATTTCAATGAAATTTTCAGCATGTGTATAAATAACATAGATCTAAAAAACATATATTTTAAATTTTCATTAAGGACCCAAATACAAAAGTTTTAAAAAAAGCCTTTTTTATTTTTGCACGTAACCTTATAAATTATAATTTTTCGAAAATCTTTTTTGCATATCATTTCGTAAACCAATGCTTCTAATTGATTATAAAAAATCAGGTAGTTTGGTACATTTATAAAAAGTGATTAGTTTTTAAAATCTGTATTAAAAGGTTATCATTTTGTTCACCAGTGTACATGTACCCTAGTCTAATTACTCACCAATTTCGCTTTCGGGATGCCATCGTTGTCGCTGAATTCGAGGCGTATGTTCTTGTTCTTGGATACGTCGACGGCAGAAACGGCCTGAAGCAGTGCCACGGCCGCGAAGAGAGTGAAAATCGAACGAGACATTTCGTACGATTTGACTGTGACTGTGGCGTGGACAAGGTGCACGTTTCTTTTATAGACCGGGCCGAAAGTCCGTCAAGGTGAACGTGACTTATCTGCACGGTTCTTTTGTGATTTCTCCATTGGCTCCTATCATGCTCATCCTCCCGAGCATACAAATAAGGGAAATGCTGCCGGGTACAATGGCACACGTGCCCACGTTATTCCTCTCACGGATCAATCGACCTTGGCCGATGAGGGTTTTCCTTTTTATCGACCACGCGAAAGTGTAACACCGTTTCGGCGGATCTATGCAGTCATGGGTTGCATTCGATTGCCATTCGTCGAAGAAAACGCACTCCCAATCCCCGAGGCATCACACTGAGGCCAGGAGGGCAGATTTTTAATTTTTACTCATTTCTAAAACAAATTGTTCTCTAAAAAAATTTTTTGTGACGTTGAAGTTGTGTTTAGGTGTACAGCGAACCGCGAAAGTGTTTGAAGGCACTTCAATTAGAAGCTTTGGTTTACTAAATGATCTAGAAAATTAAAAAAAAATTTAAAAAAAGCATTTTTGAAAACTTTTTTATTTGGGCCCTCAAAGAAAATTTAAAATATATGTTTTGTAGATCTATGCTAGTCATACACATGCTGAAAATTTCATGGAAATCGGTTGACGCAGGGCGAAATGACACGCATCGAAAGATGTACGATTCTGTGGATTTTGTAAAACTACGATTTTCACCATTTTTAACCGCTTGTAACTCGCGTGTATGTTAATCGATTTCGATGAAATTTTCAGCATGTGTATAGCTAATATAGATCTACAAAACATGCATTTTAAATCTTCATTAAGGACCCAAATAAAAAAGTTTGAAAAAATTATTTTTTAATTTTTTAATTTTATTTTTATTTTTTTTACACATAATTAAGTAAACCAATGCTTCTAATTTCTTACAAAACATCAGGTTGTTTGGGACAATTATAAAAAGTTATTCAGTTTTAAAGGGCGTACGAACACTTTCGTGGGCCACTGTATATCCGTTTGAACGTGCAGGAAGTTGTTGGCCCAGGTGAGCCAACGATCAACGCCAAAAAACTCGATTCACACTGACTTGCTAATACGGGTAATTAGTTTCCAGCCGACGCTCCCCGGAGCGCAGAGATATTATTTCCTTCGGCGGCAGCTTCGCTTGGATGTCATCCGTGAAATTCGTCGCGGCCGGACTTTACTTTGCTTCCTCATTAAATCTGGGTTAATTGCAGAGGCGGGAAGTGCAGGCTCCCATTCGTATCATTATATGCGTGGGATCGCATAATGTACGTATGCATCTAGGAGAGCCGTGAATAGTTCGTATCGGTGCTAGAGTCAAAACAAGATCATCTGGCCGACGTAAACCTGTTTAGGAGCTGCACTCGTTGTTTAAGTGTTCGTTCATTGGGCCCGGGGATTTTTATGAGAACTCGGGTTTCCACGAATCAACCCGAGTAGGCGGGGCTTAGTTGGATCACATCGGGGCTGATTAAACGACGGAATGAATGTTTAAAATTACCAGAACCACGGTAGTGAGCGCGGATCGTTCATCAACGTTGTTTTCGAAGAAGAAGAATGGAAATTTCTCGAGTTGCGACGAGAACAAGACCGCAATAATCTAGTCTCGAAGAAGAGAATGATCGACCTCCCGTCGCGTCGTGACGGAGATCGTTGAAAATGCAAATGCGAGGAACCGCTGGAAATAGAACCAGCCGGTTCCCGGTGCAAAACGAGAACGATTTGTCTTCCGTTAATTGGTATTATTCTAAACAGCTGAATCCAAAAAGTGGACATGCCCTCACTGCGGACATCGTCCACAGCATTTCTCCATTGGTATAACAAACACAATTCTACACTTCAATTTCTCTCTCGAAATGTGAAGTTTTCTCTCAAAAATGTACGTCCTCGAAAGGACCGTTTCGCGAGATCATTTTGAATAACTTCCTCCTTTGCAGAAATGTTCTCCGCGGCTCCGTTCAGGAGTTATTAACGAAAAACACGGACCAATCAGAGCGCGTCTACGCGGGCCCAATACGCTTGGCCAATGGCAACGCCGCGCTCAGTGGGGCCTGTCGCCGAGGCGGAGTCCGACCGCTGTAGCCTGTTTTCGTTAATAACTCCTGACCAAAGCCGCGGATAGCATTTTCGAAAAGGGAAAAGTGATTCGAAATGATCTCAAGAATATGTTTCGGACACCCTGTAGTCGTTTCGCATCGCGTCTACAAAACTCATCGCGAATAATATAAACGTATCCGCGGCTCGTTTTCGATCGAGCTTAAAGAATAAAAATACAATTCCAATAAACGTTCAATTTTCAAGCCGAAGCAGCAGCACACCGCTGCGAGTACTTGAAATTGATTGAATTCTAGAAGAGTAGTCGCTAAATGCAATATCTAGCAGTAGCGGGTGAAAACATAGCGCCGATTGTTTCACGGTTCCATATTGAAAACGTATCTGCGACGAAACAGCGAATATTCCTCGATATTCCTCGTTATAAAAGGAGAACAGAGTTCGACGAAGTTTTTCAAAGTACTCGAAGAAATTACGAAGGGATTTTTCAGACGGTAACGAAGCCGGACACAGGCGGAGGGGGGATGAACAATGAAATTAGTCGAAGACGTTACGATGTTTGAGTGCTTACTCTCGACAGGGTGCGGTAAACGCATTATTAAGAAGTTCTCCGTGAAACGAAGTGGCTACCGGAAAAGGGGCTCCAATATAGGTTAAGTCTCTTACACAATGGCCTAGTAACTCGAGCAAGCGAGGAAGTTGACCGGCAACAACGGGGCCAGCAGAGTCACAGGACCAACATTTCCGTGGCGTAGCTATTAAACAATTGGCTGCAATGTACTTTACCGGACTCCACATATGTGCCTTTCTCCTATAAATTATAATGTATTTGGTATTTTATCCAGTAGATTTGTACCCGGGGCGGCTGCAGATCGAAGTTTCGATCCTGTAGGATCAATGGATCAGGAGTTACGCTTGCTTAAAGTTGAGCATTTTTCAGTGTTTTTAACAGGTAAGGGCGCCGCCATATTGGTTTGTAGTGACTGTCGCACGTCGCTTACCTAGCAGAATAATGAATTGGTTGGTGATTAGGACGGGGAGGGGGGCAAGGACAGCAAACCAATATGACGACGCCCTTACCTGTCAAAAACACTGAAAAATGCTCAACTTTAAGCAAGCATAACTTCTGAACCATTGATCCTACAGGATCGAAACTTCGCTCTGCAGCCGCCCCGGGTACAAATCTACAGGATCACGTACCAAATACACCATAATTTATAGGAGAAAGGTACACATTTTGAGTGCAGTAAAGTAAAGTTTACCCAAGATATTATGTACTTGGTTGTTGCCGCAAATATTTTTATGTTTACTATTCAACAATTAATTGAGGGTATGTAGTGCACCTACAGTCCTTTTTAAATATTTTCTCATGTTGTGCATCAGGTTTTGGGGGCCACCAATTCTTTTTTTATTCAGAACACATCATTCTTCCATAAAATGCTTACACATATTATTATTTCATGATCAGTTAGGAATAATATTAAAATAAACTACGATCGAAGCATTTTTTACGTTAAAATAAAAATCGTCATTGTCTACCGGACACGGAGGTCCCCGATTTATCCGAGGAAGGGACGACGGTTAATTTTCAAGGGACGCGGCCCGCAGGGTATAAGTGGAAGCGTACTGGTCCGCGCCGCGGGGCTGCGATGCTCTTAAAATCTCGATCGATCGATCCCACGTGACTGGATCATCAGCACGCGCTCGAAACGCGACGAAAGCGCACGGTGGGGGGGGGGCTAAGGAGTTGCAAAATGCTAAGGGACGATCACTAATGGGCGGGGGCGCAACAGTTGCGTGGGTGGATGCGCGTTTGATGGGAGAGTGGAGCGGAGAGGTGGAAGCAGGGCCGAAAGAGGGATGAGAGGCACACGTAGGAAGGGGGTTAAATCCCGGTGCCCGTTGACGTGCCTCAGTATTCATCTAGTATCCACGCGATGAGCAACCCTAGCCGCGGGATCTCCCAAGGGTGAAGCTCTGTTTCGTGATCGTCGTTCACCGGTCGCGGCCCCGGTCTCTCGAATTTCATTAGACGAGCACTCTGTCTTCGATCACTGTGCGGCTCACTGTGTTCGATCCTCGAAGATCGTTTCCGAAAGGCCTGTCGACAGTGCTGGTAACACGAAAAATATCAATTAACGTTACTGATCGAGGGGCTGGCTAGAGAAGCCACGTGGAAGTAGTACGTCGCTCGTGTTAAATTTCTACGCATTTCGGTCACATGACCGCCGGACAGAAGCGCGGGCGTTTCGTATACACGCTCGGACGTGGCGATCGAGTGTCCATGTCTCGCGATGAGAGTATTCCTGTACAATGTGTCGCATTCCAAACGATACCCGGCGGCGTATCCTTCGCGAGTGCACCATCAGCGTGCTTTCGGAAAGCATTTTAACCCTTTGCACGCCTTTGTCGAGGGTGACTCGACATCAGAGAAAGAAAAGTGTAAATATATACAGGGTGTCCCAGCTAACTTGGCCACCTTGAATAGCTTTGTTGTTTTTAAAGATACGTCAAAAGTCCGAAGGACAAAGCTGAATGGTTCAGTGAGGCTCACATGATACCAAAGAAATTCTTGTTTTTATGTGATTTTTTTTAGAGATATCAAGGTCACCTTCATGTTTTTATATGGCACTTGGTATTTTGGACTTAACAGTATTATAGCCCTTATCAAGAGTAATTCAACGACCTGGTATACTATGATTTTTGGATGACCTTGAAGTACCATTTTAAAAAATGAAGGTGGCCTTTTCAATTACTTGGAACAATCTGACAACAAATTTTTTAACAAAAGTCGATCAGTTTTCGATTGGCTATACATTGCAATAAAAAAAGTTCGAAAGTTTTTATTTTTAAACAACAAAGATATTTGAGGTGGTCAAGTTATAGCTGGGACACCCTGTATATACAACGGGTTCTTATATGTATTTGGCTCTCCCTTTATTTATTTTTTAGGTAAAAACAAATTTGAGTTCCTCACATATAAATTACAACAAAGTCTGAGAGCTGTATCTAATACAGTTCGTAAACAAAATTGTTTAAAATAAGTAGCAGCCAAGGAACTGCCCTTCGAGGTCAATTTTAAAAAATGTAAGGAGAAGCCGTATTTATTTGTAAAAGGCCTAAGGGCGCACGGATAACCAATCGCTGGTGACAGACGTGTTTCTTGTCGCGGCGTTCGTTTCGATCTGCCTTCTTTTCTAATTCGTTGGCGATCGTAATTTTACAATTCTTTGTTTCTATGAATTTAGTTATATATAGGGTTGCCTGTTAATACACACACATATACATACACATCTTCCATACTTCAACCCTATAAAACACTTCAAACAGTAGGGATTTTGTTGGCGTCAAAATTGAAAAATAATTCGGCGTGCAAAGGGTTAACCTCCTCAACGAGCTACGGACTTAATTATTCGCCAATTATACGAAATCAACGGCAGGTTCACCGGGGGCCATTTCACTGAACAATTTTAAGTCAGCACGTTCAATCTCCGCGTACCCTTTATTATGAGAGCGTAAACATGTAAACAGTTTTCGTCGGCACAATGGCTCGAGATTGAAACGTGGTCGGGCGTTTGCTCGCGCACTGTGCCGCGCGTAACCAGTTCGGATAATCGAGGCTTCATCGAGCTCGAGCGGTCGTTGCCTCCACTGAAAGCCGGGACCGATTGTCAGAAGGAGTTGTGCTCGGGGCGAGTCGTACAAATGAGAAATCGAAGCGACGATGGGTATCGCTCTCGGCGTGTTCCCGCTGCGAACATTATTCCCTCTTTAATGGTTCATCGGTTTCAATAGTTCCTATCGATCTACCCGTTATGAAATACGACCTAATTTATAAGCATGCGTTTCTGTCGCGCACCCACACGCCACCGGCTCGTCTTCGGCACCCACCCGAAGACCTTCGCGGATGGATCAGAGTCGCCAGATTAGGACTTGTGTCCCTCCTTTACCTCCCCCTCCACGAGGAAGTTTTTCCACGACGCTAGTCCCCATGCTTTCGCAGCGGCCCGGTTACGTGACGCGTTTCTGGATATTTTTTCTACCCCCCACTCGGGTAAACTTTACTTTACCGGACTCAAAATTTGTGCCTTTCTCCTATAAATTATAATGTATTTCGTATGTAATCCAGTAGATTTGAACCCGGGGCGGCTGCAGATCGAAGTTTCGATCCTGTAGGATCAATGGTTCAGGAGTTATGCTTGCTTAAAGTTGAGAATTTTTAAGTGGCATTGAATCAAAATTTTATCAAAAAATATTTTAGCAAATGTGGATATAGTAATATGTGGGTACCCGGGGCTGCAGATCGAAGTTTCGATCCTGTAGGATCAATGGTTCAGGAGTTATGCTTGCTTAAAGTTGAGAATTTTTAAGTGGCATTGAATCAAAATTTTATCAAAAAATATTTTAGCAAATGTGGATATAGTAATATGTGGGTACCCGGGGCTGCAGATCGAAGTTTCGATCCTGTAGGATCAATGGTTCAGGAGTTATGCTTGCTTAAAGTTGAGCAACCTGCAGTGTTTTTGACAGGTAAGGGTGCAGCCATATTGGTTTGTTATCCTTGCCCCCCTCCCCGACCTAATCACCAGCCAAGTAATTAATTATACTGCTCGGTAAGCGGCGCGCGATCGTCACTACATACCAATATGGCGGCGCTCTTATCTGTCAAAAACACTGCACATTGGTCAACTTTAAGCCAGCATAACTCCTGAACCATTGATCCTACAGGAGCGAAACTTCGATCTGCAGCCGCCCCGGGCACAAATCGTCTGAATTACATAACAAATACATCATAATTTATACGAGAAAGGCACAAGTTTTGAGTCCGGTAAAGTAAAGAGCACCTTCCCCTTCTGCGACTGGCAGGGTGGGGATCACCTGTTCCCCTCGATCCCCCAGGGTTGTTCCTAATACTTAAAAAACAACCATTTTGAACAATCCTGAGGGATGCCATAAAAGAAATTTTGACAGAAGTTTTTGGCGAGAGTAAACAAGAGCCACTCTAATGACTAGACTGCGGATCTTTATGCAATTATGACTCTTGACAATTTCGAAAAAATGCTAATATATAAAATACGACAGAGTTTAGTACGATTTTAATTTATTTCATTTTTAAAAAGGCTATGTACTACGGAAAATAAGATTTTCATTGATTCGAGTTTCTTCGAATTTGTCTACAAAAATTGCAAATTGCATAAACATCCCAGTCTACTAATGACACATGCACAACGGAGACGGAACGCGTCACGTGACCGGGTAGTGACGAAAGCGCGGGGAGTAGCGCGGTAGAAGGGGAAGATAGAATATTCGAGACGGAGAGAAAGTAATTTTTAAATGAATTTTTAAATGAATTTTCAGTGAATATTCGTACAATTGAATTTTCCTTACGCTCCGCTATTCAGCACTGAATATTCTAGGTTATGTGTGATCCGCTTACACCGTTCATCCTACCTTTGAGGTACTATAGAATACTCTTTCTACCTTCGCTCTCCCCCGCTTATTATAATCGTTCGATTGTGAAAATATTCTATCGCGTCGTGCATTACCGCAGAAAATGAAAAATATAACCCAACGTTAATACAAAATGGTAACTGAAAAGTTCAATGCTCGGTTCGCGTGTAAACGAATTAATTTACGGGGTGTCCAAAACCACCCGTCCAGGGGTGTTTTTAACTTCTCAGATAGGCATATTCGGTAAAAATGTTTGCAATAAAAGTTGCAGGGATTAATGGAGGACATATGTCCATGACCTTGTATTTGACCTTCGGATCCATTTTCAAGGTTATTTGGAGGTCAGTACGTATTTTTTATGGCCTCTAGCAGTCATTTTAATCTAGAACATAAGTACATATCTGAACGTGAAATTTCGAGCTCTTTCAGAATCCGTAGCCAAAAGTTTCCATTTAAAAATACGTACTGACCTCCAAATAACCTTGAAAATGGATCTGAAAGTCAAATACAAGGTCATGGACATATGTCCTTCATTAATCCCTGCAATTTTTATTCCAAACATTTTTACCGAATATGCTTATCTCAGAAGTTAACACCGCTAGACAGGTGGTTCTGGACACCCTGTATATATTTGGTTAAACAAATTCTCTCGGGGGGATTCGAACGATAAATAAATGGAAAAACGATTTTCAACACACAACGTTCATCAGAATCGCGTACAGTTCCGTTTCACGCTGCATTGACTGGCAGGGTCGATGCGGAAGCGGCGCACAAACTTCCGCGAAACACCGTGTGTAACGACATTAACGTTCGACTCGATCGAAATCTCGTCGAACTGGCATAAAATGATTTCGAGCTGCTCGGATCACGCGCCGATCTCGATTTCTCCGACCGACTCGATAATGGCCATTCTGGTTAACCACCCACGGATCGAGAAGAACCGCACCGATTAACGCCGCCGGCGTCAAAACAATGTCCATGGCGTTCGGCGAGGAAGCCGTCTGGTCGAACATAGCGTGCGTGTTTGTTTACTTGGTCTGTGCTCAGTGCGTGTTGTGTAGCGAGCAGTTTTGAAATTCTCCCAGAATGTTTAGCTGTTTGTTTACATATGAGGTCGGCACACACTTTCCATTCCAAGTCCGATAACTTGGCCAAAAAAAATCGTACAGCGACCATCGTATGCTCATTTTAAAGCTGAGACTTCGCTCTTCAAGCTCGCGTTGGTCTCGTTGCTCAAAAAAATTTTTAATGCCCGCTCGAACGTTCGAATTTTCAAAATTCTCAAAACAAAGTAGCATTTACTCTCTCACCCGTTATATACCGTACAAAATTTTGTTGAAACAAACTAATTGCAGGCTTCGAAACTGGGAGGTTCAAGCTTTAAAATGAGCCCGGAACGAATATTCTACGACGTATTTTCGTGAAGTTACCACACAATGAATTTGGGCAATTACCGAACGAACATTTAGCGATCATTTAATTTTGCACCCGAGTGTAGATCCCTCTCTCCGGCGTCGGCCATATTTAATAGGCCCCCATATACATACATAGTTGCAGCCTTGTAATTCATTGCTGGCCACTCTAAATATTTTTCAGTAATCACGTCACCGTGTCTCTTGATTCCAATTTGCGCTTCATTTACCCCGTAGATTTTCCCTGAAATTGTTTTGAAGATGGATCAATACCCGCGTGAAGACGAGGGTGAAGCGGGACACCTCGGCGAATTCGATCACCATTTTCCGCATTCATTTTCCGGGTTTTGGCCGTTGCGTGCATTTCAAATAATGTGCTTCCTTGGACGGACCTGGTAAGATCGCGAGAGTGTTTTATTTGTCTCTGAATTTATTGCAAATAATTTTTTAATTTTTTAATGTTTTAATTTTTAATAATTCCTAATGTTGCTTCAAATAACGTCAGCAAATATTCCTCCAAAGGAAACACCATATTTTTGGGGCACCCCGTATTATTAAATTACATTTCCTAAAAGTATCAAATTTTCTTTGGGCAGAGTTCTTTTGAACGCATTTGCGGAAAACTGTCCCGAGAAATTTTTTATTTTTTAGTGTACATGGTCCAAGGTGTGGTCAACGTTCCCTCCGAAGGAAGCGTTGCATTCTGGGGAGTAATTGCAAGCCCGCGCCTCGCGGAGCATTGCGAGTCGTGACCTACGCTCGGCCCTGCTGTTTCCCGGCCCTTTCTCTATTTTTTTCGTCAACGATTTTCTACACTTCCGTTCCACTCTAACCTCCACACTCCGTAAGAAGAGGCCCGCGGCCGTTTTAGCGTTCCACAAACGAGCAACGACCGCGGAAGTGCTGAAACGACGCTCGGCAATTACAGTATGCACCGGCTCGAGTTAAACGGCCGCCAAACGCCACCTTCCTCTTTTGTCCCGTGATTCATTTATGTACAATTAAACGAACTACAAAACGAACGATTATCGCCCGCTCTGCAACTCGCCGGGATATAATCGATACGCGAATTTCCCCGTTGCAAGTCTACCGTTCTCCAGTCGAACATTTATTTCGGGGAACGTTCACGGTTATTGAGATGGGGCCCCGTCCACGTGCGCTAGGATTAGGACGCCATCTTGCTTTCGGGATCGCGTAACGTGACTCTTTTGCTAATGTTCCTTTTCCATGCAAAATTTTAAATCCGTCGAACAACGGAAAAACGAGCCGCATCGAGCTTGAAAAGTTTTTATTTTTGAAACTTGGTTTTCTACATTTTAGTACATCTGAGATTATTTCAAACAACATTTTCCTTTGCAGAAATGCCGTCCGCGGCTTTGTCGAGGAGTTATTAGCGAAAAACACGACCGTGCCAACACGCGTCTAGGTCGCGCTCTGATTGGTCCGTGTTTTTCGTTAATAACTCCTCAACAAAGCCGCGGACGCGATTTTTGCAAAGGAAAATGTTGCTTCAAATGATCTCAGGAACCTCCCATTTCCGGATGTTGAGGGAATTTTGAGACACCCTGTATGTCGTTGAATTTGTATTTCCATGCTCTACAGGGTGTCCCAGCTAACTTGACCACCTTGAATATCTTTGTTGTTTTTAAAGATACGTCAAATGTCTGAAGGACAAAGTTGAACGGTAAAATGGAGCTTAGATATCAAAAAATTTTTGTTTTTATATAACTTTTTTTTAGAGATATGAAGGTCACTTTCATTTTTTATAATGGAATGAGGGATTTTTTAATACATCAATCGATGCAGCTGGACATTCGTTATAAAAAAGTACTAACCTATGTATGTCGAAAAGTTAGTAGTTTAGGAGATATTTCAATTTAAATAATTCTGAAACACCATTACTGTCGTACTAAGGCATTAGCGTTTATTTACTAGTGTCAGAGTTGTGCAGAATTACAATTGAATTACTCCAGGAATTATAATTACAAAGTAATTGAATTACATTGTAAATTCAGTTATATTGTAATTTATAATGCAGATCTTCATTCAATTAAATTACAATGTAATTCGTAATTGCAATGGAGTACAATTATAAAACATTGTAATTCAATTGCATTATAATTTATAACTCAAATCTCCATTCAATTAAATTACAATGTATGTAATTCGTAATTGCAATGGAGTACAATTATATAATACATTGTAATTGAATTACATTGTATTTCAGTTATATTGTAATTTATAATTCCAATTAGTACAATTATAAAGTACATTGTAATTAAATTTCTTTTGTTTGTCACTAGCGTCACAATGCTAGCGGGTGTCTCTACAGTGTCTACCTCACAGTGTAGACTCTATCTGGATCGGCGATCTCGGCCACTTGAATCGTAACGAAATAATCTTCGGAGTTCAATTCGCGGAGGATTCCCGTGGAATGAAGTTCTTTGTCGCCGTATTATCCGCCATTCTTAAAATTGAATTACTTCGTCCATCCTCCATCGCGGAGGTTATTATTTGCACTTGACTCGGCAGCTTCGCGGAGAGTTTCGATTAAGGATCTCAACCGGCCACCGAGTCTGTTTTACTTCCGAATAGATACCTCGTACTTTTCTCCAGTTGGGTCATCCCAGGGTGGGAAGCAATAGTTAAATAAAAATTCATTTTATAACAGTTTTTTTACGTTGGAACCGACATAACATTATTATTATTATTATTACTATTATTATATTTATTATAAACGGACCGACCTCCTTTTACACAGATGTCTACAATAGAATAAAAAAAGAATTGACCTAAATTAACTAAGAGCGGACATGCACAAAAACTGTTGGAAACTGTTGGAATACAGGTGCGTAATTTTCTTTTGAATGTGTGTAACGACTCATTAACAAAATCAATACTATTATATAGTGCGTTAGAGTTTGCAATAATGTGATTTATAGGATTTATTAATCCATATGTGGATTCGTATTATTCTTAGATTTTTTATATTTTTCACTGTTTTATTTCCCACCCATTTCTTCATAATTGCACAAAAGTCCGCAGTCCAGTTACAGGTCTGTAGCAGAGGACACGGTCGAGGGAGATTCTTAAATCGGGGTCCGTGCGCCACATTCGTCAAAAATTTCGGTTGCTTCAGGAAGTAACTCACTATGTTATCTTTCGATTATAATTCACTCCCACGCCTTCCTCTCATCTTCTATTCTCGTTTCAGTCATGCGGACACGGAGATGATTCGAAACCGAATATCAACTTCCACTTATCCTATCGTTATCAAAAGATAACCGAATTCCGATAAATTTTTAACCGACGCAATCTAAATACAGCGTAAAGCCTTAGGTGTTAAAATATGCGTCAACCAGAAGTTGTATTATTCGACGAAGTAAATATAATACCGAAGAAAAATTTTCTTCTCGAAATTTCAGAGTTGCGAATTTTTTTTTACGGCGACCTTGTATTTTACTTGCATAAAATTATAGAGCATGGAAAGACAAATTCAATGATATACAGAAACGAACATTTACTTTGTGCAATAATGGAGAAAACTAAGTTTCAAAAATAAAAAATAAAAAGTTCCAGGAGTGGGGAGAGTACAGTAAACATGGGCCAAATAATATCTTGTTTAGTGTCATTTCAATCAGAGAAATGTCGCAAGTCAATATATTGTTAAAATGTTATTCGGAGCAATTAAAAATAAAAAAGTTTCATTATTGAAATTAAGATTATCTCACGCTATTTTTTGTTTACACGCGTCGTCCTTCCCTACGTTGGACGTGGTCGCCGAGGTTACAAATAAACAGTAGAGCTGTACGATCCAAGAAACAGAGGCTTTTCTTAGATCGATGCTTCACAGTATCACAGAGCTCCGCGGTCCGATTTCCGGTGCACGCGAGAAGTAAAATCAATATCGTGTGCACGACGAGACGCGTCTCGCGGTCGCTGTAACTTTTTCAGGAATTCACGGGAGAGCGTGTTTCTTTTTCTGTGCGTAGTTGCTCGGTGCAGCGCGAGGCTCTCGGCGTCGGGTCGTTCAATTGGATCGAGAAAAGAGGATACGGGGAGAGATACGAGTGCGCCAGGAGAGAACGACTCGTGTTGACAGAAACGGGCATCGACATACGGCGAGGATGTTGCTTTATACCAGTAATACGTCGTTTATCTTGCGGTCTATATCCGTCTCGCCCCTTACGGTTGTTCGGAGTCTATATCCTGCCCGCGTTTTTTTCCCTCCCTCTCCGTTTCTTCGCGGTTTTCTCCGATACCTAATGCCACTTGCATTCCGCGCAGGTATCTAATGCCTCGATTTTCCTCCCCGTCGACCTCGGGGCGCGACAATGCGAAATTAAACCGCAGATTTCATTCTTTGGCATTGAATCAAAATTTTATCAAAATATATTTTAGCAAATGTGGATATAGTAATATGTGGGTACCCGGGACTGCAGATCGAAGTTTCGATCCT
The DNA here is from genome assembly GCA_963966675.1 of Lasioglossum calceatum. Classification (NCBI taxonomy): domain Eukaryota; kingdom Metazoa; phylum Arthropoda; class Insecta; order Hymenoptera; family Halictidae; genus Lasioglossum; species Lasioglossum calceatum. The sequence goes on along the minus strand of OZ016539.1, from coordinate 7,105,098 downwards.
GTAGGATCACTGGTTCAGGAGTTATGCTTGCTTGAAGTTGAGCAATCTGCAGTGTTTTTGACAGGTACGGGCGCCGTCATATTGGTTTGTTATACTTGCCCCCCTCCCCGACCTAATCACCAACCAACTAATTAATTATTCTGCTCGGTAAGCAGCGCGCGACCGTCACTGCAAACCAATATGGCGGTGCCCTTACCTGCCAAAAACACTGAAAAATGCACAACTATAAGCAAGCATAACTCCTGAACCATTGATCCTACAGGATCAAAACTTCGATCTGCAGTCGCCCCGGGTACAAATCTACTGGATTACATACCAAATACATCATAATTTATAGTAGAAAGGCATAATCTTGAGTCCGGAAAATTAAAGAGCAGCCAAGGAAAATGCCACAAATATATCGGTGAAAGTTTTATAGAAAAATAAGACATAATAAACAAATTTTTATATTGATATTACATAGTGAGGACGCGCGAGATTACTACAGTGGAGGGGATATTTTTTTGCATGCATCGTGTACGACCTTTTTGCGACTGTAGATGATTTACTGTAGTCATGTGACAGGCCGTGGCGGAAGCGTGGGGAAATAGCGCTGTAGAAGGGGAAAGTGGAGTGGGGACACTTAATCTGACGACTCCGCTCTTGTACCGACCATTGCTGTCCCGAGATTGCAAGAAATGAGCAAGCAGGTCCTGCAAGCAAAAACACGTGAGAGACATGCAACAGCTGGCGGACGAGTGTGACGTTTGCTTTATTCAGTTCTTATACGTGCTTACACGCATGGCAACATGCCATTCTCGGTGTGGTTTTATTATCGCGCGGGAGCAGGAATATTGCCGGCGCTATTCTCAGCAGAAATCCTATCGCACGTTTCAGGGAAATATCGCGTGATTATTCGATAACGTTAGATTAACATCGATCATTTTGTTATTTTCATGTTATCGGGCACTTCCGGGCGGCCGATCCAGTAGTTCAAATGTTATAATTAAAACAAGCGTTTAAACATATACAATTTCAGTCATTCACATTCTCGCTATTGTTTATTTAAAACCGAACATGATTTTTCAGATTGAAACTACAGTTAATTAACATTCAACTGTCTACAAATTTCACAGTAGAAAATTTTTTTAACAATGTTTATTCTATCAAAAGTCAGGGTCACCTTGAGTTCTTAAAAATCAATATATATATTTTTGGCCTTTAAAAAAGCATTTAAAAATATACATTTTGTGTTGTTTAGATTCTTGCTATTGTTTATTTAAAGCCGAACATGATTTTTCAGATTGAAACTACAGTTAATTAACATTCGGCGGTCTACAAATTTCACAGTAGAAAATTTTTTTAACAATGTTTATTCGATCAAAAGTCAGGGTCACCTTGAGTTCTTAAAAATCAATATATACATTTTTGGCCTTTAAAAAAGCATTTAAAAATATACATTTTGTGTTGTTTAGATTCTTGCTATTGTTTATTTAAAGCCAAACATGATTTTTCAGATTGAAACTACAGTTAATTAACATTCGGCGGTCTACAAATTTCACAGTAGAAATTTTTTTTTTAATTTTTATTCTATCAAATGTCAGGGACACCTGAAGTTCTTAAAAATCAATATACTGGGTGAGTCACCTAACGTTATCACCTCAAATGTCTTTGTTGTTTTGCATGAATCAAAGTAGCGTGATACGAGTTCTGGCCCTACATAAATTTAATCCGTTTCACATATCGCTACATCAGGAGTTGATCATGTTTTTTCTGTCCGTGACCTTGAATGACCTCGAGTAATTATAGTCACTGAATTCGTAATGAAAGGGACTATCATTGTAGATGTTTAAAAACGGATGGTTCCATTTTAAAAAATGAAGGTGACCTTCATGCCTCTAAAAGAAATTACATAAAAACAATTTTTTTGGTATCTTTGAAAACAACAAAGACATTTGAAGGTGATAACGTTAGGTTATGCATATTTTTACACACCCTGCACATATTTTTGGCCTCATAACATTGTATGTAGCTATGTCAAAACGAATCCAACGACCTTCATCATCACACCCTCACACTTTTCCAAACAGTGCTAAAATCTTAATGAACTGGTAGCCGCCCGGATCACTGTGGGGCGGAACGAGGGTGGAAATTAATTTATAGAGACAGATTGGCGTTGAATTTTTCATGGCAACATCTCGCCTCCTTCGCTCCTTGAATTCGTTAAATATTGATTCAGCCGACAGCTCGTGCACCGTATCGAACGACTTAAAAATTTTGCGGGCTCTTCCGGTTCGACGGAAACAACAGTGTTTGTCAAGAGGAGAATTTATCTTCCGAAAGCGGATTTCCGGACGGAGATTGTCGCGTGATTCGTTAAATATCCGCCGGCGTTCACGGTGCATGAACGATGGAAAATCGGTTCCTATTCAATATGTCCGCCGAATTGGGTCCGAGTTACGGGAAATTGCACGGGCACGCGCGCGCTTACGCGTAAACCGGATCAACCATTATGTGTCTGTTAATGGGGGAACGCGCCGACGTTAATCGCATCCGAGGAACGCTCGGAATTTTACACGGGTGGATTCGCAATTTTCTACGGGGTCGACTTAATATTTCGAATAAATGTCAGAGAAGAAAAAAAAAGGCAAAGACGGAAATGAATTTTATTCGATTCGAACCCCGACGTGAAGCCGATATCAATGCCTAAGCGAATATACGAGATCGTTGAACGTCGGCGAAATAATGTCAAGTGGCTTAACAAGATGTCGATCGAAGTCGCACATTTTCCTTCGAATTGCAGCGAGCGAACCGCGTTCTCTGACGGGCATTAACAAATCCACCGGGAATTTCTCTCTTCCAGCTGGAATTATTTCAAGCTCCTACCTTCTGCACACTATGCGACAAGTGCATAGTTCAATCTCTCGTATACAGTTAGGAAGCAGAACTGAACACGCTGGCAAATTTAACATAAATTGTATTTTATTCCGTGTTTCCATGCAGAGAATGCGGAGGAAGCAAAATGTACAGTTAGGAACGAAACTGATCTACACACTTTAAATCAGTATAATATTTTCATGAATGGACCAAACTATTTGAATTTCACTGTGAGGCTGTGTTAATTAGTTTAGTAGATGACGTCTAAAAATATGTTGAAAAAATGCATTTGGTCTGGTCAATTTGTATAAATTATATACGCTCCGAAAATTTCATTGAAATTGGTTAATTGGTTTACGAGTTATAATCGATTAAAATTGGTAAAAAGGCCAAATCCTTAAAAATTGCAATTTTTACCACTTTTGATCGTTTATAACTCGTAAACCAATTAACCAATTTCAGTGAAATTTTCGGAGCGTATGTAATTTACCATATACAAGTTGGCCAAACACATATTTTAAATTTTCGTTGCTGGCCCAGCTAAAAAACTCGTAAAAATTTATTTGTACTATTGGTTTTCACAACTCCGAACAAATGCATTTTTTCAACATATTTTTTAGACGTCATTTAGTCCATTCATAAAAAAGTTATTCTGATTGAAAATGTGTGTGATCAGTTTTGCTCCTAACTGTATAGTGTGATGTCAAAAAAATGTTTCAGTTCGTGTGTTCAGTTTTGCTGCGAACTGTACATTGATTTCCAGATGGACAATAAAATTCATGGAAATAGTTATTAGTTGCGAATTCGTTGAATTTCGTACGGGAGATTTCGTTGCGTTTTATTCAGTTAAAAAACAGTGTTCGCCGAGCTTCTATTATTTCGCTCGCACCACTTGTAATATCGAGTGTTGTATCCCCGTTTCGGGCGGAAAGCGAACGATCCGTTCGCGGAGTTCCGTCGAAGCTGGCTGCTCCTAATCGCTGATCAATGTGGATGCTGTCTTCTGCACTTAAACGTCTCCCTTTCCGCTATATTACTGCCTTTGCAACTAATGGCTCGGATCCATTCTGTTTCAAGGGACTGGAATCCCTGACCTTTGGGATGTATTGTGTCTGTAAAATCAATCGAAGTATCCTCGATTTGCCGTGTTGCTTCCCCCTTCCCACGACAATCCCGGTGAAACCTCGATCTTGAAAGTTCGACCATTTCATCCGGAACTATAGAGGGGGTGGGGGGGGGGGTATACGAGATATCCATTTTATTTTCGATTCTACAAATTCTCCTAATAGATATACTGTGGGTGTACGAAGTATTCGTACATGAATAACTTTTTCAAAATTGGATCCAACAGTGTGATTTTTTTTGGGACGTTAGAAGGATCAGTTTGGTAGCTAATGTGTAGACAGCGGATTTTATGCATTTATGACACAAATTAGTAGGTGTAATTTAAAACAGTAAAACCATTAGAAAAAAACTGATCGCACACGCTTTAAATCAGAATAACTTTTTTATGAATGGACCAAACGACTTGAATTTCTCTGTAAATCTAGATGAATTAGTTTAGTAAATGACGTCTAAAAAATATGTTGAAAAAATGCATTTGATCGGAATTGTGAAGAACAATAGTAAAAATTGTTTATTACGAATTTCTTAACTGGGTCAATAACGAAGATTTGTTTCGTTAGAGAAGATTACTTACATAAGTAAGTAAACGCTAACGTCTTAGTACGACCGCAATGGTATTCTAGAGTTATTTAAATTGAAATATCTCCTGAACTACTAACTTTTCGACATACATAGGTCAGTACTTTTTTACACCGAATGTCCAGCTGCATTGATTGATGTATTAAAAACTACCGCATTCCATTTAAAAAAATTAAAGTGACCTTCATATCTCTAAAAAAATTGCATAAAAACAAAAATTTGTTTGGTATCGTACGAGCCCCATTTTACCATTCAACTTTGTCCTTCAGACATTTGACGTATCTTTGAAAACAACAAAGATATTTGAGGTGGCAAAACGAGGTGCCCCACCCTGTATCTATAACAATTGATCGAACCAGTGCGCCGAAATCATTAAAAAAAATCTTGTTAGCAACAATTTACGATCGACATAAGGAAACATTTATATCAAATAACATTATGAACGTTATTTATGAAAACATGTTTTTTAGAAAACATATTAAATAACATAAGGTATAACATAAGGAATCGATCGCTACGTCCGAGTTGACTCGCCGCTGGAATCTTTTTCGAAAATCTCGAATATAATCGCAGCCCGGAGTGCCGATCTACGTTACGCTGTGAAATGCAATCGCGGGAGTGTACCATATAGTGATCCGAGCATCTGAAATATCCTGCCCGGGGCATTATCAAGGTTACGAAGTTGTCTGCGTGGGTGACAAAGCGCGCGGTTGCGTGCATCGTTGTGCACGCGCGCGCGTGTGTCTGTTATGGTGGAGACAGTTGCACACGCACGATGCAGTTAATGACCTTGAACTCCCTGCTGATGTTCGACCTCGTGTTCCTGTTCTTCTTGTTCCTCGTCGGGGTCTCCTGCCTCGTGTACTACCTGCCTGGTACCCGCGCGAATGATTTCGCGCCGCACGAAATCATTACGTCGAGAACGCCGCCGCGTTTCGACGCGCCGATCGACAATGTTTAAGGTAAGAGCTCTCTCATATTCACCCGTTCAGATTCGCACCAGGGGTGGACATTATTTAGCGAAAGAAATATTTCAAAGACTATTTTAGTATTCGCCTGCATTCGCTTAGGTACACGGATCCCGCAAGCATTAACTTCTGTTCAGGAACAGCGACGCAAAGACTCGGTAAAGCTTCCCCAACGTTATCATAATATTGGCCGATCGCTGCAAGAGGAAAGTTATTTATTCTATACATTCGCCCGGAGAAGTTATCGACATTTTCCTTTAAAGCCTACAGACATAAGCCGCGCGAGCGGTATTACGCGTCGTCAAAGTTTCTCGAAGGTATCGGTGCGCGAGTCGATGTCTAAATGGAAATGGAAATTCTCCCTCTCTTGAAAGGAACATTATTCTTTTTATTCGATATTAGTTCTTCGAAAAACTGTCCGATTTGGGTTGACAACCGCCCCGGAATTGAATTGTTACTATGTAATGATTATAATTATTTAATGAAATATAGATATTTATTATTATATTTCCATTTAAAAAAAAATCAAGGTGGCCTTGAAATCTGCTCTGTGCCTCCACCTACGCAGAAAATGTTTATGTCACAATATGCCCCCCCTTTATACCGTGTAAATTTTGTATACAGAGTGGGCCAATAACAATGTCCACCTTGAATATATCCGTTATTTGCAATGATATGGAAAAATGTTATGAATAAAATTTACACGGTACAGAGGAGGCCATATTGTGACACAAACATTTTCTGCGTGGCTGGAAGCATAGAGGAGATTTCAAGGTCACCTTGATTTTTTTAAATAGAATGTTCTTGTTTGATACCATGGATCGATAGAGTATCAAATTCTGAGTATAAAAGTGTTGACCTTCATATGTCCTAAACCTAATAGTTAACGAGATATTACCCAAAGAAGAAAGAAACTTGTTTCGATTTCGTTTAGGACATATGAAGGTCAACACTATTATACTCAGAATTTGATAATCTATCGATCTATGGTATAAAAAATAGAACATTCCATTTAAAAAACTTAATTTGACTTTGAAATCCCCCTCTCCACCATTCTAGTCCTCAAAAAAAATTAGACTATATGATTGCACCCTTCATACCGAACAATTTTTATAAACAAATTTTTTTCGTAACTTCAATGCGTCACAAGATATTTCCGTTATCAGATAAACGAAACACCCTGTATATAATGTTTATTTTGGACAACACGTGCAAGAATTGCACCTTATAACTAGACTGCGGATCTTTATGCATTTATGAAGAAATTGGTTGGGTTAAAAATAAAATAGTAAAGGATTATAAAAATTTTAGAATGTTGTAATATTGTTTTTAATGTAACAAAGTCATTGTTCCTGCCTCCCAAAATCAATGCAGAACATTTTTATTTTGTTAAGAAATAAATTTTAAATGCTTTCGGCGCACTGGTTCGATCAAGTATTCTACATAAACACTATTTGCATATTTTCAAAAAATCTTTATTTCAACATTTCGATCTTGTTTTAGATCATTCTCAAGAAATTTTCAAGAAATGCGTCTGTAAAATAATAATAAATGCTATTTTTATTTTGCATCAAGATCCGCAGTCTAGTAACGATTATTTAATGAAATATATACATTTATTATACACATGTTTTATATAATAGATATATATTTATTATAAAAATACACAATATATTTATTTTGCACAACACGTGCAAGAATTGTCTCGGAAAAAGTTGGCAAGCCCACATCCGATTCGCGGCGTTTTTCCGTATATGTATATTTTTTTTGTGTTGGACCGATCGGTCCCTTTGGATGAAATGACGAGCAGGTTGGTGACAACTTGGCGTACACGTGGATCGTCCGGTAATTTTTCATATTGGATCGAACGGGCGACCGCGCGCGTCACTGCACACCCAACCTGAAATTTAAATTCCTGCTGACTGACGCAGACGGACGCGGGACTCGTCCGATTTAATGTGTGAGCGGGTTTCCACCGGTTTCCAGAATGCCGAGCTTCCGACGATACTAATATCGTTGCTTTAGCTCTGTCGCCGAGCGAGGCTGGTTTTCAAACGAATAATGGGACGCGTGCAAGGACAGGGGCTTGGGATCCTGTGACACCGAGACCGTGAAAATCCTCATATCGCCAACGTTGTAACACTTTTAATATTCCACGATTTCCCGAGCCGCTTCTGACGATCGAACCGGATTTGCCAGCTCAAAACTTGTCTCCCTACTCCCCCTTCCCCTTCCACTACGCTCCTCCCAACGCTTCAGCCACGGTCCAGTCACGTGACGCTATTCCCTACGCTTCCGCAGTCACGTGACTCTATTTCCCACGCTTCAAACACGGTCTGGTCACGTGTCGCTATTCCCCCACGCTTCCGCGGTCGCGTGACGCTATTCCCCACGCTTTAACCACGGTCTAGTCACATGATGCTGTTCCCCCACGCTTCCGCGGTCACGTGAAGCTATTCCCCCACGCTTCAACCATGATCTGGTCACGTGACTCTATTCCCCACGCTTCAAACACGGTCTGGTCACGTGTTGCTATTCCCCCACGCTTCCGCAGTCAGGTGACGCTATTCCCCACGCTTCAATCACGGTCTGGTCACGTGTCGCTATTCCCCCACGCTTCCGCGGTCACGTGAAGCTATTCCCCCACGCTTCAACCATGATCTGGTCACGTGTTGCTATTCCCCCACGCTTCCGCAGTCAGGTGACGCTATTCCCCACGCTTCAATCACGGTCTGGTCACGTGTCGCTATTCCCCCACGCTTCAACCATGATCTGGTCACGTGATGCTATTCCCCCACGTTTCCGCAGTCGCGTGACGCTATTCCTCCACGTTTCCGCAGTCACGTGACGCTACTCCCTCTCTGTCGTGCACGTGTAACGGCGTCACGTGACTGATCCTGTACTGACTGAGTGGGGGTAGCTGTTTCCCCTTAAACAGCGTCAATTCCCCTGATCTGGAAACTCCTATTTCAATTCGAAGAACCTATCCGAGCGAAAACTTTCTAAAGAGTGAACACGCAATTGAAACCAACGCTCCCCGCATACGCGTCGCTATCGGCTAATTTAAAATGCCTGGCGAACATCAATTAGACCGACGAGATAATCTATAATCAATCCCTGGAACGACGGGATAGGAATATATGTACATTTTGCAGAATGCATCGGATACGCGTGAATTCATTTGCATCAATTTCGAGGAGGCTTTCGATTCGCTCCGCCGCCGCACTGACACACCGACAAGAACATTTCATCTGGTTAACCGGCTTATCGGCTCTGTTGTACAAGTCGACGAGTAATTAAGGAAATCATTCGTTAATTTAGTTCGGTATAAAGCGTGATCGGGTTGTTGGCGTAAATTGTTACGTGCTTTACCGACCGATCGAATTATTATCGGCCATCTCTGGTTATTTCGTTCGTTCAATATTGAAATTTTATGATCGAAGGTAGATTAAACACATCTTTATACCGGGTGATGTCAGTGATAACGTGGAAAATACCCAATATAAATTGTGTTCTTCCGTCCTTTTTTACGTTTATGACTTTGAATGGCCTTGATGAATGGCGTTGAACGCCCTTCAATGAATGAAGTTGAATGAACTTGAATGAATGACGTTGAACGCACTTGAATGAATGACGTTGAACGCCCTTGAATGAATGAAGTTGAACGCCCCTGAATTAATGACGTTGAACGCCCTTGAATTAATGACGTTGAACGCCCTTGAATTAATGACGTTGAATGACCTTGAATGAATAGCGTTGAACGCCCTTGAATGAATGACGTTGAATGACCTTGAATGACCTTGAATGAATAACGTTGAATGATCTTGAATGTCTACATCGTTGAAATCGTCTTGAGAAGGGGTGCAGTTGTAGGAGTTCAGAGATATGTGGCTCCATTTAAGAAAAACCCTGTTGACCTTCAACTCACCTAAGCGTCTCTACCAGAAAAAAGCCTGCGTTATTTTTCAAACAACGACCCGTATCAACCTCTTAAATCCGCCAACTACGCCCTACCACTCGCTCCCTCGCAGAATTGAAATTTAGCATCCCCAAAGTCGCGCAGCGCGACACTTAAAGTTTGATGGGAAGTTTTAAGAAACGAGCTATAGTACCGGCACACTAAAAACTGTTTTTCCCCCGGGGAAAGTTCCTCGAGCATTTAATCCCAACGTCTTGATCTAATTTTGAACTGTCTTACTTCCTCGAGTTACCCGGTAGCCGTCCATGAGGAACGTGCTTGATTAAATCTTTCCGAGGATTGTATTTCTCGGACGAATCTATTTACGCGATCGAATCGAGTATCGCTCGGAAATTTTATTATAAATTAGCCGATGATTTGAGAGCTCTCGAGCAGCTTCGAGGGAATGATTAAACGTACAGCTTGCCCATTAACTGGGTCGACGATTATTCGCGGTAAAAACAATTTCCACCATTTTTTACGCACCTCGCCGTAGCTCGCGGAGGTAGGATTGTGATATGCAATTGCATTCAGAAAATAGGGCGAGGACGATGTAATCCGCTTTTTCCCTACTACTCCCCTTCGTTTGGAATGGAGGGCTGAAACGGATATGAAATATACAATTTTCTTTCGGTAATTAGCTTGGGAGTCTCTGTTATGCGACTATACTCCCCGCTTAATTTAATATTTTACCGATCTCCAGATTGAGAGTTGTGTCACGACTCTACCTTCCCCCTCTACGACGCTATCGTCATTTAATTTAATATTTTACCGATCTCCAGATTAAGAGTTGTGTCCCGACTCTACCTTCCCCCTCTACGACGCTATCGTCATTTAATTTAATATTGTACCGATCTCCAGATTAAGAGTTGTGTCCCGACTCTACGTTCCCCCTCTACGACGCTATCGTCGCTTATATTTAATATTTTACCTATCTCCAGATTAAGAGTTGTGTTCCGACTCTACCTTCCCCCTCTACGACGTTATCCCCCGCGCTTCCGCCGCGGCCCGGTCACGTGACTCGTCCAACAACTCTGGTTGGACGCGCCAAGGACTTGTCAAGGTCAACTCCGATTTTTTAAACGCTACCGCATATTTTTTTATGCACCAGTAGCTTTTTATTCTCTATATAAAAGTAGTAATGCATGTCGAAAAATGATTATTTTAATTTAAATATCGCAAAGAAAGAATTCAATTTACGCAGAAGTTTCGTAGCAGTATATTTAAATTAAAATGGTGCCCCACCCTGTATACGAAGCGCCGCCGCGCAGATGGATTTCACCCCGTTCATTATACCTGGCCTTGTGCCCTATAATTTTTTAATAACCATCAGCGACGCAATATCGGATGCGTATTGGAAAAATTACAGCGGCGGAAAGTCCGATTATTATTCGATTACGATCGTGTCCGTAGGAATTCTACGGGAAAAGTCACGTACCGTCGTTTGATTCACTCCCCGATGAAATTTCGCGGAATTAGGCGAACCACTCTGCCGTCGGCATTAACGGATTGTCCACTAATTGAACGGTCTTCGCGTACAGTCGGGATATATGAACAATTCTGGAAGTAAAAAATTAGTTCCGGCGACGCTGAATATTTGTCGCGAGGTGGACTAATACTTTGCAAAAGTTTCTTCGACCTCTCGGGTCGAGGGAAATTACTTCGGATGTAAGCGCTTTGACGAGCGTTCTGCAAATAGTGGGACCCACGAAGTTTCCCAGACCGAACTAGCCGATAACTTTCTGGCGTTTGCATTTAAAACGTACACATAAAGAATGATCGGTATCGGTTGAAAAGTTCGGAATTAAAGTTCACTCGAAAAGCGAAATTTTCTGGTAGACTGCTGCGGACGTTCTGCTTGGTTCCCAGCAATACGTATTATATTGAGGTCCTCCTGGCTCCAACGTTGTTTCGACGATTGCGAATAATTATAATTAAAATTCCGTTTTTTTTTTTACGATCAAGAATATTTTACAATCAAGTACAATCTACAATTCATGGCAATCAACGATTGTTTAGAGCCAACAATTTTTATATTCATCAATCTTTTACAATTGACAATCGATTACAATCAACAACAATCAACAATCATTACGATCAAGAATATTTTACAATTAAGTACAATCTACAATTTTTGACAATCAACGATTGTTTACAGCGAACAATTTTTATAGTCACTAATCTTTTAGAATCAACAATTACTTACAGTCAATAATTTTTTACGATCAAGAATATTTTACAATCAAGTACAATTAAGTACACTCCACACTTTTTGACAATCAACAATCGTTTACTGCCAACAATTTTTGTAATCACCATTGTATTAATGATTGTATACCATCAACAATTGTTTACAATCAATAATTGTATGCAATCAACAATTGCTTACAATCAACAATTTTTTACGATGAACAATATTGTGAAATCAAATACAGTTAAGTACAATATACAATTTTTGACAATCAACAGTCGTTTACAGCCAACAATTTTTATAGTCACCAATCTTTTACAATTTACAATCTATTGCAATCAATAATTGTATACAATCAACAATTGCTTACAATCAATAATTTTATACAACTAACAATTGCTTACAATCAATAATTTTATACAACTAACAATTGCTTACAATCAATAATTGTATATAATTAACAATTGCTCACAATCAATAATTGTATACAATTAACAATTGCTTACAATCAATAATTGTATACAATTAACAATTGCTTACAATCAATAATTGTATACAACTAACAATTGCTTACAATCAATAATTTAATTGTATACAATTAACAATTGCTTACAATCAATAATTGTATACAATTAACAATTGCTCACAATCAATAATTGTATACAATTAACAATTGCTTACAATAAACAATTGCTTACAACCAACAATTGTTTACAATCAACAATCGTTTACAATATTTTACAATTGTACAGAAAACTATACCACAGTAACTCGAAGACCCTTTATTTGTATCTGCCACAGAAGATTTTCCCCGAGTGCTTTCTGGATGTTCGAAAATTAATTCCCGGTGTTTCTGGTTAGAAATTCGATCGAGCCGCGATCGAATTAATTAAGAAGTCGTGTCTAACGGCTGCACGCTTCTCGGGACGAAGTGGAGCGGAAGCGACGCGTTGAACAAAAGAGATCGAAATAATCGAAGCTGTGTGCACAACAAGCCCGATACATCCAATATGCACGCCCCGGCCTGTTTACATTTGCTTGTTCTCGACTGGCTGTGCGACACGTTGCCTCAATCTTGTTTCACCGGAGCCAGCTCTGTTCGCAGCTTGTTCCGAGGCAGACTCTCGCTCCGACGTATTGTCTGCGGATGAAAAATCGATAACAAACATAAATGCCTAAACGAGATTCGCCCTCGGAACCGGTCTCATTACGCGCATATAATTTTCCATTCGAAAAACCTGCGGAGAAATATTGAACGCGTGAACTGCATCGTGAACGTTTCATCGCGTATCGATTTTGTTTATTCGTAAGAAAAGTGACATAAAAAAAAGAGCCATTTTAAAAATTACGTAAAATTGCCAATTTTTTAAATTCTATATCACCAACTTAGGAATGTAACGTAGTTTGTTGTTATTTAGATACTGGGTTAATTGTTAATTAAGTAGACTGCGGATCTTTATGCAAAATAAAAATGTTCAGGAACGATTGTGGGCAAAAGAAGGGAAATAAAGATTAATTTCATCCCCTAACAGTTTTTTTACACCTGAAAACAGCACAACACTATTTTTAGATTCTTCTAATCTTTTGCTGTTTTATATATTTTACCTAGCCAATTTCTTATAAGGTACACCACAATTTATATATTTAAAATTATCCTTTTTTTAGAAAAATATGTTTCTTCTACTTTATTTAGGTATGAAAAGTTCAATGAGATGGTCAGAGATTTCGGAAAGGCAATACTTCGATGATCTAAAAAAAAATTTTACAAATAAGTTTTGTTAACACATTAACGTTTAAAATTGCTGTGTGTTGTATATAGAGGGTGTAGCTAGGTTAAGAAGGTAGAGAATAATGCAAAATAATAGAAAAAAAGGCAGAAAAGAAATTTGTTCATGAGGGTGACCTTCATTTTTTCCTATAAATGGCACCACATCTTTTTTTTAGTACAGAATATTGTTGTTCATGTCGAGATGAGTTCAACGGCCTAGTATATTATGACCTTGGCATGACCTTGGCAGTAAGGTCTCAACGATAAGGCAGGCTTGAGTTGTTCATATTGGTCAATTAGAGAATTATTTTAAAATTATTTTTCAATTATGGAACTTGCGAGCGGTTACGAAAATTTTGTAACGCCGAGAGAGAGTGGAGTAATTAGCGAGACTTTCGTGGGAAGGACAAAGCATTAATTAATGCGGCGTCGTAGACACGAGAGAAAAACGGGAGCAATCTAAAGAGACCAATTGTAAACTCCTTTAACCGGTATTAGAGGTTCTTTGTCTTTATTTTTAGTGACTCTGAGGACCGTACAAATTTAACGCATAATTGAATGAGCAATTAGTACGAAAGGTAGAATGTTCTAATCGTTGTACGGAATTTCTTTGCAGGATGCAAACCGACCTGAGCGCAGGATCTGGTCTTGCTGTCGTAGCAGGGGACGTCCTTGCTCTTCGGGGAACAGGTCTAGCCGCTGCCGAAACATGGGCCCTCCTGTGCCAAGCTGCCCAGGCCCTCCAGGACCTCTTCCTCTCAAGTAAGAATTTTTATTTTCAGAAAAACATTCAAACAAAATAAATAAATTAATAATAAATTAAATATTTAAATTAAATTCAGAATTAATTCAACATTAAAGCAAAATAAAAATTTTCCACCTGAATTGCAAACAACCGGAGCGAAATAGAAATGTATTTTCATTCTTAATACGTTTAATAGGTTGAAAATGATGTAACAATATTTTTAAATTCTTCTAATCTTTTGACTGTTTCAAATTGCACCCACTCGTTTTTGTCATAAACGCATAAAATCCACTGTCTACTCATAAGAGTCTCCTGAAACTCCTCTGTGCAAACGTGAACCGTGTTATCGATCACACGTGGATTAATAATTGTCGTTTTTAACATTGCAAAAAAACTGCAATATGATTTTTCAATAACACAAGGTAATCCGAAAACTGATCACAGCGTGAAAAACGAAGAAAAAGTGGTAAAAAATAATTTCCGGTACCGGGAATCGAACCCGAGCCTCCTGGGTGAAAGCCAGGTATCCTAGCCACTAGACCATACCGGATCACGGAAGATGTTCTTTCGTGTACGGTATACGAATTGGGTTTGTCATATTGTTGCTATTAAAAGTATTTCAATTTGTTTAAAAATCCTCTGTGCATTCAATTAGCATCAATCTAATTGTGATAAAGTATAGATATAATAATAACGCAAGTTAGACAATATATACCACTATTTGGACAATTTGCACCACAAGTTTTTGAAACAATATTCCGATTCTTGTCTTCATCGATCCTTTGCATTTATCCCTGTGCTTGTAGGATCATTGTTCTTCCCAGGGAAGGCGTCGTTGCCTCAAGTACCTACTGGTACAGCGTTTCTCAAACTGTGGCACCATTAATGTATTATGTTACGCAGTGTTGGGCAAATTTTATGTTAAATAATAAATAAACCTGTGATTTCAATTACAAATAAGTAAACTTTTTATTTAAATAAATTATTATTTCTTATTTGTAAATAAAAGATTATTATTTGGATTGAGGTGGAAATCAAATAAATAGTTTTTGGTCTTCTCTTATTTCTTGTATTTTGTATATACAATGAACACGTGCGCGTTTTTTGTCTGCTATAGCAATCTTTTTAGGTGTACCGCCAATGGTCGGGCCCGACCGAAGGGCCTAGCTGCCCATAAAAAAATACAATTTAATTTATTATTTGTCAATACAAATAATAATTGAAATTGTATTTGTAAATAACAATTAACTGTATTATTTTAAATAATTAATTTAGACTTGCTCAAATAATCAATAACTTTTTATTTAAATTTTTATTTAAATAAATTGATTTATTGCCCAACACTGACGTTACGTTATTTTTGGTGATATAATTTTTGCACAAAACAGTAGGTTTATTGTTCGATTATGAGCACTCCATTCGGGATGTATTGATTTTTAATCGATACATGTTTCAATATGGTGGTAAATATATTATTTTCTTATCTATGTGGTACAAAATTCAGAAGGTTTGAGAACCCCTGTACTGATCGTCCGTATTAGTGTGACTGGGACAGAGCGATGTGATGACGCAGAGCTCCTATATGAACCGTTCCCGCCATAACCCAAGAGTGGAGTCCGCATGGTGGCGTCAAGAATGGGGCCCTCACAGTTCCCCCTGCGCCCCACTGTCGAAATCACTTCCACCTTCTGATGAACGGTCAGCACTTCTTTCTTCAGTTCTTGCAACGTCTTGTAAGTACAACATCTGCGAGCCATCCGCAAGAAGACGACCGCTGGGATGCAAGGACACTGCGTGTAGACAACAGTGTCATCGTTTCCTGTCGCTCGACCGTCCTCACCCCAGGGGTTCTTGGGAACCCAGACCAGGCCCCTAGTAATGGAGAAAGTCTGACCCTTTGTCTAGGACCGTCTACGTCTCCATCGATCCCCGCACTACCTACTTAGGGATTCATCGTGCTATACCGTTGCGAATTTCGTTAGTCCCTTCACTGTTGCTCCTCGCGGTTAAAAGATATTGGGGCACGTTTTCTCGCTATCCTGTTTTTTTTTTGTTAAGGATGATGGGAAAAATGCATTTGCGCACAGCCCTGAAAGGGGTAGTGTGGCGCTCAGGGGATCGGATGATCGGATCCCCACTGCCCACTAAAAAAACCATCACTCGGGACTTGTGCCCTTTCCTCCCACATCTGCAGGGGCGTATGTGGAGCGATCGGGGCCCCGCTCTTCTATCCTAGGGTGCCCAAACTGTACACAGATTTTATTAAATTCAATAAGAACCACCTTAATACCCACATTTAGCATGCTAAAAGTGGGAACACTTTGCCGGAACACTTTCATGTCCTCTTTCATCACACCTCCTTTTAGCATGGAACAAAACCTATTCCCACTTTTGGCATAAAGATGGGACCCATCCAATGGCACCCAAATTTTTCAACTTCTCCGATTTTCATACACTCAATTTTGCTATAAATGCATAAAGATCCGCAGTCTAATAGTTATTATTACTTTATTTCTTTAATACAATAATAAGATTATTTTGGAAACGATTTTTTAGTGGATCGATTCTTGAAGCTTCGATTATAATCGATTCAGAAAAATCGATCTTTTTGAAAATAACACTGTCCAACAAATTTCAACTTTTTTTATGTTCCCAATACATATACTGTTGGGTCCTTCTTATAGAGTGGTTTCTCAAGATAAAAGTCTGCTCTATCGCGTGGTATAGTTCGACTTTCCGCTCGACCCTTATTTTTTGAGATAAATTGAAAACTAATCTCAAAAATTGGCGTCTCTCCGTCTCATACAATCATAATGTATTAATATTATATATCACTGGATTCGGGAAAGTCTAAAGAATTTTTTGCTGTAAAGAACAATTCAATATCTTTTATAATAACATCACAATATTTGTTTAGAGTTGAAAAATATGTTTTTTCTCAAAGCCATGCTCCTCAGAAACTGTGCGTATAGGAAAAAATTAAGGAAAGATTCGGAATCAGTGCTAAAAACTCTATAAGAAAGACCCAACAGTATATTGGGAACAAATTTGGCGTTGAACAGTGTAATCGGCATCCCTAAGATGGGTATAGGTTATGTTTCATGCTAGAGATGGGTATGACGTATCCCCTACTGACAAAAGTGGTGGTGAGCACTCATACCCTCTCAGGTAGCATCTGCGACGCACAAATGTGCGTTCCAACGGTGAACCGGTATTTAGCATGCATCTCCGCCGACAACCAGCTATTTCCGGCGTTCTCGCGCGTGCCGTATTTAAACCGACGCTGCGATTAGAATAGATAAATATCTGTCACGCGCGAGATGATAGCCCGCCGAGTCGGAACAGTAATCTGGGAGAGGCGACACTAAACGGCGCGAAATGTGATCGAGATTGGTGTATATTATAAAGACTGCAACCCGGGTCGGATCGATAACACTAAATCTCAGGACAAAGGCTATTCAGAGCGGTGTTAAATCGCACGATCACAGCCGATTACGGCTCGCCCTGTCGAATCCGGAAGTTAAGCGCTGCTGGCTGGTCGCCGTTAAATATTCAATAATCACAGGGCGTGGAGAAACGTGACCGTCGGGGTACCGTTGAATCCAACCTCGTTGCCTCGCGATTCATTCTCCCGCAGCCGCCGACTACTTTCTAATACTCTCTTTCCTCCGGGTCAAAGTTTGCATCGCTTGCATTCTGGATCCAACTCGTTCGCCGTGCTACGGGAAATTAGGGACGCTGTGATTCCAGCGCGGTTTTCAGCACGGCATCAAGAACACATCAGCACATTTTTGTCAAAATCTCTTTTTTCAGCACACCCCAGAGTTGTTCCAAATAATTACAAACAAAAAAAACCGTGCAAGTCTCGAAAAATACTTTACACAAAACCTGTAGAACTGGACAGGGTGCGTCTTTTATGTCTCATTACTTTTTTTCGTAAAACAAACGGTTTTATTATTATTACACTGCGGATCTTTCTGCAATTATGGCTTTCGAAAATGTTCAAAAAATGCTGGGATATAAAATACGACAGAATTTGGTACGATTTTCATTTATATCAGATCTAAAAAGGCTACCACCACGGAAAATAAGATTTTATTTGATTCGGGTTTTTCAAAATTCGTCGACAAAAATTACAAATTGCATAAACATCCGCAGACTAATTATTATATAATAAATAGTTTATTATCTTAATATTTAATCATCATGGTGCACGTTTTTCGTTATCTGTGGGCACTGGAGGGTGAAAACAAGAGCCACCCTAGTCCAACATTGTCCATAAACATCGTGTATTAAATGGACAAAAAGATTGAGAAGTAAAAATTATATTCCGGTACCGGGAATCGAACCCGAGCCTCCTGGGTGAGAGCCAGGTATCCTAGCCACTAGACCATACCGGATATATTCTGTTATTCTAAAGATTCGGAAGAAACCGATTGGTTAATTTCCAATGGAACTAATAATAAGTGTGTTGCAACAAAATCTAAATCGAAATATCCAGGGAAAATCCCAGAGCATCTAAAGGTGGAGGATTGCGAACACGCTGGCAAAGGTGTCCTTAGGACTAGAGTTTACCTGAGCGAACACTCTTCCTTAAATCAGAACTACTTTTTTATGAATGGACCAAACGACTTCAATTTCTCTGTAAGGCTAGAAGAATTAATTTACTGAATTCCGTGTGAAAAATATGTTGAAAAGATGCATTTGGTCGGAATTGTGAAAAACAATAGTAGAAATTGATTTTTACTACTTTTTTAGCTGGGCCAATAATTTAGTTTGGTCAACTTGTATAAATTATATACGCTTCGAAAATTTCATTGTACATAATTGGTTAATTGGTTTACGAGTTATAGACGATCAAAGGTGGTAAAAATTGCAATTTTTAAAGATTTGGCCTTTTTACCACTTTTGATCGATTATAACTCGTGAACCAATTAACCAATTTCAATGAAATTTTCTGAGCGTATATAATTCATACAAGTTGACCAAACTAAATTATTGGCCCAGCTAATTAAGTAGTAAAAATCAATTTCTACTATTTTATATTTTTTAAACGTCATTTCTTCTAGTTTTACAGAGAAATTGAAGTCGTTTGGTCCATTCATAAAAAAGTTATTCTGATTTAAAGCGTGTTGAATCAGTTATGCTCGTTAGTGTAAGTACCAGTTACTTTTAAGGCTCGGTAGGTTTAGGGTGCCTTTATACCGAGATCCGCGGCGGATTCGAGTCCGCGGCCCCGGTCATAAATTTCCAGCGCGTTGACGGGGCCCGCAGTGCCCCGCTGTGCGTGGCACAAAAAAAAAGGTCTCTCTGGGCTCCACGGCTTCACGGTACGTTAAGTTTAGGGAAACGATAGCTTCCCTCTAAAGCGGTAGGATACCTTCAGATTGTAATTAGCAAATAACTAGAATATGTTAGTAGAAAACTTGGGTTTGCGAATTTTGGCTTCTTGTCCTTATACGAGCAAACACACCATGTAAAAATTATAATACGTGTACACGGATCCACAAACCGTTCACTACACGGATCTGCGAATACGAATCCGTGTACACGGATCTACGAACACGGATTCGTATTCGCACAGATTTATTTTTATATTTTTGTATTTAAGGATCCTTAAATTCGTACTACATGGTTCACGTGCCACGTGTACACGTGTATTTTAGTTCACGTCCAAAACCGCGATCTCTAGTACACGGTGAGCAATTTGGACGAAATCTGTGTCTAAATGAAAGAACTTTTTCTCCCTATTTTTTCTATATTCTTTGGTATGCTTTCATTATAATTTGGTATGAGGAAGTCCCTTCCAACACGGCGTTGGCCACGCGTTTTCCTTCGCGTTTTTCGTCGGACGGTGGACATAAAGTAATTCATGCTCGTCAAAGCAGCTAATCTTTACAACAGCCTCATTCGCAAAGTCAACCAGTGGCCGCTCTTACCCGTAATAAAATTGACGGGCTTAGGGCAGAGGCAAACGGACGACCGGTACAACGCCTTCTACCTTCATTATTGCCACGTGCCCCATACCTCGCCGAGTGGCAAAACTTACCTGAATGATTTCAATGCAGTACTCCTTTTCGGAGCCATTGATTTTGAACAATCTAGGAGATAAATAATAACTGTTAGGTCTTTACGGATAGGAATTCTGATGTCGAATGTTTTCACTATAAACTCCCAGAAATCCATTTTCATAGATTTGCTAAATCAACATTTCATCAAAAGATCATTTCGCGTCCGGCGATTTCGGCAATTGTAAGTGCCCGCGAAAAAATCAAAGTGACATGCACTTACTATGAACGGTATTAACCTGTGCACACCGCACACTCGGAGTGTACGACACCCCAACAACAGTTTAGGTAAAACAAACGCTGTCCTAAAGAATATTCAGCGATCTTATGGACCCGGAATAACAAACAATTCAATAAAGATTGCTGAATATTCTTTAGGGCAGCGTTTGTTTTACCTAAATTGTTGTTGGAGTGTGCAGCGTGCACAGGTTAATACCGTTCATAGTAAGTGCATGTCACTTTGATTTTTTCGCGGGCACTTACAATTGCCGAAATCGCCGGACGCGAAATGATCTTTTGATGAAATGTTGATTTAGCAAATCGATGAAAATGGGTTTTTGGGAGTTTATAGTGAAAACATTCGACATCAGAATTCCTATCCGTAAACACCTAACAGTTATTATTTATCTCCTAGATTGTTCAAAATCAATGGCTCCGAAAAGGAGTACTGCATTGAGATCATTCAGGTAAGTTTTGCCACTCGGCGCGTGGCCAACGCCGTGTTGGAAGGGACTTCCTCATACCAAATTATAATGAAAGCATACCAAAGAATATAGAAAAAATAGGGAGAAAAAGTTCTTTCATTTAGACACAGATTTCGTCCAAATTGCTCACCGTGTACTAGAGATCGCGGTTTTGGACGTGAACTAAAATACACGTGTACACGTGGCACGTGAACCATGTAGTACGAATTTAAGGATCCTTAAATATAAAAATAAATCTGTGCGAATACGAATCCGTGTTCGTAGATCCGTGTACACGGATTCGTATTCGCAGATCCGTGTAGTGAACGGTTTGTGGATCCGTGTACACGTATTATAATTTTTACATGGTGTGTTTGCTCGTATAAGGACAAGAAGCCAAAATTCGCAAACCCAAGTTTTCTACTAACATATTCTAGTTATTTGCTAATTACAATCTGAAGGTATCCTACCGCTTTAGAGGGAAGCTATCGTTTCCCTAAACTTAACGTACCGTGAAGCCGTGGAGCCCAGAGAGACCTTTTTTTTGTGCCACGCACAGCGGGGCACTGCGGGCCCCGTCAACGCGCTGGAAATTTATGACCGGGGCCGCGGACTCGAATCCGCCGCGGATCTCGGTATAAAGGCACCCTTAGTGTTAACACACGACTTCAAACGTTCATAAACCATTTTATCGAATAAAATACCCACAAAATGGATTATACTATCTTCGAGTAGATTCCGAAATCGCGCACGTGACGTAAGCGTGACGGCGGTGGCATATTAATTAGCATGGATTTCCGTGGCGAATAGAAAAGTCGATGACGAAAGTAACCGGTTGCATGTGTTTCCGTAGTGGAAGTAGTATGCGGCGCGAGAGATTACACGCGTTGCTCGCATACACGTTTCGCCTGTGGGCTCTCTCGGCTGCACGGTTCTTGACTCGCGTGCGTGAGCGCTCGCGCGCGCGGGTTAATAGGCGTGTTTACAATGTCGGCAATTCAGCCTCCCACTCCGGGGTCCCCTTGAAATTGCGAGGAGGCATCCTGCATGCGAATGCGATGCCACCGTTCGCATAGCATGACTCACGGCCGAGTATAACGAGAACTACCTGCTGCATACAGAGCCCTCGAGCCTCGAGCCTCCGACCCAACCGAAAGCCGAGGATGCCAAAGATTTTGTCCTTGCATCCGACCGCGACTCCTCCGCCCAACATCATCGTTCGAGGATCGGACCAGTTTCGGGGACGTCTTCATGTTTATCTCGAATTCCTGCCGGATATCTCCCCAAATATTCCGATTGCAATTCTTGGCCGGATACTGCAATCGTTCGCGGACAAAGTGGGGCCCCTAGACGATCAATAATATTGTCAATACGCCTATCAATAATATTGACGAGGCGCATTCAAAGGGCATATTGACCGTTTAGCAGAGATTATTGAAGAGTATTGATGGGAGCTTCAATATTATTGTGACAATATTATTGATCGTCTAAGGGCCCCTTTTCACTAACTTCTAATTTTAGTAAGTTGAATTTAATACATTTATGTCTCTGAATCCTCCTAAATTATTCTAGATCAGGGGCTGCCAAACTTTCTTGATCATCGACCCCTAAAAATTTGCTAATTCTCTTATCGACCCCCTCTATAAAAAATGTTAAAAAAGAAAAAAAGTGTTTTTTAAATGATTAATTTTATTTTGACAAAATCAAATTTTTACATAAATCAATGAGGAGGATGTGCTTGATGACGCTTGGCAAGATTAGCAATGTTTGGTTCGAAATTTTCGATTGAATAGAATTTGTATTCATCGACTCCTAATCGACCCTCTAGATCGGATCTACCCCTAATTATATTATATCGACCCCTAGATTTAAATTATTATTTAGATAGATAGACATTCTAGATTTATATTATTATTTAGATAGAGATAGACATTCTAGATTTATAAAGATTTAATTTTAATTAAAGAAAAAATCATCGCTCTGTCTCTTTGTTCTTTGATTTCGACACAAAATTCACCACTTTGCTACACTGTGCGCTCGTGTGCTGAAAAGGGAAGGTAGAATGGGGACAAATCTCAATCCGCTGCCTGGGCCTTCTTTTTTATAAGGATGTGAATGAAAGAATGCATTACGTACACCCCAGAAGGGGGTAGTGTGGGACTCACGTAAAAGATGGTCGGTTCCGTATGCCCAATAAAAGACAATCCACACTCATGTCGCTGTGCCCGAGATATTAGAACCTGGGGCCCCGATGTCCACATTTCTCCCCACTTCTGGGCCCAGGGTCTCTCCACTCCTGTTCTTGCCACCCGGGCCTGGCTTCCACAAATGAAATAAGCAAGAGCGAGAACCACTCAAAATTCACGCGGCAGTCAACGCGTTAAATACAAGCTAAAAGAGACGCGAAAGTTTTTTCGAGTGATGTGGTGTGGCAATGTTTACCAGCGCCTTTCGCAGTCGTCATTCGAATTCAAAGGTTTAAACCACACGTTTTTCGAGGACGCGGGGCTGTAATTGTCCGCCGACAGGATGCTCCGTCAAATAAAAGTCCCTTCGCAGGTCGTCCTACGGGAGAATTCCTTGAATTAGATGCATTCAGGAATTCCGCGCGAACTTCCAGCCGGCACGAACCTGTAACAGAGAGAGATAGAGAGTGATATGCAAGTACGACTTTAATAAAGTCCCTCGCACAATACGGTCGGCGAAGCGTTACCATTTGACGCACCGTAAATATGGTCCCTCATGAAAACCACGCACCGACACACGTTTTTTCTAGAAATGTCGTTCTTCGGCGACGTCATTCTACCCGGAGAGAATAGGCGGGGCCAGCTTGCCGCGACTGTATAATGAACAAAGTGCAATGTTGCTCCGCGCATCGCTGACTTTTTTTACACGTCTACCTCTGCGCGGCTGCTGCTCGACACCGACATTTATTCATAAGCAGAGCCGCAAGAGAATTATTATAATTACAAGTTGTTATATACTATTTTCGACTTGGTAGAATTATTGAGCGAGGAGATGCATATTTATTTAACAATCGAATTGCACGATTTTCATTTTGTACAGAGTGGAAATTTATAAAGCGTTAAAGAACGAAGATCTCCAAAAATATTGATTGCACGCAAAAATGTTTTTTAGATGAAAGTTGTTCAGTACCGAGGTGGACATCATGTGGTGGGACTTTTATTTTTCCCGATGGACACTGCGAGGTGAGGAGAAGGTCACCTTGATTTTTTAAATGGAAAGACCTACTTTCTTTATCACGAATCGATTGACTATCGAATTCTGAGTAAAAATGTATTGACCTTCATATGTCCTAAACCTAGTAGTTAACATTTAAACAATTTGCTTTCTTCTTTGGATAATATCTCGTTAACTATTAGGTTTATGACATATGAAGATCAACACTTTTATACTCAGAATTTGATACTCTATCGATCTATGGTATAAAAATAGGACATTTCGTTTAAAAAAAGAAAGTTGACCTTCACCTCACCGTGGAGTGTCCACCGGGAAAAATAAAAGTCCCACCACATGATATCCCCCTCGGTACTGAACAACTTTCATCTGAAACATTTTTGCGTATTATCAATATTTTTGGAGATATTCGTCTGTAACCCTTTATAATTTCCACCCTGTATAAAGATCATTTTAGTAATGATATTAAAATTGAAAAGAAAAATGTGGCGTCAAGAACTCCCCTAACCCCTTGCCCTCGTGACGAAAATTCTGACCAGAGTCTAATTAATATGTGTGTTATTAATAGACTCTGGATTTTATGCAGTTATAGCAAGAATGAGCGAGTGCAATTTGTAATGGTGAAAATATTAAAAGACTTAACGAGTATGAATATATTACTTTCACCACATTAAAATTATTAATAAGGAATATACATTTATATTCAGCTCCTGCGTCTTGCAATTGACGCACAAACTTCTTATTTTACATAAACGTCCGGAGAGTCTAGCTATTAATTTCCTTTAACCCCTTGCCTTACAATATCGTGTCCAACTCGCGATGAAGATTCTGAACACATTCTGATAAAAATGTGTGTTAATAATTTCCTTCAAACCGAAATAAAATTCTATTTTGGTTTTATATTCGCTTTTAGGAAATCACAATCTACAAAAAAACAATCCTAATCTAATCACTGAAACCGTAAAATAAATCGTAAGGCAAGGGGTTAAACCGAAATACAAAATTCGATTTCTTCGATTTCGGCTCGGCGACGGAAATTTACTATAAATAATTTAATTATTTAATTAATTTACTAAATAATTAAAAATTTTCGACTAAATGTCCACTGCTAAGAAGGGGTAACTTTTTGCGTACCGTTCCTAGACGATTCTAAACATCATTTAGCGAATTTTAATTCATTATACGATAATTATAAACTTCTTGTTTTCTATGAAATTCTGAGCGACGAATTTCCAGTCACCACAACCACAAAATAAATAGTAGCGCGAGGGGTTAACAGGCAAACAAAATGTTGATCTCTTTTCTCTCGGGTTGCTCGTGCATTCTCTGGGCCGCGCAGCTCTTGCGTGGCGTCGGCCAATTCGGAGGCGTGATGCACAATCGTAGGAACGCTGAAAACGCGGCAATAACCCGAGCCTGTGTACACACGTGCGCGCGCGAGAACAGAGACCCAAAGTTTGCGCTCAACGTGTGCGGAGTACGTGTCTGCCGCGTCTGATGCCCATTATAGAGTACTTTGTAAACAGCCACGAGGATCACGGCCGCGAAGCAGCGAGATCAAGCTGCTCGATAGCTATGAAAAGGGTAGCAGCTCGTAATCCCAACATATGAGGCACTTTCGTAGTTATCCGGTGCTTCGCGTTCCCCGCTTTCGAAAACCCACGCTCTCCTACCCTTCTGCACGCCCTTCCGGCATTTTTTATCATTTCTCTGTCGTCGCATGGCAAATGTTATCCTTTAATTTCACGGAAACGCTCATTTAATCCGTCTCCACCCCGAGAAAATTCCGGAGGACTGAAAACGTTGGAGAATTAATCGATACAGGGTGACCACAAAAATGTTGTATTTGAAAGGGGCGATTCCCATGGTCATTACAAGTCACTGATTCAGCGTGACGTGTTAGCAGTTTGCCGGAGCAACCAAGTCCGTTTATCAATTTTTCATGTTTCCCGATAAACATTTTTTTCCCTCGTGAGCGCAGCGACATGAAATATCGGATGCGCGAAGCGAATAGAGAACTTCGCGTTATCTCGATATATTTGATGTATGTGTGTACTGTACGCGCGGCTTCCTAACTGACATAAATAAAAGTATCAGAAACTGCGAAGAACGGTGTGCAGCAGCAGGGCGATAAACCATCGGATATTGGTCAATTATATCCGAGCTTGAAATTATTCGCGTCGATTATTATTTAAATACAGTTTTCCGCTCGGGCAGTAACGAGAAAATTAATTGATCGGCGCAGTTGCGTTGTATATTATTTTAACTCTTTGCACCCGGGACGACTTTATGAATTATAAATTTACCATTAATATATTTTCACTGATTTATTATATTAGATTCAACACGCGAGTGCTAATAATTACTCCTAAGAGAACCATGGTAATTATAGTTATGATGATTGCCTTGCGCTCGATATCCATGTCACTTAACAGTCTCCCAATAACCGACGCGATACGTGACCAGCAATTCGGAGCGAAGAGAAATCAGTTTTGAACAGAGGCGCGCGTGCCATGGCCGATCCAACGCGCCCTTCGATTTCTATTTCCGTTTCAAATCGATTCGCCGCATGTATTTTTCGATACCTTGACCCCAGTAGACTTCGACTTCGATTGGATCCATGATCTGTCTTAAAATCCTCGTGTGTCGTCCAAAGTCGCCAGACTTGTGTCTCCACTCTACCTTCCCCCTCTTCGATGCTATTTCCCCACTCTATCGTTCCCCTCCACGACATTTTCCCCCACGCTTCAGCCAAGGCCCAGTCACGTGACGCCTTCGAGTCAATTCCCACTCTACCTCCCTCTCTACGATACTATTCCCCGATCTACTTTCCCCCTCTACGACGCTATTCCCCCAATCTATTCCTCTTTACGACGCTATTTCCCCATCCTATCTTCCCCCTCTCAGATGCTATTATTTCCCCACTTTATCTTCCCCTCTACGACGCTATTCCCCGACTCTATCGTTCCCCTCCACGACATTTTCCCCCACGCTTCAGCCAAGGCCAAGTCTCGTGACGCCTTTGAGTCAATTCTCACTGTACCTCCCCCTCTTCGATGCTATTCTCCACTCTATCTTCACTCTCTAGGACGCTATTCCCCCACTCTATATTCCCCCTCTACGACGCTATTTCCTCACCCTATCTTCCCCCTCTACAACGCTATTTTCCCACTCCATCGTCCCCCTCCACGACATTTTCCCCCACGCTTCAGCCAAGGCCCGGTCCCGTGACGCCTTCGAGTCAATTCCCCTGATCCGCCGACTATGGTATCGTCTTCGAATTTTGAACAATTCCCAAATGCTCGCGAAAACTCGATGGCCGATACGAATAACGGAAGCTCGAATTCGGAACAGTACTCGTCGGTTCAGCGATGCGCGCGACTTTGCTTTACCCGTACGAGTTACACTCTTGATCTCTCTTCATCTATCGTCGGCCATAGAACTTACGGCGAATTTCTATGCGTCTGCCGGTTCTATCTCGGCCATTAATTACCTCGAGATATACCGCTCGTGCCGCTCGAACCCTCGACTCTGGAGTAGACCTCTCGAAAATCGTATCCCGCATTAACGATCCCCGCCGACATCCCGCCGCAGACTCTTTGCTGTCACTTGTGATAGGTGTAGCGTGACGCCACACTCCAGAAGCCCTCGCGATACCTACCGTGCAAAATTGTGTTTTCAACATTGATCTGCGGCGTCTACGGTCTACCCGGACCCTCGAAAAACTATGCGAGTTCCACGGCGAAATTCTCTGCGAAATTCTCTGCGAATTCGACGAAATTGTTTCGTTTCCCTATTAGCTCACGAGCCAGATTGGGTACCGTGGATGAAGACTTCACTTTGGCGTACAGATATGCACAGGGTGTACCAAAATTATGCGCGGAGATTCTGTAGCTTCGGATCGATGGAGATCTGCTTGAAAAATTAGGTGCAAAATTCTGCTTGACTGGTTTTTCGTTTCGACGAAACTTTGAAATCGTTTTTTAAGGGAACGGTTGAATCGAGACCCATGGTTGTGTTGAGACTTTGTATCCCCTCGTTGAGTATATTACCTTGCAACAATAAAACAAGCTTGACCTTGAAAAAATGGGTCAAGGTCAATTTTGTGGTCCACGCTTTTAGCAGATCTCCACCGGTGGGAAGGTATAGAGTCCAGCTGTGACAGTGTTTGCACTTAGTATTATTTTGGTACACTCTGTACCAAACTCCTCATTGAAATCGCGGTAATCTTATTTGCGGGTCGCGAGAAGTTCACAATCGCGGGTTCGCCATTCAATCCGCCTCGGCCCGAAAAAACTATTCCCGTGGCAGCCGGGAAGTGCCATCCAAGCCGGGTCGGAATCCTCGCATTTCATACGGGATTTTAATCGTCACGTTTCACCGAACAGTCGGGCGTCGGGTCGCGCGCGCTCCCGTTCCGCCAAAGGTTTTTCTGTCGCCGGTTTGCCCGCGGAGAATACGTGCGCCACCGTTTCGCGCGATAGGGGACGCGAAGGAAGGAAGAACCACACGCGCGACAGACGAAACAGAGAGAGAGAGAGAGAGCGAGAGAAAGGTGGGAAGATGTGTGTGCAAAACGGAGCATATTTTACAGCGGTGCGCCGCGAGCCAGGTACCCTCATCTCGTTCAGCTCTTTGGGTTTCCGAAGCTGTGGGGTAGCTCTGCGCTGGGAGGCCGAGGGGTGAGTGACCTATTCGCTCTTCAGCCAAGATAGTGGCCTAATGGCTTCTCGTCCTTATTTCGTCATCTACCGTGGTGCCGTGCGCCCGCGCGAGAGGCCAGTCCGTGGCTAAATATTTGCTCCCCGAGTGAGGTAACAGTCAATGCCCGGGCTCGGCCGTCACTTTCCGAGGGTGTTTCTAATTCTCGCGTAATTCTCTTTCGCCAGACTGCCATGCCAAGCCACATCGCGCGTCGACACCCGGCTCTCTCCCTGGCCTTCCCTCGCTTTCAGGAGTAGAGGCGAGCCGATGGTCAGCCAGGGTCGCCAGACGAGGTGCATTCACTCGAAAAATTACCCTCTCTCCGTCAGTAACGGATTAGTCACGTGACAGTGTGACACACGCACCACGGAGGTGGAACACGTTACGTGACTGGGCCGTGGTGGAAGCGTGGAGGAATAGCGTCACGTGAAAACGGGATCATAGGGGAACAGCGTCACGTGGCCGAGGAAGCGTGGGGGAAACAGCGTCGTAGAGGGGGAAGCTAGAGTGGGGCCACAAGTTTCAATCAGTGTCGCCAGATCGACAAAATCGAGGGGAATACAATATACCCCCTCTCTGATGACCAGACCTGTCTACGGCACGGGTACGTGGTCTACGGTCTTAGTGGGGGACGTCGGAGTATGCTTATGGTGGTGGAATGGGATAGTGGAAGGGGAAAAAGAGGGGAATGTGGGAGCCTCGTTTTGGGCTCATCTGGCGACACTGGATGCTGCGTGCTGCACGTCACGTGACCAGTCTACGGTCTTAGTGGGGGACGTTGGAGTATGCTTATGGTGGTGGAATGGGATAGTGGAAGGGGAGAAGGCGGAGTAGGAGAATGGACCGTTTTTGGTCGATTCTGGCGACACTGGTGGGGCATGTTGCAGTATGCTCATGGTGGTGGAATGGGACAGTGGAAGGGGAAAAGGAGGAGAGGAAAAATCGACCAGTTTTGGTCGTTTCTGGCGACACTGGTGGGGCATGTTGCAGTATGCTCGTGGTGGTGGAATGGGACAGTGGAAGGGGAAAGGAGGAGAGGTAAAACCGACCAGTTTCGGTTGTTTCTGGCGAGACTGGTTTCAATCTAGTGACTCTGTGGTCAGCCTCCAACCTCATAGGTCGGTTTTATATCACCATTGACGTTAACGCCTTTGTTTGTTGAGGGAATTGATACTAATTTCACGCCTCCGACACCACCACGGCCACAAGAAGCTTGAACATAGCAGCTCCCGAACACAAAATTCCCATTACTTTCTGCCCAGACTCCCGACCATTAACCGATAGTCATTTTTTTTATTCCTATCTCGGGGCTCGTTCCGGAATCTCGCAACCCGAACACGAGAGCCCCATTACAAGAAAGTTGCATTGTTTGAACCACTGGGAATCTGTTTCACTGCTCCGGGGGGAGGGGACGAAAGAGTAGACCCGTGGATATTTGGAAAGTGCCTACAGCGAAATGGACGAATGAGAGTTCGCGTCTGCACTGTAAATACTGAAATGAATTATTTGCAATGGTTGGGAACGTTCCGAAGTCTTATCGATTAGCCTAACTAACATTCGAGCCGTTTCACACGGTTCTTAACGTTCCTCGATAATTGTTGCATATTGTCCACCGGCATCTAGACCCCCGCGACCACGGCACCGGAAAGTTATGCAAATTAAAGCCACTCGCGGCATTCCAGTTATTTTCACATTCGCCTTTATAAAATGAAATTCCACCCGCCGCTTTGATGCCGAAACTTACACTCTTATGCATCGACATTCATGCGGGAGACGCACGTCTTCCGCCTGTCGTTATTCCCATTCTGTTGGAACTTTTAGATTCTGCTTAGAGATTGTATAACAACGTGGCGGGATGCCTCTCGCAACTCGAGCGCCCCGAATACCTAGCGAGTCAGACTGTAAAGTCAGTTGATTCGTTTTGATTGTGTATACAGGGTGTCCTAAAAATGTACTTCCTTGAAGAGGGTGGTTCCTGAGGTCGTTTGAAGTAACTTCTCCCTTTACGAAAATATTCTCCGTCGCTCTGTCCACGAGTTATTAACGAAACACGGGCTGTTCTTTACTTTACCGGACTCAAAATTTGTGCCTTTCTCCGATAAATTATGATGTATTTGGTACGTGATCCTGTAGATTTGAAACCGGGACGGCTGCAGATCCAAGTTTCGATCCTGTAGGATCAATGGTTCAGGAGTTATGCTTGCTTAAAGTTGTGCATTTTTCAGAGTTTTTGACAGATAAGGGCGCCGCCATATTGGTGTGTAGTGACGGTCGTGCGCCGCTTATCGAGCAGAATAATTAATTAGTTGGTTGGTGATTAGGTCAGGGAGGGGGGCAAGGACACCAAACCAATATGGCGGCGCCCTTGCCTGTCAAAAACACTGAAGATTCCTCAACTTTAAGCAAGCATAACTTCTGAACCATTGATCCTACAGGATCGAAACTTCGATCTGCAGCCGTCCCGGGTACAAATCTACTGGATCACATACCAAATACATCATAATTTTGAAAAACGCGTATAACATAACAGTATAATAACACATTGAGCTGCAAAGAAATTTGGGAAACCGCTTCGAAAGTACGCGGACGCGTTGCCAATACCATTTCTCCGTGTTATCAGCTAAACTGTTGAAAGAGGGATTACGAAGTTTTGGTCGATTATGCTAATGACATCCTGGTTGGCCGTCCGCCAAGCGAGTCGCGAATAAGCACCGCCCCGTCAAATTTTTCTCCCGCTTCATCGAGAACCGAGAGGAACGTGTCAGTATCAGGGATTTCTTAATGCCATTTATGCGGCCGATAGGGTTTATATTTCCAGGCAAATCGTCCGGAAACGCGGCAACCTTTCTTCCGGCATATCCGCTTTCTTTCGATTTATTCCCGGCCGTGCTTTCGAATATTTTTCCTTGCCTCCTCCGTTTACGGTTGGCGGTCGCTTTCAATCTACGTCTTCCAACCATCGTTGGAGAAAGTATGTTTCGGTGACTGTGACGGAAACGATTAAATATGCGGCGGGTTATTATTTGAAATGCAAACGTTAACATAGCTCTGCCATGCAAATGGGGAGTCACGGTTCGCGATGCAAATCGTCGAATCGGATTGCGATCTGTACATTTTCTTCTCGGATACGTTTGACGATTCTGAAGAATTCGATTACCGTTTAATAATTCAACGAAATCTCCAGCGCTAAGGAAGTCCCAAATTTATTTTCCATTCGTAGCCGGTTAAAGTCGGACAGAACCTTACTATGTACCCTGGTTTTGTATCCAGTATTTTAGCTTTTTGAAAAATACTGGATACGAAACCAGAATAAGTAGCAAGGTTCTGTTCGACTGGCCTGGACTGGCTAAGATAAACCGACCTTAATGAGGATGATAGCATCATAGAAGGGGTAAGGTAAAGTAGGAGAGAAGCCCTAATCTGGCAACACTGCCCAGCTCTTTCGTGGACGCTGCATTCGTGCTTCTTAAAGAAATCTTTCTCTCCCCTCTCTTTCTCCACCCAGCTCGTTCTCGTAAACACGCATTTATTATTGGCCATTCTGTCGGTTGCAAGCACACGGTGGAGCGCTCGAATGCCAAATTGGCTGTGAGGCAGAACGGGTCTAGGGTGAGCACTAAATATGCTAAGCCGGGGGATGCCGTGAAAACTGGAGGGGTGGAGTGATTTCGAATGGTCAGTGGAGTAGGTAGCATTTAATAAGACGGACAGCAACCGAGAGCTCGACGAAACTATCCATCAATGTCGAAGCCTGTACATTCGGCGCTGAAATGTACTGGGTGTTCTCTAACCGAAACCCCAAAGAAAAGAGTCTGGTAGCTGTTGAAATTGAAGTAAAGTAATGCTGATTATTCGTTGAACTGAAATAATTCTTGATGAATAATCGAGTCAGTTGATTGACGAGACCCCACTCTACCTTCCCCTTCTACAAAGCTATTCCCCACCGCTCCGGCCCAGTCACGTGATGCCTCCCACTATACCTTCCTCATTTACAACGCTATTCCCTACCCATCCACTCCGGCCCAATCACCTGACGCCTTCCCCTTCTACAACACTATTCTCCACCCATCCGCTCCGGCAAGTCACGTGACGCCTCCCACTCTACCTTCCCCTTCCACAACGCTATTCCCCACCCATCCGCTCCGGCCAATCACCTGACGCCCTCCCACTCTATCTTCCTCTTTTACAACACTATTCCCCACCCATCCACTCCGGCCCAGTCACCTGAAGCTTTCTCACTCTACCTTCCTCATTTACAACGTTATTCCCTACCCATCCACTCCGGCCCAATCACCTGACGCCTTCCCCTTCTACAACACTATTCCCCACCCTTCCGCTCCGGCCAGTCACGTGACGCCTCCCACTCTACCTTCCCCTTCTACAACGCTATTTCCCACGCATACGCTCCGGCCAGTCACCTGACGCCTTCCCACTCTACCTTCCCCTTCCTAATCCTACCTTCCCCGATTTTATTCCCCCACCCTATCGCCGCAGTACGGTCGCGTGACGTGTTCTGCCGCGCACGTGTCCGGTACTGGAGAAGAGGGGGTAATCTTTTCCCCTGAATTCGTGCTCCCTCTCCTCATCTGGCAACTCGTTCTACGCGAAACGTACCGTTCTCGAGAATTTTTCAGCGCGCAGCAATTCCGGCTTGTCATTTTGCTGGCCTCGAGTGCTCGCCGTAACATGCAAATGCGAAAGGAAAAATGAAAAATTGTAATTATCGCGTCTCTTTTGCACATCGACGTCCGGGACACGGAGCGTAGCTGCGGGACGTGCCACGGTAGGAAAATGTTTCCCACGCCGGAGCGAGCATTGGACTCGATGCAAAAACCGCGTCGGGCTTTTTCGCCTAGCGAATTTGTAAAACATCTTTCCAGGCTTTTTAGTACCCGGCAATTGAATTTTAAATGAGAATGCATTTTATCGATCCCGGTAACAACGTATCTCTCCTCGTAGAATTTTGCTCACGTAGCTTTTTATGCTAATCGGGCGCAATAAAGTCGGAGCTATAGTTTCCGCGTGTTTCCACCTGTTTTGCGAGCTGCCCTCAGCAGATTTTTCAGCGTTGGATTACCGACAAAGATTCCTCCACTCGACGCGTCGTTCGCTGCTAAATTCCATCCTCGAAGAATCTAGCGAAATCAATTTTATTCTAGGGAGGTTTGCTCCGGTTCGAGAAGGTCTTTGCCGGAAACTGAAGTATATCGCGGATTCGCGGCAAACAGAAACTAGTTCGCCCGCGTCGTTCTGTCCCGGGTCCCGCTTCAATTTCCTTGGAATTTCACCGGGCGCAAAGTATTCCGCAGTCCAAGGATGAATACCTAAATTAGTAGGTCAGAGCTGGGGAAGAGCATTCCTAGTGTCAAAACGCCTGAGCGATCGTTACCCTGCTGATGTCCGTGACACGCGCGAAATTAACGCCTGAATGGCGAATTATAGTGGATTTAGCACGGGCAAAGGACAGGTGGCACTCCTGACCATTCTCATTGCCGACGAGCCATCTTGTCATCGGCGATCAAGCCTGCTCGCAGATATTCGCCTAATTAAAAGAGTTTGCACTGGACATTGGGGTGGCTCTTATTCACTCATAAAATCGTTTTTCTCGAATATCTTCTAAACTATTTATAGTACCGAAAAATATGTTGGAGGAAACCTGTAGATCTGGACAGGCTGCGTCTTTTACGTCGTATTACTTTTTCTTGTAAAACGAACGGTTTTCGAACAGTGCCGGACCGAAATCCAAAGAAACACAAATGTCGAAAATAAGAGCCTGGTGGACATGTTTGTTGTATTAAAAATGTGAGCTGTCGTCAGGATTTGATAAATTGCGTGCTTATTAACTATGAATTCAGTGGTTCATTAAAAAACGGTTCTAGAAAAGCGCCTGGCGAACGGCGAGGCGAAGAAATGTGGATGGGAACGGCCGGGAGACGACCAATCACCAATCCAAAGCGATTCTAAATGTATCCCCGGAACTTTGGCATTCGAGTCAGCTAGATAGGCGTGACGCGGTTAGATTGGATCCGAGATGACGGAAATAGAGCCAGCAAATCGAAGAAACAGGATTATCGCACCAACGATGGCGGATCAAATTGCTGGAATAAGCGCAGCCAAAGCGTTTCTTGCCGCTTCCTCAATTTTTCTTAGCATCTTCGTCAGCTCTGATCCATTTTCCCCGGGGACACTGATTCAATTCTTCCGCCATCTAACTTGTAGTCGACGAGTCGATAACTTGTTACTCCCGAACTGTTCGGAACCGATATCACTTGTACAGCTAACATTCCGTGTCGAAAACTTTCCGACCCGATTCATCGATTCGATAATTCGTTGCCCACGTTCGCTGCCGAATCGAATTTCTAAAAATCTTTCACAATGTTAAAAGAATTGATTTCATGAAACTGTTTTTAACACTTCACCTTGAGGACCCAGCAATTTTTAACTTTTTAACGACAATCCTGTAGATTTCGACGAGGGAATGTCGAAAATCCAAGTTTTAACATCAGGGATACACTGGTTCGAAAGTTATGGGTGTTTAAAGTTGAGCGATTTTACAGGGAAAGGCGTCGACTTAAACCCTTAAAGTTGCTCAACTTTAAACGCCCATAACTTTTGAACCAGTGGATCCCTGACGTTAAAACTTGGATTTTCGGAATTCTCTCGTTGAAAGCTACAGAATTGTATAAAAAAGGTTACAAATTTTTGGGTCCCTAAAGTGAAGTTTAGGATTATACTACAGTAAAAATTGATTTATTGGACTCGATCAATATATGACCGACGTGGTATTCAACATGTTATGTATTAATTAGGTTATGAATTTGTTATTTTCTGTGAAGTTTACTTTCGATGTAGCATTTTATTTGCAGCAGCCTGTATATCGACAAAGTCCTCCACGCTAATCTCTCAATCCTTATTTCAATCTGTTCCAGACGGTGGTGTAGTAGGTGGTTCGAGAGTCGGGCCGGTGGTGACTCTTCACACGTTAGAATTGACACCACGTGGTAGAGTTTTGCTACAGCTTGCACCACCCGAAACTGCTCGAGCGTATCTACCGCCTGAATATCGACCGGGCCGTGTATATTCAGACACCGACTCCGAAAAGGTACGTGAAACCGTTGCACTACATTACTCTATTTCCCATGGAGTTCATTCTCACTTCGCGTGATCCGAGAACTTTCAATAGCTTCGAACAAACATGTATGTATGTACGCTCTTGAAAAAAATTTCCGCTCGCATAATTTCATTAAAACTTAGTGGGGTCACTGTTACGGATTTTGAAAATTGTTGATTTCACAAACGTGTCCAAAAAAGTGTCACCCCTTTTTTCATAATAAATCATAAGACTCGAACTAACAAACCGATGAAAATGGGTTTTTAGGAGCTTATAGTGAAAGCATAAGATTATCCATTAAAAATGTATTGTCATTTCAAAAAATATTTTTTTCACCATTTATTTTGCCATTGTTTTAAACAAACTTAATGTTTTCACAGCAGGATGTAGCTTCAAATGTCCCTTTTATGGACCAGTTTTTAAAAAAGCGGAAACCTTGAAATTTTTAAAACTTTATAAAATTTTTATAAATTTTTGGTTTAAAATTTTTCGACAAATTTGAATGACTCAGTGGCATTCTGGGGCTGGCTATTCCTTAAACGAATAACGTCTTGACTTCGAAACGCGTTCCACGAACTTTCTAAGCGTCCATAATTAAACTCTGTATGCATGTTTATTAACCTGAATTAAATTTTTTTGCCGAAGTCTCGTTTCAGGAAAACCACCCCGAGTATAATCGTAGCTCACGCGAGCCGGTAATTAATTGCTAGTGTAACGACGTTTTCTACAGAGCGGGACAATTTCGAGGAAAATGGTGCTACGTGCGCCGAGCGTCAACCGGATACGGACAAATTGGCAAACAAATTGTTTATCGGGAAATTAGTGGTCCCGATTTTTTTCGCCCGTATCCGCGATCACCGGACCGTAATCCTGTGCCATTCGAATTCGCGAAATTCGTGAAATATTTATTCGCGATTGTCGCGTCCAATTGGTGAGAAATTGGTGGTCCGGGGCTTCCAATGTTGCCGTCGAAACGAGTTAAATATTAACACAGCTTATACCTCAAATAGAACTGCATACATTGATTAAGGAAACTCATTCGATCTCTTTGCTCGCGTGAATCACGCTCTCGTTAGATATTTTATAAATTAACAAAATTAATTTCAAGGTCGAAAGGTCAACAACTTTTTTTTTGTCGCATCGTATTCTGCTCATCAAATGGATGAAAAGTGCATTAGAAACCATCAGTCAAAACTCAACCGTTTCCTCAAAAAATTATGATAAAGTTTTTTATCAAACTAATCTTGTTTATAATATATTATTTTTCAGAAGAAGTATTGATTTTTGACCGATTGCGATCAATAGTAAAAAGGCCAAAGTTAATTTTGCAGTGGCTTTCTTACATCAATTTCCACTAAATGTCGAATATAATCGCTATGCAGCCTGTACATTCATTTTAGCTTGCAATTTCGGTCTAACCATAAGGTGACACACGCGTGCTTCGTTCCCGATGTACACAACGAGCATGAGCTTGACAACCAGATGCTCCGCGACGGTATTGTGCGACTAACAAGCAACGTTATTAATTTAAAAGAATTAGTGCAATCCTCTAATAGCCATTTCGTAGAAATCAGAGCCACGGAAAAATCAATTGATTGGTGGAAAACGCGCGAATAATCTCCGGACGAGCGAGAATCGTTGTGCAAAACGTAACGAGCGTATTTGCGAACTGTTTGTAACGGCGAGAACTTCGAAGCGCGTCAGCGAGATTAAAGTTCGCTTTGCAGAAATTCTTCGATTAGAGTGTTCACAAAATATATTTTTTTCATTGAAGTTACGTCTGCGCAAGTTTTTAGAGTTCAAGGTCACCTCAAGGTCATTGCATAATACACCGTTGAATTCGTCTCGACGTCAGCAACAACTTAAAAAACTTTAGGTGACCTTCACTTTTTTACTTTCATCGCAGAGGAGTGAATAAAAATAAAAATTCGGGTCGACGACGTTTTTGGTTCGGCAAATCTACTATCGATCCCCGGATAATTTCTATCTCTGCTTCACCTTGCCGCTGGTTTCTCTTCTTGTTTCCAGTCAGACAGAAGTCCGTTGTTCCGGCGAGCCCGTATTTATCTCCTCCAGATTAAAGGCCGAACAAACGGCCCACGCAATAAATAAACTTCGAGCGCTCCTACCGTCTACCTTTTCGGCACGATTCACGGCGCGCTGTGGTTCAAAGAGGCAGATAAAGCCATTTTTTCAATGTCCAATACACGAGGTCCTTTATTAAAATTCTGCATTCACATTCCTGATCCGCCAAAATTAATGGGAATTTTTTCCGGATGCCGTAGACTCCTGTATAACGCGATCGAAGAGATTCTTTAAAACCAGACTGTGGGGTGTTCGCGTCGTTACTTGCCAGCGTTTTTCTCGAAAACTATCGTGATTTTGTATCTGCTTTTTGTTTATA
The DNA here is from genome assembly GCA_963966675.1 of Lasioglossum calceatum. NCBI lineage: Eukaryota > Metazoa > Arthropoda > Insecta > Hymenoptera > Halictidae > Lasioglossum > Lasioglossum calceatum. Next base: position 7,066,740 of record OZ016539.1, on the reverse strand, counting down.
ATTTATTTGTTTATGTCACGTGGAAGCGTGTGTCAAAACAAATTCATTCGTACACGGCACGCTGATCTTCAAGGTCGTACAAGGTCGCAAAGGGAAGTAACATTTTCTGAATGTATTTTGGGTAGCAATAAATGTACAGCATATGTGCAAACAATTATTTAAAAATACTGTACTCTACCTGTCACTGATGTTCAAGGTCATACAAGGTCGCAAATAGAATTTTATGAATGCATTTTGGGTAACAATAAATGTACAGTATATGTACAAAAAATTATTTAAGAATGCTGTACACTGACTGCCACGGAAGACAGACATATGCAATCTTTTTAAACAATTTTTTGATCATGTTACATTCATACACGACACGCTGATGTTCAAGGTCATAAAAGGACGCAAATAGGAGAAACATTTCATGAATGTATTTTGGGTAGCAATAAATGTACAGTATGTGTACAAACAATTAATTAAAAATACTGTGCACTACCTGCCACGGATGTTCAATGTCATACAAGGTCGCAAACGGAAGAAGCATTTTACGAATGCTATTTGAGGTAGCAATGAGTCAGACCCGAGCTATCAGTGGAATTACGGGACCCCCACCCGACGTCCTGATATAATTCGGGGTCACTTTCCAGAAGCCTGGCATTTCTGCCAGGGTATGGTGACCCAGCTATATTTGACAGAGGTCACCCGTCGGCACCTTAAAGTGGCGTCTATCTAGCATGCGGGTCAACCACTGGCCGCCCCGCGAGTCCAACCTCAGACAATCGTGGCCAGGAATTCTGTCCTAGGATGCCTCCGGTCTCCCACGCTAGCCATGTCCCAGTCATACTATTTATATTTTCTGTGGCTTTACCCACTACCCGGTTAGCTACCCTCGCGTCGGTTGTTTCCGCAGCACTCTAACCATCGTACAGGGTGATCCACACGAATATCGTGATTACAAATCGGTTCAAGCTTGCAACAATACAGCACCATGCCTGGTAGAATTCGCAAGAACAGGCGGGTATCGCGATGACTATTCAGGGTGTCCACGCAGACGGAAGTTTGATTGCAGCGCACCGAATGACGAGGCAATTGTGTGGCGTCATTTTGCTAATCTCGGAAACGCAGGGTCCAATTCTGCCACGTTTCGGGTTCCCTCTGTTCCCACAAAGTGCCACCATTCTCTTTTTACCTTGTGATTAACGGAGCAGATGATCTGCAGCCTAGTGGCACGGCCTAGTTATTTACTAGGGTTATGGTACCCGAAAATTATAAATTCTCAGGTTCCCGACCCAACCACTTCTACCCCGGGTGGGTGCCTGGGTAGGCATCACGAATTTTCGGGTCCTTACCAGCGTTGCCATATTTTTCTCTCGCCTGGCCTCTTACCCCTCCGCCTCTCGCCCAGCTTCGCAGCGTAGTTCGCCTTTGCCCTCTTCCCTGGCGTACGCATCAGCGTTAGTGGGAAGAGTGGGGGAATCACAGGCGGGCTACGCTGCGAAGCTGGGCGAGAGGCGGAAGGGTAAGGGGCCTGGCGAGAGAAAAATATGGTAACGCTGGTCTCTACTATTAACTGAGTATCTTCGTGTGCTAGCTTAGTCTTCGAAGAGGACGGGAATTACTGGAGCACCGTGTATACTGACGAGAATTTTCTCTGCTTTCAGATGTGGATGTACTCGTTGGGAAGGGCATTATTGGACACGACGCCGCGAGTCGCTGCGCTGACGGGAACGGTTTCCGTTTCACCCTCGTCGGCGCTCCAGTCCGTTCTAGCTGCCATGACGGAACCGGATCCCCGAAGACGAGCCTCATTGATGAATCTACTGGACGTGAGTAGTCTGAAAACCCGCTGGAAAATTGTTTCCCGTCGCCTCTCCTCCTTTCTCCCGTCCCAAAATCTCCCCCTGAAATCGGACAGCTTCGTGGAACGGAAGTGGAAGGTAAAATATTTTTTCCTCCGAGTCCTGTTTATCTGAGACGTACCGCGAACCTGCGGGACTCCCGGCAATAAATTTCCTTCGTATCAAGCCGGAAAGTGGACGAGGCTGCATTCGTTTCCTTAGACTGTTACTTTTGGGAACGCTTTTCACTGAAATAGAGGATCGTAGTAAATTGTGCGCCTTCCCTTGTTGGTATTACGGTGGGTGCACAGGCAGTGGCACACCCAGGATGTAATCTGGGGAGGGGGCGAGTTGAGGGACCTAGGGCCCCCCGAGTTGGGGCTAGGTTTTGCGTGATGACCTTTTTTTAGCCATAATGTCTGTCAACGGTACCCAGGGCTATTCCACGATTTCAATCTTGGAAGCTAAACATTTTTTTCTTGGGGAGGGACTTGGCCCCCTGGCTCCCCCTGGGTGCGCCACTGTGCACTGGTTATGCGCTGATTAAACGGTACGGTCACGTGACGCCACGTTCGCCAGATGTCTCCACGAGTCGCGTGACGCGTTCTGTCGTGCGTGTGACCGGTGCTGGAAGAGAGGGGGTGACTCCTTCCCCTCTTCTGGGGACACTACTCGAGCCTCAGTTCGGCTTCTGATGACTCGGGTCGAGGACCCGAAAGTCTATGACATCCGGAAACCCAAACATTATAAATTTTCGGGTCCCGGTCCGATCCTGGCATTGTTTGAATACCCGCCCAACCCCAATGTCAGCCAATGAACCAAAGGTCTTTGTGGCAGTCGACTTCTCTCCTTAATAAAGAAACGAGATCGAAGTTTCTCCGGGCGCGATCCAATTCGTGAAATTATGCAATTATGCAAACAGCTCGTCCCGGCCCGGATTGGTAACGAGAGAGGCGTGGCTTTTACTTTGGTACAGGATATCCGAAAAATATCAGCAACACGAGGACGCTGCGTTTTATGGCTGGGAGATTGCATTATTATTCTCCAGAACCGGGCTGGCCCGATGTACTCCCGTTGTTCGGATCACGCGCATGCATCCGATTCAACTCCGGTGCAGCTGCTTCTTCAACGAGGCTTCTGATTCAAGATAGCTTCCCGGGTGCGAGCTGCTCTTGCCGGTTACACGAAAATTAATTTCCGGCTGACACAAACGATCTTACTCCGGGACGGTGCGATCGCTGGTTATCCACTGTGAGCTATCTCTGTCTTTTGAGGTCTTCAAGAAACATCTGATAGCCATTTCTTAGGGGTGGGTTGGTGCCCGAAGAGTTCCGGGTGTAAAGCATCACGAATTTTCGGGCCCCGACCCGGCCCGAGTCATGAGGAGCCGAACCGAAGCTTGGGTACGGGTCATTTCATTGCAAATCGATCACTTTTTGCAGGCACCATCGGCGATTTTGTTCTAAATGAAATATGTTGTAGTCCATGTGAAATTACGGGGTGGGTTTAAGTCATCATTAAGCTAGTTTCGAATTTTTTTAGAAATGGCAGCCCGTCAAAGTTTTCACTTTTTGCCCATTTCGGCGGAAACAGGCCTCCGATTGAGCTACATTTTGTTTTTGTTTTATTCGGAAAGGATTGGGCTATTACAAAACAATTTTTCCACTCTGGCCCCTGGTCGGAAAAAACGTAAAAAAAGAATTCGTTTATATCTTTCGACATTATAAAGTTGATTTTCGAGGTTGAAAAAATTATTCTGTAATAGCCCAATCCTTTCCGGTTGAAACAAAAAAAATGTAGCTGAATCGGACAAACAGTTACTGAGATAAAAATTCGTAAGTGAGGCCCGTTTTCGCCGAAATGGGCTAAAAGTGAAAACTGACGGCCTGCCATTTCTGAAAACATTCGAAACCGGCTTAATGATGACTTAAACCATCCCTAATTTCACATGGACTACAACATATTTCATTTAGAACAAAATCGACGATGGTGCCTGCAAGAAGTGATCGATTTGGCATGGAATGACCCTTACCCGAAATTATCCTAGCTGAACCGAAGCTCGGGTACTCGGCTACCCAGTAGCGCGTTATAACTTTTTGAGGCCTTGGGCAAAGTAGAATTTCGGGGCCCCCAACCAGTGATGGGATTCGGGGCGCTTTTTTCGCGCATGCGCGACAATTCTAGCTTCAATCAAGTCCGAAGATCGGCTAAAATGTGGTACCTTAGTCACCCCAATAATTTAGCAAAATTTGTTATGACTTGATTTTGAAATATGACTGTATAACATGTGTGTGTTGTATTAAAATTTAATATGTATGCACATATAACACATAATATATGAACTTCTGAATTCTTCCGGTACTTTCCTAGCAGTACTAATTCCCCACTACATTCCCCACAAACTTCGGACGTAGATACGGTCCTGCCGAAACTCGCGCATGCGCGAAAAAAGCGCCCCGAATCCCATCACTGCCCCCAACTCCAACTAAATAACTTTATCAGAAAAACGTGGAATTTGGATCTTGGTTTGTGTTCGGGGTCCCCTTTTGCTTGGGGCCCCGGGCATTTGTCCAAGTTGCCCCTAGGGTAATGCGTCACTGTGTCTACCCCTAACCGGCGTTAGACCTATCGACAGAACTGTCGCGGCGCGTTACCGATACAAATTTCATTATCGGATCCGTGAGGGATAGACCGATCGGAATGGAGGTGAATATGACGAACTTAACGCGCGCGATCGCAGCGAGGGAGAGAGCACTTGAACGCCTGCGGAGGCGGACACAGGAGCTCGCTTTAATTCTATTATCTATCGCGAGAACGGAATGGGGAAAGAGAACAGAGAGAGAGTGAGTCGAACGACGCTCCGTAATACCTAACCAAGCCCTTCCACCGGCGATGGAATTTAGCCGCGAGTCTTGCTTTATTTTTATAGTCCGCCGAGGCCGAGAAGTGTCCATTAATTTCCACGCGTCGATTCGCCGAGTAGTTCACGGCGAGTAAAAGGAGCAGCGGCGATAATTGTGATCGCTTTACTTTGGGATGGCGTTTATTGTTTTCAACAATTTTATTGTTTTAAAGGTGCTTTTATACCAGGGTCCTCAGTATAAACGCACCTTAATGCGTCGCTCTAATTTGGCGGTGGGTGGTCCTTGGGGATTGGCAACAGGAACGAGGATTATACGTTTTCTTGGAGAGCATCCGCTTTAATAAAGCTATTTCGGCGAGCACGGGAGGTCGTAACTCATCGGTTGCACCTGAATGGCCCGCGAAATTGATGAAATCCCGAGGCGAGGGCGGTCCCGACACGCGAACTTATTCCACCGCCACCAATTTCTGCGAGGATTCCGGCGATAAATTATCCCGGATCGCCACTTCGCCGATCACTGGTATGCAGATGAAACCTGAAGACGGGACTTGATAAGATAACGTAAGGCTTCACTGTGACACGTGAAGCAAAAATTTATAGGATCGACTGGATGATAATGTCCGTAGTTGCAACGTGGGCGTAGTTTCAGATTACGTCCATGCTCAGAATTCGATGAAATTTTGGAAATAGGTTCTGTTTTGACTAAAATGATGATTGTCAGAAGGATTTTTGGCGACTCGAAAACAGATTTTTTACCATTTTAATGTCACTCTCTGCCTTACTGATACTGCTCCAGGATTTTCGTATGCGTGGACCTCTCCGGCCCCCACCGCATAACCCAAACTCATTCTGATCGCATAATCATTGTAGATTATGCGGATTGTGTAGATAATTGAAAAAGATATTGTAGATAATCATTTCACATTAATCTCCAGAATATACATACCCAATAAAAACATCCTGTAAGCAGAAGCCAAGTTCGTTAGCTCAAAAATACCTCTTGCAATACTGAAAACAGCGTTTGTAAAAATTAGTTTAAAAGAACGCTATTTAATTTTTGAAGAGTCACATGGAGGGCTAAATTATTCAAACTTGGCCGCTACCTAACACCTTTTAAGGCCATTGGTTTAAAAAGTAACGGCCAAGTTTGAATAATTTAGCCCTCCATGTGACTCTTTAAAAATTAAATAGCGTTCTTTTAAACTAATTTTTACAAACGCTGTTTTCAGTATTGCAAGAGGTATTTCTAAGCTAACGAACTTGGCCGTATTTTGTTTGATCTCACAACTTTTTACGGCCACAGGAACTTGGCTCCTGTTTACAGGATGTTTTTGTTGGGATTTCATCAATTATCAAGTAGGTATTACTCTTATCCTACGTACCTACTTCGTAATGTTGTTTTTTTCAATACAACCCCTTGAAGGTGTAAAATTTCAAACTTTGATAATTATTCCTTTGAGTGTTTGTTATGGTGGACCTATGTACCAAATTTCAAGCTTGTAGGTCAATGGGAAGTACCCAAAAGGTTTTGATGATCTGTCAGTCAGTCAGTTAGTGACAAAAGCGATTTTTGAGGTCCTATATCTCGGAACCTACTAATGTTGGAAGATTAATGTTTTGTCAATATTGAGACATGATAGCATTTAACAAGTGTACGAAATTACATCTTTCCGTCTGCCTCCAGTGCAGAGTTATAAGTCTCTAAAAAACGGCCAAGTTATTTCGTGTAAAAGGAGGTAGTGCGAGAACTTGGCTGGTACACTACCGTGCACCTAGATTTGATATCTTCAACTAATTGCAAAAATGGATCATTACCAGCTTTGTTGACCTCATAGCGCACTATATCTCATCACAGATCACAATCGCGCCTACAACCTTGTCAGTAAGGTAGAGAGTGTCATTAAAATAGTAAAAAAATGTTGTCGGTGAGTTAGGGACTGACATTGAAATGGTAAAAGAATATTTTGCGAGTCGCCAAAAATCCTTCCGACAGTCATCATGTTAATCAAAAAGGAACCTATTTCCAAAATTTCATCCAATTCTGAGCATGGACGTAATCGGAAATATAGCCGCGATGTGTCTCGGAATTAATTAAAGATTTGTGAGCGTGTTCCATTCACTCGGTAATTATGTCTCGTTATGTCCCCGATCAGATCAGATAATTAAATACATATCGAGCACACGTCGATGGATACGTGTCGATATTATTTGTTCCGGCGTGTCTCAAATTATTTGGGAACGTACTGTTTGATAGTCAAATTCCAATTTACCTCGAACACGAATGTATCAATGGCGCAAACAATCCTCGGAAGGGACCGCACCGCATCTATCTCAACATTTAAAATTGTTTTATCGATCATCGTTCGTTGATGAAAACACGTTGCCAAAGACGGGAAAAACATATCCGGACACTGCGACGCATAAAACGTGGATTTCAACGAGGATTCTGTAATTACGCATTGGATCGTTAATTACAGGATTCTACGAATCCGGAGAACGATACCAGGAAAAGAAAGTTGCTCCCTGTTTTGGACTACACGAGAACGACGCACCGAAAATATTTCTCCTCGGCGGGAGTGATTAAACTAATTTCCGTGCGGCGCCACAGTGTGTCCAAACGGCGAAATCGTGGTCAAAACCTCGAAAATGAACTTTTCGGTGGGGATACGGTAAGTACTATTTTAGATTCGTTAATAATGTGCCTATGGAAAAACCGAGGTGCGAAGGTTTTATTACTTATACGTGAAAATTGGCGAGAGCTCGAAGTTTTTGTTCATTAGTCGTACAGAAAGCGTGTTGTGAGGAACTGTGTGAGAGCGAAAAGTGAAAACTGCATAATTCGAAAACGGTTTATTTAATTTCAATTCTGTAAAATGGATGCTGTTCCTGGAAGTACGTAGAATATCTCTGACTACTAGTAGATCTGAAATACTTAATGGTTACGTTGTATAATTATAAACCTTATTAGAAGACATGAACAGAAAAGTTTTAAGGACAAATTTTGAACATGTAGAGTAAAAGTTGTGCATTGGATAATATTGGGCTAAAATTTTTGTAGGAACTTGTAGCTAACACTGTCGTCTTTCAGAATTTGCAAAAATTAGCTGCCCCAAAATAGCCCGTTTTTTGTAAGAACATTTTTTGTAAGACAACTTGTCATTATAGCGAGAAACACTCAAGAAACCGAAGATATTGAAGATGATGATAATTATTACAGTTCATCTGATTCAACATAGTTTGTTATTTTTTATTTTCTTATATTTATTTCTTTTTAGCGTATTTAATTTATAAGGTCTCTTATAAGCGATATTCTTCTGCTTTCATTGAGGGTTTTGGCAAAAGTTTACGCAACTTTCTATAGTTTTTTTGTAGTGTAATATTATATCCAATTATGTATTATAGGTTTTCATTCGCAAATAAATAAACTCATGATTTGCAAGTTGTACATTCAAATTTTTAAATGTGAAAATTTTTTAAATTCTATATTACAAGATATAATAAAATTGACACCAGACGCATTAAAACTTGTCTTTCTAGCGAAAAATCGTCAGAACACCGAAGATATTGAAGATGATCACAATTATTATAGTTCATCTGATTGTACATAGTTTATTTTTTATTTTCTTACATTTCTTTATTTCTAATTATGTATTATAGGTTTTCAGCCATAAATAAATTTTTAAATGTGAAAATTTTTTTAAATTCTATATTAAAAATAGATTTTAACTCATAATTAGCGAACTAAGAGCATTGCTGTACAAATTTTTTAGAGGAAAAAACTATTTTTTGCTATACATGTCCGCCATACTGGATTCGCCATTTTGTTTTTTAAACTTTTAAGGTCAGATTCGTAATCAGCGACCCCAAAACCCCCATATACCAATTTTTGTTCAAATTTATCCAGATTGAAGTGAGTTATGAGGTTTTGACCACGATTTCGCCGTTTGGACACACTGTGCGGCGGCGTGGGGAGTTCAAGTTCGCGTAATTATAACTTAATAACAAGTGCGGCCGGATTATGACAAAATTATGTCTTGCAATTATGTTTCGCGGTTGGAAGTCGAGCAGGCTCTTAAGTATAGCCCCGACGCGACGCTAACGATCCCTCGGGAGCCATGAAATTAATATCACTTTTGTAAACTAGCTTCCGCCCACTTACATTTTTGCAAAGCGAGCTGAAAAGAGTGAAAAGCTAAAATATCGGGTGCAAAACGATGCTTTTCGGTTGAAAGTTGATCTCCCAAAATTGTCGTGGGGTCCGCCTGGACCGTGGTTATCCTACTAGACCCAAATACAATAAATTCATGAGGATTGGAAAGTTGTAGATGGATGTCTAAATAATAATTAAGGGTATGAGAGGGACAAAGGGATTCTTGCGAGCCTGTGTTCCACGGAACTCGCAAAGACAACTTCGCATTCAAGAGTCCGCTTTTGTCGTCGCGGAACAGTGGTACAATGAAGCGATAATACGGTCGGACTTGCGGTCCGTTCGTCGGTTGATATCGCAGCTCGCCAAGTGCATCCGAAATCCATGCCACCGCCATTGTATTCCTGGAGCCAATAGTTAGTCTTGGGAAAAATTACGTCAACATCGAATACCACTTTATCCGGAATTTCCAGGCTGACGTACCCTAAGCAATGCTAACGATCGTCTTTCCTGTTCCAGGTGATCTCCGAGTACTGTCGCACACGGTTGCAATCGAAGCCCTTCACTCACATAGTAATAGACATGTACCGGGAGGTGGTAAAATCTCCGCAACACGCAGCCAGGCAGCGTATGGCTTATCAACACTTGAACCCGCCAGCTCCAGCACCTGTTCGGAACCCCGTAGAACGGCAGGATCCCAACCGTCATCACAATAGCTATCCCCATCAGCAGCAAGCAGCGCCGCACCACCTCGACCCTCTCCAATTAGTGCACAGTCAAGCGGCAGGTCGTCATCATCATCAGCACCAGGATCGAGCGTATCATCCGACCAATCAGTTCAACCCTCCTCCCCGTCAGAGTCAACCGGAGCGAATACAGCGGATTCCGAGCCAGTTTCAGATGCACCAGCAACACCAGGATGCTCAACAGCAACAGCAGCAGCAGCCTCACGTGCCCAAGTCCCATCACTTTCCGCATCATCATCCGGCGAAGGGTGCGCTGTTCAAGCTTCAGTCGCAGAACTCTCACTCCCATCCCAATCTGACCAGTCTGGGTGGCCAAACGTCCCAGCAGAATCATCGCAGGGATTCGAATTCGAAGGATCATCGGGTACAGTTCCAATCGCAGCTGAATGTCCAAGCGAGCGGACACGCGTACGGGGTTCATCATCCGCGCAGGCATCACCATTCGAGGACGTACTCGCAGCCGATCTACACGAGGCTGCAGCACACGAGGAGCAGCGGCAACCTGCCGACGACCGTCGTCGGCGACAATCACACCGGAGGGAACGTTTACAGTGACCCTATTTATGCGCAGCCTGTTAAGCCGTTCCTCAGCTCGCAAGACGTCCGGGTAAACGGACTCTCCATGAAGCCACCTGTCAGTCATAACGAGGACGTTTACGCTGGCACGACGATAGCCAGGTAGGTAGTTTCTTCCTCTGAACGGCCATCGCCGTTCTCCTTCTCGCGGTACAAAGTGTTTGCGGAACACTTCATTCGGAGGACACCCTAGTTTGCCTATTATAAAACAGATATGTAAGTGTTTACGCGAGAAGAAAGGCCGGTGCTACACAATGCAAAGTGGGAGAAAGAAGGCCAACGCGGGGATGGCTCGTTTAGAAATGATGCAGTTGCGTTTCCTCGTCGAGGCAGTCCCCCGAGTAATTGCACAAGAGATGAAAATAGTTTTGGGGCACAATTTCTGACCAGACCCCAACCCAGAGCCAGGCAACTTCTTCCCCCCCCCCCCGGGGTTTGCGGGTTCACATTCTTCACTTCTAACTTGGCTTTACCTCCAGAACCGAAGAAGTCGGTTGCCCGGCTCTGCCCTAAACCGAAATGGTACACCAGTGCGGACAGCCTCTCAAAGAGGAGACTCTTTTCCAGGCGACCGTCAGCCGCTGGCTACTCCCACCCGGACATCGCGACGTCGACAGCGGATCGCATGCGGGAGGAGGTCTACGGGAAATCAGCGGGACGCGCGAATCTCGCGTTGCAGAGGCAATGCTCGAACCCCCAGCTGCCCAACAGGGATCAGCGGGAGGAGGATTTCAAGCGTCTGCCCGAGCAACATTTCGTGACGGTCGACCACAGGTACTCCGCCGCCCGGAGAAAAGAGGAGCAGATAGAGCAACAACAAAATCCAGTGTCTTCCATGAGAGTCAGAAGCGTTCAAGGGCCGCCGAAACCGCCGCGCATCATCACTTCCTTGAAGAAAGCCCCGTTCTCCGACGCGGAGAGCAGCAAGTCGGAGCCACCTGCGAAACCACCCAGGTGAGATGACGGTCGCAAACACAGCCACAAGTATTAAGATTGATTGTGTGCTCTTTTGTATATAATTTTATTTACGATTTTACAAATGTTTCATTTTAAGAATCTTGCTTTTGTAAGTTCCTCGCGTGGCAACTCGGTGATTATTGGGGTGGCGACGGCAGTGCGCTAAATTAGTGTGGCGAGCGCGGAGCTGTACAGTCAAACAGTTCTCTCTGTCAGCCCCCTGTCCCCATTATTAAGTTTGTCCCGTGCAATGTGTCTGCGTTAATATATGCTTTCAAGCGATCTGGGTCGCACATCCGGAACCAGCAACTCTCAAAGAGAAGAGTGTGCTAAGAGTGTAAGATCGCTGAGCCTGACGATACAGGGATAGAACGACGTTTTGCTAGGCACATGGAAGGCGCTTAGTCGCTCTAAAGCCGCCGTGTTCCACCACCGGTTTCGGATTTGCCTGACGGCATCAAATAAGAACAGTTCTCGCAAAGGCTCCACGCGATAAGGATCAGCAGCTCTGGGGATCACTAGTACATCTCGTACAGATTTTTAATAAAATCAAATAGGGTAAGAAAACGCAGGAACGCGTTACCAGGACGGCTGAAAACCTTCCGCCGTGGTAGTGTATGTGTTATCACGCGGTGGAGGAGCCACCCGTTCGGGCGTTAGTCTATCCCGCGGTTGATTTTCCAGGTCTCAGATTGAGAGGTGGAAAACAATCTGTTTCAGGTGTTTTACAGACAAGGCAGCCGGGCTGGGTCCGGCCGTGCTGGACCCAGTCCTCCCGTGATAATCTGTGTTTTCACAGGCTTCGTTACGTACGCTAATCTAAACGGTTCTTTCTCCGGGCGCCAGACATCGAGAGATGTCACACAAAATCACGCTAACGAATGAAGCCGGTGAACTCACGATCGCGAAAGGTAGAATAGCTCAGAATGGTCGCAGGGTTCTACGCAGGATCGGACAGGACGTTCCCCACGGCGGGAATGGACCTCATAAATAATCTCAACTCAGTTTTGCCAAGAAAATATAATTGAATACCAGTGTGACTCGACTAATAAAACTGTACACGCTGTCGGGTGCAGGCCCGGCAGCGGAGAAGGTGAACAAAGAATATTAACAGAGTATAAACGGCAGATAACAGTAACAGTATAAATCGGCGGAAAACTACGTGTTCGGCGGAAGGCCGACACGTGCGCGGATTCGCTGTATCTCAAAATGGCCGCGTCGGAGTCGGTAGCTCGCCGGGTGATCGGGCGTCATCACAGCGATAAAACAAAGTACCGATTCCCGATCTAATACGCGCTTCTCGGAACAATGAGAATAACCCGCGCCAGCAGCCGTCCGAGATTTAGGCCGGCGCGGGGTCACGATGACTTTGACTAAATAATGTTACTTGACTGTGCGCGGCAGCTTCCAATACGACGCGCGAACACGTGGTTATTTTTCGGAACTCGCGCTGGTCGCTCTCACTGAGGAACTCGCCAAAAGGAACGCAAACAGGCAGCCGTATAACGGCTTACACGAAACACGCGGTCGTCCTCCAGACGAACCGCGAGCAACCGAGAATAATTCACTAAATCGCTGCTCGAGCCACAAACGAAAGATCACGAATCAATACGATATAATATCGAAGCAGAAAACCTGGTTAGCACTTACCACCGGCAACGCTGAAACTTGGTAGCTAAGCTACGGCAGCGTACAAAGGATCTTACTCATTACGACGCACACGCGTTTACAGAGTTCGTGAGTAACGCGACTATTTCGCACGCGAGCCTACGCAGCAGTGCCCAGGATTTTCGGTGGCTCGAGGATGCGGAAGTGAGGCGTCCCCCACTCTTTCGGTCTTATGCCTGCCAATTACTATCGCTCGCGTTGTCGCTAATAGTTAGGGCCGGCTCTCGACAGGAGGGCCCCGGACCTTGCCGATTTCCCGGTTTCCTTAACGATGGCCCCTCGGCCACCGGGAATGTCGTGAGACATTCCAGGACTGTTCGAGCAGCTCCTGCATGGAACCGTTCATGTTGCAGGGCAAGGCGTCGACGGGACGAATCTTCGATATCAGTTTTGGTTCCCAAGTCCCACGTCGGCGCCTCCAGGTTGATTAACCTGAGCTCGAGGTCCTTTTGTTCTCCTCTGCAGAGGTATTGATGGTCCGGCGTTACGAGGCAGGCTTGCGGCGACAGCATTGGTCTTTCCTTCTTTTTGGCAGCGAGTAAGTAGCCGGGCTCCCTGAGCCCGCGCTACGGTCCTGTAATATTTCGCCGTGCCAATGGGCACGACGTTCCAAGATTCTTACAGTCATAGATCTTATAATACGAGACGTCCCAGCGAGAGCGCTTACTGCTGTTCTATTCGTAATTATTCTACTAAAGGGTGGTCCGGTCCTTCCGATTTTAACCTTAGGGTTTACTTTCTATATTACAAAGGGACGTGGTTAATTTGCCACGTCACAGTGTGTAAGCGATGTCGAGGACTGATGCCGAGGCAATCCTCAGCCCTCGAAGGATTTATGGCACGGTCTCGGCCTGCGTGAGGTCTTGAATGGGGATGCTTGAAATTAAACAGAGCTGTCCTTGGGTGCTGGCGGATGGGCGCTTTGGGTCGTCCAGCTGTGTTTTAGGGATGTTTTACGACCGAGAATGAGAGAGAGAGGATTGAGAATTTGTCCTGAGGGTCCTGGCTATTGAGTGGGGAAGGCGGGGATGCCTTCTGGTAAGAGCACTGTGATCGATCGTCCAGGTCTTACCTGAGAACCATGAAGGAACACGGTTCTAAGAGTTCTTCGAGTCAACTGCACGGATTTTCTAACGTATGTATACCCGTTATCGTGGTTTCAGAAATCTGATAAAGAACGGACCGAGGGCTCGTCGCGGCAAAGCTGTTCAAAGGGCACCGTCTCGACTCTACAGAGCAGTTGGCGGACCTACGAGATCATTCAACAAAGCCCAGTGCATCGGTCCTGAATTTGTTGTTCGTGCCAACCAACCACCGAAGGCGCTGTGTGTCGGACAAGTAAGGGTAAAGAAATTCTTTTTATTAGTATTGCAAGTTGTAGTAGCAAAAGGAAAAAGGAGAACATTGTTACGATTTATATTTTTTACGTTGATTCTAAAAAAAAGAGGGGAGAAAAAATAATTTCCGGTACCGGGAATCGAACCCGAGCCTCCTGGGTGAGAGCCAGGTATCCTAGCCACTAGACCATACCGGAGATGGAATCACTCTTTCTTTTAATTGTATAAATATTTAAATATTGTTGCATTATTCGGTCAGAGTAGTTTTTCGATTTTTATTACTTTGTCTAAAATAGCATGACGAAGATATCGTATTGTTTCTCGTGCAAGAGATGAAGCATTTATTGTGGGTAGATGGTACAGCAACAATTTATTTTTAACAATAATGTTTCATTATAGTTTTGGGCACGTTAAAAATAGTATTCTTTATTATTCTTGCGAAATAGAAATAAAATTCTTCTTCTAGTCTCGCTTTCCAATGCGTAAAATTTATTGCTGGATCAGGAACGTTATAAAAAAACAGCTGCAAAAATCATGAAATTTTTATCAATCTATATTAGCACAACAATAAAAAAAAGAAATTCCGGTACCGGGAATCGAAACCGAGACTCCTGGGTGAAAGCCAGGTATCCTAGCCACTTTTTTTTTTGTAACGAGCGTTTATTGTGCCAAAAAATACAATGAGCTACACGGTTGGTGTAATAAACTTTAGAAACGCACAACAAGTATATCATAGTGGAAAAATAATAGAGTACTAAACTAAAGGCCCGGAAGGCCGGGCACGCGCGGTTTCTCGCTGGTTATAATTGCACTTAATGCTATTGCTTTGTTGTCTATACTAACGCTGATATGCTTATTCGTTCTTAGTTTTTAATAGTACAGAAAGACACGTTTGAAAAACTGTACTTGAAGTTCTTTGGCTTGCGGTGTGGAGAGAGATTGTTTTGCCTGTGCACAGCAAGATTTTGGGTTTGTATATGAAGGGTAATCTGAGTCAGATACGTGATCTATTTATAAATCTATTTAGCTAATTTCATTAACTTTGGTTTAAAGATGTGGTG
This sequence comes from Lasioglossum calceatum, assembly GCA_963966675.1. Classification (NCBI taxonomy): domain Eukaryota; kingdom Metazoa; phylum Arthropoda; class Insecta; order Hymenoptera; family Halictidae; genus Lasioglossum; species Lasioglossum calceatum. The sequence continues at coordinate 7,051,559 of OZ016539.1, read as the reverse complement.
ACTTATCTTATATTTATTCTTAGTTCTAGTGCGATATTAGTTCTAGTGCGATATTAGTCTTAATCGAGTACTTGCTAGCTTATACTTAAATCTAGTTGTCTGGGTTTTCTGGGTTTAACCACCAGAATTTTTTTGTGTTTTTTCTGTGGCTGTCTTCTATGTCGAATTTTGTTAGGTTGTAATAGAATCTCATGTTAGGGTTGTTATGGTTTAGGTTACTGTCGTAAGTTATTGATTTATCGTAGTTTTTTCTGTTGAAATGGTATATTAATGGGAGTCCTTGTTTGTCTTGTATTAGTCCTGTTTTGTCTAGGTAGATGAACGATTCAGGTGCGGTGTACCCTGTGTGTCGAGTCTTTTCTAGATATAGAGGGTTGGGATAAGTTGAGCCAAAGATAAGGCTATTGTTGTGTATTTGTCGTGTGCTTGCCCAGTGGTTTCTGATTAATTTTAATATAAAGATGTCAATTCTGATGATTTTTGCTTTCGTGAGGAGGTTGTGGTTGCTGATGTATTTGGTAAAGTTGGATTCGGGTGTTCTGTAGGCGCTTAGGCATGCTCTTAGGCATTTCCGTTCGAGCAAGCGGATCTTTTCCATTGTGCTCGCGCTGATGTTAAACCATATGGTATCCTAGCCACTAGACCATACCGGATTCTGGTTTATGAGGTCTTTGTAGTCCTTATGTGAATTGTACCTACCCCATATGAGACGAAACAAAATTTTTCCGGTACCGGGAATCGAACCCGAGCCTCCTGGGTGAAAGCCAGGTATCCTAGCCACTTTTTTTTTTTTTTTGTAACGAGCGTTTATTGTGCCATAAAATACAATGAGCTACACGGTTGGTGTAATAAACTTTAGAAACGCACAACAAGTATATCAAAGTGGGAAAATATTAGGGTACTAAACTAAAGGCCCGGAAGGCCGGGCACGCGCGGTTTCTCGCTGGTTATAATTGTACTTAATGCTATTGGTTTGTTGTCTATACTAAAACTGGTATGCTTATTCGTTCTTATTGTTTAATGGTACAGAAAGGCACGTTTGAAAAACTGTACTTGAAGTTCTTTGGCTTGCGGTGTGGATAGGGATTGTTTTGCCTGTGCACAGCAAGATTTTGGTTTTGTATATGTGGGGTAATCTGAGTCAGATACGTGATCTATTTATAAATCTATTTATCTAGTTTCGTTAACTTTGGTTTAACGATGAGGTGACTTATCTTATATTTATTCTTATTTCTAGTGCGATATTATTTACATTGCGGGATGATTAGTCTTAGTCGACTACTTGCTAGCTTATACTTAAACTTAATTCTAGTTGTCTGGGTTTTCTGGGATTAACCACCAGAATTTTTTTGTGTTTTTTCTGTGGCTGTCTTCTATGTCGAATTTTGTTAGGTTGTAATAGAATCTCATGTTAGGGTTGTTATGGTTTAGGTTACTGTCGTAAGTTATTGATTTATCGTAGTTTTTTCTGTTGAAGTGGTATATTAATGGGAGTCCTTTTTTGTCTTGTATTAGTCCTGTTTTGTCTAGGTAGATGAACGATTCAGGTGGGATGTACCCTGTTTGTCGAGTCTTTTCTAGGTATGTAGGGTTGGGATAAGTTGAGCCGAAGATAAGGCTATTGTTGTGTATTTGTCGTGTGCTTGCCCAGTGGTTTCTCATTAATTTTAATATAAAGATGTCAATTCTGATGATTTTTGCTTTCGTGAGGAGGTTGTGGTTGCTGATGTATTTGGTAAAGTTGGATTCGGGTGTTCTGTAGGCGCTTAGGCATGCTCTTAGGCATTTCCGTTCGAGCAAGCGGATCTTTTCCATTGTGCTCGCGCTGATGTTAAACCATATGGTATCCTAGCCACTAGACCATACCGGATTCTGGTTTATGAGGTCTTTGTAGTCCTTATGTGAATTGTACCTACCCCATATGAGCCGAAACAAAATTTTTCCGGTACCGGGAATCGAACCCGAGCCTCCTGGGTGAAAGCCAGGTATCCTAGCCACTTTTTTTTTTTTTGTAACGAGCGTTTATTGTGCCATAAAATACAATGAGCTACACGGTTGGTGTAATAAACTTTAGAAACGCACAACAAGTATATCATAGTGGGAAAATATTAGGGTACTAAACTAAAGGCCCGGAAGGCCGGGCACGCGCGGTTTCTCGCTGGTTATAATTGTACTTAATGCTATTGGTTTGTTGTCTATACTAAAACTGGTATGCTTATTCGTTCTTATTGTTTAATGGTACAGAAAGGCACGTTTGAAAAACTGTACTTGAAGTTCTTTGGCTTGCGGTGTGGATAGGGATTGTTTTGCCTGTGCACAGCAAGATTTTGGTTTTGTATATGTGGGGTAATCTGAGTCAGATACGTGATCTATTTATAAATCTATTTATCTAGTTTCGTTAACTTTGGTTTAACGATGAGGTGACTTATCTTATATTTATTCTTATTTCTAGTGCGATATTATTTACATTGCGGGATGATTAGTCTTAGTCGACTACTTGCTAGCTTATACTTAAACTTAATTCTAGTTGTCTGTGTTTTCTGGGATTAGCCACCAGAATTTTTTTGTGTTTTTTCTGTGGCTTTCTTCTATGTCGAATTTTGTTAGGTTGTAATAGAATCTCATGTTAGGGTTGTTATGGTTTAGGGTACTGTCGTAAGTTATTGATTTATCGTAGTTTTTTCTGTTGAAGTGGTATATTAATGGGAGTCCTTTTTTGTCTTGTATTAGTCCTGTTTTGTCTAGGTAGATGAACGATTCAGGTGCGGTGTACCCTGTGTGTCGAGTCTTTTCTAGATATAGAGGGTTGGGATAGGTTGAGCCAAAGATAAGGCTATTGTTGTGTATTTGTCGTGTGCTTGCCCAGTGGTTTCTGATTAATTTTAATATAAAGATATCAATTCTGATGATTTTTGCTTTCGTGAGGAGGTTGTGGTTGCTAATGTATTTGGTAAAGTTGGATTCGGGTGTTCTGTAGGCGCTTAGGCATTTCCGTTCGAGCAAGCGGATCTTTTCCATTGTGCTCGCGCTGATGTTGAACCATATGGGTGTCCCGTATGTTAGTATCGGTCTGATTAAAAGTTTGTAGCAGAGGAGTTTCACCTCTGAGTCTAATTCTTTGGAGTAGAAAATTCTTTTTGCCGCTGCAAACGCTTTTTGTGCTTTTATTAACTGAATGTTCACGTGTTCGTTGTAGTTCAGCTTAAAATCTAAATGTACCCCTAAATAGCGGACCACCTTTTTGTGCGGAATTGTAATGTTTCTGTCTTTGCTGTCCTGTAGGTGAAATAGTCTTGCGTTTGTACGTACGTCTTGGTTTGCGTCGGATTTCATTGATATGTATGGTCTGAATAGAATCGTCTCGCATTTATTGGTGTTTATTTTTAGTTTCCATGTGTGGAAGTAATCTTGTATTTTGTCGAATAAGTCTTGTAGTTTTGTTTTTATAATTGATGGTTTGTTGTCGATGTAGTATATGAGTAAGTCGTCTGCGTAGGCTATCGCAGCTTTTTGGTGGTCGCTGTTCAGGTTGTACATTGTCAGCAGGTCACTTATATATAGGCTAAACAGGAAGGGGGAGTTTACGGCCCCCTGTTGTAAATCGTCCCAGACTGTGAAAGTTTTGGATGAGGTGTTATTACCTTCCGTTACTTGGAATTGCTTATTGTGGACCATACTCCAGGTCATTTTTATAATGTGCGAGGGGAAATTCTTTTTCATTAGTTTAAAGAAAAGACCGTCCAGCCAGACTGTGTCAAAGGCCTTTTCAAGGTCTATGAATAGTGGGTATCCTAGCCACTAGACCATACCGGAGATGGAATCACTCTTTCTTTTAATTGTATAAATATTTAAATATTGTTGCATTATTCGGTCAGACTAGTTTTTCGATTTTTATTACTTTGTCTAAAATAGCATGACGAAGATATCGTATTGTTTATCGTGCAAGAGATGAAGCATTTATTGTTGGTAGATGGTACAGCAACAATTTATTTTTAACAATAATGTTTCATTATAGTTTTGGGCACGTTAAAAATAGTATTCTTTATTATTCTTGCGAAATAGAAATAAAATTCTTCTACTAGTCTCGTTTTCCAATGTGTAAAATTTATTGCTGGATCAGGAACGTTATAAAAAAACAGCTGCAAAAATCATGATATTTTTATCAATCTATATTAGCATCCTATGAGAATAGGATAGTGTAATAAAACAATAAAAAAAAAGAAATTCCGGTACCGGGAATCGAACCCGAGCCTCCTGGGTGAAAGCCAGGTATCCTAGCCACTTTTTTTTTGTAAAGAGCGTTTATTGTGCCATAAAATACAGTGAGTTGGTGTAATAAACTTTAGAAACGCACAACAAGTATATCAAAGTGGGAAAATATTAGGGTACTAAACTAAAGGCCCGGAAGGCCGGGCACGCGCGGTTTCTCGCTGGTTATAATTGTACTTAATGCTATTGGTTTGTTGTCTATACTAAAACTGGTATGCTTATTCGTTCTTATTGTTTAATGGTACAGAAAGGCACGTTTGAAAAACTGTACTTGAAGTTCTTTGGCTTGCGGTGTGGATAGGGATTGTTTTGCCTGTGCACAGCAATATTTTGGTTTTGTATATGTGGGGTAATCTGAGTCAGATACGTGATCTATTTATAAATCTATTTATCTAGTTTCGTTAACTTTGGTTTAACGATGAGGTGACTTATCTTATATTTATTCTTATTTCTAGTGCGATATTATTTACATTGCGGGATGATTAGTCTTAGTCGACTACTTGCTAGCTTATACTTAAACTTAATTCTAGTTGTCTGGGTTTTCTGGGATTAACCACCAGAATTTTTTTGTGTTTTTTCTGTGGCTTTCTTCTATGTCGAATTTTGTTAGGTTGTAATAGAATCTCATGTTAGGGTTGTTATGGTTTAGGTTACTGTCGTAAGTTATTGATTTATCGTAGTTTTTTCTGTTGAAGTGGTATATTAATGGGAGTCCTTTTTTGTCTTGTATTAGTCCTGTTTTGTCTAGGTAGATGAACGATTCAGGTGGGATGTACCCTGTGTGTCGAGTCTTTTCTAGGTATGTAGGGTTGGGATAAGTTGAGCCGAAGATAAGGCTATTGTTGTGTATTTGTCGTGTGCTTGCCCAGTGGTTTCTGATTAATTTTAATATAAAGATATCAATTCTTATGATTTTTGCTTTCGTGAGGAGGTTGTGGTTGCTAATGTATTTGGTAAAGTTGGATTCGGGTGTTCTGTAGGCGCTTAGGCATTTCCGTTCGAGCAAGCGGATCTTTTCCATTGTGCTCGCGCTGATGTTGAACCATATGGGTGTCCCGTATGTTAGTATCGGTCTGATTAAAAGTTTGTAGCAGAGGAGTTTCACCTCTGAGTCTAATTCTTTGGAGTAGAAAATTCTTTTTGCCGCTGCAAACGCTTTTTGTGCTTTTATTAACTGAATGTTCACGTGTTCGTTGTAGTTCAGCTTAAAATCTAAATGTACCCCTAAATAGCGGACCACCTTTTTGTGCGGAATTGTAATGTTTCTGTCTTTGCTGTCCTGTAGGTGAAATAGTCTTGCGTTTGTACGTACGTCTTGGTTTGCGTCGGATTTCATTGATATGTATGGTCTGAATAGAATCGTCTCGCATTTATTGGTGTTTATTTTTAGTTTCCATGTGTGGAAGTAATCTTGTATTTTGTCGAATAAGTCTTGTAGTTTTGTTTTTATAATTGATGGTTTGTTGTCGATGTAGTATATGAGTAAGTCGTCTGCGTAGGCTATCGCAGCTTTTTGGTGGTCGCTGTTCAGGTTGTACATTGTCAGCAGGTCACTTATATATAGGCTAAACAGGAAGGGGGAGTTTACGGCCCCCTGTTGTAAATCGTCCCAGACTGTGAAAGTTTTGGATGAGGTGTTATTACCTTCCGTTACTTGGAATTGCTTATTGTGGACCATACTCCAGGTCATTTTTATAATGTGCGAGGGGAAATTCTTTTTCATTAGTTTAAAGAAAAGACCGTCCAGCCAGACTGTGTCAAAGGCCTTTTCAAGGTCTATGAATAGTGGGTATCCTAGCCACTAGACCATACCGGAGATGGAATCACTCTTTCTTTTAATTGTATAAATATTTAAATATTGTTGCATTATTCGGTCAGACTAGTTTTTCGATTTTTATTACTTTGTCTAAAATAGCATGACGAAGATATCGTATTGTTTATCGTGCAAGAGATGAAGCATTTATTGTTGGTAGATGGTACAGCAACAATTTATTTTTAACAATAATGTTTCATTATAGTTTTGGGCACGTTAAAAATAGTATTCTTTATTATTCTTGCGAAATAGAAATAAAATTCTTCTACTAGTCTCGTTTTCCAATGTGTAAAATTTATTGCTGGATCAGGAACGTTATAAAAAAACAGCTGCAAAAATCATGATATTTTTATCAATCTATATTAGCATCCTATGAGAATAGGATAGTGTAATAAAACAATAAAAAAAAAGAAATTCCGGTACCGGGAATCGAACCCGAGCCTCCTGGGTGAAAGCCAGGTATCCTAGCCACTAGACCATACCGGATTCTGGTTTATGAGGTCTTTGTAGTCGTTATGTGAATCGTACCTACTCCATATGAGCCGAAACAAAATTTTTCCGGTACCGGGAATCGAACCCGAGCCTCCTGGGTGAAAGCCAGGTATCCTAGCCACTAGACCATACCGGAGATGGTATAGTGGAGAAGTTTTTCCTCTTTTCATAGTCAAATTCTGCAATTTTGCTAGATCGCATAACTAATTCAAAATTAGTTAAAAAAATATTGTAAACTAAACAAATTTTTTGAAAAAATTGTTGGTAATATGAACAGATTTAATTTTATTCATATAAAAATTATTTCAAAAATCTGAAGCTGGGGTCTTTGAGACCGCACATTACCTTGCGAAGGTTAATATTCGCAAATTAAGCATATTAAACCTAGTGTTAAAAAGCTCCAAGACCTTGACACTGCGGGCGTCACTGGAAGAGTGATCGCTCAGGTAAACTCTAATCCTAAGGACGCCTTGTTGCCAGCGTGTTCGCTACCTGCACCTTTGGGTGTTCTGAATTTCCCTGGATTCACTCTCGACGTTCCCTTATTTGATATTTTTTACAAAATTGTCCGCCAAAAATCGCACGGTAGAAAACCTGTTCTCTCTCTAAAAAAAAAACAGATAAAATCGTTGTGTCAATCTTTAGTATTTTGTCTGCGATTCTAATTGCAATCTCTTCCAAATTTTTTTACGTAACTTCTAACTTCTCAAATATATCCAAGTGGTGTGGTCCGACGATAAAGAGGTTATTGTGGCTGGAAGGGCGTTGAAGTATTAATGCGTGGCACTGTTTCTGGAAAATGTCAGTTGACTTTTCATGAGAGAACAACCCCGCCGTATCACTGAATGGCACTCGACGCGCCGTAGACCCTCGCCTAGTGAAAGGGGACACGTGATTTATGGATCGGTTCCCAAAGCGCAAGGGATTTAACCGCTATATCCTGCCAGACCCGCTTCCAGGCTAAACGCTGCAAATTTGTGGGTTTTACGTAATTCGTTAACCGCTCTAAATTTATTATTAGTCGTCGGCTGAATGCCGACCGACCTACTTCTACCACCACATTTTTAGTGGCCATCAAATTAAAATTATATGTGCCCAAGAATTTGTTAAAATAAAGAAGACAAAAACAGCATCGATAACAAACATATTACAAATGATAAAAATTAGCTAAAGGCATCCGGAAACAAAAAAAATCAAATTAAAATTATATGTGCCCCAGAATTCATTAAAATAATAATATCACAAATGTTAAAAATAAGCGATGGACATCCGGATACAAAAACTTCATTCGTTAAAATAAAGAAGACAACAACAGTAGTGATAACGAATATATTACGAATGCTAAAAATAAGCAAAGAACATCCCGATATACTAAAGAAAAGAAAACAAAATAATTTCCGGTACCGGGAATCGAACCCGAGCCTCCTGGGTGAAAGCCAGGTATCCTAGCCACTAGACCATACCGGATGTTGTTATTCCACGTCTTTTATGCCATAGACTTTTTATGAATTTTTCAACATGAAATAGTAAATATTTTATAACGTTCCATGTGATGTAATGTTCCATAAATGCAGTGGCGGCTCAAGTCAAGCGGAGGCCCCAAGTGGTAAAAATTTTGGGGACCTCAAACTCAAGTTAGAGATAAAAGTTCCAAAAAAACTCTAGTAAACTTGTAAAAAAATGGATGCTGCGAAATTTCTCCCTTACTGTAATTATTCGCTTGTTACAAAATATAACTATTTTCTTTTGTACCAACAGCTAGATTTTAATTAGTTTCAATTAATTTATTAACAGGCTGGCAGCTGCGGACGTATAGTCGTGATAATGCTGACTGGACAACGAGTGGAAGTGACTTGTGATCCTCACAAGGTTACAGCCGGTGATCTGTTCCAGGTGAGTTATTTAACTGCTAGCACTCGAGTGACGACTCTGAGGCGCCACTATAAATTGCTGTAGGGTCATTCCATGCCAAATCGATCACATTTTGCAGGCACCATCGTCGATTTTGTTCTAAATGAAATATGTTGTAGTCTATGTGGAATTAGGGGGGGTTTAAGTCATCATTTCACCTGTTTCGAATTTTTTTCGAAATGGCAGGCCTTTAAAGTTTTAAATTTTTGCCCATTTTGGCAAAAACGGGCCTCACTTACGAATTTTTATCTCGGAAACTGTTTGATTGATTGAAAAATTGATTTTTCGTATAAGGTAGAAAACAATGGATCAATTTTTGAAGATGAAAATTGATGAGGAGAGTCGAGGTTCAATTGAAAGCACGAATCGACGGGAGTTTTCGATGGCGAGTGTCGCTCGACGATAAGGGATCCAATTTGCTGAACAATTATCTTTGAATGATACGTGAATACGCACGCGAAAGAGTTCAAAGGACGATGTGATTCATAAAAATTGATAAAGTAAAATGTCTAGCAGAACTGATGCTTCTTCAACTAATTATCGCGTTGACCTATTTCAAGTTCACTTGGATACGATTAGAACGAAATTTCGTAATAAACCGATAAGTCGTATCTATTTCGAAATCCGTTCTACGATTAGGTGAATGGATATCCGGAATTATAGTACGAATTACAAGGAGGGTTGCCAACTTTTTGCGAGACACAATTCCGGGACACATTGCCCAAAACACAATATTCTGAGAAACCACTTAAAATAACCTACTTTTCCGTGGAATTTTTTTCACGTACAAAAATATATGTAGAAAATAATAAGACAGTTTCAATTCCGGGTTAATTCCGGCCAAGCCGAGTCGGTTGGCAAGCCTGACTACAAGACGCGGCCGGTTATTCACGAGACCACAAATTCCGGCGTGAACTCAAGAGAAATTCTGGCGTTCTGCCGAGATTAATTGTTGCGTACGACAAATCCACAAACCATGAGTTATGCGACATCAACGATTATCGTATGCGCGGCGAAACATGCGTCCATCATTATGAAATATCGCCGATTCGTTGCGAATATAATTTTAGAATTTGCCAGGTGTAGCTTTCTTTGTTTCTTCAGACGATTTATTGAAAAAGGGTGACACTTTTTGTTGACATGTCTGTAAGATCAAAACAATTTTTAAGATATCGAAAACTCCTTTGCGATTCTTTTATAGGTCAATAAAGACTAGAGCATATTCAAATTTGAACAAAATCCGAAACAGTAGTCCAAAAAGTAGGGCCGGATTAAGCCCCGTAACAGAAGTAGCAAATGCTACGGGCCCCGCGCTTCTGGGGGCCCCGCGTCATACAATCAGGGGCCCCACACGGGCGCTACATTTGCACACGAGCGGCCCTGATACAAAGCCTGGGGTCTCGTCATAACATTTGCTACGGGATCCGCGCTGGCTTAATCCGGCTCTGCCAAAAAGTGTGGCCCAGTAAGGTAAGGCCCGCTCTCAGTGCGACCGACCTGCCCTCAATTTGAGTCTTGGCACCAAAATGACCACCTTTTGCTCGCAGAGTACGATCACAAACACCGATTGCTCGGAGCAGGTTGGCTCCTTAATTCTGTGGCCAGGGGATCCCCCGATGTCTTCCACCCTGCGAGACTGATTGCAAAATGTACAACCTCACAAATGATTGCAGGCCATCGTGCAAGCGGAAAGCCTGGACGAGAACTTCACTCTCGGCTTAGCCGTGCTATTGGCGGGTGATTTTGCAATTTTACCACCGGAAACAAAATTGAATAAAGTCGCACCACCGGGATGGCTAAGCAGTGGCAAGAGTAAGGGTCTTCTGGGACTGCCGACTAGTTTCATGCTGTACTTGAGGCTCAGGTTCTTTCTGCCTTCTCTTCGTGGAATAAGGTACAAATAAAACTCTGCAGCGTATTATTTCCCACCGAACAATCAAGCCTGCAAATAGACGGCAGTGCTTGTTCCACATATTATAATCATATCATAAAATAAACTGGAGCAGCGTTGTTTGGATTGTTCACACGCCAATAAATTGTGGGTTATTCGCGCAGGAGTTGGATATCAAAACATCTATTGTATCTGCAAATACGACGGTGTATATTGGAGCAACAGCTGGTGTGCCCGTGTTCCGAGTTAATTAATCTAACTGGATTGGCACTCCAGGCCGAGTTCGGGAATTACAACGTGAACGTGAGTAAATGGAAAAACGACTGTTTTCATGGACGCGTGCTTTACAATGTTCGAAATCAATGCCTTAGCTTTGATTATTAAGAGAGATGAAGCCCGAACTTGAAAAAAGTTAGGTTAGGTTAGCTTACAAGTGATGCGTTTTGTAAAATACTCAGCTCTTGAATATGACCATATTAAACATCATGAAAATCTTGGTTTCACCACAATGCATCTACTCAAGGGTTACAATCAGTGGCGCGTTACCCTATGGGCAACTTGGGCAAATGCCCGAGGCCCCAAGCAAAACACCGAACACAAACCAAGACCCAAGATTCAAATTCTACATTTTTTTCATAAGTTCATTTAATTGGGGTTAGGGGCTCCGAAATTCTACTTTGCCCAAGGCCCCAGCTAGTTATAACGCGCTACTGGTTACAATAGACTCTACATCTAATGGAGACTCGAATAGATTCTAATCTAACATTGCGTCGTGCATTTTTCCGTAGGAACACGGCTGCGGCGATTACTTCCTGTTGGAGCACTACATCCCGGAGTCATTGATCCTCAACACGGACCAACGCCAATCGCAGATCAACAGCGGAGAGACGGACACCCTCCGAGCTCGCCTCCACCAAGCTCACCGAGACAGACGGGGTCTGGACTCAAACAAAGCTGAGGAGATGTTCATCGCTCACGCACAGACGCTGGCAGATTACGGGTCTCATTACTACATCGCCACCGTCGACTCGAAGGAGCTTGAGAAGGTGATGGCTCAGCAACGGAAGAGGACCGCCAGCAAGGATCGAAGTAAGTCGGACGGATTGCACGACGGCACGGAGAACATGTACGGTCAAGACAGACCTCCGGAGTATCCTGTCCGCGGGCGGATTGAGATCGCGCGATTGGGATCCTGCGAGAATCTCCCGAAGATCCCGTACAACGGGGACGAGATGAAGCCGCCGGCTCTGACGAAAAGCGCGACCTCGAACGACATCTACGGAGGCCAGAAGATCTCGAAGAATCGCGTCGAAGCCTGCAACAACAACAACAGCAACGTGAATAATAACAACAACGCGAATCACAAGATCGACAAGAGGGAGAAGAGCAAGAAGAAAACGGAGAGCAACGTCTGGCTGGCGATCCACGCGCAAGGCTTGAAGCTGTTCGAGCGAGGAGGCGTGCCCAGAGAGAGGATCGAGCTGGCTCAGTTTCAGTGGAAAGACATTCAAACGTTGAGCTACAGCAAGAACTGCCTGGTCGTTTACAGCAAGGTCAACGGGAAGCGGTGCAAGTTCAAACTCAGAATGGACCATCGGAAGTAAGTCCCGCTTCATTAACTGTGTTCAGTAGGAAACGAAGTTATTAGAACACTGGGTTCTCATATTGGGAATGCAATAGCGCAAGACGACGTCGAGCTTAAAAGTATTTTTATGTTCCAGAAGCTACTTCGCCTTCAAGCTTACCTCCCTGCATCACCAATTCTTCCTGAGGTTACGTTCCGAGTTCACCTCGCTTCAAGGACTTGCGAAAGGTGTGTATCAACGCAATGCAAGTCGATGACACAGTTAGAATTATATTATAATAATTAGACTGCGGATCTTTATGCAAAATAAAAAATGTTTGCATTGATTGGAAGACACGGGAGTGAAATAAAAATTTCTTTCTTCTTTTAATTATCTTATTAAGCTGCAACCAATACGCTGATGTCTTTAAACCTTTTTAATATGTCCACTGCTTTAAATTGTGCTTACCCACATTTTTGTCATAAATAAATACGGTCGCGTTTACAGAGTTCGGAGTTCCCACGACGCTGGAAACGAAAGCCTCGCCGTCGAAAGCGAAGTCTCACGACAGTAAGACGAAGATTGCGATAGCGAACACCGTGAAGAACGCTCAATTGAGGATGAGTTACCCGATGCAGCTCGAGGAGTATCAAAACAAGGAGAACGAGAACCCCGAGAAGGATACGAACACGGTGTCGAAGCCTAAAGATCCTCTTCGCGAGCCCGGCTCCTACTCTTTCGAAGAGGACGCTCTTTACGCGCAAGTGAACGTTCGATTAGAGCCGGAGGGCGAGTCCCGTGACACGGAAGACGAATCCGAGCGAAGTCTGACGACCTCGAATGAACCCTGCTCGTTGGACGCGAAGGGGATGAAAGCCAACGGGCAACTGTACAGCTGTCCTCGGATAGAATTGGGAGCGGAAACCGAGTGCGGATATTCCTTACCTAAAATCATGTCGTCGAACAACGTCGATCAGATAGAAAACCCTGCTAATCCCGAGGAGCTGTACGCGGCTATAAACAAGGTCGGGATCAATCGGAAAGTGGACTTTCCGGTTCCAGATGAGGTATGGGACGTGAACGATGTGAAGAAGTCGCTACACAAGGTGCGTAGAATTAGTAAAAGTTCATAACACCCGCCCTTATAGTTCTAAATCGTAGTTTGGAGCGCTGCGGGTGCTCGTCAGAGTTACCCAATAGATAATGCAGATTGAAACACGTGTGAGTCAATACAGTAGGATTGTTCCCCTTCATATGACGCACTATTTTCGTGTAATTCTATGAATTTTATCTGGAAATGAATGGATGTGCGTTTGTAGATGAAGACCTCGAGCTTACCGAATTACGGAACATCGAAGCAACCGGGTGGTTACCGTACACCGAGTTTACCACGGCGTCTGGGGGTGAAAATGGGAACGCGAGCCATCTACAACAGCCTCGTGCAGAAGGACACCGCTCTTACCGACGACATGGAGTCGCTCTCCTTGAAATCAGACGCGGAGTCATCGATCCAATCGTTATCCGGCCGGTCTACAGAGTCCCCCTTACCGGAAGCATATGTGCTCAGTCAGTAACAGCTGATTTTACGATCTGTTAAAACGCTGTTGCAAATTGTCACGGTGTCTAACGTGCGATTTCGGTGTGTTGCAGATGCGGACATCCGCACGGACGACGAAACGTTCCACGTTACCGAGGACGAGTCGATGTCCGCGTCCTTGGCCGCTCGCCTCGAAGAATTATCCTTCGCCGAGGAGCGGATCCTGCAGACGATTAAACTGGAAAGGGGTCACGGTGGCAGCATAGGACTGCAGGTGACGGAGGGTAACGACGGCGGCGTTTACGTTCAAGCGGTATCGGTGGGTGGTTCGGCGGACATGGCAGGGAACGTGAACAAAGGTACGTTTCCTGGAGTATTCTTCCACGCGGCATTCGCGCTAATTCAATGAAATTTATCGGCGACAGGCGACCGTATCGTGGCCATTAACGGGCAGAATTTATTGCACTTGCGGTACGACGAGGCTCTGAAGATGCTGCAGAGCTCGTCGGACACGATCGAGCTGGTACTCTCGCAAGCCAGCTCCCGCAAGAACGCTATCTCCAGGCAGAACCACGAACAGAACGTAGCTGAAAATAATTATTTAAAGTGAGTAACGCAGCTTGTATTTTTAATGAGACGCGTGTTGAAACGAATCACGATCTTATACATGAACGGATGATTGAGGATATGATCAATCTCTAATGTATACTTACTTACGATTACAATTATTTATTTATTTACGTAATGTTTTAAATAAACATGACCGCACTCCTTGGGACTCGAGTCTTTTCTGTAAATGTTACTCATGCTCATCAAATTGCGAGAAAGAGTGTTAGAGATTAGACACAGATTAATGTTATCGTTTGCGATTTAAGCGTAGTTGAAAATTTTGATGTGCCAGGCGAGCAGGCTCTCGGTATCCTCGATGAAAGCGTATCTGCTGATCTTCCGGCTGAAGGTTGTCCACGTATTGATTTCAGTGACATCAGATTCGACGTGTCCTCGGAAGCAGATACGTCAAGTGTGACGAACAAATGGCTCGTGCAGAGAACCACCGATGGTGCGTCGGTCCAAAACACTTCGAGCGCGTACAGCAGTGCCGCATCCAGCGCAATGGGCAATCACAATGCAAACAGCGTATACATGAGCGATCTCGTCGACAACAACGCACTTAAGTCCGCCAGTATATTGCTTAATATAGAGGACTTCGACGTCAGTAGAACGAGCCGCCAAGTCTTTATATAGTCAGTCAGATGCTTAATTGCAGGTACTTATCGTTAAGCCTACCGGAAAGTTCTCTCCAAATTGTAGATTCGCGTTTCTCCTGGTATAATTATGATTGTGTGTTTTGTTTTAAATATTGCGATCAAAATCGTGGGGTCTTTTATGCATAATAACCGCGGGAGAATATTGTTAAGGCCATTATGTCCATTATGTCGAACGTGGCTGCATCGTTCACGTAACCTAATCGAATTGTTCTTATCCATTTAGCGGGCGAAGCCTTGCTCAGAGTTCGGAGCAGCACCATTCGTTACTTCCCTCTATTTTCCAATTTAATGCGAGTGGCCACGTTAAACTTTCGCCCTTAATTAGATCTGTAAAATGCCTGCGTACATAAAGCATCGGTAAAATTTTGCTCTCCCATTTTATGAAGCATCAACTTCCGAGTTGGTGCAATTTTCAGGGAAGCAAAAATAACAGCGAGTTGGTATTTTAAAAATATAGCCAAAAATCAGTATTAAAAGTCGTGTTCTTGCTAAGTAATCAAGGAATATATAAAAAATCGATATTGCTTATTCTTTGAGAACTTTTACGGAGCGTAATTTGCATAGGTGAAGTTAGCGGCTGCGTCGGAGATTACATTTCGAGATGTCATTGATTTTAACGTTCCACGCGGGTCTTCCTTCATTCAGTAGGAAATTTAAACTTGCTCGCGTTACTGAATCACTGCTATTGACCGCGTGTCGGGGAGGGGTTGAGGGCTCTGTCATTTGTAGAGAATCACCTTTAGTATCCCTCGGACGGTCTAACGCCCGTGACAGTCTCGCGTTTCCGCGTCTCGAATCATTTTTAAACTCACTCGCCGCCTGCTACAGCTACCTCTCCGCCATGCACAAATGTAATTATTACAACATTCTTCGTTTTTATGTAAATCGAACAGTGGTGATTCAATCAATTTAACGTCGCAGTGGAATGGAACGTTAATACAGTTGGGAAATATAGTGATTTTTGGCCGTGAAGGATCGATTCGCGTTATTTGTTTGAATTATTTTCGCCCCGAAGAAGTCGTTTTAAAATGATGTAAAGAAATGATCGACCACTGATTATTGCAGGCGCAGAATCAGCAAGCACACCGCCAGTCCCGCCGCGGCGCAAAAAGCGCAAAGCGAAATTCGCCGGAACCGTGAAACCTCCTGAAGGAACGTCACCGACCAGTATGAGGAAGCTTGAGAGAAAACGTCTGGCTCCACCGCCGCCGCCGCCGCCGCCTCCGCGAGCGACTCGAAGAGTTAAGCCCCATGTCGTTAAGCGTCACCGGGACGAGGAGGAAGAAGAAGCGATTTCGAACGGTCGGTCAGTAGAAAGGTCGGGGGAAACTTTGAACAGCCTAAGTCCCGCAGTAAGGGAGGCTGTCAAGCCTTTATCCCGACAGTTCGAAGACACCGACTTGATACCGACTAAGGGAACGAGCAACGGCACAAGCGACGAAGACGGGAACGACGCCCGGAATGCGGCCGCTTCGAACGAGCGCGCGTTTCCTTTGTTCGAGACCTTGTCGAGACAGGAGCCGGACAAGTATCCGCCGCTGCTGTTCACTCTGCACGACTTCCAGAACGTGATGGCCAACAGCCTGCCGCGCGAAGAGGACTCTCGGACCGGGGCGATCGTCCAGCTGGTCAGCTCCATCCGCGAATCCTTCCACGAGTCCTTCGAGCACTCGTTGGACGACGAAGAGAGCGACATGTGCTTCCGCGTCACCACGACCAACCTGCCGTTCGAGAAGTGCCTGAACAGGTGGGGCACCACCTTCGCGGACAACCTCATCGACGATCCCAATTGCTTCGTCTTCGAGGACTACATCGACAGAAGCAGCAAGCTAAACATCCGACGATCGACTGGTCCGATGTGCTACGGCGACTTCGAGGATCCACCAGCCGTTCCGCGATTGACCAAAGTCAGATTCGTCATCCAATCACCGAGTTCCTCCACTCCGGACCATGATCTCAGCGAGGACGGAGACGCTGCGGACAATAGTTTGGAGAACGTCGGGCCTCTCGCGGATCAGGAAGCTGCCGACACACCTACCGTACAGCTGACGGAAATTTTGGACAGCGGGGAACTCGAAGAGGTCGGACACGTTGAAGAATGTCGGCAGAGCTCTGGCGACTCCGACGAGTTCGGTGACGTACCTTTCAACACGGTTTTGGAGACCCGCAACGACGCTGACGAGTTCCCGTTCGAGTACACCTGTACTTCCATAGATTTAGCCGACCGAGGGTCGTCCGATGAGAGCGACGATGCTGGTGCTCTTCCGAAGGATTCTCTTCGTGGCTCGACTTCTGTGGAGTTGCAGGATCAATCCTCTGACCCTAGTTACTCGGTTAATGCGTTGAAGTGCGCAGAGTCTCCATCCGCGGGTGCTTCTGCGTTAGATAAGCTTGAAGAGACCTGGCGGAGGGGGGCTGTCAACGATGACAGAACGGCGTCGGACGCGCCGATTGATCTTATTCGACGTACCGAAGAATGTAGAGTCAGCCAGGATAAAATAGAACATCGGAACCAATCTTATTCATCCGAAGGACTCTTCGAGGATGCTAGCAGTAATTTTAGAAGTACCGAGGCCACGGTTTCGAGCAAAGCCTTGGAAGGCGTCGGGGCCAGTGAAGAAAAATTGACAATAAACCAAACAATAATTGATAATGATCATACGTCGGTAACGAACGACGTGGGCAGATGCGATTCGTTCTCGAACAGTATAGAAATCAGTGCGAACGAGAAGGCATTATCTGTTGAAAATCAAGATGACGAGAGAGTAAGCACCGAGTCCTCGAACAAATCGTGTCAGGAGTACAAGCGGAAGATTTTTGTCAGCGAATCTCTGCGGAACATGGTAGTTCCCAATGACTTCTCGTCGAATGACTCCGAAGAGGACGGTCATATTCCCGAAGCGGAAGATATAGAAGCCATCACCACATCTTTGAACAAGCTCGACGGTTCTCTCGAAGAATTGCACGCGACGAGCGCTGAAGAAATCGAGCAAGATACCCCGCGTTCTCAAACCGATTCCACGAGCGACGAACCTGTCAGGCGGGTGGTTAGCGTGCCGGTTAGCATCCGGAGGAACTCGTTCTTAGAAAATATGCTCTGCGAGGACGAGGCTGAGACTTGGACCGGGGCGACCAGCTGCACGATCGTGGCTGCTCATCCGAAATCATCCTCGTCGGTGATAAACGAGGAGCCGATCGAGGAGGAAAGCAAAGCAGTCTGCCAGCTAGTTGATTCGATAAAGACGGGCATGGTGATCCATAAAGCGTTGTCGAAGTTCAAGGAGAACCCGAGGAAGATCGAGGTTCCGGTTGCCAGGCCGAGATCGCCAATGATCATCCAGCCAGCCAAGAAGCATGCTGGCGAGGCGAAGTGCGACGTGCTGAACGAGTTGCTCTCGAATTTCAGCAACATTAGATTGAAACCGGTAAACAATGAGAAACATGGCGGCAGCGACGGCATCTCGCAAGTGAACGAGAGCAAGGAATTTTCTTCTCCAGCTACCAGCTACGCTCGCGATAACCAAATTCCAACGAAGTCTTCGCGCACCCCCAGAGAGATGGAAATATCGGAGGAATCGTCGGAGAAGCCTGAAAGATTCAGCTTCACAGCATCTGCGAGCGAGTTCGGATCTCCAGCGAGCCTCTGTAGGAACACGGAAGTCGTAAAGGTGGACGTGCACAGATCGGAGCTAGGGGACGACGAGGATAACGACTGGAGAGCGTCGAAGAGCACGCTCGAAACTCGGAGAGTGTACGCCGAGAGGAGGGACAGGAGCGTGGAAAGCTGCGCGGTACCTGTACAGGTGGCAGGCTGCAGCGAAAAGACTGACGCAAAGGATCGCAATGAGGAGGGGCTCGATGACTGCGTGCCGGACGACGCCGGCCCGGTCGGCGAACAGTTAGATTTAAGCAGGAGAACGGGTAGCGGCGCCAGAAGTGCCATAGCTAGGAGGATTCCTCAACCCCATTGTAATAATAATGACAATAACAGGGCCGTAACACCCGTAGCTGTAAGTGACGACCAATCCCGCGACACTGTAACAATAACCCCCGGTAGAGTTAGAAGCTTCGTTAAGTACTACGAGATTCGGCGCGAGGCAACGACCGACAACGATTCTAAAACTAACGATAGAGATAAACTAGATAGAGATCAAATGCCGGGACACCGGTCGGTGACCAGCATCCGCAGGGGCCTGGAGGCGAAGGCGATCGGAGCCGAGTCCTCCGAATCCCGGAAGGACGCGTTCCACGTATCGATCTCGGATGGCGGAGTCGAGTCGACCGGGACAAAAGGCGGGTCCGCAATTACAGAGATGTCCACGGTCGAGGAGAAAAATTGGTGTCGACCGAACGATCCCGGTGTCGGGGAGGATCCGGAATCGAAGCAAGAGGAAGACACGCTGCGAACGTCTCCCGGCGGTTCGACCACGCATCCCGGTAAGGTTAAAAGGAAGAAGTCTGTGAAGTTCCAAGGTGGACACACTGTGATCGGTGCGAAATGTTCTCAAGATGATGGTCCCGTGGGGAGCTCCGCGATCCAACTCACGAAATCACCGAGAAAGAGGAAGGCTCCCGGCAGACCGATGCCAGCTGAGAATCCCTCGCGTGGAGCTTCCGTAACCGTCGAGAGGAAGGAATGGCTGGACACCGACGCCTGGGTTTTCGACAAACGAGACATTGCTGCACAGGTGAGTGATCCATTTTGGCTGCTATCGATCGAACGTCCCAGTCTTTGGCGAAGGATATCGAACTTCGACGGAATCCTTGTAACAAATAATATTAGTCGAGGCATCGAAACCGGGGTGTGATCATACTAAATAAGAATTTGTTTTAAACTCTGTCGCAGATACAAGCCGCAGCGGAACGCGGGGAATGTTCAGGTATTGACAGCTTCGTTCCAAATCCAGATACCCCTCGCCTCGTATTTTATTGTACTGTATAGTTAAACGTAGCCTCTACAAGCTGTTGTCGTTGTTTCCTCGAATCTCCGCGAGATTTAACCGCGGCGTTCCGTAGCGTCGGTGTGTCGTTAGTTCTCCGAGCTTTTATTCGAAGCTTCAACCCAAGAACAGATTTTCTAGTGATTCGCGAGATCGACCTTGAATTCGATTCGATCGGTGCATTGGTTCAAGCGTTTCACTGACTGGGTCACCGAAAAACGAGGGACAATTCGATGAATTAATCTAACCGTCTGAACAATCAAGACAATAATTTATTAACAACCGATAGTGTC
The DNA here is from genome assembly GCA_963966675.1 of Lasioglossum calceatum. Classification (NCBI taxonomy): domain Eukaryota; kingdom Metazoa; phylum Arthropoda; class Insecta; order Hymenoptera; family Halictidae; genus Lasioglossum; species Lasioglossum calceatum. The sequence continues at coordinate 7,031,580 of OZ016539.1, read as the reverse complement.
GCCAGAATCAGTGTCGCCAGAAAGTGCCGAAACCAGCACTCGAGGGGAATACAAGTACCCCCTCTCTGATGACCAGCGTGGAGGGGGTACATCATCTCACCGCGATTCCCCTCATCTGGCGACACTGTGCATAATTCGTGTAGCTCAGGTCCGGGCAACTTCCCCGCTGTCACTTCCCCCACTACTTCGCATTGCCCCCACCGTGCTCTCCCTCACGTGACTCCTAGTCTCCCCACCCTCCTCCTACACTCCGGAGCAGGACCCAGGAGTGGGGAGGATCCAAGATTAGTTGCCCAAGCCTGGCGTAACTAGAATCGTAATCGCTGCTGCACACGTTTTAGCAATCCGTGCAAAATGTTTCGTTTTTGAATCAAAGTTACGAGCGATGTTCGTTGATCGGTGAAAATTACAGTTGCCAGTTTGCTCTCGGAGAAACAGATTTTTCGGTCAAGTGCATCAACCATGAGCACTATTTATTCGATCCAGTCTGTTCGTTTCCATGGCGATCTCCGTAATTTCTTGCGCCATCTTGTCCGACTTATTTTACGTATTTCTGGATAATGGGGCTCAGCTGGATTTATTATCCCCTCGACGAGCATGAGCGCAACGAAAACAAGAAACGTTGCAATTTGTGGCTCTGTTCGAATCGGTTTCCTTGGGAAATGAACACATAGAGAATATATGATTCATACAAAGTATACTTGCATAGATTTCATATAAAACTAGTAAATATTAGAAACAATTTTTGTATCTTTTTTTTAAATATGTTTCATTCGATTTGTTAATATGAAATAGAATCTGATTAGATTTTTTATTCCTGTCGAACGATTTGTTTGATCTTTCGTCTTCTATTTCGACTATTTGTAAGATATTTTTAATGAATTGACAAAAATGATTATTTAATCATCTATAATCATTGACTATATATTTTATATTGATTTTACTAAGTTATATTTGTTAGTATGTATTTTACAGTAGTTGTGTCCGTCTTTGGGTTGTGTATAAAATTGTTAATTTTACTTTGAATTAGTACACAGAATATATTTGATTTTTTGCGTTTATAGATAATTTACTGTACAATAGATAGATAGATACCTCGTAGGACCCTCGTCTCGTCTCGTTGTCTGAAACAGATTGTTCCGATACTTTCCCGCCAATATCACTGCCCGAAAAAAACATGGCCAATATCTTATCACTGACACACGATTCCTGCGGAAGAGCTCACAAAAGTACTTAAAAATCGAATCACACATTTTTTACAATCGTTGTAATTTATCCGATGCATCCAGGGGACAATAACATTCTTAAAAAAAAATGTTTCTCTCGTCTCGCGTGCTAAGAATCTGTTCTTTCGTTCGCTTGCTCGTTTATTACAGTTAGTTTTGGTTTCGTGACGTACGCGCCGAGCAGAGCTGGGTAAAATAGTACATTTATTTTAACCCTCGCAATGCGAGGTCTAAATTTTTAAAAGAATTTCATATAAATAGCCTCGTTTTTAATAAATTTGGGATAAAGAATAACACAAGATAAAAAGTAAACAAACGGATTTAATTTCATTCATATAAAAATTCTTTTCAAAAATCTGAAGCTGGGGTCTCTGAGAGCCCACATTACCTTGCGAAGGTTCTACAACTTTCAAAATAAATTATTTTCTTTGATGCAATCAGTTTTTTAAAAATAGCATTTTATTCGAAGGACGTGAAAAATATTTCGGAACTTTTTATCTGGAAATATTTTATTTTAAATATTTTCACATCGTTCCATGGAAATATTTTATTTTAAATATTTTCACATCGTTCCATGGAAATATTTTATTTTAAATATTCTCACATCGTTTGATGGCAATATTTCATTTTAAATATTTTCACATCGTTCCATGGAAATATTTTATTTTAAATATTCTCACATCGTTTGATGGCAATATTTCATTTTAAATATTTTCACATCGTTTGATGGAAATATTTCATTTTAAATATTTTCACATCGTTTGATGGAAATATTTCATTTTAAATATTCTCACATCGTTTGATGGCAATATTTCATTTTAAATATTTTCACATCGTTTGATGGAAATATTTCATTTTAAATATTTTCACATCGTTAGATGGAAATATTTTATTTTAAATATTTTCATATCGTTTCATGGAAATATTTTATTTCACGATCCAGGTTCTTAAAACACAAATATTTTATTTCGTGGCTCAGTTTGGCAAAATAAAAATATTTTGCTTACGAAATTGTCGTGTTTGAAACACTATTTTTCCCAGCCAACTAAAATCAGAAATGTCAAGTGCTATTTGGAAATATTTATTTCGCTGAATATATCGCCGACCTCTGCAGCCGCGTACCGTCAAAACAGAATCGCGTACGGCGAACAGCTTTTAGCTCTGTTATTGTCGCAACCATCCTAGAGGGACTTTCTATAGGAGGAACATTGTTTTTCAGCGACGTAACATAATCGCAAAATAATTCGCTCGCGCGTGTCCCTGTTGTCTGTGTGCATATTCGAATTATCACGTATAAAACAGGGAGCCATATTTACGTGGCTGAGTAGCGGCAAAATAATATACTTGTTGCACTGTTGCGTTATGCATTCGTGTTTCGGATCGATTTAATGCATATTAAATAGAGTGTGTCGCGAAAAAGTACTCCCATTTTGATATCCGTGGATGGAGGTTAATTCGATCGTGCGTGATTGATTGATCGGCCAGGCGGCCGTATAGTGACCGAACTATATGACGTGCGAATGATTAATTCGATCAGTGTTTACCTTAGATCACCACCAACAACAAAATGCAATAATCCGATAATACAAATATTTGCTGTTGAAAATTCCGGGAAAGTCCATTACAAAAAGGAACACGAACCGATCAAAATGAAAGTACTTTTTGAAGAGTGGACACGCGGTAGGTGATATACAGCATGTCCCAAAAATGTTGTACTTGAAAAGCATTCCCGAAGTAATTCGAAGTAATTTTTTCCTTTACGAAAATCGTCTACGCAGCTTTGTTACGGAGTTATTCAAGAAAAACATGCACCAATCAGAGCGCGGCTACAGCGCCCGAGTTCTGCCTTGGCCAATGGCAACGCCACGCTCAGCGGAACCAGCTGCGCTCCGATTGGTCCGCGTTTTTCGTTAATAACTCCCTGACAAAGCCGCGTAGAACATTTTTGCAAAGAAAAAAGTTGCTCGAAACGCTCTCAACAAGGTTTTCCGACAATTTTGGGACACCCTGTAGAGGTTATCTTTTCGTTCTTGAAGCGTGCAATTCGTCAGCCAAATGAGACTTAACGCGGTGTGATTATGCAATTGTTTTATTTTCCTCTGTTGATTTATTCTAAGTACGATGACGATTTCGAAGCGAGTGCGTTACTGTATACCGTATACGACGTAGGAGGAAGTTAATGATAAATATGAGAGTAATAATGTCGTTGACACCTAGGATACGTAAACGAGATGCTTCTCACGACTTATTGTTAGTATTACGGTAAATCCTCTGTAGTCGCAAAAGCCTTGGGGAGGTTCGTTTGCAAAGTTCGTGGACAGACACTATTTTTTTGAGCTTCGAAGGCCGAGCCGAACGTAGAGAAGGACAGCGCGTGTAAAGAGAGCGCCTGTATCTTTCTTTCCCATACGCTGCCCTTCCTTGCGCCCGAAACTTTCATCGTCAATTAAATCACTAAATACAGTTGCAATTATATCGTGTTTGGTCTTATTTTAATAAGAAAAATGCCATAATTATATTGATGAAAGTTTTATTAACAAATAAGTAATAATAAAAAAGTTTTTATATTGGTATTGCATTGCGAGGACGCGCAGGCCTTTGAACTGTCCGCGTCGCATTAGTAGTGGTTCACACCGATATACTCGAGCCGAGATCAGATTACTACAGTGGCGAGGATATTATTTTTGCGTTTATCGTGTACGGCCTTTTTGCGACTACAGAGGATTTACTGTGCCGTTTGAGAGTCGAGACATTCTGCGTTTCCGAAAGGTAATAAAATTTTCTTACCGATCAGAATTCTCCAGCGCCCGAAATTCCATGCGAGCAACATTTCCACCGCGAACGCTTACATAAAACATTTTTCTCCCGGTGATCTCCCTCCAGAGATTTCTCTGGCAGTGCTCTGACCGCGTTTCCGAGGGAACTAATAATCTGACCGTAATGCACTGCTAGAGATGTCATTTCCGATCAAAGTTTTCCGATCGTAATTCCGATCGTAATTCCGATAGCCCCGATACGCTTTGCAAGGCAAATTTCGTTTTCGGTCGTGCTCGTATTAATCTATAATCGACGCGGATCAAACGGCAAGGAACAAAATGTACTCCCTGGATTTCTGTTCGCCGAGGAAAATTAACAGATTTTAATTAAACGCGACGCTAGCGCAGTAGAACTACAGCGATGCTCAGCTTGCTTGTGTCGTTCTGTAGAGCTATTTTAATCAGGGACCAAAAATAACAGTTATTCTAAAATTTTCTGCGATAAAAATCATTAATAGAAAGTTGATTATTATTGAAATTTAAGATTATGTACACAAAATATAAAGAAAAATATTCGAAGAACAAAATGATTGAAAATATTGTGTGTATGTGTGATTTTTATACTTTTTGGTTACATATAACAGTTATAAGTGTTCAAAAAATTGAATTCTCTGTTAATAAAAAACTGTTTCGATTGCTCAAAGCAGCTATCCATGAGAGAAATTCATTTTGATCGCTCATAACAGTTATCTATGAGAGACATTTATTTCGATAACTCGTAACAGTTATCAATGAGAGAAATTTATTTCTATAGCTCATAACAGTTATCGATGAGAGAAATTTATTTCGATCGCTCATAACAGTTATCGATGGTCGAATTTCTTTTCACTTGTTCATAATAATTATTGATGAGAAAATTCATTTTGTTGCTTATTTAATTATTGAGTTGTCTACTCATTTTCGAATGGAGCAAGTCTGTGAAATTCATTGAGAAGGTTTCCTACAACAAGATAAATCAACAGACCACAAGAACAACAGAAAATCTGTTTGTTTGTCACATTAAATTTTGATTGCAGCAATTAACTTTACGAATAAAAAATTTATGAAATAATTGATTGTCTACCATTTGAAAGTTGTACTATTTAACAATAACTATTACAAATTTCCTTCATCAATAACTGTTATGAGCGACCGAAATAAACTTCTCCCTTCGCTAACTGTTATGAGCGATCGAAATCATTTTCTCTTATCGATAACTGTTATGAGCGATCGAAATAAATTTCTCTAATTGATAACTGTTATAAGTGATCGAAATGAACTTTTCTCATTGATAACTGTTATGAGCGATCGAAATAAATTTCTCTCATTGATAACTGTTATACGTGATCGAAATGAATTTCTCTCATCGACAACTGTTATGAGCGACCGAAATAAACTTCTCTCTTCGATAACTGTTACGAGCGATCGGAATAAATTTTTCTCGTTAATAACTGTTACAAGTGATCGAAATGAATTTCTCACAACGATAACATTTATCAACAAGAGAAAAAATTTTCGGTTGCTTACCATCCTTATATTTAACCAATACGATTTTATTCGATGAAATACTCGTGATTCTATGACTTTTTTCTTTTTGGTTATAACAGTTATGGTCCCTGATTTTAATCATAATGTTTTCACATCAGTATTGTCACATTTCCGAGCGAGGAATTTTGGGTTCAGGTAACTGCAAACATTCCGGCGGTCTCGACTCTCCGACTATTATATACACACAGTTAGAGTCATTCGTGTTTGCACTGTGTGCAGACATTAAATGGAGGACTTAAATTTAATCTGTGAATATAATTTACATTCGATCTATCCATTTACCTTGATCTATTTATATTTAACCAAGCCTGCTTTTTGGCCGAAGGGAGAAATTCAATTTAATATGTATTTTATCGAAATTGTTTAACAGTTTGAATTTGCTCCTTCCCATGAATTTTTTAATTTTTAATTTTTGAAGTCCGACGACAAAAGAATTCACCGAGGGAATAATGGATTCCTTTTGTCTCTCCGCATTCGTCGCGGAGGCAAATGAATTTAACTGTGTCTATATGTCTATAGAGATACATATGTATATGTAATATACTTGTACAAGATGAATGTGAGTATTATTACACGATAATTGTTCTGTAAAACGCAATGTGACTTATCCCCCTCCATTCCCGTACACCCCCTGTACGTTGTACGACCTTTTATAACGTTAATTTACATAGCTAGATAGCGAGAAAAGGCACAGGAAGCCTGAGTTGTGCGAGATAAATCGCATTTGGTAAGGGTGTTACGTGTAGCAGCGCACTTTCAGCCACACGTTGAAAAACCAGTAAAACGCGATACAGCGGATTCACCTCGCAGCGTTGCTTTCCACTAATTCTGTCCGGGGGATACACTTCTCTTTCTGGATTAAACGAGAGAACGTACGATTATTCATATCAATCGTCCGTAAACAGACATCTGATATTTCGAGAAGCTTTGTTCGTCGAAAGAATCCCAGCTTGAAATGAAAGGTGCTCCCTTCATTACGCTCGCGATACTCCATTATTTGCGGTAGATTCATTCAAAGCTTCTTTTTTTTAGACCAGTGCCATTATTTCGCTTCATTCTTTCCCCAAGCCCATTCAATGCATTCGCGTATTGTGCCACGGTGTCGTCCTTAAACAATTTTCGTGGTTATAATTACGGTAACAGAATTTGCCAACCTAATTATGACTTTTAAAAATTTTCAAATGATGCTAGAGTGTAAAATTCGACGGAATTTAGTACAATTTTTATTTATTTTTGATCTGAAAAGATTACAATCACAGAAAAGAAGATCCGTTTGAATTACATTTTCTTAAAATTCGTCTACAAATATTGCAAACTTCATAAACATCCGTAATCTACTCATCCCTGGTTAGATGGTTTTACTGTATTACTCCCACTGTCCTATAATAATAGTAGCAAAATTGGCAAAGCCTTCAATCAAAATCAACGTTTCATGACATCTGTCATTTGTTTTGACACATCTTTCAATTTTTAGGTTAACCTAATTATTACGAATTGTAACTATTTTTCTAATTTCATCCGCTGATCGAAATTGTTTGGCTGCTCTTTACCTTACCGGACTCAAAATTTGTGGCTTTCTTCTATAAATTATTATGTATTTGGTATGTAATCCAGTAGATTTGTATCCAGGGTGGCTACAGATCGAAGTTTCCATCCTGTAGGATGAATGGTTCAGAAGTTATGGTCGCTTGAAGTTGAGCAATCTGCAGTGCTTTTGATAAGTAAGGGCGCCGCCATATTGGTTTGTAGTGACGGTCGCGCGCCGCTTATCGAGCAGAATAATTAATTAGTTGGTTGGCGATTAGGTCATGGAGGGGGGCAAGAACAACAAACCAATATGGCGACGCCCTTACCTGTCAAAAACACTGAAAAATGCTCAACTTTAAGCAACCATAACTTCTGAACCATTGATCCTACAGGATCCAAACTTCGATCTGCTGCCACTCGGGATTCAAATCTACTGGATTACATACCAAATACATCATAATTTTTAGGGGATAGGCGCAAATTTTGAGTCCGGTAAAGTAAAGTTGACCCAATTGTTTTATTTCAGTTGTACAAGTAAAATAAAAAAAAGAACAAGTTATGCTGGAAGCAATGAAGAACGATGGTTCCAATAATTTCAAGCTCACGCATATGTATTGAAAAATCCAAAAACTATCTAAACACTCAAAATAAAAATTAGGAATAATATTTTTCATTTATTGTTTAATGTAATCTAGTTTTTCAATAATAAAGGTTGCGTTCTGTATTTATTTTCTTTCGCAATTATTATTATGGTACAAATTAAATTCATCAACTGCTACTATTATTATGGGACAGATGGAGTATTTTGCATCGCGTTTATTATATTGCAGGTTGATCAGTGATATAGTTCCGTGGGTTAAATGAGCAGCGAATGGACGAAAATATATTAATTAGTAACGCAAGAAAGCTCGCGCAGGGAATCCACTGTATCCTTGCCTGTATTTATCACGGACGCTTGAAGGATCGCAGAAAAGAATAAAAGTTTAGACGAATTTACCTGATGACATAGTTCGGTTATATTTAGGTTATATTCAGGTTGAAAGCAACCTCCTCCGTATGTTTTTAGACGTGATTACTGTTTTGTAACATTTAGAAGAGAGTATACAGAGATGTTGTTTGAGCGTAACATGAACGCCTCGTAATATGCAATAGAATCACACGCGGCTCTTGCGGATAGTTAACATTTATGTTCATCCATCGAGATATATAAATGTTCTCCTGCAATACATTGTACGTTTATATTTCCGCTAAATGCTGAATAAATTATTATTTTCTATGCTGTAAACATATACTTCCTGCTTCACTCGACTCGCGTACTTCGAGCAACGGGAATTCTGGGAAGACAGATTCTTGCAGGGTTGCCACCTACTTGGGTTTTATTGGAAAAATCTCCGAGTTGTAGAAAAACTGAGATAATAATATCGTTTTTCAAATTTTTTAGTGTTCATTCTGCAACATCTAAATATTACTTTAAAAATAAATAATTTTTACGTGTGACACTCCGTTATTTACACTCGTGGACAAAATGATAAGGCACCATTGTACACACACAAAATTTCATATACAGGGTGTCCCAGCTAACTTGACCACCTTGAATATCTTCGTTGTTTTTAAAGATACGTCAAATGTCTGAAATTTTTGTTTTTATGTAATTTTTTTTAGAGATATGAAGGTCACCTTCATTTTTTTGAATGGAATGTCCTATTTTTTATGCCATAGATCGATAGAGTAGCAAATTCTGAGTATAAAAGTGTTGACTTGGTTGGAATTGTGAAAAACAATAGTAAAAATTGATTTTTACGACTTCTTTAGCTGGGCGAATTAATTCAGTTTGATCAACTTGTATGAGTTACATACGCTCCGAAAAGTTCATTGAAATTGGTGAATTGGTTTACGAGTTATAAACGATCAAAAGTGATAAAAATTGCAATTTTTCAAAATTTTTGGCTTTTCACCACTTCTGATCGTTTATAACTCGTAAACCAATGAACCAATTTCAATGAAATTTTCGGAGCGTATGTAATTTATCATATACAAGTTGACCAAACACATCTTGTAAATTAAAAAAATTTTTTGAATCAATTTTTACTAATTCTTTTAAATTTTTTATATGTCACATATTTACTAAACTGATTCTTGTAGCCTTACAGAGAAATTCATTTGGTCCATTCATAAAAAAGTTATTCTGATTTAAAGTGTGTGTGATCAGTTTTGCTCCTAACTGTATATATACGAATGAATGTTTATTGCTAAAAACCTTGAGGTGTCTTATCATTTTGACCACCAGTGCATTTACATGGTGGTGAGCCTGGTCTCACGTCGGGATCATGATTACCAGATTTATGTTTACATCGTTTCTGTTTACGAGAACTTGCTAGGTCTTCTTCTTTTCCCAGAGTCAAGCTTCCCCGTTGCGGAATCGCTGTAGATGAGTAACGAGAGGATTTATGTCAGAGTCGACATTTTTGGCAATTACGTACCTCCATCCTGACTCACCTTGTGCATAAATGTTGCGTAAATGGGACGTCTATTAACGGCCACTGCTATCGATTAAACGACACTTTCGGTGTATAATTCTTCCTAAATTTAGGGAGGGAGTCATTGCAACCGGGTCTTCTATCAATATACCTTGATCGAGTATACTTCGACTAAAATAATCAATAGATACCTTCGCGGATTTCAGGAAGAATCGAAATTGAAATTTTGGAACACGTACAACGCGCGGAAAGACCAAAAAATGGGATTACTGGCTCCGTGAAAATTTCGTTACGTGGATTTGACACGGCATAAAATTGGCTAACAACTAAAATTGGGCACACGGTTGCATGCGAACGGTTTTGCGTGGTCAAAAGTTGAGGTGAAAATACAAAACATGAATAACAAGGGTTCTCTTAACACATTACCGACCGGTGATTATTGCATAATTTTGAAAAATCTACGGTACATGACTTTTTAATGGCACCTCGAATAACAACAGCAATTTTCATCGTGAACTAACAAATCATCCTCAATAACGTCACCCAATAGTTTCATTTGAGATTGCAATGTAAAAGATAATTTCTGTGCTTTCTTTTGGTACAGCAGAATTATTGAAAATCCTAGCACTCGAGTGGTGACTCTGAGGCGGCACTAAATTACTGTACCATTATTGAACACACATATGGTATACATACACACAAAAGAGGCATACATCCGACCGTGAAACCTCCATGCGGTATGTCTTGGGTAATGCTAACGCCGGCAGTACAGTGTATTCAGGGATGTCAGACAGCCGCTGTACGTGGAACGGTAATTTCTGCGAATTACTAACTGCAAACACAGCTGCCATAGGTAAAAAATTGTCGCAGCGAGTTCACGAGGTGCTCAATCGAATCGGTAGAATCTCTGCTTCGATCTGACTTTCGGATCGTGGTATTGCGATCATTTCTCGCCAAGATATAGAAAAATGGAAATTGTGTATCGAAATTTTAATGAAATTGAAAAACCAAAAGAAGTGCCTTGAAGAGAAAGAAACGCTCTTTCCAGGGCCGTCTTAAGATATTCGGCGCCCGTGGGCTACTAAAAATAATGCGCCCCTCTTCATAAGAAAATACACGGGATGGCTAGCGGGAGCGGGGTGACCAACAAAGTTATACATAAGTGTCAGAACTAGAAAAAGTCAATTTATTACCATTACACTATAAAAGAACATAAAATTTATACAAAATTGCCGCCCCCAAAAGGCTTGCGCCACGGGGCTTAGCACATTTAGCCCTGTGGTTAAGGTGGCCCTGGCTCTTTCTATTGCTTTTTCGCACAAGATTCTACGATAATTTTTTCGCTTTCTGGTGCCAGTTAAAGTTAAAAAGCCAACATTTACTTCAATGTTGAATAACCCGAATAAAAAAAATCGCACGATAATCAACAACCACACATTTTACACAGGAAAGATAGCCCTTCCAGATGATATTAACGCGATTTATCAAAAAAATTTGTTTCTGCCCGTGTGATGTTACAAAGTTGCACAAAATTTTTGTTAACCGTCAATGTTGTCTTTATCTCGCTATAACTTTGTAAAAAACCAACATAGTGAAAATTTGAAACAAAGCATCTGAAACTAGAGGTTTCACGCTTTCAAACCATTGTTTAAAGATATCGATACAGCAATTTTGGCCGGAGTTATGATCATGTAAACTGGTAGCAATTTTTCGGGTGTATTAGTTACAATTTGCTTCAGAATGAAAAGATAACGTAGAAATGTAAATATTAACCCTTTGGTTACCCTGGACGAGATATCTCGCGCCCCGATACTTCCTGGTAAACGTCTTTCGCTAGATATCTCGCGCCCCGATACTTCCCGATAAACGCTTTTGACGAGATATCTCGCACCGCGATGCTTCCGGATAAACGCTTTCGACGAGATATCTCGCCATCTAGCACCAATATTTTGACACTATAGACAAATATATTTTATACATAACTATATTCTGATTTGTAACAGGAAGAAATGAATGAAATCTTTATCTCGGGTAAAATGACCGAATAAAACAGAAAATATTTCGTCTATAATGTGAAACCACTGGTGCTAGATGGCGAGATATCTCGCCAAAAGCATTTCTCGGGGAGTATCGGGGCGCGAGATATCTCGTCAAAAGCGTTTATCGGGAACTATCGGGGCGCGAGATATCTCGTCAAAAGCGTTTATCGGGAAGTATCGGGGCGCGAGATATCTCGCGAAAGGCGTTTATCGGGAAGTATCGGGGCGCGAGATATCTCGTCAAAAGCGTTTATAGGGAAGTATCGGTGCGCGAGATATCTCGTCAAAAGCATTTATCGGGAACTATCGGGGCGCGAGATATCTCGTCAAAAGCGTTTATCGGGAAGTATCGGGGCGCGAGATATCTCGTCGAAAGCATTTATCGGGAACTATCGGGGCGCGAGATATCTCGTCAAAAGCGTTTATCGGGAAGTACCGGGGCGCGAGATATCTCGCGAAAGGCGTTTATCGGGAACTATCGGGGCGCGAGATATCTCGTCAAAAGCGTTTATCGGGAAGTATCGGGGCGCGAGATATCTCGCGAATGGCGTTTATCGGGAAGTATCAGGGCGTGAGATATCTCGTCAAAAGCATTTATCGGGAACTATCGGGGCGCGAGATTTCTCGTCAAAAGCATTTATCGGGAACTATCGGGGCGCGAGATATCTCGTCAAAAGCGTTCATCGGGAACTATCGGTGCGCGAGATATCTTGTCAAAAGCGTTTATCGGGAAGTATCGGGGCGCGAGATATCTCGCGAAAGGCGTTTATCGGGAAATTTCGGGGCGCGAGATATCTCGTCCAGGGTAACCAAAGGGTTAAAATTGCTAGCTCGATGTTTCTCGAAAACGGACTTATGACGCTTTCAAAATAAACGTCTCAAATATTCTACCTCGGAAGATATGTTGAATTTTCGATTTAAAACAGCTGCGAGTGCAAAGGGTTAATAGGCTTCCGGGAGATAAAGTTTTAAGTTAACACCACGTACGATAAAATTTACTCTGTAATAATCCGGACAGCGGTGGCCAATAAAAATCGGCGTTCAACGGCGCAATGTTCCACCGAAAGGCAAAAGGCGACGATGCGATAAACTGCGTGTTGCATCTCCGTACGAAGAGCCAAATACACGCGCGTGTACCCGTGCACGTATATCGTCCGGTGGTTTACCGTGATCGAATGTAAACAAATTCTCAATGGGCCATTGATCCACGATGGCTACGGCGCGGCTTTGTCTTGGCAAACAATGTCGCGAGGCTCGAATGCATGGGACACCTCTAGCACAGTCTAGATTGTCTAGATCCTCGCGTCAAGTCTCTCTCTCGCGCGCCCGCGTTATACATCGTCGGAAACTTCTAATGAAACCGTTGATAAAACTTGCCACGAAACTTCCAGCCATCCGAGTTAAACACTTGCCATTAATGATGCAAATCATTTAAGCGACGTGAAGCCACGCTTCTGAAATTAGCTATTCTTAAGCTGCGACTCTGCTACGTGCGAGTCGATCCATTAACTGCAATTTAACCATCACGTTATTCCCCGGGGGTCCGCGAAACAATTTTGACGTTAACAGATGTTTTGCTAAAATGAAAAAAAGTCATACAAATCATTTTCCTGTTCAAAATATTTCATGTTCCAAATTAAGTCTCAAGAACTAGGTAAAATGCCTAGGGTTGGGATGGGGTCCGCAAAATAATGTTGTCCAAGTGGGGGGCCCCGAACTACATGAGTTTAAGAACCACTGGGCTATGCAATTCTATTGCGTTACATAATAAGGAGACTGAAGGATTGGTCCAAGAAAATTAGCTAAAAAAAGTCCTTTTTTTAGTTTAAGGACGTGTGGAAAAAATACATTTGCGTACCCCCCCCCCCCCAAGAGGGTTGTGTGGGACTCGGTGGAAACAGGTCATCGGTTTCCCCAATAACCACTGAAAAAAACCACACGTCCAGGACGTAAGCCCTTCTCTCCCTCAACTTCGGACTCGCTGGAGGACCAGACGGGGCCCATCTTTTCGCATTTCTCCCGTCTGGTTTATTATGCGAGCTGGCTCCACTCACGTTCCTGTCGAATATAGCTAAAGAAAGTTCTATATTGTAAACTACATGACCGGTGATGCGAGCGAGCGGTGGCAGCCGAAAGAAAGATGGCCGACCACAGCGACGAAGGCAGGATGAATTTCCAGCAATCTTTGGGGCCTCATCGAACGGTATGAATATTTCAATTGGATTTGGGTCATACTTGTCTCCATTATACTGTAGAATTGTTATCACGCTCTGGCTAAGATCAAGTGTTGCTGTTACGCACGAGACTCTTGACCAGTAGAGTCAGATAGCTACCCAAATGGACGCCATTATCTCTCCCCCTTTTCCCCTTCCACTATCCCATTCCAGCACCATGAGCCACTCCAACCAGTGTCGCCAGATTGACGCCCAAACGGATGCCATGTATTTACTCTCCTCCTTTCCCCTTCCACCATCCCATTTCAGCACCATCTCCAACGCCCCCCGGTAAGATCGTAGACCAGACCTGGGCGACAGTGGCTCGAAAAACACATGGTGCTGCTTTTCCCCTTCGCCTGCTCGGCAAGGCAGTCCCCACCGCGTCCACTCCGACTCTCCCTTCAGCACGACGCCCACGATGCTGCACCGGCAGGTTACTCACCACTACTACGTAAACATGTACACGCACATAAGGCCAGTGAAGCCAGACTAGGGGAGTCACGGTGAAATGATGTAGCCCCCTCTCTGATGACGGGGAATGAGTGTGGCGAATAGGAGACACGTTGCACGGACCGTGGAGTGTGCGCGTGCGCACGGTGCTGGAATGGAATAGTGGAAGGGGAAAGTAGGGGAGTACGGGAGCTCCGATTCAACCTCAATCTGGCGACACTGCATAAGACCCTGCCGGTGCAGCATCGCGGGGCTCGTGCTGAAGGGAGAGTCGGAGTGGACGCGGTGGGGACTGCCTTAGACCAGGTCTGCTGTAGACCACGGTGACCGTGTCGTCAGTGGCGCAGCCAGGAGGGGGGGCCAAGCCCCACCCCCCAAGAAAAAAATGTTTACCTTCCAAAATTAAAAACCGCGGAATAGCCCTGGGTACCGTTGCCCGATATTTTGGCTAAAATAAAAGAAAAAAGATCATCACGCGAAACCTACGGCTGGGTTCAACTCGCCCCCCCCCCCCAACATTACATCCTGGGCGCGCCACTGCGTATGGTAGACTGGTCTGTTCATCAGAGAGAGAGCAGGCCTGGGCACGGGTGGGACTCCTTCAACGCCTGCTTCCCCCACCAAGCTTCCTTTCAGTGGCGCTCCTCGCGGTTTCGATGCACGAGGCCTGCGCACTGCTTGCGACGGACGAAGTGCGTCCTTCCTGCATAGTAACGGCGGATGCTGGTGGGGGACACTGGGCGCTACGGTGGGGACGGTCTTGTCTCAATTGAGACAAAGATGCCCAGGCCTGAGAGAGAGGGTAAACTGTATTCCCCTCGATTTCCCCGTTCTGGCTGCACTGCTCTCGACCAGCTTGCTGGATCGGGATCGAGCTGGATGCGGTTAGAACGAATAGCTGATGGAAGTTAAAGCCGAGGATCAACTTGGAAAACGAAGCTGTGTATGCTAAAGAGCAGACTATTGTGCATCAATTAGTCTTCCGGGTGGATCCTCGGCTTAATCGCGAGACCTATCAGCTCGACGACCCATCGCTAGCCGTCGCTGTAGCTATCTCTGACGGAGGTTAGGAGCCTGGCAGTTAGTCGAGCGTGCGTTTACCTGGCGGATGGGCAGGGCAAACATATGGGACCGTCAGAGAGCGGATGATATTCGTGACACAATCCACGTGCCAGCATTCCTGCATCCTAG
Organism: Lasioglossum calceatum; assembly: GCA_963966675.1. Lineage (NCBI taxonomy): Eukaryota > Metazoa > Arthropoda > Insecta > Hymenoptera > Halictidae > Lasioglossum > Lasioglossum calceatum. The sequence continues at coordinate 7,016,111 of OZ016539.1, read as the reverse complement.
CCGTTGGATCCCGCGGGATTTATTTTCGGATCGGTATGACGCCACCGTGGGTTTACACGGTGGCGGGCAAGCAGCCGCCAAGAAGCCTTCAGTGAATCCGTGGCTGGCTTGCAGCGCGTCCCACGATCGCAATGCCGCACACCTCGGAGGATCGATCGATCGATCAAACGTTCGGTTCGCGATACGGGTCGCAAACTGTGTTTGCGTAGTCGGAATTCAGAGGTGCGTCTCGTTCGGCTGCCAGTCGACTCTCTCCTTCTCTCCGAGAGCCACGACCAACCATGCCGCGTTCTACCGTGACGTTCATCCGTACGGGTTACGTTGACGTCGCCGACACAAGTCTCGACAAGAGCGTCTTCATCGACGCTAACTAACCGAGAACGAATTCGGTGAACAATGGGACGATTCTCTTCTAAACGATCGCGATCAGCAAACCGCAGAGCTTTGTGCACTCGAGATTAACGTGCTCCCCGCGATTAGGATCCTCTAGATTTCATCCTGGTTCTCCAGAAATGAAAGTACATCATCGAGATCCGTCGTGGAAGGTGGCTATCGTTAAGGTCGATTCATACACATGCGATCCGAACATCCGAGAAAATATTCCAACCCAGGTTTAAGTGACACCGTCCGCAACCGAGAAAGTCTGAGCGACTTCATTCCGATACTTTTCTTCGAGACTGAGAACATAGGCATAGGCATCTCCTGAGGTGTAGAGGGGAGTAAAAGATTCTCGAAACCCCTGAGTTAGGGTACCAAATGACACGATCTTCGGCACTTGGCCTTTGTTCGAGCATCTCGACCCTTCTCAAGTTGTCTAGAACTTCGTATCGCGCGTGTGTGAGCGCCGAAAACCAGCATGCGATATCTCAGACAAGTGTATGAATCGACCTTTACCCTTGGTTCGTCGACAACCCATTTCACCGACACTGTTTTCATCGACACGATTTGACCGACAGCAACTTTCATCGACACGGTCAAATCGTCGACAAATGTCTTCATCGGCACGGTTTGACCGACACTATGTCTTCATCGACACGGTTTGACCGACACTATGTTTTCATCGACACGGTCGAATCGTAGTCATATGTTTTCATCGACAGTCCGTGTATTTAACGCTGTGTTTGAGTTCATTATTCGTATCGCTTTAATTTCATTACTTGATATTTGTGTAATTATTGTACAATTTTGTTAGGTTTTGTGGTCTATATATGTACATTCGTAGCATTCGTTCTGTTTGTTCACATTTTTTTATATGTATTTGCACAATTATGTTTGAGATTAAATGAAATATTATGATTTTTTATTAATTTGTGTGTACCTATTAATAGAGTTTGCTTGTTTGAAGAAATTCTGATTAATAAAGTAGCAATAGAAACTTTGATCTGAATAACAATGCTTAGTAATTCTCTTTATTATTTATTATACAAGCAACTAAATGCGTCGAGAACATAACAATGATAATAACGATTAATCTACATTAGCAAATACGCGAATTTGGTGTCAGTAGAAATGAGTGAACTCAAACTTGTCGCTAAAGACGGACTGTCGATGAAAACATACAACTACGATTTGGCCGTGTCGATGAAGACATTTGTCGGTCAAACCGTGTCGATGAAGACATAGTGACGGTCAAACCGTGTCGATGAAGACATTTGTCGGTCAAACCGTGTCGATGAAAACATTTGTCGACGATTTGACCGTTTCGATGAAGACATTTGTCGGTCAAACCGTGTCGATGAAAACATTTGTCGACGATTTGACCGTGTCGATGAAGACATTTGTCGACGATTTGACCGTGTCGATGAAAACATAGTGTCGACGAAAGTTACGGTCGGTCAAACCGTGTCGATGAAGACAGTGTCGGTGAAATGGGTTGTCGACGAACCAAGGGTAACCCGGTGGCTACGCAGGCCGAGACTCGTGTAAACATCCGCTGAGAATTGCGATTCGACCCGAATCACAGACACTTCGGCGTGTAAACAAACTGTTGAACGTTCGCAGCATGTTTTAGCAAGCCGCACATGCTACCACCGTTAGAATATTTTTCCTTGGACGCGTGCAACAATCTTTTTCGAAACAGGATACCGAGTCCCATTAGTCATCCCCAAAGGAATTTCACAGTGCAGCCGTCGCGACGTCAGAGTTGACATAAGAAAAATGAAAGTCGTGGATAAATAGTTATTCCTGGGCGCAAATATCCCGGCACTTTTTGTAAAAGACAACTCGGGACGTATTGTTCCCCGCCGGCTATGAATGGGTTAAAGTTTTAAGCACCTATTCAGAACTGTTAACTTTGATGGGGTCGTATTCTTATTTTAGATGGGAACAATCTCATTAGTTCTCGCTATTTCTACTCGTGCACAGAGTCGTGCGCAGCCTGTCCCCATTTATCTCGAAGCATTCTTGAATCTTCTGAAGATGCACGAACAAGTTTCAAGCCAATGTCGTACTATCGGGAAGCCATTACTACCTTGCCAAATGGATGTATATTTTTATTTGCGTGTCGCACCTAAAGCTGTCCCTGGACGTTCAATAATATTGTCAATACGCCCATCAATAATATTGACGAGGCGCATTGGAAGGGCATATTGACCGTTTAGAAGGGGTCACCTTGAATATCTTTGTTGTTTTTAAGGATACGTCAAATGTCTGAAGGACAAAGTTGAATGGTAAAATGGGGCACATACGATACCAAACAAATGTTTGTTTTTATGTCATTTTTTTCGAGATATGAAGGTCACCTTCATTTTTTTCAATGGAATGTCCTATTTTTTATACCACAGATCGATAGAGTAGCAAACTCTGAGTACAAAAGTGTTGACCTTCATATGTCCTAAACCCAATAGCTAACGAGATATTATCCAAAGAAAAAAGAAAATTGTTTCGATAATATCTCGTTAACTATTAGGTTTAGGACATATGAAGGTCAACACTTTTGTACTCAGAATTGGCTACTCTATCGATCTATGTTATAAAAAATAGGACATTCCATTAAAAAAATGAAGGTGACCTTCATATCTCTAAACAAAATTACATAAGAACAAAAATTCTTTTGGTATCGTATGAGCCCCATTTTACCATTCAACTTTGTCCTGCAGACATTTGACGTATCTTTGAAAACAACAAAAATATTCAAGGTGGTAAAGTTAGGTGAAATACCCTGTGTTGAAGCATATTGATAGAAATTTTGATTGAAGCGCATTGACGTTTAGGATGTTTATTGTCAATATTTCGTCTGTCTCACTAGACGGTGATCGCCACCTCGTCAAAAATGCGTCACAGCGTGTATTCGCCGTATTGATAGCCAGATTGACGAGATTATTCAAGAGTAGTGTCGGGAGCTTCCATATTATTGTCAACCTACATTGACAATATTATTGAACGTCCAGGGGCCCCTTAACACTCGGATTAATGGAGAACTTTCGGTGAAAATTGCATCGTTGTTGTAAATTAATTCATCGGTACTCTCGGGTGCGTATGGCAGCCAGTATTTTTTTTTCGTTTCGGAGGCCCTCGAAGCTCTATGTCTTCCGAGATATTTTGAGATGCGTGCATACGGATACAGTCGCTCACGGGACGGCCGCGTTCCTGTCCGATCGAAACCGGGACAAGTCGGAGTTTCGTGATTTGTGATCCCATGGCGGAGAACTTGGTCAAACCTCGCGGGAATGTCATTCTTTTTCAGGAACAGTTCCCTTGCATTATTGATCGTTTACTCTCCGACCGTGTTTTCCAGCTTTTCCGCGACTTCCGATCGGTCCGATATTATTAGCTGTGCAAATCATTTTCCCCCCTTTTTCCAAATTTAATTTACGTCTCAAAGCGATCACCCTCATTCTCTATAACCTTTTCCCACCTTTTTTCGGGGCGGTGGGGGAATGCATTTATACACACCCATTTTTTTATTGCGTCGTATTCTACTCATCAGCAGGAGAACAAGTGCAAAAGGAACTGTGGGTCAAAACTCGAGCGTTCTCTTGAAAAATTACGATAAAATTTTTTCGTTACCTAACTAATTGAGTTAACACTAAATCTACTGACCACTGACAACGATTAAAATGTTTTACGTTACAAAAATGACGAGGCTCTATTTATTTAGATTGTGTGCAATTTTTATGGCGATATCTGCTTGGATAAACAAATTTATCGAATCAATTTTCATGGAGGCAACTTCATAATTTCAATAACTGAAATGAAAAATACAAAGGTTCCAGATTTTTTGTGTTTTACAATTATTGAAATAAAAACCGTGATTTTATAAGAAATGATTGCATAGAGTATACAGTTAGGAGCAAAACTGATCACACACACTTTAAATCAGAATAACTTTTTTATGAATGGACCAAACGCCTTCAGTTTCTCTGTGAAGCTAGATGAATTAGTTTAGCAGATGACGTCTAAAAAATATGTTGAAAAAGTTCATTTCACGGGAATTCTACATGCTTCCACATATTAATGTATCTTCTCTTCCCACCTACTGATTTCCAAGAAAATTTTCAATTTTGCGCCGCCTCCGAAAAGATTGTATTGTATTTAAGTTCGTGTGTATTGGAATATACTTTTTAGTGCATTTTTTAAGTGCGTTTTTCCGAAGTAGGTTTAATTTTTTTTATACAATTTTTTTATTTCACACTTTTTAGTGGAACGAGCAGAATTTGTAGAACACTATAGTTTTCGGTCTTATTGGTTATTTGCGACAAAAACCGCAAAGAATGAAAAAATGCAAAATTTGTTTTCAAGGGACCAATCGGGAGACCTACCCTACAAAATGCAGAAGGTTTCGTCCTGATTGGTCCATCCATCTCGGAGTAATCGGTGGACATACATAGAAAAAAAAAGTCACATACAGATCGAATTGAGTAACCTCCTCCATTTTCGAAGTCGGTTAAAAAAGGCAAGTACAGATCGAATTGAGTAACCTCCTCCTTTTTCGAAGTCGGTTAAAATAATTTATATCTCCTAAACGCATAGGCTTCCTTAAAAAAAATTTTTAAATATTGCATTGTCATCCAGTTCTGAGCTACGTTTAAAATTTCAAGTCTCTAGCTCATCGGGAAGTTAGTTTAAATTCAATTGCAAAATTTGTACCAAACAGACAAACAGAAAGACAGACAAGAAAGCGAGCTAATTAAAACGTGGTAAAAAAGGGGAACGAACTGATTCGCACACCTAACAATTCCCGAAACAATTTTTTTATGGACTCCGTTGTGACAGCTGAAGTCTTCTTAAAAAATTCATCCGACGTCCAACCATGAAGAAATCTGGGCTCGCCACCGAGTATATTTTCGCGCGCATTCCTCCATCGGATGTTCGGAGGTGCATCATCGAATGTATCTTTTTCGGGCGCAGAGGGATCGGGGCGGCTGGCAATATTTCGTATTCCGCGTGCACCAGCGGCGAACTAGAGACTCGCACGTAAATTCGCGAGGAGTAACCGCGAAAACACACGAGCAGGTTAGCGAGACGGCGTTTCGGAAGCATTCCAAAGTCGAACTCCCTCGATCCTGACAAGCTGCCAAACGTCTGAGGTCACGTTACGTAAACGATGTAATATTCATTCGATTCCGTCGAAGAATGATTCTCGATCTAGTCTGTCGTGCAGTGGTATCTCGCGGATCGGTTAGGCGCGGCATGGTTGAACGGTTCTTGTGTTTGATTGACAGGACCGACAGAAAGAACTTCCAGAAGGATACACGTTCCCAAGTACGGTTAATATTTTCTAGTGCGACGAATATCGGTGGCTGGTGTGGTGAAGTGATTGTTGAAATATTTAGGAGGAAGGTCTGTATCGAAACTAGTTCAGAAGAGCGAGGAGATCGATGCTGAATGTCTCCGACGTGCGACTAGACTCTCGAAAGAGGATCGACCGAGCAGAGTATCGTCCATACATGTTTCCAAGTAACGATATTATTTTCTAGAGCGGCAAAATATCGGTGTAGTGAAGTGGTCGTCCAAATGCTGAGGGACAAGATCCGTATCCAAGCTAGGTAGTTTGGAATACCGCGAGGAAGATGAAGAACGTCTACCCGACCATCGCAGCGACCACGTGCGCCGCAGAAGACGAGGAGTCGAGCGAGGCTACGGAGCCAGTGATCAGGCTGAAGTTGGACAAGCCTTTAAACTGGGAGTGGGAACTAACCACGTCAGCGGATACGGTTCCGGTGATCCAGTTGCTGGACAAGAATGGCCGTCTGCTGGTGGAGACGACCGGCAGAACCGCGCAAAGGGCTCGGGGATCGTTCCGGGAGGGTCTCAAGTCGTACGAGGAGTTTCCAGCGGGAGGACAATCCACTGAGAAGACTCCCACAGCCTCGTCGTCGTTCTCGTCCCCCTCGGTCTCGAACTCGCCGGTTCCCGTGCAGGGTAACCGGAACATCGACGGATTCAGCACGAAGTTCGGCAGCTGCGACTTCGGCTACAGGCCCCGCAAGTCGAAGAGCGACGTCGCCGTGAAGGAGAGAGAGAACAGAGGGAAGAAGAGACACTCCGGCGGGCCGGACCTGACGCAGACGGTTGCGCCGCGTAGCGAACAAGGGAAGACAATGGGGAAGAGGTACTCGCTCGGCGACTACCTTCGCCAGCAGATTATAGACGATCTGAGGACGAGGAGCACGTTCGGCAAGTGTCCGGAGGAGATCGCGCAGGCGAGGTGCAAGAAGATGAAGGCGTACCTGAGGACGCAGAGCGAGGACCTGCCGCGATTGTTCCACGTGGAGGAGGAGGAGGCCGGGGAGAGGACAGAGTCGACGGTTGACGAGGAGGAGGCTAGGGACCGGAGGATCGAGGACGGTTTGAAGCGTCTCCGGGAAGCGATCGGAGAGGAGGATCGGGACGAGGGACCTAGCGTTCGGAGAAGCGAAACGGAGCCTGTGGGGTTTGAAAGTAGCATCAGGAACGAGGAATTGAGGAAGGTGAAGGCGTTCTTGCAGAGGAAGCTACAGCAGAAGATGGATCAGGAGCGGTCGGCTGGCTCGAGCAAGTGCGAGGGTGTTCAAGAAGCCGGGAACGCGATCCGAAAGAGGTATTCGGATTACAGGCAGAGCGAGAAGCCGAGGGGTTATCGGGCGCGGAAGGTGCGCAGCGAGACGAACATCATCAGGTTCGAAGCCAACCCGGAGACCCCTCAAAGCGACAAGCAGACATCGAGTAGGCAGCCGGAGCGGGAGAGATCCAGATCGCGGAACGGGAGGGCGCGTTGCGAGGATCCGATGAGACAAAGAGTTTGCCAGCGGTCGATAAGCGACGCCGTGCTAAACGCCGCGGAGGCGAATCACCGGGCGAAAGTTCAAGCAAGAGAATCGTCGGGCTCGGAGAAGAGGAAGCTTTACCGCAAGACGAAGAGCGACGTTCTGTTCGGCCGGGCGGGGAGCAGTCTGGACTCCGAGCAGGATTTGGAGAACCCTCCGAGACGCATCCGGAGCCAGGACAACGTGGACGAGTCCTGGCGCGGGTGCAGGGAGCGGAGGAAGCTGGGCAAACCGCACCGGGACTCCGATAAAGAGGCGAGGGAGGAGGATTTCATGAGCAAGCCGCGGTGGAAGGACCTACAATCGGAGTTGTGCTGCTTCCGTGATTGCAGGGTCTGTCAGAACTCGCGGGATTGCGTAAATCCGTTGCAGCCGCGGAGCGACGATGCCGGGACCGTCGAAATCCCGCAGGATCGCCCGACGACAGACAGGACTCGGAGGTTGAACGAATCGCCGGGCGACAGGCCCGGCACCAGTCTCCAGGAGAATTATCTGGTGATCGATCGGGACGCGAAGGACCGAACGATCAATCCCGCGATCGCGAAGATTCGGCTGGAGGACCGCGAGGTCGGATCGTGCAACGGGAACTCGCCCGACTGCGGTTACAACACGATCCCGAAAGAGGCTTTCAAGGATTACCGGGAACTGTATATGCGATCGAACGTGAAGAAAAGCGATACGTTTAAGATCGTAGACGGCAGCGAAGACCCTGAACAGGCCGGGGATGCGACCGATTCGAAGGTGGACGAGGGATCGCTTGATAGTTTCGGATGTTCCAACACGGAGGGCTTGCTGACGAACAAGTCGAACGAGGACATCGCCAGGGATTACTTCAAACGAGTTTACGAGCTGCTGAAGAAGCGACAGGAGGAAGCCAGGAGGGTGCAGGACCGGCTGGAGATGCCGGGATGCGATGACTCCTCGTCATCTAATTACGCGGAGAAAGTGCAGAAGAAGAGACCTCGCCGAAGGAAAAAGGAACGCAATGGGCAAGGTAAGAGAAAAGAGCTTTTCTTCCTCCTCTTGTAGATAGATAGACCAACACAGAGAGAGAGAGAGATTAGCGTGCTTCACGATGAACACAGGGTCCGCACTTCATCTTTATCTCGGTTTATCATAGCCAGCCAGACGTCTGGCACAACACATTTTTTGTGCCGCGCACAGCAGGGCAGTGTTCCGATTGAAACCGAAATTTTTCATACGATGGATGGCTGCTAGAGGCGCTGCGCGGAAAAACAGTAACGTATCTACTATTGGGTAGCAGAGCGACCAGAGCCCTGAGGCAGTTATATTGGCGGGAGTGTACCGAAATAATCTTACCGGACAAAAAGACTCCAGGACGTGTCCTACGAATTACAAAATATACACAAATACAGTTGTTATACATTCATTTTTCAGAATCAAATCATATAAATTTTTTAAAATTCTGCGGGGTGCTCAAGGAACCCCATTTCATCTACCCAATAGTAGATACGTTACTGTTTTTCCGCGCAGCGCCTCTAGCGGCCATCCATCGTATGAAAAATTTCGGCTTCAATCGGAACACTGCAGCAGGGAACCGTCAACACGCTCCAGCTAGATGGACCGACAGTCTCGAAAAGGAATATTGGAAAATACTGGATACAAAACTAGGGTAGTAAGGGGCTGCCGGGACTGGCCCGGACTGGCTAACAATAAGATAAACCGACAACGTGGCTACAGGTGTATTAAGGTGCTTTTATACCGAAATCCGCGGCGGACTTGAGTCCGCGGACTCGGCCATAAATTTCGAGCGTGGCACAAAAGAAAAGGTCTCTATGGGCTCCACGGCTTCACGGTACGTTAAGTTTAGGGAAACGATAGCTTCCCTCTAAAGCGGTAGGATAAAGAGGGAAGCTATCGTTTCCCTAAACTTAACGTACCGTGATGCCGTGGAGCCCATAGAGACCTTTTTTTGGGGCCACGCTCGAAATTTATGGCCGAGTCCGCGGACTCAAGTCCGCCGCGGACTTCGGTATAAAAGCACCTTAAAGGCGCGTTTCCACCGAGGTCCGCCGCGGACTCGAGTCATAAATTTTCGTGCGGGTCGAGAGGCCCGCTGTTCCCCGCTGTGCCTGGCAGAAAAAAAGGTCTCGTCTCTTCACGGTTCGTTTAGGTAAACATTAGCTTCCCTCTAAGGCGGTAGGATACCTTCATTTTGTAAGTAACCGTGAAGAGACGAGACCTTTTTTTCTGCCACGCACAGCGGAGAACAGCGGGCCTGTCGACCCGCTTGCAATTTACGAGAAAAGGCCCCGGCGCGGCGACCCGGGCCGCGGAGGCCCGCCGTAAAAGCACCTTAAGACGGCAGGGTTAGCAGAATCGCGGGAATGTGCGGGAACAATGCGCGGAATGATCTGTCATCGATTAAACAAGCCATGAAAAATTTCATTATCCTGGCTGTTGCCGCCCCCATTGGCTACCTCTGTGGAAGCGGTTCCTCGGAGTTCAGCCAGTTCCGCGGGGACGTTCGGCAAATATTATATCTAATATCCGGCAGGATCCCGCGATTCAGCGGAGGCGACGAGCAACGACGCGGGCAACCTGCCGAAAATAATTATCGTGAAAGCAGAGTCGGAACAGTTGATTACGGGAAAGCTGCCGGATAATTTCGGGTAGACGCCGCTGTGGACGTCGGGTTGTATAGCGGACAGCTCCAGTTGGTCCTTACGACGGGCTTTCAGCCAAAGAGATTAGTGCCGCGCCTTCGGCCAGGAAGTCTCGCGGAAATCAGCGAAAAGCTTCGCCGCAACTCATCGTCGCTCTCCCAGATATAATCTCATTACCGTTGTCTTCCCCCGTTTTGCCCCGTTAACCGGATATGACCGTTTAATTCGCCCCGAAATGCCGGAGAAGCTTGAAATAATCAGCAGTTCTCCCCTCGGGCTATCAAGTTCGCTGGTTCGAGGTTTTTGAAAGAATTTTTAAGGCTTGCCGTTCGCCACAGTTTCTAGAAAATTCAATTTTAGAAAATCTCTGGGATCCGCGGAGAATCATATTTCAGCGGCGAGGATTTTCCGGTGCGGATGGATTCGTTAGGGGTAGATGCGGTGGGGTGCTGAACGTATGTGTTGAGAAGAGAATAGAGTCCCTAAGCTTTTGCCAGCACTTACATGCCGGCGGGTGATATACCGGGTGTGCGATAAGCTGAGGGAAGCTTATTGCAAGATTGATGGCCACCGTTCATATAGTATAACCATATATGAGGCGGTTCGTATAATAGGGGCCTGCTAATTACTCAGAATCTGCGTTCGCGTAACTAGTAGTACAGCTGGGTGCTTCGTAAGACTTTGATGAGCTTTAACAATGAAGTAGAACATCGTTTGTCCGAACACGTGGTGGTACACATGTGTGGCACAGTTGTGGCTCCCATCCCCACTCTTATCGGTTACTGACTGCAGGCCGAAGAGTGGGGTATCGTGCCGCATTGGCACTGGAGCAGTGATGCCAGATGGCACCGAAACGGGTGCCAGATACTCTCCTCCTTTTCCCCTTCCACTATCCCATTCCAGCACCATGCGCGACGTTCCAACGTCCCCCACTAAGACCGTAGACCACGGTGCCCGTGCCCAGTGTTGGGATCAGGGATGCCAGATGCGAGTCTCGCGGCTGCGAGTCTCGCCAGGCCCCTTACGTCTCCGTCCCTCGCCTAGATCCCCACTCTTACCACTACCGCTGGCGCGACCGAGTCGGTAGCATGCTACCGCTCTCATTCTAGCACTCGGTCGCGTCAGCGGTAGTGGTAAGAGTGGGGATAGCGGAGGCATGCATCTAGGCGAGGGACGGAGACGTAAGGGGCCACTTGAGCCGTTGAGCCGCACCGTCTGGCTTCCCTGGTTGGGATATTGGGCGGGCTGCACGCGCATGCGCGACGATTCTATCGTCAGTGAAGTACAAAGTTGGGATACCTTTAGTCACCCCGCATAATTTCGCAAAATTTTTTTTTATGGAAAGGTCTCAGATGCGCAAGGTTTTTGGGGAAGAGCAATTACAGTTGTTCGGTATTATCCACGGAGGCCAAGGTACACAGTATCGCATAGTTTAACGATGTTTTGAAGCATTCCGGCCGTTGCTTAGGACTGTAGGACGCACATGCGTTCCTGCATTTGGTCGCGCATGCGCGTGCAGCCCGCCCAATATCCCAACACTGCCCGTGCCGTAGACTGGTCTGGTCATCAGAGAGGGGCTACATCATCTCACCTCGATTCAGTGCCGGATTAAGCCAGCGCGGGGCCCGTAGAAAATGATATGACGAGGCCCTAGGCTTTGTATCAGGGCCGCTCGTGTGCAAACGTAGCGCACCTTTTCAACAAACACAATGGATGACCTTTTTTTTGTTTATATCTTCGATGAAGCGCCCATGTGGGGCCCCTGTTTGCATGGCGCGGGGCCCGTAGCATTTGTTACGGGGCTAAATCCGGCCCTGCCTTGATTCCCCTCATCTGGCATCACTGTACTGGAGGTCGCCTGGCCCCGGAGCCAGTCCCGCCAGATCGAGGGGAAGACAATGTACCCCCTCTCTGATGACCAGAGTAATATTTTGCGATTGAGTGGGGCGAATGGGAGACACGTTGGGCGTGCGGCACGTCACGTGACCAGTCTGCGGTCTTAGTGGGGGACGTTGGAGTGTGCTCATGGTGGTGGGATGGGATAGTGGAAGGGGAAAAGGAGGAGAGGTAAAACCGACCAGTTGTGGTCGTATCTAGCGACGTCAGAAGTTCGTCACCCCTGATTTAGCAGGTAGCTAAATAATTTCGACGAGATTGTTGGCAGTAACTCGACGGCATTTAGCACTCGTTGTCGCGTAACTGTCGGTCTCATCTGAACGGTGTTGTGCAAACGTGTTTACGTGTAGGCGGAAATATCTACTTGTTGCTAGACACGTGTCGATATAGCGTCTGACGTTGGCAGAGGAACAATTCCGATACTCGTCCGAACATCATCGCCGCGTATATTACTCGGAGAAACAATTTCGACGATGACCCCGCGATGCAAATCTTACATCACTATCACCGATGATCACAAAGATCGAATTTACAGTTCTGAAGTTGTGTGCAGTTTTCAATCGGACTGCGACGTGTAATTCAATATTTTTTCGGTGGTATAATTCCGAGACGAGGGTTCTAATCATTGTGAGTAAATTACCGCTATTCGAGGCGGTGCGCGTAATCCTATATCAAAGCGCCCGGCCCATAGCTACACGCGATAAGAAGGGCTTAACGAGCGCGTCCTCCGAGCTTCTCCCTTTAATCAAAACATATCGTATCAACGGCCGCGTGTCACAGAACCCGTGTCCTCGGAAAGGCGCGCGCCCGAACAGTTCCGGCAAAGTAGATTTCGAAATGGAAACAAGACACATCATTCAACGTCACAGCGCGCGAGATGTCAAAAGTGGCGACGAACAGATTTTCTCTCGGTTCAACTGTAAATTCTATTGCTCCATTGAAATTTCTCGTCAGTTTCTGAGGTAGAGGTTTGCCTCTACACAGAATGATCCACGAGCACCGTGTTCAAGGAACTCGGCCAATTCTCTGTGGGCGGGGACTATTTTCGAGACGGAACGGTTTGTTTACATCGCTATTTTCGTCAACGTTATGCAAAACTAACACTTCAACTGAAACCAACTGGAATTCGATGTAAAGAGAAGGGATCTAAATATTCTAAATGAATATCCAGTACCTGATCTAAGAAATAGCACGGACCCAGAGTTTTTCTTAGATCGAGACTTCACTTGAAGCATAGCGGTCCGGCGTTTGAATTCGATGTAAAGAGAAGGGAAACCGTAGGGGATCTAAATATTCTAAATGAATATCCAGTACCTGATCTAAGAAATAGCACGGACCCAGAGTTTTTCTTAGATCGAGACTTCACTTGAAGCATAGCGGACCCGCTTTTGAATTCGGTGTAAAGAGAAGGGAAACCGTAGGGGATCTAAATATTCTAAATGAATATCCAGTACAGGATCTAAGAAATAGCGCGGATCCAGGGGTTTTCTTAGATCGAGACTTCACTTGAAGCGAACTGCTTTTGATCTTCTTGAGGGTATATTAAATATGCCCGTACCTCTGTCTGGCCTCTTCGAAGTACATATTTGCATCGATTCGACTGATTAAATGGAGAGACGTTTGCTCGCACATTAAAGAAATGGCGGCCGTAGTGCCTCGGGTTTTCCGACGAACGGGCGGGTGTGTGCTGAAAGTGAATTTGGCAGGGGACCAAGCACGCCATCGTTGACTATTGCTTCCTGACACGGTAATAGATTACCGTGTTGGGACGAATATCGAAGTCAAAGGAGAAGCGCCGGGAGAGACTGTCTGACTGTACACGGTTGCGTAACATCCCGGTACGCCCGGCGATCGGAAGAACGAACATCTATTTCCGGCTAATTGGGAGCTCATTATCTCGAGATCAACCGTGGTATTCCCCCCCCCCCCCGTGGAAGTCACGCGTGAAGTATCGGTAGAGGTATCGATGACGTGCACAGGATATCCTGGATCATTCGCCGCCATTTTCATTCGACGACACCTTATTTAAGGCAGAACTTCGAGAACGTGTCGCGAGCGTCGACGTCGCTGTGAATGGGACGCTTTGCGCGATGAATAAAAATTGCAGTTAAACATTTAAGACGTACAAATTAAGCGGGCCGTGGTTGCATAAATTAAAATTGACGATTAGCTATGCTGTTACTTTTGCGTGGTGCTATAGGTATATCAATGGTGTCGAGTTTGAATCCGATTGGAACTCCTGCCAGCCGGCATTATCGAAAGTTCTTTTCTATCAGTTTCGTTGAGCAATGACGGAAGCGGACAGCCCACGTGAAGGAATATCGAACGGACGATGCGTTTTTTTGCTCGCCATTGGCCATGCCGTTATCGCAGAAGCGTTCAGAGAGGAGAAAAATAATGTTGCCCCGTTGACGCATCCGGCGCCGCCATCTTCTTCCTTTTTGCATATCGTTCGCGCATGCAACGCCGCGGTAATGAATACTCCCGATGCAGTCCGGCCGGTGCAGGCCGGTGACAAATAACAGGAATCACGTGCTGGATGCGAGCGGATCTCTATTTGCACGGTTGATTGTTCGCATTAGTTCGACGCGCATTGTAATCGCTCGAAAATTGGACCGGGAGGGCAGAAAAATACTAAACTACAGTAAATCCTCTATAAACGCAAAAGCCTCGGGGAGATTCGTTTGCATTTATCGTAGACACTATTTTTCGAGCTTCAAATGACGAGTCGAACGTAGAGAAGGACAGCGCGTGTAAAGAGAGTCTCTTTCTTTCCCATACGCTGTCCTTGCTTGCGCCCGAAACTTTCATCGTCAATTAAACCACTGAATATAGTTGAAATTATATCGTGTTTAGTCTTGTTTTAATCAGAAAAATGCCACAACTATATTGGTGAAAGTTTCATACAAAAATAAGTAATAATAACAAAATTTTTATATTTGTATTACGTTGCGAGGACGTACGGGCCTTAACCTTAACCGGGAATTAACCTAAATTCGCTCGGCGACCAACAATTTGTGTATAATTTATTTTCTGAAAACAGAAAACTGACTTTGCGAAGACCAGCGGCGGACCGTCAATTTCGGGGCCCTGTGCTAGCTCCGTTTGGGTGTTCCAATTGACCCAAATTGAATGACCAAAAATTTTGTGTATAATTTATTTTTTCTCAAGCTTTTAAATTTATCAAATTAAATTCATTTAAATTAATTTGAAGCCCTTGCCTAGGGTGCCTTATAAATTTGTACATGGATCACACGATTCAATGGACTTGCAACGATAAATTAGAACCATGCAAACTAGAAGAGCTTCGCAATTAGCTTCGCAACATAGTCAGCAACACGGTTTAATTACATCACGACGGACGTTATATCTATTTCTGCGATGGAGCTCGAAATATATGAATTAACCGCAGCTACCACATTGTTCAAGTTAAAAAGCACGATGTAATTTAAGAGGCGCGGTGCTTCAAGGAAACTTTCATAGTATTCGTCGCACAAGGACACCGATGCATTCAGGGTGGGGCACCAGGTATTACCACCATGATTTACGTCATTATTATTATACTTAGCGCTACGTCTCATCAGAGTAGAGCAAAATTTTTTTTAAACTTCATTTTAAATTTTATTAAAATTTTATTTAAACTTGTAAAAAATCCACTTCACTCGAAATTTTTATTTAAATAAAATTTTTGCCCAACTCTGCGTATAATAACAACGACGTAAACAATCATTTATAAAATTCTAGAAGATATCTCTTCCTTAATTAATTACTTTTGAGCTTCGCTCTGAAAATATTAAATAACAATTGCATTGGACATACTCCGCCGGCAGGAACTTGAAATATGACAGGATGGTAATAAAATAATCAGACTCGATGAAAATTAGGACGCTCCACTTCTTCGCTGACGTCAAGTAGAAACCTTTCGATGCTAAAAGTGTGGTATCCGATAATAAACTTTTAGTAAATATTTAATTGTTCCTGACGATTGAAACTTCTATTTCTTTAATCCCGTGTTACACGAATCAAATAGAATTGTTAACATCATCTTCTAATAAGAATAGATTTTTTGTTGTTATTTTAAACATCTTGACCGATAATTCTGGTATAAGCTTAAGCTCTTCGTTCATGCCCACGATGTTCCCTTTAATTTCCCGCATTTCTGCTGGAAATGCAAACAAAATAAAGCTCCCTCGCCGCAAGTGTCTTTCGCGTGTTCCCCTTTGTTCCAAGCATTTCTGTTAGTCTGCATTGTTTATTCGTTTCAGTAGCAAGTTCTACTTCCTCTCCTTTCAGATGCATCCTTTAATACCCACGCTTTCGGTTGATAGCGGGGAACACCGAAAACACCTTATCCTCTGGAACGTTGGAACCGTTTTCGTTCAACATCCATTTATAATTAGGTCTGTCACTAAGTGGCCATATTTTAAACGCGGCAATTTTTATTTGTGGAGATTAGAGTGGCGAATTGTGAAAAATTGCAAAAAGAATTACAATTTGTAAAAAATTGTAAAAATATTGCAGATTCACAAAAATTGTTAATTGTAAGAAAACAGCTTTTCTACAATTTAAAATAACACTTCTTAATGGAAGAACACATACACAATCATATTTCATACACAATCGATTGTAAATATCCTCAAAGATAAAAACCTAAAGGCAAAAAAAAATATTTAAAAAAATAAAAAATATAAAAATATTTTGGCAATTGATTCATGGCGATATTTTCTTTCAAGGTCAACTGAAAGTCATCGTATAGCAGGTCGTTGAATTCGTTTCGAAGTCGCCCACAATATTATAAAGTTAAAAATACCCAGTTCCATTTAAAGATATTACAGCGACCTTGATTTTTTGTTGAAAATCGATTTTTTTTTAATTTAAAAAATTACAATTTCTTGTCGGCTAAATACTGATTAACTTCGGTACGAAACACTTTTCTGTTCGACCATCCGAAGGAGCTGAAAAATCGTGGAGACAGATTTGTGCCACACCTTGTACAAGGTCAATAACAAAGTGGCGTTATTTTAAATTTCGCGCCATATTTTATTTGTGGAGGTTAGAGTGGCGAATTGTAAAAATTGTAATTTGTAAAAAAATGGTAAAATTGTAAAAAAAATTGCAGATTTTAAAAAATTGTTAATTGTGAGAAAACGGCTTTTCTACAATTTAAAATAACACTTCTTAATGGAAGACCCTATATTACACTTTGAGCATAAAAATGAGCTTATTCCGAGTTTGGACTCGGATGAAATCTGCATTATTGTTAACGTTATTGTTCGAACGATTACGATTGTTCAGTCCACTCGGATTGTTTCGTTGTTTACTATTACAAACCCATTAATCCGTCGGATAATACCTTCGTCTCGCGCTTGTATTTAAGTCGATGGGATTTAAGGGATGAAGGGTTGGAAACAGCAAACTTGATAATCGGAAATCCCCCTGTCATGAGTCGGACTGCTGGGGCTGCAGCGCCACTCTTTCGGTGTGCGTCCGTTTTACATGGGACGTTGTAGAAATAGAGTTTGCGCAACTCGTAGAAGCCACTCGCTAACTAGTGCATTTCACTTCGTTAATCCAGACTTCGCTGCGAAGTTTCGGGGAGACTTTTATCTACTCCGGGAATCCAATAATATCGAAACACCGGCGAAAACAGGGCTTCAATGTAAACATTTTTAGGAGCGCCATTTCTGAGTCAACAGCGAATATTGTTATTTATTTAAAAAATTACTGTTTCTGCTGTCTTTATAGAAAATAAGTTAATACTAAACTTACCGAGCCTTGAAAGTAATTGGTGAAAATTTCATTGAAATTGGTTAATTCGTTTACGAGTTATAAACGATCGAAAGTGGTCAAAATTGCAATTTTTAAAGATTTGTCCTTTTTACCACTTTTGATCGATTATAACTCGTAAACCAATTAACCAATTGCAATGAAATTTTCGGAGCGTATAATAATTTATACAAGTTGACGAAACAAATCTTTTAAATTTTCTTTATTGGCCCAGCTGAAAAGTTGTAAAAATCAATTTTTACTATTGTTTTTCACAATTCCGACCAAATGCATTTTTTCAACATATTTTTTAGACGTCATTTATTAATCTAATTCTTCTAGCCTTACAGAGAAATTGAAGTCGTTTGTGCTATTCATAAAAAAGTTATTCTGATTTAAAGTGTGTGTGATCAGTTTGGTCCTAACTGTATACTCTATTATGAAATCACCTTTTTTATTTTAATAATTGTACAATATAAAAAATCTGGAACCTTTGTATTTTTCATTTCAGTTATTGAAATTATGAAGTTGCTTCCATGAAAATTGATTCGATGAATTTCTTTATCCAAGCACATATTGCGATAAAAATTGCACACAATCTAAATAAATAGAGCCTCGTCATTTTTGTAACGTAAAACATTTTAATCGCTGTTAGTGGTTGGTAGGTTTAGTGTTAACTCAATTAGTTTGATAATGAAAAAGTTTATCATAATTTTTCAAGAGAACGGTTGAGTTTTGACCCATGGTTCACTTTTTTTCCTTCTGATGAATAGAATACGATGCAATAAAAAGACTATCTGACATTGATGTTGAAAAAATAGCTCTCAATTAATAAACGAACAATTTGTTGGTGAGATAAAACTCGGTGAAATAAAACGGAGAAATGTCCGTAAATCCTGGCTAGATCAGGCTCGGATAAAACGATCGGCGAATTCCTCGTTTGCGTCTATTTGAACTTTTTTATTTTGACGGTTGTGCAGCGTGAAATGTAACCGTGGTGGGCGATGGCCGTTCGGCAACACCTGGGACGAGCCATTTGCCGAAAGACCGGTTCAATTTTCCATCGGAAAAACAGTTTTCTCTGCGAAGACTAACTGGCACGTGGAATAATACGATCGCTTCGGTCTTTGTTTACGGGCTACAGCTTTGAAAGCTTTGAAAAACAATTGTTGTTGTATTGTCCTTCGGATGTCCTTCCCTCTGTTGCACGGCGCGCCGAGAAAACCACTCTGTCGAAAATATGTCAATCGCTGCGACGAGCATTTATTTTCTTTTGTAAAATTTACGCTCGCAGAGTTCATCCTGTCTTGGCAAAGTGGAGTAGTGTTCGTGAGTGGACTACGTATCACAACCACGCTTCCGCTACGCCTCGGTCTCGTGTCGCAATGTCACGTGATTAATCCGGTACTAGCAGAGAGGGGGAAATTTTTTTACCTCAATTCCCTTCATCTGGCGACTCTTTTTTTTTCTTTACAGACGTCGTAAAAATGCATTTACGTACAGCCAGAAGGGGTAGTGTGGGATTCGGGGGACACAGGTGGTCGGTGTCCCCGATACCCACTAAAAAAACCACACGTCTAGGACTGAGAGCCCTTTTCTCGCCGTTAATTAATGCCCTTGAGTACAGTCAAGGCCCCGCTTTTTGCATTTCTCCTAACTTTCTCCTGTAGGATCAATGGTTCAGGAGTTATACTTGCTTAAAGTTGAGCATTTTTCAGTGTTTTTGACAGGTAAGGGCGCCGCCATATTGGTTTGTTGTCCTTGCCCCCGCCCACCGGCCTAATCATCAGCCAACTAATTAATTATTCTGCTCGATAAGCGCCGCGCGACCATCACTACAAACCAATATGGCGGCGGCCTTAAATGGCGACCCCAAGCATAACTCGTGAACCATTGATCCTACAGGATCGAAACTTCGATCTGCAGCCGCCCCGGGTACAAATCTACTGGGTTACATACCAAATACATCATTATTTATAGGAGAAAGGCACAAATCTTGAGTCCGGTAAAGTAAAGTTTACGCAAACATTTTTATTTTGCATGAAGATCCGCAGTCTATTTATAGAACAATAAGTGTCGATGGAGTGCCGCGTCCACCACAATTTTTTGATCAAGGGAGTTTTCAATTACAAGCTCCGATCCGCCGGATTTAATTTCGTCAGGCGTGAAGCCAAGTCTTAACGTGGAACCGTCAGGATCCTCTTATTGTTCCGGGTACAGCCTTTTGTGCACAAATCGGGCTTGCAGACAACCGGATAAACGCGGGAAACCTAGCAAAGGGAGCGAGGAGATATTCGGCTGTCTGCGGCCAGCCAAAGGCGAAAGAAGCCGGCCGGCCTCTGCGAAAGATACGGAATAAATCTGAAGGTAACTGACAGATGAATCGTAATAATAGGACGGTGGAAAACAGCTCCGTTTCTTTTCTCCGCTCCTTATAATCGCCATTTTCATCGCTATAATCGGTTGGAACTCCATTTGAAACGTTCCACTGGCTGGGAATATGGACTGCAATCTCTTGGAAACAAAGGCGCTCTTTTATCGTTTAAATAGTACAGTATTCGATCTAAGAAAAAGGAAAGAATTCTTTTGAAAGGGGATCGATGTAGGAAAAAGGTTGGGAACAGTGGTGGCTCTAGTCAAGCGGTAAAAATTTTGGGGCCCTCGAACTCAAGTTAGAAATAGAAGTTGCAAGAAAACTCTCATAAACTTATTAACAAAATAGAAAATTAATGAAAAATTTCATACCATTACACATTAAATAAATTTATTCAAAAATTTCCAAATTTATTTAAAATTCGGGTCCCCATGGTGTCCCGGGGCCCCAGGCGGTAAAAATTTTGGGGCCCTCAAACTCAAGTTAGAAATAGAAGTTGCAAGAAAACTCTCATAAACTCATTAACAAAAGGTAAAAGTAATGAAAAATTTCATACCGTTACACATTAAATGAATTTATTTAAAATTCCGGACCCTATGGTATCGCGGGGCCCCAAGCAGTAAAATTTTGGGGGCCTCAAACTCAAGTTAGAAATAGAAATTGCAAGAAAACTCTCATTAACCAAAAAGAAAATTAATTAATCATGCAATTAATGAAATCATGCTTGAGAGAATGCAGCATAAATTTCTTAGGTTTTGTGCATATAAGACAAACAATCCTATGTCAATCTTTGATCATGATTACTCTAAAATATTAAATATAGTCAACCTGGAAACATTATCTGATCGAAGAATAGTATCCGACCAAAGCTTCATTTTTAATTTGTTAAATAATAATATAGATTGTTCCGCTCTCCTTAGGCAAATTAATCTTTATGTACCTGAGCGTGTTTTGAGAATGAGAGCAGGATTTCAAACAACGCAATCCAAATCCTCATATGGAGTAATGAATCCTATAAATCGGATTATTGCGAGATCAAACGCACTTAACAATAACATTGATTTTTTTAATGGCACGTTACAGGCATTCAAAACAAAATTACGCGAGATTATTCGCTAATATCGTACCTGTATTTGTTTAGTTCTGCGCTTGTCCATCGAATGTAAAATTTTAGGTTAAGAAAATTTATTTTTTTTTTCTTCTTTTTTTTCTATGTTCTTTCTGTATATTTTTGTTATTTTCTATTTCTTTTATAAGTTATACAAAACGTCTGTAAACCCATGTATAAAAGGACCTCGGTCCGTACATAATAATAATAATAATAATAGTAATAATTAAAAATTTCATACCGTTACACATTAAACAAATTTATTTAAAATTCGGGGCCCTATGGTATCCCGGGGCCCCACGCGTCCGCTTACCGTCAGATCCGTCACTGGTTGGGAGCCCCTGCATTAGAAAAATTGCCTCGAAAGTGAAATTCATTAAAAATTGTTTTACTAAGCGTTCTGTTCTACTGTTCCGTACAAAAAATGTTGCTTCCTCGCGAAACCGCCTTCCGTGGTACCGCCGAAAAGTTTCGTCCGCGGTTACCGACCGAGTTTTTGGTGATTCTTACTGACCGAGAAAGTTGAACGCAGCAATCCAGATTCGAGTTCTTTGTTTACCGATTGTGTTTGCGTATCTTGCGATTAATTACTGGAATATTTGCGCAATAATTCGAAACAGAGAATTGTTAGTGACCCGGCAAATAAACTGTTTCGCTGAGCGCAGTCTCGATTCCACGAGCAGCGGAGTCGAAACGCAAACTTTTTCGCTCCACACTCGCTGCGCCAATTATAATCCAGGAGACAGGGAAGCCGGGAGAGAATCGAGGAAAAATTTGTCAACTCTGGGTGGTTTGATGAGGCTCGCTAACCGATAAGTAAACTAACAATGAGGGAGGGTGGGTGGTTAGGGAAGAGATAGGATGGGGGTGAGTGGGGGGTTCGATTACCCTGATCCAGCTGCGGGACAAGTTCGAAAGGGGTTGCGCGTCGAAAGGTCGAAAGTGGCGAGGGTGTCTAGGAATGGGGAGAAATGGTGTGGGGGGGTGCAGGGGCGACATTGTGGGGGGACGGTGGGGGTAAGAAAGGGGATGGCACCTGCGCCAGACCCTCGGGCTCGAAAGGGCGGTCGAGTATCGCGTTAACGCGCGACCGACAGTTTCTCGCGGGCCGCGAGCGGTGTCGTACCGTGTCGCTATGCGCGCAGGCTCGCCTCGCTTCGCCTCTTCCCGGCTCAACCTTTGCACCTGTCGCGTCGCGCTCAAGTTTGCGCCTCGTTGCCGTCGTGACGCAAGTGTGCCGTACGTTTTCGCGCCGTTTTCGTTCCGCGTCGCGACGTCGGGCAGCCCCGGACGATCCCCCGGACGATCCCCCGGACCCTGCCGTCGCAACCCGCGCCCGCAGTGTCGGCCGTTCTGAAAATCTTCGGGGGACACAGTGCGCCCGGAAAGATCCGTGTCGAGGGTTTCGAATCCGTCGCGAAGTGTCGTTCTAATCCCGGCGTGTCTATCGATTCGATGTGCTCGATTTTCGAATCCGGAGTGGCGGTTGTTTGCTCTCCTCCCGAATCATCGGCGGACCCTCTCTGATCTGCACCCTCGCGAGCCGATTTTCCCGAGAGTGAGAGAGAGAGAGGGAGGGAAGTTGGCGGACCTGGAATCGGCCGAAATGTTGCCGGTCCGCTGGCACCTCGGCCTGCTTTAGCCGAGCGTGACTTCCTTGCTCGCGAATGGAAACGAGGACCGAGCGTGTCGAGGTGAATCACGGCACAGAGACACACACGGTTCTTGAAAAGTACCACCCCGCGCTCTGTTCCATATCGGCCAACTCCGTCTCTCCTTCCGTCTCCGTCTCTCTGTTTCGGTTCGAATGCACGCGGTTGCGTCCGCGCCAGTCGCTTTCGGATCCGCTATTCGCAGCCGGGGAATCCCTTTGTCCCAAGTGAACTGTGACAGAGTTAAATCGTGATCGTCGTCTGCGGCGACGGAGACGACGCGGTGTGTTGCGTGCGTTGCGAGATCAGAATTCACCGGAATTCGAGGAATGGACCACGGCCGCGTGGAGGATCCTGCCCACTGTCCCCGCAGCTGCGCTACCAACTGCGTCAACCGGTCGCTGAGGCTGCCGAACGAACGCCGATCATCTTACCGCTGCCCGTAAGTCACGCATCATCCTCTTTCTACACTTTGATTCGCGCGGTCTCTCCTGAAGCTGACACTTCAGGCCGAGTTACTGGAAAACATCCCAAGGTCATTTTATTTGTTGATGATCGCATTCTTGTTTATCGGTTAGCTGAATCTTTAGTCCAGAAACTGTTGGGTTGGCGAGAAAGTAATTTCAGTATTTCAAGGTGAAATAAAACCGAGTTTCTTTATTCGAACGATGGACTTTGATCAATGAAATATTTTCTTGTTTGTTCTTTTTTTGCAAAAGATCGTCGCACGAAAGGGAAGATATCTTATTGATTGAAATTCATTGCTTGAATAAAAAAATTGGGTTCTGTTTCTCATTAAAATAAAATGTGTATCATAATGTATAATAATTAGACTGCGGATTTTATGCATTTATAACAAAAAAATGTGCACGTGCAATTTAAAGCAGCGGTCATGTTAAAGCTATTTAAGGACATTAATGTATGAATTTATTTAATTGAAAGAAGATTGCAATTTTTGATTTGGCTCCCGTGTCCTGCAATCAATGTGAACATTTCTTATTTTGCATAAAGATCCGCAGTCTAGTAATAATTTAATTTGGTTTTTTCTATTGGTACAGCACAATTACCGAAAATCCTATTAACAGATTTCCGGTAAATAGTGTCGGAACGAAATGAAATTATGAAACACAGATCACGTTATACACGAGCACACGATCGTTGCACATGTATTATAATTAGACTGCGGATCTTCGTGCACAATAAAAATTGTCTGTATCGATTGCAAAGAGTAGAAACCAAACAGAATATTATTTCTTCCCTTAATCATTTTAACCCTTAGAACTCGAATGGCGACTCTGAGCCGCCACTTAAAATTGCTGTATTTACCATTATTCAAAATATTGTTTACATTATGAAATATGACGGTATCTAATCAGTTAATAAACATTTAGGTATTGTATGAGGTATTATACCAATTTCATATCCATAAAATTTCAAAAATCATAGAAGGAAATGTTCTAGGTCGGAAGAAATGTTTAATTTTCCAGTTAGAATTGCTCCGAGTGTAAAGGGTTAATACAGTTAGGAGCAAAACTGATCACACATACTTTAAATCAGAATGACTTTCTTATGAATGGGCCAAACGACTTCGATTTCTCTTTTGACTTTCAATTTGACTTTTTTAGCTGGGCCAATAACGAAAATTTAGAAGATGTGTTCAGTCAATGGTCCGGAAATGGGAGGTTCCTGAGATCATTTGAAGCAACAATTTCCTTTGCAAAAGTGGCGTCCGCGGCTTTGTTAAGGAGTTATTAACGAAAAACACGACTGTGCCAACACGCGTCTAGATCGCGCTCTGATTGGTCCGTTTCTTTTCGTTAATAACTCCTTAACAAAGCCGCGGACGCCATTTTTGCAAAGGAAAATGTTGCTTGAAATGGTCTCAGGAATGGTCTCACACCCTGTATATCGGCGCAAACTTAATAAATATGTGATATCCGTGTCGATTAAGATAACTATGCTTTTGCCTACGCGATATGTGTTCTGTCCAGAGCTGGGGAAAATAGTATTTTATAAATAGTAAATAGTAAATAATCCTATTTATTGTAAAGTATGTGTACACCTTTGACAAAGAAATATTTTATTTGACGCAGTAATTTTTGAAAATAAAATATTTCATTTGATGCAGTAATTTTTGAAAATAAAATAATTTATTTGAGACAGTCACTTTTTTGAAAATAGTACTTTATTTGAAGAATATTGAAAATATTTATGTTTTGTCTTTAGTTTCAATTTCAATTTTAAATATTATTGCTGATAACAATGGTTCGAATTCAATACATTTATGGGTGTAAATCGTTTCTCAACGATAAAATAGGCTGTATGTTTATGCGGTTTCTCAGAGTATTATAAGAAATATTTTAATTTGAGGTTCAAATTGTTAAAATAGAAATATCTTATTTTCGGAATTGTATATCTTCTTTAAAATACTATTTTCTTCAAGCAAAATAAAATCTAAAAGATTAAATAGTATTTGGAATATTTGTTTCGCCAAATAATGCCCACCTCTGGTTCTGTCCAGCGAAATGAGCTCTGCACTGCTCCACCGTGTGGCCGCTAGTGTAATCAAAGAAATATCCCGCGTATTCGGTACACGGCACACGGTAGATCGATGTGCATGCAACGCCCGAATACGATCTCGCAAACGAAATTCTCGAAAATAACCCGACCCGTTTGTATTTCACTTAACGCTCGAACGGCGATCGATCTTCGTAATCTCCCGCGCGCCGGATTTCCTTAAACCGCTTCCTTTCTTTCTTTGATCGCCCGGCCAATAAAGATAAATGTCGGAGAGTCGATTTAAGGTCCTGCGAAAGAAACGGTGGACGTGCAACGTTTACAACGAAACAGAAACCCCTGGGCTTGCTGAATTTCTCGAATCTTCTCTCCCTTTACCGAGTATGCATATCTTGAATTCTTTCAACAACTTTGCCGGATCATAACCTTAAAAACCGTCTACAACATCGAAAGAATTTGGTAGGGGTGGGCAGGTACCCGAAAATACTCTACCCGAAATCGAATTTCCGGTTACCTACAAGAATTTGGTAATTATTTTAAATATTTTATGAACACTAAATTGTTTCTAAAATAACAAAACTAGAACCGACCTTTTTTTTACATTAAGAATATTTAACAATTACAAATTTTTTACAATATTACATGTTGAAGAGTGACAAATCTAATCTGCACAAATAAATCGTCCACAACATCGAAAGAATTTGGTAGGGGTACCCGAAAATCCCACCCCTAGAATTTGGTAATTATTTTAAATATTTTTTTGACGCTGAATTTTTTCAAAACAAACCAAATCTAGAACCGACTGTTTTTTTTTTAATTAAGAATGTTTAACAATTACAAATTTATTACAATATTACTATCCGCACGTCGAAGAGGGACAAATCTAATCTGCATAAATAAATCGTCCGCAACATCGAAAGAATTTTGTAGGGGTGGACACATTCCTAGAATTTAGTCATTATTTTAAATATTTTTTGGACGCCAAATTTTTTGTAAAATAACAAATCTAGTACCGACCGTTTTCTTTCATTAAGAATTTTTAACAATTACAAATTTTTTACAATATTACTATCCGCACGTCGAAGAGGGACAAATCTAATCTGCATAAATAAATCGTCCGCAACATCGAAAGAATTTTGTAGGGGTGGACACATTCCTAGAATTTAGTCTTTATTTTAAATATTTTTTGGACGCCAAATTTTTTGTAAAATAACAAATCTAGTACATACCAGTCGATCGTCCATATGCACCCCTAAATATCTAACTATGTTTCTATGTGGGATGCTTGCATTATCTGATTTTATATGGAATGTTTTGTAAGTTTTCCGGAAGGTTTGGCATTGATTTGTTAGATTCCGTTTGAATAGTATTGTTTCGCATTTTAAAGGATTGATTTTTAGCTTCCATGTCTTGTAGTATTCATTTATTTTATTAAAGATTTCTTGCATTTTTTCCTGTAATTTAGTTACGTTTTTGCCCTTTATGTATACTATGAGGTCGTCTGCGAAAAAGATTATTTTTGTATCTGTCGAGTCAGAGATGTTGAATAATTTTGGGATGTCTGCGTTGAAGAAGTTAAATAACACCGGTGCCGTTACCGTTCCCTGTTGTAAGCCGTCGACTACTTCGAATAATTGATTTCTTTTGTTATCGGTAGCGACAAAAAATTTCTTATTATTCAACATGTTTGCTATAATTTTTATTAAGTGGGCTGGGCATCCCTTTTTGTTTAATTTATACAAGAGGCCCTTTACCCATACTGTGTCGAATGCCTTTTCTAAATCAATTAGACATGCTGCTACGCTTTCTTTGTTATATATCGCTTCGTGTACGTCCGACGTTAATTTTTGTAAAGCATGGACTGTGCTTAATTGATATCTGAAACCAAATTGTTCGTCTGGTATTATATTAATTTCTTCGTAGAAAGATTCTAGTGCCTTTTTAATTAGTATTTCAAAAACTTTAGAGATGTTGGGTAGCAGGCTGATTGGTCTATAGCTTATGGGTTGGGATGGATCTTTTCCTTGTTTGCAAATAGGTATTACCTTGGCCGTTTTCCAGTCCTTCGGGAAATAGGAATTGTTTAGGCAATTATTGAAAAGTATTGTGTACTCGCCTATGATACGGTGCGGTAGATTTTTAAAAACTATGTTTGGTATTCTGTCCGGGCCTGCAGATTTTTTATTGTTTAGAGTTTGGAATATTTTATCCATCATGTATATGTTTGTGAAGTAGTTTGGGTCTTCGTCCCATGAGGGCTTCGTTGCTAGATTGTCTTCTGAAAACTGGATGGGGGAAGAGAACTTGGAATAGTGGTGTAAAAATTGTTTAAAATAGATTGTTGTATACGGGACGAGTTCGTTAGTGTATCTGGAACAAATAAAAAATTTGTGAATAAATAAAAAAAAGTTGGCCCATGAGGGGATCGAACCCGCGACCTTCGCGTTATTAGCACGACGCTCTAACCTGCTGAGCTAATGGGCCGGTGAATGTTCTGGCCGAGTTGTGTTATAAGAGTTAGACGCTGTCACACAATTCTCTTGTAAAAACCTCATATTTTAATGAATTAATTTATCAAATTTATTAATGTTCATTCGAAAATATTGAGAGGAGGGAGGAGAACAGCTTTAGAGTTTGGTTGAAAGTCTTCATTTTATAATATATCAGAGGTCTAACAATGTGAAAGTTCTCAAGCAGACCGAACGTGAGGCTATATTATTTCTATCTTGCATACTCGTTTATATTTGTATAATCTTAATTTATTCTATCTATCAATAGTTTATAACAAAGCGTATCTTACTAGTAGACTCATTTCTTATATATATTTCGCATATATTTATCGAAAATAAAATCATATTATTTGTAGTATTGAACTACACAGTTCAAGGCGGGCGGCATGCCTGGTTTCAAGCAGACCGAACGTGAGATATATGTATTTATTTAGGCACGGTCCACTGCATAATCTCGAGACACTCGACGCGACGCGACGGTCACAGAATTTGGGTGTCACCGGACATTGACCCATTGACAGGGCAATCTTACTGTGTAAGCAAATACTTCAGTTTCCGTATCGTTTTCCCATATATCTCGCACCCAATTAATTCCATAGCCTAAACATAGTTTTACCGAAGCGCCCCTACTCCTACGACCAAAATGCACCACACACTCACCAATTAGAAATCATGTTGTCATCCCCACACATTTCAGTATAGCCAATAAGGAAAGATTCCGAGCTGACCTTGTACACGACGCGAAACCGAAAAGCAGATCACGAAAATCACTCGAACCGAAACCAACCTTTATCTTTTACCTCGAACTCATCGTTTTACTGTATCTTGTTCAGTTTTCAAATATGTACCGGCCGTTTTTTTTCATTAAGAATTTTTAACAATTAAAAATTTTTTACGATATTACTAGCCGCATGTCGAAGAGTTACAACTCTGATAAGCACAAATAAATCGTCCACAACATCGAAAGAATTTTGTAGGGGTGGGCAGGTACCCGAAAATCCCCTAACAAAAGCCCACCCCTAGAATTTGATAATTATTTTAAATATTTTTTGGACGCCAAATTTTTTGTAAAATAACAAATCTAGTACCGGCCGTTTTTTTTCATTAAGAATTTTTAACAATTACAAATTTTTTACAATATTACTATCCGCATGTCGAAGAGTGACAACTCTAATCTGCACACAAAAAGTAAATAAAAAGTAGCGCTAGAGAAAAAATGGATCCTTTACAATACCGCAAGAGCGATCGGAATGAAAGCAGGACGGCCCGCGAGGGAGCGATAAAGAATGTCGGAAGGTTCGTCTGGTGAAATAATCGGAGCCCTTTGAATCGGATTCGAACGTCGCGCGAAATCGGCAGCGGACCAAGGAGCTTTAATAATCCGCCGTGCCACGGATTCCTTTGAAGCTTCCTATTTCGCCGGCGATAGTTGGGGACGGGTCGAATGAATGGCGAAAATTCGAATCGAAATCGCTTTCGCGAGCAACACGAGCGATCGGGTGCTATTCTTGGACCCGGGTGGCTCGCAGAGTCCATTTTCTCGGCACACCGATCGGTTATATGTACCGAGGTTTCCGAGGCGAGCTCGTGACGCGCGGAGGATAAAAACACGAGTGGACTAATCGGTGGCCCGTTTCATCCGGGAATTCCGCGGATGTTTTTGATCGTCTTAAATTAACTTCCGTTCGGCCCCGCGACGTATCAATTTCGATCCGCTTCCGACCACTTCGTTTTATTTTTTTTCCTTCCCTTCTCCGATTCCGCAGCTGCTAATGAAACCATTTCAAACTTAGCCGCAAACTTGGAAAATATACTACTGTCAAATCATGACTGTAAAAAGTGTATCTTTTTTTGAAATATTTAAATGTTCATCAATATTTAATGTAACTTTGTGTTCTTGCAATTGTTTGTTTCTGTAATTTTGTATTATCAGATCCTGTGGTTCTACTATTTTTTTGAGAGAGAAACCGCCAAATGCAATGAATGAAATTTCTTTATTTTTACTTATTTTTAATGAAATTTTTCACCGACGTATGTGTGACATTTTCCTGATTAAAATGGCACCAAACACGGTTCTATAATTTGGTCTATATGGACTGTATGACCAGAGTTGGCAAAAATTTTATTCAAATAAAAATTTCGAATAAAGTGGGTTTATAACGCACTTGGAAAAATCCCACTTTATATAAGCATATGTAAAGCATAACGTACATACATTGTAACCAGAATAATTCCACAAACAAGTTAGCGAAAGTCCCTTAAAAAATAATGCAAAATAAAGAAGTTTTGTAATTGGATTAGTAGTGGTTCACACGGATGTACCCGACATGTTTACATTCTACACTGCTCGGTGACCGAGGCAGAGTTTCTGGACCCCTCGCGGGGTACGCCCCCAAGTGGAGGGGGTAGGCGAACTAAGATCGTACAGCTCCGTCCGGCTTACTTAGATCAAGACCTTTCCGAAGCCTAGTATAAAAACGCTGTCGTCACGTCGTGGATTTTTCTTTCTGAAAATGCCTTCGTCAAGAGCTGTCTAAACGGCAACACGGCGAAATAAAAGCGACATGTAAGGGAAGGTGAGATACCGGTGGAAAAAAATGGGAGTAAGTTTACGTCACAGAGAGAAATAGGCCTATAAAACTTGTACGCGGCTTATCTTCTAAATGCGTCTAAACGAGCCAACTTCTGCGACAGCCATTTTTCTACGGTAGCCGAGGAATTGAGACGGAGCTGATAAAAATGTCGGCGCTATACGTTCTCGGCGCTTTGACGGCCGCCGCGTTTAATTGTATTGGTCGGCTACGTCGGCGGTTCCTGAATTAATAAAGAGAAATCACGCGCACGCGATAACGGCCGTTCTATGAATTTTATTTCTCGCGTACGCTCATTCAGCTGGTACCCAATGATACATGCATACCGGAGGGTCGTTATTTTTAATGCAAGTCACATTTGCACGTGCTAATGTCCGACGAGAGTCCCATTCCGGGGTCTTCACATTTTCCCTGATATTCCGTGGAAATATTTCCCGATACGATGAAGAATAGCCAGCAGTATATGCAGTACGTACATCATGACGAAAAAAGGAAACCGTCCCGTTAAATAGGTCACCCTCAAATTGCAGACACTTGTACCGGCGATAAAACCAAGCGATTTATTTATTCTTCCGTGGCCTTCAATTCAGTCGCACAGCGCAACATCATCTTCGTGTGTGTTTTAAACCCATTCTTTCCGAAATTTTTATGTAAACAAAATTTTTGCCCATCTCTGCCTCAGACGAATCACCTGGGTAACTTCATTTTATCAGTTAGGAAGAAATGTTCTGGTGTGGATGCTTAGGAGATTTGAAGGTCACTTTAGATTTGTTCGCAGCTCTTCCAGAGAAAATTTATTATTTTATAACGTAAAAAGGATGAAAAATGTAAACTCACTGTGAATGCTTACGTAATATGAGATTTATTGGCGTTATTAATTAAATCAAATCGAGACAATTCGAAATGTAAAGAAATTGCTCAGGTGCATTTGTATTAAATCGTTTAAACAATGCTTGAACGAGTGGCACACCCAATTTATTTAAACAATTAAAAACACGCACGTGCCAATATTTCTCGAATGATTTATTCGAAATGCATACAAAAATTCAATGAATAACATTCTCGGAATTAACGAACTAGATGTTATAAATAAAAGCTTCTCCGTCTGTTATACGGTGGGCACCGTTGTTATCGAAGCCACAGTCTTGTTAACGATTCTAAACCGATGTTCGATAGTTACTTCGGTATGTTTCACTTGTGTTACATTCACAAAGCAACGTTAAGCCG
The DNA here is from genome assembly GCA_963966675.1 of Lasioglossum calceatum. Taxonomy (NCBI): domain Eukaryota; kingdom Metazoa; phylum Arthropoda; class Insecta; order Hymenoptera; family Halictidae; genus Lasioglossum; species Lasioglossum calceatum. The sequence goes on along the minus strand of OZ016539.1, from coordinate 6,984,596 downwards.
CTTTGCCGATAGCGAAGCCCGCGGGGCGAAACAACACAGCTGCGTTCTTTTTTCAAATTGTTGAAACGTTCCTGATATGAATGCAGTATTGGACACTGTTGCAACGTTGCATTATGCTATTCCTGTGTACAGAGTGTCCTAAAAATTTAGTACTTGAAGGAGACGATGTGTGAGATCATTTGAAGCAACTTTCTCCTTTGCGAAAATGTTCTCTGAGCCCTTGTTGAAGAGTTATTAACGAAAAATGCGGACCTATCGGAGCGCGGGTAGTGCGGACGGACTCCGCCTTCTCGACGGGCCCCGCTGAGCGTGACGTTGGCATTGGCCGCTCAGCGGGGCCTGTCGCGCGCTGATTGGTCCGAGGTTTTCGTTAATAACTCCTGAACGAAGCCTCGGAGATCATTTCTGCAAAGGAAAAATTTGCTTCGAATGACTTGAGGAATCGTCTCCTTCAAATACAACATTTTTGGGATATACACTGATAGAACATTTCATGTTAAACGTGTCCCGACTGCCCACGAGGTTCAGAAGGAGAAATTCGTTTAGAGTTTCTTCGAAAAATTTTTATTTTGCCAAATATCTGCAGTTTAGAGATGAAAGATGGAAGGATACAGTGTATCGATATCGCACGGTTTGGAGGCGCGCGTTGTGTGTTGGATGGTTGGATACTTGGTGCTAAATGGCGTCACTTGAATGGCTGAACGCAGTCTAACGTTGCTGAACGGAACGGAACGGAACAGAGCCGGAACGCGTCGTTATGCATTGTGACGCGTTTGGTGGGCGAATTTAGAAACGGCGCTGGGTAGTCGGGCATAAAGACAGAAAAGAAAGGAAGAAGGAGGGAATGGAAGTGGGAAGCGGGATAGGAAGGGACGTGAAGGGGAGAATATACAGACTGACCTAGATACGGATCTCCTCTAACCCTGTTTTTCGTTCGACCCCTTCCAGTAAACAATTCGTGAAGTTCGTCGTGTGTGATGCCACCGAATGTTTCCTGCCGCGGATCGGAGAAAATCTCGGTAATAAGAATCCGGAAGATCGGGCAAGGGTCGTGACGTTGAGCAACGTAAGCCCCGCAACTAACTTTCTGGAAGTACGGCACACGAGCCCACGAGGCAGCTAGCATTTGCGGAAGAACTTTATGGAAATGTTCGTCAAAACAAAAAACCAAAAAACGTTACGGTGAAACATTTTCTCCTCGCGGCCTTTGCGAATCATAAATGGGACAAAGCTCTGCTCAATTACACAGTGGCGGCTCAAGTCAAGTGGAGGCCCCAAGCGTTAAAATTTTGGGGCCCTCAGAGTCAAGTTAGAAATAGAAGTTGCAAGAAAACTCTCATAAAAAAAAGAAAAGTGAGGAAAAATTTCATACCAAACACATTAAATAAATTTATTAGAAAATTCACAAATTTATTTAAAATTCGGGGCCCTATAGAGCCCGGGGCCCCAAGCGGTACAAATTTTGGGTCCCTCAGGCTCAAGTTAGAAATAGAAGTTACAAGAGAACTCTCATAAACTTATTAACAAAAAATAAAAGTAATGAAAAATTTCATACCGTCACACATTAAATAAATTTATTTACAATTCGGGGCCCTACGGTATTCCGGGGCCCCACGCGGCCGCTTACCGTTAGATCCGCCACTGCAATTACAATTTATCATGGTGACGCACTCCGGTTACGCTACTCGGATCTAATGTTTGGCATTGGCTACCGATCAGCCGGAAAGTGTTAATACGTAAAATTCACCTGTTGGTCCGCGGCGGCGCGCGCGCGGATAACGCGGCACAAAGTAAATCAGCTGCGTGTTCGAACGAGAAGCAAAGTGGAAATTGGTAGAATAATTAAAGGGAAATCAGCCGGAGGTACACAGAGCTGGACACAGTAGTGGCGGCGCTGATCCGTGCCGCTTAAAATGCAAAACATTGACACATAGGTACAACTGTGTATCGGTCCGAACAACGTAGAGAGCACCCGGTAAACCATTACTGGAGGAAATGCTCGGTAAGGTTCGGCTTAATGGTATTCATAACAGCTAATTCGAAAACAGCGCAATGTGACGCCTGATTGATCGCGCGGTTTCCTACCGACTTGCACTTCGCGCAAAAATCGATGCGCAGAATAACCGTACACAGAGCAGTGCTTCGATTGAGCCCAACTTTTCTCGCACATCCGCGAGAAAACAGTAACGTATCTACTATTGGGTAGCAGAGCGGCCAGAGCCCTAAGGCAGTTATATTGGCGGGAATGTACCGAAATAATCTTACCGGACAAAAAGATTCCAGGACGTGTCCTACGAGTTACAAAATATACACAAATACACTTGTTATACATTAATTTATCAGAATCAAACCATATAAATTTTTTAAAATTCTGCGGGGTGCTCAAGGAACCCCATTTTATCGAGGAGCTTACGTTACTGAGGCTGAAATCGCCGCGCATGCGCGAGAAAAGTTGGGCTCAATCGAAGCACTGACACAGAGTCGCCTGGGGAGGGGAGGGAGCACGGACCGAGGGGAAAAGGTTAGCCCCTCTCAGCCAGCGCTGTCACGTGACCGGGCCCCGGTGGAGGTAGAGTGGGGGACACAAGTTTCAATCTCGTGACTCTACATCAGGGATGGGCATTTTTGCCTCAATTGAGGCAAAGCCGTCCCCACCGTAGCGCCTACTGTCCCCCACCAGCTTCCGTCGTTACTATGAAAGAAAGACGCGCTTCGTCCGTCGTAAGCAGTGCGCAGGCCTCGTGCATCGGAGCCGCGAGGAGCGCCACGAAAAGGAAGCTTGGTGGGGGAAGCAGGCGTTTGAGGGGCCCCACCCGTGCCCATCCCTGCTCTACATAGACCATATGCTCCTCGTATTCTTTGTTCTGTACGCTCCTGCATTCGAGTACCAATTGCAATGCAAAATGCATAGACTATGTACACATCAGTCGAGAAACCTCCCCTCTGCAGTACGTGGAATTTAATTCTGATGCACATTTTATTCGTAAAAGGAGCTCGATATATTCCACACGAGCAATTACCAGCACCATATCGTACTGATAAACGTTTACAAATAAAAGGACGTACGCGGGACAGTTAAACGAAAACGTTCGGTTGTACTCTTCCAGCGGGATTTTTTTAGATTTTTTTCTCTCCCCGAGTCCCGGCAATTGAAACGTTATTCACCCCCGTTGAAAAGCAATACCTTTTCAGTCCGAGCGGTTTTTTTCCCATTCTGTTCCGTCCGCTTCTCGCACGTACCAATCAAAAAGATGGAGGACACCCGGTGTGAAATATTCGGACACGCTACAGAGGTAAACACGGACATTTTTTAATTGGACAACCGAACGCGCGGGGCCGGTAATTTCTCTGTTGTACGATTCCCTTTTTCCCCGTTCGACAATATGAATAATTACAGTAGTGGAACTGCGATTCGTCTAAGCGAGGCAGTCACGTTTTAAGATAGCGTAATAGATGATAATTGTGATTGTGCCGTGGGTTGAAGTGCTAACCAGTTGCCAGGGTCGACGTTGATTCTCCAATGAAATACTGTACAGGGTGTCCCGAAAATGTCGTACTCGAAGGGTGTGATTCTTGAAGTCATTTAAAGCAACTTTCTCCTTTGCGAAAATCGTCTCCGTGGCTGCGTTGAGGAGTTATTAACGAAAAACACGGACCAATCAGGGCGTGGTTACCGTGAACGGACTCCGCCTCCGCGACGGGACCCGCTGAGCGGCCAATTACAACGCCACGCTCAGCGGGGCCCGTCGCGGAGGCGGAGTCTCCGTGTTTTTCGTTAATAACTCCTCAACGAAGCCGCGGAGAGCATTTTCGCAAAGGAAAAAGTTACTCCAAGTGACCTCAGTAATCATCCCTTTTAAGTACAACATTTTTGGGACATAGTCCTCGCTGTGTTAGTAATCTTTCATTAGATTTATTGTTATCTTCTATCTATCGTCTCCTGGAGAAATCGACGCTCGGATATCGATAATATCGTGTCGGTTCGCGACGCACTCTATATTTCGGTGTATAAGTTACAAGTTAAAGTCATATAATTCATGGTAAATGCGTTTTATGAGGCGTAAAGTTTCGTCTTACGTGTATGCTTGTTAGGTAGCAGAAACCGCAATGGCTTTAGTTGCAACGGATTTCACCTTGACATCTAAGCTTACGTCATCGCAATGAGTAATTTTTATCGGTGTATCGGTTCGATTGGCATTCTGCTCGCGAGACTGCTGTTCGCGTCAGCGTTTACTGTCACCGGTTGGCATTGACAATACGACACTTTCGTTAGCGTTAATTCATATAATACATTTTTAATATCGACACATTCCTCGAACGTTTCGTCGGGAGGATAATTCCTCGGGACATTAATCACTATGAAAATGAATTCGTCGCATAAATTAACGAAATGTCTGGAACGTTAATGCAATAATTTAATGCGAAACAGGACTCGCGAAGCCCGCGCGTTTCGAATTTCGAAGAGCGACGAAAGCATCGCCAAAGAAATGAAATCTGCAGTGAAATTGAAGCCGCGTGTAATTAGAATGTTTTAATGTGAAATCTCACATACAGAGTGGGGCAATAACTTTGTTCTCGAAATATGAAAAAATGATGTAGATAAATGTTGCATGGTATGGAGGGGGAAATACTGTGGTGTAAACACTTTTTATGTACGCGAAGGTGTTTCGGAGATTTTAAGGTCACCTTGATTTCTTTTAACGGAAAGACCGACTTTTTGTGTCGCGAATCGATAGAATGTCGAATATTTAAAAAAATCAATGCTACTTTTGTATACAGGGTGGACATTATAAAGCGTCACAGGCGAATATCTCCAAAAATATTGATTATACTCAAAAATGTTTCAGATGGAAGTTGTTCAGTACCGAGGGGGACATCATGTGGTGGAATTTTTATTTTTCCCGATGGACACTCCAAGGTGAGGTGAAGGTCACCTTGATTTTTTCAAATGGAAATACCTATTTTTATACCATAGATCGATAGAGTATCAAATTCTGAGTTTAAAAGTGTTGACCTTCATATGTCCTAAACCTAATAGTTAACAAGATATTATCCAAAGAAGAATGGAAATTGTTTCGATAATATCTCGTTAACTATTAGATTTAGGACATATTGAGGTTAATACATTTTTACTCAGAATTCGATAGTCTATCGATACATGATACGGAAAGTAAGTCTTTCCATTTGAAAAAATCAAGGTGACCTTCACCTCACCTTGGAGTGTCCATCGGGAAAAATAAAAATCCCACCACATGATGTCTCCCTCGATACTGAACAACTTCCATCTGAAACATTTTTGCGTATAATCCATATTTTTGGAGATATTCGTCTGTAACGCGTTATAATGTTCATTCTGTATATGTATTATATAATTTTTTCATATTATTACAAAGGAGATATTCAAGATGGACAAAATTATCGTCCCACCCTGTATAAATTTTCCTTAAACATCCTACACACTCCGCGTTGAGATAGAAAAATGATCGCAGGTGCGGACGGACGTTTCCATGCAAATGCGTTCCGCGTTGTTAGTGAAGCATTTAATGTTTCCTCTTCTTGAATGCCCCCTTTCATTGAAATTCGTTTACGCCTACCTTTCGAAAGTTGTAATGATTCGCGCCAGTGTAACATGGTATTCATGAAAAGTGGCCTGTATTATTCATTACAAATAGCACCGCTTGCCGAGCCAGTTGTTGATACACAATACATAGCACGTGTATGATTCGCTGATCCTTGTCAGCAACATAATATTAATATACATAATTCTAATTTGGAAATAAATTGTTAGATCCACGGACCGTGTGACGCAGTCACTATACTGTAGGTATACAGAGTGTTCAGGCTAACACTAGCAATTTTTTTTTCATTTGCATTATTTTTTAGAAACGAAGACGACCCTCAATTCCCTAAACGGAATGTTGTGTACTTTTTAATATCACATCAGTGGCGGCTTAAATTAAGTGGAGAGGCCCCAAGCGGTAAGAATTTTGGGCCCTCAAACTCAAGGTGGAAATAGAAGTTGCAAGGAAACTCTCATAAACTTGTTAACAAAAAAGAAAAGTAATGAAAAATTTTGTAGAAAAAAATGGATGCCGCGAAATTCGGGGCCCTATGGTATCCCGGGGCCCCACGCGGCCGCGTAGTCCGCTTACCGTTAAACCCGCCACTGCATCACATGAAAGCGTGTGCCAAAAGGAATACACAATAACGACCTTCAAGGTCGGAAATGTTTAAAATATTTCGTGCATTTCTGACCTTGAATGTCACACAAGGTCAGAGTTGTTTTGCTGTCGAACGATTGAATTCGTTTTGGCACACGCTATCGTATGACATACTCGTCACTAAAAAAATAATGCAGATAAAAAATAGATTACAGCAATTTTATTTTTTCTAATGTTTACAATTTGCAAGAAACAGGCTGGCTAGTGTCTGCTTGAACACCCCGTATACTTTCAATAGTTCCGTCCGCTCTTTTCACCGATATCGAAACGGTAATACTTTAATGGAGCCGTCAGAAAGACGGCGGAGATGGAAAATGAATAAATAAATAGAGACGAGCTCGTTCATCGAGTTAATAATTTAAAACAACGTGACGTAATTTCATTTTGATAAGTAGCCCCTAATAGTTCGGATTTGCGGATTTACGTTCGGCTGGAGGATTGTTTCCGATACAAAACTAACGATAAGCTGAGCTTAGTCCGAACAAGCGGAACTTCTAATTCAAGCTCAACTGTATTGCGCGGTAAAGTTGTGTGACATCGTGGTTGCACAATGCGTTGAAATAGCGCCATACGCGTGGCAGAATTTCCTAAAATTCAAAAATACTCCTCCGGGTCGTTGCAGCGACAGATTACTATACTATGTATATGTGTACGATATACTATACTATACGTTTATACATATTGACCCACATATGTCCTAAATCTGATTGTTAACGAGATATTATAGAAATAATATTTTTCCTTCTTTGGATATCTCGTTAACTATTAGATGTAGGATATATGAAGGTCAACACTTTTACACTCAGAATTTGATACTCTATCGATCTATGGTATAAAAAAGGACATTCTAATTTTAAAAAATCAAGGTGACCTTGAAATCTCCTCTATGCCTCCACCCACGCAGAAAATGTTTGTATCACAATATACCCCCCTCTATACCATGTAATTTTTGTATGTAACATTTTTTTATATTATTACAAATAACGGCAATATTCAATATTCAATTATATGTATACTACAGGGTGTCCCAAAAATTCCTTCAACATCCTGAAATGGGAGGTTGATGAGATCATTTGAAGCAACATTTTCCTTTGCAAAAATGGCGTCCGCGGCTTCGTTAAAAAGTTATTAACAAAAAACACGACTGTGCCAACATGCGTCTAGGTCACGCTCTGATTGGTCCGTGTTTCTCGTCAATAACTCCTTAACAAAACCGCGAACGCCATTTTTGCAAAGGAAAATGTTGCTTCAAATGATGTCGGGAACCTCCCATTTCCGGATGTTGAAGGAATTTTGAGACACCCTGTATACACATATACGATATATTATACTATACTATACATAGGGTATACTGGACTGTACATATATACGATATACTATACTATGTATACGACATACTACACCATATAAATTATTGTCTTCTTATGTCGCTCGTAATGGCGGCGGAAGTAATTTTATTTCTTCGCTAAATTATTTCTTTCTTCCCTTCCGGCGCACGTGCGAGGAGATAGCGTGTAATTTATAGGTCTTTCAATTGTTATTTATATTCTTTAGCCACCTCTCTTTCTCACTTTCTTTCTCTCTTTCTGGTCGATCGCAGAGTGCAGGCATGCACCAGTGGACCTCTAATTTATCGACTTCCGCCACACGATTTTTAATTTTAATAGAGACGACTGTACAATAAATAGATGTTACGCATACATTTTATCTAAAAATATTGTAAATTGCGTTCACACCGTTCCTCGTTGCTGGAAACAAAAAGTATCTGTCCCTGCGATTCCGCAACGAAAGGAACCGGTAAATCACGTCCAGTCACGACATTCTCTGTTTCTTCATTCATGTCGAGACCGAGAATCTTCGCGTCGTCGTAAAGGCTGCTTTCATAAGTTGCACAATGCATATGACAGATATTTGAGACCAGCGCCATAACCTTACTATCGATTAATCAACCACACGCAACAGTATGTCCCATATGGAGCGTACAGGGTGTTCCAAAAATGTTGTACTTCCTGGAAGTGATTTTTGAGATTATTTGAAGAGACTTTTTCCTTTACGGAAATCTTCTCCGTGGATTCGTTCAGGAGTTATTAAGGAAAACACGGACCAAAAAGGGCGTGGCTACTATGGGCGGATCCAAGCTCGGTCAACGCCCCACACGCTGTAATTGGTCCGTGTTTTTCGCTAATAACTCCTGAACGAAGCTTCGGAGAACATTTCCGCAAAGGAAAAAGTTCCTTCAAATGACCTTGGGAATCATCTTGTACAAGGGAGTACATTTTTGGGACACACCCTGTAGATTCATCGAGTAGAATTATCGGAAATTCTAAAAATACGAAGTGTGGTATTTGAGACGTACAAATTTCACGGTTAATAAAATATACATTGAAAAATTAACACGTCGATCTATGTTCCGCGCACTAGCTATCGATCGCTCCAGCCGCGCACTGCAGTAGGTGTTGTCATTTTTCAGAGGGAATTTCGATAAAATATGATTTACTGGCGACTATAGATTATCAAAAGCCCTTTAGTTTACGGGATCGCTGCGTAAAGGAACGAAAGGAAATGATGACGCTGTTAGATTGGTGTACCGTGATTAATTGAACCTGGCATATCAGTCCCGTATTTCCGTCGCGCAAAGTACTCCGGTATTTTCTGATAAATGGGCTCGATCCGTGTATCGTGCGAATTTCCTCGGAACAATCTGTGGATCGTGCACATTCCAACAATATTTTTATAAACAATTATCTTAAACAAAATATCATCCTTCGATAATAATTTGGATATAGTTTGATTTATCAGCGTTGCAATTTTACTTCAAATATCGAACAGTTCATATCAAATATTATATTTGTTGTAACGACGTTTTCCGTGTTTAAACAGCATTTTATTTAACAGATATCACAAACACCGCGGGTTCAAACATTTCTGTTTATCCTCGTTGAATTGATTCCAAATTTCCGTATATTTTCCCTGCGATTTATCCGTCGCGCAAATATATGAGTTTGCAAAAACAACTTGCCGCGAGCGTGGCAGAAAATTGTTATCAATAATAAATGACGGTAATATTTAAAAAAAAAACCGCGAATACACCTTCCGTTGGCGGTTGGGGGTTGGCGGCTGTGTTCGATCCGAGAGGGGAACACGTTTACTCCATATGTGCTAACACAAGCTTTCAGCTGAGCTATCCATCGATGTTGATATACAGTGAGAGGAACAGCAGAAGTGGATACCGACTACAATGGCAGACGTGCTCGCCTTGCTGGCTGTAAGATGCCAAGTCGTTCAACGATGACAGACATTACGTGTACATACTCTGTTCGGCGTGTAGCTGATTTATAGGGTCGAGCCCGTCGGGTTTCATTTGCATGTGACTTTTCCGCAACACTCATATACCTGTGGATCTTTACGCATGCTTTACGATTCCTAAAGCCTTGAAAGCATTCATTTCTTGAACGTGTAGTGCTTAGGTCCCATTGAAAGCCACAATACTTTTACAGGAGGATTCCTGAGGTCACAGGAAGCAACTTTTTCCTTTGCGGAAATGTTCTCCGAGGCTTCGTTGAGGAGTTATTCACGAAAAACACGGAGACTCCGCCTCCGCGACGGGCCCCGCCGAGCGTGGCGTTGTCATTGGCCGCTCAGCGGGGTCTGCAGTGGAGTTCGCTCTGATTGGTCCGTGTTTTTCGTTAATAACTCACCAACGAAGCCACGCAGAACATTTTCGCAAAGGAAAAAGTTACTTCAAGCACCCTCAGGAATCACCCCCTTCAAGCAAGTCCAAAATTTATGGGACACAGTGAATAATAATGGTTTCTCGACAGCTGGATATGTACTTAATTTTATTTCTGTAGCCTTGCCAAATTGAACCCTAGAATTCCTGTACTTCAATTAACTGTCCTACAGATTAGTCAAATTTCAGGAGAAATATGATTGCAATATACGGAACATGTGACCACTATAAATTGCACCTGCCGCCGCCGCGATTAACTTTAATTTGTAACAAATTTGAAATTTCATTAGCCCCGCATTGATTTCCTGAATCCGCGTGCACACGGGCGCGTTTAAATTAAACTTGATTCCCCTTGCGACACCGTTATGGATTAATATCGTTTCGTATTTTCTATTGAATCCGAGAATTGCCCTGTATAATTTTTGTTCGAGCGTTGTGTACAGAGCGTTCCAAAAATGTTGTACTCCCTTACAGGGGAGACTCCCAAGGTCATTGGAAGTAACTTTTCCCTTTGCGAAGATGTTCTCCGAGGCTTCGTTAAGGAGTTATTGCAGAAAAACCTGGACCAGTCAGAGCGCGGTGCGGCAGGGCCCGTCGCGGAGGCGGAGCCTATCGCGGAGGCGGGGCCTGTGTACGCGTTCTGATTGCTCGGCGTTTTTCCTTAATAACTCCTCAACGAAGCCTCGGAGAAAATTTTCGCAAAGAGAAAAGTTACTTCAAATGACTTCAAGAATCGCCACGTTTAAGCGCAACATTTTTGGGATACCCTGTATTATTTGAAGGGGCGATTTTATATGAAAGCTGGCAATCTCACAGAAACGTGGAACGTCCAGCGATTAATATCTGCACGCCTTACGTCGATATCGGCGCGAGATCAGAATTCGGAATTTGTTCTGCGTACAGATTGCCAGAATCCTCATTATTTTCCTTGAACCTTCGGATCGATCGGGTTCGCTCCAATTTCCGTTTGCGTTTTCGTTTCCACACGAGCAGCGGCGGTGGCGGCTGTATCTCCAACTGCCACGAAAAACTTTTCATTCAGGCGAAACTCACCGTCCAGCACGGTCAGGTTGATACCTGTGTGGTCCTCTTCGGCGCGCACCTCTGTTTAGGAATTTAAATAACCTTGGGACCCCGGGGTTCCGTTCAGAAACGCGGAAAATCACGTACGGGTCTCGGTGTCGCTGCCGGAAATAAGAATTCCGGTGCCAGAAATCTTACGGAGTCAGAATTTTTATTCGCATCGGCTAACCGGCTAGCCGTCGAGGAAAACGGATTCTTAGTCATTTATGCCCGTCAACGGCCCGCAGGTTTCCCGCTTATTTTTCAACGCGCGGATTCCCGATGCACCTGTACGCTCTCGGTATTGTTAACGAAATCCGCAGAATTGGACCACCGCCAGTGAAAAAGATTTTTTACAGCTTTTCCTGCACGAAGATATTTCAGGTATTTAAAGCGAAAATATTTTTGTTTATGGTCGCGTGGAAAAAAATGAATTTTTATTTTTAATAAAATATTTCCTGAGAAGAAATTCAAATATTTTTAATTCCCTTCAAATAGGATATAATACCATTTTGATATACTAGTTTAAAAACTTGATTATTTATTATTTACTATTTATAAAATACTATTTTACACCCAGGACTGCCATTTTAACAGAAACATTGACTTCTTTATTTCACGTATGGAACAAAAATAACTTGTAGCATTCGTGCGTATTTTATTCACTATAAAAATCGGATATGTAAAGGAGCTGGTTTAAACAGTAGGGAAATCAATTTTCCAGCATCGCGTTTCAACGAGTCGCCGAGGGAAAAATCGAATGTGCGGGGCGAGTCCCGTGTAAAAGCATCGCGATAAACGCAATCGAACAAACATAACCGTGCAATTAAAATCCCGTCGCGAAATTTTTCCACTCCGAATCGCTGATTGGCCACTTTGTAGCGCGCGCGCGAACGGCCGTGTTTACAATCTCGAATGCGCAAATTAAAATCATGGCGTTGTTAAATCAGCAACGTGTGTACATACAAACATACACGAGAGCATGAGCGTACTTAGTCGAGTGCGCGATGACGACGACGGCGACGCATTAATTGCTTTTAACCGGGCCAATTAACCGCACGAAGCGTCGCCGCTCTTCGAGCCGGATCGACTTTTATCGATTCGGAATTAAGTGGCCGAACGGCTTCCGTCGAAAATTCCGCCGGTAACGAAATTACAAAAGTTTCTCGAATGCATTCGACAAGGTTCGCCGTCCAATTTACAATCCCCGTTGCGAACCGGCTAAATGCTAATTTCGGTGATGTGCCTCCGCCACTGGAATTGCACTAGAAAAAACGAACGGAGCGCGCTCGTTGAAGTAGAGAAAAATAGATTATACGGTTAAAGCAGGACACGTTTTTCCTCTCTATCGCGTCACGGTCCCCACTACCACTGCGCCGGTCCCCCCACTATCAACTATTTCTTGTTGCGAGAAGTCTTCTACACAGGGTATATCCCAAAAATATTCTTCCTTGAAGAAGGTGATTCCTCAGGTCATTCGAAACAACTTTTTCCTCTGCGAAAATCTTCTCCGAGGTTCGGTTAAGGAGTTATTAACGATAAACACGGACCAATCAGGGCATGGCTACTTCGAACAGACTCCGCCTCCGCAGCAGGCCCCGCTGAGCTATTGGCCCGCCGTTTTTCTTGAATAACTCCTTAACGAAGCCTCGGAGAAGATTTTCGCAAAGGAAGAACTTGCTTCAAATGACGTAAAGAATCACCCTCTTCAAGGAAATACATTTTCCCCACCCTCCTCTTACATTCCACAGGGGTTTTGTGGGGAGGAGTGGGAGAGAAGTCAGTTGCACAGACCTGGGTTTAAAAGTGGGTTCGTTTCCTTCACACATTTCATTCTCTTTAATTCCGGCGAGGCCACTCGACAGATCGATTTGTCGAGATGTAATCGCCTCTCTCGAAGTAAGAAAAAGCTCTAACTTCCTAATTCACGGAAAAAGTTCGGCGCAGAAAGTTCACATTCGCCTCGGCTAGGACGAAACTTTCGAATAAGAAAATAGCATCGAGTGTTGCTGAGTCGAGTTTACGGACGAACCACCATTCCGTTAGGAAATAAGGTAATTTAATTGCGAATCAGGGCTCCGATGATATGCGAGCGATTTCCAAGTTTCCATTTCGAGCACTGCGCGCAGAAAGTGTGAAAGTATGTTGGAATTAAATACGGTTTATAATATCGCCGCTGGGAAAACGTATTTATACTGCCTTTTAATCCGGTCGAATTATATGTCGCCTCGCAAAAGGAATATTTTTTAAACCAATAAAAAAGTGGCCTGGAAAACACTTGATTTTTGGTCACACCATTCGATAGAGCTCGCAAAGAAAACCCTCCGTGACAAGTTTCAAGTCGGTACCCCTACCACAAGGGTAGCTACAGTCTGAGCACGGTTTAATGAATTATTTCTTCTGTTCTACTCAACAAAAAATCACAGAAAAGATAATGAACATTCTACGTAGTAGCAGACATGACAGCTACATGGAATTCTGATTATCTCAGAATTTTTGGTTGCAATTTTAAAATCCGGACGCGTAAAATTGTCGATTTTATATTGAAGTTTTCAGAATACCACGTTTATTTTTTTTTATTTTTCGGACTTTGCGGAAAGGTTTAAAAAAAATTGGTAATCTCCAGAAAGTCGAGAAAAATGGATATTTTCTATTGGGGGCAGTTTTTACATTTTTCATACATTTTACGTACCGATTGAAACGAGAGTTGAAAATGGTGAATAAAGAATGAATCAAAACCGGTGGAAATATTTGTTGGATAAATGGATCTTAAGCTTTCCGTTTTGCAGATAACAGCTCCATTTAAGGTTTCCAGAGTGTCATTACATTTTAAGGTTTCCTAAGCCGGCCCGTTGTCTTGTCGTTAGTCTTGAAAAAACCCACTACATTTTATACAAACGTGTATACAAATTGTATGCGCGGGTTCGTAGATTAGAAGAAAGCTCAAAAGTTGATGAATTTCTATTTTCAAAAAATAATAACACAGCTTTTAGTGGTTTTCTTCAATTTAAATTATTATACGAGCTTGATGAACCTCTTGTGTACATAGTAAAAATAAAATGGAAGAATAAAATAAAATTAGAAGAAAGTTCAGAAGTTAATGAATTTTTATTTTCAAAAAAATAATACAGTTTCTTAATAGTTTATTTTTTAACTTATTATACGAGCCTGATGGTCCTCTTGTATACATAGTAAAAATAATAAATTTACTTCATTTCATAAAAATGCATATACAAATTGTAAATTAGAAGAAAGTTCAAAAGTTAATGAATTTTTATTTTCAAAAAATAATACAGTTTCTTAATAGTTTCTTTTTTAACTTATTATACGAGCCTGATGGTCCTCTTGTATACACAGTAAAAATAATAAATTTACTTAATTTCAAAAAAATGTATATACAAATTGTAAACTAGAAGAAAGTTCAAAAGTTAATGAATTTTTATTTTCAAAAAACAATACAGTTTTTTAACCGTTTTTTAAACATTATTATACGAGCCTGATGGTCCTCTTGTATACATAGTAATAATAATAAATCTGAAAAATTATATTGTTACGAGTTTTTCAACAGTGTAGCTCTTCCGAAAATTCAGGGACACTCTCAGCCAATCCGGGACGGTTGGCGACCCCAGCCGCAGTATGTGCAACGACATCCATTTCACAAAAAGCGAACATCGTCCACTGTTTGTTTTTCGCGAAGAAACTATATTTCTCAAGAGGCCCGTTTTGCTGCTCGTATAATAGTAAATTATGCTACCGGAACAAGACGACTGCCATACGAAGTACCATCGACAATGCGCCAACGCACGGAATGCAACTGCGGAGAGATCGCCTTGGAATGCGGTTACGCGGGGCTGCGTTTTTTGCATAAGAATATGCAACACGCGACACGCCACGTTTTTTACGAAGATACCATCCTCTGTAATTTTTTTTCAGTCGTTGAATTAATGTCGCGTCGTTTTGTTCGAATAGTCGACGTTCCGTACATTTCTTTTTTATACAATACGGGAAAATCCATCCCCGTTCCGCAACTCTGTAGCACGTACTCGTAAGTACTTGTAGATACGTACGGTTGATACGCGACACGGTTGAATCCGGCAATTGAATAATTTCGAAAGATAATGCCGCGGAGAAGTAGAATCATTATAAGATACTTCTCTGCTGAAGTGTTCTTGCCGCGATAAATTTAACTGGAACCTCTTGGCGCAGTAAAAGCTTTTATAGGAGACGTCAGGCCGCCGGTATGACGAAATCAAATAGGAACATTCTAATTGAAGTGGCCATTTCATTAACGCAGCAAGAGAAGTTTCGATTAAATTACGACTTCGAATACAGTGTAACCGTTCTGATGTTATCGGAGTCGCCGGATGACTCGTGTCCCCACTCTAGCTCCCCCCTCTACCGCGCTATTCCCCCTTCCATCTTCGCACGGCCACGTGACGCAAGAGACGTCAGATTAGGACTTGTCTCCCCACTCTACCCTTCTCCTTCTACCTCAGTATTCCCCCACGCTTCCGCCATGGCCCAGTCACGCGACTGATCCGGTAGTGACGGAGAGGGGGTAAACTCTTCCCCTCAACCCAAGTCAATCAGTGGCGGATCTAACGGTAAGCGGACTAAGCGGCCGCGTGGAGTCCCGGGATACCATCTCTTATATAATAAATTTATAAATAACTTTTCTTTTTTGTTAATAAGTTTATGAGAGTTTTCTTGCAACCTCTATTTCTAACTTGAGTTTCAGGACCCCAAAATTTTCACCGCTTGGGGCCTCCACTTGACTAGAGCCGCCACTATAAGCGGACTAAGCGGCCGCGTGGGGCCCCAGAACACCATAAGGCCCCGAATTTTAAATAAATTTATAAATTTTGAAATAACTTTTCTTTTTTGTTAATAAGTTTATGAGAGTTTTCTTTTGCAACTTCTATTTTCAACTTGAGCTTGAGGGCCCCAAAATTTTCACCGCTTGGGGCCTCCACTTGACTAGAGCCGCCACTCTACAGTCAATTTCCCTGACCTTGCGACTCCGGCTGTTACATCCGCCACTCATCAACCATCAAACTTTTCGAGCATCGAAACCCACTATTGTAAAACTTCCTAGATCTTGCTGCAACTATGTTAACAACAAAAAAATATTGCAAACAATCGGATGGAGATGTAGGCACAAGAAAACAGTAGATGAAGAATTGTTTTTACAATCAACAAAGTGGAAAACAGTGAGGGACGCGCTAGCTATCATTTCGGAGTTGAAACAGGATCTCATTAACACGTTGACATCCGAGTTCCCATGTTTTTCGTATCCGAGTCTGAAAACGAAGCTGTTGACCGCGAAACTGGATCCTGCCGATTGCATTGTCGAGAGCTCTCGGTAACTCGATTTATCCCGGGGAAAATACTAAGCGAGCGCGCGGGCGCATGACAACGCGGAGGAGATTTCCAGGTTTTATCTGACGGAGCGTGGTAACTTTAAGATGCCTTAAACTTTGATCGCGAAAACTCGGGAACGGCATTACGTCGGACGGTGTACGCGAATCGACTTTTAATTTCTTCTTCGGCCTCTGCACCTCCCTCTTTATCCTTTGCTCCTCCCCCTCCCTGCTTCATCCTCCTTTTCCGTGGATTATAGTCGTCGGGAAAATTCCTTCGAGCTGATGCACGCGGGCAGTCGGTATCCCACTTTGACTAAGATCTCACGTAATGGTTGCCTTGAAATCATACTACACCGGACGAGAATACAAATTACGAGAGTGGAGGGGACGCGAACGAATTCGAGCCACGTGTTCCTAGGAGAATCATGCTGCCATTTTCGTCGCAGAAATTCCTCGGCGTGGTGCGACGTAGCAGTCTGCGAAGCAGTGCCGCCAGAAACGACCATAACTGGTCAGTGAAGCCAGAATGAGGTCCAAACGGAGCTCCCGTACTCTCCTCCTTTCCCCTTCCACTATTCCATTCCAGCACCGTGCGCACGCGCACACTCCACCGTCCGTGCAATGCGTCTCCCATTCGCCTCACTCATTCCCCGTCATCAGAGAGGGGGTACATCATTTCACCGTGACTCCCCTAGTCTGGCTACACTGTAACTCAGGGATGGGCACGGGTGGGGCCCCTCAAACGCCTGCTTCCCCCACCAAGCTTCCTTTCCGTGGCGCTCCTCGCGGCTCCGATGCACGAGGCCTGCGCACTGCTTGCGACGGACGAAGCACGTCTTTCTTTCATAGTAACGACGGAAGCTGGTGGGGAACAGTGGGCGCTACGGTGGGGACGGCTTTGCCTCAATTGAGGCAAAAATGCCCTTCCCTGCTGTAACTGGTCGGTTTTACCACTCCTCCTTTTCCCCTTCCACTATCCCATTCCACCACCATGAGCACGCTCCAACGTCCCCCACTAAGACCGTAGGCTGGTCACGTGACGTGCCATGTGGTGCCGGTGCCACTCAATCCCCGTCGCGCACGAGCAACGTGTCACATATTACTCTGGTCATCGGAGAGCGGGTAAACTGTATTCCCCACGATTTCCTCGATCTTGCGACGCTGCTGCGAAGTCAGGGGAAGAAGTTATCCCCCCTCTCTCCCGGTACCGGACACACGGGTGGGGGAACATCGTCGTGGAAGGGGAAGGTAGAGTTGGAATACCACTTTGCACAACTTTCTCAACTTTCGCTCATCCCTCGAATTGTTGCAACACTAAAATTCGAAGCCATTTAATCCCTAAACAGTAAATGAAACAGATCAGACTTCGAGCAAACCTGACATTTAAGAACTCAGCCCGTCGCAAAAATTTGAAATGAAAGCAGACAATTGAAGTTAAGGGTGCACATATATTTGCAAGTCTCGACCTGGATTGAACAGCGAGATAATTGAATCGTCTCGTGCCATCGGATCTCGCTACAACTAATTATTTGTTAAAGTTTACTACAGCCATTAGACCTCATTATTCTCTCCCCCCCCCCCCCACCCCTTGAGTGTACTTGAAGGAGAGCCTTGATAAAACTTTTATAATTAATGGTAAGGGGATAATATTAAATTACTTTGACTGGGAAGAGTATTCCGCGAATACAAGTTGCACGCGTTCAGAGGCCCCAGCGATTTCAATAATATAACAGTTTCTTATACGTCATGTATCAATAATATTACAATTATTATACATCATAAATTATGATGTATTTGGTATGTAATTCAGTAGATTTGTACTCGGGGCGGCTGCAGATCGAAGTTTCGATCCTGTAGGATCAATGATTCAGGAGTTATGCTTGCTTAAAGTTGAGCAATCTGCAGTGTTTTTGACAGATAAGTGCGCCGCCATGTTGGTTTGTAGTGACGGCCGCGCGCCGTTTACTGAGTTGGGTGGGAGTGCAAGGACCGGCGGTTCTGCTCGGTAAACGGCTCGCGGTCATTATTACAAAGCAATATGGCGGCGCCCTTAGCTGTCGAAAACGCTGTAGATTGCTCAACTTTAAGCAAGCGTAACTCCTGAACCATTGATCCTACAGGATCGAAACTTCAAATCTACTGGATTACATACCAAATATACAAATTTTGAGTCCGGTAAAGTAAAGTTTACCCAATATTGTTGTTAGAAAAAAGGATGGTGGACCCAGAGAGTACTTTTCCCTTCAATTCGCGCTACCCCTCCCCTCCTCAGGGGACTCTGTGTGGACGCACAAAAGCGAAGAAGAATTGTTATTGAGGAATTGAAAGCCCCACAATGCGATGGCCTCCGAAAGGACCGCGGCATGTGTGTGTGTGTGTGTGTGTGTGTGGATATAAATTTCCTTAATTGACCGCGGAGCTGTATCGACAAAGAAATTCCCGCGATTGAATAGGGAGCTTACAGTGGCGTTTCATAGGCAGACGATAAGAATTTTCCTCGTCGCGTCGCCCCGATGATGCCACACCGAAAGTGCATCGCGAGTTATGCGACCCTCAGCGAAATTCGAACCTTATTATATTCGGCCAGGTGAAAAGGCTGACGGTCGGAAAGCCGTCGGGAGAAAAATAGAATCGTAAAGGTGACGTCGGACTCGTCGATGTAACGGCGCACAGTGCCTTTTTTACAGTTCTACGCGGGTGCACGCCGCCTGCCGTTTCGCTAAATGCGACCACTTTTACGCGAATGAGATGCGAGAGGGGCGGTGGGGAAAGGGGAGGGGAGGAGAGAACATTTTTGTCCTTTATCTCTCCCCGACGCTAAATGCATCCTTCACTTTCGCCAAGTAATGTTCGGCCTCCAATTCATCTTACGCTCGCGGGATCGTTCCGCTTTTAATGCTCTTGCTCCCGGTTTTTATCGACGCCCTCTCCGCTGAATGCCTTTGACGTTCTCGAAATGCGGTCGCTAACGCTCCGCGTGTCGACAAGTGTACACGGTGTAAAGAAATTATTATGTCGCCACTATCATAGCGAGACTCTGCGTCCTCGGCTCGGCGAGAATGCCGCAAAATTAATTCCAAGGTCAGAAGGTCAACACCTTTTTTTTGTTGCGTCCCGTTCTACTCGTTGCGAAAGCATGGAAACTGTAACAGAAGCCACGAGTAAAAGCTCAACCGTTTTTTTTGTAAATTCTGATAGTCTTTTTTATTCAAATTGTATTATTTTTTACCGGATTGAAAATTTGTACCAGTCGATTTGTACCAGGGGCAGCTGCAGATCGAAGTTTCGATCCTGTAGGATCAATGGTTCAGGAGTTATGCTTGCTTAAAGTTGAGCGATCTTCAGTGTTTTTGACAGGTGAGGGCGCCGCCATATTGGTTTGTAGTGACGACCGCGAGCCCCGACCTAATCACCAACCAACTAATTCATTATTCTGCTCGGTAAGCGGTGCGCGATCGTCACTACAAACCAATATGGCGGCGCCCTCACCTGTCAAAAACACTGAACATGGCTCAACTTTAAACAAGCATAACTCCTGAACCATTGATCCTACAGGATCGAAACTTCGCTCTGCAGCCGCCCCGGGTTCAAATCTACTGAATTACATGCCAAATACATCATAATTTATAGGAGAAAGGCACAAATTTAAGTCTTGCTACAAGTTGAATGCGATGTAGTAAGTAAAAATGAATTTTCAATCAATTCATATCAAAATATACAAGTTAATTTTTAATCAATTTACTATATGCCGACTTCTGAGACGGAAAGGATGAGTTGAGAACGAAACGAAACTTTGAATCTGCGCCAACTATGCATTTCCGTGCGTTCCGAGGCGTTCACGACTTTTCGCCGGAAAAAATTGCAACGAATCCGGGGAGTACAGTGGAGGAGCACGCAATTGTGCGGGCGCTGTTTATAATTAAATTTTGCAAATGCATCAGCTCGGGTTGTGCATACATATGTATGTATGCGTAAATTCATATGACTGACGTGCTCGTTTAGGACGCCTAATGAACTTGTTATAGCCACGTGTGCGCGGATACGATTTCGTACGTGCTCGGTTATGCCTCGCCATGTTTCACGTGTTGCCATCAAATATTCGTACCGAGCGCACGCGAATATTCCGGCGGGTTTTAGCGGGACGTGTCTCGCGGACACACCTACTCCTCGTCGCCGGTATTAAACGGGAGATTTCGCGGAAAAAGCACGGCTCATGAGATTCGTCGTACGAGACAAGACGAATTGCTATCGCAAAGGCTGGATCTTGACCTAATATCGGGTACGCTCGAGGATTAATTACGGACATTCCTCGGAACGAATGCAGATTCGAGAAGCTGATATCCGCCGAGGAAATATATTCGTGTGCAACATGCGACGAGATATACGGGAGGCTGTCTAGCTTTGAGGGAGCGAACGCGAAATTGAATTATGGTAACCGTAGGAAGAGTGGAAATAATAAATGTGCGCGATCGCGAACGCCACGGGTGAGAGAGAGAGAGCGGCGATCCTACCGAAATTTCCCGATTATAAAACTCGGTCTGTCTTCCAGGGAACATCTGTGTCACATATATTTTCATGAAAACTACCGTCCCGTGTAACGCGAGATGAAGCCCGGCACCTGCGTATTCCTCGCGTTCGAATTTAAAAACAGAGGCCACGGGATTACGTGCACATTCGTGCGGCCGAAAGCGTGAAAAAGAAAACGCCTCGAGGTGAAAGCGCGCGCGAGAATTGAAATGTATAAAATCCGCCGGTGTGTGGAGTGTACGTGCACGTCTTTATTGCGTTCGAGATATCCATCTTGCGTTCGCTGCGGGTCCTACCCGAGCGAGAAGTCCGCTAGAAATTCAAGATCGATCAGTCTCAGATTTGATTGGAACTTTGCACAGTTATAGATCTCGTTCTCCTGTTAACGTGTACAGGGAGGTCCGTTTAAATGGGAACACCTAAATATCTCTTCAGGTTATTGTGATGCAAAAAATATTTGTTACGTAATGTGCATAGTGTGAATGGACCAAATATCTGGCAAGAATAATTTTTTCCGAAGGTAATTTTTTTCGGAGTTATCAAGGTCATCGATATTTTTTTACACATAACTACATTTTTTTGTATTGCACCGTGCAACTGACCGGAAAATACATTCAGATATGTATAATAACATGACCTTGAAATGACCTTGATCTTCGAAAATTGGCGATCCTTTGCGTGGTCCGTCTCTTCAGGTTATTGTGATGCAAAAAATATTTGTTACGTAATGTGCATAGTGTGAATGGATCAGATATCTGGCAAGAATATTATTTTCCGAAGGTCATTTTTTCGGAGTTATCAAGGTCATCGATATTTTTTGATACATAACTACATTTTTTTGTACTGCACCGTGCGACTGGCCAGAAAATACGTTCAGATATGTATAATAACATGACCTTGAAATGACCTTGATCTTCGAAAATTAAAGTTTTACCTTCAGATCAAGGTCAATGTCATGTTATTATACATATTTGAATGTATTTTTCAATCAGTTACACGATGCACAATAACAAAAAATGTAGTTATGTATCAAAAAATATCGATGACCTTGATAACTCCGAAAAAAATAATCTTGCCAGATATTTGGTAGCTTGGCAACTATGCACATTACGCAACAAATATTTTTTGCACCACGATAACCTGAAGAGACGGACCACGCGATGGAACGCCAATTTTCGAAGATCAAGGTCATTTCAAGGTCATGTTTTTATAAATAGCTGAATGTATTGTCTCCTGAATGTAATGTCTCCTTGTCAGTCAAAGTCGCCAGATCAGGGTAATTCGCACGAATTGAGGGGCGACGACAGTTACCACCACTTGTCCCTTTGAGAAGTATGATCCCCTCGACCAGTGCAACACGGTACAATCGTTAAAAACATTTGACCTTGACAAAGTCTGGCAGCTTTTGAAAAGTTGTAGAATCACGCTGTAACGATTTCTACACGTAAGAATAGTTCATTACTGTAAGAATCAACTTGATTCTATTAATAAATGCCTGAACTGAAGTTAATCTTCGCGCGGATAAAATCGACGAGGACCTCGATAAATATCGTTCGGATCTCGTTATAAGGATTAATCGGGAAAGAGTTCGCGAGGGCCAATACGCTCGCTGCCGAGTTATAATGGATAAAGCGGAGTAACAAAAACCCGGTGCCTTAAGTGGCGGCGTCGTTGGGCACATTTTTAATGAGAAAAGTTTGGCGAGCAGCGCGCGGCCCCTTTTTGGCAGCTTGAAAACACAGATCCGTCGCGAGGAGATCTAATTATCAAATCCGTTGTGACAAACGCTATCGTGCCCACTGATAAACTTGAATCGATTCGACGCCCATGTCTCGAACAGTCCGCGGGCCCCCGCGAACTATCGCGTGCGTTTGACAACGATCCGACAAACAGACGTATCTATGAGTTTATCGGGGATGTAAATGATGAGGGGAAACAGCCGTGAACTATATAGAATAAATTCGCGGCGGGGGACATTGATATCCCGCGGAACTAATAACTTTTATTCAATCACGATCACCGCGAAATTGTGTTTCCTATCTGTCCCCGGAATCAATAGCTTAGGTATCGCGGCCGCCCCGCGGGTTATCGCGGAATAATATGTTCCCGGACACAGTTTCATAAATTATTTAACGGTGTATCAATTTCCCGTAACCGACGGACCATCGGGTAATTAACTGGCGGCGCCGCGCCACCTTTCATTGTGCCTCGAAATTTCGAGCACGTGTGAAACTGGGGCGAATCCAGCGTTTCGATGCGTTTGTTTTGTACGCGCGGAAGCCGTGGTAACTACGGAGCAATAATATACACCGTATACTGTAAAACATCTTATACCGGACGTCCCAAAAATGTTGCGCTTCAAGGGGATGGTTCCTGAGGTCGTTTGAAGCATCTTCTTCCTTTGCGGAATTCTTCTCCGAGGCTTTGTTCAGGAGTTATTAACGAAATACACGTTCTGCCAATGCCACGCCCCGCTCAACGGGACCCGCCCCCGAGGCGGAGTCTGCCGGCATAGCCGCGCTCTGATTGGTATATGTTTTTCGTTGATAACTCGTTAACGAAGCCGCGGAGAGCATTGTCGCAAAGGAAAAAGTTGCTTTAAATGACCTCAGGAATCAGTTCTTTGAAGTGCAACATTCTCGGAACACCCTGTAGATAGTAGATCGTAGACAGCGTCGACACCGTCGCGCAGTCGTAAACCGAAAACGACCGCGGTGCGGGCCACTCATTTATTCAACGTTCGCGAAGATGTATCGGGGTCAATGCTGAATTTTTCGAGGCTGCGACGCGACCCACCTCTCCGAAACCCGGAGCATCTCTCACCGCGCGAAATTGAATGAAATCCTTTGAGACACGCGTGGGAGAGAACGCTCGAACAAAACCAGTCCGCCCATGCTTCATTTACCTTGTCGAACACATGATTTCTGACGGGATGGTCTGCTTTTTCTGGAACTTCCTTCCGAAAATTGTTTACGCTCCAACAAAAACTCCGAAAAAACCCAATCCCTTCTACTGTAGACCCAGAAGCAGGTGGAAGGGTTAAAGAAGTAAAAGAAATGTTGTCTTTCCAGTTTCGGTTCGTTACACTAAAATTTTTAATATGAATAATTCTTGCGTCGGCAAGAGACTGAAGTGTCTAGAACGGTGAGGGGAGGCGGGGTAGTGATTGGGCGTGTGTGCAAGGTTCAGGGGAAACTCTCTTCATTGTTGAAACGTTCTAGATCGCTGCTTTGAAAACACACCGCGGCTCGGTAATTCAACATCCAGCATTGTGTACGGCTTCGCAGTCCTTGATACTCCACCAAAAAGTAAAACACAACGGGTACAAGGTTCCAGACGAAAAATAAAATTTTCCCGCGGAGTAGACGACAGCTCGGCGAACGTTCCGGAGAAAAATTTTCGTAAAAACTACCACTCCGCGGCGCAATGCGACATTTCTGTTAAATTGTACTGATACCACGACGGTGCCAGCGAACGAAATACGCTTATTAGGTTGTTGGCTAACACAGGAAATGTGCGACTTTTCACCATAACGTACAACTTGAATTTTTTTGAAGGTGAAACTAATCAGGCTAAGCATTATTGTACTTAACGTATTCTGTCAATACACAACCACATCAAATTAGATATTGATTTAATAACAGAATATACAGGATGTCGCAAGAATGTTGTAATTTTTGGAGGCAATACCTGGGGTAATTTGAAGTAACTTTGTCCTTTGCGGGAATACTCTCCGCGGCTTCGTTGAGGAGGTATTAACGAAAAACACGGAGACTCCGCCTCCGCGACGGGCCCCGCCCAGCGTGGCGTTGTCATTGGCCGCTCAGCGGGGCCCGTCGCGGAGGCGGAGTTCGTCCGCTGTAGATACGCGCTCTGATTGGACCGTGTTTTTCGTTAATAACTCCTCAACGAAGCCACGGAGAAGATTTTCGCAAAGGAAAAAGTTTCTGCAGATAATCTCAGGAATCACCCCTATGAAGCGCAACATTTTTGTGACACCCTGGACAGCAAACCTGCCGGTTATTAGAATATTTCTTTCGTAACAATTACGTTCTAACATCGGATATTTCGTATGCAGCAGCCTGATATAATGTTGGAGAATTCGCAGTCGAGATACGGCTTCCTAAAATTCGCTGTAATCTATTCTCGTATGGATGGAACCACGATAGCGATAGCTGGGAGAGAAACTTTTCCACGAACGTACAGCATACGGATACACGAAGCGACAAGTTGGAGTATCGAATTAACTTGTTAAGCGAGGACGACAGAGTTCGCGTTAATATGGCGACGTTGGAAGAACCGGGAGTATTTCGCGATCCAAACTCCACTCCGCTCTTTGTCTCCGTTGAATTCTGGGTAAAAATTGACGACGATGAATCCACGGGAGAAACGATCTCTTTGTAATTTTAATGGTAGCTGTGGACACTGTGGGAAGGATTTCAGCGAAATAGAAACACGCACGTTAATAGATTTATATTTTCCAAGCATCCTTTTGTCACGGAGGCACGGGGAACGAGATATCCGCAGTGCGTATGCCGCACACTCATGACCTGTTTCGAAGACGCTTTGAATATCGTGCTGGGAGTAACGAGAGCCCATGGTTTTGATGGTACTCGTTGCCCAAGCTGGCTAGTTTTCTGCCCCTGTAAAACACTCTGTCGCTCAGCCTCCAATAAAAAACAAATTCTCTCGTGCTATTTTACAATGCCATTCGAGTCGCGTAACTCGCACTCTGAATAAATCACTCTAACAGTCACGATGAGTGACGCGAGATTTTTTCGTTTCATTATTATTCGCATTTTAAAAAAGGTCGCCTTTGTGGAATATTATTGAATAAACTTCACATAGGATGAATGCAACTCTGATATTTTTATAAAGCAATCAATACTGCTTGGAAATTCCATTCTCCTGCATTCTCCGATTAGATTTCAATTCGCCACGATTGAAGGACAATCAGATTTTACGAGAACGCGAAGTTAGAGGCTGGTTTCCCCACTGTACTCCTCCCTCCATGGCCCAGTTACGCCTTCCGCCACGCCCCAGTCACGCCCCCGTCACGTGACGTCCGGTACTGGTAAAGAGAAGGTAACCCCTCCCCTCACCTGGCAACTCCGAGTATACGCAAGACCGAAGACAAATAAAAATTAAGCTTTGCAATTAGTACAGCGCCACTAATAATCGTTGAGCTGCGAAATAAAAACTCGAGCTATTACTTGCTTCCTCACTTTACGCCTCCCACCATGGCTCAGTCACGCCTTTCACCACACCCCAGTCACGCCATCCGCCACGCCCCAGTCACGTGACGTCCGGTACTGGTAAAGAGAAGGTAACCATGATTCGTGCTCCCTCCCCTCGCCTGGCAACTCCGAGTATACGCAAGACCGAAGGCAAATAAAAATTAAGCGTTGCAATTAGTGCAGCGCCACTAATAATCGTTGAGCTGTGAAAAAGAAATTCGAGCTATTAGAGAGTCGTTTTTTGCCCGCCAGTGCAACAACAATGCCAGGTGCACCTACTTTCGAGCCGGTTAACGTAACGAGCGATCGCGCGCGTCAACAGTGCGCCGAGACCAGGGCTGAAAAGCACGTTTTAAATTACGAGGAGAAATTAAAAGTTTCCCAAGTGTTGTGTCCTGGTGCTTCGCCGCGCGGTAGAAAAACTGGCCACTTATCGTTCTTCCGGGGGCTCTCTTGATACCAGTTAGGCTAAGAAAGCCGCGCGCGAGCGGCACTCTTTCACGTCTTTCGCTTAGGTTTCACAGAAATCCGTCACACGGGTTCTTGATACGAACACGGGGCCCAAGGGGAGCTCGAGACACAAGGCTGCCACTGTATTCGTTCCAATTGGTCCGCTAATGGCATGTGTAACTAGGTGAAATACGTATTCGTCTTCTGGGTATCTGGAGCAGGCGGATCGTGTACGTACACACGCCACCTTCTGTCCTGCCTCCTTCGGGCCTATACAGGGTGATTTTTATAAAGTGACCGAATCAAATTCATCGTAATGGGAACATCTTCTGTTCCGAAGGGGACCTCGAGGTGATCCCAAGGTCAATTTAATTTTTTAAAAAATAAAACCATATATTTGTTACCCCATAGTATGGGATAGTATGTTGTGGGACCAGTTCGTTAAAAACAGTACAAGGTCATCCAAGGTCATGATAGACCTCACACGGACCAAAAGCTTCAACTACTATGCTCATAAGGAAAACTATATACTACCCCACAAAATTATACAATGAATTTGATTCCCTTCAAAAATGATACCTTGCGCAATTTTCTTTGAGGGGGGATCTTTTCCAGAGGAACATTTTCTGTTCCAAGGGGACCTCAAGGTGATCTCAAGGTCAATTTAATTTTTTTTTAATAAAGCCATACATTTGTTGCCCCATAATCTGATAGTATATTGTGCAGACCAGTTCGTTAAAGACCGTACAAGGTCATCCAAGGTCATGATAAACCTCACACGGACCAAAAGCTTCAACTACTATGCTCATAAGAAAAACTATATACTACTCCACAAAATTATACAATGAATTTGATTCCCTTCAAAAATGATACCTTTGCAATTTTCTTTGGGGGATTTTTTTCCAGAGGAACTATGTATTAAAACTTGTATCAGGATTTTACACGGGCATATTCATAGGGTATTTGAGATGCATTCATGACTTTTTTAAAGTAAAAATCAAAATTACATGAGTTGTATGTTTTTTTATAGAGTACTATCTGTATTTGGTGGGTTACATGTTCACATATTCTTAAATATCAACCGTTCTTTAAGTACACTGTTGCTGTAAAATATTTTTGTCATTAAATAAAAATTGCTTCGAACTAACCACCGTCTAGGGTTAAAGTTCAGAATTGCCTCTGACCTGTACTTGCGGCTGACCCGCCACACTTCGCGCGCATTAGCGCCCGAAATGAATTTGTTTGCCATTAGTCAGCACGTCTCGCTTCTTCACATTTTCTCATAAATCACGAGTAACCAACTGACATGGTTTTCGTTCTAGTTCGTTCGCCGAAGGCCGCGCGTAACAAGGTAAAACATACATTCATCTCTGTGCAAACTGCATATACGGCAGCTGTGTACAGCTACAGGATGTCCCAGAAATGTTGCGCTTCCTTGAAGGGGTCGGAGATGATTACCGAGGTCATTCAGAGTAACTTTTTTCGTAGTTGAGATTAAATGATCGCAGGAATCATTCCTTTAACTTATTGTTAATTAGAACAAAATGTTTAAGAAAAAAATATAAAAAATATACTTTCGATGATGTTTTGTGTACACACCCATTATCTCCAATGCACCAGCTATTCATCTAGTTTAATTGTCAGAAATTGAGTAACTTAAATGACAATTTTGATGTTGAACTTTAACATCAAAATTATACATCGTCAAAAGTCCATTTTTTAAAATTATTAATTAGAGTTGTGAACAAGTATTTGCAACAATTTTGGGACACCCTGTAGATCAAGCGCCCGCACTCGGCGATGACAGTCGGAAGAAATCAATGATCGTTCCCGAAAAGTTCGCACGTTCCTAGCGCATTATTTATTCAAAGAAAATTTACGCCGAGCTCTCTCTCTCTCTCTCTCTCTCTCTCGAGTGTAAATTATTTAGCAACAGGATTAGTACTGAAATGAACAGTATTAGCACAGTGGAGTACCTTTCGCGAGAGATCGTTTTAATTAGCAGGGTATCGGGCATAATCGATTCGTCTATCGGCACGTGTCAATATCAGAGGTAACATGTGCTCAACCTGGATAATACTGTAATATATCGGGCCACTTGAACAATCCCTATGCTGATTACTACAGGGTGTCTCAAAATTCCTTCACCATCCGGAAATGGATGTTGAATGGACCGGAAATGGATTCCTGTGATCATTTGAAGCAACATGTTCCTTTGCAAAAATGGTGTCCGCGGCTTTGTTACGGAGTTATTAACGAAAAACACGACTGTGCCAACACGCGTCTAGGTCGCGCTCTGATTGGTCCGTGTTTTTCGTTAATAACTCCTTGACGAAGCCGCGGACGCCATTTTTGCAAAGGAAAATGTTGCTTCGAATGATCTCGGGAACCTCCCATTTCCGGATGTTAAAGGAATTTTTATGGAAAATGAAAATGTTCAATTGCAACAAACAATAAATGTGTTTAACAGGTTGAAAATAATGATGTGAATATTCTTGGTCGTCGATTGGAGGAAAGTGAAAACGCGAAACGAATCGGACATTTCTGCTGAAGGAGAATGAGAGCGGACCTGCGATTTCTAAGGACATTCTAGGCTACCACGGCTCCCATGCACAATAATTCCTCACGATTATGCGGCCACCCGACACATTCTCTTTGAGACCGCGTCCCACGATTTTGCAGTCGGCCTCCCGGCGAAATCTAGTTAATCCATCTTTCTTTTCTGATTTCGTTCCGCCGCGCGCCGCGCCGTAACTGCCTGCGATCCGGGAACGAGTCTTCGCGATTCACTTAGGACATTAATGGAAAGATCTGTCGTGTCGCATTGATCCTCTTTGCCGCGGATCATCAAAGGCGACGGTAAAACGATTTAAGGACGACTCTTGATATGGGAACGAAAATTATTCAGCCTCGACTTCAAATGATTACGATGTGGTTTCGGGTGGGGTGAGTAAAAAGCAAATGGAGGAAATTATACGACGGTGACGTACGTGCACGACTCCCACCACCAGTAGAGTAAAATGCCCAAATATGAACCACTTTTTGTTGGTCATTTTTTGAATATTTTAGAATGCTCTTTTTCGACCAAAAAATTACCAGTTGTAGATGAATTTCCTCCCTATAAGATCCTGGGATCAATTCAAATCAATTCTTTTTACAAATCTAAAATTTCTTACAATTTTACCAACCACGTGTCAAAGAGTGACAACCCTAATCTTCCCAAATAACAAGTAGCCGCGAAATTAAAAATGACACCTCCTAATGGAGGACCCCCTAAGGTATTCGAGCAGGTGCGAGTTACAAAACTCCTGTTCGTAAAGAACAGTCGGAACCGTCCCGTGCAAAGGCGCATTTGCAAAAATAAAATTTCAGTGCGACAGTGCAGCAGGAATTGGCCGAGCAACGAAGGCCATTCGGGAACTGGATTCCGCTCCCGTTTGTGGCTCTTAGAGTTCTACTTACAGTCTTCCTCGCCGAGAGAAAAGAGCCATTACGTGCACACGCGCGTCTAAGATAGGATAAAATGCGCGAACGTGTCAATTATACCTTCTAATAACAATTGTTCCAAGAAGAGGGCCGGGCCTCGTGTAGAACTTTAAGTAGACCATGGCGCGGAGAGAATGAAATGAAAATACACGGTGTCCCGAAAATATACTTTCTTGAACGAGGTGATTCCTGAGGTAATTTGAAGTAACTTTTCCCTTTGCGAAAATGTTCTGCGCGGCTTTGTCTAGAAGTTATCAACCGAAACGTACGGACCAATCACAGCGCGGAGGCGGAGTCCGTTCACAGTAAACACGCTCTGATAGGTCCATGTTTTTCGTTAATAACTCGTGAACGGGGCGACGGAGAACATTTTCGCAAAGGAAAAAGTTGCGTCAAATAGCCTCAGCTATCATCCCCTTCAATTACAACATTTTTCGGACACCCTGTACACCGCGCATTAAACCCACGATATTTTCCATACGCTGGGAAGTACTACGCTCAACATTGTAGATAATGATACACTGTCATGCCTACGGCTTAGAAGTTTTTAACCTGTTCGTAAATTCCACTAGCTACGATGTTACGCGCACTTTCGCAACAGCCACTTTTCCGTCAATCTTCCTGCGTCTATATGCGCCGGCTTGATACAAAGTTTTTACAATTTTGCCGCGATATTCCTCCCCGGCCGCGAAGCCGAGCGAGTCCGTTCGATAAACACTCGATAAAAGTTTGCGGGGTTTTATTACAACTTCCCGTGACTTAACACTACGAATCCACCTCGGAAAATTGTTTACCGAGTTTTGCGAAATGCCATTTTCTTTGCAACAGTTGGCCGGTTCGCGGAGGAGAAACTGCACGATGTAGGTCGCGTGAAGTATTGCCAACTATTCTTCCGAGTATCGTTCGGAGAACCGCTAATATAAATAATTTCCATTACCAAATTTTATTTTTATTTTTCATGAATTGATTTTTTATTTTAGTTGGTAAAACGAAAGAATGTATCTGTTCCGGTGAAGGCAGCTGTTAACATTTTTATTCCAGCCGGCCAGTGTAATTGGCAGAAGGTAGGAAACGGTCCTAAATAAAAAGGCTATAAACCGAGCAGACTGAAAGCAGTTGCTGGATAAGGGCCAATTCACAGGTTCTGATTCGTTCGACGTGAATGCATCCTCGGGCGCAACTCTGTCGCTTGACGTGGCTCGATGCACCGTGGAGTCGGAGATAGTCGAAAGCGTCGCCTTTGACTTAAATCTCGTTTGACTCATTGTCGGCGTGGAAATTGACTCGAATTCTATCCGGCTGGAATTGCCGGCTACAAGGGCTGCTTTATTCGAGACACGGCGTTCTTGCGTTTCTCGAGATTCCATTGGAACTGGAGATCCGACGTTACTTAACGCTCTCCTTTTACCATTTTGTCGATATTCGAAACACTTTCCTTTTCTGTGCTCGGAATCCCTGCGCAAATTGCATCGCGTTGCAATTGCCGAGACCGTTCGACTCGGTGACCATAATTTTCTTCGGGATTGAGGGAGACCCATTTGGAAGTTTTCGCTTGGGAAAGATGTACAGGGTGGGTCGCCTCATATTACCACTTCGTGGCATTCTGACGTAAATAGTTTTCGCAGATTCACACTTGGAGGACATATGAAGGTCATTCACTTTATTCTTTTTAATGGAAATTTTTCGTTTCACCACTTCATGCATCTCGATATTATTTAGAAGAGAGTGTTAACCTATTTACGGGAAAAAATTATTCTTTAAAGAGATACGAGAGGTTCAAAATGTGACGGTCATTTACATCATAACATTTATTATTATTGTTATTCACATTTCAAGCCTCTCATATCTCTTAAATATATAGTTTTTTCACATAAGTAGCTCAACACTTGTAAAGAATATCAGGATTTTGATCAAGTGAATGACCTTCAGATGACCTTCATATAATCATATGACCCTCATGTGATCTCTTAAATAAATAGTGTTTTCACCTAAATAGTTGGTAAAGAATATCAGGATTTTAAAAATGTAAATGACCTACAGATGACCTTCATATGATCTCTTAAATAAATAGTGTTTTGACATAAACAGTTGGTAAAGAATATCAGGATTTTTAAAAAAAGTGAATGACCTTCATGTGACCTTCATATGATCATATGACCTTTGTATGATCTCTTAAATAAATAGTTTTTTCACATAAGTAGTTGCCAAAGAATATCAGAATTTTAAAAAGTGAATGACCTTCACATGATCTCTTAAATAAATAGTTTTTTCACATAAGTAGTTCAACTCTAACTTGTAAAGAATATCAAGATTTTAAAAAAAGAGAATGACCTTCATATGACCTCTACCCTACAAAATAGCTATTCACGCCAGAATGTGTCCCCGTTGATACCATTCAACCCAGCGTGAACCATTGCCCGCTACGAATAATAATAGTCATGTGAATCGAAGTGGCAATACGTAGTGACCTGTATTTATAGAAGTCGAGGACACGCAGTAGATTGAACGTTAGTTTGTTGCTCGCTGTGGTTCTAGCCGAGAGATTTTTAGTGGCGAGCAATGACACCGGCGTGGTCGCCGCGCAGCCATAGACATTCACAGTAATCACGAGGGCCTCTGGGTTGCTACGCTACCGCAGTGTCCAAACAAATGTTATCGATCACATGTAATACTGTGTAGAACATGTGTGAATCAAGGGTGCAGTACTCCTTCATTGATCAAACAGTGCACACGATGTAACACAGCAAGTAGTCGAACAAAGCTGAGGAAGTCGTTAGCAAAACAATTCCGGCTGAATACTGTTCGTGCCACAAATTCGCATGATCGTTTTATTAGCCGATCAAGACGAGCACTGTACCCCACTCTCGAAATGCCGATCTTTTCTTATGATCTATTATATACCATATTTATTATAAATTCGTCGCTGATGTTTCTTTGTTTGGGAATTGAAAATGTCTTATTTGTACAAATAGTACAAACGTGCGTCACGTGACCGGGCCGTGGCGGAAGCGTGGGGGAATAGCTTCGTAGAAGGGGAAGGTAGTGTGGGTGAATAGCGTCTTAGGGGAAGGTAGAGTGGGAGAATAGCGTATTAGGTGGGGAAGGTAGAGTGGGGGAATAGCGTCTTAGGGGAAGGTAGAGTGGGAGAATAGCGTATTAGGTGGGGAAGGTAGAGTGGGGGAATAGCGTCTTAGGTGGGGAAGGTAGAGTGAGGGAACAGTGTCTTAGGTAGGGAAGGTAGAGGGGGACACAAGTCTCAATCTTAGGACTCTTTTTTCTGTTTCAGAGCAGTGGGGAAATGCCATTCGCACACTCCCCAAAGATGGAGGTTGGGGGGTAGTGTGTGGCTCAACCCCCCCCCCCCAAGATAGTAGTTGAGGGCAATGGGACTCTATCCCTAGCAGTAGCGCGTTATAACTAGTTGGGCCTTCGCCAAAGCAGAATTTCGGGACCCCTAACCCCAACTAAATAACTTTATGAGAAAAACGTAGAATTTGGATCTTGGATCTTGGTTTGTGTTCGGGCCCCCTTTTGCTTGGGGCCGCGGGCATTCGCCCAAGTTGGTGCAAAAATAGTAGAACAATGCCCGTTAAAACTACAAATGCGCGATTAGGATTAAATTATTTCACCGTTTAATTGGTAACCCTTTAAGCCTGTAGCATCGAATCTCTCCAGTCCATCGGACCGTTTCGAACTATTGCGTTCCATTTAGCCGACGCGTAAACACCGAGTCGGTGGATGGGGTGGAGGGGCGGGGGGTGGAGGGGGGTGTGTTCGGTGAAAACGAGACCAGGGAAACGAAATTCAATGGACAATTAAAGGGGGCCGAATATTTCAATGGCCGATGCGCGCGGTCGTAGATCTCGCCTGGGTCAACATTGAGGGTTCCACTCGTTGCCGCAATTACGTCGCTCCTGAGCAACCATCCATATACATATACATACCCGTGCATCGCATCTATCCCGGGCTAGCATCGGGAACCATCTGTTTCTGGATCGCCGGTTTGAACAATTGGCCATGCTTGCCGTTTGATACGCGCTCACCATGTGCGCCCCCTGGATAACAGACTCATTGACTCGTATTTCCAATTAATAGACAATTGAAAAATTGCCGTGCAACAACCTCCAATCAATTGTTGTACTCGTGATTTTTTCAAGGTCGTTCGCACCCCCCATTCGCAAGGTCATCGACATTTGATTTGCAGATTAACGTGTGTGTTTTTATAGTGCAATGTTGTAGTGGATGTCCAGAGGTCATTTCAAGATAGTTCAAGGTCCCCGTGGTGTATATCGTTGAATTCGTCATGATGTCCACCATAACATTGCATTATAAACAATACATGCTAATCTACGAAAAAGTCAGAGACCATTTTCAAGGTCATCGACATTTGATATGCAGATTAACGTGTGTGTTTTTATAGTGCAATGTTGTAGTGGATGTCCAGAGGTCATTTCAAGATAGGTCAAGGTCCCCGTGGTGTATATCGTTGAATTCGTCATGATGTCCACCATAACATTGCATTATAAACAATATATGCTAATCTACGAAAAAGTCAGAGACCATTTCCAAGGTCATCGACATTTGATATGCAGATTAACGTGTGTGTTTTTATAGTGCAATGTTGTAGTGGACGTCCAGAGGTCATTTCAAGATAGTTTCAAGGTCTTAGTATGGTATATCGTCCAATTCGTCCTGACGTCCACCACAACATTGCATTATAAAAAACACATGCTAATCTGCCAAAAAGTCACAGATCACAATATGCCTCGATGCCTCATTCTAAATCCACCCTGTGTGTTTATTTATGTTTTTATCCCGTTTACCCCCATCCGTTAGATGGTTTAAACTAAGAGAGTACATTTTATACTTCCATGTCGTTGGAAAAAGGTAGAGCTGGAGAAGGGGATAAAGACAATTATGAATATGATATAAAATACTATGTAGTCTAATTATATCTGCAAACTACGGTGCACAGCTTAGCATTGTGTGGGACTCGTGAACGCAGAAACACAGTCTCCAGCAAAGGCGTAAAAAAAATGACGAAAGCAAGTGCTAGAATGGGTCCGAGGTGAGCAATTATTCAGCGAAGGCTTATCCCTGTAGCTGGGATCTGTGTTTTGAGCTTATTTAGCCTCTTTGCAGCAAAACATGCTTCCAGGTGATAAATCCTCTGAGTAATTGAGTACCGCACGTGTGTGTGTGTGTGTGTTTGGGCGAGTGAAAAATTCAGCAAAGAGAATCCCCGAAGCGTTTTCTTCCGGGCATTGTTTTCAGCAATTTTCCGGAGACGGTTGAAACCAGCTAAACATCGTCGTCGCGATCACAAAACTCAAATAAAAAGCATCTGAAATTTAACCCTCGGACTCGTGCCTGTGCTAGGTCTACGTTGACTATCAGAATTCATCTGTTACGTAGTTATGTTGTAATCAAATTCCGAATCAAGCGAGTTTATGCATTATCTGAACTTAAACGTAAAGTTTCAAGAGAACGGTTCGTTGTTTACCAATGGCTGCTTCGAGATGTTTATCCCCTCGATAAGTAGAACACGATACAATCGTAAAACACATTTGACCTTGAAAAAGTTTGTCAAGGTCAATCTCGCAGAAAAAGTTTGGATAAACTTCCGAAAAGCCCATATCTCCGATTTTTGGATACTCTGGATTCCTACGTATTTTGACGTGCTGATTACGAATATGATAGTGAAAATTGGCGCAAATGTTATTTTCATAGCGGAAACCACGAAAAAACCATGAAAATTACAGCTTTTTCCGTGTATTTCCGTAAATAATGGTAATTTTGAAAAATACTTCAAATGAAAGTTGTAGCTCTCATGGAAATACACATTTTATGTCGTATTGATTTTTGTCATAAAGACAATAGTTTTTGAGAAAAACGATATTAAATGTTCAAAACTCCATATAACTCATCCAACACAAATCAAGTTTTTTTGTTACTTTCTAATATAATAAATAATAATATAATAATGCAATAATGTAACAATATAATAATTTAATAATACAATAATGACCCGTGTGTGTATGTGTTCTATTCTACATGGATATTTTTCATATCGTATAAGTGAATAATTACCTATCATTTTTCTCAGAAAGTATTATCCTTCTGACAAAAATCAATAGGACATCAAATGTATATTTCGATGAGAGCTATAACTTTTATTTGACGTATTTTTCAAAATTACCATTATTTACGGAAATAAACGGAAAAAACTATGATTTTTATGGTTTTTTCATGGTTTCCGCTATGAAAATAACATTTGCGCCAGTTTCCACTATCATATTCAGCACGTCAAAATACGTAAGAATCCAGAGTATAAAATAAAATCGGAGATATGGGCTTTTCGGAAGTACGCCCAAAAGTTTTAATAGACCTTTGGCCATACCTAAGGGTTTCACACACGACTTCTTGACACCCTGTACATAGTGACGGTCGCGAATGACCCTGGCATACATGGCGGGTTAAATTCCGATAAATTGGGTATTTAAACTTGTGGAAAGCCGAGAACTCCGGCGATTAGTATAATGGAGAGGACGTGGATTCGAGAGCGTTCGAAGAGCCCGGTTGCAGGAAGCGCGGTCGCCGGGGCAGGTATGTAGTCACTTAGGCGACTCTGATCCTCGGAGATGGACGCGACCTTCTGCGCGAATGTCGATCGGGCCTCGAAGAGCATCCGAAGGACAAGGAAGGCGAGGTCCGAGCAAGAGGATGCTGTCAATGACTTCGGCGTACCGGAGAAAAGTAAATATAGCACGGCAACCAAACCAGTTCTCTTAAAATAACTCGCGGTCCTAAGGAGCGCATTCTCCATCTCGTCGCCGGCTTTTTGGTGCTGAAAAATGCGCGCGATCCGAGCCGAAAAACAACACAACGCGGCCCGTCGCTGCGCCAGGACTTCGGCCGTACTAACCGGCCGTCTCGCTCAACCCTTCCGAGCCGTCTCACCGCGTCGAAACGCTGGAAATTCCTCTTGGAACTCGCAAAATTCTCGGGAGATCTCATCCCACCGAATTCTGCAGGACAGGCTTCCACGGTTTTCGAATACTCCGCAAAATAGTAGCCACGTTGTTCTATCGCAATTTTATATTTCACTGGAGGGGGTGATTGTTGAACCCAAAATTGTTGGCCACCCATCCACCCCTAGTAAAAGCTAGATAGCAAGAAACTGCGAAATTTTGCAAAACCGCGGATTGTATATTTTCCCCGTGCTTCCAGTTTAATTAAAAGACAATGTGCCATTTAAAGAATCAACTTTCGTTTCATCCGAGCGGACTTGGTTACCGACCGAGAGTACTTTAAATTCCAGGTCAACAGGATAAAACTGTCTTTGTTATTTTCGTAAACGCTTATTCTGGTTTCCTAGGTATTTTCAGCTGTGACGCTGCTCGCCGAAACTCATCTGATCGAAGTCTTATAAATTTCACTATATTTATAAACTCGGAAAAAGTTTCCTCGAATAGCGCGATGACTAGACCCCGGATCTTCGTGCAAAATAAAGGAGTTTGTGCATCAGTTCCAGGACAGTGGAGCTAAATATAAAAATATATATAGATAATAATATATTAAATATATATAAATAAATAAATATATGTAATAAACAATAACAATTTTATATCAATATAAAAATATATACAATATAATAAATATATATAAAAGACTTTAAG
Organism: Lasioglossum calceatum; assembly: GCA_963966675.1. Classification (NCBI taxonomy): domain Eukaryota; kingdom Metazoa; phylum Arthropoda; class Insecta; order Hymenoptera; family Halictidae; genus Lasioglossum; species Lasioglossum calceatum. The sequence continues at coordinate 6,946,841 of OZ016539.1, read as the reverse complement.
AGCATTAATAGAAAAGAAATTTATAATTATATTTATATAATATTATATGATATATATAAATGAATATATATACATTTAAGAGCATTAATAGAAAAGAAAATGATAATTATATTATATAAATTATAATTATATTATATAAATTATATAATTATAATATACTATAATATATAAAGAAAATTATAATTATATTATATAAATTATACAATTATAGTATATTATAATATATTATATAAATGTACAATAATTATAATTTTCTTTTCTATTATTGCTCTTAAATATACATATATATATGTATTTATTTATGGTATATCATATAATATTAAATAAATATAATTATAATTTTCTTTTCTATTAAAGCTCTGAAAGTCTTCTGATTTTTTCACTGTTTCAACTTGCACCTGCTCATTGTTGTCACAAACGCACCGAATCCGGAGTCTAGTAGAGTCTTTCGAAAAATAGTTGAGCCCGCGTGTGTAAATAGAAAAATCCGGATGCGTCTTAACTCCGGGGACTAATCTCCGAGACATCAGCGTTCCTCGTCGTGCCGGGAATTAGCTTCTCCACTCTGTATGCGAGTGGGTATTTACTTATTATATTAACCTCGGCTTCGTCTAGCGGTTTAAACTGTCAGCGCGAGGTTTCCCCGGGGAATTTGCCGATTAGTTCGCAGTCGGCCGATGTGTGTCACGGAACTTGCGAGATTTGGCGGTCCTGGATCCGCTAGAACCGGACAAAATTTCCGAGACTCTATTCCCCGAGGCGCGTTCTAATTACCGGTTAAATCGCGCGACTGCTGAGGAACACGAAACGCTTCTGTTCGATCAGGATCGAGAGCTTCAAACGGTTTTTAAATCAGTTTACGACCGAACAACGCGACGTTCTCCCACTCCTACGTTCCGCACGTGACATTGTGAAAGATGGCTGATGCGTCACACGACCTGGCGGAAGCGTGGGGGAACACCATGGTGGAAGGGGAAGCTAGAGCCGAGACACAACTCGATCTGGCAACATTGTCTCTGACACCCGAGCGAACTATGTAGATCGGAATGATTCAGCACGTCGTATCAAAATGTATGAAGTCGTTGCTCCCAGCCGAAGACAATCAGACGCAGATAAATCTCCGGCGATTCAGGAACCCGTTAATTCCTGGGCGAATATATAATAAATCTGTTGTGACATTGTGAAAGATGGCTGAAGGCGTCACGTGACATTGTGAAACATGGCTGAAGCGTCACGCGACCTGGCGGAAGCGTGGGGGAACACCGTGGTGGAAGGGGAAGCTAGAGTCGAGTCACAACTCCCGATCTGGCAACATTGTCTCCGAAACCCGAGCGAACTATGTAGATCGGAATGATTCAGCGCGTCGTATCAAAATGTATGAAGTCGTTGCTCCCAGCCGAAGACAATCAGACGCAGATAAATCTCCGGCGATTCAGGAACCCGTTAATTCCTGGGCGAATATATAATAAATCTGTTGTGACATTGTGAAAGATGGCTGAAGGCGTCACGTGACATTGTGAAACATGGCTGAAGCGTCACGCGACCTGGCGGAAGCGTGGGGGAACACCGTCGTGGAAGGGGAAGCTAGAGTCGAGTCACAACTCCCGATCTGGCAACATTGTCTCCGAAACCCGAGCGAACTATGTAGATCGGAATGATTCAGCGCGTCGTATCAAAGTACGAAGTCGTTGCTCCCAGCGGAAGACAATCGGACGCAGATAAATCTCCGGCAGATTCAGGAACCCGTAAATTCCTGGGCGAATGTAAATTCGCGATATTCGCCGGCGGTATATAATATTGCGCCGGTTTCGAACCGGCCGTGTTACTTCGGTGTTGATTCCAGGTTGCGGTGTGCGCCCGCGCACTCTCCCGTAGTCCAGGCACCACGCCAAGTTGATTTTGATCTCCGACAGGAACAGCCGTTCTTGTACAACACTTGAGGCACGTTGTGCTCTCGTGACCGTTTGTCCCGGAATCATGTCGTGCATGTACCTCATTGTTGGATCGCATCGGCACGTTCTCCCTCTTTGCCGCATCTTCCGCGTCCGCGAGACACCGATCGGGGAACTTCGCCTCTCCCGGCGAACTTCCAAGCGATTTAGATCAAGAGAACAGTGTGCGATCTTCTAGATCCGAATTAATTCGTGACTTTGATCAAATCTATTTGACCTGGAAACTAGCTAACTTTGGCTGAACAATGTTACATTTGGTCCCTTGGCAACTGCGAGCGGGGTCGCCGGATGAGGGGAAGAAGTTACCCCCTCTCCTCCAGTACGCGAGAGAGGCGGAACGCGTCACGTGACTGGGCCGTGGCGGAGCGCATCATGTGACCGTGGAAGGGTGGGGGAACAGCGTCGTAGAGGGGGAAGGTAGAGTGGGGACACAATACTCGATCTGGCGACTCCTGCGAGCGAGCCCTTAAGACTGGTGGTTAGAAAAAATGTGTCTTTTATTTGTTTGTTCAAACCTGGAACCTTGGAAGTCTTTTTCAACTGTCTTGGCTCACGGTTGACGAATGTCGCGGCGACGGAAAAATAAATTGGTTCACCTGCGAAAGAGTCAGGCGCGAGATATTGGACGGCACGTGAGTCACATAGTCTCTCGCAGAACCGCGGCGTGTACGTTTATAGCCGAAGGCCGCAGCTATCTTATCCAGAAGACATGTTGCGCACGAAGTCGTGCGGGACATTGCGGAAAAGCGGAGTAATGGGGCGTCTATAACTACGGGAAGCGCTCGAAATTACGGTACGCCGCGTGATAAACTTCTCCATCGACGTTTCGACTCGTGCGACCGCCTCGGGTCCGTCCTATATATTCGACGCCTATGGCGATACAAGCGGGCTAATTCGGTCGGGAGGGCCGACTGATTCGCCCGAGAGAGATATTATTTTCGAATGGTCGCGCGAAATAGGCCATTCGGACGCACGAGGAGCACCGCGATTTATATTTCCGAACCGAGAAAACGGCGACAACGTTAAATTTTAAGGCCTGCCCTGGATACGGGGCTTTAAACCGTGCGAGGCGTTTCCCTTCGAGGGGAAGAACTTGTTTCATTTGTCAAATAACGGTTTAGGCGAAGTTTGGAAATCAGTGTCGCCAGACCAAGATTTGCGTCCCCACTCTACCTTCCCCTTCTACGACGCTATTTCCCCACCGTTCCACGGTCACGTGATGCCCTCCGCCACGGCACGGTCACGTGACAGCAGAGTCGCCAACTTAAGACTTGCCCCCCCCGCTCTACCGCGCTATTCCCACACGATTTCGGTAACGTTCTATAATTATAATTGTATAATTTTTACATTTAAATTTTCATACCACACAACCTATATTTTAATTTAAGATATCCTCAATTTTTAATTTTACTATAAAACTTTTTATTTACACTTGAATTTAATTATATTTTAATTTAAAACACTCCTCAATTTTAAATTTTACCATAAAATTTTTAATTTACACTTGAAGCGTAAAGGGAAAAGGTTGGGAACCCCTGCTTTAATTTTACTATTTTTTAAATATATGTTTTCAAACGGAGTCTGCTGTTTATTCAGAGTCGTGTTCAAACAAATGACTCAGTGATTTTTATCGATTCCACGATCGGCAACTGGCTGTATCTTATCTCTGCAAGAATTTCATCACGGTATGCAATCGATAGTACACGTTACAGATAACATAACGAGCAGCGAAATAATCTTCCAAAGAAACAATTACAACATACATTACGGTAATCACGCACTGCGGTCTTGAAGCGTATTATTTTATAAAAATAGCGATCGTTGGCTTGCTGTTACGAGGTGCAATTAATGCTATTGGAACCTGCGCTCGAAAAATACACCCAGTGTGTAACGCGTGCGCGCGCGAACGGTAAAACAAGATGCGAGCGATTGATCACGCAGAACAGATTCTTCCATCGGTTGGTTACCGTTGATAATAGTGCTAGAAGGATGCCATCACTTGCCGAGTATTCGACGACAGTTCGAGTTCAGTATAAGAGCATAACGAGGTGTACCGGTTCTTCCAGCAGTTATGTGCCAAGGAATTTCACTATGCGGTTTATCGCCCGAAGGTTTATGTGTTGGAACTTCATTGTCCTGGTATTTCTCGGCGATATAGGTAAAGTAACGTATGTACGAGGAAGTTTACACTAACCGAGAGAGAAACGTGCGATCGTCTCGCGAAGATCTTCTTTATCGATCGAGGATGTTTACTGATATATTTTTTCTGCAATTAGACTGGAGATTGTTGTACAAAATAAAACATGTAGACATCAATTGCAAGCAGAGTCGCCAGATGAGGGGGATTCACTGGAATTGAGAGGGGAAAATGTTAAAAATACATATTTATAATTTTAATATTATCTAAAACAGGCCTGGCCAACCCAAATGAGTCCGGCGGGCCGCACAATGTAACGTGGTGGGCTGCATGCGGCCCGCGGGCCGCATGTTGGCCAGGCCTGATCTAAAAGAATAAATCAGCAGCAAGTCGTTTCGACTGGTGCGGTAGTTCCATTGTTAAAATGGCGAAAACATTAGACGAATTCAAATAAACGTATCTTGCCTGTTCCTTGTTCGCTGCTTATTAGAATGCAAAACTTTCTTTCAACAATGTCAACGTTGGCGAGACGTACAACAAATTAACGACGTCGTTAATGTCTTGGTAGAACGAAGAATGTCGAAAACAGAAAACCGGATGTATCCTTGCAAATCCGGTCTTCAGAATTGCGGTTAATTTTCCGGGTTTTAGGGTCGCTAATGACATCCCTGGGGAACGAACTCCGCGGCGCGAACAGGTCGACACCACCTCGGTTTTCCGCGTGTCATCGTTTCCCATTCCTCCAAAAAATCTGACTTATTGGCACCGGGAGAAATTCCAACGCTGTGAAGCCGGAGGAGGGGACAGGGCTCCGGTGTAGCGGCGATAAAGGCCCGTAGTAAAATTCCTTGGTGTACGCTGGTGTGTGCCGGTACACGCCCCCACCTTACGGTCCCGAACGGTCGCCAAGTGGTCGACAGCTAACGAGCCGGTACACTGTGCTATAGTATATGTACTTCGGAGGCAGAGCGGGCGCTGGTGTGCATTCACCGACGTGCACACAGCTTCGCAAAGAGAAAGAGAGTGAGAGAGGAGCGGAGACAGAGAGAGAGAGAGTAGATCGTGGATCGTGGATCGTGGATCGCCGCGCCGGCACGCGGCCACCGGCTCCGAAAGAAGTTCCCCATCGTTCGAGTAGTCGCGGAGCTGCAGCTCAGCTGCTCAGCCACGCCGCCTTTACCGCGTTGCTCTTGCCCCGCGAGAAGAGCTGACATTCCCGAGCATCTTCTGGAACAAGTGGGACGCGCCTCGAGACGCTCGCTTCGAGTTTCGGTCGCCTCACCTGGGGAAACAGCAGCTCCGACCGCAAGCTACACTCTGCAACGCTGCGCACGGCTCCGCAGAACTCTGCAGGGCACGAAGAAGTTTCTAAGCAGCAGTCCCCCTCCCCCGCACGCTGTCGCGACGGTTGTGCTCTCGACGGGGATTTATTTACGAGACTTCGGCGCTCGCGCGTGATTTCTGAGCAGCTGGACACGGTGACCGAGTGTAACAACGTCCGCGGTGTGTCGTCGGTGCGGTGTCGTTGCGAACAGAGACGCGTATCACCGTCTGGACATTTCGCCGGTTAAAAATGTCCGGCTCGGCGTGGTAGAGTCGGATAGGATGGCGTCCGTGCGGCGCGGTGACGCCGGTTTGATTAATCCTGCTGACGCGGAGCGAGCCGAAGCGATGCGGCGCGGCGAAGGTACGCCGAAAATTCCAGCGGTTTAAAACCCGTCCTTCCAAGTAGCGGGGCAACCGCCGAACCGACACGCCGCCGCACCGGGCGGGATCCGGAGCCAGCTCAAAGGAGGGACCCTCGGTTCCCGTGCAGTAATTTCGAGGAATTTCGATGAAAAGATACTTGCCCGTCGCTTTGGGAGCAGTCCGTTCACCGGGGCGAACGTCGTCAATCGATGCTCGAGACGCTCTCGAAATATTTTGGTAGAACGACAACGAAGGGGAAAAGTGCAGCACGGGAAGAATCGAATCGAATCGCATTCGAGGCGAAAGCGTTTGGCTTGAAGGCTGCGTGTGATTCATTCGCTTCATCGGGAACTCTCTACCTGACGCTCTAAGGCCCGATCAGGCCCGAAAGCGTATTGTTCCGAGATTTAAAGTCCGGCGCGTAGCTCTATCTCTCTCTCTCTCTCTCTCTCTCTTTCCTCCTGTTTTGTTTGGCCCGACGTAGTAAAGGCTGGCTCTCGTCTAAACGCGCCGTCGAATGGCCGCGCTCCGTCGCTTCTCCTGCGCCAAAATTGGAAAGGTCGGCTACTGGCCCCGCGTTGGATCATAGGTTACCGGCTGGACCGTTAGCACGCATCGCTGAGGATCTTACGTGTCATCGGGGCCCGCAACAGTCGGATACGATCCGCTGCCGACGCTGAACATCCTCAACCAGTCGAGTGTGCGAAGCTGAAGAGTCTCTTCGTGGCACTGTAACTCGGCGTACGCACGTGAACGCGCGACGCAGATCCTCCGGCTCGTTAATTAACGGGGAATTAACGGATAGCAATCTGCGTAACGAGGAGTCGCCGTGGAATCGTCGAATACCGGGAATTCAATTGCTTCGTTGCCGGTGGGACTTGTTCAATCCTGTTGTTCTGTGTGAACCGTTGCGTGAACGTGATTAATATTTATGTGCTCGTCGGGTGATCCGCAGCCGGTGAACTTGAATCTCGTCCGCGTCGAAATTCCGAGTCGATGGTGCCGCGAATGCCCCATTGGTTTGTGGGCGGGTTGCGCGTTATCGTGCCGGGCACCGCGAAGATCATTTCCAATGGAATTAATATTCCTGTAACAATGAAATAATTAGTGGCTCGGCTGGAATTGAAAAACTAATCCCCCGAGGTAAACAGAGCTGTGCACCCTCAGGTACATATTTCAGAATATCAATAATAAAATAATAATTAGTGGCTCGGCTTTTTTGAATTAAAAAAATAATCCCCGAGGTAAACAGAGAGCTGCAACGTCGGCGCGTGTTTCGGAATATCATTCTTATTCTATGGTTATTGAAGACCATTTCTACTGCAATTAATATTCCTGCAACAATAAAGTAATTAGTGGCACGGCTTGAACTAGAGAAATAAACAGAACTGCAACCTCAGGTACATATTTCAGAACAGCAGCCGCATTCGAATTAATATTCCTCTAATAATAAAATAATAATTAGTGGCTCGGCTTTTTTGAATTAAAAAAATAATCCCCGAGGTAAACAGCGAGCTGCGACGTCAGCACGTGTTTCGGAATATCATTCTTATTCTATGGTCATTGAAGACCATTATTCCTGCAACAATAAAGTAATTAGTGGCGCGGCTTGAACTAGAGAAATACATAGAACTGCGACCTCAGGTACATTTTTCTCGGGAGTTGTAAATCTCGGGCACGGTCGGGCGAGGGTCGAGCTCGATGTAAACAATCGTCGAATCGAGTGGCCGCAGAGGACGCGTGTCCGGGGGCAGAATAGAAAACAGTCGTGTGTTCGCGCTCGTGCAGGCAGTTTGGAACGCGGTTGTTGGTCGCTCGGTTTCCCCACTGACAGTTAATGACTCGAATCGCCGCCTGCCTGTTCGATGGAAGAAGCGGAGCGTTGTCTGGCGCAGGTAGTGTCGGGAAGACAACGTGCGAACGGATTGTGCAAATACACCGGGCAGCTCGCGGAAGCCACTTGGAGGGTTTCAATGGTGGAAAGGCGACCGATCCCGCCACAATGAGTCGCTGACACCGAGGATCGTCGCGAGACTGAAAGCAGAACCAGATTATTGAAGAAAATAACACAACGAGTGCGAAAGTGTTTCGGGCAAAACCCGGCGCGAAGGTGCGCGTGTGTGTGTTATAGTGCTCGACATTAATCCTACTCGGCCGAGGAAAGTGTGTTACCGGTGGTGGAACGACGCGGTCCGGAATCAGGTCGCGGATTATTGAACGCGCAAAGGGGATCCGAGTGAATTAGTTTTGACAACAAAAAGGAACAAGGAACGGAGCGCGTGTTCGCGTGTGCCACGATATACTCGACGGGGGTGCGCGTTCGCGTTAAAAGGGTTCCCAGCGACTCGATGAAATCGCAGAAAACAGCAGCCGCTGAATAATAAGCGAGTGCGAGCCACGGGGTGCCGATAAAAAGTTTCACCGCGATTACCGGCTGCAGAAATGACCGCTCTCGCGAGGACCCTCCTAGGAGAGGATATTTGATGTCCCGTGTCACGCCGACGTAGAAAAATGCGTAAGTATCACGACACCAACCTTAGACCACATATTATACAATAAACACTTGTAGACTGTCGAGAATATATCATTCTGTAAAGATATTTGTGGAGACCGTAGTTTAACTTGAAGTTTCCTTCTGCGAGATTTTTTCACGCCTAAAATTGTGTCATTGGGTAAGAAATTATGGTACATCTTCTCATTTTTGTCATAAATGTATAAAATACGCTGTCTAATGAGATAATAGTACCACAATGTAATTTTTTCAATGTAACAATTAACCAATGCTCGTATCTTTCTACATACATATGTTTCATTTGACGTATTTTACTGAGAGCAATATCGAACATAACCTAGCTTCGGAGAACGACTTCATTATAAAGGAATTGTGTGTGTTACTCTGTAAAAATAAGACCCTTGGTAGTTTTATTATGGAAATCTTGCCCGCGAGACCAAGGCTGTAAAAAGGTAGCGTCTTCTCGCGGCCGAGAAAAATGTCAGGTTGGAAACACAGTTATTAAAAGACGGGCGAGACGAAAGAAAGAAAGAAAGAAAATAAACGAAACGGCGACTGCGTTGCGGCGATTAACTGTAGTACCACTTAAGAATTTCACATAAGAAACACGGTGAACAAGATACCAGTCCGCCCACCATGTTCGTTCGTATGATCGTTATGAAGCGGACGGAAAAAAAAGGAACGAAACGGAATAGCAATGTTCGCTCGCGGAGCTTATTGATTCATCTCATCTCTCTTAATGCATTATTCAAGTATCTCTGCGAGATACAGATAGTCGGGAGTTGAATTCGAAAATATGTCTGTGTCCGTTTCGATTTCGCAACGATCGCTCGCGTAATTATCGAACACGATCGCGGACGATCTACCTCGATACGCGCGATTTCCGCGCCGCTCGCGTCGCGACGAGTACGGAAATCATTTTTCATGGGACACAAAGGGTTACGTAAATTTTTGACACGTTCGTTTGCCTTCGTGACAAAGGAATGCGGAAATGATTATGCTCGTTATTGATGATTAATTTTTATTACTAATCCATACAAAGACATAGATAAAATATCATGAGATCCGACCACAGTCTGTGTCTTATGTTTGTTTAATTGAATTTGTTTATTATAATTGAATCAATGGTTTAATTGGACGGGAATTTTGATACTGTTCAACAGTGACACAGAAAATAACGATTTTGAAGTTGGAACAGTGATCGATGCGTTTAATTGGCCACAACGTGGTAAAAAAAAATGTAACTCCCAATTGAATCGTCAGAAGGCAGTTATGTCTGTTAATGGAGGTATCTATGTATAATACATATCATTTTATAGAGTCTAATATTGTATATTTTCAATATTTGATATTTCCAATATTTGATATTTTCAATGTTTGATATTTCCAATATTTGATATTTCCAATATTTGATATTTCCAATATTTGATATTTTAAATATTTGATATTTTTTAAATATTTGATATTTTTTAAATATTTGATATTTTCAATATTTTATATTTCAAATATTTGATATTTTCGATATTTTATATTTCAAATATTTGATATTTTCAATATTTTATATTTCAAATATTTGATATTTACAATATTGTATATTTCAAATATTTGATATTTCCAATATTGTACATGTATTTCTAATATTTGATATTTCCAATATTGTATATTTCGCATATTTTATATTTCCAATATTGTATAATATATTTCCAATATTTTATATTTTCATGCATATGTTTCTTTCTGCCGCGTCATTTAACTTTCGAGGAATTAATGATCGTTGTAGAAAAGAGAATCACTAACGTTCACTAACGGGTGTTTCCTATATCTCGAAAATGACTCACGATTAGCGTAGTCGGTTATCTAAGACGTCCAATGAAGCATGAAACATAGTTTCAAGAGAGTGATGTAATAGAGAGGTCAAAATTTCGAATAATAACAGCGTTAATGTGTCGATTACTGGTATCAAGGTCGCCGAGCGAGACATCGAGACGACACATCGATTACATTACGTATTACGTGTAGTCGTCCCACTTTTCCACGTGCAACGTGCTAATGAGACTGAAAATAATAAATCCGTGTAATGAGCAGTCGCCGACGGCTGTAACAACTTCCGTGATGATACGTGAGAAAATGTTTAACTGCGTTCTGCTTGAATTCTTCGCGAGATCAACGGATCTATGGAGACGTTCCCAACCGAATTCAGATGAACAACCACGCGAGTTGAGCTTCGTACTTACCCAATATTATCGAAATTGTTCTCAGGATTAGTTGCACAATGCAGTCGTTAATTCATTGTGTAACGAAGTTTGTTAATTAAGAAGTACAAGGAAGAAAATTAGGTGTACTAATATTTGCATATTTAACAACGGTGGATTTTCATATATGAAGTTGTTAGCACTTAGCTCGGGGTATTAATTAAATATTAATTGAAAATTCTTATGCGCGCAGATGTTGTTTTTACGATATTTATGGGGAACGTGTTAATTGTGTGAGATTTTCGGAAAGCATACGGTAAAGCCTTGATATAAGAAAACGGGATCTAAGAAAATTGCCTATCCCCTCCACTGAGGAGCATTTTTTTATTTTTCATTATATTTTTGTGGGACTTTCATTAAATTATTGGAAGCGCCTTCCTTATTAAAATTACAGTTCTTGAGGTCTCAAATAAAAATAGTAAACCACAGGATCTAAGAAACAGCTCGGACCCGAGGTTTTTTCTTAGATCAAGGCTTCACTGTATCTGCTCGTGAATTCCTTGCGATCATTTTGGGAAATTATTTTCGGAATATGCTTAAACACCGGCGCAGCAGTTTAATAATGAGTGGACCGTGAAGCATCCTCGGAAAACGAGTACGTTACTTGTCACGGAATAACAATTAGACTGTTTGCAATTTCCATACACGGAGTTATGGGCCGCGCGGCAGCGTTGTACGAACTCGTAACTTTCCGTCGGACGTGAAATTCGTAAAATTGAGTATTTAAAACGAGGTCAGCGAGGATTATTAAGTTATTTAGTGGCGCGTCTCGCCTGCATCGACGCGCCAGCCCGTTCGCGATATTCTGGTATCCGAGCCACAGGATTCTCACTCCAATGACTCGCGGATTTGTACGGCTCGATAAGCGTTAATGCGCGAGTTCATTCAGATTCGTCAACACAGCTGGCACACGGTTTGCTGCTGTTCATCTGGTCCTGTTAATAGCTGGAATTACAAACTTTTTTTCGCAGCGATCGAGCAACTCGATCACATTCCAGATTTGTTCACTCGTGCTCTTCCTCTTTAGATTAAAAATTTTAAGTTTTCCATTTTTTTTTCAATTCTCGCACCTAGGTTTTTAACACTAATTTGTTCGAATATATTCAATTCGCTACTATCGAGATTAGAAACACAGTGTTTAGACTGCCAGGTAGGAAAGCGAGACTCTAACGGATCGTGTAGCTCGATCCTTTTGCGGATCGATGAGGCTCGATCCTTTTGCGGAGGCTCTAGCTTTCTCCAACGGTTCGAAAACGCGCGATGACACAACGCTGACTATCCTGAGCGATTGTCAACGGTACCTCGTCGCAGTGTGCCCTTTAAAAATTTAATTTGTCGTCAAAATTCAGTTTGCATTTGAATAAAAATGTCTATTGGTTACCGAAACGCAAAGCAGCCGTGCAGCCAGAGTCCTCAGATCTCTACTTTCCCCCTCCACGTCCCTGATTGCGTCATGCTGTCACGTGACGCGTACCGCGTCTGATTGCGTCACGTCACTTGACTAGCCCGCGTACGGGCCGAGGAGGGGGCAACTCTTTCCTCTGATCCTTAGACTGCGCGTGCAGCAGCAACGTCCGGCGAAAGAGCTTTATGGCAGCCATAATAACTGTAGGATTGCAAGGTCGAGCGAGCTGCGGCGCCATTCATCAAAGTAACGAGTCATTTACGCCGGTGATTTTGACAATGATCCGGCGTGGAACGCAATTAAATCAATTTCTCGTGTGATCCGTGTCCGCCATAACACCCGGCCCCAAGGGGCAGAGGGGACACATCGAGTATTCCAACGGTGTTCCTCGGCGAGCATACATCTGTATTCCCTTGTCGACGTTCCGCGAAATATTTGCAATCGCAGTCCCCCCTCCTCCCCGGTTCTTTTCCCGACTAGGCAACATCTGCGAAACAGGCTAAACTGTTCGGGGGCCGCGCGTCGGGAACGTTTTATTGGCTGAATTTCATTCGTCCGCGACGTACTGTGAATAGCGGGGCTCTGAAAATCTGTGAAACGCTGACAGGTAATTCGATCTGAGAAACGCGAGGTAGACGTCTTGCCTGGCGAGCCGAGGAATTCGTGCTATCATGTAAATACTATCGAGCATCCCGGAAAGTCTGCGAAGCGGGCGCATCGCCGATGTTGTCGAGTTCCGAGCCAGGCATACACCTCGGTGTCGCAAACGCGCACAAATGTTTTTCGGAAGGGACGCATCCTCGGTTCGGTGGAAATTGATGTCGGAAAGCTGCCGCGAAATTAAGCTGAAATGCCCTGGACAGCATTTTTTCCTACCTTTAATTTGATCAGTTTAGATGAAGAAAAATAATTTTTTAAGAGTTGTAACCAGGGCTTCGGAGTCGGTAGACAAAATTCTTAACTCCAACTCCGACTCCAACTCCTCTTTTTTTTTACCTCCGACTCCGAATCCGACTCCAACTCCGACGCCGATTTCGACTCCGACTCTCCAAATTTGAAAAAAATATGTACTCAAAATAATTAAGAGTTGTAATAAAACTGAATAAATAGTTGAAATATTGTATTAAAATCTGAGAATATGGAATAGATAACTCTGATACAACACAACACTTGTTTGTTACTTTCTCACTTTCAGGAAATAGTTAGAAAATACTACTACCATAACTTTAACTGTCTCTCCTCTACATAGTGCCGAGGTATATACATATACAATACGTCTATACAGCAGATCGAATATTAGCAATTTATTTATGTATACTTAAATCTATTAATGATTTATAAACAAAAGAGCCGCAGTTGGAGTCGGAGTCGATATATTTTTTTCCGACTCTGACTCTGACTCCGACTCCGGGAGTCGATACATAGCTTTTTCTAACTCCGGCTCCGACTCCAGTGATTAGCAATTACTCCCAAACCCTGACTCCGAAGCCCTGGTTGTAACATAAAATTCAGATTTTGCAAAGTAATTTTTGAAATCAAAAATCATTGTTTAGATTAATATTTTAATTGTATTAACAAGAATAATTCAAACCTGTAATTGGACATATTAAATCCAATCTAAACCAGTACCTGGACAGAAGTAAAGCCTACACCGGGACAAATTGAATTTACATATTATATAATCTGCAACAGGAACTATAGTGCTCCAAGCACTATGGCCGCCACGGGGAGCGAGACGCGCGGCCGGGAGAAGTGGGGGTATTCCTTGAGAATGCCTCCGATCGAGCAGAAAGCCCATGCCTGATCTATAACATCGAACTTTATTAAATCTTTAACGATGCACACATGAATATATTATTATTGTATATTAAACTCTTCCCTGTTTAATGCTCATTTTTTGTTGCAAAACAAGCATTTCAAGGTACAATACTTCTTTCTTCATATTCTCTAATTGAGTGCATAATTTTGCTTTCTCTTCTATAATTTCATCTTTCATCGGGGATAAAAATTCCTAGGCAACCTAACCGAGTCTACCTGGGGCTTCGAGCATGATTCAGGCAACGCTGACGAAGCGTTCAGGTAAAATCGCCTGCTCCCTCGTTCACGTTTCCCTTCGAACGAAGTGTAGACTTTACAGATAGTGTCTGCGTTCCATCCACTGCCATAGAATAAATACCGTAGCACTCCCTCTAGGGGAAAATCACATTAGCAGCGTAATGGAGGGGAAGTCGCAGTGCCCCCCAGCTAAACTTTGTCATTAGCGAGTTAGAAGTCAATCAACAGTCAATTAGGAGGTCGGGATTCATTCCGGCCCCAAGTAGTTGTCACTCTAGGATCTTGAAAGCAATCAAACTTACACTTAGTAGCCCGGTCGTTTAGCTTTCAGACAGTTTAAGAGAGCGTTCCTCCCCCATTAGCCGTCAAATATTCGTAGCGAATTAGTCGTCAATTAGTTTACGAAGCGGCCGAACACGTATTACGTGGATGTATTAACTGGGATCGTTGCTAACCCTCGATCATTTAGCTACCAGGGACACTAATGGATCGATTGAGACGAATGATCCTTCACGTTTCTACTATCACTATTAAATAACATTTCTTTGGGGGAATTTTAGACATTGCATCTTGTACATATGTACATTGTATTGTATTACTAGACTAATTATGGAAGATACACATTGTCTGACTGCAAGAGACTCGGAGCAAATAAAAATATCTTGCTGCTTCTAAAATATGTTCCAGAGTTGGAAATAATATGTAGACTTCCGTAAATTTTTGAATGATGACTCTGAGGCATCACTGAAAGGAAAAGTTTGTATTCCAGAAGTTGAAAAGTTTCGATTTTTGTCATGTTGAAAATTTTAGAATCGACAAGTTGAAAAGCTTAGACTTGTCAATTTGAAAAGTTTAGATTTGTCAAGTTGAGAAGTTTAGATTTGTTCAGTTGGAAAGTCCATTAAAAACATGTTCCAGGTTTCAAAATAATATGTAGACTTCCTTAAATTTTTGAATGGTCACTCTGAGGCATCACTAAAAAGAAAGGTTTCTATTCTACAAGTTGAAAAGCTTAGACTTGTCAAGTTGAAAAGCTTAGACTTGTCAAGTTGAAAAGCTTAGATTTGTCAAGTTGAATTGTTTAGATTTGTCAAGTTGAAAAGCTTAGATTTCTGAAGTTGAAAAGTTTAGATTTGTCAAGAGTTGGATAGTCCATTAAAAACACGTTCCAGGGTTCAAAATAATATGTCGACTTCCATAAATTTTTGATAGGTGACTCTGAGGCATCACTACAAAGAAAAGTTTAGATTTGTCAGGTTGAAAAACTTAGACTTGTCAAGTTGAAAAGTTTAGATTTGTCAAGTTGGAAAGTTTAGATTTGTCAAGTTGGAAAGTTTAGATTTGTCAAGTTGGAAAGTTTAGATTTGTCAAGTTGAAAAGCTTAGATTTCCCAAGTTGAATTGTTTAGATTTGTCAAGTTGAATTGTTTAGATTTGTCAAGTTGAAAAGCTTAGATTTCTGAAGTTGAAAAGCTTAGATTTCTGAAGTTGAAAAGCTTAGATTTCTGAAGTTGAAAAGCTTAGATTTCTGAAGTTGAAGAGTTTAGATTTGTCAAGAGTTGGAAAGTCCATTAAAAACACGTTCCAGGATTCAAAATAATATGTCAACTTCCATAAATTTTTGAAAGGTGACTCTGAGGCATCACTACAAAGAAAAGTTTAGATTTGTCAAGTTGAAAAACTTAGACTGTCAAGTTGAAAAGTTTAAACTTTGTCAAGTTGAAAAGTTTAAACTTTGTCAAGTTGAAAAGCTTAGATTTCCCAAGTTGAAAAGCTTAGACTTGTCAAGTTGAATATTTTATATTCGACAAGTTGAAAAGTTTATATTTGTCAAGTTGAAGATTCCATTAAAAATGCGAAGATATGTTCATAAAATCTATCCGCAGGCAATCCGGATCCAATCTGCCGCTAACTATAGCGCATCGAGCCAATAAAAATCATAAGACTCCGGTGGCTGTGTTCTAACAGAGCAATATTGGAAGTTTCGATTTGGAAACATCGGGTTGGACGGGTGCTTCGTACCCTGAAATTCGGTTGTAGAACGCAGCGTCCTCGGTCCTGGCACGCACACGGCTGCGGGGACACGTAATCTGCGTCGGTGACGGCGCAATCGGCCTGTTCCTGTATGCATGTATCTGCACCTATGCACCTATGCACGTATATGCGCGCGTGGCAAGCAATATCCGTGCAACAAGCTCCGATGGTTCGGTAATATGCAATACCCTGGGCCCGTCCGGCCACTTCTCTTAAGATCGATTCGTGCAACGCGATACATCACCATGAAACTCCATCCCCTTTGGCCCGTGCGGGCTCCGTTTCTTCGGGGAACGTAGAAAAATGCAGTCGTGCCGGTTGCGGATCGTTTTCGGGCTCGGGACGGGCTCGCCCTGTGAATAATGAAACGCGCCGGGCCGAAGGTCGATCTTCCCGGGCGACGAATTTCATTAAATTTCATCGACTGCTGTAGCTCTTTCCACTCCTCTTCTGAATTCATTTCGCGAGGACTGCATTAACAAGTTGACCGCGCGAGTTCTCAATATTTTATACAGGTCTTGCCCACGTCTTTCGTGCAAACGAGTTATTCACAATTACTACTAACTACTAGGGGTGGGGGTACGAGAAAATTTCGGGCTCGGGTCGGGTATTTTCTCCGGGTTAAAGAAGTTCACACCCTAAGCTTTAATTCATCTCGGACCGAACCAATACAGTCGTGGCATTTCACCACGTTTTTATTAGCTCGCTTTCTTCTCTGTCTGTTTTTCTGTTCGATACAAATTTTGCAATTGATTTTAAACTAACTTCCCGATGAGCTAGAGACTTGAAATTTTAAACATAGCTCAGAACTGGATGACAATGCAATATTTAAAAAAATTTTCTTAAAAAAGCCTACGCGTTTAAGTTCGAAACTAAAGACTCCACATTTCGTGGACGCTCGCTTTAAGATCAGTCCCCGAGAGCTTATTGCGAGGCACCCTCAAAGCATCCTGTGGCTAAAAAGATTGCTGGAAACCCACTTTGACGCCATTCATTGGTCGCGATTGAGTCATCTCTGGCCCGACTTCAGCGTCGAAAGGAGTTTGCATAGACGACTTCCGGCGGACATTTTTTACGAGCACGGTCTACCTCGAGCCCGTCCGGCCAGCCAGCTTGTACACGCGTCTTGCCTGATTACACGACTCCGCGAAAAACATTTTCCTTTTATCCGTGTTCCCATCCGCTATTCAGACTGCGCTGGCCCGGCCCACCCCATCAAAGGAGGGATTAATTAATTGTAGCGGAGACTTGTTACGCTCCTGGGACTGGCTCCCGGAAAGATTTCCACGGGAGGAAGCTGCTCACTCGTTACGAGTTCATTACGCGGTTAAGGCGGGACCCGGTACGTGCCGATCATCTTGGCCAGTTCACGTTGATCTCAAGATCAAACGAAGACAGACCCCGGGAGCACAGCCAGCCGAATGAAATTTGTCGGGCCACTCTCGTTCGCCCTTTCGGGACAATTAAAGCAATCGGAGACGAATCCGAGAATTTTATCGATCGGGAGAGTTGATATAAATCTTCGTTGGGCGCGCGACACCTAATCTAATCAATTACGCTTTGACGATGAAAGTCCCTAAGTGGATACGGTTCATTTGCAGCTCCGTGGAGCTACGCCTGTCGCGGATAATGAGGCGCGGCGGGAAACTTATCCGGAATCCTTGGTTCACGTCGTATGCATCGCGTCCTGGATTCGCAAACGTGCTACAGCTGGGAATATTCATTGTATAAAATTACGAGTAGGCCCAGGCCCTTTTATTTTGTGTTTAAATGCTGTTATGCACAACCCCCTAAAATAAAATTGGGATAGTGTGGGGCTCGGCTCACCCTTAGATGGAAATTTGGGGAAGGGGACTATATCCCTACCCATACCCACTAAGGCCCCACCGCGCAGGGCCTAGCCCTTCTCCGCTATGCCCGATATACCACCATAACCGGGGTCCTACTTTTCGTATATACTCCCGGGGTGGTGGGCGACTCGTCGTATCGGGCCTCCTGCGTCCTCATTGGACTTATCCCCTTCCGAAACGCGTAGGCCCACGAATAGGCCCGAGCTAGGCCCTAGCTATGCCCGCTAGATGACGCCAGGTCAATGCGATTGAGCATGGGCCGATTCCCGAGGTCATTCGGAGTAAATTTTTCCTTTTCAAAAATGTTCTCCGGGCATTGCAGAGAGGGGGTAACTCTTTCCCCACATTCCGCGCTCCCCTCATCCCCTCCCCTGGCGACGCCGGTTCAAGACACTCGGTAGAGAGGGGGACATCTCGTAGCGGAACAATTTCCGAGAGTCGACGGTGCAACAGTGGTGCTAATGCATATTCGAAGCGTTGTGGAGCAATCTGCTCTCTTTCTCTCCTTATATTGCATTAGCGGCGGGCCGGGGGGGGGGGGGGAGCACGCGATACGTTGAACTACAGCTTAGCTACCAAAGCAACGCTCTTTTGTGCTGTTTATCGGCCGCATTCCGTCGAAACGACCGACTAGATAGCATTGAGAGACATTCCACGTGTCGGGGAGCGGAAAAAAATCTTGGAAAGCGTTGTCCAAGCCGTAAAGATACCGATAGACGACGACGGACCACGGGCGCAGAGCAGCGACGCCGTTTAAAATGCTTGACAGGCGGCGGCTGTCCGCTAAATTATGGAGAGCGTGAAAATCGTATGCACCGAATCGTTTCGATTTACGTGGCGCGCGCGCGCACGTACGTTCGCGCCGTGCAATTTGCCGTCCTCGAGTCGAATGGAATGGAAAAAAAGACTCGATGACGAAACGGCGATATAGATCGTTTCCGATGCTCGAGATATTTTCCTCGAAAATCGAACTTCGAAGCTGCACTGTCGTTCCGGCAACGATCGGAATTACGACGGACCGTTTAATCGCTCCCGCGGAGTGTTTAACGCGTCTCGAAATCGAATTTCGTGTAATGAGACTGTACCAATGCACGGTCCAAGTCGAGTGCGAAATCATTTCACGAGTGCTCCGAACCAGATTCGCCAGATGAGACGAGGGCGCACGGATTCAGGGGGAACAGTTACTCTCTGCCGGAGTGGGGCGTGGCGGTAGGCGTCACGTGACTGGGGCGTGGCGGAAGGCGTGGCGGAAGGCGTGGCGGAAGGCGTCATGTGAATGGGATAGTGGAAGGGGAAGGAGGAGAGGGAATGGTATCCATTTCGATGCCATCTAACTGCACTGGTGTGGACACAAGTCTTTCTTCGGACACAGTAGTGTCTCGAAAAAGTGATGAAAGCGAATGCAAAGTCTTCAAAGAGTTGACGCGCCAACCGGAAAACTATCGAGCCATAACAGTTCGAAATAAAGTAGGGAAAGTATTAGATCTTTGGTTGCGATCATCGAGTTCTGCTTTCCAGCTCGGATTGCATTGGGGACCTTAATGTCTCCGGACTGAACGACAATCGTAGCTAATACGTTTTATACCATGGTCGTGCATGCGGTGCTCGTTAGCTGGCTGGCCAGTTTAGTAATTGGTGTTTTAAAACGGTGTAAATTAGTCCGATACGGTTAATGTTTACACAACTGCTTCGCCGTTTCGAGCAGCACATCCTCCGGTCTCTCAACTGCATCGCGATGCTCGCCTTATTAAACCCGAACACCCTTCCGACCATTTCAGAAAATCGAACGAGAATTTTCCTGGACAGAAACCTCAAGCGACAGTCCAGTAATCACCTTTAATCATGTCTGTAACGAACGCTCAATGTTTTAGTCCTGATCGTGGCCGCGTCAGCTGCGTCCGGTAAACGGGAAATCGAATTATAATCTGGTAACAATTTAATCTCGCATGTTTAATAGTTCAACATTTAACTGCGTTCTTCTTATCGTAAACATTTTATACGAATTATTTTTAGGGATCGACGGCAGACGGTAGAGAGACAGTTTAACTTGATCCGATATGCAATACTACTGCACCGTGAAAACAGCGTTGCACATAAACTGAGGCTGTGCTTGAAATATCGTGGAAATAACGGGACAGCGTTAAGTGGAGCGAATATTAGTTTACGTCGTGTCATTACTGACTCGGTAATGTATTATTAGCCGAACCGACTGCATAATGGAGCGCAGCGTTCTCAACAATGCGCCACGTTTAAATGCTTTACTACAATCGCGCCGGGGATTTCGGTTCTAGTGTATGTATATATGGCTTTACACGGTTCTGAGATTTACTCGAACACACTGCGACCTCGGTGGAACAGTCGTTGCGTGTTGTACCAGCTCGTAAACCTTCCAAAAACCCTGTTTCATTATTATTCCATGAAAGAAACCGCTATACCTTCCCCACCTACGACGCTATTCCCCACGCTTACGCCACGCCCCAGTCACGTGACGCCATCGGCCACGCCTCAATCACGTGACTAATCGGCGCAGGCAGAGAGGGGGTAACTATTTCTCCTCGAATCCTCTGATCGGGCAACTCTGCTGTAGCTCTTAGCGGCAGCCATGTCTCGTTTACCCTGAAGACCGGTCACGAACTTTATAACTCTGCATTTTCCCGGAAACGCACCGTGCTTCGCAGAACTTCCGGACACGAGGAACTTGAAAAACTGCCATTCGGCATACGAACTTCCAAAGTTGCGCAAACTCGCGACCAGAGGCGGGAATAAGCTGAATAATTCTGTTTAGGGAGTATGTATTACGGTCCGCACAGTGTACACGGCAACAATTTTTTCCAAAGGCGGTGCACCATAAATCACCCGGCGAATTTTTATCTAAAAATCCCTGGCCTCGGAGTGCTTAATTGTCGAAGCTTTGCGAGTACCGACTGCGATAAAATCTCACCGGAATTTTGGGGAAAATTTCCAGGAATTTTAATTCTCCAAGCACAGTTGAAAACGAACGCATTATATTTTTGGTCTATATAAAGTTTATCTTGACGACTGGTAAATTGCAACGATGGCGAATCAAAGACGGAGAGAAAGACCTGGATCTCCATTTATCGTGTATTAATTCGACGAGATTACGAAGCCGATGTTATCTGTTCGAGAGCGCACTCGCATAGAGAGTGGCGCTATCGCCGCGGTTCAAATGACGGCGTGTCTTATCAATTGTGTTCGTAGCACACATTTCAGCGCGTTATCAGCATTACAGTTCATTCAGTGACATGCCGATGCGGTGAGTCTGTTCACCGGCCCGACGAACGAAGGCCAATTTCGTCGACTTTATTCTTGAAGACTTCGTGCCGGTATTACACGCGTTTGAACGAGCCGCGCGTGTCCCAGGTAAGACCGAAAAACCTCGCGCGGCGTCTCCTTTGAAAATCGTCGGTTCCGCCGCAGAAAACGAAAGACCTCCCTCGGAAAAGAATCTTGAAGATTGCGTACTAATGGACACACAAGGGGGCCCCGGAGTGAAATCGCGCGCCGACCGTAAAGCAATTTCGTTCCGTGAGCTGTAATCGCGCTTTATTACGTCCATTTTCATAGAATTTTCAAGCCCGATGATATTATGCCGTGCGCGCCAGCCTAAATCAGCCATACAATTTTGAAGACACCCGGTGCCGTTTTATTGCTGCCCAGGCGCTTAGTTCTGAACGCGAGTGAGAATTCTTTTTTACGTGTTCTATCGAGAAGAGAAATGCTTTTCACGTGTTCGAACGATCGGAGAAATATTTCGTAGATCGTAAATGTTTCTTTTTTCTGGTACGGAATTTATCCCATCACTTAAAGACGTTCTGAATCGATTGAAATTACAGCAGACTCCGAAGATACAGTTTGAAACAGTGGGGAGATCAGAGTCGTCAAACTACGACTTGTGTTCCCAGTCACGTGACGCCTTCCGCCACGCCCCAGTCACGTGATGCCTTCCGCCACGCCCCAGTCACGTGAGGCCTTACGCCACGCCCCGGTCATGTGACGCCTTACGCCACGCCCCGGTCATGTGACGCCTTACGCCACGCCCGAGTCACGCCCCATTCACGTAACGCCTTCCCCACATATAGCGACTAGGTGGAAAATTAAAATTGAAAGAATTGCACCGAGAATTAGAGAAAGAATGGCACAGAAACGCAATTCCCATTTCGCGTGAAAATTCACAGTCCAGTTACATTATTATTCCGTGTCAAGTACGTCATGGATTGGGACGTTATAATATGTACGCGTCGAGGTACAAATGGGGGTCTAATATTTCAGTGGACGTCGTTTAATTACCCAAGGCGATATCACGCCGACTGCCTTTGACCTTCCATAATAAATGCACGCCGGACTCGGTTTAATTGGCATACAAATGGATTTTCCTGAAACGATTTCAGCACGAGTGGATACGCCGCGGCCCGCTTGATTGGGAAGCACGTGCTTCGCATAATGCGAATTGGTTTACGATCCTCGGCGACCATCTGCATTTATTCGCGTCGCGAATCCCTTTCGCTGGAGGAAACTCTCGGAAAATTGAAAACGGTCGAGAATTCGAATAAACAAAGCATTTTTAAACCCCTTCGGGTTATTAAAAGTGTCTGTTAGAACTATCTTAAGGAATGGGTTCGCTCTATTTTGACGACTGCGATCTCCTCCACTCCTGTGGAGCGTTGGTGTCCTCGCAGTCACGTGAGGCAAGGCACGGTAGGGGAAATACGAAATAGTTGGTAGTGGGGGAACCTGGTAGTGGGAGTCGTCGAGGAAGTCCTTGTCGGTCGGTAGAACCGAAAAAATATGCTCAGAAAAATGTTAAACTAAGCTGTGAATTTTTGCAACAGGTTCGTTTACATATTGATGCAACATATATTAGTTTCCCGAGGAATTGCGATCGTTAGCCGCCTCTCCGATTCACTGCGGTTCCTTATGATGCGCCACTGGATTGCACCAGAGATCTGGAAGGACCACGCCGAAGTAATCAATTTCAGATCATCCATCCGTCCTTCTTTTAAGATGCCAATAATGTTTGACGCTGACCCAGATTCCTTTCACCGTTGTCGAATCGTGTGAATATTTTTAGAACACCGGAACTAGGTCCTACATAATCTCCCGACCATTTCAATTATTCACTGTGACTATTTTAATAAGTGGACGTTATTTTCAAACAATCAAGATTACGTGAGAAATACATTTTTATTCTGCTCCATTTCCCGGCGAATAAATATTCCATTTTGCATGGAGATCCGCTGTATATTCGGTTTTAACAATTTCCACCCTCTTTTAATGCGGGTGGAACATGTAATCGACGTATCTTTGAAGTATCCGGACGGCCGTTTGCACATGATGGAGCAATCGATTCGCGAGCCATTTGTTCCCGATTAGCTAGATTCGATCCGATAAGGGTGCAGAGATGGATACCCGGGTCGGGTACAATCGATAACCGCCGGATTTAGTTCGTCTGTTAATTTCACGACATCTAGATTCATCCGTACTTACTGTGGCAGGAGATAAGGACCGCCTTTGGGAAGAGCGTAACAAATAATAGACGTTCTGGGAAAAGGAACTCGATTTACACTTCTTCGCAGAGTCGCAAGATCAGGGGAGGGAGCACCAGTTGAGGGGAAAACGTTACCCTCTCTCTGGGACATATGCACGATAGAGGCGGAAGGCGTCACGCGAGTGGGGCGTGGCGCGGGAGGCGTCACGTGACTGGGGCGTGGCGCGAAAGACGCCAAGTTTTAATCTTAATTTAAATGTTAAGCCATAATTTATTTATAGACTGCGGATCTTTATGCATTTATGAAGAAACTGGTTGAGTGAGATATAAAACAGTAAAGGACTAGAAAAATTTAAGAACATCACAATGTTGTTTCAATGCATAATATTTTGATTTTGCATGAAGATTCGCAGTCTATTTATTTATCATTAGCTTCCTAACTGTATGTCATCTCCATTAGGAGTGAACTCCATCAGTTCGCTAGATTGTTTCTCAGAAAATTAGAACTCTTGCCAGATCATTAGGCCCGATCTTCATCGGAAACACCTGAAGTACAGAAAACCGTGTTCCATGTAAGCTGCCGGTAACGATCTCTTGCGTGTCATAAATAAGTCATGCACTAATAAGAGGCGCAATTACCGATGCAACGGTGGCCTCGCCGCATGAAAACTATATTTTTCCTCGGATGCGCAGACTAAGTAACCACGGTTCACGAAAAAGGAGAAAATGAAAGAACGACCCCGCAATCATTGTATTATAATTGCTGCTTTACGTTTCATTCCGGAATGTAGTATCTACTAATTGCATCTAACCAGACGGAGTCCCAAGCAACTATGCGGGTTGCAATAATATGATTAATTACAGTGGAACCTCGGCTATCCGAACTAATTGGGACCGAGGTGGTCCGGAAAATCGAAGTGTTCGAAAATTACGTAATTATACGTATACAATTAAGTTCTACCGTGCATAAAATTTCAAGGCGCCGTCTTATAATATAAAAAAAATATACGGAGACTTTTCTTTCAAGCTTTTTAACAATCTCAGCAAAGAGCTTTACAATAGAGTCGATAGACTCCATTTAGATCGAGAAGCGCCACGAATTATTTAACACCCATCGAACTCTTTCCTTACGTTAATTAACACCGGCCGGGGATTCATTAAAATTCCGTGGAACGCGACACGAAAATTGATCGCGAATCCCCTAGAAAGTTCACTGACTGCATAATCGGTAACTGTACAATATTAATTAAGGTTTAATAAGAACGGAATGGGTTCACCTAATTCCTGATACAGAATGAAGTTCCACCGTGCGAACGGCACTACCTTTTTTCCCTCCGATCTTAGATTAAGCCCGTCGAGCGAGCAACCAACACAATTCAATTTCTAATTTACGGTCTTAATTACGCGATATACTTTCTGACGAGAGCTGATTGTGTTCCATTTTCAAGAACGGAACACAAAGGTCTCTCTCTCTCCCTCTCTCTCACTCCCTCGCTCTCCTCGTCCGTGTTGCCACTCTGGAAACACAAATACAACGTGCATCCTTCATTAATGAATGCTCTCTGTGAAACACTGCTTTCCTTTCTTCTCTAATTTATACTGTCATTCGAGGTGTAATTCGCATATTGCTATACCCGTCCAATTACTGGAATATGCATTTGATACGCAAATGTACGAAATGTTTGTATACTCCAGCGTTCTTATCAATTATTTTACAAAACAGACGGAGAACGAAAACGTCTAGGCGTCTATCGTGTG
Organism: Lasioglossum calceatum; assembly: GCA_963966675.1. Classification (NCBI taxonomy): domain Eukaryota; kingdom Metazoa; phylum Arthropoda; class Insecta; order Hymenoptera; family Halictidae; genus Lasioglossum; species Lasioglossum calceatum. The sequence goes on along the minus strand of OZ016539.1, from coordinate 6,921,692 downwards.
AAACCAGAGTTGCCAGATCAAGAATTGTGTCCCCACTCTACCTTCCCCTTCTAGGACGCTATTGCCCCGCCCGGTCACGTGACGCCTTCCGCCACGCCCCAGTTTAGTTGCTTTCCGCCACGCCCCAGACACGTGACGCCTTCCGCCACGCCCCTGTCACGTAACTCGATGGAAAGTGGTATTCCCCTCAATTCGCGACTCTTCCCCTCATCTGGCAACTACGTGTAAAACGGGTATTAAGATCGACGGTTAGCCGTTAACACTGTTGATACTGTTAACCGATGTGAACAGCCGGCAAGTTATGCCGGGTTTATTGTTCCCTCGGTATCCAGCTGATTCCGTGGACGGATTAGAAAAAAAGTGTACGTATAACGAGCCGTCTGCAGACGCAACAAGCGAGCATGGCAGCAAGCGGCGCGGCGGCAACACGAGCCGCTTTCAATTCAACTCTCCGTTCGATGAATGCGTGCCGACGCGCGTGTGCACGTGCGTGCGTCTCTCATTAATAATACAGTTATGCAACGTGGTTCGTGCGCCGGAGATATTAGTATCGCGCCGCAATACAGTGCGGCGCCTGCGAATCGGACCCGATAAACATAACGTGAACGTTATGCGCTCTGAATGCTGCGTTCCGTGCAACGACGTCTGAACAACGGATCTGATTGTTTTGAGTCCGAATCCCGTCTGCTTGCGGTGCAGAAATCCACCGTTCTTTCCTCCCGTTTCCAAACCTCAAACATACTGATCGGTTGTCTCAGAAAAAGCTGGCAACCCTAAATAGGATGGGAGCTCTAGTCACAGGCCCAATCTATTACACATAAAAATAAATTTTTAAAAAATACCACGTTTTTAAAACGAACTAAAAAGTATAAAATAATTTTTCCTAGCCCCATACAGGTTCCTAACCCCATACAGGTTCCTAACTCCATACAGATTGTGAAATTTTAATAGCTATGAAAATACTTATAAGAGTAAAAATAAAAACGTAGGGCGCGAGATAATAGTAAGGAATGCAGATAGTAGCTGCCGTTGAGAAATTAAAATTGTTTGTGACTTAGGTGAACTGTTCATGCATCAATTATCAATTAAGGCAAGCGCCCCACGTTTCTCGTTTTAAATCTTACAAGTATTGTCATAGCTATTAAACATTCACAATCTGTATGGGGTTAGGAACCTGTATGGGGCTAGGAAAAATTGTTTTATACTTTTTAGTCCGTTTTAAAAACGTGGTATTTTCCAAAAATTTATTTTTACTTAAATAATTATTTTCTGCTTTTTAGTCTTGTGTGTGTGAAATTTTTCGATCGATTTTAAACAATTTTGATGAGATTATAACAGAGACATGTAGTTTTCAGACGGTATTGCGACCGCGTCATATCGAAACGCAGTGGTAAAATGTCAAAGATAAAGGTTAGACAGAGAATCTCGGTGTAACTGTTCCTTCGCCTTGGTAAACAAACATTATTATAGTATAATAATACGTAGTATTACTATGTATATACCGCACGGAGTATGAACACACACTGAGCTCCATCGGTGCGAAGCGGGTCAGTGGAGCGGGGATGAGTCAGAGTAGGAACACGTAGTAGAGTGGGGACGCTGAACGCGATGACGTCACGCGCGGGGGGTGCATCTGTTAAATTTATTAATAATTTATATCTCCTAAACGCATAGGCTTTTTTAAACATTTTTTTTTAAATATCGCATTGTCATCCAGTTCTGAGCTGTGTTTAAAATTCCTAGCGTTTAAAAGTCTCTAGCTCATCGGGAAGTTAGTTTAAAAGCGAGCTAATAAAAACGTGGTAAAATAGGATCAGGTTTGCCAACTGTCCCGGAATTGTCTCGGAAGATATTGTCAACCGTAAATGGGGTAGAAGGTAGTCACTGGGTAGCAAGCAATTTCAGTCAGCGATCACTGTCTTGCTGCTAGACCTAGCTCGAAGCATGTTCGCCGTTCACCAAGAAACCGCAGCGTTAACGAGATTTCGGGTTCGAAGCGATCGGGAACGTTCTGCCGCGAATTTCTATCGTTTCGAGAAGCAGTCAGTTAAATCGAATGGCCATGATTGTTGCAGGTGAGGAAGTCGTGACAGTGCCACCTACGAGCGGAGGACAGGATAGCTGGCGAGCACAGACACTGTCGTTGAGCGGCGATTCGCCTGGTAATCGTCGCAGAGGGTACCATCCACAGTTGCAGGCCGTGTCCACCGGTAAACGCACGCGTCCAGCGCCGCCTCCGCCTCCGATATCCTGCAAGGTCAATGCCAAGGACATCAACAAGTACTTCGACTGGCCTAACAAGGAGAACAGGCCGGGAAATGCCGTGAATGCTGGGAACGCGGGCAACGCCGGCACCGACCAGCATCAACCGGAGAACGATCAGGCGACGACCATGGGCTCGAATTTGAGTCGTCATAATGGGAAGGGCCTCACTGGCCGGAGGACCCAATCCTCCGGGAACCTCTGCGAGCCTAAAGGCAAGCTCAACAGCATGGGCAAGATCCTGGTCCCCTGCTCCAGCGCCCAGAGAGATAGGTACACCATTTTTCTTCCTATGTTTTAAAGCACTTCTATCCCCTAAATTGGTCTATCTAGCTTTACGGGTGTGCTGTAATAGTACTGCATAATCAGTAGGTTCGTTCTGCATTAAAAGCATGTTTCTCTTAAGGACTTTTGACGACACGAAAAACAGTTAACATTCGGCTTTGCTAAGAATGCATGTTCAGAGGCTCGCGACACCATAGAAGATCCAAGATCTCAGATTCTTCTGATTCGAGAATTTCCCAAGATTAGCATCGAGATTAGTCGGTCGTTTGCTAGAGTTAGCATTCGTCCGCAAATCTGAGAACAAATCGTGCGCTGTTTGGTTCCCAGCCGCTTGTAGGACAGGTACACTTCGCATTCAGTTTGCCTAACTTTCGTTCTGTTGATCGAACACTGTTCTCATGCTAACACGATCGAGGCGGGGTTGACAAGCGCATTAAACGTCCGCTGCACTATTCAACGTAAACCAAACATTGTCCGAATATTAATTTGAAACGCTTGTGTTTGTGCAATATTGTGTTGCCGGGCCATTCGAGCTTGCAATTAGAGCAGACGTGGCTCGAGAACAGGTGGAAAAATTGATACTCAATTGATCCGCGTCCTGTAACAAATTGTTTGTTACGTAGAATCTGTAAATTGAATTTTACCCATAAATGATCCCGGTTTCTTCAACGGTACACATCGCTGAAGTTTCTCAGCTGGAACGCTGATTATTTGAGAAAAATTAAATGCTAAGAATTTAGAGGAGTGTACGCTGGATTGTTTTGATTAAGTTACATACAAACTGCGTTAGAGTTGAAACGTTGAAACGGAAACGCGTTGTAATTAAATTCCACCCGGAAGATGAGACAGTTAAGATAATTGAGCAAAGCGAACGCCGCCGCGGCGCTTTCGCACGAATAAAATCTCCCCTTTTGACCCGAGCGTGAAATTCTTCTGCGTAATACAATCTGAGTGCATCGTGGCACCGCTCGGTGCATCGGAAAATTTATCAGATAACAGAAACAACATGCAGAAAACAATAAGAGAGCCGGTGAACTGTGTTTCGTACTAATTTAGTCAAAATTATTAGGATCGACTCACGATAAGACTTGTGTCCCCACTCTATCTTTCCCTCTCTACGATGCTGGCCCCCCATGCTTCCGTCAGGGCCCAGTCACGCCTTCTGCCACGCCTTCTGCCACTGCCACACCTTCCGTCACGTGACGCGTTCCGTCCCTCCCGTGCATTTGTCCGATATTGGCAGAGTGAGGCTAACTTTTTTCCTTCGATTCGTGCTCCCTCCCCTCCTCAGGCTACATATTTTCTCGGTTAAAATGAATGAGCTGTTATTACCTTAAATAAAACCACAAGCTCCGCACACGTCAGAATTGATTAATCGAAACAGGAAGAGATAAGTGTGTACGCGAAGCTATTAGACGGAACGCTGTCGAAAATTCCTCGTTAGGAGACAGTGCTGAATGTTACTCGAGCGAGCAGAAAGAGCAAGACATAACCCGGCATAACAAGTTGGTCGTCAGATGATTTAAGGTCTCTTTAAGGTTGGTCAGTCGCGGAACTGGGGCGCTTTCCATTAAATCCTCGTTTCCGCGAAAACGGATACCGGCGAGGAGGAGACCGGATGAGGGATGGGTGGGACGTCGGGAAAAGAGAGAAAAACGCTAAAAGGCGCGGCCGCATTTTGATTTGATTTGCGTAAGTGCTGTTGTTCTACCCGGTTAAAATTGCTCATTTAACCGTGTAATTTCAGCTGGCGTCCAACACCTAGGATATCGGCGGTGCTGCTGCGAAAAATTTCATTAACCGCTAACTTTCCCACAATTCGTACGGAAAATCGAGGCTCTGCCATAAACCGTTTCCCGTGCGTCGTTCCCGACAGCCAGCATGATCTTGCTAATATAACGTCACGTGCAAACGGCGCGAAACGATTTCGACATAATTCGCAGCAAACCACGCATCGCGTCTGACGGATCGTGTTACATTTAAACGCGATGCGAAACCCGCGATTACAGAGCTGCTCCATTATGAAAATTTATTTGTAATTAATCGCCGATCGCCGAGCCGTCGGCAACGAAACCCTAATTAGACATCTTGAAAATTATGTGCGAGTACTTTCGCGCCGCGAGTACAATCGAAAGTTAATATTCTCTCCGGTTAGCATTTACGACCGAGCGGGCAATTAATAATTTATGAGCAATGGCACTTTCTAATCCGTTCGTAAAAACTTCGTTCTCTTTCGATGAATTGTAAATTTCGGGGCACTGTATAGGAGTCCCCACTCTAGCTTCCCCCGCTTCAGTCACGCCCCGTCACTCCAAGACACGCCCCAGTCACTACGAGACACGCCCCAGTCACTACGAGACACGCCCTAGTCCCTACGAGACGCGCCCCAGTCACGCCTTCCGTTGCGGCCCGGTACCGGAAGAGGGGAGGTAACTTTTAAAAGTAGAACAAGGAACATACTCTTTTAATATGCAATATGACCAGATTTTCCACGCCAAGCGTAACGACTAGCCATCAAAATGTAGCTTCCTTTTTTTTTAATGCGATCGTAACATTTACGACATTTTCAAGAATACGACTCTTGCCCAAGTCGCCGCAATCCGCGCGTATCGATCCAAAAAATGTAATACACGTCACCACGCGAACGGCTTTTATCATGTATTGCGCAACACTCTGTTTCAGATATAAATTCTGTGGCTCGTTGCCCAATCATCTGGACGACAAGGACGTGCTGGATGACGATCCCAAGGAGAACAATAACACAATGACGGACACTATCACCGGGAATCTCGGAGGAACGTTACCGCACAAGAAACGATCTTTGGGCGTGCACTTCTCAGACGGAGGACCAACCGGTGCGTTGGATCTCGTGAAACATCGATCGCAGGACTCCATCGATGAAAACGATCCCTGGAGGTAGGCAATTCGAACGCAGCGCTGCATTCAATTGCGGCGTCGCGGTTCACGGTTCAGCCTTCCGAACGTTCTTTCGAATGTTTCGTGTTAACAATTTTGCTGCGCACGTCGCGGTCGGACAATTCCGTCAATATTGTTGCAGATACAACAAGCGCGTTTTTGTTTCCACCAAATATCGGTTACCGTTGATACACGGATAAAAGGCGGATATCGTGTCGCAGTTATTTACTGTTGCCGCATATTGATTTCTGATGACTAGTCCGCGGGTGTTCTGCGTTTATGACAACGACGGTCCGATGCAAAATACTAAATGCGTTTAAACAATTCAATGACACTGCTGTGTCATTTTCAACTGATTAAAATGATCATACAATTAATCCAGATTTTTGTGTCGCGTAAACATCGGCTGTCCAAAAAAAAAAATGTTCTGCTTCCTCGATAGGGGTGGTTCCCAAGGTTATTTCAAGTAACTTTTTCCGTTTCTAAAATGCTCCCCGCGCCTCTGTTCAGCAGTTGTTAACGAAAAACGCGGCTGCAGCAGAAGACTCCGCCCCGCTGCGTTCTGATTGGTCCGCATTTTTCTTTAATAACTCTTCAACGAAGCTGTGGAGAACATTTTCGCAACGGAAAAAGATCCTTCAAATAACCTTACGAACCAGGATGTGGAATATTTTCGGGACACCCTGTATATTGATCGAGGATGATGCTTGCACGGAATACAAAGATACAGTTCGCTTCTAAATAATATTTATTCAATAATATAAATGATAATCCATCCTCCAACAGGTACCAGCAAAGCGACCTTGATCTGGTGAGGTGTCGCCACGGGAATTTCGACTCGGTGAGGCGGAATAGAAGCACCGACACGGTATCCAGCGATTCCTCCCGGAGATACACCCGCGGCTCGTCCCTCGAGGACAGATGTCATCGGAATTCGGATCTTGACCTGGTGGGCACGTTGCCGAAACGAAAGCAGGACACCAGGAACGGTAGGAAACCTTCCGACATCAATTCCTCGTCGTCCCAACCCAGCGTCCCGGACGCCGCCGATAACGATTTGCTGATGCAAATCGTGCACAAACCTGATTGCGAGCTGGTCAGGCACCGGCAACAACTTAGCAAGTGCATTGATCTTAAATTGAGCAAGCTGGCCGGCGGGGAACCGCAGGATCAAGGTTACGCCTCGGAACGCTCTCCGGAAGACGAACATCCGCCTTCGTTGCCCGGACAACCGTTCCCGAACATCACACCTGGTGAGTGAATCCTTTGTTCACTGTTGCGTTCCCCTCGGATCGAGAACGCGCGCCGAGCGGCAGTACCCCGGAAGTGGAATTGCCGGACACAATTATTTTCGTATCGCGAAAACGTCGATATTCCGAGCAACAAAATGTTTTTCAGCGACAAATATTTTTCTTGAAATCCGGAGCAACACGCCCTGCCCGGTGACGTAAATCCCTTCAGGATTTGTTCCCGTTTCTCCCCGGTGCTGTGGCGCCTCCCACTCCCTCCCCTCCCCCGCATTAAATTTATCTCGTTGCACTTGCAATTTCTTTCGAACTAATCGCTTCGAAAGTTCTCCCGTTACAATCGTGTTTTCTTCTCTCTTCTTTCGGAGAGTCGGGGGCGTCTCGTCCCGTTCGCTGACCAACTGGAAGCTGTCTGCGCGCTGCCCCCATTTCCCCGAGACTTTATTTTCCTTCCACTCGGCTCCTCCTTTCTTTTAATATCATTCCGGTACAATGTATCCGCTACTCTTATTCCGGTTCCCCCCACTCTACCCCTCATCTTTCGCGTATCTTTCAAATAATTTCTTATCTACCGCCGTCTCTACCCGGGAGTTCGCTCTCTGTAATTTTCCTTACTCCAGCCTTTGCCGCGAGCTTGCGTTCTCTTCCATTCACCGTATTATTTGACTTCTTTTCGCGGCGAACTCCTTTATACCGACCGCCCCCCCCACCCCGCCCCCGACCATCGGCGCACCTCCTCCATTCGCATTCACGACATAACTTTGTTGTCTGTTTGATCTGCTCCCGAATCCACTGTTTTCCCGGTGGTCATACAATTTATACAAGCGGTACGTTTTATGCTTCCTTCCGCGAGAATAACGCGCCCAAACAATTCCAAATAAATGCCGGAGCGGTGGATATTTTTTTAATAGAAGAAGCAGACGTTTCGACACGGTGCCCAGAATGCATTCTTGGCGATAGTCTGCTGATCGGAGTCGCCGGGAATGACTTTGGAATTGGAAACTCTGAGAAAAATTAGTAAAACTAATAAAACACTTAAACGAAGTTAAACACTTGGGCCAAAGTAGCGGCCCAGTTCTAGCGACCGTAAACAGAAAACGTAGTCCCATCGTATCGGTATCGAGTGTGTCCCAGTGAATTACGACCCTCGAAGTGTTTAGCGGGTTGGGGTAAAAACGAGCATTTTTACCTTCCGTCGCCATCAACCTGTCGTCATTCTCCAGGATCGTAAAGTTACGATCGTTCCCGCGGGTTTGCATATTTTTTGCGGACTGGCCTGCTTTAGATACAGCGAGCGGAGGAAGTGTATGAACTGGAGGGCAGCCCGGTAGCCTGACTGCAGAAAAATTGCCGAGGGTGTCCGTGATTTTCTGAAGGAACTGTGCACTTATTTGCAGACACCTGCTAGATCCACCACCCCTCCTTTTCTTTAGGGCGGTGGGGAAAAATGCATTAACGCACTAGCTCTCCCTGATGGAAGAAGTGTGGGGCTCGCTCGCGCACTACCCACTGAAAAACCTCACCGCCCAGGAACCCTCGAGGGACCCTGCTCTCCTTTTAGACCGGAGGGTTCCGCGACTCACTGACCCGCTATCAGCATTAGTTGCGAGCAGGGTTGCCATCTGCGAGTCCCGCCCAGCGTTACCATATTTTTATCCCTCTATCCCTCCCGGCCTCTTACCCTTCCGCCTCTCGTTCAGATTCGCAGCGTAGCTCGTCTCACGCGTACCGTACGCCAGTGTGTCGCCACCAGTGTAGCCAGACGGAGCGGCCCCCAGGCCCCTTACCTTTCCGTCCCTCGCCTAGATGCTGCCTACGCTATCCCCACTCTTACCATTACCGCTACCGCGACCGAGTGCTAGAATGAGAGCGGTAGCATGCTACCGACTCGGTCGCGCCAGCGGTAGTGGTAAGAGTGGGGATAGCGTAGGCAGCATCTAGGCGAGGGACGGAAAGGTAAGGGGCCTGGGGGCCGCTCCGTCTGGCTACACTGGTCGCCACTGTCGCCAGCGTTAGTGGAGAGGGACTTCCCGCCAGGCCCCTTACCCTTCCGCCTCTCGCCCAGCTGTGCTGCGGAGCCCGCCTTTGCTTCCCCCACTCTTCCGCCTGTGGGAGCGGGTAGGGAAAATAAAGCGTTCAAACGTTCAATAATATTGTCAATACGCTAGGGTCGGGATCCCGCACACCCCTACAATACGCCCATCAATAATATTGACGAGGCACATTGAAATGGCGCGCCAACTGTCTATTGGCCGACTGTGCCAACTCGCGTCTAGGTCGCGCTCTGATTGGTCTGTAGTTTTCGTTAATAACTCCTAAACAAAGCCGCGGATAACATTTTTGCAAAGGAAAATGTTGCTTCAAATGATCTTAGGAACCTCCCATTTCCGGCTGTTGAAGGAATTTTGTGACACCCTGCACAGGTGACACTGTCAAATAAGAAATTATTGATCACCGGTATTCAGCGGGTGCTCTTAGCCTTACAAGACACCAGAGTGTTCCTCTTGCGTAGAATGATAGGATCTTTCCAACGAGAGGTTGGGCCCCTCAAACGCTTGATTCCCTCCACCAATCTCTCTTTCATGTAGCGCACACCTTTGTCGCGTTCGCTGGTGGTGTCTCGTGTTTTCGTTGCTCCGCCGTGTGTATTTACCTTCGTGGCTGCATGGCTACTGGCGAAACACGTTCTTTGTCTATGGCAACGGTGCTCGCTGAAAGGTACAGTGGGCGCTATGGTGGACGCTTTGGGATCAATTAAGGCAAACGTGGCCAGCCCTGGTATAGGAAGCTCCTAGATAGGACATAGGGTATACAGGAGACTATAACTGAAAACCAACCGAGTGAATCATCACGAAGATTTCAACGCGACCACTGTCAAGATTTCCGCCGAAAACGATGCAACCAAAGTGACCCGAAAGCGAAATCGTAACGCTTCCTATATCTCCTCGGTGCTCCCCGGTAGCGGTGGGGTCTTCAAGGCATTATCGACTGGGGCTGTATCGTTTGTCCGTTGGTTTAGTCGTTGCTGACCCTTTGGTTCGCCACTTTGCGGGCCGATGAAGCTCGTGAAAGGCTCGAGGACCCAACAATGGCCACCCGTGGACGATAACACGTTGCTAGCCCGGTGATACAGAGAGCACGGAGCAATGGTATCTCGTACATCCTCCCGTGTTCGAATGTTAGTCCGTGTGTATACAACTCGGTCTCTTGCGAGAGAGGTAATTTCCCAAACAGCACGTACAGTTGTGACAAACGAGCTCGGCCGTGTTTTTCCCGGTGTTCTCCGTCTATTAGGTGCTTCCAGCTCCTTAGTTCTATCATTTTCCAGGAGTTTTTGCCGTCTAGACGGCGCGGCACGGTGCGGCGCGGCGTCGCATCAAGTGGTATAGAGTGGAAACACAATGGCCAAGTAAGGACGCGGAACTCTCGAGCTTGACACACTTTTCTCGAAGTAAATTTCCTGAATAAGACGTGCAGGTATCTTCTGGGAATCCTTTGTCACTGATAGACGACTAGCTAGACCCGTCGAATTCACCTCTCCTCTCTTTCTCTCGCTCGTACGGAGCATTGCGCCAGTTGAAATGAATGCGGCGATAGTTCTATTCTTCTTCCCCTTTCGACGCCTCCGGCTTCAATCCATCTTCAATTTTTCCCTCGGTAATCTGTTTCCAATAGGAGGAGCTTTATTGCCGAAGATGCTATCGCGTGTCCCGATCGTGTAACTTTATTTCCTGATGCGTTTCTTCCTGGACCCCTACGCCCGAGCCTGGGATACTTTGACTAATGCATCCTCTAAGTAGACCGTCACGTACCGGGTGGTCAACACGTTCCCACTGGTTCAACACTTCGAGTGCCAGGTCTGGGCATGAGAGACAGAATTATTAGTATTAGTATTGCAAATTTGATTGTTATTTGTAATTATTTAGAATATTCCTCACCGATTTCAATGACCTTGAAATATGTGTGTCTACAGGGTGTCCCAAAATGTTGTACTTCCTGGAAAGGGGTGATTCTCCAGGTTATTTGAAGTAACTTTCTCCTTTGCAAAAATGTTCTCCGTGGCTTCGTTCAGGAGTTATCAAGAAAAAACACGAACGAAAAAGGGCGTGGCTACTATGGGCGGATCCTAGCTCGGCCAACACCCCACTCAGCTGTAGCTGCGCTGTAATTGGTCCGCGTTTTTCGCTAATAACTCCTGAACGAAGCTTCGTAGAACATTTTTGCAAAGGAGAAAGTTTCTTTAAACGACCTGTGGAACCACCCCGTTCAAGGGAATTCATTTCCGAGACACCCTGTGCACATATAACACGAGGAACATTTATCATCGGTGTGTCTAATAGTTACACTCACACACGGGAGCGGGGCAGAGAGATGAACTCTATCTAACGGTCGGGAGATAAGAGTGGGTAAAAGCGGTTGTGGCTTTGACAGAACAGGATTACGGGAAATATATCGGAATGCAAATTATGTGTGCGCGAAAGTTCTCGCGGGCCGATAACGATCCGGAAATCGAACCTTGTTGGAACGAGGAGACGCGTGCGTGTGCCGCCCCTGTTTACAGTCTCTCGATCTCTTTCCTATCCGTCACCGAACTTTCGCGAACCCGCAAGTCCGCGAAACTTTACTCCCCTTGTCGCAGCTTCTCGCGTACACTCGTTCACGGATAAACGAGTAACGTTTACGTAACGGTGGAAAACAAGAGGCAAAAACAAATTCTACAGAAATCCCGTACCTCGTGAAATACGTGAAATACCGATACGGTGGAAACGTTCTACAGGGTGTTAGGAAATTCTGTGTAGAAACCGTTACTATTCTATTAAAGAAGTTTCGTGCGAACTTGATCTTGACAGACTGTTTCAAGTTCAAATGAGGGGACCCATCTTCTCGAAGGAATCTAGGTTCAAAAATGGACTGTTCTCTGGAAAGTCGACGTCGAAACTTACTTATAATGAAATTCTGAATCAACTAAGTTTATGTGTAATTGGAACTTTGACCTTACTTTTCAAGAGAACGGTTCATGGTAGACCCACTGTTCCTTCGGGAAGTTTGTTCCCCTCGATGAGTAGAACACGATGCGATCATAAAAAAAAGTTTGACCTTGAAAAAGTTGGTCAAGGTCATTTTTGCGAAAAATTTTGTACAGAGATCTTCGTTGATTCTAAGGTGTAAAATCACGGAACCGAGGGTTTACATTATCTTTACTGTAATAAGCGAACTTTAAGTGATCAATGCAGCCGTGAATGAATTCCTAGAATTCTTTTTCTCGAAGGAAACTGCAGTGTTCCAGGACTCCAATATTCGTATTCGAGATGATTAATTCGCAGCAGAGCGTAGCAAAGGACTGGAAAGAGAGAGAGAGAGCGAGATTATACAGCAAACCTGGAGATTTCTCGTAACAAAGGATTCTTAACCATCCAGCGGTCTACACCGTGCCGGCGAGCCATGTGGCCATTAATCATTCGTGCCTCAACTATGTTATAAAGTTATAAATTACCGTTGAAAAATGCACGGCCGCGCAACAGAGAAAATTGCGAATGTCCCAAATTGTTGTGCGAGCAAGAGTCGCCCTCGCCTCTTTCGTTCTCCGTGACAACCAATAATATACGCTGGTAAATATTCCCATAATTGAAAGCTGTGTCCGACGATTGATGCCGCGCGCAATCCGTCTGCGAGTCAATAACCGCGCAGGCAAATGTGTATCGGCGAATCATAAATTTCGTCGTATTACGCGGAATCTCGGCGAGCAATAATTCTACGTCCAGGAGACGCTTATAACAGGGCCGGGCGGGCGAGCGCGCGCGCGCGCGCGTCCCGCTCGCTATAATCCGTCACACACGGTGCGACGCCTATGGGCGCGCAAAGACGAGTAACAAAATTCTCCGAAGGGTACCACTCACCTTCGCATCGTTGCGCCTTTGACGCCCATAGATCGTAGGCGGTAAATCATCGGGGGAAATAGAAGATGCTTCGCGAAAAAACACTATCGTAGTGGACCAATCTAACCTTGGAACGTGTAGCGTGATATATTAACGACGGGATGCACGGCAAAAATGATTTTTACTTTCCTCGGGAAAACGTCAGAAACAGGGGATTAATCACGGGCCAGTAAAAATATAAAAATTCACTCGGCCGGGTTAAAGAGATTACAGCTTACACACACACACACACACACGCATACACACACAAACGGTGCTGAATAACTAATACACCATCGTTCCCGACAATTTCCAGCCAATTTGATCAATAACGGGTTGAGTGTACAACGCAGTTTGCATTTTGTATGAATATGTCCATAACGGCAGGCGTGCGCGCGCGCGCGAGAAATCTACATATTTTCAATTTCGGTCTCATGCATTTGAAAAGAGCCGCTTATCGACTGACGGTCACAACTTCGACAAATTATTTCCGTTTTCCACTGTGATCCCACCGGTTGCCCGATATGTAAGACGATGTACTACCCAGAGTCACGTGATGGAGGGAGGGGGTATGTGGGAGAGCGTGGGGAATAGGGTCGTAGAAGGGGAAGGTAGAGCTGGGACGCGAGTCGTAATCGTTCATCAGGAGGTGGCAGTGAGTCCTCTTGAAAATGGACATGAAAGTTCAAGTAACACTGCTGTAACATAACATGTAACATTGTTATGTCGTTGTTGAGTATTAAGATACATTTATGAAAACAATAATACCCTAAGTGAGACACAACGCCACCTGGTGGCTGTATGAAATGTGTGTGCCTCGTGCGAGAATTTTGTAACATTGTTTTCTTGCGTTAAAATAAAAGTATATTAGTATAACGTCTTCCCCACTCATCCTTGTATTTAACAGTTGTAATGAAATTCTGAATCAAGTAAGTTTATGTGTTATTCGAACTTTAACCTCAATTTTCAAGAGAACGGTTCACTTCCGACCCATGGTTCCTTCGAGAAGTTTGTTCCTCTCGGCGAGTAGAATACGATGCAACCATACAGAGGTTTGACCTTGAAAAAGTTGGTCAAGGTCATTCTGGTAAAAACCGTTTTTTAGCATAATGGTGTTTACACATCATTTCTCGACACCCTGTGCACTACAAGGGACGCTAGCACGAGAAGTTATGCTAGCACAGACTGCTCCAAACGGACGATTCCAAATTTTTGACCCATCGCAAGGCGACAGTGAACGTTGAAAACGTCTCGCAGGGTAATTACAGCATCGGTCCCACGATTCAACAGCACTCGGATGCGCACCGTTTAGCGTCCAAGTTTCTCGGGCCAATTATCACCGTCGAACTCCGCAGGGTCGAACTCAAAGTCGATCCTCAAAGAGCGAACGCGCGCGCGGCTTTGCGTCCCGGGAACCTTTTCATCTGCCCGGTGATCGTAATACGCGAGTGGCTCTCCCGCTTTTTCAAGTCCCCTCTCGAGATTGTCGGAAGACGCGAGCGATCTCCTACCGTTTGCACCGTGAGACAACAGTTTCGGTATCGCGAAATGCAAATGGCGGCTAGAAATAGCAATTTCCCGAACGAAAGAACACGGATAAGTAGGATAATTGATTTCGAGACGGTCTTCTCCGGGCCGCGTACCGCGTTCAACGATTAAAACGATGATCCCGCGAGAAGGAGGAGGACCACTCTGCAAGTATTTCCGGAACGTAACATCGATTTCATGCCCGGCCGAGTCTTTGCCCGATTGTTCGCCGAACAGTCCGGCGATTCGCGGAAATGGAATCCGACACCGAGACGGCGAAAACGGAGAACTGTACATCCGCCGGCCGTTATCAACAAAGATAAAGTTCCGAAAGTAAAGTCTGCGGAGCGCGATATTGGCCGGGCTCACCGACCGAAATGATAATTTCCCCCCGCGGGAAGATGACACCCGGCGAAAGAAAGGAGGAGGGACAAACAACAATGCCACTCTCTACCCGGGCTTATCTCTAATTGCTTTGTGCCGCAGTTTTTCAGCTTACGGGCGCGGGATAATTCGAACTCGAGCAAAAATCGTGTCATCAGAACCGACAGGGTTGAAACGCGGAAGGGTGCAGACGACCGCGATGGAAATTGGAAATTCAAATTTGTTTTCTGCGATTCTTACTGCGAATTCGTATTTAAATCGCGAATAATTTGCTTTAACCCTTCAGCGACGACGTCTCCGCGCAAAGAATATGCCAAGATTAATTTCATGCAAAATAATAATTTTCTACTAGAATTACGAGAAACTGGAGTGAACGCGGGGTTGTCAAGGTCACCTTTATCTTTTAACCCATTACCCTGCGATTTGTTTTGCGGTTTCAGTGATTAGAACTTTCTTTGTTGTTCGTAATTCCATAAGAAAGGAGAATATTTATATCTATTGTAGGCATACATGTTCTTCAATGACGATACATTAACAAAACCGTATTTATTGTACTCTGTTCAGAATCTTCATCACAAGGGGTTAAAATGGCACTACATATTTTTTATTCGACAGCAGGGACCAAAAATAAGTTATTCTAAAATTTTCTACGATAAAAATCATTAATATAAAAAGTTGATTATTACAGAGATTTAAGTTAATGTACACAAAATATAAAGAAAAAAATTCGAAGAACAAAATAATTAAAAAATATCGATGTTTATACTTTTTGGTCACAGATAACAGTTATTAGTGTCAGAAAAATTGGATCCTCCTCGATAACTGTTATCGATGAAGAAAAACTGTTTCGATTGCTCAAAGCAGTTATCGACGAGAGAAAACAATTTTCGGTTGCTTCTAATCCTTATTTGTAACCAATACGATTTTAGTCGATACAATACTGTTATTCTATGACTTTTTTTCGTTTTTGTTATAACAGTTATGGTCCCTGTTTGACAGTAAGGTATTAACAGTAAGGCAGGTTTGAGTTGCAGATATTTCTTTCGAGAGATCAACCAAAAAATCGCGATTTCGGCTTCGGTGCTTAGTTGATTCAAGATCCGCCTGGAATGCTGCAACCCGACCGACAGTGGTGTACGTCACACGAGTACATATCTGTCACTTGATACATAACTGTCGCGCGTCTATGACGTACGTAACCTATACATCTCTGTTGATCTGGATCTTCATAACTAAAAAACCTTTTTTTCTTTATTTTCGTCTTGTACTATCAAGGAGAACCATCTTCCAAGTTTTCTCCAGAGTTGGGCAAAAATTTAATCATTGATTGACGAATAAATTTCTATTTCAATCGTTAATCGTAATTAACAATTAAACTTTAGTCGTTACTTGCGGTTAACGATTACATTCTTTTCAATTGTAATCGTCAACCGGATAATTGATTAATGATTAACTGCTAAATTAAATACGGAATCAAAACTGTATGCATACTGAAAAAAATGTAAACTGAGTTTTTGTTGAGATATATTTCTTTTTTTAATCAACAATTGACGATTAACTTCATCAATCGATTGAATCGATTGTCCAATCTCCAATGATTGCCATTTCTAATCGTACACATTAATCAATCAATCGTGGTTAAAATTTTAATTGATAAATGCCCAACTCTGGTTTTCCCCCATGTGGTCGAATACCCTGTGCTACAAAATTGTAAAAAGTTTGAGAACCCCTGTCGTAGAGAAAGAAGCCATCCGACGTCGTTCTCTAAGGGTTAAGAAATCGTTTTGATTTTTAAGAGACGGCATCCTTAATGTTCGTAGAATGAGTAATCTCTCTGGCGCCGAATGCGACGCTCCAGATCACCGGTAAGTCATGTAGCTTGATTTTCAAGAGGTTGGAATTTAAAGTGCAAGCTCGACGTGTACGGTCCCGACGTTAAATTCCAGTTCCTTGAATCAGCTTAGCTCTCGGCGAACAAAAAAATTCCACATCGACTGTAGACAGCCAAGCCTCCAAACATCCTATCCATCCAAGTTCTGCAACTCCTTTTCTCCGCGATGAGACACTGGCAACGATTTGCAAGAATTACAATTGTCAGAAAGCAATATTTTTCCTCATTGGCTGATTTTCTTCCTAGAAAAATTGTTCTAGTTATAGAAGCTAGATATAGAAGCTACTTATATGTAGATATCATTTCATCACATTACAGATAGAATCTAGTTATACAGGGTGTCTCAAAATTCCTTCAACTTCCGGAAACGGGAGGTTCCTGAGACCATTTGAAGCAACATTTTCCTTTGCAAAAATTCCTTTTGTTGTAATCGTTCCTTACACAGGGTGTCTCGAAAATGTACTTCCTTGAATCGGGTGATTCCCAAGGTCGTTTTAAGCAACTTTCTCCTTTGCAGAAATGTTCTGCGTGGCTTCGTTCCGGAGTTATTAGGGAAAAACACGGACCAATAAGGGCGTGGCTACTATGGGCGGATTCTGGCTCGGCCAACGCCCCGCTCAGCTATAGCCGCGCTGTGATTGGTCCGTGTTTTTCGCTAATAACTCCTTAACAAAGCCGCGGACGCCATTTTCGCAAAGAAAAATGTTGCTTGAAATGATTTCAGGAACCTCCCCTTTCCGGATGTTGAAGGGATTTTGAGAAATCGTGTAGATAGTAGTTAATTTGAAAGATATAATGAAGTTATATAAGTTATAATGTTATAATTGAAATTACATAATGTTAGAATTGAAGTTATAAGTTATTCATTTTTGAAAAAATGAAAACATTTTTGAGAACAAGATTTATTTAATTTATTTTTGATAAGAAAGTGTTGACCTACCTATGTGAAAAAATTATTTATTTAAGATATACGAGAAGGATTCAATGTTGTGATGAGAATGACGTCACATTGAACCCCTCTCATATTTTTTAAGTAAATGATTCTCTCACCTAAATAGGTTAACACTTTCTCGTAAAGAAAGGTGCAATAAAAAGTATATGTTTACATTTTTGAAAAGCCATTCAAAAACCATTTAAAAAATAGGGTTGTAACCCTGGGGGTGGGGCAAGTCGATAGTTTCGCATAAATATTCAAACTGCCCATTATAAATATAAAAAAATTCCTTTCGACATAATTGATTCGATCGAAAATTGCAGAAATGAAAAACTAACATTTTTTCCCGAACGAATGAAGTTTTGCTTCGTGTTCGAAAATATTCGCGTCAATTTTGGAGCGGAGCTAGCGGATTTGGCACGGCCGCGAAGTACACAAATTTTGGCACGTCAACGCGAAACGAACTGCGTCTTTGGGGGTGCTCCGCGTTGCTGATGCCGGTGGCACTCGATTCATTGGTTCTGGAGTGGCTTGCACCACGCGGATCGCCGTTTCAGCCACTCGAGACCGAAGCTTCCCGCTGATATTGTAAATTTTCTAAGTCAAGAATTTACTATTGATCGCGCCCGCTCGCGTTCGTGTTCGCGTTACTTCGAACTCGGTCATTTCGCCGTGGGTACGTTCGGTGCGTCTCACCCACTGACCCAATTATCCGTGGGTCAGCTACATTGTTTTAGGTCCTGTGTGTCCTTGTGCCGAGAGAGAGAGAGAGAGAAGGAGAGTCCAGGTCACGTTCCCCAACAAACGTAATGAAAGTCATTCTTCAAATTCTCTCCCGCGAACGACGACACCTCTCCCTCTCTCTCCCTCGCCTGTATCCGCGATCAAGTTTTTGGATGATCGTACTTCCGCGAAGTTTAATCGCGGCGCGGTGCGCGGACACAACCCGAACAGATTTATGAACTTTTTTAGTATCACCCTTTTCAGCTGTCCGACCAAACAGAGATTTATGGCGCAGTTATGATCGCTATTTTTGAGCCGGTTGTGCGCGCGCTGGAACTTTGCGGAACTTTTGTCTCCGTTGATTGATTACACCGGGCATGTAATTATTGCTGTTTTGGAGTAATCGTTCTGTCGAAATGATAACGTTTATTCAAGCTGTTCGTGTCCATGTGCTGGGCGTTAGATATTTCTGGGATACCCTGTATACACTGGCGACACATGTTCAAATGTACATGGTGTATAGAAAGTGATGGTCATCCGTTCTAGGGATGAATCTACACCTCTGGATCTGACAAAATTGTTTATAACAAAATAAATTGTTGGTAAAGTTGTTTTTTATATCAACAACTCCTACTCATCCAAAAGAGAAAAAGTTTGAAAGAAGCCACATGTCGCAAACAAATAGTTATTGAGATATAAGCTATCAAAGTTCTTGCAAAATTCGATTGGGCTGCTCTTTACCTTAGCGGACTCAAAATTTGTGCCTTTCTCCTATAAATTATGATGTCTTTGGTATGAAAACTAGTAGATTTGTAGCCAGGGCGGCTGCAGATCGAAGTTTCGATCCTGTGGGATCAATGGTTCAGGAGTTATGCTTGCTTAAAGTTGAGCAATCTACAGTGTTTTTGACAGACAAGGGCGCCGCCATATTGGTTTGTAGTAACGGCCGCGAGCCGCTTACCACTAATTAATTATTCTGCTCGGTAAGCGGCTCGCGGTCGTCACTACAAACCAATATGGCGGCGCCCTTACCTGTTAAAAACACTGAAAAATGCTCAACTTTAAGCAAGCATAACTCCCGAACCATTGATCCTACAGGATCGAAACTTCGATCTGAAGCCGCCACGGGTACAATTCTACTGGATTACATACCAAATACATCATAATTTGTAGGAGAAAGGCACAAATTTTGAGTCCGGTAAAGTACAGAGCAGCCCAATCAAATTTTGCAAGAACTTTAACAGCTTATATCTCAATAACTATTTGTTTGCGACTTGTGGTTCCTTTCAAACTTTTTCTCTTCTCGATGAGTAGGAGGTATTGACGTAAAAACAAACTTTAACAACAATTTTCTTTGTTAGAAACAATTTTGCGGCAAGTTTCTTGTATAAATGTCCACCGATCCAGAGGACTACTTTTTATACACCCTGTACATATGAGCCGTTGTGTTTGAAAGTGATATAAGTCTATTTTGTGGAAAGAATAAGTTTTTTTAAATTAACAAGTAAATGAATTGATGTATATATCACTTTCAAAAACAACGGCTCACATACCAAACGCAGATGAGAAAATATTTTCTCGAAAAAAGCAATTTATACATATTTTTTAAGCACGAGTATTTTATTTCAAATTAATCGCAAAATTCAGAGCTGTCCAATGATATACAGTTCAAAAGGAATGAGGTTGTAATAATGCAATAAAAAAATTACGAAACAAAACGTCGCGAATTCAGTTGTCAACCTAATATTATTTTTTGAAGGACAAGAGCCGCAATGTTTAATGCACGTATCACCATTAAAAGTGTTATCGTAATCGGTCTCGATCGTGGAAGTTACGACGGAGAACAGAAATCAATCGCGACGCATTTCAAATTCAATTATCGCGGCTGGATTTTCGCCGAATCTAGATCTTCGTTCTCATGCTTAATTACTGACCCATTTCATGCACGCTTCTCTACATAGCAACTGATATAATTCATTCAGGGCCAATCAAACTCGGCAAAGTTCTATGCATATATCCGTGGCACACGGACGAGTGCATTCTCAAGGCAATCGTTCGCGAATTTTTCAGTCCCGGAGAACCGTCCTGAAATCGCCGTAAGTTGTTTCGCCGGTATCGCGGTGGGAAACAATCGCGAGCAAATCAGGGGGGGAGCTTTCTCGTCAGCCGGGAGGAGGAGAGCTCGGCACGCGTGGGAAAATTTTAATAGAACGCTTGAGCGAGTCGTCGTCGCTCTGTCAACGGGAGATTGCGAAACGTTTTTCTCGCGAAATCGACGAGTACGAGCAGAGTCTGATTTTCGAACACCTTCCGGGTCAATCGTCTCTCATTCTTTCCGTTCCGCCTCGGCGTCTTATTGTGCGAATTTGTCTGCGCGGATGCGGGCACGAGCGTATCGATCTTCGCGGGCAAGAGTATGGAAATAAAATGTTTACAGTTTTGTCAGGCGTCTGTCGAACCGTGAACTCGACTCGACAACCAACTTTTCGGCTCCCTTGGCTCCGGTGTGTTCGCTGGACACGTTTGATTCCACCCATTTCATTTGTCAATGTCGGCCAGTGTTTATCGGGGAAACGTGAAATATTGGCAAACGCGGCGCGACGTCCGACGAGGTTCTCCGCGCTGAAGAAATCCGTCTGTTTACCGGAACGACCGGAGTCGTGTTTGAAAAAGTGTTGCGCGCTGCGCGAAACAGCAGAAAATTTAAGGATCGTGCGTCGGCGCGAGAAAACAACGCGGCACGGCACCCGCGGAAAAAGGGCACTGCCATCGGCAATTTTCGGTCAACGACCGCCGCGGATCGCATGTCAGAAAGCTGAAAATAATCTAATTTGCAACCGGCAGTCGGGGAATAACCGGGTGGCGGAAAATGTGCAGTTATACATCAAAAGCGTGATCGATATCGCGGTGCCGGGAATCCAACACGGTATTCGCTTTTCAGTGCAGGCCTGCGACCTTAACTGTAATTCCGACAGTTTTATGCCGGCACTGTAAAACTTTATCGTTCGCGTGAATTGAGTCGCCTCGCCACTTGTTTTTAGCGGAGATGGATAAACATTTCGCGAACGATGAAGAAACAGGAATATTTTATCAGCATCTTCAACAATTGTGCTGTGCTAAAATGAGAAAGAGATCATCTGTCATACGATAATCATACAATTGTTGGTTCGGGAGCCAGAGATTCTTTACTGTTTTTTATTTAATCCTGTAGATTTCGACGAGGACATTCCGACAGTCCAAGTTTTAATGTTAGAGACCCACTGGTTGAGAAGTTATAGGTGTTTAAAGTTGGGCAATTTCAGTGGCACCACAAGCTCTTGGTGACGTCGGCAACGTAGATTTCTGCACCACTCTACGAGCCTGACCACAACCAACTTGAGCTATACCTTCTCTAGGAGATCCTGTGTATAATTCTGTATATTTTAATTACTGTTCGATCACAGGAAATCGAATAACAACTCAAAGATAGCAGCTCTACGTTATCGACATGGTGCTTGTGGCGCCATCCAGCGGCTCCCTGCGTCAGAGCAACATGGCGGCGCCCTTACCTGCCCAAACTCTTTACGTCTCTCAATTTTAAGCACCCATAACTTCTGAACCAGTGGATCCCTAACATTGAAACTTGGATTTTCGGTATTTTTGCCGAGTGCTTTTTAAGAACGTTAATAAGAACATCATTTCCCATTCTTCCTTATGATGTAAACGGGTTAATAGGATCGTCCACGATTTTCCAAAAGTTACCTTGAGCCGTTACAATTTACAAGAACGGGAAAGAACGTTTTAGCTGTCCATCGACGATCCTCCGGACACCCTCGTGCAGCGTCCAGGCTATTTGCTTCAAACGGTGACATAAATAATTGAAGAATATTCGAATGTTGCCGGCTAATTTGGCCCGAACAGAGCGGTACGTGCGGATGTGCGGAGGAATTTCGGGTAGCGTGCACCACGAACCACGAGTCCAACGCGCGGGTTCGACCGGTAATTCCGAGCAGGTTGTTATCAGGATCCTACGTCGACGGAATAGCCAAACGGACGTCCGGCCGACCACGACAGGGTTCCAGGTATAGCCACGTTCCAACCCTCCGTCGAGCCGTTGAGGTAATTCATAGCCGGGGTCATGGCGATCACGTTATCATGGTTTAATGCCCCCCCCTCTGCGGCCCCACCGCCCCGTTGCGAAATTCCAGTCACATGGCTCTCCACTTTTCCGGAAGATTGTTAGGGCGCAGTTGAAAAGTATTCGGGGATTAGTTATTCGACAAGGACACGGGAGGGACCAACGAACTCCGGCGAAATTGAAATCGGCGGCCATTTATAATGTGATTCGCCGTGTCAGTCGACCCGGTGATGCGGACTTACGGTCACGCGAATAACAAGCCTTTTGAATACGAAATTGTTTCATTTCGTTTCGCCCTCTGCGGTGGAGTCGACAGTGGGGTCACTGTTCGCGGAGTTCAGATCTGTGTCACGCTTTGCGAATTTTAATACGGTTTTGCTGGTGATCTACAAGTTTGTAAGCGTCGACTAATTCAAGGTCATTTACGAAAATGTATAATGTTCTGGAACCCGAATATGGAGCATTACTTGATCTGACTTCGACTTCGGGTACCCGAGTACAGTAAATCCTCTATCGACGCAAAAAGGTGCTACACGATGGACGCAAAAAGGTGCTACGCGATGGACACAAAAAAATATCCCCTCCACTGTAGTAATCTGATCTCGGCTCGGGTATGCCGGTGTGAACCCCTACTAATGCGACGCGGAGAGTCGCAGTCGTCGGCACAGATCAAAGGCCCGTGCGATTAATTGACGATAAACGTTCCGGGCGCAAGGAAGGACAGCGTATGGGAAAGGAAGAGACGCGGAGAGTCGCAGTCTCTCTTTACATAGTTATCCTCCTCTACGTTCTGTGTTCTCAACTGAAGCTCAAGAAAATATTGTCCCTCTACAATCGATGCAAACGAACCTCCCCGAGGTTTTTGCGTCGATAGAGGATTTACTGTATCACGAACTTTCGGGTTCCGACCCGACCCGAGCCATCAAAAGCGAGTCATTATACAGGGTATTTCACCTAACTTGACCACCTTGAATATCTTTGTGTTGTTGACCTTCATATTATCCAAAGAAGAAAGAAAATTGTTTCGATAATATCTCGTTAACTATTAGATTTAGGACATATGAAGGTCAACACTTTTATACTCAGAATTTGATAGTCTATCGATCTATGGTATAAAAAAAATAGAACATTGCGTTTAAAAAAATGAAAGTGACCTTCATATCTCTAAAAAAAATTACATAAAAACAAAAATTTTTGGAATCGTATGAGCCCCATTTTACCATTCAACTTTGTCCTTCAGACATTTGACATATCTTTAAAAACAACAAAGATATTCAAGGTGGTCAAGTTAGGTGAAATACCCTGTGTACCCGAAAAATTCTACTTCAACATTTTTACAGGCACGTTTCATTTCTCGCGGATTTACACATGTACGCGTTGATCCTAGCAGTGAAATACACTGGTACTTTCATGGTACTACTTGTTCACGGTCTTGTTACGCTTTCACCGAACGGACTAATGAGAGCCGAGTGAACAGGCGACGAAACCATGAATCTTACACCGTGTTGTGTCCCAGCCGTTTACAAAAACATGCGAGCGTTGCAATTCGCCCCGGCGCATCGTAAATTATTTAACGCGTCGAGTCGCGGCGATCGAGATGTTCGGGATTGGTTTCGAAACAACTCCGGTGGTTTTCGAGCTTCTTCGACGGTCTCCCCCGGCATTTGCAACGGTCGTCCCGGCGAATCTGTTGTCAAGTTGATAAATAGAAAAACGTCCCGTTCTAGTTTCGCCGTGATAAGCAACTGCACCCGGGGATTACGTAATAAATTGCAGCCCGGGATAAATCCTCGCGGAACGGCTGATGCGGAGCATGCATTTTCGTTTCCGGGAAGACGAAGAGCAGCTCCGATCCCCATCCGTTCTGCTCGACTCGATGCAAACTTTTGGTACAACGAAAAATGAACCGGATCGGTTCGTTTGTACTGGTTGTCCATCAGGAGATCGCAGTAAGAAACTTGCAGGGGTCACGTGGCACCGCCATTCCTATACACATCTTCTGCTGGTGGCCGAATCGCTGACGAAGACAGCAAATTTAGGTTCTGCTCAATGCTAATAAGATTAGACGCTTAACTTAAAATTGAAGATATGATTTTTTGGGGGGAATTTCAGGAAAATTTTTCCCAAAAATGTACTTTCTTAAAAGGGACGATTCCCGAGGACATTCTAAGTAACTTTCTCCTTTACGAAAATGTTCTCCGTGGCTTCGTTCCGGAGTTATGAAGGAAAGACACGGACCAATAAGGGCGTGGCTACTATGGGCGGATCCTGGCTCGGCCGACGCCCCACTCGCTGTGATTGGTCTGTGTTTTTCTTTAATAACTCCTGAACGAAGCCGCGGAGAGCATTTTCGCAAAGGGAAAAGTTGCTTCAAATGACATAGGGAAGCACATATTTCAAGCACAACATTTTGGGACCCATTGTATGATAAACCTGAAGAGTGTAATCGCAGTTCTTGATTTAACAATTGCAGTCTAGAATCGGACGTATGCAACGACCTAATAATAGTGCAGCTTATTCGTTCGAGACACCGGGTATACGCGGATAGCAACGGTTCCGACTGGTAACAGGAGTGCGAGCGGAGAGGCAACTTCATAACAACCGAGTTTAACCAGAAATCGAATTAACATTCATTTCCGAGAGCATCGGGCAAAGCATACACGCAATTAGCGTCTTCGTGCCACGCTTTGATTGTTCAAAAGGACGGTGTGCTAAAACCCAAAGGGAGTTGCTCGTGCAAATCAATTTCTAGAGCCGAATGTTGGTTAATTAGCACTGCTTATCGGGCGAAACGCGTAGTTACACAGGTCCGATTGAATCTTCGCGTCATCGATAAACGTTTATATGGCCACTAAACACGGGACCGGATCGGCAGATCTAATCTCGCCTAAATCGAAGTACCTGCGGAAGTGGAAGTCGGTTCTGACATCGTATCAAAGGGATCAGCTATACGTACAGTAATCTCTCTCTCTCTCTCTCTCTCTCTCTCTCCTGCTTTGCCAGGATATTACCAACGCGAGATATCGTTTGAAATTCGAACACGTTCGTTCCTCGTCACCGATACCCTTTTTATTTAAATAATCGAAGGATCGCTCCTGAAAATATTTCATATATTCGAATCGCCGCCCGAAGAGAGTCTTCATCGGAGATAATGAAGCAAACTTTTGATGGAGTAATATATTCGAAGGCGCAGAAGAAAAGGACCATCGATCTTCCCGGACTCGATTCATTCTTCATTTATTTCCACCCCATTAATTTTACACAGTGTCCTCTTACCCGTGAACGGACATTGAAATTCTTTCACTCTCTATGACCAATCGAATTAGCGCGAACCAACGTGCGATTAAAATATATTAAATTTAAATGACCTTGAGATATGTTATCAAGGTCATCATTCCGAACAACTTTTAGACCTCGGTTTGCGAGATACGTATAGACAAAAGCTGTTCAGAATGATGACCTTGATAACACATTTCAAGGTCACTGAAATCTGCGAACAATTCCCTCACTGTTAATAATTACCATTTATTTTCTGTTTCCTCGTTGAATTGGCCCGCAGAATCGGTAAATTCCGCGACGTTCCCGCCGGGTAATACTAGCTGTCTGGTCCTCGATAAATTTCCGCGATTATGCTGGCCGCGCTATTATTTCATTGCCCAGGTTGGTCCACACTTGAACGTAAATACGTAAGTACATTAGCGACGATATTACCAGTATTAACACCGTGCACGCGGAATTACACATTTAAATAGCGCGGAGGCGTTTATCAAACGCCGACAAAACCATCCACTCCATTACTTCCGAGCAATCTAACCTAGCATAAACTGGACGGTCCGGTTGACATTCTGAATTCATGAAGATCTAACGTGACTGCGGAATGATCGCTGGTCGAGGAGGGGAAAAAGTTGCCGGATTTGTCACGTGACATTGTGATACATGACTCACCGCAGAGGCGAAACGCGTCACGTGACTGGGTCGTGATTGGGCGGTGGTGGAAGACGTGACGTGACGTGACTGGGCCCTTGTTTCACGTGTGAACACGAGTAATCTGGCGACTCTGGCTGCAGCCCAAGGCCCCGTTTGGCCAAAGGGGGCTAAAAAATAAAAACAAGTAAAATTGACAACTTAAGAAGTAATGAATTATAAAAAAATTGTTAGGACTTGATTTAATTCAGGTTAATTGGGTGGACCCACAAACAGTGTTAGGTCAGGGCCTCAATCAGTGTTATTCCAGGGCCTCAAACAATATTAACCGAGGGCCTTAGACGGAGTTAGCCCAGGGCTTCAAACAGGGTTATTCCAGGGCCTCAAACAGTGTTATTCCAGGGCCTCAAACAGTGTTATTCCAGGGCCTCAAACAGTGTTATTCCAGGCCCTGAAACAATATTAATTCAGGGCCTCAAACAGTATTAACCCAGGGCCTGAAACAGTGTTAACCCAGGGCCTTAAACAGTGTTAGCCCAGGGCCTTAAACAGTGTTAGCCCAGGGCCTCACACAGTGTTAGGTCGGGTCCCAAACTTATAGGGCCCATACGATTATTATTATTAGTAGATTGCGGATATTTATGCATTTATACCAAAATTGAGTAGATGAATATCGAAAATGTTGGAAAATTTTGAAAATTCAAGATGTCGGTTTACGATTGCCCCTCTATTAAAATCATTAAGGGAAGAAATAACATTAAATTTGGTTTCTATTTTTCGCAATCGATGCAGACAATTTTTATTTTGCATAAAGATCCGCAGTCTAATTATTAGCAACATTTTCGTAAAATACTATCAGTGATATATTGTTCCTCGTTTGTGGATTACGATCGACGACGCTATCGTTTCCTGGAGTCCGGGAAATGTTTAGAGCGACTCCGATCACCGGAATCAGAAAATCCACGACTTCTCGAAATAATTCGAACAATGGTCGGCCCTTTCGGAAAGATTGGCATTGCGCGATCCCGAACAATAACGTGACCAAGAGAGGGACAGATTTGAATGGTGAACGAAGTGAACAATACACGCAATATGTCCTCTCGATCGGATCAATATCCGGTAAAAGGCGAGTTATTTCAAACCGGTGCGCTGGCCGTGCCAACGTTAAGTCCGCGATCGAAATAAAGGAACAGAAAAAAACGTTGGAATTGCTGCGATTACCGTGCGTAAAATGTCTTTTTGAAAATTATTTTTTAATCGTTT
The DNA here is from genome assembly GCA_963966675.1 of Lasioglossum calceatum. Taxonomy (NCBI): domain Eukaryota; kingdom Metazoa; phylum Arthropoda; class Insecta; order Hymenoptera; family Halictidae; genus Lasioglossum; species Lasioglossum calceatum. The sequence goes on along the minus strand of OZ016539.1, from coordinate 6,894,304 downwards.
GCACTCGGATCTCTTCCGATCTTGATTGTTTATTACTCGACCTTCTTTCATTTTATGAATACATACTTCTGAAATAAATATTTAGTGATTTATTAAATATGAACAATTTAATAATTTTAAAAATATTTTGAATGACATAGCAATTTTTAGTGGCGTCTCAGAAGCGTCGCTCGAGTGCTAAGGGTGAAAATCCCTCTGCCAAAATCAGTGTCTATATTCGCGTATAACATCGCCGATTAAAGGGTAGAAACATTCAGGCCAGTGCAATAAAGGTAACCATCCGCGTTTATTTATACGCTTATTTGAAAATATATTTTTGTTACACCACACTGCAGAATTACGACCAGCACGGGTGACACTATGCGCTGTGAAGCTCACGGTACCGCCTGAAATATGCAGCCTGGTACAGTGACACTGCATAAAATAACGGGTAGAAAGTAATTGTTCAAGTACCCGGCCCGATTCGTCGTATCAGGCCATGCATCACACCGACGGCCGCACTAAATTACGAGCTGGCTACTATTTCGGAAAATTCACGCGATCAAAAAACGGTCAGCGCTTTTGCCAATTTCAAATCCATATATTAAACGTTCGTTCAACGCCCGTTTTAAACAATCGATCCACTTTGTTTAACCTCTGCTCCTCTCTGAATACCACTCGTTCGAAAATGATTCGCACCCACTCGTTTATAAAAATTTCCCGCTTTTATTTCGTTCGGTCTACGGGCTACAATATGAGACAAAATGTTGTGCTTGCAAGAGGTGATTCCCGGGGTCATTTGAAGCAACTTTTTCCTTTGCAGAAATGTTCTCCGCGGCTTTGTTGAGGAGTTATTAGCGAAAAACACGGACCAATCACAGCGCGGCTGTAGCGGAGCGGGGCGTTGCCGGAGTCAGGATCCGCCCATAGTAGCCACGCCCTTATTGGTCCGTGTTTTTCCCTAATAACTCCGGAACGAAGCCACACAGAACATTTCTGCAAAGGAGAAAGTTGCTTAAAACGACCTTGGGAATCACCCGATTCAAGGAAGTACATTTTCGAGACACCCTGTGTAAGGAACGATTGCAAAAAAAGGTGTGCGTGTTCGTGACCCGATTTTCTAAAAAGGTTTCCGTCCCTTTGGCTAATGAAGTTCGTCTAATTTTCAGAGAGCACGTTCCGAGTAACATTGCAGAAGAGTAGCCGTGGACTCGGCTTAAGCGTTTCCGGTGGAGGAACCGCCGGACCAGTTCGAGTAAAAAGACTGTTCCCTCAACAACCTGCCGCCTTGTCCAATAAACTTCAACCTGGCGATATCCTCCTCGCTGCTAATGGTATTCCACTAACCGGTCTCACCAATTATGTAAGTGAACCTCCTTGTCAGAAATGCCCGCGTTTTATCAACAACAATTACACGGATCAAAATTCCCCGGGGTTTTCAGTGAGATGGACAGACCCGCGGCCGGAACATCGTAAATTTGGCAACGCTGTCTCAGTCCGATCTGAAGTGATCTGCGGTCTAGTACTGCGCATGTGCAGTACACAGACCCAGGTTTAGCATGGAACCCTTTTGTTAGGGTGGTGGGGAAATGCTGTTACGCACACCCCCTTAAGATGAAGTTCGGGGGGTAGTGTGAGGCTCGGCTCTCCCTTAGATGGACATTGGGAGAACGGGACTATATCCCTACCTATACCACGGTGTATTACAGAGGTGTTCAGACTTCCCTCAGAAAAGTGTGATAGATAGAGGTTAGTTCGTCGCTAGATGGCACATCGGGCAGCCTCAAGCTATCATGTACGTGTGTGAATGAGATTGTGTACGGTACATACCTTAGCACGGGCTACATGGACATGCTGCTACACACAATCTCATTCACACACGTACATGAAAGCTGGTGCCTGCCCGATATACCATCTAGCGACAAACTAACCTCTATCTATCACAAAACGTCGACCTTACAGAGGTGCTTAGTCGTAACACCTCTATAAAGGTCGATTCATACACCCACGACGCGATCGTACGACGAAATATTCTAACCCAGGTTTAAGCGACACCGTCCACAAACGACGCAGTCTGAGCGTCGTGGATACAATAGTTGTACGACGAGTCGCAGGGGCCATAACTCTCCAGCGGGTTGACGGCTCCCCGCTGTGCGTGGCACAAAAAATAGGTTTTTATGGGCTCCACTACTCCTTGGGTAGCTCCCTTTACAACATAATGGAAATAGGAAACGTTCCTGCCATTTGGTGAATTCTTCTTAATAAATAATGATTTAAAATAATTATTGGAAACTATATTTGAGATAACTTTTGGTCTGCAAACGTTTCCACTGGTTCAAGTGTGAAAAAATTTTATAATAAAATGTTACCATATACAAATTTCATATGGCACACAGTGGGACCTTTCGTCGATTTTGGAGACAAAATCAAAGAACTTCCGATAGAAATGAGATAGAGAGCTGAAATTTTTTTTATTTACAGCTGAAACATGATAGAATATGGGAAAAATAGGGAGATTATGGTACGAACGTTTTTTCATCTTGAAAAAATTCGTCAAACTTGCACAATTTCAAGAAAATTGCGGTTTTTTCAATGCCACGTACGGGAAAAATTTTTTTTTAACATGCTACACATCATTTCCTGTAGATTTTTTCACGCTGATTTCAAATCTGGTCTCAAAATTTGTCTACGATTTTTTTTTTTCAAAAAATCGATTTTGTGACAAAAAACTAATGAAATCATTTCTTCGTTGAAATGATTTGATAACTCACTAGTTTGAACGTGTATCGTATTCTCATATATGGATGATGAAGTATTTAAACGATTTGAGTTACTTACGAAGCATCAAGCACTTCACTTCTCGTCATCACTTGACGTAGCGCTGTCATTGCTACTGGCACTTTCTACAGACTCTGTGCCGCTGTGTGTAATGTATTATAAATTAGATATTTATTGTCCATAATTATAATTTCATTTACAGAGGGAGTAAGGTAAGTATTTAATCTTTTTAACTTACGTATTCTCCTCAACGAAATTTCTAATTTCTGGTGATTTCCGATTTTTGTGAACAAAACTAATGTAATCATTTTTTCGTTGAAATGATTTGGTAACCCACTAGTTTGAAGGAACATTGTATTCTCATATATAAAACACATTAAAAATAATCATAATGAAGTATTTGGACGTTGACTTAACGTATATCACGCCAGCGACAATCGTAGCGATACGTCAAGTGATCGTTCGTCAAGTGATATACGTTAAGTAAACGTCCAAATACTTCATTATGACTATTTTTAATATGTTTTATATGTGAGAATACAATATTCCTTCAAACTAGTGAGTTATCAAATCATTTCAACGAAGAAATGATTTCATTAGTTTTTTGTCACAAAATCGATTTTTTGAAAAAAAAAAAATCGTAGACAAATTTTGAGACCAGATTTGAAATCAGCGTGAAAAAATCTACAGGAAATGATGTGTAGCATGTTAAAAAAAAATTTTTCCCGTACGTGGCATTGAAAAAACCGCAATTTTCTTGAAATTGTGCAAGTTTGACGAATTTTTTCAAGGTGAAAAAACGTTCGTACCATAATCTCCCTATTTTTCCCATATTCTGTCATGTTTCAGCTGTAAATAAAAAAAATTTCAGCTCTCTATCCCATTTCTATCGGAAGTTCTTTGATTTTGTCTCCAAAATCGACGAAAGGTCCCACTGTGCGGCACACATAATAAAATGTGAAATACTCCGGTAACTACAAATAGCTGTTAGGTTTCAATTGTTTGTTATTTCGGGTCCATAAAATTGCTGAATATTCTTTAGACATTCTGAAATAAGGGTCGACAGCGTTTGTCTTTTAATTACACCTTCCACGTAGTGAAAAACATTTTTAATTTATTTATGTCCAACAAGTAGTCCTTTACACTGCCCCGTAAGTACGAGCGATAGGGGAACAGAGCAGTTAAGATATTATTACTACTACGCGATTGAAGGGCACGGCAAGACGCCATCTCGTATGGGTTCGAACTGGTGAATTTGTATTGATGCGAGCTTGAGAAGAAGGTTCACAGGCAGGACTACGGTGACGTGTCTCTATGTACGAATTCGCGGCCGATTGGATCAGAGCGGAGGAGGCAGGCCTCGTTTCACACGCATTTTCGGCTGCGTCGAAATATTAGTTACAGCGGCCACACATACCATGCAGCCTGCAACGTCGAAGTCAAAACATTGGGACTACGGCCGCGGCTGCGGTGGGGATAGGCAGACCTTATGATAGGCGCGATTTGTTTAGGTGCCGTTCCAAGGGGCTGCTCTGCATGGAGAGGTTTATGACCGGTCATTACTATTGAGCGGGAAGGCGGCTCTTTCGGACAACACCTGTTTACTGTAAAGTAATTTGTAGACGCCCCGACTTCTTCGCATACAGCGATAAGACTCTCCTCTTGCCTCTGTGACGTACAGTGGAACAAACCGATGAATTCAGTGTCAAAATCAAAGAACGTTCGATAGAAATGAGATAGAGCGATGATTTTTTAAAAATTAAAGCTGAAATATATATTGCAGAGAATATGGGAAAAATAGCGAGATTATGGTACGAACGTTTTTTAACCTTGAAAAAATTCGTCAAACTTATCATAATTAATTCGACAATACCACGTGCGGAAAATTTTTTTTTACATGCTATACATCATTTCCAGTTCGACCTCAGGATTTTGCAACAAATTGAATTTTTTCGAACAAAACTAATGAAATCATTTTTTCGTTGATTTGATTTAATAACCCACTAGTTTGAAGGTATGCAATATATGTATTGTATTCTATATACAGTCGCCGCGGAAAATATGTTGACACATCACAAAAATGCATATTTTCTATTTTAAATCAATGATTTAGGAATTGATCGAAAATATATATGTATTTATGTATGATATTTAATATCGTACAAACTAGTATGTGTAGTGCGAAAGATGACATAAAGTTTATAATAATGACAGAGAAAAATTAAATAACTTTTTTATCGTTTGCGGAAAGTATGTTGACAGCATTGAAAATTCGTAACTGAGTGTATTCTTAGCAATGAAACGACATAATTAATATGAAGTTGGATACCCTTGGTTTCCTATGATCTCTTCAAGTGATTTACATCAGTCGTAATTTAAAAGTCCTTTGGTACAAAAAGTATATTTTGAAGGGTGTACGGAGACTTTTCTGACAGATTGCACGTTGCTGGCGACATGCGGACGACAGTAACACATTTTTTGCCGCCAGATTTTCCAAGGAAATGTTCACAAATCCTATGCTCATAAATTTTTTGGCAAGTCAGAGGTAGGCTATATATCATTCATATACAGGGTATACATTTCAAAATTTTCCATCCGAATGTCTCGAGAAGTATAAAAGATATCAAAGAAGTGTAAAACCAAGGATTTCGAGGGGTAAAGACGGGGCAGTATCAGTTTGTTATTTGGGTGGCGTTTTCAAGATCATTTGAAGGTCAACTTTGTTTTTCAAATGGAAACCTGCGGATAAAAAAAGTATGCTACGAAAATCGCTGGTCTTTTTACATGCTATAAGATCCCATAATAAAAAATATAGGTTTCCATTTGAAAAAAACAAAGTTAACCTTCAAATGGCTGAAAACGCCACCCAAATAAAAAACTGATACTGGCCCCCTCTTTCCCCCTCGAAATCCTGGGGCACGTGTTTTACACTTTTTTAATATTTTTAATACCTTTCGAGATATTCGGCTGGAAAGTTTTCAAATGAACACCCTGTAGATCCACAAAACGTACTTTACAAATTTTCAATATCAGTTCACTTAAGAAAGTTGCGAAATACAACTTTTGGTATTTTCTCTGCAACTCCGACCGATTGCAATTTTCTACAACATTTTACTTTGATTCCTCCAACTTAAAAAAAAAATCCAAGTCGCAGGGTCCAACATTAAACAATCCAATCGCACAGTTGGGTGTTTGGCCCGAAAAGTCAGAAAAAAACTATTTTAACGTTATTCATGGGCTCAAGGCCATAATGTAGTAGGTCGTTCAATTCGCTTATCTTCAGCTGTAACATCATGAAATCGCAAACGCATTTCCATATTTCAAAAATCAAAATGGTTGGAAAAGCTGAAAAAAATGATTATTACATATTTTAATTATGGAGAAATGATGTAATTTATTATTGTAATACTAAATATGTAGATCATATAACTGTTCAATAAGTATATATTATTACTTATTTTACTACATAGTAAATAATATTATTTTTATATTTTTCTGCGCGTCCACCGTCAATGTTTTTCAGGACGGCAATGTTATTCAGAACCTCCACCGGAGTTGTTTGACGAATTGTTTCACCGTACAGAGATTGTCAGATGATATTCATTCTTTTTCGTAACCATAGTAATAAATTGTTATTCTTTTTTGCTATAACGTTTAAAAATTCCTTAACACCGTATTCCCCACCTATTAGCACGACAAACTCTGAAAAATTCTAGGTAATAGCTTTTTAAATAAATGTTATATTCTCTCTCTCTGCCTTCGAGTCGTACGACTTGGGCACAATATTCTCGAGGAGGAATCCTGCACGACTCGTCGGAGGCCTCGACCATAGGCATCTCCTGAGGTGTAGAGGGGAGTAAAAGGTTCTCAGAACCCCTGGGGTTAGGGTAGCAAATGACACGATCTTCGGCACTAGGCCTTTGTTCGACCGTCTCGACCCTTCTCAAGTTGCCTAAACGTCGGATCGTGCCGTGTATGAGACCCCCAAAACGACGCACGACTTCTCGGACGTGTGTATGAATCGACCTTAATACACCGTGATCCATACCCACTAGAACCCCACCGCCCAGGGCCCACACCTTCTCCACTATGCCCGATATACCACCACCCGGGGTCCTATTTTTCGTATTTACTCCTGTGGTGGTTGGCGACTCATCGTATCGGGCCTCCTGCGTCCTCATTGGGCTTGTCCTCTTCCGTAAGCACAGAACATAACCTATTCCCACTTTTAACGTACTAAATAAGGGTCTAGGTTATGTTCCATGCTGAGCCTGGGTATTGGTTCTGTTCCATGCTAAGCCAAAGTATGCTCTGTCTCTGTCTACAGTCTACACTGACAAAAGTAGTGGTAGCTGATCGGACTGACGCGGTGTTGCCACATAACATGTTCCAGCCTGTACCAGCTGTGACCAACCCCGCGTCTCTAACAAAAATCATTTACTTCATCGATTGCATACAATTAGACATCGGTTCGCATAAAAAAAAAATGGTATCCGTCTTCCAAGATGTCCTCTCTGACTCCTGTTAATCCAACAGAACGCGAGGAACAGCTAGCGACGAAATGTCGATAACTATGCAGGTTTAGATGATTCCGCAGGCTTGTCTTCTCGTAGCTCTTCGCGATTTGCATCCGATTAGCATAATGCAGTTACGTCCGGAACTCGCGGCGAAGATAGACGCGCTATCTCGTGTGTAGTCGTCCGCCTGTCCTCCGAGGATCCAGGTGTAATATCAGTTTATGTCGAACAACACACCGTGCTCGTCGTACGTACTTTTCCCGCGTAGGACAACACGTCGATGGTAAACAGCAAAACTTGATGCTCGAACTTCGATAACTCTATTGCAATTCGAATCGCGTAAATAACTTGGTTCCTGCGCGGGCGGCGCACTCGCTGGTGTCGTCTTGAGAAAGTTAGTAGTCCTGGAGCCATGGCGGGCGACCCGTGCCGTTTTCTTAAACAATAGATTATGATTAGAGGGGTGCAAGCACCTATCCCACAGCCCGCAGAAGTCCTCACTAGCCTAGAACAGTTCGCATCATAACGTACAATTGTCAACAGAGGAAATTATTGAAGAGTCCACTGTCCAAGGAGATCTGTCGGCGAAGTTTCCGTTTACGTCCGACCTCAGAATTGGATGAAATTTTGGGAATCGGTTCTTTTTTGACTAAAATGATGATTGTCAGAAGGATTTTTGGCGACTCGAAAGAAAATTGGTTACCATTTCAATGTCACTCCCTACCTTACCGACTTGCCGACTCTCCCTATTACAGGTAAGTATAAGGTGGTATAAGTATATAATTAAAATAAAATAAATTAGGTTAGTTAGGTCGTTTTTGTAGAAACAGTTGACGACATAAGACAAGAGAGTCGGTAAGTCGGTAAGGTAAAAAGTGACATTGAAATGGTAAAAAATTCTTTTTCGAGTCGCCAAAAATCCTTCTGGCAATCACCATTTTAGTCAATAAAGAACCTATTCCCAAAATTTCATCCAACTCTGAGGTCGGACGTAAACGGAAACACAGCCGATCTGTCTCTTCGAATCCTGAATCTGATGCGAATCCAACTTGTTGCAGGAAGCCCTGGAGGTCCTACGAACGACACCGAGCACCGTGGAGTTGGTGGTGTGCAGGCTTCCTGGGGATACGAATGTCACGCCACCCGGGGCACCGCCGCCACCCCCAGCGAGAAGAGAACCACCCCCGCCTTTACGAATACTCAACCCCCTGCCGCCGCTTCAAATCGAACCCTGCGGCGTAAGTAACATCGGGAGTCCTTGGTTGTTGCGACTCGCGACCCGATAGGCAGCCGAATTTCCTGGATCACCGACTCGCTGAATTCCTCGATTTTCCGGCCCCTTGGCTGCTAATCGAAAGATTGAAACTCGGATAGCGCGGGACTACTATCGACAAGCTATTATACAACCATTGTATCGCGTTTGCACGGCTGCGTTGTCAACAGTTCCCGCGGTCGTAGAATATCAATTCGCAATAACTACCTTATCTTATCCGGTTTAGCACCCGTTGATTGATCTCGTGATTGTAATCCTCTCTTGCGTCGCAGAAAAAAAATTAATAATTTGATAGACAACATTAACGGATGCGCTGTTCGCGTGTTGCAACGGGGAATTTGTTTTTCCATTATCCCCTGGTTCACGGCCAGCAGACTCGACAGCTCCGCCGGTATTCATAAAGCAATGATTAATGAATATACTGTCAGTTATATGCGGCAACTCTCGAGAGGAATACGGAATCCAATCGAAGTTCGTTTACAATTTAGATTTCGGTATCTCTTAGCTAACGAACTGTGCTGCTGATGAAATAGCGGCAAAATCCCCTGCGTTCAACGACGCGTTACCCTATGGGCAACTTGGGCAAATGCCCGGGGCCCCAAGCGAAAGGTGGGCCCCGGACACAAACCAAGATGCAAGATCCAAATTCTACGTTTGTCTCATAAAGTTATTTAGTAGGGGTTAGGGGCCCCGAAATTCTACTTTGCCCGAGGCCCCAACTATACTTGGGCCCAAATAAGAAGGTACTTGTTGTGCGCATGTCGTTGCGCGGCAGCCTTGTTGCACGCAAGAAGACGTTAGAGTCATATGCGCAGTAGAGTCTTATATTCGTCGCCTAGTAAGTACCTTCTTATTTGGGCCCAAGCATAGTTATAACGCACTACTGCCTCCGTTTCTATGCATCGCTGTCCGGAGTATAAACTGGAATCGATGAAAAAAATGTATGTTGACCGGTTTTGTCGCAGGAATTCGACATAGAGATGACGAAAGTCGGCGGCAGCCTGGGCTTCACTTTGAGGAAAGCGGACAGCAGCGCGCTGGGTCATTACGTGAGGGCATTAGTGCGAGAGCCGGCATTAAGCGACGGACGTATTCGACCAGGGGACAAAATAGTCGCTGTCGACGGTGCACCATTGTCCCCCATGAGCCACGAAGAGGCTGTCCAATTGCTGCGGCAATGCGGTCCCACCGTGAAACTTCGATTGTACAGGGATCTGGCACAAACCCCTGTATCCGCGCTTTCGCCTACCGAGCCCGATCATCCCCTCCGTCCACCACGAACCAGCTTAAGGTGAACTTTCACAGCGAATATAAAGCAGCTCAACGAGCAAACAGCGCAGATTAGTGATCAATCAACTCCTGCTCCCATTGCAATTAACCTATCAATGCACTGGTAACTACTAGCCAGCTGAGCCAGTCCGGCATCTTGTATTAGATTGTTGCATATGAAATGCCCAATTATATAGGACAAGAAACGCTATAATTGCTCGCAGATCGATCAATGTACATCTTTGAGACGCCAAAGCTGATCGTTGGAGTCCTGTCTTCAGATCATACGTAGATGTCTAATTTTAATTTCAAATCGAGCCTATGTCGACGTAATTCATTGGCAGAAAAATTTAAGAATATCGTAATGTCGTTTTTAATGTGACAAGGTCATTAAGGAATGAAATCCATTTTTATTTTATTCCTGCATCCCACGATCAAAGCAGAAGATTTTGATTTTGCAGTCTAGTGATTACTTTAATCAATACCTTCCCACATGGACAAGGTCACGTGTGTTCAACGTCACAAATCGAACACTTCATATCCAACAACCGGATCGTTTTTACGGTTGAGGCTTCCGGCCGCGAGCCGTGTCCTCTCGGAACTGTTTCCTCGAGCAAGCAGCCAGCTTCATCAGGGCCAGCCGGGCAATTAAAAAGTCTGTCATCCGATTGGTGAGCAATGAACCGGAGAACACGAGCCAGCTATACTAGCGAAGCACTGCAAGACGCAGAGTAGTAGCCTGACCCCTGATGAAGCTGGAGCCGCAAGCTCTCAGAGACGAATACGCTTGAAGAGTTTGACAATCCGTTACGCGTGACCGGAAGATAAAATACAGATATATTCTTGCAGACAAGAGGCAGTAGACATGCTCTGCGATTTGGCGGTTCGGAAACTATCTCCGGGCACCTCGAGCGGTTCCAGTTGCAAGCAATCCCCTGGAGCGTCTTGCAATTCCCCGAGGAGACTCCGTCGACTTGCCACCCGTACGCCTACCGAGACTGATCAAGGTATAGAGAATAATTCGAATCCTGATACAGATTCCACAGAAATACAATCATTTCTGGAAGACCTCGCACTCGAAGTGGGTAATGTTGTACCAGGACTTTCCTATTCTCTCCTCCTTTCTTTTCCCTTTTTATTGACTCCTCACTCACTGCCCCTCCCCTTTCCTCTATCATTTTCTCCACCACCTCCACTGTCCATCCCCTCTCCTCGACGAAGTCCCATCTGGAGAGATTTCCCACCAGTCCTGAACTCTCAACAGCTCCCTCAACAACTCCCTCTGCAGCTCCACCCCTAGAACCCACTTCAAATTCCTTTCCTGCAATCTCTGCAAACCTTCCCTCTCCTTCAACCCCAAGATTTCCACCCCATAGCTCACCAACGACCAAACTAATTTGTCAAACAACCAAATCCTCCTACCCCAGTCCTTTCCAAACCTCCACATCCCTAACCCTGGCCCATTAGTGCTGCCCCCATCCTTACCCTTTCCCCAAAGCGGTCAATGTACATATTCAATTGGGTAGACGTGTCCGTAAATATGAATTTAATGTTAGTCCTTGGTATATCTTCTCCGGCGAAGAATATAATTTTCCAACAACGTCGTTCGGAACAATGATCGCGAAAGCCCGACACAACAATAAGAACGCTATATATACCAATCGTTGCAGAAGCTTTGGAGAAGCACTCGAGCGTGCAGGCGACGTCAACGGCCAGCCAGGCGGAGACATCCGATTCCGACCAGTGCTCGATCAGGACGCAGATAACGAATTCCCAGCCGAACACACCGGGAACCGACATAATCGATCCGCCACCGCTCTACGACGTTTGCGATTCGAGCGATTCCTCGAAGACACCGTCGCGGCCGAGTTTCCTCGACTTATCGGCACCCCAGGGGAAACCTCATTTCCAGTTCTGCAGCCAGGACTCGGATCTCGAGTATCCCGGAGGTGAGACGATTACCGGGGAGGGCCAGCAAGACGAACGGGAGAACACATCGGTGCCTGATTACGAGAGGAGAGAGGCGAACGTCTTGTCCAGCGACGACCATGACAACGATCTGCCTTCAGAGCCGGCCTCGATGCCACCGGTACTCTCGTCGGCGAGTGGCTCGAGCACGGCTGCGTTCAGCTATAAGAACCCTGCTTATCAAAGCGCCAACCCAGCTTGTGGCGCCGGCATCGACGCTGCTACCAAGAACAAGGCTACCCATTCCAGCGATCAGGACATACCAGGTAGATCTATATCTTCATTCCATCATGCTACCTCACGTTCAGTCGCCAAATTCAATCCTTCAGGGTACCTTCTTCGTTGAGCTAGCTCAGAGCCGGGGACACATGTTTCTTTCCCCTGTTCTCAGTGCCTACCAGCGACCTCCATGATTCGACTGGTAGCCTATGAAAGAAATAGGGTCCTTGACTCTGGAAATAAAGTCAAGCTAGGAGTGATGCTGAAGAGTAGCGGTCCAGAGATATTGCATGAAGGATTAGCGTTCCTCGAGACATCTAACAGGAATAGCGTTTCAGAACTGCCAGGAGTATCTTTCCAGGCTTACAGAAAAAAATGCTAAATCGATTGGAGTGTCTCTCCTTATCGTATCAAAGAATTGTCTCCGATTTATTGAGTAATCCGAAGATAATTGTACAATTCTTTCGAGCAGAATAAGTGAAGTACATACATATAACACGTGCGCGCTATCTTATCGCCTCCGGTGGCATAGGAACAATTAATATATCTTGTTGCTAGCTTGTCGAGCTAGCTTGATTTCGCGCACAACAGCTGGAGCGATTGTTAAACATTTTTATCCAGTCTTTCGTACTCCAACATTTTTTCTGATACGGTGACCAACACCAACCTCTATAAATAAACAGTGCAGTGGCATTCTTCGTTCAGTAAACTAACTCTTCGCTGCGAATTGTACCTTTGAAGTCGGTCTCAATGAAATAACAAACAGTGACGTGGGACCGAGTTCTAATAGCGGAGTCGAGCAAGAAACGATGCCAGTATAGTTCTGTCGTATAAATTAGAATTTAATTGCCGGCCGAAGTTTAATTAATTCCCCGCGTTCTGACTTAGGATTTCTATCTGTCGCAGGAAAAATCTTGGGAGCGGACGATCCGGCTGGCAGCAAGGGTTTACTGAAGTGGAAAGGCGTGATGTTTGCTCCGGACGACGGAATTGATAAAAGTGAGAACGAGGCGGAGAACGTCGGAAAGGATACCACGGATTCAGCTGTCCCCAGCGAAGAAGTTGAACAAGGAAGCGAGGTAGAATTAATAAATGCGTTCAACTTCTTTGATGATTCGAAGCTTAAAAAAATCATTCTCATTTCTAGAATGATGGTCTTCGAATTATTCGAATAAATGTATATTTCTGCGATAGGTGTTCATGGTAGAGCTAACACGTGGCTGGAATAGTCGACTTGGGTTCAGCTTGCAACCGGAAGGAGATCATACAGTTATATCGGTTGTGCATCCCGACAGTGTCGCTGCTAAAGATGGAAGACTGAAGCAAGGGGACGTGCTTTTGATGGTACATTATGTGAACCTTTCTTCCGTTTAATGTAAATCCGAGTCAGCGAACGTTTGATCAATATTTGTAATCGTACTTTGCAAACGGAAGGTTGTCATTTTGGTGCCTAGACCGTGCTTGAAGCAGAATTTTACCATAATCGAGGGAAAAACCAGGACAGACCCTGGCCTCGTGTAGGGGGCAGGTCAGTCGCCCTAAGAGCGGGCTGCTAGTCTTGCTCTAAGAGTAAATATCAGGCAAAACCGGAGTAAACTCATGCTGTAGGAGGGAAACCCGAGTTTTATTGAAATTTCTAGATTATATAATTTCAAGTTTCATGTATTTTCGATGTATTATGCCCGATACTTATTCTTAAAGCAAGGTTAGGTTCGCTCTTACTGCGACCGACCTGCCCTCTACACGAATCGGCAAATCAAGAGAAGATCGCTCACTGGGATGACACGAACAAGTGAATAGACTCCAACGACGGCCTGTTTTGATTTCAGGTGAATGATGAAAACGTGAAGGACATGTCGACAGCGGACATAATAGACCTGCTACGTAAAATCCGGGGTTCCATAGGTATTATGGTGATGAGACAAGGTAAAACAGAAAATCCAACGTGACGCTAGTCAGACGAACAATAGAAGAACCCCCGCCGAGGAAAGAGGAAACTTTCACGTCCATAACGGCAGTGAGTCTTTTATCGTGAAGCGCGACATCGGTCCACCGGTGGAGCCCGAAAGGAAATCCATTGGTTCTCGTTTCGTTCGTTAGGAAACAACTTCCTTCGCAATCCTATGGTCAACGTGTTAATTGTGTGCAATAGAAAGTTTCATGCGACTAGATCCTTAGGTAGAGTCCATGAGAAACGAAGCCTTAAGCACGCTGTGGTGATTTAATCGATCGTAACACGGGTCCTCTTCGAATCTAACGGGACTACTAGTGTTAAGTTGTCCATTGAGTTCGTGCAATCAATAGAGAATTTCTCAGACTTCATTCGTGCGCTTTCTACAGTTTACGATCGCTTGCTGCCGGCCGATTGTTATTACTAGACCGCGGATCTTTATGCATTTGTAGCAGAATTGTTGGAAAATTTTTAAGATTGAAGATCCTCTATTCAAATCATTAAGGTGCAGACAATTTTTATTTTGTATAAAGATCCGCAGTCTAGTTATTGCTAACGTGAAATTTTGAAAATTGTTAGCGATAGAGAGCCGCGCAAATTGATTGGACAGCTTGACACCTTCGATACAGCTTCACCGATTAGCGTATTACCTGCATTTGAAAGCTGTATTCGTTTCGACACTCCCAAGATAACGAGATCTAATTGCTATTATAAAAATATATTATTAATGTAGATGAATATTCAGCGTGGTTCAACGAACATCCTTCGGTTCGTTTAAACTAAGAAGACTGCTTTACGAAGTAAAACAAAATCCGAAGGCGAGTAAGAGACGTATGGTTGCCATGTAGATATTTATTGGGTGAATGCGGAACATGTAACGGGTAACGTGTTAACGCAAGTCTTTGTTTTTACCTGATTCTTGTTGGGAAGTGTAGATACACGCCGTGTTTGAATACTCACGAGTGCTCAATCATCGCAAGGTAGGCTATTTTTATAAACCTACACGAGATTTGAAACCGACTAGAATTCTATTTGAATTATTGCAAAGTATATGTATACACACATGAAAGACACCCATACCAAAAAACCTTGTTTCATTTGAAAGCTATAGTTATTCAATTTGTGCAAATTAATCTACGATGTTAGGCACACGTTGGTATCGTTGAATATCAATATAACGAAGAGAAACGCGCAAAGAAAGCGTTCGGTATGAATTTATTAGAAGTTGCAATTGAGATGTAAAAATCTTGTTATACAAATTATAATTTATCTTGTTGTTATAAAGTTTAATTATACGCGATTAATATATACGACGCTTTGAATCCTACATTCTAGAGGAATTAAGAGTGACGCGCCAGCGCTGTAGTATTCGTCTCAGCCAGGCGAACGTAGTTATCGGAAAATTATATTCGCTGAAACAATTTTTGAATTCCAAAAAATTTTGACGATACATACTAGGAACGATAGTGCTATCACTCTATGCCCGCAAACGTTCTGAATATTCCTAGATCGACATTTCTCGAATTCGTCGGCGAATCTGAATAATAAAAATAATCATTTGGAACGCAATAAAAAAAAAAATACTGTAGACAAGCCTATAATCAAAGAGTTAATCAAAATGTCACGGAAAATACATGAAGAACGTGTTTATTTACTTTTAAAATAACGCTGAATCACCTACTGTATAAATAATTCTAAGACGATTATGTTTTAATAATTGCATTCTGAAAGTTTCGAAGCGAACACGTCGAACATATCGTTACGAAATATAACGTGTACCTACATATACGTGTTCGGTGCGTATAATAAGCGAACTATATTGTGTATTATAGTGAAACCGATCACTCTGCAACGTACAACCGAAGATTCACTTACAATCATGCAATCGTAAAATCAATACGTCGTACTCTCTATCAAATAACATGTGTCTGACAGACTTGATGTGTTAGTTGAGAGAAATTATGGAACTTGATTTACGAATCTTGGACTGCTGTAGCATATAGTGTTTCTAATCGAAACTACATTACTGTACGAGTGTTTATTAGCGGCAAAAGAGAACAATTACATTATTGACGCAATATCTAAATTTCCTTTCGAGTCAGATATTTTCAATGGTCGAAGATTTTTGTACATATCTCGCAGTATACAGCTACGCAATTCCTAATGCATCAACATTACGAATGGTCTGCAATTGAATTATTTTTCAAATCTACTATACCGTTGAATCGAGACGCGTTCTCCTAGCAGACGACATTCGCGCGTGAACGTGAATGTGTGGTACACTCACACACCGCCAGGTCACGTATACGTACGCGAGGATGCAAGGGCCCGGGATTCCACTTCTTATTTCTCGATAATGCAAAGACAGGGTTTTTTAGTAGCTAAAACCGCTAGATGAAAGATCAATCTAGACCGCTGTTTGCCTCAAAAGTCGTTCTTTTACGTTTCCGAGCAATGGTTTTGCAATATTCAGCTGCATGTTGCCCGTCACAGGACACTGCAGTCGCGCCGGCGTACTAGTCTAGATTGATCTTTCATCTAGCGGTTTTGGCTACTAAAAAACCCCGTCTTTGCATTATCGAGAAATAAGAAGTGGAATCCTGGGCCCTTGCAATCCTCGCGTACGTATACGTGGTCTAGCGGTGTGTGAGTGTGGAACTGTCGAGCGTCGTCTGTTGGAAGACTCCCTTGAAAATTACGATCGTGACGTAAGAGTTGCTTTCGCGTAGAATATTCAATGAGATAAAATATTTTTCGTGTTTTCGAATTGAACTCCAGTACTTAATAATACAGAATACTATCCAGTACTTAATAATGCAGTACTCAAAGTACGCGAATGCTATAGTTTCATCCGACATACGTGATCCACGAAATTCTATTAAACTTCAATCGATCTTGCTCTTTAGAAGTTCCAATAAACTCTCCTAAATCAGCATGAAAAAAGCTGAAGCATATTTTATCTTGCCTTCTCGTCATTCAAAGAGTTTTAAGGAGATCTGTGCACGGAAAAACATATAGATTCGCTTGCAGTATATGTAGTTAGGGGGTGTAGTAGACGAGTAACTACCTCGCACGATGCCATACCATACAGCAGTGGTTCTTAAACTTTTTATGCGTAACCCCTTGTTTGGAAAGCCTAACTGTAATCCGGCAAATGAATGAACTTAAACAATAACGTAGCCTAAAATATCGTTGCCTACAATTTAACGAAAGAAATTGAGATATAAAATCCTATTGAAAGGTGATGAAACATATTTTTGAAAATGAACTTATTTTTGGAATGTAATAACTAAGGAACGAGAAAACAGAATAAATTATTTTCTGTATGAATATCTATAATTCTATTGCGATATAAGATGATGTGAACAGAAAAGAATCTTACGTGGCAATAGCGCAATTGTTAATACTAAATGAATATATTTGCTTGATATTTACTATAGTTTACCTACTACATTACGTTGTACCGATATTTTTTTAGCAGAATAATGTACGGAGTTATAATAAACAGCGTAAATCTCCTATTTACTCGACGGAACTTAGAAAAAGAGATATTTCGAAAGCACTTAAATCCAATGGTTTCGCAAAGAATGGTTTCAGAAACACTGCCAAACATGAGTAACACTTTTAATGCCAGAGAAATAATTGTTAGCGGAAGTCACACACAGCTGTAGACATAATCATCCTCATCAGAATATTACACTTGTATTTATTCACAGATGCGAACATATATATATATAATAATATAAATGTATAATAAATATATCATCACCGTAAGAATGCAATAGACTAAAACGAAAAAAAAAACTTTAAACAAAATGTTTCATGAATGTGATAGTCGTTCCATTAGGATGTTAGAAGCCTTAATAGTTATATATTAATATCAAATATAATTTGTATATATACACATATATATTGTACATGAGATTAAATGTATAAATGAAACCAAAGTGTATAAGTAATAAAATGCATAACGAAGACAAATATTCGATTTGTATGTATAATACTAAAAAATGACTATATCGAATGTTAAACCGGGCTTCTTATATTGTTGTGACTATCTATATACATACCCGTGATATAAATTTCCGTGTTTATCGTTAATCTTTCCCATTGTTAATCCCTTTCTGTTCAAATACGATAATGTATTTAATATAACTCGGTGTTTACGATACACAATTTTGTACTCATTTCATGATTTGCCTCGCAAAGTTTCACCGTGCTAACGTATAGATACTATACTTACAAAGAATGTACAAAAATAATTTGATTCACGTCTCGTTCTTGCGCTTCGTTCGAACTGATTTTCGTAAGACTGTCGTGCTCTCTACCGCTGTAGTATTCATGTTTCGAGTTCTCAATCGTGTTTTACTTGGTAGACACGTTTCCTGATTATCGCACAACATGCTCACAGATCCTTCATTGGATTCGTCGGTCTCGCTGAGATGCGAGTGGGAAAATTTCTTAATCCTCTTCTTCGCGTCGTAAACGGTTCTACCATCGTTTTGTATGAAATCGCGGCTTCTTTTACGGTAGGAACGACTTCCACTACATTCGGGAGACGAGCTTATGTTCTCCTTTTCGACATGTGAGGAGTTTAGTAGACTGTTGTGTAACAATCCATGATTAACAGCGTTCGATTTACCTGTAAACATAATTCTATATTTTATTTTTGCGAGGGACACCTCTTGCGCTAGCTACATACTGCTCGATAATGCAAAGTTAGGTTGAGTTAAGTTAAGTTACTTTTGCGTTTTCGAGACGTAATTTGCATAACTACTTTGATCAATTAGAATTGCATACCGCTACTAAACTTGCTATCGACGCTATCGTTGCTTGATAGGTCGTAACAAATATTTTGTATTACAGGAGCAGGCTTTTCACAGTCTCCGTCTTCTTGATCAGAGTCGAAATCGTTTCTGCTCATCGACACACAGTCCATCCTCCTTATTTCATCCTTTGAAAATCTTCTTCCTCCCCTTTTTAATATTTTGCGCTTCGGAATATCGCTACATGTATGTGATTTAACATGATCGCTTTCTACTTCGACATGATCGTTATAACTTGACCGAGTTTCATTCATTTCAGCATTATTGTCGCAAGGAAACTCCAAATTAAGACATTTCTTCGGATCACTGCTGGAATACATTTGTAAAGGACAAGCACTGTCCGAATCCGAATCTTGAATATACGCATAGGCAAAATTCACGGGCGGTAGATCATTTTTGCCGGTATCGTTCGTTGAATCATCTGAACTCTCAGCGACTGTTTCACTTTCCTGTACGGTACGTTTGTTGGCTTCGAAGCTTTCGTTTAACAAGTTCCGTCTCACGGCCGGATTTCTTTGTACTTCGGAACTCTTGATCTTTTTAATTAAACTTGCGAAACTGTCTTTATGCGTTTCCACTAACGAACGAAAATTAAATATTACAATGTTGTGTTCGTAATGAATTGAAAGGTATAAACAAAAACTTACAATACTTTTTCCTCTCTTGATCTATGACGTTTTGTTCCATGTTTCTGTTAACTTGTAATTTCTGAAACAATCGATACAGATTTCTATTATGTATACTGTTGTATCACAGTATTATTTAAGTACGAATAATTACATTTATAATCGAGGAAGTCTTATTAATTCTTTTCTCAAGGTTCTCGTCGTCTTCGCATTGTTTAATCAATTCGGAAACTGATCGCGGAGTAGATTTATCGCATTCCGCGTTATACAGGACGATATATCTTTGCAGTCGAGCTTCCATAATCTTACGTTCTCCTTGAGTCGACAAGCCAAATTCTTTCAACTTCTTACGCATCACTGCATCCTTCATTAAACTAAATACTAGCTTCGGTAGCGGTTGGCGTTTTGCATCTGTTCTGAAAAATAAACAGCGATCGTATACTTTTGTCCACATAGATTATACATTACGCATTATCGTTACATTTACTTTATTTGTGGTTGATCCTTCTTCGCTTCTCTTTTCAAACAATCGTCAAGATGTCTATTTATATTAGTCTCTGAAATAGTAACTTTGCAGACCGGACATATAACAACCTTGGACTCGTCTGTGCCGATTGGATCCTGCCGTTTCGCACTTTTCGGGGTAAACATTAGAGGTATTTTGTTGTTACCACTAGTACTTGGACTAGACAGATCTTTATGAACATTCGTAGAAGGTGATGCATTATTCTTAGAAATTAAATTTCTATTAACACTCGCAGCTTCTTGTTTAATCGAAGGTGAATATTTCTTCTCGTGAGTTGTCCTTGGCGAATTTAAAATACCGTCGCCTTTATTGCCTGGCAGAAATTGTAGCGGAGCTTTCAGACATTTTTTCAATTTGTCCTTGACCTGCACAAACTGTGCTATAATTTCATCCAAGACTTTATTCTTCCGTAGGTCTTTCTCGAAAGTCTCCGCGAAACAAGTAGGACATTCTGTTTTGTAATGCAAGTACTTTCTGATGCACAGCGAGCAGTCTGTAAATTAGGTGAGTATCATTACATGTATGTGTTAATGGGTAAGATAATAATTAATAGAATACGGATATGTAAGCAATATTCAATTTTTCTAGACGAATTTTAAGGAAGTGGAATAAAATACAATGTTATTTCCAGTGGTAGTTGCCTTTGCAGATCTCGACAACGGTAGAATTTTATATTCCACCCTTTTTCGTAAATTTTCAGAAGCCATAAATGCATAAAGATCCACAGTCTACTAACAATTAAGTACAGTTTCGCTTACAATTATGAGAGCATGATGTTATAACAGATGTATCCATATATTCGTAGCATATACCGCAGACCATCAATGCCTCTATGTGCTGAAACACAATTTGTCATTTTGTTTGCTAATTGCCGTTACAAATAAGAGAAGAAGTTAATAGAAAAGTTGCAGATCGTTACCTTTAATTGTATATATTCAGGAGGCCACATTATACGTTATTATCGTATACACTTATTGTAGAGGTTAGATTAAATAAAACCGTTCCTTTAGTAAGGTAACGACCATAATTATGCGTGACTGAAGACTAAACGGAAACTGTTATCGAAACATAAGTCATAAATTATAGGCATGAATGGTCAAACGGAAATTATAAAAATTAATAAACAAAACAGTCACTCGGACAATCGTTACTTTGAAAATGTATACATTCACTGTGGATGGGAAACTAGTTTTGCCGCCACGTCAAGTGGCGCCTTTTTCAGATCTTGCGGAGCAGATAATTCGTGCCACCGAATACACACACGCCTCATGAGAGATTCGGCAAGAATCATTTGCACTAGAATAAACATTTCATATTTACCATTATCTAACAAAATAATTATGTGTAGCTCTGGACAGAGATAGGAGTAGACTCCATTCTACTCATTCTAATTCAATCGTATCAACGTCACCGGATTACTGCCAGGAACCTTCTTTTCGAGATTATCGAGATTTTCTATAATTTTCGACATTTTTCGACCGTCTGACTTGACGTTGAGTTCTACTGAATTTCGAATACCTCCTTCAACATCATGTTCTCCTAATACTTTTTCAATTTTTCGAGGTTTTAGAAAATTTTCGACCGTCTGACATGTCGTTGAGTTATACTACTGAATTTCGTGCCACCTCCTTCAATATCATGTTCTCCTAATACTTTTTCAATTTTTCGAGACTTTCGAAAATTTTCGCCAATTTTTGGACGTCTGACTTGTCGTTGACTTATACTACTGAATTTCGTGCCACCTCCTTCGATATCATGTTCTCCTAATACATTCACAATTTCTCGAGGTTTTCGAAAATTTTCGCCAATTTTAGACCGTCTGACATGTCG
This sequence comes from Lasioglossum calceatum, assembly GCA_963966675.1. Classification (NCBI taxonomy): domain Eukaryota; kingdom Metazoa; phylum Arthropoda; class Insecta; order Hymenoptera; family Halictidae; genus Lasioglossum; species Lasioglossum calceatum. The sequence goes on along the minus strand of OZ016539.1, from coordinate 6,872,542 downwards.
TTGACTTATACTACTGAATTTCATGCCACCTCCTTCGATATCATGTTCTCCTAATACATTCTCAATTTCTCGAGGTTTTCGAAATTTTTCGCCAATTTTCGACCGTCTGACTTGTCGTTGACTTAAACTACTGAATTTCGTGCCACCTCCTTCGATATCATGTTCTCCTAATACTTTTTCAATTTTTTGAGATTTTCGAAAATTTTCGCCAATTTTCGACCGTCTGACTTGTCGTTGACTTATACTACTGAATTTCGTGCCACCTCCTCCGATATCATATTCTCCTAATACTTTCTCAATTTTTCGAGGTTTTCGAAAATTTTCGACCGTCTGACTTGTCGTTGACTTATACTACTGAATTTCGTGCCAACTCCTTCGATATCATGTTCTCCTAATACCTTTTCAATTTTTCGAGATTTTCGCCAATTTTCGGACGTCTGACTTGTCGTTGACTTACACTACTGAATTCGTGCCACCTCCTTCCATATAATGTTCTCCTAATACAAAGTTCGATTTTCTTGAAAAATTTTCGAAAACCTCTAAAATTGAGTTTTGTATTAGAGGAACATGATAGCGAAGGAGGTGGCACGAAATTCAGTAGTACAACTCAGCGACAAGCCAGACGTCCCAAAATTTTTATTTTTCGAAGTTCCGCTATTTTTCCAATTCCGAAGTAGTGTAACTCAATGACATGTCGGAAGTTCAGGAGAAATTGTTGGTCCAATAAATATAAACTCAGATACATTTTTTTATTAGATTGTCTTTATGTATTCTTTGTTGATTCATACATAAAGTGTTTAAGCATTTGTAAGAAGAATGTCATGTCAAGATTGTTGGAGGTAGGCCAGGGTGGCTCTGGACGACCCCTGGTCAGTCCCTGACCAGTTCCTGGTTAGTCCTTGGTCCTTCTGGGTCCGGAGTCTGTTCGCTCCTGCCGGAATAACTAATAAATCTAACGATACAGGAGAACGCTCGTCGCATTTATTTCCGGTAACGAGTACCACACACATCTCGCTTCTGATCTTTATTTCGCTATTAACATTTTTACATTTGCTCCCCGCTCACAGTTCGCGCGTTTAATCTACAAGAATTACAAAATATATGAAACGTAATAAATATGTATGGTGTGTACACTTCAGAAATTAGCACAGTTCAGTCTAGTTTCTTCTTATTTACAGTCCTCTTCGATATCGTCCTCCAGCAGAGTTTCTTCAGCCCGTAAACCAGTAGCAGCAATGCGACAGCGTAAAACGTTACTACGTCGACAGAATAATAATGAACGATGCTCATGTGTCTGAAAAGGAAATGTATTTTTCAACAACATCTCATCAACTTATTACACGTTCTCTAAACTCTAAACATCGCTAAAAAGTGCGCACCTTGCGGAGCTCTTCAAATGTTCAGCTCCCTTGTACTTGGCAACGTGTTCCACCCACCAAGTGGCTAATCTTCTCGGGTTAATTGGCAGCTCTCGTAACAGCAAACTCCTCTTCTTCGCCGCCTTCCGATACGAATTGTTGTGCACGGCGGACACCTTCAGGATCCCCTCGCGAAGATTTCCGATCGATACACCAGCCAAATCCATCACCAGGGCGTAGCCTAACTTTTCTGTCACACAGATAACGTTCGGTTTGATTATTAATGATTTTCGGAAGGTAATATCCTATTTCGAAGATCGTGTAACAACTGTAACAAGACTAACAAGCCTGGACATCATCAATATACACACATGCATATCATGAAGTCGTCGAGAAGTCGGTGAAAAGATGCTACACACAGCATGGGATATTTATTTGACTTTAATGCGTCCAGTCTGTTCGAAGAAATCAATTAATAATGTCAGAAAATGGAAAATATTCCGTCGAAATGTGGTGGATATCGGAAATATAGATTCCTATCTTGGCAAGATGTCGACAATGTCGATTTTTATACTGCCAGAATGTCGGTAAATGTAGATTCCTATATTGCCGGGATGTCGACAAAAGTAGATTCCTATATTGCCAAGATGTCGTTAATGTATTGTAAATCTCTAAGAACGACATCCGCCGCGTATTCTTCAATGTTCTTCAAACGGTATGGACGCATATCCATGTCACAGACGAGATATAGGAATAGACCTGACACCCAATGTATTTTGATGTCCGTCGGTATTGTTGTGCTAACGCCCCAGAGTGACTCCCATTGAGTCCCATTACCATTCAGTGTCAACACCTCTATAGAATTAACAAGATGTATTATTATTATTTCTAGGAGCACAATATTTATAGCCGGTTTAATAGCAAATTATGGATATAATTTAAAGAAAATTATTGCTATCACTGGCATTTTAAGATATCGGTACTACAGATTCCTGTGGACACCAAGTCCCATAAGGTGTCAGGTCTATTCCTATATCTCGTCTGTGTCAATGTATTGAGCACCGCTCGGATTTACTTACTCGCGACGGCCGAGTTTCGAAGGCTACGCCTCCTCGACCATGGTTACCATATTCCGCGTGGGCCAGGCCCCTTACTCCTGCGCTCGGCCGCGCCACGGAGCCCGCCTTTGCTTCCCCCACTCTTCCCACTAACGCTGACGCGTACCACGTGGAGCAAGCTAACGAGTCGTACGCGTCAGCGTTAGTGGGAAGAGTGAGGGAAGCAAAGGCGGGCTCCGTGGCACGGCTGAGCGAGGGGCGTAAGGGTAAGGGGCTTGGCCCGCGCGGAATATGGTAACCCTGCCCTCGACCCCGTGGCGGCCCTAGTTCTCGCCGCGAATAGCGAGTATGGAACGCGCCTGAGGAGCTCCGAACTAGGACCGCCACGGGGAGCAAGACGCGCGGCCGGGTCGAGGGGGCGTAGCCTTCGAAACTCGTCCGTCGCGAGTAGGGTTGCCATATGACGCTCCTTACGTTTCCGTCCCTCGCCTAGATGCTGCCTCCGAGTGCTAGCATGAGAGCGGTAGCATGCTACCGACTCGGTCACGCCAGCGGTAGTGGTAAGAGTGGGGATAGCGGAGGCATGCATCTAGGCGAGGGACGGAGACGTAAGGGGCCTGGTGGGGCGTGCATATGGCAACCCTGGTCGCGAGTAAGTAAATCCGAGCGCTGATGTATTGTGGACGCATGTCCACACTGAATATCCCATGATGTGTGTTTACAGCCTAACCCTGCACGAGTCCTGCGACACAATCCCTGCTACAGATACCTGCCTTTGAGGGAATCATTAAAATCTAGCAACAAGCTATCGTTCACGCAGGAGGAGTCACAGTTCTCACCTGCTTGCGCCGCGTTCCCATCGTGATCACAGAATACGGGTAGCACGAGGGTCGGGGCGCCGTGATACGCGGCTTCGTGAAGAGACAGCAGACCTCCGTGCGAGACGAAAGCTTGGAGCTTCGGGTGTCCAAGGAGATCTTGTTGGGGCCACCAGGCTGCCGTTCTGACGTTGGACGGCAGGTCTTTGATCTTCCCGCCTTCCCATTTCCAGACGACGTTGTACGGCAGGGTAGCAAAGGCCGCGACGAATATATGACGTAGCGCCTCAGGCATGCCCGACGCGCGAACCGACGAGCCCATGGAGACGAAAATGAAACCTGCGGCCACGTATCGGTTATCATCCTGACCGGAGAACCTCTACGAAGTCGTTCAATCTTTGCCGGATTCCAGACCGAGAGGGTTTTAGGTCTGCGGGGCTGCCCGAAAACTAGGCTATCCTACAGAGCAAAGGAACAGCTGAACATGGATCCGTTCGGCCTCTATGGTGGCCAATGGATCAACTAGTTTACACTTTAGTTCCGTAGATCCATGTACGGCTGATCCTTTGCTGGCACACGGTACGGATTTGCTCTTGATTCGTGCGCCAACTTAGATCGCTGCAACAAGATTAAGACGACCCACCTCTTTGCAGGAAGTTCTCCAAGTCGGCGCTAAGCTGGCTGGCAGGATTGCAATGGAGGCAGGCGACGTTGACGACGTTGGCCAAGTAAGGCAACGAGTCGGCCACGCTGTAGTGACTGTTCTGTAACGTGAGCGGCACCTCGGCAGTCAGCTCACGTACATCGGGCAGCTGATCCCCTGCAAAAAGGAGACAGTTCTGACACTGGCGAGCCGAGATCGATCCGGCGGGGATCGATCGCCTATCCGGTCGTGTTACCGAGGTATCTTCGGAGAACTGGTTGGACGTATCCGGTAGTCATGATCCAGTGCATGACCCGGAGGGTGACGAGGCAGGCTGCGTTCAGGATCCTCTGCAGGAAGCTCATGTCCTGGGTGAAGGGCTTGCCGAAGTAGGGGGTGACCGACCAAGGGGATGGATTGCCTTGCCGTCCGATCGAGCCGCTGTACAACGCTACCTGGAACGCCAGAGTATCGATCACCCAACGATTCCTCCCGGAGTAATTAACTTCATTAAACGTCCAATGGTAATTCATCCTGCGGGATTTAATTGAAACGCGATACAGACATCTCCCCAAGGGATGACCGGTCCCCTCTGTCCCGCCCGATGGCTCCTGTATCGCGGCGGAATCTCTCGGAAGATGTAATTAAAACCGAGGGTGCGTACCAATTAAAAGGTTCAGGAAAAAAGAAACGACGCGGAGCATCGAAGGAGGCAAACTGTGCCAAAGGTTAAACGATGTCGCGTTTAGCCAATAACCACTGCGAGACCAAGAGATCATGACAGATTTCTACTTTGCCGGCGCAATTGATTTTACGCGTTTATGGCCTTTGCGGCGCAGCGCAGCGCGTCGAATCGGCGCCGAGGAAAGCGTTTGAAGAGGTGTTACAAAATTTTCCATTTATTTGCAATGTGGTAAACTGCCGCGGCATTATATCGCGCACGTTATTGAGCGTTTATGGCGCTGAGTGGGTCAGTGAAATGCAGAGCAGTCAGGTCCAATTAACAGGGGACACCGATGTGCGGCTTTCGACTTACCGATGTCATTAAAGAAAGGGGATTTTACGTAACCCCGTTCCTCGAAATCGATGCACAACATTTTTTACTGCGCGTAAAGAATCGCAATCAGGATGTTATTACCGTGTTTAGCATGATCGTAGGCACATTCTCTCCGTGGAGGACCCCGAGGAGACATTCGGGAAAGGCGCCGTCCACCACGGCGATGTCCCAGCGCTGATGGGGATTGCCCTCGGGCTTCCTCAGCCAAGAAACGGACGTCTCATCCCGGAGAAGAGCTTCACAGGCTTCCCAGGCGTACCGCATCGCATCCCAAGGCGAGATCGGTAATTCGTCGCGGAACCTCGCTCCTACCAGGTCCCATTCCGCGGTGTAGTTGCTAACGTAGGCCTACGGACAACCCATGGAAAAATAACAGAAAACCCTGAGGAACACCTGCCACGCCATAGCACCCCTTGGGAATCCCCAATGAATTGTATTCCTGGGTGCTCCCAGGCTATACCCAAGCTACTGCTTTTGGGGGTTAATGCTAAATTGAGTTAGTCTACGTGAAGCTGGATGATATCGAGGTGGAAATTTCAATGAGAAGGTATCGATAGGGTATCGATGACTAATCACCTCGAAGATGGGAGGCACGAACTCCTGCAGGCCGTTGTTGGCTGCTGGTCCAGGGAACGCGCTGACCAGGGTTACGTTGTGCCCTCTGGCCTTCAGGCTGGTGCCGAGGGCAATGAAGGGCACGGTGTGCGACTTGGTGCCGCCCATGGTGGCCATCAGAACGTTGTAGCCCCTCGCGTCCTCGCAGAGCCAGGCGAACATCACCAGGGCAAGCACTCGGTCAATCATGATTGCTCTTAAAAAGGAAGGATTCACCGGAAGTTTGCCTACCCAGCGGTGGAGAAACGAGCCTCAGCTCCGTCGTCGATCTCTCGTAACAGCTGTTTGCTATCGGAAAACCGCTTGAACGTCGAAGACGGTCGCATCGTCGAGCCAACCACGGCTGCTACTTGTTCTTCCTCCTCGACGTCGCCTATCTTTCGGTGGAGTTCCCTATTAGCTCTCAATTATCCTGCCTCGAGTTTCCGCCCCGGAAAGCGAATCGCTTCTGTCTTTCGCCGAGCCGCTCGTACGTATGAACGCTCCTGTCCTTCAGGATCGCACGAGAACACGCCGGGGATCCATTGTCATGGAAACGATCGGCTGAAATATGCCCATCATCGATCACCGGTCTAGCCAATGTCCTCGAAGAATTCCGAATAGCTAATCACTGGTCATCTTTTCAGCAGAGACAGCCAGTCCGCTATCGCTGTTGTTCCCTATTCCATCCTTGACGTCTGGAACGGACGCTGATTGTGTGACAAATTGAAGTCCGCGTGTGACGAAACCTGTGGAGATCGCAGGCTATGGAACATTCAGGAATATTTAATCCCTGGCTAAATATGACTTGGCTACTTTGAAGTACTCTTGTACGCCTTTCTTGGGCAAGCAACTGTCTAATTGAGGGTCCTTCAGGATTAGGGACTCGATGAATCCAACAATGGTGGAGCAAAAAATGTGTGTTTACTGGGTTAGGCGACGGACTTGGCTACTTTGATTGTTGTACAGCTTTCTTGGGCAAGCAAGAGTCTAATGGAGGGACCTTCAGGATTAGGGACTCGATGAATCCAACAATGGTGGAGCAAAAAATGTGTGTTTACTGGGTTAGGCGACGGACTTGGCTACTTTGATTGTTGCACAGGTTTCTTGGGCAAGCAACAGTCTAATTGAGGGTCCTTTAGGATTAGGGATTCGATGAATCCAACAATGGTGGGGCAAAAAATGTCTGTTCACTGGGTTAGGCGAAGAACTTGGCAACTTTGATTGTTGCACAGGTTTCTTGGACAAGCAACAGTCTAATTGAGGGTCCTTCAGGATTAGGGATTCGAGTAATCCAACAATGGTGGGGCAAAAAATATGTGTTCACTGGGTTAGGCGACGGACTTGGCTACTTTGATTGTTGCACAGGTTTCTTGGACAAGCAACAGTCTAATTGAGGGTCCTTCAGGATTAGGGATTCGATTAATCCAACAATGGTGGGGCAAAAAATGTGTGTTCACTGGGTTAGGCGAAGGACTTTTCTACTTTGATTGTTGTACAGATTTCTTGGGCAAGCAAGAGTCTAATGGAGGGACCTTCAGGATTAGGGATTCGATCAATCCAACAATGGTGGAGCAAAAAATGTGTGTTTACTGGGTTAGGTGACGGACTTGGCTACTTTGATTGCTGTACAGCTTTCTTGGGCAAGCAACAGTTTCATTGAGGGTCCTTCAGGATTAGGGACTCTATAAACACGATAATGGTGGAGCAAAAAATGTGTGATCACCAAGTTGGACGATGAACTTGGCTACTTTGATTTGTGTATACCTTTCTTGGGCAAGCAACAACGCAATTTGAGGATCGTTCTGTAATTGAGGACCTGTTTCGATTTGTGTACGCTTCTCGCAAGGCGCGAGCCATCGTTTTAATGGTCCCCTGACGACATAAAATGCGTTGGACTGCGGGATTTCACCGGTGACAACATCTAAGGGTAATCCTTCGTCGAGGCGACTACTTTCGATTCTTTCTTCGGTCCGAAAACGGATTCGCCGATTTCTCTCGGTGCTCGTGTTTGCGTTGCGGAAGTGAAATCGTCCCGAGTTCCGGATTCGTTTTTCGGCGAACGAGTGGCACTCTGCCGGAGAAAGAAGAGGAGATGAAGCGAGAGAGGAGAACGAGATCGAGGCGGCTCGGCGCGGCGGCAATCTCGAGAGATCGTTGTATTGTCTGAGCGTGTGCGGCGCGGCGCACTTGAAACTCGGGTTATTAGTGAAAGTCTCGCGCACCGGTTCAAATACCGGCGAAGGTTGGATTTGCGGATTCGCGAATAAAGTCTTCAAGGGATCATAGCCAACGGGAAGATCCGCCGGCGACGACCTCTCGAGCGAGAAACGTTTTGCTCGACCCACTTTCCGAAAATCGTTTTACATACGGACAGATATTGCATTTAATAGGTCGTCGCTTGAGCGACGGGGATTCCCTTTCATCTGCGAGATGAAAGGAAGGGGGTATCGTGCGTGACAGGAGATCTTCAAGAAGTGCTCTGCAATTCTGCGGTTAGACGCTATTTGGTGGATCGAATGGTTTATCGAGTGGAGAAGGTCCTGAAGGGGCTCCTGAAGAGGATCCTAAATCCTCAAGAATCCCTAACCTATGCTGTTTTTCCTGTGGCCCAGGTGTACAGTAACACAGCAATCGGAGTTAGAGGATTGGGGACTTGTCTGAAGAGTGACTTAGAATCGCGTTAGCACCTTGAAGAGACTCGAAATTTTTTGGTCAGGGTTCTCATTAATTTTTTAGCTGTGACCCAGGTATAAAATAAAACAACAATTGAAGTCAGAGAATGGGGGACTTCTCATTACTTGAAGAGTGACTTGGAGTCGCGTTAGCAGGTGGAAGAAATTCTACGAGCCTCGAAATGTTTGGCCTGGGTTAGGTCTGGGTTCCGTCGGGAATCGTGTGCTCGTTGGCTGGCGGTGGGAATTGATTTAACGTTGCTCCTCGCGCACGGCGATAATTCGTCACGGTTCACCGACTTCACTTTCGCGAAATTTGCCTGGATACCCTTAAACAGCGGTTCGCGGAACGGGATCCGGGACATTTTTCTTACCTCGGACTTTCTTCCTCTCTCCTACACGTGCTCGGCGTTCCCTTCCTTTCGCATTGCAACGGTCCGTTACCGTTTCCTGCTCGAAAAATCGATCACAGAGCTCACTGCAAGAGGACCCTGCTGCGTCGAACCCGGCCCTCTGATGACCTTCAAGGATTTCTTCAAGGTATGTTTCCGTTGAAGGTGTTGCAGTTTGATCACTCGTCTTAAAAACTGGTCCACAGTTGAGGATCCAAAGCAACGTTGATGAAGACGTTGATGAAGATATGGATGTTGACTCAGGGAAAACCGAAACGTCGACGGAACGCGACCGAGTTGCGTTTGACCGATCGATTCAAGTTCAACGCGTTCGAACGCTACCAAGCTCGGATATCACCGAGCGTGAAAGTTTGACTGGCCAGCGGCAGCTTTAATGATCAGCTGTGCTCGAGAGAGAGAGAGTTTTGCCTCCCACCAGTTGACTTCTTGCTCTTCGGCAGTCTCCCTCGGCGAAGATGTTCCGTGACGGGCAACGATCGCTCCCAGGATCCCGTTGCACGACCATTCCCGTCGTGGACCGCCGGATTACCGTTCCTCGATCCTCTAACTCCCGCAGATCCAGAAACGATCACCGCTCTTCCGCCAGACTCCGCTCGATCGGTTCAATATTTTCATTGTTTCACGGGTAACAATCGACAATCTTACCGAGTTATTTTCAAGACGTACCAGGTCTCATCAGAAAGGAAACTCTGTTGGTGACCTTGCCAAGATCGTGGCTCCTGCTGGTCGGTTGACTGCGGATTTTACGCATTTATGAAAAAAATGAGAGTACGGTATAATTTAAAATAGCAAAAATATTAGGAAAATTTAAATTATCATATTATTCTCGACCTGATAAACACAATAGGGAAGAAAATAAATTTCTAATTCACTCTCCAGTTTGTTGCAATTCGAGTACAGGGCCGGATTAAGTCCCGTAGCGAAAGGAGCAAATGCCAAGGGCCCCGCGCCATACAAACAGGGGCCCCACACAAGCGCTTCATTCAAGAGACGCCGATACATGAGCGCCTGTCTATGCCAGGGGGTACAGATAGTTTTGCTGAAAAAAAGAGAAAATAAAGAAAAAAACAGGTCATTCATTGTGCTTGTCGAAAAGGTGCGCTACATTTGCACACGAGCGGCCCAGATACAAAGCCTAGGGCCCCGCCATAACATTTGCTACGGGCCCAGCACTGGTATGAAATTTTTATTCTGCATAAAGATCCGCAACCTATTAATTACAAACAAACGCTGTATTTTTAATAATCATTGAAATATTTTTGTCTACGTGCAAAGTACAAAGTCCGCTATTCATCGTGGAATACCCTATCATCAAAGTAGCCGCCTCGGGTTGGAAATACTTGGAAATTTTGAGTACCCGAACTCGAGCTCGGGCCGGGTCGGGAGGGAATCCGAAAATCTATTACATTCGGGTGCACGAATACTATAAATTTTCGGGTTACCGATCCGACCCAATTTAGACGTTGGGTACCGTGTAGTATCAGGAAAATTTTTATTAAATAATGATTTCACTAACCACGTGTTAAACAGTGACAACTCTAATCTTCAGGAATAAAAACTGGCATCCCTCAATCTAACCTTTAAAAGCTAATACAGGGTGTTTCTTTTATCTTGATCACATAAATTATTTCCGCTACTATTATTATTATTATTTATTATAGACGGACCGAGGTCCTTTTACATAAACGTTTACAATAGAAAAGGATAAGGGACTACACGCATAATAACAAAGAATAACAAAGAAGTAAAAGTAAGAAAAAATAACTAAATAGGATGTGTACATGGTTTTGTGTTCTTCAAACTGAAACTGATTTTTTCGCCTTCAAGGTCACTTCAAGGTCATGGTGTGTAGGTCGCTGAACTCATCTTGACGCCGACTACAACATTGCATTATGAGAAATACATGTTAATATGCAAAAAATATACAGTGACCTTGAAAAAACTGTTAAAATGACCTTCAAAGGATTTTTTTTATTACCATCTGATGCGCGTCTTGAAACCATGCACATTCTATTTAGTTATTTTTTCGTACTTTTAATGGTAACGAAAATAATTTAGGCGTTCAAGATAAAACAAACGCTCTGTATATTTTTAAGAAAAAAGGCAGGAGATTTTGTGTCGAATCGTAAAGATCTGGCACAACGTCCGGTTTCGACTTGCAGAAACAAAAAATTAGGGCGAGTCTCACACCGGTCCGATACCGTTACTCGTTCGCGAGCGATTTACTATTGGAGCAGTACGCCGCGCGCTCCGTTTCCTCGGTATCGGGACGATTTCGTGGCCGGATGGCCTTGTTACTTCGATTTCTTTCCCGCAGAAACTCTTCGTTTTCACGATCCCTTTTCACCGATCTTTCACCGCACAGTTCAAAGCGCGCATTGATCTGAACAGCCGACGAGATTTACTCTACACGCTCAGCCGAATTTCGGATTCTTTGTTGGATAGAAAATTTGAAAGCGTCAGAGGGGGTCTAGCTCTTGAATAGGGAACGCTGCGTGCCACGCGATGTGTGCTCGTTGCGGCCGACGCGTGACGCGACGCACGTTTCGACACAGAGCCTGTTGGACCGAGCCCAAAATTTCACAGAAAGTGCTAATGGACGTTCCTCGTAAGCAAACGATTACAGTTTTGTGTAGAGAACTGGAATGGTACTGCAATGACCAGGGCCGGCCTTCTCTATAAAGGGGCCTCGGTGCAAGAAACCATTTGGGGCCCTAAATTTTTTGTAAAGTGAACAAAATTACAAACACGAACATATATTACCAATGCGTGATTTTGTTTTTGCTAATACATTAATTACTTGAGAAAAATTACAATTTTTTGCAATTTCTTTTCCGATTCTTAATATAGCGAGTGCATTTAAGCGTTCTGCACACATGCTTGACCGAAGATAATTCTTTATTAATTTTAATTTGCTGAAAGAATTTTCTGTAACAAAGGTCTGTAACAAAGGTCTGTAACAAAGGTCTGTAACAAAGGTCTCTTCAGCAATTTCATGAGACACAGCTGCAGACCTCTACAGACCGTGTTCCTCCTTCTTCCTGTTGGAACGGGTTAACGAAATCGGGCCAATTCGTCTCGAAAGCGATTAGCCTCGAAGAAGCGAATTAGTCAGGGGTCTTGAATGGCATTCAATGGTCTCTTCGGCGCTGCCGCAAATCAATCGCAACAAAAGGTTGCCGGTTGAAGATTTTCGCGGACAAAAGGCAGTCGTTCGGCACAGGTGTAATTTATCGATCTAACTGACTGTGAGAAAAGATGCGGGCCGTATCGATTTTCTGCAACGCGGTACGTTTTATTCGGTACACCACGAGCGGTGGACGAAAATGAGAAAAATTGTGGTGTCCTAATTACTTTCCATTTCGACATTTTAATAAATCGCGCTCGGTTTCACGATCCGCCTTTCTATTGTGCATTTCTATTAGCGGGAGGTATTAAAAGGAATTAGCCGAATTAAATCTGCAAATGAGGCGAGCAGGGTCTGCAGTGTTACCATATTTTATCCCTTCCGGCCCCTTACCCTTCCGCCTTCTCGGCCAGTTTCGCAGCGTAGCTCCTCCCACTAATGCTGGCGACAGTGGCGACACGCTGGAGTACGGTACACGTCAGCGACTAGTGGGAGGAGCTACGCTGGCGACAGTGGCGACACGCTGGCGTACGGTACACGTCAGCGACTAGTGGGAGGAGCTACGCTGCGAAACTGGACGAGAAGGCGGAAGGGTAAGGGGCCGGAAGGGATAAAATATGGTAACACTGGACTCTGCACCGATGTCAATAGCTGCTGTTGAGCAATTTGGGGAGAGTACCTGGTAGTATTTGTCACAGAGAGTGCCCGGTTCATTGGAGCACATTTTTCTATTTGTAGAAAATGAGCTTCGCAATTTTTATATATCTGGCACATTATTTTTGCATTGAAATGCAAGATTAGGATACACTTTACTTTACCAGACTCAAAATTGGTACCTTCCGCCTACGAATTATGATGTATTTGGTATGTAATCCAGTAGATCAGTATCCGGCGTGGATGCAGATCGAAGTTTCGATCCTCTAGGATCAATAGTTGAGGAGTTATGGTTGTTTAAAGTTGAGCATCTTTCGGTGTTTTTGACAGGTAAGGGCGCCACCATATTGGTTTGTTTCGGAACACCGTGAGTTCACAAGCGAAGCCGGTCCGCAAGACGCTCGATAATTCACGGCTTACACGGTTCATCTGCATTCGAATCTCGTTTAATTGTCGCAATCGTCGCGCTGCTTGTTTCGAGAACGCCACGCCACGCTGCACGCGAAACACCTCCGCGGGCATTTCGCAAAGTTCTCTCCTCGCTGAAATTCGCGATGTCCGCGTGGCATAGCAAAATTGCCCCTGATTCCCCGACAGTGCCGTAACGAGGGCGTGGCTGGGTTTGGGCCGCAAAACAAAGGATACCGACCCGGTCGAGGGTCGCTTGGACGCTTTTCAAATCTTGCAAAAAAATTACGAACTCTCATTACAAAATCATTAAGGATTTTCATAACAATACCTGTAACAACAGCTTCCTGTAAACGTTCGTTTAGCAAATTAAAAATTGTAAAATCGTACCTTAGTTCTTCTATTGGACAAGAGCGATTAACAAACATATATAATATCAATTGAAAAAGATTTTGCCAAAACATTAAATTATGACGATATGATAGATGTATTTGAAAATGAAAAAGCGAGAAAAATTACTTTATAAAATATGCTGAACTGTTTTATGTTTTTATTATATTATTTTCACATATGTATACCCGTATGTTTTGTATTTCTTTTATTTTGTCGTCACTGAATATGAATAAAAATTTATTCTTATTTAGGTTATACATGGTGTCCCGAATTTAAATGGCAAAACTTCGGGAGCGTGTAGAGGCCGAAAACCTAAAACAAAAAGTCTTTCCAAAAATTCATGTAAATAAAAACAAAAGAAAAAATAAAAAAAAGAAACGAGTACAAAAATGAAAACTTGTTTTGTTTCTTTTTTGCGATTTTCTCCAAAACGAAGCAAAAACGAGCAAATCTCTGAAAGACTTTTTGTCTTTAGTTTTTCGGTCCCCTACACGCTCCTGAAGTTTTGCCATTTAAATTCGGGACACCCTGTAGATTATTCATTCATACAAATACCTTGACAAATACATTATTGTATAAACAGGCAACTCATTTTGATGAGGTAAATAGTACTTATATTGCATTTAGTCAAATTTAACTGGTTACATTCAAATTTTTAATTTTTTTTGTCATTATTGGGTTACGGGGAGGCCCAAGTTAGACACTTGCCACAGGCGCTTCGTGCCCTCGTTACGGCACTGTTCCCCGATACAATTCGTTTCTTGAGGAACGCGAAAAGCGGGATTACATTTCTCGGGAACACGTCCGACGAACGAACGGACGTGACCAATTTCACTTCGAACGATACCATTTCGCGGTTATTTCGCTTTGCCGAACTTCCCCCCTTATTAATTTTCAGAACAGTTGCAACTATGCAGCGGCCCGCGTACCGAAAAGGCGATGCTCCGCTTTGCAACGCGTAAAACGAATTTAATATTGCTAATGTTCGCGACCGCCCCGAGCGTTCGTTTATCTCTGAAATGCTCGAGTGCACCAGGTCAGCTGTTAGCATCAACGTGAAAATTTCGATTGCTTTATTTCCGGGATCATCAGCTCTGTTTCATAAACTTTGCCTGTCGAGGATGGCTCTTATTTTCGACGTTCTTTTCATGGCACCCCCGCAGGATTGTTCCGATTAATAAGAAAGAAATCTGTGCGAGGTTTCAGCTCGATCGGATAACGGATAAAAGAAAACACCGGATCGTTAGCTCGCCATTTCTATTCTCCTCGAATCTCGCAACAAGCACGTGAATCAATTGCTAAAATCTGCCCGCCTGTTTATTGCAGTCACGAGGCGCTGTATGATTATGGCAACCGTATGTCGAAGATCCTCGACGACCCAATTCGTCCATCTCGCATTGCCGGACGCCATTTTGGTTTTGTTCGCAACCTGTCCGGCGAATCTTTTCGCGAATATCGAATCTAATTTTAGGTAACACCTTGTCTTCTTCATTCTCGTTCGATTCTTTCGGTTTTCCGATACTGTTATTTCTGTTTACGGAGTGGGGAGACTTGTCTAGCGAATGGACACCTCCCAGAGAATGTACATTTTCGTATTAAACAAAAATATAATACGTATTCATGGCGACCTCTTTCGGGTCACAAAAGATTGTTGTTACAGTAAATCCTCTATAGTCGCAAAAGCCTCGGGTAGGTTCGTTTGCAAAGTTCGTAGACGGACAGGATTTTGTTGAGCTTCAAAGACGAGACGTTATTCCATGACTTTTTTTCTTTTATAACAGTTATGGCGCCTGCTTGTAACTAGACAACCCTCGTTGTGTTAGGAGACGCCATAACCCGATGGGGGATTTGTTGACTGTGTTCCAAAATCCTTAAAAGGCGATCCAACACGCCGCGAATGAAGACGTTGAATTTTCTTCGCGACTTCACTTTCGCCCCGGTGGCATAATCGCGCGTGTTATGCATGGTAATCCCACAATCGACAGAGTGTCCTCATCATACCATAGCGACGACGCCGTGCACGAGGAAATGAAGGAACATTAACGGAACGATTCTTATTCCATGGGCGTGTGCAGCGGAATAGAAACGTGCTGGCAGCTTTTTTTGCTGCCGATATGGTGAGAGCTATCGACGAATCGTTTTATTCGTCGATGCTCCCTTTTATAGAGTTTTTTACGGGACCTCCGAGCCGGAGAACGTCCATGGTGAGCGTTGACCGAGGCGAAACGGACTACGTACACTTCCGTGGTCTTTTACGAGAAATCCGCGCTCGAAATCGTAACGACTCATTTATCGCAAATAAACCGTTTGTCCAAACTCGAGAAACCATTCGCGCGCTGAAATGGCACGGGTAAAAAAAATCGAGGATACTCGGACGATCGTCGACCGCGAAAATCTTAATACCAGACTGCTATAATAGATCTTTATGCAAAATAAAAATGTTCTGCATTGATTGAGAGTAGCAGGAATAAAATAAAAATTGATTTCATCCCTCAATGATTTTGTTTCGTTAAAAACAAAGTTACAACATTCTTGAATTTATCTAATCTGTTATCGTTTTATACCGGGTATTTCACGTAACTTGATCACCTTGAATATCTTTGTTGTTTTTAAAGATACGTCAAATGTCTGAAGGACAAAGTTGAATGGTAAAATGGGGCTCATACGATACAAAAAAAATTTTTGTTTTTATGTAATTTTTTTTTAGAAATATGAAGGTCACCTTCATTTTTTTTAATGGAATGCGTTATTTTTTAATACATCGATCGATGCAGCTTGACGTTCTTTATAAAAAAGTACTAATCTATGTATGTCGAAAAGTTAGTAATTCAGGAGATATTTCAATTTAAATAACTCTGAAAGTATTATATAACGACTCTATTAAAGTAATGGTGTTTTAGAGTTATTTAAATTGGAATATCTCCTGAACTACTAACTTTTAGACATACATAGGTTAGTACTTTTTTATAGCGAATGTCCAGCTGCATCGATTGATGTATTAAAAAATACCTCATTCCATTAAAAAAAAATGAAGGTGACCTTCATATCTCTAAAAAAATTACATAAAAACGAAAATTTTTTGTATCGTGTGAGCCCCATTTTACCATTCAACTTTGTCCTTCAGACATTTGACGTATCTTTAAAAACGACAAAGATATTCAAGGTGGTCAAGTTAGGTGAAATACCCTGTATTGGGCAAATATTTTATTTAAATAAAAATTTCGAATAAAGTGGGCTTTTTCCAAGTGGGTTTTAAACCTACTTTATTCGGAATTTTTATTTATATAAAATTTTTTCCCAGCTCTGTCTACTTATTACAGTAGAACCTCGATTATCCGAACCAGTGTATGAATTATTCTTGATTAATCCAGCGAGGAGGACCTATCCTGCCCCCCTTATTAAATCTGAATTTACTTACCATTCGTAGTCCCTTTTTCACCGGCCGCGGTGATGGGGGTGGCGGTGGTGACCTCTCTTCCGGTTTGTTCTCTTACCTGCGCGCTTTCATCTATTTTCTGCCAATTAGCTGTGTTCCGGCGGGTAACATATCCACCGTAAAGTCAAATGAATTAACAGACCCAGAAGAGCCGCGGCTGAATACTCGCGGAACAGTGACCCTTTCTCTGGAGGCTCTCTCTGGAAGATGTGGCTCGTATTCAAACCTCTATGGTCTCTCCTATAGCGCTGTGGTTAACCGAAATTCGCTTTCATGTCCACCTCTGGACATTCCTTTAAAACGCACAAGCTTCGTTTGAATCGCGAGGAATTCAAAATACAGTAAATCCTTGATCTAAGAAATATCGTCAGGCCCGTGCTGTTTCTTAGATCTTGTAGTCCCACTATTTCTTTGTGACCCCGTCGACTTTAATCAGAAAAATACCACAAATAAGTTGGTGGAAGTCCCATAAATGAATGTTGAAGAATGAAGAACTTTTGTAATTGGATTTGTACTGGTTCTTTACACACACTGCTCAAAATATTTTAAATATACTTCCTCCTACATATTACCTCTCATATATTTTGTATATTAAGAATGCAACGATTATCGAGTTTATACATTGCATAGTACATCAATATCGAGATCGCGCTAAATATTTTATAAGGCGTTCAAGATTTTCAAAACTGTGTGCAATTGTTATTTCTAATAATTCATATATTATTGAAACAGTATTAAATTTTTCGCCAAGATGAATCCCCCTGTGCTTCATTTTCGTTTCATATTAAACCCTGCATATGGCCGCACGTGCGGACGCTAGTTTGTATCTTTTTAATTCTTCGGAAATGGCAGTGTACTATATATATCTATATTTCGGAGGAACGCAGAGGCCAATTCGAACACTCTGCCCGCGTGCCTATCGATCTCAGCAAAATGAATGGACATGCGTTATCTGCATGAAAAATATCTCAACTTTATTAACACAGGTATATATATATATATATACATATATGTATATACGACTTATATATTTAATTATTAAACAGAATACGAATGCTCTTTCGAGGCGACGTAAAACATTTATAAAAAGGTACTCGTTCGAACATTTATAAAATACATCTAAAAAGATCAATGCACTCGACGTTAATCGCTACCTGCTTTGAAACTGTACAAAACCGTGCAACTAACCAGAAACAAGAATCGTCTCCGTCAACTCCTGCGGGACTCGTCGTCGACGAGGCTGAGAGGGTATTCTGGTTCACAGGAATTCTTATCAGAAGAACCATTCAACTTTCGGAACGGAAATTTTGCATACAACACATACAAAGATTTTCTTTTCAAGTCAAAATAATCAAAATTGCACGAGTTATATAATTTTTTATGGAGTACGTTTCGCCTAATGCTATGTTAATTTTACGAATTCTAACCGACTTCTTCAGCGCACATGCTCGAAGCTAGTACTTGAAGAGAACCAGAACAGCCCCTCCCCATAGACGGTACCGCATCGTCCAGTGTCCTCTAAGAAATATATCGAGTTCGCTCTATTCGAACGTGCTCGTGATAAAGTTCGATGTTCATTCCTCCCGTTCTCGTTGATACGCCAGGAACCCGAGGATCGCTGGTTGATTCCCTAGTTGGGACCAGAGTGGCCAGAGACTTGTGCCCCCCTCTACCTTCCCCTTCTATGGCGCTACAATCACGTGACGCCTGCCTTCGCCACGCCTCCGCCTCGTTGATACGCCACGACCCCGAGGATCGCTGGTTGATTCCCTAGTTGGGACCAGAGTGGCCAGAGACTTGTACCCCTCCTCTACCTTCCCCTTCTACGGCGCTACAATCACGTGACGCCTCCCTCCGCCACGCATCCGCCACGCCTTCCCCACGCTTCCGCCTCGTTGATACGCCACGACCCCAAGGATTGCTGGTTGATTCCCTCCCTGGTTAGGACCAGAGTGGCCAGAGACTTGTGCCCCCACTCTACCTTCCCTTTCTACGGCGCTACAATCACGTGACGCCTACCTTCGCCACGCCTCCGCCACGGTCCGGTCACGTAATGCCAGTGCCGCCAGATCGGGGAAATCGAGGGGAATACATTTTGCCCCTTCTCTGATGACCATACTAATATTTTACCAGTCTACGGTCTCAGTGGGGGATGTTGGAGTATGCTCATGGTGCTGGAATAGGACAGTGGAAGGGGAGAAGGAGGGGAAAGTGCATGTGTCCGGTATTGGCGGAGAGAGAGGGGAGCTTTGTCCCCTCATCTGGCGATCCCGGCTAGGCCAGCTCGGTGGTCCCTAATTTTGCTGATACTGCCTGTTCATGACGGTCAGCGCCGTGTTCTGGCTCTCCGCCACTATGGTCCTCGTGCTCCGAATGTCGAATATCTTCTTCAGAGACCGTGGGAATTGGCTGTTCAGGCCCGCGTAGATGATCGGGTTGTAGCAAATAGAGGACTTCGCTAGCAGAGCTGGCAGCACGGCTACCGACGCTGACGGCCTCGCCTGTAGATCGACAGCGAATGTCAGCGACTCTATCGCACTTGATTAGGGTTATCGAGTTTTTCTAGACTCGCGTGCAAGGTAGCTAAGGCGCTCTTAATGTTTGCAAACAATTTTTAGCCGCATTAATATGTTAATATCATTCTGATGTTAATGGGAAATTTGTAACAATACTTTCACCCAAGATTAAATTAAAACCGCACTTGGCGTGCAGACCTATCGAGCCGTTTCAGGCCGCTTGCTTCGCGCCCAACGCGTTGTTTCTTTCTACGTCTAATTTAAATCCACGGTCGGAATCGCTTTCTCGACAAACTGAAAGAAATCTGATTTTTGCGGAACGGGGAGAGATACTAATCAACACGTTGATTCACTCTCGTTACAGGTCGCGCCAAAACAACGGAGAAGAATAAATCGTTGCACGGTCTTATGGGTGTAGAACCGTCTCTCTCTCATCTTCATCCCGTTACTTTGACCCGGCCTGTACTTAATCATAAGCCGTGATACTTTTGACGATTCGACGCGATCGTCCACTTTGGCGCGTTCACTTTACTTTCATCGCAATTTTTCTAAACGAGTGATTGTTCAGCAGAATGTCGTGATCATCCCGTGAATACCGCGAATTTCCTTTCATACGAGAGAGGCAGAAAAACGTAATCGCACTTTTCTGTACAGGCTGCGACAAAATGTGTGGACACAATTCTTCTTTTTATCAAGAATTTTTCAAGGTCCCTTGGTTGGCAGTTAAAGCGTTGTGTGAGGAATCAAAACTCAACGGTTCTCTTAAAAAAATTATGGTAATGTTTATTCATTGTGAAACGGTTTCTCCTATAAATTATGACGTATTTGGTGTGTAATCCAGTAGATTTATACCCGGGGCGGCTGCAGATCGAAGTTTCGATCCCGTAGGATCAATGGTTCAGGAGTTATGCTTGCTTAAAGTTGAGCAATCTGCAGTGTTTTTGACGGGTAAGGGTGCCTTTATGGTTTGTAGTGACGACCGCGAGCCGCTGGTCCTTGCCGCAGCGCCCCCCTGACCTAATTGCAACCAACTCGGTAAGCGGCGCGCGATCGTCACTACCAACATGGCGGTGCCCTTACCTGTCAAAAACACTGAAGATTGCCCAACTTTAAGCAAGCATAACCCCTGAACCATTGATCCTACAGGATCGAAACTTCGATCTGTTAAAAACACTGCAGATTTCCCAACTTTAAGCAAGCATGACTCCTGAACCATTGATCCTACAGGATCGAACTATCTATATATAAGAATCCTACAAATCTACTGGATTACATACCAAATACATCGTAATTTATAGGAGAAAGGCACAAATTTTGAGCCCGGTAAAGTACAGAGCAGCTTTTTTATTTCTGTCAGATGGAATTTGTATAGTATAGAATTTGAAAATCGGTGTGATAATGAAATAAACTTTAGCATAATTTTTTAAGAAAACGATTCAGTATCGACCCATAGTTGCTTCTGCCCTTTTTGTCCTCGTGATGTGTAGAGTGAGATGCATCTCATAAAAAGAAAATTGTTGACCTTTTGACCTTGAAACTGAGGATGTACTTCTTTACAGCCTGTACGCCGTTTGAATGTAGCAGACTGCGGATCTTTATGCAAAATAAAAAATGTTTGAAGAAATGTTCGAAATTTCTTTCTTCTTTTAATTCTCTTATTAAGCTGAAATTGATACATTGATGTCCTTAAATCTTCTTAATCAGTCCTCTGCTTTAAATTGTACGTATCCATTTTCGTAAAAAATGCATAAAATCCGCAGTTTAGAATGTATCGATCCGAAAACTAAGTTGTTCGAACGAGTTGTTGTTCGAAAATTGATGGGATTGCACCGCGTGGGAGGAAGAAAAATGGTGAAAGGGGAAGTTGACTCCTGAACCAGATGTTTACCAGTAAACTCTATGTACGAGAGCCTCAATAGGGAAACGCATTACCCTCCACACGGCTCGTTGGCTCGACGACTAGCTGGTACACTTTATCCAGGTACTTACGTCGAAATACTGAGCGGCGAGAGCCAGCGCCGCGTAGGGTGACCAAGCGAGCAGGAAGGCCATGATCATCAACGCGACCATCTTCGTGATCTTCGCTTCCCGTCTCCCTCGTGAGCCTGAATTACAAAACCGACATTTGTCCGGGAAACACTCCGCGACACCGAGGCTTCGGGAAGTAAAAAGGACGCCTCGATCACCGACGATAAAACCAACTCGGCGTTCCCTTTGTGTAGCGGAAAAGGCGTCTCTCGAGACACGGTGTTTTTGCTACGCCCCCAGCGAAATCACGGAAACTGCTATTCTATCAGGTGTAAGGAAATGTAATGGCCGTTTCGCCGGGCTTTGTGATAGCAAACCTCCCTCCGAGGGAGAGTACTGTTCCTGTTTCCTAGCAATCTTCCCGGCCAAACATTCCAGAAGCTGTCAGCTTCAGCAACACACTCCAGCTCTTTTGCTTCTCCCGAAGCCTTTCGAATTCTGCAGGTATCAAATCGAATCTTCAAACAAATTTTTAGAACCCGTACGAGTGCTTTGACTAATGTCTGGACACGAATTTGTTCGAATATTCGATGACTAAAAAAATCTACAGGATTCTATTCTAAAAAGTTACAAATTCCGGGTCCCGTAAAGATTGTTTGGGTGCACTTCCGAAAGCGACAACCCTCCGATTTTGCTGAAATTTTTGCCAAAATTTATCCTTGATTAGAGAAGAAAGTCCCTGAAAGGATTTTTGCCGACAAAGCCGCGTTTGCCCCCGAACCCCCTTCAAAGTTTTGACAGTTCTTACTAAATATTTTCGAAAATATTGATTTCAGAGAAAAAAGTATCCAGCAAAAAATGAAGCTCATAAAAAGCTCTACAGAAAAGGTTATATACATTTTTTACGTAACCCTGTTATTGTGGCTGTTATGACCCAAAATAACTCGGCGGGGGTCAAATTAACTCTGTCAAACAGTTTTTTAAATTTATGTTTTATTAAACATGCGAAAAGTTTTTAATTTATAGGTTACGGGTGTACTATCGAGAAGGACATCCTCCGATTTTTTAATACTCTGGATGTGATAGTGAAAATTGGCCCAAATTTTATTTTCATAGCGGAAACCATGAAAAAACTATAAAAATCATGGTTTTTTATTTACTTCCGTAAATAATGGGAATTTTGAAAAATACTTCAGATAAAAGTTGTAGACCTCACCAAAATACACATTTTATGTTCTATTGATTTTTGTCATAAAGATAATACTTCCTGAGAAAAATGATAGGTAATTATTCCCTTATGCGGAACCACCCTCGATTTCAATGATCGCATGATTTATCCATTACTATTTAGTTCAAATTCTGTATGACAGCTATACATACAGGGTGTCCCAAAATTCCTTCAATAGCCGGAAATGGGAGGTTCCCGAGATCATATGAAGCAACATTTTCCTTTGCAAAAATGTTATCCGCGGCTTTGTTTAGGAGTTATTAACGAAAAACACGGACCAATCAGAGCGCGACCTAGACGCGAGCTGGCACTGCCGGCCAATAGACAGTTGGCGCGCCGGGCTGACTGTGCCAACTCGCGCCTAGATCGCGCTCTCATTGGTCCGTGTTTTTCGTTAATAACTCCTAAACAAAGCCGCGGATAACATTTTTGCAAAGGAAAATGTTGCTTCAAATGATCTCGGGAACCTCCCATTTCCGGCTGTTGAAGGAATTTTGGGACACCCTGTATAGAATGCAAAGATTATGCGATCAGAATTAGTTTGGATTAGGTGGTGGTGGGGGCGGAGAGGGCTGGCCCGACCACGCAGACGAAAATCCAGGTTATATGAGTTATATGAAGTTTTGAACATTTAATATCGTTTTTCTCAAACACTACTGTCTCTATGACAAAAACTAATACGACATAAAATGTGTATTTCGATGAAACCTACAACGTTTATTTGAAGTATTTTTCAAAATTACCATTATTTACGGAAATAAATGGAAAAAACTATAATTTTTATGGTTTTTATAATGGTTTCCGCCATTACAATAAAATTTGCGCCAATTTTCACTATCATATTCATGCTTTCGGAAGTATATCCGATTGTTTCACCCAAATTTTGTCTCTGCAATTAACAAACTACTTTCTCATATATTATTTCCCAAAATGGAAGAAGACGTACATTACGCTGGTCCTCGAAGGATCTAGGATGATAACGAAGATTCCTTGGTTTTTTATACCCGGTTGGGAGTAATTTAAGAAAAGCGAGATTCGGTGAAGTGGGGGAAGACAAACGAGCAGAAAGATGAGCATAAACAGATTACCTGCTCTCTTCCGGACTTTCCTCAGCGTCGCCACGATCGCCAGGTAACTGGTGCTGATGATTATCACAGGGATGACCAGACCGAAAGTGAACAGGAAGCCGATGTAACTGTCGCTCCTCGTAATTGGATCGTGGACCTCCCAGGACACGCTGCAGGACACGTTTCCTGCTTCCGGTCCGTAGCTTCCCCAGCCGAACAATGGCGGCAACGAGAGGCAAAGAGCGTAGATCCAGACGAAGAAGCCAAGTATCACGGCTGTCCTATTAAAGGCAGACCAACCGACGACAGGAACAATGAGATTCCTGCCTGGAGAGACCCCATTACGGTCTAACACTAATATCACGATCCTCTTGTGGTAACAAGGTGGCCTCGAGTACCGGAAATAAGTGGCAGTTCATAGAATTAAAAGAACAATATCGCAAAACGAGCACCTCGTCTTCGAGTTGTCCGTACTCCGTACACAGCTAGACAGCGAGTAGCATAGAGATGAATAGCAAATGTTTATCAGAAAGAATTTTCAATGCATCGACCCAGATAATTACGGGTATCCTTTCTCAGGATTATGTCGCGTTCAAGATTAAGTCGGTCCGTAAATCACGTTCGCAATTAATTCTGGATTAAAAACATCGGCTTGTCTCCTCTTACTGGCATCCGAGAGACAAGGAGCTGAGAACAAAGAGAGATGAATGAATTCGCTCAACACGCGTCAACTATTCAGGGATGCTCAACAATCGCTCGTGTTCTCCTCGATTTCGTATTACAGTAAATCCTCTATAGTCGCAAAAAGGTGGTACACGATGAATGAAAAACAAATATCCCCTCCACTGTAGTAATCCACAGAACCACTACTATATAAAATCTTTTTTATTATTATTTATCTTTTTGTGAAACTTTCACCAATACACTTGTGGCATTTCTCTGATTAAAATAAGACTGAACACGATATAATTTCATGTGTATTTAGTGGTTTAATTGACGATGAAAGTTTCGGGCGCAGGGAAGGACAGCGTATGGGAAAGAAAGAGACGCAGAGAGTCGCTGTCCTTTTCTATGTTCGGCTCGGTCTTTGGAGCTCAAGAAATAGTGTCCGTCTACAAGCTTTGCAAACGAACCTCCCCGAGGCTTTTGCGACCTTTTGTGAGGTCCCATAAATAAATAATGGAAAAGAAGTTTTGTAATTGCAATGCAGTGGAGGGGGTTGGCGAACTACTAAGATCGTACAGTTCCTTAGATCAAGACTTGACTGTATTAGCTATTATTCCCTGTTCTATTCAATTGTAAATTCTCTACAGGGTGTCCCAAAATTTCTTCAACAGCCGGAAATGACAGATTCCTGAGATCATTTGAAGCAACATTTTCCTTAGCAAAAATGTTATCCGCGGCTTTGTTTACGAGTTATTAACGAAAAACACGGACCAATCAGAGCGCGATGTTGACGCGAGTTGGCACAGTCGGCCAATAAACAGTTGACGCGCCGGGCCGGCTGTGCCAACTCGCGTCTAGATCGCGCTATGATTGATCCGTGTTTTTCGTTAATAACTCCTAAACAAAGCCGCGGATAACATTTTTGCTAAGGAAAATGTTGCTTCAAATGATCTCAGGAATCTCTCATTTCCGGCTGTTGAAGGAATTTTGGGACACCCTGTATAAACTCCGCCGCGTCGAAGAAAGAAGGATGGTAATTAGCCGCGCCATAAAATGTTTCCATGATCCCGTTTCAATACGAAAAATATTTCATGTTCATCTCCGGTAAGAACAGCTAAATTTTCCTTCAAACAATTAGCTAATTCTATCGAACAAAGCCTGTTCTCGGTCCGTTCTTCAGTCTTAATTGGGGTAAACAGCTTCTTAGCTGGCTGCACGAGAATGTAATTATTCTGGAGCAGGCATTGTCTGGCGAAACGCAGCAACAGTTTCTCTGTGGATATTAATTGAATTATTATCGTCTTGACACACATTTCGATGACCACTTCGACGCGGATAAGAAATGTTAATAAAACGCGTTGGACTCGATGGAGTGGCGCAACAACGGGGTGCCACATTTTGTCAGAAGTTCAAATAATGCTGTAGTTAGGCGGGCGCGTAACTTTGAAGTCGCGCAGCGTTATCGAGAGCTAAGTTCTTTAGGAAAGTTTCCGTCGGACTGAACAGTACTCGCGAATCGCGTGGGGGCAGAGGCGTTTGTAAATAGAGTTTCCGGTTGGAACTTTACTCGAGAAGGAAAAACGCTCGTGTTGATAGCAACCTTTGCTGCTGGACTCTGACTGCAGTTCAACTTCGTTCATTTCACAATTATACGAAGAAGCTTGTGCTCGATTCCGGGTTTGCAACCTTATCTAATTTCATGACATAATTAAAGATAAAATTAAAAAGGATTTATCAAGGAAGATTTAAGAGCATATTTTGTCTGTAAAATTATTTCGCACAATGTAATAGATCCCTGGTTGCTTAAATTGATTGCAAGATAATATCTTGAGCCCCTTGATCCAGCAATATGAAGCCGTTAATCGTCTCTGATCCAGTGTTGTGCTAATGCAATTACATTGTAATTCAATTACTGTATTTTAATCAGATGTGCAATTGAAATAGAATATAATTGAAATACAATATATGTATAATATAATTAAAATACAATATAATTGAAATACAATATAATTAAAATACTGCTCTCCAAATTATAGCCCAGAACTTTGAAAAAGTGCGATATATTTTTGTTTTTCTTCCATATACTTGTTTACTTTATGGTTTTTAAAAAATGTGTAACGCAGAAGTTGTTTCTGTTCAGATATTATAAATTTATAAATAATAAATTCCATCTGTTTCAAATCTACACATGGATTTTTCAACCTCTTCTTACCTATTACTTCATCATTCTCTAATTTTTAATTTTAATTTAATTACATCGTAATTCGTAATTAATGTAATTTAATTACACAGTATTTTAAAATTGTACTGTAATTACAATTACGAATTACATTGTAATTTAATTGAATGAAGATCTGAATTATAAATTAGAATATAATTGAATTACAATGCAATTCAATTACTTTGTAATTATAATTCCAGGAGTAATTCAATTGTAATTCTGCACAACTCTGCTCCGATCGAAGATAAGTGAAAAGAAATAGTGAGAGGATAACAGTCGGTCGGCAGCAAATCGGAATAATCACGTGTCAAGTTGAGCGGTTACGATCAGGGTTGCCATATTTTATCCCCTCCGGCCCCTTACCCTTCCGCCTTCTCGCCCAGTTTCGCAGCGTACCTCTTCCCACTAACGCAGGCGACAGTGGCGACACGCGACGAGTGGGAAGAGTGGGAGCAGGTAAGGAAAATAACGGGTGTACTTTTGTTCCACGCGACGCTACGGACGGCTTGGCTTGAGTGAAGTGGTTTTCGAATTCAGTTTACAGCAGTTTACAGACTTTGGTGTGCAATCTAGCAAGAATCAAAGTTTTAGAGTGCCGTTTGCAGTATTTTATACTACGCATTATTTAAAATTATTGAGAAAGCAGATTACATAACCTAAAATTCAATGTATACATTACCTGCTTTCTCAATAATTTTAAATAATGCGTAGTATAAAATACTGCAAACGGCACTCTAAAACTTTGATTCTTGCTAGATTGCACACCAAAGTCTGTAAACTGCTGTAAACTGAATTCGAAAACCACTTCACACAAGCCAAGCCGTCCGTAGCGTCGCGTGGAACAAAAGTACACCCGTTATTTTCCTTACCTGCTCCCACTCTTCCCACTCGTCGCGTGTCGCCACTGTCGCCTGCGTTAGTGGGAAGAGGTACGCTGCGAAACTGGGCGAGAAGGCTGAAGCGTAAGGGGCCGGAGGGGATAAAATATGGCAACCCTGGTTACGATCCATTTGGTTGATGGTTGGTTGACGCACATGCGTCGAGCAACAGAGCGACAACGGCCGATGGTTTTTGGAGCGGAACCCGGGGCCGCTCGACCTGTCCTACAATTCCAGTCGGTCGAGAGACGTGGTTTCTCGAAAAGAGAGCCAAATCCCTTTCGAAACGCGGCTGGAGGACCGGATAAGAATAAGTCGGACGTTATTTACCGTATGGATAACGCTCTCATCGGTCTGGCCACCAGCAGCCACCTCTCCACCGCCATCACCGTCAGGTTGCCGATGCTGGCGAATCCCAAGGTGGACATGAACCAGGCGTACCTAAAAACACCAATCAAAAATTAGTCGAATCTCATATCATTTTATTGAGCCCGATCGCATTTACTTCCAAGCATATTTTTCTGAACCAAATTAAATATGTCTGTTTAAATGGAGATCTTATAATTTTCTTAAGGGGTTAAAGCCCTATTATTTTATTATTATACAGGGTGAGTCACCTAACGTTGCCACCTCAAATATCTTTGTTGTTTTTAAAGATACGTCACATTTCTGAAGGACAAAGTTGAATGGTAAAATGGGGCTCACACGATAGCAAAAAATTTTTCTTATTATGTAATTTATTTTAGAGATATGAAGGTCACCTTCATTTTTTTTAATGGAATGAGGTATTTTTTAATACATTAGGCGATGCAGCTGGACATTCGTTATAAAAAAGTACTAACCTATGTATGTCGAAAAGTTAGTAGTTTAGGAGATATTCCAATTTAAATAACTCTAAAACACACCACATTACTCATAGAGTTATTATACTTTTAGAGTTATTTAAATTGAAATATCTCCTAAACTACTAACTTTTCGTCATACATAGGTTAGTACTTTTTTTATAACGAATGTGCATCTGCATCGATTGATGTATTAAAAAATACCTCATTTCATTTAAAAAAAATGAAGGTGACCTTCATATCTCTAAAAAAAATTACAGAAAAACAACAATTGTTTTGGTATCGTACGAGCCCCATTTTACCATTCAACTTTGTCCTTCAGACATTTATGGTATCTTTAAAACTAACAAAGATATTTGTGAGTTGACTGACCCGGTATATGGTTAGGGCATACATTAAAGAATATATTGTGTAAATTTCATAAAAAAATATTAAAATGGCCGAGTTATCCGTTGTCCTGCAGTACTCCTCCGTCAGGACGCGCGCAAACGATGTAACGAATTGTGATGTCCACGATAATCAGAAACTAAAACCTCATAATTTTATTGTTCCTCGATATAAGATCTATCGAAAAGCATAAGGATTTCAAGATAAAACCATGTTTGTACAAATGCGAGGAATGTGAAAATAAACATTCAACTTTTCCCAAAAAAATCAAACTTCAAACGATTGTTATAAACAATTGGGATATCGTATAAAAAAATCCTATGCTTCGCGATAAATAATGTTATTAGAATCATGTGTATCAAATTTTAAGTAAATCATAAATTTACAGTTGTAAAAAAGTGTAGTTCCGAGATAAACGCAAAAGAAGGAAAAGTGCGACTTGGAAACGCACGAACTTCTACGCACTGTAACTTCGCTATTTTTGGGAGCTGTTGCATCTACCATGGCTTAAATTATTCCCTGAACTCTAAATTAAAGGGAAATTTTAAAAAACCTATTTTTTTTAAATCTCAGGGTGGCGTAACCCCTTAAAATCGTTATTGTGAGGGTACTGCATTTTTTGGTTATGTCACTATTCTTGCCGGGATGCAAGATAATAAAAAAGAAATATATAACTGGAGTAATTTTGAATATTTTCAATAGTTCTTCCGAAAAAATTCCTGAAATCCAGAATACTCCCTAAAAAAGTCACAGTTTACTCTCCGAATAAGAATCGATGTGTCGGGTACGTTTCGTCCAGCGAAACAAGGGGTTGGTACACACGCTTCCGACCTTATGCGAACTCGAAATGATTTGGGAACCGCGAGAATGGTCGGTTTCGAACGCGGACCGCTGATTGTCAGCGACGACGTAATTATCACGAAGAGCGGGCTGCGGTTCGTTAAGCTCAATTGCCGAAGTGAGTGTTACGAGAGCCGGAGCCCTTTCGTTTACCGATTAACAATGGAAACGACGACGTTAAAGCGAGACCCGTCGATCGGACCCGTTATTCGAACGCAAACACCTGACGCATCTTCCGTTCCCCTTTGAGCTCAATGTACCACACCAATTAATCTCGCTCGCCACATTTTTCCTTGTCCATTCACATGATAATCGACCCATTCGTCTCCGGTCGATCGTAACCAAATGGCTTAAAGGGGAAGGGTAGTCACGTGACAAAACTAGCGAAGAACTAGAATCTATTTAACTAAATTTTGGGTCGAAACATGGGATGCGGGGTTTCGTTTTTTGTCCTTGTACGAGCATATTTTGAGCAGCACGAAGGTTCATTTGATAGAGAAATCATATGCATCAGATCAGTAAGAAAAGTCTATTTGTGACAGAAAAATACATTGAATTCTGTGGGCATTTTTCTCGATTTTTTCTCTACTTCGTACACTCATATTATTAGATATAAACATAATCTCGTTAAATCATTTGTCGAGCGGGCTGTATTTAACCTTCCTCTTTAGAATGAGCCCTCACCTAGCTCAAAATCTGCTCGAATAAGGACAAAAAGCTATGCCCGCAAACCCATGTTTCGACCCAAAATCTAGTTAGATCCTAGTTCCTTGCAGTCGGAGTCTTCCCCCTTTAAGCCCCTAGAACAGTGGTTGGAAACTGCGGCTCGCGAACCACATGCGGCTTTTTGGTTACTCACTAAATCGTTATACAGGGTGGAAATTATAAAGCGTTACAGACGAATATCTCCAAAAGTTGTTAAGTGCCGAGGGGGACATCATGCGGTGGGATTTTTATTTTTCCCGATAGACACTCCAAGGTGAGGAGAAGGTCACCTTGATTTTTTCAAATGGAAAGACCTACTTTCTTTATCATGAATCGATAGACTATCGAATTGTGAGTAAAAATGTATTGACCTCCATATGTCCTAAATCTGATAGTTTACGAGATATTATTGAAACAAAATTCTGAAGGACAACAGTTTTATACTCAGAATTTGATACTCCACCGATCTATGATATAAAAATTAGGACATTTCATTTAAAAAAAGAAAGTTGACCTTCACCTCACCTTGGAGTGTCCACCGGGAAAAATAAAAGTCCCACCACATGATGTCCCTCTCGGTACTGAACTTCTTTCATCTGAAACATTTTTTCGTATAATCAATATTTTTAGAGATATTTGTCTGTAACGTTCTAGAATTTCCACCCTGTACTGTACAGTAAATCCTCTATAAACGCAAAAATACACGATAAATGCAAAAAAATATCCCATCTACTGTAGTAATCTGATCTCGGCTCGAGTATATCGGTGTTAACTATTACTAATGCGTACTAATGCGACGCGGAGAGTCACACAGTTCAAAGGCCCGTGCGTTAAACCAAAATATACAACTTTTTTAATTATTATTAATTTTTTTATGAAACTTTCACCAATATATTTGTGGCATTTTTCTGATTAAAATAAGACTAAACACGATATAATTTCAACTGTAATTCCAAGACACAGGAGCTAGATAAAAATTTCTTTCTTCTTTTAATTATTTTAATAAACTGGAATTAATACGTTGATGTTCTTAATGTTCTTAAAATATACCTACTGCTTCAAATTGTACATGCTAATTTTTGTTATAAATGCATAAAATCCGCAGTCTACTAATAAGTTTGCCGACCGCTGCCCCAGAAAATTCGAGGCACCAGTCGTCTTCTATTTACGCAAAATAAAAATTCCCGGTCGGTATTTGGTCTCGCGTTGCTTTGTTAGCTCAGTTAGGACATATTTCGCCTTAATTCGAGGACTCCGCCGAGACGGTGGGAGGACACCCCGATTTCCCGGGAGAATTTTCTATTCAATTTGACATCCTACCGACGACTACAGTGCGGCTCCGGCTTTCTGATCGAGTCTGGGGTGCAAACTAACTTCATTGTGATCCCTGGTTCCCGTAAAATCGAACAACTAACCAAGGGCCCGGAGATCAAGTTCTTAGATTTTCATTTCGCTTCGGCTTCGGTCGGGAAATTTCAAGAGAACGATGAAGTAGAAAATTACTTTTCACTCGTTAAAAATTCAATGTATCGAGAAGACCTGATGGAAATCGGACTGGTGAGTTCTAGGGAATTAATTTTCCCTGAAGGACAATCGTTTCGTCGGAATATAAATATTTCCCTTGTGAATCCATTTTCCCGATGAAAGAGGATACTTATTTACCTTGGAGATATGTTTTCCTGACCCAAGAAAATATCTATTTTCCCCGAGAGTCTTCTTGATAGAAGGAAATGTTTCCACCGAAGGCCGGTCTAGAAAGTGTTATCATCACTGTTTCGTATAAGAAGACGTTGAATGATTTATGGATCGCAATAATGTAAAGGCTGCGTCTAGCTTTTATTAGGATAAGGAACGACGTGGGTCCGGTCGAATCGAATCCGTCCGCTGTCCGAGATTAAAGCTGCGCCGACAAAAGCAGTTTCCGCGTCTACAAACATTGTTCACCGGGATACCCAGTGTTTGGATTGCTCTGACACGGCGAAAAAATGTCGAGAGGAATTTTTCCTCGAAAGCTACGTTTATCAGCATTTCGCGGAGATCAAGGAGGAGTTTTCCTCCTTCCTTCGACGTGCATCGAGTTTTCATCGATCATCATCCGATGAAGACTGTGACGTCAGAATTCGGAATTTCATGTTCGGAATCGTGGGAGAGCTCCTTTTCCTTCCCGATTATTATATCTGTCGAGATTTCTATTGATTTTGAAGCTGAGAGATACTGATGCTGACTTTCGAGATTAATTGTTCGCTTGAAAGATAATAATTATTTTATAAAGGGTGTATCGAATATTTGAAGAAAATACTCTGTGCCAATTTTCAACCCTATATGATATTCCAGATGTTAGATTAATTGTTCGCTTGAAAGATAATCATTATTTTATGAAGGGTGTAGCGAATATCTGAAGAAAATACTCTGTGCCAATTTTCAACCCCATATGATATTTCTGCTACTGAATTAATTGTATACAAGATTAATTGTTCCCTTGAAAGATAATAATTATTTTATGAAGGGTGTAACGAATATCCGAAGAAAATGCTCTGTGCCAATTTTCAACCCTATACGATATTCCAGATGTTAGATTAATTGTATACAAGATTAATTGTTCGCTTGAAAGATAATAATTATTTTATGAAGGGTGTAGCGAATATCTGAAGAAAATGCTCTGTGCCAATTTTCAACCCTATATGATATTTCAGATGTTAGATTAATTGTATACAAGATTAATTGTTCGCTTGAAAGATAATAATTATTTTATGAAGGGTGTATCGAATATTTGAAGAAAATACTCTGTGCCAGTTTTCAACCCTATATGATATTCCTGCTACTGGATTAATTGTATACAAGATTAATTGTTCGCTTGAATGATAATAATTATTTTATGAAGGGTGTAGCGAATATCTGAAGAAAATGCTCTGTGCCAATTTTCAACCCTATATGGTATTCCAGCTATTAGATTAATTGTTCGCTTGAAAGATAATAATTATTTTATAAAGGGTGTAGCGAATATCCGAAGAAAATGTTCTGTGCCAATTTTCAAACCTATATGATATTCCAGCTACTGGATTAATTGTATACAAGATTAATTGTTTGCTTGAAAGATAATAATTATTTTATGAAGGGTGTAGCGAATATCCGAAGAAAATTCTCTGTGCCAATTTTCAACCCTATATGATATTCCTGCTACTGGATTAATTGTATACAAGATTAATTGTTCGCTTGAAAGATAATAATTATTTTATAAAGGGTGTAGCGAATAGGTCAATATCCGAAGAAAATACTCTGTGCCAATTTTCAACCCTATATGATACTCCAGCTACAATTATAGAATGCACGTCTATGAATTTTTTCTGAATTTTTATCTTCGAATTTAAAAGATATAAAAACATTTCGAAATGCCGATTTCTCGTGGAAGCTATGGAACACTAAGTTTAAATTTTGACAGTTTCAGTATTTTGTTATGTGTGGTTGTTGTAATTTTTTCATAGTTCGGTAAAATAAATAAAAAAAAATTTTAAAACCGGTTGTTTTCGTGCGTTTAATTTTTAATCGGCATTCATGGCGTCGTCAGCGGGGTGCGAAATTTCGCCGGTTCGTGTGCAACAATCGTGACCTCTGCTACAAAATGGCCAGCCGGTTTTTACTACCGTCGCAATTCGGAACCGTGCAGCGTTTTAAGTACAATTTGCCGCCGGCTGGCCTTCACGTAGATCATTAATCGACACGTAATCGCACGAATTAAAACGCTGGGGCAACTAAAACATTTTCTACATTTTTCAACGTTGATTCATCTTAGACAGAGTTGGGCATGAATCAATTAACATTTTAATCAAGATTGAATGATTGATGAAGTTTATCGTCAGTCGTTGATTAAAAAAAGAAATCATCGAAAAATCGGAGATTGATTTGATCAATTGTTGAGGTTAATCGCCACACGGTCTATCTATAAATTGTTATAAGGAGGGAGAGAGAGACAGAGAACGGAGATGGATAATTGACAGAAATACAGGGTGTTTCAAAATTCCTTCAACATCCGGAAATGGGAGATTCCTGAGATCATTTGAAGCAATATTTTCCTTTGCAAAAATGGTGTCCGCGGCTTTGTTAACGAGTTATTAACGAAAAACACGGACCAATCACGGCGCGAGAACTATCGCCGGGGCGGAGTCCGTTCGCTGTTCGCGCCCCAATTCGTTTTTCTTGAATAACTCCTTAACGAAATCACGGAGAACATTTTCGCAAAGGAAAATGTTGCTTCAAAAGATCTCAGGAACCACCCATTTCCGGATGTTGAAGGAATTTTGAGACACCCTGTATATCTCAACAAAAACTCAGTTTACATTTTTTCCAGCATGCATACAGTTTTGATTCCGTATTTCATTTCGACAGCTGATCGTTAATAAATTATCCGATTGACGATTTACTAGACTGCGGATTTTTATGCAAAATAAAAATTTCTTACCTGAATAGCAACAAACTGGAGTGAAATAGAAAATTATTTTCTTCCCTATCATGTTTAATTGGTAGAAAATAATATAATAATATGTTTAAATTTTCTCCTAATATTTTTTCTATTTTAAATTGCACCTCCTCATTATTGTCATAAATGCAGTCTAACGATTAAAGTAGGAGTTTAATTGTTAATTGCGATCAACGATTGAAGTAGAAATTTATTCGTCAATCGTTGATTAAATTTTTAACCAACTCTGATCTGAGACAGTCGTCATAAGACGCGAATTAAATAAATTAAAGAAAAATAAATGTAGAAATTACGTAATCGCAGAGTTCAAAAAACAATGGCAACGACGGAGGAAGACGGCAACATGGCGCCACGATTTCATTATGTTCTTGCACAAGTGGGAACCCAGAGTAAGTCGACAACGAAGAACAATGCTCATTCCCGATGAAAGCGAATCGACGCAGCACAGCCGCAGTTGCTCCTCCGAGAAATCCCGTGTAATTTCAGTTAATAAATAATAAGTTGTACCATAGACACACTTTGTAGCCCCAGTACCATCCTCCAGTGATTGCAGATACCATAGCGACCGGATTCCCAAGGGCTGCCACTAAAAAATCGCCGACCTGCACAGAACACGGAAATTGTTTTTTGCCCAGTCTCAATTATTCAATATCAGACTGCAGATACTCGGGCGAAATCGCGTTTCCGCGATTCACGAAACCCGCGGATAAACCGGAATCCGTTTATTACATCGGTGCGTTTTTTTTTAGGCGGTTTAATAATTAATTTGCAGTTAATATCGCTCCGCGCTTTTCAATATTGATGTAGCATTTAATACGAACGCACGGGTGCCCGCAGTCTGCTCGTTATTAATAAAATAGAGGGTCTTCTATTTAGAAATGATATTCTACATTCTGGAAAAGTGTGGGTTTTTACAATTTTGCAATTATTTAAAATTCACGATTTTTTTGCAGTTTCCAATCTTCTAAAATATAAAATTTTGTATAATTTGCAATGTACAATTTGACAATTTTCTAGAATTTAAGATACTTTTACAATTTTACTAACAACGTGTCGAAGAGTGGCAAAACAGCGAGAAATTTTAAATGGCACCTCTCAATGGAAGACCCTTTATATTATAATTTAAAATTGCTGGAAGGACCTAGAACGACGCGTCTCAAATTTCTAGTTCTGCGATTATGATAGTTCATAGAGGCTTTTTTTTTAAACAGTGGAAAAAATGCTTTTACGCATGACACCCCCCTCCGCCACCCCTCTACAGTTCCATATAAGGCGGTTGAGGGGAAGAGTATGGGACTCGGCTCCACCAACGATGATAGACGGCGGGAACAGGACTAAATCCTTGCCCATACCCACTGAAACAACCTCTGTTCAGGGGCCAATTATATTGGTCAGTTTATTCATCTTTCAGACGTCTGTTTGACACTTAAGAGACGTTCAGGAGACGTTCGTAGGACATTCGGAAGGTCTTTAAGACGGCCCTAAGAAGTCTTAAAGGTGCATAAGTGCTAATTAAATTAAAAGAAGCGAAGAGCAAAAATAGATTTCGACAAAAACAGGTTTAAAGTTAAACCAATAGATAGCTTTATTAGAAGAACGATTGTGGAATTGACATAAAAAGTGTAATAAAGATAACAATTGCAATTAAAATCACAATAAAAATTGAAATTGGAATTGAAGTTGGAATTGAAATTGGAATTGACATTGGAATTGGAATTGAAATTGTAATTGAAATTGAAATTGTAATTGGAATTGAAATTGGAATTGGAATTGAAATTGCAATTGAAATTGCAATTGGAATTGAAATTGGAATTGGAATTGAAATTGGAATTGGAATTGAAGCAAAAACACTATAACTCGAACAAATAATACTGGTAATACTGCTAGATTATGGGTATGTAATAACCACACTGTTTGTCAGTTGTCCGACCTAAAATAGACGTAAAATGGACCTCTTTGTGCTATCTGGCATCCTGTTATAATATAAGCACCGAATGAAATTTTCCAGAGCCTACGCCAATGTAACTGGCGTTCCCCTCTGTAAATGGTAAAAGAGTCAGGTGTTTCTGTCGCAATTACAGCGTATTATATCATCGCGATCGAGTTTATTGAAACGCCTGACGCGCTCGACAGCCGCATAAAACCTGTCCTGTTCCGAATTAAATGGAAACCGATGACCGAATTTTTCTGGACCGGCCTGGGAACCAACGTGGCGGACGGTGAGAGAGCCAATTCGTAAAATATCAACTCGCAAAACGTATTTCAAAACGCGGGGCTAACGCGATTTCCATGCTTCGCGATGAACAGACACACAATTTGAAACGGTTGCAACATCCATTTCCGAGAATAATTAGATGTGCAGGGTGTATAGTTCGCGTTACAGAACGTAACTTACAATTTCACGTGATCCACCAGATGCGAGGGCATAGCAATGGCAAGCTCCCGGAACTTCGAATCATTAAAATCAATCCCCCTCCAAACACGATCCGTTATTAATTGTCGCTCGAGGAGTGGAACTGCTCGAACAAGTATCGATAAACCACTTTCGGCCGGATACACTTTTCCAGCGCAAACAAACTACTTTCTGTTCTTCTTCGGGACTTCTTCAAGCCTGTTTCCTCGTTCTTCCGCAGGAACTTCCTTCAATAACGCTTCGCCGAACTTCCATCTTTCTATTCCGGCCAAACGAACCACCGCCGGAAGCCGGGCTTGGCAATACTCTTTATTTAAACAAAATTAAATGTGGACGACCGATGCTGCGGTATTCGGTTCGATTCATAGCTTCGTACAATTCACAAATCGGAGAAGTTTGGCAATTTTTTTATACAGTAGAAAAATGTACTTGAAAAGGGTGGTTCTTGAGGTCATTTGAAGCAACTTTTTCCTTTGCGAAAATGTTTTCCGTGGTTTCGTTATGGAATTATACAAGAAAAACGAATTGGGGCGGGAACAGCAAACGGACTCCGCCCCGGCGATGGTTCTCGCGCCATGATTGGTCCTCAGTTTTTCGTTAATAACTCCTTAAAAAATGCTCGTAGAGCATTTTCGTAAAGGAAAAGGTTATTTCAAATGACCTTGGGAATCACCCTTCTCAAGGAAATATATTTTCGAGACCAAATATATGTCCGTGGGTTTTAATCGAGTACACATTTTTTTACAATTTCACATTAAACTAGACCAAGAAAACAATTTCGAATGGCCCACTCTTAATAATCCCACATACATTCCGCATAATTTCCGGTACGCGTAAAGTCAAGATAAAATTTACCAAGTTTCCTCGTGTCGGTTTTCGCGGAAATCTCGAGATTCATTAAACGAACCCCGGCACCGGGATGAAAAACGGAACTCATTAATGATAATGCGATTCCACTGTTTAATACCATAATGCTCGGAAGTATCGAGAAGCATGCGGCGGCGGCGCAACATTTAGAGAGGAATATTCCGCCCTTTTTATGGAAATACGTTCGCGCCAAAGCCAGAAAGGGCTGCGTTCGAAAAGAGGCTTATCACGCATACATTATGCACAGCAAGCGTACGTTCGCGTTTCCCTGCTGTTGTGTCTCTACGACGCGTCTATCTCGTTGCAATCTCTCGGGAAAACGCGGTACTTCAATTAAAATTCAACTTTGATACGCCCACGCGATAATGGCGATATCATCTTTAGTTCCCGTTCACTGTTCAGGACATTATTATATTTTGCAAAGCAATTTGAACGTACCGCCGGCACTCATTAATGTATGTGCATAATAAAGATTCAATTCGTTCTCTTTTTCTATTAAACTCTTTTACTATTCCTAATAGTGAGACGGATTGGAACCGATCCGGGGTATTTTTAGCTGGTCCTCAAAGCTTCGAGGTTCCGTCAACAAGTTGCTTTTTCTCGACTCTGCTTAGGCCAGGCCTGTCCAGCCGCGGTCCGGGAGCCACACGTGGCTCGTCCTCCTACTTCTTGATTCGACGAAGGTGGGAGGTGACGTTCCCCCACTATTTGACACGGTCGACGGTCGTACCGCCACAAGTGCCTTTTTTCTTTTTTTTTCAAGGGTAGTCTAAAACCGAGGGAGAACCCCCGTAAACACCCACCCCCGGTACGTTCAATGGACCACCCTTTTACTAACAATAAGCAGTTGGTGCCCGAGCTTATAAAGAACTAAGGGCCTCCACTTTTCGCATTGCCCTTACAAGGGAAGGACCCCAAGTGTCCGACTTCGATTTTGATAATCTATTGTGAGACGATGGTATACGGATCCCTAATGATGTCTGTAAAATATTAGGTGTAGTTGCGCAATAGTTTTAAAGATATAAACAATTGAACTTCGAAAACTTCAGCTGCAAATCATGGTATATCAACAAGGTATGAAAGTTTAATTGTTTATATCTTTAAAAATATTGAGCATCTACACCTAATATTTTACATACATAATTAGGGATCCATATACCATCATCTCACAAAAAATTATCAAAATCGGAGTCGGACACTTGGGGCCCTTCCCTTGTTAGTTCTTCGTTCCTCGAGGCCCACTACCACGCCTGTTTTTACCGCCACAAGTGCCTGGCATTAGCATAAGGCGTAAGTAGTGGGGGTAACATCGAGACACGCCTGACTTAGGCAATATGTACTTTTTACGGTAACAACTTTCCCGAAACCTATCCACGTCTGTTTGTCTGTTTCTATTTCTGAAATTCTCGCGCCTCCTCGTTTATTCGAGGCTAAACTGTAGTCACACAAATCCATGATTCATGAAACTAATATTTTTCCATAACGGCACAACGAAAATCGGTGACTCGGTATTTCTATTTACAATCTAATTACAGCTGAACCTCCGTTATATCAACCATAATCGGGGGCCGAAGCCTTCGCGGCGGGCCGTTAATTTCAAAGCTAACACTGTTTGGGGGCCTACGCAACCAGAGCTGGGAAAAATAGTATTTTAAATAGTAAATAATAAATAATCCTATTTATTTTAAAGTATGTGTACAACTTTGGAAATAAAATATTTTATTTAATGCAGTAATTTTTGAAAATAAAATAATTGATTTTTTTTGAGACAGTCATTTTTGAAAATAGTATTTTATTTGAAGAATATTGCAAATATTTGTATTTTGTCTTTATTTTCAATTTCAATTTTAAATATTGCTAAAAATAATGGTTCGAATTCAATACATTTATGAGTGTAAATCGTTTCTTAACGATAAGATAGATCCGAGTATTATAGCAATGCAAAAAGTAAGATAATATTTCGTGTCTCTGATTGTTAAAATAGACATATTTTATTTTGTGGATCACATTGTTGAAATAGAAATATTTTATTTTGAGGTTCAGATTGTTAAAATAGAAATACTTTATTTCCGAAATTGTATATCTTATTTAAAATGCTATTTTCTTTGAGCAAAATAAAATCTAAAATGTTAAATAGTATTTAAAATATTTGTTTCGCCATATAATGCCCACCTCTGTACGCAACTAACCCAAATCAACTCGAGTACCAAAAATTTTTGTATGATCTATTTTTTTCTTAAGTTTTTCATCGAAATTGTTTTTATTTTTTTTACCCCTTTGACTGAACGGAACTTTGGGCTGCAACC
The DNA here is from genome assembly GCA_963966675.1 of Lasioglossum calceatum. NCBI lineage: Eukaryota > Metazoa > Arthropoda > Insecta > Hymenoptera > Halictidae > Lasioglossum > Lasioglossum calceatum. The sequence goes on along the minus strand of OZ016539.1, from coordinate 6,832,530 downwards.
TACAAAGCCCAACCCTAGATGCGACACTGCTCTGAATTTCAATATTTGAACGAACAGAGACCGAACATGGCTCAGAATCCCCAAGATAACGTTTATTTTAAGATTATCCGAGATGGTAGATCGCAGCATCTAACTCCGCGGATTTGTTTGCGCCGAGATTATTGAATCGCACGTCCGTTCTACCGGGATCAAGAGTCCTATCGGATAACTACCACTTCGCGAATGTATAAGATCACCATTCACTGATGAATTAGGAATAGTAAGTAGAATGTCTTTTTATTAGAGGTGTGTGAGAATCCAGAAAAAATATCGGAAACAGATCGGGCCAGGCGGGACCCGAAAGTATTTCGTTTGTTAAATATGACTATGACTTCAGATATTTTTATTTTAGAAGGATTCTCAAATTCCTCGATACCAAATTATGATATTAAAGATGATGTGGCATAAAAACACTTTCCTCTGTAAGGTTCAAATGGTTGTAGCAAAACAGTTCCAATACGAAAAATACTTACAAAAAGTTATTCCCGAAACGTAATTCGAAACCCAAAGTTTTTTGTCCATTCTATTCTTCTCTCAGTACTTCAGTAGAGTACACACTCACGAATCGATATACATATTTCTTTTTCGGTATTTTCGTAGAACACACGTTCACGATTTGGTTTCTGCGTTTTATCCTAAGTGAGACATATGTTTTGAGACGCGTCGATAGGTTCGCGCCGGAGGCAGTCAGAGTCGTACGGAGGTTACCGTTCTCGTGTAAACAGTCTGATTAGGCCCGTGAAATAACCCATGTCAGCTGTTTGCCTGTATCAAACTCTGAGCCTCGGGGGCAGTCTGTTTGAACCAATACGATATGCTTTCTGCTTTTACATAGAACCGTTATAATCTCACGTTAACCTACTAGAATTCAGCGTTAACTATTCTAACGCTCTCAATTCCCACCAATTATAGTAAATTGAGAAATTCAAGAACGACCAAGTACATTTCAAGAAGATGCTGTAGTAATGCACGGCGTATTGGATCGACGCATTCGCCACGTTGAATCAAATTAAACAAAAATTTTTTCATAAAATAAATTTAGATTTAATGAATTTTTATGAACTATTCTAAAGATAATTAATTTTATAGAAAATTAATAGACTGCGGATTTTATAAACTTGCGAGAAAAATGGATGGAATGCAAAACAGGGGAAACATCAAAATATTTTCAGAATACGGTTATGTTATTTGAAAATATATTTGAGAAAATATTATTTCAATAATATGTCGTCGTAATAATTTTTAATATGTCGTCGGTGTGAAGATTCTGTTTTCGAGATATTCACGAAGAACTGCAGTTACATTGAATTTGTAGAAACAACTGTTTCTACGAATATATCATGCCAATCGTCGAACGATCTACATGTACATACTGGGTGTGCAAAGTATTCGTACACCTTTTAAAAACTAATAACTTTTTTATTATTGTACCAAACGTAAAAAAGGCATTCTTTAAAAACTCTTTTATTTGAGCCCTCAATGAAAATTTAAAATACATATATGTTTTGTAGATCTGTGTTAGTTATACACATGCTGAAAAATTCATCAAAATCGATTAACATACACACGAGTTACAAGCGGTTAAAAAGGGTGAAAATAGTAGTTTCGCACGAGTTTTGATCAGTTTCTGCTTAAAATCCACAGAATCGTACATCTTTCGATGCGTGTCGTTTTTTTCCTGCGTCAACCGATTTCGATGAAATTTTCAGCATGTGTATAACTAACATGTAGGTATAACTACAAAACATATACTTTAAATTTTCATTAAGGGCCCAAATAAGAAAGTTTTAAAAAATGCCTTTTCTATTTTTGCATGTAACCTTGTAAATTATAATTTTTGGAAAATCTTTTTTGCATATCATTTCGTAAACGAATGCTTCGAATTGATTATAAAAATTCAGGTCGTTTGGCACAATTATAAAGGCGTACTTTGTACACCCACTGTATATGTATACCGCGTGAACTTTTTAAAACAAATGATGTTGAAGAATGAGTACATATTACGACGACACCACTCACACCCACGCACCCAATAATGCTGAGAAGATTCTCACATCTTCTGAATTTAATATTTGCTGAAGATAACGAAGTTATTGAAATAAATAAATTTCTACGTGACCTCGATGCCTTGGAATTAATGGAGAAATGTATTGCATAAACATCCGCGGTCTAGTAATTAACTGTAGCAGAAAAACGGTCTAATATTTAACACTAAACCTACCGACCATCAAAAAACTGACTGATGTGTATAGTATTAGAAAAACAACAAAAGTTTATAAAAATAAAAATAAATTGATTTATATTTTGTGCGATTTTTAATATAATATATACTGGAGTCAAAAAATATATTCACTAAATTCCCACGAAAACACCTTTACGATTTCAATAACTGTCAAATAAAATATCTAAAATGGGTCGTTTGACCCCTCGTGGTAGGTTTAGTGTTAAGCTAGCAGAAAATTTGAGAACTTTAATTGCAAGTTGCAAGAGCCAGAAACGTGCATGTTCCACTAATAATTTTAATATTCTTCGCGGAACGTCTTAATCAAATAATAAATAAAGAAAGTCGTAGTACTCACGACCAGGTTGACAAGGATGACATTGACAGGTGTCCAGAGGTTCTGCGCGTCCTTGACGATGACCACAGCGACCAACAAGTTCATGGTGAACCCGAAGAAGCCGATGAAGCCGAGGGCGATCGCAGCCCCGACGTAGACAGCCGGATGCACGTACTCCTCTTGGATATTGTCCGGGACCAGGGTGCTGCGGTTTAACGACATTGTTTCCCTCGTTGTCAACAAAGAAGACACACACACACACTTCCGGTACCGCGGAACGGAAACCGCCACGTGCTACCGACACTTGTGATCACCGAGACACCGTCTCTCTTTCCTTTTCTCGTTCCTCTCCTTCTCTCTCCCGCGTTCTCCCTCCCTCTCTAACATCGACGCGAACAGCGGACCGCATGCATCAATCAAAACTAGTGGCGTTGTCACAAAGTCTGCCTACCCTTATATAAAGCCCGAACGAAACTACCCTCTCTCCTCCGACTGCACGCAGTCTAACACCCGACACGGCCGGCTACAACCAACCCCCTCGACGCGAAAAACCAGCATGCGCGAAATCGCACGCTCTCCCTCTCCCTCGCCCCTCTCTCTCGGTTTCGCATATCTGACCATCCACCACCGTCCTTCCCCGACCGGATATCCGTGTATCATTTGCCCGAGGAAGATTCGATTAGACGGCGTAAATGAGGCGATACTCCCGCAGGAGAGCCTAACTCAACCCTATTCACCCTCCAATCAATTAACTTCAGATGAGTGTTGCTCCCCGGCTCGAAATGCTCTTCGTTGTTCTCGCTTTGTAACAATTTCGCAGAACAATTCCGTTCCATTCGTTTCAACGCCGCGTTCTTAGCTTGGAAAAATATAAAGGCTGCTCTTTACTTTACCGGACTCAAAATTTGTGCCTTTCTCCTACGAATTATGATGTATTTGGTATGCGATCCAGTAGATTTGTACCCGGCGCGGATGCAGATCGAAGTCTCGAACCTCTAGGATCAATAGTTGAGGAGTTATGGTTGTTTAAAGTTGAGCAATCTGCAGTGTTTTTGACAGGTAAGGGCGTCGCCATATTGGTGTTGCCCCCCCCCCCCCACCTAATCACAACGAACTCGGTAACCAGCGTGCGACCGTCACTACAAACCAATATGGCGGCGCCCTTACCTGTCAAAAATGCTCAACTTTAAGCGACCATAGCTCCTCAACTATTGATCCTAGAGGATCGAAACTTCGATCTGCATCCGCGCCGGGTACAAATCTACTGGATACATACCGAATACATCATAATTCGTAGGAGAAAGGTACTAATTTTGAGTCCGGTAAAGTAAAGTTCACCCAATATGAAATTCCAAGTAAGAAAATATTAACTCTAATTCAACTGAAGCCTGATAGTTTATGCATATTCGATATTCCACTGCAGTTTCTTGAAATAATATTGCCCTTCCGGGACCGGCGATGGTATAGTTTTCACCCTCGGGTCGAGCGATGGTGAATATTTAGTATTTACAATATTTCGTTCCGTATTTGCTTTCACTTCAATATTATATCTTCTTCCATATATATAAAATAGAAAAGTATGTGTGTGTGTGTATGTATGATCCACGTGTTGTCCATCTGTCGGGATTGAAGTTGTCGGAGCGCGGTGTTTGTAAATAATCAGCCGGTTCGGGGCTGATCCGTACGCGTTTTTTGTCTGCTATAACAACCTTTTCAGGTACACCGCCAGCGGTCGGACGCAACCCGCCCGGAGGGGCTGTAGGTACGCCGCGAGCAGTTGGTAATGAATAAAATAATTCGCACGAGGAATCATCATTTGTTTTGGCGTTTTGCCACATTGTTCTATCCAGCTTCTTGTATCAATCGGCGAAGTTCGCTAATAAATTCCACCGCGGCTGCCATAAAAATCAATATTACATTTCCTCTTCCAGGAGAAAAAAAGCTTGTTGTTTTGCTTCGGAATTGTAAAACTCACGTTGCCGGCTTCAAACTTTTCAGCATGATTTATGGTCGCGGTATCGAGATGTTTTCTTCTACCTTTAACAATATTATCCGAAGAAAATTGGCGAACATCGTGCAATATGTAAATGATTGTTGTCTTGAATAAGTATTCGCTTTTATCAAATTCAATAGAATGTCGCGTGTCCCGCTCGATATTGTAGAACAAGGGGCTGCGAGAGATAAGGTTTGATCTTTTTATACGGTGTAAATGAATGAAAAACTGGACGGATTAAACGTGGTCCCGTTTTTTTCCTTTGTGCGATCGATCAATTCCCACGTGCTCCGGCCTTTTCCCGATCGAAAATTCCATCAACCAAAGAAAATCCTTTTAAGGACACAAAGGAAGATATTTCCCCATTATTCGTGGATTATTACGAGCCGTGATATTCGGTGTTGGTGCGCGTTTAATAAACGGGGTTCGATGGAAAGGGAACGCGAAACAAACGAGGCGCTGGTTCGGATTTTTCCTCGGGGATCAAAAACGTTATGTCAATATACGATTGTTATGAAAATGATCTTGCTGGTGTTTACATAACAGTGTTGCCAACAGAAAAATCGACGCGGTGAAAAGGAAATGGGGAACACACGCTATTTGTGGTTTCTTAAACAACAGGTTCCCGGTTTTATTCGGCTCGTTCCGTAGACAGAAAAGATTTCCACAGTACTGTGTTTTCACGTACTTAAATTAGATAACTTACAAGTACAAAATGCGTTATGTATCGGTGACTATTATCGAATTTACATGTCTTCGGTTTCGCTGTCCGAGTCTTCCGCCATCGCCTGCTTCGCTTTAGCTTCCGTTTCCGCTTTTATATCGTGCGGCACGCGCTCGTGCCTTCCGTTCGTGTGTTTACCCACCCAGCTCATTTCGAGCTCGAACTGCTTGTCTTTCAATTCGTCGTGAACAAGGTAGATAATTCTCGCTGCCTCCTTCACTAATTCCGGGCAGGTCATTTCAGAGAGCTTCAGCTTCTCTATCTCGGTCTTCGCAGATTGCTTTGCTTTTCCTACACCATTTATGAGACAATTATAGAATAAATATTGCAGTAAAACAATCAATGCATCTAAATCACACTTACCAATAGCGCAACCGTAGTATCCATAAGATACACCAGATGGATCGATCATGTACATTACTGGTTCGTCGTTCTCATAGGCACCGAGAATAACGGAGCAGCCGTAAGGCCTCACTGCCGAGTAGAGAGTGTACGCATGTATGTACATGGACACATTTTCGTTCAGACGTTTCAGGGGAATACCCACTCCGTATACGGATCTGTAATACGCAGCTTCGGATCTAGCAGTCTCTGCGATCTGTCCAGCGTCAGATATCAGTCCAGAAGCTGCCATACCCACGTGCTGATCAATATTAAATATTCTCTTGTTCGCTCCAGGCTCGAACAACTTGGAGGTGATAATTTTCTCAACCGCGAACACCACTCCGTCCTTCCCACGTAAACCTATCACCGTCCTACAAAACGATAAACTTGTTTATGGAACGATATTGCTTGTGTGTCAAATTGCCAGCATTTGCGAACACTAGGTCATTCCTCGCTTACATTATGGAGATAGTATTGAAGCAGAATGTGAATTTTTTTCACAAATGACAAAGTTTTGAGGTACATGCCTCATTGTAAGCGTTATTCGAAATGATTGGTCTAAACAAATAATTGGGAAAAGAATATGGGACTAAACTAATATTTGTGAACAGTCGTTATAATAAATATAATTCGTGATAGAAAATGAAGATGGATCAAAGTAAATTTTGACTAGTTATAGTCAAATACTTCGAAGAGATACGAAATGACAGAAACGTTGAGGTTAAGCAACAACATTGCGATAAATTATTAATGGAGATTGCGAAACAAATAATTCTACTTACCCTCCATTCTCGACAGCCTTCTGTGCATATTCCACTTGAAATACACGTCCGTCCGGCGAAAATTGAGAGGCGGACAAGTCGTACTGAAATCACAATGGAGGTTAGGTTCCGCTCGACGCAGTTTTCCAGCGAATATCTCAGAATTAGTATAACGCATATTTACCCCTGTTCCTACGGAACTCATTCTTCTGTCGATTGCGTCTGCGAATACTGTAGTATTTCAGAATAAGAAAAATTGTTTATACGCGTAAACGGCGTGAATAGGCGAAAATCAAAACTCAATCGTCAGCGCCGCTTGCTCGTCCACGGTTAGGTTAGGTGAATGTTTCAAAACTGACATCTCACGATGATGGCCAGAACCCTGTAGCGCTTTACAAGTCAAATCAAATTCAACAAAATATACAACATCCTTAAAACTCCTTTCCTGTGCAATAATTAATTAAAACATATGGAAATAGAATTTTACGCATGAGAAATAAATATACATACATTCATTTTCTTCGAATATTTGAAAATTTAAATAGCGCGCGCCGGAAACGGCGGCGGGTTGTTCGAAATATTCAAATTCAAATATATGCAAAATGATTTTCGATTCCATTAAATAAAAAAACGGCGACATATATTTTTCGATAATAATTTATTCGTCTAAAAATATTGATCTTTCGTCGGATCTTCGTCTTATTCTTAAATATTCATCACTAGACTGCGGATCTTATGCAATTATAATAAAAATGACTATGTAAAATAACTGTTAAGATATTAGAAGAAGCAATACTCTTCTCTTCTCTTTTTTATCACTATGAATTTGTTTCTTATTCTTCTGTTAAAAAGTTTCTGATGTTTTCCTTTTTACAAGTGTATTCGGGCGGACATCCGTCTGTGACACCGTGCTCGATGGCCTTCCGGAATTCCGCCATTGTCTTCTCATACTTCCCTTCCACAGGAGGAAATCTGAAAAATAATGTGCACTACTACAAACCTGTATATATGATTCCAAACTAAACTTTTCTAAAAAAAACAAATTCGAGCAAAAGCGAATGAGGAGCGACATTTTTCTTAATTAAAAAATAACTCACTGCGGCAATAGTTTGACAGTTTCAATGATCATTTCAGCCGCCCCAAGATATTCTTTCGCGACATGTGGGTCTTCGCAGGCTGCTCTATACAAGCAGGTGTCACCCATTAAATAGCCCAAAGCCAAAGCTATCTCTCCTTCGGACATAACGTTTTCTGAAAAAGAAATTAATCGATATTAGAGCACATTTGTCGTGAATACAAGCATGTAGCACACGCTGATTCAGGAATACAAGTTTCTATAGGTAATTTTTTACCAGACAGGACTCTAAAGAAAAATACATTTTTTAAATTCACAGCTTGATACGTTTCTTTAGTATTTCCAGTGATAAGAACCTTCTTCAATCTCGCGTCCCTTGTGGCCACTGTGTCCCAAGTATCCAGCACCGAAGACCACTGCTTTCAGCACCAAGAGAATCAGCAAATTTGATAGATTTAGATTCAGAACCTACCGACAGGAAATTTCAAGAATTAATTAATGTTTCACTGACACAATTTCACTTATACAGATAGCACACGACGCCTGAAAGTCGTCCATTTTACGTCTATTTTAGATCTGAAAGTCTTACGTCCTAAAAAGACGTCTTTAAAACGCCTTTAAGACCATAAACAGTGTGTTTTTTATTATATGGCCATAAAATCTAGCAGTAAGACAGTGCAATTTCAATTCCAATTTCAATTCAAATCTCAATTTCAATTCCAATTTCAATTCAAATCTCAATTTCAATTTCAATATCGATCTCAATTTCAATTCCAATTTCAATTTCAATCTCAATCTCAATTTCAATTCCAATTCCAATTCCAATTCCAATTCCAATTCCAATTCCAATTTCAATTCCAATTTCAAATCCAATTTCAATTCCAATTTCAACTACAATTCCAATTCCAATTTCAATTTCAATTTCAATTTCAATTTCAATTTTAATTCCAAATTCAATCTCAATTTCAATTCCAATTCCAATTCCAATTTCAATTTTTATTGTGATTTTAATTGCAATTGTTATCTTTATTACACTTTTTATGTCAATTCCATATGTGTTCTTCTAATGAAGCTATTTATTGGTCTAACTTTAAACTCGTTTTTGTCGAAATCTATTTTTACTCTTCCCTTCTTTTAATTTCATTAACGGACCTTTACGACGTAGGGTTATCTTGAAGACCTCCCGAATGTCCTACAAACGTCTTCTAGACGTCAAATAGGCGTCTGTTAGACGTACCGTTGTCTAACACAAGACGTCTTTGTGCTATCTGTGTAGAAGCTAGAAGTGCAACACTTACTTGACTGGTACTGGAAGATCTCTGCACGAGCTCCTTCGCGATTTCCATCAACATAGAACCACCATGTTTCTTGTTGTAGGTCTTCTTGAAAATGTCATACTTGCTGTCCGTATTCCGTCCAAGGACCCCGTAGGTCGCCAGCGCCATAACAATCAGAATCTTCGCGTTTAACGTCATTCTTTCCCACCGAATTGGATTTCCTCAATTCTTCGCGTGCCAAGAAGACTATCGATCGCTATAGATCCTTTGTCGAAAGGAAGGAAAATGACGCCGTGGCTCGCGTGTTCGGTCATTTTTATAAGCCGGTTTGTTCTCTCAGCAAACCGTGAAGCCTGCTCGTTTGTCATTCGTGTGCATCAAACCGAGGGTCGGACAGTCCGTTGGTTTTCTCCTATTGTGACGGTGATATCCACGCACAATCATTAATAACGTTTATTAGAGAGGCCCCAGCACTTTCTTTCTTTCTTTATTTTTTTTTTTCGCGGTGACGGAAATAAGCGGTGAAAGTCCCCTGTCCGTGAACTTTTACTTCCAGAGACAATGTCAACCTTCTGTTTCGTTTACTTGCACGAGTCTAGTGTTCCGCCATTGTTGCTTAAATAATCGCGTTCATTGTCGACACAAACGGGTTAAAACGAATTTTAGAAAATTGTTAATCTTGCATCGCAGATAGCACCCGACGTCTGTTTTACGTCGTTTTTAGGTCTGAACGTCTTACGTCCCATAACGTCTATTTGGAGACGTCATTTTACGTCTGAAGTAAGACGTCTTCTCGGAGATGTCGTCAAAAAAGATGTCTAAGAGACGTCTAAAGTATGTCTAAGAGACGTCTAAAGTATGTCTAAAAGACGTCTGAAGACGTCTTGCGGTAGGCGTCTTACAGATGTCTTTGAGATGTCTCAGTGCTATCTGGGATGGAGGTGTCCATAAAAATTTCCATGAATTATTTTATGAAACCAAGAATAAGAGATATAATATTCTTGAGATTAATAATCTTGAAAATAATGTTAGAACCAACACATGGTGGTCTTTATGAAAAGTTTGATTTCCATGAATTATTTTATACGTTCAGCCCGCACGAAACAACTTACCGCACGAAAAGACTCCAGGACGTGTCCTATGAGTCACAAAATATACACAAATAAAATTGTTATACATTGATTTTACAGAATCAAATCATATAAATTTTTTTGCTCAAGGTACCCCATTTCATCTAGAATCTTACTACACTGAGGCTAATCGCCGCGCATGCGCGTGAAATGTTGTGCATTTCTGGCATCGCGTAATGGAGTAGGGAGCGGTGGCGCGCGGAGTGGGGATCGCTGAACGTGATGACGTAATAGCAAGCGTCGCGTGACGATTAATATTAAAATTCTTTTTTCTCCTAGACGCACAGTTTTCTTTAAAAATTTGTTTTTTAATATTGTATTATCATCCAGTTCTGAGCTATGTTTAAAGTTTCTAGTCTCTAGCTCGTCGGGAAGTGGTTTAAAATTCGATTACAAGATTTTACGCACACGACAACATTGACACGGCAAGCTAATATAAGCGTGGTAAAAAAAGAAAGGTGGGGCATGGCACAAAAACGTTGGGAAACACTGACGTAGACACTGCGTCAACGTACATTCTGAGGTCCTGAACAGGGTTGCCATATGCGAGTCTCGCCAGGCCCCTTACCTTTCCGTCCCTCGCCAAGATGCTGCCGCCGCTATCCCCACTCTTACTACTACCGCTGGCGCGACCGAGTCGGTAGCATGCTGCGTCCTGAATGCCCGAATGAGCACGCGCCCGCGAGAATTGTCTGCGCAAGATCGCATAATTGATCGTGTGCCGACTGTGAAACTCGAGAACCGCGGGGAACTTCGATACATAGTTTCCAGATAATGCCGTCGCAACTATTGCAGAAAATAGTTGCAATTGAAGGCTCGTTGAAGGGGATGGTCCGATGAAATATTCATCGACGGGAGGAGCTCGCGTGTCCTCGACTTCCCCATAAGCAATCGACTACAGATAAGCTAATGCCTGCTCGAGTATGCACCCGAGGGTTTTCGATATTCAAGAGGAGAATTGTGGTCAGGGAAAATAATATCTTTGAGCGTTCCATGCATAGTGTAGATCATGCGTGCGCCCACGGCTTGTTAATATTTCATACTTTTATTACTTCGCAAACTTTCGATCTTGTTACCTCGATCCTTGTTCAACGCATCAACTATTTAACGTCCGGCTTTCGAACGGTCTGCTCGCGTTCGTTTAGTAGAAGTAACGACGGACTTGAATAATTGATTTTCCATTTATTGTTGAATACAATTCTACCTGAAATTTCCTTCCGACTCTAGAAGACGTAATGGTAACATGATTTCTCCTATTCGTTTTGCATCGTGTATAGAACGGAAATGTAGCCCATCGATCTTTTCAAAATCTGAAAGACATTAAAAATTTTTGTGAATATGAAAAATATATTATGTACCCGGGTATTTCACCTAACTTGACCACCTTAAATATCTTTGTTGTTCTTAAAGATACGTCAAATGGCTGAAGGACAAAGTTGAATGGTAAAATGGGGCTCATGCGATACCAAAAAAATGTTTGTTTTTATGTAATTCTTTTTAGAGATATGAAGGTCACCTTCATTTTTATAAAATGCGATGTCCTATTTTTTATACCATAGACCGATAGAGTATAAAATTCTGAGTATAAAAGTGTTGACCTTCGTATATGTCCTAAACCTAAAAGTTAACGAGATATTATCGAAACAATTTTCTTTTTTCTTTGGATAATAAATAGTAAACTAATTGTTCTAACTTCTCAAAAAAAAAATCCAAGTCGTATGGTCCAATATTTAAAAAGTTATCGTCCTTTTAAAAGTGTCCGAAAAAAATTCGTTTACAAAAATTGTTCGGCATGAAGGGTGCAATCATATAGTCTAATTTTTTTTAGGACTACAATGGCGGGAAGGGGGGATATTAAAGTCAAATTAAGTTTTTTAAATGGAATGTCCTATTTTTTATACCATAGATCGATAGAGTATCAAATTCTGATAATAAAAGTGTTGACCTTCATATGTCCTAAACCTAATAGTTAACGAGATATTATCCATAGAAAAAAAAAGAAAATCGTTTCGATAATATCTCGTTAACTATTAGATTTAGCATATATGTAGATCAACACTTTTATACTCAGAATTTGATACTCCATCGATCTATGGTTTAAAAAAGGACATTCTATTTAAAAAAACTCAAGGTGACCTTGAAATGTCCTCTATGCCTCCACCCACGCAGACAATGTTTGTGTCACAATATTGCTCCCCCTGTACCGTGCCAATATTGTTCATAACATTTTTCTATATTATTACAAATGGCGGATATATTCAAGGTGGACATAGTTATCGCCTCACCCTGTATGCAACACTTACACGGCATAGAGGGGGGCATATCGTGACATAAACATTTTCTGCGTGGGTGGAGGCATAGTGGAGATTTCAAGGTTACTTTGAGTTTTTTAAATGGTATCACCTACTTATGAAAAGGGAAGGTATCGCAAACAAATTCCTCCACTTACTTCGGAATAGAGTTGCAACGTGAAAGAACAGAACCTGCCCGCGGTGATTCGCAACGGTAAAATATCACGACACATGATAATTATCAATAACTTAGCGTTCCTGGACGACAGGTTGTACCAGGCACAGTTGTACGCTGCGTTGGCGATCTCTCTGCTCTACAAAACGTAACAACTCTTTGTTTAAACGATCAAATTAATTGTCCCGATCAATCGCCAGCGTTCAGAAATTCGTATAAATGGATACTGTACCTCCATTGTCAGCTTGTCTCCCACGTAGCAATACAAATACAACTGCGCCATGATATACAGTACGTAGAGCACCAGAAACAATATTTGAGTGTACATAAGAATCTTCTCATTGCCGCCGAGAGTCTGCGATCGAAGCATGGGTTATTCTCCGTTGTTTCATTAATGGATAGCATTGTTCCTACCATGATCGCTTGGAAACACTGAAAGCAAAGTTGCAGCGTACAGCCCAGCATCTGCAGCAGGAGCATCATGTTGAAACAGTCCTCTATCGTTGATGCGAACCTACAATCCAGCTCGACATGGTCACAAAAATCAAATATTTAAATTATCGAAAGTGCATGGAACTTAAAATTGAATAATTTAGAAATTGTGACTCCGATTATGGTCAGTTTACTCCGATTTTGCACTTGATATTTACTCTTAGAGCAAGACTAGGTCTGCTCGTAGCGCGACCGACCTGCCCTCTACGACGACGCCAAGGCAGGCCAACGTTTCGACTCAATTTGGCCGGGAATTTTGGAGCCAAACTTTGTAGTCAAACACTGAACCATCTGCAGGGCCGGATTAAGCCCCGTAGCAGGAGTAGCAAATGCTACGGGCTCCGCGCTTTTGGGGGCCCCGCGCTTTTGGGGGCCCCGCGCTTTTGGTGGCCCCGCGCCATACAAACAAGGGCCGATACATGAGCGCCTGTCTATGCCAGGGGGCACAGATAGTTTTCCTAAAAAATAGCTCATTCATTGTGGTTGCCGCAAAGGTGCGCTACATTTACACACGAGCGGCCCTGATGCAAAGCCTTGGGCCCTGCCATAACATTTGCTACGGGCCCCGCGCTTGCTTAATCCGGCACTGACCATCTGTATCGTCAGGCTCGGTATTTGGCTACAGGTTTTGGTCTGCCGATTCGGAGCAAATCGAATAGAAATGACCGCCCTTTGCTCGCAAAGTATGACTGCAGACATTCGGTGTTAAACCTAACCTAACACTCCCCGATTTAAGGAATGACCATTGAAGATGGTCAAATTTTAGGGGATCAGTAGCTCATTCAATGGGGTCATTCTAATTTCCTTGTTAAGCAAAGTTATGTATCGAAAGACCACCGATGTCCCGAAATAATCTTGTCCAGTTCTGTTCCCTGGGTAAAAGAAGGAGCAAACGCAAGCGAAAAGGAGGTCCCCCAGACACTGACGTGTTGATATACTGATGCCTCTGGACGATCCTCTTCAAGACGACCCCCAGCTTCTCGTCCCCGTTCTCCCGGAGGTTCATTATCTCCTGCCTGAGGATGGTCAGCTGCCCACAAATGTGTAGAACCAGCATGGCGATGAAGGTGTCCACCGCCGTGTAGCTAATCGCAGCATATACGCCGGCTGCCAATTGTCCGCAAACCGTCAGCTGGAGGTTCGGGCTGGTGTCGACGTCGTACGGGAACTTAGCCTGGAAGAAGAGCTTGTGGTCCGTGTACTTCGCAGTGCAGTAGTATCTGAGGATATACGCCAAGACCACGATGGTCACCGTGACGGTGCTCGACAAGATCGTCTTCCTGGTGATCCTCGCGACCTCCATCATCGCTACGCGTTCACTGGGCTTCGTTGTGTTGCTCCAGTCCCTGGCCATGCACTTCAGCAGAGACTTCAATGCTTGCAAACGAGAAGATCATTCGGTGGATCGACTGCTGAGCATCGGCGCCGCCTCTACTTACGTTTCCCGTTGACCCAGAACGCGATCGTCTTCAGCATCGAGATTGTGACCGAGATGTTCGCCATCGACAGGTTCTCCACCAGCATTTCCATGTCGCCGTAGACGTCCGGGATGTTGGCGGTCTGCGGTACGCACACGAAGAGGAACATAGTCAGGACCGGGGTCAGGATCAGGTAGCTCGATAGTTGATGCCATTGCCTCTCCCTCGGCCAAATCCCCATGAATCTCATTGTGTAGTAGTTCCATCCGTACACGTACATCAAGTCTACGCCGGTGTTAGAAAATGCAGAAACAACCGGGAAACCTTATAGGGTAACTGCACCAGTGAATAAACGGGCACCAGTAAATGAACGCTATTGTATATGTCAACAAGTTTGAAGCCTAAGAGCAAAATGTAGTGTTCATTAACTGGTATTTTTTATATTTTTTTATTTAACGTTTAATAAAGAAAAATAATAATAATTTTATTTTATTTGTGTTCATTTATTTTTGACAAATGAAGTACAGGGAGCCATTTGGCATATATGAGATTCCTCTAATTTACATATTTTTAAAAAAATTAAATATCTTCCTGAACAATTTCTTAAATGTTCATTCACTGGTGCAGTTACCCTACTTGTTATTCGAATTACAAACCCTTCTCTACAGACATCGCAACTATCGCGAGACAGTTTCCGGACGAACGATAGTTATTCTCTTATTGAAAACTTGCCACCGCCTCCCTTTTCCGCGCATGCTCCCACCAGAGGATTCTATGCGACGCGGAGGACGATTATGGATCAGTATCAATCGAAGTTCTGTAGTCCCATCGGACGAACTCGCGGAGGTAGAACAGGTTGTTATAAATATGTAAGAGTAGAGCACCCGTAACGTTCCGAACAAGTGGCTCGAGGAAGAATTGTAAATAGTGATATGAATTCGACTGGTTCTACAATCATTCTACCAGGCAATTGTTGTAGTAATTTAAGAATTGTGGCGGTTATTCGTTCTGTGTATAATTAGATTTTGAAATGAAAAATATGAAAGAGAGACACCACTGAATATTCGATACGTGTGAATATTTTCGTTGAGTACCATACCGAATACAATTGTTGTAGTAATTTAAGAATTGTGGCATTTATTCGTTCCGTGTATAATTAGATTTTGAAATGAAAAATATGAAAGACACCATTGAATATTCAATAAGTGTGAATATTTTCGTTGAGTACCATACCGAATACTATTTTATTTGTCAACTGGATATAAAACATGTAGACAAATGCTTCTACTGTTATGGCGATTATTCGTTCTGTGTATAATTAGATTTTGAAATGAAAAATATGAAAGACACCATTGAATATTCAATAAGTGTGAATATTTTCGTTGAGTACCATACCGAATACTATTTTATTTGTCAACTGGATATAAAACATGTAGACAAATGCTTCTACTGTTATGGCGATTATTCGTTCTGTGTATAATTAGATTTTGAAATGAAAAATATGAAAGACACCACTGAATATTCAATAAGTGTGAATATTTTCGTTGAGTACCATACCGAATACAATTGTTTTAGTAATTTAAGAATTGTGGCATTTATTCGTTCCGTGTATAATTAGATTTTGAAATGAAAAATATGAAAGACACCATTGAATATTCAATAAGTGTGAATATTTTCGTTGAGTACCATACCGAATACTATTTTATTTGTCAACTGGATATAAAACTGGAATATTGTAGTAATTTAAGAATTGTGGCGATTATTCGTTCTGTGTATAATTAGATTATGAAATGAAAAATATGAAAGACACCATTGAATATTCAATAAGTGTGAATATTTTCGTTGAGTACCATACCGAATACAATTTTATTTGTCAACTGGACATAAAACATGTAGACAAATACTTCTACTATTGTTACTTGATTGTTTGTCATTTTAGTACTATGGTTCACCTACGAATTAGTTTTTCATTGCCAGTAACACAGACAGATATCCGGCGGAGGTTCTCACTACCTAAAAGAAATTTTGTTACTAGAGAAGTGATTATCGATGAGGAAACAAATTGTTTATTGATATTCAGTGATGGTTTCTTAACTTACAGCGTTGAAGAGCTCCAGAGAGAAGGGACTGAATTTCCCAGCGGTGATTCGAAACGATATTCTCGATCGACATATCAGCATGATCAACGATACTGATTGTTTCGGTGGCAGATTGTACCAGATGCAGTTGTATGCAGACTGAGCAAGTCCAGTACTCTAAAAATTGAATTATGGATTTATAATAACAATATAAACATTTATTAGAAAAATTCATCCACTTACCTCGCCGACAAGCGCTTCACCCACATAGCAATAGATAAACAAATGCAGCATCGTGTATATCACGTGTATGATAAAAAACATCATTCCTACAATGGGCACGTCTTCCTCTTCTTGGTCGACAGACTACAAGAAAATCATGCAACAAACATTCTTCGGTGAAACGATTATTAACGTAATTGGTCGTGAACGTACGCTCATCATACGGTATCCAGTGAGACAGAGCATCGCGGTGCAGATCAAAGTTTGCACGAGCAATGTCAGATTAAAACAATCTTCCACAATCACGGCGAACCTTGAATGAAAAACACATTGGAATTGTAACTTTTAAAGGAACATTCAAAAGAAGGAGGCCGCATCGAGTATTTCACGTAAAATCATTTCCTGTGTATTAATTCGATTCCTAGGATAAACTTTACTTTACAGGATCACAAATTTTGGACTTTTTGAAATATAGTCCTGTAGATCTTGATGAGAAAATACCGAAAATCCAAGTGTTAACGTTAGGAATCCACAGGATCGCTTGGCGGCTCTTATACCTACCAAGAACGCTTAAAACATTTCAGCATCAAACACGCATAACTATTGAACTAGTGAATTCCTAACGTTAAAACTTGTACTTCCGGCATTTTCTCATCAAAATCTACGGTATTATATACTAAAAAGTCCATGATTTTCGGTCCCCTTAGGTGAAGTTTAACCGATCCCAGCATAAATGAAGAGTACCTCGACAGTTGATTGTGCCTGATGACGATGTAGCCGAGTCTCTCGTTAAACTTCACGCCTTGGCCATTCGTTTCAGCAATGTGCTCGATAGCCGCTCTAAGAACAGACAATTGCCCGCACAAGTGCAACACGAGAACAGCCAGGAACGTGTCGAAGCAAGAATAACAGATCGCCGTGAGCACGGTGCCAATGAGCTGTCCTAGCCAGGTGATCTCGAAGTTGGGACTCTTTTTGGTGTCGTACGGGAAGGTAGCTGGGTGTAAAAGGCCTCCTAAATCAACCTCGGAAGCACTTTGCGCGTTGCTCCAGATTTGCAGCGATAGGAACGCGAAAAGCATTAAATACGTGAGGGTGGAGCAGACGATGGAGATCATTCGGCTCAGCTTGGCATTCTTCAACATCGTCTGATGGTCTGGGCCCGACAGTGGCTGGGACCAGTCGGTCAGAATCTCGCTGACCAAGAACGTCAGGGCTGGAAAGATAACTGCTTGACCAAATGGTCAATTACCTTAAAGGGAATGGTGATTGCACAAATCTCTTTTTGCACTTCTGGTAAAATTGATTGGAAGCAACTCACTTCTTTAATTTAATACTTATAACTAGACTGCGGATGTTTATGCAAAATAAAAAATGTTCGCATTGATTGCAGGACACAGGAGCCAAATAAAAGTTGTATTCGTCTTTTAATTTTCCTATTAAGCTGAAACTAATACCTTGATGTGCTTAAATATTTTTAACATGTCCATTGTTTTAAATTGTACGTGTCCATTTTTGTCATAAATGCATAAAATCCGTAGTCTACTTATAACTTAATTTAATGACACTGTATCTATTATACTATTCTAATAATTTCAATAACTCGGTAATAATACAAGAAATTATGTACTTCCTTGAAGGGGATGATTCCTGAGGTTATTTGAATTAACTTTTTCCTTTGCAATAAATTTCTACGCGGCTGTGTTGAGCAGTTATTAACGAAAAACGCGGTCCAATCAGATCGCGTGCCTAGAGGCCGCTCGGCCAACAGCAACGCACCGCTCAGCTGGCCCTAACACTGGGGCGGAGTCCGTTCACTGTAGCCACGCCCAGATTAGTCCACGTTTTTCTTGAATAACTCCTGAACGAAGCCTCGCAGAACATTTTCGCAAAGGAAAAATTGTCTTCAAATAACCTTAAGAATCATCCCTTTTTGCGTTTCATGAATTTTTGCCATAACATCTGTAGTCTACAGATAACTTTGCCAGTTGAAATGAAAATTATCTACGTTGGTTACCCTTCCTGTGGTAGCGTAGGACGATCTGTTTGGCCAAAGCGAAAGCGATCGGCACGTTGATCGACAGATTCTCGATCACCTCGTCCAAGCTGGTCGACATCAAAACCAGATTCACAGTTTGCGGTGCGCAAATGAACGTGAACGTGACGACGCTCGTGAACCAGAACACAAAGGCCGATACTCGACGGGACAGAGTCGAAATCTCCCTTGGTTCTGGCCAGACGCCGAGCAGAGTCAAGTTGAATTGATTCCATCCTACCGCGAACTCCATTTTCCTTTTCACATCTAAATCGACGTCGATTAATGGACACTAATACTCTGTTCATCCCGACCTTCGCATGTTCTGGTAGTTAGCGAAATATTATTGTAATTATTTTCCATATGTGCTCACTAGACTGTGGATGTTTTCAGCGATTTTCAATTTTTATATGTATAGACGAATTCGAACAAAATCTTATTTACAGAGATGGTCTCCTTTGCAGGTGTGAAATAAATCAAAATCGTATTAGACTGTGTGTGAGTTAAAAAATTACAGAAAATTACAAAAAATAGAGACAATAAAAAAATGTTCGGAGCCCATGAGTGCATAAAGATCCGCAGTCTAGTACTCCCCATAATCTAGTTGAGTGTTAACCATAAGGGTTAGGACATATGAAGGCCAATTTATCATTAGAATTTGAACTCAACTATGTCATGAAAATATTTAAGCTGGACAAAGCTATTGCCCCAGCTGTATAATGAATTTTACCGCTTACTCGAGGCTAGAAATGACTCCTAGATTTCATCGATGAAAAGAATGTAAACTCTCGTGAGTAATAAAATTACAAACGACGACGCTGTATCGTCCCAAGATAGCACATGGGCTATGCTTTATTTTCAATGTCCATCTCACAGACTAGATTACAACTCGACGACAGAATGTTTGTCGAAGTTTCCCTTATATAGTCAAGACTCTCGATTTCGACGGTCGGTCCGCAGTTTGTTCGAATAGTTCGCTGTCCGAGGATACTTCGTCAACTGAACTGGCAAATTGCGCGCGGTCCGTTGCCGAGCATACCGTTCATTACGCATTCGTATACCAGTCACGAAAACGCTTTCCGATAGGAAGTTCTAATTGCCACAATCTGGAAGTTCGCTCGGAAATGCACCCTGTCATTTCAACTCTTTCTTGTCGTTACTGTCTGAGCGTGGACGAAAAGCAGATGGACCGCTTAGATATCGGCTAATAACTATACGGGACAGAAAAAAAGGGTGCACAATTTTTTGTCACGGGGAAGTTCCTCTTTTCTCTTCGTGGGGCTAGAGGAACTTCGATGTACCTAACATTGTAGATGCGTGCAGGGGCAATTGGTAAAGTTTCGTGAACGATACTGTACTAGTCCAAACTATGGACTCTAGGTCGTTGTTGCGCCGGGAGATGGTCAGTTGTCGACGGTCGAGACTGTGACGAGAACCGACAGGTAGCCCATCGCTGTTCTCAGGATCTGTAGTTGAAAAGATCCTCCGCATCTTTGCTCTTGAAACAGTACAGTGGACGTGGGGAACTTACGGTGCTAAACATTTCCATGGAGAACGTGCCGAATTTGCCTGCTGTCAGACAGAGCGGTCGGGTGGAGCTCAGCATGACGAATAGGAGACACTTGGCTTCTGGCGGTGCTGCGTTGTACCATCTCGCTTCGTAGGCGGCGATGGCCATGTCGGTGCTCTGCAACATAGGGTTCTCACTCGGAATCTGCTCGACGTTAACTTCAGAAGACGAGTGAGTACGATTACACTTCACTCGTTGAAGATGGGTTTATCATGAAACAGAGCCTGTATTAAATTTGAGAACGCTGTATCAGCGTTGCCAAATCTACCATGTTCCGTTATCGAGTATGAGCCCGTCTATAAAAATGAGATTGAACTCACTTGGACACGAAGCTGCTCGCCCACGTAGCAATAAACAAACATGTGCACTATAACAAACGATATGAACAGTGCCGGATTAAGCAAGCGCGGGGCCCGTAGCAAATGTTATGGCAGGGCCCAAGGCTTTGCATCAGGGCCGCTCGTGTGTAAATGTAGCGCACCTTTGTGGCAACCACAATGAATGAGCCTTTTTTTAGGAAAACTCTCTGTGCCCCCTGGCATAGACAGGCGCTCATGTATCGGCCCTTGTTTGTAGGGCGCGGGGCCCGTAGCATTTGCTACTCCTGCTACCGGGCTTAATCCGGCCCTGGATATGAACAGCACGAAAATGTGAAACTGGCAGTTTAGTATGCTCTCGTTGTTTTTTAGTATCACCTGCAACCTGGGAACAAATAATCACAGTTAGGATCGCTGGATTTGTTTCTCGCTTTGGTGACTTACATTGAAGAAGAGAAATCCTTGGAAACATATCTCGACGGTGCTGAGCAGCATCTGAAGGAATAGCAGCATGCTGAAGCACTCGTCGATCCTGGCAGCAGCCCTTTGGTAAAACATTCGTCGCCGTTATTAACAATGTCTTAATTGTTGCGGTAAGGATCGATTGCCTGCTCGAGGCTGTAGACATTGTATCTTCTTAATCTTTGTCCAGAAAAAATTAGAACTCTGTACAGCATTTAACGAAAGATAAACTATGACATTACGGGAATATTATAATTCCTGAATCTGAACATTACATTTTTAGCAATGTCCTAAATGCAGAGATGTTTTGTTACAGTGTCGCCAGAACAAGAATTGTGTCCCCACTCTACCGTCCCCTTCTACGACGGTATCCCACACGCTTCCGCCACGCCCCAGTCACGGCCCAGTCATACGACGCCTTTCCTTCATGGCTCGGTCACATGAAGCGTCTTGGCTGACGTCTCTGGGCCCGGCAGAGAGAGGGTAACTGTTTCCCCTCAATTCGTGCCCCTCCCCTCATCTGGCAACACTGTTTCGTTTGGTCTATGTACCCAGTAAGCAAACGTGCTCGATTTTGGGCATCTCTGTCCGGCGGCATATGCGCGCGTAGATACCAGGCTATATGCACCGGTCGCCAGGCCCCTTAAGGTGCGTTTATACTGAGGTTCGCCGCGGACTTTTGCCAAAAATTTCGAGCGGGTCGACGGTATTCTATCGCCTTAGAGGGAAGCGATTGTTTACCTAAACGAACCGTGAAGCCGTGGAGCCCATAGAGACCTTCTTTTTGTGCCACGCACAGCGGGGCACAGCGAGCCCGTCAACCCGCTCGAAATTTATGGCAAAATTCCGGGGACCAAAGTCCGCGGCGGACCTCAGTATAAACGCACCTTTACGTTTCCGTCCCTCGCCTAGATGCTCCGTAAAGCCTGCCTTCGCCTCTCCCACTCTTACCACTACCGATGCCGCGTACAGTGTTCCGATTGAAGCCACAATTTTTCGCGCATGCGCGGCCAAAACAGTAGCGTATCTACAATGACGCAGCAGAGCGGCCAGAGCCCTGACGCCTTCAGGCAGTTATATTAGCGGGAATGTACCGGTGCCATTGGCGGTGTCTTTCCCTATCCCATCCTCAAAATAAAGAATAAGTTTCAATTATGTTAAATTTCAATATTTCATATGTACACATTAATAAATTTTTAAAAGTCTACGGGGTGCTCAAGCTACCCGATTTCATCGAAAAGCTTACGTTATTGAGGCTGAAGTTGCCGCGCATGCGCGAAATATTGTGGCTTCAATTGGAACACTGGCTGCGTACCGCGTGAAGCATGCTACCGAGTCGGTCGCGGCAGCGGTAGTGGTAAGAGTGGGAGAAGTGAAGGCAGGCTTTACGGAGCATCTTGGCGAGGGACGGAAACGTAAGGGGCCTGGCGGCCGGTGTATATGGCAAGCCTGGTAGATACCCGTCCAAAATCGAGCATCCTATGCTTCGAACAGCTTCGAGCGACGTTCGGGCAATATAATGCCCGCTATCTGCTCGCCAGGATGGGCTCGATTTCTCCTCAAGGCAGGCCTGGCTGACTGGTTACGATTTTAAAAAAATCTATTGAACATATAAATACAAACCTTTAAAATTCTTCAAAGTGGGACCCTTGGGCGTCGACACATTTTTTCCAACGCGATTTCCATGCGTCGTATGCTCCCTGGAAGGCGTTATCTAGAACCTCTCATAGTATGTACCCCGATTCACGATTCGCACTACAGTAAGGATCAGGTAGCTCGATGGTTGATGTCATTGCCACTCCCTCGGCCAAATCCCCATGAATCTCATCGCGTAGTACAGTAATCGCTCCTTCGTTGTCCAAAATCAAGGGCACGATCGTTGTCCAGTGCCTACCCATTCCACTGCCTGTCAACGCCGAGTCGCTCCGTAGGCGGCGTCGATTGATGTCGGCTCGGGTATATCGGTGTGAACACCACAACATTGACTCGAGTAAACCGAATTTTCAAACTTCTTAATTTTCATTATTTCTTTATGGGACTTTCACTAACTTATTTCTAGCATTTCTCTGATTAAAATGACACCAAACACGATATAGTTTCAACTGTATTTAGTGGTTTAATCGACGGTCAAAGTTTCGAAGGCAACGAACAACAGCAACAATGTGGACCTTTAAACTGTGCCGGCGACGGCGACACGCTTCGGTCACCCGATCCGTATCTCATTCTGTCCTTCTCTATGTTCGGCTTCCTATTGAAGTCGCTCGGCGCGATATCTAGACGCAGTCATAAATCAAAAATAGTGTCCGGGCACGCTCGTTGTCCGCTCAGCCCCCCGGCCTTTGGACAACGAAGGAGCTTTTACTGTACATATGTAGTTTCATCCGTACACGTACCTCAAGTCTACGCCGGTGTTAGAAAATGCAGAAACAACCGGGAAACTTTATACTTGTTATTCGAATTACAACCCCTTCTCTACAGACATCGAAACTATCGCGAGACAGTTTCCTGACAAACGATAGTTATTCTTTTATTGAAAACTTGACACCGCCCCCCGTTTCCGCAAATGCTCTCGCCAGAGGATTCTACGCGACGCCGGAGCAGTGTTCCGATATGGGGCATCTTTTCTCGTGCGATGGATGGCCGCTGGTGGCGCTTTCAGCCACAGTAAAGTAAGATTCTCGATAAATTGGGGTACCTTGATCACCCCGCAGAATTTTATAAAATTGGTATGATTTGAGTCTGAAAAATGAATGTATAACATGTGTATTTCTGTATATTTTGTAACTCGTAGGATATGTCCTGGAGCCTTTTTGTCCGGAACAGATTGTTTGAGTACATTTCTGCCAATATAACTGCCTCAGGGCTCTGCTAACTCATCATCCTAATCAATCCTAATATAGATACGTTTTGGCCGCGCATACGCGAGAAAAGATGCCCCATATCGGAACACTGCGCCGGAGGTCGATTATGGATCAGTATCAATCGAAGTTCTGTAGTCCCATCGGACGAAGTCGAGGAGGTAGAACAGGTTGTTATAAATATTTATGTAAGAGTAGAGCACAGTATAACTTTCTCCTCTTGAATATTCAATAAGTGTGAATATTTTCGTTGAGTATTTTATTTGTCAAATGGATTTAACACGTGTAGATAAATACTTATACTATTGTTACTAGAATGTTCGTTATTTTATTACTGTGATTCACCAACGAATTACTTTTTCATTGCCAGTAACACAGACAGATATCCGGCGGAAGTTCTCACTACCTAAAAGAAATTTTGTTATTAGAGAAGTGATTATCGATGAGGAAACAAATTGTTTATTGATGTTAGTGATGGTTTCTTAACTTACAGCGTTGAAACGCTCGAGAGAGAAGGGACTGAATTTCCCAGCGGTGATTCGAAACGATATTCTCGATCGACATATCAGCATGATCAACGATACTGATTGTTTCGGTGGCAGATTGTACCAGATGCAGTCGTACGCAGACTGAGCAAGTCCAGTACTCTAAAAATGGAATTATTGATTTATTCAAACAATATAAACATTTGTATTAGAAATATTCATCCACTTACCACGCCGACAAGCGCTTCTCCCACATAGCAATCAATAAACAAATGCAGCATCGTGAATAACGCTTGTGCGATAAAAAACACCATTCCTACAATAGGCACGTCTTCCCCTTCTTGGTATACAGACTACAAGAAAATGATGCAACAAACATTCTTCGGTGAAACGATTATTAACGTAATTTGTCGTGAACGTACGCTCATCATACGGTATCCAGTGAAACACAGCATTGCGGTGCAGATCATAATTTGCACGAGCAATGTCAGATTAAAACAATCTTCCACAATTACGGCGAACCTTGAATGAAAAACACATCGGAATTGTAACTTTTAAAGGAACATTCAAAAGGCAGTGGCCGCATAGAATATTTCACGTAAAAGCATTTCCTGTACATTAATTCGATTCCTGGGCTAAACTTTACTTTAGAGGACCACAAATTTTGGACTTTTTAAAATACAGTCCTGCAGATTTTGATGAGAAAATACCGAAAATCCAAATATTAGGGTTAGAAATCCACAGGATCAGAAGCGCAACGATGAGAACAAACGAACATGGTGGCGGTCATGCCTATCAAGAAAGCTTAAAATATTCCAGCTTCAAACACGCATAGCTTTTGAACTAGTGAATTCCTAACGTTGAAACTTGGATTTCCGGCATTTTCTCATGAAAATCTGTGAGATTATACAGGGTGTACATATTCCTTTGCAAAAATGACCGCAGCAGATTTGTTTAGGAGTTATTAACGAAAAACACAGACCAATCTCACCAATCAGAGCGCGACCTAGAAACGAATTGGGACAGTCGGCCCGGCGACGAGTACTATACATTTAGAATATCATTGTTCGTATCCCTGTAGCACTCAGTAATTAAAAAATAAGGCGCGCCAACTGTCTACAAATTGGCCGACTGTGCCAACTCGCGTCTAGGTCGCGCTTTGATTGGTTCGTGCTTTTCGTTAATAACTCCTAAACAAAGCCGCGGCGGCAATTTTTGCAAAGGAAAATGTCGCTTCAATTGACCTAAGGAACCTCCCATTTCCGGGAGTTGAAGGAGTTTTGGAACATCCTGTACACGAAAAAGTCCATCATTTTTAGTCCCCTTAGGTGAAGTTTAACTGATTTCAACATAAACGAAGAGTACCTCCAGAGTTGATTGTGCCTGAAGACGATGAAGCCGAGTCTCTCGTTAAACTCCACGCCTTGGCTACTCGTTTCAGCAATGTGCTCAATAGCAGCTCTAAGAACAGACAATTGCCCGCACAAGTGCAACACGAGAACAGCCAGGAACGTGTCGAAGCACGAAAAAGAGATCGCCATCGCCACGGTGCCGATGAGCTGTGCTAGCCAGGTGATCTCGAAGTTGGGACTCTTTTTGGTGTCGTACGGGAAGGTGGCTGGGTGTAAAAGGCCTCCTAAATCAACCTCGGAAGCACTTTGCGCGTTGTTCCAGATTTGCAGCGATAGGAACGCGAAAAGCGTTAAATACATTATGATGGAGCAGACGATGCAGATCATTCGGCTCAGCTTGGCATACTTCAACATCGTCTGACGGTCCGGGTCCGAAAGAGGCTGCGACCAGTCGGTCAGAATCTCGCTGACCAAGAACGTCAGGGCTGGAAAGATAACTGCTTGACCAAATGGTCAATTACCTTAAAGGCAATGGTGATTGCACAAATCTCTTTTTGCACTTCTTGGGAAATTAATTGGAAGCAAGTCACTCCTATAACATATATTTAACTGAATTTAATGACACTGAATTTACTATTGTAATAATTTCATTAAGTCGGGAGTAATACAAGAAATGATGTACTTCCTAGAAAGGGGTGATTCCTGAGCTCATTTGAAGTAACTTTTTCCTTTGCAGTAATTTTGTACGCGGCTGTGTTGAGCAGTTATTAACGAAAAACGCGGTCCAATCAGATCGCGTGCATACAGGCCGCTCGGCCAACAGCAACGCACCGTTTAGCGGGCCCTGTCGCTGGGGCGGAGTCCGTCCACTGTAGTCACGCCCAGATTGGTCCTCGATTTTCTTGAATAACTCCTGAACGAAGCCACGCAGAACATTTTCGCAAAGGAAGAAAAATCTTCAAATGACCTCAGGAATCAGCCCCTCGTGTTTCATGAATTTTTGTCATAACATCTGTAGTCTAGTGATAACTTTGCCAGTTGAAATGAAAATTATCCACAGTGGTTACCCTTCCTGTGGTAGCGTAAGACGATCTGTTTTGTCAAAGCGCAAGCGACTGGCACGTTGATCGACAGATTCTCTATCACCTCGTCCAAGCTGGTCGACTTCAAAACCAGATTCACAGCTTGCGGTGCGCAGATGAACGTGAATATGACGACGGTCGTGAACTAGAACACAAAGGCCGATACTCGACGGGACTGAGTCGAAATCTTCCTTGGTTCTGGCCAGACGCCGAGCAGAGTCAAGTTGAAATGATTCCATCCTACCTCGAATTCCATTTTCCTTTTCACATTTAAATCATCGTCGATTAATGGACACTAATACTCTGTTGACCCAGACCTTCGCATGCTCTAGTAGTTAGCGAAATATTATTGTAATAATTTTCCATATGTGCTCACTAGACTGTGGATGTTTCCAGCAATTTTCAATTTTTTTATAGACGAATTCGAATAAAATCTTATTCTCAGAGGTGTTCTCCTTTAAGGTGTGATTTCGTTTACGCGTTTTGACGCAGCGTTTTGCTACTCCAGCGCCATTTATACTCCATTCGTCATACTTCACATCAGAACTGCGTCTAGGCGTGAGCCACTGCGTCTAGACGCGTGCGTCTACGCCAAAAATACAATATTGCATAGGAATATTCTAGAATGTTCCACGATATTGTGGAATTGTCAATCGCGGCCTTAATAATTTAAAAATACTAACCAAATATTTCAATTCAAACGTCAAACGACATTTGCGCACGTAGCGAAATCAATTTGAATAGGAATAACCTAACCGGCGGATGTTTATAATGTCGATAATGCAAACAGACGTCGTTAATGTAAATTCCTATTGAAATATTGATTTATTGATTAAAGCTGCGACGTTCGTTTTTTTTGTTGTATTGAAATATGATTAAAAAAGCACTTTTATTTTTTCCAGAATTTTCCATTTTTGCGGGCAACTTTTCCAATTTTTCTTACCCTATAACCATATTCGGTCTATTACGCACATTTAAAAAAAATCAGCCAAATCGGTCCAGCCGTTCTCAAGTGATGCGCTTACCAACGAATAGCATTTGATTTTTATTTATATAGATAAAATTGGTTAAGTGTATGTATAGATACAACATAATTTAAATATAATTATTAATATTAATTGACAAAATATATCATTTGAATTATTTTTTAAAAATATGGAAACGACAGTCAGAAAAATTTTGGCGCAGTTTTTAATGTTTTGTCAATCGCGGCGTCCCGAAGACCAAAAACGCCGAGCGGGTTGCCTTCTGAAGGGGAACCGAAAATTGAGCAAAAAAATTTTGTTGTCTTAAAATAAAACTTTAAATTGTTCATTTGTTACTTATTTAGTAGTTTTCTAGATAATTTGAATCATTGATATCTTTGGTTATAAATTTCTCTGTATTTCAAGAAATATTCATAATATGAAGAATAATGGTCAAGAAATACAGAGAATAGCTAAAGACGTCGGAGATTCAAATTATCTGAAAAACTACTAAATAACTAACAAATGAACAATTTAAAATTGTGTTTTAAAACAACAAAATTGAGACAATTAATTATAAAATGATTACAAAAAATATATATTTATTACGATACTTATCAGAATATAAAAATCATTTTTTAATGAATTTTAGTGGAAATTTATTATTTGGAAATTGCTCTTCGGTCGTCCGAGATTGTATATCGCGGTGCAGCGTTCACTTCAAATAATTTTAATTTCGTCAATTTTCAAACGTCCATTTTCTTAAAAGCAGGGCCGTAAAGGGGACACTTGGGGCTATATCCCCATTTTTTTCAATTTTTTAAAAAGTGGCCCGCTGTGAAAACACGGCAATTGTTTAAAACAATAGCAAAATAAATTATGAAAAAACATTTTTTTCAAAATAACAACATTTTGAGTGGATACTCTTAGGTTTTCACTACAAGCTCCTAAAAATTCATTTTTCTCGGAGTACTGGTTCTGCTATTATAATAGTATTCTGAAGCAGTGGATCGACAAAACGCATGGCTGAGCGTTTGGACTGCCTCGAAAGCAGTGGGTCAAAAATCGCGTGCGTGTCGTTCTGGCGCAGCATTCAGAGGTCTCGAAGCGAAAAAACAAATTCAAACGTGTGCTCTGAACACATATCGTAAATCGATTTACGCACGTGTCGAGGTTTGGGCGATGATCTTTCGTTTTTCTTCGCAAGTGAAAGACAAGGAAAGACATACCAAATCGCATCATAGCAACGCAAACTTGTGCGTCCAGAGGCACAGAAAAGAGCAACGACGAATGGAGTATGGACGACAAAACGTCGCGTCAAAACGCGTAAACGAAATCACACCTTTACAGGTGTGAAATAAATCAAAATCGTATTAGACTGTGTCTAATTTAAAAAATTACAGAAAATTACAAAAAATAGAGACAATAAAAAAATGTTCGGAGTCCATGAGTGCATAAAGATCCGCAGTCTAGTACTCACCATAATCTAGTTGAGTATTATGCTATTAACTATTATGTTTAGGACATATAAATGTCAATACATCTTTAGAAATTAAACTCGACCATATCATGAAAATATTTAAGTCTGGACAAAGCTATTGCTCCGGCTGTATAATGAATTTTACCGCTTACTCGAGGCTAGAAATGACTCCTAGATTTCATCGATGAAAAGAATGTAAACTCCCGGGAGTACTAAAATTACAAACGACGACGCTGTATCGGCCTATGATAGCCCATGGACTATGCTTTATTTTCAATGTCCATCTCACAGACTAGACTACAACGCAACGAATGAAAAATTTGTCGAAGTTCTCCTTATATAGTCCAGCCTTATATCGGTCCGCAGTTCGTTCGAATAGTTCGCTGTCCGAGGATACTTCGTCAACTGAACTGCCAGATTGCGCGTGGCCAGTTGCCGAGCATGCCGTTCATTACGCATTCGTATACCTTCCACGAAAACGCTTTCCGATAGGAAGTTCTAATTGCCACAATGTGGAAGTTCGCTCAGAAATGCACCCTATCATTTGAACTCTTTCTCGTCGTTACTGTCTGAGCGTGGACAAAAAGCAGATGGACCGTGTAGATATCGACTAATCCAGGAGCGGACAGAAAAAAAGCGTGCACAATTTTTTGCCACGGGGGAAATCCTCTTTTCTCTTCGTGGGGCTAGAGGAACTTCGATGTACCTAACATTGTAGATGCGTGTAGGGGGAATTGGTGAAGTTTCGTGAACGATACTGTACTAGTCCAAACTATGGACTCTAGGTCGTTGTTGCGCCGGGAGATGGTCAGTTGTCGACGGTCGAGACTGTGACGAGAACCGACAGGTAGCCCATCGCTGTTCTCAGGATCTGTAGTTGAAAAGATCCTCCGCATCTTTGCTCTTGCATCAGTACAGTGGACGTGGGGAACTTACGGTGCTAAACATTTCCATGGAGAACGTGCCGAATTTGCCTGCTGTCAGACAGAGCGGTCGGGTGGACCTCAGCATGACGAATAGGAGACACTTGGCTTCTGGCGGTGCTGCGTTGTACCATCTCGCTTCGTAGGCGGCGATGGCCATGTCGGTGCTCTGCAACATAGGGTTCTCACTCGGAATCTGCTCGACGTCGACTTCAGAAGACGAGTGAGTACGATTATACTTCACTCGTTGAAGATGGGTTTATCATGAAACAGAGCCTGTATTAAATTTGAGAACGCTGTATCAGCGTTGCCAAATCTACCATGTTCCGTTATCGAGTATGAGCCCGTCTATAAAAATGAGATTGAACTCACTTGGACACGCAGCATCTCGCCCACGTAACAATAAACAAACATGTGCACTATAATAAACAATATGAACAGCACGAAAAAGATAAACTGGAAGTTTAGTATGCCCTCGTTGCTTTGTAGTATCACCTGCAACGTCGGAACAAATAAACACAGTTAGCATCGCTGGATTTGCTTCTCGGTTTGGGGACTTACATTGACGAACAGAAATCCTTGGAAACATATCTCGACGGTGCTGAGCAGCATCTGAAGGAATAGCAGCATGCTGAAGCACTCGTCGATCCTGGCAGCAGCCCTTTGGTAAAAGATTCGTCGCCGTTATTAACAATTACTTAATTTGTTATTGTTGCGGTAAGAATCGATTGTCTGCTCGAGGCTATAGGCATCGTATCTCCTTAATTTTTGGCCAGAAAAGAATTAGAACTCTGTACAGCATTTAACGAGAGATAGACGATGATACTACGGGAATATGTATTATAATTCCTGAATCTGAATATTACATTTTTAGTAATTTCCTAATAGCAGAAATATTTTGTTACAGTATCGCCAGACCAAGACTCGTGCCCCCACCAGGGTTGCCATATGCGAGTCTCGCCAGGCCCCTTACGTCTCCGTCCCTCGCCTAGATGCATGCCTCCGCTATCCCCCACTCTTACCACTACCGCTGGCGCGACCGAGTCGGTAGCATGCTACCGCTCTCATTCTAGCACTCGGTCGCGCCAGCGGTAGTGGTAAGAGTGGGGATAGCGTAGGCAGCATCTTGGCGAGGGACGGAAACGTAAGGGGCGTCATATGGCAACCCTGCTCCCCACTCTACCGTCCCCATCTACGACGCTATCCCACACGCTTCCGCCACGCCCCAGTCACGGTCCAGTCATACGACGCCTTTCCTTCACGGCTCGGTCACGGGAAGCGTCTTGTCTGACGTCTCCGGTACCGACAGGGAGAGGGTAACTGTTTCCCCTCAATCCGTGTCCCCTCCCCTCATCTGGCGACACTGTTTCATTGAGCCTTTGTATAAGAAATGTGTCTCTCTTTCTGCACAGATCTCGATCAGCCAATCGATCCCGCTTGAACCTCGTTCTTCACCAGTTCAAGTGTTCGTGCCGCTTCACTATAGCAGCCAGTTCCTTCTGAATGTCGCTCGAATCCCTGACAGTTTTCCCATTCGATCCGTCCATCAGATTTTCTAGTTTCCTGCGCAGATTCGTGAACTGTCCGCACGTGTGCAACACCAACGTTGCTATGAAAATGTCAACGCTAGTATAGGGTATGACAGCACAGTAGGCAGCGACCACTTGGCTCACATTCGCTACCACCCTGTACGTCGTCCGTCTCAGATCAACGGGATAGTACGCAGGGTAAATCGTCAAATGATCCGACGGCTCTGTGTTTATGTCACACTTGGCTATTGCGTAGGACCTGGTGCCGATGTAGGCGAACAACATGCATTGGGTCAGAACTGTGCACCAGATCGCCAGATGCTTGCAAATCCTCGCGCTGTCCACCATCGTTCTTCTCTCCTCCTCGGTCTTCGGGGCGTACCAGTCGTCGTAGAATGATTGGATCAGCGGCTGGAGGTCTGCAGACATTAATCGAAATTAGTACAGTCGGATGCAGTCGAAATCGTACGCATTAATTAATCTTGAGAATTTTTTGGGACTACAGTAAGACTTCCCCTCGTCTTTAACATCCCAACATACTTTTATCCCCGCTGGTGCTTCACAATTCGCACTACCAATGTACCGGTTCCCCCACTATCAACTCTTTCATATTGCCCCTACTTTGCTTTGCCTCGCGTGACTGGGGGGATACGGCCTCCTGTACATTCCTAACCTCACCAATCAGCTCCTACTCTTCACAGTGTACGGGCACCCCCACTATCTACTCTTTCATGTTGCCCCTACCGTTCTTTGCCTCGCGTGACTGGGGAGATACGGCCTCCAGTACATTCCTAACCTCACCAATCGGCTCCTACACTGCAGAGGAGTAGGGAGAGGACCCAGGAGCAGTGTGTCCAGACAGGGGTAATCGAAAAGGAATCGAGGGGAATACAAGTACCCCCTCTCTGATGACCAGAGTAATATGTGACACGTTGCGCGACTGCGCGACCAGTCTACGGTCTTAGTGGGGGGCGTTGGAGTGTGCTCATGGTGGTGGAATAGCATAGTGGAAGGGGACAAGGTGGAGAGGGAATGAGGTTCGTTTCAACCTCAATCTGGCCACACTGCCCAGGAGTCCCTACGGAGAGGAGTTGGCTGCGTCTCGCGAGCCGCAAGTTGCCCAAACCTGATCCCAAGCGATCATATGCAACGCTATTTATTATATAAATCAATAACAATTGAATTTAGTATTCTAATGAAGTAACTGTTCTATTATACGAACCCTCGTGTGTCCCTGTTTGAATTGGATAATCGAGGCTCCACCGCATCTTTGCAATAAGTATTCATAGCGCTATATGTATTGCTAAACACTTTTCTGGGCTTACCTTTCCGGTAGTACCAGACGAAAACTAACTTAAACACCGAGTTGTATCCTGGGATGTTGGCCAGAGACAAGATGGACGTGATCTGACTCATATCGTTGCCCACCATGAACAGATCCACGCTCTGCCATATGTTGGCAAACATCATTATACAAAAGTCGGATACGAAAGCTCGCAAATTCGCTAAACGCTCGTGTAGCATCACCGGTTCCGGCCAGATGCCAACTATACGCAGATTGAAACGATTCCATCCGATCGCGTCTCTTAGATCTATAACATCGGTGGTCAATGGAGGTCATTATTCAATTAGATCAGAAATCCCCGAGAGTAGCTGCATATCGTCTTTTAGATGTAAGAAAATTGTTCAGTAAAAATTAAACGATGTAAAAGGAGAAGGTCAACAAACTTTCTGACTGCATCGTATTCTATTCATCGCAAGGATAAAAAGTGCAAAAGGAGAGACATCGAACGAAACTGAATTGTTCTGTTAAAATATTATTTTTTAAAATATTTTATTTTGTAAGAGTTGTAAACGTAAGAATGATGTAAGTGTGCATGTCATATGACTGAGTGTGAGTGTGCATGCCACGACATATGTTTAAGTGTTATATATGTTTTTATTGATTTGCATGTCGCGTTAATGTTTTGTTAACAGATGTATGTTTTACGTTGTGATTTTGTTAAAATAAAAATAGACAGTCCTCTGCGAGCGATTGACGAAACATCACGTCGTGTCAAGCATCTTAACGAATTCCGTGTCGTGCCTCCTTACATAATATTGCATTATCATCCAGTTCTGAGCTATGTTTAAAGTTTCTAGTCTCTATCTCGTCGGGAAGTGGATTAAAATTCGATTACAAGATTTTACGCACACGACAACAACGACAACATCGACACGGCAAGCTAATATAAGCGTGGTAAAAAAAGAAAGGTGGGGCATGGCACAAAAACGTTGGGAAACCCTGACGTAGACACTGCGTCAACGTACATTCTGAGGTCCTGAATGCTCGAATGAGCACGCGCCCGCGAGAATTGTCTGCGCAAGATCGCATAATTGATCGTGTGCCGACTGTGAAACTCGAGAACCGCGGGGAACTTCGATACAAAGTTTCCAGATAATGCCGTCGCAACTATTGCAGAAAATAGTTGCAATTGAAGGCTCGTTGAAGGGGATGGTCCGATGAAATATTCATCGACGGGAGGAGCTCGCGTGTCCTCGACTTCCCCATAAGCAATCGACTACAGATAAGCTAATGCCTGCTCGAGTATGCACCCGAGGGTTTTCGATATTCAAGAGGAGAATTGTGGTCAGGGAAAATAATATCTTTGAGCGTTCCATGCATAGTGTAGATCATGCGTGCGCCCACGGCTTGTTAATATTTCATACTTTTATTACTTCGCAAACTTTCGATCTTGTTACCTCGATCCTTGTTCAACGCATCAACTATTTAACGTCCGGCTTTCGAACGGTCTGCTCGCGTTCGTTTAGTAGAAGTAACGACGGACTTGAATAATTGATTTTTCATTTATTGTTGAATACAATTCTACCTGAAATTCCCTTCCGACTCTAGAAGACGTAATGGTAACATGATTTCTCCTATTCGTTTTGCATCGTGTATAGAACGGAAATGTAGCCCATCGATCTTTTCAAAATCTGAAAGACATTAAAAATTTTTGTGAATTATGAAAAATATATTATGTACCGGGTATTTCACCTAACTTGACCACCTAAATATCTTTGTTGTTTTTAAAGATACGTCAAATGTCTGAAGGACAAACATGAATGGTAAAATGGGGCTCATGCGATACCAAAAAAATTTTTGTTTTTATGTAATTCTTTTTAGAGATATGAAGGTCACCTTCATTTGTTTTTAATGCGATGTCCTATTTTTTATACCATAGATCGATAGAGTATAAAATTCTGAGTATAAAAGTGTTCACCTCCATATGTCCAAAATCTAATAGTTAACGAGATATTATCGAAACGATTTTCTTTTTTCTTTGGATAATATCTCGTTAACTATTAGATTTTGGACATATGGAGGTGAACACTTTTATACTCAGAATTTTATACTCTATCGATCTATGGTTTAAAAAAAGGACATTCTATTTAAGAAAACTCAAGGTGACCTTGAAATGTCCTCTATGCCTCCACGCACGCAGAAAATGTTTGTGTCACAATATTGCTCCCCCTGTACCGTGCCAATATTGTTCATAACATTTTTCTATATTATTACAAATGACGGATATATTCAAGGTGGACATAGTTATTGCCCCACCCTGTATGCAAAACTTACACGGTATAGAGGGGGGCATATTGTGACATAAACATTTTCTGCGTGGGTGGAGGCATAGTGGAGATTTCAAGGTGACCTTGATTTTTTTAAATGGTATCACCTACTTATGAAAAGGGAAGGTATCGCAAACAAATTCCTCCACTTACTTCGGAATAGAGTTGCAACGTGAAAGAACAGAACCTGCCCGCGGTGATTCGCAACGGTAAAATATCACGACACATGATAATTATCAATAACTTAGCGTTCCTGGACGACAGGTTGTACCAGGCACAGTTGTACGCTGCGTTGGTAATCTCTCTGCTCTACGAAATGTAACAACTCTTTGTTTAAACGATCAAATTAATTGTCCCGATCAATCGCCAGCGTTCAGAGATTCGTATAAATGGATACTGTACCTCCATTGTCAGCTTGTCTCCCACGTAGCAATACAAATACAACTGCGCCATAATATACAGTACGTAGAGCACCAGAAACAATATTTGAGTGTACATAACAATCTTCTCATTGCCGCCGAGAGTCTGCGATCGAAGCATGGGTTATTCTCCGTTGTTTCATTAATGGATAGCATTGTTCCTACCATGATCGCTTGGAAACACTGAAAGCAAAGTTGCAGCGTACAGCCCAGCATCTGCAGCAGGAGCATCATGTTGAAACAGTCCTCTATCGTTGATGCGAACCTACAATCCAGCTCGACATGGTCACAAAAATCAAATATTTAAATGATCGAAAATGCATGGAACTTAAAATTGAATAATTTAGAAATTGTGACTCCGATTATGGTCAGTTTACACCGATTTTGCACTTGATATTTCCTCTTAGAGCAAGACTAGGTCTGCTCGTGGCGCGACCGACCTGCCCTCTACGACGACGCCAAGGCAGGCCAACGTTTGGACTCAATTTGGCCTGGAATTTTGGAGCCAAACTTTGTAGTCAAACACTGAACCATCTGTATCGTCAGGCTCGGTATTTGGCTACAGGTTTTGGTCTGCCGATTCGGAGCAAATCAAATAGAAATGACCGCCCTTTGCTCGCAAAGTATGATCGCAGACATTCGGTGTTAAACCTAACCTAACACTCCCCGATTTAAGGAATGACCATTGAAGATGGACTTTAGGGGATCAGTAGCTCATTCAATGGGATCAACCTAATTTCCTTGTTAAGCAAAGTTATGTATCGAAAGACCACTGATGTCCTGAAATAATCTTGTCCAGTTCTGTTCCCTGGGTCAAAGAAGGAGCAAACGCAAGCGAAAAGGAGGTCCCCCAGACACTGACGTGTTGATATACTGATGCCTCTGGACGATCCTCTTCAAGACGACCTCCAGCTTCTCGTCCCCGTTCTCCCGGAGGTTCATTATCTCCTGCCTGAGGATGGTCAGCTGCCCGCAAATGTGTAGAACCAGCATGGCGATGAAGGTGTCCACCGCCGTGTACCCAATCGCAGCATATATGCCGCCTGCCAATTGTCCGCAAACCGTCAGCTGGAGGTTCGGGCTGGTGTCGACGTCGTACGGGAACTTAGCCTGGAAGAAGAGCTTGTGGTCCGTGTACTTCGCAGCGCAGTAGTATCTGAGGATATACGCCAAGACCATGATGGTCGCCATGACGGTGCTCGACGAGATCGTCTTCCTGGCGATAGTCGCGACCTCCATCATCGCTACGCGTTCACTGGGCTTCGTTGTGTTGCTCCAGTCTCTGGCCATGCACTTCAGCAGAGACTTCAATGCTTGCAAACGAGAAGATCATTCGGTGGATCGACTGCTGAGCATCGGCGCCGCGCCGTCTCTACTTACGTTTCCCGTTGACCCAGAAGACGATCGTCTTCAGCATCGAGATTGTGACCGAGATGTTCACCATCGACAGGTTCTCCACCAGCATTTCCATGTCGCCGTAGACGTCCGGGATGTTGGCGGTCTGCGGTACGCACACGAAGAAGATCATAATCAGGACCGGGGACAGGATCAGGTAGCTCGATAGTTGATGCCATTGCCTCTCCCTCGGCCACATCCCCATGAATCTCATCGTGTAGTAGTTCCATCCGTACACGTACAACAAGTCTACGCCGGTGTTAGAAAATGCAGAAACAACCGGGAAACCTTATACTTGTTATTCGAATTACAAACCCTTCTCTACAGACATCGCAACTATCGCGAGACAGTTTCCGGACGAACGATAGTTATTCTCTTATTGAAAACTTGCCACCGCCTCCCTTTTCCGCGCATGCTCCCACCAGAGGATTCTACGCGACGCGGAGGACGATTATGGATTAGTATCAATCGAAGTTCTGTAGTCCCATCGGACGAACTCGCGGAGGTAGAACAGGTTGTTATAAATATGTAAGAGTAGAGCACCCGTAACGTTCCGAACAAGTAGCTCGAGGGAGAATTGTAAATAGTGATATGAATTCGACTGGTTCTACAATCATTCTACCAGGCAATTGTTGTAGTAATTTAAGAATTGTGGCGGTTATTCGTTCTGTGTATAATTAGATTTTGAAATGAAAAATATAAAAGACGGACACCACTGAATATTCCATAAGTGTGAATATTTTCGTTGAGTACCATACCGAATACAATTTTATTTGTCAACTGGATATAAAACTGGAATATTGTAGTAATTTAAGAATTGTGGCGATTATTCGTTCTGTGTATAATTAGATTATGAAATGAAAAATATAAAAGAGAGACACCACTGAATATTCCATAAGTGTGAATATTTTCGTTGAGTACCATACCGAATACAATTTTATTTGTCAACTGGACATAAAACATGTAGACAAATACTTCTACTATTGTTACTAGATTGTTTGTCATTTTATTACTATGGTTCACCTACGAATTAGTTTTTCATTGCCAGTAACACAGACAGATATCCGGCGGAAGTTCTCACTATCTAAAAGAAATTTTGTTATTAGAGAAGTGGTTATCGATGAGGAAACAATTTGTTCATTGATATTTAGTGATGGTTTCTTAACTTACAGCGTTGAAACGCTGGAGACAGAAGGGACTGAATTTCCCAGCGGTGATTCGAAACGATATTCTCGATCGGCATATCAGAATGATCAACAATACTGATTGTTTCGGTGGCAGATTGTACCACATGCAGTCGTACGCAGACTGAGCAAGTCCAGTACTCTAAAAATGCAATTATTGATTTATTCAAACAATACAAACATTTATTAGAAAAATTCATCCACTTACCTCGCCGACAAGCGCTTCTCCCACATAGCAATCAATAAACAAATGCAGCATCGTGTACAACACGTGTGTGATAAAAAACAGCATTCCTACAATAGGCACGTCTTCCCCTTCTTGGTATACAGACTACAAGAAAATGATGCAACAAACATTCTTCGGTGAAACGATTATTAACGTAATTTGTCGTAAACGTACGGTCATCAGACGGTATCCAGTGAGACAGAGCATTGCGGTGCAAATCATAATTTGCACGAGCAATGTCAGATTAAAACAATCTTCCACAATCACGGCGAATCTTGAATGATAAACACATCAAAATTGTAACTTTTAAAAGAACATTCAAAAAAAGGGGGCCGCAACGAGCATTTTATGTAAAATCATTTCCTGTACATTAATTCGATTCGTGGGCTAAACTTTACCTTGGGGGACCACAAATTTTGGTCTTTTTAAAATACAGTCCTGTAGATTTTGATGAGAAAGTACCGA
Source organism: Lasioglossum calceatum (assembly GCA_963966675.1). Lineage (NCBI taxonomy): Eukaryota > Metazoa > Arthropoda > Insecta > Hymenoptera > Halictidae > Lasioglossum > Lasioglossum calceatum. Next base: position 6,793,554 of record OZ016539.1, on the reverse strand, counting down.
AAATCCAAGTATTAACGTTAGGAATCTACAGGATCAGACGCGCAACGATGAGTACATATCAACATGGCTGCGCTCATACCTGTCAAGAAACCTTCAAACACGCATAGCTTTTGAACTAGTGAATTCCGAACGTTGAAACTTGGATTCCGCCTTTCTCTCGTCAAAATCTACAGTATTATATATTAAAAAGTCCATCATTTTTAGTTCCCTTAAGGTGAAGTTTAGCCGATTTCAGCATAAGCGAAGAGTACCTCGACAGTTGATTGTGCCTCACGACGATATAGCCGAGGCTCTCGTTAAACTCCACGCCTTGGCTACTCGTTTCAGCAATGTCTTCAATAGCTGCTCTAAGAACAGACAATTGTCCGCACAAGTGCAACACGAGAACAGCCAGGAACGTGTCGAAGCACGAAAAAGAGATCGCCATCGCCACGGTACCGATGAGCTGTGCTAGCCAGGTGATCTCGAAGTTGGGACTCTTTTTGGTGTCGTACGGGAAGGTGGCTGGGTATAAAAGGCCTCCTAAATCAACCTCGGAAGCACTTTGAGCGTTGCTCCATATTTGCAGCGATAGGAACGCGAAAAGCATTATATACATTATGATGGAGCAGACGATGCAGATCATTCGGCTCAGCTTGGCATACTTCAACATCGTCTGACGGTCTGGGTCCGAAAGTGGCTGCGACCAGTCGGTCAGAATCTCGCTGGCCAAGAACGTCAGGGCTGGAAAAATAACTGCTTGTGTGTGTGTGTGTGTGACCAAATGGTCAATTACCTTAAAGGCAATTGGTGATTGCACATATCTCTTTTTGCACTTTTGGAGAAATTAATTGGAAGCAACTCACTCCTATAATATTGTCACGTCCAGTGGTTTAGCCAATAATAATAATTCATGATAAAATCAAACATAACATACATTTTCTTAATATCTTTTATATATTTGCTTCAATAATATTGTACGAGAAATAAAATATCAAATTAATGTCAAACTATCGTATATTATACCACACTGCGTGCGATAGAATTAAGAAAACTCATTTTTATTTGAATCTTTATTAAACGAAATAAATACGTAGCGAAATTCATTTCATTAAATGATTGAGTCATTTCCAAATATAAATCGTGAGCTAATATCCGTTGAAGACTGTCCATCACTAAAGACTGCGTAGGAATTTCGAAGAATCGATAAGCAATTTGTTGCTAGGAGATAAACAAATGTAATACGATCTGGTCAAGAGAAGGATAAAAAAATACAATGCACACAATTAAGAAGAGAGTGACTGAGAGGGAAACAGTTAAGAAGAAATCGAGCTACGAGATAAAGAAATGTAATATGATCCGGCCAAGAGGAAGACGGAAAAAGTAATAGACGAGAGTGACAGAGAAGAAAACAATTAATAGGAAATGGTGACGAAATAATCACCTGATGAAAGTTAAGAACAATGGATTGACCAACCTATAAAAGGGACAGCTCATCATCAGGAGCGCACTCGTCTTGCATCCATTCAAGATTCAATGATCAAAAGTTTACTCTAAGAATCAAATTAAAATCAGTTCGTGAACAGTGAGATTGGCGAAAACCAACCCGCCGGAGTTTGTGAACAGTAAAATTGGCGAAGTTAACCCGCCGGATTATCATCGACATCATCATCTCCAAAACCAACCTGCCGGAGTACGTGAAAAGTAAAATTGGCGAAGTTAACCCGCCGGATTATCATCGAAATCATCTCCAAAACAGCGGCAACATCTTCACCTGCGAGCGAAAACAACTGCGCTACGGTAATTACTAACCAATTTATTATAAGCTTTCAATAATTCAATGTATCCTAAATTTGTTCAGTAGAATATACTATTGTTGTTAATTTTTATACAAAATCAAGCTTTCAAATCATTTTTAAAAAGAGTTTACCCAACTTCGATTTCTTCGATCCAGTTCCAAAATCAAAGTCACTTAGTAATTAAACAAATCCTCAATTACCCGAACCGAAGCCGGTGAATGCAGGTAGGTTCAAAACTGCGTTTTATTCTCAATTTAAAATCTTTCAATTTAATTAATTATCTATCTATCTTTTTTCAAACGTCCATCATAGGACGTAACAATATATTTAACTTAACTTAATGACACTGTATCTACTATTGTAATAATTTCAATAAGTCGGGAGTAATACAAGAAATGATGTACTTCCTTGAAAGGGGTGATTCCTGAGCTCATTTGAAGTAACTTTTCCCTTTGCAGTAATTTTCTACGTGACATTGTTGAGCAGTTATTAACGAAAAACGCATTCCAAGCCGATCGCGCGCCTACAGGCCGCGCGCGCTCGGCCAACAGCAACGTAACACTCAGCAGCAGGGCTACCATATTTTTCTCTCGCCAGGCCCCTTACCCTTCCGCCTATCGCCGTGCCATGCACCGTACCTCGTCTTTGCACTCTTCCCACTAACGCTGGCGACAGCTTGCGTACGGTCGCGTCAGCAACTAGTGGGAAGAGTGGGAGGCTCTCGCCAACGTTAGTGGGAAGAGTGAAAAGACGAGGTACGGTGCACGGCACGGTGAGAGGCGGAAGGGTAAGGGGCCTGGCGAGAGAAAAATATGGTAGCCCTGCTCAGCAGGCCCAGTCGCTGGGGCGGAGTCAGTTGATAGTAGCCACGCCCGGATTGGTTCACGTTTTTCTTGAATAACTCCTGAACGAAGCCACGCAGAACATTTTCGCAAAGGAAAAATTGTCTTCAAATGACCTCAAGAATCATCCCTTTTTGCGTTTCATGAATTTTTGCCATAACATCTGTAGTCTAGTGATAACTTTGCCAGTTGAAATGAAAAATATCCACGGTGGTTACCCTTCCTGTGGTAGCGTAGAACGATCTGTTTGGCCAAAGCGAAAGCAATCGGAACGTTGATCGACAGATTCTCGATCACCTCGTCCAAGCTGGTCGAGATCAAAACCAGATTCACAGTTTGCGGTGCGCAGATGAACGTGAACGTGACGACGCTCGTGAACTAGAACACAAAGGCCGATACTCGACGGGACAGAGTCGAAATCTCCCTTGGTTCTGGATAGACGCCGAGCAGAGTCAAGTGGAATTGATTCCATCCTACCGCGAACTCCATTTTCCTTTTCACATTTAAATCGACGTCGATTAATGGACACTAATACTATGTTCACCAGACCTTCGCATGTCCTAGTAGTTAGCGAAATATTATTGTAATTATTTTCCATGTGTACTGACTAGGACTAGACTGTGGATGTTTTCAGCAATTTTCAATTTTTATATAGACGAATTCGAATAAAATCTTATTTAAAATCGTATTAGACTGTGTCTGATTTAAAAAATTACAGAAAATTACAAAAAATAGAGACAATAAAAAAATGTTCGGAGCCCATGAGTGCTTAAAGATCGGCAGTCTAGTACTCTCCATGATCTAGTTGAGTGTTAACCATAAGGTTTAGGACATATGAAGGTCAATATATCTTTAGAATTTGAACTCGACCATGTCATGAAAATATTTAAGGTGGACAAAGCTATTGCCCCAGCTGTATAATGAATTTTACCGCTTACTCGAGGCTAGAAATGACTCCTGGATTCCATCGATGAAAAGAATGTAAACTCCCGGGAGTACTAAAATTACAAACGACGACGCTGTATCGACCTATGATAGCACATGGACTATGCTTTATTTTGAATGTTCATCTCACAGACTAGACTACCACGCAACGAATGAAAAATTTGTCGAAGTTCTCCTTATATAGTCTAGCTAAGCTGCTCGATTTCGTCGATCGGTCCGCAGTTTGTTCGAATAGTTCGCTGTCCGAGGATACTTCGTCAACTGAACTGCCAGATTGCGCGTGGCCAGTTGCCGAGCATGCTGTTCATTACGCATTCGTATACCAGGCACGAAAACGTTTTCCGATAGGAAGTTCTAATTGCCGCAATGTGGAAGTTCGCTCAGAAATGCACCCTATCATTTGAACTCTTTCTCGTCGTTACTGTCTGAGCGTGGACAAAAAGCAGATGGACCGCTTAGACATAGACTATATCCAAGAGGGGACAGAGCAAAAGCGTGCACAATTTTTTGCCACGGGGATATTCCTGTTTTCTCTTCGTGGGGCTAGAGGAACCTCGATGTACCTGATATTGTAGATGCGTGCAGGGGGAATTGGAGAAGTTTCGTGAACGATACTGTACTAGTTCAAACTATGGACTCTAGGTCGTTGTTGCGCCGGGAGATGGTCAGTTGTCGACGGTCGGGACTGTGACGAGAACCGATAGGTAGCCCATCGCTGTTCTCAGAATCTGTAATTGAAAAGATCCTCCACATCTTTGCTCTTGAAACAGTACAGTGAACGTGGGGAACTTACGGTGCTAAACATTTTCATGGAGAACGTGCCGAATTTGCCTGCTGTCAGACACAGTGTCGCCAGACGCCTCCGAATCGGGAGAACTTTTCGTCTCCTCCTTTTCCCCTTCCACTAGCCTATTCCACTACCATGAGCACACTCCGACGCAGTCCGACATTCCTCTCAATGTCCGCAGACTGGTTACGCGATTGAGATTATAAACATTCTTTATTATTATAGATAAAATGAATTGTAACATGTAGGAGTTTCAGTTGTGAAGTGAAGATAAAATCATAAATGTCATAAAAATATATAATATATTTTAACACTATTAAAGAATGGACATAGCAAGTTTTGAAACTACCTTTTTAGAACTGAATACTGAATATAATAAATATATTATACACAATACAATAATATAAAATAAAATTGTAGGAAAATATAGTCTGTCAGCTAGAAAGGATATGGGGAAGGATGACTGGTGTGTGGGCGTTTAAAATTTGAACTTCAAATAACAACACAATTATTGGGTTATTGACGGCGAAACCGTCTGCCAAGAGTGTGACGTATGTATTTCAGCTTCGCAGCCTAGAAATGGATTTTGTTTTGGACGCGATAATAACCTAATACTTGCGAAATGTCATGTCATTGTTGCGTCCCCATCGCGCACGCGCCGTCGTCTCTGACGTCTCTCCCATTCGCCCCACTCAATCCCCGTCGCGCACGCGCAACGTGTCTCCCATTCACTCTCCCCTTTACTCTGGTCATCAGAGAAGGGGTACTTGTATTCCCCTCATTTTTTGTCGATCTGGCGACACTGGTCAGACAGAGCCGTCGGGTGGACCTCACATGACGAATAGGAGACACTTGGCTTCTGGCAGTGCTACGTTGTACCATCTCGCTCCGTAGGCGGCGGCGGCCATGTCGGTGCTCTGCAACATAGGGTTCTCACTCGGAATCTGCTCGACGTTGACTTCAGAAGACGAGTGAGTACGATTACACTTCACTCGTTGAAGATGGGTTTAGCATGGAACAGAACCTGTATTAAATTTGAGAACGCTGTATCAGCGTTGGCAAATCTTCCATGTTCCGTTATCGAGTCTGAGCCCGTCTATAATAATGAGATTGAACTCACTTGGGCACGAAGCTGCTCGCCCACGTAGCAATAAACAAACATTTTCACTACAACAAATGACATGAACACCACGAAAATGTGAAACTGGAAGTTTACTATGCCCTCGTTATTTTTTAGTATCACCTGCAACCTCGGAACAAATAATCACAGTTAGGATGGCTGGATTTGCTTTTCGGTTTGGTGAGTCACATTGAAGAAGAGAAATCCTTGAAAACGTATCTCGACGGTCTTCGGGGCGTACCAGTCCTCGTAGAATGATTGGATCAGCGGCTGAGGGTCTGCAGACATTAATCGAAATTAGTAAAGCCTAATGCGGTCAAAAAAGGTAGGCATAATTAATCTTGAGGATTCTTTGGGACTACAGTCAGACCAGTGTCGCCAAGTGCTACCCAAACGGGTAGCTCTCTCCTCTCCTCCTTTTCCCCTTCCACTATCCTATTCCACTACAGTGAGCAGTGCTCAGGGTTGCCATATTTTTCTCTCGCCAGGCCCCTTACCCTTCTGCCTCTCGCTAAGCCGCGCACCGTAGCTCGTCTTTGCACTCTTCCCACTAACGCTGGCGACAGTGGCGACCGGGGTTGCCATATTTTATCCCCTCTGGCCCCTTACCCTTCCGTCCCTCGCCAAGATGCTGCCTCCGCTATCCCCACTCTTACCACTACCGCTGGCGCGACCGAGTCGGTAGCATGCTACCGCTCTCATGGCGACACGCTAGCGGGAGCCTCCCTCTCTTCCCACTAGTCGCTGACGCGACCGTACGCCAGCGTTAGTGGGAAGAGTACAAAGACGAGTTACGGTGCATGGCATGGCGAGAGGCGGAAGGGTAAGGGGCCTGGCGAGAGATAAATATGGCAACCCTGAGCACACTGTAATGTCCCCGACTAACAATAAGACCGTAGACCAGGCATGGGCAGAAATAGCACACGTGCTGGGGATTCTCAAGGTCTCCCGCCGACTTCTTCTTGTTTCCAAAAATTAAAAATGTGCTAAAGGGGTTCGAAATGGCTCGCGGAAGAATTGTATGGAAATAGTGATATGAATTACACTGGTTCCACAATCATTCTACCAGGCAATTATTATAGTAATTTAAGAATTGTAGCATTTATTCGTTCCGCGTATAATCAGATTTTGAAATGGAAAATATGAACGGGAGACACAATTACATTGCTTGTACAGAGCAGTATAACATTTTCCTCTTGAATATTCAATAAGTGTGAATATTTTCATTGAGGATTTTATTTGTCAACTGGATTTAACACATGCAGATAAATACTTCTACTATTGTTACTAGAATGTTCGTTATTTTATTACTGTCGTTCACCAACGAATTACTTTTTCATTGCCAGTAACACAGACAGATATCCGGCGGAAGTTCTCACTATCTAAAAGAAATTTTGTTATTAGAGAAGTGTTTATCGATGAGGACACAAATTGTTTATTGATATTTAGTGATGGTTTCTTAACTTACAGCGTTGAAACGCTCGAGAGAGAAGGGACTGAATTTCCCAGCGGTGATACGAAACGATATTCTCGATCGACATATCAGCATTATCAACGATACTGATTGTTTCGGTGGCAGATTGTACCAGATGCAGTCGTATGCAGACTGAGCAACTCCAGTACTCTGAAAATCGAATTATTGAATTATTCAAATAATATAAACATTTATTAGAAAAATTCATCCACTTACCACGCCGACAAGCGCTTCTCCCACATAGCAATCAATAAACAAATGCAGCGTCGTGAATAACACGTGTGTGATAAAAAATAGCATTCCTACAATGGGCACGTCTTCCCCTTCTTGGTCTACAGACTACAAGAAAATCATGCTTCAAACATTCTTCGATGAAACGATCATTAACGTAATTTGTCGTGAACGTACGGTCATCAGACGGTATCCAGTGAGACAGAGCATCGCGGTGCAGATCAGAATTTGGACGAGCAATGTCCCATTAAAACAATCTTCCACAATCACAGCAAACCTTGAATGAAAATCACATCAGAATTGTAACTTTTAAAAGAACATTCAAAAGAGGGGAGCCGCATCGAGCATTTCCCGTAAAATCATTTCCTCTACATTAATTCGATACCTGGGCTAAACTTTATCCTACAGGATCACAAATTTTGGACTTTTTAAAATATAGTCCTGCAGATTTTGATGAGAAAATACCGGAAATCCAAGTATTAACGTTAGGAATCCACAGGATCGCTTGGCGGCTCTTATACCTACCAAGAACGCTTAAAACATTTCAGAATCAAACACGCATAGCTTTTCAACTAGTGAATTCCTAACGTTAAACCTTGTACTTCCGGCATTTTCTCATCAAAATCTACGGTATTATATATTAAAAAGTCCATAATATTTGGTCCCCTTAGGTGAAGTTTAACCGATCCCAGCATAAATGAAGAGTACCTCGACAGTTGATTGTGCCTGACGACGATGTAGCCGAGTCTCTCGTTAAACTCCACGCCTTGGCTACTCGTTTCAGCAATGTCTTCAATAGCCGCTCTAAGAACAGACAATTGCCCGCACAAGTGCAACACGAGAACAGCCAGGAACGTGTCGAAGCAAGAAAAAGAGATCGCCGTGAGCGCGCTGCCGATGAGCTGTGCTAGCCAGGTGATCTCGAAGTTGGGACTCTTTTTGGTGTCGTACGGGAAGGTGGCTGGGTGTAAAAGGCCTCCTAAATCAACCTCGGAAGTACTTTGCGCGTTGTTCCAGATTTGCAGCGATAGGAACGCGAAAAACATTAAATACGTTAGGGTGGAGCAGACGATGGAGATCATTCGGCTCAGCTTGGCATTCTTCAACATCGTCTGACGGTCTGGGTCCGAAAGTGGCTGCGACCAGTCGGTCAGAATCTCGCTGAGCAAGAACGTCAGGGCTGGAAGGATAATTGCTTGACCAAATGGTAACTTAAAGGCAACGGTGATTGCACAAATCTCTTTTTGCACTTTTGGACAAATTAATTGGAAGCAACTCACTCCTATAATATAATATTTAACTTAATTTAATGACACTATCTATTATTGTAATAATTGCAATACTTTGGGACTAATACAAGAAATGATGTACTTCCTTGGAAGGAGTGATTCCTGAGGTCATGTGAAGTAACTTTTTCCTTTGCAATAACTTTCTACGCGGCTCTGTTGAGCAGTTATTAACGAAAGACGCATACCAATCAGATTGCACGTCTACTCGCCCCACGGTCAACAGCAACGCACCGCTCAGCAGGCCCAGTCGCTGGGGCGGAGTCTGTTCACTGTAACCACGCCCGAATTGGTCCACGTTTTCCTTGAATAACTCCTGAACGAAGCCACGTACAACATTTTCGCAAAGGAAATAATGTCTTCAAATGACCTCAGGAATCATCACTTTTTGTGTTTCATGAATTTTTGTCATAACATCTGTAGTCCAGTGATAACTTTGTCGGTTGAAATGAATATTATACACAGTGGTTACCCTTCCTGTGATAGCGTAGGACGATCTGTTTAGTCAAAGCGAAAACCACCGGCACGTTGATCGACAGATTCTCGATCACCTCGTCCAAGCTGGTCGACATCAAAACCAGATTCACAGCTTGCGGTGCGCAGATGAACGTGAACGTGACGACGCTCGTGAACTAGAACACAAAGGCCGATACTCGACGGGACAGAGTCGAAATCTTCCTTGGTTCTGGCCAGACGCCGAGCAGAGTCAAGTTGAAATGATTCCATCCTACCGCGAATTCCATTTTCCTTTTCACATTTAAATCGACGTCGATTAATGGACACTAATACTCTGTTCATCCCGACCTTCGCATGTTCTGGTAGTTAGCGAAATATTATTGTAATTATTTTCCATATGTACTGACTAGGACTAGACTGTGGATGTTTTCAGCAATTTTCAATTTTTATATAGACGAATTCGAATAAAATCTTGTTTTGAGAGGTGGTCTCCTTTGGAGGTGTGAAATAAATCAAAATCGTTTTAGACTCTGCCAAATTTGAGACTCGCATTTTTAGAAAGTTTTCGGAGCCCATAAGTGCATCTGCACCATAATCTAGTTGAGTGTTAACCATAAGGTTTAGGACATATGAAGGTCAATATATCTTTAGAATTTGAACTCGACCATGTCATGAAAATATTTAAGGTGGACAAAGCTATTGCCCCAGCTGTATAATGAATTTTACCGCTTACTCGAGGCTAGAAATGACTCTTAGATCTCATCGATGAAAAGAATGTAAACTTCCGGGAGTACTAAAATCACAAACGACGCTGTATCGACCTATGATAGCACATGGACTATGCTTTATTTTGAATGTTCATCTCACAGACTAGACTACAACGCAACGAATGCAAAATTTGTCGAAGTTCTCCTTATATAGTCTAGCTAAGCTGCTCGATTTCGTCGATCGGTCCGCAGTTTGTTCGAATAGTTCGCTGTCCGAGGATACTTCGTCAACTGAACTGCCAGATTGCGCGTGGCCAGTTGCCGAGTATGCCGTTCATTACGCATTCGTATACCAAGCACGAAAACGCTTTCCGATAGGAAGTTCTAATTGCCACAATGTGGAAGTTCGCTCGGAAATGCACCCTATCATTTCAACTCTTTCTCGTCGTTACTGTCTGAGTGTGTACAAAACGCTGATGGACCGCTTAGATATCGATTAATAACTATCCAGGAACGGACAGGAAAAAAGCGTGCACAATTTTTTGCCACGGGGAAGTTCCTCTTTTCTCCTCGTGGGGCTAGAGGAACTTCGATGTACCTAACATTGTAGATGCGTGTAGGGGGAATTGGTGAAGTTTCGTGAACGATACTGTACTAGTCCAAACTATGGACTCTAGGTCGTTGTTGCGCCGGGAGATGGTCAGTTGTCGACGGTCGAGACTGTGACGAGAACCGACAGGTAGCCCATCGCTGTTCTCAGGATCTGTAGTTGAAAAGATCCTCCGCATCTTTGCTCTTGCATCAGTACTGTGGACGTGGGGAACTTACTGTGCTAAACATTTCCATGGAGAACGTGCCGAATTTGCCTGCTGTCAGACAGAGCGGTCGGGTGGACCTCAGCATGACGAATAGGAGACACTTGGCTTCTGGCGGCGCTGCGTTGTACCATCTCGCTTCGTAGGCGGCGATGGCCATGTCGGTGCTCTGCAACATAGGGTTCTCACTCGGAATCTGCTCGACGTCGACTTCAGAAGACGAGTGAGTACGATTATACTTCACTCGTTGAAGCTGGGTTTATCATGAAACAGAGCCTGTATTAAATTTGAGAACGCTGTATCAGCGTTGCCAAATCTACCATGTTCCGTTATCGAGTATGAGCCCGTCTATAAAAATGAGATTGAACTCACTTGGACACGCAGCATCTCGCCCACGTAACAATAAACAAACATGTGCACTATAATAAACAATATGAACAGCACGAAAAAGATAAACTGGAAGTTTAGTATGCCCTCGTTGCTTTGTAGTATCACCTGCAACCTCGGAACAAATAAACACAGTTAGCATCGCTGAATTTGCTTCTCGGTTTGGGGACTTACATTGAAGAACAGAAATCCTTGGAAACATATCTCGACGGTGCTGAGCAGCATCTGAAGGAATAGCAGCATGCTGAAGCACTCGTCGATCCTGGCAGCAGCCCTTTGGTAAAAGATTCGTCGCCGTTATTAACAATTACTTAATTTGTTATTGTTGCGGTAAGAATCGATTGTCTGCTCGAGGCTATAGGCATCGTATCTCCTTAATTTTTGTCCAGAAAAGAATTAGGACTCTGTACAGCATTTAACGAGAGATAGACGATGATACTACGGGAATATGTATTATAATTCCTGAATCTGAATATTACATTTTTAGTAATTTCCTAAATGCAGAAATATTTTGTTACAGTATCGCCAGACCAAGACTCGTGCCCCCAGGGTTGCCATGTGCGAGTCCCGCCAGGCCCCTTATCCTTCCGCTCCTCGTCCAGCAGTGCTGCGGAGCCCGCCTTTGCCTCCCCCACTCTTCCCACTAACGCTGACGCGTACCACGTGGAGCAAGCTAACTAGTGCTTCCACAGGCGGAAGTGTGGGGGAAGCAAAGGCCGGCTCCGCAGCACAGCTGGACGAGGAGCGGAAGGATAAGGGGCCTGGCGGTACTAGGAGATGATAACCCTGGTCCCCACCAGGGTTGCCATATGCGAGTCTCGCCAGGCCCCTTACGTCTCCGTCCCTCGCCTAGATGCATGCCTCCGCTATCCCCCACTCTTACCACTACCGCTGGCGCGACCGAGTCGGTAGCATGCTACCGCTCTCATTCTAGCACTCGGTCGCGCCAGCGGTAGTGATAAGAGTGGGGATAGCGTAGGCAGCATCTAGGCGAGGGACGGAAACGTAAGGGGCGTCATATGGCAACCCTGCTCCCCACTCTACCGTCCCCATCTACGACGCTATCCCACACGCTTCCGCCACGCCCCAGTCACCGTCCAGTCATACGACGCCTTTCCTTCACGGCTCGGTCACGTGAAGCGTCTCGTCTCACGTCTCCGGTACCGACAGGGAGAGGGTAACTGTTTCCCCTCAATCCGTGTCCCCTCCCCTCATCTGGCGACACTGTTTCATTGAGCCTTTGTATAAGAAATGTGTCTCTCTTTCTGCACAGATCTCGATCAGCCAATCGATCCTGCTTGAACCTCGTTCTTCACCAGTTCAAGTGTTCGTGCCGCTTCACTATAGCAGCCAGTTCCTTCTGAATGTCGCTCGAATCCCTGACAGTTTTCCCATTCGATCCGTCCATCAGATTTTCTAGTTTCCTGCGCAGATTCGTGAACTGTCCGCACGTGTGCAACACCAACGTTGCTATGAAAATGTCAACGCTAGTATAGGGTATGACAGCACAGTAGGCAGCGACCACTTGGCTCACATTCGCTACCACCCTGTACGTCGTCCGTCTCAGATCAACGGGATAGTACGCAGGGTAAATCGTCAAATGATCCGACGGCTCTGTGTTTATGTCACACTTGGCTATTGCGTAGGACCTGGTGCCGATGTAGGCGAACAACATGCATTGGGTCAGAACTGTGCACCAGATCGCCAGATGCTTGCAAATCCTCGCGCTGTCCATCATCGTTCTTCTCTCCTCCTCGGTCTTCGGGGCGTACCAGTCGTCGTAGAATGATTGGATCAGCGGCTGGAGGTCTGCAGACATTAATCGAAATTAGTACAGTCGGATGCAGTCGAAATCGTACGCATTAATTAATCTTGAGAATTTTTTGGGACTACAGTAAGACACCCCTCGTCTTTAACATCCCAACATACTTTTATCCCCGCTGGTGCTTCACAATTCGCACTACCAATGTACCGGTTCCCCCACTATCAACTCTTTCATATTGCCTCTACCGTGCTTTGCCTCGCGTGACTGGGGGGATACGGCCTCCTGTACATTCCTAACCTCACCAATCAGCTCCTACTCTTCACAGTGTACGGGCACCCCCACTATCTACTCTTTCATGGTGCCCCTACCGTTCTTTGCCTCGCGTGACGGGGGGGATACGGCCTCCTGTACATTCCTAACCTCACCAATCGGCTCCTACACTGCAGAGGAGTAGGGAGAGGACCCAGGAGCAGTGTGTCCAGACAGGGGTAATCGAAAAGGAATCGAGGGGAATACAAGTACCCCCTCTCTGATGACCAGAGTAATATGTGACACGTTGCGCGACTGCGCGACCAGTCTACGGTCTTAGTGGGGGGCGTTGGAGTGTGCTCATGGTGGTGGAATAGCATAGTGGAAGGGGACAAGGTGGAGAGGGAATGAGGTTCGTTTCAACCTCAAGCTGGCCACACTGCCCAGGAGTCCCTACGGAGAGGAGTTGGCTGCGTCTCGCGAGCCGCAAGTTGCCCAAACCTGATCCCAAGCGATCATATGCAACGCTATTTATTATATAAATCAATAACAATTGAATTTAGTATTCTAATGAAGTAACTGTTCTATTATACGAACCCTCGTGTGTCCCTGTTTGAATTGGATAATCGAGGCTCCACCGCATCTTTGCAATAAGTATTCATAGCGCTATATGTATTGCTAAACACTTTTCTGGGCTTACCTTTCCGGTAGTACCATACGAAAACTAACTTAAACACCGAGTTGTATCCTGGGATGTTGGCCAGAGACAAGATGGACGTGATCTGACTCATATCGTTGCCCACCATGAACAGATCCACGCTCTGCCATATGTTGGCAAACATCATTATACAAAAGACGGATACGAAAGCTCGCAAATTCGCTAAACGCTCGTGTAGAATCACCGGTTCCGGCCAGATGCCAACTATACGCAGATTGAAACGATTCCATCCGATCGCGTCTCTTAGATCTATAACATCGGTGGTCAATGGAGGTCAGTATTCAATTAGATCAGAAATCCCCGAGAGTAGCTGCATATCGTCTTTTAGATGTAAGAAAATTGTTCAGTAAAAATTAAACGATGTAAAAGGAGAAGGTCAACAAACTTTCTGACTGCATCGTATTCTATTCATCGCAAGGATAAAAAGTGCAAAAGGGAAGACATCGAACAAAACTGAATTGTTCTGTTAAAATATTATTCTTTCAAATATTTTATTTATAACTTATTATATTTATATTTATACATAAAAAATTATTGATTTTATTTATATTATAGATTTAGTTTATATTTATCACGAGCTATCTCGTATATAAAAGATTATTTTTTGTTTACATTTTATTTATGATTTATTATATTTATTATATTTATATATAATTATTAAAAAATTATTGATTTTATTTGTATTATACATAGATGGAGATTATATTCATCACGAGCTATCAGTGGAGTGAAAAATATTGAAAATATAACTAAAATCAGTTTAATAATAAAAAGCTTTACCATAATTTTTTGTAAGGATTGCTGAGTTTTTTGACCCACGATTACTTTCGCACTTTTGATCCTCGCGATGAGTGAAATACGATGCAATCGAAAAAATTGTTGTCCTTTCGACATTGAAATAATTTCTTTAAATAAACTTTTCGTTTAAATGAAACTGTTGTTTAGTATCGAGGCTTATCGAATTCAGATTCGATGAGGATGTGGAGTACCTCGTTCGAAATCCATTAGCACCCGAGTAGACCACACGACAAACTGACCACCACAAATTTTCCGATGCTCTTGGTCTGCGCAGTCCATCGAAAGGACGCATGCTCGATTTTTTTCTTTCTTTTCGTAAGAAAGTTTGTCACCGTCCCCTGCGAAAAGTGCACGAAGTCAAGTGGAAGGGAGCCTTTCCGCGTAGTTCGCTAGTTTTCTTCTGAAAAAATTAACGATCGATTGGTAACTTCGTGTAGAACGGTTCTCTTGACTTCGTCAATTATTGAAGACGCTCCGGAAGTCTCCAAAAGTCTCCGAAAGTATGTCCTCCTTTGTGCTTAATTGATGGACTGTGAACGATCGTCGTCGCGAAATATGTTACGAGCTGTAGGTACTATAAGTTCTTGGAACCGCGATCATGTACTCTCGTTTCTTCCAGTTGTACATACATTGTGAACAGCTAAGACAATAACAGGGTCTTCGTAGACATTACAATCGACTGTGCTTCGAATAATACAGGGTGAGTCAACTAACGTTGTCACCTCAAATATCTTTGTTGTTTTCAAAGATACGTCAAATGTCTGATGGGCAAAGTTGAATGGTAAAATGGGGCTCATACGATACCCAAAAAATTTTTGTATTTATGTAATTTTTTTTAGAGATATGAAGGTCACCTTCATATTTTTTAATGGAATGAGGTATTTTTTAATACATCAATCGATGCAGCTGGACATTCGTTATAAAAAAGTACTAACCTATGTATGTCGAAAAGTTAGTAGTTCAGGAGATATTTCAATTTAAATAACTCTAAAAGTATTATATAATAACTCTATGAGTAATGGTGTTTTAGAGTTATTTAAATTGGAATATCTCCTGAACTACTAACTTTTCGACATACATAGGTTAGTACTTTTTTATAGCGAATGTCCAGCTGCATCGATTGATGTATTAAAAGATACCTCATTCCATTAAAAAAAATTAAGGTGACCTTCATATCTCTAAAACAAATTAAATAGAAAGAAAAATGTTTTTGGTATCGTATAAGCCACATTTTACTATTCAACTTTGTCCTTCAGACATTTGACGTATCTTTAAAAACAACAAAGATATTTAAGGTGGCAACGTTAGGTGACTCACCCTGTATATCGGATTGAAAGGAGTGCATAGAATATATAAGGTGTCTTATTTTAATTGACAAATGCGGTTACATCAGACTTTCGTGGATTATTAATAAATACGTATTTACAAATAGCACAGTAAATATCAAAACGTTCGTTGAAAATCAATAGAGGATTAGCTGTATTTAGTATTTATATATTAATCTTTCATGGCCAATAAAAATGACAGGTATCCGGCGGAAGTCTTTATTACCTGAAAAGAAATATTGTAATCTTGTAAATCTTGTAACTGTTGACTTAATAATATATGGTACACATTTCATTATTATTAAGCCGCGGAGAACATTTTTGCAAAGCAAAAAGTTACTTTAAATGACCTTGGGAATGACACTTCTCAATAATTTCATTGTTGCTGGTGTAAGGAATATTTGTAATTAATTTGTGAGAAACTCACAGCGTTGAAAAGCTCAAAGGAGAAAGGGCTAAATTTTCCAGCAGTAATTTTCAATGATATTCCTGCCCGATGTATTATCATAATCATCAAGGTCGCTTGTTTCGGCGGTAGATCGTACCAAATACAATCGTACGCCGATTGGGCTATACCGGTACTCTAAAAGTTCAAATACTGTTATTATATATTCTGTAGTATAGAAAAATAGTGATACAGTAAATCCTCTATCGACGCAAAAGCCTCGGGGAGGTTTTTTGAGCTTCAAAGAGGCCGAGCCGAACGTAGAGAAGGACAGCGCTGTCCTTCCTTGCGCCCGAAACTTTCATCGTCAATTAAACCACTAAATACAGTTGAAATTAGATTGTGTTTGGTCTTATTTTAATCAGGAAAATGCCACGAATATATTGGTGAAAGTTTCATAAAAAAAGAAGTAATAATAAAAAAGTTTTGATATTGGTATTACATTGCGAGGGCGCGCGGGCTTTTGAACTGTGCCGATGACTGCGACTCTTCGCATTAGTAGTGGTTCACACCGATATACCCGAGCCCAGATCAGATTACTACAGTGGAGGGGATATTTCTTTTGCGTCCATCGTGTAGCATCTTTTTGCGTCGATAAGGGACTTACTGTACTCATTTTTTAAATAAAGTATCGGTGAGAACATTGAATTTGCATAACATCCGTAAGTATGTTCCAGTATTTTTCACTATATTGTAATATATTCTTGTTGCTCACTTCTTGAACAAGCATCTCCCCAGCGTAACAGTAAATAAAGAAGTGCAGCATCGAGTTAGTCACGTGCATGAAACAAAAGATCGTCTCATAAATGGGTACCTTCTCGTCCTCTTGATCTACAGACTGCAAGAAAACTGTGTAACCAACATTTCCTTTCACGAAACAATAATTCGATCTAGTGTTCATGGACGTACATTTATCAAACGATATCCAGTCATACAGAACATCAACGTGATCATCACCGTTTGCACAAGCAGCATCAGATTGAAGCATTCTTCCACAGTCACTGCAAACCTTGAACACAAAATCTCAAAATCGGACATCGTTACCCCATTGGCATCTGTCCCTTTTTACAATAATAATTAAGCTAATGACCCTTTCAAGAAAATAACTTCTAGGACCGAGGCTAAACTTTACCTTACGGGACCACAAATTTTGGACTTTGTTTTATATAATCCTATAGTGGTACAAAAATTAAAGTGAGTTCTCAGTTGGACTTCCCAGTCCAAACCCTTAAAATTCCTCAACTTTATACATGCATAACTTCTGATCCAGTGAATTCCTAACGTTAAAACTTGGATTTTCGGAATTTTCTCGCCAAAATCTATGAGACTATATTTTAAAAAGTCCATAATTTTTGGTCCCGTAAGGTAAAGTTTAGCCTTTGGTATTGTTAAGCAGACTAATGAATGGTACAAACCTCGACAGCTCGTTGTGCCTGTGTACAATGTAGACGAGTCTTTCCCTGAACTTGGTTTGATGGTTCCTGTTAGCCAGATCTTCAAGGGCGTTCCTGAGAATGGACAATTGGCCGCACAAATGTAGCATGAGGACAGCCAGGAAAGTGTCGAAGCTGGAGTAGCATAGCGTCATGGACGCAATGCCTATGAACTGTCCCAACCAAGTGACCTGCAAGTTGGGACTCTTCTCTGTGTCGTAGGGAAAGATCGACGGGTGTAAGAGTGCCTCTGAATCGGTCCTCGAGGTGTTCTCCATGTTGTTCGTTATTTGCAGAATCATGAACGCAACGAACATTATGTAAGTGAAGCTGGACAACACGATCGATATCGATCGACTTATTTTCGCGTTCTTTAACATCACTCGATGATCCGATTTCGAGTGCGGCGCGGACCAGTCGGCCAGCAATTGGTCGAGCAGCAGCGCGAGTGCTGGAAAGACAATAGCTCAACAGTATAGCTACCGAAGCTGTCAAAATACACCTCTTGAAATTGTGAAATTGATTGTTAAAATTCTTAGGAGAATACGATGGGGATCACCTGTGTGGAAATGTACAGGCTGTACAGAAATTAATTCAGGGTCACCAGGTCAAACGTTTATTTTATCGAGTTTCATTCTACCCATCACAATCATCACAAGGATAGAAAATGCGAAGGCTGCTCTTTACCTTACTGGACTCAAAATTTCAATCCTGTAGGATCAATGGTTCAGGAGTTATGCTTGCTTAAAGTTGAGCAATCTGCAGTGTTTTTGACAGGTAAGGGCGCCGTCATATTGGTTTGTAGTGACGACCGCGAGCCGCTTACCGAGCAGAATAATTCATTAGTTGCGGTTCTGCTCGGTAAGCGGCTCGCGGTCGTCACTACAAACCAATATGGCGGCGCCCTTACCTATCAAAAACACTGCAGATTGCTCAACTTTAAGCAAGCATAACTCCTGAACCGTTGATCCTACAGGATCGGAACTTCGAACTTTCCTTTTTTGTGTGAATTGAATTACTTCCATTATATTTTCCATATATTTCACGCGCAAGGAAGTAACTTCCACGAGCTCTGACTGAGAAATTCACATATAGTATAAATAAGAACAGGTTGATAATATTAATAAATCCATCATAATTTTTTTAAAATAACTATTGAGTTTTGACGTTCCTTTGACGATGGTTCCTTTCGCACTTTCTATCACTTGTATAATAATCGTTGACCTTTTGACCTTGAAATTGAATGGGTTTGATTTACCACTGTTTTGATTTACCAAATACATAGATATGAGTGTTTATATTGATCTATTAGTACCACTATTAATATTGTGAATATTTTCTTTTCTCAGGATGCAAAGTGGTTCATCATAGTCTGAATTAGACTAGTCTCCTTTGTTTGAGGAAGAAAAATGTAGCCTACCCTTTCTGTGATACCGCAGAGAGGCGTGCTTGGACAACGCGAAGAGGGCTGGCACGTTGATCGACAGATTCTCGATCGCCTCGTCCAAATTCGTCGACCTCAGTACCAAATATGACATCTGAGGTAGGGAGATAAACATAATCGTCACGAAGACCGTCGACCAGAACAAGAAAGACGATATCTGACGCGAACGTTCCGTTGTGTCTCGTGGATCGGGCCAAACGCCGAGCAGGATCAGATTGTATTTCGTAAATCCCATCGCGAAATCCATTTCCCGTTTAATTCTACCGCGGTGGGCACTTCTCAATTATTCTGCCGAGCCATAATCGCGAAACTCAATTCCTGAAGCAGGACATTAATATTCGCGACACTGGTAATGGATTTTCTTGCAACCGGAAGCAAACATTTGGTACACTAAAATCTGAAACTGCGATTAGAAAATGTTAATATTATGACTAGACAGCGCATTAAAATATTGTTATATTATTTTCGACTAATATTCGCGACACTGGTAATGGATTTTCTTGCAACCGGAAGCAAACATTTGGTACACTAAAATCTGAAACTGCGATTAGAAAATGTTAATATTATGACTAGACAGCGGATTAAAATACTGTTACATTATTTTCGACTAATATTCGCGACACTGGTAATGGATTTTCTTGCAACCGGAAGCAAACATTTGGTACACTAAAATCTGAAACTGCGATTAGAAAATGTTAATATTATGACTAGACAGCGGATTAAAATACTGTTACATTATTTTCGACTAATATTCGCGACACTGGTAATGGATTTTCTTGCAACCGGAAGCAAACATTTGGTACACTAAAATCTGAAACTGCGATTAGAAAATGTTAATATTATGACTAGACAGCGGATTAAAATACTGTTATATTATTTTCGACTAATATTCGCGACACTGGTAATGGATTTTCTTGCAACCGGGCGCAAGCATTTGGTACACTAAAATCTGAAACTGCGATTAGAAAATGTTAATATTATGACTAGACAGCGGATTAAAATACTGTTATATTATTTTCGACTAGTTAGACATATTAAAAAAAGAAAATAAATTTCCATGTCACTCCAGTTCGTTGGAAAAAAATTTTAATTCTGCATAAAGATCCGCTGTCTAATTGTTACAATGATAAAACTAAACATGCACCGTAACTCAAGTGATTACTGTATTGGAATGTGACAAAAGGAATTTTATCACCAGATATTTCTACTGGCAGATTACCGAAGGATCGCACGTTGCACGCAGTGTCCTCGATTGCTCGCAGACCAAGGCTATGTCAACAACTAAACTATCAGATTGCGGCGCAATCCGTTGCCGGACGCGGGCTTCATTACGCATTCCCGTATCTCGCACGAAAGCGTTTACCGATTGGAAGTTCTAATCGCGACAATCTGGAAGTTCGCCGGGGGAGACTACCCTGCAATTCGAACTCTTTTCGTCCGTCTGGCGAGACGAAAATGCAGTTTGTCTAGCGAATGTCTGGGAGTAATGACTGCGAGACACATGTCCGATGCCGGAGGTATTACACTGACTTAAACATGTGCTATTATCAATAGGATGACAGTGATTAATGCACCGATCATCCTACTGCATGTAAGTACAGTAAAGTCTTACCGGATCCTCGGGTCCGTGTTTGGAAATAGATTGTGCAGCGCTTCAATCGTTTTGTGACCACAGTGTACCGAGTGGCCATTTTAAGTGGAAAGAGTCTTATCAGAAAATAGATATAACATACATAGAGGGTGTTCGACTACAGGTGGGAGAAAATTTGAGGCGTGGTTCTCGACGATAATAAAAATAAATTTTCAAAAAATACCATGTTTTTAAAACAGACTAAAACGTATAAAATAAATTTTTAAAAAATACCACGTTTTTAAAACAGACTAAGAAGTATCAAATAATTTGAATAAAAATAGATTTCTAAAAAAATATCATGTTTAAAAAACGGACTAACAAAAGTATCAAATAATTTAAATGGAAATCGATTTTTTTTAAAGTATCATGCTTAAAGAACGGACTAAAAAGTATAAAATAATTATTCCTAGCCCCATACAGGTTCCTAGCAGTTGAAGAAGCGACGTAAAAATTAAAAAAAAAAGGCCGACTGACCAAGATCTACTTACATCAAGACTTTGCTCTATTATTATTACATACATCATATATTATATTACATATATATTATTAGTTTACGCTTAACGTGGAGAAACAAGGTGTCCTACAAACTGAAACGTTTATTTATCCGTCACAGTAAAAAAGAAACACGTTTATTGCTAACTTACACGTACATTCGATGCATTCTTTTGAGAAACCCAAACTCCTCGTGAAATGGAAACGAAATAAATATCATCTGCAACAATGTCCGCGATCGAAATCGTTCCGGGCGTTGAATGAACGCGCGTCGACGACCGGGCGACCGAGTGAAAGTGAAGACCCCCATTGGGAAACTCAAATTTGACCCGAATCTCGCGTTCGACTCGCGTCACGGTGCACGCGAGTGGAATTAATCTACCGGCTAAACGGTTTAGGTCAAGTTTAGGCTACCCGGTCCTCGGTAGGTCTTCGAGTCGGTCGCCCTTTTCGAAAATTCATCTTAGTCTACGGTCCCTTAAAATTATTAGCTCAGACATTAAATAGAGTGGCAGGTATGTACACTTTTGGCTCGAGACCAGTTCGTGGTCTCTTCTCCGAAAATCTCCGCGAGGGGAAGGACAATAGTACAAACAATTGTATAAATCAGTTCTATAAAAGAGCCTAACCTGGATACGTACTCGATTGGAGCTCGGTATTGACTTATAAAAAGACTTTACAATTTTAAATGACTATAAAATTGACCTTCTTGTCCTTCCCCTCAGTTTTCCCCCGTAGTTCTTCGGCTAAATTAGTGTTGTTAGTTTCAGGAATCTCTCTGAAGTTTGAGCCCTTCGGGTGTACAGGGCGTTTCAAAATGCGAGTACTCGACTGACGAATTGTTCAGGAGGTTGTGCTATTTTGGAGACAAATTGGTCTGATTTGGGGTGTACTTCCGAAAAGCCCATGCCTTCGATTTTTTTTATACTTTGGATTCTTACGTATTTCGACGTGCTGATTACGAATGTGATAGTGACAATTGGCGCAAATAAAACTTATAGTTTTTTATTTACTTCCGTAAATAATGGGAATTTTGAAAAATACTTCAGATAAAAGTTGTAGACCTCATCAAAATACATATTTTATGTCCTATCGATTTTTTTCATAAAGATTATACTTTCTGAGAAAAATGATAGGTAATTATTAACTTATACGGAGCCACCGTTACCGTTAACGGAGCCAGTTAATATCGTTTTTCTCGAAAACTATTGTCTTTATGACAAAATTCAATACGACATAAAATATGTATTTCGCTGAGACCTACAACTTTTATTTGAAGTATTATTCAAAATTCCCATTATTTACGGTAGTAAATAAAAAAACTATAATTTTTATTTGCGCCAATTTGCACTATCATGTTCGTAATCAGCACGTCAAAATACGCATGAGTCCAAAGTATAAAAAAAATCGGAAGTATGGGCTTTTCGGAAGTTTATCCCCGATTTGTAATACCGGGTGCGCGAAACCTCTTGATCGATTTTACAGACAGATTTGTGAACGACTTGAAGTCGATTGTCCAAGAGCACTGATTCTGAAAGGCCGTGTGTCCTACTCGGCGTCGAAGGTTCTCATTTGTGGCGGTTATGATCCGACTGGGATCGAACCGGTGACCCGTCGATACCGATCGCCGAAGGGAATCAAATTCGTGTGAAATCTCGTAACGCGTTGCGGATCCGCTTTCGCCGGCCCCGGGAGACAGCTCGCGATTTATTAGCGTCGCTTTCCACGATCGGGGCGTTTTCAGCGGATTTAGAAGAACACGTTGCCGGGCCTGGCCTGGGGACACAGAAAGCTGGAACAGTCGTGCCTCCTCACGGCGTCCATGACCTCCTGGAAGTGGCTGGACACCTGGACAGCAGCCCCCGGCTGAATTCTGTAAAGGTATGCAAACGGAGAGCGATTAATGGCCGATGGAAATTCATTAGAAAGCACGGGAACAACGCGACAGTTGGGCGATATAATTGATAGCCGACGGGGTTAGCCGGTGCCACTGTAATTGGCATCGGTGTTTCAACTTGTTGATGAATTGTCCGGTGAAAAAACGTCGCTGTCGCCGAGTCGAAAGCTGGCATTGAATCACGTCCGATCGGATGATGGCATGAAGGATTAGCTCAGAGGATAGAGGATATGTTCCTGATGGGGTCGATGAACTCTGAGAGACGATTACCGACTGGATTCGCGTCAAAGGAAAATTCATGCTTAATATGATGCGTTGCAATCTCGAATGTTCACCGTGGTCAGTAAAATTGAGATGAAGACGTAAAATCCGTATCGAAAGAGCCCGGCTGGCCACACGGAACCGTAGCGAGAGACAGATAACTTTCTTCCAGCTTTCGCCGACAACGTCCTACTGACTGATTCGACTTTTACCTCTTAGCACAGTTTCACTCTGTGCATGCGGTGCGTGGCGCGTCACGCGCCGAACGAGCAAGCCTTAGGAAAAGCCCGTGAATGTACGCCGCGAATTAAACGAGCACGGATCGCTCCTAATCGAGGCGTTGCTCGCGGCTTCTTCCGCCACGGAAACCGTTCCCTCTCCTATCTCTGCGAACTGTCCTGAACGTGGGCACAATTAGAACTGTGTTGGACAGCTGGGTCTGACATGGTCTAACTTTTGAAAGCTTGCCAAAAATACTATTTAGACCCCAGATATTTATCCCAAATTAAAAATTCTAGAAAGAGGAACTGCGTAGACCTCTGCGTCTCCTCTCAATGATCTCATCAAGTTAGGGATGCTAGAACTGTGTTGGACAACTGGGTCTAACATGGAACATTTTTGAAAGCTTGCCAAAAATACTATTTAGACCCCAGATATCTATTCCAAATAGAAATTGTAGAAAGAGGAACTGCATAGACCTCTGCGTCTCCTCTCAATGATCTCATCAAGTTAGGGATGCTAGAACTGTGTTGGACAACTGGGTCTAACATGGAACACTTTTGAAAGCTTGCCAGAAATACTAATTAGACCCCAGATATCTATTCCAAATTAAAAATTCTAGAAAGAGGAACTGCGTAGACCTCTGCGTCTCCTCTCAATGATCTCATCAAGTTAGGGATGCTAGAACTGTGTTGGACAACTGGGGGGTGTAACATGGAACACTTTTGATAGTTTGCCAAAAATACTATTTAGACCCCAGATATTTATCCCAAATAGAAATTCTAGAAAGAGGAACTGCATAGACCTCTGCGTCTCCTCTCAATGATCTCATCAAGTTAGGGATGCTAGAACTGTGTTGGACAACTGGGTGTAACATGGCACACTTTTGATAGCTTGCCAAAAATACTAATTACACCCCAGATATTTATTCCAAATAGAAATTCTAGAAAGAGGAATTGCGTAGACCTCTGTGTCTCCTCTCAATGATCTCATCAAGTTAGGGATATTAGAACTGTGTTGGACAACTGGGTCTAACATGGAACACTTTTGAAAGCTTGCCAAAAATACTAATTAGACCCCAGATATCTATTCCAAATAGAAATTGTAGATAGAGGAACTGCATAGACCTCTGCGTCTCCTCTCAATGATCTCATCAAGTTAGGGATATTAGAACTGTGTTGGACAGCTGGGTCTGACATGGTCTAACTTTTGATAGCTTGCCAAAAATACTAATTAGACCCCAGATATCTATTCCAAATAGAAATTGTAGAAAGAGGAACTGCATAGACCTCTGCGTCTCCTCTCAATGATCTCATCAAGTTAGGGATATTAGAACTGTGTTGGACAGCTGGGTCTAACATGGAACACTTTTGAAAGCTTGCCAAAAATACTATTTAGACCCCAGATATTTATCCCAAATAGAAATTCTAGAAAGAGGAACTGCATAGATCTCTGTGTCTCCTCTCAATGATCTCAACAGATTAGGGATAATAACTTCAATATTTTCACTGTGTTGCGCCCAACCGCTAGGATGAGAAGTAGGCACCAAATTTGGAGACATTCTTTTCCACCAGGTCGTCCGATTCCCGTGAAAATGAAAGCCCGCCATTCCCATCTATCAAACACAGTCAGCCGCATACTGTATGCCAACCGGGACAACATTATTATATCACCAGGATAGAAGAACGCGACTTCCGTCTGTTTCGTAACGACCCGGTTCTTTTCGCAAAAAGGAATTCCTACAGACCGGTAGGCATCAGGACGTATCTACTCACAGGCCCAGAAGGGCGGCCATTTTCTTCTCCATCATAATGGCAGCGTCGGAATCTCTCTGGATCATGGCGTCGCAGAATATCCTCTTCGCGCAAGGAGTATTGCTCCAGTCCCCGTCTATGTGAGCTATCTCGGCCACCTCCGCGTTCTCCAAATTCTGAAGAGCGTCCTCCAGTTCCTGATCAATCCCCACGCTTCTTTTCCTCCTCCTCTCGTCCCGGCCGTCCACGGAGTTTCTCTGTTCCCGCTCTGTAGATCCCTCCTTCGAATCGTCAACGCTTACGCGATTCTTGAAGAGCTCCGTGGGCGTGGAGCCGTCCTCCACCACTAGGATCGACGTGTCCTTCTCATCCTGCGTTGCCTGAGCCTGAGTTTTCCTTGGAATGACGAGCTCGGTGACGTCGATGCTCCCATCCCGAACCGGCAGGTCGATCTCCACGATCTCGCTGATGGAATCGGCACCCTTCCTCTGGAACCGTTTGCTCCGTACGAGATTCCTCAGGTTCCCGTCTGCCTGGAAGACGTCCAAGTAATCCGCACTCCGCCTTTTCCTGCTCCTCGCTTCCGTCTGCGGCGTCCGATCTTCCTGGAGGATCACCAGGACTCCATCCTGATTGTTCATAGCCCCGGGATGATCGTTAGCAGCCTCGTTCCTCGGCGCGTTCTCCAGAAAGTACACGGTTTCCCCCAGACTCTCTCCGTTTCGTTGGTCCTTGCTGACGAATGCCTGATCACCGTCCAAAGCTCTTTGGTACTCTATCTCTGACCCGATCCCGTTGTTCGACCGCTTCAGAACGTCAACGTCCAGGTACCTACCCACCGCCACCGCTCCGATACCCAAAGCGGCGCCGGAAGCCACCAATCCCAGCGCTGGGATCAGGATGCTGGACCCGGAGGCGACGGTGCCAATCTTCTCCTGAGCTTCTTTGCCCTTGGACAGGCCTAGGTTCTGGGAGATCTTGTGCGTAGCCTCCACCAGAGGATCGATCACCGGCCGGGTGAACTGCGAGACCCTCTCCACGCCGTTCGAGAACTGGCTCTTCAAGTTCTCCGATATTTTCATCCAGAACGGCGCGTCGTTCGGCCTCTTCAGACCGTAGAAGTGCTGGTTCGGGTAGTAGTTCTTCGTGGTGTAGCTGTCGACGATGTTCTTGTCGTTCAGCACGTACTTCTTCTTCTGCCGTTGCTCCGTGAACGAGTACTGGTTTTCGGGGAAGTTTTCCGGCCGTTTCTTCTCGTTCTTCAGGATCTTGGCCGGCTGCACGCCCAGCTCGGGATGAGCGTACTGAAGGACAGGCGCTCTGGCGCCCGGCTTCAAGGCTACCGGTGCGATCTTCTGGCTCTCCGGGGTGTAGAGCTGTGAGACCGGATACACCGCTACTCCATCGGGATGCAGCATCCTCTTGTGAGCACTGGCGCGGTAGTTGTCGTTCCTCGATTCGTACACCTCGGCCTTCAGCGCCTCGTTCTTATAATTTCTCGGGTCCCACTCGAAGAACACGTTCCTCCCTTCCTCCTCCGTGTCCTTGTCGTGCCTGTTAATCGAAACGAAGAAACGTGTCATTCGTTGGGTGCAATAGAACAATTGTACACTGCCGGAGGGTATTTACCTTTTGTTCACGTTCCTGAAGAACCTCTCGAATCCCTGCTTCTCCCCGTTCTCCGCCTCGTAGAAGCTCGAAGAGGGCTCCAAGCTCTCCGTGGTTGTTCCTTCGCGGACCAGCTTGTTGTTTATCACCCTAGCGTTGCGCCAGGTCTGCACCTTGTCGATGGGCTCGTCGGGAACCCTCTTCCCGTGGATGACGGGCGTGCCGTCCCTGTCGATGGTCATCGGAGTCCTCTTCTGGCTGGTCTTCACGTTGATCTCCGAGCGAACGACCACCTCCGGAGGCACGTTCTTCGCGTCTCTGTTCTTCGAGACGTTCGCGCCTATGTTGGTCCTGCTCGGGCGGACCTGATGAGGCAGGAAGGTGTATCGAGTCGTCTCGTCGCCCTCATGGTTCATGGGCAAGTTCCTCTGCGATCTATCCTGGAAGTGTCTCATCAGGAGCAGTCCGCTGGTCGGAAACGCCGAGTCGAATCTCGCGTAGCTGTTTCTCTCCTCCAGGTTGCTCTTCAGGGTGCTGGCGAGAGGCTTCCAGCTCTGATACTCTTCCGTGGTCGATTCCTCCAAGCGCACAGCTCTGCCATCGGTCCCCAATGGCGTCCAATCACCGTAGTCGATATTCTTCTCGCTGACTGCCTGCTCTCGGCCGGGAGCCAGCGGTTTTTCCTCTTCGCCACTGCTCTCTGTGCTGGAAGCTGCTTTCTTGTCTAATTGCGAGTCGGACAACTTCGCTCTGAGCTGCTCGATCTGAGCCTCCTCCAACTTCCTGACCTCTTCCTTGTTCTTCGTCTCGTTCTTACTAAACGCGGGTGGCTCTACGGAGCTCTCGTTCGGCTCGTCCAGAAGAGTCTTCACAGTTGACACCGGAGTCTTCGGACTGTCGGCAACCAGTTTCTCCCTGCGTTTCACGATCAGAGTGGCCACGTTGCCCTCGCTCGTTCGCACCTTCAGCTCCTCCGTCTCGCCCGGAAGACTCCTCGACACCTTCAACATCGTTCGAGCGTAGCTAGGCTTCGGCACGTCAGCCGAGGCCGACACCGCGA
The DNA here is from genome assembly GCA_963966675.1 of Lasioglossum calceatum. Classification (NCBI taxonomy): domain Eukaryota; kingdom Metazoa; phylum Arthropoda; class Insecta; order Hymenoptera; family Halictidae; genus Lasioglossum; species Lasioglossum calceatum. Next base: position 6,765,625 of record OZ016539.1, on the reverse strand, counting down.
TGGCCAGGCACAGGAACCAGAAGAGGAGCGATACCTGCAACACGTAAACAAATGAGAAGGCCGACGCATTATTCAAAGAAGCTTCCCAAGCTTTGCAGCCAGGACATCCAAGGGCTAACTCCCTCATAGATGGACCTGGTGGCTGCAATGCCCAGTAAGCTACAACCCTCCTACAGAGAATCCTATATGCAACCTCGCTGTTCATCTCCTTTCAACCCGACTGACCAAATCGTTCTGGAATCTATTCTTCCTTTCTTTGTGGCCTCGTTAGGCCCGTGTAGGAAGAGCGATGCGTACTCGCTAATTACAACCTCGTTTTATGTAACGACTAATGTGTTACGCGGCTGCACCTCGATGGAAATAAACCTAACCGGAAGCCCATTGTGCCTTCCTCGATCCAAAGCGAACGTAACAGGCGCAAACGAGCACCGTAAACAGCAGACATCGTGTTGCGGCTGACCCACTTCTTCGACTCTAGCGTAGCCTCCGCTAGGTCTCGACTTCAAAATTCGAAATTTCGAGGATTCGAAAGTCGGGCATTTCGGGCAGGAGAGATTCGCCGAGAGGCGGTGTGCAGCTTTCGAGGCCATTAAAAAAAAGTGCAATCCCGCGCACTTTCTACGCGAGCCGCTGCATCGGACGGAAAAGGGAAGGGTCCGCGAACTTGTGTCTTCTTATCAAGTCGCTGGACTTTCTCTCGCGTTGTTCCCTTTTAGCTCGTCCTGGGAACTGGCCATAAATGGGGCTGCTATTGAAGCAATTCTGCCGTCATTAGATGCGGACTCAAAGCTGAACACGTGACGCAATTTCGATCATATTTGCTAAGTCCCAGTGCTTCGACTGTTTTCTGTTTGTTTATGGCGAAGGAATTTCTGACCGGTACTTCGTCATGTAGATACTACTATCATTTCGATCAGCTGGCACACGGTTTATTGTTAGTGCAGGACGGGGCTGTGTTTCCGTTTACGCCCGTCCTCAAAATTGGATGAAATTTTGGGAATAGATTCTTTCTTTACTGAAATGATGATTGTCAGAAGGATTTTTGGCGGCTCGAAAAAAATTTTTTACCATTTCAATGTCACTTTCTACCTTACCCTATTCCCAAAATTTCATCCAATTCTGAGGACGGACGTGAACATGGAGCATGGAACATGGTAGATTTGGCAACGATGTCCCAATTCTATTTGAAGTGAGTTGAAGTCCATACCCACACTTAGCATGGAACAGAAGCTATACAGGGTGTCCCAAAATTCCTTCAACAGCCGGAAATGGGAGGTTTCTGAGATCATTTGAAGCAACATTTTCCTTTGCAAAAATGTTATCCGCGGCTTTGTTTAGGAGTTATTAACGAAAAACACGGACCAATCAGAGCGCGACCTAGACGCGAGTTGGCACAGTCGGCCAATAAACAGTTGGCGCGCCGGGCCGACTGTGCCAACTCGTGCCTAGATCGCGCTGTGATTGGTCCGTGTTTTTCGTTAATAACTCCTAAACAAAGCCGCGGCGGTAATTTTTGCAAAGGAAAATGTCGCTTCAAATGACGTCAGGAACCTCCCATTTCCGGCTATTGAAGGAATTTTGGGACAACCTGTATAAATATTTAGCATGTTAAAAGTGAGTATAGGTTCTGCTCGATATTAAATCTGGGTATGCAAGACTTCAAATCACTTCAAGTCGGACTGATACAGCGTTGCCAAATTTTATGTAGGTTCTGTTCCACGCTAAACCTGGATCTGTCTCTATCTATGTATACTGACAAAAATACTGGCAGAACAGACGCGAGCACTCTCCTCTTTGGCTTGTAACCGTAGCGTGGTTGGACCAGCTGATCGGACTGATGCGGTGTTGCCACATCACATGTTCCGGCCTGCACCAGAAGCCTGCACGGTAGTGCAGTCGGTGTTTGCCGGAACTGAAGCGTCGAGAATCGATGCATCGTAACGAAAGAGTCGAGGGTCCACTCGATCCGAGAAGGTAATCGTGGCGAGAGAAATTTAATAGCTCGCTGAAATTGCCGACATTCTTTCCCGAGATTAGAAAATAGCGATGCAGTAACCGACCGGTTGTGTACTTTCTATTATTAAGTCGAGGATTTATTCATCGCGATTGAATCAACGCCGAGATGTCCTCCGGATTCCATTGTCCCATCGTGCTTCCGTCTCCTCGTTCTTACGAGTCTTCGCTATTATGGTAGCTATTAGGATGTCCCAGAAAGCGTGTATTAAAAAATTGATTGCATTAAGAGGATTTCTCCGTTTCGACTTGGGAGCGTCTAACCGCGACCCAAAGAAATATTGTGCCTAGCGGGAGCCTATTAATAAGTCTCTTAATGGCTGTGCTATCTTCGGGAGACGATGGTTCAGTTTACGAGCGAAATTGCTGTCACCATTGAACACATCAATCCTCAACCCTCTGAATCCCGGAGTCATTCGCGGTAGCAGTGGGGGACTTCATCTTTTGAAGCTGTTCGCTCGACATGGCTTAGGGTAGAGAGGGTATGTCATAGTCTATTGGTATAGGGTGTGGTATGTCATAGTCTATTGGCATAGGGTATGACGTAGTCTATTGGCATAGGGTATGTCGTACTCTATTGGTATAGGGTATGGGTATGTTATAGTCTATTGGTATAGGGTATGGGTATGTCATAGTCTATTGGCATAGGATATGTCATTGTCTATTGGCATTGGGTATGTCGTAGGCTATTGGCATAGGGTATCAGGTATGTCATAGTCTACTAGTATAGGGTATGGGTATGTCATAGTCTATTGGCATTGGGTATGTCGTAGTCTATTGGTATAGGGTATGGGTATGTCATAGTCTATTGGCATTGGGTATTTGTATATCATAGTCTATTGGCATAGGGTATCAGGTATGTCGTAGTCTACTAGTATAGGGTATGGGCATGTCATAGTCTATTGGTATAGGGTATGGGTATGTCGTAGTCTATTGGTATAGGGTATGGGTATGTCATAGTCTATTGGTATAGGGTATGGGTATGTCACAGTCTATTGGCATTGGGTATGTCGTAGTCTATTGGCATAGGGTATCAGGTATGTCATAGTCTACTAGTATAGGGTATGGGTATGTCATAGTCTATTGGTATAGAGTATGGGTATGTAATGTCTAGTGGCATAGGGTATGTCATAGTCGATTAGTATAGGGTATGGGTATGTCATAGTCTATTGGCATTGGGTATTTGTATATCATAGTCTATTGGCATAGGGTATCAGGTATGTCATAGTCTATTGGTATAGGGTATGGGTATGTCATAGTCTATTGGCATTGGGTATGTCGTAGTCTATTGGTATAGGGTATGGGTATGTCATAGTCTATTGGTATAGGGTATGGGTATGTCATAGTCTATTGGTATAGGGTATGGGTATGTCATAGTCTATTGGTATAGGATATGGGTATGTCATAGTCTATTGGCATTGGGTATTTGTATATCATAGTCTATTGGCATAGGGTATCAGGTATGTCATAGTCTACTAGTATAGGGTATGGGTATGTCATAGTCTATTGGTATAGGGTATGGGTATGTCATAGTCTATTGGTATAGGGTATTGGTATGTCATAGTCTATTGGTATATGGTATGGGTATGTCATAGTCTATTAGTATAGGGTATGGGTATGTCATAGTCTATTGGTATAGGGTATGGGTATGTCATAGTCTATTGGTATAGGGTATGGGTATGTCATAGTCTATTGGCTTTGGGTATGTCATAGTCTATTGGCATTGGGTATGTCGTAGTCTATTGGTATAGGGTATGGGTATGTCCTCTAGTCTAGTGGCATAGGGTATGTCAGAGTCGGAGAACTGTCAGTCCATGGACCGCACACTGTCCCATTCCCCTGTTTTGAGTGCCTAGCAGCGTCTTGTTCCCAGCGAAATAAAGTCAGGAGATCTTCTGAAGAGTGGACAGCCAGAAAATTAATGGTGGGGGTCGCGCAGCGACTACGAAGAAGAAGCTCCCCGGCTCTGGGGTATGTCTTTTCCAACGACAGACATGGCTGAAACAAAGCCAACGACAGGTATGGCTGAAACTAGATTCTAGATTGAATAGTTGAAACTTCTAGCAAAGTGTCCGGGTGCTTATGGTGGTGTGCGCACGTTCCCCGGGGAGTAACAATCAACGGAATCACCTGGTATCGGTACAGAAAAAGCCTGGTCGCGTCCGGTTTTCCTCGATTTCGCTGGTTCGCGGAATCGTGGCGAGCTGGTCGTGGAAAAACGAGGGAAAAAGGAACAGGCGCGCTGGAATGACTTTCGAACGGGAGAGGAATGAACAAAAAGAAGACAGATAGAAAGAGAGAGACATGGGACCGAAATAAAGTGGCCGACTGGACCTGCAGCCGATCCGTCGACAAGTGAAATGGAACGACATGCTTTCCCCGAGCACGTTTTGCCCCGCGCGCGATCCACGCTCGCTCGTCTATGGGTATGAGTATGGGCAAGCACGCGTCCGCCACGGGACGATCCACTTTTTCCAATCCGGTGACTTTCGATCGGCGATCCTCGGCAGAAATTCTGCACTGCGACCGCTAAAGCAGCCGTGGCACTCGTCTCTCGACCTTAACTCGCGATCCCGCGGAAATTCTTACCCTTTTGCCGGGACGAGCGACAGAACAGCTGAGGAATGCCGCGGATGCTTCGCAGTTGAAAACGATCACTTCTGAACTTTGCCAGCCGAGCATTCCATCCGTTTGCCAAAATCAACTCCGCAGAATGAACAGCAGAGTTCACACAAAATTACGACCTCAGATTTTAAGGAGTGGGCCGATAATCCTGAATGTAAAATTTCGATGGCGGGTTTTAATTCATCTTTGAGATATTAATGAGAAAAAGACAGTTCTTCATAAATACCTTAAAAACTAATGAAGACTCGCCATTAAAATTTTAAATTCGGTGTTCTATCCCCTCTCCTCGCCCTTCGTCATAATCTCAAAAGCTCATATATTATATAATATATAATATTGGATGACCTTCCATTTTTGAATTATATTTGAAGAAAATTAATTATACAGTGGATGGACACAAAACTGAATCATGCATTTCGATGGTTTTTTGCTTTTACAGAGCCGTGCTCACCACTACCGGGCCCACTGCACGCAGGGCCGTAGTCTCAGCGTCACTCCCCACATTTATTCTCGGCATTAATTGCAAGCCACATAGATGTTTATCCAGTAAAATGTCCAATCCTTCAGCAAACCTCAAGCCTGCCCGTTAGATCATAACTGGAAGATTCGCTTCCGGTGGTTCTAATTAGCCTGTCGCGAAAAAAAGAAAAACGCGAACGCCCGACAGAAAAAAAAATCACGTACAACGATGAAAACAGAGATGGAGGAAAAGAAGATGGATACACATTAATCGCCGCGAAATTAACGTCCGCGGGCTTTCTGGAGCGGAAATACAGTGTGACACGGAACGGGGCCAGGCCGTTGTGTACTTCCTACGACGAAACGCACGCTAATCGCACGCCGTTCATTAGGCCGGGCGATGTTGCAATTTTCCATGTTCTCATAAGCTCGATAATGCACAAATCACCCCCGATTTCATGCTCGAACGACTCGTTTAGAGAACCGGTACGCGGGACTCCGATCGAGATCGATCTACGCATCGATCGGGAACGAGATCGTTCGACTAATGTTCGAGCTTTCGAGTATTCGACATTTCCAATCACTTCCACGAAGATTAAGCGGTATCTTAGATTATTAGAAAATTTTTTATATTTTAGATTTTAAAAAACGCTGTTTTTACAATTTATAGTTTGTATTTGCAATTTTGCAATTTCCTACAATTTATAACCTTTTACAATTTATAATTTTTTGCAATTTTCTAAAATTTATAAATTTTTGGAATTTTGTAATTTCTTATAACCTTTGGGAATTTTGCAATCTTTTAAAGCCGATAAGTTCCTTGCAATTTTTAAAAATTTATAACCTTTTGCAATTTTGCAATGTTTTACAATTTATAATTCTTTTGCAGTTTTACTAACCACGTGTCGAAGAGTGACAACTCTGATGTCCCCGAATAAAAAATGGCCCGTCGGAAGCTTCAGGTTTGTGTCTATCCACTGTATAATTAATTTTCTTCAATTAAGTATTACACTTTCATTTATTACGAATCTTAGTACCCTTCTCAGATAGCACACGACGTCTTAAAGACGTCCATTTTACGCCTATTTTAAAGACGTCTTCGAGACTACAAACAGTGTGGTTTTTACATATAGCTATAATCTAGCAGTTATAATTAGCATTGGTATTATTTGTTCGAGTTACAGTGTTTTTGCTTCAATTCTAATTTCAATGCCAATTCATATTTCAATTCCAGTTCCAATTTCAATTACAATTCCAATATCAATTCCAATTCAAATTTCAAGTACAATTTCCATTCCAATTCCAGTTTCAATTCCAATTACAATTTCAATTACACTTTCAATTCCAATTACAATTCCAATATCAATTCCAATTCCAATTTCAAGTACAATTTCCATTCCAATTCCAGTTTCAATTCCAATTACAATTTCAGTTACACTTTCAATTCCAATTACAATTCCAATTCAAATTTCAATTACAATTTCAATTTCAAATCCAATTTCAATTACAATTTCAATTTTAATTTTTATTATTTTTATTGTGATTTTAATTGCGCAATTATTTTTATTACACTTTTTATGTCAACTCCACATGCGTTCTGATAAAGCTATTGGGTTGACAAGAAAGTAATTTTGGTATTTTATTTTATTATGGACCTTTAAGACTTCTCAGTGACGTCTTAATGACCTCCCGAATGTCCTACGAACGTCTCCCGGACGGTCAAACAGACGTCTTAAAGACATCTTTAAGACGTACCGTTTCCTAAAGACGTTCGTATAACATTCAGAACATCTTTAAGACGTCTGAATGTCCAACTGCAGACGTCTTAAAGACGTTTTTAAGACGTATTTTCCTAACTCGAGCTCGCATTCAAATAAAAATTGTACAATTATATTTATAACGCCTGGCAAAGCGTTAACATGTGCCGATATAAACATTTCCTGGGACATTTGTTGCAGTCGATTCCCAACGGATGATTCACTCACCGATGTCGAGAAAGCGAGCTTTCTCGCAAGAACAACGAAACCGATCGCACGAAAATGAACCGACACAATGGAACGTGCATCATCGATGCAATTACAGAATTATCTTCCGTCCCACGCGGCTATTGTGCATCGATACAATGTCGAAAATCGTCCAATAAGTGAAGTAACTTTACGATTTTTCGAAAGAGCTTTGTATTCAGCTTGGGCCTGCACTTTCTCTAAGCATGAATTATTGATAACAGTATTATTTCACTCGGAGTCACGCGAAGCAAATTGTAATTACAATCTCAAACTGGAACTCTTGCTGTACATTGTCCTCGCACGGGATAATTAGATCGCAGAAGTTTGTGCACTGATGTTGTCTTTATCGAGTAAAAATGATGATAATGCTTGGAGAAACAATTTCTTTGAAGAACAAACGGGAGCAATAGAACAGAGCAAACCGGTCCGAAGAATTCACGATTTCTCGTCAGTCTCAACGTGTTGCAATTAAAATATTAAGAGGTGAATCACCATTGGAGAACTGGATCATTTAGAATCCTAAATGTGCCGGCGATTATGAAAGTGAAGTGACGTCTTGTATATCTTGGAGATATTTCATATATAACATCTTTTCAATTCACTATACAATTATTAATTACACAGCGGATTTTATGCGTTTATAACAAAAATGGGTAGGCGATTACACCTACAATTGCAACAAACTGGAGTGAAATAGAATAAATTAATAAGTTGAAGATAATATAACAGCATTTTAAAATTCTTCTAATATTGTTACTGCTTTAATAATTTAACATGATTATGACAGTGTTGTAAGCAGAGGTGGGCATTATTTGGCGAAACAAATATTTCAAATACTATTTAATATTTTAGATTTTATTTTGCTGAAAGAAAATAGTATTTTAAATAAGATATACAATTTCGAAAATGAAATATTTCCAATTTAGAATGTGAACCTCAAAATAAAATAATTCTATTTCAACAATATGATCCACAAAATAAAATATTTCTATTTCAACAATCTGAAACACGAGAAATCAAATATTTTACTCTTTGCATTGTTATAATACTCTGAGAAACCGCATAAGTCAATCTTGTCGTTAATAAACGATTTACAAATGTACTGAATTCGAACCATGATTTTCAGCAATGATATTTGGAATCAAAATTGAAAATAAAGGCAAAATATACACAGTTTCAATATTCTTTTAAATAAAATACTATTTTCAAAAAAAATTACTGCCTCAAACAAAATATTTTATTTTCAAAAATTACTGCATCAAATAAAATATTTTATTTTCAAAGTTGTGAACATATTTTAAAATAAATAATATTATTTACTATTCACTATTTAAAATACTATTTTGCCCAGCTCTGGTTGTAATCAAAAGTTCCAATTGTAAAGCGTCGATTGGTTTTGATTAATAATGAGACTTGCTTAATAATTAGCTTCAAATGATTAAACCAGTAAAAATATTAGAAGAATTTAACATACTAATTTATTCTATTTCACTCCAGTTTGTTGCAATTCAGGTAGACAATTTTTATTTCGCTTAACGATCCGCCGTCTAATTATTAATCAAAACCAATGGACGCTTTACAATTAGAATTTTCGCTTACGCCACTGTCATAATCACCGACGCAAATAATAGTTTACGTGCATATAATCTTGTTAAGAACATAATTAAATTATACACGCGCGCGCCTTCGAAGGGTTAACCGAGTTCGTTTCGCGCACGGATGATCGCTCTACCCGCTAAACATAGAGGCTACAAATATAGAAGAGTAAACCGCGTCAACGCGTCGGACTGATAATTAATAAATACCTTGCGTGAGTCCATTTTCGTGTTCGCTGGTCTCCACGGTTCTCGAAGCTGGTCAGGTCCAACAGTAGCGTCGAGGGTGTCGGGAACAGAGAACCGGAAGAGAGGAGGTTAGAAGAAGGAAAGAGGGTAGACACCTCAGAACCGCATGACACGCACGGGTCCAACGAAATCCACGGTCGATCGGTATCGCGTTCGAGAAAGAGAAGACACAAGGAAGGTGGGAAATAAGAACGAGAAGAGCAGAAGCAGAAGCGGAGCAGAGAGAGGAGGCCTGCTCCTACGCACCTGTTGACTCCCGGAATATCTTCGCGAGACTGACGAAGGCGCTCAGTCAGCGGCTCCTCGTGTCTCCGACGAAGGACCGACAATTCTCACCGACCTACTTATTTCCCGCGATCGCCTTCGCCTTCTTCCGTCGCAAACGCACACCGTCGGCCCGACGATCAATCCGGGCCTTTTCCGAAACCGTCCGGAACCCCCCTCGGGGACGATCGAATTTCGGACAACGGAACCCCTCCGGGTGTCTCGCTTTTCATCCGCCAATCGGAAGAGACCCCTCCTTCTCAAAGCAACTAAGCTCGAACGGGCCCAGTAACATCAGGGAAACACCCTAGAAAGATGTCAGAAGCGTTTAGTGGAAGCATTGTTTTATACAATAAGAAAATCCCCTCTTCTTCTTTTTGTGGCTTTGAGGGTCTATCATATTCTATCTTTTTCCGGCGAAAGATATCAATGGAGAACTACGTTCGAAATAGGACGAAAGGCCTTTTTCTTTTTTTTTAGGGGGAGGCTAAAACCGGGGGGCGAACCCCCGTAAACACCCACCCCAGGGACGTTCAATGGACCGCCCCTGTACTAAGCAGTTGGTGCCCGAGCTTATGAAGAACTAAGGGCCTCCACTTTTCGCATTGCCATTAGTTCTTTGTCCCTCGAGGCCCACCGCCACGCCTGTTCTTATCTTTCAAACTGTATTAGGCGATAAGGTGTGTGACCGCGAAGATCGGTAGTGCGTCGTATGCGAATTGATTTGTTTTCGGCATACGCTTTCATATGGTACAGAAGAATACAGTGTTCCCGCGATTGATGTGACTTTCGGGTATGCGGATGATGAGACTTTTTTATTCCCACTACTAGGGGGTTCCCCCTTGGACGGTCGATCGCGCTACAAAGAAATTAAGGTATTAGGGTGTTTAAATTGGGGTTTTATGATACTCGATGTATCAGTCTCAGGTATGGAATAGCATTGGAAGCAGAGTTGGGCAGTAATTAATTACATGAGTATTTAATTACAGCTTCAATTACATGTGCAAAAGTGGACTATAGTTACAATAAGAAAACGGTTAAATGGTAGAAAACATAAAAATTAGTGGTTTAAAGGAACAATTACACTGAAGTAATTGTTAGACTCAATTACAATTACTGTAATCGTGTTAAGTAATTGCAATTACTGTAATCGTGTTAAGTAATTGGAATTACTGTAATCGTGTTAAGTAATTGCAATTACTGTAATCGTGTTAAGTAATTGCAATTACTCCTTTCACAATTACTGTAATTGCAATTACTCCTTTCACAATTACTGTAATTGCAATTATTCCTTTCACAATTACTGTAATTGCAATTACTCCTTTCACAATTACTGTAATTGTAATTGTGGTCCGTAATTACAATTACTAGTTGAGCTAAAGTAATTGCAATTACCAATTACAATTACATATAATTGTAATTTTATTTCTGCAATTACATATAATTGTAATTTTATTTCTGCAATTACAAGTAATTGTAATTTTATTTCTGCAATTACAAGTAATTGTAATTTTATTTCTGCAATTACAAGTAATTGTAATTGGTAGTTGCAATTACTTAACGCCAAAATGGCACTGAAAAAAGTAATTAGATACCTACGCAATGGAAATGTCTAAGAAGAACAAGCAAAAAGCATATGTTATAACAATATGTTGTCCGACTCCAACTTTGAAATGAGGGTCATTTTGAAAAGTAAATTGCGAAAACTGGAGGCCCTTAGTTCTTCATAGGCTCGGACATCAACTGCTTAGTAGAGGGGCGGTCCATTGAACGTCCCGGGGGTGTGTCATTACGGGGCTTCGCCCTCGGTTTTAGCCTCCCACTTAACAAAAAAATAAAAAGGCCTAGAACTCGCAAGATTGTTGACAGTGTTCCCAATGAAAAGGAACCAATCTGAAGCCTCCGGGTCTCTAATTAAAAATTCGATCCATTCAACCGTCGATCAAATTCGACTGGTCCACTTCTCGATCCACCATAATCCGTTTCTCGCGATTAGAAGACGGTGTTACTCGGGGAATCCTCTTCCGCGATGATCGCGCGAGCATTATTAAGGCCACTGACATGAATCTAGATTGCCGTGGACGAAGAAACCCGGCGGTGCGATGAAAAATCGCGTTTTCAGCCGATTCCGATGATCGTTCCCCGGCCACTTTCACCGTGTTAGCGCACAGAAAAAGGAGACGACGTTCCATCCGGCTCGCGCGTCAATCTGCAAAAAGTGTGCAAGTCTGTGAATTCGTTGGAAAAAATTGTTTCTGATAAATCTGCCATGGATTTCAAGATGGAAGCTTCCTCTTCACGAGGACACCCTGAAAATTGATCCACCATTTTTTTGAGTCGTTTCACTGAGCTTTGAAGCTGTGCTATCAACTTTGCATGAGGCCTTCGTAGGACCCAAGTTGATCCCCGTTACTTTCGTATAAAATGGCTAAAAAATCGTTGGAAAAAATTGTTTCTGATAAATCTACCATGGATTTGAAGCTTCCTGTTCAGAAGGACATCCTGAAAATTTATCCACCATTCTTTTAGTCCTTTCACTGAGCTTTGAAGGTGTGCTATCAACTTTGCATGAGGCCTTCGTAGGACCCAAGTTGGTCCTCGCTATTTTTGTATAAAATGGCTGAAAAAATCGTTGGAAAAAATTGTTACCAATAAATCTACCATGGATTTCAAGGTTGAAGATTCCTCTTCACAGGATATCCTGAAAACTGATCCACCATTCTTTTTAGTCGTTTTACTGAACTTTGAAGCTGTGCTATCAACTTTGCATGAGGCCTTCGTAGGACCCAAGTTGGTCCTTGTTACTTTTGCATAAAATGGCTAAAAAAATCGTTGGAAAAAATTGTTTCTGATAAATCTACCATGGATTTGAAGCTTCCTCTTCTGAAGGACATCCTGAAAATTTATCCACCATTCTTTGTAGCCGTTTTACTGGGCTTTGAAGCTGTGCTATCAACTTTGCATGAGGTCTTCACAGGACCCAAGTTGGTCCTCGTTACTTTTGCATAAAATGGATTTAAAAAATCGTTGGAAAAAATTGTTTCTGATAAATCTGCCATGGATTTGAACGTTGAAGCTTCCTCTTCACAGGATATCCTGAAAACTGATCCACCATTCTTTTTAGTCGTTTTACTGATCTTTGAAGCTCTGCAATCAACTTTGCATGAGGCCCTCACAGGACCTATGTTGGTCCTCGTTATTTTTCCATAAAATGGCTGGAAAAAGGTCGTGCATCAAATTTAAAACCATGGTTGTGAAGAGGAAGCTTCAATCTTCGAATCTATCGTGGAATTCAGCAACCAAAAAAATGTTAATTTGTTCCAGTAGATATTTTTAAATGGCCAGTTGAAGTAGTTTAGTCTCTTGAGATTGAAGAAGAGTCTATTAGTCTGCGGTTCTCCGTTTCTAACTTCTGAAAGCATCGCCTAATTGCGTAAAGGCTGTTTGATCGCCGAGATGGCTTGCCGATGGAACTGTCTACCGGTTTTGCGCTGGTTCCGGTTGAAAAGCACGAGTGCGTTGATAGAAAAGGATCGGTGTTCGCGAGGCGAAACTTTTCGCCGGCACCGGCCGAATCTGGTTTTCAAGTTCACGAACAACGACCCGGCGAGTCGGACCGGAAGAGACGTCGTTGAGTTGGCTGGACGGGTTCAGAGACCCGCCAGTGAAAGTCCAAAGACGATGCACACCTGCGTAACCTCATGCCCAAGGCGAAATCTTTGGTTACCCCTCGATTATTCCGTTCGAGGCTCCGGTTGTCACCGGTAGACAGCGATTTCATTTTTACAGCAGTCCCGGCCGGAGATTTTTCCTTTTACAGTGCGCGACAATGCGGGACGCCGCGTTTTCAGTCGTACACATGTTGTATTCCTCTCATCAAAACCGAACGACATTGAACGAAGAGAAGTTGTTCGTCACGCGTTATTAATTTAAATAACAACGTGCAGGAAATTAATTTGACTTTCTTTTCAAGTTCGAGATCACGGCTGTCGCACGCCGGTCGTGCAGGTAGAGTGTTAATGATGAAACGGAATTAATCGTTGGTATAATTATCGAGCTCTTGAAGGACAATGAGTTCATTTGCATTGTCAAAGTTGTCGTTTTCACCTGGCGTCGATGAAGCTTTTGCTGGGTGTAAAGAATTTACATGGCGCGACTATCATAGCTAATTTAATTTCAAGGTCAAAAGGTCAACGATTCTTATTTACTGCATCGTATTCCATTCGCCAGAAGGATTAAAAGTGCAACAGCTACCATGGGTCAAAATTCAACCGTTCTCTTACAAAATTATGATAAAGTTTTTTTGTTGTCAATATCCGATTTTATTTATTATTATATTTACGATATATCTCAAGCGTCAAGAAATAATGTCCATTGTCAAAGTTGTCGTTTTTACCTGGCGTCGATGAAGCTTTTACAGGGTGTATAGGAATTATATGGCGCGACTATCATAGAAAAATTAATTTCAAGGTCAAAAGGTCAACGATTCTTTTTTACTGCATCGTATTCCATTCGCCAGAAGGATCAAAAATGCAACAGCTACCATGTGTCAAAATTCAACCGTTCTCTTACAAAATTATGATAAAGTTTTTTTGTTGTCAATATCCGATTTTATTTATTATTATATTTACGATATATCTCAAGCGTCAAGAAATAATGTCCATTGTCAAAGTTGTCATTTTCTCCTGGCGTCGATGAAGCTTTTGCTGGGTGTAAAGAATTTACATGGCGCGACTATCATAGCTAATTTAATTTCAAGGTCAAAAGGTCAACGATTCTTTTTTACTGCATCGTATTCCATTCGCCAGAAGGATCAAAAATGCAACAGCTACCATGTGTCAAAATTCAACCGTTCTCTTACAAAATTATGATAAAGTTTTTTTGTTGTCAATATCCGATTTTATTTATTATTATATTTACGATATATCTCAAGCGTCAAGAAATAATGTCCATTGTCAAAGTTGTCGTTTTTACCTGGCGTCGATGAAGCTTTTACAGAGTGTATAGGAATTATATGGCGCGACTATCATAGAAAAATTAATTTCAAGGTTAAAAGGTCAACGATTCTTTTTTTACTGCATCGTATTCCATTCGACAGAACGATTAAAAGTGCAACAGCTACCATGGGTCAAAACTCAACCGTTCTCTTACAAAAGTATTATATGATAAAGTTTTTTCGCTGTCAATATCCGATTTTATTTATTATTATATTTACGATATATCTGTTACGCAAAGAAATAATGTCCATTGTCAAAGTTGTCGTTTTTACCTGGCGTCGATGAAGCTTTTACAGGGTGTATAGGAATTATATGGCGCGACTATCATAGCTAAATTAATTTCAAGGTCAAAAGGTCAACGATTCTTTTTTACTGCATCGTATTCCATTCGCCAGAAGGATCAAAAATGCAACAGCTACCATGTGTCAAAATTCAACCGTTCTCTTACAAAATTATGATAAAGTTTTTTTGTTGTCAATATCCGATTTTATTTATTATTATATTTACGATATATCTCAAGCGTCAAGAAATAATGTCCATTGTCAAAGTTGTCGTTTTTACCTGGCGTCGATGAAGCTTTTACAGAGTGTATAGGAATTATATGGCGCGACTATCATAGAAAAATTAATTTCAAGGTCAAAAGGTCAACGATTCTTTTTTACTGCATCGTATTCCATTCGTCAGAAGGATCAAAAATGCAACAGCTACCATGTGTCAAAACACAACCGTTCTCTTACAAAATTATGATAAAGTTTTTTTGTTGTCAATATCCGATTTTATTTATTATTATATTTACGATATATCTGACGCGCAAAGAAATAATGTCCAATGATTTTCGCGACATATAATGTCTCTCCCTTTAGTGGCAAGTGTAGACTGTTTGTCTAACACGTCGTCTTGCCAATCGACTCACGGCCTTCGACAGAATTCGGCGTCCTCGTTCGTCATTAAGAATTATGAGCGCGTCCGCGTCCCATTGTGTTCGATACGATCGACGAAGGCCTCTTGACGTTTTCCGATATCGATCGTTGTCTTCTGTTGCACACTCGTTTTCCTTGACATACCTCGAAGACGAACCTACGCGCTCTCATAGTGAACGACCCACGCAAGTATTCACTGTCACCATTCCGTCCTCTCTTGATGCGAACTGCAGATCCAGCTGCGCCTCCATAAATCCATTCGAAATGCTTGAAAATGAATAAATTCCGAATAGTTTACGAGTGAATCGATTGCGAGTCATTGCAATCGCTGCCTAAATTCACTCCGAGGAGCCTATGAAGAGGATCCAATCCTCATACCCTGGTACAATTACCTGGAAAAATTATTATTATTATCACGCTCATAATATTAATTGTTGTTGTTGTTGTATGCGTGAAATCTTTTTTAATCGAATTTTGAACCTCTTCTCCCATAGTCCAATCTTGCTGAAATTTTGTATACACACTTGCATCCGATGACAATATTTGCCGCCATACTCGTGGGATCAAAAATGACTAACCTAACCTCTTCCCATAAGAATATCCAAAAATAGGATATTTGTTTATTGGCTATAAAAACGCGATAATAAATGATCATGACACAATATTTTCCCTTTCACAAAAGATCTTGTTTGAAATGGTAATTAAAGTCGATTACAAGATATGTAAAGGCTAAAAAAATAGAAAATAAAATATATAAAAAAATCTTTTCAAAAACCACGCTTATATCAAAATGCACTAAAAAGGAGAAAATTATTTTTTTCCTGGTTCTCCATAAATTACCGAATGCAGTTAAATGATTAATAATATTTTTCACCAAAATTTTAAGCAATTAGTTCAAAACTTCTTCTGTTATAAAATTAGTGTCGGAATAGATAGAAAAATTTAATATAGATTTAAATAAAATCATGACACATTAGTGACTATAAATAAAAGCGAGGGGGGCCCATGAAGATATTACGTCAACATAGTTTAGCGCTCCACGCTTTTATTTTTATAGTCACTAATGTGTCATGGTTTTATTTAAATCTATATTAAATTTTTCTATCTACTCAGACACTAATTTCATAACAGAAGAAACTTTGACCTAATTGCTTAAAATTTTGGTGATAAATATTATTTATTTAACTGGTTTTGGTATTTCATGGAGAACCAGGAAAACAATTATTTTTTCTTTTCTAGTGCATTTTAAGTGCGTGGTTTTTAAAAAGTTTTTTTATATAGTTTTTGTATAAATACATGAGATAACAAAATTACGTACAGCTGGTAATGCAACTAAAATTCCAATCTGAACTGAAATTATATGAAAAATCATTATTTATTTCCACCGTTCAATTTATATACCATCAGATTGGAGTTTCAGTCGCATTGTCAAGTGTACACGATTTTATTTCCTCATGTATTTCATGTGTCTCGTATATCTTATGAACCAGCCGCTAACTACGACAGCACACGTGCGTCATCTTTTAGACTCGTTGAAAATTGTCCTCGTCCGCGTAGAAAGCTCGAGGAAAGTGAAAGTATCAACACCGCGAAACACCCAAATATTTGAATACGTTTGCTGTTGCTATGTGTGTACAGCGACGCCCCATTTCCCGTGGTTCCTCTCCACTTTCGGCTAAACGGGACACGAGTTTCTTCTCAATTATGTGAACGACGAGTCGAGCTCTGCTCAATTTGAATAGGAAATGTCCCACCTCAGGCGCTATATCCGTAAACTGACATTCTTCGGACAGGTGTTTCTAGCGATTCCTCTGCGTGCAATGCAAATTCGATATTTCTTCGGACGGGTGTGGTATATCTCTTCCTTACGTAAGCTCCGATTAGATGGCAGTGTCACGTCCGGTGGTTCAGCCATTAATATTGGGCTAGAAAGAAAGTTCTTGCGGCTTTTAACTATTAAATTCAAATGCACATATCTCAGCTGAAACAAAACTTTGTTAATCAAAATAAAGACCATTGCAACCAATGCACTTTTGCCAACGAGAAACAAGTTTTGTTATTCCGATTGAATAAAATTCTGGAGTCCTGGAAGCGACAAACTCGTTGAATGCCGTTTCAGCATCCCTTTGGGATCGAAACAATTTTCTTTCTTCTTTGGATAATATCTCGTTAACTATTAGGTTCAGGACATATGAAGCACTTATGCAACACTTTTATACTCAGAATTTTGATACTCTATCGGTCTATGGTATAAAAAATAGGACGTTCCATTTAAAAAAAATCAAGGTGACCTTGAAATGTCCTCCACCACTCCACCCACAAGAAAACAATTAATACTACGTAATGTAGCCCGTCATGCCAAACAACTTTTGTGGAAACACTTTTTTGATAGCGACAACGTTTTCTGAGATATCCAGCTGATGTTTAAAATGAGAAATTAAAATTTTTTAAATGTTCCCATGTGTAATTTAATTATTTCTTTTGCTTGGAAAGCACTTTCTCGCAATTTCGTAAAGCTTTCACATATTTTCTAAGTGAGACTTTTTCTATGCGGTCCCTATCTACCGCACAAAATAAAATTAACTTTAATATGTTGTGAAAAATTATTTGTTATAGCTATTTATGAAGTTTGAGAATATTCTTTTGTGCGGTTTTTTTCTACGGTCCCTCTCCACCACATAAAGAAAAATTTTCTGTAATATGTTGTGAAAAATTATTTGTTATAGCTGTTTATGAAGTTTGTGAATATTTTTTTGTGCGGTTTTTTTTCTACGGTTCCTCTCCACCACATAAATAAAATTTTCTTTAACATGTGAAAAATTATTTGTTATAGCTATTTATGAAGTTTGAGAATATTTTTTTTGTGCGGTTTTTTTCTACGGTCCCTCTCCACCACATAAATAAAATTTTCTGTAATATGTTGTGAAAAATTATTTGTTATAGCTGTTTATGAAGTTTGTGAATATTTTTCTGTGCGGTTTTTTTCTACGGTTCCTCTTCACCACATAAAAAAATTTTCTTTAACATGTTGTGAAAAATTATTTGTTATAGCTATTTATGAAGTTTGAGAATATTTTTTTTGTGCGGTTTTTTTCTACGGTCCCTCTCCACCACATAAAAAAAAATTTTCTGTAATATGTTGTGAAAAATTATTTGTTATAGCTGTTTATGAAGTTTGTGAATATTTTTTTGTGCGGTTTTTTTCTACTGTTCCTCTCCACCACATAAAAAAAATTGTCTTTAACATGTTGTGAAAAATTATTTGTTATAGCTATTTATGAAGTTTGAGAATATTTTTTTGTGCGGTTTTTTTCTACGGTCCCTCTCCACCACATAAAGAAAAATTTTCTGTAATATGTTGTGAAAAATTATTTGTTATTGCTGTTTATGAAGTTTGTGAATATTTTTTGTGCGGTTTTTTTCTACGGTCCCTCTCCACCACATAAAGAAAAATTTTCTGTAATATGTTGTGAAAAATTATTTGTTATAGCTGTTTATGAAGTTTGTGAATATTTTTTTGTGCGGTTTTGTTTTCTGCTTACCCTATTATACCGCACAAAAACAGGTTTGACTGTACCTGTTTGAAACATCCACCTTAGGACGTAACTGAAGAGTTAGGACGTCAGATCGATAACTGAAAATTTGTGATACTCGGGTGTCCGGAATTAAAAACTGGTAAAACAGAAACTGATAAAAAGCACACGAACAAATATGGAAATGATAATTAAGATTCCGTAAAAGTACAAGGGGAACAGTACGATACCATCATGCATGTTTCTTCGGGGTCATTCTTCTCGAGGCAATCAGGATCCAAGGAGAGACTTTAAAATATGTGATGATCCATGGATCCTTCAGGATTCATTTTGGGAAGAACATCGAGAGGAAAACCTGTTGGCTAAAGAAGAGGACAAAGTCAGACACGAGTTTGTATTTTACGTGGTCGTTTTTTAATTTCGATGCTAAAAATGACACCCGAATGATTTACTTGATTTTTAATTAGCTGGTTCTCCGTTCGAGCGGAGATTCAGAGTTGAAACCAGAATTGAAATTCAAATGTGAGAATTTGAATTTGAATCTTTTCATCTAGGAGTGTTGTAATTTGAATTTCAAAATCTGCGTTCAAATACGTCAGCACAGAAATTTTGAATTCAATATAAATCATTTGTAAATTCTTTCTTAATGTGTTTTTAATAAGTTGAAAATAAGACAACAATATTTTAAAATATTGGTATCGAAAGTTTTTACCTTTTTAAATTGCACCTGCTCATTTTTGTTAAGAATGATTAAAATCCAGTGTCCAGTTGTGAATACTAAACTTCTTTTCAACCGACTTCCACATAAATTAAATGGAAATTATTTCATACTTTTTAGTGCGTTTTTTCGAAGTCGGTTTAATTTTCTTTTATAAAATTTTAATTCGAAATTTCGACTGTCGCCTCTCAGTGGACGGTCGACAAAGAAAATGGCCGCTCGGCGTCCGAGGAATCCGCGATTCCGCGGAATTGGTCCGCATTCGCGACGTGAAAAAATGGCGGAGCGTCCCAGAAACCCTAATCGTTGTTAGGAATCTCTCGTCCGTGTTCTCACGTCGGAAGCAGATCGAAGCGTTTAGCTTCGAGTCAGTCTGTAATTTAGCTCCGAGAACGTTTAAAAACATTGCAACTATGCTCCTAGCATGGAGTTGTGTAAAGAATTTTATGAGAATCGGAGTGATGAAAGTCGCAGAAACTTTCTTCTACAAAAAATTTACTTTTCTTATTTGCTTGAGTGGACATTCTCGAATGGCTAATTTAAGAAGCTGGGTGCAAATTCCTGGAGCGAGGGTTGAAGCATGTGTGCTGCGGCTTCGCCGGAAACCGGAGACCCGTCGTCGTAGCTTCCTTTTTTACGGCTTCGATCGATCATACCGACGATCTCGACCGTGGCCACGACACTCTCCTGTCGAAGTGGGACCCGGTTGATAAAAAGTGGCTCACTTTCGTTGCCATTGAAACGGTTCGATCTCGCGTAACGCGAACACAAGCTCCGAAAGTGTGTTTATTAGAGGAGAGAACAGACTGCCTCTAACGGGAGAGATAAACGGGTATAATTGCTGGACTTTCTTTTCTCTGCTCTTCCAGCTCTCGTCCTTTTCTTTCGCGTTGAGCAACTCCGTAATGAATTTAGTGAAATTCCAACTATATCTAGCCCGACGACCACGCTGCGTTTCGGAAAGAACGGGTCTCGAATCCATTACGATTGCCGCCGAAATTAATGGTGGAAGCAATCTCCATGGCAGATCCTACGGAGGATAGATCGTGGGAAAACGGATGTAGGTTAATCGACGGATTCATAATTCGACTGCACTTCGGGGAGCTGGTAAGCTGTCATTAATCAATCTGCGAAGAACTATACGGTAAAGGTGCCTTTATACCGAGATCCGCGGCGGATTCGAGTCCGCGGCCCCGGTCATAAATTTCCAGCGCGTTGACGGGGCCCGCAGTGCCCCGCTGTGCGTGGCACAAAAAAAAGGTCTCTCTGGGCTCCACGGCTTCACGGTACGTTAAGTTTAGGGAAACGATAGCTTCCCTCTAAAGCGGTAGGATACCTTCAGATTGTAATTAGCAAATAACTAGAATATGTTAGTAGAAAACTTGGGTTTGCGAATTTTGGCTTCTTGTCCTTATACGAGCAAACACACCATGTAAAAATTATAATACGTGTACACGGATCCACAAACCGTTCACTACACGGATCTGCGAATACGAATCCGTGTACACGGATCTACGAACACGGATTCGTATTCGCACAGATTTATTTTTATATTTTTGTATTTAAGGATCCTTAAATTCGTACTACATACATGGTTCACGTGCCACGTGTACACGTGTATTTTAGTTCACGTCCAAAACCGCGATCTCTAGTACACGGTGAGCAATTTGGACGAAATCTGTGTCTAAATGAAAGAACTTTTTCTCCCTATTTTTTCTATATTCTTTGGTATGCTTTCATTATAATTTGGTATGAGGAAGTCCCTTCCAACACGGCGTTGGCCACGCGCCGAGTGGCAAAACTTACCTGAATGATCTCAATGCAGTACTCCTTTTCGGAGCCATTGATTTTGAACAATCTAGGAGATAAATAATAACTGTTAGGTGTTTACGGATAGGAATTCTGATGTCGAATGTTTTCACTATAAACTCCCAAAAACCCATTTTCATCGATTTGCTAAATCAACATTTCATCAAAAGATCATTTCGCGTCCGGCGATTTCGGCAATTGTAAGTGCCCGCGAAAAAATCAAAGTGACATGCACTTACTATGAACGGTATTAACCTGTGCACGCTGCACACTCCAACAACAATTTAGGTAAAACAAACGCTGCCCTAAAGAATATTCAGCAATATTATTCAGCAATCTTTATTGAATTGTTTGTTATTCCGGGTCCATAAGATCGCTGAATATTCTTTAGGGCATCGTTTGTTTTACCTAAACTGTTGTTGGGGTGTCGTACACTCCGAGTGTGCGGTCCTAAACCGTACCGTGAAGCCGTGGAGCCCAGAGAGACCTTTTTTTTTTGTGCCACGCACAGCGGGGCACTGCGGGCCCCGTCAACGCGCTGGAAATTTATGACCGGGGCCGCGGACTCGAATCCGCCGCGGATCTCGGTATAAAGGCACCTTAATCGGGCTGTCTCGTAACGGAGAGGCTCTGCTTGCGACCTGAAATCTGACCTTCGTTCGCCTGTGGCTTCTGTTTGCTCATGCGAGGAGCAAAATGAATCGACCAAACGACTTCAATTTCTCTGCACGGCTAGATGAATCATGTGTTCGGTCAACTTGTATAAATTATACACGCTCCGAAAATTTCATTGTAATTGGTTAATTGGTTTACGAGTTATAAACGATCAAAAGTGGGAAAAATTGCGATTTTTCAAGATTTTTGGCTTTTCCACCACTTTTGATCGATTATAACTCGTAAACCAATTAACCAATTTCAATGAAATTTTCGGAGCGTATGTAATTTATACCAGTTGGCCAAACGCATCTTTTAAATTTTCGTTAATGGCTCAGCTAAAAAATCGTAAAAATCAATTTTTACTATTGTTTTTCACAATTCCCACCAAATGCATTTCTTCAACATATTTTCTAGACGTCATTTACTAAACTAATTCTTCTGGCCTTACAGAGACATTGAAGTCGTTTGGTCCATTCATAAAATAGTTATTCTGATTTAAAGTGTGTGTGATCAGTTTTGCTCCTAACTGTATATGTATTTTCTTATTTCACTAGAAATAGTCGGTACACTCTTCTACGTATTTCAAGGTCAAAAGGTCAAACATCCTTTTTATTGCGGCTTGTTTTATTAGTCGCAGGGAACAAAAATGCAGAGAAAACCATGGCTCAAAGGTGAATCGTTCTCCTAAAAACATCATCGATAACTGTTATGAGCGATATAAATAAATTTCTCTCATCGATAACTGTTACAAGCAATCGAAACAGTTTTTCTTCATCGATAACAGTTATCCAGAAGGATCCAATCTTTTGATCACTGATAACTGTTATCCGCAACCAAAAAGTATTAAAATCGATATTTTTCAATCATTCTTTTCTTCGAATTTCTTTTCTTCATATATTGTGTACATTATCTTAAATTTCAATAACAATCAACCTTTTATTAATGGTTTTTATCGTAGAAAATTCTAGAATAACTGTTATTTTTGGTCGCTGCTTGTAACATACTCTTCATTCTCGGAGCCAAGTTTATGTAGGTTACGGCGTTCGTATCGGTAATAAATAATCAATGTGTAAATAAATAATGCCTCCTGCTCGGTCTCCGGGTGATTTCCTGGATTTTCCATCGTTACGGTTACGGTAAACGTGGGATAACTGGAGTGGAAACGTTCGTTGCGGGTTTATAGCGGCGCGAAAATGTGACTGTATAAATATTGTTCGTTACGGGCTATTCCAGCGACGTTAAGCGATTAGAGGGAAAGTCCGTGCGGCGATTTGTCAATTTCGATTTCAGGCGGCTCGCTTTTCCAGCGTCGAAATCGCTCGAAACGGGAACAACGGGGTCTCGGTGGCTCGAGTGGGGATGGATTTCCACGGGAGAATCGATACCTCGCCGGGAGTTCGAGAGCACGGGATGCACGTGAAAGCTCGTTGCAGTCACCGATAACCCGTATCTCATCGCGGAGACATAAATTCCTGGGTCGAGGCGGCATAGAATAACGACGACCCACTTCTCCCTCGACTACTTTCACTTGCGCCGGCCAGACGCATGGAGCTCGTTCGAAGAATTCCCGAATAATCTCTTCATCGGGCCTCCCCGCTCTTCCCCCCCGGCCGGTCGGTCGCATCCTTTTCTCTCGATTTTTCGTTCATGGTTACGCTCCTGTCGAATGGAATGCCCGACCGGAAGCCACGCGCTCTATTCTAACGCTCGAAATCCCACCGAAACTCCGTCTCTTCCGGGGGGATCCTCAACCTCGATTTCATCCGACGTTTCACTTTTTTCCCTCGTCCTCTTCGTTCGCCACGATTTCTAATTACCGGCGGAATTAAACCCGACAAGCTAATTTCGCGCAGTCCTTCCTCTTCACCGCCTCGAACACCTCCTGAAGACCGTTCTCCCTGGCCACCCGAGTTGACGTTCTAAATTGCAAACGAAAAATGTCGGTGAGAAGTACTCGCTGTCTGCTCTTGGGACGAGGACAACAAGTTTAAGGGAATAAATTAGGGGATAAACGCATAAAATCCGCTTTCTAGTCATCGGAAATAAAGGCGACAAACTTCTCAAATTAAAAACTGAACTGTTCCCTTGAAAATTGACGTTGAAATGCAAACAACACATAAACTTTGATTCAGAATATCATTACAACATAACCTAACATAATAAGTCAATTCGTCACGCCAATTCTGGACGGTCCATGTTTTTTTTCGTTAATAACTCCTCAACAGAGTTACAGAAAAACTAAACTGTTCCCTTCAAAATTGACGTTAAAGTGCAAACAACACATAAACTTTGATTCAGAATTTCATTGCAACATAACCTAACATAATAAGTCAATTCGTCACGCCAATTCCGAACGGTCCATGTTTTTTTTCGTTAATAACTCCTCAACAGAGTTACAGAAAAACTAAACTGTTCCCTTCAAAATTGACGTTAAAGTGCAAGCAACACAAACTTACACTTCATTCAGAATTTCATTGCAACATAACCTAACATAATAAGTCAATTCGTCACGCCAATTCTGAACGGTCCATGTTTTTTTCGTTAATAACTTACTGAAAAGTATTGATATAATAGCTATTATAATAGTATAAAACTCTTGATATAATAGCTACATATTCCCCTATTCAGTTAAACGTACACTATAATATCGCCGCCTGAATGTAAGAACTAGGTAACTTGAAAATTAAAGAAGAAATCAAGTAGAATTTAATGTAAAAACTGGGTAACCTATCAAAGTAATCTACGACATCTAGTGAGCAGTGTTAAAAAGTAGGCAACTTCTGTTCTTTTGCAAAAAAAAAAGGTTTAAAATTTGTTTTAATGCAAAATGATGTTTCTTCATGTATTGTTCCACTTAAAATAACGAAATCATGTTTAAAATAACGGTCTCCCTACCATAATCTTAAAACCTTAGAATGCTGTTTCATCAATTTCTCTAAAATAAGGAATTGTAAGTTACCTAGTTCTTACATTCAAGCGGCGATATACGGTTTTTTACAGACGCAAGTTCTCTTGAAAAGCATCCATATCCGGACGAAACGTCGGGAATGATTTAAAAATTTGCGAAATTGCTTGTTGGTTTAAATTTGATCGAACCCATGCACCAAAAAAAAACATGAATGAAAAGTTTTACAGAAAAGTGACGTCAAATGACCTTGGGAATCAGCCCTTCCACGGAAATACATTTTCGGGACACCCTGTATACTCTTGAACGTGCGAACCATCCCGTGCAGAGACTGCAGACTAGAAAATACATTCCTAGAACCGCGGCATCGTAAAATACGTTCCATTGCTTTCTATAAAAATACGCATCTGCATAAACAGCTGTGTGGACGTCCGCAAACGAAAAGTCACCGTCCGATCTAGACCAGCCGTGAAAGTAACCGTGCGGAATCATTCACGCCCCGAGATACTTTCCCGAGATCCTAATCCTTTAGGAGGGTTTCTGCAACGGCCAATTGCGATTCCAGAATTTCTAGTCGGAATTATTTACCTGGTGGCCAGGTTCCATAGAAGGGTCTGCAACACGCTCGACCCAGGCCCGCCACCGGCAGAAATCAGCTCGCAGATTGATCTCTCCTCGCAGCCGTTCGAGTTTGACTGTTCCTCGGCGATTCTCGCCTGCTTGTGCTCCACTGGCAGGTCAGCGACCCTCCATTTCGATAGGACGATGTTGGGCTGGCTGAATCAAACCAAAATTCAAATTCAAGTCGTGTCGCTCCCGAGTTAAACGTATGCGTGACCCACCGGGTAGGTCGTTGCATGATTCCGATCCTCTACTATACCATACGACTTCAACTGCATTTATATTTATATAGCGTTGAGACCTTGTTGAAGCAGCAACTCGCGCTACCAGTTCACGGAACTCATTCTTTCGCACAAATACAGGGCGTTTCACGTAACACGATAAAATGTTTTGAAGAAAATTCAAAAGTTTAATAAAGAAATTTAAAGCGGACTCACAAAATTTGTGCCTTTCTCCTATAAATTATGGTGTATTTGGTATGTAATCCAGCAGATTTGAAGTTTCGATCCTGTAGGATCAATGGTTCAGGAGTTATGCTTGCTTAAAGTTGAGCATTTTTCAATGTTTTTGACAGGTAAGGGCGTCGCCATATTGGTTTGTTGTCCTTGCCCCCCCCCACCGATCTAATCACCAACCAACTAATTAATTATTCTGCTCGGTAAGCGGCTCGCGGTCGTCACTACAAACCAATATGGCGGCGCCCTTACCTGTCAAAAACATTGAAAAATGCTCAACTTTAAGCAAGCATAACTCCCGAACCATTGATCCTACAGGATCGAAACTTCGATCTGCAGCCGCCCCGGGTACAAATCTATTGGATTACATACCAATTATTGTATGTCATAATTTATAGGAGAAAGGCACAAATTTTGAGTTCAGTAAAGTAAAGCACAGCCCATAATACTATGACCTTGACACGATCTTAATAGGAAGGCAGGTTTGAGTAATTGATATTGAAATATCAACGCCTCAAGCCTGCCTTACTGTTACAGCCATGTCAAGGTCAGTCAGGTTATGAAATAACTGTCTTCAATGATCTCTTGCTAAAAAAGATAAATAAGAAAATATTTTATCGACTGAAGTTCCTCGTTTGAATAAAGAAATTCGGTTTTATTTCACCTTAAAATACCGAAATTACTTTCTTGCCAACCCAATATACAGGGTAGTCCACCTAAATATCTTCTCCAATTGTGGGGGTACAAAAAATATTTTATGTACTATTTGGATGGTTTGAAGGAACCATTATATTGCAAACAATATTTTTTTCCGAAGGTCACTTTTGTCGGAGTTATCAAGGTCATCGATGTTTCTTGATACATAACTACATTCTTTTTCATTGCATCGTGTAACTGATCGAGAAACACATTCAGATATGTATAATAACATGACATTGACCTTGCTCTGAAGGTAAAACTTTAATTTTCGAAGATCAAGGTCACGTCAAGGTCATTTCAAGGAAGTGCCATTTAAAATATGAAGATGACCTCGATCTTCCACGACCAGATTTCTCTTCCGCAAACATTTCCGAACACTAGGCCAAATTAAGAGACTACTCACGTGGCGTTGTCAACCCTGACGACGCTCGGCGTCAGCGCGGCGAGCAGCAGTCCGAACGGCAGGAACGCGCCGATTAAGTGCAGGATCTTTCTCCAAGGAGAAACTCTGCAAATTAACGCGGATTAATGCCGGCAGTTAAGCTGTTAATTTGAAGGGTATTCTGCAAGATCAACGTGCAGAAAATTGGCGAGATTTAGTGCTTCGTCGTGGCCAAGCCACGGGGAGCAATTACCGCGAAACATGCCGTTTTTGTTTCGTCGGTGTGGTGTACTTTCTACCGGCTTCAGGCTTGAAAGTTCTGGCTTGAAAGTACCGCACCGATTAGAATTCGGAAGACCCACCTTTTCCTAGCAGGGTACATCATGTGCTCGTCGTTCAGGAACTCGATCTGATGGTAGCCGACTCCCGGCTGGTAGTACGTGTAAGGGAACTTCCTGGTCCTCAAGAAGGTCGACTCCTGGACGAACATCACACCGTCGTTTGGCTTCTTAAACGCGGTAGCATCCTGAAGATCTGGCCGGTGGACCTGGTGCTCGGACAAGGCTGCGAAATAAGGTTGCCCCGGGGGCTCCGCGCTGGAATGGCTCGCTGGCTCATACTTTTGCGGGTCCGCCGGGAACTTGGACGGTTTACCAAAGACGACGGCTAGGTCCTGCACGGGAGCTGGCTTCTCCAAGTTCTGCAGAACCTGCTGACCGAGATGACCAACGGAATATTCATGGCTCTCCACGACCGGATGAACGAACTGATGCTGAACAGGTTGGTCCTTGTAGACGTAATGAACCCGTGGAACCTCCGCCGGGTGGTCGTCTTGGAATTTCACATAGTTGTGCACCGGTTCCGCTTTTTTCTCGTCGGTCAGTCCGGGGAAAGCCTCGAAGAGATGAGTCTGATACTGATGATGATGATGATGATGATTCTGATGGTTCGCGTGGCCAGTCTGCTGATCGTCCGGCTCGTAAACCAGCTGGTAGTTCGGTTGCTGCTGGTAGGAGCTGGGGTCGACTTCGTTCTCGAACTTGATGTGCTGCACGTTGTTGAACAGATTCGTCCTTGATTCCGTGATCTCTCCTAGATGAGTGCTCGGCGTGAACTGCCGGGAGATGTTCTTCTCCTCGGGGATCACGATTTTGAATCGTCCGGGAGTGCTATCGGTGGCTGAGGAGACGGTCGTCGTTGCTGGTTGCACGGCGAACTCGTTCTCGCTTGAAGATTCCTCCAGGAAAGCCTCTATCTTGCTCCCCAGCTTCGCCGTTCGGTCTTCCGGCAGGCCTCGGTACTCTTCCTGGTCCCCTGCGAGAATGAAGGATCTGGTTAGCACGAGGTACACCGAGAACAGTGTCACAGCGTCGACTCGAAGAGGCATCTTGTTGGGAGGTACAGCGACGGGAACAGACGAAGACCATTGCGGTCCGACCGTTGTACTAAACTGCTCGTTTGCCTGCTCGAAGGGGCTTTATCTCGCGGCAGGTATTTTAAAAAGCGTGAACGCGAGAGCGATTTCGTCTCGTTAATCGCCAGACTCACTCCAATTGTTGTTGACAAAGTGCCCGTTTAGTTCCGCCAGCTGCCGGACTCGGACCTGAGGTAACCGTTTATGGTCCTGCGTGTCCCAGTGACTCGGTATCGGGACGTCTTTCAGAACACCGGACAATTATTCTTTCACTTTTGCGGCGCTGCAATTAAAAGGAAAATGCTGGTCGAAATATGATGCGTATTTCTCCGAAGGAGACTTTTACTGGAACACACTGTCTTCTTACCCACTCTTTCCTCTCTGGTCTTTGGGTCAGGACCAGGGCTACCATATTTTTCTCTCGCCAGGCCCCTTACCTTTCCGCCTCTCGCCGTTCCGTGCACCGTACCTCGTCTTTGCACTCTTCCCACTAACGCTGGCGACAGCGGCGACACGCTTGCGTACGGTCGCGTCAGCAACTAGTGGGAAGAGTGGGAGCCTCCGTCGCCGCTGTCTCCAGCGTTAGTGGGAAGAGTGCAAAGACGAGGTACGGTGCACGGCACGGCGAGAGGCGGAAGGGTAAGGGGCCTGGCGAGAGAAAAATATGGTAGCCCTGGTCAGGACAATCGGCATACCCTTTGTTTGCACCGTTCATTCTTCCTCGATGTTGCTCCGTGGATAGGCTGCAGACGAAGTTAGTCGACGATTCAGCGGCACTACGTAATCCCGGATACCTTTGAATCAGTGGTACCAGTTGGTAGCGGTTCTTTGCCAAAAGCGGGTCCCTGAACCGTCCTTCGTCGGGCATATTGGTTGAATGGGAGGATAGGGCCCAAAGGGCCTGGATGAGTGGTTTGGATGTATTAGTGGGGACGGGGGAACAGAACAGCTTTTTTTTTAAAGGCGGTGCGGCAGAGTTGGGCAAAAAATTAATCAACGATTGACGACTAAATTTCTACTTCAATCGTTAATCGCAATTAACAATTAATCTCCTAGTTTAGTCGTTAATTGCGGTTAACGATTAAATACTTATTAATCGTTAATTGCGATTAACGCGATTATTAATCGTTAATTGCGATTAACGCGATTATTAATCGTTAATCGGATAATTGATTAATGATTAACTGCTGAAATTTCGAAATGAAATACGTAATCAAAAGTGTATGAATACTGAAAAAAATGTAAACTGAGTTTAGGTGTATTGTCATTTGGTCTATAATACAAACTCTGTTAACGTGCTTTTATGTTTGAAGTTATTATTCCTGGAAAGCTACGACCATCGTAGCATTTAACATTAAACAAAGTTACTGTAATGTACTATATGTTGTAATAAATCTCATAAGAGATTTCCTAAAAAAAAAAAACTATTGAAAATAAACATGTTTTTGTTGAAATATATTATTATTTCTGTCAATTCTCCATCCGTTCTCTGCTCCGTCTCTATGTCTCTCTCTCCCTCCTGATTACAATTTATGGATAGACCGTGTGGCGATTAACTTTAACAATTGATTAAATCAGTCATTTTTCGATGATTCCTTTTTTTAATCAACGATTAACGATTAAATCAATCGATTGAATCAATCGCCGATTTTTCGACGATTTCTTCGTTTAATCGTACACATTAATCAATCAATCATGATTAAAATTTTAATCGATTAATGCCCAACTCTGCGGTGCGGTCACACCCCCTCCTCCGATGGTGGTCGGAGAGAGTACTGTGGGGCTGGGCTCCCCCCTAAGATGGTAATTGGGGGATTATATGGTCTTGTGCCATATACAGATAAAACCCCACCGCCCAGGAGCCCATAGGGGACTCTCACCCTTGAGTTGCTGGAGAGATATGAACAGTGTTCCGATATGGTGCATCTTTTCTCGCGCATGCGCGGCGATTTCAACCTCAGTAAAGTTAGATTCTCGATAAAATGGAGTACCTTGGGTACCCCACAGAATTTGAAAAAATTGTTATGATTTAATTCTGAAAAATGATTCGTGAAAGACCCCGCTGTTTACACGGTGTTCCTCAAAACTATTGTGATTCAAAAGAACTGAAGGAGAAAAAAGTTGTGACCTTGTGTGACCTTGAATATCGGTAGTGCGTCGTATACGAATTGATTTGTTTTTGGCGTACGCTTTCATATGCTACAAAAGAATACAATGTTCCCGCGATTGATGTGATTTTCGGGTATGCGGATGATGTGACTTTTCTATTCCCACTACTAGGGAGTTCCCCCTTGTATCGGGTTGTTTAAATTGGGGTTTTATGATACTCGATGTATCATTGTCAGGTATGGAATGGCATTAGTACAATACAACAATTTCCTGCTTGGCACCGTTGTTTACCTAGGATCGTCGTTTACACTTGGAAAAGTTATCCAAGAAATCTATGCTCGGCACACTGAAAAAAAAACGTAGTACCATTTCGTTTCCTGAGACTGGACACCCCCGAGGTTCTCACAACAATCGCGGGAACGCTGTATATAGCATTCCATTTAAAAAATCGAAGGTCACCTTCATTTATAAAAAAATAATGTAGACTGCAATTTTCTTGCAAATATTAAATGTTACAAACACAAAAATGAGACAGGAGAAGTAATTATTTTCTTATGAAATGAAGGTGACCTTCAATCTTGTAAAAGGAATTTTACGTGCGGTTTACATCATATGATGGCGTGTGGCAAAACGAACTTATTCGTCCACGACGCACTGATCTTCAAGGTCGTACAATGTCACAGGTGGAAGAAACATTTTGAACAGTGGACCAGTACAATTTTCGGTTGAAATACAAGAACAGGCGCGGTGGTGGGCTTCGAGGGACGAAGAACTAAGGGCAATGCGAAAAGTGGAGGCCCTTAGTTCTTCATAGGCTCGAGCACCAACTGCTTAGTAGAGGGGCGATCCATTGGACGTCCGGGGGTGGGTGTTTATGGGGGTTCGCCCTCGGTCTTAGCCTCCCCCTTAACAAAAAAAAAAGTACAATTTTCGGCAGCATTAGAGCTTCAATGTAGAAGCAGTGAAAGGGTTAATGGCGGTTTGAAGTAGATCGGGAGGGGGGGAGAGTATGTGAGTGCGTTTTCCCTGGAAATTTCACTAAATGATCGGTCGTTTGGTGTTCAACAGACCGACAGGATTGTCAGTGAGTTGTCAGCGGTGACGTGCTCGGAGTGATTTGGCCGAGGTCGGAACGAAAGTGGCCGGAAAAGCCGTGGAAGAAAGGATAGCTACGAGAGGAGATAGCCTAGATGTCGGATGGGATATTCACGCATCGACAACCAGTTTCCAAGGAAAGTCCACGCGGTAATAATGGAACGTTTTTACTGTCAGAAACACGTTTCAACGTGTGAACGTCGTCGCACGAGCCGAACCGACATTTAGGTTTATGCTGGCCTGGCGTGCGTCCCCGCGAGGTTTCTGGGACGCTTTTCACGTCGGAATAAAATCCACCGTTTCTCGGTAGACGCCGAGCCGATTCGCACTTTCTCTGTAGATCGTTTCCTGGACAGCGTAGACGAGCCGCGACTCCGACAAGCTCCGATGAGCCGATCACTCGAAGAATCGAAGAATAAGTGCCTCTTCACTTCCCAGATGACTGGGACATCATAGAGCAATCAGCGGACTCGTCGGAGAAGTCTGAGTTTCGAGAAGAGAGCGGCCCCCTCCCCTGCAAATGCTTCTGCTTTGAAACTCGAAATTGGCTGCACGCCTGAGGATTTATTTATTTAACAGAAGTCACTTTTCTCTTTGCGAAAATGATCTCCGCGGCTTCGTTACATTTTTCGGACACCCTGTACATATATCCAAATCGCTTGAAATTACTCGGTCACAATACTTAAACTGTCAAAATTAAAAATTTAAAATTATATAAAAATTTAATTTACAATTATATTTAAAATTTAACTTAAAATTATGTTTAAAATTTAATTTAAGATTATGATCTCGGCCCGGGTATATCAGTTCAAATACCCGTGCGTCCTCGCAAAGTAACACCAATATAAAATCTTTTTTATTATTCCTTATTTTTTTATGAAACTTTCACCAATATATTCGTGGCATTTTTCTGATTAAAATAAGACCAAACACGATATAGTTCAACAGTATTTAGTGGTTTAACTGACGATGAAAGTTTCAGGCCCAAGGAAGGACAGCGTATGGGAAAGAAAGAGACCCGGAAACACTGTCCTCCTCTACGTTCGACTCGGCCTTCGAAGCTCAAATAAAATAGTGTCCCATCTACGATAAATTCAAACGAATCCCCCCGAGGCTTTTGCGTGTACAGAGGATTTACTGTACGAGATTTTTAGGACACCCTGTATCGTACAAGTAGTGACGGCCAGTTTTCGCCAGGCACGGATGAATGGTTAAAAACCGATCAAGTAAATGAATCCGGGTAGGATTTCCGCGAAGGACACGCCGAAACGAGGGAAAGATGCGTTTGTTACGGCTTCACGGAATCCGAGCGAAGAGCGGAAAGGGGTGAAAAGACTTTCTAAGGCGAGGTTTATCAAGGAGCGGCGAGAGTCTGACCCTGTTTCACGGTGAGGTCAAGTCGGACGAAGGAAACTGGATGACGGCCGGCGCATTAGATGCGAGATAATGCCTTTGTACAGGCTCGAACCGAAAAGTCGTTGTACTGGTTTGGTTTCAAGTTCAGGATACAAAGTACACCTAACCGGAGCAAAACGAGGAAAATGATTCAACCGACTCGACGTTGCAAGACACAACTCAATACTATATAGGGTCTTCCATTAACAAGTGTCGGTTTAAATGATGAAAAACGCTACTTTTTTTACAATTTTACTAACCACAACAGTGGCGCACTCAGGATTTAATCTGAGGGGAGGGGGGGGGCGAGTTAAACAAATAAAATTTTGTGGCCTGGTGCAAGAATTGTAACATATCCAAAAATCATCGAAATCTGAGAGGAAGCAGCTGTTCTACAGTTTGACCAATTTTCCAGTGTCCTTTTTCTTGGCCAGGGCCCCCTATGGTACGCTACTGAACCACAAAGAGTGACAACACTGATCTACAAAAAAAAAAGGACACCTCCTATTAGAAGACCCTATCTATTATTCGTGAGAACTTGATCGACAGAAGTCTCGATCGATCCAAGTTGATAGACGTTTTATAACCGTTTTGCTAGAAGATGGCGGTCCCGTTTCGGCTAGGTGACAATGAAAGTAGATGTTCCCTACGCTTGACAGTGGTCGGTCGACTCTTTCGTTTTTTCGTTGACGTGCTCGTATTCGCGGTTATCTACGCCTCGAACGACCCAATTCCGGATTCGAGTAGGCCAGCCGACCGCAACGGCAGACCGGAATCGGAAGAGAAAAATTCCTGCCGATGCGGAGAGACCGGAAGCCGTCCCTACGAACCAAAAAATGATATTAGAATACATATATTTCGTTTATCTGATAACGGAAATATCTTGTGACGCACGGAAGTTACGAAAAAAATTGGTTTACTACAATTCTTCGGTATGAAGGGTACAATCATATAGCCTAATTTTTTTGAGGACTAGAATGGTGGGGAGCGGGGATTTCAAAGTCAAGTTAAGTTTTTTAAATGGAATGTCCTATTTTTTATACCATAGATCGATAGAGTATCAGTTCTGAGTATAATAGTGTTGACCTTCATATGTCCTAAACCTAATAGTTAACGAGATATTATCCAAAGAAGAAATAAAATTGTTTCGATAATATCTCGTTAACTATTAGGTTTAGGACATATCAAGGTCAACACTTTTATACTCAGAATTTGATACTGTATCGATCTATGGTATAAAAAACAGGACATTCCAATTAAAAAACTTAATTTGACTTTGAAATCCTCCCTCTCCACCATTCTAGTCCTCAAAAAAATTACACTATATGATTGTGTGCCCTTCATACCGAACAATTTTTGTGAACCAATTTTTTTCGGACACTTTTAAAAGGACGATAACTCTTTTAATATTGGACCATACGACTTGGATTTTTTTTTGAGAAGTTAGAACAATTAGTTTACTACATGACGTGAGGAAGAAATTTTGAAAAAATTGAAATTGGTTGGAATTATAAGGAAAATAATAAAAGTTGTTGTTTACAACATTTTTATGTGGGACAATATTGAAAATTTGAAAAATACATTTTGTAAATCTGTGTCAATTATACATATTCTGAAAATTTCATCAAAATCGGTAGATGCGGGAAAGAGCTACGGATATTGAAAAATGCAAAAATTTATTTCGGTAATAGGAAGAAAATCGTAAAAAACTGCAATTTTCACCAACTTTAAACGATTGTATCTTGTTGCAACGTTGACGAATTATGATGAAATTTTCAGAACATGTATAATTGACACAGATCTACAAAATGTATTTTTTAAATTTTCGATATTGGTCCACATAAAAAAGTTGTAATTAACAATTTTTATTATATTATTTTCCTTGTAATTCGAACCAATTGCAATTTTTTCAAAATTTCTTTCTCGCGTCATATAGTAAACTAATTGTTCTAACTTCTAAAAAAAAATCCGAGTCGTATGATCTGATATTAAAAAAGCTATCGTCCTTTTAAAAGTTTCCGAATATTATCGAAGTTCACTGTATGTGATTTTTTACGCTTTTCCATTAAATATGGCCGGGTGCTTCCATCTTTCGCACAGTAGTGTATACAGAAAGAGAAGAAACGAATAAATTGATCAGGTATCTCTAGAAATTTTTAGGAATCTAAGAATGGTGAAAAAATTGGACGATCCAGCCGAGGAATTGATGTCACCGGGTCCGTCCACAGTTTCATGGTACACGGTTCCGTGTTGGCCAGCAATTTTCTCGCAAAAAGCATCGATCGGCGGAAAGAAAACCGAGTCAATACCGCGATAAAAATCGGAACGGATACTGTAACAGAGGAACGCAGCCTAGTTAGTCGAGGATGGCGAAACTGAGGGATCGGTGAAAATCCGGCCCACGGGTCGGAAGCTGCTCGTAAAACGGAAACGTTAGTTTCACTCGCGCAAACGAGCAACAATCTCGACGACTAGGCGTCCGTGCAAAAAAATCCCGCCATGGGTTTCTGGGCCGAGAAAGCGCAAAAATTCGTGGCAACGATCGCACAATCCCCATGGCACGTTCGAACCGTGCCACCTACAACGAGAACAGGGTCGAATCGATGATTTATCGGCTATAAAGAACCTAACTCGATCTTTAAATCGCTCCAACTTCGGCGACTATCAATTCTGTCGAATTTTTGTCGAAATTTTTAGAACGACTAATTTGGTTCAGATAGATCCGGACGTTATAATTATTAATGCCGAAAATGTTGTACTGCCTTGAAAGGGATTCCCGAAGTTATTAGGTTGTAAAGAAAGAAATGCAGGATTTAAACCTATGTTTTTAAAGTGTTACAACTTATAACTCACATAAAAAACAATTTTATTAAAATATTCTATTTAATAAAATTATTTTTAAAAAATGTTATTAAAATTGTTTTTTTACTAAAAACAATAATATGAGAATTAATTTTATATAAAATTTAATATTGTTGCATATCGTAACGTTAAATTATTGTGAGAATCGATTTTAATATTACTGAGGGGAATAGTATTGAAATTAATTTTACAGAGAAAAATATTATTTAAAAATATAAAGTAATTAAAAGCACTTCGGCCTAGTTTGAACTCGTAGAAAAAAATAATGCGAAAATCGCGTTTTAATATCCCAAAGTAAAAGCCAAATAATTTGATAAAAATTTGAATAACATTAAATATCGAAAGCATAATTAAATAGAGCGTAAAACAAGCTTTAAAATGACATATAACTCATTCAATCAAGGTGAATATTTATTGGTATAAAGTTGCAATTAAAACATTTAATTTATTCGAAACAGTTTTAATATTATTAAATTCGTCTGTTTTCTATAAATTGTGAACAGCTCAATTGTTACATGAGAAAACACCAGTTTAAATTTCATGTGCACAATGTAAACAAGATTACACAGAATAAAAATGACCTGGGTTGAAAGAAATGATTTTGATTTTCGAATTAAAATTGCTTCGAGTGCAAAGGGTTAATAAATCATGGTGAATCAGTATCTAAACGTTCCATAGTGAAGCTACGAGAAACGATAAGCAGTGCTACGATTTATTCTAACCACGAGTAACTATTATGTGTGAACGAACCTGCAAGAACGTCGACGAGCCCCATCGTTGCAATCGACAGACCTCGTAGACGATGTAAAAGTTAAAACGTTTGCTACGATGCATCAGAGAAAGTGGATCTCCCGAACGATGAAATTGAACTCAGAAACAGCCACGGTGTTTGTAACTCTGCGGCTGACATTTTCGAAAAAGGATGCTTTCAGACCTGAGTTTAATTAAGTTTCAATTTTGCAGGCTGTAGTTGAGGTTAACGAGGCCTGGCTGTTTGCATTAACTACATCAAGGAGTCCAGAGTTTCACCTATATTTTCCATGCGAAGAAAGTAGAAGGAAGACGAAGTATACTTCGTACAAGAGATCGACGATCGACTCTTCGAGGTAGGGTTGCCAACTTCTTCTGGGATAATTCCGGGACATGCTCAAAAAAGACTGAAATATATATTTAAATAATTTATTTAGTAATTTAACTAACATAACTTAGTTTTCCAAGGAAATTCTGTTTATGCCCAAAAAATATGTAAAAAAATTATTATTATTATGGGAGCATGATGGTCCTCTTATATGCATAGTAATCCCAGATAGCAAGACAAAAGCAAGATAAAAAGACATCTTTAAGACGTCTGAATGTCCAACTGCAGACGTCTGAAAAACGTCTTTGTGCTATCTAAAATCTGATAATAATGATAAATCTAAATCTTTTTAGATTTTTCTAATATTAATAAACCTAAAATGATATTGTTAAGAGTTTCTCCAATAGTTTTCATTGCTATTCCGGAATTCGACATTCAACCTGGACAACAACTTCAATTCCGGGACAATCCGGGTTGACAACCCTACTTGCAGGGGAAGCTTAATGGATCGGACAGATTTTTCCCCAGGGAAGTCCGAAGGTTCCGAGGAATTAGGAGCGACTCGGTGACGATGAGTGACACTCCAAATCATAACCAGAAAAACCAGCGTGTAAAGCAGCCGTTGATTGTCCACGCCGCCGGTGCAATTAGTGCGTGACGAATCCACACTTTTTCGTGACGCTTCACACCGCGGAAACACTCGCCAAGGCGAAAAATGTATTTCCATTCGTTGTAATTCTTTCGGATGTCGCCGAATCATTACGAAGTCGATCAATCTTCCTATAGTATCAGGATCATACAACAATAACTTTTTTTTTGTTTGTTCTAGCAAACTTTGGCGGTAAAGCTGACTAGATCAATATATAGGATGTTCATTTCAAAACTTTCCAGCCGAATATCTCGATTATTCGATTTATATCAATTTTTTATTTGGTTGGCGTTTTCAAGGACATCTGAAGGTCAACTTTGTTTTTTCAAATGGAAACCTATATTTCTTATAGTGCGCGGATCCTACAGTATCCTACAAAAATTGCTGGTCTTTTTACGTACCAAAGATCCCATAATAAAAAATATAGGTTTCCAAATGAAAAAACAAAGTCGACCTTCAAATGACCTTTGAGAACGTCACCCAAATAAAAAACTGATACTGCCTCCACTCTTTCCCCCTCGAAATCCTTGGACACGTGTTTTACACTTTTTTAATATCTTTCCTACTCTTCGAGATATCCGGCTGGAAAGTTTTCAAATGAACATCCGGTATGTCAAATATGAAATAAGCCGAATTGTTCGTTCAAATTCCTGGATGTTAACAACGAAGAACTGAGCGGATCTCCGAATCGGCAGAAATGGAAAAGATATTTAAATATTGAGTACAATTAAATGCGATCTCGAAGAGAACTCAAAAATGAATGACGCCTTAGCCGAATTGTTCATTCAAATTCCTGAATGTTAACAACAAAGAACTGAGCGGACCTCCTAAGTTACAAAAATGGAAAGAAATATTTAAATATTGAATTACAATTAATGCGATCTTGAAGAGAACTCGAAAATGAATGACGCCCTAGCCGAATTGTTGATTGAAATTCCTGAATGTTAACAACAAAGAACTGAGAGGACCTCCTAAGTTACAAAAATGGAAAGAAATATTTAAATATTGAATTACAATTAATGCGATCTTGAAGAGAACTCGAAAATGAATGACGCCTTAGCCGAATTGTTCATTCAAATTCCTGAATGTTAACAACAAAGAACTGAGCGGATCTCCTAAGTTACAAAAATGGAAAGAAATATTTAAATATTGAATTACAATTAATGCGATCTTGAAGAGAACTCGAAAATGAATGACGCCTTAGCCGAATTGTTCATTCAAATTCCTGAATGTTAACAACAAAGAACTGAGCGGATCTCCTAAGTTACAAAAATGGAAAGAAATATTTAAATATTGAATTACAATTAATGCGATCTTGAAGAGAACTCGAAAATGAATGACGCCCTAGCCGAATTGTTGATTGAAATTCATGGATGATAACAACAAAGAACTGAGTGGATCTCCTAAGTTACAAAAATGGAAAGAAATATTTAAATATTGAATTACAATTAATGCGATCTTGAAGAGAACTCGAAAATGAATGACGCCTTAGCCGAATTGTTCATTCAAATTCCTGAATGTTAACAACAAAGAACTGAGCGGATCTCCTAAGTTACAAAAATGGAAAGAAATATTTAAATATTGAATTACAATTAATGCGATCTTGAAGAGAACTCGAAAATGAATGACGCCCTAGCCGAATTGTTGATTGAAATTCATGGATGATAACAACAAAGAACTGAGTGGATCTCCGAATCTGCAGAAATGCACGAAAATATTTACATATTGAGTAGAATTAATGCGATCTTGAAGAAAAGTCGAAAATGAATGACGCCTGAGCCGAATTGCTGATTGAAATTCCTGGATGTTAACAACGAAGAGAACGATTAAAAAAAAATTTTAATATGTATATTTTTGTTATTTTCTATTTCTTTTATAAGTTATACAAAACGTCTGTAAACCCATGTATAAAAGGACCTCGGTCCGTACATAATAATAATAATAATAATATTCAGTGCAATTAATGCAATCTTGAAGAGAACTCGAAAATGAATGACGCCTTAGCCGAATTGCTGATTGAAATTCCTGGATGTTAACAACGAAGAGAACGATTAAAAAAAAATTTTAATATGTATATTTTTGTTATTTTCTATTTCTTTTATAAGTTATACAAAACGTCTGTAAACCCATGTATAAAAGGACCTCGGTCCGTACATAATAATAATAATAATAATAATATTCAGTGCAATTAATGCAATCTTGAAGAGAACTCGAAAATGAATGACGCCTTAGCCGAATTGCTGATTGAAATTCATGGATGTTAACGACAAAGAGCTGTGCGATTTAAAAAAAATGTTAATATTGTGTACAATTAATGCAATCTCGAAGAGACTCGAAAATGAATGACTCGTCGGCGAGAGCGGGAGGGCCGAGAACCGGTAAAACGGAGGATCGCTCGGTCTTTGTCGCGATCTAGATGTACCGATCCAGATCCTGGGTGGCCGCGAGCCGCATCGATTGTCTCATCGGATCCTCCCGCTGTCGGAACAATTATCGGCGGAGCTGGCTGTGAGAATAGAGCGAGCAGATCCCAAGATAGGAGGGAAGGATGACTGTGGTAGATTGTGTCCGTTCTCCAGGTGACCAGGTGCGCGAGGAGTGTCGACCGGCTGCACTGGCTTGCTCCGAGCGAGACACAAAATGGACCAAGTCACCATGAAGTGGGGACTTGGATTAAAAGCAAACGAGGGCAACGTCTCGGCGACAGAGCCATCTCGGACCTTGAAGAGTCGAGGTCGAGCGGAAACACGCACTCGTTCCACACCGGTGCCGCACTCCGTCGTTCCGTGATCCACGGAACGGGATCTCCAGCGCGATCTTCACTGCGATCCCGATCGGGCTCGCGTTAATCGATCGATCATCTGGTGCTGGACCGAGCCAGGAAGTTCGACGACCATCAACGACACGGTCAGTGCTGCACAGTGGTCATTCAAACTCGACAACGTGGACGTACGCTGACAGCCATAAGTATTCGGTCACTTGAACCTCTGCTGAGGGCAAATTTATTGTCATTGGTATCGTCGCTTTGTAGTTGAAACGCATATTTCCACACCTCGAGCGTAAATCAACCTGTGGTGTGTAATTTACGCTCGGAAATCAATTGTCCGAATACAGAAATACTTATTTTGTCTTCTGTAATAGCCAATCCAGCCTCTTGTAAATTCTACCCCAGTTAGGGTATCATTTCTCTGGAAAAATTCACTATTGTGTTTCGCTATACGAAAAGATTTCACGATTTCATTATATTTTTACACTGAACAATAC
This sequence comes from Lasioglossum calceatum, assembly GCA_963966675.1. Lineage (NCBI taxonomy): Eukaryota > Metazoa > Arthropoda > Insecta > Hymenoptera > Halictidae > Lasioglossum > Lasioglossum calceatum. The sequence goes on along the minus strand of OZ016539.1, from coordinate 6,724,852 downwards.
ACTAGCTAAAGAGACACACACGGAAGAAAAAGACCCAACACGCTACCGAAGCATCAAGACGGTCTTCAGGTTCGAAAAGGACAGGAATCCATCGAGACTGCAAGCACTTCTTTCCAGCTTTACTTTCCGGTTGCAGATGCTGCCGAGAGGAGCGGTCTGCCTGCTCCTGGTGACCTTGACCCTGACCGGGAGCCAATGCAGCACCAGATACTTCGTGAAGATGAGGACGAACGGGTCCGATTTGTTCAGGACCAGGATGGACAACAGGAGGGCTCTGGAGGACTCGGTGCCGGCTGAATCGAGTCCGTTCCGCAGCATCCGAGTCGAGGACGAGAGGAGGACGAAGGACATCAGGCTGGAGGACGAGCAGAAGAACCTGTTCGAAACGTCCACGTTCAATCCGGACGTGCTGAACAAGTTCCTCGAGGACTACGTGAACAAGATCAAGGGGAGCACCGAGAAGTACCCGAAGAATCCCTTCAGGATCGTGAAGCCTGCAGAGCCTCTGCTCCTGGAAGTGGACGAATCCACGGTGCATTCGACCAGCGCCACACACCAACACGAGACCAAGTACGACGTGAACGTGGAGAACACTACGTCGGCCGAGGACGCGGTAAGATGTTCACTGATATCGCTGGGACAAGTTGAGTAGGTACATTGGTGCCTAATATAAAGGGCCACGCAGTGGCTCAGTGGGTAGAGCGCGCGCCTGCGAACTCCGTGGTCGCGGGTTCGATCCCGACGCCGCACAGTGTCGCGAAATGCCTATTTTTTGGACAAAATTCAATAACTTTTGTTCTGTTTATGATAGAGACATGAAACAAAGTGGGTTTTTCATTTATATTGAAAGCAATCTCAACATGATACTATTATAAATATAGTAATTTATTTAAACATTGTAAAACGATATTTATAAACAAAATTTTGTTTTATTGCTGGTTTTCAGTAGATGAATTCTCAGTTCAGTTCTTCCGAAACTGAAACTTCGTTTTAAACTCCTATAACATTCGCCTCCTCGACACACATACACTCTTTGTTTGCTATGTCTGCCGCAACTGACTAAAAGTAGGACTATTCGCTCTGGTCTAAACATTCTTTAATCATAATTCGCTTTTATAAACAAATGAGTAGTCATACTTAATCAAAGCTTACGAGTACATACAAAGCATACGAGGTGCAGTTGCATTACTCGTCTTCATAATCTGAATCTTGCTGACCAGTTCTTGCTACATATTTTGTTAAATAACTCTGTTTTTCGCCAGATTTCGCAATTAAAATTTACATAATATCAAAATATACTATCTTACTAATACAACGCAAAAAAAATCGCCGACACGTTATGAAACCTTTTTTTTTTATCCTCTACTAAAGATTAGGGGAACCAATAAAATTTAATGGTTTCATTTCAGGTTAATTATTAAATAGTGCATAAGTATTACAAAATTTTTGAAGATAAATTATAATTAGCCAACCCTTACCCATCATTTTCTAAAAAGATTATTTCTTACAAATGTCTTTTGTTCATAATACAACGTAAACAAGTTGCGCTATGAACTGATGTACTATTTCATCTTCCAAATTTTCGTTTACAGATTCGCTTGTAATTAGTTTCCTACTGGATTTTTTTATTTTTTTTTCAATAAATGATTTATTTGGACATTTTGACATAGTATGAACATAGTTTTCAATCGACATGAAGCAGTGACTTTTCCGATTTTTGTCAATGGCTCGTGACACTGTGCGCCGGGCACCCTCTGGAAATATTCCATGTGCCATTTAAACTGTGGTGCCCAAGGTGGTTCGGGACCCACCTTATGAAAACTGTAGGTCCCGTCGCGAAATAACCCTGGCAGTTAAGAAAACGACGTAAAATAAATAAAAACTAGAGGGATATTGTTGCTCGCTCGCGAGTAGGGTTGTTGTTGCTCACTCGCTTCGCGAGTTCGCGGTTCGCGGGTACCACTGCTCTTGCGAGAGGGTTATTGGTACTCATGGCTAGTAGGGTCTACAGCTATTAATGTTTTATATTTGGTGTGTGACTCTTGGAGAGTCACACAAAGAACTTCCCGATTCGTTAGCATTAGTTGCATAATTGAAAAAAAAAAATTTTTTTATATTAAAAAACAAATTAAAAATGAAATATATATAACTACGTTTGCTTATTCGGTGGAAAATGTCCATCCTCTCGTATAAATTGCATTGTTGAATGAACTTCTTTCGAAAAAAACTAAAGAAACTAAAAAACTACTGGACCAAAGTGGACCAAAATCTAATCAGCTCTAAGTTACAGCGGGACACATCGATTGCATCATTCATCATTCTGATCGCGTTGTTACTTCTTCAGAAAACGTTAACGAAAAATTTGATACCATAGAAACAAAAATACGCACACACACACACACACACATATTAACAATTTGATAAAAATAGTCTAAAATGACTCCAATGACCATGAAACGTGAAGATCTGCTAAAAACTCGATTTTCGGGGTAATTCCAGTAACTTCCCTATGAATCGGGAAGTTAAAAAAAGCTACATAAACTAGAGCTGGTCTATTGCGACGCGAGGGGAGAGGTCCCCTCCACGTCGCACTCTTCGAGGCCCAGTGTCCCTCGGTTCGAAGACTGCGATGTGGAGGGGACATCCTCTAAAGCTTAACTCGCCTCTGCCTCAAACGACAATATAAAAAAAAACTCTTAATGATTCTGGTTGAATTCGGTTTTAGCTGAGCGGAGCGTTGAACGACACCCTGAAGAGGAACAAGTACTACGGCGCGAACTCGTACGAAGACCGAAACGGCTGGGTGACTCTGGAAGCGATCCCCTGGTCGAAGAGCAAAATCTCGAAGTGGCAGGCGACCGCCACCACCCAACGCCCCTGGCCGGAAGCGAAGCCATGGGAGAAGCCTGGCATGGGAAAACCGTGGGCCTCCGACTACGCTGTTAGGCCGATCTACGAAAATAATAAGCCGTGGTAATTGGCCAATTGTTACCGAACTACGAGCGAAACTTTCTCTTCACCTTTCACTTGAGTCGTCCGATTGTTTGAGAACTTGACGGAATCTTGGAAATTCTAGAGCAGCGTCGAAACTTGGATCGATCCAAGTAACTGATCGCAACTAACTGATTGCAATTCCAGGTACCAGGAGAAGCCTACCGAGAAGCCGTGGCAGAAGCCGACCCCTCGGCCCCCCTACTACCCGGACAAGAACGAGGAGAACCAGGCGCAGAAGTGGCCGCCAGAGAGGCCATCCTGGAACAAGTACACGGACCGCCCGAACACCGACATAATCACCGACAATCGTCCAGCGAACTTTCCCAGCAACTGGAACAGACCTCCCCAGCCTACGAAGCCCAGCTACCAGTTCATAGACCGGTACAGCGATAAGAATCAAGCCGAGGAGAACAACGATTGGCACGATTTCCCGAATCGCTACGAGGACCGTCCCCGACCGACCACCGAGAGGCCCGGCTTCTCCCAGTATCAGTACGTGAACAATCATCCTCAGAGCTACCCCGGGAACAGCGACGGCCAGTGGGTCCTCTTGTCGACCAACAGAGGCTACTCGAAGTCGCGACAGAGATCGATCAAGATCGATTCCTCGCCGTCGGTGAACGGCACGAAGATCGTCGGAGGGAGGAAGGAGGATCACGACCCAGCTATCGCCGTGATGACGTCGAAGAGACAGGTTAGGCTAGCTCTGGAAGATTTTTCTGAAGATACCAAACCCCTCCAGCAGATTCTCTGCAGACAAATTCTATTAGTACAGGTCATGGTGTGACCTGAACTTTTGCACTGACCTATCGAATTCTTAGTTGTCACGTTTTTGTGAAATTTTTCTGAACGCATGTTCGCCATCGAAAGGATTGTTCAGGATTGGGTAAAAACCTGCGCCCCTTTACGCAATAATTCCACGGTAATTGCCGAGTCCTAGTTGACGTTCATTTGCTGCTGCGATTCGTAACGCGTTTGTTAAAAAGCGATCTCTTATTATGTAACTGGGAGGGGATGGACCGCGAGGACGTGGGAAATCTATATCGTTAGAGTAATGGGATCGATACCAGTGTCGCCGGATGAGGGGAGGGAGCACGGATTGAGGGGAAGAGGTTACCCTCTCTCTGCTGGAGAGGCGAAACGTGTCACGTGCAGGGTTCCCATATTTTATCCCCTCCGTCCCCTTACCCTTCCGTCCCTCGCCTAGATGCTGCCTCCGCTATCCCCACTCTTACCACTACCGCTGGCGCGACCGAGTCGGTAGCATGCTACCGCTCTCATGCTAGCACTCGGTCGCGCCAGCGGTAGTGGTAAGAGTGGGGATAGCGGTGGCAGCATCTAGGCGAGGGACGGAAGGGTAAGGGGCCGGAGGGGATAAAATATGGCAACCCTGTGACTCACGTGTTCGGTCTGCGAGGGAAGGGTGGGGAGTCGTGGAAAGGGAAGGTAGAGAGGGGACAGAAGTCTTGATCTGGCGACACTGATCGATTCGGTGCTGGAACGGTTCTGGGAATGACAGTCGCTTGATGAGATATCGTTTACCTAGGTCAGGCTGACGGTGTTACCGTCACTCAACGGTACGAACACTACAACATCCCACGGGGGTCTGCTGGAAGTGGAGAAGACCTTCAAGAGCGTGGACCAGAGCCGAAAGGAGTACGAGATGGAGAGGCAGACCCTGCCCGCTATCCTGAAGAAGAGGCCTATCAGAAATACGCTCGTCAATCAGCCTTCTAACTCTGCCGTCCTAGCGGCCGTCGGCGCAGGTCTGCTTTTGCCATTTGTTTATAACACTGTCCAACAGCCAAAAAGTATTTCGATTCCCACTATGCGATTCTTGTAGAGTTTTTTCGCGCTGATTCCGAATCTGGCCTTAATTTTTCTCCTATACGTACAGTTTTTGAGAAAATGGAGTTTAAAAAAAAGACATATTTTTATACTTTGAACAAATATTGTGATGTTATTATAAAAGATATTGAATTGTTCTTTACAGCAGAAGATTCCTTAGACTTTCCCGAATACAGTGATATATAATATTAATGCATTATGATTGTTTAAACATGTTTAAACAAAAAATAAGGGTCCAGCAGAAAATCGAACTGTACCACGCGATAGAGCAGACTTTTATCTTGAGAAACTCCCCCTTAAAGTTTTTGCGAAATCGACGTTTTTACCGAACCAGAAACCAAAATATCTTCGCCCAACATGAGTTGCGGCCAGTGGCGCTCACCACTAGAAAGGTCGTCCGCCGCTCCGTATCCCGTCGCGCGTTGTATCCCGTCCAGGGCTACCATATTTTTCTCTCGCCAGGCCCCTTACCCTTCCGCCTCTCGCCATGCCGTGCACCGTACCTCGTCTTTGCACTCTTCCCACTAACGCTGGCGGGAGCCTCCCACTCTTACCACTAGTTGCTGACGCGACCGTACGCAAGCGTGTCGCCGCTGTCGCCAGCGTTAGTGGGAAGAGTGCAAAGACGAGGTACGGTGCACGGCATTGCGAGAGGCGGAAGGGTAAGGGGCCTGGCGAGAGAAAAATATGGTAGCCCTGATCCCGTCCCGAGCGCCACTGGCGTCAACGCATGTCGGGCGAAGATATTTTGCTTTCTGGTTCGGTAAAAACGTCGATTCCGCAAAAACTTTAAGGGGGAGTTTCTCAAGATAAAAGTCTGCTCTATCGCATGGTACAGTTAGATTTTCTGCTGGACCCTTATTTTTTGTTTAAATATGTTTAAACAATCATAATGCATTAACATTATATATCACTGTATTCAGGAAAGTCTAAGGAATCTTCTGCTGTAAAGATCAATTCAATATCTTTTATAATAACATCACAATATTTGTTCAAAGTAGAAAAATATGTCTTTTTTAAAACTCCATTTTCTCAAAAACTGTACGTATAGGAGAAAAATTAAGGCCAGATTCAGAATCAGCGCGAAAAACTCTACAAGAATCGCGTAGTGGGAATCGAAATACAAAAAAAAAGTTGAAATTTGTTGGACAGTGTAATTAGACCGCGGGTTTTCTGCATTTCCAAGAAGAAGTAGGGACATTAGAAAGATCAGAGGGTACCAGTATTTTGCATAAAGATCCGCTGTCTATTTATGATTTTGCCAATTTGTGATGGCCGTAAATCCGGAAGGAGATTCAGAGGTATGTCGTGCTTTCCAGGGATATTGCCGGCGACAATGGCGATGATGATACCAATAATGCTCGGCCGCCGAAGGAGGGACCTAACCTCCCCCAATCCGAGGCTGCTCGATCATCCTGATCCAGTCATGAACATTCCCACGAACAGGCGAGTCCAAGGAACGAGGTTGAGATAGGAAATCAACGAGGAGAAAGAAAGTCTCCGACCGCGGGAAAGGGGAAGAAGAACGATCTCGGAGTTCGGCTAGGATTGCGAGGCTGCTGATTAATTAGAGTATCGACTTCTAACGCGAAGATGAACACCGTTCAAAAGCGGCAGTACTGTTTCGAAAGGGAAAGGCATCGCCCGGAGACCCAGAAGAGTCCCTAATCGTCATCGAGCTGAACTTTAAAAAGTGAAATTGCTATCGTAGTTCGACAGGAATAAGCTAGTGGTTAAGAAAACGGCGCGAGGCGGAGGAGAATATTATTTCCCTGATATGTTAATCTTTGTTACTCGTTACGGAATGTAAAATTAATATTTATGTATTAGTTCAAAGAAGGAAAACACGACGGAGTGTACAACGTGGACGGAAGCGAACGGTGAGACACCGTGCGTCTTCTTATCGGGTGCGTGTGTGTCTGCGCACGCAGGAAGCATATTTATTTATTTATTTATTTAATATATTTATTTATAATATACTTTACAATGTTTCGTATATGTCGTCGTTCGCTTGTATACTGAATAAAAGGTATAAACACCAGAGCAACAGATGTCGAAGGTCGATGATGAAATAGAACTTTTCGCCAGAAGCTTCTCGAGAAGCTCGCGTAGAATGCGTGCAGCCTCCCACAGGCTTGATGTCGCGTCCCATGCGAGAAGTCCTATTCCCTAATGTGAATTTTAAAGCTAGTCGTTTGCATTCTGGTCAGGGAACGTCCATCTTCCTTTGATCGATTCTCCTGCCCCCTCCAAACGCTGCGAGAGACACGTACCTTCGATTGCCTGTTTTGTTTTCGCAGAGGAAACATTTGGAGAGCAGTTACATTTCAAGAGAGAGAGAGAGAGAGAGAGCGATTCTGTACGAGTGATAACGAAAACCGACGTCCTTGACGACTACAGAATGGAGGAGAGACGTCCTTTAGCACGGAATGGGCCACCTAACGTAGGGTATACAGGGTGGGGCAATAACTATTAGCACCTCAAATATCTTTGTTGTTTCTAAAGATACGTAAAATATGGTAAGGACCAAGTTAATGGTACAATGGGGCTGACACGATGCAACAAAAAAAATTTTGTTTTTATGTCATTTTTTTGGAGATATCAAGGTCACCTTGACTTTTTTAAATGGAATGTCCTATTTTTTATACCATAGATCGATAGAGTATCAAATTCTGAGTACAAAAGTGTTGACCTTCATATGACCTAAACCTAATAGTTAACGAGATATTATCCAAAGAAGAAAGACAATTGTTTCGATAATATCTCGTAAACTATTAGATTTAGGACATATGGAGGTCAATACATTTTTACTCAGAATTCGACGGTCTATCGATTTATGATACAGAAAGTAAGTGTTTCCAGTAAAAAAAATCAAGGTGATCTTGATATCTCCAAAAAAATGACATAAAAACAAAATTTTTTTTGCATCGTGTCAGCTCCATTGTACCATTAACTTGGTCCTTACCATATTTTACGTATCTTTAGAAACAACAAAGATATTTGAGGTGCTAATAGTTATTGCCCCACCCTGTATACTGATCGAGATTATAAATCGTCTGTAAAAAGGAGACTTCCTAAATATAAATTGGCAAAGGGTCTAATCGGGGTGCTAATTGGCAGGAGAGTAGCTAATCGGCGCCTCCGCCGCCGGCACCTCTAGAAATATTCCATGTGCCCCATTTTAAACTGTGGCGCGCCCAAGGTGGCTCGGGACCCACCTTGTAAAAACTATTTCCCGTCGCGAAATAACCGCAGCAGTTAAAAAACCGACGTAAAATAAATTAAAAGGAGAAGGCAGCCAACCCTGCGCGTCCTAAGCATCCTGGGCACCTGCCGGTCCACCTGAAACACATTTGCCTAGCGATGCAAATTAGATAATTCCAGTAATCGATTCGGGACGTGTTCGAGGACAGGTTGGTGGTGTCGAGGCATCGCAACGAAACTCCTGAATCGTCGCTCGAGTTTATTGTCCGGCCCCTCCTCGAAGGAGAAGGAGCCTCTTCATTCCTCGCCGTTGATCCTCTTCTGCACGTGGCCGATGTACCGGGCGAAGCCCTCGCTCGCGTGCTTCAGCAGCGTCAACCCGAGCCGGAACTTGATTTCGGCGACCTTCTTCACGAAGCTGAAGAGGCTGAAACCGTCCTGCTCCTCCGCCGGCTTCGCGGTCGAGTCGATCCACTCGACGTTGCTCTGCTCGGTCGTCTTCGAGCTATCCGTCGAGTTGTTCTCGGAACTGGCATCCGGTGAAATAGACGACGAGGACGCTGAGGAATCGGCGATGTCCTTCACCGTCGGAGAGCCGGTCGATTGGCTCGAAGACTCGACGCCGGCTTCCGTGGACGCCTCTGCAACCTTCTCTTCCTGTCGTCTCTTCTTGGCCTCGAGGTCCTCGGATATCTCGTTCTCCTTCCTTCTGGTCTTGCCGCCTTCTTCCCCAGGCAGCGCCGAGTCGATGATGTTGAGGATCTCGTTGCTCAGGTCCTCCTCCTTCTCCTCCTCCAACTCCCTCTTCGAGGGTATCACCTGGATCACCGAGTCCCTCTTCGTCCTCGATCGAGACCCGTCCACGGATCTCTTCGTCTTCAGGGACCTGGGTCCGTGCTCCACTGCCACCGCTGTAGGCGTGATCTCCACCTCCTCGTAACCCTCCTCCGGTCTAGCTGTCTGCACCTGTCCGTAGATCTGGCCCGAACCGGGGAAGTTGAAGTTCTGATTGATGTCGGGCTCCAACTTGAGCGGGCTACTCTCTGTGGACTCGTAGCCCGTCAGCTTCCCCGTGGTCGGGGGAATCTTCTCTTCGTACGGCGGATACTCTTTGGGCACGTTCCCAACGACGAACTGTCGATTGGCTGGCCCCGACGACGCCTGGCCCACCGGGTACTCCGCGTGTTTCGGTCTCTCGTAGTAGTTCGGCGTACTTGGCGCGTCCGGGTACCTGAAATCCGTGTTTCTGTGCTTCAGGACCGAGGCGGTGTTCTCCGGCCTATACATGGGCGACGAAGGGTACCTCTGCTCGGACTTCTTGGTCGTCTCGTAGTTCCCGTCGTAATGCTGGTACTGGTAGTAGTTGTCGTAGTCCTTCACGCCGGGGTACTTGTTGTCTTCGTTCGTCGTCATACCCTGAAGAACCTTCGACAGAACCTCCTCCTCGCTCTGCCCGTAGTTCCCTCCGTACTCGTCCAGGTTGTACTTGTATTTCGGCTCGACCTCGTAGTTCCTGCGAGCAATGGCTCCGCCGAACGGATACAGGAAATAGGACGCCAAACCTAACCCGAGTCCTACCAGAGACATCATTCCGAAGCTGGGCATCACCTCTCGACTCAGGAAGTTGTAAATCTGAGTGGAAATGGGCTTCTGCACCTGCTTCTTCTTGGTCTTCGTGGCGTTGGCCGAGACCTTGGTATCGGGCGCGATCTTCGACTCCTGGATCCCGTTTTCGGCGGATAGATCCAGCGTAACCAGCTCGATCTCCGTCGAGCTGGACGTCGACGGCGCGATCGTGGTGGTCGACGTGGACGGTTTTCTCCTTCGAAGCTTGTTCCTCTTCCTCTTGGAGCTGTGCTTGGGCTTCTTCGTGGTCGAGGACACCGTCGCGGTGCTCGTTGACGAGGTAGACGTCTCGGAGTCCACGTTGATCTTCGTCAGCTCGGGATTGAAGTCGAACTTCACGTCTATCTGCGAGCCGTCCAACCCGTCCTTCTCCTCGTCGCCCGTCGACGAGTTCTTCTTGTCCTTCTGCAGCTTCTCGATCTTCAGAACGGGCGCGTTCACTTTGATAGGCTCTATCTCGATCTTGGTGTCTTCCACCGGCTTCTTCAGCTGCACCTTCAGCACGTTGCTCTTGGTACCGATGGGCTTCAGCTTGGTCGAGATCTCCGACGGTCCGTTGCTACTCGAGACAGTCTTCACGGTCATCGTTGACTCCTGATTGCTCGTCGAAGAAACGGGCGCCAGCGTAGTGGTCTTCTGGGTGTTCATCAGAACGGAAGCCTTGATCTTCGATACGAACATCGGCTTCTCCGTGTTCTCCGACTTGTTTTTGGAGACGGTGATCATCTGGACAGGCCTGAAAGTGACTTTCTCGATCTTGGCCGACGAAGCGGTGTCGTTTTTAAAGATGTCCGGCTTCATGGTGGTCCTCCTGGTTGCAGGCTTCGGTCTGGCCTGTTGGTTGGGCCTGGGAGCCTTCAGGATCGGCGGCTTGGCAAGCAACGTGGTCTTCGACGTGGCTGTCTTCGGCTTGGGCGTTGTCCTGATGGTCTGAACCTTCTTGGTGGTGCCGGCAGGAGCCTCTTTGCTCTCGAGATTGCTCATGGTCGTCTGAGGAGGCTCGGTTGTCTTCTCAGTCTTCTTCGTGGCCAGCAGTATGGTCTTCCTGGTGGTGGTTGGCTCTTCCATGGTCACCGTGGACACGGGCAAGGTCAGCTTCTCCATCACTCTGTCCGTCGTGTCGATCCTCTCCATCAGAGTCGTCGGCTTCAAGGTTACCTTGACGTCGTTCTCCACAGGCTGCTTCGACTTCTTGTCCACCTCGACTGTCTTGATCGTGGTCGTCGGAGGATTCAGCAGGATCCACGTGGAGATACCACCGGCGGTCGTCGGGTGGTTCTTGTACGCTGTTATCAGTCGCGTCGAGCTCAACTCCTTTTCAAGTTCCTCTTCGGTTATCGCCATTGCCTGGCCAGGATGGCTGGTCTCGAAGATGCTGAACTTCGAGTTCACCGGCCTGCCGAAGCCTACGTTCACTGTCATTTCTTTCGTCGGTGTATCCACCTTCTCAGGCAACTTCTGCGCGTTGCTCTTCACGGCATTGCCGGCGGTTTTGCTCTCTTCGGGGTTCGTCACGTTCAGCAGCTGCGTGGCCATCGTCCTCAGCGACTGGTCTATGTACTGCAGGTCCTTCAGCTGACGTTGACTGTCATCCTGTGGGGAACTGAAATGAAATTTGTTCATTAGTCGCTTGGTTGCAGACTTGTGGTTCAAACTTTTAAACTTATGGAGTGTGGGTAGTTGATGGCTTGAGATTAGTGGGTATCGGTTGTTCCTTACCTTTTCGTAAGAATGGTGCTATTCTAGGTTATGTCAGTTTCAAGGACAACGTTTGTCTCGAGGTATTGGAACTCATGGGCTAGACACAGGATATTTGGACACAAAGGATCGTTAACGATAATTAGTAAATTACATCGCTAGATCTATATTATAATTTTAATGGTTCAAGAAACAACGCAAATTTGTTCGTTCGAATGGTTTATTTGGGTTACAATTCGTTGGCACAAGTGCTAGCAATGCCCTAGAATGACATACGATTAAATAAGATTGAAGTAGCCTAAATAAGAAACTAAGGGTTACAATATGAACTCGTTCAGGTCCACTAATACTGTTCCTCTTGCAGCTATGCTCTGCTAACGTTTAGGGGATACTCCGGTTCTCCAGGTCGCGTGTGCCCGAATTTCGGGAATTTTTTTCGGAAAACCTATCGTACCGTTTGCACTGGGATTCTGCACACGTGTTCCCTGGTGTTCAGAGTACACGTGTGATTTTTTCCAAGTGAAACTAATCAAAACTACACCGGTTTGCTCGATCTTCAGAAAACGCAAAATCAGAGTACCCCCTGAGTTCGCTAACGGAGTCGCTAAAACTAACAATAAATTCCTTACCACGTAAGAACGGTCTCGAAAACAAAATAGTATCTGAAAGAATGCTTAAGAACGTGCAACATCTACGAATAAACTGCTCTCCTATGCGGACCAGTGCTGTCCGCAGCAGAGCTCTGAACTCACATTTCCCCGGATGGTCCGAATTGATCGTTGGCTCACTAAATTGGACGAAACGCAAGCCCTATTCGCCGACAACACTGATGCGGATTATGAACGCTCGTTATGTACACCAGCCGACTTCTTTACCCCACACAAAGCAAACCTAACGACCAGACTGCCTCCGGAGACTCTCTCGAGACCTCCGCCTAGCCATCGTGTCCGCATCATGAAACAAGAACCTAATCATCGCTCTCCAGCCCTGCTCATCTCTTCCGCTTCTTCCTCCTGCTCTTCCACTCGTTCAGCCTGCCATACTTCTCCATGGATTGCCTAATAACGTCCTCGACGTTGTGCCAGAAGCCGACAGCGTCGTTGTTGGCTCGGCTGAAGCCGAACGAGCTGGGGAACAGCCAAGGGAAGAAGAAAGTGACCATGCCGAGGACCCCAGCTGCCATAGCAGTGAACGGAGCCGCGGCAATGCTGAAGAACCCGTAATGCAGAGGATTCACGTACGTGAAATAGGCGAACACGTTGGCTATCGACTCCATCAGGCCGGTGGGGGATAGATCGAAGTCACCGTCCTCGTCGTCGTCGGATGCCGAAGACGACGCGGGAGTCAAACTCGAAGGTGAAGAGGAGCTAGAAGTTTGGCTACCGAGGGGATCGGCGTCCGGTTGGACCACCGAGTTCAAACCGGATTCGCCGTTAGGGTCGACGACCTCTTCAGCGTCTGGAGAAGCGTCGAAAGTGTCCGGATCGTTCGACACCTCGTTCACCTGCTCCACAGGCTCTGTCGCAGGTGCTTCGCTGGCTGGTCCAGACCCCAAGATACTGATGTGAGTGCCTTGGGAGATCTCGATGCTGGAGCCTTCGCTATCGCCTGACCCGGAAGTCACCGGGTCCTTCAACGGAGCATCGTAATTGCTCTGGGATTCAGGCTGGTAAGCGGGACCGGAACCGTATTTGTCGCTCACCCCGTAACCCTGATCGAGAGGCGACGGTGTGGAAGTGTACGTGTTCGTATTGACCAGGTGGGAATTGATGATGATGTTCAAGTCGGTGCAACCCTCCTTGCTCTGGATAGTGTTATTGATTCGTGTGTACGAGTTTATGAGGATCGTCGGGCATCTTTGATCGTAGGTCACCAATGGGGGCTGAGGATCGACCTGATCGGGTACTTTGTTCTTCTCCTCGTACGAGGTGAAGCCTATATGGACATTGGGGCCTGGTTTCTCAGTGGTGGTGGAGGTCCCTGCGTACCCTGTGGATCCTAACGACCCAGGAATCGGTCTACCGTTGTTCACGGGCCTCTTGGTCCCAGCCAACGGCTTCTTCGAGTCGCTGTTCGCGATGTAAGGGTTCTGAGGGTCGATTTGTGGTTTGTCTTTGAGGGACACGTTCCCTAACCAACCGGGAGGCTTCTCAGTCGTGTAGACTGGCTGAGGACTGAGGGTGTATATCAAACCAGGTCTGAGAGCCTGAAGATCGATCGGTCTCAATGGTCTGTTCGGCTGCAGGTTCTGATAGGCGGGATCAAACGCAACGCTAACCGGACCGTTCGCCTCGTTGCTCTCCAGGATGTGGCTACCGTTCGGCATGAAGGCCGGGATCTTCAACCAGTGCACGATTTCTTGAAGATCGGGGCTCGACATCGGCACCAGGTGATTCACACCGTTCGCCATCTGAGGAACCTGGAGAGAAACCACCTGGGGAACCATCTGGGGGACCTTCTGAGGGACCTTCTGAGGGACCTTCTGAAGGACCTCGTCAGGCTTCGAGTCCTCCATGGACGAAGTATACTTCTCGTAATTCTGATAGTCGTTCGCGGATTGAATGGCCCCGTTCGGCCAGTTCTTCCAATGCAAAGGCCGGGAAGAGTTCGTTTTATTTCGGATCTTTGACTTGTTGGGAGCCTTCTTGTTCTGAGAGGACGGCGACCGAATCTTGGTTCTGTTTTTCGCGTTCGAGTGCTTCGAGCTCGAGTGGTGACGATTCGGCGGGTTCGAACCCCTCGGAGGAGGAGGAACAGATTGGCCAACCGGATCGATCGCGACTTTCGAGGACGCTGTCCCGACACTCTGCTGAGTCAGCATGCCGGTGATCTTCCTGATGGCCGCGACGTGATCGAACTCGACCGAGGGGTCGACCTTCACGCTGTTCACAGACGAAACCACCGAGACTCCCGGACCGCGGACCCTGGCCACGCCTTTCGGTGAATTATTCAAACCGATTTCCGTCGAACCGTCGAAACGCGGAATATTCGAGACCAAGGATCGCTCATGGTCGGAATTTGAAGCCAGATTGGCCAAGACAGAGCCCTCGGTCCGTCGAAACGAGTTCCGCTCCTCGCCGTGGAAGATCTTTAACATTCGACTATTCGTTCTTGTCGGTTCCCCTGCGGGAGTTGAGTCGTTCGATAATGTTTTCGATTCTTTGATAGACGCCGCGGGATTGTGGAATGGGTTTAACGACTTCGATCCGTCGACACTTACCTCGCCACCGGTAAACGAATGATTAACGCTATCGGGATAGAAATGAATGTACGGAACTCTACTACTTCCGGAATTCCACGTGTACCTGCTATCTTGAATATTCGCCGCGGTGCTGGAGGACACGGCCGGCTTCCTTTGATTGGATTCACCTGGAAAATAGAGAGATGTTCATGTTAGTTGTTCAGCAGTATTTTGTCGTTCGATAGTTTCGAATATGGTGAAGCAAAAAACTAAAGGAAACTAAAACAGTAGTGAAAATACCACGATATAGAAAGTACACTATATTAATAAATTTATTATATCGAATTAATAAATAAATTCCAGCAGTTACTAAAGTAGAAGAATGAACTAAAGAAGAAATTGGAGTAGGAGCTGTTATAGCAGCCGGCAATCGGGTGTATAAAAAGTAATGGTCATCCGTCCTAGGGGTGAATCTACACCTCTGGATCGGTGGACATTTGTAGGAGAAACTTGCCGCAAAATTGTTTACAACAAAGAAAGTTGTTGTTAAAGTTTTTTTTTACATGAACACCTTCTACTCATCGAGGAGAGAAAAAGTTTGAAAGGAGCCATATGTCGCAAACAAATAGTTATTGAGATATAAGCTGTTAAAGTTTTTCAAAATTTGATTGTGTGCAATTATACGTATAGACAAAAGCCTACTACACAGTCCACACGTCCGTGTCGATGAGACAGAACACATGATCGTGTGCGTGCCTCAAGGCAAATGACATTTAAAGCGACGAATGTCCCTTTAAATTTTGTTTGCCTCGAGGCTCGAGGCACGCACACGATCATGTGTTCTGTCTCATCGACACGGACGTGTGGACTGTGTAGTAGGCTTTTGTCTATACGTATAATTGCACACAATCAAATTTTGAAAAACTTTAACAGCTTATATCTCAATAACTATTTGTTTGCGACATATGGCTCCTTTCAAACTTTTTCTCTTCTCGATGAGCAGAAGGCGTTGATGTAAAAAAAAACTTTAACAACAATTTTCTTTGTTATAAACAATTTTGCGGCAAGTTTCTCCTACAAATGTCCACCGATCCAGAGGTGTAGATTCACCCCTAGGACGGATGACCATTACTTTTTATACACCCTGTACAAGTTCAAATTGCTAAAAATTCAAATGTCGTATGAGAAAACAGGTGCAATTTCATGTGAATAGCGTAAAGAAGATTATATGGAACAGAAAACGTCCAGGGTGGAAGATGTCTTTGTTTCGAAATTAAAATTGCTTCGAGTCCAAGGTTATTACACCAACATACCCTACAAAATCGGATCGGATATTATGAAAATTGTTAGACGGATCATTTCCGACGAAAAACGAAAGTTCCCGGTTACGAAATTGAATTTTGCAACGCTATTCGGAATCAGGTGCAAAGCGATAGTTCCGTTCGAAACACGAGTACTGCACGGATTGCGAGTTTCGTGAACGTGCAATCTACATTCGATTCGTGTAATCGCGTGTTCGGTGATGCGCTTCCCCCGAGCTATAGCACTTGACGTGATCAACGTGAGGAAATACCGATCGACGGGGAACAGTTGCTTCAGCGGAGAAGCGTATTTGTACTTTGCGTTGAAGAGAAAATTATACGAGTACTGATCGTCCATCAGAAGTTGGCAGTGATTTCAACAATGGCGCGCTATTGACACCAGGCTGTCCCCACTCTTGCGCTGAGGTTCTAGCGGAAATCGATCGACATAGGATCTCACGAATCGCTGTGTTACAAGCACACTAACACCCTACAAGTTTCTCACTGGCATTCGTCTCGTGGACGATCAGTACCAGCCTGGAAATATTTGCAATGTAGAAATTGGAGGATTCAGTGTAGTCTTCGCTTGAGAACATGAACGATTGAGAGCTTACGAAATTTAGGAGATGATCTGACACCTCGGGGTTTTGAAAATTTGAGAAATTGGAAGGATGTTCCCCTGGCAAGGTGAAAGCACCAATAATTTTAAGTAGAAAGATGTTAATGCCATATAAAATCGAATTTAGGAACAGAGTAGGTAAATGTTTCGTGGTTTGCTTAATTTTTGTATAAAATTAATTTAATTGAAAATTCTCCACAGCTTTAAATTAAATTAATAACTGAGGAACTGTATTTATCCATCGCGCCTTTTTCGAAAGATTTCCCTGAAAAACGGGCAACTACTGGTACGAAGTCAATTACTGGTGCCTTCACCTTAGTTTAACAAATTGCAAACTTACACACGGTACAGTGGTGATACAGAGTGTTACATCTATATACTACTGAACTAAAATTAATAAATAATAAACGAGCCTGCAGTGATTATAAACCCAGAGCAACTGGGAATAATTCTGGGCGCAGCTAGAGCGGAGATTAAATAATCTTCCAGGAACCGATATTTTCCTGATCCAGATGGGAAGAAGTTAAAATAATATTGCCCGCGTCAAAGTTCACAATTTATTACGCTCGAGAGGAAATGATCGGCGTAGATTGCAACGCGCTTCGCTTGATTAGAGGCTAATTCCAGTCCGCGAATCGAGACTTTCGCGGAGGCGGAAATCGACAGGTATTCGCATCAACCGAATCGCGAATGAAGTCAGCCCCTCCCCGAAGATTTCTTCCTTTTCGCAATTGCAACCGCTTCCTCGATGGCACTTCCTTTCGATCGCTCGTTTTCTCGTAGATCGGGTTCTCGCCGACGGCTTTTTCTCAGATATAATCATGCTTCACGCCCGTGAGAAATAACTTACCGGTCTTCTGCGGCCTGGCTTCGCCCGAGCCGCACAGCAGCAGGATCACCACTATCTTCGCCACGTTCCTCCTCATTTTGACGCTGCAACAGAAAACGAATACGACATTAGAGACAGTTTCGGCTTCATAGTTCTCTACCGGAGTTTACATAACCAGCGGCCAAATGACCGGTTCCAGATTTTTTATTGCACGATTATTGAAATTATAAGGATGCTCTCGTGGTAAATGATTGAATAAATACAGGGTGGGTCACCTCATTTTGCCACCTCAAATATCTTTGTTGTTTTCAAAGATACGTCAAATGTCTGAAGGACAAAGTTGAATGGTAAAATGGGGCTCATACGATACGAAAGAAATTTTTGTTTTTATGTAATTTTTTTTAGAGACATGAAGGTCACCTTCATTTTTTTAAATGCGATGAGGTATTTTTTAATACATCAATCGATGCAGCTGGACATTCGTTATAAAAAAGTACTAACCTATGCGTGTCGAAAAGTTAGTAGTTCAGGAGATATTTCAATTTAAATAACTCTAAAAGTATAATAACTCTATGAGTAATGGTGTTTTAGAGTTATTTAAATTGAAATACCTCCTGAACTACTAACTTTTCGACATACATAGGTTAGTACTTTTTTATAGCGAATGTCCAGCTGCATCGATTGATGTATTAAAAAATACCTCATCGCATTTAAAAAAATGAAGGTGACCTTCATGTCTCTAAAAAAAATTACATAAAAACAAAAATTTCTTTGGTATCTTATGAGCCCCATTTTACCATTCAACTTTGTCCTGCAGACATTTGACGTATCTTTGAAAACAACAAAGCTATTTGAGGTGGCAAAATGAGGTGACCCAACCTGTATATTTAAAACAGTGAGGACATTATAATATGAATTGTTATCCTTAAGGGGCCCCTACACGATCAATAATATTGTCAATATTCGCGTCAATGTTGACCCTCTATATTGAAGCGCGCATCAATATTCTCATCAATACTCATTCCGGCAAAAATATTCGTGCTGCATGGTCGGGGATGTTTCAGTGGTGTTTTCCTAGTGCATTTCGAAATGTTTTCCAGTTCGGATTTGGGTTTTCCAGCATTGACACTTTCACCGTGCGACCAAAAAAAATCCAAGAGAAAGAGAAATAGACGCTGGTCCAAAGAGTGGCACAAGCTGAGAAGCCGCTTTACACACGCACGTTTGCTGAAGTTTTTGCGTTCCACAGAACCGGACGACTACAAACATTTTCTTCGAATGGTCGAAGAAAGCTTTCAAACTTTATTAGAGCTAGTTAGGCCCAACCGGGCCAGTATGGACTAGCAGAGAAAAAACCGACGAAACCACCCTGTAGCGGTTCAATTAGGAGTTATCACGTTTTTCTGGCAGGCCCAAACGCATCGATCACTGTCCCAACTTCGAAATCGCCGTGTTTTGGACCAACTACGACACAACCAAGGTTCCAAAATTCTTTTACGATGAACGACGGAAGAAATGACGCAATCGTCGACATAGGTGGTTCCAGGATGCCTCAAGTGCAACCACGAGGCGAATGTTTTATCGTCGATTTGCGTACGAAGGTCTCGATCGAGGCGATCGTTCGTATTCGATTCGCATACGCCGATCGCTCGAGCAACGACGCGGGCCGCATCGAAATGGGAAAATTTGCGGTCGTTTGGAGTTGTACGGTTCAAACCGTTCAGGAAGACGAGATTAAATTGGGCCTTCGACATGTTCGCGCGGGCCCCTTATCGGGCCCGAAAAATTAAGCTTCTACCGTCCTCATGACGCGTAGCTTCTTGGAGCCTCAATTTTGTTCTCCTCTCGTTCGTCATTGGCGAGGCTATATTTTATGGGGCCCTGTGCAAATTGGTGTCGACCCCAGACAGAGAAGTACGAACAAAATATCAACTCAACTCTCCGAATGTGCGGGGCCCTGTGCCAAAAATATGAACGAACGCGTACCTACTTTAATCGAGTGTTCTGAGATGTACAGAGTGTAAAGAAATGTTTAGTCTTGACCACAGCTTCTGGTCGATGAAGATCTATAATGAAAGTTGTCCCAAAAATTGTCCACGACCTTGAATGTCAAGGTCGAACATAGATCTATGATAAAAGTTGTCCCAAAAATTGTCCACGACCTTGAATGTCAAGGTCGAACATAGATCTATGATAAAAGTTGTCCCAAAAATTGTCCACGACCTTGAATGTCAAGGTCGAACATAGATCTATGATAAAAGTTGTCCTAAAAATTGTCCTCGAGCTTGAATGTCAAGGTTGAACATTTTTCATAGCAATGAAAAAAAGTTTGACCTTGGCATCCAAGGTCAAGGACAATTTTTTCGTATACCAAACAATTCTTTACATTCTGTACAGTGTCGAAAGACTTTCCGGAGCCGGATCACGAAGCGCACGTTCGATTTCCAAGGCCAACGGTAGTCCTTGACCGTGGACCGGTGCAGAAAGAAACAGAATATTCCCGTTTAATGGTTGTCCGCCCACGCGCCCTATAACCGAGAGCTCGGGCCCGAACGATGTAGTAAAACCGTCGTTCCTCCGGCTGTTTCTTCTCTCCCCTTTTTTTCCATACCGTTGCATTTTTTAGTCGTTGATAATTGTGTCCAGTAACGGTACCCGGGTATCGGTCTTTTTAGTCCTCGGTTTGCATGCGGCACCGCTTGAACTCGCCGCGGTGCACGGTACGTTGTCTGCAGGACAATGAACAAATTTTTAGCATTTTAGCACGGATCGAGGACTACGGAGTAGCCGATACGAAAAAAAACCCTGAGCCATTGTGTGGAACCTAATGGAATCTACTTCCAAAACTATTTTTCTGATAGATTCAACATGTCTGTACTACTTCAATGGAAATTCAGTGAGAATACTGCATTTGTGGTTACGTCACTGTTCTTCCGGGGTCGAAAGACATCGTATGCGTATGCTGCACGAGTGTCCGATGCGTCTGGACGTCTATCGTTCGTAACGGTACCGTTAGAGTGTTTAATATGTGTCGCAAATGACAGCGCCGTTTAAACGATTGCCCGATGAAAACCGCCGGCGATGTACCGTCACGGTGTTTCCTCGGAAGACCGTTCCCAAAGAAATTCACGACCTGTTCGGCTCGTTAGGCTTCGGGGTCGCTGTGTTTTCCAGGAGGAGGTTTTCGGAACTTGGGGATGATGGGGATGGGATGGTCTTGGGAAAAGTTATTATCCTGGAAATGAGAAGGGAGGAATTTGAAAGCATTTGTTTTATAATTAATGTACTAATGAGTGTGACTCGGCAAGGTCGCTATACAGGGTGTTTCGTTTGTCTGATAACAGAAACATCTTGTGACGCATTGAAGTTACGAGAAAAATTTGTTTACGAAAATTGTTCGGTATGAAGGGTATATAGTCTAATTTTTTCGAGGACTAGAATGGTGAGGAGGAGGGATTTCAAAGTCAAATTAAGTTTTTTAAATGGCATGTCCTATTTTTTATACCGTAGATCGATAGAGTATCAAATTCTGAGTATAATGGCGTTGACCTTCACATGTCCTAGACCTAATAGTTATATATAAAATAACAATTGCAATTAAAACCACAATAAAAATAATAAAAATTAAAAGTACAATTACAATTAAAATCACAATAAAAATAATAAAAATTAAAAGTACATTACAATTAAAATCACTATTAAAATCACAATAAAAATTGAAATTGAAATTGAAATTGAAATAGAAATTGATATAGCAATTGAAAGTGGAATTGAAATTGATATAGAAATAGAAATTGAAATTGAAATTGAAATAGAAATAGAAATTGAAATTGAAATTGCAGCAAAAACACTAACTCGAACAAATAATATGCTAATACCTACTGCTATATAGATTACGGGTATATAAAAATTACACTGTTTATAGCACACTCTTTACGTTTTAAGGACGTAATATCTAAAATAGACCTAAAATAGACGTAAAATGAACGTCTTTAAAGCGTCGTCTGCTATCTGGGAAGGACCTGACAGCAGATTTGAGAAGCATGATACAAGAATAGGCGACAGCAGGTCCGACTTAAGGGCTAGACCCCGAAGATGGGGTTTTTCAGAAATCAAAAGCGCTAGATAAAAGACAAATCTAGACCACGATCGCCCTCAAAACTCCTACTTTTACGTTTACGAGGCGTAACTTTCATTATTTATGAAAACAGCTACATGCGCAGCTTTCTGCTTCCGAATAATGGAAATTACGCCTCGTAAACATAAAAATAGGACTCTCGAGGGCGATCGCGGTCTAGATTGATCCTTTATCTAGCGCTTTTCACCACTGAAAACCCCCATCTTCACATTAACATTACCCTCGCAATCCTGGAAACGGGTCTACCCCCTTAATAGACCACAAATGAGTAAAGAAATCCGACCACAGCAAGTTTCCGGTAAATGTCGAGAGTGCCTCGCCAGGTCACCTACCAATCCGCCGTTTATACTAATAACTTTCTACCGAGGAGAACGCTTCCGTGGTCACAGGACCCTCGTTGCATTTCTCTTGAAGCTGTGTCGTCGAGAGACGCGTGAAGTCTTACCTGAATGGAGTACTCAAGGACCACGTCGAAGCAGCATTTAATCACCGGACACACGAATGAAGATAACGAAAGAAACCGCGGTGGAGAACCGTGAACCGACGAGGGAGATACGCGACACGGAATCGAAGAAGTTAATCGGAAGGGACACGACGCGTTAACGATAAGAGGAGGAAAGCGAAGAATCGAAGAAGTAGGCTTTAGTAGACGATCGATCGGGTCGGAGGCCCGGCTAGGTACTGGGGACGAACGCGAACGGGACACCGGGAGTGTCGTCTAGGTGGACGATCTTTCGACAATGGTGCACGGCTGACTGAGTCCACGACGAGAACGTCGGAGAAGGCTGGCCGCGTGCACGCAGCTGGCCACCGGGTGAGCCCGGTAAGCCAGGTAATCTAGGAAGGTGGAGGAGAGGCGCCTCATGCACGAGTCATCGGGAACCCGTTACTCCGTTGGATACGAACGAGAATCTGCTCGGGTTGAATAACCTTCGCGCGATGCCGGGCTAACGCCGAAGCGTGTAGGTACATATCGTCGTGACTACCTTGGCCGATCGCCGGGGAACTAGGTGAACCCCGAAGATCATCCCAACGGACCCGGTCGACCCGACAGGGCGCCAGGCATTCCTAGGCATTCGCCTAACGCAGTGTTTCCCAAAGTTTCGATAAGTGTACCCCTTCTATAACTGTCGCTTCTATAACTGTCGCAACACTGAGTATCCTCCGTTGAGAATAATCGGTATCAAGTAGCAGGCGTGTATCCTTTGTACACAATAGTAAACTCCTGCAGCACCAGGATCGTTGCACTAGAATCAGTGTGTACCCCCTTCAAACTCTTCCTGTACCCCCAGGGGTACGCGTACCACACTTTGGGAAACACTGGCCTAACGAGTCACGCTGGAATGGATTCGTTTTTGCTCCCGACCAGAATTCTTCGGCTTCTTTCAGGAAAATGATCTTCTTGCTATGGAAATGGGAAATTGTCCAGCGACAGTCCCAACCGGCTAAGAACAGGGCTTCGGAGTCGTTAGACAAAATTCTTAACTCCAACTCCGACTCCAACTCCTCTTTTTTTTTTACCTCCGACTCCGAATCCGACTCCAACTCCGACGCCGATTTCGACTCCGACTCCGACTCTCCAAATTGAAAAAATATGTACTCAAAATAATTAAGAGTTGTAATAAAACTGAATAAGTAGTTGAAATATTGTATTAAAATCCGAGAATATGGAATAGATAACTCTGATACAACACAACACTTGTTTGTTACTTTCTCACTTCCAGGAAATAGTTAGAAAATACTACTACCATAACTTTAACTGTTTCTCCTCTACATAGTGCCGAGGTATATACATATACAATACGTCTATACTGTAGATCGAATATTAGCAATTTATTTATGTATACATAAATCTATTAATGATTTATAAACAAAAGAGCCACAGTTGGAGTCGGAGTCGATATATTTTTTTCCGACTCTGACTCCGACTCCGGGAGTCGATACATAGCTTTTTCTAACTCCGGCTCCGACTCCAGTGATTAGCAATTACTCCCAAACTCCGACTCCGACTCCACGACTCCGACTCCGACTCCGAAGCCCTGGCTAAGAACCATTTTAATGATCGTATAACGAGAAGAGAATCGTTTCAGAAAAATGCTCTATAGACGCGACAGCCTCGGGGGGATTTGGTCGCATCTATCGTATAGGGTACTTATTTTTATCTCCAAAGGCCGAGCCGAACGTAGAGGACAGCGCAATAAAGAAATTAAGGTATGTATTAGGGTGTTTAAATTGGGGTTTCATGATACTTGATGTATCATTCTCAGCTATGGAATAGCATTATTACAATACAACAATTTCCCGCTTAGCACCGCTGTTTACCCTGTACTAACAAGGAGAACCCCCGCTCTGTCCCTCACGGATTTAGTTGAGACTTTACAGACTTATAGATCTCGTTCCCCTGATTACGAAAATACCCCATTATAGGCGCAGACGCTCAATAGTTTTCGAGATATTTGCAATTAAAGTTTCATAACCATAAAATATCAGTTTAGTTCAGATTTTTACCAAGCAGCGGTTTGGCGTAACAGCAGCGAGCTGAACTGTTACGCCGCAGGCCCGGGTTCGTATCCCCTCGTGGTAAATTATTTTTTTTGTTTTTTTTCATGGAAAATGGATTTTCAATGTTAAATAAATAAATTTTAAATATAATATTTTTATTCGCTAAAGGACTAATTGAAAATGATACTTATTATTTTATAGAAGAAACACTAGATCTATTACTACATATACAAAAGATAATAATTATAAAATAATAATACATAACAAACAACAAATAACAAATTTATTCTATTTTGTATTTGTATTTATATTTATATTTGTTGTTTGTTATGTATTATTATTTTAATATTATTATTGTTTTATAATCTTTTGTATATGTAGTAATAGATCTAGTGTTTCTTCTATAAAATAATAAGTATCATTTTCAATTAGTCCTTTAGCGAATAAAAATATTTAATTTAAAATTTATTTAACATTGAAAATCCATTTTCCATGAAAAAAAACAATAAAAAATAATTCACCACGAAGGGATTCGAACCCGGGCCTGCGGCGTAACAGTTCAGCTCGCTGCTGTTACGCCAAACCGCTGCGTGGTAAAAATCTGAACTAGACTGATATTTTACGGTTATGAAACTTTAATTGCAAATATCTCGAAAACTATTGAGCGTCTGCGCCTATAATGGGGTATTTTCGTAATCAGGGGAACGAGATCTATAAGTCTGTAAAGTCTGAACAAAATCCGTGAGGGACAGAGCGGGGGTTCTCCTTGTAAGTTGGGGGGATATTCTTGGTCGCATCTATCGTATAGAAATTGTTGCGCCTATAGAGGATTTACTGTACCATCTTCTTGTAATGAATCTGGCTAATAATGCCTTCTTTCAGTGGACCATTGACAATTTCAGCAGGGTCTATCACAGTGGGATTCCGCCTGCAAACTGCACCCAGATACCTTGAGTAATGGCGCAACGGGTGGGTCAGAATTTGTCTGCAATTTGATGGCAAATTGATAGCAGATCAAGAGCAGATAGCCTTCTGGGGTTTAATCGTCAGAAAAATTGGGGAAGTTACACACAGGATAGTTTCCCATCTTCCTTTCTTCAATTTCGCTATATCCGACATTGACACTGTTGCGTTAAACGATGAAGAAAGAGCAAAACCCACGCGGAAACTTGTTCCGAGCGAGCGGAGAAGGCACGAAACCGTTCGGCCGAAACGTGGTCGCAGAAAACGCGCGAATGTGTGCGAGCGTGTGCGAATGTGGCGAAGCGAGGGCGGACAGCCGCTTCCGGCACTCGGCAACCTATTCGCAGACCTGTCCCGCGGATATGGAAATCCACTAATTATCCATTTCGACGTGAACAACCCAGAAAAATAATCTGGCAAATGATCTTAAATCTTAAATCCATCCAATGCTTCTGTCGTTTTAAATTACACCCACTCGTTTTTCTGACAAAATAAAATCCGCAGGCTAATCATACTCAGCATCATATTCACTTTTAGCAAGGAACAGAACCCATATTTTAACATGCTAAATTATAGGTTATGTTCCACGCTAAAAGTAGGTACAGTGAATATTCTATGGACGCAAGAAGGTGTTACACGTTGGATGCAAAAAAATATCCCCTCCACTGCGGGGCAACGCCGCAGGGGCCGCGAAGCTCGAGCAGTGCTGGATTAAGCCAGCACGGGACCCTAGGCTTTGTCTCAGGGCCGCCTGTGTGCAAATGTAGCGTACCCTTTTTAAACAAACACAATGAATGACCTTTTTCTTTTTTTTAGCAAAAATATCTGTGCCCCCTGGCATCGACAGGCGCCCTTGCCCGTTCATGTTTCGGCGCCTCATCGATGAAGCGCCCGTGTGCGGGGCACAACCTGCCCAACCGCACGCGACGGCCCTGTTTTGCATGGCGCGGGGCCCGTAGCATTTGCTACTTCTGCTACGGGGCTTCATCCGGCACTGCTCGAGCTGCCTCGGTCGCCGAGCAGTGTAAACATGTCGCGTAATCTGATCCCGGGTCGGGTATATCGGTGTGACCCACTACTAATCCAATCGTAAAAACAACCAAGTGTCATTTATTGCACGAAGCGCTCACATCGGTACGCTATCTTTTGCTGTGCTTCCTTTTCTAGATTTGGCTCCGTCTTTGGAGCACGAAAAATAGTGTTTCTCTACGAACTATGCAAACGAACGTCCCCAAGGCTCTTGCGTCCATCGAATATTTACTGTATCACCTATCTCCGTCTATACAAAAGTGAATATCCGCTCCCTGGTATAATAAATTGTTTGCTGGATAGCGACGCAGCGGTTTCCTGTTCGCAGAAATTTGGTCTGTGATCCCTGGTGTAGAAAATTTGCCATCAGTTCGGGCGAACGAAGTAAAGAGAGCGATAGCTTCGTAGATTGCAACGAGGAACGGTTCGGAGCCAGCGTTCAGAGGCATTTCCATATAAAACGAAGTAGGAGCGTTTAGATATACTTGGCCGACAGTGTATGCAAGGGTGAAAAAAGTCGACTGGCAGGAACCACCTCCCGGAAGATGCGCATACGTACGATATAATAGGAGAACGTGCTTACCGTCCCAGAATCGTGGTCAAACGTGGCTCTATGTGGGACATAGCGGCACTTCTTACGGCCATGGATACCTTTCCCATCTCTTGGCAAACGATGCCTATCGACGTTACTGTCGCCAGACCATTTCCATGCGTGCCCACCGCCTGGAAAAAAAGAATGAAAATTAATACTCGCTTTTTCTTATTATCGCGAATACATGTTGGCTGTTATTGGGTTCTTTCGAACCGATTTTTGATCTCGAACGAAACTCGTCAAGATTTCATTCAAGGACATACAGTGAGTGTAGAAAGTATTCGTACGCCATTTAAAATAAAATAACTTTTTTATAATTGCACCAAACGACCTGATTTTTTAGAATCAATTAGAAGCATTGCTGATATGCAAAAAAGATTTTCCAAAAATTATAATTAAGTTACATGCAGACATAAAAAAAGAATTTTTTAAAACTTTTTTATTTGGGCCCTTAAAGAAAATTTAAAATATATGTTTTGTAGATCTCTATAGTAGTTACACACATGCTGAAAATTTCATCAAAATCGATCGACATGCACACGAGCTGCAAGCGGTTAAAAATGGTGAAAATCGTAGTTTTACACGACTTTTGAACAGTTTCTGCTTAAAATCCGCAGAATCGTACATCTTTCATCGTTCATCTACAAAACATATATTTTAAATTTTCATTAAGGGGCCAAATGAAAAAGTTTTAAAAAATGCTTTTTTTATTTCTGCATGTAACCTTGTAAATGATAATTTTTGGAAAATCTTTTCTGCATATCATTTCGTAAACCAAAGCTTCTAATTGATGATAAAAAGTCAGGTCGTTTGGCACAATTACAATAAAGTTATTCTTTTTTTGAAGGGCTTACGAATACTTTTTACGCTCACTGTATGTACAACATAATATTTAGAACGTATCAGGGCAATTAATTAGTAGACTCTTCGAGTTATAACGTGTGTTTAAAGCACGGGGATAAGGTAAATCGTTTGAAACCAAGGTTCGGATGTAGATCACCATCGATGACTCGAGACTGAACGATTGACCCATGTAATCGGCTACGCGACTAGCAATTAAGAGGTATTTACCATATCCGCGAATCTCCGGTATTAGTTGGAGCAAGAAAGTACACATTTGTATTTACCAGCAATAAAATTTTCAAAGTAAATACAATAGGACCTCGATTAACCGGCTTGGTCAGGAGACAAACAGCCCGGATAAATTAAGGCTCGATGGATAATCGAGACCCGAGGGAAATAATAAAATGTAAAAGGGTCCACATGTCGCAAACAAATATAGTTATTGTGATATAAGATGTTAAAGTTCATGGAAAATTTCATTGTTTTTTATATTGCATTGTCATTCAGTTCTGAGCGATGTTTAAAGTTTCACGTCTCTAGCTCTTGGGGAAGTGGTTTAAAATTCGATTACAAGATTTGACGCATACGACAACAACTCTGCAAGCTAATATAAGCGTGGTAAAATAAAAAAAAAGGTTGTTAATTCGATTAGATCAACTCCTGCAATATTTATATTCCAGATGCGCGCAGACTATTTACAGTTGATCGAAAGTACCCGGCCGGAAAGTGAGTAGCTCGCGGAGAGTCGCTTCGGCAAAAAGTATTCTGGTCGGACTGGTCGAGGTGTACGGTTGCGTTGCGTCGGGGGCAAACATAAATAATTAAAAGCGACGCATCGTTAAACGGGAGCGCTTCCGCGACGAGCACCGTTACCGATCAAAACACTAACGCGATCCAAACCAGCCGGCGGCCGGTCTCGATCCGACAAATAAGCGGTTTGCTCTATTTCGATGTAAGAACCGAGAAGATTAGCTCATTAAAACCTATACTTTGTCTTAAGAGGATACGCGTCCGGAGATTCGTTCCGCTAGATCCCTCGCTAATCACTGACAGGCACACTCGCTCGGATCTTTGATCTGTTAACTTATCCTGGAAGCTCTGGCAACGCGACTTTTAGATTCACGGTTCGACGGCGAGCGATAGATCGAACCATATCGTCGGCTTGCTCCTCGACGAGTATGGCGATCGACGTAAAAACTCGGCAGATCGAGTATGTGGCGAAGCACAGCGAGGTCATCGATCGAGAAGAGAACGAAAGTTTCGGAGAAGCGAGGAGGCGCGACGCCGACGAAGGAAAAAGTGATGGTGTTCTCTGTCTGTGTGGTTGATGTTGTTAGCGTCGTTCGAACTTTGCTTCTACGCACGTAGCCGGCTAATTGCTAAGAACCACTCGGAGACCCGTTCCGGAGTTCAACTTTTTTCATTGAGTCGGAAGAAGAAGAAGAAGACAATGGAGTTGCTCTGCAACGTAGTCGATTAAACGATTATTAGGCCATGGTTTGTTGACAATATCCGAAGAGAAGAGAATCTCTTCTCTTCCACGAAGAACATGCACCTCGCAGGATTTTATCCTAGAATACTAATTGCTAAGGACCACCAGGAGACCCGTTCGAATCGATCCGTTCCTGCTATTCGAGTGCTACTAAATCTTCCATTGAGTCAGAAGAAGAAGAAGAAGACAAAGGACTTGCTCTGCAACGTAGTCGATTAAACGATTATTAGGCCATCGTTTGTGGAGAATGTCCGAAGAGAAGAGAATCTCTTCTCTTCCGCGAAGAACATGCACCTCGCAGGATTTTATCCTAGAATACTAATTGCTAGGGACCACTAGGAGACCTGTTCGAATCGATCCGTTCCTGCTATTCGAGTCCTACTAAATCTTTCATTGAGTCAGAAGAAGAAGAAGAAGAAGAAGAAGACAAAGGACTTGCTCTGCAACGTAGTTGATTAGGCGATTATTAGGCCATCGTTTGTGGAGAATGTCCGAAGAGAAGAGACTCTCTTCTCTTCCACGAAGAACATGCACCTCGCAGGATTTTATCCTAGAATACTAATTGCTAGGGACCACCAGGAGACCCGTTCGAATCGATCCGTTCCTGCTATTCGAATCCTACTAAATCTTCCATTGAGTCAGAAGAAGAAGAAGTCAAAGGACTTGCTCTGCGACGTAGTCGAATAACGATTATTAGGCCATGGTTTGTTGAGAATGTCCGAAGAGAAGAGAGAATCTCTTCTTGCATGAGGAACATGCGCCTCGCAGGATTTTATCCTAGAATACTAATTGCTAGGGACCACTAGGAGACCTGTTCGAATCGATCCGTTCTTGCTATTCGAATCCTACTAAATCTTCCATTGAGTCAGAAGAAGAAGAAGTCAAAGGACTTGCTCTGCGACGTAGTCGATTAAACGATTATTAGGCCATGGTTTGTTGAAAATATCCGAAGAGAAGAGAGTCTCTTCTCTTCCACGAAGAACATGCACCTCGCAGGATTTTATCCTAGAATACTAATTGCTAAGGACCACCAGGAGACCCGTTCGAATCGATCCGTTCCTGCTATTCGAGTCCCACTAAATCTTCCATTGAGTCGGAAGAAGAAGAAGAAGACAATGGAGTTGCTCTGCAACGTAGTCGATTAAACGATTATTAGGCCATCGTTTGTGGAGAATGTCCGAAGAGAAGAGAATCTCTTCTCTTCCACGAAGAACATGCACCTCGCAGGATTTTATCCTAGAATACTAATTGCTAAGGACCACCAGGAGACCCGTTCGAATCGATCCGTTCCTGCTATTCGAGTCCTACTAAATCTTCCATTGAGTCAGAAGAAGAAGAAGAAGACAAAGGACTTGCTCTGCAACGTAGTCGATTAAACGATTATTAGGCCATCGTTTGTTGAGAATGTCCGAAGAGAAGAGAGAGTCTCTTCTTGCACGAGGAACATGCGCCTCGCAGGATCTTACCCTAGAATGCAGAGGACGTTCTCCAACAAGATAGCAACGGACGCTAATTATTTTATCGGATTGTTGTTTTGCGAGAACATCTGCAGCGTCCTCGAAAAGGAGATAGCTGGTGTCCACTCCGACTCGTGTCACCGGCGAAGTGCAATTTATCAATTCAGAGAGTAATCAATTTCACCATAACCACTCCATCGCGAGTACAGCTGTCCGAAGTGAAAATCCTGCTATCTCGAACAGGAAACCGCAGCGCGATTCGAAGCCTCCGAACTCGTTAGTCTTCCGATCCCCTCGATACTTTAATGTATTCTTGATCGTTCAATGGGAGACCCTTCGAGTCGAAGCAGGTCGATCGAAGATCGAGCAAGTCCCAGCACGCTCTACCGGAGTCAGAAAACAACAGATCACAATATGTAGCTAGAGGCTAATCAGAATTTCATGGAGGAAATCGTCGGCGATGGCACGCTCGCCGCGTTTACAAACGTTTCCCTTTTTTTTCGTGTTCAATGTAATTAACGACGTGATAATTAACGCGCGTCCCTGTGAACCGTGGAACGCCTGCCTCCAGTGAAACGGCGTTCGCTCGTTAAAATTGCTTCTAATCGGTCTTCGAGAACAGATTCGTTCTTCCTTTTACGCCTAGTCACCTTCCGCGCGCCTCGGGCGCTTCCGACACTCTCCAACGAATCCGAACTTTTAGTTTTCTCTACGAATTCGAGCTTTGAACCTACGCACTTCTGTATGACTAATCTTTTTCCGTCTATTAGCGTTTACTGCCTACTTTGAGCTTGTTGAATCTCGCATACATCGCACCTTCATAATATACGTCTAGACGTTACTTCATACGACTAGCATCGACTTTTTACGGAGTTACTTTATGAGTTTTGTCCAGCTAATTAGCATTGATCGCAACACTGCGCTACGTCTTCGAGATCAACGTCGGGCCTAGCACGAATAGCTCCTAGAAAATTAGAATTCAGATTGGTTACTCTGGACCCGGATCCCGAAGGAGTGGGCGGGAGAAAAAGCACTTGTCCCCTGGCTGGAGGTTCGCAAAGGTGCAGTACTCACCCGGTTGGAGTCGTGACCATCCTCAATCCTTGTCTGCTCCAGCGGCTTGGCCAAGGCCAAGGGAATGCGGGTTGGCCTTATTTCGATTCAACGACGCTTCGATCCTGCAGTTTGACGCTTCCACCGTGGACGTAGGCGATATCGCTTTCTACTCCTGAAACGTTAGACGGGTCTAGATCAATAAAACGGGACGATTAGGAATACTTTATTGTTGGCGATCCGCGACGAGTATCGGCTATCCGATAAGGAAAGCGATACTCGAGGCCCGCGATGTTCCCATGCTTTCTATCGGTCGATTTACTGGCCCCGCGATACTACCTGCTGGCTCGTCTACCTACATTTCCTGTTATGACTTTTCGCGTCCATTCCAGCCGACAGAATCGACCTCGTATGCAAAACTATCGCTGTTTCGTCGAAATAGATGATCGTAACTGTCTTCCTATCGTCGTCGAACGAAAGATCCAATTTATAACGAGGACGAGCCCTCGATCAAGAAATCCGCTGCCGCGACAGTGACGCGCATCAGTGTTATCGTCGGCAACGTTTTTCTAATCCCTGGCTAATTGGCAACGTAAATTATTCTTATCATCGACAAGCTTCGCTCGTTCGAGCACTGCTAACCGGTTTTAGACGTCCTCCGAGATCTCATCGATACGTCTGACCATTTTTCACCCTTTGCACTCGAACAGTTTTAACATTATTAAATTTGTCTGTGTTCTATAAATTGTGAAAAGCTTACGAAAAAGATTGCATAGAATAAAAATTATCTGGGTTGAAAGAAATGACTTGATTTCCGAATTAAAACTGCTTCGAGTCCAAAGGGTTAATATTAATGAAATGAAATATTTAGCAGTATCGAAAGCAGGAAATGGGCAAACTTCAACCCAAGCGTACGATGGATCGGATACACTTAGCGAATCCTCACCTTCGATGCGTTCCTCCGTTCTTCGGCTCCTTCCTCAGTCTTCTCAGTTGTCCGTGACTGTATTCAGTAAACGAAGCGCGAAGCAGCTCTCTTCGGTCTCTTGTATCGGCCGATTACCTCTTCCCGTCCTCTATTACGTGTAATTATCGTTCGTTTTTACAGGTCGACAAATATTATGCTCCAGTTTTCCCAGTAGCAATTTATTCGCAACATTTCCACACATCACTCCGACTCTTTTTTACACGTCCTGCATACTTTCTCGGAAGCGTGCGCTCCTCCCATTCGTTCCTTGTCGTTGGAGCAGTTTTCTTCGGGGATTAACATTCATCCACGGACGGCGAGTGAAGCGAACGCTCTGAAACTCAAGTTCCAAGTCGTCGTCAACGATTCGAGAAGCCGTTCTCGACTGTTATACTGGAGAAAAACCTCCTAAATCTCCAGTCTTCTAGGTCTCCAGTCTATAAACAGGCTTAATGCCCGCCATTAAAAGTCGTGCATCGGTGCTTCCTCGAAAGACAGCCTCGACTTGACAGCTGGATTTCTTCATCATTCGGTTCCCGCTTCTACGACCAGGTCCAGGAAATTTTCTTGGACCCCCTCGTTTCACGGTTCATAGACACCGGTCCCATCTGTCCACCTGTTTTTC
Organism: Lasioglossum calceatum; assembly: GCA_963966675.1. Classification (NCBI taxonomy): domain Eukaryota; kingdom Metazoa; phylum Arthropoda; class Insecta; order Hymenoptera; family Halictidae; genus Lasioglossum; species Lasioglossum calceatum. The sequence continues at coordinate 6,691,891 of OZ016539.1, read as the reverse complement.
CTCCGCTTCCGGGACCGTGTCCTCGCGTTAGGCTTTTTACTGTCCCGCCAGCGATCGACTAATCGTCGTGGTGGACCGACGAGGACGCGAGCCGCGCGAATAATGAGCCTCGATGAATATTCCTCGACCCGAAGCCACGGGGGATAACGTCCATTCTAATTCGAAGCTGGATCCCGGGAGTCCTTAATCACCGTCTCCGATCGAGCGTCCCTGTGACCGTAATTCCCAGGACAAATTATCCTCTTTATCCTCGTCCGGCCCGCTCACGTTTCCACGCACCGATGCTAATTGGCGGGAAACCGAACACGTGTTAGCCGCGATTGCGTGCCATCTAAGAGCGTGCGTCTGCCTTCGTGCTCTAATAAGACCCGTCGAGGAACATTCAATTCTGGATGCTCGATCCTGGGACCGTTTCCTTCATTTTCACTCTCCCGGCTACCTCCCCCTTCGTGCTTCAGATCATTGTTTCCCGTTCTGCCATTATTACTCGTTCATTGTCGTTCAGTGTCATTCTACTTCCCTCGAGATTCCCGTGAGACGCTCGCGCACAGTCGCGGCGGAGACAATACGCTCCGCTGCATGCTACCAGGTCAATCGAGCTCTCGAATTCTTCGTGCGAAAATTCAATAAACTTTCCGTCGCCACTCCTTGCAGAAAGATTGTTCAAATAACTTCGAGCTCCTCCTCAAATCAATTCGGCCTTGGAAACGTCAGATCCCCCACCCGACACGATCCTCTTCGACAGCTTCCGAAGAGTTTATCTCAGCCCTTGGCTCCAGAGCGACCGAACCTGCAACGAATCCTCTATTTAAAAATCCAGTAAACATGAACGTTGGAGATCACAATTTCATTGAAGAATTTCGCAGACCTCTTCGTCGACATCCTCGCAGGAGATGTCGCAGGACATGTTGAATAAATTTAAGCTTCGCGCGACATCCTCTGAGATTCGTCCCTCGAAGATCCTCCACGATTCTCTTCCGACGGGTTTAGTGTGTTCCAAGTTCGCGAAACGAGGAGGATGATCTTCGGAGGTTGTTGGACGTTCTCCAATTGTCTAGCGAGTCAGGAACCACTGTCGATCCCCTGTGACGCCTGTTGAGTGTCGAAATTACACTGAGGCTGGATGGTGTTCCGCCGCCCCCGATGTAGCTTCTCCTTTCCTGCGTCGAAGTCGAGCCATTTAATAGTGGGGACTCGGATATCCCTTCTTTCCTAGAGAAGCAAACACGGCGGATGCTATTCGCGTCCTTGGTGTTCGCGATCGCGATATCCTCGTCGCCGAGACCTTCTCCCTACTGGCTGCCCGTATTCTTTCACCTCCTTCTTTCGTCCTCCTCCACCACCTGGTTGTACGCTGCTTGTTGCTGCTTCTTCCACCTATTCTTCTTCTTCTTCTTCTTCCTCATCCTCGTCTAGCCACAACGTTGTTCCCACGATTCTCTCGTTTAACCGGTAACACCATTCTCGCGGTTAATACCGCTCCTCGAAAGTGGAGATTCGTGTCGACGTTTTCGTCCTCCGTTGAATCTGCCCCGGAAATGCTTACCGGCGATACTTTCGTGGTTCCTCGACTTCCGCTGGCCAGCTATTCGGCAACCATACTTGCCCAACGCTCCCCGCTGCTGCCTGACCATTCTGCGTTTCGCGCTAGCCTTCGACATTTCGTTCGTATGAACGACCGGAGTTGCCGATCATTGGACTGCGGATCTTTATGCCTCAAGAATTGAAGACGTCAATATATTAGTTTCTATTTCTTGCAATCGATGCAGATCATTCCTATTTTACATAGAGATCCGCAGTCTTAGGTATTAGTCATTCGTAGCCCCTAACTTGGCTACCATTCGCGCAGGAATACCCAAAATGGCTGCACAGCGACCCTGTAGTTAATCAGTGGCGGCACTAGTCAAGTGGAGGCCCCAAGCGGTATAAATTTTGGGGCCCTCAAACTCAAGTTAGAAATAGAAGTTGCGAGAAAACTCTCATAAACTTATTAACAAAAAAGAAAAGTAATGAAAAATATCATATCGTTACACATTAAAAAAATTTTGAAATTTAAAATTCGGGGCCCTATGGTATCCCGGGGCCCCACGCGGCCGCTTAGTCCGCTTACCGTTAGATCCGCCACTGTAATTAATAACAGTTTATTAGCTTCAAAAACTTGAAGACAGCTTAACTATCAGAATGCTTACACTTACAGTCCTACCATTCTAACATCCTTTCGTCTGCGGTGTCCGCGTGAACAGTTTCGGTGGCCATTCCAGGTAAGACAGATCTGTTTGCACGGATATTTTCTACATATAGAAAGTGCATATATATATTCAATTACACGCGGCACCGTCTTTAGAAAATGCCGCGGAACACTTTCTTGTTACATGAAACACTTTTTCCTCGGCATCGTTTCACAACGGTAAATCAAAGCGACGATTTTCCGACGTTTACTGACTGGTGATACTGGAGCAATAACGGGACGCGACCTTGGACCTGAAAAGCATATCGTTTATTAGCATCAAGACCAAACTATTTCACGGACACGGACAAAAATACGTTACCGTTACGTTCTACCTTATTAAATATTCCACGGGTTCGAAGATTTTTGCCGAGTTCATCATAGTTAGCGACCGCTCCAGCGATCCCAACTGATTTTTAATTGAGGAGACAAACGGGGAAGACGGAAACCAGCGTAAACCGTAAGAAAGTGTCGTTCGCGGCGCGTTTTACGTTGTAACACGCTGACCGACGCTGGTAACGGACTAATTTCCCGTGACGCAAGTCCATTATCCTCCAGCACGGAACAAGCCATTGTATCTTGGTATGCGTATTTGCATCGCGATCCTGCTCGATGTGTACCCATGTACCCAGTTTCTCGCGCGCCACGAGCGTAGCATGTGCCGTTTTCCCGTTGAGAAGACGGGCCCCCCATTAGCATATTAAACGACCAGCGAGAAACTCTTTTCTTTGCTAACTCGCCGCTTAGCAGATCTGCTAACGAGCAAATCTGATCTGCAACAGGAGAAAGAATGCATTAACACGAAACCTACCACGAGGGGTCAAACGACCTATTTCAGATTTTTTACTTGACAGTTACAGGAAAGTCGCGTTTACTGTCCGACGGCCTGTGTTCTGCACGGACAGTGATCGCATACCGACATTATTTTTTTGTGACTGCGTCTACCGCGCCGAGAGTTCAAAAGAAAGCCGAACGTGGAGAAGGACAGCACGACAGTGGAGTGGGTAGGCACTGGACAGTGATCGAGTAACCGATCGCGGACAGTAAACGCGACTTTACTGTATTGAGGTTGTAGAATTAGGAGGAAAACTGATCACACACGCTTTAAATCAGAATAACTTTTTTATGAATGGACCAAACGATTTCAATTTCTTTTTAAGGCTGGAGGAATTAGTTTCGTAAATGACGTCTAAAAAATGCACTTGGTCGGAATTTTGAGAAACAATGGAGAAAATCGATTTTTACGACTTTTTTAAAAGATGTGTGTGGTCAACTTGTATAAATTATACACGCTCCGAAAATTTCATTGAAATTGGTTAATTGGTTTACGAGTTATAAACGATCAAAAGTGGGAAAAATTGCGATTTTTCAAGATTTTTGGCTTTTTCACCACTTTTGATCGATTATAACTCGTAAACCAATCAACCAATTTCAATGAAATTTTCGGAGCGTCTATAATTTGTACAAGTTGACCAAACACATCTTTTCAATTTTCGTTATTGGCCCAGCTAAAAAAGTCGTAGAAATCAATTTTTTCTATTGTTTTTCACAATTCCGACCAAATACATTTTTCCAACATATCTTTTAGACGTCATTTACTAAACTAATTGTTCTAGCCTTAACAGAGAATTTCAAGTCATATGGTCCGTTCATAAAAAAGTTATTCTGATTTAAAGTGATCAGTTTTGCTCCTAACTGAAGAGGTGTTTTCATGGGAATTGATTGAATACATTTTTTGACTCCAGTACAAATTATAGTAAAAATCGCCGAATGTATAAATAAATTTAATCTTGTTATTTCTATAATGCCATACACATTAGTCACTTTTGATGGTCGTTAGATTTAGTGTTAAAACTGAGAACAAATTTCAAAGTTGCAGACGATGATAGGGGCTTAATGGGCGCCAGGAAGGCCGTTGAATAGTATGATGTTAGTTTAGCGAATCGTGTTCCGAACGGACGGATAGTCACGGCAATAGGTACCGTTAGCAATAACACATCCCGACGATTGACTATTGTAGCGTGATTGGTAGGCACGCCACTATCGCCTGCGCGAGCATTGAAATCACTCGGAGCGACACTTACGCCGTGGAACTGCGCCGTTAAACGAAGGAAAAATCTGACGGATTGGCACGCGTATTTAAATAACACTTGATAGCAAAACGTTCGACAAACAGGCAGCAAGCGCACGTCGATTGCAACCGTGCGAGCCCAGCGGACCGAGTCAGCTCGGCGCGCTGCGAAGCTGCGTTTCGCACCTATCAATTATAAATTTATTTACTTATCACTGCCATTGAGCAGACGCGAGGCGTGACCATCGTGTAATTATCTTGTTAGGCGCTCTGCCGAACAGTAATGAACTGGAATTACTAATCGGCCCAGTCAATCAAACATGCCTCGAGCAAATTATCATCAATGTCTGTGTAGTTGTACCTTGCGAGCAAAATGCGGTCATTTTGGTGGCAAGACTGTGCCAGAAGCAGAATCCGGTCCCTGTTTGCTATGAATCTGCTGACTAAGACCTGTCGACAATGCCAGATCGAGGGCAGACCCTGCCCTCGTGTAGAGCCTGTAGAATCTGCCGTCGTTTTGCCGTCGATCTGACATGGAATTCCACTGCAAACTTTGCATTCACCCAGTAAGCAAAGAAGGTCGATTTTGGACAGTAGGCTGTGCCAGCAGAACAACATACTCCCAGTCAGCCAGGCCTGCCTCGAGCAGACATCAAGCATAGCCTGCAACCGGACGATGCCAGCAGATGGCGAGCATTAAGCTGTCAGAACGCGCTCGAAGCTGAGGATGTTCGGAATCTGCTCGATTTTGGACAGCACACCCTGCTACCATAAAGCGATACTTATTCGGACGCAGACGTATCGCTTTATGCTGGCCATGTCTGGGTTAGGTCCTTCGTTTAAGAGGGCAGCACGGTCGCACTAATATGGCGGATGTCGATCATGTATATATTCCTTGTGTAGTCAACCGGGTAACCACGTACGCATTTACTGTATTTATTTCAACAATTTGTTAATGTTCCTCTAAAAATTTCTCTGAATGCCCATTCTTCACTCGCTGATATATTAATTTACAGTCTTATAATGAGAATTTGTGCAAACATGTTGAATATAGAAAGGTTTTAAATAATCTGTACATTTAGGTTAACTAGACAAGGGATATTATCCGACGTCCGCCACGTTAGTGCGACCGTGCTGCCCTCTTAAACGAAGAACCGAGCTGCCTCCATTCTGCCTTCTACTTGTGCCGACACACCGGGCCAGCGTACAGCGATACTTCTGCGTCCGAATAAATATCGCATTATGCTGGCAGGGTGTGCTGTCCAAAATCGAGCAGATTCCAAGCATCCTCAGCTTCGAGCGCGTTCTGACAGCTTTCTGCTCGCCATCTGCTGGCATCGTACGATTTGGTTGCTGTCAATCAGCCATTGCAGGCTGTGCTCGATATCTGCTCCAGACAGGCTGACTGGGCAGACACCGTGGGTGATGGCGCGATAGGTAGGTCGGAATTTGTCGACAATTTGGTGGCAGATTGCTTACAGAGGAAGTGTGCGAATTAATTTTCATTCTTCCAGACTAGACTTTCGAACAGAAGAAGTCGACTGGTTATTCGACAGCGTTGTTGTCACGTGAGATTGCTCTAACTGGATCTGGTGCCATTTTTTCAGGGTCTTTCCACGCGGAATCGTTTACAGCCACAATGGGCCTCGGCTCTCATCATTAGAAGCGTTCACGTGTAATTTCGAGTAACGCGACACCCAGCACAATTGACACCGTGCCTTTTCGCCAGCGAATCATTCGCCAATTGAATTGGATAGGTTATCGCGTGCGATCGTCATCTTTCACAGAAGATGGTACTCCGCGAGGGACATGGCGTTCGCGAAAAGAGCAATGAACGTACACGCACGTACACCGAGCTTATAATTAAGGAAACAATTATTATTGCGGTACATTTGCACGTGCGTAGCCCAGTTTCGCGGTGTGCGCCGGCGTCTCTCGGCGTAACGACGCACCGGAGAGTCTGCGAACTCTTTATGAAATCCTGCCGTCTATCGCGTACATTCCAAACGGCATTCCCGGTGACACGCTGTCCACCGGAACTCCATCAGATGTTCAGAACCACAAACGATCAGCTCTCTTCTTCAAAGTGTCCGACCACCTGGCGAATAGTTAATGCTCGAACGATTTCTGCGTTTTCTCAAAGCATATAGTCAAGCTTCTGTCGAGGTGCTGCAATTTCTACAATTTTAAGTATTTCAACCTCAAAAAACGCTGTTGTGTAGTCCAAATCGTAGAAAGTATTAGTCAGATCTCTTTCCAAAATTTCCAAAAAGACCTACACTGACCAGGGCAGCCAACCTTCCCGGAATCGAAGTTGATATCCAGAGCAGGGTTGCCATATGACGCCCCTTACGTTTCCGTCCCTCGCCTAGATGCTGCCTCCGCTATCCCCACTCTTACCACTACCGCTGGCGCGACCGAGTGCTAGCATGAGAGCGGTAGCATGCTACCGACTCGGTCGCGCCAGCGGTAGTGGTAAGAGTGGGGATAGCGGAGGCATGCATCTAGGCGAGGGACGGAGACGTAAGGGGCCTGGCGAGACTCGTATATGGCAACCCTGATCCAGAGTCCCGTTGAATGCGGAACTGCCCCGGAATTTCAGAGGAAGCTATTGGAAAAACTCATAACAATAAAGTTTTAGATTCTGATTGATTATTATTATGTGTATAAGAGGACCACGAGGCTCGTGTAATAATTAAAATTTAAAAAGACGTTAAAAAACTCACAGAAAAAGTCGGCAACACTGACGCTTTCAACCGGGAACCCCCTGAACTTTTTCCAGAGAAGATATTCTGCTTTGCGTGGTCTATCCGAGAAGTTTGAAGGATTAACCGGATGATGGGAAGAGAATTTTTGAGTGAGAACAACATGGAACGAATTCTGTCGGAAAAATGAAGCACGGATGACGGGTAATTTACCGGATAGGCAGCCTGGAAACTCAGTTTATGGGTCAGGTAATCGAGAAAAACGCGAAGTTCCGTGATTACCTGTGTTCCAGAGCTGAAAAATCGATGGACTCGTAGCACCGAGTGCCATCCGGTTCACAGGCCCCCGGAGCCACGGAAAATACGGTGCTCGAGGCATGGGTCGGCGATTAATCCTGAAATGGACTTTCAGATTCCCAATGATTAAAATATTAACTGGGTAATAGCCTGCATCCAGCAGTAGACTTTCCTTCGGCCGCGAATGACTCCACGGATTACCTGATCCCGTGGGAACGGCTGCAACACGGAGGTAACAATAAATCAGGCTTTGTTCTTCCTCCGTGAACGATTTTATTGTTGCCCGTGGGCTTGATAGTCCAAGTTTAAGGAATTTGCTGGTACAATGTCCGAAAGGGAGGTTGGTGGGGGAAGCAGGAGTTTGAGGAGCCCCTACCGTGCCCACTGCCCACGCTTGTAATACGGCAGTGGTGCCAGATGGGAACCAAACGGTGCCCAAATTCTCGGAAATACTCTCCTCCTTTTCCCCTTCCACTATCCTATTCCATCACCATCCAACGTCCCCCACTAAGACCGTAGACTACGACCACTAAGATCATATCACCGTGATTCCCCTCATCTGGTAGCAATGTAATACGGTGACCATATCTAAATTAAATGGGGAGGGGACCAAGATCTCGAAACCGAACGCCACTGGCCCCCCTCCCACGTCGCGTCTGCATCGTCACCAACCAGACTGACCAGATTGCATCCAAACGGATGCACGATAGTCCCCTACTTACCCCTTCCATTATCCTATTCCAGCAATGCGCACACTCTAACGTCCCCCACTAAGCCGTAGACTCACTGATATAATATATATCAGTGCGTAGAGGGCGTAGACCACGGTTCCCGTGCCGTAGACTGGTCTGGTTAGCAGAGAGGGAATAAACTGTATTCTCCTCGATTTCTTTGTTCTGGCGACACTGGTCTGGTCATCAGAAAGGGGGTAAACTGTATTCCCCTCGATTTTCTCGATCTGGCGACACTGGCTCGTGGCAAGCCTGGCTGACTGGGTAGAGAGGGAGTAACTGATTCCCCTCGATTCGAGTCAGTGCCGCCAGATCGGGGAAATCGAGGGGAATACAGGTACCCCCTCTCTGATGGCCATACCAATCAGTGATGCCAGAACCGTGGTACTAAACCGTACCGCAGCATACCCCCACCATAGCCTACTATTGCCCCTACGTTCCTTTCCAACGTGCCCGCGCGCTACACTCACCAGCGTACCTCTACTATGTGACATGGTGCGCTGGTGCGTGTAACGCGCGAGCGCGTTGGAAAAGGAACGTAGGGGCAATAGTAGGCTATGGCGGGGGTATGCTGTGGTACGGTTTAGTACCACGGTACCACGGTTCTGGCATCACTGATACCAATACGTGACCAGTCTAAATACGGTCTTAGTGGAAGGGGAAAAGGAGGAGAGGAAAAATCGACTAGTTTTGGCCGATCCTGGCGGCACTGATTCGACTCAATTCACTCCATTCGGAACAATAGAAAGATTAACGTGTCTCTAGGAACCGTAGTCTCAAAAATATTATTTTAAAAAATTGATGCGCGGTCAGCCGTCAGAGGGTTAACTAGGTTAAGTACTATCGAATTAGGATCCAACCTGGTTAAACGGCTGGGAATCATTGAGCCGTGCGGGCGCTCGCGCACACACGTGCACAGCCTCCAGTCAATTATAATGGATCATCGCGGACGATGATCGTGTAATTTCCGACGGACGGATGGAGGGCATAATGGGCGAAACGACACCGCAGGCCCGTACACACCGTGTGCTTTGGTATGCACTATGTACCGCTTGAAATTTAGAACGCGAGGGGACTGTCTCGGGCCAGCATTCCGTTCTGTTCATTTTTAATGAAGTAACGGTGCCGAAAACCTCAAATTATCTCCGCGAAGTTCAACGGGAGTGCTTAGTCTTCCTGGGAGGCAGGCTCATTGTGGAATCGGTCGGACGACGACGGTCGCGTTCCACTTTTTGGCAATCCGACGCGACGGTGACACGTATCCGCCGGAAACTAAGCGTTTCGCTCGCCGATCGACCAACTTCCGTTCTCCAATCGGCGAGGAACGGGACCCGCAATTTTCTGACCGGTTACGCGAAACGATCTTATTATGTTTCACTGCTCGCCGACCGTCGGAGGAGACATTTCCCAAACGTTTCACCAGCGTTGCAGCCAGCTTAGGGTGTATCTTCGACCCCCTCGCGAAGCTAATTTCTTGGTCCAGAAATAGAAGTGACGATTCTCTCCTCCCATCGAGAACAAACTGACTTTCACTGGTGCCTTAATTTCATTTATTTACACGCAAATATATTATATGCATACGTTATGTATATTTATATATTATGTATATATCACTGTTATATTGCTATAACCCTTGAGATTTACACGTACAAGCTACGCTCTCGTCGACGCGAACTGCTTCGAGGTTGTCCGAGTCCGACATTCTCCAATGCCTTCTCTCTCTCTCTCTCTCTTCCGCTTCTACATCCTCCCGTACTTCGTGTAACAATATCGTGTTGACAATGCGTGAATCGATTCGCACACTGGTGATCCCAAGGACGTTTCAATCTCGGGATAATGATCGGACAGTCGCGGTTTTTTTTTGGTTTTTTAAAAAAAAAGATATATCAAAGAGTTAAAAACGCCAATAGAAAGATAACAAAAACATGGCAGTATAAAGTTTAAAAAAGAAAGAGGAACAGAGTACACGGCGTTTCATTTCTACAATCGCGCGCCACACTGTGAACTAGTGTTCTCGCTTGCTCGCTCTCTCTCTCTCTCTCTCTCTCACTCTCACATGTTTGAAAAATCGATGCGGAAGATAGGCGAGATTGTAGATACGGAACGGCGTGCAATTAAAGCCGAGCCTGTTAACCGAGGAATACGAGCACTCTCGTCGTTTCTATCTTTTCCGATAATCTCTAGTCTCCGTGTTTTATTCACTTAAGATTATTCGCGATCGATCGATGCAATCGACCGATCCTCGGAGCAACAGAGTAAATTATTGTAATCGGTTTGGATCGACGCCTTCGAACGTGTCCGTGTGAATATCCGTGGTCGAGAAGTCGATCGATTCACCGGTTGGATCGAGAAGAAGCTTCGCGAATATTCGTTACCTCGATGATCTTTCTCTTGAGAGAGACAGAGTGAGAGAGAGAGAAAGTGATTGAACGTAGTTTTAGAGTCTTTCGACAAACCCTGATAAACTCGACGCCTCCTCGGATGACGAATCACCTTTCCCTGTCTGCCGATCGAACAATTCAAGCGAAAGAATGAGATGGACACCGCGTGTCTCGAAACATTCAATTTGACGGACGAGTCTAGCTGCTCGTGAAATCGAATCGCGAATGGTCCTGGCTGTTTGCGGACGACCGAAGAGGGAATTTTCAGCGTTGCATGACGACGCGAACACACCATACACCCCTCGTGCACCGACTATTTACATCCGCTGGTTGTTCCTTAACACGTACGAAATCCAACATCGAAACAGCGAGCTAGAGGGTCCTCGTGGAACTCTTCTCCTCACGAGTCACTGTACATAGAAACTGCATCGTGGTACATTTGGTCTTGAGACACGAATGCTAGCCTAATTACCCTTAACGGGATACAGCAGTATTGGCTGGCTCAAATCAACGAATTCCCCTGTAACATGCGCATAGCTCTGGGAACTTGATTAAGAAATTTGAATGCTCGCGAAGAGCGAGACTGTCTAAAAACGATAAAAGGAAACTTTTCGGAATCTCAATACCGCTGAACCCCTTTAAACGAGTCAAGGCGGTCAGAACGACGACAAAGATCGATTCGCGATTCGAAATGGACTGTCGCTTTCGATCTCTGCAGATTCTAATACGCGTCTCTCTTCCGTTTCCGAATCCCGAATCGATTTCGTATCAACAAAACCACGCGTCGAGAAATACCCTGTGCAATAAATCCAGAATGGAACTCTTCGAACAACGGCGCACTTAAAAATACAATTTCTCTCTCTCTCTCTCTCTCTCTCTCTCTCTCTCTCTCTCTCTCTCGCTCTTTACAAAAAGTTGTAGCTTATCCAATCACAGTCCGCTCTCATTCGGTATCATGCAGAAACACTTGGACATGTCGGAACGTTCGACCGTCGCCGTGCAAAGCTTCGTGTACCCTTCCTAAAACAAAAGTATAGATGAGCTCCGTTCGCTTGCGTTTTCGTTTATAGATGCGTGTGCTCGTTCAGTTTCCCGTAAAAAAGTTTTATTATAAAAGCAATCGAAAGAGTATCAAACGTTCTCGTCGACTTCGGACTGGTAAAAAAAGGGTTGCTCATTTTCTGTGTTCTCTCCCGTTTTTTTTTTTGTCCGGCTGACTCTCTCCGCTCTTCGAAGAATGTTCCCGCGACGCGTTGACAATGAACAAATCTCTCGTCGGAGGATCAATGATCGAATCCTGTCCGTATTATGCAAACGTCATGCGAACGTCATTGTTATGCACGGCATCTTGCAAATGCATCTAGTCTCCGCAGTTCGGTACAAAATATTTACCATATGTACAGATCTCGCCATCTCTCACTCTGGCTTTCTCTCTCTCACTCTCTTTTCATACGAGTTTTACATATACATATCAACAGGTTCCTGCCATCTCCGCGGACCGCCGTAAAACGACGCGAACCTAACTGTCTTCCGTATACTAATCGATATATCATGTACACTTACACCACTGCTCAAACATTTGGAACACCCTTCGCCTTCCCGCACGACTCGATTCTCAAATGCCTCGGTCGTAAATGACTTGGTCTTAAATTAAGGTAATCGGTATTACCGTGATCGCGCGCACGTTACTCGGCGGTTTTCGTATTACCGTCAAAAACAAAACAAAAAAGAAAGTAAAAGATTTTTGGTCTGGCTGCAACTACGATCTTTTCAAGGATTGAAAGATACCCCAAAGTTCTGAGCGATAGCGTATAGAATTATGCCTCTATAGAACAAAAAGGAGGTCGGCGATACGGAAAAGCTTCCATGTAAGTGCTCTAAGCAGCCTGTCTAATCGAACTGTAACTTACTAGTATCAGTAAAGTGTGTCAGTCTTGAGCCACTTTCATAAAAGCTTCATTACATGTATGCGCAGGACTTGCCTACACGTATATACATACATATAGTTATATACACACATATATATGTATATACTCGAAGTTATTCGTAGTTAATAGTAGTGTCTTGGCACATTTCTCCTAACACGTAAATATTATATCCATGTACGTATATATGTGTGTGTGTGTTACTTTACCCGACGTGTGTTCTCTGTGTGATTGTGTAATATAGTTGTGGACGTTGGAGGTGTCGCCGAACTTATGCTATCACCAATGGTTCGTCGTCGGAAAAGCCTCGGATCACGGGGCTGTCTTCCTCCTCTGAAAACAAGAGAAAACATCATCGAATCGCATTGCGACGAATAAATATTAGAAATACTGCGAGCAATGCTAACCCAAACCATCCGTAGTTCCTGGGAAGGTTGCTTGTCCGCGTCTCGTGTCGTAATGGCTGTTGGCGAACTGCGTAAAGCTCTTCGACAGTTTCTTGTGTCTCACTACGAAGTATGCCAGCGCGGATCCCAGAGCGACGATCAGCAAACAGATCGGTACAGCGAAAGACACGATGCTGTTCGTACTCATCGTGACCGGTAAGGCCCATTCTGAAACGGATTTCACAGAGTCTTTACGTTGTTGTCTAACATACCGAAATTAAACGATTGGGAATCATTTGCAATCAGATAGACGATTACCATTCGTGGTTCGAACGCTGACAACCTCGCTCAGACGACTCCGATAGCCTTCGTCGGTGATTAAACGCACGGCGAAACTATAAATGACATTCGGCTTGATATCCTGGTACTTGTACGGCGGCCGATCAACCTTGAACACCTTAGCAGCGGTCTCGTTCATTTTCTTCGAGCCTTCCACCACCAGAATTTCATAAGTGTAGTTCATACTTTCGTACTGCTCGTGCTCCTCCCAAAATAGAACGTACTCCGATCTTTCGGGAACGACTAGCAGTTGATGAGGAGGCGATATCCTCTTAGCCGTGTGAATTACCATCCGACTTGGTATTGCATTCTCAACGTCCGTCGCAATAACGATACTGTAATTGCCGCCGTAGCTTATATGGTTGAACGTGTGATTCATCATCCTATCGGTCGTCGGCGGCAGGGTTACGACGAAATGCTTGTTCAACGTCATCTCCGTCACAGTAATCTGGAGAGGAGACAACAACGACACACCCGTGTTAATGATCGTCGAAAGCAACGAATACAAACTGATACGTATATACAATGGATATTGGAATAGCTAACAATCAAAGAAACATTCAGATATTATTAAGACCGACATAGCTCACCGTATATGCGACAGGCGTATCGATTCTGCGACAACTAGCGCACCAGGAAATGGATATGGTACCATCTTTGACAGACCCAACTCGGACATGCTTCGGCGAGGCGTGCGGATCGAAACTCGTATACAAGACATGTGAGACGCTTAAAGGACCAGAACTATAGTTTCCGGAACTTCCAACCATAACTCCAACCGCGAATTGGTAATCTTCGCAAGCATCCAGACGGTCGATTGTCGCATCCAAGTTTGTCGTGAGCAGTTTGTATCCTGTAAAATTGTAGTATAAATTTGTGTTTCGCAGGAAGCACTTCTATGTGTTACACTGACGATGAGAGACAAAATGAAAGCAACACGAGAAAAGTGAAACCCGTGAAAGATTGAAAGCTTACTGTCGAAATGCCTGTGTGCCTCCGAATAATAAACAGCGTATTGCCATTTAACCTTCTCCGCGGACTTAGGCGGGTTCCAATGCAGTTCCGCGGCCATTTTCCACGGATGGGATACCAAACGTGCTACGAGCTCCTGAACAAACGGCAATGGTTTGCCCTGCGTGGAAGCGGATATGGTGGCCGACCTCCCGGTATACTTCTTGGTGAATGCTGTAATTTCGAAATTGTATTTGACACCCGGCGACAGTTTGGTGACCTCGACACTGTTCTTTGAGGTGATGATCCTTGGTAATTCCGGGTAGGATCTGTTAGGATTCCAGAGCTGGGGAAAATAGTACTTTAAATAGTAAATAATAAATAATCCTATTTATCTTAAAGTATGTGTACCTCTGAGTTGATCGCTCTGAAACTGACGAAATACTCCTCGACGTTCTTGATCGGTGTCCAGGTCAACGATACGGAATGATTGGTAGTCGCTGTCACGTTGATTTCTTTGATATCGTCGATGTTGATGGACCCGTTGAAGGTCAAGGTGGCCACGTTCGAGGAAGACGACTCGTGGTCCTCGTTCTTAGCTATCACCCAGAACGAATAATTCTTGCCCGATTCGAACGCCATATCTATCACCGCCGAGGTTTTCGCTTTGAAGAACCGTAAAGGTGGTATGGGCGGTGCCACGAACCCTTCGTACCCGATGATAGGTCCGTTGGGTTGCAGAGGTGGTAGCCAGTGCAGCTCCACTCGATTTCCGGTGCCCTGCGTGACGTTGAGTGATCGCGGTTCAGACGGCACGCCTTTCCCGGTGTTAACGATCAGGTATTTCGCCGGTGGGAACACGGTGGACTGTCCCTTCACTCTGACGTAGACCGTGATGTTGTAGCGGGTGTACGGTTTCAAGCCGTTGAACTGATAGGTCATCTCCTCGATCCACTTGGTGGAATTGGTCCAGTTGGCGGATGGCTCTACGGTCGCGATGGATGGCAGAAATTCGAAGGTGACGTTGGACGGAACTGGCATCCACCAGAACAAGAAGAGGCTCGTGGCGCTGACCGAACGCTCGTCGACGCCCATCACGAGAACTTGGTAGACGCGAGAGCTGTTCTTCTCGCAGTTGCTCTCGTCGAAACCATCCATGCAGTCCACCTTGCCGTCGCAGTAAGCGGAGAGCGGGATGCAATTGACCTCGTCGCAAGGGAACAAGCCGGTGAAACAAGAAGGTGTGGCCGCCGGGCTGGAACCTTGCTCTGGGGTGCAGCCTAGTTCGTCGGTGCCGTCGGGACAATCCTCCACGCCGTTGCAAACGTCTTTGATGCGTATGCAGGCGCCGTCCATGCGACACTTGAACTGTCCTTCGTGGCAAGAGCCCTGCTCCTCGGAGCAGTGCTGTTCGTCCTCGGCGGAGGAGCAATCGTTCGAGCCGTCGCAGATCCAAGAATTCGGTATGCATTCGCCGTTCACGCATTGGAACCAGTTCTCCTTGCAGACTTTCGACTCGATTGTTGCCACCGTGGTGAAGGTAGACCCGCAACCGACCTCGTCGGAATTGTCACCACAGTCGTCCACGCTGTCGCATTTCCACCAGTACGGCACGCATTTGTTGTTGTCGCACATGAACATCCAATCGTTGCAAGGGCTGTCGGGTAACATCGGGTTCAACGGCGCTGGTCGAACGGTGGTGTTACAGTTAAACTCGTCCGAGCCATCCGGACAGTCTTTGTCACCGTCGCAGACGAACGATTTGTAGATACACCTCTGGTTGCCTTTGAACGAGTTACAGGTGAACTGCCAGCTCTCGCAGTTTACGCTACTGCAATCCTTCTCGTCCATGTGATCCTCGCAGTCGGACTCGCCGTCGCATCTCCACGCGGTCGGTATGCAAGTCTGATCCTTCTTGCAGAGCATCTCGTCGGACCTGCAAGTGCTTTGCGCCACCGGATCATCGGTCTTGCAGTTGAACTCGTCCGTAAAGTCCTGACAGTCATTCTCGCCGTCGCACCTCCATCTCTGCGATATGCACCGGCCGCCGTCGCATTTGAACTGATTTTCCGTGCAGTTCGAGTATTTGCAGTTCATCTCGTCCGTGCCGTCCTTGCAGTCCTTGTCTATGTCGCAGACCCACGCGTGGGAGATGCATTTCGTGTTGTTGTCGCACTTGAAGTTCGGGAAACAGGTCTTCTGGGGACAGTTGATCTCGTCGGAACGGTCGCCGCAATCGTTCTCACCGTCGCAGTGCCAGAACGCGGGTATGCAGACGTCGTTGTTGCACGTGAACTGGTTCGCCGAGCATGTACTAGCTACCCGTGGGCACGTGTTGTTCTGATATGGCTTGGCACCCTCCGGACACATGCACTTCCCATCGATCATCACCATCCCGTCCGGACATAGACAGGTGAAACCGTGGTCCGGCGCTCCCACGCAAATGTGCGAGCAGTTATTGTTCGCGCAAGCGTTCGTCCCGTGTTGAATGCTGTGAGCGAACACCTTCAGATCCATCAACCCGGACAGCTCGCCCATAATGGGGGAAATGCCCAAACCGTGATCCTTGTCCGCGACGAATATCATCGACTCCTTCCAATCGTCCCAGTACATGTTGTCCTTGAACACCGCGACAGCGAACGGATGCGAAACCCGATCGTTCTGCGAGATCACCTTCTTGAACTTTTGCCCTTCGAAGTCGCTCGAACCGATGTAATCCTGCCTGGCGTCCACCCAGTAGATCCTCTCGGCTATGTGATCGATCGTTATACCGTTCGGCCATTCAACGATCGGCTCGACGAATAATCGTTTGACCGCGGTCCCGTCGAGATTAGCCCTGGAAACGGAGGCGTTACCCGGAGCCCAATCGGTCCAAAACATGTACCCGTTCATCGGGTGAACAGCGATACCTCTCGGTTTTTGAAGGTTGTTAGGCCCGAGAATAGTTCTTCGCATTCTTCCCATAGTGGATATATCCGTTCTGATCACTTGGATTCTCATCCTAACGCCGTCCACATAGTACAACAATTTCGACACCCAGTCGAACGCCATTCCCTCGATGGAACTCAGATCGGTTTCGACCAGAATTTCAGGGGCGTTCGTGCCGTTGAAGCATTGTCTGCCGATCGTATCGTTCACGATATCCGCCCAGTACAAGCAATTATTCAACATATCGAAATCGATGGCTATCACATTCTTCAAGTCGTGAACCGGCAACTTCTCCAGCCTCTCCTCTGCCAGGTCGATGCGCGATATGTGTTCCCGTTGCGCAACCAGTAAGAACTGCGGTATCTCTCCCATGGGACACGGGATCGAGTCCGGTTCGAAAT
Organism: Lasioglossum calceatum; assembly: GCA_963966675.1. NCBI lineage: Eukaryota > Metazoa > Arthropoda > Insecta > Hymenoptera > Halictidae > Lasioglossum > Lasioglossum calceatum. Next base: position 6,674,549 of record OZ016539.1, on the reverse strand, counting down.
TCCTCGACATCCCGTCGACACACTCGTCATCGGATATCTTCACGTAGCCCTTGGTACGAGAGTAAGACTCGCCCGGTTTGCAAGTACTCGGTACAGCGTACGGATCGTACCACGTCATGGCCTTGTTGCGGATGCACGTGTACGAACCTCCCGTATGATCCTCGCGTACGAACCCGAAGCCGCATTGATAATCCTTGGCTTGGCATTGGCAAGAAACCGTTTGCATCGATTGCGTATGATCCAGACCGATGTAACAGTCTGCCCGTGCAGCTCTCCTACGAAAAACTTCCTTCCGTCCCAGTATGCACGACTCTGCTTTGTCTCCGTTCACGGGGAACCAGTTTTTGAAGTCTTCGTCGACGCAACTTCTCTTGAACACGCTCTGCAGGTCGACCTTGATGATGAGCCACTGGTGGTGTCCGCTGTCCGAACCGAACATCGTGAACACGGTCGTGTTCTCTCCTGGTTCCGTCATCAACCCGTACACCCTCAACATTTTCTCGTTGAACGTGTACGACTGCCAAGTCTCGCCTTCGTCCACGGAATAAGAGAGATCTTTCGTTTCACCGTGCGACTTGTAGTACTTCACGGCTACCATTAAACCACCGTGGTCACCCATGTTGAAGAAGTAATAGTCTCGAAGGACTTGTTTCCACGTCAAACCAGCGTCTCTGGACACATAGAGAGCGGGGTGACCTTTCAGATGTTGTCCTATCACGCCGGTAGCCATTATAATGCCGGGTGCCGACTTCGAACTCATGATAGATACAGCTCTGGTCACGGGATACAGCTGGCCGAAACGTTGACTCAGGTGCAACGAACAACCTTCGATGCAGTGAATATGGTATCCTTCGTAGTTCGCTGTAGGTGTGCGGATGGGATTCCATGTCGATCCATGGTCGAACGTTATCAACGACACTAAATGTTCCGGTCCGATCGTGCCTGATTTCGGCGTTCCCTTTACTTGCGATGCTATGTAGATGCCGCGGAGACCCTCGACCTTGTACAGATCGGTGAACGTTTCGTCGGCTACGTCACTGAAAAACGTTCATCGAAATACAGTAAGTATAATGTACACGTATAAGAAACCGAATAATAGAATTCCTATTGACCAAAAGAATACATACTTCAACCAACTGTCTTTCCAGGTGCTGTTCGGAAAAAAGGTAAAAATTCCTTCAAGAGATAACGTGAACATGGCCTTTTCCTCATCTATCGTATCCGATACGTAAAGGTTTACAAGAGTTTCGCTATGAGCAACCGTAACAAAGACTCTATTGTACGAAACGTCGACGATGTGGTAATTCTTTCGAGGTAAGTTCGTGCTAAATTCAGCTTTTACAAAACTGTTGTTCTTGAGGGACACGTAAAGATCCAGGCTCTCCGTTTCATTGTACTGCGAAATAAATGACCGACTATGAAAGACTGAATCGAATATAAAACACTGTACCAATATTCAAATAAGAATGATAAACATATACTGTACCTTGGTATCTTTCGATGTTGCAAATCTATAATCACCTCTTATTTGAAAATCTTCAACGTTCCCAATTACAAGAGGCAACACCTCTAAACCAAACTCTGTATCGTTCTTCACAAACTGATAGAAATCTGTCCATTCCACGACGTTGTTGGATCCGGATGGCTCCATCCGTTCGATCACCAGAGAAGGTGAGGGCGACCAAAAGAACGCTTTCACATAATGATAAATTGTCGTCCAAGTGAATCCCATATTCGTCGACAACCACAACTGAATGAAGACATGAATACGTTTGTATTGTAGAACAATAACGTGCGCGTTTACGCTTGCGATCAAGACGTATAATTAAAGATCAAAGATATTACTTTGCGTTGGGGATGAACTTTGTCCAGGGCAAGCAGCACTTTAGGATCTGTTTCGGAAAAGGAAATTTCGCTCGGATGAAACGGTAGTTCAACCCTCTGAATGAATCCTCCATTGTTGGGCGTAAGGAAAAGCAAGCTGTTCGTGCTGTCCACAAAGACACACTAAAACAGACAGTACACGTATAGAATTAATGCTATTGTACACGATAACAATGTTAAAACACTCGTTATGCAGAAACTTACGTATGTGTAATATTTCGGATGGTTCATGAACTTGTCCAAAGTTGCGTAGGGTGCATTCTTATGGTTGGAGATTCTGAAGAATTCAGTTTTGTTTACGAACGTGTCTCCATAATCGTAACTGATATAGACAGCGCTGGGATTGCTGGATAACTGGAGAAGCTTGGGCAACTGGACTCGTACCATAGGTGTGCTATCCCTTGCTAGGCATATTATTACGTTAGATCCCTCCCCAACCCAATGCACCATCAACTGTTGATGCGAATCGTTCAATGCATTTATCTGTGAAGGAAAAACGTTTTATCGTCACCGAAACTATCCATACTTGTTGTTTATCGAAAAGGTATCAATCATAATACAGATAAGAACGTATCGATAATGATCGTGTTATCAGAACCAAGTAGGAAATACACCTCTCTGTCAATCTGCAGTCATATGTGCACAAAACTAAACAGCAAGTAATTTGCATGGAGAAAGAACAGTTCTTTTATCAAGAATAAACATACGGATGTAACAGATGACTCATGCTGATTTACATTTCTTGGAAAAATTATGACTTCACTTTTAATGGAATTACCGATGAATGTGCATCGAGCACGAATAACTGATCCACAAATTATCATTCGCAGAGTCTTGCAAATACAAGATATCGTTTTCCTTTTATTTTAGTAACATTAGTCATTTTAGTAATAATTTATTACAGTCGCATTGCAACAAAGTCTTGTTATCATCATGATCGATGCAATCGACTCATTGATAATACATATAATTTATTTCATTGGTATAAGTACGAATGTATAGACTATACTGTTACATTCTTCATTGTTATCACTCTGTACAAGAGTTGCTGTCTATGTGTAACATCGTACTTCATTGTGTGCTCAGGGGCACCTTCCTATATGACTAATTGTCATGTATCGCTATGTCATCAGTATATTATTCTAGAAATATTACACGCTTGCACGAATCTAGTTCAAAACAAAGATAAAAATAGCTGGATAAAACGCGGATTCGAAATTGGAGTCGCAATTTTCCGATCGGAGTCAACAAAATCAAGAACACCCACCGCGGTCGTTATTATTAAAATTTGTGAGTACATATACATATATAACCAACATTAAAAACATTGCCTATAACTGTAACCAGTCGCCACATCGCAAAATAATCGAGCGGTCGCACGTCGATAAGAATCAACGCAGTAAACATCGTTCGATTATCCGATCTCGTTCGAAACGCGAATGAAAGGGGGATAAAAGCGGAATAAAACGAATCAAATAGATAAATAGAAAAAAAGCATGCTGATCGGAAAATAAAGGACTGGTCAAAGCGGTTACTGACCTCTGCGTGTCAATAACAGAACGACTATGACGCTATGGTGCGTTTCGTCAAGATTGATTAAATTTAGTCCGGAAGGGACATAATATGGCAATTACAGGCTCCTGTGGTCGACGCACAAAGACCGCGTTTGCGAGCCGGCCTTTATTGGCTGGCATATGAAATTCTGAAAATTCTGGTATCTCGCGTCGGCAACGACAAGTCCGCGGCCGAAGATAAGGCGACAAAAACAAAACGCGAATTATGCGGGAAACTGGTTAATGGCATTTCCGCTCTAAGAGCCCGTTCGGTTCAGTTAGCCTGTACGCGATACCGACCATTATAATCTTCGGGTTAATAGTCGAATGTGCTGGAGGGACTTCCCTACGGCTCCGACCCGATGACGTTTCGCTGGCATCGTCGTACAGAACCTCGTCCCGGTTAATGACAAGTGGCTGTCTGACCCCGGAGAAACGGTCCTCCTCCGTGATGTGGAGCGTGGTCGCTTTGTCACCGAATCTCAATCCATCATTCGAACTTGTTAGTAGTATCAAATGTAAAATAAACGCGGAATAACGAAAGGCCGAACTCGTCCGACCGGCCATCTTGCTCAGACTGACTTTCTTTAATCACCATTTACGCATATATATGCACGCATACATGCGCAACCACAGCCTACTATTTAGCCGTGCTGAACGTAAACATGGCAACACCGCGAGAGTCCGACTATGATATACAGGGTGTCCCAACAAATTTGTACTTACTCGACAGAAGTCGTGGGGACACGTGCTAGAAAGGTGCAGGTGCAAGTGTGGAGTGCAGAGTGCAGAGGATAAGAAATGGAAGTAGGGATACAGGAGAAGGTGGAAGGGAGAGAAAGGAAATGCAGAATGGAAGGTTCGAAGGAGGGAGAGAGGGAAGAGAAGGCCAAGGGAAGGAGAGGCAGGATGAGAGAGAAAAAATATTTTGTACATAGATAAAGAATAATTGTAAATCGTTTTGTATTGTAAAAGGAACGGGACCGTCTTGTAACCCGTACGGGAATAGGAAATAAACATTCATACATACTTACACGACAGAGATGATTCCTGAGGTGATTTCAAGTCACTTTTTCCTTTGTGAAAATGTTCTTCGTAGCCTCCTTGAGGGTTGAGAATGTTATCCTTCCGTTTGAGGGGAGCATAACATTTTTGGGACACCCTGTATAACAGTATACCTAACCCAACTCCCACCACCGGCCTCTCAGTTTCCCGCTTATTTTTCAAATGCTTACACATCAATGTGTACTTATTGTTAGTAGGTAATCTTCGAAAGTATAAAAGTAAGTTTAACAATGCAGGTAAGTTGTATTTATTAACTATGTAGGTTATTTTTTTTTGTGTGTAAATAAATCGGACACTTTGTGGAGTATTGTTTCGGATTATATTCAAATTTGAATATGTCGTAGCCTTTAGCTTATGAAAAAAAGCGTTAATTATAATCCTACAATACATATCATACAATACTCTCATTATTGAAAATAGGACTCCCGGTCCCTCCACAAGCGGTGTTGCCATGTTGTTCAACACGGCTAGTACTAAAGTAGGCGTGAACTATACTAAGAGTTCCTATTGGCTCTCGCGAGGGCGCCATTTCGAATACAGCCGAACAAGTTGTATTCTACGATTGATTATCCAAATAAATAGAGCACCGATTTATAATAATCGATTCAATTTCAATCAGGAGCTTGTTTTTCTTGATGGCGTTTCAGCACGCAACCAAAATTCTTGTAAAATTCAGTGGTTTTAAATTACACATGAATTTTTTCTTTCACTATACTCTGGTCAGTCCGACTTTTGTGTATCTATTTTGTGTAAGAAATATACACAAATAAATATCATTGAAATTTTGTCAAACCATATGCAGAGAGTGCGTTTCCGTGGAACGTTTCAAGAATTGGGCAGACTGCATCCTCAAAGAATATGGGTACTTATATACATATTTATGGTACCGACGGTAGACTATGGTACAATTATTAATATTGTAATAATTGTTAACGTGCAGAACATTTGAAACGTGTATTTGATCACTCCTTTCTTTCTGTATGACAAGCTGCGTACCTCGAATAATGTATTGCGCCATCTGCGGTAAAATGGCGTAAAGAAGACTTATTACGAAATACTAATTGGTCGCTATAGTTTATCCGCTTTTCTATAGATGGCGCCACTGGTCGTAATAACCTACTTTATCGTGACTTTAATTAATAACGTCACGATCGATCATTTTTCTCCTATCTATCGAATATCCCATCATAATAATGTACATTGTAAACAGAACACTTAAGAGACTTCCTAATATTATTAGATATTAAATAATATTCTCCAGAGCTTAGAGTTTTCCGGTGGTTCGTAAAATTTGCAATTTTAAATATCAACATTAAAGTTTTCTATTGACTCTATCGCAGTATTTAAATTCAAATTATGAAATTTGAAAACATTTCTGCAGCCCTCGGTGCAAACAACTCCGAAACATAACATTGAGATTTGTCATTTGTCGTATTATTTTCGAAACGCATTCGTTACAAAGTAACTTTGTTATGGCATGAGTCACAGCGGCCTTGCATGTATAATTATCGACGTAGTAGCCAATAGAAAAGAATCTTCGTGATAAAATTGAAAATCGTCGTTGGGGGAGTAAGTACTTTAATGGCGGCTCTTGAACGCAACAATAAAACTACATTAGATAATGGGTTTCATTTCCTGGCGACACGAGCAGGTTTCACTCGTATTGCGTCACGTATAAAACAGTATACGACGAAAATATATATTAATTTAAAAGAAAGAACACGAACACGCTGTTTTGGAAAAAAGTCTATTCTCGAAAATGCTATGTAACGTTGAATATTTCTTTAGGACTTGCGGAAGGGTATTATTCCGTACATGAAGTACCATCGGCTGGTTTCACAATCATCATATATTATCTATTATAATAATTTTTATTCCTTATAATTTACTGATCTTCATTTATATTTATATATATATATTTATATATAAAACACATAGCTATGAAATATCAAGTTGTGTAGTGTAGCAATGCGACTCCGAAATATTTAAAAAAAATATTCACTAAATGCACATGCATTAAATTAAGAAATAAAGCGAACGTGTTAAGACAATTTTTTGATTAGAGATTGTTGTGTTGCCGTCGTTTTTCCTTAATTGTTTCTTCGTCCTTCATCTCTAGGCATACTGTTTTAACTCGTGGTTATTATATTATATATATAAGTATGTAAAAATCAGTGAAGCACGCACGATCAATGATTAAAAAACATGAGGTATTCTATTATAAAATCGTATCCTCGAAAATTCGTTTCATTGAAAAGACCCATTATCAATTGCGGATTTTTATGCAGATGTGTAGACCGATACTCTGTAGAAATTCGAAACGAACAGGATGTTGCTTTGCTTACCTAACTGTTCCGTGTAAGTGTACCTCAACTAATACAAAACAGCCGATGTAAATTTATCAAAATTCTACCGTACCGTCCCTTAATATAATATATCTCTCGTGAATGCACAAAGATCCGCAGTCTAATTATTATCGATTCAAAAAGAAGAAATAAAGATGCATTCCAAGGCGTGGAACAGGTCGACAACAAGTTGCTCGAGTCGCATTGAGATGGAGCGATAGAACGGGAACGAGCTTTCATCGAGAGTTAATCGTTAAAAAGTCTTTGCTTGAGGAAATGCAATACTTTCTCAAAACTTCGCATTATAGATCCAGCTCTTACATGCTATGTAAAACAAAACGGGAAAAGTAAAGAAACGAGTTCGATAAATATTTAAAAAGAGGCAAAAACGAAGGAGAAGTTAACAATCGCGCGAGTCGTAAACGCGAACGGTACAGTTAGTATCAAGCGAGACGCATCAAGTGGAATCAATTGTGGAGTCTACTATACTTGTCGAGAGCACAGAGAGAGACACACACGCGCGCGCACGCTCGCGCTTGATAATAACTGCGCCGCACACAGAGAAATCTAAAGAACAATTAAAACGTCACACTCTCTCTCTCTCTCTCTCTCTTTTTCTCTCTCTCTCTCTCTGGTTTTTTTAATTCCATAGAATGTTCTGCATTTTTTTTCGGGATCGTGTAAGAGGATGTTCTTTTAATTATTACACAATGTGTTCCATTCTTTATAATTCTCCAATGCGTTTCTCCCGTAGGGCGCAGCATATATTTAACAATTTGTTAAAAGCTAATTCATATTTATATATATATATATAATATTTATATATTTATTTATATATTTATATATCATGTCCCAAGTTAGTGTGCTTCTTATAAACATATATGGCAGTCATCGAAACGCAAACGCAAATCGTTTGCAGGAACACGCGAAATCAGAGTACAATCGGGTCATGCAAAACGTATCGCGTGGAAAACGAAAAGAACACGGATTCGACTTGTTTTTCGCTGATGCGAGATGAAACGAGTAAACAAATGGTCAACTAGAAGATCGCATTCTCGTGATAAACAGTCATGTATCAGGTTGCCGTGGAAATAAAAATATTTCTGCGTGAAGGAAACGAAAGCGTCGAATACATCAACCTCGCGTGTCAGAAGTATAATAATTAAGTATGTGCGCAAATATGTCGTAAACTGCACTGAGTTCAATCAACGAGTTCTATAGTAAATAGAGTTGAACAGTTGCGATACGGTTCTGAAAGCAAGCTACCTTTGAAGCAACATTTAACATCTTCCCTTCGGTAATGTCAGCCGATACACTGCTCAAAATGGAAGATCACTGGCATAATTTAATGGCTTAATAGGAGTATTTCTCGGACATTGTTCCCCATTTCGAGCAGGGTACTCGCAATCGGAGAAACGTTGCGCGCATCTGCTTTTGCTTGCAATTGTTAAGAATATTTCCAACATCGGTAAGGTAAAAATTATTTGTATAAGCCTGGCCGAGCACAGGCTGTCCAGGAGTAACTTTTATCTTTACTGTTCCGCTAAAAACATTAGCATCGTCAGTTGGAAGCAAAAGATCACGAGCGCGAGAACAGTTTTCCCTGTTGCCGCGAGTTCCCAATAGGAAGAGCCATGGGAAGACTAACTTTCAGTTCAGCTTGCAGAATGCGTTTTCACGGCAACCTAACCTCGTTTTCGTTTTTCCGATTAAAAGAAAATTACAACCGGTGTGTACTCTACCATAGTGTCGTATCAAACATCAAGAACAATTGTTAAGTTCATTCCAAACGAGTCACGCATTGTACAATGATGGATAAGGCTCAAAAAGAAAAAAAATGAACGAAAACTCCTAACGTGTAGAGTAAACATTTTGTTCGAACGATTCGAGTAAGTGTAGACGCTCGATCACGCTAACATGGGACATTACCGAGTGTGTGTCACTTTCCTCAACTAGCGATATATTGCAAGGTGTTCAAAAATTCCTTGAAGAACTAAAAATGCGAATTAGACTTCGAAAATGGCCTACACGCGTGTGAAGTGTGTGTTTTAACACATACAGACAGCTGATTCTTTAAATATATTTCTCTATATTTTTCCTTTCTCTCTCTCTCTCTCTCTCTCACTCTCTTTCTTTCTGTCTCTCTTTCTATTATCCCGTGGCTGACAGTAGTCGAGATGTAGGCGTTTCGTGAAACGACTTGGGTTCTAGCAAGGGTCGTCCTTCGATTTTTTTTTGCTTTTTTTATTTTTTTCTCTTTTAATTCAGCGAAACACCGTCGTTGGCCGTGTATCGTGTGTTTCCTAAACCGTTATGTTAACGTTGCTTTAACCACGCAGAGCGACGAAACATTTCTTTGTTTAAACGTGTGTTGTGCTGAGCGGCTTATACCGAACTTCACTGCTCCAGTTTAGCTGAAAAATTGGCAAACAAAACGAACGTTAAATCAAAACTGTAATGCACTCTGGTATACTGGGATTGTTGGAAATACATGTATCGGTATTTTGTGTCTAATCCAAGAGTTGAAACGATTTTTTAATTTTATAGATTCATTCGTGAAGCTTCTAGTCGAATAGAAACGAAGTCTTTCCAACTCGTGGTTTAAACACTATACGCATAATGTTAGTGTAAATTTTCGGTACTCTTTGACGAGGCATAGAGCAGTACGATGTAAAGCCATGTATCTACCAAGGGAACAAAGAGCAATTCGATGATTGCTTGTTTTCCTACATGTTTCTGAATGTTCGTTTGGCGGATGCATAACTCAATACGCTATACTACTGCTTACTGTCTAATCACAACAAAACTCAATGATTCTCTATAGTTACTCTCGACTGTTTCCAGCTGGTGAATGTACAGATTGTTCTGTGCACTTCGATTCTTCCAGCTGAGTGTGTGTTCAACTATTTATCATTACTCAAACAAGGACAGCGATGCTCTAGCCTCTTTAGAAATTTTGGCTAATGTATTCAGCGAAAGTAGTGTGAGATTTCCACTAGGGAAACCAGCGTGGCCCGTTCAAGCTATTCTTCTCAAATTAAAATGACAATCGTTTGAAACTCGATATTTATTTAATACCTCGATTGGAGAGGCTCGAACGGACCATTCTGATCGCGAGGAAAACATTTCTACGTCTGAAAAATATATCTTTCAATGCTTTTCTAAACCACTGCTATAATACTATTCGGCTCATAGTCCGATAAAGGGCGTACGGATGCTACACACAAATTCTGGACAATTAAAATATAATGTATGCATGAGTCGCAGCTCCGTCTTTAAGAGCTGCACTGGCTGCTGGGTGTACGCGTAGATAAAGTTCTGTACCTTGGCTAGAAAAGAGGCAACAAAGTCTTACAGTTTACAAAAACCCAGGAGAGATTTCTTCAACAGCAAAGAAGCGTGAACAAATGAACTGGTAAATGAATAAGCGTTGATAAAAGGATGGACGCAATAATGATAATCCAACAATGATATGCACAATCATGTTTGCAAATATAGTCTACGCATATAGTAATAGTATACATGGCATTGCCCTGGCAATAAGTACTCGTCTATCGAACATTTCGAAATATTTCTGTTCGTTCTTACAGATCCGATAGAAATATTAAAATGAAAATGTAACTGAACGATGTTAAGGTGCATACTGATCGAACACTTTTTGCCAGAGCTAGTAACTAGGCGAACGAAAGAAACGTTTCACGAAAGCAATGGAAAATGCGAATAAAAAGCGCCTGGTGAACTTAGATGTTGGACAACATGTGACACGTTGAAATGATTATGTTTCATATAATATGCATGTATATATGCAGGGTGAATCGCTCCAGCTGATTGTCTCGAATGGATCATTTGAAAATGAATGTTGTAATAACACTTTCTCAACGCTACGGGACATGTATTTTTCAAAGCTGGAGCAGAATCGACCCATTTATTTAATGCTCGAAGATGATAAAGTTGCAGAAACGTTTGGAAATGTTTTGTCGCTGAAGCACAAGTAGTATATTAGGCAATACAGTCACCCATCTCGCTATTCGTTGTTCTCCTGTCACGGAATCTAACGAAACTGTAACTATTTTTCGAACGGTCGGTGAATCCGACTTGAGAGCTTGCTCCTGACGCATCGAGTTTCACAGCGACCGATACAAGTTTCATTAAGTGACATCAAGAAGATTTCTACTCCATATGGGAATGCGTATCCACTAAGTTCTAGAACTTTCAAACGTGTAATATTAGAATCTGAGAACATTGGAACACGTAGCTTTCATAACCATAAATTTAACATTCAATTTATTACGCCCCTCGCCGTCTTTTGTTCATTAGTTCCTACTTTCTTCCTTTAGTTCCGTGGAACACGTCCACGACAAGCAAAGTGAGAATCAATGTTTACTTTTACTTTGCCTTGCTCGGAGGCTTAGAGTCTTTAGAATACTTTCATTAAGCGTAATTCCTAATTCCACTATGGTTTACGATGACTTAGTCATTCCAAAATCTAAAGGCTGAAGATATATGTGTGTACAGAGCGTCCCAGAATTTTGTTTACCAGATTATGGCAGTATCTCGTGCAAACGATAATTAGAAACGATTTGTTTTCGTGACTAACTCTAATCTCTAAGAGATTATAGTTAGCGAAATATCATTTTTAGATTCTAGATAACATTTCTTTCTTAGGCTTGTCGAGTATACGCTCACAATTTGATCAACTATGGTCCGAGACAACCCTGCGCACACGTACAAATTCAATGATGGAAATCGTAGGGTAGTTCTACGCGAACTACGCGTAACGGATAACGAAATATGACTGTAAACCAGCGACTCCAAATGTTTTACAGAGATCAAAGGAGTTTTTGACGCGCATATGAAACACATTAAGCACATACAATGTTCTCCTGTTCGGAAGAACCTTGATAATCATTCCGCATTCACAATTGGAAGAACATTCCTCTTGATACTTATCGTGATACGCTAATCATAATGAATAAACAGAGGAAGACGAAAAATATATATATATGTGAGAAAAGAATAATAAAAAAAAAAGAACAATCGGAAGTACAATGAATTAATCAATGAATCGTGCAATGGTAAGACGGTGAATGATCTAGGATTTGTTGTGCGACTCACCGCAATCACTAAATGTTGTTCCAATTGTGTGTACTGTTTTCGTTACGTTCATTGGTTTCACTTTCTACTTTTTGGCTTTTCTAAAATATGATAAATGCAACATGATCGAATGAAAATGGACGTCTGTCAGGCGCTGGCCGCGTGATGGCAATGACTGGCAAGGCACCTCGAGTCTCTCGCTCCGAAATTTCTCATTTCGTTTTCTCAATGCTCCGAGGTGATCACCTGCCACTCCTTTTGAAGATGAGTCAATCATATTCAAAAGAAAGAAGCTGTGTATAACTTCATGGAAAATACACCTACACCATCGAACGTACATCGTTACGCACAAGGAGAAGGTCTATAGTCACGAGACCACCGGGTTCGATCCAACTTCTCCTGGCGAACACGCGTGGAGCAGAAATAAATCGGCGAGAAAATTTCGAGATTTCCGAATTTACCGGGATTCCCGAAAAGGAAATAATTTATTCTTGAAATCTCAACATTTCGGGAATCTCGAAAGGGTATAGCCGGATAAGCTAGTCAAAAATGCCCTTGAACCGAATTATATCGACGATGGGACGCCCAGAAAAGACATACTGTGCAAAGTTTCAACTAGGGATTGCAATCCCGCAAAACTTGTAGATCTCCACGTCCGCGTCTTTTATGTTGCATCACTTTTCCTCGTAGAACGAATGGTTTTCGAAAAAATTGAGAAAACGTTAATTTTAAACTCATTGTGCCAGACTATCTTCTAAACTACTTATCGCATCGAAAAATGTGTTCAACAAAACTTGTACATCTTCACATTCCCCGTCTTTTATGTCGAATCACTTTTCCTCGTAAAACGAACGGTTCAAGGGCATTTTTGACTACCTTATCCGGCTATACCCTTTCGGGAACCCGAGCCAACCCGACTAGTCCCGACCATCGGGTTCTCGCACACCCCTATTGTCTACCACAGCTCTACACGAATACGTATCGAGTTTCATTCTTGCTCCGGATTCGCAGCGAAAAGTCCGATCGAAATCGGTGACACCGTCACCGCGATTTCTCCCTGTTCTTGAAATATATATACACAACCAGATAGGTAAACCAATTAGATCACTGGGCAATCGATACAAATAGGACACAGTTTAATCCAAGTCAACATACAGCGTTACTCTGTAAATGTACCTTTACACGGCGTCCCAAAACGAGCAATTAACAATAATCGCGTTAACAATTTGTCAGTGACAGTGCTCTTGTGAAAGAAATGGCTAATGACAGACGATGATGTTAACATAAGATACAGCATGTACAAGCCACGTGGATGATTCTTGCCACCGGAATCTGGATGATGAGAGTACGGACAGGGTAGCAAGAATCATCGGAGCACTGTGTACAGTGAGCGGATCCTTGTTGTGTCAGTAACTTTAGTTTTCGTGAATCGAAACGTAACTGCGAGCGACTTTGCGAGAAGATAAACCATTTCAAATAAGTCCTAGCTCGTCAGAAAAACAGAAATTTGTTCTTACATCTGAATTTTGGAAATCTCTAATCACCTGCTCTGTCAAGGATCACTCTTGGATGCTGTACAAGGAGAATGAGTGAACTCATGAGTATTATATGAGAGTGCTCGAGCCGCAAGATGAACAATGAGAAACAATAATATGTCAGGGCAAAGCATGTGGACGAAAAAGATGCTCCGTTTCCATCTCGCGTTTCCCAAGTCTCGTTACTTTGCATGATATGTTGCCATTTATCGTCAGATATATACCATAGAAGAACGCGCGGGGATACACCTCGACACACCCTTCGGATACTTCTATCTCTGAACTCACTTTTTCTTGAGAGTGAAGAAACTACGTCGCTTGGATTCGGCTTGCGTTGGAGCGGGCAAGGTGTGCGCCCTGGATGAGCTTGCGCCCGATGCACCCTGCGCCGATTGGTTCAGTGCTGTCACCCATTCGTTCATCTCGGTGTCGTCTTTGGCCTGGAACAGGAAGTCCGATCCGCTTTGCGACCTGCAAACCGTCCGTTAAACCATCAATTAAATGCTCTATCCGTTCCATCTTCTTCCAACACAAGAACTTTTACTAAAACTATAGAAGTTACAGTGGTTAGTCCTTTTGATATTGTTCTTTGAACCCTGCAGTGAATATTTATTAACAAATTATCGCATAATTTTGAAAAATCTATGGTACATGACTAAACACTTTTCAATGGAACCTTCAACAGCAACAGCAATTTTTATTGTGAACTAACAAGTCACCCTCAATTACGTCATTTAATAGTTTCATTTAAGATTGCAATGTAAATGAAAATGTCTATGCTTTCTTTTGATACAACACAATTATTGAAGATCCTATTAATAGGCTTCTGGTAGGTAAAGTGTTAATCGCAGTGTCAATTTTTATATTTTATGTACCCAATCCATGTTGGGTCGGAGACTACAGAGAAACAGCTTGACGATCCAACGCTATTGCCAACCCAGAGGAGCTAAGCGAAGAGTAGAGCTACTCCAAACTATCCAGAGGACTTTCTACTTTAAAAAACTCATTTTTTGATATTGTTCTTTGAACACTGCAGTGTATATTTATTAATCGCAGTTTAAACTCTTTTATTTCATCCTCTTCTCCACGATTCAAGCCAAGTGAAACTATCAGCACGTATCCAATCCATGTTTAGTCCGGACTCTACAGAGAAACAGCTTGACAATCCAACGCTATTGCCAACCCAGAGGAGCTAAGCGAAGAGTAGAGCTACTCCAAACTATCCAGAGGACTTTCTACTTTAAAGACTCATTTTTTGATATTGTTCTTTGAACACTGCAGTGTATATTTATTAATCGCAGTTTCAACTCTTGTATTTCATCCTATTTTCCACGATTCAAGCCAAGTGAAACTATCAGCACGTACCCAATCCATGTTTGGTTCGGAGACTACAGAGAAACAGCTTGACGATCCAACGCTATTGCCAACCCAGAGGAGCTAAGCCAAGAGTAGAGCTACTCCAAACTATCCAGAGGACTTTCTACTTTAAAGACTCATTTTTTGATATTGTTCTTTGAACGCTGCAGTGTATATTTATTAATCGCAGTTTCAACTCTTTTATTTCATTCTCTTCTCCACGATTCAAGCCAAGTGAAACTATCAACAGGTACCCAATCCGCAGCCTAGAGCTACTCCTAACTATCCGTAGGACTTACTTTACTCGGAAGACATGTTTCTTCTTAGTGTAATCATTCGCCACAGTTATGCTAGCGCCCCTGAGATCAAGAGGAGCTTCTCCTTTATGCGACTGGTCCGGTGCCGCTTTGTACGACTTCTGGTCCGTGTACGCGTACAGACTCTGCCCGCGAACGACCATGTACACCTTGTGCCAGGACCGGTTCGACGCTTTCTTCGTTGTGCTCTCCCACTCGTGCTTTCGTTGCAGTACACCTTCGAATTCGTCGTCGGTGGGACTTCGTTGTTCTGAAAAATGAAATACACCTTGAAACGATTGCGCGCGATTGTTCCTCGTCGTAGCTACTTCGCGATACAGACTCGCACGGGTCGAACGTGTGCAGACTTTGAGTAAGAGAGAGAATAATAGTTACCGGACACATTAGAGGATGCTGAATGCAGTTCAAATACCAAACAAACATACAGTTTCGGATTAGTAGGATGCAGCTAGACTTATATCGTTAACGTTAGTAGATACCCTAAGTGTTATTGTTAGTCTTTCATAGAAGTTACTTTTAGGTAGAAAGTAACAAGAAAGAAGAGAGAATGCTGAAAAGAAAGGGATTAGTTTGTTCGGCGCCGTTTCTACGGCCAGGTTCCTTCGGGGACACCCTACACCTGTGTGACACAAAGAACTGGTCGATGACGAGAATATATCGTATTCTACGGACGTGTTAATCTCCGTTACTCGCGCGACTATTGTCGGCGTTTCTTTTTTTCTGTGGACAGACGAAGCAGTGGGTGTTACGATTGAGAGGCCAGGCGCAGAAAGTAGGAACTGTCCAGATATCGGTGGTTGATTGCTTACCGGATATGCTGTGTTCATCGTCACTCACACCACTGCGATCTAAACTCGGTGACTTGGCCGATTTCCTCCAACGGAAGCTCCTGAACGGCGATTTGCTGCGACTACGTTCCTTACGTCTTAACGTACCAGACTCGGAACCGCTTCCACCTTTCGGAGCTTTCAAACGATACACGCAACACACACGTCATTATTAGCTACTTACTCTCGCCTCTCTCATCATCTTTCGACTTAATTTCTTGGGGGACAGTGTGCTTGTTTTCTGTTTGTTTTGTTTGTTTGCTTGTTTGTTTGTCAACACCGCTACCGTGGCTCTCGAAGTTCTTACGCAGCACCTAAGTACTATTTACATACACATGCTCATGCGGGACCACAAGACCTCTGCGACCGTAGTCGTCAGACTGCGATCATTCTCGGGAACCAGGGTTGGGTTCGAAAACTTTCAGGACTTACGTAGGCTTCGATCTTCACCAGGGTTTCACCTTACCGAGCCCTAAACATCACCGAAACAAAGAGTATCGCTGATCTCGTGGCGTCAGAGTCGCCAGATCAGGGGAATTGACTCGATTTTGGGGGGAACAGTTACCCCCTCTCCAGAGATTATTACTAGCCAGCGTTTTTGGCTGCTCTTTACTTTACCGGACTCAAAATCTGTGCCTTACTCCTATAAATTATGATGTATTTGGTATGTACCCCAGTAGATTCCAGTAGAAGTTTCGATCCTGTAGGATCAATGGTTCAGGAGATATGCTTGCTTAAAGTTGAGCAATCTGCAGTGTTTTTGATAGATAAAGGCGCCGTCATATTGGTAGTGACGGTCGCGCGCCGCTTACAGAGTTGGTTGGTGATTAGGTTGGGCGGTTCTGCTCGGTAAGCAGCTCGCGGTCGTCACTACAAACCAATATGGCGGCGCCTTTACCTGTCAAAAACACTGCAGATTGCTCAACTTCAAGCAAGCATAACTCCTGGACCATTGATCCTACAGGATCGAAACTTCAATCTGCAGCCGCCTCGGGTACAAATCTATTACATACCAAATACATCATAATTTATAGGAGAAAGGCACAAATTTTGGGTCCGGTGAAGTAAAGTTTACCCAGCGTTTTACTTGTAAATAGTAAATATTTAAAAAAATGAACAAGGAAGTAGTATTGTTTTTTATACGCAACACAATGGCGCATGTAATTTTTTGTGTTTGTACTATTTTGTTAGATCCGAAGGCGACCTTTAATTTTTTAAATGGAATACTGTATATTGTTTTATATCACATGAAAGCGTGTGTCTAGTGTCTCGACGAATTCATTCGTATACTACACAGTGACCTTCAAGGTCATGTAAGGTCAGAAATGGAAGAAGCATTTTGAATACTTCATACTGTAGCCCCACCAATAAAGAATACTTGTGAACACATTGGTATGAAATAATTCAAAATGTTTCTTCCATTTCTGACATAATGTTAATACACCGAATATATTGAATTGCATCTACTCACTTTCGTCATAAATTGCATAAAATCCGAAGTCTGCTGATCAACGATCGGTGTACGAATATGTTCTACATCCACTGTTTATTTTCCAGGGAGTTTCAATTTTGTTTCAGTATACTTGGCAACGTTCGCGTTCCTCGATACATAGACGTAGATTTCGAATAGCTCGGACTGAATATTTCTGCCCTAGGCATGCACGAGAGCGAGAATGCTTCCGTTGATAACTGTTGCGGTGAGAAGCCGTCGAAATTAAAGGAGCCCGAGGTTCATTTAGTACCCAGGATACTAAATCCTGCACCGTTCTGGTCATCTATCGCGGTGGTCGATATGAAGTTGACAGATCTGTCGCTGGACCACTTCAAGGGGAAATACTTGATCATGCTTTTCTACCAGTACGACTTCACGTTCTTCTGTCCAACGGAAATAATACAGTTCAACGATCGTATCGAGGAGTTTCAGAAATTAGGTAGATCCGTGTGCTTAACCCTTTGCACTCCGAAGTACAATATTTTTCAATTTCGTTGCCGACAAGGACAACGTCTTTCAAAGGACAGTTCCTTGACGGCTACTTGTTTTAAACAATTTTGTTTGCTAATTATATGAAATATTAATTAACCCCGTGCCCTCAGGGCCGGATTAAGCCCCGTAGCAGGAGTAGCAAATGCTACGGCCCCCGCGCTTTTGGGGGCCCCGCGCCATACAAACAAGGGCCGATACATGAGCGCCTGTCTATGCCAGGGGGCACAGATAGTTTTCCTAAAAAAAAGCTCATTCATTATGGTTGCCGCAAAGGTGCGCTACATTTACACACGAGCGGCCCTGATGCAAAGCCTTGGGCCCCGCCATAACATTTGCTACGGGCCCCGCGCTTGCTTAATCCGGCACTGCTTGCCCTACGATATCGTGTCAGACTCGTGGTAAAGATTCTGAACAGAGTCTAATAAATGTATATCGCACCCCCGCAAGAAAAGTAACGCAAGGACGCAAGTCAAAAAATTTTGAGATTATGTCGTTGAAAAATATGTATGAAGTGCCCCCAACATGCACGAAAAGCGTCACATCTCTATCTCGCAATTTATCAGACTCGCCTGAAATTTAAAAGAAGCTTAAACTATTTCAATACAAGTTTTATATTCTTTAAGGGGCTAGGATACTGAGATTTGTAACTAGAAACTTACTAGAATCTTACTAGATTAAGGGTGGAAATAAGGGTTTGCCAATTTTCGTTGTTTGTCTTTATTCGAGCAAATTTTGGGCTGGTTGAGGGCTCAATCTAAAGAGGAAGGTTCAGCGCATGGTGCTCTGGTTATTACAGCAGTCAAAAAAGTCTTTAGTGGCAGAAAAATACATTGGAATTTGCGGGTATTTTTTCTCGACTTTTCTCCTACTTTGGACACTCATATTATTATATATAAGCATAATCTCGTTAGCGTCATGACCAGAGCACCATGCGGAGAACCTTCCTCTTTAGATTGAGCCCTCAACCAGCCCAAAATTTGCTCGAATAAAGACAAACAACGAAAATTGGCAAACCCTTATTTCCACCCTTAATCTAGTAAGATTCTAGTAAGTTTCTAGTTACAAATCTCAGTATCCTACCGCCTTAAGTTGATTTTTCTCAAATGCTGCATTTTCGAGTTGTGTCACTTTTCTTGCGGGGAAGCGATATGTATGTTATTAATTTCCTTTAAAGCGAGATGAAATTCTATTTTGGTTTTGTTAATGCATAGTTATCGGAAAACATGCAGGCATACAATAGATATAAATTTTCCCCATTTTTAGGAAATTACTACGAAAAGAGAGTTCTAGTCACTGAAACCGTGAAATAAATCGTAGGGCAAAGGGTTAATAAATTCTATGGTTTTTCTCGTGCGGAAGGTTGCGAGGTGGTATCAATTTCCACGGACTCGCAGTACTGCCATCTCGCGTGGGTGCTAATCCCACGCAAACAGGGTGGGTTGGGCGAAACGAGGATCGCCATGGTTTCCGACAAGAACCACGAGATCTCGAAGGCGTACGGAATTCTCAATGAGAAGGAGGGCGTCCCTATGAAGACTCTGGTAGTGATCGACAAGAGCCAAGTGATCAGATACGTCTCGATCAGCGAACCATGTTTGGCGAGGTCCGTCGACGAGAGTCTGAGGATCGTAGAGGGTTGCATCTTCGCGGACCAGTATGGGAACACTTGTCCGATTGGCCCGAGGGAACGAACATATGTTTCAGAGACGTGCTCTCTACTGTTTAATATCACATAATCACAGTCCGGGTCGTGCCCGAGCAGAAAATGACTCGATTTTTCTAGCCGAGTTTTACTTTGCTTTACCGAAACTGCTTGGGTGGAAATCTACTAATCTTTTACGAACAGTTTCGCCTGTTGTCGTTAAGATTTGATTCTATGAAACTGTTCACTCGGGAGAAATTTTGTAATTTCGCGATTTTATTCTCGGTTCGAAAGTGAATAAATAGAACTGTGATCCATAAAGTGGACTTACTTGTTGGGACCGATAGACCTTGCGGAGATTTCGTAGACGAGGGTGTGGCAGGTAGAGATGTCCCTCCTCTCACGGATAGGCGTGCGGGTTTCTGAGCATGCACTATACCACACACCAATTTTACACATGCTGTATATTTCACGAGTACCGAGAAGTGAGAATTTGGGGGTAGGGCGATCAAACAAGCTTACAAAATAAAATTTTCAAAAATGATGAAAAGAAAGAAACTATGCGTGTCATACTAACGAGGGTAATTGCGTCGCCAAAGTTCATATTGTCATTAGAGAATGTTTTACGTATTAAAACAGAAATGAGTGTCCCAGTGAGCGATTTGCTTTGGATCTGCTATGATTCTGCCACCAAAACATGTCGGGAAATTCCGACGAATGTGTAGAGGGCAGGTCGGTCGCACTAAGAACGAACCTAACCTTGCTTTAAGAGTAAATATCGGGCAAAATAAATATCTAAATTATTGAAGATACATGAAACTTAAAATTGTATCGGGAATTCCGCCCGAAAACTTTGCACTCGAATTCGACAAGTTTCGGTCAGCAGATTCACAGCAAATAGAAAGGAAATTCTGCTTCGAGCACGATCTTGGCACCAAAATGACCGCCGTTTCCTCGAATCAGGTTTGGCTGACTGGGACGATAGTTGCATACAAATAAAGAGAAGATTGATGACAGAGTGAAGCATTAATTGATACACAAACAAGCTTAATTATATGTTTGCAACACTTATGCGTCGGCGCTTCTGACGCTTACCTTGACAGAACAAATTCATTTGATCGCAGAAAATGATCAATTTTCTTTCTCTTCGAATCAAATAGTATCAGTTTTAATAAATGATTGCGTTGCATCGCAGTTAGAGCAACTCCGTCACCTGCCAAGAGTTAATAAAAGCCAGTGAACAATAACGCATTATAATTGATAGCGATAGCTGGCCTACGCGTATGCTGAAAGAGGGAAAGTTTGAGTGATATTTTTCTGGCGGTCGAGCAAAAGAGTGTGACTCAGAATTATCCTAATAATTAAAATGAAATCTTGATCATGAGATCCTGTTTTGCTCGGTCACCAGAGCACATTTATCCTGCGTAGAATCTCTTTCATCTACAAAATGGAAACAATCGTCCTGTAAAGTGATGTAATACTCTTGGTTTTCATTGAATTTTACAGTGAACTGGATTTTCATATATCCCCAGGTCACTGTTATCAATGAGATGACGCGTTAAGTGCACAGCATGTATCGATCTACGAAAGTGATAAGAGAGATAAATGATTGATGTGTAGAAATGATTCAGCAGTATACTCCGCCACCAGCTTAAGGGATCAACCATAGCATAATCTATACATACAGAAAATTCGACACGACTCAACAGTCAAATACCAGTATCTCGGATATCGAACGAAAAAGCACAATGTCTCGTGGGTCACTGTGATCTCTTCCCTGAGGCACTGGTATTTAACAAAGTGGCATCGCTAATGCGAACAACATGATTAGTAGACTGCGGATCTTTATGCATTTATGGTTTATAAAAATTTTCAGAAAATGCTGGAGTATCAAATTTACACGAATGTTATTACCAATGAAAACAGGATTTTATTTGGTACCACTTTCTCCAAATTCGTCTACGAAAACTGAAAATTCCATAAACGTCCGCAGTCTAATGATTAGTATATCCTGAAAAATATTTATCATCGGATAAGAAGAAAAGAGATGTGAGTTATCGAAACGAAATGCGATGGAACGGAAAATGTGGCTGACCGTGTAGCAGAGTTAATTAGGTGTGTGTAATAATTCTGGAATATCGTTAAGAACGGACGAGAATGATTCTCTTTCGTGGGGACGATAATTGAAGGACAACATAAAAGACCTGCGAGCGCGTTAGGGGCAAGATTTATATCGTCAGGACACTCACCTTCCTTGGGCTTGTCTTGAGGCTGTGGTGTACGTGTAGAAGCCTTGCGATGTGCCACTGTGGTTTGTGCATTCCGTGCCGCATTTTAGGGTGCATTTTTTGGAGGGATTCGAGAAACGGATTGCGATCGGGACGGATACAATGTCGAAAACAGGGTCGGGGACAGAGAGGCAAAAATAAACGTGCTGTTAGCTTTTTCATGCTTATCCAAACAAACCAGTTTGTAAAACCAGTCGCCTAAGAGTTAAGTGTACAAGATACGTGGAAAGCAAAAACGTACGATACACATTGTATTAGTAAAACAACAACAACAAAAAAAGTATATAAATATATATGTATATACACATACATATATGTATATGTATATAGATATGTATGTATAAGTAAATTACTCATTCTTCATAGTTGAATCGAGTATTCGATCGTTACCAGACTGCGAGAAGAGAACAAGATCGAGAAAATTAGATTGTTCGACTCGTTTCCAGGATTGTAGCTATTGTATTAATTATATTGTACTGTTTTATATTGTAGATAGCAATGTAGCTATTTGCACAAAGCTGCGACAGCTATATGCTGCCGAATAATGCAAATTACGCCCCTAACAATGAAACCCCATCTTTGCATTATCGAGAAACGAGAAGGGACATCCCGAACCCTTGCGATCCTGGAAACGAGTCTACCGCTCAACAGAGACGAGATCGAATAAGTAACAATATGAGAATTGAGTGATCCTCGTGATTCGAATATCGTTTATAGTCGAGAGAAAAATTTTGCTCGACTCTACCGAAGAGAATCAAAAATATCAACGAAAGCCTATTCCTTCCTCGGACCCGATGCATTTTGGCGTAAATAGGAAACTCTTATCAAACTGCCTTTTAAAATGTATGATGAGAAGCATAGTCATCTTACCGTGCGAATCATCCTCACCAGCTGTACGTTCTCCACTGGTTACACCTTCAGCTTCGGCTCTGTTGTAAAAAAACAAATCCAAGTTATTATTTTGGATTGGACAATTTCAAAGTAACTCCATATTCATTCTAACTGTCCAATGCGCTAGATCTCTATTATGTACTGGACAGATTTCGTCTACTATATTGCTCTACGTGTGACAATTGTGTTCTATAAATTAATTATGTATTAGGCCGTTGGAATGAAACCTGTCAACTGTAATAGTATTTCTTGATGAAAACGCGTTGCAACATTTGGGGTTGAAAATTCGAAATACCAAAATGGAATGTACCTTTCACTGGGCGGTTCATCTGGACTAGTTACTGGCGTTGCTTTAGCTAACCGAGCTGCCTCGGCTGCCGCGGCTTCCTCTTTCTTGCGTCTCTCCTCCTCCTCCCGTTCTTGTTCTCTCCTCTTCAATTCTTTCAACTCGAACTGTAACGCGTCATCAAATTCTTTCAATCCCGCCACACTTATCCGACGTGTAAAGGCATAGCTTGAACAGTTACGGAGAAATTACTGACCGTAGTGAGTCGATGCAAGGCACTAAACCTTTCCTCCTGTGCAGCTGCCGATTTTTCAAAGGCCTCGTGTTTCTTGATCAAGTTCTCGACCTCATCGATTGTATGCTGCAGCAAATAATAGTTCAATTTAACATTTACACACGATTACGACTATATGGATTTTTATCGGTCGAAGCGCGAGCAAACGCTTACCCCGAGTTCCTGGCTCATCAGATACGGTTCCTGGGCGATCAGCCATGCCTCGGCGACCGCTGCATCTCTAGCGAACTGATAGACTTCCAAAACTGCAATTTACAAAACGGTCAAGTTACTTCTCCTGTACAAAAAAAAGCTTAACCCCTTGTTGTATAATAACGAGTCAAACTAGTGAGGAACACTTGGAAAGTAATCTGCTAAATGTGGAAGTTATCAATATTTCAGCGTTGATCAGTGAAATTATCAAAGACGAAGAAGTTGTAATTATTGTAACCGCGAAGAAAATCGTACGGCAAGGGGTTAACTGTGGTAATAATTTTACCCCTGGCAAAAAGAGAAATGGAAGGATGTTTTCACCAGGGGTAGTACCGTGTTCAACACCTACTGAGTTGCAAGTTCTCCCAGCGTTCCTCCCATCTGTGCAACAACGCATTCCTATGATCGGTGAGAGCAGCCAGCTTCTCTTTAATCTGAGTACTGGCATAATGGTTCCTAGCTAACAAATCCTTTCCGAGGTTAATACACGCCAGCAAATTGTCTTCCCTAGCATCGATTTCAGCCTTGAGGCTCTGATGATTGTTCATCAGCAATTCGACTCCGGCAACGTCTCGAGGTTTCTCGGAGGTGTTCATCTGACGCACAACGTCGTCCATCCATATCATCAGGGTTCTGACCATGTTGAAGAAGCGGAAGAGGTCGCCGGTGTCCTCCAGTTTCGCTCTTCTCTCTTCGCACAATGATTGTAGGTTGTTCCAAGAGGCTACAACTTCTCCTTCGCGGTTCGTTATCTCTACGGCCTTGTCGCCGGCATAGCTTGCTTGTAGCTTGGCGGATTCTTCTTGGATTTGAGTCACCTGACTCTGCAGAGTGGATAGATCCTGCATGAAGTTCGCGTGTTTTCGTTGGAGAGCAGACACGGAGCCAGCATCGCGGCCAAGCTCGTCGGACATCGCGTTCTGCTTCTCCAGGATTCTTCCAAGCACGTCCTTGCAATCGTGGAAGAACTTGTGCAGCTCTCTGCTGGCTTGCAACATTTGCGTGCGGGTCTCGATCAGCTCCAGCAAGTCCTGCCAGACTTCGTTCAAGCCGTCCTTCCATTCGGCGATAGTCGCTGCGTCCGAATGTCCCGCGGCGATCAACGAGTCCGCGATTCCGTTCACTGCTATTACACGGTCGGATCCTGTCGCTTCGGTGTCTCTAGCGAACTCCTTGAATCGCTCCCACAGTAGGGTCACGTGGTCGTAATCCTGGCCCAGTTCGTGGCTTCCCGCGACCAATTCTCTCTCCGCGATCCATTGCTCGAGATCATCCACTTCTCTGTTCAGCATGAACAACTGGAGAGCCTCGTCCAGTTTGGCTCTTCGCTCGCCCGCCAGATCCTTCAGTCCAGCGTACAGTTTGTCCACCTGTCACGGATAATATATTCGATCAGTTGAATTCAAAGCTACACACATACATACATGTACAACTGTAAATTTACCTGCGATTGCTTGACAGCGATCTGATCAGCCAGCGGATGTTGGTCGTTGATCAGCTGCCTGGCGGTCTCTCCAAGCTGGCGTATGGTTTCCGCATAGTCCTCGACGGCGTGTTCCAAGGACTCGTGCTTCTTCATCAAATTCTGAGCGGAGATCTCGTCCTTTCCCCGATCTTCGACCATCATGTACAACTCTTGCTCGCTCATCCATGACTCGGCTTCGGTCGCGTCGAAGAAGTACTGCTGAGCCTTCTCGTTCTGGAGCAGATGCTTGTTCCGGTCGTCCACCGCGTCCTTCAGCTCCTTCCACTTCTCTGTCAGCTCGGATATCAGCCTCTGGAATTCGGAGCTGTTCTCGTGTCCCTCGTCGATCAGTTTCTGCCCGTTGTTGCAGACCAGGTTGATCCTGGGCTCGTGGTTCTCGATCTCGGTACGCAGCGACTGGTTCTTCTTCTTCAGCATGTGCACGTTGAACAAGGAGTTCCCGTACTCGCTGCTGGTAGCCTGCGGCATCTTCTCGGCGATCCAGAGCTTCTCGTCCTCGACGTCCCGTCTGAACTGGAACGCCTCCTTCTTCTTCTCCAGATGACGCTGACGATCGATCAGAGGTGCCTTCAGCTGGGCGAACCTCTGCGCTACCTTCTCCTTCTTGCACTTGATCTCCTCCATCTTATCATCAGGAACAGTGCGCTGCAGGTGTTCAGCTTGCTTGTCCAATTCGGTGACCTGCTTGGCCTTCACGGCCATCTGCGTCTCGATCATCTGCTGTTTCTGCATCAGAATGTTGACCGACGCGAGGTCCGAGCCTGTATCGGTGCTCTCGATCTGTTTCTCCAACTCGTTCATCCAGGAGTCGATATCGTCGCAGGTCTGGTGTATAAGGACCTCTCTGTTCGCGTCAAACAGGCGTTCACCTTTGTCGTGAGTGGTCGTTTCGAGTTCCTCGAACTGGTCGGCCAGTTCAGCCACCTTGGGCTTGATGATCTCGGCGAGTTCGGGTTTCTGTTGTATCAGTTCCTCGGCAGCTTGCTGCAGTTGCTGCAGCCGGTCTTTGTTGCTGGCTATCTCCGCCTCGAACGCCTGGTGCCTGGTCCATTTGCTGTGAACCGTTTTGGCGCTTCTGTAGGTCTCGTCCTGCGCGGTGATATGTTTCTCCTGCACCCATTCGCCGAGCTCCTCGCAGTCCTGCAGGAACATCTGCAACTGCAGCTGGTCCTTCAGCTTCTCCATGTACTGATTCGCCTTGTCGCGGTTGATCTGCCGGCGCTCGTTGATGTTCTCCGCTTTCTTCTTCACCTTGTCCGCAGCGAAATGAGATTGGTCGACCAACCTGGCGGCGAACTGCACCACCGAGTTGACCTTCTCGTCGTTCGCGTCCATCGTGGTCATGAACGCCTCGTGTCGTTTTATCAGTTGCTCGGCCTGCTCGAAGTTTATCGGGGTCTCGTCCTTCGCGAGAATGTGCTCCTGCTGTGACAACAACACCTCCGCTTGGCGAGCGTCGCGATCGAACACCTGCAAGTTCAGCGAGTTCGATAACAGGATCTGCCTGTTCACCCACATCTGATGCAGCTCCTCCCAGCCCATCTTCAACGCGTTCAGACGCTCCCTCAGGAACATGTACTGAGTATCCCCATCGCCAGCCTCGGTGGTCAGCCTCTCCCCGTACTCCATCATCTTCTGATAGTCGCCCGTGTAGTTGTCGATCTCCTCCTTGATGTTCTGGTGCTGAGTCAGAAGCTTTTCGGCGTCGGCCAAAGTGGTCGGAGTGTCTTCGCTGGCCACGTCGGTCTGGGTCTTGGTCAACCAGGCCTGGAAATGATCGAGGTCTCTCAAGAATCTGTGGAGGTCGCCGGCCTCCTCCAATTTGGCGTCGCGCTCCTTCAGCATCTGCGTCAGTTGCTCCCAGATGGTGTGTATCTGAGCGATCCTGTCGCGAATCACCTCTGGATCCTCCAGATTCTGCTGTTGAATATTCTGAGCCTCCAACTCCAAGGCGTCCAACTTGGCCTGGATAGCTGCCAAATCGCGTTCCATGCCGCTCAGGCGACGCTGAAGCGTCATGACACCGGTCAGATCCATCTCGAGGCTGTCGGTCTGTTGGAGAATTCGTTTCTTGTCTTCTATCCAGGACACCGTCTCCCTGCACTCGATATGGAAGGTCTGCACGCCGTGAGCGGAGTTCAGCTCGTCCCGTTTGTGATCCGCCTTCTCCCTCAACTCGGCCCACTTCTGATTCAGCTCGTTCTGCCTGGCGACTATCTGCTCGGAGTTCGGATGCTCCACGTGCAACAGCTGCCTGGCCAATTGGTTCACCACGGCGACCCGGGAAGCGTTGGCGTACATCTCTTTCTCGAAGCCGTTGTACCTGTGCTTCATGATCTCCACGTCCTCGATATCCTTGGCCGGCACCATCGTCTCCAGCATCCTGTTCTTCTCGCCTATCCACTGCTCCACTCCGTCCGACTCGCTGAACAACTTGTACAAGGACAGAGCGTCCAGCAGTCTCTGTTTACGCAGTTTCGCCAGTTCCATCAGCTCCTTGTACCTGGAATCGATGGAAGCCAGCCTCTCCAATACTTCCGGCGACTTGGCATCTTGCTCTCCGAGACCGGAAGCCTGTTGATGAAGCTGGTCGATCGTGGTGCCGTAGTTCTTCAGCTCGTCCGTGACGTCCTTGTGTTTCTTCAACAACGATTGAACGTTCGCCTCGTCTCTACCAACGTCCTCCGACGACACCAATCTCAGAGTATCCAACATCCAAATGTCTATGTCGTCGGCATCCGCGAACAGCTGATGGTAGTCCACGGCCTCCTCCAATCGCTTTCTTCTGAAGGCAGCCAGATCGAGAAGATGATTCCACATTCCTAAGATCTCTTGCAGCCTCTCCGTGATACGATCGGAGCCGAAGTGCTGCTGACGGACCAGTTCGTCGCCGACCGCGGCTACAGACATCAATTGGGGTTCGTGCGATTGAATTTCGTTCTCCAACGCTTTATGCTTCGACAGCAGCAGGTTTATGGTGGTCAAATCGTGACCGATGTCTCCGGTCGACACTATCTGCTCCTTCTCCTTGATCCAGTTCTCCTCATCAGTCATGTCCCAATAGAACTGCCAGAGTTTGCGAGACTCTTCGAGCCTGGCTCTGCGTTCCACCGCCAAACGGACCAACTCAGCGTAAGCGTCTTCGAGCTGTTGCACGCGTTCGACGATGATCGTAGGGTCGCAGGGTCTGTATCCCTCTCCGTGCTCGAGGAACCTCTGACTCTGTTGCACGACGGCCTTCACCCTCTCGCCCAGGACGTTGATGTCCGCCTCGACCAGAGAATGCTTCTGCAGAAGGTCCTCCACGCCCATCAGATGTTTTCCATAGTCGTCGGTCAACAATCGCATCTTGATCTCCTCCATGCTGTCCAGAATGTACAGCATCTCCTGGAAGTTCTGCTGCAGCTGGAGAGACAGCTCCAACCTCATCCTTCTAGCGCGCAACAGTTCCAGAAGGTAGGTCCATAGTCTGAGGACGTTGTCCTTGCGAGCGTTGATACGCTCGATGTCGTGGTAGTTCTCAGCCTCCAATTCTTGGGACACTGCCATAACGGCCTGGACTCTCTCCTCGTAAGCGAATATGTCCGTTTCGATGGCCTCGTGTTTCTTGGCTGCAGCTTCCACCGCAGCCAAGTCGAAACCGAAATTATCCTGGGAGACCAGACGCTGGTTCTCGGACAACCAGGTTTCCCTCATGCTAGCCTTGCGATTGAACCTTGCTGCCAACTGTTCGAGCTTCTCCTGGCGAATCAGCTCCTCGCGCAGAGCCAGTTCCCTTTCGTGCTCGGCCTTCTCCAATCTCTCCCAAGCCTTGTTGATGTCCGATATCATCTTGCCCTCCCTGGGCGTGTAGGGTTTCTGATTGTTAGCCCTCATCTTCGACTGCAGCGTGAACAGCAGCACCTCCAAGTTGCCCTTCTCTACAAACTTGGGCGGTTTCTCTACGGTACGGTAGTTGGAGAACTGGGACAGCTGAGATTGAACGCCCACCAACGAATTGGCGAACCTACGGTCTCCAAGGGCCTCTATGGTGCCCTCTATCCACCGTAATAAGTCGCTCGTCAGGCTCTCGTACTCGTGGATCATGCGATCGTTCTCCATAGCAATACCGACAACCTTGCCTATCCTCTTGCCCTGAACAGTCTCTTGCTTCATCTTGGAGAAGTAGTGATAGTAAGTGACCACGTAGGTGATGATGGACTTCTCGTCCGGGTGGTCGACGAATATGTCCTCCGCGTCCAGGAGTTTGGTCAGTCCCAGCTTGTCCTCGGCAACGTTGAACGCATTGTTCAAGTTGTAGATAGCGTTCGCCTTGGAAAGCTTGTCGAACTGGATCAGATCCGGTCGGTGCTTATGGATGATGGCGTTGAAGGCCAGACCGTCGCGCCACGAAGTCGTGAAGTTCCTCACGTTGACGTTATGGTAGCCGGCCGTTTTCATCTGACACCAGAGCAGCAGCGCGTCTTTCGCCGACTTTGTCTCTTGATTGTCGGTCTCCTCGATCGTGATGTCCTGGATTTGGAATCGCAGGATGATGGTCCAGATCAGACCCAAGCTCAGTCGCGGATTCCCGTCGACGATGTCGTGGGATCCCATGTTCTCCAGGTGCACCCTCTGCTCCCGCAGGAACTGCAACGCTTTGTCGACGTTCTCCAAACAGTGTATACGCATCTTTCCTTTCGTTGGCCGCGGCAGACGTTCCCCGGAAAGGATCTCCAACAGCTTTATCAGCATCTTCCCGTCCCGAAGGTCGACGTACAGATCGCCGATTCGGCACGAGCATCGGACCAAGTGGGAGTTCACCCATTTCTGGAAAGTCTTCTTTTGTACTAATTCACGTTCACCTGGATTCGGAAAGATTCTAGTTAGCAACGTTGTTGTGATCGGTCGGCTGTTATATCTCTGGTTGCAAAGAAAAACGCCGCGAATTCGAGAGCCTCATAAAACAACGGAATTTAACCAATGTCCTATGTGAAAGGATTAGTAATCAAAACTTTACACGGCCATATCTTGAATGTGAAAGCGTTCTTCCTTACAATCGCAGGTATTTCGCCGCGTTCACCTCTCAAATTGAGAACGATTTTATCGAAATCGGACCCGGACTCGTCGTAAACAATCAAACTGTCCCTATCAACCATTCTTTTTTCAAGGAATTTCTAGCTTCGACGCTTCCGTACGCACAAGTGTCGCATTGCTATCCGCGCGGCAACTACCGACGACTGCTCTTCAAAAAGAGACTTTACAGTATCAAGTTATCAAAGTGGTAGCTGTATCAAAGGATGTGGTAATAGTTCGCTTGGACTCTAATGCCGAGACCGGAAAAGATTTCCTTCCTAATACCATTTCGCGGAGTCTTAAAAGAATTGAATCTAGAACCACTAGTGAAATATAATATGTAAAACGGACGACCAAGGTAATACAATTAGGGGATACGTACCAGCTAACGCCTTGATTCGCGAACGTTCGAAGAGTCTCGAGCTCGAGTTTCCCCCGTCGTATTCGTACTCATCGACAATCTCTTGTTGTAGCGTGGGGTCCCAACCCCCTCGCACCACCGAGATGTCGGTCGTCATTTTGTCAATCGGACCAACAACTCACTTCTGTCTTACCCTTCGTAAGGGCGCCTCTGGAACAGAAAACGATTATACATTAATTCGAGATGTCAACAACCTAACTAGGTGCCTCCTCAAATAGATAGATGGAAATGGTATCTGAATCAAGCGACCGATGAAGGCCTAGAGTAGCCAGATCAGGGGAATTGAGGGGAATACAGTTACCCTCTCTCTGCCATACCGGATTAGTCACGTGTCCGGGTGGCAGAGTGGGGGAATGATGTCGTAGAGGGGGAAAGGTAGAGCGGAGGACAAGTCTCGATCTGGAAACTCTGCAGCAGCCTTTCTAGGGCTAACATGCAAACGCACGTCTCTTTTCGATTGCAAATATCTGTGGTTGCCAGGGAAAACTTGAGTTTATGCATTCATTGAGCTTTATAGTACAGGATTTACGTATTTATTCATTTATTCTTGTTGGTTGTTACGTTCAGCCAACCGTTTTTTGCAACAGAATTTAAGTGACCGGTCGGTCGGTCGGTCGGTCGGGTCGCTTCGGGTAGCGCCGTGTCGCTTCGGCTCGAACAGCCTTCATCAAGATAAGAAGTGCACGGTAATCTTATCTCTCGTCTCTTGTGTGCTCTGTGTATCTTGCGTCGACTAATGAGATAACGGTCTCGATCGAGCCAGCGATTCTTCCCTGTACAAACTTAGCGGGATCGACGATGAAACGAAAGTGCGATTCCCTGATGGCACGGCCGCGTGACAAGCACCGTGTGCTTCCGCGGTGATAATATTCGCAAGCCTAATTTCCGGAACGTCGAACAAACATCTCGATTTCGTCTGGGCCCAGAGTCGGCAGATTAAGACTGCCCCCACTCTATATTTCTCTATTACGATGCTATTCCCCCACTCTTCATTTATCTGTTACGATGCTATTCCCCCACTCTACATTTATCTGTTACGATGCTATTCCCCCACTCTACTTTTATTTATTACGATGCTATTCCCCCACCCTACTTTTATTTATTACGATGCTATTCCCCCACTCTACATTTATCTGTTACGATGCTATTCCCCCACTCTACTTTTATTTATTACAATGCTATTCCCCCACTCTACATTTCTCTAATATGATGCTATTCCCCCACTCTGCCTTTCCCTATTACTCCCCTGTTACTTTCCCTACCTTTCCACCACTCTACCTTTCCCTATTCCCTCGTGTTTCGGCCGCGCCCCGGTCACGTGACGCGTTCTGTCCCTGTCGCGCAAGAGTCACAACGTCACGTGACTCTTCCGGTACTGGGTGATAGGGGGCAACTATTTCCCCTCGATTCCCCTGACCAGGCCGGGCCGTTCAACACTTTATTTCGACAAACAGCTCTATCGAGAGCTAGCGGAACATTTATTAACGAGAAAACGCAAACAGCTGATTATTATTTGTTAATTATTTTTAGTAATATTTTTTCCGCTGGTCTGCTCACAGCTCTCTACGGAAAATGAACGGAATCGAACTCCACGGAGCCGAGAATCATTTCCATCAGCTCGGTCATGTAATTTCGATTCGCAGCGTGCCGTAAAAGTGTATTTGTGCGATCGCGGCGATGATATCACTCAATGTATTATTCATTGCCGAGCCGTCGCGCGGCGATTTTCTTCGCGGAAGGTCTCAGAGTACCGCGAGAAGTGTTTTCCCGAGAAATTCACTTTTAGACCGAGACGATTGTTGCAGTTAATTTTTGTACTATAGTCGCCGCGTCGATAAAACGTTTGCGGTCTCGTTCGGGAAAAGTTTGCGAGGCGGCACAGTGTTCGTTCGTTCGTTCGGTCGGTAACAATAACCGAAGGACTTCGGCTGTTCATTGATGGCCAGAAGCGATTGTGCTATTGTCAAGTGCACGTACAGCTTATTTTCAGGGCGTACGAGCCGAGCGAGCCGCGCCACGGTGTATCGTTACGTCCGCGGGCCGAGTGGGAGTTCCTCGACGCGCGGTTACATCACGCGAATGATGTCACACGTGCGAAATATGCACCAATGGCGTGGCAATGGGGATCGAACGAACCGGCCACTCGCTTTTTACCGACACCGGATTCGAGCAATTTCCTACGCCGCTGAGAAGACTCGCATGGGCGAGAACTCGCACAAGCCTGTACAACACAATACCCAGTGTGTCTGTTCACTATTGCATAAACAACACTCTGTCTAAATAGTCGAAACCCCTCTCACAGACTGAATACAAATTCTTTGTTCTTATCTCCGGAAGTAATTCGCGAACTGTGCTCATTTTTCTAAGCCTTCTTGAAATATTGGAAACGAGTTACCCTGTGATAATGTGGGCGCTCGAGGAACATGTGAACTCGGCCTAAACTGGAATGAATCGGATGGTTCGTTCAATTTTTAGTTCTAAATATGAGCCAGCCCTTCTGACAAACGTGAGATCGGGTATCAGTATACATATTACCATCATCGTATTAAAATGAGTGAAATATTGGAAACTCTGCACAATCTGGTCGCATGAAGATGAACATGTGAACTCGGCCTAAGCTGGAATGAATCAGATGATTCGTTCAATTTTTAGTTCTAAATATGAGCCAGCTCTTCTGACAAACATGAGTTCGGAGTATCAATACATATATTACCATCATCGTATTAAAATGATTAAAATATTGGAAACGAGTCACCCTGTGATAATCTGGTCGCTCGAGGAACATGTGAACTCGGCCTAAACTGGAATGAATCGGATAGTTCGTTCAATTTTTAGTTCTAAATATGAGCCAGCTCTTCTGACAAACATGAGTTCGAGTAACAATATACATATTATGTACCATCATCATGTTAAAATGATTAAAATATTGGAAACTAGTCATCCTGTGATAATCTGGTCGCTCGAGGAACATGTGAACTCAGCCTAAACTGGGACGAATCAGATGTTTCGTATCGATATACACATAAAATAATTAACTGATTTTGATTCGCGCTCCACTAACAAAATACTGATTATCCCAACGTGGCAAACAATTTCTGGAAGCAGCTAAACACAAAATAAGAAGTTCTCTGTTCGTGGGAACAGAAGTGTTCTGTGTTCCCTCCGCGAGCCTCCCTATGTTCAGAATAGCTTAACAGCGTCTAGAAACTATGAACCAGAGTCTCAAACTTCGATTTGGACGAATGAATTCACTTCATCGATCTAATTCGGCCTGAACATTTTTCCCCGAAATGCTCGAACGATTCCCGCTACTGATAACGCGACCGTGCATGGACAGAATCATTTTACGTATTCAACTCGACACACGGGCCGCTTTGAGACCTCCGAATCAGCCGCGAACCTTAATAAGCGATGAACTCATTCGACCTGGTCATCCCGATTGCTCCTAATCGCGCGCTCGATCTTGAGCGTATTTTTTAATTACATCACAGATTCTCAAGTAGAATGCGGAACCCGTGACAAATTATGACAAAAATGAATCGAAAAGACTCTGGAGCACAGGTAGCCGGCTCTGTGTATACAGGGTGTTCATTTTAACTCGAGCAATAATTTCCGCTATTATTGAAAGTAAGAAAAAGAAGTTTCACTTCAAAAATTACTGGATAGAATGTACATGGTTTCAAGGCGTGTTAAATAAAATACATGTTAATATGCAGAAAAACGCGATGACCTTGGAAAACCCGTCAGAATGACCTTCACAGGATATTTTCTATCGTTTTGAAAGAGGTGGTTCCTTGGGTCATTTGAAGTAACTTTTCCCTTAGCGAAAATTTCGGCATCGGCTTCGTTAAGGAGTTATTAACGAAAAACGCGGACCAATCGCGGACTTTGCGACACGCCCCGCTGGGCGTGGTAGCGTTGTGATTGGTCCGTGTTGTTCGCGAATAACTCCTTAACGGAGCGTCGAAGAAGATTTTCGTAAAGGAAAAAGTTACTTCGGATGACCTAAGGAACCCTTCCAAGGTTCTACATTTTTAGGACAGGCTGTATCGCGTTCAAATTCGTAGGGAGCCCGACTACGGCTGATTCAAGTTCAACAGAAAGCAGAGTCCAGTCAACCTTCCACGATTATCGTGTCGTTCACTTTGTGATTCACTTCGCTCCGCCCACACGGTACAAAGGCACTAATCTTCCTGCTCTCGGCTCCTTTCTCGCTCGCTCCTCGGTAATGCTCATTAAGTATGTCGTTGGCTGCGTGTAATTGCTCTTAATTCACCGTAAGTGTCTGCCAGACACTTAACCGGTCTCCTCCATTCCCGGTTTACTTTCTTCTCCGTTTTCTTTCGCCCTGTTCGGGCATCTTCGATCCCCCGAAGATGTTCCAAAAAAGTCTTGCCATCTCTAAAAATCAACCCGTTTAGAGCAGGCACTCTCTATTGGAATAATTAGGTAATCATATTTATGCAAAGGTCGGGATAAGTGGCGACGATTTCGGCGCGCGAAATTCGAAAGTACCCGGACACATCGGCATCATCCGTGACCTCCTTACAGTCCCACTCCTCGAGCAAAGGTTAAATAACGTGTTCGGGACAGCCAGACTATTTTTCATCGGTCGGCGGCGTCGTCTACGGCCGATTTTTCTCATCCGGGGGGTATCGGTGTCCAGCATCTTTTCTCGACGTCTTCGAACGAGAGGCGGCAGTGAAATTGCCACCCGTCAAGCAACGACACCCGTATCCGCTTACTGTGGTTTTCCTTGGATTTTTGCTAGGCTGCCCGCGCGAATCCAGCGTCGACGACGTACCGAGTTACACACCGTGGCTAACTAGTTTCGGCTTCCAGCCAGCGGACACTACCAACTGGGATTACTAGGTCGTTCTATTTGCTGAACCGCCTTGTCCCATACAATAACCCTTTCCTGTTGACCATCATCCGAACACACATCCAAAATTAACACTGCATACATTCCACAATTTGCAAAAGTGGTACCCAGCATACCTGGATAATTTGTAAATAATAATTGAAATAATTACACGCACGTTTACAAAACCCTAGTCTTAGAGGATACCTGGGATTCACGAATGACTACTCCACCAACGAGGGTACCTAGGAGTGACGAACGAGTCCTGTAGCAATGAAGGTCAAACCCAATGATCCAGATCCGATCAAAGTTCCTCTCGAAACAGTGGCATTAAGGACAAGGAAGGACAAGATCAGCTGACAGATGCAGCTACTCTTGCAGAGCAAGACTTCTCCACTCAAGAGGGTACCTAGGAGTCACGAACGACTCCTTCATCAATGAAGGTTAAACCCAATGATCCAGATCCGATCAATGTTCCTCTCGAAACGGTAGGATCAAGGACAAGATCAGCTGATAGATGCAGCTAGCTTTGCTCCATGGAGACCTACCCAAGTGTCTTATCAAAGACTCCTGCACCAATGAGGGTCAAGTCCCATGATCCAGATCCGATCAAAGTTCCTCTCGAAACAGTGGGATCGAGGACAAGGAAGGACAAGACCAGCTGACAGGTGCAGCTACTCTTGCAGAGCAAGACTTCTCCACTCAAGAGGGTACCTAGGAGTCACGAATGACTCCTCCACCAATCAATGTACCTAAGAGCCACGAACGACTCCTTCATCAATGAAGGTTAAACCCAATGATCCAGATCCGATCAATGTTCCTCTGGAAACAGTGGAATCAAGGACAAGATCAGCTGATAGATGCAGCTAGCTTTGCTCCATGGAGACCTACCCAAGTGTCTTATCCAAGACTCCTGCACCAATGAGGGTCAAGTCCCATGATCCAGATCCGATAAAAGTTACTCTCGAAACAGTGGGATCAAGGATAAGGAAGGACAAGATCAGCTGACAGATGCAGCTACTCTTCCACAGCAAGACTTCTCCACCCGTGAGGGTACCTAGGAGTCACGAATGACTCCTCCACCAATCAGTGTACCTAGGAGTCACGAACGACTCCTCCATCAATGAAGGTTAAACCCAATGATCCAGATCCGATCAATGTTCCTCTCGAAACAGTAGGATCAAGGACAAGATCAGCTGATAGATGCAGCTAGCTTTGCTCCATGGAGACCTGCCCAAGTGTCTTATCAAAGACTCCTGCACCAATGAGGGTCAAGTCCCATGATCCAGATCCGATCAAAGTTCCTCTCGAAACAGTGGGATCAAGGACAAGGAAGGACAAGATCAGCCGACAGATGCAGCTTGTCTTGCTCAGCAAGATCTCCCCGAGTACCTTCACCTTCGTTCCGCGGGCACATTCGCGAAAATCAATATGGACATGTCGCTCCGATGCACTCGTGTCTCAAATTAGTCGTGTCCCCGGTCAAATAATCCGGCGTCAACGCGACCGTCAAAGGACCAGGCCAGATTGCTCTTGTAACCTTTGGTGGCGAGGTGTTCATGACATCGAAAAGTGGTGTCCATGACCTTTCCACCCGGCAGAGGAGGCCTTCTTCTTCGACCGTTCCAGATTCTAGGGAACCGGAGCTAACGAGCCTCCCGGACCGGAAACGAACAGGAAAGACAAGTAATTCCCACCCGGACGTAACCGGCACCCGGTTGTGACGTCACAGTTTCGAGTTAATCTGCCGGTTAATCGGCCCTTCACACATATTAAGTCGCGCTCGGGGGTGGGGAGAAGGGCGACGTTCGTGTCTCGCACAAAGGAGACACCGTGCTCTAGACGATTTAGAGTATCTAGACGCTCTAGACGCCGCCACGGCGAAGGTAAGATGAACTCGCCGTGAGCCGTGAGCCGTGAGCCGTGAACGAACACACAGCGTCGGGCTATTGATTTTCCACCGGAGTCACCGTGGCGCCAATGCTCACGATATGCACTGTATATAGGGTGACACCGTTGAAATAGCCCTAATCAACGTGGCGAGCCATTCCTG
Organism: Lasioglossum calceatum; assembly: GCA_963966675.1. Lineage (NCBI taxonomy): Eukaryota > Metazoa > Arthropoda > Insecta > Hymenoptera > Halictidae > Lasioglossum > Lasioglossum calceatum. Next base: position 6,637,119 of record OZ016539.1, on the reverse strand, counting down.
TCTACGCGAGAAACCATTCTCGTCAAGGTAAAACCGAGCGGCAGAAAACGTTCGTTTCAGATTCTAGAACGGCGGCATTTAATCCGCCTAGATTCGTCGCCGTTTTTTACTACAATACCGTACAATTAAATTAGTATAGTATGATTAAATAGTGTAACCTAGTATAATAATTACTAAGTATACTATAATAATACAATGTAATAATTAAATAAATTATAATATAATATACTATAATTTGATATTATAGTATAATATAATTTAGACTGTAATATCGGGCAAGTGTTCCAGCAGTCAAAGTTGTTGTTATGATTGATGAGGAATTTTTAAGTGGAACATTTGCGACACGGTAGCACAGCCATTCACAGTCCTATTAATAAGCCAGTGGGTAGAATGTTAAAAATGGAACGGTGAAAACACGATGACGAAGAGAGTTCTACGGCCGGCGATTTTTGTGTCGCACAGTTTCTAGAGATGAATTCTTGTTGGAGCACCCGGTACCTGCTAACAATCCCTGAGGGGCACTCGAGTACCCCTCGCTAGTATTCTTGCAGTATTCTGGTAACTCTGGCGAATGTAAAGGACTGTTCTCACAGAGAAAAGCTTCTCTTTTACTTTTTCTTTTTCTTTTTCGGCATGGAAGCATGAAGAGGTTTATTCGAGACCAATTTGTAGCCATTATAAATTTTACGGGATGAAGTAGAATACAATCTGATAAGAAACATTTTTCAAGGGCCCGCGGTTTAGAAAAACTACGGTCTTCTAATTGTAAATTGCAGCGGCCGCGTGCGCGTTAAAGAAAATTTCTCTCCGCTTTCGCCGTAACGACCCAGCCATTAAGCTAATATTGTTTGCGGCACTCGAGCGTCGGTTTCCCCATTGCTCGTTCAGTTTTTCGTAGACTGGAACTTCGGAAACGGTGAATCAGAGATAACAACGGAAGCGAGGATGCAAGTCCGAAGGGCGGCCCCGATTTCCAGCGTCCCTGCTCGAAGGATGTCGTCAACAATGCGACTTTATTTGCCTGGGAGGAGGGGCTCGCCAGCTAATGAGGTTAAGAGCGGGGCTAGACGATGCATTGGCTCGAATATTGAGTAAACGAACCAGCGACGTGTTAAACCGGCCCTGCTGCTGCTACTGTCAACCTCTAACGGGCTTTTCTACAGCCTTACGCCTTACGCAAACCTCCTTTGTTTTCTTAACGGATCCAGGGACCAGCAACAAGGATTTTGACTTACCCGAATACCAAGATTTTTATTGTGCGTCCAAAGAAATATCTTTGGCAAACAATTCCCCGGAAATGAATCTCCAAAAAATGTACCTCCTTGAAACAGGCGATTCCCAAGATCATTTCGAGTAACTTTTTCCTTTGCGGAAATGTTCTCCGAAGCTTGGTTAAAGAGTTATCAACGAGCGCGGATTTGGCGACACGCCCCGCTGAGCGCAGCAGCGCTGCGATTGGCTGTGCCGGAGTCCGTCCGCTGTTGCCCCGCCCCGATTGGTCTGAGTTGGTCTAACTTCTTAACGAGGCATCGGAGAAGATTTTCGCAAAGGAAAAAGTTGCTTGAAATCACCTCAGGAATCATCGTACACACAGGATGACTCAGTTTTCGATGATTTGGTATCTCACGTCCGATGGGAGATAGAAAGAAAGTTGAATAACCACCACGCCCACCTTGCTGCAGTTCTGTTTTTGCAATGTAGCGATTACATCGGAGGAGAATGACTTTGCCGGTCACCGGTGACCGTCACCGACGAATTTAACACGGCCAGGCGCAAGTTTTCCCGGTGATTCTCGCGCCAGCCGCGCGGTTCAGCCTTCGATCGACCTGGAAGATGTATCTCTTCGAAGCCGGCGCGCGGCGTGGCGTTTTCATTAACGCTTGATAACCGGCCAAAGGTTCCCGCTGCATTATTATTAGTTGCATCCGAAATTCCTTGGCGCTGGCTCCCGGTGGTTTTCTATTTGCCGGCGATGACTCGGCACGTCGCTCTGCCGTAAGGTCAAAAACCTGGAACTTGCGGGGATTCGTAGGCAGCAGATTGAATCCGCCGCAAAAACCGATGCAATCGATAAACGGACTGTTTTGCCGGTCGCCGTAATCTTCCTCCTGCTTATACGCCTATGCGCCTATCGGGAGCAAGCCTACACTCGAATACTATGCGATCAGGGAATTCCTGCCCGTAATTTCGTGCCGGGCATCGATCCCGTCCGATCCAGATTAGTTTCGACGGTCGACGTTCGCTTTCCGATAAAAACCCTCCACTCCATTAGCGACGACAACGATCTCCCGGAATACCGAGATTACACCGCAGATACTAGATAATACTTGTTTATGGTTTCTACAGGCTGCCCCAAAAATGTCGGAAAATCTTGCAGGAGGTGGTTCCTGAGGTTATTCGAAGCAACTTTTTCCTTTGCAGAAATGCTCTCCGAGACTCCCTTAAGGAGTTATTAACGAAAAACCCGGGCCAATCAGTGTGCGGGGCATGTCGCCGAGGCGGAGTCCGTCCGCTGTTGCTCCGCCCTGATTGTCCGGTGTTTTTCGTTAATAACTCCTTAACCAAGCCGCGTAGAACATTCTCGTAAAGGAAAAAGTTACTTCAAATGACCTAAGGAATCTCCCATTTCAAAGAAATACAAGATTTTTGGTAGACACGCTAGTACACGATGCTCGAACAGTAACAAACTGTTATTATCACAAACTTATTATTAGATCTTTATGCAGAATAAAAATGATTTGCATCCACCGTACGAAACAGGATAAAATTTGTTGGGTCACGGATAGCAACTTCACTAGAGACATGCCAGAGCATCTTCATTTGCTAATTAGACCAATTCAACTCAACGAGTGTTAGACTCGGTCGAGGACCTGTAAAAAGGTCACGGCGACGCCTAAGAAGTTCTCGTAACGCCAAGATCGGTGGTGGACAGTAATTGCGATTGCTTTCGTGATTGATTACAAGCACTCACGTCACTCACAATTGTCAATCGATTAATCGTTTCTGTAATGAATCGGTAATCTTGATTACATTAATCTGCAGACGCGAATCGCTACATAATCTGTAACCGGTATTGCTAATTTTCTGGAACCCGTTCGGTATCGTTGTAAACACAAGCTTCTACGTCACTCGGTACCGCTAGTATTAATCCTCTTTCGCGCGGTTAGGGTTGCCAACCGTCCCGGATTGCCCGGAATTTCCTATACTATTGGAAAAACTTATAACTAGACTGCGGATTTTATGCATTTATGACAAAAATGGGTATTTGTAATTTAAAGTAGTGGACATTTTAAAAATATTTAAGGACATCAATGTATTAGTTTCAGCTTAATAGGATAATTCAAAGAAGAATACTATGTTTATTTGGCTCCTGTGTCCTGCAAACAATGAAAACATTTTTTATTTTGCATAAAGACCCGCAGTCTACTTATAACAATATAATTCCAGATTTATTATTATTGCTGTGCACATAAGAGGTCCTTCAGGCTCGTATAACAATTGAAATTTTAATCAATCACTAGCATAACATACCTAGTTTTCCGAGGAAATTTTTTATGTACAATAAACATGTAGAAATGAATAAAAATAAATTTTTACGAAATACCACGTTTCTAAAACGGACCAAAAAGTATAAAATAATTTTTCCTAGCCCCATACAGATTCCTAACCCCGTACAGATAGTACTGAAAATTTATGATTGTGGATGATGAAAATTTTTAACGGTTAAATTTAATATTTTATATCTCCTAAACGCATAGGCTTTAAAAATTTTTTTTAAATATTGCATTATCATCCAGTTCTGAGCTATGTTTAAAATTCCAAGCCTCTAGCTCATCGGGAAGTTAGTTTAAAATAAAAACGTGGCAAAATAATACCATTTTTAAGGGGTTTCTCGCATTCAGTTTCGGGGAATTGTCTCGGCAAAGGTTGGCAACGCTACGCACGATCCGGGGAATTTTCTATGGAGCTGGCAAAGGTCGGGACTTTTTGCAAAAAGATGCAATAATGGCGGCCGAAATGGTAAAAAGATGCAGGCCAGAATACGAAGGCCGAGAGAGAGAGAAAAAAGTGTCGATCGTGTAGCGTAAAGGTGACACGACTGCTCGTGCATAGAGCAAGTCGGCTAGCTGCCGACCGGCACGTACCTACGTCACGTCCGCATTTAACGTTAATCTGCCGTCGGCCGACTTGGTTACCTCCGTCATTTACGCGGGCAACGGGCTAGCTCGATGATCGTGTCGACCCTGTTCCCGGTTACGAGGCGATTCCGCCGAAAATTCGCGACGACACCGTGCAAATTCGGAATCGGAAACGCGAGCCGCCGCAACGGCACCACTCGCAGAAATGAATAGGCGAGCGACGCGCAACTAGGATGCACATGTGACACTATTTTTAGAACGAGGAACTCGGAAAGCCTGTGTACCAGACCGATTGATATCCCGATCGTTTTTTTTTACGATTCAATTACGCTCCGCGCGTGCCAATTCGTCGACATAAAAGTTGAGCTTACATTAATCGAGCACAACTAATCGGGACCGAGGTGGTTCGGCTAATCGCAGTGGCGGCTCTAGTCAAGTGGAGGCCCCGAGCGGTAAAAATTTTGGGGCCCTCAAACTCAAGTTAGAAATAGAAGTTACAAGGAAACTCTCATAAACTTATTAACAAAAAAGAAAAGTAATGAAAAATATCATATCGTTACACATTAAATAAAATTTAAAAATTTTAAATTCGGGGCCCTATGGTGTCCCGGGGCCCCACGCGGCCGCTTAGTCCGCTTACCGTTAGATCCGCCACTGGCTAATCGAACAGTTTTGAAGTTACTTATTCAATACCAAAATACTGTAAATAGCAGGCAGCGGATCTTTATGCAAAATAAAAACTTTCTACATGGATTTCAACGAACCGCGGTGAAATAGAAATTTATTTTTTTGTCTCGATATGTTTAACTAGCTGCTCGTGGCCTCGCAACCAGGCCCTCCGGGCGGACGGCGCACTGTGGGCAATTTCGATAAAATCTCGCTTGCACGCAATTTTCTCCCATTTCCGGGATGTACAGGAATTCTGGGACACCCTGTATAGAGAAGAGATAGAGATAAAGTATAGTCTCTGTTTCTCTCTCTCCCTCTCTCCCAATGAGAACCTCAAATTGAATATAGGTGCTACCAGACAAAAGATATTAGGTGAAGTAAAAAGTTCTGAGCGTTTTTCATCGTCGAAATAAAGCGAAAAACGCTCAGAACTTTTTACTTCGCCTAATATAAGCAAAAACGTGCCCAAAACAGGGCGAAAAAGTCGTCTTTGGTCACTAATGACGTCACAACTTTTGAACGAATCGACTTTTTCGAATGCGGTTTGCTCTGAAACCTTCCCGAAGAAGCGCTGCGTCTAATGGCACAAACCCCAGCTGTCTACGTTCAGTCGTTCCCAATTGATGCCGTCACACACAGACATACAATTCCTCATACAAACGTTGCAACCCCTTTTCACCCCCTTAGGGGCCGAATTTTTTAAAATGCCGAAATAGGTGTTTGATTAATTATATCGAAGAGCATTAAGACCGAGTTTCAAGCAAATCGGACCACGAACAAAATATTCCTCATACAAACGTTGCAACCCCTTTTCACCCCCTTGGCGGTTGAATTTCGAAATATCCTTTCTTATCCCTTGTATAGATCATAAAGGAGACCTCTGTGCAAAATTTCAGCTTTCTAGGTCCAAGGGTTTAGCCTGGGCGTTGATCAGTGAATGAGTCAAGACTGCATTTTTATATATAGATAAATGGAAAATAACATATCAGTATTTTTGAATTCTTACAATATCTTTACTGTTTGAAATTACACCCACTCATTTTCGTTAAAATTTCGTAAAATCTGCTGTCTAGTAATTAGAAGTGTGAAGAGAACCTGACAACATTCAAAGCAATTTTTTCCTTTGCGAAAATCTTCTCCGATGCTTCGTTAAGGAGTTAATTATGGCACCAGCTGTGCACACGCTTATATTTTCAGAATTTATAAAAAAACGGAGCGGTTTGGAGTATCGGTTGCGTTTCCGGTCCAAAGAACACGTCGATGTCCATTTAACATGGGTCGATTAGTTCATCGATTAGTTATGTGTGTGTGCTGGATAACGATAAACTAGAACGTGACCAATCGCGATACATCCCTGAAGACCCTTCTCGGGGAAAAAAAACGGAAAATCAGGAGAAGTTGCACGAGCATTAGAAAAAATAAAGAAAAATGTACGAAAAAATTTGCATAGATTCTGTGCCAATTGGGGGATTCTACGAACCTATAATAAAAATCAATATACGCTACGCATACATATGTATAACCGTGTACACACACATGTATAACCTTGTACACACCGTTGGAAAATTCGTGCCAATTCGTGCTTTACGAGTTCAATGAGTCATCGCAATTATGCAATGTGTATACAAAGTGTGAGTTGTAACGTGTATGTCTGTACTGATAAAACGAGTTTCAAAATAAAATAATGAACGGCAATCGATGAAAGTAAATTGATGAATACGGTTCAACGTCCACACACGTTCCCGGAGGTGGAAATTTTTTTACACCGTAATACCGTTTCCCTGTACTGCAGAAAAGTGCAGTCAAGGTAATCAGAGCAGAAGAGTTAAAAACGTCCCGCAGGTATTTTTAGACAGGGAATATATTGTGGTATTCCCCGGGAACTATTTATCATTTCCTAGTGTGTGCCGAGCAACTGGACACAACTTTTTACTTCACCTAATATTAAATTGCTTTTATTCTAATTATATAGAAAAGACGATACCCGACAATTTAGTATGTACATGCAATGAAACGATAGAAAAATAGTTTTAAAAAATTGAAATATAGTTAATGAGTTTTATTTATATTATTTATACTGTGTTTATTTGTTAATTGATGTAATATAACGACAGAAAATCATCAGTTTCATTTATATTGTTCATATTGTTCCTATTTGTTAATCGATATTACCCAACGTTCTAAGATTAACAGTATCTACACGATGTAAGTAAGTACATACACTTTCCTTTTCGAATATTTCCGGTATTAAAAAAATGATTACTGCACATATACCACGCCCACAGTTTAAACATTTGTTCATTATCGAAGTCCAAATAATAATCGTATTCTCATAAAAACAAAATTGCCTGTAATCTCGGTTTTAAGTTCTTTTACCGTACAAAACTTTTTTTACTGTTAAATCGAGAAGCTGTGATGTAATTGCGCTGATTTAATTCTTAATTATCTTGTTTCTCGAGTTTAGATATCACCGAACACATGTTGAAAATTCGGTGTTACGTCACGCTCGAGAAAATAATTCGTAACGTTCACTTTTCGAGGGCACTTGAATGTTTTGGATCGCGAGTAACCCGGGCATTTGCAGGTGAACGTCCGGAAGTAGTTCCGGTGTGATGGACAAGCCAGATGTCGCCGAAACCGTGATCCGGAAACGACGATCGACACGACGCTAATTTATTAATTTATGCCGAAGAAGTCGCGCACACGCCCAAGCCCGGCAACGGTGACGTAACTGTAAACACAACACTGATTGTGAGAGGAACGAAGGAAATTGCTTGATCGAAGAAATCTTTATTAAACGTCCCCCACTCTATTTTTCCTTTCTACGCTGGCATCAACGTCTTCCAATAGTGAATTACATATCCCCAACATCTAACTATAATATGTACAGAAATAATATATATTTTAAATTTGATTATAATATTTGTTATATATATTTCCTTAGAAATATGTAACCGTTTTCTCGAAGTTCGATATATATCTACGATTGGGCGATTCTGAATCGATTTTCAATTGTTTTCAATCGATTTTTTAAATCGAATCTTGGATATTCGATTTCGAAGCTTTTTTTAAATCCATTGTTGCAAATTCCAATTGAGTTTTAATATTGTTGAATCGATTTTTCTTTATTCGATTTCGAAGCGATTTTCAATTTTTTTAATCGAATTTTGGATATTCGAATTCGAAGCGATTTTCAATCTTGTTGAACCGATTTCAACTGACGATTTTTTTAGTTATGAATCGAGAGACACGTGAGAGTTCGGGAGAATAGTTATTAAGCGATGATTAATGAATACTTAAATTATTGTTGATTATTCTCCCTTTCAAGTCCTAAACAAATATATCAATCTAACTTACAAGTTTATATAAAATTTATACAGTAAAATCGAGTTACTTTCTTACTGAACAACTCGATTTTGCAAATTGATTGTAAACTGCTATAAGAATTAAATTGCATTTTAGGCCCGATTCACATAATCAATGCATATGGATATAAATAGTATTTGATAATAAATTCTATTTGTTTTTATCAGTTATACAAAACGTCTGTAAACTCATGTATAAAAGGACCTCGGCCCGTATATAATAATAATAATAATAATAGTATTTCGATAAATTTTTTAAAAACCGATTTTCGAAGAATCCCATTTTCCATTGAATCGACTTTTGTCGCTGCGATTCAGAATCGATTTTTCGCAAGAATCGCCCATCCCCTACGGCGTTTCTGACACTTCGAGAACGGCGATTTAAACATTTCGAATACAATGACTCAGCCACGAATTGGGCACCGTGACGAAACCAGTCGCCGTTCCGACCGGGCTGTATCAATTTATAACAGCGTCACCAATTAGACAACTAAAGGTGCGCGATTAGGTGTCGGTATCGGCGACATTAACGTCGTATAAATATACATATGATATTTATCCCACGAGTATTCAAAGACGTACAACCTTCCGGTGACAAATCCCGTCTAAAAAAGCCGACGACATCCTCGGTACTTATTTCGGTGATGACCATCGGCGAACTCGAATTAAATACCGCGTTTATCAAAATAAACGACACATAAGCGATTACATTATCTGTCGTAACACAGCGTTTCCACGTATGTACTTCTCGACGTGGAAACAGCGATCCTCAAAAGGTAAGATACGGTTATCAATCGGACGATCGTAATTTGTTTGGAAACACTTGACGCGCATCTCTTCACCGATTCTATGTATCTATGTCGCTAGACCAGGGTTTATGGAAAAGATTTATTGATTATATGTCATTACGTACCCTTTCAAATTACACAAGGTGCTCCGTGAAAATTCAAAGACCCTTGAAGTGCTCGATCAGAAAAAATGTTTGGGAAAGCCCGAGCTGTGGATAATTTTTTCGGATGGACACGACGATAGAATCGTTCGGTGTACCGACCGCAGGCGACATTGCCACAACGCCTGACGGGTTTTCAGTAGGAAGCGGAATTAGGTCAGCAACAGATAGGGCGTCTTGACAGGTGAACAAAACCATTCATGGAACACCGTATAGCGGAAATTAAGGCGCTACAAACGGAACGCGCACGAGCGGCTATCATATTTCGGAATGAAAATTGGGATAATGGAATAGAACGTGTATTTGCGTTCGGGGCGGTCTGTCACGATTACGCAAAAAAAAGTCTAACGAGCTCGTCGCTCGGAGGACGTTTATTTGATTGTTGGGCAGGTTCATCGGTGGGAATCGATGCCGCACTTGCAGGCAACGATTATTCGGAACGATCGTTGATAAATGACGAACGGTATCGTCGGCACGGTAAATTACGAACACCGTTCGAATGTTGTCACCAGCGCGAGTTCAGACACGCTCGACGAGGAATTAAAGCAGAGAGAAATCGAGGAAGCTAAGGCGGCACACGCCATTTTTATCTCTGGAGTGTTAGCCGTCACGAGACGACCGTCCGTGGAACCCGAGGGCTCACAGGTTTTCCGAATGAAGAGGAACGAGTTTCTTCACTTACCTTCTCGTGAGGATAGCCCGCGACAACGTTTTATCCGAGTACTCGCATAAAAACCAGTCGAAGTACACCAAAAACCACCGATTAACGATCCACACAAACCCATCCACACAGCCAACCGGCGCGCAACCGACTGAGCGCATACGGCGTCGTCCTACGCCAGCGTAGCTAGTCCCAGTCCTCAACCACCAATCACAATCGACCCTGATGCGATACCTACAACCAGAGTTTTCAAAAAACTCACTATACTCACGGAATAATTATCGCGCACAGCTTCATGCTAATTCAATTATTTATAGACGAATTCGTAAGAATCACCGTCCACATTTCAAGCTGTTCGTTCGCAATAAAACGCGCGAGGTAGAATGGTTCTTTCTCAGATATATATGTATCTATAAATATTTCAAATTATTGTTTGAACAATAATTTTCCAACTGGAAATCTCACGAACATACTGAAAGAACATATTGTACTCACGGAATAATTATCGTGCACAGCTTCATGCTAATTCAATTATTTATAGACGAATTCGTAAGAATCATCGTCCACATGTCGAGCCGTTCGTTCGCCATAAAACGCGCGAGCTGTGTTTTTTCAGATATATCTGCGAATTATTTTTTCTAGAGAAACAACGATTAGCTAGAATAATAATTATTAGACTGCGGATCGAAATTGTTGAAGTTTTGAAATTGAGATCATTAAAAATCATTAAGGGATGAAATAATTATTTTGGTTTCCATTTCTTGCAATCGATGCAGACAATTTTTACTTTGCATAATGATCCGCAGTCTAATAATTATTCTGCAATCGAACAATGATTTTTACAATGTGCATAATCATTTTAGTTCGCTTTCGACCAAGTAGAAATCTCACGAACATGCTCAAAGAATTAATTGCCATTTGTAAACATTTCTATATTTTTTAAAGCATCAACTATGAGCAGCACTCTCAATTTATCTCTTTAGGTAAATACATACAGCGGTGACTTTAGAATGACTTTCGATGTGTCGCGCGCACGCATACATACAAAAAGAACGATTCGATCGTTGTGCGGAAGCGATTTCGATGCGTGAATCGAAATAATTAACGCAATAAAAATTTAATTAGTATTACTTGAACGAGAGATTAAATACACCGCTTACGACACGTTCGTATCGGTGCTGTACTTGCGTTATAACAGCCGGCGTAGGAATACAAGATAGCGTATGACATCACTAGTCCCGTTTACCCATATTCTGGACCGGGCACGCCCCAACCTCCCCGTTATATATTACTGCAAAAACTTAAACAGCAATTAAGTTACGTCAGGAAAAAAGAAGGTGTCACGTGTCACCGAATGAAACAAATCAGCGGGGACTCTGATTCTAGGAAAGTTTCTTCTATTTCTTCCTTATCGTAGCGCCGACAATTTTAATTGAAGACATCCTTCAATTAATAGAGGAAATAGAGGAAACTTTTCTATAATCAGAGGAAAAAATTCATTGTACATTTATACATATATAATAAAATATATATGAAAGAAAAGAAGATCGTTTCTAGCGCTACCTCATTTCTTTCGAAAATCTTGAATTCGTTCTTCTCCGAAGAAATTGCAATTTATTTAAACATATTATACAATTGAAAGTAACCGTAAAAATAAATCATAGGAAGGCGAATGGAAAATGCGTACATTTATATACATAACATGAGCGTACATTGGAATATATTTTACATCGCTTAATATAAATCAGTTAAATTTGTTTATCTCTTATCCTTTGCGATCTTGACACGAGTAGTGTACAATATCGCCGTTCGGGAACCTGGCGAATGCACTGCAAAATGATTCACATCATTGTTATTATTGTTGCGTGCACACACGTGTACGGTAGATGAATTATCGATTAATATAAACACTTGAGTACAGACCTCTGATTGCTAAATCTCTTCTTACATACTGGACATATATTGAATTCGGTCATCAAAACGCTCTGCGATTCGTAATGCATACGCTGCTCGTGCACTTGCAACTGTTCCGCGTAAAACAGACCCTTCAGCATCTGCAACCTCCTTCTGGCGTTCAATTTCTCCTGCAAACTGACTTCTAAGAAACACTTTATTCTACCTATAGGAACTGTATTCGGCAGGATGTCCAACGCTTTCAACGGATTTATTTTCGAGGCGTGTTTCTCGAGTAACTCCAACGCCATTTCCAGATCAGGTTGCGGGGTTCGTTGAAGTTCTGGTTTACATCCTGTGGGATTCGAATTCTGCGTATGACTTTATATATCGTTTTTAGAACGACGACGGTATTGTCAATTTGTTTACCTGTCATCGAAACTCCTTTGTCGTCGGGTTTCAACAATTGTTGTATCAGCATCAAGTAAACCTCCTCTGCGCAGTCAGATTGTTTCTGTTTCTCTGCGTTGTCTTGATCTTAGAGCAACAAAAGACGAATTATCTCTCTTGATGAATTATCTTGACGAATTATCTCTCGACGCACAATTTCATACTTACTTTGGTATCTAGTGTATACGTTATGACAATACTCGATGGCTTTCTGTATGTCGTTCAAAAGATTAACATATATCGATATGACTTGCTGATGGCGTCCAAGTCGTCCGAGAATAATCGCACGTTCCTCGAAGAGATTATTTGATGGGAAATGGACAAGTATCGTTTCCGGGGTATAATGTGCCGATTTCTCCAAGAACTGTTGTAATTTCTGTCTGATATGCTGCGTCGCTTCTTTCTCGCCAGGTGTTTCGTTATCTTCTGATTCGTTCAAACATTTCTCTTTGTACTGATGTATTAAAACATTATGGTATAGCGGATTGGTGTCCTCCCAAATGTTCACTACATGTTCCAAATACGTTATAACCAATTCGTTGTGGCAACGGAGAAGGTAATCTAATACTTTCGGTCTTGGTAGCTGCTCAACTTGCTGTGTATCTTCCATAAATATTCGAAGTCCTTGCTCCGGATCTTCAGTCAACACCCAGCCAGCAAATTTCAAAATCAGATCCATATGATCCTTTCCCAGCTGTTGCAAGTACTGAATTGTCCTCTCAGTTCCTTTAAGGCTAGAATCAACTTCTTTCGCATGCTTCTCGAGAAGCTCCAAAGCTTTTCTGTGTTGCCCTTTCGTTTGGTACAGTATAATAAGCTCGGGATACTTTTGATGCATCAACAATGTTCTTTCAGCCTCTGCCAAATGACAATGATTCAGTCTAAGCAACGGTGCTACCAACGCATCTGTAGTCTGCAAATAACACTTCAGAAGAGTCGTGTCTATAATTTTTAATAGTTGTTCGGTAGCTACTGCCGTCATATTCTTCTCTCCTTTGATCGAAGGTTTCTCTTTACTGTTGTCCTTGTCTTTTGACTTTGTATCGTCCATCAATTTGTCTCGCACTTTCGTGAGGAATACTATCAACGCGCGCAACCCTTTTTCTAAATCATGATCTTCTAGTTTAGGCAAACTTGGCGTTGGTTCGTTGTGCTCGGAATGATTGCTCGTAGATATAACCAAGTCGGGGAATAATATGATCACTTCGTACGGATCGGTTCCTAACTTTAAGAACAAGTCCATTGCTTCCTGAAATCTTTTGTTAGAGAAAAGATGATGTGCGTATAAAGTTTGTATTTTATACGTTTGTTTAATTTTCTCGTCCTCGGTTATATCCGACAAACTCTGAAACAGCATCGATGTTAGTTGTTCCGTAAATCGAAATAATTTATAATCTTGGCATTACACGATTAAAAATACTGTTTTACGTACAGTTAATTTCAGTGCCAGCTGAAATTGCTTCTGTTCGAGTAATGTTCTAATTTGAAGTGTTACATCAACCGCTCTAACACACCAAATGTGACTAATAGACGCTACAAAAACTTTTCCTTGTTTACACCTGTATACGAGTCTTGCTTTGTTCATGTCCTTTATCGTTTGAATGTGCACACAGTCCTCTATAGTGTATACTTCTAATTTGTCGTGCACAATCCCAAGTAGATAAGGATCATCCCAAGCTAAAACAATTCAATTAACACTAGAATACATCGTTTCTTTTCGATGCGCAGACGTATTGTAATCATGTAGCATTATGTACCTATTGCATTCGGTGTATCGGACCACTTCACCGAATTATGTTGAATCAATTCACCCTTTGTATTCATAATAAATGACTGAGAATCTTTCCCTAATAAAAACGAATTGTCAGATAATTTTGTAACGCTCGGTTCAGGTGACTTCCCAGTTGGAAATAATTCTTTGACTTTTCCATTCAAGTCTAATATTGTGTACGACAAACCACGAAAACCCAGAATCAGCGAATCTCCACACCTGTATTACGATTAATGTATATTGCACTGCGTTATAATAAATATAATTACATAAATATCTAGTTATAATTAGACTACAGATCTTTATGCAAAATAAAAATATTCTGCAATGATTGTGGGAAGCAGGGATAAAATAAAAAGTTATTTCACTCCTTAATGACTTTGCTACATTGAAAACAACGATTCAACATTCTGAAAGTTTTCTAAACTTTTACTGTTTTATATTTCATCCAATCAACTTCTTCGTAGATGCATAAAGATCCGTAGTCATAATAATATAATACTATAATAATAATAATATAATATAAGATAATACGTACCAAGATAATTCACGCGGTATATCAGGTACAGTTAATTCAAAATCCTTGAATTCTTCAAATTTCATTGCTTTCCAATAATACAACTGCAGCTTGCGCTTCACGGCAACGCACAAGCGTACAAATGTATTTTTCTCGCCGGTTAAGCTCTGAGTGGTTTGCACATCTAGAGTAAACAACGTAGCACCACGAGTCTTTTGTAGCTGGCAAATTTGTTGAAAATTTGGGGAATTTAAATCGTGTATACAAAGAATATTATCTATAAACAGAAAGAATGTGATAGTTTGCTCAAAGTTTGTAATGTAAGGAAAATAAGTATACGATTACCTGTTAGAATTAACAATAAATTATATTCTGGCACAACGTCGATTTGTGTGATACGTTTCTTATTAAAATTTTTACTATGGCGCAATAATTCTAGTTTATGACTGTCATCCGTCACACAAGGAACATTATACATAAGAAGATGACCCTCTCTTGTACCAATTAACAAATTATCATCTGAAACGTATATTCCAATTAACAGTAAATCATCGATTTCATCATTGACAACGTAAATTATTCATTTCTCCCAATGGACAAACAATCGAATATCATTTACACTGTTGAATGAATAAACGAAAAGCTTTTATCATGAAGGTTACAGACTACTTACCATACGCAGCCATCGACTCTATTTGAACAGAAATATTTAATATCGATGATTGTTCGTAAGCGTCGTGCATTTTGACGTTTCTGATATTTCTTGATAAATTTCGAGAATGTTAAATCAACTCTGCTAAGTTCAACAACTACTTATACACATATATAGTTACCATCACGAGTACATTTGACAACTAACAACTTAAACTGCATTCGGCGTAACTACAAAATGTAATGCCAATTCTCATTGCCACCCATCGTTTGTATACTGTGTTCGTTCACATATGTGTTTGAGACTAATGTTTCAATCGAGCACATTCTTATAGAATAGGAGATGTGCATGTTCATTTCTTAATTTCTAATCATATTGTCAACAATTTTATGAATCAGCGTTACACAGCGTTACACTAACACACGTCCCAAGCAGTGATGCCAGAATCGTGGGACGTGGTATTTTTCCCCTCCGTTCGCTCAGCCGACTCGGCCCCCCACTCTGGTGTACCATCGGCTCCTTACGTTGCTTCTACTGCGCACGCGCTACACACAAGCGTACCAAGATGAATAGGCAGCTCACACGGACAGACTAGAAGTACGCTTGTGTATAGCGCGTGCGCAGTAGAAGCAACGTAAGAAGCCGATGGTACGTCAGAGTGGGGGGTCGAGTCGGCTGAGCGAGCGAAGGGGAAAAATACCACGTCCCACGATTCTGGCATCACTGGTCCCAAGTCTCGATGTCACGAGTCGAGAGTCTCGACCACTGCAGCGGTCATAGAAATGCGTCAAAATGTCAAATATCTAACAAATTGTGAGGCTAAAATCGCCGCGCGTGCGCGAGAAACCTCGTACAATATCTCACCAATCTCAATTTCACATCTCACCTTACCAGCAGTTACCAGTTACCACCGACAAGCAGCCTCAAAAGCCTAAAAAGGTGACCTGTCTAGCATCACTGAGCAGCAGCAGCCTGCCAGCCCCTGTGCCATTCAGCGATACCAGTCAGGGTGACTGAGTCAGCGGTGGTCAGCGGGTGTGATGTGACTAGGCGCGGAGATAATGTGGAACTTACAGTGATCTGAAATACCACATCGCTCAAAGTTCTACCACCGACGAGGTGGGAGACAATAGGTATAGGACTAGAATTTATTGAAAATCAACAAATTTATTAAATGTGCAGCTATTAGCTCGATATTATCCTCTATTCATAAGACACTAGAAGTTCTTACAAATAGAGGATAATACCGATTGCCCAGGTCTCACCACGAGGAGGTTGCTGCACAAGAGACCCGAAAGGGAGTCAGAACGAATACGATATTCCTTCTGGCTCCCTTTCTTACAACGACGGACTTATACTAAATTACGCAAGTATGTCGAGTAATTATCGCGGAGCAAAAGGTGTGAATCGGAGAAGAAGTCTCCGATCCACGGGGGCCAAAGGCGAATCAGGCAGAAGGCTCTGATTCTTTTACAGTGAGAAGCAACCAGAGCGAACCAGAGCAGAAGGCTCTGGTTCGAAGGGGACGCGGCGCGTACAATGCTTGCTGCCCAGCACCGGCCAGAACCGATACCCGACGTGTCCTCACCGAGAGGAATGGCCATGAGAAGTGTTCAAACGATATCCCATTTCTCCACCAACTACCTGTCACCAAACAACAAAAGTTGAGGTGAACGCGGGTAGGATTACGAATAGAGAGGACACTGTAGCATGGCTACACGAGTGAACACCCCTCAATGAACCATCCCTCACAATGAATCGTCGCCGAATACCGGCTCCAACCGGTATGGTACGTACAAGCAAGGTCCGACACAGCAGAAGGCTGTGTCGGAGTCAAAAATTCGAGTCAAGCAAAGTGAAGTTACGGCAATAATTACTCGACATATTTGCAACGACGATATACAGTCTTAATAACTAACGCACGCAAGCCGAACAATTATTGTGGACCAAAAGACTGAATCACAAAAGAGGGAAGAATCAAAGCAGAAGGCTTTGATTCGCAAAGAAAAAACATGAGCCTGAGCAGAAGGCTCAGGTTCGGGGGCGACGGTAAGACAATAATTGCTCGGCAAATATATAAAACTAACTTAAGAATACGCCGCAGTCCTCTTGGTGTGTCCTCTTCTTGGTGTATCCTCTTCTTGGTGTGGCCTCTTCTTGATGTATTCTAGCTAAAACAGACTAATTATAGTTAGATATAACATTACATAACACCGCACACGAGTGCGAATCTAACCAGCTCAAGAGAGCCAAACCAACCCCGCACACGAGTGCGAATACAATCGGTTCACAAGAGCATTTATAATTCTACACACGAGTGCAAGAACAAACAGACAAACAGCTCATGAGAGCAATTGTAACCCCGCACACGAGTGCGAATACAATCAGCTCACAAGAGCAATTATAATTCTGCACATGAGAATTATAATTGCGGCCTGTAGGCGATTCGGGTAGCCCCGGGGACGCTACTCCCCGTACTCACTCACGGCCCCATCCGTGAGTGAGCCCCTGAGGGACCTCCGACCGGAGGAATACCAATTTCAAACAAGATGTGCAAAATTTTTGGAAGAGGAACTTGTGAAAGTTCCGAAGAGGACAATTAGAATTCAGAAGTAAACATTCGCGCGTTCACTGACTGAATCAGTACTTCGAACGTGAGAATACATCCAATTCACAAGAGAAATTATAATTCTGCACATGAGAGCGAAAACGACAAGAGAACCAGCTCATGAGAGCAATTGTAACCCCGCACACAAGTGCGAATACATCAGCTCACAAGAGCAATTATAATTCTGCACATGAGTGCGAAAACGACAAGAGAACCAGCTTATGAGAGCAATTGTAATCCTGCACACGAGTGCGAATACAATCAGCTCACAAGAGCTACTTTAATTCTGTACATGAGTGCGAAAACAACACGAGAACCAGCTCATGAGAGCAATTGTAACCCCGCACACGAGTGCGAATACAAACAGCTCACAAGAGCACTTACAATTCTGCACATGAGTGCGAAAACGACAAGAGAACCAGCTCATGAGAGCAATTGTAATCCCGCACACGAGTGCGAATACAAACAGCTCACAAGAGCAATTATAATTCTGCACATGAGAATTATAATTGCGGCCTATAGGCGATTCGGGTAGCCCCGGGGACGCTACTCCCCGTACTCACTCACGGCCCCATCCGTGAGTGAGCCCCTGAGGGACCTCCGATCGAAGGAATACCAATTTCAAACAAGATGAGAAAATTTTTAGGAGTGGGACTTGTGAAAGTTCCGAAGCGAACAATTGTATGAAATATGTTTTTATATCTCGCAGGTCTTAAATTCTACTACACAATCTTATCGAAAATTGTAAATGTGCAATGTGCAACTATTAGCTCGATATTATCCTCTATTCATAAGATACTAGAAGTTCTTACAAATAGTGGATAAAACCGATTACCCAGGTCTCACCACGAGGAGGTTGCTGCACAAGAGACCCGAAAGGGAGTCAGAACGAATGCAATATTCCTTCTGGCTCCCTTTCTTACAACGACGGACTTATACTAAATTACGCAAGTATGTCGAGTAATTATCGCGGAGAAAAAGGTGTGAATCGGAGAAGAAGTCTCCGATCCACGGGGGTCAAAGGCGAATCAGGCAGAAGGCTCTGATTCTTTCAAAGAGAAAAACTAAAGCAAACCAGAGCAGAAGGCTCTGGTGCTAGGGTGACGCGAACAATGGCTGAGAGGAACTCAAGCTGCAATACCCATTTCTCCCAACCACCTGCCGCCAGAGACGGACATGAGTGGAATAAATTTACAGTAGAGAGGTTTTACATGAGCGAGCCACATCTCTCAAAGCCTTCCCCCCATTAATAATATCTACCGCGAACTCCCGTACCAACCGGTCTGGTACAAACTACATACGAGCAAGATCCGGCACAGCAGAAGGCTGTGTCGGAATCAAGAAAATGAGCAAAGTGAAGTTACGGCAATAATTACTCGACATATTTACAACGAAGATATACAATCTTAATATGTAGACGAAATATAACTAACTTAAAAATACACTGTAGCCTTCTTCCTCTTCGTTGGTGTGTCCTCTTCATTCGATGTGTCGTCTTCGTTAGCAGCCGGCTGTTGTAATCTAGCTGGAACAGACTAATCGTATTTGGAAACAATGCAGTTGAATACAGAATTAAATAACGCACACGAGTGCGAATATAACTAGCTCACGAGAGCAAGTATAAACCCGCACATAAGTGCAAAAACAAGAAAAGAACCAGCTCAGGTGAGCAATTGTAACCCCGCACACGAGTGCGAATACAATCAGCTCACAAGAGCAATTACAATTCTGCACATGAGTGCGAAAACAAGACGAGAACCTGCTCATGAGAGCGATTGTAACCCCGCACACGAGTGCGAATACAATCAGCTCACAAGAGCAATTACAATTCTGCACATGATTGCGAAAACAAGACGAGAACCTGCTCATGAGAGCGATTGTAACCCCGCACACGAGTGCGAATACAATCAGCTCACAAGAGCAATTACAATTCTGCACATGATTGCGAAAACAAGACGAGAACCTGCTCATGAGAGCGATTGTAACCCCGCACACGAGTGCGAATACAATCAGCTCTCAAGAGCAATTACAATTCTGCACATGATTGCGAATACAAGACGAGAACCTGCTCATGAGAGCGATTGTAACCCCGCACACGAGTGCGAATACAATCAGCTCACAAGAGCAATTACAATTCTGCACATGATTGCGAAAACAAGACGAGAACCTGCTCATGAGAGCGATTGTAACCCCGCACACGAGTGCGAATACAATCAGCTCACAAGAGCAATTACAATTCTGCACATGATTGCGAAAACAAGACGAGAACCTGCTCATGAGAGCGATTGTAACCCCGCACACGAGTGCGAATACAATCAGCTCACAAGAGCAATTACAATTCTGCACACAAGTGCGAAAACAAGAAGAGAACCTGCTCATGAGAGCGATTGTAACCCCGCACACGAGTGCGAATACAATCAGCTCACAAGAGCAATTACAATTCTGCACATGAGTGCGAAAACAAGAAGAGAACTTGCTCATGTGAGCAATTGTAACCCCGCACACGAGTGCGAATACAATCAGCTCACAAGAGCAATTACAATTCTGCACACAAGTGCGAAAACAAGAAGAGAACCTGCTCATGAGAGCGATTGTAACCCCGCACACGAGTGCGAATACAATCAGCTCACAAGAGCAATTACAATTCTGCACATGAGTGCGAAAACAAGAAGAGAACTTGCTCATGTGAGCAATTGTAACCCCGCACACGAGTGCGAATACAATCAGCTCACAAGAGCAATTATAATTCTGCACATGAGAATTATAATTGCGGTCTATAGGCGATTCGGGTAGCCCCGGGGACGCTACACCCCGTACTCACTCACGGCCCCATCCGTGAGTGAGCCCCTGAGGGACCTCCGATCGGAGGAATACCAATTTCGATCAAGAAATATAAATTTGAGGAAGACTCAATACCGAAAATTGTAATGGAAATTCCAGTTAGCATATTAGAGGTAATAATTGATAGTATTCGTTGAACGAACAAATGAAGGACAGGTTCGTTGAACTTGTGCCAAGGGTAGACAAAGGAAGTATTGGAAAATATGAATAGTAATGAAACTTACCGTTGTTCGTTGAATGAGCAGTTGAAGTACAAAACAGCATTGCTGATGGTAGGCCAGGGTAGCTGTAGATGACCCCTGGTCCTCCTGGTCCTCCTGGTCCTGGTCCCTGGAGCCCGACGCGACGCGCGAACGCGACACCCGACCGCTCACTCCGGCCCCCCCGCCCCGACTGTCTGACTGACGGCTGGCTCTCGCCGAGCTCGCGCGGCATCCCCCACCCCGCCGAATATCGATCGATGTCGATCGCCGTGACAATTATTGATAAATTTATTATTTCTAGCTGGTTAATGTTTATAACAATTCCATTTTACAGAGATGCAATCCCTTGGCTATCTGACCACCTAATTTTTTAGTAAAAGTAGCTAATAGTATTCGAGATACGGAATAACTTTTAAACTATGAACATTCGCACGCATTAATTTATTCAATACAATTTACAGATAAAATTATTTCTGGCTGTTTAATGTTGTTCGAAAACCTGCAATGCAGTTTTCTTATAAATTGCAAGGCGATTCCGAGCCAATTAATTTCTGTATATATCATTACATATTCCGGTGTAAACCTCGCCGGATCGACAGTTCATCGAACCCGTCAAATCGTCTCGTGGGCCATCGCATCATGTTTTCCTTACTCCAATTCCGTTACCCTATTCCTTTGTCTCCTCCGCAGCACCGTTTATT
Source organism: Lasioglossum calceatum (assembly GCA_963966675.1). NCBI lineage: Eukaryota > Metazoa > Arthropoda > Insecta > Hymenoptera > Halictidae > Lasioglossum > Lasioglossum calceatum. Next base: position 6,615,700 of record OZ016539.1, on the reverse strand, counting down.
AGGTCATTACCCTAACGAACGTTGCTGCGACCCTACTTGTTTAATTTCAAAGTCTCCACTACGTAAAAAAGAGCTGCCTTGTCGCTCTCGCTCTCGTGCGATTATTCTGGTCATTTTGACACATATCAAAGTTTTCGTGCATTTATTCTTGTCATACTGACACTCATCAAATCTCGTTTCGTTGGATCATTCATTGTTCATTTTCTCATTTTGTTATTTTTCCTTTTGTATCGTCGATTTCTCGTTAAATATGCTTTCTATTGTCAATCATAACGTTATGATAAACGGGTACCCGTTTCACCTTTCTCTTCTACTCCTTTTACATTTCCATTAGCTAGAGTTTACAGCAAATGTTTATAACAATTCCTTTTGCTAATTAATGATGTTAACGAGCACTCCCTCGACCACCTTGCCATCTAATTTTTTCGTAAAAATAGACAATAAAATTCGAGATACAGAATAACTTTCTAGCTGTTTAATGTTTGTTATGCCTCGTACAGACTTGCGCCGCGCGCCGAACCGCGCGGCGAACCGCGCGACGAACCGCGCGGCGAACACGCGCATTTCGGCAAACGGAACGGATTTGTGGTATTACCAGAATTTCTTGCAAACAACTATGGGAGCTGCAACGGCGTATACTACACAAAGAAATACAGAAAATGTTGGCAGTTTATTGAGTGAATTAAAGTTTCAAAGTGAAATGTTCAGGTCTGTACGAAGCATTGAAGATTCAGATTCGAGATTAAATGACTTGAGATGTTATGACAGTTCGACGAACATTTCGACGAACGGCGCGCATTTCGGCGCGCATTTCGGCGCGCCGAACGGTGCCACGAACGCTGCCGCGCGCATTTCGGCGTGCATTTCGGCGCGCATTCGTGCGCGCGGCGTATCCATCAGCTATGGGAAACACGGCGCGCATTTCGGCGCGCACGAACGCGAATGGGTGGCACTTGCAAATCTGTTTGCAGGATAGATATCATATCCTAAACATTCATAATATAAAGAATAAATGTCAAGAAATAGAAAGAAATTTATAAACAGACATCGGTGATTTAAATTATCTGAAAAAATTATATCTTTACTTCCTAATTTGTTTCAAATTATTAAACAGGCTAATTAATAATTTTAATTGCTATGAAAACTTTGCAGTTTTGGGATCGGGACAGAATCCCGAGAATTTCGGAAAACCCTGGATTTTTTGGATCCTGTCCCGACATGATACGAGGCTTCCCATCCCGTTCCCGGCATCGGAATTCAGGAATTCCCGGGTTCCCGGACACCTCTAGTATTTACATATCAAAAAGACGTGTGCAATTTTCACAACTTACAATTAGAACGCTCAGCCAAACCGAAAAGGGCTCGATGTGTGACCAACCTTGTTGTTGTTTACGGAACGCGCTCCCGGAACCTAACCCTTCCGTTTTTATTCCGATGTTGCAACATGATGAATTTTCGTCTTTATATGATTCTACGATACATATTCTGAATAAAAACGGAAGGGTTAGGTTCCGAGAGCGCGTTCCGTAAACAACAACAAGGTTGGTCAACAAGGTTGGGATTATTAATTAGCCTGTTTAATAATTTGAAACAAATTAGGAAGTAGAGATATAATTTTTTCAGATAATTTAAATCACCGATGTCTGTTTATAAATTTCTTTCTATTTCTTGACATTTATTCTTTATATTATGAATGTTTAGGATATGATATTTATCCTGCAAACAGATTTGCAAGTGCCACCCATTCGCGTTCGTGCGCGCCGAAATGCGCGCCGTTCGTCGAAATGTTCGTCGAACTGTCATAACATCTCAAGTCATTTAATCTCGAATCTGAATCTTCAATGCTTCGTACAGACCTGAACATTTCACTTTGAAACTTTAATTCACTCAATAAACTGCCAACATTTTCTGTATTTCTTTGTGTAGTATACGCCGTTGCAGCTCCCATAGTTGTTTGCAAGAAATTCTGGTAATACCACAAATCCGTTCCGTTTGCCGAAATGCGCGTGTTCGTCGCGCGGTTCGCCGCGCGGTTCGCCGAAATGTTTGCCGAAATGCGCGCGTTCGCCGCGCGGTTCGTCGCGCGGTTCGTCGCGCGGTTCGCCGCGCGGTTCGGCGCGCGGCGCAAGTCTGTACGAGGCATTATAATTCCTTTTGCCAAAACGATGTAGACAAGCACTCCCTTGACCACCTTTCCATCTAATCTTTTACAGTAGTCTTTTCAACATATTTCTGTTCCCTCAGATTCTTCAAACATTTATGTATAAAAAAGTGTAAGGTAATAGGAAGGACACCAACTCATCCCGTCTCCCGTAAGACTGGCGCTGGCAGTCATCTCGTCGGTGACCATGTGACCATGTGACCATCGGTGACCTTACCACTTTACCACAGTTACCACAATTACCACTGTACAGGTACAGGTACAGGAGTTTTGCATCTGCTCTGCACAAACAACCCGTGGTAATTGGTAAGTGTATTTTTTGTATGAACAGTGTTCATTGAACACATTGCAATGTGTCATATTTTATTTGAAATTTGTACATGTGAAGTGAATTAATGTCTAATAGAAAATGTCAAATTCACTCGTTCGCAAAGGTCTCGAACTACTTGGTTATGAGGAAACTTTGAAACAGGGTTTGTATTTCTATGTATTCACACGAGGTAATTAAATCCTATTTGAATGTTACACTTGTTGACTTTACAGAGAAGAGAAAACGAAAGCATACTAAGTACAAAGGTGCCTTGGATTTGATTCCACCGAAACACAGGATATTATCAAGAAACGATAAGACAGGTATATTTAGATCGAAATCTAAACAAGAGAGATATTTTAGAATGTTCGATAATATTTATGAATAATTAATGTTTTCAGATCTTGGTACCATCCTTGGTAGATCGAGTAAAGTGACTGTCTACGAAACTAAAAAGAAATTAGCGACAGCAAAGGATCCTACCGATGAAAATGTCCAAAGACTGTTAATGCTTAGTACAAATCGCATCGATTCAAAGTTAGCGGATAAGGTACTGATATATTTAGAAACATTAACTCCACACAAAACACTGCGTTGAAAGACGATGAAGTTCTTTCATATAACACAGGCCTAGGCGACGCTGGCCCGCGGAACACATGTTGCTGCTACTTCTCTACAGACTTGTGCTGAAGGAAATGTCGTAGTGGACGTGATGGAGGGACTGTCTTGCCGAGCAAGAGAAGGAGAGAAGTAGCTACATCTGTTCCACGGGCCAGCATCGCCCTGATATAACACATAATCATTTGTGTATCATTCGATAAATTGCTTACAGCTTCTAGATCGAGCAGTAAAGAAGAGATATATTCCAAAGAAAGAGAAACCTAAAGAACCCGAAGCTACTGCATTCACAGAAGAAGATTTCAAGAAGTTTGAACAAGAATACGTAGATCAGTAATTTATAGCGTAATTCTTAAACTTGGTATATCAGACGTCTTTGAAAATTTTCATGTTGCATACGAAATAAGTACAAATACATATATATGAGGCCTATCGTCTTATTTTAATAGAGTACAAGAGAGAGAGAGAGAGAGATGATAACTTAAAATGTTTCATTCTGACAGTGAAAGAGGAAAGTTGATACTACTAGTCACCATTATATTATTCTTATATTACACCATATGGGTAATTGGTTTTCCATTTATCGACGATGACAAAGTAAGATCGTTATTTGGTTCTCAAGAATTAGCTTTAATGATACCTGCAGTATCAGGCTTTTGTTTTATTGGTGGATTAATACTGTTCACTATTTATCATGTAAAGCCATATTTTCCATACGATAAAATTAATAAACTTCACGATTCATAGACTTTATATAAAATCGATTGGCAAAGGGAACAAAATTTAGCTGTACCTAACGGAGTAAAACGTTTCTACTTTCCATTGGTTTCATGGATTATCAGCACGTTTAAGGTGACTTACATAACTCTGCCTTACATCACGTGCACACAAACCCATAGACTGTAGGTCGATTTAAACGTGTGTACTTCGTAAGAGTAGAAGACCGAAGAAAGCAGAATGTCTTCGAAAAATTGGATTGTACTTGGTATTTCTGGAGCAACGTGCAGTGGAAAAACAAGTTTAGTTAATCGGCTTCACAAGGAATTGAAAAACTCTGTTCTTATATGTCAAGATAACTATTTCTTACCAGCTGATGATCCACGACATACATACATACCAGAACTCGATCACATGAACTGGGAAATAATAACCAGCTTAGATATGGATAAAATGCGATCGGATGTTCTAAACTTGATTACGTCGCCAGAGGAAAGCAAATCGATAAAAACGAATGACAAGAAGATTCTAATATTAGATGGATTTTTACTGTTCAAGTGTAAGGTTATTTCGAACTTATGCAATAAGAAATATTTTTTAACGTTAACCAAAGATCAATGCTGGGAGAGAAGGAAGGATAGATGTTACGATCCACCCGATGTTCCTGGATATTTTGAGAAGGTTGTATGGCCAGAATATGCGAAACATACAAACGACTTAATGAAAGACAAAGATTTATATAAAACAATAACATTCATCGATGGATCAAAAAGTATAGAAGAAATATTTCAGATAGTTTCTGCAGACATAAAAAAACTGCTATCGTAAAATGGTATTTTCTTTTTACGTCGTTATCATACATACAAAAAAGAAGCACTTACAACTAATAAATAAATATACACTATGAGCTGCAACTGGACATTTAGCTACTGTGTAGTGGAAACAAGGTGATGTTAACATTAGCTATACAAAAGAAGAATTACTATACATTCCAGGTTGCTCGGTACTAGATACAATGAAAATCATAAGATATCGTTTTTTTTTTAATAATCTAGATCGTTTATCTTAGATTTTCCATTTTATAAAATTAAGATAAAACAATTATAATAGGACATTCAGTTTGCGTATTAAATTTATATACTAATAAATCTGTTGTGATTTCATTATAGAAAAGCGTACTTCACTTACCTGGCACGAATGTGCATTGAGCAGTTACTTTTTTTCTTTTCTTTCGTGAATCGTAATTAAAATTTGTGACTATTGTTTTCCGTTTTTGTGGCAAATATTATGTACATATTTTACTATTGTATTGTAGGTAATGAATTATATCTCATATAATTCTTTGAGAATGCCATTGTATGAATATTGCATGCTTACTTTTTATAATTGTTGAAGTATTACAATATTTTAACTATATCGTGTAGATTTCGTTTTTTTTTTGTTTTCGTATTATCTGTAAAGCCTGTTTTAGATGCCGAATCGTATTTAATGAAATAAAGTTTTGCAATCCATGCATAATATATTTTGTACAAAAAATAATTATGTAAAACTTAAAGATTAGAATATGCTTGAGTAATATTCAAGTCATGTAGGATTTACAATTTCTTGATCAACCAGTCGATTTCGAAGATTCAAGAAGAGTATATGAATTGCCGAAGGAACGTCCCAAAATTTTGAATACGCTTCCACCGGTTTGTCCTCTTCCAATAGAAATAGAAATCCGTGAAATTTCAATTCAAGACTCGCACGTTCATCCAAAACAGGCTTCTAAACATTTGTGTCTTGACTTTCAACAAGATTTTTTCATTTGTTTTCTGTTTTTTAATAAAGATAACGCACAACGACGTGTATATGTTACATGGAATAGGTATTATGTTTAGATTGACCTTGCACATTCGTTACATTTGCTGTGGCAGGTCCAGCTGTTTGATCATCTTGATCGTTTTGACCGCACATTTTTCGAACATATTGTGGAGTGAGAACAACCTCTTCTTCCATTTCAAGTACTCTCTTATCTAATTCCATACACGCCGCCATTAAATTTTCTAGTTTTGCCAACATTTTTGGTGAATTGTATTTCTCTGGATCATCGTGAAACACTACCATTCCATCCTTTTGATTGATCGTGGCAAAAATTTCTCCTTCCTCGATCTAAATGTATCAGCAAGCCATTGATTAATCAATATCTCTAAATATCAATTTTTATACAGGGTTAACCACGAATAGGTTATTAGCAGTCCGACCGGAAATGTTTTCATCAGGTATAGCATAGTTTTTTATGTTATGATACCGAATTCGCCTTGAAATCCTCTAGCAAATAGGCGTAAAAAATTGAAGGTGACCTAGTGAAAACATTTTCGATCGAACTGCTAATAACAGAGTAATCTCTACTGATCATGACTCGTGGTTCACCCTGTATATTTAAACAAAAGCAATATACCGACCATATTCAGGATATACTTCTCCGCATCATCGGATCCTGCTAGTTGAACTCTGCTCGCTACATCGCTTAAGCTAAGTGTTAAAAAAGTCTTTGTCAACCTCTGTATATTCTTTTTGTACAAAAAGCTGAGCACTTGTTTCACGAGGCCCATATTGTGATCTCTTGTAAAAAGTTGTTGATATTTCAGAAGAACTTTTCGAACTTCTCCGCAACTGTTCTGTTGATAGGCGTTGGCCAATTCTTCGTATTGCTGACTTAAAGGTTTCATGTACCTATTGACCACTTGACTTGTATACCTAGGTAAGTTTAGGACTTTCCCATGCATTATTAGAGAGACCAGAATGTACTTCTTATACGCCTCTAACATAATGTAACTAACTGCGACAGCAGGTGTTGTTACACACACCTCGAAAAAATACAGTGCTCTATCGTAATTCTTCAACGCCGTATATATTATTCCACCGTAATAATAGTAAAGTAGGAAATATTTCGAATCGAACTGTCCGCCTTCCTGACCGATACCGGTGATGTCCAAGTCAAGAAACTCTAGCGCCGGTTTGAAACATTTGGATAATAGACATAGTTGGCAGAGATCGGCGTGTATCGACGTCAGCTGGCTATCGAACAATTGTATTTTACGTATTGCACGGCACAGTAAATCGATACCACGCAACGGTATTTGTAATTGAACTAATTTCTCGGTAAAAAGATGACATAGTTCCGCATCTACAAAAGAATTTCTTCAGAGACCAGCTCAGATTTCTGCGTATAGGGAAACGATTAAAGACTTACATGTATCTGGTGCAAATCTAACTTGTTCTCCGTTACAACCAATGATAAATTCCTGAACCTGATTAAGTAATGGTCTATAAGCGTTAGCGGTATTCACTCCGTTAGGATTGGGTAATGTGAATTTTACACACAACACTACCAGAATACCTAACGAGTGTTGTTGTAGATCTAGCGTTTCCAGAACATTGTCTAAGTGTTGTCCATTCTCCATTAGAACATCTACATTTTTAATCATTATCTCACATAGCTCCCGAAAATTACCTGCAAAATACAATTTATTTATATTTGTTTTTTTCCTTTTCTTTTTTTCATTGTCCGTAACGGGGGCCGTAACCATCGACGTGCAACGGAAATTTATTGTGCATTTCTATTTTTTTGTTTTTGTTTATCAGGGATTCGTATCTCGCATGGTTACAAACAATTTAATAAAGAATCGTTCATGACTGCGATCGCGCGAAGGTTATGTTCGATAGGAATACAAAGAAGAGTCTGAGCATCTGTCGTACCTTGTTTCGAAAGCGTCTGCACATTATTTACAAACTGCTCCAATGCTGACGCCATTACTGCAAATGCTTTCTTCTCACGAACCTTTGGCCACAGAGGATGTGGTGAATCCTATTTACAGGAATTATTTTCGCGAACAAACCATCACCCAGGATGACGTTTTGAAACAGGCAACCGGAACGCTCCGAAGCATGTTACGAGAATAGCCGGGTTGCATTGAACTCCCTCTCGCATGCTGCGATCTGCGATCTGCGATCAACGCGCGATCTGAATTTACTTTCATTCAAATATATACCTAGAACAGGGATTCCCTCTATTATTATACTTCGTCTAGATTTCATCCGGCGCTTCACGCTAATTTATTGAATAACAATAATATTACAGCTATATTTCAGATACCAACAGTAGATGAAAATAGCAAGGGCAGCTTTTGTCTATATTTCTCGTTGTCCACATAATCGAATTTTCAGAAAACGCTTTTTATTACATCGCAATAAATAATAATAATAAATAGACTCCAGATCTTTATGCAAAATAAAAAATTTGTGCATCAATTGCAAGGCACAGTGTTTTAATGTAGTGAAAATATAATAATAATCAGAGATAAAGTTTTTTAATCTGTTCACTGTTTTAAATTGTGCATCTATATATACTCATTTTGGTTATAAATGTATCAAATGCGGAGTCTAATAATCAAAATAATCCGAAAGAGTGGAAATTTAATTTTCTCTTAATATTCATCTATTCAACGCTTCTTCGTGGTTGCTAAGACATCAACGATTCCTAACAAAGCCGAGAATAAAGGGAACTCGTCTCTCTTGATTGTCGTTCACACACAATATTCAGTTTTTATCGAAACTTTAACAATGTCCAGCGTGACATACGATGAACTTTGGAAAGACACGCAAACGGCGTTAAACGAATTAATTCAAGCGGATACAAGCTTGCAGAACGCGAAGCCGCAAAGAGATCGGAGAAAAGCTCGTAACATAAATTCCGAGTTGTACGTGAAGTACATTATTATCGCTAACAAGCTCGAGTTATGTTACGATCAAGTGGTGCAGCCGCAAAAACGAATATTATTAAGACAATTACTGGATTCCTGTCTCGGTAGAGTTTTGGAATTGAAACACGAGCTAGTCGAAATAGATCTCTCGGAATACAGTTACTTCGATGACATTCTAATCAATGTAGGTGTTACGCCGCAAGAAATCGAGATCCAATTGCCTAGATATTTTCGAAGGGAACGTTTCAAAGAAATCGAGGAGAGGCGAAACTTCATAGAAAGTACTTTGAGATCCGTTGGCGCGCTGGACGAAGTGGTATTGCCAAAACAAATGAACGAATTAGAGGCCGTCAGACTTATACAGGTACATATATCGATGTAACAAACGAACAATTGCCTATTTAATTATTACAATTTTTTAAATCCTTCAGGATCAAATGCTAAAATTAAATTAGTGACATATCTCCGGAAATAAGTCAGCCGTTGACTTTTATATCTATATAATATTTCTATGTATCACTGTAAATATGTAGATGCCATTATACTGCCACTGTCACTGTCCCCGAGTCCCCGAGTTTGTCTATCCCTCTCCTTTAGAGTCTCAATAATTTCCATAGTTTCTTTTCTTTCCCTTATGGCTAATATTTCATTGTCATTTGAGGCTCACGAACGCGCAAGACAGGGACGGTTGAGATTCCAATTTATGAAAGAGATCCGTAAGATGAAAGAGAGATCGACGGTCAAACCGGAAATGGATATCTTAGCCGTGTTGTCTGAGAAGACAGCTGCAATGAGGATTCAGAAAGTGTGGAAAGGATATGTCACCAGAAGGAAGATTCGGAAAAGACGTGTTGACGAAATGTTACTCATTGGTAATCATTTCCTGGAATGTTAATTAGTATTTGAGGGAAGTTAATATGTGCTATACTTTGAAAGGTATGCTGCAACCCAGTCAAGAAATTACTAAAACCGCTAGACAGGCTGAGAAAGTTAGACAAGAGAGACACGAGAAACAAATTGAATACCAAAAATTATACGAAACTCTATTGGTCGAGACTAAAGACCAGATCCGGAAAGAAAAGAGTGCTATAATGGAGGAGAATATTAGAAGCGAGATCCGGAACTGGATAAATACATACTTTCAAGAAACAGGAAAGATTCCTGATTTGCCATCTGCTGAGAGCGGAGGCTCCAGAATTATATTTAGCAGGCAGGTAAAGCCAGTAGTTATAGCACTGTTGCGCATACAACTTCCTGATTATTTTCTTCTACCTAGGGAACCGAAAGCACTATAAGCAAGTCTACAGCGGTATCGTCGAAGGAGTCCAAAAAATCGAAGAAATCAAAAGCGAAGAAGGACAGCGAAACAGAGCAATCCGAAGAAGAGACGGAGCAAGGTTTCAAGTCGATTCCTTCGAATTTTTTGTCAGATTTAGTACACGCTAACCAAGAGTACCAGGAAGTATGGAAAGACAAAGACGACTCAATGAATGCTGCACAATTGCCATATCTAAATATGATAGAAGAAGAAAAAACTCAAGAAGTAGAACACGAAGTTCGAGTTGTTGTAGATCAAGCGCTGAGGGGTATGGTTTTACATGCTTTTTATGACTTTTCAGCGAAGTCGTTGCTGGAATTGAAATTTCTTGCAGGTGATATAGAGGCCTTACAAAATGCATTGGACAGAGATAAAGGATTGAAAGGTAAACGTGCAAAAAAAGTGCAGAAACGAGTTCGTCGCAGTGGAAAGAAGAATAAGAAACGAAAAGAAAAAGACTTAACTCCTGACAGAACAACAGAGTCATTATTTGAAGAATTGCTGACACAAGGCATCATTAAGCTTCACCCAGAAGTTGCACTGAGCGATTTCAAAGGGGAAAAATCTTTTACCAATAGTAGTTTAAGAGAAAAGGGAAAAGATCCTTTGCCAGCGATCGGTTGAGTATCTTATGATTAAGTCGAAGACGTTTACGATACTTTAATACTCTAATACTCTGAAGTTATTTATACCCATAGGTGACATAAGACAGTTAATAGCTGAATACTGTATAATTCCTCTGGGAAACAGTACTCTGAGAGAACTTACACCTTTGATAAGATCGGTGTTAATAGCTGGACCACACGGTAGTGGAAAAAAAATGTTGGTAAATGCGATTTGCACAGAGCTCGGTGCTACACTATTTGATATTACGCCAGCGAATATCGCCGGGAAATATCCTGGAAAATCGGGATTGATTATGCTTGTTCACTTAATATCGAAGGTGTTTTAATATTCTACCATTGCAACGCACAATTTCCAGTAACTATTCTATATTTCTTCTTTCTGTACGAAGGTGTCGCGTTTGCTGCAACCATCGGTGATATTTATGGACGGAGCTGAAAAACCATTTATTAAGAAAGTTCCAAAAACGGATAAGTCTGATCCAAAACGATTGAAAAAGGATTTACCGAAATTGGTGAAAAACATTACAAACGAAGACAGAGTAATTCTCATTGGAACTACAAGCTCGCCGTGGGACGGAGATCAGAAGCTATTATATCAAACTTATGATAAAGTCATATACATTCCTAGACCAGATTATGGAAGCGTGTCTCTCGTGTGGAGAGATTTGTTGCATAAAGTCAGGTTTCGTTTACGATACTACATTGTACATCTGCGTTTAACAGAAACATTTCTACACGTACTTCTTCTTTCGTTACAGTATTCTGGAATTAACAGACAATTCGACACGTCCGTAATTACTAAAATTTGCGACGGTTTCACTATCGGTACCGTGTTAGCATCAATTAACGAGGTATTTTCGTTCAATATATACGTATACATAAACTGTCCTTGAATTAGTGTTTATGCATTCATGAAGAATTGGTTGGGTGAAATATAAAACAGTGATGTTGTTTTTAATGTAACAAAGTCGTTAAGGGATGAAATCAATTTTTACGTTATTCCTGTTTTCCACAATCAATGCAAAATATTTTTATTTCGCATGAAGATCCGCAGTCCAGTTATCATACATTGAAACGCAGGTGATGACCACCAAGCGGAAGGTGCAATTAAGAACGCATCCCTTGACGCATGTCGAGTTAATAAATGCGCTGAGCTCGAAGGATCCGGTTTATCGAGAAGAAGAAGACGCATTTTTAGGTAGTATGCTTATATACATAGTAAATAATGTTAACAAAGGTAACCAGTAATAATCACCATTGTTCTCACTGTTTCGTGTAGCATGGCTCGTAAAAACGCCGATTTATCGCAAGAAACAGCGCGTGCACGAGCTGGAGTTGCAACAATTAGAGGAAGCGAACGAGAAGCAAAAGAGAAAAGGAAAAAAGTCATGAATATACTCGCGAATAACGTCGCAAAAAAACTCATTTGCAGTTTTCGTAAAAGACATAAATGGCATTAGCAAATTGGAAAAAACCGATAAGCCATTAAAATATGTATTGCTTGATTACCAATTTTAAATAGGGGCTATAAAAGATTATGTATGTATTGCGATATATGCCGATTGACGATTAGTATCCTCGATCGAACCGCACAAAAAGGCAGTGCCGGATTAAGCCAGCGCGGGGCCGGTAACAAATGTTATCACGAGGCCCTAGGCTTTGTATCAGAGCCGCTTGTATGAATGACCTTTTTTTTTTTTTTAGCAAAGATATCGTTAATGTTTCGGCGCCTCTCCGATAAAGCGCCCGTGTGTGGGGTCCCTTTTTGTATGGAGCGGGGCGCACAAAAGCGCGGGGTCCGTAGCATTTGAAAGTGGTCCGATTCGAAATTTTAAAAAATGAGTTTATCAATTATGTCACATCACATTATTTTAAACTAAGATAGTGCTTGTTATTTCAACATTATATGGAATTCTTGAAACAAGAAATATATTACTTACAATTAAACCACTATAATAATTATGGGCATATAGATCGTGATTTCGCTTGATATGTGCGCTTCAATCTCTTCGTCGTATTTGTGATGTAGAGACGCCACCGCGAGAATGAATGAAAAATCAATTTACACAGATAAAAATAGTGACGCGAAAACTGTTTATGCTCGTTCAAAGTTCCGCGAAACGAGGAAAAGTAGCGTCCGACTGATTGCCAATTTCGATCTCTCCGCTGGCCTTTTTTCTCAGTCAGTTATAATTCGATGATATAACGATCATGGGTAAATAAAAATATTCGTTTTGATCTCTTCGCGTATCATCGGAGCGATTAAATTGTCTGGCCTTCCGTACATGAATCGATAAGATATTTGAATTTCAGTTCTAATAGGAACCTCGCTATCAATTTCATCCAATCGCGTCAATTCGTTTGCACAAACAAACTTGCTGATCGAATGGGTTTCCGTGTTTAATGAGTCCGTAACATAAACAAGGTGAATCACGCGTGAAGTGGGTCGACTGCGGTCGACAAACTGGTGATTCTCCAATTACGTAACAATTACGCGATTATAAATGAGAATTGTGATTCAGGGAAAGAGAAATTATAAACTCGTCGTCGCTTCCAATCGTTACAATGAATTGTTGATTGTATTTACATATATGAATAGCCCGTTGCCGAAATAAACAGCTAAGGCTAAGGGAATACGATGAAGCGAGAGGAAGCGACGGACAGCAACAGATAACGTCTTGAACAATGTGAGGTCGAGTTAGGGCCGGCACAATTGCGATTCGGCCCGTTTTTATTCATGAACCCGGCTTCGTGAAAGAGACAAGTAGGATGCCTCCGTTAGCTTCGCATCGTAGCACAAAAGTCTCGTTAAGTCCGAAGTTACACAGGTTATATGTTTCTTTCTTCGGTTCACGTGATACAGATACAGCATACCGCACGCTGGCATCAGGCTTGCGCCAGCGACCAGTGGCAAAGACCTCTATGATATTTTATCGAGCAGTCATAATAATAGATCGTATATAGAATATTATACATAACAAATTATACAGAACGAAATTACAATTTATTTCCATAAATACGAGGTCGATATACATATTTATAAAAATACAATGTCACGTATTACATTATTATTTATACTGTGTCAATATTACTATCGATATAGGATATTGTAGTGTTTATTTTTAGCTATAATTTTCGGTATCATATACAGGACGATATAGTCATTAGAATTTAGAATGTATTTCCATAAACGCGACTTCGATACATATTTATAAAATACAAAGTCAGGATATAAGAACGGTGTCAAGATTGATATCATCGAATACAGCAAAGAAATATTAATCAAATCGTTGATTTTCTACCAGGTATACCAGGATGTCAGATGTCATAACTTCCTCGATTAATTATTTAACTTATACGGTATAGTACTTATACATGTGCACACACGAGGCGTGTACCCGTACAAATATGAAGGATAAACTGCTGAAGCGCATTTTATTTTTCCTGCAATGCGAACGATAAGGACTCGGACATTTTGAAGACGCAATAGATTAACATACACTAGCGTGTATTGTTCGAGTTTTGAGACGTTAGTAAAATCGTTGACCGCAACCTGTATATTGTTAGATAAGTCCTAATTATTCTCCCACGTAAATTATTCATTGCATACTCACCCCACCCCCTTTTTTAAAGAAACGAGTTTCTTCTCGTTAGAAAAAATTTGAAATCGTACGAGGTCGTAAAACAAGATTAAAATTCGCAGTACATACTCTCAATTTGCGTGTTTATTTCAAAGTACATACCCAGAAATGTCTTGCTCGCAAAGATTATTGACTTTATGACGTCAGGTTTGTGGCCATTTGAATTTCATGAGTGTGGTACTCATATGAATTTCGATATTTATAAGAATATCCTCCTGAACACAGAATGGATGCACCGAAGTTAGCTGCAATTGTTGAAATATTCCAAAAAGAGAAAATGCTGGACTGAAACTAATGCGTATATTGTACAAACAATACAACTCCTGGAGTCTAATTTCTATATATTTGACAACATATAATAATAATTTGGTTAATTAATTTTTTAATAAAAATTAAAAAATCGGTGTCGATTTCTTCTGCGTCAAACCATCCTTTCCCGCCCATTTTTCTCTGCCATTGTATGTATAAATATATACATACAATGGCAGAGAAAACTAACTAGAATTAGAAGACTATCAGCTGTAAGTACGAATGCCGTCCATTTGCGATTTTCTGACGAATTTGACACTTGAGAGTAACTCGCGATAGTTTTACTCCTAACTTCTTATGTTTTGATTATAGCGGTTGGATGCTTACAGTGATATTGTATAAAAATTATTTGTATTACAACATTATATTGTAAGTACTGTTGTAGAACGCTGAATAATCGCAGTAGCAATGTTTCAGATTTATTTTACAGGCAATTGTAATACTGGTATCAGTGGCACTTACAATGATATTGTATATAAATAATCTTTATTACAACATTATATCGTAAGCACCGTTGTAAAACGCTGAATAATCGCAGTAGCAATTTCTCAGATTAATTGTACACGTAATTGTAATAACGACATCAGTGGTATTTACATAAATAATTACAGAAACACGGTGGCACCCATAGAGCCCATAACCTGTACGAACAACATGCGTGAACAACGCTAGTTTCGAACTGACGTTCCATGGAAACGGAGCATCGTATGAAGCATGGTTGGGTAACACGGAACGCTTGAAATGAAATAAAAGTAACGACTTTGGCCATTTCCGAAACGTACCCGAAGATTATGTTTGATGGGCAACCAAGGGTATCGATCCCTCGAGACGCCTCGTTTTCTGTATTATGAATTATGATGTATACGGCGAAACAATTCCAAGGATATAGTTATCGTAATTGATAATACTAAAGTTATGTAAAATGAAAAACGCGGAAGGTCGACATGTGACAACTGCATGTTCACGAATCGATTGACGGATTTCAGGGATGATGGTGTTGGAACAACGTACGGAGCTGGTCAGCTGAAGGAGTAGGCACGGTTCAACGAAAAAGCGGAATATTCGTGACAGAAGACGAGAACGCCGGTCCATTCGTAGTGCGCTTGCGTACCGGAAACTCGGACTCCTATTGGCCAACAACACATGGTCTGATGTCAGACCACATGGTCTGTCCAATTCAATAATAACGAGATGCTGGCGAGGTAGACGCTAGCCAGTTCTCTGCGACGTGTTCGCGACGCTTGTGCCGGTTATTGATAATACGGAACAACCGCACGTCGTCGCCTAGAAACATTCGAACAGAGAAATCATTTTCCTTAGTCCGTAACAATTGAACACATTCCATTGTTCGTCCAGCGCAGAGAGTACATATAAGGTCGATCGTTCGGATCCACCCTTTTCGTTGTAGACATATTTCGTTGTGTACAACCATCGACGCAGGATTTCCCCGCTGGCAACGGGGACATTGAAATCGAATAGTTTTATCGGGATTGTATCCACGTGCAAGGTAAGTCATCCAACAATATTTTACGCTTGTAGAAATTCATCGGTCTCAGGGTACAACGAATTTATCAACAGAAAACACCAAGGGTGAATCGGCGGTGACCGTTAGAGGCGACGTTATCGTACCAACGTACTATTTAAATCGTTCCGCTCGATTACCGTTCGATGAATTTCGAAAATGGCGCATTATTAGAATTTACGAATCGGCTGTTTTGAAATTCCACGTACATCGTACACCGTCAATATACAGAATTACTTCGCGGAAATACATTTTCAACGATCGCTATATAGTGATTTTCTATTTGTTATTTGTACTTCGCCGGATTACGATTCGAGGTAGACAATAACAGAATCGGTGGCGTGAAAGTCTACCTAGGAAATGTACAAGCAATTTAGCTTGATGTCAGTTCACAATAACGGGCACAGGTAGCCCAGGTAGAGTAACTGTTCCGATTTCTCACGAGAACACGCCACGCACTACGTTGGCAACGGCAACCAGTCGCAAAGGAATAAACTTCGTTTCGCAAATTTATCGTGCACACACATATCCGCAAGCCGTGCGCGTGCAATCTTCGAAAACGTATTACGTCTGACTCGTGCAAACTGTCACTACTGCGTCGCATACTCGGCACCTTCGTTCACCAGCACTGCAGTGGTTTATTTACGTTGCATCAGGCTCCGAGAGAGCCGGTGATTATTCTCCGACACTTTGTAAGTTGTAATTCTCGAGACACGAGAAACAATTAATTGAGATCAGTCTTATTGTACGAACATTATAATAGCGGAAACCTTCCGACGTTACTGGAAGGATATAACTAAACAGCGGAACAAAAATTTTCTACTTGAATTGCAACAAACTGGAGTGCAACAGGAATTTATTTTCTTTTTCTTAATATGTTTAATACAGGTTGAAAAGAATATAATAGTATTTTAAAATTCTTCTAATGTTTCTACTATTTTAATTTTTACACCTACTCATTTTTGCCATAAATCCGCTGTCTGGATGGAATTGATATTTTGGCTCGATTAATTACAGAAAGTGTTGTCAACACGAACGCTTGTTGATACATTGTTAGACAAAAATGTGTAGGTGAAATTTGAATACAGTAAAGACGTACGATAATATTATTTTCAACCTGTTAAACATATTAAGAAATAATATAAATTTCTAAATTCATTCGAGTTTCCTGTAAATCAGCCAGAAAATTTGTGTTTTGCGTGGAGATCCGCTGTCTATACATTATTCTCGTAGAATTTGAATAAATCGTGTATTTCGTGATTGAGTAGCAAAAATGGTTGCCGGTGTGTGGTGATTAATATCGACCGCGCTACAACGCACAGTTAAATAATTCACTTTGCAGGTGCTTCAGAGGTGACGAAGGTGAATACTTGTTTAATCTCTATTAACATTTCAAGTTGAAGGACTTCTAGGTACATACAACTAGCTCGTTTTATCTGTTTAGAAAATGTAGTCGCGGTAGACCTCGACTGACAATGAGTCACCGTGGTTTTAGCGTCGTATGGTTGACCATGTGTTTTCCGTGAATCGTGTCGAATCAAAATAAAATTTCGAGGATTGGAGACGTATCTAGAATATTCGAATCTGATTCGTTCATCTTCTTCTCTCGATAGACTTCCTTTTTTTCACTTCCTGCTTGTGTGAAAACACGTTTGCCTAACCATTTGAAAATGTCTTTGATTAATTCTTACAGACGCAATACTGAAATTTTCTGTTCTCGAAAATGGTCTAAATTGAGACCGAAACGTTGAATTAAATTTCATGTGATATTTTTGCAAGTTTGCTCATGTTCCAATTGATCGAACCAGTGCGCCGATAACACTAATTGTGGTTTAAACTTCCTTTTCTTTCGAATAAATAATATTTCGCTGGATCCGTTCCGAATAAATTTCGGTCACGTAGTTCGCCGTCCGTGTGCACCCGTGCGTGAAACGTCGATTCGCATTATCGTTCGATCTCCTCCCCGATTTTGGCTCGGCGCGCATGTATCTACGTCGGCCGCCACGTGATCGCGTCGTGAACCGAGCGATGATCTGAGTGGCTAGTTTTTTCTCTCCATATATTTTTTTTCGAGAGATGGAATAATTTGACGCATGGGTCTGACGCGAACGATACCGCCGACGACGATAAATTCGATACCTTCCGCGCGAAGGTTAGCCACGTGGATTACGATTAAAAGATTATATCACACTTTCTTCGCGCCGCTACTATGTACAACGCTCGTGTGAAAAGCGGATGCTTCTTTCTTGGGAATTACGCAATCGATTGTGCTGGCCGAAGGAAATCGATGGAACGTATCCTCAACTTATAATGTATTCGACCGAATGTATAACTAATCGAGCAATGTGCACCCGACATTGAAATTAGCCGCCACGTTCGCCGTACTTTGCATCTGCTAACGCGTTAAATTAATCGCCGATAAATAACATTAACACGGTATACATATTTACGTTTACGAATAAACCGGTTAGAAATGTCTTTATTCGGTTGGTACGTCGGGAGATTTTTGTCCACGTGCGTGGAAAGAACGTAGTCCGTTCTCCGAAGGTTAGAGTGTTGCGGCGGAGAAGAAGATCTAGGACTCTCCTTATCTATTTCGGTGTCAGCGGATCCCTTTATCGTGCGCCCTCAGACGGCTCAGACCCATGCGTTAGATTCGAGGAAATGGCCGGTTTAACGGAACCGTTGCGTCGTCGTTTCAGATAAACCTCGTGTTACGTTTCAAGGCTACCCATGTTTACCTCTGTATCGTGACGGTTTCGCTCGTGGCACGCTCGTCTCAAACATGGTGGGCCGGAGAGAGTGCGAATATGTTTTTCTGATCAGTCACAATTTTCCACTTAACTCCTGATACATACATAATAATAAATAATTCAAATCGAGCTACATTATAACTAGTAGAAACATTGTAATTTGTTTCCGAGTGAATGTATTATTCAAATTGAAATAATATGCGGACGAAGTTTATGAAATTATTATTAGACTAGCACTCTTATCGAGCATTTTCGTGGAAATATTATGCAGTCCAATCGACAGAGCTTATCGATAATTATCACATTCTGTAATCGAAACTAATAAATTTTAAAGGTCTTCAGTGTCGGAACGGAGGGGACTAACTAGATAAGAATTCAGAGAGCAATGGTACCCTTGAGTTTCTCGAAATAACTAATCAACTTCAAGCGTAGCTACCCAACAAAGTAGCAAAAGTTTAAATTCAATAGTTCTGTGTAAATAAGTTTCGCGAGCAACGTCAGTTTCCAAGCTATTTTGAAGCTGAAAAATATTATTTGTTGCTGCTCGAGAAGGACAGAAGACACCTTCGAACATGTACGTGTATACATATAGGGTGTTTAAAAGCTTGAGATTATGTTTACTTTATGCGTACATATATTGAATTAGCAATTACGAGTCTGCTAATTTTAGTTAATGAACTTTAGTCAGCCTGACTGTTTTGCAATTTACCGAACTATTCAATTCAGTGATGTCTTCGAAATCTGCAATTTTGACCATCTTTAAACGTTTGTAGCTCATTGCACCGTCGACCGATTTTGACGAAATTTTCAGAATATGTTTAATTCACAAAGATCTACAAAACGTGTTTTTAAAAATTTTCAATATATGCCCACATAAAAAAGTTGTAAAATGCAACTTTTAGTATTTTTTTCTACAATTCCGATAAATTGCAATTTTTGGAAAAATTTTTTTCACATCCTGTAGTAAACTAATTGCTCTAGCTCCTCAAAAAAGTTCGGATCGTATAGTACAATATTAAAAAAGTTATCGCCTTTTTAAGAGTGTCCGAATATTTGTGGGAGTCACTGTAGTTCGGTAAAATAATCCCGATTAAATATTAGAAGAACTTGAAAATACATCATTTTCAACCTAATAGACGTATTGAAAAAGAAAATCGAGTAGAAAATTTTTATTTCGCATAAAGATCCGCTGTCTAGCAATGCACTACCATCTGTAGCAACCACACCAACTGTATTTACCGGGTGGTTCACGACAAACAGGCCACCTAAATAACTCCGTCAGGATTAGAGATAGAAGAAAATGTTGGAGAGAAAAGTTGTACTATTAAAGGGGGCTCATACGATACCAAAAAAATTTTTGTTTTTATGTTATTTTTTTTTTAGAGATATGAAGGGGTCACCTTCATTTTTTTTAATGGAATGAGGTAGTTTTTAGTACATCAATCGATGCAGCTGGACATTCGTTATAAAAAAGTACTAACCTATGTATGTCGAAAAGTTAGTAGTTCAGGAGATATTCCAATTTAAATAACTCTAAAACACCATTACTTATAGAGTTATTATATTATATAATACTTTTAGAGTTATTTAAATTGAAATACCTCCTGAACTACTAACTTTTCGACATACATAGGTTAGTACTTTTTTATAACGAATGTCCAGCTGCATCGATTGATGTATTAAAAACTTCCTCATCCCATTAAAAAAAATGAAGGTGACCCCTTCATATCTCTAAAAAAAAAATTACATAAAAACAAAAATTTTATGGTATCGTATGAGCCCCCTTTAATAGTACAACTTTTCTCTCTAACATTTTCTTCTATCTCTAATCCTAACGGAGTTATTTAGATGGCCTGTTTGTCGTGAACCATATATATATATATATATATAAATATTAAAGATTGTCGATTGTCGTAACTCATTTATAATGTTCGAGTCTGGAGTCTGGATTCGAACGACCACAAAATAAGAATAAGATGATATGTAGCAAAGATTTTTGTTCAGTGCAATAGTATCCGGTAAAAAATTGTTTAGCACAGTTACTGACGCGTGTTACATACTTAAACTACATAATGAATACGCGGGCTGAAAGTCTTCGTACATTACCGTGGTCACTACCACGTGCACGTTATGTCACCGCTTCTCAATTTACATAAACAAATTCTGTTGTTTTCACTAGGTAGTGGCGTGGTGCAGACGCCGATATCTTGCATCGGACGATCCGATCGGCGTGTGCATAGAACTGTCGCCCCTCGCTACTGCTGCGTTCGCAAAATATATGTTGATATGAAACTATGAATGCTAAACGTGCCGAGCTATAAACGTAACAGAAATCTAGAAATGACGAGATCGAATGTATTTAATTAATATAATTGATTTATTGAATGCCTTATGGAACTGGCTAAATTGACTTTATTTCATTTATTTAAATCATTTCTTATGGAAAAATCCAGAACGGTGATCCATAGGTGATTTGATAGGTCGTGGTAGGTTTAGTGTTAATTTACGAAGAGATATGCTATTCGCGAGGGACACCGTAGATTCGCCGGAAATCATGTATGTTCATGATGTATTGTGCAAGACAGAAACGTGCACGGCAGAATTTTTTAATGTAATTTGCGATCAAATGCTTCCATAACTAATGTCAACTGGGTAAATTCGTTGATGAACTGATATCTCGTTGCGACATCTAAGATTCGAATTTTTTAATTTCGCAACACGGACCAATCACAGCGCGGCTACAGCGGACGGACTTCGGCTCGGCGGGACCTGTCGCGAAGGCGGAGTCCGTCCACGATAGCCGCGCTCTGATTGGCCCATGTTTTTCGATGATAACTCCTGAACGAAGCCGCGGAGAACCTTTTCGTGAAGGAATTTTTAAATGTAATTTACGATCAATTGCTTCCATAACTAATGTCAAGTGGATAAATTCGTTGATGAACGGATATCTCGTTGCGACATCTAAGATTCGAATTTTTTAATTTCGCAATGATTAAAACGATCTCACGAGAGACGTCGTGCGTCTATCAGTATCACGCGATGATCGCGCCACCGTCCGTGAACTTTCCACTCGCCGCGACGGAGAGGAAAAGAAAAAGAAAGGAAAGAGAAAAAAGAAGCCTCAAAATTTCGAGATACGATATGGATGATTAAGAAAAGTTTCGGTTCACGCATTAATCGATGCTAATGTATTTGATACAATGTATTATTGATAGGAGTTCGACGATTCCACGCTATTTCAAGGGTCAGGCCGGTCACGTATCGGATGTTCGTCTATTACGTTTTAATTTATACATATATCACCGCGGGAACGATACGCAAATTCCTCGATTTATTCAGCAAGTAATATTTTTTGCTTATTATGTATTCAGATTTCCCTTGACGTACGCACTTACTGAATCGCGACACATGATTCATTTACGCTCGTCGAACGAGTTTCACATAATTATATTATATAACATGAAATTCATTCAAATCGTTCGACTTTTTATTTGCTCGGACGATTCCGCGCGTCCTCGACCGAGTCACCAGCAATTCCTTGAGTACATTTTTTTTCTGACCTAGCCAACCGTAGAAAAGACGGAGTGGCCGAGAACTTACCTGTGCAACACCGTCAATTGAATGATGTTCCGGAAGAAGGGCCTATGTCAGGTTTTCGAAATGTTATAGGAGCGCAATTTTGAACTCAAACGTGAATTGCAATAATAACAACCAGCTGAGAATGACACTGGTCCTTTGGAAAGACTTCTTCCACGATCTGTTTTATTAAATATTATTTTCCGATTTCTTCAAAATTCAAATTAATAAGTTAACATTTGCATCTCAGGTTTCTCGGCTGTGTTTCGCATTAAGAAAATAAAAATCGAACAGTAGAACTTAACCCTTCGCACTCGGAGCTATTTCAACAAGAAAATTAAACATTTCTTCCGACAATGTGTCAATCGAATACTCCACTATCTAAAACGTTTATCGTATGTTATCCGCATACGCGCGAATAAAACTGTTTGCTCAAAATCGTATCTCCAGATTTGGCACGCTGTTTCACGTTTGATAAAGGCGTTCCGTTGACAGAGTTGATTGAACACTTTCCGTCGGAAGGGCATCATGTCATTCTCGGATTAATCAATCATAAAAAAAAATGTTATCTTAGGTCAATTGCATAACATCTCGTAATATTAATCGGTTAACCAAATTTAATTAGCATTATGGCTTTGACCCTGTCCGTGTTTCAGTCAAATATATTCCCATTTTTTCCGAGATCGATAGATTGGTAAATTTGAATTTTGTCTACGAAGCCTGCACTTTACGATTGCATTATCAGCCGTATTCTATTGTAACATTTGTAACGTGTGGTTTAGGAAAGAGACAGTAGTGCAAAATTTCGGAACCTCGAGGTGCTGTTTTTTTTCCAACCCATTTTTCGTGTTTAAATAATTAATTAATTAATCAACTAAAAATGCACACCACCGCCTTTGTACATGTCCTGGCTATGCCGATGCAGAGCGATTTTTTCGATTCGAACGATAAATCTCTCAATATTTACGAAAATCTGTCAGTGGCGGCCATCTTGTGATATCATGCTCAGTGTCGCCAGATCGAGAAAATCGAGGGGAGTACCCCCTCTCTGATGACCAGACCAGTCTACGGCACGGGCACCATGATCTACGTCTTAGTGGGGGACGTTGGAGTGTGCGCATGATGCTGGAATGGGATAGTGAAAGGGGAAAAGGAGGAGAGTAAGAGGCGCCCGCTTTTTATTTCTCGATAACGTGAAAATATGCGTTTTGGGCTCTGGATAGACCAGTGATGCCATATGGGTACCGATCGGTACCCAAATTCTCGGAAATCTCTCCTCCTTTTCCCCTTCCACTATTCACCTTCCCTATTCGACCGACACGTTGCGTATGCCCCGTCGCGCTCTGGTCATCAGAGAGGGGGTACATCATGTATCTTTGATTTCCCCACACTGGGATCAGTGTCACCAGGTCGAGAAAATCAAGGGGAATACAAGTACCCCCTCTCGGATGACTAGTCCAGTCTACGGCACGGTCTACGGTCTTAGTGGGGGACGTTGGAGTGTGCGCATGGTGCTGGAATGGGATAGTGGAAGGGGAAAAAGAGGGGAATGTGTGAGCTCCCCGTTTGGAGCTCATCTGGCGACACTGACTGGGATAGACATAGATTAGACTTTTAGGAATCACAATTGACAGCTTCTGAACTCTCCATTGCAATGTTGAAGCGTCAGTTTGTGTTGAAAACAACCTTGTAATTTCATACACGTATATACGGATCCAGCGATGTGTGTGTGTCAGCACACTCTCGAACTGGCACGCCGGAATAACCGTACTGCCACCGGTCAAATGACCGCTTTCACATTGTTTATTCTTTAATTGTTGAAATTATAAAGATGAAATTATTGCATTGCTTCCATTAAAATTGTGTGAATAATCTAAATAAATTCAGTCTTTCTCAGTCATCCAGTCTTGATACATTTTGTACTCGGGACTATTAGACTGCATACAAATTTACAGATGTTCGGCTCGACCCGAAATATTATTAATCCGAAAAGATAAATTGAACATACTTAATGTAGTTAACATTGTACTCGAGTTCGTTGGACATTATGGAGATCCATTTGAATTGTATTAATATTCAATAGCTAACCTGAAATTGCTAACCTGCTGGCACAGTCGTCTATAACGCTGAGCCTTCCTATTTTGTAAATTTTTTCTCGCACCCCCACTTTACGCAACGTGATATGATAATGAATAGCTGTGATAATGCGACAGCTCGACGGTGGAAAAAAGAAGTCAAAGGGCGAATACGTGTGATGTCGTTACACAATCGTCTCCTGACGTTGTTTGAAAAATAATTATTGCCCGCGAAATCGCGGGAAAAAACATTGACGAGCACGGATGCAGACGAGTGTCGTGCCGGAAAATTCTCGCGAAAATTCTCGGGAACGCGTGCGCGCGAAGAAAATCATAACCGAATTCACTTTGTGCGACGGAGAGCAGGGTTCAATTGAAATCGCTCAATCAGCCGAGAAGAGAAGGCAGCCGCTGTCGGTAATCTAATACAATTACCGGGACATTTAAGGAGGCTAAATGGCCGCGGTAAGCGCGGCGCGTCGTCCAATATCTGTCAAATTCTCGACCATGTAATTAGACCGGGAGAAATTTATATACGAACGGCGTTGGTACAGTCGACAGTTTTATCGCTGAGAAAAAACTTGAACGTGTCCATTCGCGAATTTCAACTTTCTGCTCGCTCTCCGAGAGTTTATCGCGCCGGTGCGGTAGACAAAGCGAACTAGACGTCACTTCCTAGTCGAATTTATCTTCCAGCGATTTTTCCTGTAGCTTATCTGTTTATCTGGCGATTAGGTTCTCTGCATTTCCTGCGGCATATGCGAACATCGCGATAGCGATAGAAACCAAACGCGAAGAAGCTTCGATCAAACCGTTAATCCCCGTATTACGTTCGCCTAATTGCCGGCTGTACTGCGAATCAGAAAAACGGTTGGAAAACTTGCTATGTACATAATCTGTATTTGCATTGCGTACATACAACGTATAGCAAACAGCTGAATCAGCTGTTGCGTCTGTAATGTACAATATACAGGGTCTCCCAAAAATCTTGCACTTGAAAAGGATGATGCCCGAGATCATTTCAAGTGACTTTCTCCTTTGCGAAAATCTTCTCGAAGCCTTCGTTGAGGAGTTATTATCGCAAAACGCAGACCAATTGTCCGCGTTCTTCCAAAGACGTGGAGAACATTTTCGCGATGAAAAAGGTTACTTCAAATAAATTTTTCTCAAGAATTTTTCGGACACCCTGTATATAGATAAACTATTTTATTAAAATTAAAATTTATGGGCAGTGAAATATTAATGTCACTCCTCCACTAATATTAAAATTTTCTGTGAAATCATTTTACTTCCTGAATATACAGGGTGTCCCAAAAATGTCGGAGAATTTCGACAGGGCCGTTCCCTTAGATCATTTGAAGCAGCTTTTTCCTTTACGAAAATATTTTCGGCGAGTTGGTTAACGAGTTATTAACGAAAAACACGGACCAATCACAGCACGACCTGTCGCGAAGGCGGAGTCCGTCCACGATAGCCGCGCTCTGATTGGCCCGTGTTTTTCGATGATAACTCCTGAACGAAGCCGCGGAGAACATTTTCGTAAAGGAAAAAGTTACTTCAGATGACCCAAGGAACTTGATTCTCAAACATTTTCGGGACACCTTGTACGTGTTGAATCTACATACGGCGATGACTAAACGCAGAAATTGTTTTTTCAGCATACTGTCCACTAAGCTTCCACGTCCGATATATTCCGTTAGAACGGGTAACTAGGAGGATTGCAGGAACGATTCTCAGTTAAAATGCCGGCCCAATTTGAGAGTGCGAACAGCCCCATCGCGAGGGAGCCGGTGATCAATGGCAACTCACAATACCTTCAAGATGACGTCGTCATCAGTGGTTTCGCAGGTAACGAGGAATTTCTTAGTAGACGAAATTCGATGCATTATAATTAGACTGCGGATTTTATGCATTTATGACCAGAATGAGAAAATGCAATTTAAAACAGTAAAAACATTAAAAGAATTTGGAGATACAATAGAAAGACAATAAATTCCTGTTTCATTCCAGTTGGTTGGAATTCAGGTAGGAAATGTTTATTTTGCATAAAGATCCGCTCTGTCTAATTATAATATAGTATATACCTGTATATTATATGTAGTATGCACGATCTAACGTATTCCTGATTTTTCCAGGTCGTTTCCCGGAGTCCGATAATGTAGAAGAGTTGAAGAAGAATTTATTCGAGGGTATCGACATGGTCACCGACGACGACCGACGATGGCCAACCAGTATCTACGGTCTACCAACGAGGAACGGCAAACTGAAGGACCTCAAACATTTCGACGCCACGTTTTTCGGTGTCCACGCGAAACAGGCTCATTTGATGGACCCACAGCTTCGGTTACTGCTGGAGGCGACGTACGAGGCCATAGTAGACGCTGGCATTAATCCACAAGAGATTAGAGGATCGAGGACTGGTGTGTTCGTCGGTGTCTCTACCTCAGAGTCGAACGAGATGTGGACGAAGGATCCGGAAGAGATCAATGGTACGGAATGGTTAATTTTCTTTCGGGCTTAGTACATAGTCCTCGTAGAAATTCGAAAAACGAGTTTCACAATATGTACTTACTTGGAAATCGATGTTGTTAGGTTACGGATTGACCGGATGCTGCAGAGCCATGTTCCCGAACAGGATATCGTTCGCTTTCGACTTCAACGGGCCGAGTTACGCGGTAGACACAGCTTGCTCGTCGGCGATGTACGGTATGCACCAGGCGATCAAAGCGATCCGTTCGGGAGAATGCGACGCGGCTATCGTTGCCGGGTCCAGTATTTTGCTGAAGGCTACCTCGTCGCTCGAGTTCCATAGATTGAGTATGCTGTCGGTGGACGGCGCGTGCAAGGCGTTCGACGCCGACGGCAAGGGCTACGTCAGGTCCGAGACGATCGGTGTCATGTTCCTACAAAAGTCAAAGGACGCGCGCAGAGTCTACGCCACCGTGGTACACTCGAAAGCGAACACAGACGGCAACAAAGCCGAGGGCATCACATACCCGAACGGTCAGATGCAGAACAAACTGATGCGCGAGGTGTACGCGGAAGCTGGAATCAGTCCACTGGACGTCGTCTACGTGGAAGCTCACGGAACCGGCACCAAGGTCGGTGACCCGCAGGAGATCAACTCTATCGCGAACTTGTTCTGCAAAGGCAGGAAAACGCCTCTTCTTCTTGGTTCGGTCAAGTCGAACTTGGGTCACGCGGAGCCAGCCAGTGGAATGTGTTCTGTGGCGAAACTGTTGATTGCTATGGAGGCAGGAGTGATACCGGGCAATCTTCATTTCAAAAATCCAAACAAGGATATACCGTCCCTACACGACGGCAGCATACAGGTCGTCGATAAGAATACGCCATGGAAGGGTGGTCTAGTCGCCGTGAACTCGTTCGGTTTTGGCGGAGCCAACGCGCACATAGTTCTTCGTAGTAATCCGAAACCAAAGCTGTCGCCAGTCTTAGATAGTAAAATACCGAAGTTGGTCGCTGTATCCGGCCGCACAGAGGAGGCTGTACAGGTACTTCTAGACAAAGCCAAAGAATACGAGAAGGACGACGAGTTTATCGCTCTCTACCACGACACGTACGCGTTGAACATACCCGGACATCTTCACCGGGGCTATTCCGTGCTGGGATCGGCTGGAGCGGAAGAAATTAGTCCGGTCAATACCTCAGAGAAACGTCCTATTTGGTTCGTGTTCTCTGGTATGGGCTCTCAATGGGCAGGCATGGGCAAAGACTTGCTCTGCATCGAACCGTTCAAGCGAAGCTTGCAACGTTGCGCCGATGCGTTGAAACCCGAAGGTGTTGATCTGATGGACGTCATTCTGAACTCGACAGCCGATTCGTTCGCTGAGAATATCGTTTACAGCTTCATATCGATCGCAGCCATTCAAATCGCCCTCGTAGATCTCCTGGCGTACTTGGGTATCCATCCGGACGGTATCATTGGACATTCGGTCGGTGAGTTGGGATGCGCTTACGCCGACGGTACTTTCACGCCGGAGCAAACCATTTTGGCCGCGTACTGGCGTGGAAGATCTATTCTGGACTCGAAACTGCCGCCGGGAGCTATGGCGGCCGTAGGATTAAGTTGGGAGGAGGCTAAGAAACGGTGTCCGCCGGACGTGTATCCAGCTTGCAATAACTCCGAAGATTCTACAACGATTTCCGGGCCGACCGGTGCTCTTAGGAAATTCGCCGAGGAATTGAAGAAGGAGGATATCTTCGTGCGAGAGGTAGCCAGCAGCGGAGTCGCGTTCCACAGCAAATACATGACCGCGGCTGGCCAGAATTTGCGCACCGCTTTGGAGAAGATCATCCCGAATCCAAAACCGCGTACCTATAGGTGGATTTCCACGTCCATACCCAGTGCGGCTTGGGACAATCCATTGGCGCAGCTCAGCTCGGCAGCCTATCACGTGAACAACTTGTTGTCGCCTGTGCTGTTCGGCCAAGGGGTGGCTCACATACCTGAGACCGCGATCACCATCGAAATTGCCCCGCACTGTTTGATGCAGGCGATTCTTCGTAGATCGCTGTCGAAGAACGTGACGAACATCGGCCTGCACAAACGAGATCATAAGGACAACTTGCTGTTCCTGCTCGAAAACTTAGGAAAATTGTACACGGCTGGAGCACAGCCTAAGATCTCGAAACTGTACCCGCCGATCAGCTATCCGGTTGGTCGTGGCACGCCAATGATCGGCTCTTTGATTAAATGGGACCACTCCACCGAATGGATGGTAGCCGATTTCCACAGGAGCAACAACGCCTCCGGAGAGAGCGTGATCGAGTTTGACCTGTCCAAGGAGACGGACGCGTACATTTCTGGCCATATGATCGACGGAAGAGTCCTTTTCCCGGCTACCGGTTACCTGGTAATCGTCTGGAGGACCCTCGCCAAGCTGCGCAACGTCGACTTCGAGAAACTGCCCATCGTGTTCGAGCAAGTTAAATTCCTGCGCGCCACGATCATGCCGAAAGAAGGCCCGGTTAAATTCTTCATCAATATATTCATGGGAACCAACGAATTCGAGATTTGCGAGAACGGCTCGGTGGCGGTGACAGGACGGGTCTACGTACCGGAGAACACGGAGAAGATGATGCTGAACCTTCCGACGCCGGTCATCCGAAACGAACCCGAACTGTTGGAGCTGGATACCAAGGACATTTACAAGGAGCTCCGACTGCGAGGATACGAATACACCGGAGAGTTCCAGGGTATCGAATCCGCCAACAATCGTGGCGGAAATGGGAAACTTCTCTGGACCAATTGGATCTCCTTCATGGACACCATGCTCCAGATTAGCATTCTGCAAAAGGATACTAGATCCTTGCATTTACCAACTCGTGTACAGTATGTCGCTATCAACCCGATCGTTCACATGGAACAAGTGAACGACTTGCAGGAAGACCAGGCTCTTCCAGTATATTGTTACAAGAATATCGACGTTGTGAAATCTGGCGGTGTCGAAATCAGAAAGTTGAAATCGTCCTTGGCCCCGAGAAGACAGCAATCTGAAGTCCCTCCCAAGTACGAGAAATACACGTTCGTACCCTACGTGAACCCCAAACCTACGGTGGAAGATCCTGAGAAAGCTAAAGTGAACGCCCTCACCATCTTGTTGCAAATAGTCCGTGAAAACGTGCATGCGTTGAAACTGAAAGCCGTAGAAATAGCCGGCGATCGTCCCGTGGACGCTCTCTTTGCAACCACCGTGTTGGACATCTTGTACAGCGAACCCATGCTAACTGTAAGTATTAGGTTCGAGGGAAAGTTCTTTCGTATTTTATTGTTAGGTCGTTGCATATAAAATGGCCGATTTATAACAATAACGTTAAACCTCCGCGACTATTTCTTATTTATCAAAGAATCACACGTTTCTTGACTGCATTATGGTAGAAATTGAATTTTTTGGTCACTCACATGCTTCATTTACAAGATCGTCATCTCTATTTTTATTTTGCATAAAATTCCGCAGTCTACCTAGCTGCATCGGAAGTTATTTATGACTCGGCCTAATATTTTTATAATTTGATTCAAATGTTTTCCTTCAAAATACGACAGAACTTTCCCTCCACCCTAATGATAATAATGATTGTTATACGTACACGAAGAACCGTTCCTTACGTATGATTTCTGTTTCAGGTCGATTATCAGGTCGCTGCGACCGACAACGTCGAGCAATATGCCACCTTGAGCGCACAGAACGTAACAGTTGCACAAAAGAATGCGAACAACACAGCTGTGGGCCAAGACTTGCACTTCGTCGTAGCTACGAACGTGCTGTCCAAGAGTACCTCCGAGGCTGTACTAAAAAATCTGTCCGACAGTCTGAAGACGGGCGGCTACGTTCTGCTCGAAGAATCTGGTTCAAATAATTTGAACAACCTGAAGACCGGCAGTCTGATAC
This sequence comes from Lasioglossum calceatum, assembly GCA_963966675.1. Classification (NCBI taxonomy): domain Eukaryota; kingdom Metazoa; phylum Arthropoda; class Insecta; order Hymenoptera; family Halictidae; genus Lasioglossum; species Lasioglossum calceatum. The sequence continues at coordinate 6,584,919 of OZ016539.1, read as the reverse complement.
TCGTATCGAAACAAGCAGCGCACGGAAAGTCTTACGTTTTACTGAAGAAGCCTGAACAGTTGGCGGAGCCGATGGTCGTCCAAATAACGGAGAAGAACTTCCAGTGGGTAGCGAATCTGAAGTCGGCCCTGAAGAAAGCTGCAACGGAGCAACAACAGATTCTTGTGGTCAATCAAGGCGACGAGCTCCTCGGTAAGTATTCGAACCAACGCACAGTGGTTCGAAACCGTCAAAACGCGAACTAAAGTTCATCGCGTTGTTGTTTGTACGTTATTTTTCTTAACAGGACGTATTTAGGGGTTTCTGGGACCGTAGAATCTGATTTTAGAGTAATCTTTTAATAATAACTTACCTTCATACAGGGTAATCAAGGTTTTAACCCTTATTATCCAGAGAAATTTTGTAATATTTCTTAGAGGAACATGCGTATTTACCTGGGTACCCGGCTCACTATACGAGGGTTAAAGTTCCCAACTTTGAACTGCTGTGCTACGTTCGATTTTCGAATGTCTGTATAACGAGTATTATTTCCACAATTCAGGTATGGTTGGGCTGATGAACTGCGTTCGCTCCGAGGAGGGCGGCGTCAACGTGCGTTACGTGTTCATTCAAGACAAGAACGCTCCGAAGTTCAGTCTGAAGGATAAATTCTACGCCGAGCAGCTGAGCAAGAAGTTGATGGCGAACGTGTTGAAAGGTGGAAACTGGGGAAGTTTCCGGCATTTGGTGTTGGACCAGCAGACAGGAGCTTCGTCCCTGCAAGTTGAACACGCGTACATCAACGCGCTGTACAGAGGAGACCTGAGCAGTTTACGATGGGTGGAGAGTCCACTGAGATACTACGAACCAGAGAAGTGCCCGGGAGTAGAACTCTTCCACGTGTACTACGCTCCGTTGAACTTCAGAGATGTGATGTTGGCGACAGGAAAGCTGCCACCGGATGCTCTGCCCGGAAACTTGGCTAATCAAGACTGTATCTTGGGTCTGGAATTCTCTGGACGTAACTCTAAGGGTGAACGAGTTATGGCGATGGTCCCTGCACGCGGTCTAGCGACCACCGTAGTAGCTGATTCTGGATTTTCGTGGGTCGTACCCGAGAAATGGTCTTTGGAGGAAGCTTCGACGATCCCGGTAGCCTACGCGACCAGTTACTACGCCTTGTTCGTTCGAGGTGGCTTGAGACGCGGCGAAAGCATCCTGATCCACGCTGGCAGCGGTGGTGTTGGTCAAGCCAGTATCTCCATAGCTCTGCACGCAGGCTGCACAGTGTTCACGACGGTCGGTACACCGGAGAAGCGACAGTTCTTGAAGAAGATGTTCCCTCAGTTGACCGACAGGCACATCGGCAATTCCCGTGACACCAGCTTCGAGCAACTGATAATGAACGAGACGAACGGCCGTGGTGTGGACGTGGTGTTGAACTCGTTGGCCGAGGAGAAGCTGCAAGCCAGCGTGAGGTGTCTCGCCGAGGGAGGTCGGTTCCTCGAAATTGGAAAGTACGATCTGTCGAACGACGCGCCTTTGGGAATGTCGTTGTTCTTGAAGAACACCGCGTTCCATGGAATCTTGTTGGACGCGATTTGCGAGATCGACGGCCCTGAAAGACAGCAAGTGGTCACACTCGTGAAGGAAGGTATCGCCAACGGAGCTGTTCGCCCGCTGCCAGCTACCGTCTTCTCGGAGCAGCAGATCGAACAGTCGTTCCGATTCATGGCCACAGGCAAACACATAGGAAAGGTTGTGTTGAAGATCCGCGAAGAAGAGAAGCAGAAGGTGGTGCCGCACCCGGCGCCGAAGATCGTAGCAGCGATTCCGCGCACGTACATGAATCCAGACAAGTCTTACATCCTGGTCGGAGGTCTCGGAGGATTCGGCTTAGAGCTGGCTGAATGGATGGTCAGGCGAGGCGCGAGGCATTTGGTACTGACGTCGCGGTCCGGTATCCGAAACGGCTTCCAGTCCATGTGCGTTCGTCGTTGGCGCGAATCCGGCGTGAACGTTGCGATCTCCACGGTAGACGCGACAACGATGGCCGGAGCAAGGAAGCTGATCGAAGACAGCAACAAGATGGCTCCTGTCGGTGGTATATTCAACTTGGCAGCTGTTCTAGTCGACAACGTGCTCGAATACCTTGAAGAGAACGACTTCGCCAAGGTAGCTGCGCCTAAAATCACTGCTACTAAAACTTTGGATGCAGTGTCGCGAGAGTTGTGCTCCTTGCTGGACTATTTCGTTGTCTTCTCCTCCGTTTCGTGCGGCAGAGGTAACATCGGTCAGACGAATTACGGTCTTGCGAACTCTGCCATGGAGAGGATCATCGAGCAGAGGCAAGCGAACGGTCTGCCTGGTCTTGCTATTCAATGGGGAGCTATTGGAGATGTTGGATTGATCTTAGGTAAGTTGATCCTTATTTTAAGAAGCTTTGGCAGCGTATAAAATAGTACTGGATGGTATATCTTTTCCTTAAAGGGGTAGTCTCGTTTCCAGGATTGTAAGGGTGCGGGATGCGCCTTCTCATTTCTCGATAATGCAAAGATGGGGTTTTTTCAGTAGTCAAACACGCTAGATAAAAGATCAATCTCTCTATGCCAAAAGTCCTATTTTTACGTTTACGAGCCGTAATTTCCATTATTCGACAGCGTACATTCTCTCATGTTTACCTTTCATTTTCAGACTCTGTTGGCGGCAACAACGACACCGAAATCGGTGGAACTATGCCGCAGCGCATTGGAAGCTGTCTGGAAACCATGGATGTCTTTTTACAACAACCCCATCCTGTCCTGGCGTCCATGTGCGTGACGGATCAACGAAAGAGTCAGGACACAACGAACAAAGTCAGCATCGTTCAGGCGATCGCCAATATTTTGGGTATCAAGAAACTGGAAAGCATCAACTACACCGTCACTCTGGGCGATCTCGGAATGGACTCTCTGATGGCGACAGAAATCAAACAGACCCTGGAAAGGAATTACGATGTAGTGATGTCCGCACAGGAGATCCGTAACTTGACGTTCGAGAAGTTGAAGTCGTTTGAAGCTGGAAACATCGAAGTAGAAGTTGCCGGACCGGGACCCGAGGAAGAAGAAGGTGTACAGCTCCTGTTCCAGACGGATGGCATAGAAATTATTCCTACGGAATCGCTTGTCCAATTTAAGACAAAGGGTACGAAGGGATCACCTCTATTCTTCGTTCACGCGGTCGAGGGATTGATTAGTCCTCTGAAGGGCATAGCTAGCGAATTGAATCGTCCTGCTTGGGGCTTCCAATGTGTTGAACATGCCCCGTTGGATACCATACCTGATCTAGCCAAGTTCTACATCCAAGAAATGAAGAAAGTTCAGAAAAAGGGTCCGTATAATATAGTAGGCTACTCCTTCGGTGCTTGTGTCGGCTTCGAAATGGCTGTTCAGCTGGAAACCGCCGGTGAGAAGGTGGCTTTAACTTGCGTGGACGGATCGCCCGAGTTCGTTAAGTTTCATGCCATTACAATTGGACAACACGCAAGTGGATCGAAAGCGGACATCGCCGAGGACAAATACCGGAAGACATTGTCGTACTTCATTAACCAGTTCAACAAGAACGTCCGGTTTCTCGAGGTAACGTATTTCTGTCTCTTCACATTTTGTTAGTATCAAATGATTGCAGAAGTTCGTGTCCGAGTAGATAATAAAATTCGATGGTTAAACTTTAAAGAGTACAGCTTTTTTTCTACAATTAGAAAAGAATGCTGACTATACCATTTTTTCTTACAAAATCAGGCACGAACTTATGCAATCATCTAATATTTTATTTAGACAGCTATTGCGATTTATGATATATTCTCGTGATCTTATTTTCCGCAGGCGTACAAAATTTTGAAGGCTGCATCTGACGACCAGATGTTGGATAAAATGGTCGAAACGATAAATAAAAAGGACTTGAAAAAGGAGGAGTTGAAAGCTGCTGGTATGTTGTTCCACAAAAAGTTGGAGGCAGCTTTCTATTACGCGCCATCGACGAAATTCAACGGAGACATCAAGTTGATAAAAATTCAGGACAGCTTTATCCATTTAAAGAAGGACTACGCTCTATCAGAGGTAATGATCGTGTCTAAATAACAAATAAATTCTAATTATGAAATTGAACAGAAATTCATTCTCTCGATCGCGTGTTTACAGATTTGTCAAAAGGAAGTGCAGATCCACGAATTGCCTGGAAACCACAGAAGCATCCTGATAGGAAACAACGGCAAAGAAATAGCAAAGATGCTGCAAACGTAAACTTATACCTACTTATACATAGTATAAAGTATATATATATATAAAAGACACATCGGAGAATCGAGGAACACGCGATCTTTGCCAGTTTCGTATAGATAAGTTGTAGAAAGTATCAATGTACAATAATATTGATAGAGCTCGTCTTACACAACATAATTATTAATATTTAATAATTCTTAGATATTCTGTGTAAAGTTCCTTTTGTACAAATGTTTTCCTCTTGAGGTTTCCACCCGCATTGTTCATTCATCATTCACATTAATTTATAAACTGAACTTCTATGACAGCAAAATAACTTTAGCGGTACTTTCTTTTCTTTTTTGATTCATTTGTAATATTTGTTAGGTAGTACGAACGGGTATTACTATTAATTATTTAACGGACTTTTAAGTATAAATATTTAAGTACCTTTAAGTACTATAGATCTTTAGAATGGTTTCTGGTGGACAAGTTACCATTGATTAGATCTATAGAATATATATTTATATATATAATATGAATATATATACATTGTGATGATACATGCGTATACGTACATATTTATGTGTCATTGTTCCATTTTGCATTAAGATGTGACATTTCATAACTAGATCTCTGGGAATCCATGACATTTTTAAACAATAGAAATATGTGCAACTTTAATAAACGAAAATTTTGCAGAAAGAACGGATGATGTTTGAGAGATCTTATCAATATTTCTAATCCTACTGTACATTCCACACGGCGTTGTTGCATACTTAATGCTTCGTTGAAGGCAAACGTTCATAATATTTTTCATCAGCAGCCAATAAGTTTATTACGTTAAAGTTTGTAAATGTTTCCAGCTATTTTGATTGTCATTGAATATATGCAATCTGCACTTGTTATATGTTACATCATTCCTTGTATTATATTAATAAGTAAATAAAGAGCATCGAATAAGCTGAGCTTTCGTTCATTTTAGTTGAAACTCACTTTAGTTTGCACTCAAAGTTACCGTTCGAGTGCTAAGGGTTAACATGCATCGATATCTTACCGATCTAATGAAAGAGTAACATTCGAGAACACGATTATTTCTTGGAAATAAAATTTTATTGGTTGAAAGATGTGCTTTCTCAATATCAAAAACATGTTTAATTCTCTTGTTTCTTACGGTAACTAGGATCAGAAATTGCAGCACTCGGATCACACGTGAATGACACCGTTAATGCATATCGAGTTCCAGATCGAACCTTTTCAACTGCATGCAAATTTTCGCTACCTGAAGTAAACATCGACACTCTGCCTGTAAAATGATTCTTTTCTGTATATGCTTTCTGTACGTAATATTTTTTATTACATTTGTTATTTACCTTTCCGTGGTTCCACTGTTGCGTTAACATGATCTTTGTCTATGTACGTAAACCGACCTCCCTCAAAATCTCTCCCATAATCATTTAAATAAAGCAAGGAAGTATAAAAGAACGATTTGTATGTTTCCTACGGTAAAAATTATACGAACGAATGAAATATATTAAACCATTAGTCGTTCTTAAGGGGTTAGTAGTTTCTTCAATAGTCAAAAGTGTTAGATAAAAGATGAATCTTGGATCTGTCTGAGACTATCTTCATTGAAATGCGTACCTTATCAACATGTGGGTGCCAATACTCATCGTGTATGGTCTTCGCAGATACATTCGTCATTCGTGAGAAGAATGTGGGCATTGTTAAATATATTTTATTGGCAGGTACTCCGAAATTATGTGCTACCGCATGGTGTATTTTAGTTTTGACTACTCTAGAGGTAGAAAATGTTATTTAGTAAGAAAAGCAAGCAGCAATTAAGTAACTGTTGATACGAAGAAGAAACCATACTTGTAAATCGCGAGGTCTGCATTATTAAATATTTTCTTAGCTTCGGGCAACGCATATATATCGATGAAAGCTTTGCCTTTGCTCAACGCACCGGTATGAAGGTCTAAAATACTCGCACCCCCATCGGAACCACCTAAATCCAAACCATTCGTCGCTATCCTTAATAGAACATCTGTTTCTGTCGACGATACTAATTTATCTGTAACTATTCTTCCGCACTTCTCTGGCGTACATTCAGGATATTTATTTGCCTCTGTTTTATAATCGTTCGAACAGTCGAGGTACTGTGTACGGCTTGATAGAACCTCTTTTTGCTTCGCGAAATACACTTCTTTACCTTGTTTACCATTGTACCACACTATGAATAATACTGCGAGTATTAGGGCACACCGTGACCATACCCTTTGATACGGAAACGTAATGGATGGACCAAATTTTCTGGAAAGAAACATATTGCAATATTCTATCGCAGATATCGTTGAAGAAGACTATGGATCTTTCTACAAAAGAAAATGTTTTGCATTGATTGCGGAAAGCAGGAATAACACAAAAATTGATTTCACCCCTTAACGATTTTGTTACATTAACATTACTGTTTTATATATCACCCAACCAATTTCTTCATAAATGCATAAAGATTCGCTGTCTAATGATTTAAAAACCAAACATAATTTAAAACGTACGCGCTGTTATTTCCTGTCGCATTCTCTTCTGGTTTCTCTTCCTTTTCATTCGCTTTCTCCTTCTTTACTTGTTTCTTTTTCTCTTTTTTAGTTTCTTGTGACATTTTGCAAAATTTCCAAGCCACCTACTCTAACAGCATTTTACCGTGTATCTAAATACATCTACACGCGTGGCATACGAAAAGTCAGCTTGTGTCAATAATCCTTACAATGACCCATCACTAGAAAAATTGTGTAGTGCACAAAGCAAATATCGATTTTACAATTACGGTAGTTTCGCGGGTGATTCAAATGATATAGTGAACGTGGGTTTTTGGCACTTTAAACAATCGATTCGCCTATATCTATTTCTAGAAAGGAAATTAGAATTAGCTAATTCTAGAGTGCTCAATTGTCTCCCTTGTCCCTTCACGGCCCGGTCACGTGATACGGTTTGTCTCTGTCGTGCATGCATATCGGTACTTTCCCGCCAATATACACTACTGCTCAAAAGTATCCGGACACTTGCGAAATGTATAATAGCAACGCATAATAATCAATTTTTATTACTTTCTTATGGAATATCTAACGTTTTAAGTTAAAAACTGTTCTGTTTTTTATTACTTTGCTTTTTTATCGAGATGTACGAGGGTCGCCTTCAATTTTTTCAGTGAAATGTCTACTATTATTTCTGAAATTCGGATAAATTATGAAAGTCTACGTAAACAAGTATTATACAAAGTGGAACCTAAAATGGATTTTTAACATTTTTGGATACCCGCCCACCCCGAAGTGTTTACCCTTGTATTATAACCTAACCTTCTCTCTGCCCCTTTGCACTCGAATGGTGACTCTGAAAAATTTCCATACCATTATTCAAAACAGTTTTGATATTATTCAATTTGTCTGTATTCTATAAATTGATGACTCTGAAAAATTGCCATACCAATTATAGAAAACAGTTTTGATATTATTCAATTTGTCTGTATTCTATAAATTGTAAAAAGCTCAACTGCGGTTTGAGAAAGCAGGCAAAAGCAGGTTCAATTTCACGTGCACAATGTAAAAAAGATAACATAGAATAAAAATGATGTGGGTTGAAAGAAATGTCTTGATTTTCGAATTAAAATTGCTCCGAGTCCAAAGGAGATATATATATTTGTGTGTATGCATAAAATTATCTTGTATGAAGACTGCGTCCTACGCATATCCCGCACCTACACTACTGTGCAAAAGAAAGAAGCACCCAGTATATATAATTATAAGATATGACAAAATATCTTTATGTACATAGAAATTGTATTGTACAATGATTGATTTATTGCATTTAAAGTATTAAATAATCCGCAATAACACATATTCTCAGAACTATCCGTTTTCAAACTTACTGCGCTGTGTTCTTATTTGATTTTTTACACTTTTGAGTGCTTCTTTCTTTTGCACAGTAGTGTATGTCGGGTCTATAAGAATATATATATGTATAATCTATAAGGTCGTGCATGTGTCACAATGTCACGTGACCACACGTGACTAATCCGCTACTGTCAGAGAAAGGGTAACTTTCTCCCCCTCCATTCGTGCTCCCTCCCCTGATCAGCCAACCCTGGTCCCACGATCTGAAATACCGACATCGTTAACAATACCTTATTCGACAGATGTCGCCATTCATCATTTCTGAATAATAATTGTTTCTGGTTGGAAGGGGAAGGAAGAGTATTGCAGAGTATTGTCGAACATCTGTCACCAAGCGAAGGCTACGTCCGTTTTAGTGCCAAAAACCGCAATACCGTCATGGCACCCGGTTTTCTAATTTTTTGAAGAAAATCTAATTGTACATAGAAAAAAACGAGAATCGCGTAGAACACAGTGTTTTTTTGTTCGAATCGAACGTTCGTTCATATTTGGTGAGTGATCGACTGATAACTGGTTATTCTTGTTTACCAATCGCACATATCGGACAAGTAAACCTAAATTGAAGGGCTCGCCCTTCAATTAAGTCAGAACTGCATTACTCTTGTGGCTAACCTAGAAATTTGAAACGTGCATCGCCTGACGGGCTTAGATGACTCAATGATATGTGTTGTGTTAACGTAAAATATATTTTCCATATATACATACACACATATATATGTATACGAATAATATTTTTCCCTTTGCAACACGTTCCGTGAACCGTGCGGTTGTAATTGTCGATTATCTCATTATCGGTCGAAAGTAATTGCAGTTTAGCAAATTCTTCGGACACGGAATTTCGGCGTAAAACTGTAAATATTACTCGTGATTTTCGCTGTTCGATATCTATCGTACTTTTAACACTTTTCCCGTTTCAAATATTCTACGATAAGGAAATAACCGAGATTTATTTATTGCTCCAGTCTTGGAAACATGAGCTCAGGTAGACCAATCAAATGTGTGGTGGTAGGAGATGGAACAGTAGGAAAAACATGTATGTTAATATCGTATACAACAGATAGTTTTCCAGGAGAATATGTGCCCACAGTGTGAGTACTATTGTTATGTGAATTTACATACTGTTGTATCGTTCGTAACAATAATAACCCATTAGGATACGAAATTTAAGTGAAAGTCGTTCAGGAAAGTATTTCTTTTCTATGCCTGTAAGAATAACACGTTCGAAACAATCTTTCTGTTAGTCGCTTCTTTGGGTGGCTAATAATAGTAAAGCAGTATTGGACACCCTTCTGCTGACAGGAAGCAATCCATTCTGCGATATATTTTTATATTGGTCGTATTCCAAGAACTTTTATTCTTATATTTAAACGTAACGAATGTTCTTATGGAACAAACTACATTGAAATAAATTCAATTAATATGCGTACATGTATCCATTCTGGAATGTAATATTTATTCTATTATACAGATTTGACAATTACTCGGCGCCCATGGTTGTGGATGGAATACCTGTTAGTTTAGGACTTTGGGATACAGCAGGGCAAGAAGATTACGATAGGCTGCGTCCGCTTTCATATCCGCAGACTGACGTGTTTCTCATTTGTTTCTCAGTGACAAGCCCGTCATCTTTTGAGAATGTTACCAGTAAATGGTATCCAGAGATAAAGCATCATTGCCCAGACGCTCCGATGATACTGGTCGGAACTAAAATAGACTTACGAGACGATCGTGAGACACTCACTGCCTTAGCTGAACAAGGCCTTAGCGCTATAAAACGTGAACAGGGACAAAAACTGGCAAATAAGGTCAGTATGATTATGAATAATGCACTCTCCGTGTCTCGCAAGTTGTCCCTCGAATTGCTGCCGGGAGACTTTTTGTGAGGCACGGAGAGTATGTAGCGTTTATAGCAAGTTCAGATGGTAATATTTCAGCATCATGTGCCGTGCTTTCCGATTAACATTAACATCGAACTGTGATTCACAGATTCGTGCAGTAAAATATATGGAATGTTCCGCATTGACACAACGTGGCCTGAAGCAAGTATTCGACGAAGCAGTTCGCGCTGTTTTAAGACCTGAACCTCAAAAACGCAGACAGAGAAGATGCATTATGTTATAAATATTAAAGAATCAGGCATTAATCAACGTAGGTAAAGCCATATGTAAACTGACAGACTGAAATTAATTTTTGTCATAACAGTGGAAAAGAGAGAATATGAATGTTTTGAAATGGAGAATAGTAACCCATGCATTTTAATGAATTTCTCTGGCAGCTGTAGTTCGCTACATTATATAAACAAAAGTACAATGGACAGCTTGTTTGTTTGAATGTAAGCTGCGGAAACTAACGTAAGAGACTAAAAAAAAGAAAGAATCTTTGACAACGAGAAAGTATGATATTATGATAATTTTTTAACTATTTTACTTGTCGCATTGGAAAAGCAAAGCGAGATTTACTATAAATTTACACGTACGTCGGGTTTGTAGCATTTCTAACATAATTTTATAATATCGACCTACCTAGTCAGAATGTTAAGACGAAATGTAAAGTTATGAACATATCTATTTACATATAAACTTTTTATTTTTATAAAATGACAACTTTATATAGTTTACCGTTGTCATACCTTGTATTCTCTTAATTTTCTAATGCTGTGTTTCAGTGAATATCGGAGCGAAAGGAATCTCAATGATTTAATCGTAAAAGCTGCCAGACACTTGAACGTTTTTATATTTATAATAGTAAAAACATTCATTTTAGTATACACACATACACAATCACACACACACACATGATAGATATTACAATCAATACACGAGAAATTTTCACGAAAAATGTAAAATAGAATTTAGGATTATTTAAACGTACAGTGCCATAGCAACGAAGAAATCAAATTAATAATACGAGCACGTTTTTCATGTCAGTTCTAGACAGTACATGTATGTATCTTAAATAGTCCGTTTCGTTAGCGAACCTAGAGAACGTGTGAAGGAATTGAAGAATCTCTTGCGACAGGAAATATTTTTCAAGTTACCTTAAAATTTTCTATAAATGTTACGATTGTAATATTTCTTCGTGTTATTATAGAAGGAAAAGAAAAGATACATTTATGTACAAAATACTGCCAAAAACATTCATATGACTTTTTATGAAACAAACATAATAGAGCTCTGTTACGACACACTCTATTGTCTAGAATTTGAACGTTTACTCACGCCAACATAACGCAGACGTTTGTATTACAAGCACGTTAATATTTATTTGATTTTTGACTATGTGCTGACAGAACATTTAAACATTTTATATCTTATATCGTATCTCTATCGTTGCATGTGACGGATACAAGTTTTACAGATTGTTGCGCCGCTGCAGTCGAAATTTAACTAACTAAGGGCCCTAAATTATTTCTCATAGAAAACTGGGACTGCATTGTAAAAGTAATAATCAAAATATATGTTAGACGCTGTAAGGATAAACGTATGGTGCGAAGTATGCCCGGAGAATGGAAAACATAGCACAATTTGTTTTAAAGAATATTTCTGACTTTTTCAATCCACCGCTTTCACATTTACAAAACTAATTTATATCGATCTCCGCGATGAAATGAAATGTATTTTAGAGTGATCAATGGGTACACGCTGTACAGAACGAATAAGTTTTGCCTTGTATTTCCTTTGCTTTAGATATTATGTCTCCAAGCAACGCATAATTACTTTCACTCATTAAATTCTACTATTTCTTCTCCCGACGCTCTAGCACCTGATCATTCTCAATGCAGTTTTCTTCTTCAGTTTGTTCTGGGACGTACGTTATAAATTGGGCCCATTATAGAAAGTTTCAACTAAACTTTTCCTATTTATCAGCAGCAAAACCTGCGCTTAGCTTCGAACCTCTTCGCGTATTCTCTATAGAAAAGCCTATTGCTTATATTTTCTCTATCGCTCGACGCACAACAGACCTCTCTGGGTACAATCCTTTCTTCCCTTTTGCATGATTCTCAACGTCTTCCTTAGTATTCGAAACTCTCGGTGCAGAGTGAGACTCCACGAGACATCTTCAGATTCTTCTCGATCCCCGGTGAATTATTATCGTTTCCATCTTTTAGATCCATTCGCGGAAATGTCCTCTGTCAATTGTGAAACTGTCTTCTGTCTATTCGCACGTACGAATCTGCATTGTTGTTTGAAATAAGTGGGTTGCATGGAGACAGAGCCCTCGATAATTCCTCTAGCCTGCTCTCAGGCTGAAGTTATACTTCTACGACTATTGTACCATAACACACTTCGTTCGCATTGATTGCTATTATCGGAAACATTAATTTCATAGATGTTACATGCCCTCTGTGAATGGACACGACGGAAAAGAACAGTGTGATGTCGATTAACAAATATTCCTCCGCTAGTGGACATGCTATTTTTTATATTTGAAAGATGAAAAGCTTAGAGGTGTAGAAAGGTAGGACACGCGTGCCATATATACTTTGAAATTTATACAACGGATATCGAGATAACATGCATAATTTGTTCGACATGAATTTTCAAAACGAATTAAAGACACGTCGTCGTATTTCAACCGGAAGATGTTTAGTATAAGCGAAAGCGAATTAAGAATGAGGCATAGTAATGCTTGCTGAGTGTACATACTGTAGCATAGTAGGTAACACGCTCTAGATCTCGATCAAGCGAACTTCAGCGACAAAGCGAATCGATTGTTTTCTCCTAAGAAGATTTCAGTATGTACACAGTGTAATAGAATAATTGTAATCTGTCTCTCGAAAGAAAATAGCTGAAATCGTAATTAGCTGTTACGGTGTTGGCTGTCCTCTTTCGAAAAAAATAGATAATGGATCGAAGTATAGAGCGTGTCGCAAGATGTTTGCTTTACTACATTCGCTAGACGTTTTTCAAGGTAGAAATAGATTATTTCTGGCATTTTTATAGCGAAAGATCGTAAGAGTTTTCGTTGAGGACGCGGTATACATACGATACAATCTTGTAGATCCCACGTAAGACAACTTTTTACATTGATATTTCGAGTACAACTCAACCGAAGAACATTTAAGCCTAGGACTTCATTTTATATTATGTACATACGTACGTACATAAGCATTACGCATTGATTACCGAATCGGAAAAAAGCACTCTAAAGTGTGTAATGTAACGATGATATACAGTGGGACAAAAAGTTATTCGCTAACTCTTAAAAAGACGATAACTTTCTTAATATTGTACTATACGATTTGAACTTTTTTGGGAAGCTAGAGCAATTAGTTTGCTACACGATGTGAAAAGAAATTTTTTCAAAAATTGCAATTGATCAGAATTGTAGAAAAAAATACTAAAAGTTGCATTTTGCAACTTTTTTTTGTGGGCCTATATTGAAAATTTGAAGAATACGTTTTGTAGATGTGTGCCAATTATATGCACTGTGAAAGTTTCATCGAAATCTGCAATTTTGACCATCTTTAAACGTTTGTAGCCCATTGCACCGTCGACCAATTTTGACGAAATTTTCAGTATGTTTAATTGACACAGATCGACAAAACGTATTTTTTCTACAATTCCGATCTACTGCAATTTTTGAAAATTTTTTTCACATCCTGTAGCAAACTACTTGCTCTAGCTTCCCAAAAAAGTTCAAATCGTATAGTACAATATTTAAAAAGTTATCGTCTTTTTAAGAGTGAGCGAATAATTTTGTGACTCACTGTATATACAGGGTGTTCATTTGAAAACTTTCCAGCCGAATATCTCGAAAAGTATGAAAGATATTTTTAAAAAGTGTAAATCACGTGTCTAAGGATATCAAGGGGGGAAAGAGGGGGGCAGTGATAAACGTGATAAAAAAAAGTATCCTACGAAAATTGCTGGTCTTTTCACGTACAATAAAATCCCATAATAAAAAACATGGGTTTCCATTTGAAAAAACAAAGTTGACCTTCAAATGAACCTGAAAACACCACCCAAATAAAAAACTGATACTGCCCCTTTCTTTCCCCCTGGAAATCCTTGGACACGTGTTTTACACTTTTTTAATATCTTTCATACTTTTCGCGATATTCGGATGGAAAGTTTTCAAATGAACACCCTGTATATACACACTTTGCATTTATTGTAAGTAGTGCATTTATTTTACAGTTTTTTTGATGTGTGTATTTATTGTGCACGTTCATTTATTCCTTACATATGAATCAAAGTGTGGAAAAACAAACAATCTTATTAGCTATTTCCCAGACGTTTTTTTAAATAAAAAAAAACCAGGCTTAAACATTTTATAACAGTTTTATCAAGTATATATAATAGATTTTCACGTTTTATACGATGAAGCAGCAAAGTAATGCACAATCTCTCTTCTTTTTTGAAAATATTATACAACTTTTTCATACTCTCGATACTTATAACTTTTTTGCAGTATTACAATGTAAATAAAAAAATTTATTCTATTATTCCAACATATATTACTTTCACCTAAAATTTGTCTCGTTGCGCGTCGTAATTAAGCTGTTATAAATCTGCAAATTATTGTGACAACTATAATTGACTATTTAATCGCAGTCTCTCGTTTTATTCCTTTATGAAAATAGAAACAATCTAGGCAGTCTATATATAGGAGATCTTCGAATTTATCCTTGTGTATATACAGTGTTTTAGTGAATACATAGAGATGGAATTGATAAATGTTTTATTAATAATAGAGGTCTGAATTTATGTGTGTTAGTAAGATGAATTACACTACTTACAACTTGTGCATTTAACAACTTACTCTTTTTTTTTGGAACAACGCAAAAGAAAAACAAAAGAAAATGGTAAAGGATGCTACAAACCAAAGTCCAATGTTAATTTTAGCGTAACACTTATAATTTTTAATTATGTACTGTTGCATATATAAGTATATAAAGAATGGGTGTATGAAATGTAAAGATATTCTAGTCACCAGTAATCTGATTTTATTTGTATACGAAATGTTTTACCGAAATTTATATTCGAATCGTGTCTGATCAATAAAATATGAATGAACCTTTTTTACTAAAAAAAAAAAAAAAAACGAAAGAAAGAAGGAAAAACAATCAAACTGAAAAAATGACAAAAGGAAATGACATGAAAGTATATAAATCCAATTTATGATAAATCGTCAATTTAAGTAGTATCAAAATAAACCGAGCATCAGGAATAAGATTACATTAGAATACAAGTGTATGTATACACATGCACTAAGATACAAATTTCATTGTCAGTAATGTATATGAACATAACACTTATATATTTTCTTAAAATTTCTGTAAAACCACTAATTTCTGTACTAATAAAGCAGCATAAGGAAGCATTATGATGATATACAAATTATATTTGTCCTCTTCCATGCTCAATATAAATGATATTTAAAAATGCTCATAGAAAATTGTACGAAGAATTTTATTTGAACAAAAAGCTGATAGTACAAATCTTTTCCCAACGTTTTTTGTACGTATATATCTATAGGATAATTTGACGAATAAAAATATATTATATATTTCTATTGTATAAACAAATAAAACGGATAAATTATTCATATGTATATACATCTATATATTTTTCTTGTATTTATTATATATACATGTTATTCACGTATGCTCCTTTTGCTGCTAATAAAAATTAATTTATATTCATGCATGTTCGAAATATATTACTGGGAAGCATTTATTTTTATTTATATGTATTTTGAGAAGAATTACGAAAAATGATTGTATCCGAAAAAAATAAAATTTTTCACTCAAACTACCCTAAAAAGTTTTCTGAAAAGTTAGAGCAATTTAGACTTACTATAAATTTCTAAAAAAATATGTATTTCATAGAAAATTTTATGCACATTTCTGTTTAACTTCAAGTTCGTTAATAATTATGTATACTTGTTATTATTGCAGACAAAGAAATATTAGGGGAGAAGGGTAGGATAAATTAGTGAAAAATTTCCTACATTTTTAAATCTATGCATGTAATTCGATTTAAATATTTTAATTAGATTACAGATCGCTTGGTCAAGTGCAGTCAAGTGATCGCGAGTTTTATTCCATTCGTAATTTTTATATAAGAAAATTGTTAGCCGCATGCGCGCGGCGAGAGCGAGTCGCCCCTCTAGTTACTTCATCGTCGTGGGCGAGTCAGGTGCAAACTAACCTCCAAACAGTTCGGCTCTGGCTCTGATTCACGGGGGTGCAGTGAACTGCAATGGTGCAGCACCAGAGTGGAACCCTAATCATGATTACTCTCATTTCTCGATTGTAAATTGTAACTCAAAAATACATGATGTCGTGGAGAACTACTTTGAATCTTGTACGACACAGGGTATATAAAAACAAACGAATAATTCATACATTCGAAACAGCTCCGATATCTAGTTGTCAACAATATAAATTGCGGCCAACCTACTTATGTTTACAACCGAGCCTCAATTCTATTACACAGAAAAGATTCAAAAGCAAGAAGCAGGTTTCCAGTCGGGTAATTACAATGATAGAAAATTATCTTTTATATTAACTTCGACGATCACTAAATGCATTTATCTGTACATTTATAGGAAGAAGAGAGTAGCGACGATGAACAGGATTCGACAGAGATCGATAGTTATCTACAGACACAGGGTGCGAAAGTTGTCAACGCCTCTGTACCTTCCCTTCGGTTAGATGCTGTTGCTAAAGCTGCTTTTGGCTTGTCACGCAAGTACGTTACTATTGTATATTTGTACACCCTGTACATAAATTCTAAATTCATCTTGTTGCAGCAAAATAGACAAAGTGTTTTACAACAGCAATCTTCGCGTCAATGGGGAAAAATGCTTAAAAAAGAGCGAAACGGTGAGGATCATTTTCAGATGAAGTTATTAATTTTTATACTTTCCATCAACCATTTCAAATATTTAGATCGCGGTTGAAGACGAGATTGATCTAGTGATTGGCAGGAGTAACAATAATCCTGCGTTTATAACAGTGCACCGCTGTATTGTAACGTCAATTAATCCAGCCGAGGAGAGCATAAACATCAAATTAATTAGAAACAAAAATCTATTAATCGAGGATTACGATGATCCGTGGAACGGTGTGGTCGACTAATGTTCAATACAACCATTAGGTAAGATGTATATATTGCTGTACAAATAATAAAGTTTGATACAAACTTAACAATAACTTGTGTAAAACGTTATTTTAGAAAAATACTTTATTTATGTCTCATTGAATTTTGATCCCTGCCGTGCATTCTCTATGATTTTGTTACACTGAAAAATGTATCGGTCAAAGTTATCTCATAAGTTTTAAACGATTGATTCTGATAATTAGACTGCGATCTTCATGCAAAATAAAAATTTTCTGCATTGACTGCAAGGAACAGAAGCTAAATCGAATGTTATTTCTTCCCTTAATGATTTTAATGGAGGATAAATCATATATTAAGGGTGTGATCTGGCTCGAGCGAGAGTGTGGTGGCACACTCGCACACCGCTAGACACTATATGTACACGAGGATTGCAAGGGTCCGGCTCTCGACAAATCACGTAATTTGCATTACGCCTCGAAAACGCAAAAGTAAGCCAACTTGAGTTATTTCCCCGCTAGATTGATCTTTTATCTAGCGATTGTGACTACGTAGGGGCCCAAATGTGCATTAGCGAGACGTGATTCATCGAGAGCAGGACCCTTGCAATCCTTGTGTACGTATAGAATGTCTAGCGGTGTGTGTGTGTGCCACCACAATTTCGAATTATAATAATAATCGAATTAGCTATAAATGCATAAAGATCCGCAGTCTACTGATAATATCGTACTTACGTAAGGCACACACAGTATTCCACTTAATGATAAGTTGTTTAAGTCTTCCAAGATTTGCGTGACGTTCGCTGCAGTCTTGATTTTCTAAACATTTATCACTCGTAAACATCTATACATTCCGAGAAATCGTCCGATAAATTCCAAATAAGATTGCTCACCTCTACAACGTATTCTTTATCACTGTCGTTCAGAAAAGGTAAAGTCGCAGCGGCTAAATGAGGCTGTTGGCACTGGAAGCAATACTTTATAATGTCACTGAAACGTAACATATGCACGACTGGGCACGAGTACAACAATTGCAACGCTTCAAGGCAATTGTTGATTTGTTCCTGACTGGGATTGAAATCCATTTTTCTGAATGGCTCTGAAATGATCGCTTGCCATCCTAACAAGTATCCATCGCAATTTACAATCGTACTTACGTTTCGCACTTGTAACAGAATCCTTTTCAGTTCGTTGACCTAAATAAGAAAAATTATATAAGTACGAACTTCCAAATTCTCCGCATTTGTCTCTCAACTTTGTAAAACTTTACCATTAATAACTTGGCTAATTTGGTTAAATTTTCATTCCACAAAGTGTACTCGTATATTTGAAAGTCTATGCATATTTGTGCAATGAGAACGAGAGCTTGCGACGAATGACTCTGGGTTTTCATTAACATGTGCACCAGTTCAGGCTTGGAGCTTTTCGTGAATGTATTTATGGTATACATTATTCCCAATGATTCCAGTCTATATATGTACTTCAAATAGTGCATGTATTTCCTGAGAAATAATTACGAAATAATTAAACGAACAATCAAAATCGAATGTATGTATACGAACCTGATTTTTTGAATGTTGCGTTTAGTTAAATCTTCCAATTGAACAGTGTCGACTATGGACTGCAGCACGTAGAGAGCTTTGTAACACGTTTCAGGACTATTGTCCTCGTAATCTGCGCCGAAACTTATATTTATTAAAAAGTTTGCCGACAATTGAATGTCTCCGTACTCCAGGATGTAGCATGCCCTGAAAACACATTGCGTTAAAAAGCTAAATCTAAAACAAATACAAATACAATCTCTACCTCTGTAAATTATCATCGGAATTCGAGTTCGGTTCCAAGCTCGAGATCATCGAGAAAGTATCTGTAATACTCTGGTTGAATTTCATGTATTTCGCGTCTGGCTGTAGCCATTCTTGCAACAACTCCATCCGCAGCTTCACTATATTTATGGAGAACAGTTCGTTGATCGCGTTCACTGCGGAATTGATGTCAGGCCTGTGATCTATGATACATCGATACCTTTGCGGTATAGTCTCATCCGTGTATAATTCGCGAACTAATTTATGTGGGTTTCCGATCAACGACAGGTACTTCGGGGTTCCCAAACCATAAGTACGTAGAATATGTTCCGACGTAAAGTGTAGATATTTGAATTTGATTTTCTCGAGCATTCCCTCTTCGAACTTTGTGGATTTCTGAACGGATAGCAGAGCGTACTTGTAACATTCTTCAACAGCAGCTACTCGATCAGCACCGGGAGGTGTATGATTCACGACGTAGTATAACGCTGCAGTGCCGTAATAAAATGCTGTCGGCCCGGTCATTCGTTCGATGCACTTCTTTATATCGTTCAACAAGCTGCTGTTTTGTTGACACAGGCTCCACTCTTTCGTTTTGTATTTGTTTCCCCACGTGCGCGTTACTTCTCCCTTAATAGCCAACGTGCAAACGATATGCGGCTGCAAGTTTAAGATCGGCGCTATGTCCAACCACTTCTCGTAGCTCTTCAAGTTCAACTCCGGAGTAATGAGCGTCCATAACTCAACTTTCGGCAGGAAAGGCAATCGCCAATTCGCTATATACGGCAGAGACGTGTTTCCTGGATTGAGATGGATCCACTCGTCGCATTCCACTTGCGTAGGCTCGCTGTTTCGAGTATAATTCTGCAAGAAACAAAAGTAATTTCTGTGCTCGACGTTCTTGTCTTCTACGAGGTCCATGAGGATGATAAATATCTCGTAATGATAGAAGTTCACTTCCGATAGGATAGTGGTGACGAAAGTTTTCAGGGAGGCTTCGTTCGAAATTTTCGCAGCCACCATTGCGCATTTTCTCTTCAGATCGTTCACATCTTCCTCGTCGATGTGCAACTCTTCCTTCCCGTTCACATTGGACACGTTCAATTTCGGATTCCAAGATTTCACCAATATTTGCAGATAGATTAACAAACAGTCTTGGATATCGAAACCGAAGTCGGTGCAAAAATCTTGGTACAAAGATATCGTATTGTTCTCGTTGTGGTGCATGATATGCTTCAGCATTTCTCTTCTGGCTGTCGTGTCGCTTGTTAAAATCTCTGTGTACGAGATCGAGTGTTTCGATAGTCTCTGTGCCCAGGAGTGCACCTTCATGTTGTCCTCATAAATGTGAAGGTACGACTGGTTTTTACTTAACCGATGGTATTCGCGCGCGAGAATTGATATCCTGAAGTGTCGGGTGCAATCCAACTGGTACATCTTGCAAGCGGAAACAATCCATTTGCACGCATCCGTTTCGGGCAGCATGAACAAACAGGACAATCCGAGATAAAGATCGAACGTTCGCGAACTTATTACCTTTTTCAACAGTACCATTACAACGCAGTAGTACACTGTCTCGATTTCGGAATTGATCTCAACGTTCTCTTGTTGTGTACAAGAATGAAAATATAAAGTCTTGACAATCTGTAGCAAGCAATAATCGTTGTGTTCCGCTGTTAATTTTCTCAGCTTGCACAGTACATTTTTGAACAGCTCCTCGGCTGAATCTGCGTTTCCAACCATCGTCGAATTTGTAGCATAAGATCTCGGTGTGACCAGACGAAGTTGTTGCATAGAGATCACATCTCTGAACAATGGTAACAAGTGTCCGCCCGCAGCGACAGCTAAATCTTTGTACACTGTGTATAATTTCCAGTTCGATGTTTCTCTCTGCTGCGTATCTGAGAGATGCAAACCGTACTTGTTGCCTTTGCTGAAGCATTCCTGATACAAATTTATCCAAACGACCAACGACAATATAGACTGCAGCTCGTCTGAAACACAATTTGACTTTTACGATTTTACGTTACGTACTTTGATCATGAAAGGAACGTACCATCTAGACAAACACGCAATGCGGAACAACTTAGATTTTGCATAGCGACCGCAATATGTTCGTCTACTTCGGTGTGCTGCAAGATTATTAAACATATCTTGTATATGTACTGGCACTCGTCCGGTATCAAGCTGGATTGGCCGTCCACAGATCTGTGCAGTAATAATTAACTTATTTTACACTCTTTCAACATTTTCCTCTGCAAATATATTTACCTAGCGAAGTATTTAAATATGCCTGTATCTTTCGTTCTCTCCAACAACAGATACACAGCGTTGAATCGCTCTAACTTAAGCAAGTCAGCAATTTTTATAACTTTTTTGTAGGCAGCGATGAGGTCACCGTTCTTTGGCATGTTCTCTGAAATTTGATTACTAGAATAAAATCATTTCCGAAATAGAAATAATGATCTCTTACCGTTGCACAATTTTTCAATGTACTCTTGCAATATTTGGTCTTTCTTCAATAGATACTCTTCTGTCGTAATGTGAATTTGGAATTCAGTTTTTAGTAGATATCGCGACTTCACTTTGGCGATGTCAGCGATGACGCTGTTGCAATTATTAGACTGGGCTTTGCAACTTTTCGAAACGTTTTCTAATTGCAAGCTTATCCAGCCGAACATTTCGATGTAATGTTCGATATATTTAGGCGTAGTCTAAATACCAAATTATACATGGTGTTCATTTGAAAACTTTCCAGCCGAATATCTCGAAAAGTATGGTATTTACACTTTTTTAATATCTTTCATACTTTTCGAGATATTCAGCTGGAAAGTTTTCAAATGAACAATAATTTTCAATGAAATGTACAATAAAATATTATAACCCACCTTCAGCGTTAAGCTAGCAGACACGTAATTCACAATTTGTTCGCAGCAAAACAGCAAAGTGTTGGTCTCCATGCATTCGAATATTTCCGTTACTTTCGAAACATTTCTATAAAACGAGGACTGTCATAAATTTTAGTGCATAAATCTGCAAATGTGTGTATGTAGTAATTTAATTCGCTCACCCTCTGGTTAAGTGGTGATTTATACACAACGAAAACGCTCTTCTCTGCGATGCTGGATCATTTTTCGTAATCTGTTGAATATCCGAGACCATATCCTCACGATTCTCCTTTATTATGCGACCGATTAAATTCTGTAAGAAGAGAAATAATTGTTAAGTGAATGTTTAACGATAAATGTCACAGAGTATTCGTCAATTTCTCACTAACATTGTTTAAACCAATACGTTCGTATCCATACTTCTTTAATATAAGCTTTATCGTGACACAGCTAAACTCTACCCTAACTTGAGACGCTAAAGCATGATCGAGATTGCCGCTGATTTCTGCTAGATTCACCATAGTTGAACTCCATGGGACCGAAGCTTTCTTTAATACTTCCAATGTTTGTTGCAGTCGAATCTGGAATACAAATAAATTAGAACTATGCACGATCTAAAGACAATGTATAATTGCGTGTCGATCTTTATGCATTTATGGCTTCTGAAAATGTTCAAACACTGCTGTGGAGCATAGACAGAAGTTAATACGATTTTTAAATAAGATTTTATCAAATTGCATAAACATCCGCAGTCTGATTATACGTAAATATACTTCTATATCCTGGATTAAACCAATTATAGTAACAACTCGTTGCTCCCATGGAGCCTCCTCACCGAACCACCAACTTTTCGAGCTTTTTATAATTTTCTATAAAAATATGATCGTAATTACAATGTGAATATTTCTGGTACTTCGATTACAAACAAGACATGTATACCTGTACATACGAAGAAAAAATGTGGTCAGTTCGTAAAGAATTATTTAACATATATTGTTTCAGAAAATTATCCACAAAATTCGGGATAATGTTAACGTATATCTTGTCCAGTAATATATGCGAAACTTCGGTAGGGTTTCCAGTGTACGCATAAAGAGATACGGTTAATCTAGAAATTGTATGAACATATTATTTCGACGTGCGCCTCTAATTATATTACGTAGAGAATTACCTGTAATTATCTTTCAGTTTCTTGATATCGGACATAGCTTGTCTCAAAGAAACAAGCTGCTTCAAGTTAATCGAATCTTTGTTCACGTAGTCCTGATGGATACCCGCGCACTGATGATTCCCTTCGAACTTCAGCAATTTGATGAATCTGTTGCTAAAATCGATCCCGATCTGAGGCCACGACTCGCGATGCGATTGTTCGAACGATTTTATCTTCTTGCATCCCCAGATGATGATTTCGCAGATCGCGTTCGGAGTTAGAGACAGTAAAGTTGGTATAAAATGCGATAACCACGGCCAAAGCATAGTTGGCGAAATATTCTCTGGGAGGGTCGAGAATGCATCTTTTATAAGTTCCACGGACAAATGTTCCACTATGTCTGGAAGATGTCTGGACCAAATCAAGGTAGCAGCTTCCATCTCTCCCTAGAAAGCAAGTCTCTTTGTTTAATAATTTATTCGTAAATACATCGTATCAAGAGCAATCAGTCTTTCTTACCAAACTCAGGTACGACATATATTCTTGCACCAAATTTGCCTGCGAGAATCGTATCCACTCTTTCATTGTGTCGTCGTTGTAACAATTGAAGTTCTTTCTGTATCCCCAGATCAAGTGGAATGTTTCCAACTTGTGTAGTATACTGTTAATCAAGTCCAAAAAGTTCAGGTGATCCTCGAATGGCATTTTCTAAAATTAATCATACAATCAATCCGGTTAAAAATTACAAGGTTACGGAGTGCGCAATTTTTGCATTTTTCGACGTTACAAAGTTAATTATCGAGGTTGAAAAATTATTTTATAATAGCCCAATCCTTTCTGAATAAAACAAAACAAAATATAGCTCGATCGGACAAACAGTTCCCGAGATAAAAATTCGTAAGCGAGGCTCATTTTCGCCGAAACGGGTAAAAATTACAAACTTCGAAGGCCTGTATTTTTTAAACAAATTTTAAACCGTAAAATTTCACATGGACTACAACATATTTCATTCCGAACAAAAAGTGAGCGATGTGGCATGGAATGACCCTTACTGCAATGTTCTCCGTTATTCTCGTCCTAGCGTACAAATAAATCTTCCTCATCTGATTGTACTCCGGCACGAGAACTTTGCTGCAACACTCTACTATGTGTTGCACGTTTGTAATTTTATCGAGTATAGTCAGAAGTTTGTCTACGTCAATTAAATCGGAACTCTTCTTTGCCCAAGGTCCAAATTGAGATACAAGCAACGACGCTTTCGCAAAGTAAATCGGCTCTGTCGACAAATTGAATTGCATAGCAAATTCCTCGGCTTTCTCGAACTGTTCTCTCCGTATTAAACGTTGTAACTGCTCTTCTGGAAGACTATCGGATACAGCCTTTACTCGAATCGTATCCGTGTAGTTAGTATCGTTCTGACAATTATTAATGCCTTCCAAAAACAAGATTATTTCATCGCGTGGATCTGTGATTTCTACAAGGTACGCTGTGGCAGGGACATCTATTTGAAATTTTTGTTCGAAATCTGTGATAGAAGTTACTAAATTATAATACGAGACTCTGTGACAAAAATGAAATAGTAGCATGCAAACGTATCACATACCTGGAAATGAAAGAACACGTAATTTACATATATTACAATCGTCATTGTTCTCTGTTAAAACAAGAATTTGACACAAGCTGCTATCCACTTCTTCGATGATCGCAAAATCTAATATTGGTTCTTTGTATATCTTCATACCAAGTAAAGTTTGGGGACAAATGATGTTTAACGTGTTATTTGCACATAAACATAGCATTGCTCTGTAATCATTTGGATTTATGACGTACTGTTATCATTCATTCATAATTAAAGATAATACTCACGCGTAACTTTTCAGAAATTTCACTTTGGTGTAGTTGTAACACTTCTCATTTAAATTAGAGTACAGTTCCCTCGGCCACACGAACAGCATGCTCGAACACAACATAGCTACCGTTGTTTCTCCGAATATTGTGCCTACAGCAGCATGCGTTACCTAGGAAATATTTATATATTTAACGTTTGTGACGTTTTATGTAACAACTAACCCTTTGAACTCGAAGCAATTTTAATTCCAAAATCAAGACATTTAAAATTGAACCTGTTTTCTCATAGAATGGTGGAGCTTTTCGCAATTCATAGAATACAGACGAACTCAATAATATTGAAACTGTTTGGAATAATGCTATGGTCATTTTTACTGGTGCCTCGGAGTCACCATTTGAGTGCAAAGGGTTAGAGATAAATCCCGAGGTCCCACCTCATTGCCAACGAAGCCTTTAAATATCTGGGTACATTGAACTCGATCTGCGAGTCCTTTGATCGTCGTATTATTTCCATCCAAGACAGCAGCTTCGAAGAGTTTATAATTGAACTGTGTTAATCTAAAACATAACAGTGACTGTAACAAACAATTGTATGAAAATTCTCACATTATTTCTCATATTACCTATAGATAGCTCCACTTTTTACAATGAGATAGACAATGTATTCGTCGCATTCTTGTTGCAGAAATATCGTCACTACAGGATTCCCCTTGTTCGTAACATTTCTAAACATTAAAAGAGATGAAGTTTCACATCTTTTCATTACTCGATTACTTTCATACTCACTTTGTAAAGATTACTTGTTCTTCGGCAAACAAATGAAGGCAATATAAAACTCCGTTCGACAGCACAACAAACAGATACAAACCGTTATCGGAGATACAGTAACTTACTATTGGCAAATCGAAAGTTGCGCTTAGCAGCATTTTCTCACATGTATCATTCTCGAATACGGTGATCGACTTATCGATCGCTACACAGAGCCTTGAATATTGTACAGACGCTGCAACATTTGGCTGTTCTGTCACCTTGAACAGAATAAAAGATTGTTGGTCATTCAGGTAATATAAAGTTTATTTCTTTGGCTGTGTACTCTTAAAAATTGACTAAAAATTCGGACAAACACGTTGCTTTTACGAAGTAACGTAAAGTCGTCGCTTTTAGTGTAAAATCAAAATTTAAACACAGTAGGATTCAAACTTCAAAGTGACCGTTGTAAGCCGGCAGACAAGACACGATTGAAACAATGTATTTATGTAGATAACAATTTACCTGGCCGTCGGATTGTATGGTAGCAATTGTGAAAATCTCGTACAAAGAGCCATTATTCTCTGCGACCGTTCGTGTCCCAAAATTGACAGTTTCCTCCTCTTTGTCAAATCCTGCTGACACTTTGTTCCACAATGCCATTTCTCCTGCAAAGCCGGAAAGCCGCGAAACAGTTATGAAAATGTTGAGACATGCGCGAACCAACGCGATTCGCGTTGCGCGAACGCGAACTGAACCAGTAATGGCGTCAGTAAAGTATGTAATTCTATCGCAAACGAGAACCCCAAGAAAATACTGGTGGCGCCATCTGTCAGCTACAAGGTATATACCGACTGTCGGTAATTTGTCTACCAGTTTGAGCGTTCTGCCGCTACACGGAATGGCGCTATTTTCAGATTTTCCGGAGCAGATGATTCGTGCCGCTGATTACATAAAGCCTTATGGGAAATTCGGCAAGAATCATTTGCGCCGGAATGAACTTCTGTATGACGTCACAAGTAGATTATTTGAGGTGATTTTAAAATGGACACTACTGTGCAAAAGAAAGAAGCACCCAGTACAATTATAAGATATAATGACAAATAATATCTTTATGTAGAAATTGTATTGTACAATGAAGTACGTATTAGATAATCCGCAATAACACATATTCTCAGAACTATTTAATTAAACAGCAGAATTCTTTTTCAAAATTTACTGTGTTCTTATTTGATTTTTCACGCTTTTCTATTGAATATGGCCGGGTGCTTCCTTTTTTTGCACAGTAGTGTATTCCCGTAGGATTTTTTGAGCTTCTGTGTACTCAAATTGAAGGGAGAGAATCATAAAGTACTAAAAGATATTTCCGTCATCGTTCTTTATTACGAAACTGAAGAAAAAGAAAACTTTGCGAGAGTAACAAACTTTTGGCTTATGTGACTAGTTGTAATACTCAGCGGCAATACTAAATTAGTGCAATGTAAGTATGTACATTTGTATATGATTAGATGTGGCGAGCGGGGTGAAGGCCGTGGCGACGAATCGAACGAGTCGAACGATTTCCAACGACAAAGGATCACGTGTGACAAGCGACCGAATGCGTGTTTTTTTTCAAATGCAAAGTATCATGAACGTTCTTATATAGTGTGTACGGAGCAATATCATCTGATTTTCATATCAATTTTACACTGGGATAATTTATCATACACTATACAATATACAATAGTACGTTTTTAAACTCTCTACAATAATTAAGAGATTTTATGATCGTTTCAATGACCAATTGTTTAGACCTTTTGCACTCGGAGCTATTTTGACTTGAAAATTAAAAATTTCTTCCGGCCTAGAATAATTCCATTCTATATAAGTTTCTTCTTTTTATATATCGCACCCCCACAAGAAAAGTGACACAACTAAAAACTGTAGCATTTGAATACATATTTTAAAATTATATAACCTCAAAATTGCCATTTTTTGACTTGTGTCACTTTTATTGCTCATACAATACTTAAAGGTTTAGCAATTTTTAGAGGCGACTCTGAGTGCTAAGGTTAATAAAGGTAGTCCGAATTTTTCTCTGGCCACACAATAACTTTTCGAAAAGTCACTACATATTTAGGGTCTTGGGATTCGAATCGTTCAGTCACCGGCGTTCCCGATTCCATGTCGGCGTCCTCGATGCTCGCACACGGTCGCGTTCTTCTTCAGGGTGAAACTGGAACTTATTCAAATTAGCATAGGTTTCGAGTAAGGTTTCTCATCCACGACCTCCCACTATCGAGCTGATCGTTAAACTATATTTAAGTACAGATGCAACAGCACACTGTCCAGTCACTGATAAGGACGTCGTTCGCTGGACACACATGCAGGTGTTCACATTTTACAGGGTAGACTTCCGAAAGTCGGTCAAATCGGATTGAGTTCATTTTGCATTAGAAACACGTTTCCAAAAGAGGTTTTTGGCGACTCGAAAAAAACATTTCTCACACCTTGCCGTATTTTAACGAGTCACCCTCGTCAAGGAAGATTTTAAACAAAGTCTAGCAAGTATGAATGTCACGCCTTTCTTTTGAAATGAAATAAAATTTGCCGTACAAAAAATATAAATTTTCTTTTCCCTTCTACGACATTTTTGGGGACAAAGACGTTTTAACTGTTCTGGTTTAGTTCTGGGTGAGATTTGCATATGATTATGTGTAATTTCTATTAAACGTAAACCCGGTAAAGTAGAAAATGACAAAATCCAAAAATCCCTTTCAAATATTTTTGTCTAGAGTGCGGCGTAAACGGGAAGCCAAGCAAAACAAACATGGCGTTCAAAGGATCAAGGTTCGAGTGTGATGTAATTTATCAATGATAATGATGTTCCTTTTCAGATGCAGTGTTCGAGCCTTGAAAGTGGACAGTGCGTTTATGCCATCGATATAAAAAGTCAGCTGGATAATGGCGGCGTGTAATGGAACCTTCAGAATTCGGAATTGTGATGCTCGGAGGTTGCTTTTCACATGACTCTAGGTGCGAAGTAGTTCCTAGAATTAAGTAGAGCTTTTGCGCTAACCTAACACAATGATTCTAGAATCTTGAGAGACCAATGGGAGGAGCAGAGACTGCGAATTCGGCGACCGAGTGGAACGAGACTATCGGAACGGGACGAGAGGACACGCCTAATTAAAAACTAAGTGTTCAGTCCATTGGAGCTGTACGCGCGAGCGCACGTCCTACGCTCGCAGTACCGTAACTAGAGCAATTACAGAGTGGAATTGATCTGCAACGAGTTCGCTATACCTGAGCCACCATCACTACGCTCGAAACCCTCTAATATCATACGACAGAAATTCAGAACGAATCGGAGATACAGTCGTGTGTGATGCGGTTAAAGTATGCGAATACAGTAATCGGTTTTCTGTTTTAAATTTACACTTAGACCACTTTCCTAATTATGGGCACATATAACGATTGAAAGTTGAATTTGAATTTAATATCGCAGAGATTGCATTGAATGAATTTAGTTTAAGATAACGTGATGTGAAATAACTGATAAA
The DNA here is from genome assembly GCA_963966675.1 of Lasioglossum calceatum. Taxonomy (NCBI): domain Eukaryota; kingdom Metazoa; phylum Arthropoda; class Insecta; order Hymenoptera; family Halictidae; genus Lasioglossum; species Lasioglossum calceatum. The sequence continues at coordinate 6,555,705 of OZ016539.1, read as the reverse complement.
ATCATTCTTTTTTTAAATCTTCGCTTAGACCACTTTCGCAATTACGGGCACATTCGATCGCAGTTTCGAATTTCGCAGAAATGAATTTCTCTCGCTTATCGTTCGCGAAAGTTTAAACCCTGTTCCTCGCAATCCCAGAATCCCCTAGGCCTTCCTCTATGTACACGGGGATCCACGAGCGCATATATATGTATATCGCGATTGGACCACTTATGCAACGTTCACAATGAACGAAAAACCGGTACAAGTACTTGTCACGCGTGTATATACAGGTCGGTCGTTTGTTTGGCTGCACTTTTTCCTCGCGTAACCAGAAATTATTGCCTTTCTCCTATGCAATCCAGTAGATTTAGGCGAGCGAAAGCCAAAAATCCAAGTTTCGATCCTAGGAGATCGGTGGTTCAAAAGTTACGAGTGTTTGTGAGGTAATATTGGTATGTCTTAATTAAAACGCTGAGAATCGCTCAACTTGAAACACTCGTAACTTCTGAACCATCGATCTCCCAGGATCGAAACTTGGATTTCTGGCGTTTCTCGCCGAAATCTACTCGATTGAAATATCTGGTTACGCAAGGAAAAGTCTAACCCTTTTTTTTTTAAATAAACAGAATAAGAACTAGTAAGTATGTATCGTAGTGACTTAGCGAGCGAGGAAACAACGCCTTCTAGTTACGGCACCGGCCAACGAAAAAGTATTCCTCCGAACGACTTGTTCCTGCCTCCAGGCACTAGACGGCAACAATAAATACTAAATTAACCAGTCCAGATAGAACGGGACAATCGATCCGCGTTGGTCGCCCGAGATTTGCTCGGCTATCCTTTTCTCGATTATAATATCGTACGATAATTCCCCGCCGCCCGTTATTTCGTTAGACCCGGATACACGAGCGCACCCCTTTATTATTTACACGCACACGATTTAACACTTTATTATTGCAACAGTAACAAAATATTCGTATTTTCTTCTTTTTACCCCCTCCCTCTCTCGAAGCTCGCGGAAGATACGTTAATGCCCATTAGAGTATTTTGATTTCGATATAATATTCTACTTTCCAGTCTCTCCTCTCTGTTTTTTACGCGTTCGTCGCGGTGAAATTCAATTTTTCTTTTCGAATAAACATTCGGAATGCCAGATAATCAGCAGAGTCTGCTGGCAGACGCGGGCGGCAGATTGGCGTCCTTCTGCCGCCAATCTCGCGCCAATATGGCGGCGGTTTGCTTACCGGGTAGCTTCAAAGGCAGCCCGTTCTATCTGGGCATCGTTAATTTTCTCGTCGTTAACGCTATTACCGTTACACAATATGTACAGCGTGTGCGATCGTGAACAAGAGGCGTGGTTCTGTCTACTGCGGAATCTGAACGCACCTCGACGACCAATCTAAATTTGTTTAGAAATGCAATGTTGTTCGAGAACGTTCGGTAGACATATTCCAGGCAGAACGAATTGTTCAGAAACGAATCGATATCACCTCGATACTCAGTTTCCGTTTATTATCGTCTGTCCTAGCTCGACGAGTCCACGTGACTTTCGCGTACGAAGCTATTCTACGCTCAATCTCTTTCTTCTGTTGCGATTCGACCGCGGTTGCGTTATACGCAAGGAAAAGTGCCATTGTTCTCGACCGCTTGTCGCCCGTCTGCGAAAGCAAATCGATTTCGCCGGACTTTCGATTACGTGGACCATTAGCCGTAAATTAAATAGACAGAGACAGAAAGAAATTGCTACTTTGCTAAATCAAAGGAACTTCCTGCCGCCTACGCGGACATTAACAATTAAACTGCGAATGATTGACGGGGGTAATAATTTACGAGGAACGTAGACACTATGCTGGACGATCGCGAAACATTTCATGCCGAAAATGTTCTACTTCCTTGAAAAGGTTCCCGAAGTCATTTCAAGTAATTTTCTCCTTTACGAAAATCTTCTGCGTGTCCTCGTTCTCGAGTTATCAACGAAAAACACGAACCAATCAACGCGCGACTACGGGACAGACTCCGCCTCCCGGGCAGGCCGAGCCAGAACCCGCCCACCGTAGCCGCGCTCTGGTAAATAGGTCCATGTTTTTCGTTAATAACTCCGTAACGAAGAGACGGAGAAGATTTTTGCAAAAAAGTCGCTTCGAATGACCTCCGGAATCGTTTTAACAATAATTAATAAAACATTTATTCAAAAATGTCGTTCCTCGCGTTTTATATTCAGAATCGGCCACGAACATTTGCAATCGTCCAATGAATAGAATATATATACATATATTATATCGTCCCCAGATAATCGAAAGCTTCCGGGGTATTGAACCGTCGCGTGAGGGGGTGGGAATCGATTCCACCCTCGAAACCCGTTCTCTCCCCGTCTACATCTCGTCCCCCCTGTACGTGCCCGCTGCTTCAGTCGATCGATTAAGAATAAATACGGCCATGAAAAATACTTATCCGGACATCCGTTACTATAAAATAGAGGATACTCTCTTTTTTGTCTTCTTCTCCGGCTCCCGGCCCGCTTAAAACCGTCTAGCTTAAGTTATACTTATTGCAAAGATTGTTGGCGTACCTATTGCAAGATACCCGCGCGAGCGCGAACCTCCCGTCCGTCCGCGCCATTCCCGTCGGACAATGTTCGCTAATTAATAATCAAAGATCGCTGCTCGCGCGAACGGTATGCGTTTAATAAGTAGACTGCGGATCTTTATGCAGATACGCAGATCGTGCACATTTTGCATAAACATCCGCAGCCTATCGATAAGGAACTCTGATGTGTGTATGTGTACGTATATGCGCGTTTCGAAGGCTGCTCTTCTCCTTGCGCAACCGGAAATTTGTGCATTTCTTCTATAAATTTTTACCTTTTTCATTGATCCTGCAGGATCGAAACTTGGATTTCTCACATCCTCTCGGCTAAATCCACCGGGTAACATAGGAAAATGGTTAAAATTTATTGGAGGAAGGCCAAACATTTCTGGTTACGCAAGGAAAAGTTTCCGTGGGACACCTACAATGGAAGTCAGCTTGAGAGGTAGCTTTCCGACGGAGCCTGTACCTCGAAGAGCTGGTAATCCCGAAGTGGGAACGGATCAAAATTTCTCTATAAAAGATGGAGCAATATCCATCGTGTTGCTTCTATTTACAACATTCCAACCGAGGAAGAGAGAGAGTTCGTGGAGATATGTATAGACGAGCCTTGAAGGTGACCGTGAAGGTCGAGGCCGGTATATGGTTTTGTACAAGGTATTTACAAGGTCTTGGACAGGCGATTGATTCGCCGAGGTCGTTCTCACCGATCCAGAGGCACGTTCTCCAGGTTGGTTGCGTTACCGAAATGTTGGAAACCGTTCCTGAAGATGCGTCCCCTGCTGGTGCCGGCTTTGGTTTGGTCGAGGAGGGTCACGTTGTCCTCGAACTCCTTGACCCACCTGGCGGTCTCGTTGCCCCAGTGGAACCTGATGGGCGCTGCGGGGTGGTAGGGCTTCTTCAAGCCTGACCTGCGGCTTTCCACGCCCTCCGGCGAATGATAGAACGACTTCTCGCAGAAGTCCTGCCTGAGACAGGGTTCCAGCTCGCCTACAATCTCCATGAACGTTGGGCGATCGCTGGGCCGCCATTTGAAGCACTTCTCCATGATCTTGTGAATATTCTCGGGACAGTTGCGCGGTACGCTGAGCGTCCCCTTGTGCAGCACGTGCCTGAGCACGTCCTCGTTCGAGAAACCTTGATAAGGCATCTCAGCCAGGGTCAGGATCTCGTAGAGGACCACTCCGAACGACCAGACATCCGAATCGGACGTGAACACGCCGTCGGAGAGGTTCTCCGGCGCCATCCACCTGATAGGCAGCAAGCCTTTCCGCCCGATCTTGTAGTAATCCGTCTCGTAAATGTCTCTGGCCATGCCGAAGTCGCCGATCTTGCAGACCAGGTCCTTGGACACCATGCAGTTCCTCGCGGCCAGATCTCGGTGCACGTACTTCTTCGATTCCAAGTAAGCCATACCGTCAGCGATCTCCGCCGCCATTCGCATGATCCCGCAGGCGTCCGGGACCAGGTCCGGTCTGTCCCTAATCTTCCGCAGATAGGTCTTCAAGTCCCCGTTCTCCATCAGCTCCATGATCACGTACGGAGGGTTCTCGATCGACACCACGCCGAGGAGCTTGATGATGTGGTACGTGGAGAAGTTCTTCATCACCGAGGCCTCGTTCAAAAACTCGTTTTTCTCCCTCTGGGTAGCCGTCTTCGAGATCGTCTTGATAGCAACCGGCGTGCCCTTGTCGTAGATACCGCGGTACACCATGCCGAAATTACCGAGACCCAACTTCTCCTCGATCTCGACATTCTCCGCGGGTACTTCCCAATCGTCGATCACGTACTTGGTCTCGATGTAGTCCGGGTTCACGCTGGCTATCAGCCTCTCCTGCTTTTTCTTCTTGTGCTGGATTCGCAGGAACACGAAGAACGCCATCGTGATGATAAATAGAATAGCCAGCATCAGCAACGAGATCAGAGTGATCGGCGCGGCGTTCGACACGTTTATGTAGAAGTGAACCACGTCGGAGAACAGGCCATTCCCGGCCAGAGATGTGGACCTCATTCGCAGACTGTACTTGCCGGGCGTCAGATTCTTCACAAAGAAGCTGGTCAATCTCTCCCTCCCGGTGTTAGCGATGCATTCGGTGATTTTTCTGGCGTCCTTCACGTCTAGATTCATGTACTCGATGATGTACGAGACTGTGACCGCGTTCGGGTTCTTCACCAAGTCCCAGGTCACTTCCACGATGGTGTTGTTGGTCACGTAGACATTCACGTTCCGCACGTCGTCCGCGTGGTCCAGCTTCCTGGTTCTGCCGCTGGTGTACTGGATCGACGAGCACATTTCCGACTCGTTCACCTTCACGCCGCACGCAGCGATGGAGATGCTGTACCGCGTGAAGTGTCGCAGGCTCTTGATCACGAATGAGTTGTTACCTCCGCTGACATTGTACGTGACGGCGCTCGTGTCTACCAAACCGACGGTGTTCTCAGGTTTCCCAGAGTTCTGCTGCAAAGAGGACGTCAGCTCGTAGAACTTCTCGTCGACGGAATTGTAATTGTTGTACACGCAGTAGTCCCTCCAACCGGGCGAGATGTAGCTGATGGTCGTGTTCTCGTGGCAGAAGATCTCGAACTTCTTCGAGGTGATCACGTCCTCGTGGTGGTTGTCCTTCGTGCAACAAGAATCGGCGTTCACGATAGGAGTCTTCACGGTCACTTCTGGCACCGTATCCTCGACTTCATTCTGCAGAGGGTTTTTGCAGTAGTCTCTGCACGAGATTAGCTCTTCCTCTTCCAGGATCCTGGAGCTGGAGATCATGTAGTATCCTATAGGACCGTTTGGGAAGATAGGTGGCTCCCAGGTGACCAAGATCTCCGAGTCGCTTTTGAATGTGGACAGAACGTTGATAGGTGGTGATGGTATCGTGCTCCTGGTCCTGAAGAAGATGATCTCCGACTGGCCGACCTGGTTCATCACGAAGTTGTTGCTGTTGCGGGCGTTGAACGTCTTCACGAACACCGCGTACATGGTGTACGGCTTCAGATCGGTGATGTACTTCGACACGGTGTTCTTCCACTTCGGGATGTCGACGTCGAGGATCTGCCAAGCGTTGCAGCCGCCGCAGGCGTTCGATTCGTAGCTGATGTTCTCGTTCTCCGTCTCCATGTAGTTCAACAGGTAACTGAGTAGCTTCTGGCCCTCGGTAGGCTTGTAACTGTCCCAAACCAGATCCGCGTAGTCCGGCCCCAGGTCCCTCACCGTGATGTTGATGTTCACCACGTTGCAGGCTACCTTCTCGCCGTTCGACTCCGGCTGCACCTCCATGTCCGTGAAGTTCGTGATGTTCACCATCTTGCTGAACTGCACGATCTTCGAGAGGCACAGCTTCGGATTGTAGTGGAAGAACAGTCGGCCGTTGTCGATCGAGATCTTCTGCTCGACCGGGAACAGGTTCGATAAATTCGGATTGTCGAGTACCGCAAGGCTGGCGTTGTTGATGTCCAGCTTTTCTCCGCGGATCACTTTCAGTTTCTTGAAGAAGTTCAGCGACGTGATCGGGAACGAGTGCGTGATCTTCAGGTACTCGGTGATCTCCTCGATCTGGCCGAATGCTTCTGTCAATTCGTTCATGATGTTCGGATTACCGTTCCGGATCTGGAACTCCAGAGCTCCTTTCACCACGGTCGTGCCGCGGAACATCTGCGCGTCCGAGATGTGACGAATCAGAGCGCCGTGGTTCACTTTGCGGCATTGACGCACGCAGACTCGGCACGTGGTTATCTGCAAGGGGAAGTTCGTGTTACTAAGAGAAGATGGCGCGGACGAAATGATGGAAAGACCGCGGAGATCTCTGAAGGGGGTAGACTCGTTTCTAGGATCGCAAGGGTACGGGTTGCGGGTTCCAAAGATGGGGTTTTTCAGTGGACAAAAACGCTAGATAAAAGATCAATCTAGGCCGCAAGCTTCCCAAAATGGCCAACTTTTGCGTTTACCAAACGTAATTTGCATTATTCAAAAGCATACAGCTGCGCATGTAGCTATTTTCAGAAAGCTGGGACAGCTACATGCTCATTTTAGCAAAGTAAGGAAACCTAGATCGAACGGGAGCTTACATTGTACTGATCTACAGCATCCTCGTATCCTTCGGGACACTGGGTCAAGCAGGATCCGTTGAACGGCCTCCAAGCTAGTCCCTCCTCCTGCTGGTACCTCCTCAGACGACTATTGAACTTCAGGCACTCATCCTTGGCGATGCAACGTCTCGAGAGGTAGGCGTACCTGCAACGTCAGTACAGCGACTCAGTAAAGGTGCTCCTTGCTGCTAGAAGCGATTCAATCAGGTCTGTGTACTCACAAATGAGGGGGGCAGTTCTCCACGCATCTTCCCTCGTGCTGATAATGCTTGCAGACGTAGCAGTCGCTGTCGGTTGGACCGCGACACTCGCCGAGACACTGTTTGTGGCATTCCGGCTTCTCCAATGTTTGGCAGTGCTGTGCGGTCCAGCAGAGACCTTGCGGACAGTGCGAGCAGCCTGGAACACGAAGAATCCCGGAGTTAAGGAGGTAGACCCGTTTCCAGGATTGCAAGGGTCCAGAATGCGCCTTCTCATTTCTCGATAATGCAAAGATGGGCTTTTACAGTAGCCAAAAGCGCTAGATCAAGGAGTTCCAACTTGGGAAGAGGTCTGATTAATGGTGGGGATCTGGCGACCCTTGGAGGGGAGCAAGTTGGAACACCCTGCGCTAGATGTAAGATCGATCCAAACCACTGTCTCCCATGAAAGTCCTACTTTTACGTTTACGAATGGCAGTTTACATTGTTAGGCAGCATGTAGCTGTCGCAGCTTTATGAGAAGAGCTGAATTTGACAGCAAAAAAGAAGGAACCTGACAATTTAAGACTTTACTGCGCGTATGACACCAACGGAACTCGTTGGCCAAATGATCAAGAAGGTTGGAAGGGACAACGTGATCTTGGACAAGTACTTGGACAAGAGGATTCCTCCCGGTTGTCCCTGATGACGTTCTCGCCAGCCGCGACGATCAGGTCCCAGTCCAGGTTGTTCGTGTAGCAGAGGGCCGGGTTCTTCTCGATCCTGATGCTGCCCCTGGAGATTTCCACGAGCTTCTTCAGGCCGATCTGCAAGAAGAAAAGACCGGGTGGACGCGATTCAAATATTGCCAGCCAGAGGTCGAACGACCGGTTAATTCGATTGGCTAATTAACGTCACTTGACCGGCCGGGTCAACTAGCCGCGCCAGACGAATTGCAACACAACCACGAAGACCCAGCCGATCCCGCCGCGGAGTCGCCGTGGGAATGATCGATCCGGAAAATTAGCGTTCGATCCCGCGAACCAATCCGACTCCTCATTTCTCGGTGCTTTGCACGTGTAAAGCTACGTCCACACCGAATCAATGTTCGTTGCTTCGGTGTGCACGTGCCTTAACTAGAACTTTCGAGAAACGGACAGTAATTGCAATATGTTATTGCTACGTCGGTCCGTCTTGTCGCTCTGTACTCTCGCCACGAGTTATGCTAATAAACAACCTTTTAGTCCAGTCGTTTATGCTGATTACAAATTTTTCAGTGCCGGGATAACTTGAAACGGTTCAGTTTGCGCACGAAACTATATTTTGCGATAACACATACGCGTATGCATACAGACACGCCGTGCAAAGTAACGGGAAAGTTTACTTTTCTACGCGTTCCCGAACGACAAAAACCGACGGGCGACAAATGTTTGCGATCTAACAAGCGAATATTGATCCATGGTTATTTTCAGGAACAACACGCCGGCTACGGAAATCCCGCCGACCGCAGGTCAATCAACCCTTCCGTTTCGCGGGGGCTTCGCGCTTGATGTAAAATATTTGCGGTGCTAACAGGAGTCTTATTTCACATTTTTTCCCCAAGTGCCGCGACCGCCGTACCGATGAAAATATTGCTTCTGATCATTGAATCTGAAATACATACACGAACTTTCTCTATACTCGCACCGCGGAGAGTATTTTTCGTAAAAATACTACGTATTTGCTAGATCTTAATTATTACCCTATATTTCGGTCGAGTACAGTCTTCCCTCGCTTAGTGTGACTTTCGTCTGCACGCATAGTGTTACAGTTATTTCGTTACGAAAGACCAAACACGATAGAATTGCGATTATATTTACTTGTTTAATCAGCGATGAACGTGGATACGAAACTTTTTTATATTTTATTTCTTATTTCCTGAATTTTTACTAATATATTTGCGAGATTTCCCTGGTTAAAACAAGACCGAACACGACAGAGTTTCAAACATATTTACCTATATCATAGCGAGTTATGATCACACTTTAAATCGGTAAATATGGTCGGAATTGTGCCGTATTTGGACTGATTTTAATTCGAAAATTCTCACAAATACGTCGATAAAAGTTCTGTAAAAAGAGAATCAAAAATATAAAACTTTCCCAGTCCCTCTTTGTTGTTCACGCGCTGTCATTCGATATGTTCACAAACGTGTAAGAACAGTAACACTATGCGAGGGAGGACTGTGAGTTGGTGAGTCCAACGATTAAAATTGTCCATGTCAAAATTGGTAAAGAAAGTTCTTGTGAACGAGGACTCACCTCTTGCAGGTTCTGCATCTCGTAGACCATGAAGGCGTAGTCGGTCAGCAGAATATTGCCGCGTATCACTTCGAGGTTGGGGAAGAGATTAGCGAGACTCTTCAAGCCGTTGACACGGTACAAGAGCACGTAGCCGGTAACCTCGCGGAGCTCGGGGAACTGAATGTCCTGGAATTCTGTCTCGAAGCTGTTCTCGATCAGAACCACCTGCAGATAGCCCTCTATCACCCGACAACCCTTCATGATCGGGAAATACTGCACGCTGTTCCGGATATCGATGCTCTGGCAGATGCCGTCCGCGATCGTCACATTCTTCAATTTCCTCGGCTTCGGCGTGGTCTTCGCGGTCACCTTCGGGAGGTTGGTCAATTGGCCTGGCGGCGGATTCGTCTTGGTGTTAGGCTCGGATGATCTGTGTTAATGCCGTGCAAGCGTTTAGACCACTGGAATTAGGACAATTGGTCCGGCTCGAGAGAAATTGCGCATTGAAGGGCCAAAGTGTACTATATCCCTTCTCTGCAGCAGGCTCCGACCGGAATGGTCCGGTAACCACCCCAGCTTCTGCATTACTTAACCCCTTGTAGAGTCTAACTACGAGTCTAACCGTATAGTTATTGGAGAACATGTAGGCATGCAATAGATATAAACTTTCTCCTTCTTTACGAAATACAGAAAAACCTCCAACCACTGAAAACGTAAAATAAATCGTAGGGCAACTCATCCGTCCCTTGTGTCAATTTTAGAGTAAATTTTGTCATTACAAAATCTTTCACCATTGCGGGAATTTGACACCAAGGGACAGATCCAGTGAAACGAGGGACGGACGAGAGTTAATAAAAATAAATACATATCGAATGATGCATCTTTACAATCCCAATAATCTAAGCCAGCGGGTCCCGCGATCCTGGGGTCAATGAATCCATTTACAAACAATTCCTGCCGGTTATTATTGGGAACCGGAGGTCTCATACGCGAATGCCTAATAGATATGGAAGTACCTAGAGTCATCGATGGCCCTGTTGCTTCTGTGGTTAACGATCTGGCCGTAAAACCGTGGGTTGTCCGTTGCGATGGTGTCTCCGTTCCATCGTGGATCCCAGCTGTTCTTCCGGTTCGTATGATCATACCGATCGTATTCGCTGTGCAGGTCCTTGCCCCAGTAATTCTCCGGCATCCTGAGCCAGGACGTGTCCTGGCAATGAGCCAGCCGCGTGAATCGCGCCGCGACGCAGAGGAGTACGACGATCAGCAGCGACCACCTCATCCTCATCTCCCTGTCTCATCGACACTGTTCCTATTGACGAAGCTATCGTCAAACCTTCCTAAATTATCCCGCCCCTTGGTTCTTCCACCTCCGCACTCCCGATTAATCCCACCCGATCGATCGTCACCGAGGCTGGCCGTGCGAGCAGACCTCTATCACGGATCACAGAGAGCCACTTGTGTTTGCCAACCTGCAGGATACCCCAGCTTCTCCTTCTCCTTCTTCTGACTCCTCCTCCAGTTGATTCCTAGCGAGACCCTGCAAGCTTCAGGCTTCTTCCTCTCTGCCTGCAGACGAGTTCTTCGTGGATCCTGCAAGCTTCGCAAAGCCTCGACTCTAACGACTTCCTCTTCGCAAGGATTTTGACTATTTTAGATGGTGAAACTGAGGTGCGAGGACCTCCTCCTCCTTCTCCAGTCGAAGCCTAGCGAGACCCAGCAAGCTTCAGGGCTCTTCCTCTTTTCCTCCAGACGAGGTCTCGCTGGATCCTGCAAGCTTCGCAAAGCCTTGACTCCAACGACTTCCTCTTCGCAAGGATTTTGACTATTTTAGATGCTGAAACTGATGCTCTGAGGACTTCCTCCTCAAGTCGAAGCCTAGCGAGACCCTGCAAGTTTCAGGCTTCTTCCTCTCTGCCTGCAGACGAGTTCTTCGTGGATCCTGCAAGCTTCGCAAAGCCTCGACTCCAACGACTTCCTCTTCGCAAGGATTTTGACTATTTTAGATGGTGAAACTGAGGTGCGAGGACCTCCTCCTCCTCCAGTCGAAGCCTAGCGAGACCCAGCAAGCTTCAGGCTTCTTCCTCTCTGCCTCCAGACGAGTCCTTCGTGGATCCTGCAAGCTTCGCAAAGCCTCGACTCCAACGACTTCCTCTTCGCAAGGATTTTGACTATTTTAGATGGTGAAACTGAGGTGCGAGGACCTCCTCCTCCTCCAGTCGAAGCCTAGCGAGACCCAGCAAGCTTCAGGGCTCTTCCTCTTTGCCTGCAGACGAGTTCTCGCTGGATCCTGCAAGCTTCGATTAGGATCTTGACTACTCCAGATGGTGACTCTGATGCTCTGAGGGCGTTTCTTGCGGACTGTGGTCGTTCAGTGCCGACATTGGACGATTCCTAACTGCAAAGGGACCCTCCAGCGACTTCCTCCTCGCAAGGATCTTGACCTTTAGACTTCATTCAGCTCTGCGTAACTGTTCCTCCCTTCCTGTGGGGACCGTGATGGACTGGACGATCCCTCAGGATCCCAGTGGAGTCCAGTCGATGAAGACCGCGATGTTTCGGGAAACGCGAACCACTTCTAGCTATGTCTTTCTCGAAGCAACGCGGCATCGTTCAGAGTAGCTTCTTGTTGAAGATGAAGAACTTCTTGGCCCTCATGGTCGCCGACGGCCTGGAACAATCGAATAGACTTTTTAGACGTTGGCCATCGTAATCATAATAAATTATGCAAATTGTGCGACTAATTATTGCAGAGGATTTTCTGCATTCCTGACAAAATCGAGTAGGTGTAAACCATCTCCCATGTAAATTGCATTATAATGGGTGCATCACGCTCGAGCGATATTCCTTCTAGGTCACACTCCCTGTAACCGTAGTATCAAGTCATTGTCGGACCCGTGGCACTAAACGATCACTTAACCCATTAAATTCCGACGACCCATTTGGGGAACACGACCGCTTTGTCTTGGACGATCGAAATTGTCAGAATTGGGGGTTCCCAATTCCGCCAATGGACAATGGTCCGCGCGAACGGCGATTTCTGTAGGTGATAGGATTTCAATAATCGGTCGAAGCTCTGTGTATTCATGAATTCTAAAATTCAGGAATGAAGAATGGGAGTTCCCAATTCCATCAATGGTTCGTGCAAATGGTGATTTCTGCAGATAAGACCTGGACGACGCTGTAGTGCCAAGAACAGACTCGTGGTAGTGAGCTGGAGGATCTATTCTTTTTTGCGGGAGGAATGTCACTTACGCACACCCCCTCCTCAGATGACGTCTGGAGAGGGTAGTGTGGGACTCGGCACCCCCTAGGTGGAATTTGGGGGAAACGGGACTATACCCCACCCATACCAACTAAACCCTCACCGCTCAAGGCCTCTCGAGCCCGTCGCCTCAAAAACCGTCTGCTGCGAACAGAGGGTGCGCGACCAGCTTTTCGCATTTCAGCGCCCCACCTACCACAGAGTTAACCACTCCTGTTCTTGGCTTTTAGTGAGCTGGAGGATACACTTCCGCTGAATGCGGGAAGCGGGCCAGCGGAGGTGCGGTGGCTCCGGCGCGGTGGAGGAAAGGAGCGAGAAGGGTCTGTCAAAAGGCCCTGGGCGGTGGGGTTTTAGTGGGTGTGGGTAGGGACTTAAGTCCCGTTCCCCCAACTGTCGTCTCAAGGGGAGCCGAGTCCCACACTATCCTCTCCGACCACCATCGGAGGAGAGGGTGTGCGTAAAAGTATTTTCTCACCACCCTTAAACAAAAAAAAAAAGAAAAAAGACCTGGACAACGCTGGCTCAAAAATCACATGTTGCTGCTACTCCTTTGTCAGAGTGGACGTGGTGGGGACTGTCTTACCGAGCAAGAGAAGGAGAGAAGCAGCAACATGTGTTTTTCGAGCCGGTGTCGCCCAGGTCTGCTGTAGATGACGATTTCCGTGGAGTGGGGGAGTAGCGTCGTGGAAGGGGAAGATGAGAAGTGGACACGAGTCTCAATCTGGCCACTCTGGGTGTACCGCGCTGTAACGGCCGAAGTCCTTGCAACCTAACAGTTATGATCATTATCCCTCCCCCGATACCCAGAATATTGAAAGTGAATGTTTCCCGACCGGTCGAAACGGTGAAGGAAACGAATTCCAGGAACCAAGTTGAAGACCACGATATAGAAAATACTATCTCCTTTAGACATTCACAGACAGTTCCAAAAAGACCGCAACCGGTTCGTTTCGATGATACGAGCTACATTGTTGCAGTCGTTATTGCGATTTTATGTTGCACCACCGACAGAGGAACGAGTTTTATGCATATGAAATCGAACGGCGCGGCGTGCTGCCACAACTGACGCGGTCCGAATTATTCAAATCAGAATTTCAACAATTTGAAAGCATTCGTTCTATTTTTCTTATAATTTACAATGACTTGTACACGAAAGCATATAATTTTTCATCTTAGTCTTTTCGATATAAGATGGCAGTGGCGTACCCAGGGGTGGGGGGAGCAAGGGGACCAAGCCCCCCTCCCCAAGAAAAAAATGTTTATTTCCCACAATTAAAAATCGCGGAATAGACCTGGGTACCGTTGTCAGATATTTTGGCTAAAAAAAGGACATCACGCAAAACCTAGGGCTGGGTTCAACTCGCCCCCCCCCCCCAAGATTACATCCTGGGTGCGCCACTGTAAAATGGGATATAAAAACGATTAAATATTATCTTCTCGATTGAACGTTAAAATGATATAAAATTGTACTTGATTGTTGTTGCAAACGCACTTCGTTACAGGGAATGCGGCTTTCACAGAGCGTTGACGGAACAACGAGAAATATTTCGGGAGATCGTGGTCCCATTTGCCCGGCAGCGATTAAACGAGCGCGATGAAGGAGAAAATGAATTGCGGGGGTCTTGTTATTGAATGGTCTGCCGCGTTCTCTTCATTATCCGACAGCAATCAATAATAATCGGTGAAATCGAGAGCCGGAGAATGAACAGGAAACGGTAACGAACGTGTTTACTGGTGTCATTGTTCAGTCTGTTATTGAATCGATCGGAAGCATCTCGACTTAAGAGGGGGGACTCGTTACAACGACTTGATCCAACTTTCTGAAAAATTCTTCATAGTCTTTTTACGGTTAACAATTTTTTACAATTTCACAATTTTCTATTCAATTAACAATTTTAACACCCCTTAATGGAGGACCCTGTATACACTCAATGGAATGAATATATTGAACAATTTTGCACAGATGAAGAAAAATCTTCTTTTAATTTAAAATGACACTTCTGAGTGGAAGTCCTATCCGCGTATGCTTCGAATATTGCGAGCTATCTGAACACGCGATCAGAGCAAGTGTGCAAGGATGAATAAACTAACAAATTAGAACGAACTGGATTTTCACTTTATGGAGAAACTAGACTAGTTTTTACGAGAAGTTGTACAGCCGGATCTTGAATCCGAACTGGCACACGATTTCGCCCATTTATAATTCCAGACGGCACTGATAAGGAGCTGATAAGCGGGAGATTGGCTCGTGCCTGGACCCTATTTTCTTATCGCTTACTGTGACCAGGAATTCGAGACGATGCGAGAGAGGAGGAGGAAACGCGACTCGTTTTCCTGATGAGAAACGATAGGTTAACATGCTGTTCAAAAAAAGAACCGATAGAGGGAAGTACGGTTACCCCCTTCCTGTCACCAGCGCCTCCGCCAATCGGATCACATGTAGGGATGGTAGGGATGGCTTATGCCCCAGCGCTCGGATTTACTTCCTCGCGACGGCAGAGTTTCGAAGGCTACGCCCCCTGGACCCGGCCGCACCAGTGTCGCCAGGTCGAGAAAATCGAGGGGAATACAAGTACCCCCTCTCTGATGACCAGACCAGTCTACGACACGGGCACCGTGGTCTACGGTCTTAGTGGGGGACGTTGGAGTGTGCGCATGGTGCTGGAATGGGATAGTGGAAGGGGAAAAAGAGGGGAATGTGTGAGCTCCGTTTGGAGCTCAACTGGCGACACTGGGCCGCACCAGTGTTACCAGATGGGGGAAATCAAAGATATATGATGTATCCCCTCTCTGATGACCAGAGCGCGACGGGGCATACGCAACGTGTCGGTGGAATAGGGAGGGTGAATAGTGGAAGGGGAAAAGGAGGAGAGATTTCCGAGAATTTGGGTACCGATCGGTACCCATATGGCATCACTGGGCCGCACGTCACTGAGGCGTGTTCCATACTCGCTATTCATTGCGCTTAGGACAACTGTGGCCGCCACGGGGAGCGAAACGCGCGGCCGGGTCGAGGGGGCGTAGCCTTCGAAACTCGGCCGTCACGAGTAAATAAATCCGAGCGCTGGTTTATGCCATTTGCAATTTTTGTGGACGAATTTGAAGAAACTCGAATCAAATAAAATCTTATTTTCCGTGGTAGTAGACTTTTTAGAACTGAAATAAATTAAAATCGTTCTAAATTCTGTTATATTTTATATCCTAACACGTCTCGAAAATTTTCAAGAGTCATAATTCCATAAAGTTCCGCAGTCTAACAATGAATATTTCATTTTAGATCGAATAACAAAACAATTTATTAAATTTGTAAGACGTTCCTAAAACTATCATTTGCGTTTCCTAGGGATTATAATTGTTAAGTAACACAATGGTATTTTGTAAAACTTTATACACAGCATATACATACGTAAACGCATATACGTATATTATAAACATGCGAAGAGTGGGGATGCTCGCGGCTGGAAAGTAGGGGAATAACGCCGTGGAGGGGGGGAAGGGTGGAGTGGGAGAAAAGTATAAATTTGGCGACACTGGGTCCAGTAGACTCTGACGTAAGCCCTTCAAGGAGCAAACAAGGCTCGTGACGCAAACGTTCGACGAGGCTGACGCAACGATGCAATTTTTGGCTCTGTGATTTGTCTCCGCAGCAGTCCGCACCGGTCGCGGTGGTTACAATCAACGCGAGAGAAATCTCTCTGCCATCGTGGCACCGTCGCCGTCGCGTTGTTGTTTACGCGGGGTAAATATAATTTACGCATCTAGAAATAATCCGCTATTATCTTCACCCGTGGCCGCGTTCGCATTCGTCTTCGTCGCGTGTCCCGGTTCGAGCGAACTTTCCTCTATGCCGGTTGGAAAATTTCGATAGGATAACGACGACTAGATTACCCAATCAACGGTCAAATTCAACTGAATCCACAATCGTCTGATTAACGAACTGGTTCAGCTGAATCCGATCCGTAAACATTGTGGACATTCGCGTTGAATAGGGTGGCTCTTATTTACTCTTATAAAAAAATATTTCTGAAAATTTCTTCTACGCCACCGACAAGAAAAAAATCGTTGGATTTTGGTCCGGTCGTTTTTCTAAAATTTTTCGACAACGGGTTGTTCCTCGAAGAAAAGTGATACGATATAAATGGCGCAGCTTGTCGAGATCTACAGATTTTGTTGAACATATTTTTCGACAGTTTAGAAGATATTCTATACAGGGTGTCCCAAAATTTCTTCAACAGCCGGAATGGGAGGTTCCTGAGATCATTTGAAGCAACATTTTCCTTTGCAAAAATGTTATCCGCGGCTTTGTTTAGGAGTTATTAATGAAAAACACGGACCAATCAGAGCGCGACCTAGACGCGAGTTGACACAGTCGGCCAATAGACAGTTGGCGCGCCGGGTCGACAGTACCAACTCGCGTCTAGGTCGCGCTCTGATTGGTCCATGTTTTTCGTTAATAACTCCTACACAAAGCCGCGGATAACATTTTTGCAAAGGAAAATGTTGCTTCAAATGATCTCAGGAACCTCCCATTTCCGGCTGTTGAAGGAATTTTGGGACACCCTATGTATAATTAGTATTTCGATGTTTCATCCCTTGGGGACACGCTTTGACTGAACACTCGGGAGTCCAGAGGCGGAACGAACAACCTAATGAAATTCCGCTGGGTGGACCGAAGATTTTAAACGAAATCACCGCGGAATATTCATGCAGCTCTCGCAAGGAATGTGGCGCGAGCTGCGACAATGTGGCACAGTATTCCACAAAGCAGAAACGGGCAAAAAAGAGCGGAGAAGTGTACACACGTGGGGCTCGGAGTCTAATCTCGTGTTGTTTGCGAACCGTTCATCGATTCCCGAGCAATCCAAGGATGAGCACACAAATCGAAAGCGAAGGGACATGTTTATGGACCAGTCTCTATCCTACACTATCCGCGATAACGAACTGAAATGATGGTTTTGTTTAAACATCCACGGACGAATCGATTCTGACCCGGTCTCCAGTGTCCCTAGAAACGACCAAAACTGGTCGGTCTCCTCCTTTTCCCCTTCCACTAACAAGGGAAGAACCCCAAGTGTCCGACTTCGATTTTGATAATTTTTTGTGAGACGATGGTATACGGATCCCTAATGATGTCTGCAAAATATTAGATGTAGTTACGCAATAGTTTTAAAGATATAAACAATTAAACTTTCATACCTTGTTGATATTCCATTAGCCGTGAAAGCAGATTGCGTGAAACTTCAATTGTTTATATCTTTAAAACTATTGAGTAACTACACCTAATATTTTGCAGACATCATTAGGGATCCATATACCATCGTCTCACAAAAGATTATCAAAATCGAAGTCGGACACTGGGAGTCCTTCCGTTGTAAGACCGTCGCGCCCGTCGTAACGTGTCACATGTTACTCTGGTCATCAGAGAGGGGGTAAATTGTATTCCCCTCGATTTTCTCGATCTGGCGACACTGCCGGTCTCTTCTCCGTCCCCACCTTCTCTCCGCCAGTGCCGGATTAGTCACGCGACCGGGCCCTGGCGGAAGGGTTGGGAGAGCGTCGTAGAAGGGGAAGATACAGTTTTCTCGACCACGAGAAAACATTTGTATCCTTTTTTCTCGACTTATTGCTTCACCTCCTTGCATCTTCTACTTCCAGATGAATTACCGCCTGAAGTAAAAACGAAGAAAACACTTCGGTGTTTATGGTGAAACAAAAATGGACGAATGTTAATGAATCTTCGGTGCAATTATGTTCGGGGCAGATTAAAGTTCAGAGCAGCTGGTACCGCCAGATGAACTACCGCCTGAAGTAAAAGGAAGAGAACACTTCGGTGTTTATGGTGAAACAAAAATGGACGAATGCTAATAAATCTTTAGTGCAATAATGTTTGGGGTAGATTGAAGAGAGACGACGAGCGCGAGGAACGGCAGTAAAAATGCAGATGCCCGGGGACGATAATTATGGGAAGTTAACTTTCTTCGCATAAAGCTGTCCCAGGTGCGTGGCAGGTGCGATAAGCGACATTGTATCGAAGAAAGGGTATCGGACGTCGAAAACGAGCCTACTCCCGCGAATAAACGTCCGAAACCAGACACCCAACCTCGTACCCGAGATTTTGCGTACGCGCTGCATCTACATCTACATAACCGGAATGCTGATTTGAAAGATCGTCCAGCGCACAATAGGAGGCCGGTTAAATGCACGCGCGAGGGGTTAATGACTTTGGGAATGGGTCTGGCGCGGAGAAGAACCTGGACATGTCCCTTCTGTCGATACAAATCGTAAATCAAAGGCAGAGGAGCTCTCTCTCTCTCTCTCTCTCTCTCTCTTTTTCTCTCTCCCGACCCCCCATGGATCGATGGCCGATCTATTTTCACGCGACGGGAATGCGGAAGCGAGGCTAGCAAGAATCACCGTGAGAAAATGCGTGTGAGGAATCGACCGCCCTCGTGCTTCTGTTTCGTCGCCTCGACGAGGGGTGTAGCTTTGGGTGCTAAATTTGACCATTTTTTTCCAGGAGAACTGCCGAACCTTCTGCGTTGGGATTTTGCGCACGCGTTTATGGGTGTTCAAGGCGCCCCCGTGAATTTTTAAATGTGAAAACAATAAAAATTGCGCGAGTTGTAACTATTTTTATAGAGCATGTCTCAAGGGGCTATTTCTAAAAAATTTATGAGCGAATGGTCCTAAACAATGTCAATTACTATAGTCACGAGACCGGTCCGCCGTCCGACAGTCGGAGGGCAAAGATCCGCGGTTCGCCGGTTACGTTTGCACGGTTCGAGAACGCGAATGAAAGAAAACGAAGTCCAATTTCATTCATGAGAAGAGCAAATCATCGCGAGGAGCTAAGTGATTGCACGGCCGGTGGCACGATAACGTTATCGCGACCAACGTATCCGTTACGCGAATATTGCGTTGATTTTTCGAAATCGACTCGCGTTACATGAACCGAGTAACCTGCTATCAAACGGTGATTGGGTGTCAGGAGCTTTGCGCGATTGCTGTGTTCGATCCAGCGATAGTTAATCGAGAGCACATGTTGCTAGACTGTAAATTTTGAGCATTTATAAAAAGAAGATATATCAGTTTTGACCTAGTCAATTTATTAAGGCCTTAAATTACTTTAGAAAAATAACAGGTTTATGATTTCGTTTATGTTACCACGTTTTTATTAGCTCGCTTTCTTGTCTTTAAACTAACTTCCCGATGAGCTGAAGACTTGAAATTTTAAACATAGCTCAGAACTGGTTGACGATGCGATATTTTAAAAAAATTGTTTAAAAAGCCCATGCGTTTAGGAGATATAAACTATTAAATTTAACCGTTACACCTCCCCGCGCGACGCTCGGTAGTACGTGACCGCGTTCAGCGATCCCCACTTCGCGCGACAGCGCTCCCTACTCCACTACGCGTTCTCACTTTCACTCCCCGAGCTCCGCACGGTGTTTAAAAAGTTACTATGTACGTATTATTATACTATAATAATGTTTGTTTACCAAGCGAAAGAACAGTTGCGCACCGAGATTCTCCGTCGAACCTTTATCTTTGACATTTTACCACGGCGTTTGTTTTCGATATGACTACATGTCTGTTATAATCTCATCAAAATGTTTAAAATCGATTGAAAAATTTCACACACACAAGACTAAAAAGCAGAAAGTAATTATTTAAATAAATATAAATTTTTAAAAATTATCATGTTTAAAAAACGGACTAAAAAGTATAGAATAATTTTTCCTAGCCCCATACAGGTTCCTAACCCGATACAGATAGTCCTGAAAATTTGTGATTGTCCATTTTTAATAGCTATGAAAATACCTGTAAGATTTAAAACGAAAAACGTGGGGCGCATGCAATAGATAATATAATTGATGCATGAATAGTTCACCCAGGTCACTAACAATTTTATTGCACAGGAAATGATATGAACTGTTGCGTGAGATTTCACAACGGCAGCTACTCTCTACACTCCTTACTACATATTATCTTGCGCCCCACGTTTTTCGTTTTAAATCTTACAAGTATTTTCATAGCTATTAAAAATTCACAATCACAAATTTTCAAGACTGTATGGGGTTAGGAACCTGTATGGGGCTAGGAAAAATTATTTTATACTTCTTAGTCCGTTTCTGAAACATATTTTTTTTTAAATTTATTTTTATTTAAATTATTTTATACTTTTCAGTCCGTTTTAAAAACGTGGTATTTTTAAAAAATTTATTTTTATTCAAATAATTTGTCCGTATAATTGACCGAGCGTGGTCGCCACAGAAAGAGGAGAGCCTCTGGTGTCGATCGATGCGTGGCAAAACACGCAACACACTAATTCTCCTCTTACCCGTCGTCGCGTAGCCGGTAACTTTTTCAAGGCTTCGAGGATTTCACAAATCACCTCGTAGAGTCTCGCCGCAACAACGCTCGCACGAAATTCCGTTCTTTTCCCCTCACTTCGCTCCGGGGATTATTTGGGACAGCTATCAGCCGGCTAACGATTGATTCGAATCGCTAGAACGCGGCCAAAATCTCTTGAACGACATTTACAACTGCAAAATACGAATTGTTTAGTATGCTAGAGTACTGTACAAAATACTGTATAATTTCGTGTACAAAAAAATTGTTTAAGACTTTTTGATTATACACTCTTCTTTCTTCTAGTAATTTATCATGTTGCAAACCGCACAGAGTCGCTAAAATTTGTCCCCACACTCTAGTTTCCCTTTCCACGACCCAGTCACGTGACGCGTTCCGTCTCTGTCACGTGACCAATGCGGTAGGGAGAGAGGGTGACTCTGAATCCGCAGTCTAGTCACGATCGTAATATTCTGAACTAATGAACATTCATGAGACGCTCGATTTGTACCACTGTCGTGTAAAAACGTGAAACGTGTGCACACACGGTCAGATTGTGCACGCGCGTTTCACGAAGAAGATAATTCGAGCGTGTTTACGACGCGCAGTTGCTCGAACGACCAATAAAAAATGGAATTGAATGAAGGAAGAAACGGCTTCTCGAAGGTTAAACCGTCGAGTTACACCGGCTGCAGACCACGCGTCGCGTGTTTACCTTATCCCACCTCAAACAGGTTGGTGCGCGTCGAGCGACGGGATTATTCCTCCTCAAAGCAGGGCTTTTCTCCGTTTAATTACGGATATCTGCCGAAGCGAGGGGAAAATGCCGAGGAAATAACAGCCGCTATTCTAAAGCCGATCTAGAATCTACTTACTCGAATCTATACCTCCATCTTGAAAAATCAGAAAATTAGGAAATTTCAGGGACATTCAGAGTCAAAAATATAGTCGATCTAATAAGTGGGGAGGGTGAACGACCAGCAAATCCAATTTTCACCGAGGTATAAAAATAATTTTGTTGCTCCTCCAATCAACTAGCTCCACGTGTAACGGTCTAACATTCAAAATAGTTTCTCCTGGAAGCGGTACAAGCAACGAAGGTCAAATCTGATTTTCGTAAACACGCGTGACGCATCTCGCGTGGCGTCTTCCGCAAAGCCCGACACTACGCGACAGGGAGAAAGGCGCGCCATACGTGTCTGTCGACAAAAAGAGATCGACAATTTATTAGTAACCTTCAGTTACCCGCGCCCCATTGCTTCCATGGAACTTTACGACCCCAAACATGAATAAATTTTTATCGAATAAAATAACTACTTCGTCGCGAAACAAATATTTGCTTGTGTGGTCGATACCTTTGTCTACGCATGGAACACTAAATTAAAAATTTAGAAACTGTTATGTACTACGGTGACAGTGACGACTTGGAAGTTTTTTATTAATTTGAAGTTTGAAGGCATTCTGTAATATATTTTAATCTGTATCGTCAAATTTTCTGAACAATTTAGTTAAAAGAGCAGAGAAATATTAACGAGCACAAAACATTTGTGATAAAATTCTAAAATTCCTCCTAAAATTTTTCCGAAACGAAAAAATTGCGTCGTCTCGGGGAATAAAAATGATCGTAATACTTTTGATTTACATACGAAAGGATTGATTTATTTTTATTAATTTCTAAAAGTTTGTTCTGTATTCGATAACCGGGGTGGGGCACCTTCACACCCTAAATGCGACAATTAAAAGTTCAGTCCTTGGACGAAACATCCTCGGAGAAAAGGGATTCGCACGCGTCGAGGTACAACAATAACAACGCCGTAGGCGAGCGGCTCGAGTCGCCATTGCCGGAGAAAAAGGAAGGGTTGGTGACGTCGCGCGAGATCGAGTGCGATGGAGCGAGGAGACGGCTAGACTAGATAGAGTGAGAGAGAGGATGGTACGCGATGAGGTTGAGGCGGGACAAAGATAGAGGAGATCGTGTCCCGTATTGCGTAGTAAGCGGTTGAATGGATTACGTCACGCGACAGAGCGAGCACCTTAGAGCCATAGTCAAATGCCGTACACGAGTAGGGACAGGGACATGTCGCGCGAGGAGCCACCGTTGACGAACGTTTGTTTGTCGCGTGGCAAATCGTTCGTTTTCCATCGGAAACTTCAGCCAACGTATTCGTGCTGACAGGAAGCATGTGTCACTACCACATGCACTGTATATCTGTGGTTGTCAGGAAGCCGCCGCATGCCACATTATTTCACTTTCGAGATATTGCCGTTTAACACTAAACCGATCAATATGACCGGTTCGAGATTTTTTATTTTACGATTATCTATATAATAAAAATAATTCCATAAGAAGTGATTGTATACAAGATATCTTTAGTGCAGCACATATTACAATAGGAGCTGTACACAAAGTCTAAATAAAATCAATCTGTACCAGTTACTTTTAAGGTTTAAATTGCATCATTTTTTTCAGCCTTTCGAATCTACTTCCTTAACATTTTTTCTGGTAAACATATAAATCCTCCACTAGAGCTCGATTACTGTATAAACTCGAATTTTTTGAAATTGTCAGATGCGACGTTTTTCCTTGCAACCATAGAATTATTTGTGCCGTGTCTACAGGTTTATATGGTCTAAGACCACAGACGAATGCACGCGCTCGCGCGAACACACGACTGCTAAGTATATGCGCAGCATGTTTTCCACGCATATACCTGCGTGACAGGATGATGCCGAGACACACCGGTATATGTGTGTCTCTGTCGTGGTTCATCCGCTCTGTTCAAGAAAACGATCGATCGTGAAAGATTAAGGGATACTGTTTTCGGGGGAAACGTCCTACCGTTTTATCCAAGTCCGTTAAATGGCCTCGGGGGGAGGTACCCTCTCCCACGTCGCACCCCACGTGTTTCCACGATGACCAAACACAACAGAGTTTCTACGCTTCTCCACATACACACGCCGGGCCCCGGGCGTCTATTCCTTTTCTCCCTTCCGCTTGTCCCTTTCTTCCGTTACGTTTGCTCTCCGTCTCTCTCCTTCTTTTACAAACTTCTTTATCCCTCCACTGTGCACGTCTCTACGCGCGCACACGCGAACACACACGAACACGCGCGCGCATCGCCGTGGCTCGTGTCCTCCTCTCTCCTGTCTCTTCCGCACGCCAAAGAAGTGACAAGGACAAATCGACGTTTTTCTTTCCTTCCAGGTTTTGTATAATACTTCTTCACTGATCACTGTTCGAACAACAGAGGGAAACTAGCACCGCGTTCCACGTGGGTCAACGTGTCCCCTTCAAAACAACACGGCTCCCGTCACCATAGCCGCGCGTCCCATGCTGCGCAGCCCTAAACTCTCGAATACTATGCCGAGGAGGACTGTGCACAATTCAGCGGTCGATAACCGCGGTAAAGGAAACGATAACGTCTTAGAGACGTAACGCGAACTGAACGTACACCAACATCTCGACGAACGAATCAGCTGGTACTGATCCCCATGATCACAACCGCTGACTTCGCCACGGGTTAGGGTAACGGTGAACAACCACGACGTCTCCGTCTCTACGAAAGTCCGATACACACGCCGCCAGTCGTGCGGAAGCCTATACTAATCCCAGGGTCGTAGTGTTACAGAGAGCCCTCTGGCAGCGTCCTGTTAGGTTTTCTTTCGATTTCTAACCGAACCGGGAAAATCATTACCCACTGAAAACTATCGACTAATTGTCAGTTGATAGTATAAATCAAATAAATA
Organism: Lasioglossum calceatum; assembly: GCA_963966675.1. Taxonomy (NCBI): domain Eukaryota; kingdom Metazoa; phylum Arthropoda; class Insecta; order Hymenoptera; family Halictidae; genus Lasioglossum; species Lasioglossum calceatum. Next base: position 6,531,229 of record OZ016539.1, on the reverse strand, counting down.
CAGTTACAGTTAAAATTAATTTTGATTTCCTATTTAAATTGAATTATTTATTTATTATCAATTCTGATGTAGTTTCTGACTGTTCGTCTTGTTCTTTCTGATATAAATTCCGAGGGAAGAAGTATCCATGGATCGAAAGATCATATAGACAGCCTAGATCGATACTACTCGATGCTTTCGATAATCGAAAGCGTAAGTGTCATGGCGCACTTTCTTCAAGCAGGAGAAGACGTGAACGTGAGTAAAATTGTATTTCCAATTATACTGATTTATTGAACATCTTTTTTCATAACATCCATGAACAATTAATAAATATTCAATTTGGATTATTTACGTCCTATTAATTCGCGGATTCACTCTTGTGTCGTAACGATCAATTATGTTTGAATCCGTGTCGTGAGACAGAAATCGTGTTTGTTTAATTTCCGTTCAAATTTTGATTGTCTATTCAAATTGAATTGTTTATTTATTATTAATTCTGATTTAGTTTCTGATTGTTCGTGAATTGATATTAATCAATTTGTTCTTTCTGTTACAGATTCCGAGGTAAAAAGTATCCATGGATCGAAAGATCATATAGACAGCCCAGATCGATACTACTCGATGCTTTCGATAATCGAAAGCGTAAGTGTCATGGCGCACTTTCTTCAAGCAGGAGAAGACGTGAACGTGAGTAAAATTGTATTTCCAATTATACTGATTTATTGAACATCTTTTTTCATAACATCAATGAACAATTAATAAATATTCAATTTGGATTATTTATTTCCTATTCATTCGCGGATTTACTCTTGTGTCGTAACGATCAATTATGTTTGAATTCGTGTCGTGAGACAGAAATCGAGTTTGTTTAATTTCCGTTCAAATTGAATTGTTTATTTATTATTAATTTTGATGTAGTTTATGACTGTTTGTGAATTGATATTAATCAATTTGTTCTTTCTGTTACAGATTCCAAGGTAAAAAGTATCCATGGATCGAAAGATCATATAGACAGCCCAGATCGATACTACTCGATGCTTTCGATTATCGAAAGCGTAAGTGTCATGGCGCACTTTCTTCAAGCAGGAGAAGACGTGAACGTGAGTAAAATTGTATTTCCAATTATACTGATTTATTGAACATCTTTTTTCATAACATCAATGAACAATTAATAAATATTCAATTTGGATTATTTATTTCCTATTCATTCGCGGATTTACTCTTGTGTCGTAACGATCAATTATGTTTGAATTCGTGTCGTGAGACAGAAATCGAGTTTGTTTAATTTCCGTTCAAATTGAATTGTTTATTTATTATTAATTTTGATGTAGTTTATGACTGTTTGTGAATTGATATTAATCAATTTGTTCTTTCTGTTACAGATTCCGAGGTAAAAAGTATCCATGAATCGAAAGATCATATAGACAGCCCAGATCGATACTACTCGATGCTTTCGATAATCGAAAGCGTAAGTGTCATGGCGCACTTTCTTCAAGCAGGAGAAGACGTGAACGTGAGTAAAATTGTATTTCCAATTATACTGATTTATTGAACATCTTTTTTCATAACATCAATGAACAATTAATAAATATTTTACTTGAACTATTTATTTTCCATCAACTCGAATTTATTCTTCCTGTTACAGAGCCCTAAGGGTGTAAAATATTTTGTGGCTGCTTACCTGGAGTACTAATGCTGCCTACTTTGAAAGCAAAGATGACATCGGTAGCTGACATCGAGGGCAATGTGTCATGGTTTCTTCAAGGGGGAGAGAATGTAAGTATTTATCAAGATATCCTTACAATTAATCTTTATTATTAAACATTCCCTTTCAAAGTATGTATTCATGAAAAATTGTACAGCCTGCACTTTTATTTCGAAAATCAATTAAATTGAATTGAAATCTTTTTATGTACAAATAGGATTGTCCGAATCGATTTTAATATCTTTTGTTTCATTTTTTGATTTCAGGACTCTAACGCAGCTTCTCATCCCCCCAACAAGTAGTGAGTGCATAAACAACAGTCTTTTTTATTGCTATATTTCTTACGTAGTTAATTTTTACGAGTACAGTGACAATCTCTTGCCTAGTTAGGTAGGGTTTTTTTGTACGTCACGGTTTTTTTATAAATTAACAATTTCGAAAATCTTCCCTAATTTGCTACATAATTACTAGAGTCGTTTTTTATCCTGATGATGATTGTTTCGTATTTTAAAATTATTTTGAGATGCTCAGAAGCAGTAGATACCACGTACGAAAAGACGATTCGCGACGGATAGATTCCCAAGACAAAGTAATACACACATCAGTTACAAGTATGTTACGTTCAAAAGTACTTTACTTTTAGAACAGTACCCCATTATTTCAAAACTTTGCTTTGTCGAAAGGATCGTCCGAGGTTTTCTAAATATTTCCGTAAAGATTGAGATTGAATAAATAAATAAGTGAAAATCTTTCTTAGAATCATTTTAGTCGATTTTTGCTCGACAAATAAAATTCCATTACCGTTTGAAATATTTAATTAGTAAATTAACATTAAATTTTAAATATAAAGTAGAGTCATGTTCCAAGAATTCAAGAACATTAGCCCGTATAAAATCTAACAGATCTTTTTAGTTAGGATTTTCAGGATATTGAGATTCCTTGTTCGTTGCTCGAATCCTCTCGCGTGCCCAGGTGCTACTCGGGAGGGTGAGAGCAACGAGCACATGGAATATATTGTTCTAATCATATATGTGTGGCGACTGACAATGTTGTTAGTGTATCATGCACGACGTATTTTCCACTTGTGTGTGTGTTGATAGGCAGTGGAATTGCGTCGGTTTTTTAAACTAGTTTCAGTAGCACATGTTCCTGTCGATCCACGACATGCTACATGGATCTTCGTGGAATGTGCGCGCGCGCGTAGCTTTCTCAATTCATTAAGAACAACGTGTAATATTCAGAATTACACGTAATTTAATTCAGTGTCAATTCAGAAATATTATTTCGATTTATTGATTTATTTCGCAATGATCACTGCCATTGTCAGTCGATTCCAGGAAAACTGGTACGTACCTTAGAGTGTGCTTGTGATTCGAACGTTAGGGTGTCGGAGGCGTCCCGGGACGTTCTCTCTAGGTGTTAGGATATTGCACCCTGGCGTCTGTGTGGAGATCGTGTTGCGAATGTGTTGGAGAGCTTGTCTTTTGCCATTTTTTAAATATAGGGCTAGGTAGGTAGGTAGCTTCCTTCTTGGTGTGACTGTTTATTCTAAGTAAGTAGGGGCCGGTGCTGGCTACCGTTTTCTCTTTCGGGTAGGCCGCGATTCGCACGGTAGTCGGTCACCGGAAAAGCTCGAAGTTTCGTCTCGAAGCTAAATCGAACGAGGCATGACGTTCGAATCGATGCTTCGTGCTCGATTCTTCCTGCTCGTGTAGCTTTTCGCGGACGCGGACGGGAACGCGCGCGGATTAGGGTTTCGAAACGTTGCGCACCTGCTCGATCGCACCAGCGGAACGATCGGCTTCTCTCGAAACTTGTGATTCGTCTCGGAAGTCGTCGATCGTTTTCACTGCGAGCACGTTTAGGGTTTCAGATGTTTGGCGGACCGCCGAAGAAAAAGAAGAGGCTGTATGCCGAAGTGGCCCCGACAAACTGTCGCTCAAGAGGGCAACTACAATGGCCTCGCATCTTCGGATGCGAAGTCATTTCATTAGTACTTTGTCACTGTACTCGTCCGTAGAAATAGTAGTAGTAGAAGTAGTTAGTTGTACACATGGGCAGGCCTCGCCGCCCCAGCGATCAGCGGAGATGGGCACGTCCGCGATTTGCAGCAGCGTTGCGGAAAAACCACGCGTGTTGCATTAGTCGTTTTCGAACAGAGGTCAAAGTCAGCGTTGCGGAGATACTCGCGATTTCCATTAACTTTAATATAAATACTCTCGATTCAGATTGCGTTTCATTTTGATTGCTGCTTGAAGCAATATTTAAACAATAGCAATTTTATAAGAATTTAAAGTTTGTCTAATTGTTCTGCAAAAAATGTAGAGTCCTCTTTTGGATCCTCTGTTCTTTGAATTAGCGTTGCGCAGCAAAAGGATCGCGTTTGAGTTCTAGCCTTTCGTAATTTCAGGCGCCCATGCTCCAGCTGCAACGATCCGCTGTAAAAGTGGTTGCAGTCGATGCGGCTGCCGGGTGCGGTGTCGGCATTCGCGATTTCGAGTAGTGTTGCGAGGGAATCACAACGCGTTGAATTAGCGTAGCATTTTTGAAAATCGAAATTGAAGTAGGGAATGTCTGGGACGAGATTAGTGGAGGTCTGCACCTACTCTTCAAGCAGGGAAGACTTTGCAGCACATGACCGCGTGGCACCATCTCTGGCTGATAAAGCCAGCGTTACTAGGCTTCGGTCTATACTCAAAGCGGCCAGCTCGTGGAGGATACATATCCTCGCGACTTGGAAGAACGCTTTGAGCGAAGGGGCGCATCTGTCCTGGCGTTACGACGTCCAGGCAGGTGGATGGTGTCACTGCGTTCGGATCCGGGGTTGATCCTATGGGCTTGGAAACCCGGTCGCTAGCTGTCTCGTCTCGTCTTTGCTTCACTTCGATTAGAATAGGATTCGCTTAGTTACCGTTTTTACCATGGCAAAGAGAAACAGACTTTGCCATTCTTATTGCATGCCGCGAATAAATTGATACACCGCGAAACACCATCTCTGCGTGAGGGATTAGCGTTGCGAGTATTTGTTGTCGCGATTGTCTTAGTGTCGCGCAAAATACCAACGCGTTGCCTTAAGGCGGGATTAACGTGGACGCAGTAGTTGAACGATTGCGCGCATATTGAAAAACGCACCTGAAAGATCAGATTCAATTGTAACAGTCGCGACCTCGTATTAGAGTAGAGCAGTGTTTCCCAAAGTTTCGATATCTGTGTACCCGTTCTATAACTGTCGTAACGCTGAGTATCCTCCGTTAAGAATAATCGGTTTTAAGTAGCAGGCGTGTACATCCTTTGTACACAACAGTAGACTCCCGCAGCACTAGAATCAGTGCGTACCCCCTTTAAACTCTTCTTGTACCCCCAGGGGTACGCGCACCACACTTTGGGAAACACTGGAGTAGAGGATGACGTCGCAGAACCAGTAGCGCACGGAGCAACGCAGTGCCGGATTAAGCAAGCGCGGGGCCCGTAGCAATTGTTATGGCGGGGCCCAAGGCTTTGCATCAGGGCCGCTCGTGTGTAAATGTAGCGCACCTTTGCGGCAACCACAATGAATGAGCTTTTTTTTTTAGGAAAACTATCTGTGCCCCCTGGCATAGACAGGCGCTAATGGCCTATCGGCCTTTGTTTGTATGGCGCGGGGCCCGTAGCATTTGCTACTCCTGCTACGGGGCTTAATCCGGCCCTGAGCATACGAACATTAAATTTCGGAGATGCTTTATATTACTTTAGAGTTTTTGACACCGTCAAACTGTGGAGCATACGCCCACCGGACCACTGCGTAGAGAAGAAACGTATTGGCACGTTCTCAGGCCAGGTTGCCGTAAGCGGTTAGCGCAAAATCACGGGGCGCGTTACCACGTTCACCTCCCCGCGGTGTGCCATAACACACGACTCGTTTGCCGTTCCAGTAATGGAACAAGTGTTTCCGTTGTCGTTCGACAATATCGTACGCAAAAAGAAGACGTGCTAAGTTACGTCACCTGTGGCGGTATGCACGACAATGCCATGGTGACCATTGTATTAGCAACTAATGCGGTGCAAGCCATGGTGTTGAGGCGTGACTTACCATGGTGGAAATCACTGTAGTTTACCTGAACGTAGCGACGCGTAGCTTTGGCCATTTGATGGTGTGTGAGCGCTAAACGCAGGGAACGTACCACTGCGTTTCACCAGCATGTATATTTTTTGGACTAACCCCCACAACGTAGTGGTTCGATCGCGTTAGTAGACATACACGACGTGTATGTAAAACGTATCGAACGCCTCGTCGGCCCGTAAGGTAAAAGACGAGGTATCTTTACGTTAAGTACAGTAGCTTCGTCGACGAAATTTAGTGTTCACCACGCCATGCAAAACTGGCTTTGCGAAGTCTGAATCTGTAACAATATTCGAGTTCGCGAAGTATAATCCTTTTCTCGCGAGTACTATCAGAATTCGAAGAGTTGACGTTTTCCAATATGCAAGCGATAGAGAATCCCGCCTTTTAGAGTTCCGGTCAATGAATCGCCGCACTGCACCCTGACAAGACTGCCGCTTCTATACAGGGTGTCCGAAAATTCCTTCAACAGCCGGAAACGGGAGGCTCCTGAGATCATCTGAAGCAACATTTTTGCTAAGGAAAATGTCGCTTCCAATGACGTCAGGAACCTCCCATTTCCGGCTGTTGAAGGAATTTTGGGACACTCTGTATATTGGGAGGTCCGTTTAAATAAGGACACTTAAATATCTCTTCAGGTTATTGTGATGCAAAAAATGGACGAAATATCTGGCAAGGATATTTTTTTCCAACGGTTATTTTTTTCGGAGTTATCAAGATCATCGATGTTTTTTGGTGCATAACTACATTTTTTTTTATTGCATCGTGTAACTGATCGAAAAATACATTCAGATATGTATAATAACATGACCTTGAAATGACCTTGATCTTCGAAAATTAACGTTTTACCTTCAGATCAAGGTCAATGTCATGTTATTATGCATATCTGAATGTATTTTTCGATCAGTTACACGATGCAATAAAAAAAAATGTAGTTATGTACCAAAAAACATCGATGACCTTGACAACTCCGAAAAAAATGACCCTCGGAAAAAAATATTCGTGCCAGATATTTGGTCCATTGACACCATGCACATTACGTAACAAATATTTTTTGCATCACAATAACCTGAAGAGATATATACATAGGTGTCCTTATTTAAACGGACCTCCCTGTATAGTATACAAGATTAGGCGTTCGGACGGGTAGGTTCGCAATTATAGGCTCTTCTTGCTATTCATTTGTCAAGTGGTCAAAAGTAGAGCACTGTCAAATGTGTATCAGGAAGAGTACATTTTATATAAACTTTTTTTTTATATTTTATAATTGTGTATTTTTGTAATTTTCCGTCGGGTGGAACGATAATGAAATGCTAAGTGGGTGGGCGGGTCTCACTCGCAGCAATCTCCACGTGGTGAGACCTGGGCAATCCGTATGATTCTCGATTTATAATATTTTGTTTCGTAGAGATAACACCAATTACTCTATAAAATATTAAAAATCGACAATCACATCGAGCTAATGCTGCGAAAATAGAACAATTTTTCGGCATTATTTCGAAGTTTTTCTTTTAGACCTTATGGTTCTATTTTGTAGTTAAAAAATGTTATCGAGTCAATATTGTTCGAGCTGACAATGGGATTCTATTGTTTTTTCCTATTGGTTCCTTTCGAATCAAAGTTCGCGCCAACCGCGCCCACCTGTGCCCACGTGCCTATGTCGCTGAATAGCACAGGGGCTGGCAGTCTTAATAGTATCTCGTTCGTGCCGTAACTACGCGGAATGGCGGTATTTTCAGATTTTCCGGAGCAGATGATTCGTGCCGATGATTGCATACAGCCTTATGGGAAATTCGGCAAGAATCATTCGCACTGGAATGAACATTTAATATTTCCCATTTTCTGACATAACAAATTCATTGTTTCGAACAGAATATATTCAGGAATCAGTTGGATCCCGACATGAATTCTCTTATTTGTTATCGGCCATTATCGGCTCTCTGTTTGGCTCTGTTTTCCCTTTCTTCAGATTGGTAGCATTGACAATCGGAAGTTGCCGCGTAGAACACTCCGTGCTGATTGGTTCCGAAAGAATATTTACGTTAGAAATTGTGAGTTCAAAAGTGATGTGATTAGCAGCACGTAATTAGGCAGAGAGTTATTTGTATATTTGTTTGGAGGCTTGTCACAATGGTGCGATATGCTGCGCTCAAGGGTTTGTACGAATTGGAAAAGACTATTGGAAGCGGTGGTTTTGCGAAAGTGAAACTTGCCACGCATGTTGCAACCGGCGAGAAAGTTGCTATCAAAATAATGGATAAATCGGCCCTGGGCGTGAGTAGTTTTATAAATTCAATGTACACTCCTGTCCATAAATCACCGGACACTTATTTGTCTTCGATAAAGTGGTAATTAAAGAACACAAGCTTCCACCTCAATGTTATTGCTTTCATTAATTCTGTACTGACACTTTTACTTTTGTATAAAAATATAATTATTACTCTATAATAATAATTATATATTAAGTCATCCCATAAGTTCGTGCCGCTTTTTCCGAGCGGTTGTAAACATACCTCTAAGTTCGTTCTAGATATTTTCAGAACATCTGACATCTCCTCAACTGATAAACTTCGCGATATCTGTACAAGGTCTCGAATTTTACCTTCGTCTGTCTGAGAAGGATGCCCAGAACGTTCCTCGTCTTCTAAACAAAAATTCCCACCTTTAAAATGTTGAAACCACTCTCTAGAGTCTAGAGGTACGAGATGAAAGCTCACTTTCTCCGTAAACAGCACATACGTTGTTCGTGGGAATTGTTACTGTACTTCCTTCCCAAAATTCATATAAAACAAGATGTTGGAAATAGATATGCACTTTGCTCATGATTTTTCACTGCTAGGGATCACTGTGTTCACTATTTCACGATCTTGTACCCATGGAAACCTTCTCTAGACTGTTCCCGAACTGCTATGCTTAAGCGCATTGGTCCCTTATCGCCGTAAAGTTAAACACGAACTTATGGGATGACCTAATACACTAATAGACAAATTTGAATAAGCATCGACTGACTTATGGATAGGAGTACAAACACCTAAACCTGTTCGACTCGTACATTTTGTTTCTATCCATAGGACGACTTGCCAAGGGTCAAATTAGAAGTGAAAGCGCTAAAGACCTTATTACATCAACACATTTGCAGGCTGTACCAAGTGATAGAAACAGACAGTCACTATTTCATGGTGATGGAATATTGTTCAGGAGGAGAACTATTCGACCACATAGGTAGCATTTCGATCACGATACTTGTTCTTTGAACTTTCGTTGAGAAGATAAACTAACAATTATAACTTTGATTTGCAGTGGAGAAGAATAGATTATCAGAAACAGAATCGAGGAAATTTTTTCGTCAAATTGTCTCTGCTATAGCGTATCTACATAGTATAGGATACGCGCATCGAGACTTGAAACCGGTAAGTGAACAGTTTCCTGGCCTGCAATTATATGTAAATGGTAAACAATATTATCTTGTACTTAGGAGAACGTTTTGCTGGACAGGAATGAAAACTTGAAGCTCATAGACTTTGGATTATGTGCAAAGCCAAAGAATGGAATAGAGTCGCATCTGCAGACATCCTGTGGCTCGCCGAACTATGCTGCACCGGAACTCATATTAGGGAAAAAATATTTAGGCATGTATAACGTTTCCTGAATGTATTATGAATGAATATTTATGCGTGTATAACATTTGCTGAACGTATAACGAATGAACTCTGTGTTTGTAGGTTCAGAAGTAGATATATGGAGTATGGGAATTCTTCTTTATGCATTGCTATGCGGTTTCCTCCCCTTCGATGATAACAATATAGAGAATCTTTACAGGAAGATTCTAGTAAGTCTCCTGCTTCGTATCGATTAAAATAACCATGATTTCACAATGAAAAGTAACGATAACATTTTAATTCTCCAGAGTGGCAAATACGACGAACCGAGTTATTTATCGAATAGCAGCAGAAGACTTATACGAGCAATGTTGCAAATAGACCCAAAAAAGAGGATAACTATACAAGAATTATGCAATCATCCGTGGATCACAGCTGGATTTCTCAATCCTGTTTCATTTGTACACAAAACCAATGTAAAGAGCTTTTATTGTCCAGCGATATATCCATACAACTATTTCATAAATGTCCTGCATTTACAGTTCGAAAAAGATGATGACGTGTTGAGCACCTTGTCCGCGATATGCGGAGAACATTCCTTAGATATATGGAAGAAACTTCTGAAAAGCGATCGGACCGATTATAAAACTGCAACTTATCTTCTACTATTGGACAGAAAACTTCGTGGACTCACGCTTCGAATATCATCTTCGGCGAAGTCTTATTTTAAGCCAGAGGTAAAGCTTTACATCGAGCAAATATATTTTTCAAACTATAACATCGCTTTTCTTACTGTTTACAGAACGAGGGAGGAATAAACAATATTATAACAAAGCTCGATCATTCTCCGAGAAGTAAGCGCAATAGGAAGTCACCATTATTATTAGAAGCAACTTACGATGTTTTGCCAAAAACGCCCGAACCAGTTAACAGTAAATTGCTATAGTTCTTCAGCTTATCGTCGATGTAATATATGTATAGTTTGTATTCGATTATGTTTTTACAGATGACAATAGCAAGGACTCAAATTTGTCTGGACGAAAACGACTTCGAAGTAAAGACGTGGACGATGTATGTTCCCCTGGTATGTTAATAAAAATTGCAATTTTTCGTGAGAACCTCGAATTATAATCGATCGGTTCTCTTATACTCGTAAAGAACGTTTCGCACTAAATCAGCGGTTACCTTTTATTTCTTTTAATAGATATGATAATATAGACAACTACAAATTAATTTTTTATTAAAAAATTTTGGCGCCTCCCAGGTTGGAAACCGTTGCGCTAAATAAAACTCTACCGATCCCTTTCCACGAAAGTTAGATGTACTTCTGTTCTATTACGACCACGGCGCATAGTTCTGTAATATATTTTCTAAAGTTCGTTTCTAATTAGGTGATGGTAGCTATCTAATTAGAAACTTTAATGAAAGTCCCCAAGTGCCATTAATTGCTGTAGTTGTGTGAAAAGCAGATAATTTCGCGAATAAGTCAGCGGAGAGCAACGACTTGTGAACAAACACAATTTCGAGTTGCAAATACGTATCTGTAAGGAATCTTTATCCTCTTCCTTTTTCAGAAGGTACAACACCTTCCACGTGTCTACTCCTTATCCGATCTATTACAGTCCCTTCGGTCCTACAATGCGTCTTTCCAGTTAATTAAATTTGAGAAAATGTGTGTTTACAGTACCTGCTAAAAGAACCGCAGCGAAGGACCGAATAGTTTCTGCGAATACTCCGGTATTAGACAAACGGTAAATTTTTGCGATATAGAAAATCACACAATTGCTATTCCGTTAATTTGAAGGAGGTAATCATTTTCAGGGAAACGCAGGCGTCCACACCAGGAAGTGCCAGAAAGGTGATAATGGGTTTGGAACGCGGTTTGAATCGAGTACGATGCGTCCTCACGCCTAAGCGGCACATCAAGAACGAGAATATCGATCCTGACCAACCCAACGTGCTGTCCGGCAAAGTTTGTACTGAATTAACCGCACTAGTGTTTCCCAACCTTAAGCTTTTCTAAAATTCTTATGGCCCCTCTGTAACATAATTTTTAATATTCAAAAATTGGATTGTTCACTGAAGGAACTTAACAGATAGGTCTCAGTTTGAATTGAAATTGCCCCCGTATATAGTACGTACCCATTTGAAAATCCACGTTTCAGTTTACAACAATTCTTTTTTTGTTGCAGGGTCTGTTTAACGTATCGTCGACGTCCAGCGACGATCCGAAGTACGTGCTGTCGCAGCTACGCAGAGCGCTGCGGCGCAAAGGGATCATGTGCCATCAGAAAGGGTAACTAACAATTCGTTTCGCGAATCTGGATAGTCGAATCACCATCGAACATTTCCACAGGTTTATCCTTCATGGTGAAACGGAGGACTGTACCGACGCAGCTAAAGACACAACGCGGCCATTCTCTTCGAGAAACGCGTGCTCGTTCGAGTTGGAGGTTTGCTTGTTGGAGGGTGTGTCGGACGACAAATCGTTAGTTGGGATTCGTAGGAAGAGGTTGAAAGGAGACGCGTGGGTCTACAAGCGCGTGTGCGAAGAGGTTCTTGCTCTGGCAGCGAAAGATCTCTCCGGGGAGTCCGAGGGTTCCACGGAATCGAAGTGTCCTATTTGAGGTGTTGTTCTCGCATCAAACGTTCATCCAAATTCGTACGGCTCGAGAAGTCCGCGGGACGATTTTACTGTCCTTCGACATCTATTGATTGGATTACACAAAACCAAACAAAAAAGCAATTGTCCAAGTCTGATATCTTCCACGGCAGCAAGGGAATCCCCCGCTGTCATTGAAATATTTCTTCGTGGAAGAAACGATTCTAAGAGAATGATTGTATCGATCGCAGCTCCATTGAGAATTCGAACCGTCCATTATTTAATATTATTTATACACTGTGTCGCGGCTGGAATAGGTATGGAAAGGTAGTATTTTCGTTCTGGGCTCGCTGGAGGACCCCGGCTCAGTTGCAAGGATATTTAAGGGGGTGTTCTCCTTTCCAGGATTGCAAGGGTGCGGGATTCGCCTCTTTTCTTGAGGAGTAGTCAAAAGTGCAAGATGGAAGATCAATCTAGGTCACTGTTTCCCCCAGAAGTCCCACTTTTACGTTTACGAGGCGTAATTTGCATTATTCGGCAGCATGTAGCTGTCGCAGCTTTATGAAAAAACCTACATGCAGATTGATCTTTTATAAAGCGCTACTTTGACTACTGGAAAACCTACAACCCCCTTTAGGACGGTATACACACACTACGTGTATAGAAACTGGCGATGTAAATCGAGTAGTAGCGAATGTTGGGAGATAGTCGCCTGAAATATAAAATAAACTGTATACTACGTCTTGTTCTTTGTATCCGATTATAGTCTTACGGTAACAAATATTTTCTATTTTTTAGAGCGTATATCATTTATATATTTACAACGATGAAGCAATAAATATGAGAAGCATATTTTCACAGACAAGACCGGCGTTTTCATTAACTACAACGAGTACAACTTCCAAACGTGGCGAACACAAAGAAACGCTTTCCAGAAGAATTGTAAGACCAGCGTTCTCTCTCTCTGAATATGTAGAGCTATATTTTGCGTTTACGCGGCTCCGCGGATATAAAGTATCGCGGCTTGTTTGAACCACGGCACCTTCGCAAGAACCAGCCATGGACAGGCGAAGTTATAAAATCACCACAAATCGATCAGCATAAAGTGAAGCCGCGTGCACTTTGTTTTATGGGAGGCAAACCTTTTATCTCTGCCCGCGCAATAATCGCCGAGGCCCTTTGCTCGTTCGTAGGTACCCTTGAATAGCCTATTCCGACCGGGTTCGATCGGAACGGTCTTTCTTCTGGACATCGATCGAGACAAAGCGGATCCGCAGAAAGCCGAGGCGTTCCGCTGAAAGACGTAAACCGAGGAATGAAGATATTAAGACGTCAGCCCCGGACATTTAACGCCTGGAACCACCGCGCACGTTGCAGCATTGTTAACCCTCGTCCGTCCCTCATTTCACGAACTGCATCTGTCCCTCGCTAAAAATAGGACTTTTGAGGGCGACTGCGGCCTAGATCGATCTTTTGTCCAGCGGACTACTGAAGAAGCCCGTCTTTGCATTACCGAGAAATGAACAGCAACGAAAATTAGCCGCAAGCATAAACTAAGGTTAACAAGTTCCGAACGATACGTTGACATTCCGAAATTCTTTTAATGCTCCAACTGGTTCTTGTGTCGCGAGCGCATAAAGGTTCTTGTGTCGCGAGCGCATAAAGTCCGCGGTCTAATAACACGTTCGGAGGAGTCTGCGATCGATTTCGATGTGTCAGAACAAAGGAGCAAACGAGCAAGTGCGATTACAGTCGTCATCCATCTAACGCTGGTTCGCTGAAACTGGTTTCGAATTTTTCCGTGGAAAACCGATACAGTAAATCGAACATTTCGAAATTCCCTTTCACAGAAATTACACGTTCGCTGCATATAGGAGCCCTCCCCTGGCATATGCAAACACAGTCGTAATAATCGTTAGACAGCTTAATTATTGGCCTGGGTAAACGTCCCCGATTGTGCCCGGTGCAAAAAAAAAATGTTGTACGCCGCGGAGGCTCTCGGGTAATGTTCGCAAGCGTTCTTCTAACGTCTTCCTACCGATAAAACGCAGGATGAATTTAATACCGTAACATGCACGCGCGCGTTGCACACGCAACAGCCACGCATGCTACGGTTAATTGTAATTTATGCTCGGGAACGAGCTTAGGTCTACATCTCGCGCCGGTTACTTCATTTATACGTACTCTACGCAGCTTTTTTTCGTCCCCGCTTTCTCTGTTTGATTAATTTCGCGAAACAACCCGTTTAATTAATCGGCGACTAACTCGTGAAACACCGTGCCCCGCCGTGACATTATTCACCTCTCGCGTTGCCTAGCTAAAGGCGAGGACTGTGCACCTCCTCCATTAACTGCCGCGCTTCCTTCTTCCCCCCGTAAAAAATTGATTGCTCGGATTTATTTAATCACCGGCCGGCGCAGTGTTTCGATCGCCGTTTCTCTCGCGCCGGATGCCCCATAGGGATCCCGCAAAAGTTACAGTTGGTCGGGATTCTACAGGAACCAGTAGAAGTTGCATTTTACACATTCTTTTATGTGGACCTGTACCGAAAATTTAAAAAACAAGTTTCGTAGATCTGTGTCAATTATAAGCGTTAAGAAAGTTTCGTCGAAGTCACAACTCGTAAAACAGTTGCAAACTACAATTTTCAGAATTTTCTCTGCAATTTTTAACCGACTTCGAAAAGGGAGGAGGTTTTCGCTTTTTTTTTATGTATGTTCACCGATTACACCGAGATGAATGGACCAATCCTGAACGGTCCGACGAATGACAATCCAAGTCCGGAACGAAACCTCTTGCATCTTGTAGAGTATGTCCCCGGGAATTTTATAAAAAAAAATTAAACCGACTTCGAAAAGACGCACTAAAAATATGTACTAAAAAGTATGAAATAATTTCCATTTAATTTATCTGAATGCACACGAACTTAGATACAATACAATCTCTTCGGAGGCGACGCAAACATTGAAAATTTTCGACTGAAAGTTACAAAAATCCTTAAATTCTTCTACATGCTTTCACGTATTAATTTATCTTCCCTTCCCACCTACTGATTTCCAAGTTCACCATATTCCAATGAAATCATAATCAACAACATCTGTCATTTGGAAAATTTTCAATTTTACGCCTTCTCCGAAAAGATTGTATCGTAGTATTCACATAAATTGAATGGAAATTATTTCATACTTTTTAGTGCGTTTTTGTTCAAAAATTTCGGGTAACTTTACTTTACCGGACTCAAAATTGGTAAATACCTTTCTCCTACGAATTATGATGTATTTGGTATGTAATCCAGTAGATTTGTACCCGGCCAGTGCCGGATTAAGCCAGCGCGGGGCCCGTAGCAAATGTTATCACGAGGCCGTAGACTTTGTATCAGGGCCGCTTGTATGAATGACCTTTTTTCTTTTTAGCAAAAATATCGTTAATGTTTCGGCGCCTCTCCGATAAAACGACCGTGTGAAGTGCCCCTTTTTGTATGGAGCGGGGCCCCCAAAAGCGCGGGGCTTAATTCGGCCCTGTACCCGGCGCGGATGCAGATCGAAGTTTCGATCCTGCAGGATCAATCGTTCAGAAGTTATGCTTGCTTAAAGTTGAGTAATCTGCAGTGTTTTTGACAGGTAAGGGCGCCGCCATATTGGTTTGTAGTGATGGTCACGCGTCGCTTACCGAGCAGAATAATTAATTAGTGGTAAGCGGCTCGCGGTCGTCACTACAAACCAATATGGCGGCGCCCTTACCTGTCGAAAACACTGAAAATGCTCAACTTTAAGCAAGCATATCTCCTGAACCATTGATCCTGCAGGATCGAAACTTCGATCCTCGACAAATCTTCTAAATTACATACCAAATACATCATAATTCGTAGGAGAAAGGCATAAATTTTGAGTCGGGTAAAGTAAAGAGCAGCCAAAATTTCTTTCACGTTGCGTAGCAAACCAATTGTTTTGACTTCTGAGAAGAGTTAAAATCATTATTAAAGAAGTTATCGTCTTTTTAAGAGCGTTCGAATATTAGTGGGAGTGACTGTATCTAAAGGAAAGAAATTCAAGGGTGAGAGAAGATTGTTAAAGAAGCATGTCTACACGTTATCGAACAGAAGGAGACCGGTATTTCCAGCGTGGTGGAATGCCCGCGTTAACACGCGGAGCCTCGTAGCATGAAATTTGTCGCAACCCCCAATCTTATCCGAATACATACCGGGTCTGCACAATTACGTATCACTCGAGCCATTAAAAACATTGTAGATGGTCGTGTGTATCGAACGTATTACAAGACTGAGCCACGTAATTGTACACGAGAGAAAGGGGATAGCAGTTCTCTGTTATCTGAAGTTACTTAAAATTCCGTCGTTACGCGTGTCCGCATAAATGAAGCTTACAAAGAGACAAACGTACTCGCTGGCGCTGTACGTGTACGTTGTATGTACACCACGTGCCCTTCGTTCTCGCCAATGGATCGAGTGTCGTGCACCGGCTCGTACCAATTATCGTCTGGCCGCCAGTTAATTAAGGATTGGGGCAATGAGGCCCGGCGATGCAGTTTCCGCGATAATGATTATCTGCGATGGTAATTGAGCGAGCTGTTGCGCTGGCAAGCTATGCCTGCGGCGGGGAAGAATCAAGAAGGCTGCCACGGTCTTCTGTATTTTGATTGCCTTCGCGTTGTCCTGCGCCCTTTCTCTCCGTTTCGAGGAAGTATACATTGTTATTATTAGAATGCCGATGTTTATGCGTTCTCCAATTTTTGCAGACGAATTTTCAGGAACTGGAATCAAAGAGAATCTTTTTAACTGGCGTTTTTGACCAATGAAAAAATTACGAGGCGTAATTTGCATTACTCGCAGTGGCGGATCTAACGGCAAGCGGACTAAGCGGCCGTGTCGGGCCCCGGGATACCATAGGGCCCCGAATTTTAAATAAAATGAATTTTTTAAATAAATCTATTTTTTATGTGTAACAGTATGAGATTTTTCATTTTCTTTTTTGTATTTCTAACTTGAGTTTGAGGGGCCAAAAATATTTACCGCTTGGGGCCTCCACTTGACTCGAGCCGCCACTGATTCGGAAGCATACAGCTGCGATAGCTACATGCTGCGGAATAATGCAAATTACGCTTCGGAAAAGTAAAAATAAGACTTCTGAGGGCGATTGCGGCCTAGATTCATGTTTTATCTAACGCTTTTGATTATTGAAAAACCCCACTTTACATTAATCGAGGAATGAGAACGACTTTGTCACATTAAAAGCAACGTTCAGACTTAAACTGGACGTAAGAAAGGCATAAAAGCATGGTATCTGGGAATAGATAAATTGCTTCGAAATCTATAGTAGCCACGCATATAACGCGATGAAAAAATTGTTTAAAATTACCGTGTAACTACGCTACTGTGCAAAAGAAAGAAGCACCCAGTACCATTATAAGAAAAATGGGTAAACACAATTTAAAGCAGTGGAGATATTAAAGAGATTTAAAGACATCAGCGTGTCGGCTTCAGCTTAATCAGACGATTAAAAGAAGAAAGAAATTTTTATTCCGCTCCTGTGTCTTGCAATCGATGCAAACATTTTTTATTTTGCATAAAGATCCGCAATCTAATTATAGATATGATTGATTTATTGCATTTAAAGTATCAGATAATCCGCAATAACACAATTCTCAGCAATATTCAATTAAATAGCGGAAACCTTATTCAAAATCCTTTCTTTTTCCTGTGTTCTTATTTGATTTTTTACGCTTCTCTATTAAACATGGCCGGGCGCTTCCTTCTTTTGCACAGTGGTGTGTATCTTCTGTGGCAGTAATAAATGTACGAGCGTCTTACGCAATATTTCTAAATGTTCTTAAACAGTGTTGTCTCTTTAAACAACAAGTTTCTACAAGTGTCTACCAAGAAAACCTCTGGAGAACATCATATTAATAAGAAGAGCGCTTGGAACAATTACTCCGACGGCGAATTTCGTCGCCGCGGATAGTGCGCTCGAGCGAGGAGGATTGAAATCAGGCGGGAGCTCGCGAAGTTTCTTCTGTTGTTGCCGGGAACGTCGGTGAATAATTCCACGAGGCAGGTTTAAGGCAGCAAGTCTTGGTACCTGCGAGGCAAGCCTGCAGGTAAGACGCCTCGCCTCGGCATGGATGCGCG
This sequence comes from Lasioglossum calceatum, assembly GCA_963966675.1. Lineage (NCBI taxonomy): Eukaryota > Metazoa > Arthropoda > Insecta > Hymenoptera > Halictidae > Lasioglossum > Lasioglossum calceatum. Next base: position 6,513,100 of record OZ016539.1, on the reverse strand, counting down.
AATGTGTGCGAACAACGTTATGCCTGTGTGCCTATGCCTGTACGTGCTCGCGGTAGACGAAGAAAAGGTAAGGGTGGCACGCGCGGCCTGCTTCTATCGCTTCCGGGCATCAGCGTGCTCGCGAACCGCGGCTAATTGCTCTTTAATGCAAGCGAGCGAGCGGGCGCGTTGCTTTTCTTAGACACCGAGGAAAACTGGACGCCGAAAGAAACGGCATCGGACGCTCCACTCTGATCATCGTCTCTTGCCCAACGCTGCATTTTCGATTTTCTAGAAAGCCGCTTCAACTACAGGAAAATTCAACGTTCGAACAATGCATTCATCGAATGATGCGCGTGGGATTTAACCCTCAAATCATTTCAGCATATCTTTTGGGAGTTGGAAATTATTCGAGTTCCATTTTTCCAATCGTTATAAATTATAACTTAAAATAATATTATTCAACCGATGAACTTCAGTCAATAAAATATTTTCTTATTTATTCTGCTTTGCAAAAGATCATCCAACAAAAGGGAAAATATCTTATTCATTGAAGTTCATTGCTTGAATAAAAAAATTGGGCTCTATTTCACCTTAAAATACCGAAATTACTTTCTTGCCAACCCAATATATTCTCCCATCATTTCCGGAAGTCCAGCAACTCATTCAACGCACCAACAGAAACTTCAAGCATGAACCATCAACTCAGCTTCAATTACGTCATCCGGATTATTGGATTGGGATTATTGTGCACAAGATTTTTAAGCTTCCCCTCGGTACATCACGATTATTCAACATTAACACGATCGCCATTTCTTTCGTTATTTGCTGTCATTCTTCCAATATTTGGTCAACCCTCCGATACCACTAAATTTAATCGTCATTTAATTACTCAATTCCTAGAAGTTCAATTGAATGCATACAATGTTCTATTAGACGTGTCAGAGAGACTAGTGGATCTGCCAGAAATATCTGAAACGTTCAACAATCTTATTGTTCAGTTTTGGAGCACATTCAGTAGTGCTTTACTTCTTATAAATGGGACTGAACCAAAGAGTTTATGTTATTAATTAATACTGAATATACATATATACAAATATATATTATATTTTTTATATTATACAGCAAAACTGATCATACACACTTTAAATCAGAATAACTATTTTTTATGAATTGACCAAACGACTTCAATTTCTCTGTAAAGCATATGTTGAAAAAATGTATTTAGCCGGAGTTGAGAAAAACAATAGTAAAAATTGATTTTCATAACTTTTTTAGCTGGGCCTATAAAGAAAATTTGAAAGATGTGTTTGGTCAGCTCGTATAAATTATATACGCTCTGAAAATTTCATTGAAATTGGTTAATTGGTTTACGAGTTATAAACGATCAAAAGTGGTAAGGCTGAAAATCTTGACAATTGCAATTTTTACCAATTTTGATCGTTTATAACTCGTAAACCAATCAACCAATTTCAATGAAATTTTCGAAGCGCATATAATTTATACGAGTTGATCAAACACGTATAAATTAAATTAAAAAAGTCGTAAAAATTAATTTTTACTATTTCTCACAATTCCGACCAAATGCATTTTCTCAACATAGTTTTTAGACGTAATTTACTAAACTAATTCCTCTAGCCTTACAAAGAAACTGAAATCGTTTGATCCATTCATAAAAAGATTTATTCTGATTGAAAGAGCGTCTGATCAGTTTTGCTCCTAACTGTATTATACTATAACTTTAGCCATTATATAAGAACAATTAATTGAACCATCTCCGAGTAAATTGCGAGCGTGTTAACAGTCTTCTGAAAGTGTTAAAAGAACTAATCCAGGACAGAGTGCAATGAAATCGCACGTCCGAAACCCGGATACATTCGCGATGAAAATTCTGGCGAAACGATAGCGAGCATACGTATAACGCAAACAGATATGCTCTGTAATTTCACCGGAGATTACAGGTCTTGAAGTAATCTAACGTTATGGAAACTGCGAGAGATTATTGATAAGGTATTACGAAACCCTAACAAATACGATGAGGAGAAACGCATCGGGAGAAGTTCCTCCGTATCTTGTAAATTGCGCGTGCATTGCGGATGTTTCAAGAGAATTCATGTTTCTAATTACGGAAAACGGAATTTAGATTGATGCTCATTAACTCACGATAAATCTCGCAGCCAGGCGAAATGAATATTAGATTTGCCTCGCAGCTTATTAACACTTTTATTTCGCTGCGTTGCCGTTTCCTATAAATACGTTTTATCCGCCGTTCTTTCGGTTCGATCGCTTTCCACGATCACAGAAGGCCGGTGCGGATTAACATATCATCCCCTATCTACCTGCAACCCGATACCCTGCGTCGATTAAAACGTGAATACATCAATTCTTTGGGACGTGAGAACCGAAACGGTGGCGGAATTTCTCATGCAGTTCCAACGATCAGGGTGGGGAACTTATTGTTAGTGCACAAATTACATTGGTCATTAATCCTTGTTAAAAATGCTACAACCTGATATTTTGTTTCTTCTATTTTCTTAGTTCTCCTGATGTCACGGTGAAGGCCGGGTGTATTTTGACCCAGAGCATATCAAGATTCTCAGTTTCCGGCTAATCAATGCCTGCAGGAAGTACAGTAATCGCTCCTTCGTTGTCCTGAATCGTGGGCACGATCGTTGTCCAGTGCCTACCCATTCCACTGCCTGTCAACGCCGAGTCGCTCCGCAGGGCGGCGACGATCGATGTCGGCTCGGGTATATCGGTGTGAACACCACACATTGACTCGAGTAAACCGAATTTTCAAACTTCTTAATTTTTATTATTTCTTTATGGGACTTTCACCAACTTATTTCTGGCATTTCTCTGATTAAAATGACACCAAACACGATATAGTTTCAACTGTATTTAGTGGTTTAATCGACGGTCAAAGTTTCAGAGGCAACGAACAACAGCAACAAAATGTGGGCCTTTAAACTGTGCCGGCGACGGCGACATGCTTCGGTCATTCGATCCGTATCTCATTCTGTCCTTCTCTATGTTTGGCTCTCTATTGAAGTCTCGCTCGGCGCGGTCGGCGCGATATCTAGACGCAGTCGTAAATCAAAAATAGTGTCCGGGCACGCTCGTTGTCCACTCAACCCCCCGGCCTTTGGACAACGAAGGAGCTTTTACTGTAGCTGGAAAATATCTTTTACAAAAGTTGATAAACAAAACCTGCGAATGGTCCTAAACATAATGTTGTTCCAGATGTGATGTGATGCGGGACTGTCGTCGACGCCTAAAATCGGAACGAGTGAAAAACGCTGGAAGTGGAGAGCCAAAATCTATCACAGTGATCCACCGCGGATTTATACGGAGGTATAATACAGTGAAAGATTAGAAGAATGTTTATACAAAAATCCGCAGTCTAGTGACTTTCGAGTCGTCTCGGCTCTGCGAGCGACGTGTTTCGGAGAGAGGGGAGTTAGCACGCGTGGAAAATGGAAAACTAATGCCAGTCATCAGACAGCGAGAGATAAGACTAAAGGTTGAGTTCTCCGCGTTGGCGCATCTACCATGAAGCCTCGTTAAGGAGAATGGACGGCGGGAAGGCACATAATGCCCGGGCCGCAATAGTAAATTTTATAAAATAATACCCTCGACCGGGGCGGCTGCATATTCATTTTTCCGGAAAGTCCTCCCTACGGTTCCCGGTGTCCGCCGAAGTCCGTCTACATATGTATGAGCTTCTGGTGGACTCGGCCCGTCATGCCTCGGCGAATGCGAGCTTTCTGCCCTTTATTCTTGCTGGCCGGGTCTACCACCCTCCCTCCGCCTGCTCCACGGAAACAAACAACAGGGTTGACCCCGAAAAAAGGGTGGGCAAACCGGATGATTAGCACTCCTCCCTTCCTTCCTCCTTGCGCAAGCTGCATAACGATGATTCCGAATTGCTTCAGGTAACTCTGCTTGAACGGCGCACAGGACACAGCAATGAATTCTCCGACAAATTCAAGGGACTTTCGAAAGAAATAGAGCGATGATCTCATTTTTAAATTGAAGATGAAATATTTTTTACTGCTCGATTGAAACTGTCTAGCATTCTATTCTTTCGGCTATTTCGTCGTGAATGCAGTATCATATTTTTTCTGTAGAGTTTATTGCTACGAATGAATCCTACCTTGTGGCTAGACAGTTTCCATTGGCAATAGCTTACCATTCAGAAGATGCAAATCTATTTGGTATGTAATCCAGTAGATTTGTACCCGGGGCGGATGCAGATCGAAGTTTCGATCCTGTAGGATCAATGGTTCAGGAGTTATGCTTGCTTAAAGTTGAGCAATCTGCCGTGTTTTTGACAGGTAAGGGCGCCGCCATATTGGTTTGCAGTGGCGACCGCGAGTCCCGACCTAATCACCAATCAAGTAATTAATTATTCTGCTCGGTAAGCGGCTCGCGGTTGTCATTACAAACCAATATGGCAGCGCCCTTACCTGTCGAAAACACTGAAAAATGCTCAACTTTAAGCAAGTATAACTCCTGAACCATTGATCCTGCAGGATCGAAACTTCGATCCTCGACAAATCTACCAGATTACATACCAAATACATCATAATTTATAGGAGAAAGGCACAAATTTTGAGTCCGGTAAAGTAAAGAGCAGCCGAATGGAACAATATTCCAGCTTTAATTTAAGAAAAAGGTCGCGGCTCTATCTGATTTCTATCGAAAGTTCTTCGATTTTGACACATAGTTCGTCGGTTTACCCCACTGTGCGGCGTCGCGGAGGTCCTAATTGCGAATCGTGCGGTCTTCCTTTTATTTCGGAGTCGGGGCGGTCGGTTCTATAAAATTGTAGCCCCTTATCGTCGTAGAGGAAACGAAACATTAAATCGGTCCCGACGGTTGGGGGGGGGGGGCGGGCTTGTTTCGGTGGGTGCGTCTGAGATTTCCTGTGCGGACTCTGGATGCTAGGAAGGATGACTTCCTACCTAGTGCACAGGGCGCGTCCATCGTGCACGGTGGCGTCATCGAGGTAGATTTATTCGATATAACGAGGGAACAGAACCGGGATCATGCTCGTCCCCCTCCGATGTGCTTCGTCTCAGATTTATCTATCGAAATCAAAAATTGTACATGAATTTCAAAATGGTCTGTAATCTGGAACACGAATGCTTCTTGTAAATCGGCATTTCTCTTTAGCGTAATTTCACCCGGGGATTACAGCCTCTGCAGTGACCTAATGGCGAGCATTCCTTTTTCCTTTTTTTTTTTTAGAAATAACCGCAATTTAACGCCGCTTAATAATTTCTGCTATATTTTCTGTACAGCTCCGCGAATTCATATCTCATTTTTAATTACACACCGCTCACGTATGAAATTGAATACAGTTTAATTCACTGCAACGCGGTTTCTCCTGTATTAATTAACAAAGAAAGTTCATTTAAATTGTACCCTCCTCGTAAATTGAACACAATACACGTTCCTCGCGAGGCCTTGTTTACAACCGGCAGTTTATCATTATACACGCCGTATTTTTCAAGCCGGGATCGGTGTATACATTTTAATGGAAGTCGATGTTGAAAATCATTCGAATACGAATATCTCAACGAGGACGTTCTCGAATTATAACTGCCGTTCCAGAATTAATCAAACTTCTACCATGTTTCAGTAATTTGCCCAGCGACGTATCCTGGCAGAGTCGAAGGAGGATGTGGGGACTTAGAAAGCCACCATTTTGGGCCCTGTAGCGATGGTAAGGAGTGGGGCAAGTCCGTCAATTGGTTATTTTTATTATAATATGAACGATATTTCTTTAGCTTGTATTTATTAATGTAATATAAGTTAGTATGAACTATTCTACATAGGTGTCGCCCCAGAATAAAAGTTTAAATCAACCAATGCCAAACAGTTTCGTGCGAGGTACACGTACAACTTTGAGGTTACCCTGAACGTGCAATAGTTTACAAGTTATTCATATATTCTGTGTTGTTATTTTAGGTAAGTATTTACAACAAATATTCAGGTACTATAATAAACTGTTTGTATTGTATTTTTTACAATTTATTGAGAAAAAGACCAAGATGATCTGGGGTAAGTCCGTACTGTATGGGTAACTATAAAACTAAACAATATATTTAATGAAACGAGAAGCATTTTGTAGCAGGCTTGATAATAATTCTTTTCTTGCCCCGTTGCACTTTAAACTAGGTTCGAAAGTATTTGTAAACTTTGTTTTAATATCACTGTATCCCCTTCCTTATTTCAGCATAAAAGTATATGTTTGTTTTAAAATGGATAACTATAGAATTATACAATATAATTTAATGCAATAAGAAGGATTTTAAAGCAGGCTTGATAATCATTCTTTTCTTGCCCCGTAGCACTTGAAACAAACTTGCCCGATGGGGCAAGTGCGTCGTAGTTGACACTTTGTACAATATCCTATCAAAATGATAATTTTCAAGCAATATTAAAATCCTACATAATCCATCGGTAGACTGCGGATCTTTATGCAAAATAAAAAATGTTTACATTATTTGCAAGGCACGGGTACCAAATAAAAAATTGTTTAATCATTTAATCATCTTATCAAATTGAAACTAACACACTGATGTCCTGAAATTTTTTTAATATGACCACTGCTTTAAATTGTGCGTAGCCATTTCTATCATAAATGCATTAAATCCGCAGTCTATTCATCAGTAATAACTGTGGCAAGAGTTTGATACCGAGAACGTTAAGTTCTTACATACCAGACTGAAACTACATCAGTTTAAGCCTGCGAGGGACAGGAAATAGTAACATTAACAGCGCCAATCGAGGTAAACTACGAAGACAGAGAAGCAGATATGTTTTTCGCAGGAGAGACAAAGACAGAGAGTACCGAGCAGTTTGAATTTTCGATGAACGCACTCCCATTTCCTGAAGCGAAGAAGCAATATTTTTGGATGCTCTTTGCGTTGAAATGTTCTCCGTGTTATTTCGGATCCCCTCTCAGAGCCCTTTTTTGCAATTTGGCTCTTGGAACTTTATGAACAACAAAAGTGTACGTTTTTATAGAACAAATTTTTTCTGTACACTTTTTCCAAATTCTCTTTGTGTTGAAATACTCTCTGTATTATTGCGGGTATTTCAACACAAAGAGAATTTGGAAAAAGTGTACAGAAAAAAATTTGTTCTATAAAAACGTACACTTTTGTTGTTCATAAAGTTCCAAGAGCCAAATTGCAAAAAAGGGCTCTGAGAGGGGATCCGAAATAACACGGAGAACATTTCAACGCAAAGAGCATCCAAAAATATTGCTTCTTCGCTTCAGGAAATGGGAGTGCGTTCATCGAAAATTCAAACTGCTCGGTACTCTCTGTCTTTGTCTCCCCTGCGAAAAACATATCTGCTTCTCTGTCTTCGTAGTTTACCTCGATTGGCGCTGGTAATGTTACTATTTACTGTCCCTCGCACCCTTAAAGTCCAACTTTGCAAAAACTATGGCGGACTTACACCACTCCACCGTTTCCCGCTTTTCCGTCGCGCTGGCGCGCAGATGTCCCCGCAACATCACAACATCGGGACAACTTTATCATTAATGCAGCAGTAGCGCCGCATTACTAGGAATTTGTATATAATGGTGCTATGTACATATGTAATGCGCCGGCCCACACATAATGGCGATATCATAAGATACGAACCAATAGCGGCAATTGTATGGAAATATGTATCTATGAATGAAGACACTTTCATTTATGAAACCAGATACTTATGTACCGGACACGGGCGTTGTAACATCCTGCTATTATGTGTCCTTACCTACTCGTCCCATCCTTGTCTCTCTCTCTAATTTCTCTCCCTCCTGGCACAACCCTTCCCCCTCTACTATCTCTCTCTCTCTCTCATTCTCTGTCTCCTCCTTTCATAGAGCTACCGTTTGGCTACCGTCATACATTTTTATAGATCGATGCTCGCCACGGGCTTGGATCATTACATCGATGACTCGTCGGTTTTGTATCGACAGAAATTACAGCTGAAAAGCGGCGATTAGTGTAATCGCTGTCTTCAAACTTTCTCGCTCGTTGTGTCCGGAGCAGGAAGCTGCAGCTGCCCGGTGTTTCGGATCAGTGTAAGGGGTAGATCGTAGTGTCTTGGATCACTGTACCTGTTACACAACTTACTTGGTCAACAATTCGTAAGGACGTCATCTTCAGGAATTTTTTCTGCAAGAATGAACGGAGTCCTTTCGAATACGAATACCCTGTTACGAGCCAGGGCCGCGAGCAGCACGAGTGGCCGGCGAAGTGTTGTTGCACTAGGAATATGGTATCAGTTTGTTAGTTAAAGGTACGCGGACGAACCCAATGCGGAATTGGGGAGCCGCTAGGATTATAGACAGCGAGGACGAACCTGACGCGAAGTCGGGGAGCCTCTAGGAATGGAATCAAACGCAGACGAACCCGATGCGAAACCGGGGAGCTGCTAGGAAGTTGTAGAACGACACGGACGAATCCAATGCGGAATTGGGGAGCCGCTAGGAGTTTGGATAAAAGCACAGACGAACCTGATGCGAAATCAGGGAGCTGTTAGGATAGTTAGTAAGCCTCGTAACTAGTATAATTTAGTGATACAATCCGAGCGGTAAGATTGTATCATGTGGGGACGTTCAATTACTCGATTAGGATATTGGACGATAATTATGGGTTTAATGAATTTGCGTTAATTATCAAAGAACACAGATATATTCTGATTATAAGAATTAGTGTTACAATTGTGTAATTGTCGCGAATGAATTGAATTTGGAATAGAAAGAATTGAAAGAGGATGTGTATTACCTAAACTAGATGCACGGTGTTGACGCACTGGCAATGCGGGGGTCTCGGAGCAACCTTATCACTGCCTAATAGATTTTACACCGAACTCGCGGAATCTATACGGTTAACTTTTGATTCGAAGGGGAACTTTAGCCCGATCTCACTGGTAGTTGACTTCCGAGATGCAGCACGACGCGACACGATTCGTGATTACGACAGTACAGTAAATTCTCTATAATCGCAAACTGGGCATGTACGATAAACGCCAATGAAATATCCCCTCCAACTCAATACACTGATCTCGGCTCGGTATATCGGTGTGAACCACTACTAACGCGACGCGGAGAGTCGCAGTCGTCGGCACAGTTCAAACGCCCGTGAGTCATCATAACGTTATACCAAAATTCTATCTTCTTTATTTTCAATTATTTTTTCATGGGACTTTCACCAACATATTCCTGGCATTTTTCTAATGCAAAATGATACCAAACACGATATAATATGAACTGAATTTAGTGGTTTAATTGACGATGAGAGTTTCGAACGCAAGGAAGGACAGCGTATATGAAAGAAAGAGACGCAGAGAGTCGCAGTCGCCGGCACAGCTCGAAGGCCCGCGCGTGGTCTCGCGTTACACGCGCTGTCCTTCTCTACGTTCGGCTCGGCCTTTGGTTCTTTCTCTACGTTCGGCTCGGCCTTTGAAGCTCGAAAAAAGTAGGCCCAAGATCTATAAATGCAAACAGGTGCCGTCGCATCGACGGTTGCCGTGATGTCTGTTTACACGCGCTGTCCTTCTCTACGTTCGGCTCGGCCTTTGAAGCTTGAAAAAAGTAGGACCAAGATCGATAAATGCAAACAAATCCCCCCGAGGCATTTGCGATTATAGAGAATTTACTGTACTAGCCCACGAGAGTAGAAATGCAAGGGCTTATATACCCCTGCAATGACGGGTGGTACTTGTTAGTACCCTTTGAGTGAACATTCGTATTTTGTCAACGACCAGTTGGTCGTGCGTATGTTTGGGCCCTAAACTAAACTAAACAGCTATGTAGATTTATCTAGGGTGGCTCTGTTCGTTTATCTAGGACGGTTCCTGCCAGAGATGATATTGAACACCTGTTCGTCATCCGTAACAACCCTATCCGAAAGTGATATATCATACAAACTTGTACCAATTTTTTTACAGAGAAATCTTACAAAATGGCCGAATGGCAGTCGTCTTCCTGAAGACGTGTGGAGTACGATGTCCGGCCGGAGGATTGCTTTGGTCAACAGGCTTTCGTTGCACGAGCCATAAGGGACGAGCAACCCTTCGTCGAAGGTGGAGGAAGGTTGAGCGAAAGAGGCGAAGGAGGAAGGGAAGGGAAAGAACGAGGCTGAAAGCGGTGACTGTGACGCTTTCCGGTCAGGTGCCGCCCTGGCGATCCGTCTCTTTCCAACTTCCAGTTCGATCGACTCGTTCGCTTATTTTTACCCTCCTCGCTTCGCCCTCCCTATGGCTATCTCTTCCTCCGACGGTCGCATCCTCTTTGTCTGAAGAAATAGTAGAAAAACAGGAAATTAATGCCTGCTATATTAAGGAACTGGGAAGAGGGAGGATCGGGGCTGAAGACTAATAATTTACGGACACACTTGCCCTTGGATATTTCCACCCTCGGAACGGTCTCCGCTTGAGAAACTCGTTGCGCTGCGACAGAATGTAAAATCAATCCTGCTGCTAACGAGAACTGGTTCAAAATTAAATGATAATTAGTAATATCACTCTAGAACTATACACTGCACTCTGCAAACATTCACCATGCGTTGAAAACATTTGTCACGTCATCGCGAATAAAGGAGATATTTAGGTGGTTATACAGGGTGTCCCAAAATTCCTTCAACAGCGGAAAATGGGAGGTTCCTCAGATCATTTGAAGCAACATTTTCCTTTGCAAAAATGTTATCTGCGGCTTTGTTTAGGAGTTATTAGCGAAAAACACTGACCAATCAGAGCGCGATCTAGACGCGAGTTGGGACAGTCGGCCCGGCGCGCCAACTGTCTAGGTTGCGCTCTGATTGGTCAGTGTTTTTCGTTAATAACTCCTAAACAAAGCCGCGGATAACATTTTTGCAAAGGAAAAAGTTGCTTCAAATGACGTCAGGAACCTCCCATTTCCGGCTGTTGAAGGAATTTTGGGACACCCTGTATTTAAGTGGGCCACCCTGTACATTCTATATACTCTAGAACTAAAATGTTGATCTATTTCCTACTTTTAGGGTTCGTCCTATCGGCAGAGATGCCTGCAAAGAGGACGACAAACGCCGGACAGGTTTAATTTGGACGGTCAGTGGAGCAGGATTCGATAGCCACCGTCTGAAAGAAGATAGCCAACGCTTCTTTCTATTTTGCCGTGTTATTACCGGCGTAATTATCACGCTGCCGCGGGAGGCCATTGTCACAATGGGCGTCCGGAGTTTCCCTACGATTATCGCACCGAAAATCTCTTCGTGGCCAACCTCCTCGTCAGCTTCCTGCCAGTGACGGACAGCGATTATTCGTCGCAACAACACCGTACATTCTTTCCGAACAAAAGGTGGCGGAAGGAGAGCCACGACTGTGGCCATTTCTACCGATTAACTTGTTTTTAAACCGGTCCTCCAGGATGTCAGAGCCACAACTCTTTCGAGTTGTATTTAATTTAAGTTGTAGGCTTTGATTTAGCCGAGGTAAAGATGCCTTTTGGCTCCTTGATTAGCATGAACCCTTCCACAATTACGTCCACGATTATTAAACGAAACGAATGACTTGACTGCGGATCTTTATGCAATATAAAAATTGTTTACACTGGTTGCAAGATATTGAAACTAAATTGAATGTTATTTCTTCCTACAACGGGTTCATGGGGTACTCAATCGAATCGGCAGAATCTCTGCTTCAATCTGACTTTTGGATCATGGTATTGCGATCATTTCTCGCCGAGATATAGCGAGTTGAAGGAAAAATGGAAATTATGCATATTTTAAGCATATTTTCAGAAACACCTGGTATATCGAAATGTTAACGAAATTGAAAAAACGAAAGAAGTGCCTTGAAGAGAAAGAAACGCTCTTTCGATTGCTTTTTTCCACAAGATTCTACGATAATTTTTGCACCTTCTGGAGCCAGTTAAAGTTAAAAGGCCAACATTTACTTCAATATTGAATAACTCGAATAAAAAAAAAATCGCACACTATTCAACAACCACGCATTTTACACAGGAAAGATAGCCCTTTCAAATAATGTTAACGCGATTTATCAAAAAAATTTGTTTAACCCCGTGTGATGTTACAAAGTTGCACAAAATTTTTGTTAACCGTCAATGTTGTCTTTATCTCGCTATAACTTTGTAAAAAAACAATATATCAAAAATTTGAAACAGAGCATCTGAAACTAGAGGTTCCACGCTTTCAAACCATTGTTTAACGATATCGATACAGCAATTTTGGCCGGAGTTATGATTATGTAAAGTTGTAGCAACTTTTCGGGTTCGCACAAGTGATCCCTTAATTTTTTTGAGGAGTGTATTAATGGGAAGCCTGTTAATAGGAGTTTGAATAATTGCGCTGCACCAAAAGGAAGCATAGAAATTTTCTTTTACTTTGCAATCTTAAATGAAACTATGAGATGACGTTGTTGAGGGCGACGTGTTAGTTCACAATGAAAATTGCTGTTGCTATTGAAGGTTCCTATTGAGGAATCTCCTCCTCTTTGAGGAATTAACAGGGGTTAGGTCTCCACAACAAAACTTGCATCTTCGAAGTACCTTTGCGCCTTCTCGTAAACCCCCTAGATTGTCTAGCAATTTTAAATCTAGGTGCTCTAAGTTCTCACACTACCTCCTTTTACACGAAACTTAGCCGTTTTTTGGAGGCTTATAACTCGGCACTGCAGACAGATGGAGAGATGTAATTTCGTACACTTGTTAAATGCTATCATGTCTCAATACAGTAATCGCTCCTTCGTTGTCCTGAATCGTGGGCACGATCGTTGTCCAGTGCCTACCCACTCCACTGCCTGTCAACGAGAGGATTAGGCCTGCGTGGATCTGGTCGCCAGATGTGTCCCAGGACTATCTAGACCCGCGTAGAACGGAGAACAATATGAAAGGAATATGGCAAGGACATAAGGAGTTTTTTAAAGCCAGACAGTTGACTGCGAATGCTTTTCTTTGCCATTTAACTAGTCGTTTCACTAAAGACGCAGTCATAAATCAAAAATAGTGTCCGGGCACGGTCGTTGTCCGCTCAAACCCCCGGCCTTTGGACAACGAAGGAGCTTTTACTGTATTGACAAAACATTAACCCGTTGCACTCGGAGATATTTTAACTCGAAAATTAAACATTTCTTCCAACCAAGAATATTTCCATAATAATATTTACATTCTCTATGATTTTTTAAATTTGATGAATATGAAATTGGTGAATACCCCATACAATACCTAGATGTTTAGTAATTATTAATGTTTAATAACGTAAACAATATTTTGAATAATGGCACAACAACTTTTAGTGGCGACTCAGAGTCGCCATTCGAGTGCTAAGGGTTAATCTTCAAACATTAGTAGGTTCCGAGATATAGGACCTCAAAAATCGCTAAATTTGTCACTGACTGACAGATCATCAAAACCTTTTGGGTACTTCCCATTGACCTACAAGCTTGAAATTTGGTACATAGGTCCACCATAACAAACACTCAAAGGAGTAACTATCAAAGTTTGAAATTTTACACCTTAAAGGGGTTGTATTGAAAAAAAACATTACGAAATAGGTACCTAGGATAGAACATAGCAGCATAAAATACGTAGGTATACGTTTTATTAGCCTCGAAGTCGCAACAAATACCGATGAAAGAACAATTCAACAAAAATTGATGAAATCCCAACAAGAACATCCTGAAAACAGGAGCTCAAACAAAATACGGCCAAGTTCGTTAGCTTAGAAATACCTCTTGCAATACTGAGAAGAAGCGTTTGTGAAAATTAGTTTAAAAGAACGCTATTTAATTTTTAAACAGTTACATGGAGGGCTAAATTCTTCAAACGTGGCCGTTACTTTTTAAACAAATGGCCATAAAAGGTGTTAGGTAGCGGCCAAGATTGAATGATTCAGCCCTCCAAGTAACTCTTTAAACATTAAACAGCGTTCTTTTAAACTAATTTTTACCAACGCTTTTTTCAGTATTGCAAGATTTATATCTAAGCTAACGAACTCGGCTGTAATTTGTATGATCTCACAACTTTTTACGGCCATAGGAACTCAGGACCGTCTTAAGATATTCGGCGCCCGTGGGCTACTAAAAATAATGCGCCCCTCTTCATAAGAAAATACACGGGATGGCTAGCGGGAGCGGGGTGACCAGCAAAGTTATACAAAAGTGTCAGAACTTTAAAAAGTCAATTTATTACCATTACACTATAAAAGAACATAAAATTTATACAAAATTGCCGCCCCCAAAAGGCTTGCGCCCCGGGCTTAGCCCATTTAGCCCTGTGGTTAAGGTGGCCCTGTAGGAACTTGGCTTCTGTTTGCAGGATGTTTTTGTTGGGATTTGATCTACTCAATATTGCTGTAAATAAAGCATAAAGCTCCAGACGACGATGAATTACTATGAGATAAAGGGTTCACCGGTCCGACAAATGAAGCTAGAGGACCGGAGCAGGTATTTGACGCGAGTCTAGAGTCTAGACTCACCGTCCTGTCATCGTACCCGGCACGATAATCGGCGGTCGATAGTTCCTCCTTGATTATCCTACCGAAAAATCTCTTTCTCTGTGTTTCTGCCCCCTCGGTGTCGGCCGTCGTCGACTTCCTGTGTCCGCCGGTGGACAATGACCAGCACTTGCTGCAATGGCAACGGGGCAGACGCGCTCCTAATATCTGCTCGGCCGATCTAGTTCGCGGAAGCCAGCAATACCTGTGCATAAACGTACGTGCACGCGCTCGAACGTTCGCCCCGTACACACATGCACCCTCGTCCATAAGCATCTTGTCCGTGTGCATGCGAGCAGTTGCTGCTTCTTCCTTCTCTCTCTCTCTCTCTTCTTCTTTTCTTCCTGTTCCTTTTGATTCACCCTATCGGGCCCCGTGGCTTTCCATTATCTTTTCGTGACCGTGAATCTTGCACACTAAGAACATACCGATCTCAAATATTATCTTCCGTATCCATCGGGTCGTTTTCACTGTGCAGGGTGGTAGAACTCTGTTGGCGGGGTGCTCAGGGGTGCTTAGGATGCTCGGAGATCTACAAATGAATTAGCACAATTTAGTTGCCAATGCAGTTCGTCTAAACCCTCATCCGTCCCTCGTGTCAATTTGACACTGTTTTATACGGTTTTGTTATTTGTTGCTGAAATCCGAAACTTCGTGACTTTTTTAAGGCGAAACACGTAGCCGGAAAGGCTAAGATGTAAATGTTAACTCATAAATTTGGATAGAAAAACATTGAAAAGTTTACCTGGTTATTTTATTGATCTCTTATCACTGTGTTAATATTCAACACCGAGGGACAGATTCAGTTCGTGAAATGAGGGACGGATAAGGGTTAATCTCCATTGTTAAAATATTTAACAGTTCAACACATTTTAGTCCGTGTCATTTTAATAACACATTAATGCCTCCTCATTTTAATTTGTATAATTTGTAGAACTGCCGATCTTTATGCATTTATAGGAAAATTGAGTAGATGAAATTCAAAATTGTAGGAAAATCTTGAATTATGAAGACGTCAATATATGATTCCTCATTTATTAAAATTATTAAATAGTATTCTGTTTGTTTTCTATATCTTGCAATCGACGCAGACAATTTTTATTTCGCATAAAGATCCGCAGTCTAGTTATAAGCAATCGAAATAAATTTCTCTTATCGATAACTGTTATAAACGGTCGAAATAAATTTCTCTCATCGATAACTGTTATGAGCGACCGAAATAAATATCTCCCATCGAATAACTGTTATGAGCGACCGAAATAAACTTCTTTCATTGATAACAAACAAGAGACAAACATTGAAGACAAACAATCCTATGTCAATCTTTGATCATGATTACTCTAAAATATTAAATATGGTCAACCTGGAAACATTATCTGATCGAAGAACAGTAGCCGACCAAAGCTTCATTTTTAATTTGTTAAATAATAATATAGATTGTTCCGCTCTCCTTATGCAAATTAATCTTTATGTACCTGAGCGTGTTTTGAGAATGCGAGCAGGATTTCAAACAACGCAATCCAAATCCTCATATGGAGTAATCCTATAAATCGGATTATTTCGAGATCAAACACACTTTACAATAACATTGATTTTTTTAATGGCACGTTACAGGCATTCAAAACAAAATTACGCGAGATTATTCGTTAATATCGTACCTTTATTTGTTTAGTTCTGCGCTTGTCCATCGAATGTAAAAATTTTTAGGTTAAGAATATTTCTTTCTTTTTTCTTTTTCTTTTCTATGTTCTTTTTGTATATTTTTGATATTTTCTATTTCTTTTATAAGTTAAACAAAACGTCTGTAAACCCATGTATAAAAGGACCTCGGTCCGTACATAATAATAATAATAATAATAATAATAACTGTTATAAGTGACCGAAATAAATTTCTCTCAACTACAACATTTACCAACACAAGAGTACAAATTTTCGGTTACTTATAATCCTTATTTGTAACCAATACGATTTTAGTCGATGAAATACTTGTTATCCCATGACTTGTTTTCTTTTTGGTTACAACAGTTATGGTTCCTGATTGAAACTAATACATGGCTGTCCCTAAATATTTTTAACATTGGCGCTGGTTTAAACTGTACTTCGTCATTTTTGTCATAAATGCATAAAATCCGCGGTCTAGTTATTACCAACGAAGATACGATTTTATCTGGTACCACTTTCTGAGAATTCATCTAGAAAAATTGAAAATTACATAAACATTCGCAGCCTACTTATGATAGATTCTAGAAACAGTTCACCGTTCGATGAATTTTTCTTTCCTAGTTCCGACGTCGAATGGCTGTTTGCATGCGAGTTTTTCCACTTCCTAGAGCCCACCCCCACACATAGAGAGAGAGAGAGGCACGGACACGCGTGACGTGTACACGTTCAGAAGGACTCGTGCTCTACAGCTCTTCGGCAGAGGCAACGGGGGAAAAGCTGTTGCTCGAACGAACGGAGAACGGGGGGGCGAGGGACACCTCCGCGGAGGGTTTCTGGAAGGAGGATATGATGGCTCGTGGCGTTATGCTCCGCGAGCTGTTATGCTCCTCGGGCACCACCGGACCATAAGCGAGGCTACTTCGCTCCCGTACGCTCCGCGCAACAGCCGCCGTGTTTCTTGTTATATTAGTGCAGCGGCGTCGCCAGGACAAATCTGGCAAATCCATTTTGCAAGTTGAGTCCAGAACACACTTGCCACGATCCTGCTTCGCCAGGATCATGAAAATGATCATGAAATTGACAGCTTCCTATTTTTCTTTCGTTTCAGAGGAAAATGCAACAGGCGAAATGGACTTCTTGAAAATCTTGCAGGACTTAGTTGAAGCATTATCCTTGGGCCTCTTCTTCAACCATTCCCAAGGAGGATGAGTATAACATGGTAAATGATTTGCTACGATCTTCCTTGGCCAGGATCATGAAAATGATCCTGGAAAAGACAGCTTCCTATTTTTCTTTCGTTTCAGAGGAAAATGCAGCAGCCAAGATGGACTTCTTGAAAACCTTGCAGGACCCAATTCAAGCATTGTCCACAGTCCTCTTCTGCAACCATTTCCAAAGAGGATGAGTATAACATGGTAGATGATTTACCACGATCTTGCTTGGCCAGGATCATGAAAATGATCCTGGAAAGAACAGCTTCCTATTTTTCTATCGTTTCAGACAAAAATGCAGCAGCCAAGATGGACTTTTTGAAAACCTTGCAGGACCCAATTCAAGCATTGTCCACAGTCCTCTTCTGCAACCATTTCCAAAGAGGATGAGTATAACATGGTAGATGATTTACCACGATCTTGCTTGGCCAGGATCGTGAAAATGATCCTGGAAAGGACAGCATCCTATTTTTCTTTCGTTTCAGACAAAAATGCAGCAGCCAAGATGGACTTCTTGAAAACCTTGCTGGACCTTGCTGAAGCATTGTCCTCGGGCCTCTTCAGCAACCATTCCCAAGGAGAATTAGTATAACATGGTAGATGAGGAGTTTTGTTGCTACAAAGAGCTGTAATTACTGTACCACGAAGTTGATTCCGTGAAAATCTTGCAGGACCTAGGTGAAGCATTGTCCTGGGGCCTTTCCTGCAACCATTTCCAAGGAGGATTAGCATAAGATGATAGACGAGGACTCCAGTTTTCTTGCTACAAATTATCGCACACGAAGTTGATCCTTTCGAGACCGGGGCTCGCGAGGAACGGCGGTTACACCGAACAGTTTAGGACCTTCTTCTTCAGACAAGCTCATGATCAGACTGCGGAAGATGTCAGAAGAAACAACATTCGATTCAGTTTCTATTCATTCTACAATGATCGAAACGATAAAGATGCTTTTATAAGAATTGATTCAATGGAATGTCTAGAGCTGGGACTGGCAAGTCTGCGCGCTTCCTCGGCGAATATTGCGTGGTGGATTTCGCGTGTCGGACGCCAATGGATCTAGGCACGAGCCACGAGTCTGCGTCGAATATGCCTCGCAGTCTCTGACCCGCAGTTCCTCTCGGGGTACAGTCTTCCGGGGAAGCGGAGGTGTAGGAGAGGACGAGGAAGAGGGAGGTGGGGAATATGTAGGAAGAGGAGGAGAAGGGAGGAAGATGGGGAACGGGGGAAGGGGTGTATTTGGCCGTTCAGCATGCGTAAGGAGCGCTGGGGCATTATGCACGGGCCCCGTAAGGCTGGCCTGAAACGAGCGAATAAGAAAGTAGTTAAGACTTCGGCTCTGGCGGAGGTGGTTGCACGGATGGAGGCATTAGGCGTCCCTGAAGAGGAGAGGAGAGAGAGAGAGAGAGAGACTGCCAACATCGAATGGGGGAGAGGCCTGCCACGCGCTGCCTGTCTCTCCTCTTCCTCACCTCTTACCTTCACCGTCACTTCCTCCCACCTCCTCCGACGGGGGCCTACGCTCTTTCTAATATTTTTTCTTCTTTGATTATCCAATCCGCCGGTCCTTCTTTCTCTCGTCGACCATCTTACCGGTTACGGCCGACTTTTTTCCCCTCGAGGTTCCATCGAAACGGCTCCTTTTGCTTCCTCGCTGCGTCCTGTCTTCCACCATTTCTATTCCATCTTACTGTTTTTCTGTCTCCTATTGTATCGCACTTCTACAATGTTTCATAGTATGTTAGACATGGCATTACGACAGTTTTTCGTTCCACCAATGTTTTTATATTGTTTCGAGCCAGATCCCCGGAAGACAGCTAGAGATTAGGCTATCATCTGCAAAATTCATCCATTGCATCGTTAACCCCTTGCTTAACGAGTCACACTGGCGTCGACGATTTGAAACAAAGTCTAACAAATATGAATGTTTGTGATCAACATACGGAATATATGAATTTTCTTTCTTCTTCTACATTTTTGGGGATGAAGACAGTTTAATCACTGCAACTGTAAAGGAAACGATACGGCAGGGGGTTGAACGATGTCGTGAACAACCATAAAACTCGTCAGATAGTTTGTCATCCTCGGCAATCACGATGAGCGTCGAAAGCAACGCGGCACGTCGCTGGAAACGTTCGCGAGAGCGATGTTTCTGGGCCAGCGTTAGAACAGCAACATTTGCGTCTGAAGCATCGGTCTAATTAGTGGTTCGTGACTCGGTAGGTATCACGAGTGTGCAGCGAAAAAAGAAGCACAAAATAATGGGGTACCTCTCGCGATCCAGCACGGAATGGCTCGCGCGTTCGCGACGGAAAATCCCCAACCCCTATAATCTGCCTCAATTTATCTCGCGGGCGCGTTTAATTCCCCAATTACGGGAAAATTTTCATTACACATGATAATTACGGCACACCGTCCAGGCTAATTAAACCCCATTAATCTCTTATTACGTAGACTGCCCGTTGAATCATCCCCGTTTCGAGATCCCCACCCTTCCGCCGGAGAAGGAGGAACGCAGAGAGAAAAAAAAAATGGTGAAATAAAGGAATCAAGCGCTCTGATATCTCTGGCGAGTAGAGAGAGGCGTTCGAGACGAGCAGAGAAGAAGAGCCGACAATTGCCAGTTGTGTGTTCGTTCGGAGCCTCTAAACCGGAACAATGGCCAGCCGCCGGATAATGAAAAAAGTCTGAAGAGAGAAGAAGAAGAAGAAGAAGAAGAGTTCTGGAGGGTGGTAAACGCGGGGAACGACGAGGAGAGAAGTATGAAACTGCGTATGGTAACGCGACAGAGTTACGATCCTCTGCGCTCGCGACCGTACAAATTTTTTTTCCATCCTCTACGCCTATTATTTCCTCCCCGCGTTTCGACTACGGCTGATTCCCTCCCTCTTCGTCTTGACTCGCTCGTTCTTTTACCCGGACGCGCCTCCATCCTTATTAATTCGCGCTCGCGAGCGCGTGCACACGTTCACGTGTTCCTCTATCGCGGCTCGATCGACGCGCTGGAGGCGGCAGCGCTTTTTAAATAATTATAATGAGGGCAATTATCGTGTGCGCCGGCAAGCAGAGTGTGACGAGTCGTTGTTACACATTGCGGCACGGAGGATCGTCGCTCGGCCTGGCTCGCGGAGGAATAGAAGTGCCTAGACTCTGGGCTTTAGACGAGCCCGAGGAAGGGAGAGGATGAACAGGCTGGAACTTAACCCTCATCCGTCCCTCGTGTCAATTTGACACAGTTCTCCCGAAATAAGTTACACTGTTCTGTTATTTGTAGGTAAATTCGTTCGAAACTTGGTGACTTTTATTTTTTTAATGCGAAACATATAACTGCAAAAACCTAAAATGTAAATGTTAACTCCTCAATTTCAAGGGAAAAAACATCGAAAAGTAACTATTTAACTTGTTATTTTATCAATTTTTTGTATCACTGTGTCAATTTCACACCGAGGGACAGATTCAGTTCGTGAAATGAGGGACGGATGAGGGTTAACCGGATGAGGATTAGGGGAAGGGGATTTTCAGTGATTACAAAATCAATGATCGGACGGAGACGCTTTAAATCCTAACGTGGATTGGAACAACCCTCTGTGGACCTACGAGCATCCTCAATTGTCCAGCGTCGCGTTAATTAATGTTGGGATACGATATACCGGGCGGTTCTTAATTCATGGTAGAAATTGGGTCAGGTTGATTCCATGGCTGGAAATAAGACCAACAATCGAGAACAACGAAATTGCGTGGGCGAAAACCGATTTTCGTCTTATACAGGGTGTCCCAAAATTACCTTAGTTTAATGAAATGGGAGGTTCCCGAGATCATTTCAAGCGACATTTTCCTTTGCAAAAATGTTATCCGCGGCTTTGTTTAGGAGTTATTAACGAAAAACACGGACCAATCAGAGCGCGACCTAGACGCGAGTTGGCACAGTCGGCCAATAAACAATTGGCGCGCCGGGCCGACTGTGCCAACTCGCGCCTAGATCGCGCTCTCATTGGTCCGTGTTTTTCGTTAATAACTCCTAAACAAAGCCGCGGATAACATTTTTGCAAAGGAAAATGTCGCTTGAAATGATCTCGGGAACCTCCCATTTCATTAAACTAAGGTAATTTTGGGACACCCTGTAGAATCGACCTAAAAATCCCTTTTGCCTAATGATAACTAGACTGCGGATCTTTATGCAAAATGAAAAATGTTTGCATTGCAGGACGCAGGAGCCAAATAAAAATTGTATTCTTCTTTTAATGATCCTCTTAAGCTGAGACTAGTACGTTGATGTCCTTAAATATTTTCAACATGTCCACTGCTTTGAATTGCACGTGTCCATTTTTATCATGAATGCATAAAATCCGCAGTCTAATGATAACCAGACAGCGGATCTTCATGGGAAAAATTGGGATGAAATAGAAATTGATTTTCTTTCTTAATACGTTTAATGGATACAAAATAATATAACAGTGGTCTTAAATTCTTCTAATGTGTGAGCTGTTTGATGTTGCATCCACTCATCTTTGTCGTAACTGCACAAAATCCGCTGTCTAATGACAACATTTAATCACAGGACAGATTTCCAGCGAATAGTTATAAAATTGAGGAGGCGGGGTCCGTTCTGCAGCTTTTGCGGAAACTGCAGAGGCGAGCCCGGCTCAAAATGCCCGGCAACGGTACCGCGGCCGTCCGTTATATTATAAATTAGACACGAATGCGAGATCCGCTTGAAGAACTGCGCGAATAATTTATGCGTTGACGTTAAAGATCGAGGGAGCAGAAAAATCCGCGGACGGTTCAATAGCCTATCGAATATCGTGTTCGGAACGTCAATTATCAGAACGCATACATCAACGGTCTCCTCTGCGCCCTTTGCGCAGCCGTTGACAGTGAGAAACCTATCGCGATCTGGACGGGGGCACAATATCGTCGAAGTAAATCGTCTGCCGGAAGCGGATTCGAGGAGCGTCCGACGAGAAATTGTACGCGCGTCGACTAATCCAATTAAGCAAAATATAAATTTGAAAAGGGATCGCCGGAGGGCGCGGAGATACGTTCATCTTGGCGATCAAGATGGTTGCGAAGGTAAAACGAAAAGAAGGAAAAGCTGACCTGACGATAACGTTTAATTATCCGTTCGGTGTATAGAATTTTGCTCGGGCTTGTTTTACCGTTACCGGTGCTACGTGTGTACACATACGGCACGGATCCGTGGCTCTCGCGAAACTGTTAATACGCGGACTGTTTAAAACTGCTACATTTGCCACCACCGTAAGGGAATTATTTCAAGCGGACCGGTGCAAAATCAGAGGCGTTCGCGCCGGTGAGCTGTGAGGGCCCATGCAGGACCACGTAGGCCCTCTGCAAGTCTTTTATTTCTATTTTAAGGATGAGTGGAAAAGAATACATTTATGTACACCCCCGTATGGGGGTGGTGTGGGACTCGAGGGAACAGGTGTTCGGTTCCCCCCATACCCACTAAAGCCAAGCACTCATCCAGGGCCCTTGGGCCCTATACTCCCGTTCAACCAATGTGCCCGACGAAGGACAGTTCAGGCACCCGCTATTTGCATCTCTGCCTGAACTGCCTTGTAGCTGGTACCACTCATGTTCTTGTCTCTCAAAAAGGTACGTACTACAGTAAATCCTCTATAGGCGCAACAATTTCTATACGATAGATGCGACCAAGGATATCCCCCCCAACTTAGGGGGTAAAATAGCTTTAATGCTATTCCATACGTGAGAATGATACATCAAGTATCACAAAACCCCAATTTAAACACTCTACAGTAATCGCTCCTTCGTTGTCCAAAATCAAGGGCACGATCGTTGTCCAGTGCCTACCCATTCCACTGCCTGTCAACGCCGAGTCGCTCCGTAGGCGGCGTCGATTGATGTCGGCTCGGGTATATCGGTGTGAACACCACAACATTGACTCGAGTAAACCGAATTTTCAAACTTCTTAATTTTCATTATTTCTTTATGGGACTTTCACTAACTTATTTCTGGCATTTCTCTGATTAAAATGACACCAAACACGATATAGTTTCAACTGTATTTAGTGGTTTAATCGACGGTCAAAGTTTCGAAGGCAACGAGCAACAGCAACAAAATGTGGGCCTTTAAACTGTGCCGGCGACGGCGACACGCTTCGGTCACCCGATCCGTATCTCATTCTGTCCTTCTTTATGTTCGGCTTCCTATTGAAGTCGCTCGGCGCGGTCGGTGCGATATCTAGACGCAGTCATAAATCAAAAATAGTGTCCGGGCACGCTCGTTGTCCGCTCAGCCCCCCGGCCTTTGGACAACGAAGGAGCTTTTACTGTAATACTTTAATTTCTTTGTAGCGCGATCGACCGCCCAAGGGGGAACCCGCGCGTGGTCTTTATTTACACGCGCTGTCCTTTTCTACGTTCGGCTCGGCCTTTGAAGATAAAAATAGGTACTCTGTACGATAGATGCGACCAAATCCCCCCGAGGCTGTCGCGTCTATAGAGGATTTACTGTATGTTTTGCTATGTTCCTTTCAGTCTATATATTAATATTAATTACTAAGATTAACTTTTGGGATTATAGATTCCGGTGTCTTCCTCGAGGCAGCTGTCCATCCTCAGCCACTCCTGTTCTTGTCCCTTATGCCTCTGCAAGCCTACACGAACTTGTGCAAGCCCATGCAAGTCTATTCGATTCTACAGTACGTTGTACACGTGTTACGCATGTTGTCGATCCTGTCCAAGCGCGGCTTCATAATCCGACGATGGAAAGCACCAAGCAATCGGTTATAATTCGCGAAAATAGAGAGCAAAGTGTTCCCACGCAGATGCAACGACATAGATAGCCGACAAATGGTTCCAGATGCTTCTGTTTGATGCGCTTCATTCAAAGCTTATCTGGCCGCCATCGACCTCACGACTTCGACAGAGACGCGCGGTACATTTTTATGGAGTCCTCGGCTCTTTCGGGACACACGAGAAATCCGCCCGAAAGATCCTCGCGTTGTGGCTGTGCTGGTGATGCCAAGCTAATTCGTAGAAGCCCGAAGGACGATTCCTCCGGTAAACGATTTTTCCGGTAGGGCAGGCGGCTAGGCGGCCCTTCGATTGTTCGCGGTGAAACGGCGCAATGAAAGCTCGACGGTACGAACAAAAAGCCGTGAGGTAGACATAAATAAATAGGTGGTGGGTGTGGTTGGTTGGCCGCACACATGGCGTCGTGACCCGTCTCCTCTCTTCGTGAGCTCGGGGCTCGCTTAAGTTATGCCCGGCGGAATGCTGCTGCTCCCGCTTCTTTCGGTGTCGTGGCTAAACGTTGTTCACCGTACGTTTACTCCCATCCACTCGTCTTTTTGCGCCTCTTAATCCCCGCAGATTCGAGCCATTAACATGAAGACTCTATGCTAAACTTGGCGGGAAGCTGCCCTGAACTTAATGGACACAGTCCTCTTTAATACTTGAACTCGAGTTGGAAAGAGAAATATTTTAGAAAATATTATTACACTTCTCTTGGATGAAATCCAGCATGGTTTTTTGTCCGGTACGGTTTCGAGGGTCAGATCCTCCCGGTTATCCAGCGCAAGCCCGACGTTTCTCTAACCTGTGTGTAACGCCGTTCATGACTTAACACGGTGCTTGGGTTCGGCTGTGCTTTGGCGGTTCAGGCTGCCGGGACAATGCCGCATTGTTTCATCGTCGTAGGCTATCTAGTCGGCACGGTAGCAGGCCCGAACGATGTTTATTATCCTCTTGCGCAACAAAACAAAATGCCCCGGTGTTATATTATCCTCCGCTTCGTGGTCGAATCAGTTTCCCATATAAAATCCCCGGACGCCGATGTTCCGTCGTAACTTCGAACCGTGCACGACGCTTCTTCAGGGTGTCCCTCGTAGCCTGGAACCTGTAACAGGCCGCTGCGCCGGGCACGCCTCGTGGAAAGACCTAATTCTGCAATTCTGTGCGAGCCTGTGTCATTCTAGCAAGCCTATGCAATTCTATGCAAACTTTGGAAGACTCTTCATGTGTACGCAAATCTCTGCAAACCATTGCAAGTCTACTATGCGAGCCTATGCAATTCTACACAAACTTTGCAAGCCAAGGGAAGCCACGTTGCAAGCCTATACAGTTCTATGCAAACTTTAAAAGACTGCAAGTCTACAAACCTCTGCAAGCTACTGCAAGCCTCTGCAAGCCATTGCAAGTCTACGCAAATCTATGCAAGATTTTTTTCTTTTTTTTTGTTAAGGGGGAGGCTAAAACCGAGGGCGAACCCCCGGGACGTTCAATGGACCGCCCCTCTACTAAGCACTTGGTGCCCAAACCTATGAAGAACTAAGGCCCTCCACTTTTCGCATTGCCTTTAGTTCTTCATCCTTCGAGGCCTACCACTACGCCTGTTCTCGTCTTTCCAAACCTATGCAAGCCTAGAGGCAAGACTAGAGCTCCCTAGAGTCAGCGCTCGGATTTACTGACTCGCGACGGCCGAGTTTCGAAGGCTACGCCCCCTCGACCCGGCCGCGCGTCTCGCTCCCCGTGGCGGTCCTAGTTCGAAGCTCGTCAGGCGCGTTCCACACTCAGTGATGCCAGAATCGTGGGACGTGGTATTTTTCCCCTTCGCTCGCTCAGCCGACTCGACCCCCTACTCTGACGTACCATCGGCTTCTTACGTTGCTTCTACTGCGCACGCGCTACACACAAGCGTACTTCTAGTCTGTCCGTGTGAGCTGCCTATTCATCTTGGTACGCTTGTGTGTAGCGCGTGCGCAGTAGAAGCAACGTAAGGAGCCGATGGTACGCCAGAGTGGGGGGCCGAGTCGGCTGAGCGAGCGAAGGGGAAAAATACCACGTCCCACGGTTCTGGCATCTCACGGAGATCTTTTGGCCACACTCGCTATTCGTAGCGCCTAGGAGAACTAGGGCCGCCGCGGGGAGCGAGACGCGCGGCCGGGTCGAGGGGGCGTAGCCTTCGAAACTCGGCCGTCGCGAGTAAGTAAATCCGAGCGCTGCTCTAGAGAAAATTAGGCAGAGCTGGCACCCTAGTGTCGGCACAAACGTGTCCGCAAACACTTTGCAAGATGATGTACGGAATAGCGTTGGAACGTGAAGATAACTTCTGCAAATGTGTGTAATCCTCTCCCGTCCTGAAAAGAGCATATCGTACCGCCGCGACTGGAAGCAACGGCGATGATCAGGCGCGTGGCAAGGAAATCTGCCGCTATCGGTCGAGGAATCCGATTTTCTCTCTCACTGTGTGTTGTCGACAGGCAACAAAATTATTCCGGCTGACGTATGAGTCAGGCAGACGATCCATTGTAAAAGCGGCATGGGCTCATAATCTGGCGATGTAGGATCTCCAGGCCGAGCTGACCGGAACT
The DNA here is from genome assembly GCA_963966675.1 of Lasioglossum calceatum. NCBI lineage: Eukaryota > Metazoa > Arthropoda > Insecta > Hymenoptera > Halictidae > Lasioglossum > Lasioglossum calceatum. Next base: position 6,486,394 of record OZ016539.1, on the reverse strand, counting down.
GCGCCTATGCTCTCTCACCGGAAGTGCCGCTGCCACATGTAGTAATATAAATTATAATGCCCTTACGGTTTTTCCTTTCGCGGATTTGCATTTAAAACGCCGGGATGGCCATTGTCGTTGAAATCGGGGCCCGGCTGATTTTCATGGAAATAAGAAAATGGCCACCTCTTTCTCTCTCTCTCTCTCTCTCTCTCTGTTTGTGGTGTTTGCACACACCCCTCGGAGTTTTTGTTTTTAGATAGAATCCAGAGAGAGGAGAAGATAAAAGAGTGTGCTGGCACGAAGAGGGGGCTCTACCCTAACACACGCCCGTTGATTTCCATCGAATCGTGCCAAGGCTAATCGGAGATCAAATCTGGAAACGGCTCGCTTTCACCTACTCGGACACAATGGGCTCTCAAGCTTTTCTAACTCCTTTTTACTCTGTCCCAATTCTTTTTCTCTTCGGTTCCATCCTCGAAGATCGTGCGCGTCCGAGGATGCGTGAGATTGTTGTACGCAGTTTCCTTAATTAGCTCAATGCTAATTGCGCAACGGAGAACGTGCCGGGGTGGGTCGCTTATGATTTGCTTTATCCGGTACATTTTTCACCGGGTACGGGACAGTTCCACTTTTCACGCTGGACACAGCTGATGATCGTCTGTCCCTGCAATAAGAAGAATCCAGATTTCTACGAGTTTCAGACTCCTCCAGTTGCGAATACTTCGCATTCATCAGCACCGCTTACATTAATCGTTCCACTAGCCGAACGATTACACGTAACCGGCCGGCTGTATGTTTTGCTCTCCGCGGTGCTAAGAAATTAGCGGAATTAATTTTGCGTACTTTCTACTTCGTGCAACATAGCCCGCGCAGACAAACCCGAGACCGCTGATTAGCGTTTCTAAATTGCAGCAATTTATTGAACAAGTTCGAAATTCCAGTCGCCGCTGTATATATGCATCGGTTAATTTTCTTTCGTGATGTTATCATCAGACTGCGGATCTCCATGCGTTTACAGCAAAATTGAGTAGATGATATCGAAAATTGTTGACAAATTTTCAAAATCGAAGATGTATTAATTTGCATAATTTAATCCTGTATTCATTTAGTATTCTATTTCTTGCAATCGATGCGGACAATTCTCCTTTTGCATAAAGATCCGCAGTCTCGGTTCTCGTCGCCTATTAATTATTACTATAGTAGCCGTCACGAGAGAGTAAAGTGGATTCGCGCAGCTCGGAAGATGGTGGGGGCGCAGCGAGCCTATCATCTCTCACTCCACTACCCTCTCCCCACTTTCTTGAACCAATTAGGGCGAAGATGCGCGAAGACGAACGAAAACTGGTCTTTACGGAAGGTTTACTCTCTCACGACGGCAGGTTTACGAGTACGCGAATGTGCATTAATATTCGCATAACATGTACAGTATAATAAACAGTACATTATGTTCTATAACAGATAGAATCTATGCACATATATTCAATAATATTCGTGTACATTCTAAGTGGTGTTACAATAAATTACAAGCGTTCTTCTTCTAGAGTGAAATTGATTCAAGTCGAGGCCGCTGGAGGATCTAAAATATTATTCAAACAATATATTGTTCATCTAAAGTGTAGAGCTAACTGGACGAAGCAACATCAGAGGATGCGATTTCGTATTTTTAAGCAAGTGTGCATGAAATCGTCAACAAATGGCGGTAACGTCTTGACTACAAAGTCGCGTCCTGGATCGAGGATCGTTCAGATCACGAACTGTCCGCGTTTTATGAAGTCGACGATCCTCTGCACGGTGTTCTGGAACCTGGAGAAGTTGGTTCTGGCTTCTAAAGAGGTCTTCGACTTGTAGATCAGGGTCGTGTAGGCCGCAGTTAGCTCGGTGACCAATCTTTGAGCCCTTCTAGCGGCTGCGTCAATGGAGCCTGTTGGTGTCTTGATGCTTTGTGCTGTTCTAATGATCTCGTCTCTCACCAGCTCCACCAAACGATCGTCGTCCTCCTCGGTGGACTTGCCGCTGGCGATTGCGCGGAAGATCCCTTTGATGGCCTCGTCAGCTGCTCCTGCGATAATTAATGTTAATCAGTTATTGATTTAGATAGCGATAGAAACAATTGCTGACGAAGGAACGTGTTAGGTCGGTGCCCTATTCTTCGTTGCATTTTCAAATCAGACCTAAACTAACCTTCGTGTTCGCCATTTTATCTCTCGCATAAGTTTCACGAGGATTGGCTAGTGATGAGCACTATCGACTAAGGCTGGTTTAATTAACTATCGACTGAATTTTGCAGTAGTAGGGGTTACTATTTTCAGTCGACTGTTTCACTTTTACTATTTTACTTATTATTCAATTGTTCTATTACTAAATATTTTCATTATTACAAATATTCTCCTAAGATATGAATAATGTTACCATGTTTATCCTAACCTATAATATTATGTATTAGGTGTGCAAATAAGTTCTTTCCCCTTTTCTCCAAATTTAAGATTGCATTATACCGGGTATTTCACCTGACTTGACCACCTTAAATATCTTTGTTGTTTTTAAAGATACGTCAAAGGTCTGAAAGACAAAATTGAATGGTAAAATGGGGCTCATGCTCTGAAAGTCAGTCATATATGTCATAAGCTGAAATCTCGAGTGTGTTTTTCTTATTCACTTCGCTCAATTCATGTGGGACCCATTGCCCTAACTTCTGAATCTTACTGTCAATCTTTCTGCCAATTCTTCTTGCGTCTGGGTCGGACTTTCGTTGAGCAATTCCTCTAACTCACCGTCGTCGAACTTTCTCGGTGCACCTGAACGATCGTCGTCTACCAAATGAAAATCCGCTTTAAATCTTTGGTACCACTTTCTGCGTGTTCCGTAAGATACAGAGTTTTCTCTCAGTGCCGCGCGAACCATTTCAGTAGCTTGAACAGCTGATTTCCTAAGCTGGAATGCAAAGAGTAAGCAGTGATGCAAATGATGCTTCTCGCACGCCATATTCTTTGAAATCGTTGCATAGGACTGGGAACTCTTAGAGCGCTCATCACGACTCTTCTTAAAGCTGAAAGAACGCTCTTTCAGATGGCACCACAATCGGGAAGTAATTCGAATTCAGTCAGAAGTTATGATCGCAGAAAAACAAACTTATTTGCACACCCAGTAATATCGACAACACCAAAAAGATTACACTGTCCAACACCAAATTTGTTCCCAATATACTGTTGGGTCCTTCTTATAGAGTTTTTTGCGGAGGACAGATTCGGAATCAGCGCAAAAAACTCTACAGGGTGTCCCAAAATTCCTTCAACAGCCGGAAATGGGAGGTTCCTGAGATCATTTGAAGCAACATTTTCCTTTGCAAAAATGTCATCCGCGGCTTTGTTTAGGAGTTATTAACGAAAAACACGGACCAATCAAAGCGCGACCTAGACGCGAGTTGACACAGTCGGCCAATAGACAGTTGGCGCGCCGGGCCGGCTGTGTCAACTCGCGTCTAGGTCGCGCTTTGATTGGTCCGTGTTTTTCGTTAATAACTCCTAAACAAAGCCGCCGATAACATTTTTGTAAAGGAAAATGTTGCTTCAAATGATCTAAGGAACCTCCCATTTCCGGCTGTTGATGGAATTTTGGGACACCCTGTATAAGAAGGACCCAACAGTATATTGGGAACATAAAAAAAGTTGAAATTTTTGTTGGATAGTGTTATTTATTTAGTTACTGATGGACTGCAGATCTTCATGCATTTATAGAAAAATTGAATTCGACTATGTTCGACTACTTCACCTGGCGCCGCTTCCGTCCTCCTCTGGATCGATCCCCATGGATCCTTCTCGCGATCGATAGCCAACGATCCACCAGCCAGAAGGACGATCGCGATCGCCTCGAGTATCGGCATCCTTGGACGTTCCATCGGGTGAAACTGTCGGTCGTGAGCCCGCCGATTTTCTCTTTTTATACTACTCCTTTTATGCTAGTCCGTGGACGTGGCCCCCGAGAGGATCCCGCAGGGACATTATGTAAAATGTAATTTGTCGTGCAGGCTCGCGTACCGATCATTACGAATGATCTTGATGCGTGTCATTAAAATGAAAAGACAGAAGGGAAAGTGGAACAGCGTGACGCGCGCCGCAGGAAAGTATACTGTTTCGTGGATCACTTTGATTTTCACGTTTCGACGTTTACGGGAGCATCCGCGGCGGCCGCCGGGAAATTTTGTGAAAGCGCGAAACCCATTTTTCATCCTCGGAACAGTTCTACTGAAACAATTGACTTCACTTGCGTGGTCATTGTTTTGGGCACTTTAATATATGTAAGGTGTGGCGCAAATTAGTCCCCACGATTTTTCAGCCCTATCGGGTGGTCGGACAGAAAAGTGTTTCGTACCAAAGTTAATCAGTATTTAACCGATAAGAAATTGCAATTTTTTAAATTAAAAAAAAATCGGGTTTCAACAAAAAAATCAAGGTCGCTGTCATTCTTTTAATGGAACTGAGTATTTTTAATTTCATAATATTGTAGCCGACGTCGAAACGAATTCAACGACCTGCTATACAATGACTTCCAGATGACCTTGAAAGAAAATATCGCCATGAATCAATTGCCAGAACATTTGAAATATTTCAAAAATAAAAAAATAAATATTTCAAATATTCTGGCAATTCATTCATGGCGATATTTTCTTTCAAGGTCATCCGAAAGTCATCGTATAACAGGTCGTTGAATTCGTTTCGACGTCACCTACAATATTATGAAATTAAAAATACTCAGTTCCATTAAAAGATATGACAGCGACCTTGATTTTTCTGTTGAAAACCGATTTTTTAAAATTCAAAAAATTGCAATTTCTTATCGGTTAAATACTGATTAACTATAATATTATGAAGTTAAAAATACCCAGTTCCATTAAAAGAATGACACCGACCTTGATTTTTTGGTTGAAAACCGATTTTTTTAAATTCAAAAAATTGCAATTTCTTATCGGTTAAATACTGATTAACTATAATATTATGAAGTTAAAAATACCCAGTTCCATTAAAAGATATGACAGCGACTTGATTTTTCGTTGAAAATCGATTTTTAAAAATTTGAAATATTGAAATTTCTCGTCTCGGTTAAATACTGATTAACTTTGCTAAGAAACATTTTTCTGTCCGACCATTCGAAGGGGCTGAAAAATCGTGGGGACTAATTTGCGCCGCACCATAGCAAGGAACATAGTTGTTTATTATATCTGTTAATTGATTTGATGTTGGGAAATTATTCCTGAGGAAGGTATCACGTTTCAAAACAGTACAGCATTGCATAAGAGTGCACGAGACTGTTGCACATTGTACTTTCCATACGATGGTGAAATTTGTTGAAGTCGGGTGATCAATGATTTAGGAGAAGCTACGGTATCTTTCATTCCTAACGATAGCCAGTAAATTAAATATTGAATTTAGTGGTTATAATCGACTATAAAAATCTGCAATCTGACCATTCATTTTCCAGTTATGTTAGGTTACGAGTGAAGAGAGACGCGTGGTTTTAAGTAGAAAGCTTCTGAAGAGCTAAAATTGATCTTTGGTTCCGTAGAAATACAATGTATAATACATCGAGCGATTCATGCGATTCTCTTCGGCGTAACAACAGGCTCAACAGGTCGTCGCGTCGCTTTGGTTCCCCCTCGAAAAATGGAGAAGCGACGCCGATGCCGGCCGCCGCACCGCGCCGGTAAAAGTGCGTGAATATAGGGAGGGAGTGCATCCAGCCATGATTCCTCTTCACCGATTTTTACCCCTTTCCTGTCCCCTGCACCACGCTCCCTCGTCCAAACACGCCGACCCGATGGCTCGCGATTAAAGCCCGGCAGAGGTTTCCAGAATTCGTGTTTCGCAAAGGATGCGCCCACTTTCACCGACGCGATATACTTTGGAGAACGTGCCTCGAAGAAGGACAATGAAGCTAGGTGTCCATGTCAGAGTAAAAATCTCTCTTAGCCATCGGGTGTTCCATTAAATTATTAACAATTTTCGTACAATTTTAGTAACCACGTGTCGAAGAGTGGCTTTAGTTTTTTAGTATTTCTCGTGACTCTACTGAGCACTGTGTTGACGTAACTTACGAGTGCTTAGAATGAGTCTAACCTAACTCTTTACCTGCCTACTAATAGGATTTCCAATAATTCTGCTGCACCAAAAGAAAGCATAGAAATTTTCTTTCGCATTGCAATCTTAAGTGAAAATATTAGACGACGTTATTGAGGATGACTTGTTAGTTTAGAATGAAAATCGCTGTTGCTATTCAAAGTTCCATTAAAAAGTGTTTAGCCATGCCTCATAGATTTTCCAAAATTATGCGATAATTTCGTCGGTGATGTGTTAACATTTATAAACTTGGTGACCACGTGTCGAAGAGTGACTTTAGTTCTTTCGTATTTTTCATGACTCTACTGAACACTGTGTTGACATAACTTACGAGTGCTTAGAATGAGTCTAACCTAACTCTTTACCTGCCTACTAATAGGATTTCCAATAATTCTGCTGCATCAAAAGAAAGCATAGAAATTTTCTTTCGCATTGCAATCTTAAGTAAAAATATTAGACGACGTTATTGAGGGTGACTTGTTAGTTTACAATGAAAATCGCTGTTGCTATTAAAAGTTCCATTAAAAAGTGTTTAGCCATGTACCATAGATTTTCCAAAATTATGCAATAATTTCATCGGTGATGTGTTGACATTTATAAACTTAGTAACCACGTGTCGAAGAGTGACTTTAGTTCTTTCGTATTTTTCGTGACTCTACTGAACACTGTGTTGACGTAACTTACGAGTGCTTAGAATGAGTCTAACCTAACTCTTTACCTACCGGGAGCCTACTAATAGGATTTCCAATAATTCTGCTGCACGAAAAGAAAGCATAGAAATTTTCTTTTGCATTGCAATCTTAAGTGAAAATATTAGACGACGTTATTGAGGGTGACTTGTTAGTTTAGAATGAAAATTGCTGTTGCTATTAAAAGTTCCATTAAAAAGTGTTTAGCCATGCCTCATAGATTTTCCAAAATTATGCAATAATTTCGTCGGTGATGTGTTAACATTTATAAACCTAACACTAAACCTATCACTGCCGGTGAAATGACCGGTTTTCTATTTTTCATTTAACAATTACTGATGAAATGATAAAGTTGCTTACATCTTAGTAAATCTAATGTAAGAGAGTCTAAAGAACCTAAGTAAACAAAGTTTTGTCTTTCTTGTAAGCTGAAACATTGTGACCGCTTTCAGTCGGTAAGCAATAATCTCTTTCGAAAGAAAAATTATATTTAAAGTGACCTGTTGTTAGTTTAAAATGTCGTTGGACAGTTTTAGGAGGATCGCAGGCGGAGCGAGAAGTTTTAGGGGGATCGCAAGAAGCGAGTTTGCTCGTCGCCGTTTTTCCCCGGTTGTCCGAAAGGATCCGCGATTCCGAAGCATTCGCCTCGGCTCGGTTTTTGCGCAACGGTGCCGGACAATTCCGAAGAGCTGGTGGGAAAAGGCGAAACGCGGGGTGCACACCGTCCCGATTAGCTGTCGCAACCAAGCCCGGGTATCTAGGAAAAGCGGCGTGTACGTGAAAGGAGACGGTGCCGCAGGATGTCGGGATAATACACATTATAGACCGGCCATTATTACGCAGAAGCTCTGCGGTGGCTGCCTGTTCCTCAGCCGGAAGGCCGAACTCCCGTGTGTCTGCTTTTCCTGCATGAATGAAATGTAATTTAAGCTTACTCAAGTACCCGTATTTCCATTCATCCCACGAGTGGACGTGCCCCGGAGACTCCTACGTCTGGCTGTCCCCATCGTCGATTTTTCGAAAACAAGTGCGACTCGAATCACCTGCAAACATTATTTTAACAATTCACCTCCAATTGATCCACTTCGAGGTGGTGAAATTAATTTTTTAAAAATTATTTAAGCTCTTCAGACCCTTAACTGGGTCCATTTCGCTTTATAATTTGGTGTAACAATGTTACAGGGTAAGATATGGTACAAATAGATAACATTATTTTTAAAGCAACAACTCACCCTCAATTGGACCACTTCGAGGTGGTGAAATGAATTTTTTTAAAAATTATTTAGGCTCTCCAGACCCTTAACCGGGTCCATTTCGCTTTATAATTTGGTGTTACAATGTTACAAGGTGAGATATGGTTCAAATAGATAACATTATTTTTAAAACAACAACTCACCCTCAATTGGATCACTTCGAGGTGGTGAAATTAATTTTTTAAAAAATTATTTAGCCTCTCCAGACCCTTAACCGGGTCCATTTCGCTTTATAATTTGGTGTTACAATGTTACAAGGTGAGATATGGTTCAAATAGATAACATTATTTTTACAGCAACAACTCATCCTCAATTGGACCACTACGAGGTGGTGAAATTAATTTTTTAAAAAATTATTTAGCCTCTCCAGACCCTTAACCGGGTCCATTTCGCTTTATAATTTGGTGTTACAATGTTACAAGGTGAGATATGATTCAAATAGATAACATTGTTTTTAAAGCAACAACTCACCCCCAATTGGACCACTTCGAGGTGGTGAAATTAATTTTTTTTTAATTATTTAAGCTCTTCAGACTCTTAACTGGGTCCATTTCGCTTTATAATTTGGTGTTACAATGTTACAAGGTGAGATATGATTCAAATAGATAACATTATTTTTAAAGCAACAACTCACCCTCAATTGGACCACTTCGAGGTGGTGAAATGAATTTTTTTAAAAATTATTTAGCCTCTCCAGACCCTTAACCGGGTCCATTTCGCTTTATAATTTGGTGTTACAATGTTACAAGGTGAGATATGGTTCAAATAGATAACATTATTTTTAAAACAACAACTCACCCCCAATTGGACCACTTCGAGGTGGTGAAATTAATTTTTTTAAAAATTATTTAGCCTCTCCAGACCCTTAACCGGGTCCATTTCGCTTTATAATTTGGTGTTACAATGTTACAAGGTGAGATATGGTTCAAATAGATAACATTATTTTTAAAACAACAACTCACCCTCAATTGGATCACTTCGAGGTGGTGAAATTAATTTTTTAAAAAATTATTTAGCCTCTCCAGACCCTTAACTGGGTTCATTTCGCTTTACAATTTAGTGTTACAATATTACAAGGTAAGACATGGTTCAAATAGATAACATTATTTTTAAAGCAACAACTCATCCTCAATTGGACCACTACGAGGTGGTGAAATTAATTTAAAAAAAAATTATTTAGCCTCTCCAGACCCTTATCTGGGTCCATTTCGCTTTATAATTTGGTATTACAATGTTACAAAGTGAGATATGATTCAAATAGATAACATTATTTTAAAAGCAACAACTCACCCTCAATTGGACCACTTCGAGGTGGTGAAATGAATTTTTTTAAAAATTATTTAGGCTCTCCAGACCCTTAACCGGGTCCATTTCGCTTTATAATTTGGTGTTACAATGTTACAAGGTGAGATATGGTTCAAATAGATAACATTATTTTTAAAACAACAACTCACCCTCAATTGGATCACTTCGAGGTGGTGAAATTAATTTTTTAAAAAATTATTTAGCCTCTCCAGACCCTTAACCGGGTCCATTTCGCTTTATAATTTGGTGTTACAATGTTACAAGGTGAGATATGGTTCAAATAGATAACATTATTTTTACAGCAACAACTCATCCTCAATTGGACCACTTCGAGGTGGTGAAATTAATTTTTTAAAAAATTATTTAGCCTCTCCAGACCCTTAACCGGGTCCATTTCGCTTTATAATTTGGTGTTACAATGTTACAAGGTGAGATATGATTCAAATAGATAACATTGTTTTTAAAGCAACAACTCACCCCCAATTGGACCACTTCGAGGTGGTGAAATTAATTTTTTTTTAATTATTTAAGCTCTTCAGACTCTTAACTGGGTCCATTTCGCTTTATAATTTGGTGTTACAATGTTACAAGGTGAGATATGATTCAAATAGATAACATTATTTTTAAAGCAACAACTCACCCTCAATTGGACCATTTCGAAGTGTTACAATGTTACAAGGTGAGACTGAAATATACAAGTTAGGGTCATTCCATGCCAAATCTATCATTTTTCGCAGGCACCATCGTCGATATTATTTTACATGAAATATGTTCGTGCGAAACTAGGGAGGGTTTAAGTCATCATTTTGCCGGTTTCGAATTTTTTTAGAAATGGCAGGCATTCGAAAACTTCAATTTTTGCCCATTTTGGCGAAAACTTACGAATTTTTATCTCAGGAATTGTTTGTCCGATTGAGCTACATTTTTTTTTGTTTTATTCGGGAAGGATTGGGCTATTACAAAATAATTTTTTCAACCTCGACAATCAACTTTATAATGTCGAAAAATTTAAACAAATTCTTTTTTTACGTTTTTTATCGGTGTTGGGGCTCAGTGATTTAAATTTAGAAAAAAATATGGTTATATTCCTTGAAGTTTCCCCTTTAAAATGAGCCCTAGTACAATCTTTGAAATAGGTATGGATATAATATAAATGCAAGCCTTAAAATTAGGTTCCGCTATAAACATGCCGACATTTTACACAGCTGTAATCCACTATTTTGCTTGGAAATGTATGTCTGAAGGACACGCGAAGGTCACACGAAGGTCCCACGAAGGTCATTCATTTGTCCGAAAGGAAACCTAGAAGTTTTCTGTTTGAGCACGAAGTATGAGCGCGTTTACGACGAAAAACTATTACTTTGGGAGATGTATATTTCAATATCAATCACCACGCGCTTCCTGCAGTCTTAATGGATCCGCGCGAGAGGGAGTATCAATTAACAGCGGTTTTTCGCGCGCAAATTAACACGGCGGAATGCTAGAAGGAAATTTCATTTCTCACCGGTCTCGCCTTGTGTAAAACCAACTTCGATCGACAGCAAAGTGGCCGTTCGCCCCGATGGAAATTACAATCTTACGCATTATTAACCACCGATTAACGTGTCGCGTCGCCGAACTCGATGTCTATCTGGGCAACGAGATGAGATCTGCGTTGCAAAACACAGGCGAGGAGATAACGCGTCCAGAGGAATAGAGCAATTACGGCCAAGATGGAAAGTGGTTTCTCGCTAGGGGCAGACAGAAAAGAATGGCTACTTAATGTTATTTTATATGAGAAATAATATCGCGATATCGTCGGCTATCGAAAAACGAACGGGACGAAGGAAAACTGGAATCCAGTTCGACGGAAAAGCGTTTTGTCGTAAATGACATCCGCGTGGCGATTGGATCTTGTCGAGAGACTCGTGGAGCCGTCGCCTAACAAATCGACGGCATTAGACAGCCAATTACCGACTATCACGTAGGACAAATTCTGTTAGGCGAACCATCCTTCCGTGCCATAAACCAGTCCTCTTTGGCACACGTGTGATGGAGAACCTGAAGGATTGGATGCAGCACAGTATTTAGTTAGATGCAGCATAGTCAAAGTAGCGTCCATTTTGGTTTTTCATTTTCTGACTGCGGTTCCATTAATTCAATCATTTTGATCTTGTGGGAATTTTTGAAGTAAAATAAAATATTAGGTGAATTAAAAAGTTCTGAGCGTTTTTACTACAACCTAATATGTTTGCAAGATACAGGGGCGAAATAAAAATTTGTTCCGTCTTTTAATGATCTTATTGAGCTGAAACTAATACACTGATGACCTCAAATCTTTTTAATGTGACCACTGCCTTAAGTTGTGCGTAGCCATTTTTATCATAACTGCATAAAATCCGAAGTCTGGTTATCACGCGGCGTACAGCGACTTCAAAAATTCCCACAAGATCAAAATAATTGAATTAATGGAACCGGAAGAAGAAAATCGAGAACCAAAATGGACGCTACTTCGATTGTGCAGCACCCTGAAAATTCAAATCAACGTCTTTAGGGATTTTATTATTATTATTATTATTATTATTGTAAAAAGGACCGAGGTCCTTTTATACATTAGTTTACAGACGTTTTGTATAACTGATAAAAACAAATAGAAAATAACAAAAATATACAAAAAGAACACAGAAAAAAGAAAGAAAAAGAAGAAAAAATTTTCTTAACCTAAAATATACATTCGATGGGGCAAGCGCAGAACTCCACAAATACAGGTACGATATTAGCGAATAATTTCGCGTAATTTTGTTTTGAATGCCTGTAACGTGCCATTAAACAAATCAATATTATTGTAAAGTGTATTTGATCTCGCAATAATCCGATTTATAGGATTCCATTACTCCATATGAGGAGAATTTTTGTGTGTTCATGATCGGGTCGGAACCGCGCCGATCGGAAACGGTCGGTAAAAAGGCGGCTCGGTTTTTTTCTCGATTCGGGTTATTTACATTGGTGAGCGCAGCTTCCGGCAAGAAGTTAGTCTTTCAATAATTTCTTTGGAATCCGGTGAATTTTTCCGTCGCGACCGGGGAACTGGGATCGTTTTCTGAGCCACGTCCACGTCCACGTAATCTGGTGGCCAGGCTTCTTCCTGTAAGCATCGGAATCGGGCGTCCCCGCCTTTCATCTCGCCACTTTCTTGCTTGCATTCCGCTCCGAGACGGGACGATCGACAAAACCGATCCTCGCGAAGCCGGACGCATACCAGCGTGACTCGTCCCGCGAGTGGCGGCCTTCAAAAAATCTGATTGAAAACCAACATTCAGCTGGGACGTGCTTGAAAATTTGCTCGTTACACTCGGATCATTAAAATATTAACAGTTTACTTACCGGAAGCCTATTAGTAGGATTTTCAATAATCGTGCTGTGACAAAAGAAAGCATAGAAATTTTCGTTATTGAGGGTGACTTGTTAGTTCACTATGAAAATTACTGTTGCTGTTGAAGGTTCCATTAAAAAGTGTTTAGCCATGTACCATAAATTCTTCAGAATTATGCAATAATTCCCTAGACGATAAATATTATCGTCAATATATGGCACAATATATTGCACAATAATATTGCTGGCTCACTCACACGACACAATATTATTGCCCAATAAGTTAGTGCATGACTGATGACACCGCAGTTAACATGTGGAATAAAAAGCAGGGACTATAATTGTTATAACTAGACTGCGGATTTTATGCATTTATGACTAAAGTGGGCACGTGCAATTTAAAGCAGTGGACGAATTATGAAGATTTAAGGACATCACTGTATTAATTTCAGCTTAATAAGACAATTAAAAGGAGCAAGAAATTTCTCTTTGACTCCTGTGTCTTGCAATCAACGCAAACATTTTCTGTTTTGCATAAAGATCCGCAGTCTAGTTATAAGTTATAACCAAAAAGAAAAAAAGTCATAGAATAACAAGTATTTCATCGACTAAAATTGTATTGGTTACAAATAAGGATTACAAGTAACCGAAAAGTCATTTCGATTGCTCATAACGGTTATTGATGAAGGAACTTTGTAATAGTTATTATTAAATAGTACAACTTTCAAATGGTAGAGAATCAATAATTTATAAATTTTTTATTCGTAAAATTAATTGCTACAATCAAAATTTAATGCAATAAACAAACAGATTTTCTGTTGTTCTTATGGTCTGGTGATTAGTCTTGTGGTACGAAACCTTCTCAATGAATTTCACAGGCTTGCTCTATCCAAAAATGAATAGACAACTCAATAATTAAATAAGCAACTGTTGATAACTGTTATAAGCGATAGAAATAAATTTCTCTAATCGATAACTGTTGTAAGTGAAACAGTTTTTCTTCATCGATAACAGTTATCGAGGAGGATCCAATTTTTTGGACACTCATAACTGTTATTTGTAACCAAAAAGTATAAAAATCGATATTTTTTAATCATTTTGTGTACATCATCTTAATTTTCAATAACAATCAACTTTTTATTAATGATTGTTATCGTAGAAAATTTTAGAATAACTGTTATTTTCGGTCCCTGACAAAAAGAAAGCAACTTGTGTGGCCATTGCATTAGTTTAAAAAAGAAGGAGAAAAAGAAGCGCAGGTGGATGAAGGAATGGTTAAAAAAAAGAAGTGAATACACTCATAAAAATTTGTTAAGTGATCTAAGAATAAGTGAACCAGCTGATTTTCGAAACTGTCTGCAACTAAATTCAAGAAAGAAATACTATAACAGGAGATGCTATTCCTCCAAGTCAATGTTTACTTTGCGACTGTGAATAAAAATCAAAAACTTTTTGATTGACTCAATATATTACGCAATCTTTCGATTCTATTTACAGACGATCAATATTATTGTGCAATATATTGACGATAATATTGATCGTTTAGTTTGTTTATATTTACTGACACAAGTGGTTTGTTATTTTTTCAAGTAACTAGCTAAAATACTGTGACACATGGCGTTCGAATCACCTTGAACTCCGAAGATGAAGGTCAAGCCTAAATTTTGTTTGTAAGGAGATTACTAACATCTGTGAGTCTGTTGAAAGTGTCGTTCGTAGCAAAACACGAAGAAAATACATCGATGACCTTGAAAACGAGAAAAAACAACCTCTGCTTGATATAGACCACTTGGTACCATTCAAATTACACATAAAAGATTGTTTGCTCTGTGAAAATTCAAGAAGATATTCCGGGGACACACCCATTTTATATTAAGAATGTCCAAAAATTTTTATAAACACAATCTTGTTATTTTTATACAATGCAAAATCCGTCTCTGGAATCGCAGAAGGATCCGCCGTGATTCGCAGCCAGTTATCTGTGTCAACTCGAAGCTCTCCAAGCATTGATACAGCCTGATAGTTCAGCTCTGATTCGCGGTGGTTCTCGGTGCACCAGTGGTCAGCCAACTCTGCAGGAGGCTGCGATACACTTTCTCTTAATTTATAATACAAAGACGACTGATAAGAGTACCCACTGGCGCGGCTGCTGCGAGATACTTGGTTTTCAGGTTGCCAGGCGGATTGCGTATCGAAAACAAGAGTCGACTTGATCTACAACTCGTCTCCGGCGTCGTTTCACGTCATTGGCATAACTTAATGACATCATTTCAGTCACATCGCGAAGGAATTAACCAAGAAATTCATTTCGTCAGGTCGTGTATCGTAAAAAGAATAGCATTCTTGTTATTTTTACTATAAAATAGCCAGCCAGCGTTAAGAACTTTCTACTTGAAAGAAAAAGCCTGTGCGCGAGTGTCTGCTTCCACTTCCTCTATTTTGCAGAACGGAGGAAATGTCAATCTCGTAACGAGATTAATTTGAAAGTGATAGATTCGAATTCAGGCGGGAAATGGAAAAAAATCACCGACAAATTCGAAGACAGCGTCGACCATTCTCAGCGGTAAGAACCAATTGGAGAGAAACCTTGGCAGTAAAGTAGCAACGACAAGCATTAAGGTGTCGTAAAACCGATAATTCAGGGGCTTTATCAACCGCTGCCGAACACGGTTGCACACTGTCTTTACGACTGATCGATATTAATACCCATTGTTAAAAACAAGCGGCGATACCGATCAACGAACCTGAACACAAGTTCCCGACACACGCCGTTCCCGCGTTTCGACTGGAATTAATATGGCGTCATGGTTGACCGTTTTCTGAATGGTTCTCCTCTGGAGGCGATCTCTCGCTCTGTTAAATAATCATGGCTATCAACGAGTCCGAACGGCACACGTGCGTCTCCCTTTCATATCAGCACAGGTTCAGCAAAGATTCTACTTATTGTATTTATAAAATAATGGAAAATCGCCACTGTTATTGGTCCGCAAGACCGGTGTTAACCCTTTGCACTCGAATGGTGACTCTGGGGCGCCAGTCATCATTATTTGAAACAGTTTTTAGATTATTAAGTTAAAACCAGAAATTGCTAAAAATCCAAATCAA
Source organism: Lasioglossum calceatum (assembly GCA_963966675.1). Classification (NCBI taxonomy): domain Eukaryota; kingdom Metazoa; phylum Arthropoda; class Insecta; order Hymenoptera; family Halictidae; genus Lasioglossum; species Lasioglossum calceatum. The sequence goes on along the minus strand of OZ016539.1, from coordinate 6,470,599 downwards.
TGAGAAAACAGGTTCGCTTTCATGTGAATTGGGTAAAACAGATTACGTAGATTAAAAATCTTCTAGATTGAATCATATGGCTTTCGGAATTCAAATTGCTTCAGTTTTTAAATTGTTAAGTTCATCTATATTCTAGAAACTGATAAAAATCCTTTATGAGAAAACAGGTTCACTTTCATGTGATTTGTGTAAAACAGATTACGTAGATTAAAAATCTTCTAGATTGAATCATATGGCTTTCGGAATTCAAATTGCTTCGGTTTCTAGATTATTAAGTTCATCTATATTCTAGGAACTGCTAAAAATCCAAATCTATGAAAAAGCAGGTTCACTTTCATGTGATTTGTGTAAACCAGATTACATAGATTAAAAATCTATCTTGTAGATTCAATCATATGGCTTTCGGAATTCAAATTGCTTCAGTTTCTAGATTATTAAGTTCATCTATATTCTAGGAACTGCTAAAAATCCAAATCTATGAAAAACCAGGTTCACTTTCATGTGATTTGTGTAAAACAGATTACATAGATTAAAAATCTTCTAGATTGAATCATATGGCTTTCGGAATTCAAATTGCTTCAGGTTTTAGATTATTATTAAGTTCATCTATATTCTAGAAACTGCTAAAAATCCAGATCTATGAGAAAACAGGTTCACTTTCACGTGATTTGTGTAAACCAGATTACATAGATTAAAAATCTTCTAGATTGAAACAAATGTCTTTCGGAATTCAAATTGCTTCAGGTGTTAGATTATTATTAAGTTTATAAATCTATGAAACAGCAGGTTCACTTTCATGTGAATTGTGTAAAACAGATTACACAGATTAAAAATCTTCGTGATTGAAACAAATGTCTTTCGGAATTCAAATTGCTTCAGTTTCAAGATTATTAAGTTCATCTATATTCTAGAAACTGCTAAAAATCCAAATCTATGAAAAAGCAGGTTCACTTTCATGTGATTTGTGTAATACAGATTACATAGATTAAAAATCTTCTAGATTGAATCATATGTCATTCGGTATTCAAATTGCTTCGAGTCCAAAGGGTTAATATTCTCTGATCACCCGGAAGAGTCCGAATCGAGCACAGCGCGTGTCAAATGCAGAACATAAACTGAAGATGCGATCTGATAGTTTTATTTCGCATCCAACGTGGTTAAGCTCTTAATAGAGAATGATAATTTATCGAAGAGCAGTGGCACCCGATAATTTCCATTTCGCAACAAGATCAAACGAACGGGACATTGATGAACAGCTTAGAAATCGGATCAACGGGACTTTGTAGACGACGAAATATCTGTCTTTCTCCAAAAGAGACTTCGACGAAGGCGCGAGAAAAGTGCCGCGAAGGGAGGGGAGGAGCGAAAAACCAGAAAAGAAGTAAAGTTATGTCAAATACGATGGGGAGAACCGGTCGGGGGCGCGTATACATCAATTTCTGTCAGGGCTAATAACATGGAATCGGCTAGATAAGACCGGGAGCTGTATTGAAAAGCTCTTATTTAATCTGGCGGAGCGGGCTCGTTTACGAGGCAATTCAGGGGCGAATTATGGGCGTGTGTACGGGGATTAATCACCGACAGCACAGCCCGTGCTGGTCCACCGACACAGACACACCGCTGTCCGACGTTGTTGCGCGTATAGAGAGGACAGACAAGATGCAAGACACGAGACAACGTGTCCGTGTTACGTGTCCGTGTCCGTGTCCGTGTCCCTCGACACTGTAATTTCGCACGCACTTACCCGGCTCGTACATTGATCGACCCAATTCCGCGATTTGTCACGCCTAGCTTTCACTGGTTCCACAGGGATAGGGTGCTAAATCATCATTCGAGATCTTAGAATTGCGCGAACGCACTTTTTCAGCTCACTTGGACCTCGAACGTCTTCGAACGTACTCAAATGTGCTCAGACATGCATTCAGACGAACTCGGATGAATGGAAACAGGAGGATAATTAAGACCAGGGATCAAAAATAACAGTTATTAAAAAGTTGGTTGTTTCTGAAATCTAAGATGAGGTACACAAAATATAAAGAAAGAAATTCGAAGAACAATATGATTAAAAAATATCGATTTTTATACTTTTTGGTTACAAATAACATTTATTAATTGGATCCTCCTCGGTAACTGTTATCAATGAAGAAAAACTGTTTCGTTTGCTCGAAGCAGTTATCGATGAAGAAGTTCATTTCGATCGCTCATAACAGTTATCGACGAGAGAAGTTCATTTCGATCACTCATAACAGTTATCGACGAGAGAAGTTCATTTCGATCACTCATAACAGCTATCAAAGAGAGAAGTTTATTTCTATCGCTCATAATAGTTATCGATGATCGAATTTCTTTTCACTTGTTCATAATAATTATTGATGAGAAACTTCATTTTGGTTGCTTATGTAATTATTGAGTTGTCTACGCTTTTTCGGATGGAGCAAGCCTGTGAAATTCATTGAGACGGTTTCGTACAACAAGATGAATCAACAGACCATAAGCCCAACATAAAATCTGCTCGTTTGTCACATTAAACTTCGATTGTAGCAATTAATTTTACCATTTGAAAATTGTACTATTTAATAATAACTGTTACAAATTTCCTCCATCAATAACTGCTATGAGCGATCGATATGAACTTCTTTCATTGATAACTTATGTCTTATGAGTAGACAGTGGATCTTTATGCAAAATAAAAATTTTCTACTCGAATTGCAACAAACTGGAATGAAATAGAAAGTGATCTTCTTTCTTAATACGTTTATTAGGCTGAAAATTATGTAACAGTATTTTTAAATTCTTCTAATATTTCTACCGTTTCAAATTGCACCAACTCATTTTTGTCATAAATGCTTAAAATCCGCTGTCTAGTTATGAGCGATCGAAATAAATTTCTCTCATCGAATAACTGTTATGAGTAGACTGCGGATCATTATGCAAAATAAAAATTGCTTGCACCAATTGTAAGTGACTGCAGCTATATAATAAACAGTTTATTCTTACTTGTATAATTTTAACAAGCTGAGAAAAATATATAGATTAGCACTCTTAAATCATTGTAACCTTTCCACTGTTTTAAATTGCACCCACTCGTTTTTGCCAGAAATGCATAAAATCCGCAGTCTAGTTATGAGCGACCGGAATAAATTTCTCTTATCGATAACTGTTATGAGCCATCGAAATAAATTTCTCTCATCGAATAACTGTTATGAGTAGACTGCGGATCATTATGCAAAATAAAAATTGCTTGCACCAATTGTAAGTGACTGCAGCTATATAATAAATAATTTATTCTTACTTATATAATTTTAACAAGCTGAAAAAAATAGATTGGCACTCTTAAATCATTGTAACCTTTCCACTGTTTTAAATTGCACCCACTCATTTTTGCCAGAAATGCATAAAATCCGCAGTCTAGTTATGAGCGACCGGAATAAATTTCTCTTATCGATAACTGTTATGGACGATCGAAATAAATTTATCTCATCGACAACTGTTATGAGCGTTCGAAATAAATTTCTCCCATCGATAACTGTTATGAGCGATCTCAATAAATTTCTCTCATCGATAACTGTTATGAGTAGACTGCGGATCATTATGCAAAATAAAAATTGCTTGCACCAATTGTAAGTGACTGGAGCCACACGAACAGTTTATTCTTACTTGAATAATTTTAACAAGCTGAGAAAAATATACAATAGATTGGCACTCCCAAGGTGTGATTTCGTTTACGCGTTTTGACGCAGCGTTTTGCAACTCCAGCGCCATTTATACTCCATTCGTCATACTTCACATCAGAACTGCGTCTAGGCGTGAGCCACTGCGTCTAGACGCGTGCGTCTACGCCAAAAATACAATATTGCATAGGAATATTCTAGAATGTTCCACGATATTGTGGAATTGTCAATCGCGGCCTTAATAATTTAAAAATACTAACCAAATATTTCAATTCAAACGTCAAACGACATTTGCGCACGTAGCGAAATCAATTTGAATAGGAATAACCTAACTGGCGGATGTTTATAATGTCGATAATGCAAACAGACGTCGTTAATGTAAATTCCTATTGAAATATTGATTTATTGATTAAAGCTGCGACGTTCGTTTTTTTTGTTGTATTGAAATATGATTAAAAAAGAACTTTTATTTTTTCCAGAATTTTCCATTTTTGCGGGCAACTTTTCCAATTTTTCTTACCCTATAACCATATTCGGTCTATTACGCACGTTTAAAAAAAAAATCAGCCAAATCGGTCCAGCCGTTCTCAAGTGATGCGCTTACCAACGAATAGCATTTGATTTTTATTTATATAGATAAAATTGGTTAAGTGTATGTATAGATACAACATAATTTAAATATAATTATTAATATTAATTGACAAAATATATCATTTGAATTATTTTTTAAAAATATGGAAACGACAGTCAGAAAAATTTTGACGCAGTTTTTAAAGTTTTGTCAATCGCGGCGTCCCGAAGACCAAAAACGCCGAGCGGGTTGCCTTCTGAAGGGGAACCGAAAATTGAGCAAAAAAATTTTGTTGTCTTAAAATAAAACTTTAAATTGTTCATTTGTTACTTATTTAGTAGTTTTCTAGATAATTTGAATCACTGATGTCTTTGGTTATAAATTTCTCTGTATTTCAAGAAATATTCATAATATGAAGAATAATGGTCAAGAAATACAGAGAATAGCTAAAGACGTCGGAGATTCAAATTATCTGAAAAACTACTAAATGACTAACAAATGAACAATTTAAAATTGTGTTTTAAAACAACAAAATTGAGACAATTAATTATAAAATGATTACAAAAAATATATATTTATTACGATACTTATCAGAATATAAAAATCATTTTTTAATGAATTTTAGTGGAAATTTATTATTTGGAAATTGCTCTTCGGTCGTCCGAGATTGTATATCGCGGTGCAGCGTTCACTTCAAATAATTTTAATTTCGTCAATTTTCAAACGTCCATTTTCTTAAAAGCAGGGCCGTAAAGGGGACACTTGGGGCTATATCCCCATTTTTTTCAATTTTTTAAAAAGTGGCCCGCTGTGAAAACACGGCAATTGTTTAAAACAATAGCAAAATAATTTATGAAAAAACATTTTTTTCAAAATAACAACATTTTGAGTGGATACTCTTAGGTTTTCACTACAAGCTCCTAAAAATTCATTTTTCTCGGAGTACTGGTTCTGCTATTATAATAGTATTCTGAAGCAGTGGATCGACAAAACGCATGGCTGAGCGTTTGGACTGCCTCGAAAGCAGTGGGTCAAAAATCGCGTGCGTGTCGTTCTGGCGCAGCATTCAGAGGTCTCGAAGCGAAAAAACAAATTCAAACGTGTGCTCTGAACACATATCGTAAATCGATCGACGCACGTGTCGAGGTTTGGGCGATGATCTTTCGTTTTTCTTCGCAAGTGAAAGACAAGGAAAGACATACCAAATCGCATCATAGCAACGCAAACTTGTGCGTCCAGAGGCACAGAAAAGAGCTACGACGAATGGAGTATGGACGACAGAACGTCGCGTCAAAACGCGTAAACGAAATCACACCTTTAAATCATTGTAACCTTTCCACTGTTTTAAATTGCACCCACTCATTTTTGCCAGAAATGCATAAAATCCGCAGTCTAGTTATGAGCGACCGGAATAAATTTCTCTTATCGATAACTGTTATGAGCGATCGAAATAAATTTCTCTCATCGACAACTGTTATGAGCGATCTCAATAAATTTCTCTCATCGATAACTGTTATGAGCGATCTCAATAAATTTCTCTCATCGATAACTGTTATGAGTAGACTGCGGATCATTATGCAAAATAGAAATTGCTTGCACCAATTGTAAGTGACTGGAGCCACACGAACAGTTTATTCTTACTTGAATAATTTTAACAAGCTGAGAAAAATATATAGATTAGCACTCTTAAATCATTGTAACCTTTTCACTGTTTTAAATTGCACCCACTCATTTTTGCCAGAAATGCATAAAATCCGCAGTCTAGTTATGAGCGACCGGAATAAATTTCTCTTATCGATAACTGTTATGGACGATCGAAATACATTTATCTCATCGACAACTGTTATGAGCGTTCGAAATAAATTTCTCCCATCGATAACTGTTATGAGCGATCTCAATAAATTTCTCTCATCGATAACTGTTATGAGTAGACTGCGGATCATTATGCAAAATAAAAATTGCTTGCACCAATTTTAAGTGATTGGAGCCACATGAACAATTTATTCTTACTTGAATAATTTTAACAAGCTGAGAAAAATATATAGATTAGCACTCTTAAATCATTGTAACCTTTCCACTGTTTTAAATTGCACCCACTCATTTTTGCCAGAAATGCATAAAATCCGCAGTCTAGTTATGAGCAACCGGAATAAATTTCTCTTATCGATAACTGTTATGAGCGATCTCAATAAATTTCTCTCATCGAATAACTGTTATGAGTAGACTGCGGATCATTATGCAAAATAAAAATTGCTTGCACCAATTGTAAGTGACTGCAGCTATATAATAAATAGTTTATTCTTACTTGTATAATTTTAACAAGCTGAGAAAAATAGATTGGCACTCTTAAATCATTGTAACCAATACGATATTAGTCGATGAAATATTAGGTGAAGTAAAATGTTCTGAGCGTTTAACTTCATCTAATACTTGTTATTCTATGACTTTCTTTCTTTCTGGTTTTAACAGTTATGGTCTCCGATTAAGACAATTGAAGAATGGACTATATTGCACTATTCGACAGAAAGAATTTTCACGATTGCTTTAATTTTTTTCAAATGGAACATGCCTCGAACTGAATGCGATGGATTCAGCAAACAAGACACAAGGATTTCAGTTAAACGTGCTCGACAATTGGTGGGGTTTCAGGACCGCGACTTTACCCTGAAAACACATTTGAACCGCGATCATGCTGTAGCCGCCCGTGCACGAGTGGCGCATTGTGGCGCACATCATAGACAAAGCCGGATTATTTTTCACGGTTGCAAAGGAAGCGTGCAGTGGCATTGTGCCGGTATACCGGGTAACAGGAACTAGTAACAATGGTTGTGCTTTTTGCCTTCGTTCTTCGTGTTACACTGGTTTGACTAGAACTCTTAAGAGAACGGCCTATACGAGATGAAGGATGGCCGGGGAAGGTGCAGCCGTCAGATTAAGCAAATTTACGTCGCTTCGTTTGTGGGTCCATGCTTCTAAATCACCCGTGCTTCTTCCCACAAGTTACTGCATTCTCGATTGCGAGAATGGTTTGAGCAGTTCACGGAAATCTTCAAATTCTCGTCACCGCGAATTTTACTAATTACAAATATTTAAAATATGGACATTATTTTCGACTGATTAGAATTATTAAAAATTGCAATTATTGAAAATATGGGGTTGGCAAGAAAGTAATTTCGGTATTTCAAGGTGAAATAGAGCCAAATTTTTTGATTCAAGGAATGATCTTTAATGAATAAGATATTTTCCTTTTGTTCGATGATCTTTTGCCGAAAAGGATAAATAAGAAAATATTTTATTCCTGAATTTGAATATTGATTTAAATATTAAAAGCAAATATTAAATATTAAAATTTATTTTATAGATATAAAAAGGTAAATAATCAAAGCAGCAACTATTGAATTTGAATATTGATTTAAATATTAAAAGCAAATATTAAATATTAAAATTTATTTTATAGATATAAAAAGGTAAATAATCAGAGCAGCAACTATTGAATTTGAATATACATAGATTTAAATATTAAAAGCAAATATTAAATATCAAAATTTATTTTATAAATATAAAAAGGTAAATAATCAGAGCAGTAACTATTGAATTTGAATATTGATTGAAATATTAAAAGCAAATATTAAATATTAAAATTTATTTTATAGATATAAAAAGGTAAATAATCAAAGCAGCAACTATTGAATTTGAATATTGATTGAAATATTAAAAGCAAATATTAAATATTAAAATTTATTTTACAAATATAAAAAGGTAAATAATCAAAGCAGCAACTATTGAATTTGAATATACATAGATTTAAATATTAAAAGCAAATATTAAATATCAAAATTTATTTTATAAATATAAAAAGGTAAATAATCAGAGCAGTAACTATTGAATTTGAATATTGATTGAAATATTAAAAGCAAATATTAAATATTAAAATTTATTTTACAAATATAAAAAGGTAAATAATCAAAGCAGCAACTATTGAATTTGAATATTGATTGAAATATTAAAAGCAAATATTAAATATTAAAATTTATTTTACAAATATAAAAAGGAAAATAATCAAAGTAGCAACTATTGAAAATACCGATTACTAAAAAAACCAATTATTAAAAATAGCGATTTTCATTTTGCATAAAAATCCACAGCGATCACACGCTATCTGGGATACCTAGGACAGTTAGAGAATTTTTCGGAACGAAAGCGAGCACAATCGCAGATAACTAGACCCGGTAAAATTTTTTGAACTGTGCTTCGGTGGCTCTGCAATTTTGCATTGTTTCCGAGTTTCGCCACGGGTTCTAATAAGAGAGAACGACGACGTCCATAACGAATGCTCGCCGATGTGCATCGAGGTACGTGAAAACCTCCAGATTGCGCCTGATGCGACGTTATTAATTCGCAACGATCGAGACGAATCCATCCTCGGTTATCAAACTTCACTAACAGACTGGCAGGCAAACAGAAAGGCTGATTGGAATCCAGTAAATATTTCATCGACACTCTTACGTCCCCAAGTTCATAGCTTTGCCCGATGTGAATAGGATCGATCTCGTTCTGCGGAGAACAAAGATTTCTACGCCTAGGAAATCGCAGCAGCTTTCGATTCACCGTGAAGCAAGCAAAAAACCCAATGACTCAGCTCCGCAAAGAGAAATCAGGCGACAAATCGATCCGTGGACTTAATTCTGCGGTTTCGTACACCTGCTGCCATGATCCGTTTCCTTCGACTTTTGCTGCACTCGCTCGATTGACGTGTTCTGTTCGTTTTAATAGCGACAGGAATGCATTTATTCCGAGATTTTTGGCGATTTATATTATAATACAGAGTCGCACAAAAGTCAACATTGTTTCCTTTTTAAATGGAGCCAGATTTCAGTGGATAATATTTACTTGATATTTCGAGAGAACACTTCTCAGAAAATTGGTTTCTGATCCGGCGGTTTCAATAAAGTTGCAGCAACTTAGGTGGGCAGACTCGAAACAATTTTACGAATTTCACACCGTGTTTTTTTTCCGGTCGCTCGGACAGAAACGTTTTTTTGTCAGGATTAGGCAGCAGTTGATACCCATGCCGAATCTGGTCTTCCTGTCCCACTATTTTGTATCAACTCGGCAAAAGTCCCGTTTCTGGTGGGTATACCCCTACAGCCGTTCGGTTCCCCGTTCTAATGCCTCCCTTTCACTTCTAAATCTCTCTCTACATTGTTACGTAATCTATATTGTATAACCGGTTATCCAACGTTCCACAGAATTATGAATATTAATCGTCGATGGATCATTTGCGAAAAATTCAATTACGCGCCCCGAGACGATCGTACCGTGATCACGCGTGCCGCATCACTGGCCAAACTGCGCTCCCGCAACACTCTGGAGTCGCAAAACTTAATAAATCAGCACCATTGAAAATGCCACAATCACAAGTAAAATTGTTCCTGTTCTAAATACAGTGGGGCGTCAATTATCCGAACTAATTCGGGCCGTATTAAATGCAAAATATATGTACGATGCGTAGTAACTATAAACATTCAGTTAATGTTAACAAAACTCATTCGTTAAAGAATCTCTAATTTTTTTAGGGACCACTGGAATCACTTTTCGAGAGCTCTCATTCCCATGTGCGGCTGGTGGGCGCGCTATCTGAATAGAGTCACCCATGGACATACAGTTAAACTGAATAATTTAGTAGCAATGAGTTAATCAGAGTCGCCGGATCAGGGGAATACCATAGACTGGAATCGAGGGGAAACAGTTGCCCCTCTCCGCCAGCAGCGAGTCACGTGATGCTGTGACGCATGGAGGACGGAGCTCGTCACGTGACCGGGCGGGGAAGCGTGGGGGAATAGCGTCGAATAACGTAGAGTGGGGGGACGAGTGTTAATCTGGCGATTCTGATCGGGATTTCCGGGGACGAGATGAAAAGGGACGAACAGGAAGAAAGGGGAGAGTACGGGTGGAAAGGAGGAATGAGAAAATCGGTCGACGGGGTCAAGCTGGCCGAGGAAAAGAATGGCAGCATTTAAACGGGGCTTAAAGTCATCGCGGACGTAATCGGCCTTGTCGATCTTCGGTGGCCCTCTCCCGGTGCCATAATCCCAAAGAACAAGGAACGTCCCTCTCGATTCACCGGGCTGCTCAACGCCGCGGTTGGCATTGATCATTGTGTCTCACGCGATCGGCTCATAATAGGCCACGTCGTCGTTGCCTGTTGCCGATACCGAAGAATATAAAGAGTTAGCCGGGGGGGCCCCACCACCACCCCCTCGGCTCGTTTCTCGCGCCTCTTTACCTCTCTCGGTCTCGCTTCTGCACAATCATTGTGTCCACCGATCGTGGATCACCAACGTGTGGAACGCTTTCCTCGTCATCCGCCGCCTGCAACCCGGCCGCAGATAAGATCGTGATCGATGGTACGCGAGATCGATATTTTGTCTGTCTTCGCTCGCAGGATTTGTCGGCCGGAGACAACGATTTTCGGGCCGACGCTCGATCTTTGGACGTCGCCGCTCCGGCTCAAACGTTCTGCCCTCCTTAAAACGCATTGTTCTCGCTTCACCACCACTCCTCGCCCCCTGGCACAGTTTGCGAAATTCGGATGAAGAATCTGGATCGCTGTACTTGCAGTGCTTTATTGTTAGACTGCGGGTCTTCACGCGGAATATCAATTTTCTACCTGAATTTCGACGAACTGGAGTGCAGTAGACATTTATTTTTTCCCTTAATGGGTTTGATACGTTAGAAATAATATAACCGTGTGTTTAAATTCTTCTAATTTGTGTACCGGGGTGCAGATCGAAGTTTCGATCCTGTAGGATCAATGGTTTAGGAGTTACGCTTGCTTAAAGTTGAGCAATCTGCAGTGTTTTTGACAGGTAAGGGCGCCGCCGAACAGAACCGCCGGTCCTTGCAGCCACCCCCCGACCTAATCATCAACCAACTAATTCATTATTCTGCTCGGTAAACGGCGCGTGACCGCCACTACAAACCAATATGGCGGCGCCCTTACCTGTCAAAAACACTGCAGATCGCTCAACTTTAAACAAGCATAACTCCTGAACCATTGATCCTATAGAATCGAAACTTCGATCTGCAGCCGCCCTGGGTACAAATCTACTGGATTACATACCAAATACATAATAATTTGAAGGAAAAAGTAAAGAGCAGCCGTGTGTAAAGTACGCCACAATTTATAATTTTATTATTACACTTTCTCTGTGTCATTTTCAGCCGCTTTCTCTGCGCGTTAATGAATCAATTTGATGAAAATTCTCGAAACGATTCTGCGGGTGCCCCGCTCCTAAAATTGGTTAGGCCCGCCCGAGCCGCAAGATGCTCGGAGAAGCCACGAGAAGGCCTTTAGGATCTGTGTTCGATCCTTTTATACCGTATTTCCGGTCGCGCGGGGGCCGCGCGTGACTTCGATACTCTCCGATACTCCTCGCTATACCTTCTCAGCTACCTGTCCCAATTTAATCTACCCCGAGGTGGTGGCGATTATTCCAGCTACGACCACAGACAACCCCTCTCCATCGTCGTCGTCTACACGTGTATAAATAATACACCTGCGAGAGGGAATGCTAATACACGGCTCACAGCCGCCGCGCCGCGCCGCGCCGGTCGGCTCTCATAGTAGCGCTCCGAATTATACCGAACGAGGATCCCGAACGAACATCTCACACCTGAAAATCACTTTCGGGCCTGCCCGCGTAATTCGTGATTCGATCAGCATCCCACCCTTTTTTCTCGGTTGGTTTCGGTTACTTTTTACTACGGGAACTGCTCCCCCCATCCCCCTACAGCCTCCGCAACCATGCTGCCACCGATCGATGCTCGCAATTTTCGGCTCCCCTTGATGCGCTTTAGCCGCGAAGGATTTTTCTAATACACTTGAACCAACATTTTGACGGAGGAAAAAATTCATCCGACTCACCGCAGCAATTATCATATCGTATTTTATAATAAATAAACATTTTCTGGTTGGATTGCAACAAACTCGAGTGAAATAGAAATTTATTTTCTCTCTTAGTATGTGAAACAGCTTGAAAATGATATAATATTGGGTTGTGTAATAAATTCCCGCGTTTTTTTGTATTTTTTATTCTTTTCCCGCAATTTTGTGTTTTGTGAGGTAAAGTACATATCATGCATTCGCAAGTCTTTTTCTTGCCCTGCAAACCTATCTGCTTCAATTCTTCGAATTAATTAATTCTAATCAATTTTCAGGCTTTTTCAATGGAAGTTCCAGAAGGCAGAAAAATTCATTTTCGACAATTGCTCGACATCTCACTCAAGTTTTGTGGACCCAAGCTCCACGTTTTTGAGTTAAGCTCATGGAGTGAAGATGGTTAGATCCTGGTCTATAAGTTACCATCGCTAAATGAACTTCTTTCATCGATAACTGTTATGAACGATCGAAATGAACTTCCCTCATCGATAACAGTTATCGAGGAGGATCCAATTTTTTGAACACTAATAACTAGACTGCGGATTTTATGCATTTATGACAAAAATGGGTGGATGTAATTTAAAACAGTAAAAATATTTAAAAAATTTAAGAACGTCCTTATGTTATTTGCAATTTATTAAAATCGTTAAAAATAGGAAGAATTGTTTAATAACTGTTATTTGTAACCCAAAAGTATAAAAATCGATATTTTTTAATCAGTTCGTTCTTCGAAATTTCTTCTTTATATTTTGTGTACCTTATTTTAAATTTCAATAGCAATCAACTTTTTATTAATCATTTATATCGTAGAAAATTTTAGAATAACTGCTATTTTTGGTCCCTGCTGAAACTTGATTAAAACTAATCAACTCGAAAAATTGAAGCAGATTGGTTTGTAGAGCAAGAAAAAGACTTGCGAATGCATATACAATATACTTTACCTAACAAAACACAAATTTGCGGGAAAAAAATAAAATACGAAAAACGCGGGAATTATTACACAACCCAATAGCATTTTAAAATTGTTCCAACGTTTTCACTGTTTTAAATAACACCTACTGAAATTTTCCTGACCATTGATGTTCCGGGATTTGTCTGACGTTTTCTCCGGAAGAGTAAAACGCATTCATTAATATTCGCTAATATCGTACCTGTGTTTGTTTAGTTCTGCGCTTGTCCATCGAATGTAAAAATTTTAGGTTAAGAAAATTTTCTTTCTTTTTCTTTCTTTTTTCTGTGTTCTTTCTGTATATTTTTGTTGTTTTCTATTTGTTTTTATAAGTTATACAAAACGTCTGTAAACCCATGTATAAAAGGACCTCGGTCCGTGCATAATAATAATAATAATTATTATTAATAATAATAATTTTTAATAATAATAATTATTATTATTAAAAATGATCCGGACCGATTAATCAGCACGGTGGACCATCGTTTTCACGGACGAAAACGGGATTCCTTTGATCGCCGCTTTAATTATCGACCACCGAATCACTACCCTCTTTTTGCAGGAGGCCTCGACAGGAAAACAGGAGTAAGACAATTGGACCTTGCGTGGAACACCTGCTGCACAGAGTCGTGAATAGACTGCAGATCCCCACGGCAAATAAAAATGTCGCGCATTAATTTCGACGACTAGAGGCCACGTAAGAAGCTCTTTTAATAATTTTATTCTATTCTAAATTGTACCATGTCACATAAATGAGTGTTCTGGTTCCCTGTACTGGTTTCCCATAAATGCATAAGATCACAGGAAAACGGCAGCCATTACACTCGTTCTGCGGTTCCGCGGAAAAATTCGCCGTGATTCTCGTTCGATCGCGAAAAATAACCGAGCAAGACTGTTCGTGAAGGATGGAACATTATAATTTTCCGCGTACGATTTTTCCCGATGGATCGCGCGGCGGGTCCAGCTGGACAGATCCCGCGCGTATCGATATACGATCGGAGTCGATCCGTTAAAGATGATTATGCAATTTGTGGCGGGGCAATTTACATCGGGAAGCCGTTTAGCCGGTGGCAAGGCAGCGGGGATAACGGTACGGGAGGACGCGCGGTGTCGCCGTGGGTCGTGACTATGCTAATGACAGATCTCCGAGCTCATTCATAAGAGGAGAAACGCGTTGAATGAACGAGCGAGATTGAATCGGACCTCTCCGCGCAGAAAAACCCGATTCGTTCGGGAACGTTAGAATTACAGAGTTCCCGCGATTGATGTGACTTTCGGGTATGCGGATGATGTGACTCTTTTATCCCCACTACTAGGGGCGGTCCCTTGGGCGGTCGTTCGCGCTGCAAAGAAATTAAGGCATTAGGATGTTTAAATTGAATTTTATGATAGTCGATGCATCATTCTCAGGTATGGAATAGCATTTGAAAGACAAAAACAGGCGTTGTAGTGGGCCTCGAGGGACGAAGAACTAAGCAGCAATGCGAAAAGTGGAGGCCTTAGCTCTCCATAAGCTCGGGCACCAACTGCTTAGTAGAGGGGCGGTCCATTGAATGTCCCGGGGGTGGGTGTTTACGGGGGTTCGCCCTCGGTTTTAGCCTCCCCCTTAACAAAAAAAAAGGTATGGAATAGCGTTAGTACAATACAACAATTTTCCGTTTAGCACTGTTGTTTACCCAGGATCGTCGTTTACACTTGGAAAAGTTATCCAAGAAATCCATGTTCGGCACACGTAAAAAAACGTAGTATCATTTCGTTTCCTGAGACTCGATACCCCCGAGGTTCTTACAACAATCGCGGGATCACTGTATTTCATTAATTTGATCCTAACTCGTAAATAGTGCAACTGATGTTTATGGCCAGATTCGGAGTTCTCTCCCCACCCTACATTCCCCTTCTACGGCGCAACTCCCCCACGCTTCCGCCCAGGCACGTGACGCGCTCTCAGGTTCTGAAGACACCGTTTTCCGTCCCCTCATCTACAACAGTTTCGATATGTAAAGATGGAGAGTGAATTGAACTGAAGAGAGTTTCAGGATTTTTTAATTGGCAAGTCTCTGTTCATTTTCTGGATGATCAAGCAACTGAGCCGTGAGACTTCAAGCTAATTTCATGGTGAAATAGAGATGTTGCCAGGTACTAAGCAGTCGTCGAAGCCCATCTAGAAGATAGAGTTCAATGAAGTCAGTGCGATTATGTAGATCAGGGGTAGTCAACCTGGTCCCTACCGCCCACCAGTGGGCGTTCCAGCTTTTATGGTGGGCGGTGGGGGTTTCGTCCGATACTGAAACACTTTCCTTTTTTTTTCTAATTTAATTGATTTTTACTATTTCGTAAGTAAATATTATTGTATGCTTTAACTTGCTGTTACTCTGCTTTATAAATTTTATAAAGTAAAGTCACTTCCCAACTTCATAAATCACCATTACTGTGGAACCGGTGGGCGGTTAGAAAATTTTACTGCTGACAGAGATACAAAAGTGGGCGGTTAGTATAATAAATAAAAATAAATTTTTTAAAAATACCACGTTTTTAAAACGTACTGAAAAGTATAAAATAATTTAAATAAAAATAAATTTTTTTTAAAAATATGTTTAAAAACGGACTAAAAAGTATAAAATAATTGTTCCTAGCCCCATACAGATAATCCTGAAAATTTGTGATTGTGAATTTTTAATAGCTACGAAAATACTTGTAAGATTTAAAACGAAAAACGTGTAACGGTTAAATTTTTAATAGTTTATATCTCCTAAACGCGTAGGCTTTTTCAAATTTTTTTTTTAAATATTGCATTGTCATCTAGTTCTGAGCTATGCTTAAAATTTCAAGTCCTTAGCTCATTGGGAAGTTGCAAAAGTACGGAACAGACAGACAGACAAAAGGTAAAAAGGTTGACTACCCCTGATGTAGATCGTGGGGATCGAATTGAGCGGAATACAGTTACCCCCTCTCTGCCGTCCGTCACGTGACATCGCGAGGAGTGGGGAGTATGCTCCTGCATGCGAAATATGTTGCCCATTTATTTTCACGGTCTCGAGCACACGTACTTCATGGTTCTTCGGGAAGGATACCGGACTTCCCAGAACCCCTTCGCGGCAGTTTCGAGATCGTTTCGAGCATCGATCGCGGGGATTCGATCGTTCTCCTTCGCATGGTAGCATCATGACGTCCGCAACGTTTACCTAGAAATACAGAGCGGCTCTTCATGGTCCAGAGATCACAACCCCGGCGCTGAGGCCTGTGGCCACGAAAACGGCGAGGCTGAAGACAGGTGTGACCAGCTGCGTTGCGCAGACAATTTCGTTTCACCTGAAGATCTTCTTCCATGGATCAACAAGTGTCCGTGCGGTCAAAGTTGAACATTGATCAATGAAAATCTTCTTAAATCCTCCATTGAGAACTGTTATTTTAAATGATCAAAGAACGCTGTTTTATTATTGTTTTAGAAAATAGATTCTGGATGATGCTACGAAGGTTCGAGATCGCCCGATCTATCGATCAGCAGCCCCTGAAAACTATGATCGGCCTGAAAAACCAGAGCTACAGTTATGCTAATCGTTGCTCGTCGATACAGATCTTCGAAGTACTATAATTAGAACGCATTATACAGGCACGATCGATCGATTGATTGATACAAATCTGTAACAGCCTTATTGACAATCAAACTGGACGTTATCTCGGCCGGAGAATGTCGCGTTCAGAATTATTATCCTATATGGGTATGAATTAAATACGATGATTGCCGATAGGCTATGGCCGGCATCTGCTCGATCTCCACACAATAGTATCTCCATGGAGGACATTGAAATCTCTGAATTCGATATCATCGCGATGTCCAGCTAAACAAATACGTCTCCTTTCTGTGAAATTGCTTTCTTCGGGAGCGTCGTTGACATGTTCCGATCGTATCGGCGCCGGACAGGTGCGACCAGGTGCGAGGCTTTTCGGAAGCGTGCCGACGCTTCCTAAACTCGAAAACGGGACCGCCGCGACGATCCGAGCGATCGCTATCGAGACTTTGTTGCAATAACCCTTATCTACCGTCCTGATCCCCGGACGCACCCCTTCGTCGATCAGCCCCTCGAAGAGGGCTGGTGCAACGAAATTTGAGATTCGTTTGCGCAATGGTCATTGTTGCTGGAAGATAAGTGGAAATTTATGTTGTCGTTTAACGCGTTGGACACGGAAAATAAACTATGTCAGTACAGGATGTCTGAAAAATATTGTACTTGAAAAGGGTGATTCCCAAGATCATTTGAAACAACTTTTTCCTTTACGAAAATATTCTCCGTCGCTTCGTTCTCGAGTTATCGACGAAAAACGCGGACCAATCGGAGCGCGGTTACCGCCCACTCGTAGTAGCCGCGCTGTGATTGGTCCGTGTTTTTCTTTAATAACTCGGTAACGAAGCCACGGAGAAGATTCTCGCAAAGGAAAAAGTTACTTCAAATCACCTCGGGAATATACTCAGTTCGGGAACATACTAAATTCTGCAAATTCATTTATGGGCCGAGTCACGCCAGAAGTAAGTCTGGAATTAATGAAGAGTTAAGCTTATGGGAAGAATCCTAGAACAACCATGACTCACGTTGAATGGCGATGGAGAATTTTCCTAGTAGAGCGATGGTCTTCAGTAATTTTCTCAGACAGGACGCCGTCTGTCGATTTCTCGGTACGACCATAACCACTCGGTTTTGCATCATTGTTTACCGGTTTGTCGCGGTCATCATCCGTTAGAGGAATTACAATTCGCTAAGTCGTCGCGCTGCCGCGCCGTGGGAGAATCGCACGATCCCGATCGCCACGAGAGAAATCGCTCCAGGTGAAGAGCGATCCTCTTCAGCTAGTACTCGGGCAACGCTGGTGTCACGGTCACTTGACCAACAAAACGTTTAACGCTCGGCGAAATCGATGGAAACACCGTTGATTGTGTTCCCGAAGTTGTCGGCCCTCCGACCCGGAAAGAATAGAACGATCTGTCGTCATTCCGAGAAATTAATCAGTCACGATCGATTCCTCCGTCTTTATCGAGCTGTTACGCTGGAATAGAGAAGCCATTACGTTCAAATCACTTTGTAATTGTATTCTGGGTACTTTGGAACAAAGTGCCATTTTTAGACACTGATATCTTTTTTTAAAGAAATTTTGACAAGTCTAGCAACTAGACTGCGGATATTTATGTGAAATAAAAATTTTATCAATTGCAGGATTGAAAATAGTTTTAAAAAATATTTTAAAATATTTTCACTGCACGGAAATTAATTCAACAAGCGTTATAATTAGACAGCGGATTTTATGCATTTATGAGAGAAATGAGCAGGTGTAATTTGAAACCGTAAAACCACTAGAAAAATTTAAAAACACTGCTACATTATTTTCAACCTATTAAACATATTAAGACAGAAAATTAAGTTTTATTTAAACAAAAATTTTATTTAAATAAAGATTTTAAACCCACTTTATTCGAAATTTTTATTTTCATAAATTTTTTATCCAACTCTGCACTCCAGTTTATTGCAAATCAGTTAGAAAATTTTTATTTTGCATAAAGATCCGCTGTCCAGTTATAATGATTAAACTGCAGATGTGTAAGCAATTTTTAATTTTTGTAGGCTAATTTTAAGAAAGTGAGAACAAATAAAATTCGTATTAAATTCTAGCATTGTTTAACATTTTCAGACGCCATAAATGCTCAAAGATGCGCAGTCTAATAACTATTCTGCAAAATAGAAACGGAAATAATTCCCTATTAGTTAATTCATTTTTTTGTTCCTCGATCACTATTGCACGTCTCGTGTTCGCGTCGACAAACCATCGGCGAATTAATATTGAATGATTAATATCGATGCTTCGAGGAGTATTCTCGGCCGCGTACGGAGCGATTAAATAAATAAAATTACGTTCGATGGTCTGTACGTGAAATTGCGTCCGGTACTCGCGTGCTCGTGTTACGGCACCCGCGTCTGCGGATTTATCGGGTCGCATCGCGACTCTTTTGCACGCGATTCCGTGGAATGGCAGGCGCATGCAAACGGAATTTCACTCCCGTAACGAAGTGAAAATTACGCGGTCGCGAGCCTCGCGCGAGCGCCTCCGTTTCTGTATAAATGATAGCCAGCCCGCCCCGCCGTTAGAGCATCACCCTACTTTCGTTTCAGGCGGAAGCGTGCGAAACTCGCGAATTTTTTTCGCAGCTCGCGAATGCCTCGCACTTCCTATCCTCTTCTCTCTTCGTTGGAAAACACTCGAACGAAATTTTCGAGGTGTTTCAAATTGTTTCGAACAGTTTTGCAAGGATTATATTGATTTCCAGGAGGTTCGAAAAGGGTCCTGTGCGAAAATACTCGAACAAAATTTTGAAGGTGCTTCAAATTGTTTCGAATTGTTTTGCAAGGGTTATATTGATTTCCAAGAGGTTCGAAAAGGGCCTTGTTTGGGCAACTGCAGTTTCTGCAACTTTCGATTAGTTGCACCGACTTGATAATTGTTATTTATCTGTGACACAGACCCCTTTTAATTATTGCGAAAATACTCGAACGGAATTTTCGAGGTGTTTCAAATTATTCCGAACAGTTTTGTAAGGATTATATTGATTTCCAAGAGGTTCGAGAAGGGTCCTATTCGGGGAACTGCATTTTCTGCAATTTTCGGTTAGTTGCACCGACTTGACAATTGTTATTTATCTGTGACATAGACCCCTTTTAATTATTGCGAAAATACTCGAACGGAATTTTCGAGGTGTTTCAAATTATTCCGAACAGTTTTGTAAGGATTATATTGATTTCCAAGAAATTCGAAAAGGGCCTTGTTTGGGAAACTGCAGTTTCTGCAATTTTCGGTTAGTTGCACCGACTTGACAATTGTTATTTATCTGTGACACAGACTCCTTTTAATTATTGCGAAAATACTCGAACGGAATTTTCGAGGTGTTTCAAATTGTTTCGAATAGTTTTGCAAGGGTTATATTGATTTCCAAGAGGTTCGAGAAGGGTCCTATTCGGGGAACTGCATTTTCTGCAATTTTCGGTTAGTTGCACCGACTTGACAATTGTTATTTATCTGTGACATAGACCCCTTTTAATTATTGCGAAAATACTCGAACGGAATTTTCGAGGTGTTTCAAATTATTCCGAACAGTTTTGTAAGGATTATATTGATTTCCAAGAAATTCGAAAAGGGCCTTGTTTGGGCAACTGCAGTTTCTGCAATTTTCGGTTAGTTGCACCGACTTGACAATTGTTATTTATCTGTGACACAGACCCCTTTTAATTATTGCGAAAATACTCGAACGGAATTTTCGAGGTGTTTCAAATTGTTTCGAATAGTTTTGCAAGGGTTATATTGATTTCCAAGAGGTTCGAGAAGGGTCCTATTCGAGCAACTGCAGTTTCTGCAATTTTCGGTTAGTTGCACCGACTTGACAATTGTTATTTATCTGTGACATAGACCCCTTTTAATTATTGCGAAAATACTCGAACGAAATTTTCGAGGTGTTTCAAATTGTTTCGAACAGTTTTGCAAGGGTTATATTGATTTCCAAGAGATTCGAAAAGGGTCCCGCTCGAGGAACTGCAGTTTTTGCAATTTTCGGTTAGTTGCACCGACTTGGTAATTGTTATTGACCTGTGGAACAGACCCCTTTTAATTATTGCGAAAGTACTTTAACGAAATTTTCGAGATGTTTCAAATTGTTTCGAACAGTTTTGCAAGGATTATATTGATTTCCAAGAGGTTCGAAAAGACTTGATAATTGTTATTGTCCTGTGAAACAGACTCCTTTTACTTATTGCAGTTTGTTCCTTACAGAGTGTTCCTACCAGACTGAATTTGTTTGAAATGCATAATTCCGCAGGCTGGTTATTAGTCACGGTAAGATCGTACGCGTTTAACAACGAGCCACCATTGTATATTATTAGTATAATGAGAAATTCTCATTCACGTGTTTACTACAGATGCTGTTGGTACTCTTCAGGGATAAGTTAGATACTTAAGGAGTTTATTAGCGCTGGAGCCACACCGCCGCTGATCGTATGAATGGTCTCTATTCTGTAATTATTGAAATTAGTAAGACTTCTATTGGGAGCGATTATACATTACACAGGAACATGCATTATCATAGAAATTGAGTGAATAAATTCAATCGTGCCATTTGCGGAGCAATAACATGTAATAATTGGACTACAAAACAATTGTTGCATTATTTTCAACCTGTTAAACCTATCAAGGTGAATCAATTTTTATTTTCTTGGAATAAAGGTGAATAAATTTTTGTTTTGTTGCAATGAAGATAAAGCAAATTTTTATTTATAAATATTGTTGCTGTGGGAGACAAGCAGAGTTGTGCTAATTGAAATACATTATAATTGAATTACGTAGTTTAATTAGATTGTATTTTATATACACAGTATTTGAATTACATCATGAGTGCAATCGAAATACAATATAATCTAAATTACTCGATGTGTGCACTGCTACTCGTTTATTGTAAAAAATATCTTTCTTATAAATTGTTTAAGGTAGAAACAACGCCATTTTTCGTTTCCGATTATAGAAAATGATAATGAAATAATGACTTAATTGTGCCACGGCATAAAATAAAATAAATTAATTACTTATCACCAATTTCTTGTGATTAAAACTTCGTTAATGTTTCTTCTGCTTCTTAACAAAATCGTCGAGAAACATTTGACGCTACAGAAGAAAGGTTGACAATCGATCGTTCATCACAGATTACGCAAAATAAATTACGGAATGCCTTGAAGTTAATAAAAAACCTACCAAGTCGTCGTTAAATATTCGGTAACTGGTACTTTTACCCTATGCAGATTTTCGAGGACGAAAAGAGCATATTCGATGCGCGTAGCAGACGGGCAAATCACGGCGAAGCGGAAGCGAAGGGCGGCCATGGCGGCGGGGTCCAACCCGGCGGGCCCCGCTGACAAAAGCGAGCCAAGGTGAACGAAACTCCGTCGGAAGGAAAGTAGAAAAATGGTCAGCGCTGATGGAGAACAGAGGACACCGTGATACAGTCGGTGCTGTGGTGCGACGAGAACGCCGGCGCGCCGGTGCGTTGGCCAGTGAAAAAAGACAAAAAACCTGTGGAGGGGAGAGCAGCGTGATTCTCAAAAGCGAGACGGATAGAACGGGTGGCCTCGTCGGCGAGAGGAGAGGAGAGAGAGAGAGAGAGGCGAGGAGAGGAGCGAGAGTGTGCTGCGTGCCTCGGCAGGGAGCCTGGCCAATCGGAGCACGGTGGGCGCCGCGGGTAGGAGGAGACAGTTCCGCGCCGACAGGCGACGTAATCACCCGCGGCCGTGTCTCGGGCCCCTACGGGCCCTCTTCCTTCTCTCTCCCTCTCTCTCTCTGCTAGATCGGGTGAGTAAGGAGTCCCCCCAGGTACGTGTTGGCTTCGGGCCCTCAAGTGACCCCACCACGGAGCCCTGGGCCCTCGAATGACCCTATCACGAGCTTGTAGTAGCCTTCGGTTCCCCCCCGGGACTCTGAGGGCGTCTTTCGAAGAGTTTGATAATAGAAAAGGCCCCGGGCACTCGAATGACTCGAGCACAGGGCCCCAAAAATTCAAATAAGTCTATCACAGGCTCTGGGGAACTTGAGTGACATTACGACAAGCCCTGAAAAATCGAATGACCCGAATATAGGGCCCCGAAAATTGGAATGACCCCGTCATAGAGCTCTAAGGAACTAGAATGACCCCACTATGAGCCCTGGGCATCTTCGGAAACATTTTCCCCTCAAAGGAAAGCTCTCGAAGATTTAGGTGACCCTTCACAGGCCCCAGGGAACTTGAATCAGCCCGCTATAAGGCCCAGAAAATTCAAATGATCCCATCGCCACGCGACAAACGAGTCTACCGCGACTTCCACCATCATCTACTCAACGATTTATTCAGCTCACTGGTTGGTCTACCGTTCCGCTGGGACCATTGGGACCACAGGGGGATGGATCGAGTGTGGGTATCTTAATGGCGGGTCAATGGGTTTGGTAGCTACGGTGGGAGAGCTGGGTGTCTTGGACGCGTACACTCCCTGCCAAAATGATTCCGCACGTGTCTCCAGTCTTTGACACGTTCGCAGTTATCGGAGAAACATTCTGCAACAGCGATTTAAAAAAGAAAAACATGAATCAGAAAGCTGTTGGTTTTTGCTTCAGTCTGAACACTGCCCAGCTGGTTCGTTCAACGGGAACGACGTTTGACGCAGCGACCAAGGGGCAGTTTAGAGGCAGCTTCATGAAGACGTACGCTTCCTCGTTTGCGTCTTGTCGTCTCGCGAACCACCTGAGATCACTGGCGGTGTCAACTATAAATACAGCCGCAGGCTCCCGAGGGTTTGGACGGTTCGATGAAGCGGTAGACCGGTTGAGTAGCCGTTAAGAGGCTAACAGCTTCTTCGTGTTTGATCCGGGACGAATAGATGAACGAGATCGCGCGAAGTGTCATCGATAAATTATTCAGGGACGAGCTATTACACGGCTCTGGCAAACAATGTTGAATGACCTGATACAATCGTCTAAGCCGTCCCCGTTAAGATTGAATTCTTCTTCTTAGATTTATGTACACATGACGATGTTGCGCATGTGTTCGAGGGTTGAAAAGAAGGAGCTGGCGTTGAGGTATCGGCCCAATGTTACCGTTCGAAGCAGATAGGACTCACCGCAGATTCGTTTGACCTTCCAGAAGTTCCTCCCCGGTCGTGGCGGTTCGAATTGAAGACCAAACGTGGCAGACCGGTCGGGGCACGCTCGGTCGGAGTGTGTAATTTCGTGTTATTTTCTCATTACATTCAACGGCACGATGAAGATGGGATGTTGCCGGCGGCTGCGTAATCCGGTGCCGAAAGATACCAATGAAGGCGTTGAAACGATAAGTAGCGTACCGTCGGATGGGAGCATGAAAGAACTACGCGCCCGCTGCCGAGACGTTCCGCTCGATTCCTCCCTGGAGGATACAGTTTGCTCTTATCAATCCACCATTTTGAATTCCTGCCCCGTTATCATTTCTCCCAATGATCAACCATCCAAGTGTGTTGATGATCTCGACGCAACGGTTCGATCGGGAAAAACAAATTAAAGCAATTTTGCTAGTTTGATTAAACTTTCAACGTTTCGATCCTAATATGGACCCTTTTCGAGAAAGAGGGAAAAACTGCGTCTGTAAATTTTAATAGAAATTTCAACCTTCCGCAGAAACCGCGACAACACATTATTCCGACAATTTCTCAGATCGAATCATGCCCTCATCTATTTTTTACGTTTATGACCTTGGTTGACCTTGAACGATTATATCGTTGAAATTGTCTCGAGAAGGGCTACAATCATCCATGAAACATTTCTTCCATGTGAAAACCTCTGGAAGTTATTCAGGTGGATTGTCTTAGGTGACTCATCCAGAGAAATAAATTTGTTTCACTGCAGAATAATTCTAAACAATAATTTCTCATGGATGAAACCATTTCTCGTAATTAGACTGCGGATCTTTATGGATTTATGAGGAACTTGGTTGGACGATATATGAAAAAGTGAAAGATTTAAACAATTTTAGAATGTTGTAATGTTGCTTTTAATGTAACAAAGTCGTTAAGGGATGAAATCAATTTTCATGTTATTCCTGCTTTCCACGATCAATGCAAAACATTTTTATTTTGCCATTAAGATCCGCAGCCTACTCATAATTATTGCAAACTAACACGTCTCAATTTTTTAATTCCTCTTCTTCGCATCGTTTCCCAGAGATATTCAAGTCAAATTTTTTAATTTTCATAAATTTTTATTATTTTTATGAAATTTGTTCATTTTACCACGCTTATATTAACTTGCCGTGTTGTTGTGTGTCTCTTCCCATAGTCCAATCTTGCTGAAATTTTGTATACATACTTACTTCCGATGACAACTTAAAAAATTTTTTAGAAACCACGCTTATATATTAACATACACTAAAAAGGAGAAAATAGTTTTTTTTCTGGTTCTCCAGAAAATACCGTATCCAGTGAAATAATTAATAATATCCTTCCCCAAAATTTTAAGCAATAAGTTCAAAGTTTCTTCTGTTATAAAATTAGTGACGGAACAGATACAAAAATTTAATACAAATTTAAATAAAATTAGTGACTGTAAAAATAAAAGCGTGGAGCGCTAAACTATATTGACGTAATCTCGTTTAAATTTATCTACTCCGACACTAATTTTGTAACAGAAGAAATTTTGAACAAATTGCTTGAAATTTTGGGGAAAAATATTATTAATCAAACTGGATTCGGTATTTTCTGGAGAACCAGGAAAAAAATTATTTTCTCCTTTTTAGTGCATTTTAATATAAGCGTGGTTTTTGAAAAGTTTTTCAAATACATTTTTTACTAGAATTAGTCCCGTTCCGTTGATAATCCCCGAATTCAATCGGTCGCGTCTCAATTAGGCCGGGCTCAATTTATATCCCCGGACGATATCAACGTCCAATTATCAGAGCTAACCGAATTATGCCGTGAAACAAGCATAATTAATAAACGCGGCCCGTAGAGAGCCCTTCAGATCTCGGGATAAGGTTCTCGCGCGGCGGCAGACGTAATGAACACACGCGCGCGCGCGTCTCGAAAGGTAGGAGAAAAAAAAAGGAGCGAAGGGGAAAGAGAGTTGGAAAAGGAGCAGACCTGAAAGACATTACCTACCCTACGTCCGGCGGGGCTCGAGGAAACCTGCACCTGCTGTCGGTGCTATATTTGCTGACCTACGATTACATCGACGTTTGCTGCGGAATCGTTTCCTCGATGATACCTATCAGTCTGGATCGTCGTCCATTTCCTATTGATCCGCTCTGCCTCGAATTTCCACGAGCGACCTGCCACGACAACCCTTTGGACTCGAAGCAATTTTAATTCCGAAATTACAGTAACTTCCCTATAAAATCGGGAAGTTAATCAAGACGTATCTTTCAACCTAGAAGATTTTGCACATGAAATTGAACCTGTTTTCTTCAACGAACGTATCGATCCACCCTAACGTCCTCGATGAAAAATTTGTTCATTCTTCAACGACAGCGTGAAGCCATCAGGTTTCTAAAAAGCCGAAGCAACTCGTCCAAGGCACAGTCAACTGCAAGAAAACCGAGCGGCTCGCGGGCCGTGACTCGTTCATTAAAACTGCGGTAAGCCTCCTGGCAAACAAAACGGTTTGCTTTCACTCCAGTTCGTTCCTCCATTTTCTATTTTCTATTTCTCGAGTTGCGAGCCGTTCACGAACGTAAACTATACACGGCTCTACATTGGTCGTACACGTTTCATCCTCAGTTCTTTAACACGAAACCTACCTCGCAATCTCGTTATTTTTATCAGACAACGTGTATGCTAAGTCTTCATTTATTTTATGTTATCGGTCGATTTTTCTTCTTTTTCACTGGTGTCGAATCCGCTTGAATTTTCATCTCTGCTCCGCACTTGCCGGTTTCGCTATGGGCGCTGATTTCGATCCTCGGATCGATCCCAAGTGGGAATTACCTCCTCCCCGGGCATTATCCTCGCGATGTGCTGTTTAATGGATACGCCTAACTGGTTAATTTGGTATTCGCGCTCGTACTTCGATCCATTACGCGGGCCGAGGAGATTTACACTTTGTAAAGCATCCCGGGTAAACGCACATCAGAGCTGCGCTCGCCCTCTGTTTGTTTCCGAACCGTAAATCTTCTTCGGAAGCTTCTGCTGATCTCCACATCTCTAAAGCATCATAAGCACGTGGTTAGTAAAATTGTAAATTGTAAAATTATAACACAAAATTTAATCGGAGATTCCCGAGGTCATTCGAAGCAGCTTTGTCCTTTGCGAAAATGTTCCCCGCGGCCTCGTTCGGGAGTTATTGATGAAAAACATGGACCAATTACAGCGCGGCTACCACGGACGCCACCGAGTGGGAATGTTTTTCGTTAATAACTCGGAAAGGACACGCGCTAGCGCGAAATGGCAAAGGGAAATAATGCTCTAAGTCCCCCTCTTCAGGGTTCTGGATACTTTTTGGGACTCTATAAAATATTCTTTATAAAGTTTAAACAAATAACCGTGTGAAAAATACTTTTGCACCGAGGTCGTTCGCTCGAGGCTTTCTATATGACTCTGTTTTAAAAATGTACAAGTAGATAAATACATCTGTATCACGAGGATCATCATGTTATGTATTCGCGTGCAATCTTCGGGGCAGAAATCGCTGATAGGCCCGGCCGTCATAACTCTCTCACGGGCCGGTAGGGCCCGAACATAATTAGCTCTTAACATATTCAAGGAAACACTGGCCTCGTTTCTGGCCCCAAACTCGCAACGCGCGTTCGTTGCCGCGGAGAGCTGTTTAACCGTGCAGGAATATAAAACGCGTCTTTGGCGAGGCTATTTAACGATAGCAGATGAAAAGTCGAGCACACGCATCCTGTCCGGCTGGTTCAACGGTCGTGCCATAAAAAGGTATGCCCGCAACACCTTCGCCCCTTTGCTCGCATAGCTTATGCACCCCTTTTACCCTGGCCCGGCCCGGCCCGGCCAGCAACAGTTCTAATAGCCGAGTCCGAGTGTGTCTGTGTCTATCGTTCGTTGCACTTGCTGGAACAGCTGTGGCACCTGTTCCTGGCTGGTGGTTCCCGGTGGCGTAAGGTGCAACGTTCCTTTGACTGTACCGCATTTCCAACAGTCCACACATACCTGACCTTATTATCTCTGCACCCTGAAGAGATCCTTGGTCCACTGCTAAACACTACCTAATTCGTTCTGAATCGAAAATTCGGGACACAATTCACGTACACTAATTTATTGATAGATACACTAATTTACTGATGGGCACACTAATTTATTGATGGACACACTAATTTATTGATTACTCGATAGCCCCTACAGCTCAATTTTTTCATTGGAATTTGGCTTATTTATCAGTGCAACTTTTCCCAGTTTCGAGATCTTGTTTCTTCTTTCCAGCTTTATTGATGAGGCACACTAATTTATTGATCGACATACTAATTTATTGATAACTCCATAGCCCCAGCAGCTCAATTTTTTAATTGAAATTTGGCTTATTTATCAGTGCAACTTTTCCCATTTTCGAGATCTTGGTTCTTCCTTCCAGCTTTATTGATGAGGCACACTAATTGATCGATGGACACACTAATTTATTGATAGACACACTAATTTATTGATAGACACACTAATTTATTGATAACTCGATAACCC
This sequence comes from Lasioglossum calceatum, assembly GCA_963966675.1. NCBI lineage: Eukaryota > Metazoa > Arthropoda > Insecta > Hymenoptera > Halictidae > Lasioglossum > Lasioglossum calceatum. The sequence continues at coordinate 6,442,257 of OZ016539.1, read as the reverse complement.
CTTCAGCTCTATTTTTTAATTGTAATTTGGCTTACTTATCTGTGCAACTTCTTCCATTTTCTAGATTTTGGTTCATCTGTCCAGCTTTATTGATGAGGCACACTAATTGATTGATAGGGTACACTAATTTATTGATAGACACACTAATTTATTGATAACTCGATAACCCCTTCAGCTCTATTTTTTAATTGTAATTTGGCTTACTTATCTGTGCAACTTCTTCCATTTTCTAGATTTTGGTTCATCTGTCCAGCTTTATTGATGAGACACACTAATTGATTGATAGGGTACACTAATTGATTGATAGGGTACACTAATTTATTGATAGACACACTAATTTATTGATAACTCGATAACCCCTTCAGCTCTATTTTTTAATTGTAATTTGGCTTACTTATCTGTGCAACTTCTTCCATTTTCTAGATTTTGGTTCATCTTTCCAGCTTTATTGATGAGGCACACTAATTGATTGATAGGGTACACTAATCTATTGATGGACACATTAATTTATTGATGGACACACTATTTTATTGATGGACACACTAATTTATCGATGAGCCACACTAATTTATTGGTGGGCGCTCCAATCGATTGATAAATTGGTTCATTTGCCAATGCAACTTTTCTCCATTTTCGAGTTTTTGGTTCTTCTCGACATTCCGAGGTCCACGCGGACTCATGTTCACACCGTCACCGTTATGGGCGGAACCAAGCGGAACCACGCTTCCTGCACAGAACAAAACTGCCCTCCCCCACCTCGGTTAAATTGGACTTTGGGCAAAGTTGTTGCTTCTCGTTTATATTCCAGCACTCGGCTATAAATCAACGCGGCCGTCCATCGAGCCTAACGAAGCGCGTGGGCGTGTGAAACAGATCGAACGGAAGGCCATTGAATTTTTGTAGAAACTTCTACGTTCCGTCGGACACGGACGTGACTGGCTTCGACGGCGGAAGGGGCAACGAAACGATTCCATCTCAATCGTTCCATTAGAACACTTCGACCACCGAAACGGGGACCACAAAAATTCAAGTCAAGGTAATTCATTGAATAAACTGTGAATTGAAATGTTTGTATTTTCCATATCTTTATCAAATTTGACAAAATTAATTTTTTAATCTGGACAAATGCTTTGTTAATTTTCAGTTGGTGCAGTCCAACGATTAAAAGAATCTAAAGAAATGTTTTATTTCGAACAAAACAGATTGCAGATCAATTCACGAGGTGTCCAATTAAAATCTACATTTAAACGATCTCTCTATGATCGAGGGATCGTTTAGCGGCGCCATCGACGATCCTTTATCACCGGTAGGTATCAGGCAACAAGCGAAGAAGCTACCGGAGTTGTGTGGGCCAAGCCCGCCGACGTGATCGTGACGAAAAGGTAGGAGAAGGGCCCCGCCTTTGGCGTAGGGGCTTTGGCAAGGGCCCAACTCGTTACAAGGCGTCAGGTGCCGGGGACCGTTGACGCGGCCGTTACTACCATCCCCGTAATAATGTATACCATTAATAAGAACACGGCCGAAGGAGAAACGTGCGTGTCTTCGGAGGAGCCCCTTCTTCGTGCGGGCCATGTGCTCACCTTCGCGAAGGGTGAAGGGTGAAGGGCGTTTAACGGTCGAACGTGCACGAGTTCTTCATATCGGCGACGGACACCAGCTGATCCGCGTTTCTCCCTCGGTCTTTCGACCATGTGTTTCCCGCACTTTTTCCCCCGTGAGCTCTAGACGAGCCTAATCGGTACCGTTTTGCTCTTTGTTCGCGATCGAGTCGTCGTCTAGACGCTCCGCTAATGGTCGGAATTCGTTGTGTCCAGGTATTGTAGACAATCAGGATTTTGTACATATACATACGTCAGTCTAATTATTCTGGACAAGTAGATGGGGCTCTCTAGAGGAGACTAGGTAGAGCTAGGGAGCTTGCAATAGCTTCCTGAAATTTGGCAATAGGAAGACATCTAGTTCAAAGTAGCTACTGGTCAAGTACCCACAGTCTGTATTATCATCAGCAATGTAGTAAACGGATCTAGAAGAGGCTAGGCAGAGCTAGCAATAGCTTCCTGAAATTTGGCAACATGAGGACTCCTACTTCAAAGTAGCTACTGGTCAAGTACCCACAGTCTGTATTACCATCAACAATGTAGTAAACGGGTCTAGAAGAGACTAGGCAGAGCTAGCAATAGCTTCCTGAAATTTGGCCACAGGAAGACACCTACTTCAAAGTAGCTACTACTCGTCAAGTACCCGCAGTCTATATTATCATCAACAATGTAGTAAACGGGTCTAGAAGAGGCTAGGCAGAGCTAGCAATAGCTTCCTGAAATTTGGCAATAGGAAGACACCTACTTCAAAGTAGCTACTCGTCAAGTACCCACAGTCTGTATTATCATCAACAATGTAGTAAACGGGTCTAGAAGAGGCTAGGCAGAGCTAGCAAAAGCTCCTTAAAATCTGGCAACGGGAAGACACCTACTTCAAAGTAGCTACTCGTCAAGTACCCACAGTCTGTATTATCATCATCAATGTAGTAAACGGGTCTAGAAGAGGCTAGGCAGAGCTAGCAAAAGCTCCCTAAAATCTGGCAACGGGAAGACACCTACTTTAAAGTAGCTACTCGTCAAGTACTCACAGTCTATATTATCATGAATAATGTAGTAAACGGGTCTAGAAGAGGCTAGGCAGAGCTAGCAATAGCTTCCTGAAATTTGGCCACAGGAAGACACCTACTTCAAAGTAGCTACTACTCGTCAAGTACCCGCAGTCTATATTATCATCAACAATGTAGTAAACGGGTCTAGAAGAGGCTAGGCAGAGCTAGCAATAGCTCCCTTAAATCTGGCAACGGGAAGACACCTACTTCAAAGTAGCTACTCGTCAAGTACTCACAGTCTATATTATCATGAACAATGTAGTAAACGGTGCTGTCTAGAGGAGACTAGGCAGAGCTAGCAATAGCACCCTAAAATCTGGCCACAGGAAGACACCTACTTCAAAGTAGCTACTCGTCAAGTACCCACAGTCTGTATTATCATCAACAATGTAGTAAACGGATCTAGAAGAGACTAGGCAGAGCTAGCAATAGCTCCCTAAAATCTGGCAACGGGAAGACACCTACTTCAAAGTATCTACTCGTCAAGTACCCACAGTCTATATTATCATGAACAATGCAGTAAATGAGTCTAGAGGAGACTGGGCAGAGCTAGCAAAAGCTCCTTAAAATCTGGCAACGGGAAGACACCTACTTCAAAGTAGCTACTCGTCAAGTACTCACAGTCTATATTATCATGAATAATGTAGTAAACGGGTCTAGAAGAGGCTAGGCAGAGCTAGCAATAGCTTCCTGAAATTTGGCCACAGGAAGACACCTACTTCAAAGTAGCTACTACTCGTCAAGTACCCGCAGTCTATATTATCATCAACAATGTAGTAAACGGGTCTAGAAGAGGCTAGGCAGAGCTAGCAATAGCTCCCTTAAATCTGGCAACGGGAAGACACCTACTTCAAAGTAGCTACTCGTCAAGTACTCACAGTCTATATTATCATGAACAATGTAGTAAACGGTGCTGTCTAGAGGAGACTAGGCAGAGCTAGCAATAGCACCCTAAAATCTGGCCACAGGAAGACACCTACTTCAAAGTAGCTACTCGTCAAGTACCCACAGTCTGTATTATCATCAACAATGTAGTAAACGGATCTAGAAGAGACTAGGCAGAGCTAGCAATAGCTCCCTAAAATCTGGCAACGGGAAGACACCTACTTCAAAGTATCTACTCGTCAAGTACCCACAGTCTATATTATCATGAACAATGCAGTAAATGAGTCTAGAGGAGACTGGGCAGAGCTAGCAATAGCTCCCTAAAATGTCTATATTATCATAGACAATGTAGTAGACGGGGCTGTCTAGAGGAGATCTAGCTTCCTAAAATCTGGCCACAGGATGATATCTCGTCGACTTCAAACTTGTACCTATTCGCCAAGTACCCACAGTCTACATTATCAAGAACAATGTAGTAGACGGGGCTCTCTAGCACCCCCTCTCACGGTCCCAGCCGCAGTCCCTAAAATCCGCGGACTCTCGTTCGTCACCTCGTCAGCACGAAAGCAGTGTCTCTCCACACCTGGGAGCGCTGTGGGGGCGTCGTTACCGCCGTGCGCCAAAGCACTGTCAAGAAAGTTAGAGGAGAGGGTCCCGCGTTCGAACTCTCCCCCGTCCCGCTAGAGTCGATCTCTCTATCTATCTTAATTCCCTCTCTCTCTCTCTCTCTCTCTGTTTTTCGTTCTCCTCGTCCTGATCCGCGTGTTTCTCCCCCTCTGGGCTGATATCAGGAGAGGTCGGTCGCGGTAGAAGGGAGAAGCAGAGACAGGTAAAGCCTCGGTTGCGAGGCTTAGGAAGGAACGTAGTGTGCCAGGTGGAGAAAGAGAGAAAGAGAGGGCCAGGCCAGGCTGTGCCGTGGTGCTGCTGTTGCTGGAGAGTGGAGGGAGGCCGGTGAAGCGGAGGTGAAGCGCGACCGGCCCTCTCTACTCCAGGGGCCCAGGCTAGTCCAGTCCGGGACAGCACGCCTCCTGCTGCACGCTCCACGAGGTAGAACGGCGAACCGTAGACACACCAAGACGCAGGACGTAGAGGCAAGGGGTCAGGCTCGCTCGTGTGCTACCACGGTGGCTGCTCGTCCTCGGAAGGATAACCGTCATCCTTCATCGAGATTCTACAGTTCAACGGTTCCTGGTCGAACACGTGCCACTGTGTGACCAGGGGAAACGATCGGGGTGTACTACATCGGTAGCCTCGCGAACCATTCGCGCGACACGGTACATGGAAATCATCGAACATCTGGGTCCGAAGACTACCCGAGGATCCAAGGACCACTGTTGAGACGCAACCTCGCGCGGGAATTTACTCCTTCCGGTTCTCCAGGCTTCGGGAAAGGATCGTGAACGATTGTTCGATCGCGTGTTCTCGCATGGCAGAGTGACCGAGGATATTTCGACGTGATCTTTCCCGACCAACACTTCCTCTTTCACCTAACCACCCAACCCCCACCCTTCGCATCACACGCGTCCAGCCACGCGATCAGCGGGACCAGCGATCCGGAAGGTTTCGCGCAGCGGTGACCAACGAGCCGGTTAGTCTTAATGGACACCTGATCCATGGTGACTGAGCATCTCTCTCGCCTAGATGCGTCTGTGAAACACGTCCCCGGTGTGTCGTCGATGCTGCAGAACCGCGGGACGATGTTCAGGGTGGATTAGCCTGGTCGGTCCGGGCGTCAGGAGTTCCAGCTTCTAGGTGAATCCGAAGTTTCCGAGTGAGATTCGGCAGGTTGGTGGTCCGGGTTCGTTCGAACGGATCTCCGGGTAAACGGTGACTGGCGAAGTCGATCGCGCGACGGGTTATTATTCTGTGACGAAGAAGATCGTGCGGGTATGAGAAGGCACTGTGAACGGTGCGACGGGATGCTCGAACGGTGAAGTGTGCCTGTTCAGTGAATATTCAGAGACTTCAACGCGCGGAGCAGCGGTGATCCAGGGATTTAGACGCGGACGACGGCGGACGCCGCAGCCATTCGTTGAGAATTCGGGTGAGTTTTTAGTATAACATCCTCCAAGATCAATGATTCGAAGCGATGGTGCACAGTGTCTCGCTCGCTTGCTGGACATCTTTGCTCTAGGTTGACCCTCGATCAGTATCTATCAATTCTCCCGCGGCGAAAGGGTGTCATTCAACTTCTCGGAGGTTAACGCGGTAGACTCCCGTCTCCAGGATTGATAATGCAAACATGGAGGTTTTCAGCAGTCAAAAGCGCCAGATAAGAGATCAATCTAGACCGCAGTCGCCCTCGGAAGTCTTATTTTTACGTTTCCGAGGCGTAATTCGCGTTATTCGGCAGCATGTAGCTGTCGCAGTTTGCGTTCCATCATTTTGACTACTGATTTCACTTCTGAACGAGAAGTCTGCCCCCTTAATCACCCGAACAAAGACACCTGACGCGAAACTATTATCATTAGCGATCGTCCCGCGCCGACCGATCAGTCTCTCCCCGCAACAAAAAGGTGTCACCCGATAAAAAGCGGAGAATTCTCGCGGAGCAGAGCTATCCGCGCACAACGGGCTGCTGAATGGTGTGACGACGGTTACGCGCACGCAATTCGCACGCACACACGAACCGGCGCACGCTGTGTTTACATTCGCCAATTATAGACGACCGTTTGTACGTAATAATGATAGATTCCGCCGGCGGAGTTAATGACTGGCGAACGGCTCGCAAAAAGCGGAATAACTTTTGAGGTGACCGGCACGGGGGCGTTGTTCCGACGGTGATCGAAGTCCGCGGATCTTGATTTCAATGCGAAACACTTGCTTCAATTTAAAGTATTAAATTGAAAGTTTTCAGATTGTAGAAAGACAAGAACAGGGCAATAAGAAACTCAGGGCAATGCGAAAAGTGGAGGCCCTTAGTTCTTCATAGGTTCGGGCACCAACTGCTCAGTAGAGGGGCGGTCGATTGAACGTCCCGGGGGTGGGTGTTTAAGGGGGATTTCCCTCGGTTTTAGCCTCCCCCTTAACAAAAATAAGATTCCAAGTACAATATGCGAGTAATTAAAGGTTAAATTAGAAAGTTCGTTAGTTGATTTAGCAGCGGGCGCTCACAGGATCGAATTAAGAAGTGAATATTTATGGGCTGCATCGTTCTGCGATGACACGCGAGACCCTTCCGTTTCCTGCGTCGAATAACGCCATCTTCGTTATCTCCCGATCTCGAGAATGTTTGACCGATCGACGGCGATAAGATCGGCCCCGGTTAGGTTCTTATTATTTCGAGAAATTCGTTTCTAATCGCGAGCTACCGGCATCTGCCCCTTTTCCACCCTTGCCTGCTGCCCTAGCCTTGCTTTCAAGACAACTGCCATCTTGGGGCGAGACAGTTGTTGCGTCAGGTGGCGGTCGCCGCCGAAAACGCACCGAAATCGTCGGCGGCTAAGGGAACAAGGGTTGACAGACGATAGGGCTGAAGGGTTCGGCTGCTTCCGATGCACCGGGCAAATTGATAACAGGAATTAACGGCGGGGATGATCGATGCTTCCCTCCCGGACGCCATTGTGTTTGTAAAAGACACCGGAGTCGCAAGAAACTATTATTCAGAATACTAATTCGCAGAGTTTAATATAATTAAACTGTGAGAAAGTGGAGCGAAGGAGGCTAGAGAAGATTCGAAGATGGCGAACGGAGGATTGAGAGATTATTCAGAGAATTAAATCGGAGCTGCGAGGCCGCCGTTCCCATTCAAGGAATCCGTATTTGCCCGAGAGTGACAAACTATCGCCATCAATTTTCGGAGTCCGGGGCGTTCCGTTTGATTCTCTTCGCGACTGTTGAACGCTCGTAATAAATAACGCTCGTCAGCACCGGTGGTGCGCCTTAACTTGCTGGAAACTCGAACCTATCATACGGCAAACGCTCGCTTCACTCGAGGACCATTATCTCAGCTGGACACCGGAGTTATTTTCCACTGTCATTTCGCATCGAACCGTACAATCCAAGCTGCCCGGTAATTGATCGATCGGAGGTCGCTGCCGTGTGTACCTTCCGCTGACCCGAGAGGGCTAATTCGATTCTGTAATCGCTGTTGTCATCCTGCTGGGCTCGGGAACATCTCAAAGAACACACAGACGCGAAGGACACCGAAAGTTTAGTCGTATTTTAAATGAGCAGGTAATCTTCCTTGTAAAGAACACATCGCAGCTCCGCAGGAAAAGTGACACGGGTCGAAAAGTGGCAATTTTGAGGTTATGTCATTGAGAAATATGTATGAAGTGCCTCTCACGATTTATCATACTTACCTGAAATTTCAAAGAAGCTTGAACTATTTCGATATACAAGTTTTATAGTATTCTTTAGGTTGATTTTTTGTTTCAAATGCTGCATTTTTGAGTCACTTTTCTTGCTTCATTGCAGTCATTGGGAAAACAGGAATAGACAGGTTATCTGAAAGATGGCGACAAGTTGTTACAGATAATGGAAACTGTATCATTGCAGAATATTGAACATATATTTTTATGAATTGGTTCAAGTGTTTCCTTTAAAATACGACAGAATTTTCAATCTAACCTAGTCATATTTTCTAACCTATAACAGTTTCTTCGGCGTTGCAGGATCGGAGATTTCATTAGCTTCTCGTTAGTAATTTTCAGAATTACTCAGTTTGTTCTTCAGCTTCTCGAATACGGCAGTGAAGGATATTCTACGGTTTCAACTTCTTCGTAGATCGTGATTTCCTAAAAAAGGAGAAAATTGAAATCTACTGAATAATAATCCAGAATAGAATTTTATTTCGGTTTAAAGGAAATGATTAACATACATTCCTATCAGAATCCGTTCAGAAGCAAGTGGCGAAGCAACTTCTGTTTTAATTGGCCAAGATCGAGAAATTCGATTGATCGAGCGGTGGATCCCGGTAGCGCGATTTCGTCGATAAAATGGCGGACGCTGAAAATTTACAACGCTGCCGGAAGGCTGGTTCTCGCGATGGGACGCGACTCGACTTGACGGAGCCCGATCGTTATTAGAAAATTTACAGCTCGGCTCCGCCGTGTGCCGGTTTTTCCCGCGCGTCTGTCTTTCTCTTAACGATCCGAACAGATCTCCTCGCCAGAAATCTCCGGCTGGCCGGCGAGAATTACACAGAACGGCTTCGCCGTGGTATTACGCGGCTATTACGTGTCGTGCACGCAAACAGGAATGCGGTCTCCCGGCTGGCAAACCGTTTCGAAAAGTTCGACCCGATCTAATCTAACGCCTATCAAAGCCGTTCGTACGGCTCATTCATAGGCAACAAAGTGATATTACGCGGCGCGGCGGCTGGGTATGCGGTTAAAGAAGCGATCAACACCGAACAACGGCGGCCGTTGCGCTCGGTTTACTGTTCCCCGTGTCTTCGATCGGTCGCATGATTAAACCGAGATTAAAGCCCTACCGATGTATACTGACACGGTTTAGCGTGCGAACGATTGCCGGGCTATGCTCAGCTGGCTGCTCGCGAGAACCTAACCGCGTCAGTCTTTCCAATCAGTCGTTTTCACTGATTCGGTAGTTCCGGTGTCCCATCTTCGGCTTCTAATTAGACGATCGATCTTCACCGGTAAAATGTTATCTAATCTTCTTTATTCGTCTGGTTCCAATTAATTCGCTTCTTCAGCTGCGTCCGATGAAGAGTGAAAATATTCTTGGTTTTCTTCTTCTGCATTGTAAGCTGCAATGTAGATTGACCATCACCGAAATGTCTTCAGACTGTAGATATACATTAACGATCGAAGATAAAACAATTCGGGAGTGTAGTTACGTATGAACATGATCAAAAGAAGCTGGATGAGCCAGGTCCTCATTTCCATTTCTTCCGGAAGCATAGAATTCAATTAAGAAATTGAAATGCAAAAATTATTGGTCAATAAACAGCGGATCTTTCTCCCCTCTTCGGCATCTAATTAGACTAGATTATTTATTTTATTTAGTTTTATTTAGATCAGACTAAATAAACTAGAATGTTGTCTATTCCTCTTCCGTACTCGTCAGGCTCCCATTTCTTCCGGAAGCATCGAATTCAATTCAGAAATTGAAATGCAAAAATTGATGATCACTAAACAGCGGATCTTTCTCCCACCTTCGGCTTCTAATTGGACGATCGATCTCCGCCAGTAAAATGTTGTCTATTATTCTCCTGTATTCGTCAGGCTCCAATTAATTCGCTTCTTCAGCTGCGTCCGATGAAGAGTGAAAATATTCTTGGTTTTCTTCTTCTGCATTGTAAGCTGCAATGTAGATTGACCATCACCGAAATGTCTTCAGACTGTAGATATACATTTACGATCGAAGATAAAACAATTCGGGAGTGTAGTTACGTATGAACATGATTAAAAGAAGCTGGATGAGCCAGGTCCTCATTTCCATTTCTTCCGGAAGCATAGAATTCAATTAAGAAATTGAAATGCAAAAATTATTGGTCAATAAACAGCGGATCTTTCTCCCCTCTTCGGCATCTAATTAGACTAGATTATTTATTTTATTTTTATTTAGATTAGACTAAATAAACTAGAATGTTGTCTATTCTTCTTCCGTACTCGTCAGGCTCCCATTTCTTCCGGAAGCATCGAATTCAATTAAGAAATTAAAATGAAAAATTGATGATCACTAGACAGTGGATCTTTATGCAAAATAAGAATATTTTGCATTGATTGTGAGAAGCAGGAATAACATAGAAATTGACTTCATCCCTTAACGAATTTGCTCGTGGTCATTTTCCTGAATTTTGCATCGTCATTTTTGTGCATATTAATATTTCATTGATATTATTAGACAGCGGACCCTTATGCAAAATAAACACTTTGTACCTAAATTTCAACAAACTGGAGGGAAATAGAAATTTATTTTCAGTCTTATTATGTTCAATAGATCAAAAATAATATGATAATAATAATAATAATAATAATAATAATTGGACCTATTGAACATAATAAGAATGAAAATAAATTTCTATTTCCCACCAGTTTGTTGCAATAATTATTATTATTATTATATACGGACCCCGAGGTCCTTTTATACATGAGTTTACAGACGTTTTGTATAACTGATAAAAACAAATAGAAAATATCAAAAATATACAATAAGAACAAAAAAAAAACATCTTAACCTTTACATTCGATGGGACAAGCGCAAAAATCAACAAATACAGGTACGATATTAGCAAATAATCTCGCGTAATTTTGTTTTGAATGCCTGTAACGTGCCATTAAAAAAATCAATATTATTGTAAAGTGCGTTTGATCTCGCAATAATCCGACTTATAGGATAATAATATTTTTAAATTCTTCTAATGTCTCTATCTCCACTCATTTCTCTTATAAATGCATAAAATCCGCTGTCTAATGATCCCATGACCGTGCATCTAGATTTCTGTTGACCGTTTTCCGCGTTCAGCTCGTTTCCGCGGGACAATCGTAGAAAGGGATCGATCGGGCGACAGGAAACGGGGGACCGTCCGATCGAAGATCCCGAGGGCGTCGATCTTGTGAATCGTCACCGTGGATCTCCGGGTTGTCACCGTCGGATTGGAATGCGGTCTAGGTGGTGGCCGATCCGATCGCGGCCATGTCAAGGATGCGGCGCGGGTGAATAGCTCTGGCCGATGTCCTCCTCCTCCTCCTCCTCCTCTTCTTCTTCTCTCTCCCGCGATCTCCTTCTTCTTCTTTCGTTTATTAGTTTGCCGAGGGCCCGGCGTAGTTGTCCGGTGGTTAATTGCGGTGTGCCACGCCGCGTTGCTTGCACGCGGTTATACGGTTAACCATAGCTTAAGCTCGTCGCGTGTACTCTCCGCATGTGGCGTGGTACGCTGGTGCACCGCCTAGCTCGCAACTGTACCGGACCCGACGAACGTCTACAGGTATCTACAGGTAGCTCGAATCTATTTATAGGCAGTCTTCCGCACCGGTGGTCGCCGCACGCGAATCTAAGCTCTTTGATCGTGCTTTCTGCCCAATTTCTCCCTCTCGCCGGAGCACTGTCTCCAGATCTGGTCAACGACCGTGGCCCCGTCGCAAGCACCGGTTCTCGTCCGATCACCGAAGTTAAACAACGGGGACGCTGGTCACCGCTAAGATGGGTGACCGCTCGGTGAAAAGCCGGGGGTGGCCCAGGGTGGGTTTTTCAGCGTGTTGTTGACACATAGGTGGTTCGGAACCCACCTTAATAAACAGTAGGTCCAAAAATATTAAAGATATAGGAACAAATGGCCCGAACAACCAGGCCGGTGTCGCTGATATGGGGGGAACCCCGAGGTGCAGCATGCCCCCCCTGAGCGGGATCACCAAAATTAAATGTCTCCAGATCTGCGACAATGCTCGTTCACGCCGCTCCTGCACTCCGCGGAGACCTGGACACTCATGGATTCGATCGTGTACCATTTTAGCTGCCAACTAGAGGTACCTATTTCGCGTGTATCTAATACACGAGTACACGTGTATCTCACGTATACGTGCTTTGGTACTTGTCATTTTAAACATTTCTTCCGACCTAGAATGCAGTTAGGATTAGGAGCAAAACTGATCGCACACACTTTAGATCGGAATAACTTTTTTATGAATGGACCAAACGACTTCAATTTCTCTGTAAGGCTAGAAGAATTAGTTTAGTAAATGACATATAAAAAATATGCAGAAAGAATGCATTTGGTCGGAATTGTGAAAAACAATAGTAAAAATTTATTTTTACGACTTTTTTAGCTGAGACAATAACGAAAATTTCAAAGATGTGTTTGGTCAGCTTGTATAAATTATGTACACACGCTCCGAAAATTTCATTGAAATTGGTGAATTGGTTTACGAGTTACAAACGATCAAAAGTGGTAAGGCCGAAAATCTTGAAAAATTGCAATTTTTACCAGTTTTGATCGTTTATAACTCGTAAACCAATTGGTCAATTTCAATGAAATTTTCCAGAAGAAGAAAGATATCCAGTTAGAGGACCACGTTGGAGGACCGATGCGAAAAGGACGATAGATTCAATTGTCCCGGGAGGATGAAGTTCGAAGCGGTTCCAGCGGCAGGCACTCGGCAACGAGCACTCGGTGAGCCGAATGAGCGGCGGGGTGCCATTAAAACCTCATGATTCGTCCATCAAGCTACATTTATCTCGCTCGGGCCCCGTAAGAACAGTAATTCCATGGTGAAAACGCGCTCGCATCCGCGCGGGAAAAAGTGTAGTCTGGGCAAACAGCCGATCTAGGAACACGTGAAGAAGCGAGGGCCCCCTTCTACAGTTTCTCTTTCGCGTAGCATCTAATTGGTGAAGAACGTGGCAACGAGGCGATCAACGAACGAGAGATAAACGGCTCGTTTTTGGAAACGATAGTAAACACGTTTTATGACGGAAAAATCAGGCCCGGGAGGGGTATACCGTGCTCGGCGGCTACCGGCTAGGCGATCGCCGCTATCTTTCACCTGTCCCGTTCGAGGGAAGTTAACGACTCGGAAGAGGGTGATCCGAAAGAGATGCCTCGGAGTTGCTCTCCCCGGCGGAGAGCACCAATAAAACCGATCGTGCTCCGCAGTAAATCCATCTGGTGTACTCTCCGCGTCGCAGATACCGCGAGCAACCGGCGAGTACGCGACCAGATAGCCTCGGCCAGCTGCCTGAACGAGCGCATAGTTGAGGAGGTTTGCAAGTGGAATAGATATATAGGTGGGACGCAATCGGGGCCAGGTGTGGCTCGGCCTGATGCCGATGCTGGAAGCAAAGAGCAGATAACGCCGGACCGTTTCTAGCCTCGCTTCATTTCGACGCTGTGCAACTTAGCTACCTTCCTAACCGGACAAACAAACTCCGCTAAAATCTGCTCCCTTATTCTTTCCTGCGATAGGTCGCTCAGCTGCAGCTCTCTAGCTTCCATATTCTTCAACAGCTCGTGCAACGAGCGAGGTACTACCGTACTGCGATTTCTTCAATATTTAAACATTTTTTCCGGAAAGACTGTGGAACCTATTGCACTGTAATTTTTTATACATATGTACTGGTGTGTGAAGCACGCGTGTGATTTTTTTCAAGTAGAAATAATGGAAATTGCAGCAGTTATATTTTTTTTTATGGAGCCTCTTTAGAGGGGGTGGTTTTGGCGAAGCCAATGTTTGAGAATATTTTCCGGAAGAAAATGTGGAACCTTTCGCATCGAGATTTTTTATACATATGTACTGGTGTGTGAAGCACGCGTGTGATTTTTTTCAAGTAGAAATAATGGAAATTGCAGCAGTTATATTTTTTTTTATGGAGCCTCTTTAGAGGGGGTGGTTTTGGCGAAGCCAATGTTTGAGAATATTTTCCGGAAGAAAATGTGGAACCTTTCGCATCGAGATTTTTTATACATATATACTGGTGTGTGAAGCACGCGTGTGATTTTTTTCAAGCGGAAATAATCGAAATCGCAGTAGCTATAATTTCCTCCAGCGAACTTCTGTCGCAAATGTAACTCGTCGACCCCAATGACGGTGTCAATTAATATTGTGAACCAAGCTGAAGTTGAAGCATGGAGCGAGCGCTCGACAGGTGGCTTTCAAGCCTCGGATTTTTCCGATCGGGCGGTTTTCGTTAACGCTCGCTAATGTCACGGTATTACCGATCATGAATCTTTATTGCACAGGTTTCCCGCTGACCGAGCAGACTCGGCTCGGGGCTTTTTTCCAGCGCGGGAACCCGTTTTACCCTGAAAACAGTGACCGGTCCCCGACCACGACCGGCCACCTGCACAATATGTAAATGCGCGACAGCTAATTTCTAATTCGCGACCGATTCGATTGCGAGCGGCCGTTGTATATCGTTTTCCCCTTCTTGTACCAGATAAAACGGTACAATCGCGCAACCTTTGCCTGCCGTCTTCTTCGCGCCAGATAACGATTCCCCGGAGGCCTGTAATCTCTACAGATAGTTTTATACGCGAACGGAATGGAAATAATAATAATAATTAGACCGCGGTTCTATGTGCAAAATATAGCTCTCGAACTTTGTTGTCATTTATCCTCTAAACTTCGTTGTAAATGACATCCTCAATTTTAAAAATTGTCTACTCAATTTTGGCATAAATTCATAAAGATCCGCAGTCTAATAATAATATTGTTTCAAGCTTTTTCGGCGATTTCGCATGATTTTTAACCGACTTCGAAAAAGGAGGAGGTTACTCAATTCGATCTGTATGTGCCTATTTTTTTAAAAAATTACAGTTGGTCGGAATTCTAGAGGAAACACTAAAAGCTGCATTTTACACATTTTTTATGTGGACCTGTATTGAAAATTTAAAAAACAAGTTTCGTAGGACTGTATCAATTATATGCATTGCGAAAGTTTCATCGAAATCATAATTCATAAAACAGTTGCAAACTACAATTTTCAGAATTTTCTCTGGTCCTCCTTCTTTTCTCAAAAAAAAGGAGGTTACGCATTTCGATCCCTATGTGCCTTTTTTTCTATGTATGTTCACCGATTACTCCGAGATGGGTGGATCAATCAGAGTGAAACCTGTTGCATCTTATAGATTGTAGTATGTCCCCGAAGTGGTCCCGTGAAAGAAAATTTTGTATTATTTTATTCCTCATGATTTCATTGTGAAAAATGAATTGTATGTCCACCGATTACTCCGAGATGGATGGACCAATCGGAGCGAAATCTTCTGCATCTCGTAGGGTACGTCTCCCGATTGGTCCGTTGAAAACAAATTTTGCATTCTTATCATCCTTTGCGGTTTTTCTTGTTCGGTGCAAGATTAAGCCGAACGTGTTGTGACGGATCGGTTTTCGCATTATCGCCGATTCGACGCGACTCGTTCTCGCGCATCCGTTTTGAAAGATGGCGAGGATCCTCTCGCCGCCTCTAAATCCATTGCGAAGCCTCTACACCTCTCCTCATTACCACTCAATGAGCCGTAACCAATTAAATCCGCGAGAAATTAGTGGCAGATTTATACCCGACGCTTCGTTCTGGTGATCTAGTATCGGCTTGATGATCGCACCGAAGAAATCGTCGCGACTCGTGCCGCAGCGCCGCGCCGCTGCCAGTTAATTAGTTATTACATATTCGATGAAAGATTAGCCTTCTGTCGCATTAGACTGTGATTTATGAGGGCCGAAGCTTCGGGTGCATCCCCGTCTTGATTTATTTCGCGCTCGCAATATTGGGTGTGCCGTAATAGGGGGCAATCAGTATCGTTCCTCTCGTGCTATATTCAGAATCCGTTCCCAATCAAACGATCACGATTTTCTATTTAATGTTAACCCTGCCACTTTATTTAACGGTTTCGGTGAATAGAACGTTTTTGCGAAAGGAAAACGAGAAAATTGATATCCATCGTGCGAACCGAGTCTTCAGATTAAGTGTCCCATCTCTACCTTCCCCTTCCACGACGCTACTCCCCACTTCCGCCGGGTCACGTGATTAATCCGTTACTGACGGAGAGAGAGAGAGTAACAGTAAGAACATTTAAAAAATATGGAGACAACACCAAATAGCTTTTATAATAAGCTTAATTTTATAAAGCTAACCAAAGTTTAATATTAAACGTCCCGCTCCAGTTCGATGAAAGTAATTTCAGCGGCGAAAATGGCGGACAATTAGAAAAACGATTCCGACTGGCAAAGAAATCCTGGTACCGATGTCCCGTTCCGGCCCGTTAGTTAGCAGGACGATTTTCCCGCGAGATATCGGGAGGGCGCTTATTTACGAAGCGGCGCGTACGCCGCGCCGGTCGCTTCCTAATAATTCAATAAGCGACGCGCGGCAACAATTATTCCACTTGTCCGATGCAATCGAGCCTGATTGGAGTTAACTGCGCCGCGCGCGTGTACATATCGAGCGGAGCAAGAAAGTGTATAAGCTCGTACCGGCCCCCTGATTGATACAGATGACTACATCCGAGTGATATGTGGGCCCCGGCAGAAGTAGGCGCCCGAGAACAGGTTTGAACATTCCCGCGAATCCTCCGAGAAACCACCGGAAAAACCGCTTGATGACACCGTCCTGCTGTCACGTCCTCAGAATCTTAGACAAGAGTCTTAATGTCAAAATGTCGCTTATAATCACCTCCAGTAGAAGCGTCGTTATACAGGGTGTTCCAAGAATGTGGAACTTCGAAGAGTCGATTCCTGAGGCGATTTCAAGTAACTTTTTCCTTTACGAAAATCTTCTCCGCGGCTTCGTTCAGGAGTTATCGTCGAAAGAACGCAGACCAAATCAGAGCGCGGTTCACGCCCACTCGTAACAGCCGCGCTGTGATTGGTCCGCGTTTTTCTTTAGTAACTCGTGAACGGAGCCGCGGAGAAGATTCTCGCAAAGGAAGAAGTTACTTGAAATGGCTCCAGCAATCAGCCACTTGAAGCACAACATTTTTAAAATAACTTCTTTATTTTTTAATTAAATATAAAACGTCGAAACGAATAGCATTTATTTTTGTTCCTGTTTCGATGGAGCATTGATGAAAGGTTTACGACGAGGTGCGGGATTTAAGGGAAAAACGTGCGATAACCTGGGCGGCTGTCATAATCGGGTTTACTTTCCCGTGCCGGGCGCGTTATTTAAGCATGACAGACTCGCAGCATAAAACCAGCGATGCGTGTCAGAAGTCTCGTGAGCCGGCATGGCACGGCGTTCTCGTGCGCGCACCGTCAAAACACGAAAATCGCGCTAATTTTAGAGTCGCCGCCGGTTTTAATTAATGTCCCCTCTAACTCGGACTCGCGGTCGCGCGAGCCTGCCTCTCTCGCAACGTGTAGCAACCGTGCAGCATGCGATGCATCACGCGGTGCAGCATGGAATGCGTGCGCGTCAAACGTGATATATTCCTGATGTTTCGATTTAAAACTGTTTACCGCGCCGGGATAGCATGCTCGGTGCCCCCTTGTTGCGCGCCATGGAGCGCTTCATGTTGCATCGCGTCGATCGGGTCAGTCCATTAGGAATCATAAAAGCGTGTCAATCATCTTGCGTGCATTAAAATCAACTTCCTGCGCGCCGCGATATTCGTGCGAAATTAAAATTCTCCGCTGCAACGAGCTTTGGGTCGTTCTCTCAACATCCACTCGGTTCGGATAAGCGAGGCTCCGCTCGATCGTGGATTACACGGGCAAATACGATCCGAATCGGGCCGTGTTGGGTATCGTTTTAATCGGCAGAGTGTCGCGCAGGTGTCTGCGCAAGTTTCATCCGAAAATAACCAGTGACAGACACGTGACGTCACCTTTTCACCACTCAACACTTTACTTAGGATATTAAAACCGATGATTGCATGCATTTCTGGAGAATGTGAGCAAGTGTAAAATAGTCTGATGTTAGATCTTGCGCGTTTATATACTGAAAGAATTTTGAAAAAATTTTCATTCGACTACAATGGACGATTACAATATTGCAACGACTGTTTGCAGAAGCAGCAGGTAACCGAATATCCGGGCAGTTGCGGGGACAGTTTCCCGAGGAGGCCCGATCCGGTTTGCTTTGCATATCCTTGCGAGGGTATCGTTTTTCCCGTGCATCGAGACGCGTCCCGGTCACGTGCCGCGGTCGATCTTTAACGGCCCGTATTCGCCGTGCCGTGTTCTTCGAGTGGTGCATGCACCTGATACCCACGAGTCGCACTTGTTGCACAGTCCCCGGCATTACACCGCACTAATTCGTACTGTGACCGTTTCCTACGGTAACGCACGTAGCGCCGACACAGAAAATATCCGGTCATTTATGGGGGTGAACGCTACACCTGCCTGTCGGGGCTACAAATGGGGGTTTCCGAACGGAGACGCGTGACCAGGAATGTAAATTATCGCTTCCTGCTGCTGCGAATAATTGCACCCTTGCACGCACCATTTTCTTTTTTGTTAACGCAACGAGCGATCGCCCGGTGAAATCTGAGGGGTGAGAAAGGGTCGTTCGAATGACGGCACGTCAGGTCAGGTGGAAATAGGTCGATTGAAGGAGAACGAGGGAAATGCAACGTGGCTCACATGGACGAGTGTCGTCGACGGTTTTTCTTAGGCGAGACGTGAGAATGTGAGGTGTCCGAGAAATCGGCAGAGAAGTATTTAGCCATGGTAAGTGGCGGACCGTGTACGAGGATACGCCGGATAGTGGTGTGCACCCGATAGTCGGTGCTTGTTACCTGTACCGGGTACGTCACCATACACTCTCAGGCGAAGTGCACGCAGTTTTCCCACGGAAATTTCCGGCAATTTGCGAAACGTTCCGACGCGCGTCTCCACGCCGTGCCAAGGTCGCACGACGCGCCGTAACACTTTCTCGAGTCGGTCTGCTTCTACCCGAGGGTTAACGCAGGACTGCAATTTAATAGCAACTTTTAGTATTTCTTATTAATCCATTGAATACAAATTTATTAGTTCTTAACTGCACCTTAGTATAATTTACTATAGTTTTTTCTTCAACGCGTATTGGGGTCCCAGAGTGGCCACTCAAGTGCGAAGGGTTGCCACAGCCCTTTGATTTAACAGCAATTTTTAGTATTTTTTTATTAATCTATAAAACACAAATTTAGTATTTTTTAACGCATCTCAGTAGTGGCCCAGAGTGTGATTCTACCCGAGGGTTAGCGCAGGACTGCAATTCAACAGCAACTTTTAATATTTTTTATTAATCCACTGAAGATATTTAATATTCTTTTTTAATGCTTCTTAGTGTATAGTTTCGAGTGGCCACTCGAGTGCGAAGGGTTGATGCAGATAATTTAGTAGCAATGTTTGCTAATGCATCTTATAAGGGAAGGACCCCAATTCTCTGACTTCGATTTTGATAATTTTTTGTGAGACAATGGTGTATGGATCCCTAATGATGTCTGCAAAATATTAGCTGTAGTTACTCAATAGTTTTGAAGATATAAACAATTAAACTTTCATAGCTTGTTCGAAGTTCCATTAGCCGTGCAAGCAGGTGGCGTGAAAGTTCAATTGTTCATATCTTTAAAACTATTGTGTGACTACACCTAATATTTTGCAGACATCATTAGGGGTCCATATACCGTCGTCTCACAAAAGATCATCAAAATCGAAGTCGGACAGTTGGGGTCCTTCCCTTGTTTGTACAATTTAATATCCTTTAGTGCGCACCGGGTCGCAGACTGTGGCCTCTAGTGCGAAGGGTTGACACAGGGTTTTACTATTTTTTATTAATCCATAAAACACAAATTTAACATTTTTCAACGCATCTCAGTAGTGGCCCAAAGTCGCCCCTCCAGTTTAAAGGATTAACACTAAACCTACCATCACCGGTCGAAATGACCGGTTCCAGATTTTTTATTTTACGATTATTAATATAATAAAAATAATTCCATAAAGTCCAAATAAAATCAATCTTGACATTTTTATAAGGGGGCATGTACCAGTTACTTTTAAGGCACGGTAGGTTTAGCGTTGACACGTAATGATTTGGAGGAAGTGTCAAGGTCAGAGGGACACGAACCGCACAAAATGGTGCAGGGACTGCCACACGAAACCGCAGGAGGGGTTTGATATAGTGGCAACCGCCTCCAGACTGTTATCGCGCTCGTAATTATTGACGCAACAGTATTAGCAGTTCGGAGTGAGGAGGGCCGATAAGGCTGAAGTGCGGAAACGATGATCGGCGTTATAGGAGAGCGAGCGACCGATTGCACGGCTACGGTATCAGGTGCAGGGCGTAGGATAGCCTATGCGAGAGTCGATGCAAGGCGAATGCAGCCGTTCCATCGGAGAGACACGTGAATGAGGTCCTCTCTCTCTCTCTCTCTCTCTCTCTCTCTCTCTCTCTCTCTCTCTCTCTCTCTCTCTCACTCTTTAACGTACTGCCTGTACACGATCGGACCGAACGTCGATCGGATATCGCGCGGCATGCAAGGAGGCGGGTCAAGATTTATCTAGCAAATAACCTCCTGTTGCTCGCACGTACCATATGTAACAGAAGTTCCTGGCCATTTGCACCGGCTTCGGAAACCCGCTAAACTACAATAACTGGCCGTCGAAAACCGCCTCCCAGTGCTAGAAACCAAAGTCTTCCTGCAGATTTATCCTTTCGACAGTCTCTAAGAAGACGTTTATTCCCCACTCTAGCTTAAAAATTTCAATGGGAAGGCTTTCCATCGATTACAATTATCAAAGAACTTTCCCAGTTGGTTTCCAGTTCTTGCCACCAGCTGCCTGATTAACATCATCAACCCCTTGCCCTACGACTTATTTTACGGTTTCAGTGATTAGAATTTTCTTTGTAACTTCAGTAACTATTACATTAACAAAACCAAAATAGAATTTCAGCTCGGTTTAATAACATAACATACATATTTATTAGACTCTGTTTAAAATCTTCATCACGAGTCTGACACGACATTGGAAGGCAAGGGGTTAAATCGGCAATTCTGAGATCCTGGAATTTTTTACACGTCGATTTCGCAGTGAAGAAGATTCGGAAAAAATTCACAGTGGTGCGTGCCATTGCGTAGAATGTCCATGAATTTTTTCGTAATTTTTTATCGAGCAGAACAATGTATAATAATTGAATATCACTGTATGATTATAATTCGTGAAGTAACTCAACTGTAATTCAACGCAACTCTGATGTCACGTGACTAGTTCTGCTACTGGCGGGGAGGGGGTAGCCATTTCCCCTTGATTCGAGTCCTGTTCCGGAGAGGGGGAAAGGTCTCGACCATTTGTCCCTCTGCCGGCGAGCGTCGGAAGTGGAGCAGCGCGTACGCGTTGTAGTTCGAAGAAAGTGCAAGGACGGTGCAATTAAACAACCCCGATGATCTTAATCGTGATCCCATCATCGAGGAGCCGACGTTCGTGGGAAGATTTTTCCAAATGGGTCGATCATTGTGTGCCAGGTTTTGGCGAGTCGCGAAAGAAAGCGAGAGCGGGAAATTCTCACGGATTAACGCCGGTTAATTGGAAGTGTACGCCTCGATAATGCGATGGCCCCGATAGAAACGCTCCTCCTTTGATGAAGACCGAGGACCCAGCCGACGGGGACCCAATAATGACTCGCGAGTCTTCGATACGATTCGATCTGGTGCAGTGTCCCCTCGACGAGACCGACAGCAGTCACGCAGGTTAAAAGGGAACCGAAAGCCAGATTATCTCTCGCTGCTATATTAATTAAGATCCTTTGTTCGGCCCTCTTCCTACCTTGTCTCTTTACCTCGTACCGTTCAGATTAATCGTTCGCGAACTCCAGCAGGCTGATGCATGCCGGGGAATTCAGTTCCGGCGTAGATAGCCAATCGACGGCCACTTGCCATGAATTATGGTACCGCGGTGAGCTGGTCGTTTAAGTGTTGGTTAGGGGTCTACCAACAATTCAAAGTTTGCCGAAAAATGGTCCATATTTTGCTAGAATTATTACCGTATCATTCTACTACTCCATTTAAAATACAGTAATCGCTCTTTCGTTGTCCTGAATCGTGGGCACGATCGTTGTCCAGTGCCTACCCACTCCACTACCTGTCAACGAGAGGATTAGGCCTGCGTGGATCTGGTCGCCAGATGTGTCCCAGGACTATCTAGACCCGCGTAGAACGGAGAACAATATGAAAGGAATATGGCAAGGACATAAGAAGTTTTTTAAAGCCAGACAGTTGACTGCGAATGCTTTTCTTTGTCATTTAACTAGTCGTTTCACTAAAGACGCAGTCATAAATCAAAAATAGTGTCCGGGCACGGTCGTTGTCCGCTCAAACCCCCGGCCTTTGGACAACGAAGGAGCTTTTACTGTAATAATAATTTTTAAAATGACGACTAATATTTTCATCAGACTTGAAATTACACTAATTAGGATCTGCTGACAAGTCCGATATTAATGAATCCCTTGTCCTGCTATATAATAAATTACGAAAAAATTCATAAACATTCTACACAACAGTACGCACCACCGTGAATTTTTTCCGAATTTTCGACCGCGAGATCGACGTGCAAAAAATTCCAGAATCATGTTTTAATCTGGTAGCTAGTGCCATTGTAGAAAATAATATAATATCTTAATAATAAATAATATTCTAATATTGCGACTGAAATTTTCGGATAAATCCGTCGAGTCGAACTCGTTTCCCGAGATGGGATCGGTGTAGCTTTTTTTTTAGGTAGACGTGAGCTGTTTTCGTTAACTGTAAATTGTCCCGTTGAACAAGACGTTCATTACGAGGCTTATTAATATTCCAGCAAATTCCTGGCACGCGTGGGTGATCTCGCTCGGCGGAGGGCGATAAGCGTTTCCTCCGAAGATTATGTATTCCCGGATTTTCTGAAGCGGTTTTAACGAGGTGCGTTCTTAACAAGGTTGCGAGGAAATTTAGTGCTTTGTTGCACCTACTGCAGGGTATGCGTTCCCGCGCATGCAAACTACGCGCGCGGCGTCCTCGTCGCGAGGATCCTCCGACGCCTGCCTTCCCTCTCGCGACTCTCTGCCATCATTAGAACGTAACTCGTTTTGCAACCTGCCGTTCCGTTCTCATTTTTTCCCCCGGCCGCTCGAAACGTATCTCTGGGACGCAGACACTTCGCCATCTAAACTATCGAAGCCGGTCGAATATTTTCCTGGTTGCTTGAATTGATCACCCGATCGATCGTTTCATTTCAGTCAAAAAACTGGATTGGCTAATTTCAATATATCTCCGCACGCCGCGCACGAATTCAATCTGCTTATCTATCGAACGCGCGGATATATCATCCATCTTTAATCCGAGGCTATATGAATAAAATTAAGATTGCAATTTATCTCGGTCTGCGATCTGTGCGACACGAGTTGCGCGGTTTAATAGAACGTCGAAGTTAAAACTTAGTGTGTTTCCGGCCTCGTAACTGTAGCAACGTACGCCGGAAAATGAAGTATCGCGACCGTGAATGAAGTGTCACGTGACTGAAGTACGTCATACGGACTTTGTACCGTGATTATGATCGGTGTACTGCAGTGGCCGAAATTTCTACAGGTTGTCCCAAAATTACCTTAGTTTAATAAAATGGGAGGTTCCCGAGATCATTTCAAGCGACATTTTCCTTTGCAAAAATGTTATCCGCGGCTTTGTTTAGGAGTTATTAACGAAAAACACGGACCAATCAGAGCGCGACCTAGACGCGAGTTGGCACAGTCGGCCAATAAACAGTTGGCGCGCCGGGCCGACTGTGCCAACTCGCGTCTAGGTCGCGCTCTGATTGGTCCGTGTTTTTCGTTAATAACTCCTAAACAAAGCCGCGGATAACATTTTTGCAAAGGAAAATGTCGCTTGAAATGATCTCGGCAACCTCCCATTTCATTAAACTAAGATAATTTTGGGACACCCTGTATAAAGTCATCTTCATTTTCATAGATATTTGAAAAGTATCACCATTTTTGTTGATTTATCGTATCTGGCGGAGTTCGACAAAAATTTAATCATCGATTGACGATTAAATTTCTACTTCAATCGTTCATCGTAATTAACAATTAACCTCCTACTTTAGTCGTTAATTGCGATTAACGATTACATTCTTTTCAATTGTAATCGTCAATCGGATAATTGGTTGATGATTAACTGCTGAAAGTTCGAAATGGAATACGGAATTAAAACTGTATGAATACTGAAAAAAATGTAAACTGTGTGCGGGATCCCGTCGGGTTGGGAATTTCCCGCGGGATCGGGACGAAATCCCGAAAATTCCCGAGAAAATTCTCGACGGGATCCCGCACACTCCCAGTGTATTGTCATTTGGTCTATATACAGGGTGGGGCAATAACTATTAGCACCTCAGATATCTTCGAAACTATAAGTTTCACAGAAATATTTGCTGAAATAAAATTGCACAGTACGAAGGGGGTTATCTGGTGGCGATAATAGTTTTTTTGCAGGTGATGGTACTTCGGACATTTGAAGGTCACCTTAATTTTTTTAAATGGAATGAGGTATTTTTTAAGACATCAATCGATGCAGCTGGACATTCGTTATAAAAAAAGTACTAACCTATGTATGTCGAAAAGTTAGTAGTTCAGGAGATATTTCAATTTAAATAATGCTAAAATATCATTACTGTCGTACTAAGACGTAACACTAGTAAGTAAACGCTAACCGTCTAAAACACCATTACTGTCGTACTAAGACGTTACACTAGTAAGTAAACGCTAACGTCTTATGTTAGTACGACAGCAATGGTGTTTTAGCATTATTTAAATTGAAATATCTCCTGAACTACTAACTTTTCGACATACATAGGTTAGTACTTTTTTATAACGAATGTCCAGCTGCATCGATTGATGTATTAAAAAATACTTCATTCCATTTAAAAAAAATGAAGGTGACCTTCAAATGTCCGAAGTACCTCCACCTGCAAAAAAACTATTATCGCCACCGGATGGCCCCCTTCGTACTTCGTACTGTGCAATTTTATTTCAGAAAATATTTCTGTGAAACTTATAGTTTCGAAGATATCTGAGGTGCTAATACATAGTGCCCCACCCTGTACAATACAAACTCTGTTTACGTGCTTTTATGTTTTTTTTTCTCAATGATTAAATTCATCAATTATGCCTTGTTGACACTCGGATAGACGGACTGCGCACTCTAGACCGCTATGTTTACTATTTATGTTTGTTTCGATTTGTTTTTCTGTGTGGTGCAGAACACAAGTGCGAAGTTTCTATAAAGTCACTTGCAATTAGTTATTCTCTGTATTCTGAGCAGAGAATTACGGAAAATTGCAAATATTCCAGAAGTATTAGTTTTAGAACTCGTAGAAATCCTGTTTGATAATAATTATATCAGTTTACGTGGAAATTACGGAAGAAAATCATTTTAGAGGTGCTAATAAAAAATTGTCAAAGAGACAACATTCATTATTAACGAGGTCTGCGGCTAAGGAAAGGAATAATGCAGCACAATTTCGAGCTGAACTTTGAAATTCTTCTGGACAAAAATGCAACGTAAACCAGGCCTTAAAGAAGCACAAAACAGGCCCGTATTGATTTCGCACGGGCACGAAACACAGTGACTTTATAGAAATTGCGGTGAGTGTATTGTTAAATATTTACAATTATTAAATAAGGACTTATCATCTGAATGGTTAAACATGTTCGCGTATTCTAGACTGTATGGTTGCGTTCAGGGGGGTCTAAACGTACTCCCACTCTACGCTTCCTCCTCCACGACGGTCACGTGACCCCAGAGTCGCGTCTCTGTCGCCGATGCGTCAGAATGTCACGTGACTAAACCCAGTACTGACGGAGAGAGGGTATTCCACTAATCTGGCGACCATGGAAGGTGTTCGAATAATGCGACGAATGAATCTTCCTCGTAGACAAAAAGAGAAGTGTTACAGAATTTTGCACACGGTTACCGAGGAAGCGTAATGCGAGTAAGCCTCCTCCTCATTCTCCTCCTGCTTCGAGGGGGTTGTATATCTCTCGCTGGAAATTCTGTAGCGGTCTTAACGAGGTGCCCGTTCGACGGAACTTTAGCACTTGTGGCACGCACCATTGCGCCAAACGGCCGCGTATAGAACGCACCGCTTGTTTAACAATCATTATTTGCGAGAGCCCGTAGGTATCCGACGGTATCGCGGCCAGATCAGATCGAATCTCTTTG
The DNA here is from genome assembly GCA_963966675.1 of Lasioglossum calceatum. NCBI lineage: Eukaryota > Metazoa > Arthropoda > Insecta > Hymenoptera > Halictidae > Lasioglossum > Lasioglossum calceatum. The sequence goes on along the minus strand of OZ016539.1, from coordinate 6,416,158 downwards.
CGGCTCGATTCGACCGTATTGTGTTCCTCCCCGCCGTCTCCTCCACGTCGACGACAGCCATCGGGTCCCACAGAGATCCGCGCACATAAACCACCCTGGCTAACTTCTCGATGCGGCCATTTTTTCCACCGGAAATTCGCCGTTCCAACGAACGGCGAACATTAAACGTATATTACCGGGTCGTTCGGGAAATCATTTCGTCATCATATCCCTACTCTTCAATTCTTTTAATCTGTGCATTGTATGAAACTATTAATATCGACTCAATTTTGTTATAAGTGCATAGAATCCGCAGAAATTACTTTCCGAACGACCAAATAATATTAAAAATGTTGGTGCCCAAGGTGGTTCGGAAACCATCTTATAAAAACAAACACCTCACAAAAAAAGAGACGTAAAATAAGTTAAAAAAAATTTGGTCCCCTCAGGGTTTCAAATCCATTTTCACCACTTCTCCCCTTTTTCCACTCTCACTGTCGCCTAATTTTTGGGTCCCGAACAGAGCTGGGCAAAAATTTTATTTAAATAAAAATTTTTCTCTTATTCCGAACCACCTAGACCTAATAATATTAATTAACAGAATTCTTTAATCGCTCTCTGAGCTATTCTCACAAATATTCCCATCCCATATTTTTTCTTTTCTGAAACTAGCAATAATTTGACAAGATAGTTAACATTTAATAATTTGAAATTTGAGAAACTATTGCAACTCCTCCCATGAAAATATCGAAAAAGATACCTGGTCCTCTTAAGAGCGGATGATATATGTCCGAGCGGAAAAATTTTGGTCAAAAAAGAGATGGAGGCAATTGGTTCTCGATGGAAATGCGTGATCGCGTTAATCCCCGACCTCGAGCGGTATCGCGACGTCTATCATCTTCCGCGACAATGGACAGCGGCGTGACGCCGACGAAAAACGTCAAAGCGACCTGATTTTCCCTCAATTACCCTGGTAGCCCCCGGACATCGGGCGGATGCAAGTCGAGTGGAAAAAATAAAAGGAAGAGAGGAGTTTGACGTCCGTTCGGCGCATCCGGCACACGGGGAACCCGTGACGCAACCGGGCCCGAGAGTGAAAAGGAAAGGCAGGACGAGGGTTCGACAATGCAGAACCGATTTGCACGAAATGGTTCCGAGAAAATCGGCCGGCGCCGACTCGACTGCGATTCACTCCAATTTTTGTCTTTGTAGTCCAGTCAATGAATGCTCATAAGAGGAATTGGAGGAACACAATTTTTAACTTTGGGACTTTGTCTGGACTAGTTAGGAGGTAAACATACTAAAAGTCCCCACTCCTAGGAGGTGAGCGGGGTGCAGGGGAACACTAGAAGGTCCCCTTTTTCGGTTTTCCGATTATATGTATCTCGGAAACTATGCGTCCTAGCGATAAGACCATTCTATACAAAATTAAAGATGACAAAATGTGCCACAAGATTGATTCCATTCAGCTTTCCGCTATCTCGCATAGTTTCCGAGATATAAGAAGATTTAACTTGTCAAATAAAACAAGAAACGTGAGGTTCTTTTTCACAATTAGTGAACTTTGAGCGCTGATATCTCGGAAACTATGTGGGATAGCGAAAAATTGAATTCAATCAATCTTGTGGCACATTTTGTCAGTTTTAATTTTGTATAGAATGGCCTTATCGCTAGGACGCATAGTTTCCGAGATACAAGCGGAAAAGTATGAGACAAAATATGAGTGGGGACTTTTAGTATGTTTACCTCGTAATTAGTCCAAACGAAGTCCCAAAGTTAAAAATTGAGTTCCTTCCATTCCCTCTACAACTTTTCGTTGACTGGACACTAAAGTTTAGTGCTCCGACACTAAAAGTACATTTTTGAGAAACCTTGCAGGTCGGAAGGAATGTTTCGAAGTTCAAATAGATTTTCCGAGTGCGAAGGGTTGAGATCTACAGCGAATAATTTAATTATGATATTAATTTTCGCAAATAATTGAACTTGTTGAAGTTCTGGGGCTTCGCCCGTCCACCTATTTGAGGAATCCAGGGCGTTCGCTTATTAGCCTGAGCAACAATGACTGTCGGGTACGATAAAAACCTTGTCGACTTCCTGTGCCACCCGCCTCCGACCAAGGTCGCCTTATTACGTGTCAGATACGCGTATCTTCTGGGCTAATCAACCAGCCAAGGCTGCCTGAAATCTATTCTCCTTCGAGCATACGCACCGTACTAAACCAACAGAAACGAGTCCTGTCAAACTGTATGTTCTCTAATCCGGTAATGGACGCCGACGATTTCTAGTACGAACTCTCCGGTATAAAATCCTATTAGATAGTTGCCGGCGAGATACGTATACATATGTCCGAGTAACTTTTCAACTGAAAATGCTTGCGGGTTGAGTCACGCCACTTGCGTTGCGTAGATCGAGGTGTATACGATCGGTAATTACCACGATCGGGATCTCAACGCTGTAACAAAATGTTCGAGCAATAACGGAACTGGCGAACCAGCAAGAAACTATTGATCAATTCTTGCCGCACGAACGTGTGTTTTATTTGAGCATCTCTTCGGCTCTTTGTGTCGCCGAACCCTAACATTAGGTGTCTCTGCACGATTTTTGTGAATTTTTTCACTGTCATTTTTGTAAATATTAAAATTTCATTGATATTAGACTTGAATTTTATCGTTGTCATTTTTCGGAATTGTTGCATCGTCTTTTTTGTGCATATTATAATTTAATTTATGTTATATTTGAACCCTACCATTCGGTGCCTGTCCACGATTTTTGTGAATTTTTTCACTGTCATTTTTGTAAATATTAAAATTTCATTGATATTAGAATTAAATTTTATCGTTGCCATTTTTCTGAATTTTAGTATCGTCATTTTTGTGCACATTATAATTTCATTGATATTATATCTGAATTGTATCGTTGTCATTTTTCTGAATTTTAGTATCGTCATTTTTGTGCACATTATAATTTCATTTATGTTAGATTTGAATTTTAACGTTGTTATTTTTCGCCTTGCATCTTTATCTGTGTGAGTCAGAACTTCGGCACATGCTATAGCTATCGCTTATGCGAGCATTGAAGTCACCGAGCCGCCTCATAACTCACACCTCGATGTAATCATCAATTCCAACACTTAATACACTGTACAGTTACAGAATGGAATTGTTTAGTATTTTCTACTGGAATTTCGACGTCGATGCTCGCTAATAAATTGTTCGATGCGTGCAGATCAGTTCCGATACCATCGATTCGCGTTGAACGTGTAATCGAATAGTAATTGCTGTCTCGATGAACGGTAATCGCGTGGACCAAGCATATTGTCAAGAGGACGAGATCTCGTCTCGTCTACTTCCTGGTGCCGACGGCGAACAGAACGCGGGGCACGTGCATTCACGCATTCGTGCATTTGTACGTGAATCGGCGACTCATACGCACGTGTGTTACCGATCTTCTCGCATCCGTGTTCCTCTGCATCGTGTAGTGACATACTCGTGCGTGCTCTTGTCCTTAGATCCTAATTGGTAGAACCAGCAATTATCAGGATGATCAAGATGGGACATCATTATTCTTTTTATGTCTCGTACCCCATTTTCACGTTCAGCCTGGAGCAGTTTGAGGTAGTAAATAATAAATAAAGGGTGTTAGTAAAATTTTTGATAATAAAATAGCGTTTCTTATAATTTCAAATAACACTTCAGGATCTACAAACACAAAAGAATTGTTAATTGTAAAAAGACAGCGTTCCACACGCCAGTGAGCCCAGTCCGTCGGCTTCCAGAAAGAAATCTGAGGTCTGAAAGTAGTGCGCTAAGTATATCTTCGGCCGCGGCCTCGAAGTTGTCCTATAAACGCCAATTATCAGTGAAAACTCGTTCGTTATGGGATTCTCGCGGGAAAGTAGCTCAAAGAGAGAAATTACCGGCGGAACGCCCTCGCAGCGGATAGAAACACTTATTTTAGCTGCGCGTTTCGCGCTTCAGGCTGTCGGACACAGTACGATCAGCAGTGAGGAATTGGAGAAGATGGAGAAGGACGATGGGTTGAGTGATCGGCCATTACTTTTACTTCAACTCAGGATTTAATCAAATAGAAAGTTGAAGTCTTAAATACTGAGGAGAAAAAATACAGGGCGTCCCAAAAATGTACTTCCTTGAAAGGGGTGATTCCTGAGCTTATTTGAAAAAACTTTTTCGTTTGCGAAAATCCTCTCCGTGGCTTCGTTCACGAGTTATTAAAGAAAAACGCGGACCAATCACAGCGCGGTTACTACGAGTGGGCGTCTACCGCGCTCCGATTGGTCCGTGTTCTTTCGTCAATAACTCTTGAACGAAGCCGCGGAGAAGATTTTCGCAAAGGGAGATGCTATTTCGAATGACCTTGGGAATCACCCTGTTCAAGGAAATACATTTTTGGGGCAGCTGTATATTTATTTACAACGGACGATGTTTGAATTATTGAATGAATGAACGCTTGTGCTGGCTGTCCGGTTGAAAATTGAAAAATGCGACGCGAGTGATGTAAGATTGCGTAACAAGAGCGTTGATGATCGCGACGAGACGTGCGAACCGCAGAGAGCAGCTCTTTACAAAGGTAACAAAGGTGTCGAGTTTCAAGTATACCGACTGAAGACTTCGTCGTCCGAGTGGGGCATAGTCGGACAACTATTCCAGCCCATTATACGAGCCGCGTAAATTTATCACTCGAGAGGCGAACTGCCACCGTCGCCGCCGGTTTCCTCCCAGGTGACAATTGTTCCACATAGGTGTTTTATATCAACGTTACCACGCGTTATCTGATCACGTTCCCTTCTTTTTACTTCTGCGATCGTAGTGCGATTCGAATTCCTTTCTATTTCTGCCTCTTCATTGTTTACCACTGGAAATAGATTCGCATGCTAAATCTCCGATCGGTTTAACGAGGCATCGACTAACAGGGTATTGACACGTTCGGTGTTGCGTGCGAATGATTTTTATACTCCGCTAAACGTTCTCATTTCACATAAACAAATTTATCTTGCATTCTACTACCTCGTTGTTGATGCACCACGTTTTATCTCGCATGTAGATATGTAGATGTCGATTTGTTCGATCCTACTACCTCGTAAATGGTGCAAAAGTTTTGTTCGTTCTTACTACCCCGTAATTGATACAGAAAATTTTTGTTCGATCGTACTACCTCGTAAATGGTGTAGAACTGTTCGATTCTTCTATCTCGTAATTGGTGCAGTTCGATACTAGTACCTCGTAATTGATGCAGAAAATTTTTGTTCGATCCTACTACCTCGTAAATGGTGCAGAACTGTTCGATTCTTCTATCTCGTAATTGGTGCAGTTCGATACTAGTACCTCGTAATTGATGCAGAAAATTTTTGTTCATTCTTACTACATACCCCGTAACTGATACAGAAAATTTTTGTTCGATCCTACTACCTCGTAAATGGTGCAGAACTGTTCGATTCTTCTATCTCGTAATTGGTGCAGAACATTTTTGTTCGTTCTTACTACCTCGTAATTGATACAGAAAATGTTCATTCTTGATCAGGATTGATCATAGTGGATCTATAGTTGAAAACGCGAAGGAACGCAGGAGTGTCGCTCGACCCCGGTTCCCATGGCCGCAGCCCAGCACATCCGGCGCTCGAATAAATCCGAGAATAGTATAAACGATCGACAGAGCGGAGTCGATATCCTTCCTGGTGCCGCAGGAAACGATCGCGATGTATCGGCGTCTGCCCTCGAAGTCGGTCATCATCGTATCCATCGGCGAATCCAGTTACTTCTCGCTCGGGACTGACAGGCAATCGATTCGTCTCCGTCGGGCATAACCGATCCGCCAATATCGGTCTTTCCTGCGTTTAGGCACGTCCAACGATTTCACCTGTACACACCTGAACCCGAGTGATTGTCGCTCGCCGAATTTGTCTCGCTCGCGACTTTGCTCCATTACCAGCGACATTAGACACACATACGGCGCGGTGCAACTATAGGGGGTTTAACATTAAGCGTGCGGGGGAGTGGTCGTTCGATAAGCGCTCGAGATCGGGGCTCTGGGGCGGGGCCTTCGCATTAAATTCCGGAAATGTAAAAATTAGAAAATTGCTGGTGTTAAAATGATCAAAAAAAGAAACTATTGATCTGTGATCTGCGTTGAATAGTTAGCTGATTCAATCCCCCGTCGGTTAAGGAATAAAATGGCGATTGTCACCATCAATCTGCATTAACCACGCCACAGGGAGCTAATTCGAAGTCTGTGTATTTCTCGAAAAGTTTGAGAGGTCCAGCGAAAAAACAGCAGAAACCGTTTTCTCGAGCCGCACACGAGGCTTCGACCTAATAAGATCCCATCAGGTTCTAGGTTTCACAGTTGTTACTAATTCGCTCCCAGTATCCACAACATCACGGAAGGTCTCGCTTTAACATAATTTGCTCGAACCGTCACGCGAACAAATAAGAATTTTCGATCGGCGTGTACCGTTCGCTCTTTCTCTGTTTTTTTTTCTTTTTTCGAAATTCCTCCACTGTGCTCTATATATAATTTACTCGAACATTCGTGTCGAGAAGAGGATTTAATTGATTAATCTCCGCGTGAACCGGAGAGGGAACGGTATACATGTCTCGCTCGACATTAGTCCGTCGAGGGGGGTATTTCGAAGGTTTTCTCACCTTCGGAAGAGGAGAGGCGGACAAGAGCACAAAAAGCGACGGAGGTCTACACCGGTGGACGACTTTCCCATGAAGCCACGGGGCAGGATGTGCCAGGACCAATCAATTGTACACGCCGGTCTCCTTCTTCTTTCCCCCACCTCTCGGCTTTTCTATTTTTCTCCCCGTTTCTTTTACTGCCGACGATTCCACCGGAGCGAACCGCTCGTCGACCAAATTTTCGCGAGAAGAACCCTGGTGCGACGCTGCGGTCTCTGGGCTCTGAAGCAGACTATAATTATAATTATAGTAATATATAATTATTCTTCATGAAAAATACGGGACTCATTGCGGCTCGAAAGATGTTCAGAATTATTCTTGTTGCTTCCAGATGCTCAGTTGCAAGATTATTTCACTTACTCAAGTATACAGGTGTCCCAAAAATGTATTTCCTTGAAAAGGGTGATTCCCAAGGTCACTTGAAACAACTTTTTCCTTTGCGAAAATCTTCTCCGCGGCTTCGTTAACGAGTTATTAAGGAAAAACAAGAAACCAATCAGAGAGCGGTTGACGCCCACTCGTGGTAGTCGCGCTGTGATTGGTCCGCATTTTTCGCTGATAGCTCCTGACCGGAGCCACGGAGAACATTTTCGCAAAGGAAAGAGTTGCTTCTAATGACCTTGGGAACTCTGTATTATTGTCTGGAGAAATTACGACAATAATGAGGGGCAAGTCTTGAGTCTTCAATGTTTTAGAGGTCATTTAATTTAATTTAATGCGAAAAAGATGGGGGATGTGAAGTGTTTGGTATGCGAGATACGGGTTGTCACTCGTCCAGTTTCCGAGTCCGAAGATCGTGAAAGTGTAAGGAAACTGCGGCGCAAGATCCACCGGTGTTGGCGTCGGTTATCGGGCCGGCATCGATAAAAATGCAAGGTGGCACGCGGCCCGGACCCTCGCTGACTGTGCAAGCAAAGCGAAGAGCAGCAGGGTGGGCGGACTAGCAAGTAGAAGGCAGCTGAACTGGACTTGCGTGGACTGGACTGGACTGGCAAGACTTGCTACGGTGTCCCGTACCAGGGCCCGGTCTCTTCCAGGCGCCACGCAACGTTGAATGTCGGAAGAGAGGAGAGAGATCCCTGTCACAGGGATCGTCAGCTGATCCACGACCTCCGGCGGAAAAGATTTCGTTTCACTGCGAGATCCACGGACCTTCGTTACCGTACGCTCCGCGAACACACGTTCACGGACGTGAGCGAAACGAACACTGAACACGTTCGGATAATCGAGGTTCTACTAGGTCGTGGATTGAACGAGCGAATGTGATCCGAATTGTATCGTGTTTGGGCTCATTTTGATCAGCAGGATGATGGGGATTTATTGGAAGAAGTACAGAAATGATTACTGTTCCGTTCGGATAATCGAGGTTCAACTAGATCGTGGATTGGACGAGCGTATGGTATCCAAACTGTATCGTGTTTGGGCTCATTTTGATCAGCAGAATAATGCGAATTTATTGGACAAGTACAGAAATGATTACTGTTCCGTTCGGATAATCGAGGTTCTACTAGATCGCGGATTGAACGAGCAAATGTGATCCGAATTGTGTCGTGTTTGGGCTCGTTTTGATCGGCGGAATGTTGGGAATCTCTAGGTAAAAGTTTTCTGAAGAAATGAATGAAAACAAGTTCTTCTCTACGTTCGAGGCTGGTTCATCATTCTATTCTGAACATTTTATTCCCCTTACTATCTCACTTCTATTTAAAGTTTCTGGTCAGTTTATTAGAACGTTCGATTCTCACGCGTCGAAGGGATTAATTTAATCCGAGAAAAATCGTGTAAACTAGATCGGCCGACCGGCGAGTAATTAACGTGGAAGGATTTATCCTGTGGATAGGCGTGTTGGGGTTGCAACAGAGAGACTGCCGTTGAACGAAAAACTAGGTGGTTGGGCGACAGGTATCGAAACGAATCGCGCAGTCCCCGACCCTCTCATTTCTCTCGAGCTAGATACGTAGTTCGACCGGCGAGCCGGAGCACCAGGATAGATGCGACGATCGTGCGTGAAGATAGAAAAGTTGTAAAGCTGGTCGAGTGTCTAGGAACGGGTCGATTTGTTGCGTGCAGAAACGCGGCGCTCGCATTAGAATATTTCAATCTCTATCGAACGGCTATGCCTCACTTGTATATCGCCCGGCAAATGCGCTCGTTGCGCAATCGTTTTTATCGGCTTGGAATCCTCCACCGTCGAGGAAGCTGCGCGGAAAAATTGAAAAATGCAATCACACAGAATTTGTGTGAAACCGCCTGGCGGCTATCAAAAATCCCCTTTTAATTATAGCCTTTATGTTCCGTTAATTTTAGTGGTATTAATGGACCGAGTATCGAGATACTTATCTTATTATCTGATACTCATTTTCCAAGATCTAAACATTGCTTTCCTCTGTGTATTACTTCGTTCCAGCAATTGTGATCAGGGACCATAACTGTTGTAACCAATAAAGAAGAAAAGTCATAAAATAACAAGTATTTCATCTTTTGTTGGTAAATGTTATTGTTGAGAGAAATTCATTTTGATCACTTATAACAGTTATCGATGAGAGAAGTTCATTTCGATGACTCATAACAGTTATCAATGAGACAAATTTGTTCCTATCGCTCATGAGCAATCGAAATGAACTTCTCTCATCGATAACTGCTTTCAGCAATCGAAACAGTTTTTCTTCATCGATAACAGTTATCCAATTGTGTCCAATTTTTTGGACAACAGTTATTAAACTGTTATTTGTAAAAGTATAAAAATCGATATTTTCTAATCATGTTGTTCTTCGAATTTTTTTCTTTATATTTTCTGTACATTATCTTAAATTTCAATAATAATCAACTTTATATTAATGATTGTTATCGCGGAAAATTTTAGAATAACTGTTATTTTTGGTCCCTGATCTGAACGCGTTGCTTTCCTCTGTGCATTACTTCGTTCCAGCAATTGTGATATTGTAGAAGGCCCGAAAACAATTTATACAGTTCTGAAACAATGTTTTTTAAAAATTTGTAAACTTTGTAATATAAAATAAAAATCATTCTGATCTTTCAAATGTTAAAATACGTTTTTTATCGCGTAAAAGAGAACTCGTAAAAGCTTGCAAAAGATTTGGTCCCAGTCACGGTGATCTAGGTATCGTGACAAGGATTTTTGCGTCCCCCTATGTCCCGCGTACATTAACGGTAACACCCTGCTACAAATTCATTGTAGTCCCTGAGGAGACTTCGATCGCTGGAGAATACAATGCTCGATCGGCTGGATCAGGTGGATAATCACAGATTATACTCGCGACTAACTGTACACTACTGGATGTATTTTTTTTTCGCGTGGAAAGACTGCCGGTATCTGTAATCTTCTTTGCTCGCTAGAATTCGCCCGAAGTGGTAGCCTCTTACGAATGAAAGGATGTCGGGATAAAGGCAGCCTCGCCACAGTGCATAAATCATTGTACGATCGGGCTCATTGTCTTCCATTGAATGGCGAATTTTAAACGGAATTGGAAACACCGAGAGACTCCTCTTGGCGTCTTCTTTGTGCAGTTCTTGTGAAATGCGGGAATCAGTGTTCTTCGCAGCTATCACAAAATATTAAAAGAAGACCTCCATCTTGCTCCTGTTACCTGCGATTCAAGCAAATAATTTTTATTTTGCATAAAGATCCGCTGTGTACAAAATCGACTTATGACTGCGGATCTTTATGCATTTATGGCTTCTGGAAATTTTCAAAAAATGCCAGAATGCATCCTTCGACAAAATTTAGTCACATTTCATTTTTTTGTGTGTTATATTTCATTGTTTTGAATTTAAAGGAAATTAACAGCATATGTATACAGGGTGTCCCACGTAACACTTGTCACGATTTTTCAATCAAGTGCTTGCGATAATCTGACAAAAAATATTTTAAACAAATTCAAAAAATTGAAAATTTTCTTCTTAATTATTGCCAAGGTCACCTTCATTTTTTAAAATGGTACTTCAAGGTCATCCGAAGGTCATGGCATAGTCGGTCGTTGAATTCGTCTTGACACGGGCTCTAATACCGTTAAGTCAAAAATACAAAGTGCCATTTAAAAAAATTAAGGTGGCTTTCACAATACCAAAGAAAAAATTTCCACTTTTTTTATTGCAATGTAGAGCCAATCGCGAACTGATCAACTTTTGTTTAAAATATGTTTTTGTCAGATTATCGCAAGTACTTGAAAAATCGTGAAAAGTGTTACGTGGACACCCAACGTTGCCACCTCAAATATCTTTGTTGTTTTTAAGGATGCATCAAATGTCTGAAGGACAAACTTGAATGGTAAAACGGGGCTCATGCGATACCAAAAAAATTTTTGTCTTTACGTAATTTTTTTTAGAGATATGAAGGTCACCATCATTTTTTAAAATGGAATGAAGTATTTTCTAATACATCAATCGCGATGCAGCTGGACATTCGTCATAAAAAAGTACTAATTCTAAAACACCATTACTGTCGTACTAAGACATTAGCGTTTATTTACCAGCGTAACGTCTTACAATTAGTACTTTTATATAACGAATGTCCAGCTGCATCTTCATTCCATTTAAAAAAATGAAGGTGACCTTCATATTTAAAAAAAAATTACATGAAAACAAAAATTTTTTCGAATCATATGATCCCCATTTTACCATTCAACTTTGTCCTACAGACATTTAACGTGTCTTTAAAAACAACAAAGATATTTGAGGTGGCAACGTTAGGTGACTCACCCTGTATTATTTATTAGCCTCTGTTCAGAATCAGAATCTGACACGATATTGTAGGACAAGGGGTTAAAAATCGCCTGGAAAAATTGCAAGTTGCATAAATTTCCTAAATTTCCGCAGTCTACTTACCGCTGAGATGAGAAATGGACTGGGGTCCGGAGAGGGTCCTGCGGCTTCCCGGGTGCAAGAGGGATTGATTATTCCCTCCACCTGTTCCTCGGAGGGTCCAGCTTCCGATTCCGGTTTTCTGAAATGCGAGAGGAGGAGATGAAGGCAGAAAGGGAAAGGGTGGTGTACAAACAGAGAGGGAGAGAGAGAGAGGGGGGGACGAGTGGTCGAAGAAGGAGGCGGATAAGTAAGTTTGAAAGAGCCACCTGTGAAACCCATGGCACGCGCCACACTCTGTCTAATCCCAAGATGCTCCGTTCGGTCCGGTCCCCGCATCATGCAACGGTTGGTTGCAGGTAACAGGTACAGCCGAGGTGCATCCCACCAAAGATCAGCCGCGGCATCTGGGGCCACGGGGCCCGGTCTCTTCCTCTCGGTCCTCTCGCCGGTGATTATATCTACATTCTATATAAACGCCGGTTCCGTGATTATCTGCTAGTCCATCTGCCGATTCCTTGACCCCGAACGTTTCTATCTTACTCACGGACACTGTGAGTTCGATCCTCTTTTTCACGGGGCACCGGTAGCCTCGGATACAGGATTGGACGATGGAGTCGTTCGATTTATTGACGGCTCCGGAATCTTTTGATTGGAGATCGGGCATTCTGACCGGTCAGAATTTTGCATGAACGTTCGATTAGGATTCCGGGAGTTTCGAAGCGGCTACTGGTGCTACCTCGATTATGGCGACCGGTCGGCTGGAACGTGTTATGCCGAAAGAGTGTGTACTGAAATGAAAAAGAATATAATATGTTCTGGAATGTAATATCAGAATATAATATGTCAGAATTATCATATACTCCCTCTGTCCCATAATAATCGTAGCAAGACGAAAAATAATTATAGTTATTCTAACATTTTCCACGATGACAATCATTAATATAAAGTTGATTATTATTGAAATTTAAGATAATGTACAGAAAATATAAAGAAAAAAATTCGAAGAACAAAATGATTAGAAAATATCGATTTTTATACTTTTACAAATAACAGTTGAATAACTGTTGTCCAAAAAATTGGATCCTCCTCGATAACTGTCACCGATGAAGAATAACTGTTTCGATTGCACAAAGCAGTTATCGATGAGAGATGATCATTTCTATCGCTCATAACAGTTATCGAAGAGAGAAGTTCATTTCGATGACTCGTAACAGTTATCGAAGAGAGAAGTTCATTTCGATGACTCGTAACAGTTATCAATGAGACAAATTTGTTTCTATCGCTCATAACAGTTATCGATGAGAGAAGTTCATTTCTATCGCTCATAACAGTTATCGAAGAGAGAAATTTATTTCGAACTTATTGGAAAATCCAGAAACTATCTGAACACTCAAAATAAAAATTAATAGTAATATTTTTAATTTATTGTTTAATGTAATCTAGTTTTTTTTTTACAACAAGTGTTGCTTCCTATATTTACTTTCTTTTGCTACTATTATTATGGGACAGAGGGAGTACAAGAAAATAATATCTGAATATAATGCACTGGAATAGAATATCAGAGTAGAAACTATCAGAATATAATTATTGGAATGTAACATTTGCAAGGAGTCCCGGCAAGTTTGAAATTCGACTTCAGAGCGGCTCAATGGGTTAATAGAGCAAGTTTCTGCCTCCATTCCAGTTTCTGTTAATCGGTCCATGAAAATCTGCATTCGCATGAACGTCCGCATATCAGTATACTGGGACATTACCTAACGATTTCCGACGAAGTTACAGGTGTGTGCCGATCAAAATTGGAATGATCAAATTTATTAAAAGACATTTCAACTTTCTAACTAATTCGTTTGATAAGCGGCGATTAATTTCGCTCGGGAACGGGATTGCAGCGAAATATCAGATCAATATTTCGGAACACTTGTCAGCGGGGCAAGACGCAGGAATCGGAATTAATAACTCGTTAAGCGAGCACGTAACGCGGGTGCGAGGGAAAGTCGAATTAGCAAAAGCAACAGTCGACCCGCCGCGTGTCACTTAGCCTAACCAGAAACTAGTTTCGCTAATGGAACAATAATTAACGCGATCCACACGCTCGATTGAGCCGGTGGCCGGCCGATTTTGAGAGCGATCGATTTACCGAGATCGACCCTTCAAATTTGTCTGTCCATAATATACGAGGTCTTCTTGTCTTTTTTACAATCTTACAATTATACTAACCACCTTCCATTGGTACCTCTTAATGGAAGAAAACAGAACGAGACGCAGCGAAGAGTGTTCGAATAATGAATAAAGATAAATAAAACATATCTAATCTTACAGTAGTTGGTTGCCTGTCCGCTACAGTGTCCAGCGATGGTAACCAAACTCTTGACAGTTGAGGAGGGTTGTTGCTGTTTTGTATCCACTTCATTTTACCTGGATAGATGATTAAAATTGTGATTGAGTAATTAGAATGTAGTGAGATGGGAATGAGAGTACGTTGAGTTAATGTGTAATTATTTCTGATCGATAGAAAACGAGGTGTAAAACTGCAGTGCACTCTGATGGCAATCACTGGATCGTTGATTGAATCTTTTGCCTGAAAAATGCTCTGCTTCCTGAATACGCGATCAAAGTCCAAATTCAAAAGTGGCTGATAATAATTGATTCACATTAATTTCTTTAGCTGCTCTTTACTTTGCCGGACTCAAAATTTGTGCCTTTCTCTTATAAAGTATTATGTAATCCAGTAGATTTGTACCCGCGGCGGCAGCAGATCGAAGTTTCGATTCTGTAGGATCAATAGTTCAGGAGTTATGCTTGCTTAAAGTTGAGCATTTTTCAGTGTTTTCGACAGGAAAGGGCGCCGCCATATTGGTTTGTAGTGACGGTCGCGCGCCGCTTACCGAGCAGAACAATTAATTAGTGGTAAGCGGCGCGCGGTCGTCACTACAAACCAATATAGCGGCGCCCTTACCTGTCAGAAACACTGCAGATTGCTCAACTTTAAGCAAGCATAACTCCTGAACCATTTATCCTACAGGATCGAGACTTCGATCTACAGCCGCCCGGGGCACAAATCTACTGGATTATGTACCAAATACATCATAATTTATAGGAGAAAGGCACAAATTTTGAGTCCGGCAAAGTAAAGTTTACCCATTTCTGTCAGTGCGTAGGATCGCAGGATCTGTAGACAAATTCAGAGGATCACTGGCTCGTATATTTCAACCAGTGTTTAAACGAAGCAAAACCGCGATAAATCGAACGTGCCATCGCCGCATGGTACAGATCTCATTAAACTTGAATAATTCCTCGAGGAGCGTGCAAATCGAGTATGCGAGCACTTCTACAAGCATTCTGTTGCACAAAGCGTGTTTCCGGGCAAAATGCGCGAACCAGTTCGCGTAACCCGACATCATATTTAACTCCGCGAGAGTGGGACAGGTACCGTGTTACGATATCACATGCGGCTTATTGATAACGCGGTGAACGTAGGAAGTGTTCCCGGTCGCTTATAAAATGGCGGACACGTTAAATTCCTCGAGCCAGTCGTGATGTCATAAAATCAAACTGGAAATCTCCGAAAGTATCTCGCAACGAAATTTTTACGAAATCATTTTTTCACAACAGAAAAGAATTTTTTAAACGTCCATTTTGCACTCAAAAATTCGGAAAAAAATCACAGGGGTGTGTGCAACTGTGTAGAACGTTCATGGATATTTTCATAATTTTCCATTCGGTAGAACAGAGAAGAAATAGGATACAATTCATTAAAACCTTGTGAGTGTAAAAAGTATTTTTTTAATTGTACCAAACGCCCTGATTTTTTATAAACAATTAGAAGCATTAGTTTACGAAATGATGTGCAAAGAAGATTTTCTTTTTACATGCAAAAATAAAAAAGGCCTTTTTTAAAACTTTTTTATTTAGGCCCTTAATTAAAATTTAAGATGTCTGTTTTGTAGATCTATGTTAGTTGTACACATGCTGAAAATTTCATCGAAATCGATTAACATACACGCGAACATACACAAGCGGATAAAAATGGTGAAAATCGTAGGTTTATACGATTTTTCATCAATTTCTGCTTAAAATCCACAGAATCGTACATCTTTCGATGCGCGTCGTTTTTTCCTGCGTCGACCGATTTCGATGAAATGTTCAGCATGTGTATAACTAACATAGATCTGCAAAATAGATATTTCAAATTTTCATTAAGGGCCCAAATAAAAAAGTTTCAAGAAATGCCTTTTCTATTTTTGCATGTAACCTTGTAAGTAATAATTATTTGGAAAATCTTTTTTGCATATCATTTCGTAAACCAATGCATCTAATTGATGATAAAAAATCTGGTCGTTTGGTAAAATTATAAAAAAGTTATTCCATTTCTACAAGGGCATACGAATACTTTTTACACTCACTGTATATGTATGGTGCCCCTTGCTTGTCACACAGGGTAGAAGGGCCTTATCGGGCACATTTGATAATCTTATCTCCTGACGCGTGCGGATCCCCCTCCCTGGCGGCCGGTTAGCTTATTACATAACGACGTAACGGTACACAATGAAGCACCGTGTAATAATGTCGGCTTTTCTCGTAGGGGTCGCTGATTTCTTCTTCTCCTTCTTTGGAGAGAGAGAGGAGAGGCGTTTGATCGGTCGATTGGACTGGCCAAAGAAATCGGCCGTCTAAATTCCAGTTTTCCTCCGCGGGGAAATAAAACCAACCTTGCTATCCCCTCTCCTCGAGACAGGTAGAGATACAGCTGCTTGTAATAAACGAACCGCGTGCCGCTTATTACACGCCGCGGCCGCGAAAACATCCGAGATTTCATTCCAGACGCGGAAACGGCTTCGCGAACACCGCACACGGACGCATCAAAGACATTACACCCCGCGCGCGCGCCACGGCCGTGAAATAATTCCTTTGGTGATTAATCGCGCGCGTATTCCCGTCAAACCCGTGCTACTATTTTCTCTGGTTATCGCGCGAGCCGAGCTGAATACTTTGTGACCGGGATTAACGATCGCAACCGCGTCGCCGTTCCCTGTAATACCGCTCTACACCGCCGTTCCCCATCGAAAGGCTAATCGCATTCCGTTTAATTAGAAAAATACATCAGCCGCCAATTCGCGGGAGCCTGTTCCCGCCGCTGCGAACAATTTTATACAATTTTCCCTCATTCAGGAATTTTTTACACGTCCATCCCGCGGTCGAAAATTCGGAAAAAATTCACGGAGGTGTGCGCGACTGTGTAGAACGTTCGTGAATTTTTTCGTAATTTTTTATCGAATAGAACCGAAAAGAAGTCATTAAATGATTCATCTAAACCGTGTCTACTCTAGAACTACCATTGTGGTAGGGGTAGGGGTTGAGA
The DNA here is from genome assembly GCA_963966675.1 of Lasioglossum calceatum. Classification (NCBI taxonomy): domain Eukaryota; kingdom Metazoa; phylum Arthropoda; class Insecta; order Hymenoptera; family Halictidae; genus Lasioglossum; species Lasioglossum calceatum. Next base: position 6,399,301 of record OZ016539.1, on the reverse strand, counting down.
CAAATCATTTGCTGGGGAAACACAGATAATATTTAGTATTTTATTTTCTTATAATAATACTTGTTATTAAGAAGTATTATATAGTTTCAAATAATTCTATTAGATCTACGCAAATAATAAGTAATTATTTTTGCCTTCTGTTTAGACTTCGAAGTAACAAATATCTTTTTATTCAAACAATTCGTTCAATGAACATTTATTGAAATGCTGAGTTGGGCAAAAATTTTTATTTAACTCCCATACGTTCCTCAGAGAGAAAATTCATCAATTTACTATTCCTACATACTGTAAAATAATTCATCTCTTTCTGTTTGTGTTGTGAGATATACTTCTTTAAAGTGTGACGCTATAAACGAAACATAACTTGTTGTGGCTGCTCTTTACTTTACCGGACTCAAAGTTTGTGCTTTTCTCCTATAAATTATGATGATTCAGTAGATTTGCACCCGGGGCGACTGCAGATCGAAGTCTCGATCCTGTAGGATCAATGGTTCCGAAGTTATGTTTGCTTAAAGTTGAGCATTTTTCAGTGTTTTTGTCAGATAAGTGCGCCGCCATATTCGTTTGTAGTGACGGTCGCACGCCGCTTGCTGAGTTGGTTAGGATTAGGTTGAGGGGGGTGGGGCAAGAGGTAAGCGGCTCGCGGTTGTCACTACAAACCAATATGGCGGCGCCTTTACCTGTCAAAAACACTGCAGATTGCTCAACTTTAATCGACCATAGCTCCTCGACTATTGATCCTAGAGGATCGAAACTTGAATCTGCATCCGTCCCGGGTACAAATCTACTTGATTGCATACCAAATACATCATAATTCGTAGGAGAAAGGTACATACTTACTAATTTTCAGTCCAGTAAAGTAAAGTTTACCCCTTGTTGTTTTAAAGTGTAAAATAGACTTTTATATGCAACTATTTTTAAGGAACGTATGAGGGTTAAATAAAATTTTTGCCCAGCTCTACTTAAATGATGCCCAACCCTGTCGCGCATACGTCACAAAGTCACGTGTCCCGGCGCTGCTAGAGTGGGAGATACTGATTCGATTATGCCACCGAATCGCTGCGACGAAACTGTCTCCGGCGCTAAATATAATGGCAGCCCAGCAAGAGGAGAGGAGAGGAGAGAGAGTGATCGGGATCGTCTCGGGAGCGGTCGTAAATCACTGGATCCACTTTGCAGCCGGTTTTCCGTGAACGGGGGCCCAATTGACCCCGGCGTCGGTATCGTTCGGCAATCTGCCACGTTCGCGGGTCTATCACGGATCGGCTCGTAAATCGTGTGCATCGTTATCGGTCCGTTGTACGCGTGTACACGCTTCTGCGCAGAACCGACAATCCCCAACAATCCGAGGCGGCCCGTGTCTTGTTAATGAACAAAAATCCGCGAGCCTACTGGAGCGAGACCAGCCCACGTACGGGACGCGCGTTCACGATGACGGTGTACATATCGGTAACTGTTGCGTGGTACGTTTTGATCGAACCGTCTTTTTTTTTAGTTGAAGCACGTGTGGATAAAATACATCCGCGTGCACCCCCCGTAAGGGGGTAGTGTGGGGCTCGGGGGAAACGGGTTTTCGGTTTCCCCATATCGGTATAATATTGTTTGATACAACCTATTAGCTGTCTCGGTGGGGAGGGGGGTTGTCTTCGGTTTGCCCAATGCCCACTAAAAAAAACCACACGTCCAGGACTTATGCCCTTTCCTCTCTCAACTTCTGGCTCGCTGAAGGGCCAGACGGGGCCCCGCTTCCCGCATTTCTCTCGTCTGGTTTATTATGCGAGCCGGCTCCACTCATGTTCTTGCCCAATTTGATCGGGCCTGGGTCGAGTAATTCCAGTTCTCTGTACGTCGCTTCGAGACACTTCCTATCCGAGTAAAAGCGAAAAGATCGCGAGGAGTTTCGATGAGCCACCTGTGCCACGTGCCATTCACGGGCCAGTCTCGCGCGACCGACAATTCTATAGTCCCCGTTTCAGGTTAAACACCGTGTAGAAAGTCGAAGAAGAAACGGTGAAAGGATCAACGGGAACGTGTGGGTGATTCAGGATGTCTCGGGACACCTGTGACGCTGCAGACCGGGTGATCGACGCGACGCTCGATTCGACACTTGTCGCTACCCTTGCGGTAATTCCCCTGTTCGTCGATACATGTGGACGACAGGTGACAGGATTCCATTGCACAGCCCGAGATCAACAGTTCCCTTGGTGTAGTACACGGTGCGCGGGGTTCGAGGAGCAGTTCGCGACACTGATAACAAATACTATTTCAATTTTAACACTGAATTAACTGAGATTTTGCACGGTTGCTGCCTTCGTTTTATGTGTATGCACCTGACTTATTTGTTTGATATAAAATCCTGAATGATATGATGAAATTATACAATGAATAAATAATACAATGAAATTATACAATAAATTACAGTAACTTCCCTATAAAATCGGGAAGTTAATAAATAATACATACAATGAAATTTTTTATACAATGAATAAATAATACAATGATATTATAAAATGAATAAATTATACAATGAAAAAATAATACAATGAAATTATACAATGAAAAAATAATGCAATGAAATTATACAATGAATAAATAATACAATGATATTATAAAATGAATAAATATTACAATGGAATTATACAATGAATAAATAATACAATGAATAAATAATATAATGAAATTATACAATGAAAAAATAATGCAATGATATTATAAAATGAATAAATATTACAATGGAATTATACAATGAATAAATAATACAATGAAATTATACAATGAAAAAATAATGCAATGAAATTATACAATGAATAAATAACACAATGAAATTATACAATGAATAAATAATACAATGAAATTATGCAATGAATAAATAATACAATGAAAAAATAATGCAATGAAATTATACAACGAATAAATAATAAAATGAAATTATACAACGAATAAATAATACAATGAAATTATAAAATGAATAAATTATACAATGAAAATATAATACAATGAAATTATACAATGAATAAATAATACAATGAAATTATACAATAAATAAATAATACATACAATGAAATTTTTTATACAATGAATAAATAATGCAATGGAATTATACAATGAATAAATATTACAATGGAATTATACAATGAATAAATAATACAATGAATAAATAATATAATGAAATTATACAATGAAAAAATAATGCAATGATATTATAAAATGAATAAATATTACAATGGAATTATACAATGAATAAATAATACAATGAAATTATACAATGAAAAAATAATGCAATGAAATTATACAATGAATAAATAACACAATGAAATTATACAATGAATAAATAATACAATGAAATTATGCAATGAATAAATAATACAATGAAAAAATAATGCAATGAAATTATACAACGAATAAATAATAAAATGAAATTATACAACGAATAAATAATACAATGAAATTATAAAATGAATAAATTATACAATGAAAATATAATACAATGAAATTATACAATGAATAAATAATACAATGAAATTATACAATAAATAAATAATACATACAATGAAATTTTTTATACAATGAATAAATAATGCAATGGAATTATACAATGAATAAATAATACAATGATATTATAAAATGAATAAATATTACAATGAAATTATACAATGAAAAAATAATGCAATGAAATTATACAATGAATAAATAACACAATGAAATTATACAATGAATAAATAATACAATGAAATTATGCAATGAATAAATAATACAATGAAATTATACAATGAATAAATAATACAATGAAATTATACAATAAATAAATAATACATACAATGAAATTTTTTATACAATGAATAAATAATGCAATGGAATTATACAATGAATAAATAATACAATGATATTATAAAATGAATAAATATTACAATGAAATTATACAATGAAAAAATAATGCAATGAAATTATACAATGAATAAATAACACAATGAAATTATACAATGAATAAATAATACAATGAAATTATGCAATGAATAAATAATACAATGAAATTATACAATGAAAAAATAATGCAATGAAATTATACAACGAATAAATAATAAAATGAAATTACACAACGAATAAATAATACAATGAAATTATACAATGAATAAATAATGCAACGAATGAATTTTTCAAAATATGCTAGCTTGAACAGAGGGTGAACGTAGTCCAATAGAGGCAAAAATTGTGGATCTGCATTTTTCAAGTGCATCGTTTAATTTCTGAAAGGGACGAGACCATAACCATTCCGACTGCATTGCTCTTCTGTGAACGTACATTTAATAACTGGCGCATTAAAAGCGAACTTTTATATCCGCCAGCATTCCGCGAATGAAAAGATTCGGAATGGGAATCGAGTACATACAGGTACACGTATAACTGGATAATTCACTTGCAACGGTTGAACAGATTAATTCTTTCCGCTCATAATAAACATAGCAAGTACCCAATAAATACTTAAAGACCTCTAAACGCACTACGAATAACTCTGTCTTGCGTTTACGACTGTCCGCGGCTCGCACCGTACGCGTTCGTTCGTCGTCTGTGTGTACAGGGTGTATAAAAAGTAATGGTCACTCGTTCTAGGGATGAATCCTACACCTCTGGATCGGTGGACATTTGTAGGAGAAATTTGCCGCAAAATTGTTTATAACAAAGAATATTGTTGGCAAAGTTGTTTTTTACATCAACACCTTCCACTCATCCAGAAGAGAAAAAGTTTGAAGGAAGCCAAACAAATAGTTCATGAGATGTAAGCTGTTAAAGTTCTTGCAAAATTTGATCGTGCAGAATTATACTTTCTCCTATAAATTATGATCTATTTGGTATGTCATCCAGTAGATTTGTACCCGGGGCGGCTGCAGATTTGTTTGCGACATGTGGCTCCTTTCAAACTTCTTCTCTTCTCGATGAGCAGAAGGTATTGAAGTAAAAACAAAGTTTAACAGTAATTTTCTTTGTTATACACAATTTTGCGGCAAGTTTCTTTTGCGAATGTCCACCGATCCAGAGGTGTAGATTCACCACTAGAACGGATGATCATTATTTTTTATACATCCTGTACAAGGCAACCGAGGCAACACAGCGTCTACCACGCATCGATGTCTCGAAGCCGGCGCCACGCAAGGTCCGTATCGAATGAACGCAATTTTCAAACTTTTACAATTCAATGGATCTTTTATTAATCCACTGAACATTCCCACTCTGTTGGCAAACCGCGGGACTGTTGACATCGCGCGAATCTGGTAGACGTCGGTCTGGTAGAGTAAGCAAAACAGTCGTGTCGCCGTAGCAGCGACGGTGGATGTAAAGTTCATATTTCAAATATCGCATTATCGGCGAAAACGAAGTGCAAAGGGTTAATATACACAGAGTTATTTATCTCTGCTTTAATCACAGACTTGCCCCAACTTTAACTTTAAGTACCCGAATATTGCAAACTTTCGGGATCCCGACTCGACCCGCTCCCACTGCCATTTCAGGTACCCGACATCGCGGTTACCCGCAGCTTATAAACTTTCGGGATCGCGACCAGTGTAGCCATACGGACCGGCCGCCAGGCCCCTTACCCTTCCGCCTCTCGCCACGCCACGCACCGTATCTCGCCTTTGCGCTCTTCCCACTAACGCTGGCGTACGGTTGCGTGAGCCTCCCACTCTTCCCACTAGTTGCTGACGCGACCGTACGCCAGCGTGTCGCCACTGTCGCCGGCGTTAGTGGGAAGAGTGCAAAGACGAGGTACGGTGCGTGGCGCGGTGAGAGGCGGAAGGGTAAGGGGCCTGGCGCCCGGTCCGTATGGCTACACTGATCCCGACCCGAACCCGAATAAATTCCCCGACCCTAGTAAACAGTGATAGTCCGAGGCTATGCTGGCAGTTTAGCTAGTCGGGCCAGTCTCGGGCCAATTTTATTTTTTTAAAGAATATGCCAAAACCGAGGCCCTTTTGTCCGCATTTCCCTCGGTCTGCAAATCGAGCTCTCCTCCACTCATGTTCTTGTCCCTAAACTCATGATCTTGGCTCTAAAGGCCAGTCTCGGGCCATCGATGCGGTAGCGACGCGCCCGGTAGCTGGCGGAACGCGCAGCTACCCAGTGGACCCTCCGCGTGTTCCTCCGCAGGTTGGCGGAACTCGGATGCGCGGTGGTTGCATCGTGGATCCCGGGTCCCGGGCCCGTAATGGCGGTGCTCTCGGGGCTTAACAACGCGTGACAATATGCATCAAGAAATTGCTCGAGCGAGGAACAACTCTGCCCGGTGGTTGGTGTGGCTGCGCACGCCTGGAAACAGCTCGCCTCCACAATGGAATTGGTCCTTGCACGGACAGACGCCCCGAGGATTGGTGTTCGTCGAGGATAACACTCGAAACCGAGTCTCACGCGAAAACGCCGATACATTATGCAACGTTCGACGGGTCATAAAGGAACGCGTTCGGTATTTTCTGATGGGATCCTCGGAAAGGATTCGCTTCCCTGATCACCCGTGGGATTTCGAAGTCCTCGTGGAATCCTGCGGCGCATCTTCTTCTCCTACTTTCCCCCACCGCGTTCGGTCATGTTTATTAATTTATTCGAATCGGCCGGACGGAATGCGAGGCATCCCGGTGATGATCAATATGGGGAGCGTAGCGAGGATTTTCCAGCTTCCGTGTTGCATTCTTTCTCACGTGGCCGGCTCCGATCGTAAAGACGGAAACCGGGAATATCGTTGTTAATGGTGATCGTCGCTCTCGCGTACCTTCGCTCTTTTTCCTTTTAAACGACCTGCGTCTCCGCACGCGTGTATATGTGTGTGTGTCTCCCGTTTTATTCGCGGCATTTTACTGGCGATACACTCGGAGCGATCCCGCGCAAAAAGATTATTATTGACCGACGGAGGCGCGAGCTATCTGGACTGCATCGACTGGGGCTGTTACTTTCCTTCGAAGGTCGAGGTTTTTGATGCTTCGATTTCAGAAACTTTGAGGGTGACGAGCGGTATGCAGATCTGTATGCATTTATAGCAAAACAGAGTAGATGGAATTCAAAATTATTGAATGATTTTTCATTGTCGTACATCTTCATAAAAAATGTTCGCATTGATTGCAGAACCCAGAAGCCAAATAACAAATTGTATTCCTCTTTTAACAATCTTATCAAGCTGGAACTAGTACCTCGATGTCCTTAAATATTTCTAACACATCCGCTGCTTTAAATCCAGTCCAGTAATGATACCCTATCCCGGCGTGGTCGCAAATTACTCTTTCCCCAACATTGTCAGACCGCTATCACAGTCCCACTTGGCCTACCGTTATGTTAACGATAGTTCATCAACACGTTAGTTTCGGGGGGAACGACCGTGCAGATAAATAATGCATAATAATCTGAAGATTCGCGGACGGACAGGTCCAGTTTTTCCCGGCAATCGACCGGCAATTATCGCGCCCGACTCTTGCTCCGATCCTCTTCGCTGTGCTACGCTCTGGTCGCAAGCACGCGAACAGATCCCCGCATGAATATTCAACCTCTCCCCTTCGTCAACGCAATCTGCGAGCCAGGGATTAGCATCGGCGCTCGATCGAGCTTTCAACGAACAAAAAGATCACTTACGTTGCTCATTAACCCCGTTACCCGTACTTGGCCACCGCGGGAGCGCACGTGGTACCGGTACACGGGCAATTCACAAACGCATATATCTACATTAATACGTGCCGAGCCGCGCGGTGCGTTGTCTACAGAACGAAAATGAAAAAGAAGCTCCCGCTGGTACTTAAACTCCGCTCGGAAACACTCGGGATAATTAAAACGGACGTTAACCGGCCAACCTCGGACTCAATCCGGCATCAGGTTGGTTATAATCCTGATTGTCTAATCCTGAGGAGTCTTAATCTGCGTCTTCTTTAAGTTTTACACCGATCACTGGAGTCCTTTTTGCTAACTTCGATGAAACAGTTTTCTACGAACCGCTGAGAAGCACTCTAAGCTGCTTTGAAGCCGCTTTGAAGCACTCGAATAGGCTTTAAAGCAGTCGAAGACGTTGGAAGCAGTTGGAGCTGCTTTGAAGCACACTAAGCTGCTTTGAATCACACTAAGCTGCTTTGGAAGCATGCTAAGCTGCTTTGAAGCACACTAAGCTGCTTTGAATCACACTAAGCTGCTTTGGAAGCATGCTAAGCTGCTTTGAAGCACACTAAGCTGCTTTGGAAGCACACTAAGCTGCTTTGGAAGCATACTAAGCTGCTTTAAAGCCGCTTTGAAGCACTCGAAGAGGCTTTAAAGCAGTCGATGACGTTGGAAGCAGTTGGAGCTGCTTTGAAGCACACTAAGCTGCTTTGAATCACACTAAGCTGCTTTGGAAGCATGCTAAGCTGCTTTGAAGCACACTAAGCTGCTTTGGAAGCATACTAAGCTGCTTTGAAGCATACTATGCTGCTTTTGAAGCACACTAAGCTGCTTTTGAAGCACACTAAGCTGCTTTTGAAGCACACTAAGCTGCTTTGGAAGCATACTAAGCTGCTTTGAATCATACTAAGCTGCTTTGAATCACACAAAGCTGCTTTGAATCACACTAAGCTGCTTTGGAAGCACATTAAACTGCTTTGAAGCATTTTAAGCTGCTTTGACTGTGGGTTTCTTTGCAAAATGAAAATTGTCTGCATTAATTTCAATCTAGTGGAGCTACATAGACATTTGCTTAGGTCCCTTTTAGTGTTATACTTATTTGACAGTTTCAGGATCTTCTTAATTCTCCAGGCAGATTCTAAGTAAACTTCGATGAAGCACCCTGTTGCGTTGCTCATCTGAAACGTTGAATCGAGTCAGCAGATGAAAGTCATAAAATCTCTGAATATTCTGTACTAATTCGACAATCTTCGAGCCAAAGCAAACAAAGAACCCTCGGCACCCCTAGACAGAGCTAATCCCTAGTCCGCGTAAAACAAGTTGTAGCGTAGTGCGAGGCCCGGTTGCCTCCCCGCAGTTGCCGACCACACGCGAGAATCCTTCCGGCCGCTTACGCAAACAGCGGCGTGTTCCCGCGGCGGGCTCCTCCGCTCGTTTCCTCATCCAGCACTGACAGTTAGCTCCGGCCGGTCTCTAAACAGCATCGGGCAGACCGGGAGGGAGGCTAGTTAGTAAAGTACGCGAACGTTCAGCGTTGCCATAAACAATGGTTTTAGCGAGTGCGTACACAGAGAGCTCGGGCAGACCGGGCTCCCCGACTCCCACGGTTCACAGACGGAACCCCGAGTGTGTTCCCGAGTCTACGGGAGAGAAGTCTTCTCTGTTGGAACGGCCGAACGCCAGAGCCTGGTCTTTACGTGTACTTTGCCCGTCGACGACTCACCCACTTTGCTTTACTTAAGGCCGTTCGAAGTCTTGCACCGGGCCGCCTCCTTTCTCCCCTCCCGCATCGAATGATCGTCCGGCTTTTACCTGACGTTTACTCGGCGTTCTAGCTACATTCCAGGGTCCATTAGGAGAGCCCGCGATCTCTGGTAGCACGAGCCCCCTTTCGACTAGAGTACTCGCACCGGAGAACCTTACCCGGTTCACGGAGAGGAGGGCTGGTGGGGGGGTTACGAGCTAAACAATCATCCTCGTCCTCATTTCCGATAAGTTCCCGGCTTTTTGCTAAACCCACGGGATCGCCTTCGCTTTCCTTTCTTGCTCCCTCTCCGTGACGTTCCCTCTTTCAGTTTTTACGCGCCGATGCAGCGGGATTGAAAATGGCGATCCTCCAGCCTCGCTAGCTGCTTAGCCAAGTCTGAACTCTGGATTTGAGAGATCTTCTAGTATCAGATGTCTACAAATTGTTGCTCTTCAGCGTTTTATCCAGTCCAAAGTCTGATTGTGTTGCCCTCTCTCTCTCTCTATCTTTTTCTCATAAAAAATTCTTTATTCACTATAGTAAGAGTGCCGAAGTAATATCTGAGCTCGCGAAGTAGCCTAAGGAAAGCCTCACCGGGATGACTAAGAGCGGCGTCTTCACTCCCACAAGGGAGGCCTGCGAATTTCCCGCGGAACGCGGGAGCCACTTCGAATTTCACGGATGACCGGCGAACGCTCAATGACGATTGGCTGGCTCATCCTCCATGCCTGGCCGTTCCTCTCGCGCAATTCTGGCCGCGGGAACGGAAGACTCTGCGGTGCTTACAGACCCTAACTGTGCCGTAGTTTTATTAGTTTTATTAGCGCAACATGGTAAATCGTCGGGAGGTTCGGTTCCCGCGGAGATCCAATTCTTGAGCAAACACGCGCTTCAACGGCGCTGAGTTTGCTCCGGGAAATATCGCCGTCATTTGCGAAGAATTCGCGAGTCGGCATCGAAGCTCGCGGGTCGATTCTTATCAGTCGAACGCGGATAGTTTACGCAATGTGAAAACTCATGCTAAACGCGTGACTGCACCTACGGACATAGTCGACGACTGGTAAATGAAATTCTATTGGGTTGGTAAGAAGGTAATTTTAATTTTAGTTTCAGTTTTTATTTTAAGGTGAAATGATGTGATGATGAACGCGGAGAAGCTACCAGAAAGATGGCAAAAGATTATCGAACAAAATGGAAAATATACAAAAATTGGGGCTTTCTATTATGTACACCTTTCTTGCCAACCCAATATTTTGTCGTTGTTCATGCATTTTCGTATTGAATAAACAACTGTACACCGAACGGGTACATCCTCGAAGAGCAAATAATGCGAGCAAATAGACTGTAGGAATTCAATTTAGGTCCAGCGCGGCGGATGTTCGAATCATGGGAATCGATTCCTCTGCCGGTCAGCATTAAAAAGAGACAAGCCAGGACCCAGCATCTGGGTCGAGAAACCAGACCTATCGTAGCCCGAAATGACGCTCCATTCATCCTTTCATTCATCCGGGAATCGCTCGTGGCTAGCGTCGAGCCTGTTCTCGCGGCGTGGCGGACTCTTCTCCGCCGTAATAAGCAAAAAAGATCGGGCCGCCGGGCCATTACGTAGAAAGGAACGAAGAAATCATCGACCGCGGGCGTAAAAAGCGTGGCAAAGCCGATTCCACCGTGGCCTGGACCACCGAGACTTATTTTTCCGTTGCTCTGCACGCCCGCGATACGCTGACTTTAAGCTACCGAAAGCCCGGACACCATTGTCTGCGGCCATTCTTGCGCCATCGCCGAGAATCTCGGTCAAAACTGTGTTCGTATTAGACATCGTGGTTTTCAACGTGTATTTATAACTCACGTGTATACATGTACATGTGTATTTAAATACACGTGCATTACTGCATCCTCATTTTAATTTCCATAATTTTTAGAACATTCGTATTAATTTATGTCGTCGATATTATTTCTGATTATTATGTACTGCGGGTCTTTATGAATTTACGGCTTATCATTTCCACGTGCAACTTAATAACAAACTAAATGACAATGGATAATAATAATAATGTGATTGAATCTGGTTTAAAGCACACTAAGCTGCTTTGAAGCACTCGAAGCTGCTTTGAAGCACACTAAGCTGCTTTGAAGCACTCGAAGCTGCTTTGAAGCACACTAAGCTGCTTTGAAGCACACTAAGCTGCTTCAAAGCCGCTTCAAAGCTGCTTACCATGTCTATAAACATCCTATATTAATGTCCTCCAATGTTCGGATTGCAGACGGTGACGGGGGGGTTGACCAGACGCCTCGTCCTCAGCCTGACGGGGTGTTATCCTCTGCGGAGGAGGGTGGAACGAAGGAAGACGAGGGTTGGAAGAAGGGTGGCGTGCTATGATCAGCATGGAGCTTCCGGCACACGCGACGCAGCATGGTGCTCTTCACCTGGGGGTCGGGGTCGCGGTGAACCCAGGTGACCCAGCCGGAAGTGCCCTGACCGCCATTCATCCGCATCCTCAGGACCCCCTGGCGCTCCATCACCATAATCACGGAGCTGCAACACCCGGAGGTATGCACGAGGACTCCAAGAAAAAACGTATGTTTCTTCTTACGAATCCAGTGGGTAATCTAGCTTAAGATCCTCGCAGGGAAGAGTCGCTAAGCAATCTGTGAATCAGAATGAAATTCAAGTCAGACAATAGGACAAGTTCAGTCTCTTCAGATATTAAAACGATGACACTTTCCTGCGGTCCTAGATTTATATTAATTATCCTAGAATTTGGAATCTGATGAAGCGACGTGGTCGTCTCTTGTTGATAAATTGAAGATAGTACGCTTGAAAACTCGCCGAATGCGTTTTTATGATAAGGGATGCAACCCAATATTTTCTCCCTACAACAACAATTTCTTAGCTTATTAGGAAACGCAATTAGTGTTCCACTTGTAACGATGTTACAATTATTCAGCGTTCGCGGAGCGCTCTGCGGTAGGTGAATTGCGCGTGTAAATGATCGATGAACGGACCGAAAATTCCCGCCGTGTCCCAGCAATTTCAATCAGCAAGTTACCGGAACAAACGAGTTTCGGCACTCGGTATCCGATCGGTGTTTTGTCACCGTAATTGATCTTCTTCTTGTCCGCGTGGTCGGGCCGGTGTCCACCTTGTAAAAACGATCCACTGACGATGCCGACACTTGTTCTTCGCCGCTCGCCGTGTATCAGCACGCTTCTGGACATTCCACGAATACTTCTTCGGCTTCTTTCTCCCCGGTCGATGCTGGCTATTTGATCGACTCACTTCCATGTAGCTGACTCGCGTGCCACCGTAATATCCATACACTAGAAAAAGAAAATTTACCCGCATCAGTTGCAGCACACAGAAACCGCACGGACATTTATCTTCTAACAATTCTAATCCGTTGAAAATCGTATCGCAGCATTTTTCACTTCTAACTGTTCTCACTGTCTAATAATTATTGCGGATTTTTATGAAAAACTCAGATTGTTTTCGTTTGCTTCGAGCTACTGCTGCTTTGGAGCACTCGAGGCTGCTTTGAAGCCGCTTCGAAGCCGCTTCGAAGCACTCGAAGCTGCTTTGAAGCACTCGAAGTTGTTTTGAAGCACTCGAAGCTGTTTTGAAGCACTCGAGGCTGCTTCGAAGCTGTTTTGAAGCACTCGAGGCTGCTTTGAAGCCGCTTCGAAGCACTCGAAGCTTCTTTGAAGCGTTCTCCATGTTTTCCAAACTGACCACACTTAAACTTCTTATTATTATTAGACTGGAGATTCTTATACAAAATAAAAATTGTCTGTACTAATTTCAATCTACTGGAGCTGCACAGACATCTGTTTCGGATCTTCGTAATTCTTGGGGCAGATTCTGAGCAAGTTTGCAGAGAATCGAAGGGTCTCCGAGGCTCCAGGTATTTCTAAATTCCGAGTTGACTCAGCGAACACGATGCACCGTCATTGCTGCAGGTCGTAATGGAAGCATCGGCGAGCATGGACGAAGATTTATCGTGGCTTTCCGCGAAGCACGTGCCTCGAGCTTTTTGCAGGTGCAACATTCCTATTGGGATCAGGTGAAAAATATGACAGCGATATTAGCTGTCACCGAGTCTTCGACCAGCGAAAAATCTGCCTCTCTCTCTCTCTCGTGGTTGCCAGTAATTATCGACGGTCGTGAAGATCGGCCATCTTAATATTCTATTTTCCAATCCTGCGTTTATACTGTGCTCTCTTTCGATCCTCTTCCCTCCTTTATGTGTTCTAAAAATGATCGTATCTCGCAGCAACGATAAAGTGTCGATGTAAAAAGTCCCGATGACATGTTAATGTTTCCCAAGCTTAACGAAGCCCTGATCAACCGTCTGTTTAAATAATCCTCGAAGAATGCGAGTACCTCTGCTTTTTATTCGATGCCAGATCAGGCGGCCGTGATATTGACACATTTATCGAGGAAGAAATGGTTGCAGCTGTGTTTTTGCAGCAGAAAAGTCTACTCTACATTCCTTATGCACACCCTACTGTTAGGGCTCTCGCACGGCGATGATTTATGAGGCGTGCGAATACCTTCTATCGCTATGCTTAGAGTCAGCTTGTGCAATCGCAGCTTCTTCTGAAATCTTTTCTTCTCCCCGGCTGGCTTTTTATTTCTAATACATTATTTTACTTGTAGCGCGTTGCTATTTTTGCTTGGGAGTAGTTCCTCCAATCTTCACCAATAAATATTAGTTCAACGTTGGTACTACCCGGATTTCAGATTTTTTGCTTTTACGATAGAGTTCCTGTGGATTCTAAATTTCAGTCCTGTTGTTCTTATAAGTAGACTGCGAATGTTCATACAATTTTTAATTTTTGTAGGCCAATTTTAAGAACGTGGGGAATCGTGTAAAATCTTATTTCCAGTAGTAGTAGTCTTTGTAGATCCGACATAAATAGGAACCGTGCTAAATTCTGTGGAATTATATTTTCTAGCATTTTTTGAAAATTTTTGGAAGCCATAAATGCATCAAAATTGCAGTCTACTTATAAGGGATTATACTTCTAGTGTCAAGTGTCGATAAAATCAGCTGGCACACGTGGTACAGTAGTATTCGGTGGCAGTAATGGCGGATTTCACATTTTTTGCTCTTTTATAACAGAATTTCTGTGGATTCTGAATTTTTTTAAATCCTGTTATTGTTATAAGTGTCGATAAAATCAGCTGGCACAGTAGTATTCGGTGGCAGTAATGGCGGATTTCAGATTTTTTGCTTTTATAACAGAATTTCTGTGAATTCTAAATTTGAATCCTGTAATTCTTATAAGGGACTATACTTCTAGTATCGATGATTAGTTAGCGCACGTGGTACAGTAGCACTTGGTGGCAGAAATGGCGGACGAAAAATGCGGAAAAATCGGTGGCCCGTGACGACAGGGACAGAAACACTTTCATAAAATTTCATCGTTAAACCGTAACGATACGCCTAGCGCATTGAGAAGCCTGTTATCCACCTGTGCTTATCGTCGCATCAATATCGACTTAATTGAATCTTATCCTCGCGGGACATCAAGACAGGCGATACGTGCTGATCCTTCATCAAAGACAGAACGAGAGCCACGTGAAAGGCCGCCTTGTTCCGTACGGAACAATCGAGTTAGCTCAAGTTGCCCCGAGTTTCTCGTCGACGATCTTTTCGAGCATACGTATAGGACATAGTGCTCCGCCGAAGTTCACCTACTTTGTGCCCAACTAGTTACCGCTAAACACCTAAACTAGTAACCTATGCATCTTTCAAAACTGATCAACCATCTTGCGTCATCCAACTTTGAAATTAATAAAATTTTCTTTCACATTTAAAGATGCATACAGTCTAATAAAAATGGTTCCAAAGTGACTTTAACTTTGAAGTTACCAAAATTTATATAAAATTTAATTTCCTTAGCGAATTTATTTATTTTGTTAACATACAGTCTCATAAAAATGGTTCCATCCTGACTTTACTTTTGAAGTTATCGAAATTTTCCATCAAATTTAATTTCCTTAGCGAATTTATTTATTTGGTTGACGTACAGTCTAATAAAAATTGTTCCAAAGTGGCTTTAACTTTGAAGTTACCAAAATTTATATAAAATTTAATTTCCTTAGCGAATTTATTTATTTTGTTAACATACAGTCTCAAAAAATAGTTCCATCCTGAATTCACTTTTGAAGTTATCGAAATTTTCCATCAAATTTAATTTCCTTAGCGAATTTATTTATTTGGTTGACGTACAGTCTAATAAAAATTGTTCCAAAGTGGCTTTAACTTTACCGAAATAAGTTACCGAAATTTTCCATCAAATTTCATTTCCTTGGCGAATTTATTTATTTCGTTGTGTTTCCTACAGCTGAACAAATACAAAATATCAAAAAGGAAATAAATATGATTCCCTCGGAAATGAAAGCACTATCCCTCTAAGGTGTCAGAGATTACTATCACTCTAATCGGCTGATAATGATCCCGACGTCCATTCCGATTCGAATTTCATTACTTCTTAGACCACTCCCCGGCTCAATATCAACAAGACGTTGATCGAATATATCCGTGAACGAATCATAATCATCCTTCAATAAATTCGCCGGAATCATAATAATCGAATAAAATGGACAGGCACGTGTCGAGTAATGAACACGTCTTCTCTCTCGCGATCGATCGTAACAGAATATTTTATGGTAATAGTCATCAATTAACATCGGAGGAACAATGGGTGAAGAATCTCATGAATACGTATTCTTCGAATTATTATCATTACGTAAATTCTAATCTTCACGCTTTTATAGATTGTCAATTTTAACAAGTTGAGCAGGTGGTTAATTAGTAGACTGCGGATGTTTATGCAATTTTCGATTTTTATAGACAAATTTTAAGAAAGTGACGTGAAATAAAATCCCATTTTTAATGGGAACAGCTTTCGTACACCCAAAACAAATAAAAATGTTAGTAAATTCTATCAAATTTTGTATTCTAGCATTTTTTGAAAATTTTCATTAGCCATAAATGCATAAAGATCCGGAGCCTATTAATTAGGCACTCCTTTTAAAGTCTTCGACTAAACATTCCTTCCGATCTAGAATATTTCCATTCCCTATGATTAGACTGCGGATCTTTATGCATTTATGGAAATTTTCAAAAAATGCCAAAATATAATATTCAATAAAATTCGGTACTATTATTGTTTGTTTTGGGTCTACAAAGAGTGTTCCCATTAAAAATAGGATTTTATTTAATTGCACTTTCTTCAAATTCGTCTAAAAAATTTGGGAATTGCGTAAACATCCGCAGTCTACCTATGATTTTTGAAATTTTATGAAAATGAAATTGGTATAATACCTCATACAATACCTAAATGTTTAGCAATTGATTAGATACCGATATTAATATTTAATAATGTAAGCGATATTTTTAATAATAGTGCAGCAATTTTTAATGGTGCTCTTCAGAGGGGACAACCGAGTGCAAAATTAACAATATTAATTTTCAACGAATCTAACTTTTCGTTCCTCTGAGAATTCCAACAATTTGTAGCAACGTTGATTTGCAACGAACTTTGAAAATTATGCAGTCGCGAGTGCCGTCGCTTATTGTGTTTGCGGTGGTTCGAGCCAGTTAGGGCGTTTCGATCGTAACGATCGATCGATCGGTCATTTATTTAATGACAATCGGAGCGCCGCGATCCGTGCCCATCAGCCGGACAATATATCAGGAAATTGTATCGCAGTCGGTAATAATTGCATTTGCCGACGTTAACGTTAATCAAACCTAAGCCTTTGTTAATGCAATTCTAAATATTTGTCGTCTCACGCTGAGCGACGTCCGGCCATTCGAATTAAATTGATTGCGCGGGACCACCTCGGGGCATTGTGCCTATATCTCGATCGTCGGAGATCGATAACGTTAGTCTTGTGGCCGATGACGAGTGCCAGGGATGATCGAGCCGATACCGGGGAACAAAGTCTATAATTCACTGTCGATCCACGGGTGACGATCCACACCAATTTTCTCGATCGCTTCTACTCCCATACAGGGAACACGTCTACCTTAACCGTTTTACACACGGTAAACAAATCGATGCATGCTTTCGGCATGATTCTAGAAGAATGCAAAACATTAACGATTGGTTTACAATAAGTCCTCGATTACGCGGTTAATTCGTTCCAGCATTCTCCGCGTAAGTCGGAAAACTGATAAATTGCTGGTTTTATGATTCGTTCCGGGAAAACTTTACTTTACCGAACTCAAAATTTGTGCCTTTCTCCTATAAATTGTGATGATTCAGTAGATTTGTACCCGGGGCGACTGCAGATCGAAGTTTCGATCCTGTAGGATCAACGGTTGAGGAGTTATGCTTGCTTAAAGTTGAGCAATCTGCACAGTGCTTACCTGTCAAAAACACTGCAGATTGGTCAACTTTAAGCAACCATAACTCCTGAACCATTGATCCTACAGGATCGAAATTGATATGACATATATATGACATAATAATTTATAGGAGAAAGGCACAAATTTTATAGGAGGAAGGGACAATTTGTCCATCTGAGAACAGATCGTTATGCAAAATAAAAATTATAAAACACAGTCGAATAGCAGAGTCGCCAGATTAAGACTTGTCTCCCCACTTCAACCTTCCCCTTCCCCTGCATGTGTCCCTACGTCATATGACCCATCCGGTACCGGCAGAGAGAGAGAGAGGATATTGAATCTTACCGCGGCAGATTAATTCTATATGCATCGAAACTGTCCGGCAGTGTGAACGAACGCGACGATGAATGCAACGTTGTAAAACCTGCCCCGTGGAAGCTAGCCGTCCCCTGAAATTAACAAGTTCATTTCACAACTCGTGCTTGTGACGTACTCGCACTTTGTCGGCTGGAATGAGAAATTAGCGAGCGGACATGTGTCAAAGGAGATATCGGAAAAAACGTCCTTCTTTGAAGCTCGGGACGCGCTTGCTGCTTTTGCAGAGCATGTAATCATTTTTAGTTTAGAGTTAGTATCGTAAATGAGTATAATAATCGTAATACAGACGATTCTCAAATTCTGAACGAACATTTTTGAAGGGATCTGTTGGAATGGCTCTACATTTCTGTACAATTCTGCGACGCAAATCGTTGACGCTTTCTGGTTGTGTTTTATGAACAACAGATTTTAAGTGTCCCCACAAAAAGAAGTCGACTGGAGTTAGACCTGGTGATCTTGGTGGCCACTCAATAACACCTCTTCTACCGACGTGTAATGCGGGGGAGCACCATCACGTTGGAAGTACAAAAAATCTTCATTTAACAAAAAATTGTTATCTATAATACTTCTCTTACGCGGATAAAAAAATGTATTCTGCGAAAAAATTGCTGGTCTTTTTACGTACAATAAGATCCCATAAGAAAAAAACATGGGTTTCCATTTGAAAAAACAATGTTGACCTTCAAATGGCCTTGGATACGCCATCCAAATAAAAAACTGATACTTCCCCCTCTTTCCCCCTCGAAATCCTTGGACACGTGTTTTACACTTTTTTAATATCTTTCATACTTTTCGAGATATACGGCTGGAATGTTTTCAAATGAACACCCTGTATACAGGGTGTCTCAAAACTCCTTCAAGTCCGGGAAATGGGAGGTTCCTTATGTCATTTGAAGCGACATTTTCCTTTGCAAAAATGGCCGCAACTGCTTTTTTTAGGAGTTATTAGCAAAAAACACAGACCAATCTCACCAATCAGAACGCGACCTAAACGCGAGCTGGCACTGTCGGCCCGGCGCGCCAACTGTCTATTGGCCGACTGTGCCAAGTCGCGCTCTCATTGGTCCGTGTTTTTCGTTAATAACTCCTAAACAAAGCCGCGGCGGTAATTTTTGCAAAGGAAAATGTGGCTTCAAATGACCTAAGGAACCTCCCATTTCCTCTGTATATGAAATTTTGTATGTGTACAACGGTGCCTTATCATTTTTTCCACCAGCGTAATATATATAATGAAACAACGTTGCTATGCAACAGTCGCAATTATCAATTCTGGGGTGGCTGAAATAGGTGTCCGACTATAGCGCAGGAAGATGCGCCGATACGAGCATCCTAAAAAGAGTATATGATAACGAAGCATTCTTTCCGTCGGCCGGCTCCACGGATAGCTCGTGGGGATTCCCATAGCGGCAACCCCGTAGCAGAGTGACTGGCAGCACGTAATATTTCGTTGCGCTCGTCTGTGTTCGTCTTTAGCAGGAAAACGTTCGGGGTTGAGATAGCGGCGGGTTATTTATAGGGTTAAATAAAGGAACACAGTGCGATCCAGCGATACCAGCGCACACCGGTACAAATAGGTTGCAGCTAGCCGTTCCGGAGAGCCTGCTATCGTTCCCAGTCGCAAGTCGTCATGATCCTCCCGTGTGCAACATTAGAGCCCCATCCTATTTTTCCGTCGGATCGATCGACGATCCATGAATATCGGCGATCAATCGCTGAGAAACGATTGCCACCGATTCTCCCATCGGACAGAACTAAGTAGATGTTCCGCCGTATTTTTGCTACTGTCTCTCCACCTGATCGACCAGACAGTTTTACGAGCGCTGTTTTCTTGCTCCTTTTTCTGATGATCCTGCGTCCGATGTGTTATTGCTCCACGTCCTTCCACGATGCCCCTTATTCGTTCCGACTTGATTTATCTGGAAATATGTTTTAAGTACAAGTATTTTGACAATCGAAAGGGTGGATGGATAAAGTTGTCGAGTAACAAATTGTTTGCTTTCTGTAAAAAAGTTTTTAACAAAATATGTTGTCCTTTTTTGATGAATGAAGATTTGAACACAAATCAATTACAAATGTACAGGGTGATCAGTTTAAATAAGGCCACCTAAATATCTCGTTAGGTTATTACGATGCAAAAGATATTTGTTGCAATGGACCAAATATCTGGCAAGAATATTTTTTTTCGGAGTTATCAAGGTCATCGATGTTTTTTGATACATAACTACATTTTTTTTAATTGCGTCGGGTAACTGATCACAAAATACATTCAGATATGTATAATAACATGACATTGACCTTGATCTGAAGATAAAAATTTAATTTTCAAAGATCAAGGTCATTTCAAGGTCGTTTTATTATACATATCTGGATGTATTTTTCGATCAGTTACCCGATGCAATAAAAAAAAATGTAGTTATGTATCAGAAAACATCGATGACCTTGATGACTCCGAAAAAAATGACCTTTGGAAAAACATATTCTTGCCAGATATTTGGTCCATTGACACCATGCACATTACGTAACAAATATCTTTTGCATCACAATAACCTGAAGAGATATTTAGGTGGCCTTATTTAAACGGACCACCCTGTATATATATTGTTATGGTTAATCTCTGATACAAAAAAAAATAAATATTTGTTGACCTCCTGGTCCAGTACAGGTGAAGTACAAAGTAACCAGCTTCTTCCATACAAATGACACCTTTATCCATCCACCCCTTCGATTGATGTATCGAGTCGATACGGCGCACGGCGTGCCGATGTGGAAGTCTGTTTGTAAACATTTGTTCTCTCTTTTCTGTGCAGATGACGGCGGTCACGGAATGAATCAGGACGGTAAGTGGAACTATCGCAGTAAGATCATGCGCCAGCTGGCGCAACTATACCTCTCTCTAGAAGCTGGCGGATAGATAGCGAGCTTAAACCGACTTTGTCTTGGCAAACATTGCCATCAATTATTTCTGAAAAAAAGAAACAGGACGAGGTTTCTGGGTAATGACCAGATTCAACGACTTAGAGAAAACTAGTGAAATGTCGGGCGGGCAAGCGACCTTGGACTCTCGAATTCGCATGGTCGCTAAATCATCGGCTAAATCATCAATTATTTCTGAAAAACTGGACGGAAATTCCGGAGAATGACGAGATTCGGCGACTTACAGAAAACTATAGTGAAATGTCGGGCGGGCAAGCGACCTTGGACTCTCGAATTCGCATGGTCGCTAAATCATCGGCTAAATCATCAATTATTTCTGAAAAACTGGACGAAAATTCCGGAGAATGACGAGATTCGGCGACTTACAGAAAACTATAGTGAAATGTCAGGCGGGCAAGCGACCTTGTACTCTCGAATTCGCATGGTTGCTAAATCATCGGCTAGATCATCAATTATTTCTGAAAAACTGGACGGAAATTCCGGAGAATGACGAGATTCAGCGACTTACAGAAAACTATAGTGAAATGTCGGGTGGGCAAGCGACCTTGGACTCTCGAATTCGCATGGTCGCTAAATCATCGGCTAGATCATCAATTATTTCTGAAAAACTGGACGACGAACCCGGGCAATGACGAGATCCAGCGACTTACAGAAAACTATAGTGAAATGTCGGGCGGGCAAGCGACCTTGGACTCTCGAATTCACGTGTTCGCTAAATCATCGGCTAGATCATCAATTATTTCTGAAAAACTGGACGACGAACCCGGGCAATGACGAGATCCAGCGACTTACAGAAAACTATAGTGAAATGTCGGGTGGGCAAGCGACCTTGGACTCTCGAATTCGCATGGTCGCTAAATCATCGGCTAGATCATCAATTATTTCTGAAAAACTGGACGACGAACCCGGGCAATGACTAGATCCAGCGACTTACAGAAAACTATAGTGAAATGTCGGGCGGGCAAGCGACCTTGGACTCTCGAATTCACGTGTTCGCTAAATCATCGGCTAGATCATCAATTATTTCTGAAAAACTGGACGACGAACCCGGGCAATGACGAGATCCAGCGACTTACAGAAAACTATAGTGAAATGTCGGGCGGGCAAGCGACCTTGGACACTCGAATTCGCATGGTCGCTAAATCATTGGCTAAATCATCAATTATTTCTGAAAAACTGGACGAAAATTCCGGAGAATGACGAGATTCAGCGACTTACAGACAACTATAGTGAAATGTTGGGCGGGCAAGCGACCTTGGACTCTCGAATTCACGTGTTCGCTAAATCATCGGCTCCGTTAACGCGAATCCCGTTACCTTTGATCCCGTTATAGTTAAACGCGCGGCTAATCGGCAGGCTTATCCAACGCGTCGATTGCTTTATCAGGCCGGCGATCGATTGCGAGAAATAACCAATTATCCCAACACCAGTTCTTATCGGCGCGTACGCGCTAGGACGCGAAGCTTCCGCGGCGATCTAATTGGCCCGACATCCCAGGCGAGCTTTATTTTCAGATCGCTTCCTGGCGACCGCGGCCTCACTCGATAAATTATATCGGTGCTCGTTCCCGATTCGAAGAACGCGGGCGTTATTAATCGTCCCCGCGACCAGCATTCTTTTTTCTGTCGCTTCTGGAGAATCGGCCGTTCGGTCGGGTACAGCCTCGCGGATCTGCCGTCGGACGTATCTTCGACCGAGATCGATACAAAGTTAGCTTTCGACTGAGGAACAATTAATCGAGAGCCTCCACACACGCCTCCGTCCAGCGCAATGCGATAGGATCCGCGATCCTCCGAGGTTTCACCCGGGGGATGGATCCCGGGAATATGTAGATCCGCTATGGTTCCTGGATCAATCCTTTACTGGTGACATTCTCGGGTTACGTCGAGGAGACTTGATCTACGACAGCGCTCGGATTTATTTACTCGCGACGGCCGAGTTTCGAAGGCTACGCCCCCTCGACACGGCCGCGCGTCGCGCTCCCCGTGGCAGCCCTAGTTCTCCTAGCCGCCACGAATAGCGAGTATGGAACGCGTTTGAGGAGCTTCAAACTAGGACTACCACGGGGAGCGGGACACGCAGACGGGTCGAGGGGGCGTAGCCTTCGAAACTCGGCCGTCGCGAGTAAGTAAATCCGAGCGCTGATCTACGAGGTTGATTGTTCGCAAATAGGAGATTATTTGACCAGACCTAGATCAGACATGAGAAAAAATCTTGCGTAAATGTGAAACATTAGCTGGAGGATGAAAAATGCTAGTTCCTACCCTGATAGCATTTATGGTTGGCAATTTTGTTGAGCCTTCGTTGGGGTATTGGTTGGGGAACCGGTAGAAACAGGGACCATAACTGTTTATGATTTTCATCTTTGAAAATTTTGGAATATCTGTTATTTTTGGTCCCCGGTGAGAAATGTCGCCTTCTTATAATATTTGAATATATAAAAAAGGAAGACTCATTCCGCAGAAAACCAGAAAGGTTTTCTTATACTGCATGAACACTATCCCTTGCCTTCCCCTTGGAATATCGAAAAATTAAAGAAACAAATCAATTCCAAGGCTGCTCACAATAAAACTTGAACGAAATTACAAATTGTGAGTGTATTCGGAAATACGAAAAAAATCAATTTGGAATATAATATGTATTTGGTTGCAGCCACATTTCTTTTAGATTTATTCTGTCAGACGACAAATTGAAATGTTGTATTATGGTCGTAAATTTCACGGTAGTTAACCAACTATAATAATTAGACTGCGCATCTTTATGCAAAATAAAAATTGTCTGCATCGATAGCAAGAAATAAAAATTCAATTGAATGTTATTTCATACCTTTGTGACTTTACTAGACTCATGAATTGAAGTCAAACTTCGAAGATTAGCATCTTCAATTTCTAAAATCTTGCAGCAACTTTGAATTCCATCTACTCCATTTTTCTAGAAATGCATAAAGATTGTTTGTATTGATTGCAAGGAGTAGAAACCAAACAGAATGTTATTTCTTCCTTTAATAATTTTAATAGATGAGAAATCCTATATATGCACATCTTCAATTTATAAAATTTTCCTACAATTTTGAATTTCATCTACTCCATTTTTCTATAAATGCATAAAGATCCGCAGTCCAATAATAATTGTAGTCCCAACCGTTGTCCATCCATAAATGCTACTAGGGTAACTCTGTTAGGTCCGCTAAAGAGCCGAGTTGAGCCACCGTCCGAAGTAGAGGATTCACGGCGATCGAAGATCTGTAGCCTTCGACCTAAAGTTCCAATTGCTAAGTACCACCAAGATCCATCGACGAAACACAAATGGTTGATCGCGTTCCGCCAAAGTCTGCAACTGAAAAGAAAACGGAAAAAGTGGTAGGGTCGTGCGAACCAGGGAGGAATCTTAGCCGAACAAGTCCGGAACAAGTTCGCCATTTTAAATGTGGCCGGGCCGGCGGTGGGGGTGAGCAAAGGGAGGATCTCTCACGAGTTTATCGAGGCTCTCGATCGGCCGCGTGGTTGCGAATCGCGCGAGCCGGACGGATAGGTCTGCGGTACACGTCTCGTGGATCCTCGCGCCGTGGCAGCACAATGTTCGCATAATTTATGCCAATGACGTCGGCCGGGTGGAGAAGAGGATACACCTCTCGGTGTGTGTACACGTGGTTCGCCGCGGTAGGTGGAAGGTGGTGGATGTAATCACAAGTTTAAAGGGTAAACGGTCGTAAGGTGTGAGGCCCCTCGAGGTCTCTCGCTCAATATTCAACAGGTATTTACATTCGCAAATTGTTTACGTCAGCCCACGATGAAATCTGTCAGGATTTCGTTCCCTCGGCAGCTTAACAGCCTCCACCTTCTCCGCCTTCTTCTTCTTCTTCTTCGCCTCCACCTTCTCGCGGCAACCTCGGACGTCCTCTCTTATCTTACACGGACACGTTTGCACGCTTTCTTCGTCTTCGAAGCGGTGCGGAGCGGTGCGAGCTGCGAGCTGCCCATTCCTCTCTCTCGCGCCCACCCTTTCCTCCGACCAGTAATTACATCTGGGTATTAATCAACCGTACGTCGGGAACGAGAATCGCGAGATCTTGATTTTCGCCACTCGCCCGCGCCAACCTCGTCTCACGTAATCCCGAGATCCGAGCGGTTATTAATTTATCGGAGACGGCTGGTTAGCCAATCGACCAGCCCTTCCCGAAATAACTATTCGCGAGTAGGCTAAGCGGGGTCTTCGCGCGATATAAAAATTCTCCGCGTCGATTGCGAGAAACTATCTTCTTCCTTTCTTCTTATATTTTCTAAATTTTAATCGTTATTCTTACATTTTCGAATCTCGAAAGTTTAACCCTCACCCGTCCCTCGTGTCAATTTGACACAGTTTTCCCGAAATAAGTTACACTGTTCTGTTATTTGTAAGTGAATTCGTTGGACTTTTTTTTAAATGCGAAACATATAACTGCAAAAACCTAAAATGTAAATGTTAACTCATCAATGTCAAGGAAAAGAACATCGAAAATTGACTGTTTGATTTGTTATTTTATCGATTTTTTGTATCACTGTGTCAATTTGACACCGAGGGACAGATTCAGTTCGTGAAATGAGGGACGGATGAGGGTTAAGAGGGATAATTGTTTTCCAATTTGGCTCCCGGAGCAAAATAAACGAATGAAATCCAGGGACCATGAATAACAGTTATTCTGAAATTTTCTACGGTAAAAATCATTCATAAAAAGTTGATAATAAAGAAAAAGTATAAAGACAAAAATTCGAAGAACAAAATGATTGAAAAGTATCCAGTTTTATACTTTTTGGTTACAAATAACAGTTGTTAGTGTTCAAAAAATTGGATCCTCCTCGATAACTGTTATCGGTGAGACACGCATGCTGCAAGGGTAGCATCGTCTATTACAATTCCATTCTACTCCCATTACGCCCAGCATTTTTCGCATCACAGTTCCCAGAGGCGTTGTGGAAGCAATGAAAGCAGCCGGCACGGGCTACTTAACGATTCGCTAATAAATACAAATGTGGCGAGATAGGAAACTATCATCCGAGGAAGACGTTCGAGATGAAGCATCGAGTTGCTCGGTCGTTGATAGCGGTCCCGGTAAATGATGATCGAGCGAGGAGACTAATGATCGACGATTATTCCGAATGCATTCCGGGTCCAGCAAACAAAATCACGAAAACCAAGATGTTTATTCTTGTTCCTCGATCGCGAGGAATAGAGAGAGAGAGAGGAAAATCGAGGTAGAAGGGAGTGAGGAAGATTCATGGTTGATTTTACTGGGATTAACTATTTTGTTACCTGCAGGCTGGCATGCCTACCGTATCTGTTAGACCACGCCATCGGGCCCCCGAGACGATTCCGGAAGCCAGGTCTCGGCTAGAACCGTTTCTCTCTTTCGCTCACGCTGATTAGCAACAGCATCCTTGATAACATCGATCTGACCGACGACCCGTGCGATAACGTTCTTATCCCGACGATCTCTCCGCCGCGATGACTCATCGAACAAGCACCGAGGGTATCGTGATGTTTCTGCCGCGTCTCCCGATGCACGCGGAAATTTTGTACACCGAAAGATCGTTTCGAGGTTTACGGCTGGATATAATCTTCCCAGATATGCCGTTTACGAGGCCCGTAACATATTTTATCCATTTATTTATTTGTTTGCCGCCGCGCCCGGTTCAAAGGACGGGCGACCCGCAGTCTCTTCTGCACTGGAAACGCATCTCCTCTTGGGCTAGACTCCATCCAAACTCTGCTCGCCGTTCTGGATAGATTTTAATCACTTGCAATCGGTGTTTACATTATTGACACTAAACCTAGCACCACCGGTCAAAATGACCGGTTCCAGATTTTTTATTTTAAAAATGATTTCATTAGGAAGGGTTGTATACGGGACTTATAACCCTTACTTGTAACTAATACAATTTTAGTCGATGAAATACTTGTTATTCTATGAATTTCTTTCTTTTTGGTTATAACAGTTATAGTCCCTGAAATCAAACTGGAATCGTCTATTCTTTAACCCTTCGCATTCGAGTGGCGCCACCAATAATTCTTATAGCATTATTTAAAATATTTGTTGCATTATTAAATCTGTATTCAATAAATTACTAAACGTATTTAACATTTGAATAAACCACTGAAAGTATTGTGCAATATAAAATATTTATATTAAAATATTTGTTGCATTATTAAATCTGTATTCAATAAATTACTAAACGTATTTAACATTTGAATAAACCACTGAAAGTATAGTACAATATAAAATATTTATATTAAAATATTTGTTGCATTATTAAATCTGTGTTCAATAAATTACTAAAAGTATTTAACATTTGAATAAACCACTGAAAGTATTGTGCAATATAAAATATTTGTTGCATTATTAAAAATCTGTGTTCAATAAATTACTAAACGTATTTAACATTTGAATAAACCACTGAAAGTATAGTACAATATAAAATATTTATATTAAAATATTTGTTGCATTATTAAAAATCTGTGTTCAATAAATTACTAAACGTATTTAACATTTGAATAAACCACTGAAAGTATAGTACAATATTTAAATTATATATTAAAATATTTGTTGCATTATTAAATCTGTATTCAATAAATTACTAAAAGTATTTAACATTTGAATAAACCACTGAAAGTATTGTACAAGGTGTTATGTCAGAGTTTTATATCGATAAAATGAAGAAAATCATATAAAATCGAAATATTTCAAGCTGGAAGAAAAATTCGGTGTTCCAATTAGAATGGTTTCGAGTGCGAAGGGTTAATTGCCATTGTCTTGAAGATAAGTAAATGTCCGGTGATTTATGGATGGGAGGCGTGTCCAGCAAACATAAAAAATGTAGGGAAAGGGTATTCACAGCATCCTCTATTTTAGTCGATGAAATACTTGTTATTCTATGACTTTTTTTCTGTTTGGTTACAACAGTTATGGTCCCTGATTAAAAACGAAGTAACGTCACAGCAGGTAACGTTGCAACCCATCGACGTTCCTAGAAATTCTCGATCGAGGTCTCATCGCGTCCCGTCGACTCCCGCCGCTTTGCTTATCGATTTTCCGGGGTTGTTGCATGCGTTCACGGTCTGATCTAATCGGCGGCAGGATCTGGCGGTATCGAGAGCCGGCGAAATTTTTACGAGCCCGCGCGAATCGTCGTGGCCGATATCATTATCCTAGGCGAGTAGATAATGTGGCTCGCGAATGCCTGCATCGGCGGGCGAGGCATGCGGCGCAGGAGCTCGAAGCCGCATTATCGTGAGATTACGTAAGCGCGGCATACAGTGCGCTTGTGTTACGCTATAATTAGGACTGGCCTGGCATAACCACGCCGGCCACTACCATCTCGTACGACGACATCGTCGACGACGAGCTACGCAAATACATATCCGACGACGACGACGACGCACCGCCGTGTAATTCGCGTTCGTATTAACGACCAACGATAAACCTCGGCGATGGGTCCTGGGCCCCCGAACAAAAAATCCCACCGGCTCGTTCGAGATACTGCCACGCCGCGCTGTGCTAGAGCCACGCCGGTGAAAGGGCACGGGGTTTGATCGGAACACGCAGAACGCCGCGCGCTTTTACTTTCCGACGTTTCCCCCGGGGATTCCAGCTACCTAAACCTGCTGAGGAATTCGAGTAACCGAGGATTTTGCTGGCTTGCATATTCACGCAATACTTATACTCACTTAGCCGTCTTCTCTGTGGAGACCTTTCCGTTTCGAGGTACTCTCTTCAGTTTTTAATCATTTTCTTCTGGACATCAACGCGAGACTTTGTTGCTAGTATTTGTATAGTGCCATCTAGTGAACGCCACTTTATCTTAACACTTGACCTACCGGAAGCCTGTTATTGAAAGCCTCGGGGAGGATCGTTTGCAAAGTTCGTAGACGGACACTATCTTTTTGAGCTTCAAAGACCGAGCCGAACGTAGAGAATTTCTTGCGCCCGAAACTTTCATCGTCAATTGAACCACTAAATACAGGTGGAATTATATTGTGTTTAGTCTTATTTTAATCAGAAAAGTGCCACAAATATATTCGTCAAAGTTTCGTAAGAAAATAAGTAATAATAAAAAAATTTGTATATTGGTATTATATAAGTAGTACCCGAGCCGAGATCAGATTACTACACTGGAGGGAATATATTTTTTTGCGTTTATCGTGTACGGAATTTACTGTAATAGGATTTTCAATAATTGTGCTGTATCAAAAGAAAGCATAGAAATTTTCTTTCACATTGCAATCTTAAATGAAACTATTAGACGTTATTGAGGGTGACTTGTTAGCAGTGCCGTCAGATCGGGGAAATCGAGGGGAATACATTCTACCCCCTCCCTGATGATAGTATACGTGACCAGTTTTGTTAGATTAGGTTAGGAGGAAAAGGGGACAGGGGAAAAGGAGGAGAGGAAAAATCGACCAGTTTTGGTCGATTCTGGCGGCACTGTTTGTTAGTTCACAATGAAGATTGCTGTTGCTATTGAAGGTTCCATTAAAAAGTGTTTAGCCATGTACCATAGATTTTTCAAAATTATGCAACAATCACCAGTCGGTAATGTGTTAATATTGTAATACAACAAAATGATACGTGTTTCCCTACGCAGTCCCGCTCTCGAACGGTCTCGTTTGTCTCGGTCGCATAAGCGCCGCGGCCGTCGTCGTCGTTGTCGTCGCGATAAAGCGGCGACGATATTTAAGTCTCCGATCCACCGTAACTCTCGCGAACCCAGCGTTTCTCAGATTCAATAAAGTAATACGGCCGGTTCAACGAGCTCGCTAATCAACAAAACTGTTTCTCCCGGTCGCCGGCTATCTGATGCATACCGTCGCGGCCGCTTGTGTACCTGCACGCGTGTCTGTACACATACACGGGGTGTCCCATTCGTGGATTCGGACGCCATTATCTTATAAAACTATATATTTCGAGGCACACCTAACAACTCCCAACATAGCCGCGGACGCCATTTCTGAAAAGGAAAATGGTGCTTCAAGTGATCTCGGGAACCTCCCATTTCCGGATGTTGAAGGAATTTTGAGACACACTGTATAGCACTTCGCCCACAACTGTGATATGGCAGACCATGTAATCTTGTCACAAGGCATGTTATCTGAAGGTGGGTCTATGCAGGGTGAATCTCGTAACGTGACGACCTCAACTAACTCCTAAGTTGTTTGTTGTACAAAAAGAAAATGTTCGAAGTTTCGATCCTGTAGGATCAATCTTTCAGGAGTTATGCTTGCTTAAAGTTGAGCAACCTGCAGTGTTTTTGACAGGTAAGGGCGCCGCCATATTGGTTTGTAGTGACGACCGCGAGCCGCTTACCGAACAGAATCACCAACCAATTCATTAATTATTCTGTTCGGTAAGCGGCTGGCGGTCGTCACTACAAGCCAGTATGGCGGCGACCTTACCTGTCAAAAACACTGCAGATTGCTCAACTTTAAGTAAGCATAACTCCTGAACGATTGATCCTACGGGATCGAATCTTGGATCTCAAATACATCATAATTTATAGAAGAAAGGCACAAGTTTTGATTCCGATAAAGTAAAGTTCACCCTTTTCTTTTGCACAAGGAATAACTCACTAGTTATTTGGGACCGTCACGTTACGGGACTCACCCTGTATATGATCTAAGAAGCGTAATGTTAAGACAGCTTCGAGTGCAAGGGGTTAATTGTGCGCACGGCGAGGTGGAGTTTAGCGTGGAACTTGAGCCGGACACCCAGTATAGCGTGTGTCGGTGTGTCCGTTCGTTTCTCGCACGTAAGTGGTACGTACCACGCCCGCGCACGCGAGAACCCGCTTGGAAACGGTCCGAGCGAGAGGAAGAGAGAGAGAGAACGATCGGGACAGACGCGACGCGACGCGACGAGCACAGAGAGATAGCGCGGCTGCTCGCGGAATGATTTGTATTGCTAAATAATCAGCGGCGGTTGTCTAGGATATACTGGTTTAATGACACTCTCCGGTCGGAGGGAGGAGGGAACCGTGGCAGAGGGAGAAACGCGTTCAGGCGTCCCTCTGTGTCCCTCTGTTCTCGTTGGGGAGAGCACACAGCCGGCTCAGCAGCCGTGCCAATTTCGACGGGATAATCGTGTAATTTTCTGTTACGCCGTTCGCCTCGATTTTCTACTGTCACGAGCCCGTAAACGTAAATTATTCGCCGATGCAAATCGCGGACACGATCGAGCACGCTCGGCAACCGCGCCGCTGACTATTATCATTTTCCACTGGGCCTCGGCTGACGTGTGCGAATTCTTCGGATCCACGGATTCCCCTAACTCTATCTCTCTCTCTATCCCTCATTCGATACGCTATAGATTCTTTCGCGAAATTAGAATGCTCGAGAGGAACCGGTGCAGTCCGGAATTCCATAAGGATCTTCGTACCCTCTCCACCCGGGGTCTAGCACACGAGATACAATCGGTACAACGTGTGTAGAGGCCCGGCCACGTGTGTCTGCCGCTGGGTCCATCGCCTATGTACGGATGACCGTGTGTTAGAACGAGGGTGTGGCCGCGGTTCGCAACGGGATCATCGGAGGTGCATATCTGGCCATCGAGAACGGATTTCCTCTGGATTTCGAAGATCCTCGGATCCTATCGTCTCCTATAACTTGCTGCTTCTTATTTCGCCTGTAATCACACCCACGAAATAAACTAGGCTGCAAGCAGCGAGGTCCTACTGCAACTCAAAAGCTTGGCCAGCAGCTCTGAACTCCTCTAGCTGCGCTACCGAGACTTCAAGGTGAACTTGGGACTGATGATTCAAGAGTTTCAAGTCCCCACTCTACCTTCCCCCACGCTTCCATCACGGGCGGGTCGCGTGACGCAATCCTTTCTTTTTAGTTTAAAGAAGCGTTGAAAAAATACATTTGCGTTCACCCCCCACTTAGCGGGGTAGTGTGGGGCTCGGGGGAAACCAATAACCACTAAAAAAATCACACGTCTAGGACAGAGCCCTTTTCTCGTCCTCCAATGTCCTTGAGGACAGTCAGGGCCCCGCTTTTTGCATTTATCCTGACTGCCTCTTTTCCCGGACTCGCTACGCGACGCAGTCCTAGGACACGCCCTGCAATGTTCAGGGTCAATTTTCTCCCCAACAGAGGCCCGAGGGAGAAACCAGGAGAAACCAGCGTCCCACATTTTCGACTCAGTTCATCAGGGTGAATCCACCGATACCCGATCTCACCACCTAACTCGAAACACCCGGTAGAAACGGAGATCAGAAGGTTGGAAAAACAGCAATCAATGCTGACACTCTAGCAATGGGGCCCGAGCCATTACAAGAGCCAGCGACCAAGCGGACTCGTTGCAGCAACTGCACTTCCTCCAACTGTTGTTTGCGCAAGTATCCGCGTCGCGACGACGTGTACATCGGCAGAAATGCGCAGGTACCTGCCTCTCCGAGGGAGCTTGTTAGCTCCGCGATCGCACCCGGTGCTAACGCGGGTTAAACGCGGAACCCTGTTAGAGACCGCGGGCCTCGAATTAAGTGGGACTCGTTCCACCGGCGAGGCGCACACACCGCGTGTAGGAGGGCAATCGTAGATTTCGAGTGAGCCAACGGGATTTACGAGCAGCAACTTTATTCGCTGGATCGCATTGTTCTCTCTCTCTTTCTCGATCAACAGATTGCCGACCATCGGCTGCGATGTTTGATTCTTACTTCATTGCGAACCCACACATAGCCGGTTCGAAGACCTTGCAAGTTCCTCGGCGACGGAAATCAACCAGCAACACTGTTCTTGCCAGGCGCCGAAGTTGCGACGGTTGAAGATTCAAGTAAACAGCAGGCTTTCCTGCTTCCTCTTGTCGAATTTTGACTTTCAGTGCAAAGGGGATTTGGCTGGAGCAGTGTCCCCGGGTTAAGACTCGTTCCCCACTCTTCCAATTCTTCCCCTTCTTATGATTAGACTCCCCACTCTACCCTTTCCCTTCTGCGACGCTGTTGTATAGGCGGATCCTCATGGAACGTAGAAATTGTCCATGTCAATCGTAAGAAGCAAATGTTTATCTAATAATTTTAATTTGTACAGAATAGTATGCCCACATCACTCAGTTCTGCTGACTTACAATTTTGTATCTGACCATCGTGACCATCATGACCATTATGATCATTATGACCACTACGATCATTATGATCATTATATTATGACCACTACGATCATTATAATCATTATGACCACTACGACCTTCTTCCGCTCCTTAAGATGAAGGGTACCCAAGTATCTAGCAGGCTTTCCTGCTTCCTCTTGTCGAATTTTGACTTTCAATGCGACAGGGATTTGGCTAGAACAGTAAGAAGCAAATGTTTGTCTAATAATTTTAATTGGTCCAGCATAACAATTATGACCATTATGACCATCATGACCACTGTGATCATTTTGGCCATCACGACCATTGTGATCATTATGACCATCATGACCATTATGGCCATCATGACCATTATGATCATTATGACCCCCACGACCATGATTAAAAGCTTGTCACGTGACTAATCCCGTACTGGCAGAAAGGGAGTATTCCCCTCAATTCGCCTAGCAAAGCGGCCCTGGGTGTTCCTACGTCCTACGTCATAAAGGAGAGTGTAG
Organism: Lasioglossum calceatum; assembly: GCA_963966675.1. NCBI lineage: Eukaryota > Metazoa > Arthropoda > Insecta > Hymenoptera > Halictidae > Lasioglossum > Lasioglossum calceatum. Next base: position 6,365,650 of record OZ016539.1, on the reverse strand, counting down.
GCATTGTCACTGGCTCGTGTTTATTACAATCGGCTCAGGAAATTAATCGAGTCGGTTACAGCAGATTCCACGGGATTCGCGGGCAAATTTCTAATGGAACTGCCTAATCGAAAGACAGTGTCACGCAGCAGGATCCGAGTTTAATTGAAAGGGGATTCGTTCTGTCACGTTAGAGGCGAAGATACGCCGCGTTAGCCTCGTTAATTACAGAAAGCAGCGCGCCAGTGAATTTTCAATCAGAGAGCATCGTTCCGCAGGATCTGGCTCGCCTTGAGGAGGCTCATCGCGCGCCTCGTGTTGTCCCGTTACGAGAGTAGCTGCTCAGAGAGAAGCCTCGAACTCGTATGAGTAATATGAGAAACTCGAGGCAAATCGATGACACGCAGTCAGAGGCGGTGTCGTTGCCCACCGCGACCGTCCACCGTGCAATTAGTCCCGTCTCGATGTTACGGCTAATTACATACGCGCTCGCCAGGCCTTTTTTCGCCTTGCCTCGCACCGTGCACCTTGTTATTATTAATAAGTCGGTCTTCGACGACGGAAGTCGACCGAATCGCCTCTGCCACGCACCTTGCGGACTGCACGGAGTATTTCTGGCGGAAAGGAAATTTGTTTTCAATTTTTCTACCAACACCATTGTTCTCACTTTCTAGTGAAAGGGTGAGGAATCAATTTCTCGCTACATCAGTTGGAACCAGAGTCCCCAGATGAGCGGGGAAGTTACCCCCTCTCTGCAGCCAGTACCGAATCAGTCACGTGACATTGTGACTCGTGCGTCACGTGACGGGCCCGCGGCGGAAGCGTGGGGGAATAGCGCCGTGGAAGGGGAAGATAGAGTCCTTTTTTTAGGGCAGTGGGGGAATGTCACTTACGCACACCCCCTCCTCAGATGACGCCTGGAGGGGGTTGTGTGGGACTCGGCTCCCCCTAGATGAAATTTGGGGGAAACGGAAGTATAGCGGGACTATACCCCTACTCATACCCACTAAACCCCCACCGCCCAAGGCCTCTTAGGCCCGTCGCCTCAAAATACCACCTACCGCGGAGTTAACCCCTGTTCTTGGCTTTTAGGGAAGCTAGAGTCCTAGACAAGAATTGATTACGGAATTCTAAAATGATTTATCGCGTTAAAAAAAATATTTAAAAAATCTTCAAATATTGCTATATCATTTTCAACCTGTTAAACATATTACGAAAGGAAATAAATTTCTATTCCACTCTAGTTTGTTGCAATTCTGGTAGAAAATTTTTATTTTCGATATTTTTTGACAATATCGTAAAAATTACATTGAATTAATTTCATCTAAAATAATGTGATGTGAAAGACTGATTTTGTAAAAATTCTCACTTAGACCACTTTTATAATTCCGGGCACATGCACAGAGTCGATTGAAAAATGTCGGGGCAGGCTCTACGGGGTTTCGCGAGGTTTTAGTGCGAGCATGAGGTGGTTTTTGCGAATTTGGTTTGTGCGTCGAGGATCGATCGATCGGGACTATCGAGTCAGTTAATAATACAGATCTCACAGCCGGCCGGCTGCTGGAGAAAGTAGTCGGTGGTCGTCTCTAGACCAGACCAAGTACCTAAGACGTCGTATTATCCGTTAACGATCACGATCGTCGGCCAAGGATCAGCGTGGGGCCTCTCTCGACGAACGAACGTCCTCGGTATCGATCGCGCCGAGCCGATATGGGAAGCCTCAATTAGGGATCGAACTTTATGTTTGCTCTATGGAAATAATTCATGTCTCCTTGGTCTCTTTGGTCTTGCACCGAGGCAGGCCTGAAGACTCATGGTGCTCCTCGTGGCCCGACATTTTCATGTCGTTGAAAATTCCATGGTATAATTTAATGTTTCGCGTGGCTATGGTTTTACGACGGTGCTATCCAGCCGATAATCAGCGGATCAGCCGACTCGCCCTGCCAGTTCCGCGATTATTTTAATTATCCAGCGAAACGGTATCGCTGATGGAAATGTCTCGATCAGCTGGGATAAGAACGTCTCTCCAGCCGATGGATCATTTGTTTATGGTTGTTCTGGGCGGTCGTGGGATTTTTAACAATTCACCGAAGAGCGTTGAATTTTGTCGGATCTACGTGATCCAGTGAAACTGCTCACGGGCTTCTTCTTCGGTCTGTTACGGCGAGAGTGGCGGCCGATGCAAAGAAAAGGCTGCCAGCTCGAGCGGTGTGTTTTTGTTGGTCCCGAGAGTTTGATGAACCGCATCATTATTTTATAATTGTTGCCTTGGTACTATGGAAACTGGTATAATATCCAGTATACAGGGTGTACCAGAAATATTGCACTTCCTCGAGTGGGCTGATTCCCGAGGTCATTTCAAGCAACTTTTTCCTTTACGAAAATCTTCTCCGTGGCTTTGTTAAGGAGTTATCAACGAAAAACACGAACCAATCAGAGCGCGGTTTACGCCCCACTCAGCGGCAGCCGCGCTCTGATTGGTCCGTGTTTTTCGTGAATAACTCCTTCGCCAAGCCGGGGAGAAGATTTTCGCAGAGGAAAAAGTTTCTTCGAATGACCTTGGGAGTGACCTCGCAGCAGAATTCTTATTGCCTGTTCCTTTTTCTCAAAATGTACGATGCTGAAGAGATAGACAGAGCCTAGATGATAAAGCAGAGTATTCTCTCCGATTTGTCTTCGAACAAATTATTAAAAATCGGAAGCTAAATTGCAATTCGGAAGCTCATCCCTTGCGGCGGCGTGTCTATTACCACAATCCGAAGGGTTCCATTGACTCATTCGAAGCGAGCACTGCTTGTCGGACCGACTGGTCCGTAGAGTAGTCTGTGGGGCGCCGGAGCATGACGCCATTAACGTAACGAGGCTACACGTTGCACCCTCCCGAGCGCTCGACTATATCAGCCCCGAGTTGTGTTTGCAATAGACTCCTAGACCTAGACCTCCATCCCGTAGCCAATGTCTCGCAATTTTCCCCTGATCGGACGTGGACCAATCATTCTATCTCTTAACGAGTACGGTGATCCTCAAGATGATCTACAATGATCATTGTCGTTCAGCATTCGGCGAAAACAAAATTGAAGAATGGACTTGTTCAGTGAAATATGTGGATTCGTTAAAACGTGTTAAGGAGCACATTGGGAAGATAAGATTGAGTGTACTTTCTGTGGCATACTTTACAGGTCATGGTGGTCATAATAGTCATAATGGTCATGGTCACGGTGGTCATATGAGTCAAATACAAAATTGTCAAGTGATCAGAATTGAATGATGATTAGCATATTATTCGCGACATATAAAAATGATTCAACATTTGTTTCCTACAATTATCTTGGCCAATTTTTATGCTCCATAAAGATCCGTCTAGATTGTCTTACTTTAATGATTATTGTGGTCACATAATGATCATAATGGCCATGATGGTCACGAAGATGAAATATGAAATTGTAAATTCATCAGAGTTGAATGTCATTAGAAAATTATCCTCGATACACTAAAATTATTAAACATTCGTTTCCTACAATTGACTTGAGCAATTTTTATGATCCATAAAAATCCGTCTACATTGTCTTACTTTAATGGCCATTGTGGTCATAGTGATCACTGTGGTCATGATGGTTGTTGTCATGATGATCATTGTTGTCATAATTATCATATTGGTCATAACGATCAGATGATCATAATGGTCATGATGACCATTGTTGTCATAATTATCATAATGGTCATAATGGTCATTGTTGTCATAATTATCATAATGGTCATGATGACCATTGTTGTCATAATTATCATAATGGTCATGATGGTCACGATGATCGAACACAAAATTGTAAATTCATCAGAGTTGAATGACGTTAGAGCATCATCCTCGACACACTAAAATAATTAAAAAATCGTTTCCTACAATAGACCCGGACATTTTTTAAGTTCCATACAGACCCGCCATCAGTGTTTCACCAAACGCGAGGCATCCGCAGAGTAATTTTGCGAGTATCGCACGGCCATTGCCGAAGATAATGGCTGCCCTATCCATCGGGGAATTGGCGAGAGTTGCGAGGGTCCGGCGCAGTTTTCCACATTTTCTAGAATGTTTACGTTTACGTTCTCGCTGCACGTGTACCGTCCACGTGAATCGCGACGCTCCCCTCTCCGCCGCCGGTTTTCCGGTTGAACTGTTTGCGAACTGGTTCTTGGCCATCGAACCGTTCGATTAACGACCGACGCGTTTCTTCCGCAGTTCGGCTGTGTTCCGCTGTGTCAGATTAACGCACACGACCGACCTGAGCGGACGCGTCTCTAAGATTTCCCATAAACACTTTCGAGTTCCACCGTTTGTTGAGTATCGTGCAGAAATCCATAGTGAAAATTGAGAAGTGGCTTGTTGTTTCCGTCGATCGGTTTCGAAGAAGTGCTCGACGAGGCCTTGAAGAGCGCATCCATTTCGGCGGCTGACAGGAAACAGGATGAATTTAATGAAACCATGAAGCCGGGGATCTTCGATTTTATGCCGGATTAAAGTCGAACACTGCGCCGGAACAGCTTTATCTGTTGATCTCCGCCGCTCGAAATGTCGAACGTTTTTATTCGAAGTGGAACGAGCGCGGATTAACGAGCTAATACCCCAACATTGCGGAGAGCTAGGAGCCGCAACGTTGCAGAAAACGGAAGATGCTATCGTGGCAAAAGGTAGACGACGCGGAGTATCCACCGATCGTCGAATTCCCTGTAGAACGTCCTTTTCGTTTTACAGGACCGTTAAAGTGCCACCAGATGATCTCTGAGATCTCCGGGATCTTCGAGATCGATCTACGGCGGCTAAAACGTGTACCCGGGGGCTAAATTAAGCGAACGGACCGATCGGATCCCTTGCCGGAAGAACGTTTATTATTTTACACGCGTACGAAAGCGTAAATTACGGGCGGACAGAAGTCATTAGCGAAAGCGGCGGAGACGCGTGAAATGAGGGTCGCGCGATCTGATAAGCGATCCGGACATCATAATCGGGGGCTCACGGTGCGGTGGTGAACAGCGATTCGACCGATCGATCGTCTGAATCGATCGCATGCAAAGCGGCGCCTCGGATCATCGCCAAGTGGTCAACATGGAATTGTAGCTCTTGGATTAGCTACGTCTACAGAGGCGACCGGGGTCCTTAAGATTTTACGAGTCCCTGCCAACCTGTTCGCGCCAGCTGATCCGGCGCGCCAAGGTCAACCAACTACTGTCTGCTATCGTCGATAATGCCCAGCTATCCACAGCCCGTTCAATCTCGCGGATCGAATTCGTTAATACGATTTGTTTGATGACTTCCGGCGGCCTCGGACAGCCCTGTTAGCACGTTCGCGTATCGACCGCCTCGGATTTCGGGAGACGTCTTTCTGATGATCAGACACCCGACTTTTTAACAGTAAAACAATTTAACAGTGAAACATTTAACAGGAAAAAGTTGATAAAAGAGTGAGACGTGTTTGTATTTAGTAGTTTGCTGTCTGCTAATAATTTATGTAAAACGTTTGGCGTAGATATACAGGGTGTCCCAACACTTTTCACGATGTTTCAAGTACTTGCGATAATCTGACAAAAAAATATTTGTAAAACATATAAACAGTTAAAAGTTACGTGCCTCCAGTGCGCAGTATCAGTACGAAATGACAGCGTTCGGAATATAGTATTAGACTAGTAGGCTGAAGGTCATCGAAGGTGAACGTTAACCTCGTGGTTGGAGTGGTGATTGAGTCCCAAATAAAAAAACTATCAGAATATACGGGATGAATTCACGAATAAGATGTCCTCTGTCCACGATTTTTAGGCTATTCCCCCCACTCCTATTCAACTTCCGATCTCTGCACAGTACAACTTCCAGTGTTTCTATTTGCACACGTGGGTTAGAAATTGGCAAACAGGAAGAGAAACCACTGGGCAATCGTCACCGAGATCGGTGGGGTCTGGCTAGTTGGCTCCTCGGAGATGGTATCGGTACTCTGACAATACTCGTTTGATATTCGCTGAACTATGTAATGCAGGAACAAAGATTAATAATTTGCAGTTCCCACCCCGGCATTATCGGGGCACGAGGCAGGCGGATTGCGAACATCATGCACCGAGAGAGCAAGCGGTGTGTTCAGCAGCCGCGGCTGCAGGGTCGACCGGTCACGATGGCTCGGGTAATGATAGCCTGCCCTCGCCTCATAATCAGTCCCCCATCTTAATTTATGTTTGCCCCCGCCCGTCCGTCCGTCCGTCCGTCGGTCCGTCCGTCCATCCGTTCGTTCGTTCGTTCATCCGTCCAACTCTCCTCTCTTCGATGTAGGTACCTGCTGCTCACCGTTGCCTCTTTACTACCGCTAATTTACCGTAATTCGACCGCGGGACAACCTACGTACTTTTGATTCTGTCGCTGATTTGTTACCACCGGGCAACCTCGGGGAGACGACCTATTCAACGATCGCCACGGATTCTCGTTTCCGGTCGTTGCCAACCGTTCGCTTTTGTCAGCAGGATCTTTACCTTCGCGACAGTGATGTTCGCCCAGGGTCCTCGACCTGCTGGAGCTACATCAGCCGGGGGTCGGGAGGGGATCAGGCGTCGAAACTGACCCGGGACCCAAAGGCTGTGAACATTTTGATGAGACGTTGAGGACCCATGCTTCGTAGGGTCCTTCCTCGATAGCGTTCATCCTCCGTCGCTGCAGGTGGCGCTGGATATAGCATCTCGTCCGGCACAATAGATTTGTAACGGCGGAATGACTTGTTCATGCTCCGCGCTCCTCAAGATTTTCCCTTTATTATTTCCCTCGGCGTTGCTCGAGCTCATGACTCATCCTCCTCGCTCCTCTATCATAACCACCGCTCGGAGGATTCGCGATGGCCGGGAATTAAGGTCGAATTTCCTCAACAGCTGATCCCGCGGACGAACTTTCATATCGCAGCTGCTCGAGGAGCTCGCAATTTTCCCCGACAATGCATACCTCACAGTCGTATACGTAGACCGTGATTAATCCCTCGAAAAATTGAATCGCCGGTCGTCTTGTGTGTTCCCCTATCATCAGACCGTTCGGCGTTTCGCGCAACCTTCCATTTGTTTGTTGGTCGGTAGAGGGGCCCGGTTGCCAATAGCTGGTAGCCGGGGACTAAACGCGACTAGGATGTTAGACATTGTTGCGATGCGATTGATGCAAGCTGATGCGGCCTAATGAGGTCTTTATCCTTCTGTGATTGCGGGGGCAAGTGGAGGCCGGCCAATCGCAGTTCTCTATACCGTGCGGAGACCCTAAGTTGCCTAGGAGATTCAGGTGTCCCAGGTCACAGAGAATTTTACTAGAATTGTGCTAGGAATCCCTACACTGCTATTTAATTGGAGCACCTTAGACTGCTCCTAGCTCGATCCAATCCTCCGCAGGGAGCCTCGTCTGCTAGCTCATAAGCGGTAGCTAACAAGCGGATAGCAAAGTCGCTATCGGTATTCGCAAATTCCGTGGAACGGTTCGCGATCATTGTGCAGCAGGTGCGAGCACGCCCACGGGACGAGGTCGCGACGAGGACGATCGGAAAGGACTCGGTCCGCGGCGTTGGTTGTTGGCATAGCTTCGGCTCACCGTGGCTAGACCCACGGAGAAAGTCTCTCGGTATTTCCTTCTCGGCAATGGCCGAACCGAACCGAACCCGAGTGAACAGAAGTGAACACAGAGAGAGGGAGAGCAAACCGAGCAAACCAAGCTGGCGGAGACCGGCTTCTCTCTAACTTGTCCAGGAGGCGATCAGGAGGACAAGATAAGGCCCCGCGAGCCCACGCAATTTCTACGGCTACGGTGTTGCTTCTTTTTGGTTGGCGCAGCGCCTCCCGCGGCGACCAAGTAGGTCGCTGCTTCCACGTCTGGCTATCCTCGCAATTTCCGGTGAAACCCAATTACGTTACTTTGCACCTGAACGCCGGTAATTGGAGGAGGATGCCGAGACAAGTTTGACGGAACAGTTCCCCCTGGAATTCGACTAGACCCCACTCTCTTCTCGACTAACTGGAATAGATGCAAATCCCCGCTCCGGGAACCTGCACATCCTATTCGACGGCTAACTGTACTGGTGGTTATAGCGAGGCTCGTGTTTTAGCTTTGTTTTCGCGTTGATAGCATATGCGTTCCTGATGCGGGACATCCGAGTTCAAGAGCTTGCCCAAAGAGAATCTTGATCTATGATCAGTCTCTGATCAAGCATTTAATATAATTGTGAGACCTGCCCACAATCCTGGTCCACGTCCTAGTTCAATTCAGGAGCATGCCCAAAGAGAATCTTGATGTATGATCAGTCTCTGATCAATCATTTAATATAATTGTGGGACCTGCCCACAATCCTGGTCCACGTCCTAGTTCAATTCAGGAGCTTGCCCAAAGAGAATCTTGATCTATCATCAGTCTCTGATCAAGCATTTAATATAATTGTGGGACCTGCCCACAATCCTGGTCCACGTCCTAGTTCAATTCAGGAGCTTGCCCAAAGAGAATCTTGATCTATCATCAGTCTCTGATCAAGCATTTAATATGATTGTGGGACTTGTCCACAATCCTGGTCCACGTCCTAGCTCAGTTCAGGAGCTTGCCCAAAGGGGATCTTGATCCATGATCAGTCTCTGATCAAGCATCTAATATAATTGTGAGACTTGTCCATAGTCCTGGTCCACGTCCTAGGTCAGTTCAGGAGCTTGCCCAAAGACGATCTCCATCTATGATCAATCTCTGATGCACCCCCTAATGAAGTTGTGACTTTTGCGTCCCACCCGATGAATGACTGGGTGCAATGCAATCATCCTTCAGATGTTTGCCGTGAAGCAGAGGAATTATTATACAACCACAGAGGTCTTTTAATTGCTTATGGCCTCTGAGGGTCTTAACCCAACGCTAGACAGCAACGGAAACAAAAGGAGCAGCGAGACTCGTTCGATACGATCTCTAATTGTTCGCGCAGCCGGGCGAAAAATGGCGAACTAAATCAGGGGACCCCACACAGGGTCCGGTTACGGTTTCGCGAGTTAGGCTGACGGGGTGCAAGGTGAACGAGGTGAAAGGTCATCGAGCTACCACTCGAAGAACCGACGCGACGGGCGGGCCCGACTTTGTTTCGCAATAATCGGGGACCGGTGCGGCTGCAACAACGCCTTGCAACGAACTGTTCGTATGCAAACTGTTCAACCCATGTGTGTGTGTGTGTGTGTGTATGCACGCGTGTTGAGACACACGGGCTGTGACGTTCGCGAGAACGTGACCACGGCGAGCCACGAGCACGCACGGTTGTTACCGGTCTGTCGAACGCCACGATCGATCGATCGATCGTTTTGTCGATCTTTGAATGTCGATTGAAACGTTCTTTCTTGCCGGTGGTAAAAGTGGCGTGGCCTGGTAACGCGCCGGCTCGGGACTTCGGTCTCTCGCTGGTCAAGTTTCGCTGAATTGTTCGTTGCGCCGTCGCATAAATAATGATTTTTCCGGGTCGTATACCTGCGTGAAATGATCTCTAGATCGCGCGTGCAGAATTGCGGAATATTTGAGTAATCGCCCCCAGGTTCCGGATTGTTTACAATATATTTCTGAATGTTATTTTATATTTTTATGAATATTGGAGGGGGTTCCTCGGGTGATTCGAAGTAACTTTCTCCTTTGCGAAAATGCTGTCCGTGCCTTCGTTAAGAAGTTACCAACGAAAAACGCGAAACAAGCAGACCACGCCTACAACGCTCCAATTGGTCCGTGGTTTTTCGCCGATAACTACCGAACAAAGCCGCGGAGAAGATTTTCGCAAAGGGAAAAGTTGCTTCAAATGACCTGAGGAATCATTTCAAGGAAGTACAACATTTCTGTTACACAAAATTGTCCGCAGAATTGATTAGCAAAGTTATTTGCAGTATGCCTCCCCACTAAATGATTGATCACCGGCGTAAAAGCGAGGCTAACAATTTAATCAAGAATATTGTAGCCAGTCTGCAGTTTCGAGGACGCTAATTACGTGTGTAAGGCACAGTAACATTCCGAGAGATTGGAATGAAGTAGACAGTGGTGTAGGTCCGGCTCCAAGACATCGCCAGCATAAAGATGACGCTTACGACCCAATCAGAACTAGCGAGATAGGACAATGCGGCATAAAACGGGCCCCGAATTCGCTAATTACGCTCGCAATCGTGCCTGTAAATTTCCGGGCGAAGGGAAGACGAGCCAATCGGGATTCCTCGGAGGCGTAATAGCCGCTACCGGTATCGTGCTCGAGTTTTATATTCAGATTACACGTCCATAAGCGAGGAGCTCGATCTCTCTATCCCCGATTATGGAAGGTCTCTTATTTCTTTTCGGCTATGTATCACGACTCGAAAATGCGTTTTACTCGGAGCGTGCCGAGGCGTAACGAAAAACCTAACAAAGAGCGATGATGATCGTGCTCGACAGATGAATCCACTGGCTTCATCGAGGCATGATCGGTCCCGGCAGGCTCGCGCAAGATTTACGTTCCTGTGGTTTTCGCGTGGCCGGAGCAGGTAGCGACATTTATATGCACGTTACATCCTCAATTATAGTTATTAGCTCACTGTTAATGGACGATAAAGATTTTATGGGATCTCGCAGCCGGTCGTGGCTCGCAAACATTGGGAGTAGCAATCCCCGCTGCTGTCCCGTTAGGGTACGCGAGAGTATTATGTGCGGCCGCTTTTGTGATAGCTCCGTCGAAAAACTGATTCCTAGGTGGGTGGATTGTTAGCGTTAATTAACCAGGAACGTTTCAAATTATAAATTCACAATCATTCGAACAGCAAACATCGGAGATGCACCTAAAACGGCACGCATCTTTCAGAGTCGTCGAATACATATCAAATTATAGAAAGTAGAGCATCACCTATAAATAGATCTTATCGGCGGATCTACTGGATGTTTCCCGGGGTTGATATATAGATGAAAAAGTTTGTGTCTATCGCGCGGAGATGCAGGAAATTATCATAATCTCGCCGTGGATAATGCGGTTGATTTCCACGAATGCCAGGAGCGATGCATCTGCGCAGTTCCTCGTGGGCGTCGCTTCAGGAAAAATCCTGTGTGCCCGTTAACGAATTACCCCGGTTAGCCGGCAGTGAAATTGATTTCCTAACTGCGATCCTATTATCAGCACGATAAGCATAATGATAATAATTAAAATTCAATGATATACACAATTGGCGCACACCTTCAATAGCAACGTGTGTGTGCCTGTTTATAGGAATTCCGGTTCTGCTCGAATTTTTGCGGCGCCGTTTCATTGTCTAGTTTCCGCGCAAAAGGGTCGCTAAGACATCCAGGAAATAAGTGACTGGGAGAGGCGAGCATATACATTCTAAGCCCACAATCGTTCCGTCTAATTCGACTTCGCTAGGCTCGAGCATCGCGGCCATATGTTAGAACGAGACTGGTTGGCAGAGGCGTTCGCCAGAAGGGCCTTACGGTAAGGTCCAGCCACGCCGTGAATGTTTTCTCTATAAAAAGAATCGAACCAACGGATGGAGTAAGAGAACGAGCCAGGCTAGCTGCAGAGGAGAGACGGAGAGAGAGGTCTATTTGCATAACCGCCCCGACTCACAAAAGTCTATGATAAGTTGGCCCGATAAAGACGACCACTTGTAATCCTCGGCTTCCGCGCTCGCGGGACCGTGCACCAAGTATATATCACAATACTACGAGCTCGTGGCTATTCCCGAGTTTGTTTCGCGTAACGATTCGACACAAACCTGTTTCATTCACTTCGGCCCCGACCTCTTCAATTTTCTGACTCGACCGGCACTGGAACCACCCGGTTCCTCGAAACGACCCACTTCTGGTATCGAATTCTATTGTTTATAAAACTCCGCGGAATGTTGTTCGACGTTTACATCTGTTGCTAGTTGTGTTCGGCACATTGCTGCAAAGTGTGTGCACCACGATGTGAAGTGTTCCGATTCAGCACACTGTTGTGCTAGTTTTATTGTGCTCCTAGGAACACTGTGACAGTGTCCTCTTTTTACTAGTTGGTATGCTGTGACTTCAGCTTCGTGTTCAGCACACAGCTGTGCTATTTATTGGGTTCACAGGAACACAATCCAAAATGTTCCGATTCAGCACACAATTGTGCCTGTTTTATTGTGCTCCCAGGAACACTGTAACAGTGTCCTCTTTTTACTTGTTGATATGCTGTGACTTCAGCTTCGTGTTCGGCACACAACTGTGCTATTTCCATTGTGTTCCTAGGAACGCTATGCCAGTCTTCTGATTTCATGTTCAATACACAGTTATGCTATTTTTATTGAATTCACAGGAACACAATCCAAAGTGTTCCGATTCGGCCCACAGTTGTGCTAGTTTTATTCTGCTCCTAGGAACACTGTGCCAGTCTCCTCTTGTTACTAGTTGATATATTGTGACTTCCTTTTCATATTCAGCACACAGTTGTGCTGTTTTCGTGCTCCTAGGAACACTGTGCCAGTTCGTGAACATTATTGTGCTCCTATTATTGCTCCCTGCAATTTGCCGTACCTGTGGGACACGTAGCCGGCTCGAATTTTCACCGAAGAAAAGGAGCGAACTGCGTGGTATGCTCGCTACAATCTCTGGCGAACGGCCGTAAAACAAGTCAGACGTTCGTAACAGCGGCGAAGCGGCGTTTATCATGTGAACACAAACGAGATTGTCACCTGCACACGCGTCAGCACGCGCCCCCGAGTTCCCCGCGTTCCTTAGCTCCTTTTCTGCACCAGATGTCCGCGATTGCGAGATAGAGTCTGAACAGACTGTCTCATCGGGAGCAAAACAACCGGGATTCTGAATACTGATCAGAATGGGACTCGACCAGACCCGATCCTCCATGCATTCTTCCTCTTCCTCCTCCATTTCAACTGAATTACTTTAGACGACACCTTGAGACTTTTTCATCGTGTAGAATTTATTACAATCTTTTATGAAAAAGTATAAATTACACACACAGCCGGTCTCCCTATAAAACAAACAAAAGTTTCGATCGAAGTAACCGCGATTTTCTCGAGCACCACCCCACGTACGGGGACAGGCAATTACCCAGCGAGTTAATTAACCCGAAGCAAGTTGCGAATATCGGTTATTAGCCAGATCCGATAATTCGCGGATTACATCGTGCTAATTTCATTGTTTACGATATCGGTTAGGCGTGCAATATCACAGTACACCGAACTGGTTCTGCCCGGGGAAAAATGTGCAACGGTATGGATCGTCAGTTTCGTTCTCGGTTTTGCTTCGCTTTGATGCGCCGCTCTCTCTCTCTCTCTCCCTCTCTCTCCGGAGCGGGCATGAACGTGAGCACGAGCAGCTCCTCTCTGAGCCACCGAGTTTTACAGCCAACGGATCCGCGTTCGGTCTGTCGTATTAACAAACAATCTCGTAAACAATGACCACTGTGTTTCGACCGGTAGGTGATAGGTGGTCTAGACACCGAGTGGTAGCCGCGTATGGAGAACAAGGAGAACACATCCGCTTAGCAAATGCATCCGTGTGCAGCCCGCGCTGTTACATATGTACCGGGTGACGGAATGCGAGCCTGCAGAAATCCTGCTCAAACGCCCGGGCTCTCTCATCTCAACAAAATTTTTATAATTATCATTTACGTACAATTATAATCCGTAATCATAAAATCACCGGTTTTATATTTCACGATTGTCGAGATTGCACAAATTCATTCATTAAAGAAATTTCCGACAATTATTCTCAATGACCTTGAATCATGATATCAAGGTCATCGTTCTGAACAACTTTTTTCTATACTTGTCACCGCCAGACGAACTTCAGGAAAGAGTTGTTCCGAACGATGACACCTGATAACATGGTTCAAAGTCATTGAAATCGGCGAGGCAGATAAATAATTGCCAGAAATTGATTATTTAATCAATTAATTTGTGCAGTTTCCGAACAACTTTTTCTTATAATTACCAAATTTTCATGTTCAAATTCTGGACAATCTCGATAAACATTGCCATTCTTTTTCAAGGGCAACATTTTCCACTTTCAATGCATGATGCACTTGTCATTTTTTGGGGGAGACTTCAGTGATAACTTTGACAGGAACGAATGCTCACACTAGAAATTCCAAGATCCAGAAGCGCAAATCGATCTCACGACGGGTATTAATCACGCCCCCGTCGTTCGCCTCGTTTTTGGATTTCGCGATCTGCTAACAACCGGTCTGGATCGACGATTTTCCGGCACATCTATGATTCAGCAGATTCGAATCTCTCCGAGTGTACGCGTTCATTAATAAGATCGCGTCCGCTCCTCCTCGCGGACTGTCAATCCGGCGTAACGGTAGCCGCGAAGCAAATCGTCGATAAGAGATCGGCAGGAGTTTTTCTCAGCATCGGGATACAATGTCATTAATCGGCTGTCGCCGGAGTGTCCTGACGCGATCAAGCATCTGCGTGGTCTCGCGTGCAGGATTAATCGAGATCTTTCGGGGAAGAAAGTCTGGGAGCGAGATAAATACATACACGGCGTCGCGAGGAGAAAACGTGCGGTTTGCTCGAGTCTGTGCGCACAGAGTGGCCGGATTAGGGGAATTGACTAGAATCGAGGGGAGAAGGTACCCCCTCTCTGCCGGCACCGGAGTAGTCACGTGACGCGCTCTGATTGGTCCACGTTTTTCGTGAATAACTCCTGAACGAAGCCGCGGAGAAGATTTTCGCAAAGGAAAAAGTGTCTTCAAATAATCTCAGGAATCGTTTCAGGGAAGTACAACATTTTTCGGACACCCTGTGCAGCAATTAGAGAAGGTGTAAATATTCAATATATATTAAAAAAATATTTTTTCATGAAATGACGCCATAGTAAATTCTGCTATGATATCACGCCGTCGGATTCGATCTAAGAAAGAGGACATGGCGGCCGATAAACTGGAAAATAATTGCAAATCAATGCTGGAAACATCGGCGGAGATATCGAGCGGCCAATCAGGCTGGCATTCCTTCGGCATACCTTGTCATAGGTGCACGTTGCTCGCGAAGACGCCGGAGTATCTACGGCGATTATCATCCCCTAGAATATCGGCATCCCTCGTCCGTCCGAGCTGTCGCGGCCGGTTCTATTTTTATCTCGATAGTTTCCGATCGAAATGCCGATAAATCGCGAGTCTCGAAGCAACTATGGGAATCACCGGGGAACCCTATGGGGGACCCCTTGGTTTGCGAATTCCGTGATCGTCCTGAGTCAAAGGACGAACCGACGAGGAGAGAGCTTCTTCTCTTGCCGATAGGAGGTTGCACCGGGATCACCGGGGAGAAGAAAGAGAGAGAGAGAAAGGGTAGGGTTAAGAGGCTCGAGTGGTATTCCGGATCAATTAACCGAACGGCGCCGAGGTTAACGCGGATATGAAAAGGGACGACGGCGTTACTAAGCCGGGTGAACGAGGCCTCAGGTATGCGTGTACGCAGATGCCGCTGGCTATAGCGAAACGTCCGTAATACCCTCGCCGGTTGTTTATCGTGTGAACACGCACCCGGAGGAAACGGATTGTCAGCTTGTTCCCTCGTTCTGCTGGGGAGCCTTTCCTCTCGGACTCCGAAATCTGACGGTCTTCTTGCGGAGGCTTTGCTTTGACCACTTTCTTCACCTTCGCCTCCAATTCACTCAACTTTCTCAAAGAATTTCTGAAAAAAGGAATTTTAATTCTCGAACTGTCTACTCAGTAGCGCGTTATAACCAGTTGGGGCCTTGGGCCCCAAAAAAAATTCTTGGCCCCTAAACCCAACTAAATAACTATGAGAAAAACGTAGAATTTGGATCTTGGATCATGGTTTGTGTTCGGGCCCGCTTTTGCTTGGGGCCCCGGGGCCCAAGTTGCCCATAGGATAATGCGCCACTGTGTTTACTACAGGTCTGGCCAACTTGCGGCTCCCCACCACATTCCTGTCAAATACGAATACAACTGGAACAAAATTTTAAGTCAATTAAAAAAAATTTTATTCGAGTGGAAAATGTTCGCAAAACCGTGAACGAATTCTTTCCGAGAAGGCCTCGTTCCGCAGCGTCCGATGCGGCATTAATTCGAGCCTTATCTCGAGGTTTTCTTCCTCGTTCCATTTCCTCGGATTCGCAGGGCTCCATTATTCAGCTAATCGTCCGAGGCCTGCGGATCGAAGAATCTCGGAGGATCTCCGTGATCCTTTAAGCACCATACGCTCGGACCACTCTGTGACCGGTCTATAAATCTAGTAAATCTTCGCGCGATAGCCGTTTTATCGGGCGACGAGCAGGTTACTAATGCCCCGTCCACCAATCGGAGGCCTCGCGTGACGCGTTGCACTCTCGTTGCACCAGAGTCGCTACAATAAAAGTTGTCCCCCACTCGACCCTTCCCCCACGCTGCCGCCACGGTCCCAACGTTACGTGACTGATTCGGTACGGGCAGAGAGGGGGTAACCTCTTCCCCTTTTTTTTAAAGTTTAAGGATTGTTAGGAAATAATGCATTTACGCACTAACATCCCCCCTAAAGGTGACGGTCAGGGGGGGGGGGAGTGTGGAGCTCCACACGGTACTCTTGAATATACCGGGCCCATACCCAGTAAAAAAAACCTAACGTCCAGGACTCAAAATTGAGACTTGATCCACCTCCTACTGGACCAAAGAAAGGTGAGCACTGCGACCCGCTATTCGCATTACAGTAAATCCTCTATAGACGCGACAGCCTCGGGGGTATTTGGTCGCATCTATCGTGTAGGACAGCTATTTTACCACATTTTTATTAGCTCGCTTTCTTGCCTGTCTGTTTGTCTATTTGTCTGTCTGTTCGGTACCAATTTTGCAATTGATTTTTTTATCTCCAAAGGCCGAGCGGAATGTAGAGAAGGACAGCGCGTGTAAATAGAGACCACGCGCGGGTTCCCCCTTGGCGGTCGATCGCGCTACAAAGAAATTAAGGTATTAGGGTGTTTAAATTGGGGTATTATGATACTTGATGTGTCATTGTCAGGTATGGAATAGCATTAGTACAATTTCCCGCTTGGCACCGTTGTTTACCCTGTACTAAGTTGGGGGATATTGTTGGTCGCATCTATCGTATAGAAATTGTTGCGCCTATACAGGGTGTCCCAAAATTACCTTAGTTTAATGAAATGGGAGGTTCCCGAGATCATTTCAAGCGACATTTTCCTTTGCAAAAATGTTATCCGCGGCTTTGTTTAGGAGTTATTAACGAAAAACACGGACCAATCAGAGCGCGACCTAGACGCGAGTTTGCACAGTCGGCCAATAAACAGTTGGCGCGCCGGGCCGACTGTGCAAACTCGCGTCTAGGTCGCGCTCTGATTGGTCCGTGTTTTTCGTTAATAACTCCTAAACAAAGCCGCGGATAACATTTTTGCAAAGGAAAATGTCGCTTGAAATGATCTCGGGAACCTCCCATTTCATTAAACTAAGGTAATTTTGGGACACCCTGTAGAGGATTTACTCCAGTGCTCACATAGCTTTGGATCTCTTCCACGCTTGTTCTTGTCTTATGGACTAACCTCTTCCCCTCGATTCGTGCTCCCACCCCTCATCTGACGACTTTCGTTCATCGACGCCATTTCTCGGCTAGTTAATAACGAAGAAAGTCTGGCTAGGTGATCAATCGTGTTTATCGGAGCCACCCGATGAATTTCCATGTAGATTGGTTGTTAATCGGCTCGCGGATACATTACGAACGATGTAAACAGCGCGTAATTACGGCCGCAGCACCGGAGCAACCTTTTATGCGTGGCCGGCGTTTTATGGTCCCTTGAAAACGAAACTGATGGACGATCTCGCAAGCCAGTTTATTGCTATACTTTTCCCCTAATCGCCATGCCGTACGACGTATTAAAAATCCTATCGTACGCTCGCCCATACTTTACCGGCGAATGGCCGATTTTACGCGTTTGTAACATATCGGAATCCATGACAGGTAGTAAAATAGAAATCATAGTTAACATTAATAATTCACTCGATTTGTTAGGGGGATGTGTAGGAACGTACGCGGTGGCTGGGTGAGTTTATGGGACCCCATGACGTGTGAAATGAAAAGTAGTGAGGAAAACATTTCGATGAAATCGTGAATGGTTTTACGAGCGTGGTGAAACGTGGTTAAATGGAATCGTGGCCATTTTCTCGAATTACTACGAACATACAAAATGCCTGCGATTTCATTATAGAAAAATAATTGTTCACGTAGCTTTTACACTTTAATTCATCGCTGTTAAATAGAAATACAGAGGAACCTGAAAGAGGAGAGAATTTATTTTTCAGAAATTGTTTAACTGTCTCGGATAATTTTGCAATATTTGGCACAATTGGAGTCTGGGGTGAACTTCCGAAGACGTCCATGCTCAGAATGGGATGAAATTTTGGGAATAGGTTCCTTTTTGACTAGAATGATGATTGTCAGAAGGATTTTTGGCGACTCGAAAAAACTTTTTGTTTTAGTGAAAAAATTAAGAAATAAATAAAAAAAAATTTAATAAAGAAATTTTTTCTAACCGCCAAAAATCCTTCTGACAATCATCACTTTAGTCAAAACGGAAACCTATTCTCAAAATTTTATTCAGTTCTGAGCATGGACGTGTTCGGAAGTTTAGCCGGACTCTGCATAACTTTGACGTCGAGAATGAATAATCCCCAGCACACGACGATTCTATTAGGCGCCATTATTTTCCGGTCAGTCGAGTATCACCGCGAGGAAATAGCGGCTGAGAATATTTTGAGCAGCTCGTTACACTTTGTGTACGGATAATTGCGGGTATTATTTAACGTCTCGCGCGCAGAATCACGGTTAAGCCGAGGGCCGGATAAAAATGATCAAGCCGAGCGATCGATTTCCGGCACGTAGCTCGGCAAGCGTGTAGGTAATCGCCTAATTATTAATCCCCTTACGAAGGCCGGCCGCGATTTATCGCGACAATTAGTACAGGAACGTGGGTTTTATGATAAGCAGCGACGGTGGCCGGCTGGGGATTCGCGCGGAATTGCGGCGCGACAACTTTTCCACGTCGGTGAAGGTTGGAAAATTCTTCGGCGAGAAACCGGAAGCTGTTTTAGAAAAAGATGATCGTTAAAAACTCGCCCTAAACGCGCTTAATTTTGCCTGAAGGACTCGAGCATTTTATCCGAAGTAACGACTCGATCTAAGAAAAACTATCGGGTCCGTGCGTTTTCTTAGATCGCGCTGTGAGGCGCCACTAAAAATTGCTGTATCACTATTCAAAATATTGTTTGCATTATTAAGTATGTCGGTCAGGGACCATAACTGTTATAACCAGAAAGAAAAAAAGTTTAGAATAACAAGTAGTACAATCAAAATTTAATGTGCCAAACAAACAGATTTTGTGTTGTTCTTATGGTCTGTTGCTTCGTCTTGTCGTACGAAACCTTCTCAATGAATTTCACAGGCTTGCTCCATCCGAAAAAGAGTAGACAACTGAATAATTAAATAACCAACCAAAATGAATTTTCTCATTAATAATTATTATGAACAAATGAAAAGATATTCGATCATCGATAACTGTTATGAGCGATCGAAATAAATATCTCTCATCGATAACAGTTATCGAGGAGGATCCAATTTTTTGAACACTAATAACTGTTATTTGTAACCAAAAAATATAAAAATCGATACTTTATAATCATTTTGTTCTTCGAATTTTTTTCTTTATATTTTCTGTACATTACCTTAAATTTCAATAATAATCAACTTTTTATTAATGATATTTATCGTACAAAATTCTAGGATAACAGTTATTTTTGGTCTGGTATTTTGGTCCCTGATGTTGGTATCTATAAACAATTACTAAACATTTAAGTATTGAAAACCATTATTTTAAAAATCATTGAGCATGGAAATATTTTATACCGTCAATTAAACCACCAGATACAGTTGAAATAACATCGTGTTTAATGTTGTTTTAATCGGAGGAAGTTGATCGATAAAAAAAATTAATTTGTATATTTGGCGTTTCCGGTGTTCGAGACGATCTCGTTAAATCGATCGCGCGAACGAATTACCGGTCGGACCGGTGCGGTGTGCAAGCGAAAATCTCGGCTTCCTGGGTGGAAGAAGAATGCAGCAGCGGCTTCCACCGAAAATCATTTGCAACGCGGCGTGACAGCCTATCATCCTGAAACCGCAATCCCGGTTATTGTACACCCGCGTACCAGTACGGATGGGTCAGTGGACTCGACTCTGTGGCCACGCCAGCCATTATCCACGTCCGGTCAAGTGTTTCTAAACTACGATCACTAACCCCGTGTCCAATTGCCGCCGAACACCATGAACATTTAAATCTGATACCTTCGTAATTACCCCCTCCACGTTTTTTATCGCATCTCCAGAACCCTCATGCGCGCTCGATTATGCGGACGGTTCGCTGCTCGCCATTTCACTCCTGAAACCCGTATGAAATGTTTTATGAGAATGGCATACTTATTGAGATTTATATTATAAAAAAAATTTGTTATGTGTGCTTGAGGAAAGAAATTGGAACTTCGTAATTTGAATAATTGTAAAATGAAAAGTATTCGCGCGGTAGTTATTTATTCAAATTTATTTTTTTATATACTGCTGGTTTTACTAATTGGTCGAAGCAAACGTCCGATAAATGTCAGGGATTGTATAATATGGCAGACGCGGCCGAGATTGAAAAGTAATGGCGGACGGAACAGGAAGGAACGATGACCGCGCGATAACCAACACTTTCCTGACAATGATCGGCATACGAATGGATGGTATTCATATTCGAATGATTTCGAAAACACGCTGTGAATGAACGAACGTCACGCTGCTCGTCACGGTCCCGTTGGGCACGTGCCCCGAAACAATCGCTCGCTGCCGACCGCGCTTGTTAAGCCTCCATGATCGGTCAATTATCATTCTGCTTGAAATAATGATGTTGCATTAGAAATCAAGTAGCGTCGTTTCTGAGTCGAAAAGCCCCCCTCCCCCTCCCCCGGAGAGTTGGAAATACTGTGAATTGCAGGGACTGAGAATTGCAAGGTCTGGGAATTGCAATGGCTGGGAATTACAATTAGTGAAGATTTAAATGACTGAGATTTGCAATCACTGCCAATTACAATTACTGAGAATTGCAATTTATTGAAAATTCCATTGAATTGCAATTACTGAAAATTGAAATGACTAAGAATTGCAAGATCTGGAATTCCAATGACTGAGAATTGCAAGATTTTGAGAATTGCAATTATCGAGAACTACAGTGACTGAGAATTGCAATTACTGACAATTTAAATGACTGAGAATTGCAAGGTCTGGGAATTCCAATGGCTAAGAATTGCAAGGTTTGGGAATTCCAATGCCTGAAAATTGCAAGATTTGAGAATTGCAAATATCGAGAACTACAGTGACTGAGAATTGCAATTACTGAAAATTTAAATGACTGAGAATCGCAAGGTCTGGGAATTCCAATGGCTAAGAATTGCAAGGTTTGGGAATTCCAATGGCTGAGAATTGCAAGATTTGAGAATTGCAAATATCGAGAACTACAGTGACTGAGAATTGCAATTACTGAAAATTTAAATGACTGAGAATTGCAAGGTCTGGGAATTCCAATGGCTAAGATTTGCACGGTTTGGGTATTCCAATGGCTGAAAATTGCAAGATTTGAGAATTGCAAATATCGAGAACTACAGTGACTGAGAATTGCAATTACTGAAAATTTAAATGACTGAGAATTGCAAGGTTTGGGAATTCCAATGACTGAGAATTTCAATTAGTGAAGATTTAAATGACTGAGAATTGCAATTACTGTCAATTACAAATACTGAGAATTGCAATTTATTGAAAAGACCATTGACTGAGAATTGAAAGATTTGAGAA
Source organism: Lasioglossum calceatum (assembly GCA_963966675.1). Classification (NCBI taxonomy): domain Eukaryota; kingdom Metazoa; phylum Arthropoda; class Insecta; order Hymenoptera; family Halictidae; genus Lasioglossum; species Lasioglossum calceatum. Next base: position 6,343,840 of record OZ016539.1, on the reverse strand, counting down.
CTACAGTGACTGAGAATTGCAATTACTGAAAATTTAAATGACTGAGAATTGCAAGTTTTGGGAATTCCAATGACTGAGAATTGCAAGATTTACGAGTTGCAATTATTGAGAACTACAGTTATTGAGAATTGCAATTATTGAAAATTTAAATGACTGAGAATTGCAATTACTGCCATTTACAGTTACTGAGAATTGCAATTACTGCCAATTACAATTACTGAGAATTCCAATTACTCAAAAATTTCAACGACTGAGAATTCCAATCAGTGACAATTGCAATTACTGATAATTTAAATGTCTGAGAATCGCGCTCACTGCAAATTACAATTATTGAGAATTGCAATTACAGTTGCAACGACTGAGAACTCCAATCACTGAGAATTGCAAAAACAATGCACGATTTATTCAGAAAGCACCGAAGGATCCTGGCACATAACTAGCACAAAGGGCTCGTCAAAGGTAGCTCCTCGAGTGTAATTGCAGAATAATAAATTCCAGTTGGAGTGGAGCTTTTGTTGTAGCTCGGGGGTATTTCAGCGCGGCACTGTCAGTAGAGGAGTTAATCTTTCAACGTTATGTTCTCGCTGTCATAAATGTCGCGTGGTCCGAAAGGAGGAGCAGCGGGTAACACGGAAATAGTGATGAGCACGGCGTTGTTCGCTGATAATTCCGCACCTTGGCAGAGCGAACAAGCCGTACTCGTAAAAGACAACAGGAGCTGCACCGAGAGGCTCGTACACGGACGTAAAAAAAGCACCGTGGAAATAAAAACCAGCCGTAATTGTGTTTACGAGCTGCCGCGGCTGCGACAATAACCGGTGGAAAGAGGGCGACAACGTCGAAGGATGGCCAGGCGCAAGGTGTTGTCCGCCATCTTTCCTTCTCGTTCACCTCTCCCTATCTCTCTCTCTCTCTCTCTCTCACTCTTCTCCCGTTCGAATTGCTCGATATTACGAGACAATAAAAATCGGCGCAACGTTGTTGTTGCGAAAAAGCGAGCGCGCGAGTTCCAATGATTTACGAGTCTGTTTCGTACATACCCTTGAGAAGATTGGGATGATTCAGGGCTGGAATTAATGGAGCGGGCAGCGCGGGGGAGGGATCCTTTTGTCGACCGATCGATACAATACAGCGAGGCGTGTTGCGGGGGAATACTTAAAACGGCAATTCGGTGTTTTATTGCGGTCGTTACTTGCTCTTTGCCGCGACCCTGGACGGGAACCTTTGGAAATAAGGCGATCGAGATCGATTCCCTTTGTTTCTCGGCGTCGATCGCGACTCCGTCGGTCTGCTGCGGTACGAAATAGTCCAGTCAATGAATGCACATCAGGGGGGAGTCGAGAGAAATGGAAGGAACACAATTTTTAACTTTGGGACTTTGTTTGGACTAGTTAGGAGGTAAACATACAAAAAGTCCCCACTCCTAGGAGGTGAGCGGGGTGTGCGGGGTTTTCTGCTTATATCTCGGAAACTGTGCGTCCTAGCGATAAGACCATTCCATACAAAATTAAAGCTCACAAAATGTGCCATGAGATTGACTGTATTCAGCTTTTCGCTACCTCGCACAGTTTCCGAGATATCAGCGCTCAAAGTTCACTAATTGTTACTTATCTTTATGAACTAATTGTTACTTATTTTTTTATGAAACTTTCACCAATATATTTGTGTCATTTTTCTGATTAAGATAACACCAGACACGATATAATTTCAACTGTATTTAGTGGCTTAATTACGTAATTTAACTTTTTTTAATTTTTAATTTAATTGCTTTAAGTTTGAATAATTTAGCCCTCCATGTAACCCTTTAAAAATTAAATAGCGTTCTTTTAAACTAATTTTTACAAACGCTTTCTTCAGTATTGCAAGAGGTATTTCTAAGCTAACGAACTTGACCGTATTTTGTTTGATCTCGCAACTTTTTACAGCCATAGAAACTGGGCTCCTGTTTACAGGATGTTCTTGTTGGGTTGGAATTGACAGGAATAAATTCGACGGGCCACTTTCGGGACATTTGTCGACCCAACTAATTATTATTTGCTTCATTAGAGCTTCATCATACTCCTTTCCACGATGGTAGTTTTAAATACAGTAAAATCCTCGATCTAAGAAAAACCGCGATGCGTTCTTAGATCCTGTAGTTCCACGACAACGCGCGCGATCGAATTAGAAAATTGTCTATTTTCCACCAAGATCGGCATGGAACAGAGCTTACGTAATGTCAATTAATGGGAGCGATACATTCGCGACATTGTTGCGGCATATCTCAAGGCCGGACGGGATAATTGTTTCTGTTTAACTCCTGCGTTTCTGCGGCAACGTGTTTCTCTCTTCGCGGCGTTTAGAATTCGCCCAAGTAGGCTCGTAAATCCTCGGCGCACGATTCCTAGACAGCTACCCACGAGCGCAGGTGTCGCAGAAGCCGTCATAAAGCGGCAGATCATAACGCGGGACCATAATAACGATCGGTGGACCATTGTTGGTGGCTGTTAAGGAGCCGTGAATGCGCGTCGTTCGCGTGGACTCAACGAGCCATAGCGAGAACTGCATGCGCTCGCTCTCCCGGCGCACTTTAACAATCGGGAATGTTAGTTCTACCGTCCGCGGTCCGGCAACTATTTGTCTTCGATTTTTTTCCCGAGTGGCCACGCGTGTCTCCGATTCGCCTAACGAGCCACAACTTCATTGCGCTGCGGTCGGTACCGGGGGAGGATCGGCTAGGTGTTCGTCGAATTTTACATAATCTGCGAATTTGATGCACTTATATTAAAAATCTAGATCAGGCACAAACGTGGGGAAGATATTCGGAGCGTTTAAAAATACTGTTGTACTATTTTCGTTCCATTAGAATTATTATGATCTTGTATTAGGTGTACAAATAAGTTCGATGCCTTTTGATCTTTATATATAAAAAAAGGGATATACAAACGGAAATTGCTTGTTGAGTAACACCAACTTTCTGTTGTGTTTGACGAGGATTTTCATTCAATAATTGCTCTAGTTCCTCGCCCTGCACTTTCTTCGGCATTCCACTGCATTCTCCATCACTGACAATGACATCCAAATTTCCACTACGAAACCTTTGGAATTACTTCTTGCATGTTTTATAGGTTACAGCGTTTTTCTTTGACTCAAATGCAAAAAGAATGCAGTGTCGAATGTGCTGTTTCTTAAACGCTATAGTTCAAAATATTGTTTTTTGAGGTTATGTACTAATTAGCTTAAATTTATGTAGTGCGTTTAGTAGGGCAAGGTTGATGCTTTAAAACACCAAAGCGGCGGGAGAAAATTTTCATTTGAAATGCAATCACATAATTGAATATATGTAAAGGCACCGAGCTTATTTGTACACCTAATAATTAATTGAGAGAATTTCGATTTTGCGTTAAACATTCAGATTTCAGATCAGTCAGATCAAGACTTGTCCCCCCACTCTACCTCCCCCTTCCACGACGCTTCGTCTAGTGTCACGTGACTAATCCCGGTACCGGTAGAGGGGGGTATCAGTTCCCCTGATCTGCACTGGACTAGGGCTGTTACTTTCCTTCGAAGGATTCGAAAGCTTGGTACTTCGAAACTTGAAAACTTTGTAACTTTGGAACTTCGATACTTTGAAACTTTGAAACTTTGAAACTTTGAAACTTTGAAACTTGAAACTTTGAAACTTTGAAACTTTGAAACTTCGATACTTTGAAACTTTGAAACTTCTAATCTTCGGAAATCGAAACTTTGAAACTTTGGAATTTCGAAACTTTGAAGCTTTGAAGATTGAAACTTGGAAACTTGGAAACTGTAAAACTTTGAAACTTCGGAACGTCGGAAATCGAAACTTGGAAACTTCCAAACTTTGGAACTTTGAAACTTTGAAACTTTGAAACTTTGAAGCTTTGAAGCTTTGCATCTTTGAAACTTGAAAACTTGGAAACTGTGAAACTTTGAAACTTCGGAACGTCGGAAATCGAAACTTTGAAACTTTGAAACTTTGAAGCTTTGAAACTTGGAAACTTTGAAGCTTTGAAACTTTGGAATTTTGAAACTTTGGAACTTTGGAACTTTGAAACTTGGAAACTTGGAACTTTGGAACTTTGAAACTTCGCAACTTAGAAGTTCTCTTCGTTCCTTCGAATCGTCGAAGCTTTGGAAAAGTAACAGCTCTACATTAGACTATTAAGCCCCACCTAGCGATTATCCTTTATCTCGACCGCTAAAAAATCTGTCGATAGTAAAGCACCGATTAATCCGAAACAACCGTTCCGCGTCGATGGAACTAAAGCTTCTGGGAAACCAATACATGTAATTACGGAGTCGCTTCTTTATCGAGGTACACGATGTCGCATCCTAGCGCGGCGTGCGAAGCGCCGTGGGGCGGTCCGCTAAAATGTAATATCGCGATGTTAGTAGGCTCCATTAAAAAGCCTTCATTAAGGCTCGGAAAAGTCTTCGTCGCGGACGTCGCAGCGTAAAACACCCTTTATAGTTCATTAAAGGTTAAGGCTGTAGCGTGGCCAGGTTGCCTGCGCAAAATGTATCTTCAAGGGAATATACATTCCTCGTAATAGCTAAGTGCTTCATGGGTGGGGCTCGCCTGAGGAATACGTTCCGCAGTGGAAAAATTCGCCCGGTGAAAATGAAGATTCGGGTTGGCCAGATGCTATTAATGAAAACGTCAGGCGAACGGCGACAGATGTTATCGGCTTTACGGCATGTAAACGGGGAATATTATCGAAGTCCGCTGGGTGCTTCGGAAAAGTTACGAGGATCTTACGGGCTGGATCCCCGGTCACTCTCGTAAACAACGTCGCGAGGCCCCGCAATCGGCTCTGTATATACGACGGGAGGATCGGGGGAATTCAGGGAAAAGAGTTTACCCCCTCCCTGCCAGAGCGCGTCACGTGACCGGACCGTGGCGGAAGGGGAAGGGCAGAGTGGGGACGCCTAATCTGGCGACTCCGCGTACGACTTCCGTAGTTACGCGATCCGTAGATCAGTATTAACGAGACCACTGCTAACGCTTGCTTCATACCGTCGTGTAATGAACATTGGATTCGCAGTCAACCTTCTTGGAATGTTCTGAGCCTCTTTAGGAAGCGGTGGTCTCAGGAGTCCTCCTGGAGGATCTTCGCGAGCGACTGACCTAAGCAGGAGGGACGAATATTATAAAATTGATTCAGCAGACAATCACGAAAAATGTTTGATTCAAATTAATTTTTAAAGAATGTGGTGTTTAAGACAGGATCACAAATTAGTTCGTAACGAGCACACAGGAACAGATCCAGCTCGCTCGATCGGTGCAACGTCTCTCTCGATCATTCCGTAAATCGATCGGCCGATCGACGATCCATCAGCGATGATCGCGCATCATCCTCCTGTGCCGTATCATCAACTGCTCGCGACAAAAGCGATCCAGCTGGAGCACCTAGATCGTGGGAGGATAAACCAAGGACCTCCGTCGATCTACCATGATCCTCGCCACAGGATCTACAGCGCAGTTGCTCGGTGGAATTGCTACCAGTTTCCTACACTTTGATCCTCGCCCACCTGAACGAACGAAAATGGGAAACGATGAAGACAGGCTGCTTCTAAACGCCGGTTGCGATCTCGCGTCCGCTAGATCGATGGATCGATACGGCTCGGTATCGCGAGCGGGGGATCGTCTTCATCATCCTCGATTTTCCTAACACGCCAATGATGGCGATAATCCGAGCTGGGACTTCGGAATCGATGGAGAATCTGATCAAAAGATAATTCCAGTGAAGCATTAACATTGATATGCGCAATGTTACAACATCGGGAGAACGTGAGGCGATCGGATGAAATTTCGTTGCATGCAATGATCTTTATCTGCAGGCATGTATAATGCAAAATTGTTTTAGCTCGATGTTCGAAAATGTTGCAACCCGGCGCGAAAAGAAACTACAATATTAATCTTCATCGTGTTTCCACGTGCCTCGAGAACCAGAAATATTCTCAAATAATTATATTCATACAGAAAGTTTAATTAACTGCATATAATATCGGCCACCGTACATCGTATACAGCTTCGAGCGGATGCGACTTGCGGCCAGTGAATCGATAGAGCCCGAACCCTTTCATGATTGTCCGGTAGCGAGCAATCATTTTGCAACCACCTGTAGTACAGGTAGGTAGGCATATAATCAGCCAGATACAGAGTGTAGCGCATGTAGTGGGTAATAAGAACGACGATAAACAACCGTTCTAACGAGGCGTCGTAGGCAGACCTCGGCCCGTATACAGAAATATCAATGTTATTTTATTGAACTGCACCGCATGCTAGGCGAGTTACCCTCTGCCGGGGAAATCTGCCGGAGCAAATATGCGTAATGCTTATGCTATTTACCGGGCTGGGCGATCCTCCCATCCTAACAGGTGGGAAAGACTTCCGCGAACAGTTCCTGTGGTTCGAAGTGGTCTGCTACTAGATCCACGTAGAGCCTGGGGAGCCCAGATCAGTTAGGATGTGGTTCAATAACGGCTAGATTAGTCAGAGCCTAGATTAGATCGAGACTAGATTAGTCAGAGCCTAGATCCGTTAGGGCTGTAGAGCCTAGTTCAGTTGGAGCTTGAAGAGCCTAGCTCAGTTGGAGCCTAGATGAGTAGGAGCCTAATATGAGTTAGAGTCCAGATCGGTAAGAGCCTACCTCAGTTAGACCTTAGATCAGTAAGAGCCTAGCTCGGTTGGACGCTAGATGAGTTAGAGACTAGATCGGTAAGAGCCTAGCTCAGTTGGAGCCGAAATGAGTTAGAGCCTAGATGAGTTAGAGCCTAGCTCAGTTGGAGCCTAGATCAGTAAGAGCATAGCTCAGTTGGGCCCTATATGAGTTAGAGTCTAGATCCGTAAGAACCTAGCTCAGTTGGAGCCTAGATCATTTAGAGTCTAGACCAGTGAGAGCCTACCTCAGTTGGAGCCTAGATCAGTAAGAGCCTAGCTCGGTTGGACGCTAGATGAGTTAGAGACTAGATCGGTAAGAGCCTAGCTCAGTTGGAGCCTAGATCATTTAGAGTCTAGACCAGTGAGAGCCTAGCGCAGTTGGAGCCTAGATCAGTAAGAGCCTAGCTCAATTAGACCCCAGATCAGTAAGAGCCTAGCTCGGTTGGACGCTAGATGAGTTAGAGACTAGATCGGTAAGAGCCTAGCTCAGTTGGAGCCGAAATGAGTTAGAGCCTAGATGAGTTAGAGCCTAGCTCAGTTGGAGCCTAGATGAGTTAGAGCCTAACATGAGTTAGAGTCCAGATCGGTAAGAGCCTACCTCAGTGGGAGCTTAGATCAGTAAGAGCCTAGCTCGGTTGGACGCTAAATGAGTTAGAGACTAGATCGGTAAGAGCCTAGCTCAGTTGGAGCCTAGATCAGTAAGAGCATAGCTCAGTTGGGCCCTATATGAGTTAGAGTCTAGATCCGTAAGAGCCTAGCTCAGTTGGAGCCTAGATCATTTAGAGTCTAGACCAGTGAGAGCCTAGCTCGGTTGGACCCTAGCAAATGAGAGCCTAGCTCAATTAGACCCCAGACCAGTAAGAGCCTAGCTCAGTTAGGGCCTAGCTCAGTTAGACCCCAGATCAATAAGAGCCTAGCTCGATTGGAGCCCAGATCATTAAGAGGCTAGCTGATTTACAGCCTAATTCGTGGCACATAATTTGGTAGCACACATAAAGGAGCCAACAATAAATGAATTGTCGATTTAGGCGACCGGGTCGCATTCGACAGCTTCTTCCGAACAATTGACCACCAGGCTTGGCCAGTGCGTCCGACCACCGTGACTCGAAAGGAAATCGGACAACAGCTCGATCGACCGATGTCAGAGAAATAATCATTGTCGGCGGCAGCATCATCTCTCGATCATTATCGTCGTACAGACAACGCCGACCAGCAACGTCGAGGGATCTCACGCTGAGCTTCTCCGCGAGAATCGATCCTAGGAAATCGAGGAATTACGGAAAAGAAGCGAACTGGCGAGGAGCAGCGGGGAGACGAGGCGAAGAGAATCAACGGGACGGAAGGGAGGATTTTGCCCCGGAGGATCTCTCCGTGCTGCCTTGATTCTAAGATGGACATCTTTTGCGGTCACAGTCGACTGTTATTGGTTATTGTGGCCCAGCTCCGGAACTGTTCGGAGCTTCTCATGGGAACCTCTCGCCGGCGATCGGAGATCATTTCCGTGTTTATTAGGCATCGACCGCTCTAATCCTTCTCTCTGATCGCTAGACACGGACCCCCGAAACCCCTCGAGCGATCCTCAAGCAACCAGAAGAAACGTGAACACTGAATCACCAGGCTCGTCGACAAATTAACAAGGCATTACCGGCTCCACGGGTTTTTGTCGCGTTGCCAGTTCAAAGAAATTTATCCTCTCTAATACGGGACAGTGATTAGGCAATTGAGAGGAGCCATTGCGGAGGTAATCTTCAGCTTCGTGGATCTGTGAGAAGTGAACTGCAAGGTTCATGATCATTCTATTTAGCTGAAAATCGGGGGACAGGTTCTAGGGTCGATCTCGCTTCGAATCGGATAACCGGAGACGTCTAAATCGACACGGGGAAGAGACCAATGACCGAAGAAGAAGAAGGACGAAAAAAGGATTCAGCTCCTCGCGTGACTACGTCCGAGTAGCCGACACGTTAGGTACGCGTCTGGGCCTGTCCCATGTTTATCAGCCATCACCCTCGGCGGAAACCTGGACGAATAGCGGCCCTTCCAGGATCACTTCGTAACCAGTCGCCCTTCCCGATGACGTACGAGATTCTGCGTTTCAAGGAATCTCTGCGGCGTCGAAGTCCAGCTGGGAGATAAACTAGACGCTTACAGCAAACACCACTCAATCCAATGTGGACTCACCCCCAGTACAAGAAGACCAGAAGTGCTCATCGTAGGGTAGACTGAGCCTAGAAGACTGGAGGATGAAGAGAGTGGTCCTAGATCTCGACCAGTGTTCCCAGAGCCTTACCATAGCACCAATCCTAGGACCAGATTAAAACTAGAACTAGAATATCAGAAAAGAGTTCCCAGAGCCCTGACAGAGGCTCAATCCAGGAAATCGAAGATGAAGAGAAGTTTCCAAAGCCTCACCAGAGCACCAATCCTAGGACCAGATTAAAACTAGAACTAGAAGATCAGAAAAGAGTTCCCAGAGCCCTACCAGAGCTGTAATTCAGGGAACAGAAGATGAAGAGAAAATTCCCAGAGCCTTAGCAAGCACCAATCCTAGGACCAGATTAAAACTAGAACTAGAAGATCAGAAAAGAGTTCCCAGAGCCCTACCAGAGCTGTAATTCAGGGAACAGAAGATGAACAGGAAGATCCCAGAGCCTTAGCAGAGCACTAATCCTAAGACCAGACTAATACTAGAACTTGAAGATCAGAAAAGAGTTCCCAGAGCCCTACCAGAGCTGTAATTCAGGGAACAGAAGATGAACAGGAAGACCCCAGAGCCTTAGCAGAGCACCAATCCTAAGACCAGACTAAAACTAGAACTAGAAGATCAGAAAAGAGTTCCTAGAGCCCTACCACAGCCTTAATCCTGGGAACAGAAGATGAAGAGAAAGTTCCCAGAGCCTTAATTCTGGGAACAGAAGATGAAGAGAAAGTTCCCAGAGCCTTAGCAGAGCACCAATCCTAGGACCAGATTAAAACTAGAACTAGAAGATCAGAAAAGAGTTCCTAGAGCCCTACCAGAGCCTTAATCCTGGGAATAGAAGATGAAGATAAAGTTCCCAGAGCCTTAATTCTGGGAACAGAAGATGAAGAGAAAGTTTCCAGAGCATTAGCAGAGCATGAATCCTAGGACCAGACTAAAACTAGAACTAGAAGATCAGAAAAGAGTTCCCAGAGCCCTAGCAGAGCCTTAATCCTGGGAATCGAAGATGAAGTGAAGTTCCCATAGCCTCACCAATCCTAGGAATGGACCCAACGTAGAGCTGGAAGATGAGAAGAAAGTTCGCAGAGCTTCGCACAAGGAGCTAAACCGCTCGAGCCGACCGCAACCTAACAACCCGACCGAGCGATCGTTATGAAATCGTTCCACGCATGATCCCCAGCGCGAAAATGATATGCGGAAGCATACAGAGTGCTCGAAGACGCCACGGAGAAGCTCGGGAGGGTCTAAAAGCTGCGAAGGAGGCATAAGGCGACCGCCTCGAGAGTCGATTCAATGGCCGAGCACTGTGGCTACATGCGAGATCGAATGCGATCTCATGTTTAACAACGGCGTATCCAGGCTCGCCACGCCGCGATACTGTTACGCTTACAAATTCTATGAGCCGAGCGAGAGGGTGAGCCTGGCATTGATATTATTACACGAAGCGGCGGCAAGCCCGATGGCTGGATTACGTCCGCGAAATTGATGAAAACCGTGCATGAGTAGGAGGGATAAGAGTACAACGGGCGAGGGGAAATCCGCGTAGATCCTGGATACCTCGGAGGTGTAACGATGATTCCATTAGCGATAAACGCGCGACCGTTTCGGCGACTTCGAATCTGTGCTGAATGTTGCGCAACCGAGATCGCGTAACCGGGTCGTAGAAGACCGGTGGGCGGGTCTCTTGCACTGTCACTTTCTCGGAATCTCAAAACGGTTCAATTTCCCTCTCCGTTCAACCTCCACGTTGAACGCATCAGAGTTGCTGGATTAAGGGGTTAGGTCACCCTGAAATGATATCAAAGTTTACGAATTCTTTTCTCCAAAAGTACGAATGTGACAATGATTTTATTGCGATACATGGTTAGGGCATACATTGAAGGATATGTAGTATAAATTTTATTTAAAAATATTAGAAAATGACTGAGTTATCCGTTGTTCCACAACACTCTTCCGTCAGGATGCGCGCAGACGGTGTAAGTGATTCCGCAGTCCACGATTATTATCAGAAACAAAAATAGTAATGATGTTATTGTTCCTTGAGAAATTGCCTATCGTGTAGCGTAGGGGTTTGAAAAAAAAATCATTTTCGTATAAATGCGAGGAAAGTGAAAATGAACATTCAATTTTTACCAAAAAAATCAAACTTTAAACGATTGTTATAAACAATTGGGATATGGTATTAAAAAAATCCTACACTATACGATAGAGAATGTTATTAAAATTATGTGTATCAAATTTGAAGTAAATCGGATGTATAGTTCTCGAGATATTATTTACACCAGTTGTAAAAATGTAGTGTCAAGAAAGACGCGAAAGAAGGAAAAGTGCGACTTGGAAACACACGAACTTCTAAGCACTGTAACTTCGCTATTTTTGGGAGCTGTTGCGTCTACCATGGCTTAAATTATTCCCTGAACTCTAAATTAAAGGAAAATTTAAAAAAAATCGATTTTTTTAAATCTCAGGGTGGTGTAAGCCCTTAAGACTCGTCTCCCCGCTAACTGTTCCCCCTCAATTCGTGTCAATTCCCTTATTCTGGCGACTCCGGGAGATACACTATTGCCAGGTTCCCTGTGCTCGGATTAATTGGCGTGTACAGTTAAAGGAGGCATGGCGGCGGTTCTTCATCGATCGCCCGCGGCCCTTTCACGTTTAATTTATTGCGCCGGGCCACGGCGGACCGTGTCGCGGTTGTCTTCGCTGCGATCGCGACACCGTAAATGAAGACTTTTATGCTAAACGCTGGGCAGGTGGAAATCGCGAGCGGAGAGCGTGCTGTTCGGACCCATTAATTACCATATCTGGGAATACCTGCAACGGCTGTCCGAACAGTTACAGAAAACTCTCGGCAATGCTGGAACAGAAAAGACTGAATGTTATTGCTAGTCTGCGGATTTTTACGCATTCATGGTTTATAAAAATTGTCAAAAATGCTGAAGTATTAAATTCATCAGAATTTGGTACGTTTCTATTTATTTTGGATCTACAAATGCATTTTCTTTATGCAAAATAAAGATTGCCTGCATCGATTGCAAGAAGAAGAAACCAAATTGGATGTTACTTCTTCCGTTAATGATTTTAATAGAGGAGAAATCATATATTGACATCTTTAATTTTTCAAAATTTTCCAACTACTTCGAATTTCATACACTCAATTTTTCTATAAATGCATAAAGATCCGCAGTCCAGCTATCACCAATGAAGATAGAATTTTATTTGGTACCACCTTCTTAAAATCTGTCTACAAAAATTGAAAATTGTATGAACATCCGCAGTTTAGGTATTGCAAATCACTGGAATGATTCAGTGAAACCAGCTGACTTTACAGAAGACAATGAACTGTTCCAATAGGCCGCTAATTCTTGGTTTTACATGCATGCATTAAACAATAATTCTACAAAAGAAAATGTTCCTTCTAGACAATTACGATTACAACGGCAATCACTTTGATTTTTCAATTAGCTCACGCCTTGTTGCGTCCATTATCGCGCTTTCACTTCCCCGGCTATGGCTGCTCGTGAAAATATTGCATCGACTGATCGATCCACTATTAATACAACTTCCACAACCGTTCTCACCAGCCATTATTATTTATATCCCCGGGTGCCAGTCATTCTCAACTCAAGAGAATGATCGCGCAATTATAATACCATTCTTGTCAATTACTTCGCGGCGATCGTTGTTTTTACGCTTCTTCTTTGTATTACAGTTGAAATATTCATGCGGTGTGCAAACAGATTTATTATACAGGTTGTCTCAAAAATGTTGTTCTTCCTCGAAAGGGATTCCTCAGATCATTTGAAATCACTTTTTCCTTTGCGAAAATGTTGAAAAACACGTCCGGAAGAGAGAAAATTACTTCAAATGACGTCAAGTATCACCCCTCCAACTTTAATCCAATTTGGAAATTACAGTAAATCCTCTATAGTCGCAAAAGCCTCGGGAAGGTTCGTTTGCAAAGTTCGTAGACGGACACTATTTCTTTTTAGCCTGAAAGACCGAGCCGAACGTAGAAATAGACAGCATGTAAATAGAGACTGCGAGCAGTCGACTCTCCGCGTCTCTTTCTTTCCCATACGCTGATAAACTTAAAGCAATTAAATTAAAAATAAAAAAAGTTAAATAACGCAATTAAACCACTAAATACAGCTGAAATTATATTGTGTTTAGTCTTATTTTAATCAGAAAGATGCCACAAATATATTGGTGAAAGTTTCATAAAAAAATAAGTAATAATAAAAAAATTTTCAAATTGGTATTTAGTCCCGTCAATGAATGCTCATAAGGAGGGTGTAGAGGGAAATGGAGGAAACACAATTTATAACTTTGGGACTTTGTTTGGACTAGTTAGGAGGTAAACATACTAAAAGTCCCCACTCCTAAGACGTGAGCGGGGTGCAGGGGGGCACGTAGAAGGTCCCCTTTTTTGGTTTTCCGCTTATATCTCGGAAACTGTGCGTCCTAGCGACAAGACCATTCTATATAAAATTAAAGCTGACAAAATGTGCCATAAGATATCAGCGCTCAGAGTTTGCTAATTGTGCTGAAGAGTTAGCCAGTCTAATAAGGCAAAAAACGTGAGGCATAAATTTCACAATCAGTGAACTTTGAGCGCTGATATCTCGGAAAGTTTTGTCGTCGCCTCGGTAAGTTTTGTTCAGGGAGAATTACGTTTGTTTAAAGTTAACGTTACGACACCTAACAAATCGATTCGCGGTCTGAGCAATGTTTCACTGCGGCCGTCGCCAAACAAACGCGTGAAATAAATGCGGAGCCCCGTGCAACAAAGTTGACCACTGCATCGTCACGCTCGATCGACCGGCAATGCAGCATTATATCCTGCGTCCCGCACGAATTATCCGCGATTCCCGAGATCGGCCGTGAAGACGACGAGGACGGTGGAAACAATTTATCCGGCGCCTGGTGTATTAGCATAAACGGTTTATTTTAGGCGGCCGGCTTCTCGCGAGGAGCAACGTAATGCCCCGTGGTTGCCCGTTGGAAAGGTTCGATGGATTCGCGCTCGAGTGATCTTACCGCTCAATCAACACCCCGTACACGCCTCCATTGAGTCACTCGGCTGAATCTTATGTCACGACATTGTATAATCCCCGTTCGGCCAGATACACACTACCGCGTATACATGAATAAATAAGCGAGCTATAGCTGCTTGGAGAGCGTCGATCGCGACGCGATCGCATTTCCCAACGCCTCCTTCCTTTATCATCCGAAAATTATGACAGGGTGCGTTTTGTCCTAGGCCCGCTAGGAATTTTTCTTACGTCTTTTTCTTTTTTTAACAGAGTGCTCAAAAAATACTCAATTGTTGCGTCCGGGTCGGATTTTCGTTGAGCAGTTCCTTTAACTCGGAGTTAAAGGAATTATAATTACAAAGTAATTGAATTACAATGTAATTCAGTCATATCGTAATTTGTAATTCGGATCTTAATAATTGCAAATTGGAGCACAATTATAAAATACTTTGTAATTAAATTACGATGTAATTCAAACAAAAAAATAGCGTTGCGTGATATGAAGGAGGACGAGGAACTATGCTGCATAGACAGCAAACAAGTATGTGAAAGAAAAACATAAGAATATATGGCACTTCTTCAAAGTTCTGGAAGAACCAAAATCGGTGTACTGTAATTCGAATTCAGTCAGAAGTTATGATCGCAGGAAAGCAGAGGAAGGAACGTATTTGCACACCTAATAAATTGGAAAACATTTTCGCAAAGAACAAAAATTACCTCGAATGACTATAATGTAGACGCCACACTACCAGCCGTGAAAAATCATGGCGAAAGGTCCTTCTCTCTCGAGGTTCAATCTTCGTTGCGAAAGGTATTGTTAAAAAAAAAAATAACAATGCTCGTGACCCGTCGGAGAATATTTTACGCGGAGAGCCAGATGAGAAGATTTTTACACGACACACGGAACGCGCGTTCTTCTGTGTTCGCGGAGTCGATTTCGACACCAGGCTTCCCGTGAGAATTCCTTAATTGTTTCTGCCCCGGCCTTGGCGCAGGAAAGTGTCTGTTTGATGTCTGGCTAATAGACACCGTGATCTTTAATTCAACCGATTTTTACGCGTCCCGAGCCGCGCGTAGAAATCGCATCGAATTTTATTCGTGCGTCTACGTAAATGGCCTATTGTATGGGAAAGTTGTGGCACGTACGTAGCATGTATTTATCGCATAAATAGTATTAATAAATTTATGGTACGTATTATTCCAAAATTATTGATATATGCCATTGTTGGGAGTATGTTCTTCCAGCGACTTCTCGGGATAAACTTTATTCTACCGGACTCTAAATTTTGCCATTCTCCTATAAATTATGATGTATTCGATACGTGATCCAGTAGATTTGTACCCGAGGCGGCTGTAGATCGAAGTTTCGATCCTGTAGGATCAATGGTTCAGAAGTTATGCTTGCTTAAAGTTGAGCAATCTATACAGTGTTTTTGACAGGTAGGGGCGCCACCATATTGGATTGTAGTGACGACCGCGAGCCGCTTACCACTAATTAATTATTCTGCTCGGTAAGCTGCTCGCGACCATCACTACAATCCAATATGGTGGCGCCCTTACCTGTCGAAAACACTGCAGATTGCTAAACTTTAAGCAAGCATAACTCCTGAACCATTGATCCTACAGGATCGAAACTTCGATCTGCAGCCGCCCCGGATACAAATCTACTGGATTACATACCAAATACATCATAATTTATAGGAGAAAAAGGCACAAATTTTGGGTCCGGTAAAGTAAATATCAGCCGCTTCTCGTATTGTTTAATACTCCCTCTGTCCCATAATAATAGTAGCAGTTGATGAATTTAATTTGTCCCATAATATAATAGCAGCAAAAGAAAATAAATATAAAACGCAACATTTATTATCGAATGACTAGATTAATTTCAACAATAAAATCGGGAAGTTAATTAAAAATATTACTCCCAATTTTTATTTTGAGAGTTCAGATAGTTACTGGATTTTTCAACAATTTCGTTACTGCATTTTAAACTTGTATTGCATCTTGTGATTGCAAGAAATCGATACCAAATTGAATGTAGTTTCTTCCCTTAATGATTTCAATAGAGGAGAAATCATTGATTGGCATTTTCAATTTTTTAAAGCTTCGAACTATTTTGAAGTTCATCTAGTCATAGGTTATTTTATGAAATTCGAATGGAGAGAAAATCGAAATAAAAAATTTAATTACTCTTTAATAATATACGTGATTTCTTGCATTTCATACAGATAAAATAAATGCACAAGACCCGCAGTCTAATTACATTTCAGATTGCCTCGCGTTCCAGAATGCTGTTCTCTGTGTTGCATGTATTTGTAGGGAAAGAACTGCGATGTCTATTGCATGAAGTTGCAGACAGATTCCTGCAGCATATCGACTCGCAAGTGTCGTTCAATTACAGAGCGATTATCAGAAGGTCGAACGGTCCGGAACGGTGCATAAACGCGGCGCTGACATTTTCAACGGATAAAACTTGAACTGCATATATCGTGGCTTTGTAAACGGAATGGACGCGGTTCGAGGAGACCTTGTCTTGTGTGCACCGGGGAACGCGTTCCTTTATTTCCCAATAGCCGCGGCACCAAGTGCGGATATATCGCGTTACTCGTAATTTCCCGAGTGTCCGGTCTGCACGCGCTGCAAATCCACTCCCGAGGCACCGAGAGAGGTCAAGGAAATAGTTCGACGCGCGATAGTTACCAGATACAACGACGATTGTTTCACGCGTAATTCGTGTTTTACGAGCGCAATTAATCCGGCCGCGTCACGAGTAGGACTGTTACTTTTCCAAAGCTTCGACGATTCGAAGGAACGAAGAGAACTTCGAAGTTTCAAAGTTTCAAAGTTTCAAAGTTTCAAAGTTTCAAAGCTTCAAAGTTTCAAAGTTCCAAAGTTTCGAAGATTCCAAGTTTCAAAGTTTCAAAGCTTCAAAGCTTCAAAGTTTCGAAGCTTCAAAGTTTCAAAGTTTCAAAGTTCCAAAGTTTCGAAGTTTCCAAGTTTCAAAGCTTCAAAGCTCCAAAGTTTCGATTTCCGACGTTCCGAAGTTTCACAGTTTCCAAGTTTCAAAGCTTCAAAGCTTCAAAGTTTCGAAGCTTCAAAGTTTCAAAGTTTCAAAGTTCCAAAGTTTCGAAGTTTCCAAGTTTCAAAGCTTCAAAGCTCCAAAGTTTCGATTTCCGACGTTCCGAAGTTTCAAAGTTTCACAGTTTCCAAGTTTCCAAGTTTCAAAGCTTCAAAGTTTCAAAGTTCCAAAGTTTCGAAGTTACCAAGTTTCAAAGTTTCAAAGCTTCAAAGCTTCAAAGTTTCGATTTCCGACGTTCCGAAGTTTCAAAGTTTCCAAGTTTCAAAGCTTCAAAGCTTCAAAGCTTCAAAGTTTCGAAGCTTCAAAGTTCCAAAGTTTCGAAGTTTCTGAAATCGAAGCTTTGGAGCTTCGAAATCTTCGACCTTCGAAGGAAAGTAGCAGCCAAAGTCACGAGTACCACGGCGGGACATGGATTTTTCATTGCTGGCCGCAGAAACCGCTCTCGGGGACGGATTCCGTGAAAAGTGGAAATTTCTTCCCGTTGAGTGACACTATTAAAACTTAGTTTAATTTCTTAAAACTCTGCTTTGATATTTTTCTTGAGAAATATCAAGGTCGTTGTAGATTTTTATGTTCTTGGAATGCGGATTTGCATTCAGGAGAAAATTGGGTGGGTGTTAGTTGGAACAGTAGAAGGATTAAACGAATTCAATGACACCAATAACGTATTATTTTCAGTATCCTAGGATGATTAAAATAACAAAAATATGTCAAGTTGGAATTGAGCGAATGCTAGTTGAAATAATATCAGATGATTGCATAAGTTCGTGCCCGATTTGAAAATAAAATTCAATCGTTAAATTTTAAAGAGTACAACTTTATTACCAATTATATTTATTAATCTATAATTTTTGTTTTTACATTCCACCGTGCAGTGCAGTTTGCGACATCTATGAAAATCGGGCACGAATTTATGTAATCATCTAATAGGAAGATTAAACGAATGTAATAACATCTATATATATTATTTTCAGTATTCTAAGATGAAAAAATGAAGAAGGAGAACCTGTATAACATAGCAACGATATGTCAGGTGGGATTTTTGGGAATCCTTCGAGCCTCGTACGAGGCTGATACCGCGATATCGCGTGGAATAGAGCGAGGCGAGGTTGGTCAGGTGGGAAGGACGAGAGGGAACGTGCTGGGAGGGGCAAGAGGATCGCGTAGGTAGCATTAGTCGGTTGGTCGGGTTGCTCTTGTTGCTGGTAATGCCGCTCGAATAGCGGAATGCGCGAATTCTTTGGAAAGCAACAGGCTGGTGGACGGCCGATGCGATGGTTCAGGTGGTTCAGGCGGTTCAGGTGGTTCAGCAGGCAGAGCACGGGGCCAGAGCAAGCTATACGTCCGGGCAGATGTTGGAGAAGGTGAGGGAACTGTGGGCGTCCTTGCCCCAGGGGACGGGCACGCGAAGGACCTCGAGGGGTACGACCTCTTAAACACGCTCGTCTCATCCTCATCCTTCCGGGATAGGAGACCCATTTTACTTTCTCGCTCGCACCATGTCCTCAAGATGATCCCTACGGTTCCTCCCATTCAAATTGATCCTTCGAACCCAGAAGGACTTCTAAAGTCGGTTTATCTCACAGTATAGGCCAGTCGGAGGGAACCCTACTACCCTGATTTTGTATCCAGTATTTTATTTTTTTCGAAAATATTGGATACAAAACCAGGGTAATTTTTATAGTATCCAGAATTTTCCAAAAAAATAAAATAATGGATACAAAACCAGGGTAGTAACTTGAGTAATAACTCTGGTTATGTATTTTAGCTTTTTGGAAAATACTGGATACAAAACCAGGGTAATTTTTATACTATCCAGAATTTTCCAAAAAAATAAAATAATGGATACAAAACCAGGGTAGTAACTTACCACCCTGGAAAATACTGGATACAAAACCAGGGTAATAACTTACGAACCTGGAAAATACTGGATACAAAATGAGGGTAGTAAGTTACTACCCTGGAAAATACCGGATACAAAACCAGGGTGGTAACTTACTACCCTAGAAAATACTGGATATAAAACCAGGGTAATAATATAGTATGCAGTATTTTCCAAAAAAATAAAATACTGGATAAAATACTGGGTAGTAAGTTACTACCCTGGTTTTGTATCCAGTATTTTCCAAAAAAATAAAATACTGGGTAGAGTAAGTTACTACCTTGGTTTTGTATACAGTATTTTCAAGTGTAGTAAGTTACTACCCTGGTTTTGTATTCATTATTTTCCAAAAAAATAAAATACTGGATAAAATACTGGGTAGTAAGTTACTACCCTGGTTTTGTATCCAGTATTTTCCAAAAAAGTAAAATACTGGGTAGTAAGTTACTACCCTGGTTTTGTATCCAGTATTTTCCAAAAAAATAAAATACTGGGTAGTAAGTTACTACCCTGGTTTTGTATTCAGTATTTTCCAAAAAATAAAATACTGGATACAAAATCAAGGTAATAATACATGTATACTATCCAGTATTGTCCAAAAAAATAAAATACTGGATACAAATCCAGGGTAATAATACATGTATAGTATCCAATATTGTCCAAAAAAATAAAATACTGGATACAAAATCAGGGTAGTAAGGTTCAGTTCGACTGGCCTATACTGGCTAAGATAAACCGACCTTAATTCACCATAAACTAATATCATCATTTCTGATTCTACCTCTAAGATCAAGAGGCTTGAACCTCCAGATGAACCCAGGTCAGGGTTCCTCGAGAATGGTAGAGTGGTAGCATTTCGTCGAACCGGGCCCGCTATAATTTGCGCACCGCTGCTTCGTCAAGGAATCCGTTCTTCCCAGAAAACCAGCAGGTTATACCGGTGGGTCTAGCCCCGCTAGGACACGCGATGGAGAAAGCAGATAATTGCGTAATCGGATCTAATTAGCATGAGTGAGTCTCGCGGTTCGCAAGATGTCGATCGAATTTTGAGCTGATTTATTGAAATTACATAGCCGGACTGGTACGGTAATAACAGAGCCTGGCCCCCGCCGACATGTTTCATTTTGACTCGGGAGACAAACGTGTTGCGAAACTGGCTGCGACGTTGACAACAACGAGCTTCGTGACAGGATACTTCTTCACTGGCTTGGCTAGCAGCTTCATTATCTATATTATTCTGTGATTCATTCGCCTATAAAGTCGACGATTAAAATCGCACCGGCAGCTACAGACTCCCACAAATATCCGGACACTTAAAAAGGCGATAACGTTTTAAATATTGTACTATTACATTTGAACTTTTCTGGGGAGCTAGAGCAATTAGTTTACTACAGGATGTGAAAGAAAATTTAAACAAAAAATCGCAATTGATCGGAATTGTAGAAAAAATACTGAAAGATGCATTTTACAACTTTTTTATGTGGGCACATATTGAACATTTAAAAAATACGTTTTCTAGATCTTTTTCAAAATCGGTCGAGGTTGCAACGAGCTACAAACATTTAAAGATGGTAAATTTGCAGATTTTCACGATTTTCGGCCTATAACTGCAGATTCTTATTTCTTTTAAATTTTCAATATAGGCCCACATTAGGAAGTTGTAAAACTAAACGTTTAGTACTTTGTATACAATTCCGACTAATTGCAATTTTTTAAAAAAATTCTTTTCACATCCTCTAGTAAACTGATTGCTCCAGCTTCCCAAATAAGTTCGAATCGTCTAGTCCAATTTTTAAAAAGTTATCGGCTTTTCAAGAGTGTCCGAATATTTGTGGGAGTCACTGTAGGTATAATTCCTCTGTAAAACTTGCGTTTCACTGATCAGTTCGGATAATCGAGGTTCCACAGTATCATGAATTGCAGACGCAAATGTGAACCTAACTGTATCGCGCCTGGGCTCGTTTTAATCAGAAAAAGGTGACGAATGTGCCAGTAAAACTTCTGTGAAGAAATCATTTGGCAAGAAATAGTTGCGTATGATTTTCACGCAATGTAAGCGACAGTTCGATGCATCATTCATGATGAAAATCGAAGAACGTGTTACCCTGTTGTGTTCCGTGCGGTTTATTAGATCAAAGTGATTAGCCCGGAGGCTGGTGCGCCGAAGAGTCTAATGACGATGATGCGCGCAGCTGCTGAACGGGCCGCGGTGTGCGACCGCCGTTACGCGTGCGGCACACGAATCGCGCCAGCATGATTTTATTATCGATGGTATTGAATAGTGCCTGGACTGGTATAGAGGCTCGGGACCCGACGAACCTTCTTCCGGGCTTTAAGGCTGGCTCTCGACGCTGTGCAAACGCCATGCCGCGCCTTTATGTAGCGGATGCGGCTCGTTCCCGTTTCTAGAGTCGAGTTGCCGCAGAACTATGATCGAGATATGCAATCTGGCGTTATCGCGCGGTCAGACCTGAAATTCCACCGACTGATCCCTGATCCTACCTGTCCGTGGATCTCCCGATCGTCCCAATGCCGATCGAGCGACCGTGTGCCCGAGCACCGATAAACGCTAAAGAGACACAGCTTCGTACACCGACGCTGACACACACACACACACACACACACGGACACAGGAACCAGGTCCCCAGCTCTCAGCGAGGCCCTCTTCTTGCCTCGTTATCTCGTAATCGCCGTGACGGACTCACCTAACGCCCGATAAGTGCGTCGGGTATCTCTAACGGTACCGCTAATTACCATCCGATGAACGAGACACACCATGGAAAACCTCGAAATGCCCCGTGTCGCGTGGTCGATCGCGGGCGGATCCTTTTTCTCGACGTCCACAGGATATTTCCGAGCATTAGCTGAGTACTTACGAGGCCGACCGAGGCCGAGTGCCATTACCAACGATTCTTAATTGATTTCGTCCATCGGTCGTCGTTCTCCTACAGTTTATATCCCGCTCGAGACATCCGTGCTGGGCAGTGCCGGATTAAGCCAGCGCGGGCCCCGTAGCAAATGATACGACGAGGCCCTAGGCTTTGTATCAGGGCCGCTCGTGTGCAAATGTAGCGCACCTCTTCAACAGACACAATGACCTTTCTTTCTTTTTAGCAGAAATATCTGTGCCCCCTGGCATAAACAGGCCTGTTTGTATGGCGCGTAGCAATTGCTACTCCTACTACGGGGCTTAATTCCGCCCTGGTGCTGGGGAAGCTAGGGTCCGATCGGAATTTCATCCGGTTTTATCTTATTTTAAGTTGCCGTGTTTGTGCCGATCTACCGCGTTTATTACGACCAGCAGAAATTATTTATTTGTGCGCAAGATAAGGCTGAAGGTCGCCCGTTCCACCCGACCGATATTAACAGACGTTCTGTGGATGGGCATTCATTCTCCCACATAACGCGGTCAGAGTGGCCAGATTAAGAGTCGTCTTCCCACCTCTACCTTCCCCGGTCACGTGACTAATCCGGTGCTGGTGGAGAGGGGCACCAAATCCCCTCGATTCCAGTCGACTCGGTGTAGCAGTCGTCTCATTGGCTGTGAACCCGTTTCCACCGAATAGGACTCGCGATAAGCGAACGACAGAGGCTTTCGATGAAGCGGGAATAACGACGTCAGTGAAACATCTTCGCCGTCGTAAAACACCGCGTGTACCGATCTAAAACGATCTCGAGATTTTAGGGCCGAAGAAACTATTCCGCAAGGATTCCGTTTCTCCCCGATCGGCCGCCTCGCGTACGTGATTCGAAATATCACGGGACAGGCTACCGCGTTGAACGGGGCTGGGGTGCATTCAAATGGGAAATCGCGGCCGGTCCGATATATCATGTAAATAAGCTGTTCGAGCGGTTATTAGCGGGGCTCATAGTGACGGGGAGAAAAATCCGGTTGGCAGCGGTGAAATACCGCGTCGGCGTGCCGTTGGACGCGGTTTCCTAGCGAAAATCGTGGAAAGGACGGCAGAGAAACGGAAAGAGAGAGAGAGAGAGAGAGACCAGTTAACGCGCGCCCAGAGATTCGCCTAACGAGCTGCCGCGTTGACAATTCAGTATTTCTCGCGACCCATATCCCCAACCCAGCCGTTTAAGGACTGGACCGTTTATGGTGGTACACGCGACCCGTTTTATTCCTGTTCTCGCGGCATCAACGGGAGCGTTTTCAGCTTGAAACCTGTCGCCGCCTAACTTATAACTTAATCAGGCGACCGGTAGCCGACAACGATTTTCTCCTTTCCCTCGGAAATCGTAGCGTTTGCTACCGTTCTCTATCTTCTCATCATCAGTTTCGATCAGTTAGCCGGTTGGCTTCTGACCAATCCTCAGCGTAGAGTCTGTCGAGAGGCTATCCAGAGCCTATCCCAAGTCTAGAGTCTACCCAGAGCTTATCTGGAGCGTAGAGTCTGCACAGAGCCCATCTCAAGTCCAGAGTTTGTTTAGAGCCTATTTTAAATCTAGAGTCTGTCTAGAGTCCATCCAGACCCCATCCCAAGTCTAGAGTCTACCACAGTCTGCATAGAGCCCATCTCAAGACGTGAGTCTGACTACAGCCAAGTCTAGAGTCTATCTAGAGTCTATCTAGAGTCTATCCCAAGTCCAGCGTCTACCCAGAGCTTATCTGGAGCGTAGAGTCTGCATAGAGCCCATCTCAAGTCTTGAATTTGTCTACAACCAAGTCTAGAGTCTGCCTAGAGTCCATCCAGACCCTATCCAAAGTTTAGAGTCTACCCAGAGCTTATCTGGAGCGCAGAGTCTGCATAGAGCCCATCTCAAGTCCAGAGTCTGTTTAGAGCCTATTTTAAATCTAGAGTCTGTCCAGAGTCCATCCAGATCCCATCCCAAGTCTAGAGTCTACCACAGTCTGCATAGAGCCCATCTCAAGACGTGAGTCTGACTACAGCCAAGTCTAGAGTCTGTCTAGAGTCTATCTAGAGTCTATCTAGAGTCTATCCCAAGTCTAGCGTCTACCCAGAGCTTATCTGGAGCGTAGAGTCTGCATAGAGCCCATCTCAAGTCTTGAATTTGTCTACAACCAAGTCTAGAGTCTGTCTAGAGTCCATCCAGACCCTATCCAAAGTTTAGTGTCTACCCAGAGCTTATCTGGAGCGCAGAGTCTGCATAGAGCCCAGCTCAAGTCCTGAGTCTGTCTACAGCCAAGTCTAGAGTCTGTCTAGAGGCTATCTAGAGCCTTTCTAGAGCGTGAAGTGTATTTAGAGTCTATTTAGAGTCTACTATAGACTGTCGAGTCCATCTAGTGTCTACTCAGAGTCTATATAGAGAGTGTAGAGTCTGCCTGGAGTCTATTTAGAGTCTATCTAGAGTCTATCTAGAGTGTAGAGTCTATTGGTTGGATGAACGCAGATGTACACTTGGTTGAAGATGAGCTTGTGCAGCCATTAGCAAGCACTTGGCAATTAGCGCAGAAGAACTCGTCAAAAGTGTAGCGGAAGGATCGAGGTCCTCCTCGCTCTCTCTTTCTCTCTCTCTCTCTCTCTGTCGAGGATCGATACCACTTCCTGATCGTACTTCTTCTCGGTCTTCTTGCGGCCAAAGAAATCAGCTCGGAGAACCTCGGCGATGGTGTTTTCACTGTGTATTTACGGAAATTGCGGAGCCCGCGGGCTGCTACTTTTCTGCCGACAGTGATTCGTATACTACAACAACAACAACTGCAACGGGGCCGCCGGGTGAACGATTACAGTTCTCTTGCACTTCTGCGAACCGTTGTCCTTAAGGACTCTTCGAGAACTTCGTCCCTCGTACTTCTTACTCTTCTTATCTCGCGCCGGGATTGCCCCGTTGCAACCTCTTCCCTTCCTCAAAAGGACGATATTCCGAGGCCGGGGGAAACAATGTTGACTGGCACAGCAACGATTCTATTCCCGCAGCCGTCCCTATAGGCGGGAGACGAGCGTCGATCGTTCGCCGATGCGAGGGCAAATTGCCGGCTCGTAAATTCATCTACTTTGTTAAGCTGATTATCCGAGTGTAGGTAATGACGACCGTGAACGCCGATTCCTCCACGGTAATATTCTGTAATCTTCCACGGGATCGTTCTGGGGAGGGTGGTGCGCCGCGATGTTGCTATCCACGATGAAGCTACAAACAACATCACTTCAATGCACCGTGTTCCTTGAAGGAATCTTGCCGCCGAATCGTTGTCCGTGTCGAGAAGTTTCTCCAGCTTCGACTTTTACCCGAACGACTCCAACGAATCCGTAGGAAACGATGGTTTCTCTTTATAAATATGAACCACTCCATAAGTGTCCGCAATGGAAGCTACCTTGAAGGAGAGTACCTTGAAGAAGAGACTACCTTGCTGGAATCTGTGCAGTTACTTTCCGCTTCCGGGATGTCGTGAGGTTCGGTTTCAGATCCCCCTCTC
This sequence comes from Lasioglossum calceatum, assembly GCA_963966675.1. NCBI lineage: Eukaryota > Metazoa > Arthropoda > Insecta > Hymenoptera > Halictidae > Lasioglossum > Lasioglossum calceatum. The sequence continues at coordinate 6,318,594 of OZ016539.1, read as the reverse complement.
CATTCAGCCTTTTTTTTGTGGAAAAAGTACATTTGCGTACACGCCCCCCCCCCAAGGGGGTAGTGTGGGAGTCGGGGGAAACAGGTCTTCGGTTTCCCCAATATGTACCCATTAAAAAAAACACACGTCCAGGACTTATGCCCTTTCCTCCCTCAACTTCTGGCTCACTGGAGAACCAAACCCGCACTCATGTTCTTGTCCAATCCCCTCCCCATTTAGCCTAGAGATGGTCACCGTGGTGGAGTTAACGGGTACACCGGATGTACACTGATTACCACTTCTTAAAAAAAGTTTCCTTCCGCTTATGATTCGGACGTTACAGTTAAGTGTCCACCAGAGGACCGGGAAGCCTCGCATATCCTCGCCACCCCTATCAAGTAGGGCGGGGAGCCCGTAATGATTGATTACCACCTCGTTAAAGAAGTTTACTAGCCTAGGGATGGTCACCGTGGTGCAGTTAGCGGGTATACCGGGTGCAGAGTGATTACCACCTATTAAAAATGGTTTCCTTCCGCTTATGATTCGGACGTTGCAGTTAAGTGTCCACCGGCGGACCGGTCCGGCGTTTTCGCGGGTGCGTCCGGTGTCTTCTAGGGCAGCAGAGTTCACGCGATCCATCAGGGTAACCTGTTAATTTCGCCATCTGCGGGTCGCGTGGCCCACGCGCGCAACAGATCGTCGTCGGTCGGGAGGAAAGTTTTCGCCGGTCACGATCGTCACGGAAGCCAGCTTCCGTCTCATTGGGCGGGCCGGCGTTGCACTTCGCCAGCGACAAGTCCGCGGGTCGAGAGCGTGCACCGACAGTGGGACGTATGAACGATAATTTATTCGGAATGGGATGCAAGGCGAGCGGCGCAAAGTCGTGCAGCCTGATCGGCGACCGTATGACTTTCTTGGTCGGAGCCGCCGCTCCACTCCGCTTCACTCCGCCTCGGTTCCGCAGACCGAGAAATCGTTTCTCGGATCGGAGGAGAGGAGAGACGCGGATGCTGGTACCGGCCGGCTGCCACGACACGTGGACCGATTCCTTCTTGAATGAGCTGAAGGCTTATATCCCACTGCGGGCAAAGATCGAGTCCTCTTCGTGGAACGCGTCTTTATCTGGAATTGGCAGTCAGCCCTCGGTGCCAGCTCGAGCACAACCAGCAAATTGGACGCCCGATTCGTTCACGCTCTCTTTCGAGCGCTGTTTGATAAGCTGTGAAATATCGGGCTCCGTGGAAACCGGAGATTATTATTTTATTACGGAGAAAACCGGGGACCCGGACAGATGAATCGACGGCGATCGATCACTCGAGTGGCGACGGCAGCGTAACGAGGAGAACAATTAATCGGCGCGCGCCTGGAGAAAGTGCGCTCCTTGCGAGATAGATGTGTTCGAGGATGAGCCGAGAGATTTGCTTCGGCACCCCGACGCTGCGCTCCAAGATAGCTCTTGTTAGAGGTGGACGATTTTACACCATTCTATCTGCTGCGAATCGTTATGTCGAGTAAAAGTTTCTTCCATTTGTTAGAAGTGGACTGCGGAAGTGCAATTTATAATTTTTCGAGACGATTTTTAAGCGATATACCGATGCCATTCGGTCCTCTCAATTTCCACACGTTGCCATAATTTATCGCAACGATTTGTCAACCTTTTTAGCAACGCAGATAGAACCTACGCACAGAGTTGGGCATTAATCGATTAAAATTTTAATCATGATTGATTGATTAATGTGTACGATTAAAAAAAGAAATCGTCGAAAAATCGGCGATTGATTCAATCGATTGATGAAGTTAATCGTTAATCGTTGATTAAACGAAGAAATCGTCGAAAAATCGGCGATTGATTCAATCGATTGATGAAGTTAATCGTTAATCGTTGATTAAACGAAGAAATCGTCGAAAAATCGGCGATTGATTCAATCGATTGATGAAGTTAATCGTTAATCGTTGATTAAACGAAGAAATCGTCGAAAAATCGGCGATAGATTCAATCGATTGATTTAATCGTCAATCGTTGATTAAAAAAAGAAATCGTCGAAAAATCGGAGACTGATTTAATCAATTGTTAAAGTTAATCGCCGCCACACGGTCTATCCCTACATTGTAATAAGGAGGGAGAAAGAGACAGAGAGAGGGAGCAGAGAACGGATGGAGAATTGACAGAAATAATAATATATTTCAACAAAAACATGTTTATTTTCAATAGTTTTTTTTTAGGAAATCTCTTATGAGATTTATTACAACATATAGTACATTGCAGTAACTTTGTTTAATGTTAAATGCTACGATGGTCGTAGCTTTCCAGGAATAATAACTTCAAACATAAAAGCACGTAAACAGAGTTTGTATTATAGACCAAATGACAGTACACCTAAACTCAGGTTACATTTTTTTCAGTACTCATACAGTTTTGATTACGTATTTCATTTTGAAATTTCAGCAGTTAATCATTAATCAATTATCCGATTGACGATTAATAATCGCGTTAATCGCAATTAACGATTAATAAGTATTTAATCGTTAACCGCAATTAACGAGTAAACTAGGAGATTAATTGTTAATTGCGATTAACGATTGAAGTAAAAATTTAATCGTCAATCGTAGATTAACTTTTTGCCCAACTCTGACTACGCACAGTGGGAAAGGCCCGAAAACGTGGGAAAAACAGTTGTAGTTTATATTATATATCGTTGGATTCGTCTTAGGATCAGCTACAACATAATTTATTATAATTTATTTATTATAGACGAAGTCCTCTTGCATAAATGTTTACAATAAAAAAAGATAAAGGACTACTCGTATAATAGCAAAGAAGGGACATGCACAGAAACTTATGGTACAAACGATAGGATAATTATCCTATAATTCTGCGTAATTGTTTTTTAAAGTGTGCAAAGACTCGGTGAGAAAATCAATACGATTATAGAGAGTGCTAGAGTCTGCAATAATGCGATTTATTGGATTAATTAATGAATAAGTAGATCTGTCTTTAAGTGGTTGAAATCCTGCGACTTCGACGAACAACAAAAATTTTATGACATACGCAAAATTTGGAAATCGACTATTTTTCCACGTTTTCGGGCCAAATTTCCCACCGCGCTACGTCCAGCTGTAAACCTGTAAGAAGGATCGACGATGACAACTGGATCGTTTAAAAGAACGGACACATTCAATCGGTGAAGTGATAAGAAATCTGTGCCCGGGACAGTTAAACCGCTGATTACGCGTCGGACCGCCGCGGCTTTCCGTCATTAGCGCATGAAAACGGGCGGAGGAAATTTAATGACGATCGGTTGTCTCTGTAGGCCGGAGCGAAGCACAGAGGAACAGCCATTAGCAGGGATCGTTGTCGTTACGTTGTTACGCGGTGAATTCATCTGGTTTTTGCCGGCGATTGGGCGGGATCACGGGGCGATCCGAGCGAGCTTGAATCCAACTAGCTTGTTCGATCTGCCCCGGTCTGCGGGGAATGACTAATGATGAAGGATACCGCTTTCAGTGAGCGGCAAAACAACGGCCAATCGGATCGGCCGAGCGACAAAAACCGTCTGAAATTACTGCCGGAGCTGCGAGTCGCCCCCTCCGCGCCGAAACCTGTCAAACGAGCACTGTCCACGGAAATCCCGCGAATCGGACACGTATTCATAAGTAGGCTGCGGATTTTATGCATTTGTGACAAGAATGGATACTTGCAATGTAAAGCAGTGGACGTATTGGAAAGATTCTAAGCATAGCAGTCAGTCTCAGCTTAACACGTTCGCTACCAGCATTTAAAAAAAAATAAAATATCTTCCTGAACAATTTCTTAAATGTTCATTCACTGGTGCAGTTACCCTACCCAATTTTGAATTTTTAAAACAGTTTAACAGAAGAAAGTCACATTTCCTTTGGAAATGATGTATTCTACTATGGCTTTAAACAACGAAGTGCATAAAATTCATTTTACTGTTTTTAAGTGAACTGTCAGGTGGTGGATGTCACTTATTTGTGACAGTGGTAGTGAACATGTTAATAAGAAAGCTTTGTGATGTTCCAATTGGAACCATCACATTTCAATTGGAATAACCACAGCAGTTAAAAAAGCGACGTAAAATAAATTTTAAAAAAAAGTACCCAATTTTGAATTATTAAAACAGTTTAACAGAAGAAAGTCACATTTTGTTTGGAAATGATGCATTCTACTATAGCTTTAAACAACGAAGTGCATAAAAGTAATTTTACTGTTTTTAAGTGAACTGTCAGATGATGGATGTCACTTATTTGTGACAGTGGTAGTGAACATGTTAATAAGAAAGCTTTGTGATGTTCCAATTGGAGCCATCACATTTCAATTGGAATAACCACAGCAGTTAAAAAAGCGACGTAAAATAAATTTTTAAAAAAAGTACCCAATTTTGAATCATTAAAACAGTTTGGCAGAAGAAAGTCACATTTTGTTTGGAAATGATGCATTCTACTATGGCTTTAAACAACGAGGTGCATAAAATTAATTTTACTGTTTTTAAGTGAACTGTCAGGTGGTGGATGTCACTTGTTTGTGACAGTGGTAGTGAACATGTTAATAAGAAAGCTTTGTGATGTTCCAATTGGAACCATCACATTTCAATTGAAATAACCACAGCAGTTAAAAAAGCGACGTAAAATAAATTTTAAAAAAAGTACCCAATTTTTTTTTTGAATCATTAAAACAGTTTGGCAGAAGAAAGTCTCATTTCGTTTGGAACTGATGCATTCTACTATGGCTTTAAACAACGAGGTGCATAAAATTAATTTTACTGTTTTTAAGTGAACTGTCAGGTGGTGGATGTCACATATTTGTGACAGTGGTAGTGAACATGTTAATAAGAAAGCTTTGTGATGTTCCAATTGGAACCATCCCATTTCAATTGGAATAACCACAGCAGTTAAAAAAGCGACGTAAAATAAATTTTAAAAAAAGTACGCAATTTTGAATCATTAAAACAGTTTGGCAGAAGAAAGTCACATTTCGTTTGGAAATGATGTATTCTACTATGGCTTTAAACAACGAAGTGCATAAAATTCATTTTACTGTTTTGAAGTGAACTGTCAGATGATGGATGTCACTTATTTGTGACAGTGGTAGTGAACATGTTAATAAGAAAGCTTTGTGATGTTCCAATTGGAACCATCACATTTCAATTGGAATAACCACAGCAGTTAAAAAAGCGACGTAAAATAAATTTTTAAAAAAAGTACCCAATTTTGAATCATTAAAACAGTTTAACAGAAGAAAGTCACATTTTCTTTGGAAATGACGCATTCTACTACGACTTTAAACAACGAAGTGCATAAAAGTAATTTTACTGTTTTTAAGTGAACTGTCAGATGGTGGATGTCACTTATTTGTGACAGTGGTAGTGAACATGTTAATAAGAAAGCTTTGTGATGTTCCAATTGGAACCATCACATTTCAGTTGGAATAACCACAGCAGTTAAAAAAGCGACGTAAAATAAATTTTAAAAAAAGTACCCAATTTTGAATCATTAAAACAGTTGTCAGAAGAAAGTCACATTTTCTTTGGAAATGGTGCATTCTACTATGACTTTAAACAACGAAGTGCATAAAATTAATTTTACTGTTTTTAAGTGAACTGTAATATTATGGATGTCCTATTTTTTCCTTTACGAGGCGTAATTTGCTATTTCGGTAGCTATCTTCATAGCTACATGCTGCCGAATAGTCCAAATTGCGCAAACGAAAAAATTGGAGTTTTGAGGGCGACAGCGCCCTAGATCGATCTTTTATCTAGCATTTTTTACTGCTGAAAAATCCCATTTTTGTATTATCGAGAAATGATAACGCGAATTCGTACCCTTGCAATCCTTTTTTTTAAGAGTGAGGGGGGAAATGCTTTACGCACACCCCACAAGGGTACCCATACCCCCTAAAAAAGTTAACCTCACCCGGGACGGTGAATGGACCGCCCCTCTACTAGACTTCCCCGATATAACTGGGGGTTGAGGCTCCGCTGTCCGCATTTCTCTCAACCCCCACGAGATCGGGCCTTCTCCACTCCTGTTCTTGACGAATCGCACCCTTGCAATCCTGGAAACGAGTCGACCGCCATAAGAATGTGTTACTTGACCAATCGCAGTACTGGCAGAGAGAGAGGGAGACGGTATTCCCCGATTCGGCAACACTGCGTCCATGTAATTGCATTAAATTAAAGAGAGGGCACGACTTACCGTAATCGAAAAATAGATTACGTTCGACTAACGATCGTGTAATTTCTATCATTGTGAAACCGAGCAGATAAGGTGCCGGATTTTTCGAGTCGCATTTCACGCCATTTAATGCCGAGGGGAACATTAGCATAGGCGGTCGGCCGTTGAATGTCACTTTTTCTGGCGTGGCCACGTGAAACGTAGCCCGGTGAGATCTTGTCGTGCACCGGCTCCGACAACGATGGTGTCTTGGGCGCTGACTTCACACGATTAGCATTGCCATTAGCATAAATAGTTTATGGGATCAGAGTGCAAACAAACCCGGAGAAAGGGCAGAACCCGATACGACCGAGTTCATTCAGGGCTCGGCAATGACATCGAGGCCCAGTATGTACTTCGGTCTCTGTGTTCCCGCCGGTACACGTTTAATTGGCTATAGTCATCCACCGTACACTGATCTTGATCTTCAGCAACCAAGGAGATCGCCTAGACAAAATCATTGCTGCGCGAAAGAAGGAAGCACCCGGCCACGTTTAATAGAAAAGCGTAAAAAATCCAATAAGAACACAGTAGGGTAACTGCACCAGTGAATGAACATTTAAAAAATTGTTCAGGAACATATTTAATTTTTTAAAAAATATGTGAATTAAAGGAATCTCATATATGCCAAATGGCTCCCTATATTTCATTTGTCAAAAATAAATGAACACGTTAAATAAAAAATATGAAAAATACCAGTTAATGAACACTACATTCTTAGTCTTAGGCTTAAAATTTGTTGAAATATACAATAGCGTTCATTTACTGGTGCCCGTTTATTCACTGGTGCAGTTACCCTATACTTTAAATGCAATAAATTAATCATTGTACAGGGTGTAACAAAATTTAGTGTCATGGTTTTGGCAGACCTTGAAATTCAAGGTCAAATTTTTTCCAAGCACCATTTTTTTATAGAAGGGGCCAGGTAACCTAACCTAACCTAACCTAAGGTCAAAGTCAATTTTGCGGCAATTTTAACAAATCTCCAAGGATCCGAAGGTGTACAACTATCTGCCAGAACCATGACACTAAATTTTGTTACACCCTGTACAATACAATTTCTACATGAACATATTGTTTGTCATTACATCTTATAATTACACCGGGTGCCTCTTTCTTTTGCGCAGTAGTGTATACAATTGCTGAATGTCCGACTTCATCGCATCCTATTTCAGCGAGTGAACAGCCTACTTCTCGACTTGAATCCCCGACGCCGAGAAAACTTTCTAAGACCGTTTGAAAACGGCTTCCCGGTCTGGCCAGCGCTTCTAACGCTTCTGGGTTTCTGCCGGACGTTTCCCAGCGGCACGGCAACGACAATTACACAAAGATAACGCTCCACAAACGCGTGCCAGTTAGGCTGTTCCCACTTAGTCACCTCGCGGTTTCTCGAAATGCGCAAAAACATTGTGTATCGAACAATGAGCAGCGTGGCCAGGTTTCAGCCAGCATTTTTCCACGCGCGCCCTAATCGGCGAGCGGTATCACAACGCTTTTCCCTCGTGCGCAATTGAGCCTGAAAGATACCGATCGTCGCCGTGCCGCGCCGGCGAGGGGAAGAGAAATGCTGGAACGAGATCGGACGTAACACGCGCGTTCGCTTCGTATCGTGACGTCGCTTGTCCCGGGAAAACACTGGATGACGACGACGTGGGATCGTCCTTGCGTTTGCTCCCGCGGCCCCCATTGTTCGCTCTTGGCTGGCTCATTTTGCTTGCAGCGGGCCGACGCGATCATCGAAAGTGTCTTATTTTTCTCGGGGAGCTGCTCAAACGCCTCACAGACCAGCGAAGATCCTCATCGTCGTCATCCTCGTCATCGTCCTCGCTAGCCTAAGCAATCTTTCCGGGGCTAAAATTTTTCGAAGCCATCGCTTGCCACCTCTGGACGGTTAAACTTAATTTCGCGGGTTCTAATTAGTGCTGGTTGCGCAACGTCGTCTGTCGAAAGAAATGGAGATTCAGCCGGCAAAGAGGATATCCACCTGTTGCGCAACCGGCGCGGCCGACCAGATGGATTCATTGGTCAGGAGGAGATGCAACATTCGATTTATCTTCTGCGGCTTGCTCAACGACCAGACAATGGCCCGGGAAATCAATATCAAGCGCGATCGGTCCGACAATCGAGACGCACAACACTCTCCATCATCGGACTTAGGGGTCCTAGGAGATCCACACTGGGCTATTGGATCGCAGAGGCTAGCTACGTCTCTGTGTTCAAGTGCTTGCTGGCGATTACGTCAGGAAATCAATATCTAGCGCGATCTGTCCGACAATCGAGACGCACAACACTCTCCATCATCGGACTTAGGGGTCCTAGGAGATCCACACTGGGCTATTGGATCGCAGAGGCTAGCTACGTCTCTGTGTCCGAGTGCTTGCTGGCGATTACGTCAGGAAATCAATATCTAGCGCGATCGGTCCGACAATCGAGACGCACAGCACTCTCCATCATCGGACTTAGGGGTCCTAAGAGATCCACACTGGGGTGTTGGATCGCAGAGGCTAGCTACGTCTCTGTGTCCAAGTGCTTGCTGGCGATTACGTCAGGAAATCAATATCTAGCGCGATCGGTCCGACAATCGAGACGCTCAACACTCTCCATCATCGGACTTAGGGGTCCTAGGAGATCCACACTGGGGTGTTGGATCGCAGAGGCTAGCTACGTCTCTGTGTCCAAGTGCTAGCTGGCGATTACGTCCGCGAGCGTTTTGGTTAAATGGGTGGTGGCAGCAGCGGCGGCACTCTGTCATTAACAAGGAATTCCCGGGTCGACAGACAAAGGGGATTCTCATACGATTTTCCCTCGCACGTGTATTCGAAACGAAAACCCGGTCACGTGTAATCGCCATTATGATCATCATACGCGCCGGCTTGTGTATCACGGTTGCTACTTATCGCGCGACATCGATTTCGCAAGCCGTTCCCAAGGAGAGGCGTAGATTGCGCATCTACTTTTCGCAATTGTTTTGCGTTCGAAAAAAGGATGTGATGATTCAACGGCGCACCGCGAAACGGATGAAAATCGCCGGGACTCGAAGAAAGCTGCTGGCCAGTTTTTCTGTCTTGGTCGGTGCAATTATTTCAGAAGTCTCGGATGAAGTTGGATATCCGGATCAGGAGTAAAATGGCTGCCACGCGTCACCGCGACAGGAATGCAGCATCGTCGTGAGAACAAATTCGGGGGAAGGGCAGGGAGTTCCTAAATAAGAGGCGGCGCAAATGAGTATGAATGCCCCGGTTTCCCCTTGGCGGGGCCCTCCCTCCGAGGTTTCTCAAGGGGGGCCCAGGGAGCAAGAGTCGAAGCCGCCACCGGCGCGATGGGAACCGCGAGATAGCCCTCCGCCGCACATTGATTTTCAAGAACGCCAAATTGCAGGAAGCGGGAGGTCAGATCGGCCCGGCGGCGGTATAGTGTGCAGGCCGTGGGGAAACGGGCCGAGCGTATACCTATGTATACAGCACCTAGGGAGGATGCACGGATGCACCTGTGCACCAGCAACCCGACCCGTACCCGCTCGACCTCGTCCGCCGTCGAAGAACGCGAGACTTCCGGGAGCAGTTCGTGCGCAGACTATTTTTCTGTCCCGGCCCACCTAACCCAGACCCTTTACCCGATCCGACTCGGAATTGTGACAAACGACACCGTGCGCCGCCATTAACGAGCCCGGGACGCTGCACGCGCCCTGACGAGCCTCGCAGCAACGGAGGGACCACTCCATTCCTATCGGAGTTCAGTGATTTTGGATTTCGACAGTAATCCAGCTGGGAGACTCTTGTCAACTTGTCCGGGACAATTTTCTGATTAGAATGAGTACGAACACGATATACTTTGGATCAGATCTCCATTATCCGAAACGATTCGTAAAAAAGGAAGGAGGAGCGTTTCGTCGTAGGCCCGCTAGAGGACTGATCAGTAAGAGGCTATCTAAGACCCTTCCTTAGACGTTGGAATGTCGGAAGGAGGTTGAGGACGGTATATATACAAATCATTGAGGAATCGAGTACTTGCGGGAAAGGTCTTTGACTACCTCTCCCTCTTGTGGCGCATGTAGGACTTTAGTACCACAGTACTAAATTAAATGAACGCCTAACCTCTACACAAATGTGATCCGACTAATGTCGTGTTTGGACTCATCTCAATCAGAGAAAAAAGTTACGAATGTATAGGCAACGTTACAGGGCGAAATTTTTCACAAATATCGTGCACAATTCTATTTACACATGCACCGAGACATTCCAGTGGTTTTCGAGTTCCTCGGATCTTGCGCTTTGGCTCTGTTGTAATAATTGTTGAGCTCCGATTCGCACAATGCGTCACAAAGGCAAATCGAGAGCAAGATTGTCGAGGGCCAGCGGGATGGTGGGGGGCGAGGACGAGTGGGGGAGGTCAGATGAGGTTGCGGGCGCGCGTTGTGCAGCGAAAGTGTACATAACATGCCCGCCCTAACCGCGGCCGTAGACTGCGGAGCGCGTGCTACCACCACCAGCTATCTAATTGCATTAGCCAGCACGAATGGCAGCCACGATACGAGTGACACCGATTTACTAGACTTCGGCGACGATACGATCTCGCAGGGGTTTCGCAAACCCGTGCGCCGCCGCTTTGGATCCAAACTAGAGCCATTTTCAGACCTTGTCGGATCACGATATCGTGCCTCTGCTGGCTGGCCTAATAAAGGACTAAAACGCCCCGGTGATAATAATAAACCGGCTACACTGTTACCTGACCCGAGTCGAAATACTAGCAGCTCCTAGGGTAGATGTGCCTTACTTCAGCCCTCACTGTGTGATAGACTCGTGTCCCCAAAGATGAAACATTTATAAAATAATCTTACCCATCGACACAGGTCGCTTTTATTCGACCTGGTGGAGGCGAGAATAGCTATGAGCCTAATCGTTCCATAGAAGCGAAAATCGAACCAAGTTGCATCGTTAGATAATAGTCCCATTGTGCCGGGTGGAAGGAAAACGGCGACGCGGCGCGTAATCAACGGAGGAACAGGGTCACGAGAGCGAGCGCTAAACCCAGTGATTATTAAAACAATCCTCCAATTACCCGGGACTCGCCTTTCATTACCCTAACGAACTAATTTACTTTTTCCACGGAGACGCTGGAGGATTCCTCTACGCGTTGCACGCAGAAACGAGAAAAGCGAAATGTAACGAGAAAGAGAGAGAGAGAAAGGAGGGGAGCAATGTGCAGACATGTACACTCTCGGTACACTCTCTCTGTACACTGTGTACACGCCGGCTCTCTGTGCAAGCCTCGCTTGGGAACCCGACGCGGAGCACGTCCTTGACCGGGTCTATCGTGTGACCGATCTCTGCACATCACAATGCTCTGCCCCTTTCCTCGTGCCCCCTTCTTCGAGCACCTTGGCCGACCCTCTATACCACACCGGACCCCCTAACCGCGCCAACCATACGCCACTTCGTTTCGGTTCGAGCGCAACCCTGCATACGCTCGATCCCGGTGCCGCCGTGTGCCGGAGACAATGCAGCTGATTTTCAATTTACACACGATTTTCTTGGCCATTGTTCGAACCTCGCCCAAGATCCCAAGCTGGGACTTCAATCCTCCCGGAGAACATCATTCGAGGGGCAACCATTTTTTCGTTTGGCATAGCTACGAGCATGGAACATCACTGCTTGATTTGAAGACCAGGTCCAAGCGAGTTGTTCAGTACCTGAGCAACTTCATCCTAGCATACCCCTAGCCCAGGTGATCATCCCTTCTGGGTGATAGACCCCATCTAGAGTTTTGATGATGATTAGTCTGAAGGTTTTATGAACCTGCGTGCTATCTTCATCTGCTTAGAGTTATTAGGAGAAGACGTAAATCAAGCTAATTAGCGATCATCGAGATGGACAGGCCCATCGAACAGAGCAATCGGAAGTGACGCAGGAGGCAAGCCACAAGCACGGTACTTCACTGCTTGAGTTGTGTTGAAGACCAGGTCCAAGCGAGTTGTTCAGTACCTGAGCAACTTCATCCTAGCATACCCCTAGCCCAGGTGATCATCCCTTCCAAGTGATAGACCCCATCTAGAGTTTTGTTGATGATTAGTCTGAAGGTTTTATGAACGTGTGCGCTATCTTCATCTGCTTAGAGTTATTAGGAGAAGACGTAAATCAAGCTAATTAGCGATCATCGAGATGGACAGGCCCATCGAACAGAGCAATCAGAAGTGACGCAGGAGGCAAGCCACAAGCACGGTACTTCACTGCTTGAGTTGTGTTGAAGACCAGGTCCAAGCGAGTTGTTCAGTACCTGAGCAACTTCATCCTAGCATACCCCTAGCCCAGGTGATCATCCCTTCTGGGTGATAGACCCCATCTAGAGTCCTGCTGATGATTAGTCTGAAGGTTTTATGAACGTGTGCGCTATCTTCATCTGCTTAGAGTTATTAGGAGAAGACGTAAATCAAGCTGATTAGCGATCATCCAGATGGACAGACCCATCGAACAGAGCAATCGGAAGTGACGCAGGCGGGCAAGCCTGTCCAGCATCGCCTAGATCTGTGTCTCTATTTACCACGCGACGGAACGTTCGGATAATGGTTGTGTCTGATGGTCGCGTGCTTTGACGAAACAGCAATCATAAAACAGCGACACACAGAGAGTAGCTCCACAGTTAGCTATGGCCGGACCGGAGACCAGTGTCCCTCTTTACAGGAACTATTATCTAGCAGTGACGTATCCGCCGTAAAGTGTTTCCTGGAACGTGCTGCGTAGTAAATGAAGATAGGATCATCAGAGAAACGAGGCCGGCATTCAGCGAGAAAAAAAAAGGCGAAACGAACCTGGTAGATTTCAGCGCGTAACGACTGGTATCAGATACGCGGCGGTACGACAGCGTTAACGCGCCGCGTTGATATTCTCCTCTGCAATTAAGGTGGAAATCGGCATACACAGCTCGTCGAAAGAGAGAGAAGGTTTAATTTTCCTAGATGATCACCGAGCTGAAGAACCCCGCCGAATGAGAGCCGCTGTCCATAGTTAAAATAGTGGGAGTAAACTGGGAGTAGTACGGTCCGCAGTCGGAGTGGAGCGGGGAGGGAGAGCCGCAGCTGAGACAATGGAGCATTAAAGCCACGGCGTGGTTCTCTAGACAGGAAATTACAGGGATCACGTGGAGATTGACAGAAAAACGGCTCTGGCTAGCTCGTAGATAGCAAGTGCGCGCGAGCGCACACCGATAAACCCCCGTTCCGGTTTCCTTTCGGCTCCGAGCACACGTGAGAACAACCCCTCGAGCTTTTAGGCGAACGAGAGCCTCCAGCGACTCGGACGTCCCCCAACTGCTCCCCCATGCAGATACTGCTTGATGAAGTTCGGTTTTTATCCACAAATCAATCCTGGCCACTCTCTTCTTCTACTGATACACTTTCCGATTCACCTCTTCAAGTCCCCTGCGAACGGCTACAACGAAGGTGCAACGTGCTATACCGTTTGTCCATCAGCTTCAGCAAGAAGTGATACCTCATTTCTTTACGATCATCTTGGTTGGACGACTTTGGCCTAGATCCGGACGCCATTAGCGACAGACTCATCAGAAGGACGAACTAGTCTAGTTGTACATACAGATCACGCTCATCAAGGCTCGAATGATTGCCAATGCTTGTCCACAGCGAAGTTGATAGCGGTTCTCAAAAAATCTGACCAGTGTTCAACCTTTTTTTCACTGGCACCTCCTCATAGATGAAATTCGAGGAGGAAGTGTGGGGCTCGTCGAAACACTACCCACTAAAAAAACTTACAACCCTATCACCTCCTGGCACCCGAAGAAATAGCCACAGCATGTGCTATTTAAACTGTGGTGCCCAAGGTGCTTCGGAATCCACCTTATAAAAACTGTAGCTCCCGTCGCGAAATAACCCTGGAAAAGGTGTTCAGAAAGCGACGTAAACCAAATAAAAAAAAAAAGAAATAGCCACAGGGTCCCGCTGTCCGCATCACCGCCTGCGACAATTTGGACGCATCATGTCAGGTCGCAACCTTCGCACAGGATACATCCATTTCCAATATGACCAGTGTTCGACCTGGGAGAGTCCAACCTGAAACAGCTAATTTTGCTGGATCCATTCTTAGGATTGAGAATGGTCGTTCAGGGTTGGCGAAGGATCAATCAGAATCCTCGGTCGATCCCTCGAACAGGTGTACAGCTATTTCTAGACCAGGAACGCTGCGCAGCGGCTGCAAGGAAGTTCCGATAAGTAAATCCTCGTGGCAGCGGGGTCGTTCAAGGTCACAGGCAAGCCGAACATGCCGAACATGCCGACTGCCGACGTGCCGTGTAGAATTCGTGCCGAGAGACCTGGCAGTGATGTAGTTTCATCCTTCATGTGGATCGTGCTCGTCCACTTTGGGTGATCTCCACGCTTGATCCTCTAACAGCGCTGCAGTCCGCTCCGGCTGGAATACGATTCAGGGGATCCCGAACACGGGCGGGATATTCTCCGCTCTGCTCACCGGCATTATCACCGTATAACCTCCGCAATGAACGTTACACTCTTGACCGGGCGATAAATCCACCGGCAGAGTTTAAATCATCAAGCCGATTCTACCGTGCTGGTAATTTTAGAGCTGCATCTCGAAAGGGAGATCGGGACCGGTCGTTCTTCCGGGTCAAAACGGACCCGCGGTCCAGGTGTTGCATTTCCGCTGGACGAACTGTCTTCGAGGTCCTAGGAAGTTGTAAGCAGATAAATTAGGGGAATCCCGCGGACGGTCTGTCGCCGATCGAGATCAAGGATGCGAAGAGGGAAAGGATGCTGTCCGAGTTGCAGGATCTTGATCGGCAAAGGATTTTCGCTGAACAATCTTGCGCAAGGCTTCGATGACGTACGGCATCGTGGCCATCCATTACCCGGGAGACGATAAATTCACCCTCGCCAGGGTTGACCGGGTGAACCTGAAGAGCAGCGTGTCGTACTCCTCTCTCGATTCCGCCGGGTGGTGGGTCTTTCGGCTAATAAAGAACGCGAAGAGAGAGAATAGGGAAAGGCAGAAAAAGAGAGAGAGAGAGAGAGAGAGAGAATGGGGAGAGAGGGGGGTCAAGCGGGATATTGGCAACATTAAGTATAAATGCAACCTACCGAGATTTATGTTCACCGAGGAGAGGAGAGAGCGCCGGCGAGAAGAAGAAGACTATGAGAAGGAGGAGAAAGAGGATGGTCGTGGTGAGCAGAAGGGATGAGGTCGCCGCGAGGCGTAGCGGAGACCACACGGAGAGCCGGGCCTGCTCGTGGCTCGTGGGGGGCCCTTCCTTCCACTTTCCTCCAGCTCTCTTGCCAAGACTTTACTCCCTCTTACGCCTTTTCTGGCCTGGATGCGACTTTTCTCGGACGCGGTGTCCGGGGACCCTGTACCGAAACCCCCGAGAACACCACCGAGACGAGTCCTCTCGGTCCTCTGGGTACCCTGCCCGTTCCTTTCAAGCACCAAAGCAAGCTCGAGGATCCCCCGATACCTCGGGTCACGGTCTAGCAGTCCCTCGCAGTCTCTCAATTAATCATTCACTCCCTGACTCCAGGTCAGTGTGTCTTCAGCAGGTCAGCAAGGTTGGGGCTGGGTCCCTAAAATGATTTTGGGGAGCCTAGCCTTTTCAGATGTCCCTAGCTTTTTGGGAAGCATCAGAAGAACGTGCACCCGCCTCGCGTGAAATGATAAGGGACCCTCTGAGTCCTATACCTCCCCACTTCTGGGAGAGGATCAGCCTCCTATAAATCGTCGGAGGTTGCTCTAGCAGTTCTATTCGATAATTGCAAATTGCGCGATCGTTCGTCGATGCTCGGGCCCCGCACGAAGGTCGCACTGGATTCCTTTCGAAGGTACTGCAATATTCGCGGCGGCGGTGACCGCGGTGGGGATAATTACTCCGACCACATCGAGAATAAACGTTCTCTCGAAAAGTTGCGGCGAGATATCCGCCATTAATGAAATCGTTCTGCAAAAGTTCGGCGAGCGCCTACCCCAGGATACCCCGCGATATGATTTCGTCCGTGGCCGAGACTATGGTCCCGTCCCGTTCTCTTTCGACAGGCGGATCGACGTCGAACGGGGTCGTAAAACAGTTCTATCTCGGCGGTCGACATCGAGTGCTCGCGGCTCCAGGGCCAGGAAGATCATTAGCGAACCGACTACTTCGCGATCTCCCCCTCCCCCCTCCTCTATTTTCATCTCTATTGCTCCGTTTCCCATTAGATCTCTCCGGCCTGTTCCGTTGAACGGCAGCCCCGGCGAAGCCCATGTATGTCAAAGAAAACGAAACACTGGCCAGGCTCTCCGGTTGCTCAACAGTAGTGTGGCAGTTACCTACTAATAAATTCCGCGCATGTTTATGCGCAGTAAAAGTGACCGAACGCAGGATGGAAAGTCTCTGTTTACATCCACCGAGCTGATCAGCTCTCGGATGCGTCTTTCTTCGAGGATCCATGAAGACCGCCTGCCGATCGCGAATCTTTTCAATGAACATCTGACCCGGTCGGTGTTCGGCGGAGGATCAAAACGATCAATGAAACATCGAATTCCACAGGATTTAATGCGACTTTATATCAGACTCGATTTACTGGATCTATTAATATAAGCGGGCAATAATGTTCTACTCAGTCTAGCCCACAGAAGCTTATCGGAGCTAAACTTGCTCGAGACCTGCAGCCTAATCGTAACGGTACCATGTATTGCCTGGTTTCGAGAAACTGCTCCGATTCGATCGTGTACGCAAAATTCATTTTCCGATATTTCCTTTGAAAATTTTAGATAAACAGTTCGGAAGTGCGAGCGTTGGACTCCCGTTTCCATTTCCCATTTTTGGGGGGTACAAGTGCGTCTTGAGCCTCGGCATTGAAGAATGCATGAAAACCGACGCTCATATAATGGTATAGGTCAGCTAGCCGGCGTATGGGTCCGCGCAGAACGTGCTCGGCGTTACGCAACAGTTACAGATATTGCGTCTGGTGATGCTTGCTCGAAACGCTATCAGCTGGGACAGAATGCGATCGTTTACGGGAGGCGAACCGGTTCCGCTGCTATTCAATATTCCTCGGCGATCCGGCGTGATCGTTCAATTTATCGCAGCGGCGCGGCGCGCGGCGGAAAGCCGGGAAAATGAAGCGTCGAACGATTCCTTAAATAATCCTCCCGGGGGGAGCCTCGGATGGAGCACTGATGTTTTCCGCATTTTCCAGGAGACTCTAAACGGGATAGGGAAGAAGAATATCGCCGGTGATTCTGTATCGTCGGGCGCGTCGACGCGTGGTTCGCGATGAAGACATTTAATGGGTCCCATCAGCGATCCAGATGCTATCGGGGCCACTCCCACCGGAAGCTGTTCAAAAATCGACACCCTCCTCGCTCCTCGCCGTGCTTCGTCTCTCTCTCTCTCCAGGTCGTTCTGTTTCGCGGAGTTTCTCTCTGCCGCGAGGAAAGCATTCCTCATCCCGCGGTACCAGGAGACGTTTCTTCCGTTATAATGCACCGCCTCGACGTAGTCATTTTATCCCCCGCGCTCGGGCTCTATCGTGGGCAGCCTCGGCTACTTAACAACGAGCGTTTTCACCGTGTAGCCTGCATACCGGCGGTCGTATCAATTAGATTAGAGGATTTATTCGCGGTTAGGAGCCGGCCGCGCAAAGTTTTCTGTATCGGTATGCCTACTCGACCGGTACCTCCTGCAATAGGATCGTGTGTTGTGCATGCTCGCGTGTGCTGCCACAAAGAACCGCCGCGCCGGTACGTGCCAGTATCTTATTAGGGAAAGGCCCCCTCTCCGCAAATCCTCTCGCCGTACCTATCCTCTCCTCCCTCTCCTTCATTCGTTGTCCTCTAACGACCCTCCTACCCTCTTTCTTCTTCTTCTCCGTCGTCGTCGTCTACGCCTTGTTCCGTACGCGTAGAAGAACGCCGTGTATTCTAAGCTCCGCGGAAAACATGGAACGGAACGCGTGTGCGGATGGTATGCAATCATGTCATTACAACGAGCCGTCCGCCAAGGGGAAGGGACGCATGCAGACACCACCGGTCGTTATTTATATGGGACACCGTGGGGCGACGGCCCTGGTGAACGCCAGGATGAGGGACACTTCCTGGCTTCGCCGTAACCCACTGAATTCGGAGGCGGCTGTGAGAACACCTTAATCTCCTGGCCAGCTCGGAGACCGCAAAGTTGGAACAGGCGACTATGGGAATTGGTCCGGAAACAGAAGGACCGAAACTACCATTGTCCACCATCAACCAGTGAATCTGGAACAGACTGGAGAGAGGCCACTCCCATAGATTATCTTGAAGCAAGAGGATGCAAGCTACCTGATGAGCTGGTCCACCTTAGCTGATGTGGAACAGGCTGTAACCAGGCTGTGGGGACACCCTAATCTCAAACCTGAAGGATTTTAGCTAGATTCGCTAAGGAAATGTTGAAGCAATTCCTGATGGACTGGTCCACCTTAGCTAATTTGTAACAGGCTGTAACCAGGCTGTGGGGACACCCTAAATTCAAAACTGAAAAGGATTTTAGCTAGATTTGCTAAGGAAATGTTGAAGCAATTCCTGATGGACTGGTCCACCTTAGCTAATATGTAACAGGCTGCAACCAGGCTGTGGGGGCACCCTAATCTCAAAACTGAAGGATTTCAGCTAGATTCGCTAAGGAAATGTTGAAGCAATTCCTGATGGACTGGTCCACCTTAGCTAATTTGTAACAGGCTGTAACCAGGCTGTGGGGACACCCTAATCTCAAAACTGAAGGATTTCAGCTAGATTCGCTAAGGAAATGTTGAAGCAATTCCTGATGGACTGGTCCACCTTAGCTAATTTGTAACAGGCTGCAACCAGGCTGTGGGGACACCCTAATCTCAAAACTGAAGGTTTTCAATTAGATTTGCTAAGGAAATGTTGAAGCAATTCCTGATGGACTGGTCCACCTTAGCTAATATGTAACAGGCTGCAACCAGGCTGTGGGGACACCCTAATATCAAAACTGAAAAGGATTTCAGCTAGATTTGCTAAGGAAATGTTGAAGCAATTCCTGATGGACTGGTCCACCTTAGCTGATTTGGAACAGGCTGTAACCAGGCTGTGGGGACACCCTAATCTCAAAACTGAAAAGGATTTCAGCTAGATTTGCTAAGGAAATGTTGAAGCAATTCCTGATGGACTGGTCCACCTTAGCTAATATGTAACAGGCTGCAACCAGGCTGTGGGGACACCCTAATCTCAAAACTGAAAAGGATTTCAGCTTGATTTGCTAAGGAAATGTTGAAGCAATTCCTGATGGACTGGTCCACCTTAGCTAATATGTAACAGGCTGCAACCAGGCTGTGGGGACACCCTAATCTCAAAACTGAAGGATTTCAGCTAGATTCGCTAAGGAAATGTTGAAGCAATTCCTGATGGACTGGTCCACCTTAGCTAATTTGTAACAGGCTGTAACCAGGCTGTGGGGACACCCTAATCTCAAAACTGAAAAGGATTTCAGCTAGATTCGCTAAGGAAATGTTGATGGAATTCCTGACGAGCTGGTCCACCTTAGCTAATTTGTAACAGGCTGCAACCAGGCTGTGGGGACACCCTAATCTCAAAACTGAAGGATTTCAGCTAGATTCGCTAAGGAAATGTTGAAGCAATTCCTGATGGACTGGTCCACCTTAGCTAATTTGTAACAGGCTGTGACCAGGCTGTGGGGACACCCTAATCTCAAAACTGAAGGACTTCAGCTAGATTCGCTAAGGCAATGTTGAAGCAATTTCTGATAAGCTAGTCCACCGCAACAAATTTGGAACAGGCTGTAGATTAAAAACGACGAAGGACAAGGAAGATGGTGTTACTGAAGAAGAAAGTCGCAGGGGATTATTGACCCCAGGATCGGATGAAAGAGGAATCCATTACTAAATTCCTGAAGTTAATTCGAACAGTGCTAGAAAATATACGAGGTTATCACCAGCATCGAGAGGTCCCATGCCTTCCTCGCGAAGGCATTAAAGTGGCCAAACTGCGGAACAATTTTCCTCGGTTCGGCCATAAAAATCCCCGGTGTTAGACCATTGGTCTGCACCATCGAGCAACGCACGTCTCCCAACGTCTCCCCACGCGAGCCATTATAATCGACGCTAAATTAAATTGAATAAACGGTCCGTTACTCCTCGGAGCTACCCGGCACAGATAAACGTCCCATAAGAAACCATTACCGCAGAGTGGACGTGCGATTCGGTACCCGTCTCCACATAACTGTCGCCGGGACGACCGTCGCTTCTATCACCAGGCCGTTCGGCCGAGCATCGCTGTTAACAGATCCTTCATAAGGTCCCCGGCGGGGTGGGGATCTCGGAGTCGATTTGCATGAGCGTAACCGTGGATCGTCGAACGTTCCATCGGGAACAGATGAAACTGCCGCAAGGTTCCGACGAGAGAATCGGTGCGGCGTGTCGCAGCGGCCCGAAACGAAGCCGACTTCATAAATTCGCTTAATCTCCGGTGGAGATGCGAATCTCGAGGAGAGGAGCAAACAAGAAGCCGGGCGCGTTCGCGTTTCAGTCGTCATCGTCGTCGGGGCAGAAGCAGCGTTTTATAACTTCATAAAGCGAAGCAATGAAGCGTGCCGGGTCTCCTCCGACCGCGAAGAATATTCCGCGACGACGAGAGACGCTTTTAACGTATCATTGCGGCCGCTGGATACATCGGTCTCGTGTGCGAGAGAGACTCTCTCTCTCTCTCTCTCTCTCTCTCTCTCTCTCTCTCACTCTCTGAACAGAGTTCCGCGCTGGAATGCGGAGCCGCCCGTTGGAAAAATAAAATCGAACGAGAGAAGCCTCTCGGCAACGCGGCGAGGAGAGAATCCGACGAAACGTAGCGTGTCCGTTATGGAAAACGAGCATTCCTGCGGACAAACAAATTGGCCGATACCGGGGACAGGTACGCGCAACCTAGTAATTAATGTCCGCGAAAGGATGATCGTCCGCGGAGGAAGCGATTCGTTATTGGGGCCCCGTTATCGAGCACCATCGCTTCCTCAATATAATTGAATTAATAGAATCGAGACACGGCCGCGCGCGGTCCACGGATATATCAGCCACCTCTCCCCGCCATTTTCCGCGGGTCCAGACCGCTGGACACTTCAAGAGGACAACGATCCCGAACGCCTTTTTGCGGAGTCCAGTCAATGAATGCTCATAACGGGGGTGTAGAGGGAAATGGAAGGAACACAATTTTTAACTTAGGGGCTTTGTTTGGACTAGTTAGGAGCTCGTATCTCGGAAACTATGCGTCCTAGCGATAAGACCACTCTATGCAAAATTAAAGGTGATAAAATGTGCCATAAGATCGATTCTATTCAGCTTTTCGCTATCTCGCATAGTTTCCGAGATATCAGCGCTCGAAGTTCACTAATTGTTAAAAAGAAAGGGTATAGCCGGGTAAGAGAGTCAAAAATGGCCTTGAACCGAATTGTCTCGACGATGTGTCATTTGGTAGGACACCAAGAAGAAACAGACTGTGCAAAATTTCAACCCTGTCTCTCGATCGGGAGGGTAGTTACGGGGTAAACTCGAAAAATCAGTTTTTGGCCTATTTTCCCTAGTTATTTTTTGTAACAACGGCGCACCAAACCAAAAAATCTGAAAAAATTCATGAACAATACCTATAACAATATATTGCTACTGTAAAAATATGAATGTTGTCACTGTAGAACTTCCATGTGAAATCTGCATTTTCCCGATTTTTTTGCGGTTTTTGATTTTTTACCAGCAGGATTTTCACTTTAAAAATCTGAAACCAATTGCAAAGTATGTATTTGGGTTCTTGACGTGTGTCAGATTTTTCTCAAAATTTCTGAACATCATTAACTATGGAAAGTAGGCCAAAAACTGATTTATCGATTTTACCCCGTAACTACCCTCCCGATCGAGATACAGGGTTGAAATTTTGCACAGTCTGCTTTTTCTTTGTGCCCTACCAAATGACACATCGTCATCGCTGACGCTAAAGATTGCACAAATGGTTAACTAAGCGCGTACGAATTTTCCAGGACTTTTTGATCAATAAGAAATTGTTTAGAGAAAGAATTAGTTTGCACGGAGATATTCGATCCACGTTCTTGCGATATGTTCCGGGTCAGCGGCGATAAGAATCCCGGGCCGTTTAACGCCGCTCGATCGACAAATTAACGCCGACAGATCGAGCTACCGATACACTCTGCGAGAGGAGAGACCCTGTCCGTCGATCGGCGATGAAGAAGCGCGAACATTCGCCCCGATCCAAGGAAAATATTACACGACCAGACGCAAAGGCCTGTTCGAGAAATCACCGGCATCTATTAGCCCGAGCGCCTCGCATCGTGTATCTTAAACACAGCTGGCCGAGACGATGAAGAAATTACGCTGGAAACGCTCCTGGATCGACGAGATTTATTCGACGGTATTCGCATAATAGGACGCCTCTGAACGAGTCCTCTTAATCTTCGGTTTTCCGGCAAAAAAATTTAAGATCAATGTGCTGGTTGCGACTTATTCAGATTGAATACTACTCCACTGTAATTGAGTCTTTGATGTCATTGACCCTATGCAGTCGGTTGTCCCCTCTGAGACACCACTAAAAATTGCTGTACCATTATTCGAAGTATTGTTTACATTATTAAATATTATATATCGGTATCTGATCAATTACTAAACATTTAGGCATTTTGTATGAGGCATTATAACAATTTTGTATCTGTAAAATTTTAAAAATCATAGGGAATGGTAATATTCTTGATCGGAAGGAATGTTTAATTTTCCAATTAAAATGTGTCCCACATAACTCTTTTCACGATTTTTCAAGTACTTGCGATAATCACAAAAAATATTTTAAACAAAAGTTGATCAGTTTTCGATTGGCTATACATTGCAATAAAAAAGTTCGAAAATTTGCTTTTTAATTATTGCCAAGGCCACCTTCATTTTTTAAAATGGTATTTCAAGGTCATCCGAAGGTCATGGTATACTAGGTCGGTGAATTCGTCTTGATACGAGCTATAATACTGTTAAATCAAAAATACAAAGTGCCATTTAAACAAATGAAGGTGGCCTTGACAATACTAAAAAAAAATAAAAGTTTCCAACTTTTTTTATTGCAATGAATAGCCAATCAAAGACTGACCGACTTTTGTTTAAAATATTTTCTGGTCAGATTATCGCAAGTACTTGAAAAATTGTGAAAAGTGTAATGTGGGACAACCTGTATAATTTTCACGTTAACATTCAATTGAAATCGTGACAATACAATTTTCCTTCGATATAACGCAATTGGACTCGAGGTATCTTTCGCCGTGTTTCGGATCAGGGTGTCCACTCACAATCAGCTGAGCCATGTTGTTGAGTGGGCCGAGTAGCAAAATTAAAAGAATTAAGAAAGTGGAATTGCTGACCAGGGGTGTCTTAGATTGATCAGCACTCGCTGGTATTGTGGAATAAATCCAGGATGTGATATCCTCCTCAATCCAGCAGAACTGCTAATGACTATATCGTCAGATTTGTTCGGATTAGGTCTCAGTAACCACCTTTAGGGACGTGTGGGGTTGAAGCTTGTCAGAAAGAGTCCTTTTCTGATGAGCTGGAGGACGTTAACCAGATTAGACCCCTTGCACCTTGATGCCCACCTTGGATTGTGCATCCTTATCATACTCGCGATCGATAGTCCTGTTTGGTGGGAAGCAGTGTCCTCACCATCGTAGTATTGTGGAGTAAATCAAGGATGGAGCATCCTCTTCCGTCCAGCGGAACTGCTAATTACTCTATCGTCAGATTTTTTTGGATTAGGTCTGGATAACCACCTGTAGAGACGTGTGGGGTTGAAGCTTGTCAGAAAGAGTCCTTTTCTGATCAGCTGGAGGACGTTAACAGAGTTAGACCCCTTGCACCTTGATGTCCACCGTGGATTTGCCTCCTTATCATAATCGCGAAAGATGGTCCTGTTTGGTGGGAAGCAGTGTCCTCGCCGTCGTAGTATTCTGAAATAAATCCAAGATGAGGTATCCTCTTCAATCCAGCAGAAATGCTAATTACTCTATCGTCAGATTTTTTTGGATTAGGTCTGGGTGACCACCTTTAGCGACGCTTGGGGATGAAGCTTGGCAGAAAGAGTCCTTTTCTGATCAGCTGGAGAACGTTAACCAGATTGGACTCATTGCACCTTGATGTCCACCGTGGATATGCCTCCTTATCATAATGGCGAAAGATGGTCTTGTTTGGTGGGAAACAGTGTCCTCGCCGTCGTAGTATTCTGAAATAAATCCAAGATGAGGTATCCTCTTCAATCCAGCAGAAATGCTAATTACTCTATCGTCAGATTTTTTTGGATTAGGTCTGGGTGACCACCTGTAGCGACGTGTGGGGTTGAAGCTTGTCAGAAAGAGTCCTTCTTTGATCAGCTGGAGGACGCTAACAGGGTTAGACCCCTTGATGTCCACCTTGGATTGAACCTCCTGATCATAATCGCGATCGATAGTCTTGTTTGATGGGAAGTACTGTCCTCGCCGTCGTAGTATTATGGAGTAAATCCGGGATAGGGTATCCTCTTGAATGCTAATAACTCTATCGTCAGATTTGTTTGGACTGGGTCTGGGGACCACCTTTAGCGACGCTTGGGGATGAAGCTTGGCAGAAAGAGTCCTTTTCTGATCAGCTGGAGAACGTTAACCAGATTGGACTCATTGCACCTTGATGTCCACCGTGGATATGCCTCCTTATCATAATGGCGAAAGATGGTCTTGTTTGGTGGGAAGCAGTGTCCTCGCCGTCGTAGTATTCTGAAATAAATCCAAGATGAGGTATCCTCTTCGATCCAGCAGAACTGCTAATTACTCTATCGTCAGACCTTCCTAAAAATTGCAAGAATTAAGAAAGTGGAATGCGCAGCACTCGCAGGCGGGTCTAAGTATGGAATCGCGGTATTTCGCGCGAGACCTGGTCGCGTTCCCGTTGTGAATCACGCACGCACCGGAGGCGTGGATTTATTTTGCGAGTCCATTTCGTAGCATCGGCTCGCAGAGGATGAGTCATGGCGGTATTGTTCGGCCGGACGAGGAGATACAACACAAATCATTTCCTGCCGTATCCCTATCTATCTGCCTTCGCGTTTACGCGGCTGCGGCCGTGTGTGCGTATCCGCGTGTCCCGTGCACGCGCGTTCGGATATTCCCGAGCCTCCGACTGTGTTCGTGCGCACCACCACCTATACAGTTACCCGGGGCACATAGGTGCAACGACGCACAACGCATCTCACGCTCGAGTGCGCGCGTCGCGCAATCGTCTAGCGTCGGGCGCGCGTGCACGCGACGCTTTGCGAAAACCGTTTCTTTCGCGGCGGCATCGCCGCCGCGCCGAAGCTTTTTGTTCGATTTGAGAAAACGCGGCACGCGCAACGCTCCGCAACGTCAGCTGCCGCCCTCTCTTTACCCTGCCCACCCGACGTCTGTCCGTCTTACCGCCTTCTCCGGCCCCTCCCTCCGCCGCTTCCTTCCGCGTCCTCTGCAATCGATACATGCGAATTACGCGGAATTGAGGGCTTCAACGGCTTATTATTGCCATGATGCACAACTCTGTATCTGTCGCTTGTCCTCTAAACGCCGTTTCGTTCGCAACCCGACGCGCTCCCCTCCTCCTCGCACGCGCGTCTTCTTCTGGGTCGCGGCAGTCCCACTGAACCTTTTGTTCAAACAATAACGAACAAATTAAAATTTTCTTTCATTTCTTAAACGAGCGAAATTTCACCGCGTGCCTCTTCTTCTTCTCGAGGGACAACCTGTGGGACACGGAGAGGACTGACGACAGCAAAGCTATCGTATCGTCGAAAACGGAGGGGGTACGGTCGGGAGGAGAGGGTATCCTCTAAAATCGGTATGTTCTGCGGTCCCGGTCGTTGCACGTGCGTCGGTCGGGCCCGGGTTTTTGCCGGGCCGTAGGAGTGAAATCGTTCTCACCAAATCCTTTGAGTGCGGTGCCACCGGTTTTTGCCGGCCGGTTGAAAATCGGTGGACAGTGGAACCGGGTCGATCCGCGTATCGGGCAGCATCGCGATCGGTCGGGAGTTCTGCGGTCGTGTTCCGGCCAATAATTGACCCCGACGCGTCTCGGTCCCGGCGCGTACATTATAAATGCGTGCGCGGCTACTACCAACCAGCAACCAGGTATCCGTCCCGGCCTAGTGGGTAGTTAAGAAGTGGCTGCAGCTTCGACGTGACGTGTTATGGCTTTAACCGCAACAACGCGCCTCCGACCGCAGGAGCCCTTTACTTTGCTCTTTACTCTTGGCCCTCGCAACACGCCGTCTCCTCTCCTCTTCACTATTCTGTAAGTCGAGCCGCATCACGGCGGCGGCGGCGGCTGCCTCGCCCATAATTACTCCGCGATGATACCAATGGTATCGATCATCATCCGGCTACCCCTTCGTTCTTCGATTCCTCGCCCGGTTGTAATCCCCATTAGCCAGCCGTAATTACGACCCCGTATTATGTACGGATGCTGCGCCGCGTTTCTACGGACGTCACTACCTCCGAGCTCTTCCCTCTTTCTTTCTTTCTTTCTTTCTTTCTTTCTTTCTTTCTTCACCTCCTCTCGTACCCTTTCGCTTGACGAGCTAACTGGATCTAGCTGGGCCATGTCTCCTTTCTCGCAGACACACGCTGCCTAACTCGGGACTACCAATCACTCTGAAAAGGTTGTTACAAATCTAGGGACAGGTTTTAGGGATAAGTCTAGGAATAATATAAATCCAGACCTTTATGTTGCGAAAGAAATTGTCTGCATTTTTGAAGTTTTAAAGTGACCGGTTCCAGATTTGTTATTTCACGATTATTGATATGATAAAAACAATTTCGTAAGTAGACTGCGGATCTTCATGCGTTCATAGGAAAATTGAGTAGATGAAATTGAAAATTGGAAAAATTGAAGATGTCAATATATGATATCTCCTTTATTAAAATCATTAAGAGAAGAAATAACATTCAATTCAGTTTCTACTTGTTACAATCGATGCAGACAATTTTTATTTTGCATAAAGATCCGCAGTCTATTCGTAAGAAATTATTGTATACAGGGTGGGCCACTGTAAACAGGTCGCCTGAATAACTTGCTTGCTTTTGAAGATAGAAGAAAATGCATCAGACCAAACTTTGTACTTTTTTATAACGAATGTCCAGCTGCATCGATTGATGTATTAAAAAATACCTCATTGCATTTTAAAAAATGAAGTTGACCTTCATATCTCATTGACGTCTCCACCTATAAAACAATTAATGACATCAGATTACGAGCTCCTCGATATCAAGTAAGTTTGGTCTGATGCATTTTCTTCTATCTTCAAAAGCAAGCGAGTTATTCAGGTGACCTGTTGATAGTGACCCACCCTGTAGATATCTTTGGTGGAGCACATATCACAATAGGAGCTGCGCAAAGTCTAAATAAAATCGAACTTGTAATTTTTATAAGGGAACAAGTTAAAATGTCCAATTAAAATTTTCAAACTCAGGCATAAGTCTAGAATTCCTCCCAAAATTCGTCCGACCAAGGTCGAGCGTTTCTAATACGAGTAATTACAATGCCGCCGACGTGAACCGTGGTTACGACTCGACCGGCAAAAAGTAGGATAATCAGTGGCAGCAATCATCACAGTACGCTCCCGGCTTTCCGAGAATCGTCTGTAATGAACTCGATCTCCGAAGGTGTAAAAATAAAGAATTGGCCGTCGAGAGGAGTCCTTGCAGTAATCGATGAAACCGTGTTCCGATTTT
This sequence comes from Lasioglossum calceatum, assembly GCA_963966675.1. NCBI lineage: Eukaryota > Metazoa > Arthropoda > Insecta > Hymenoptera > Halictidae > Lasioglossum > Lasioglossum calceatum. The sequence goes on along the minus strand of OZ016539.1, from coordinate 6,290,625 downwards.
CTCGATTCGTCCTTGCGCGGTGCGAGTGAAAACAGGCTGCTTCGTTCAGAGGTTAGATCAAGGTCGCCGCATTAAAACTCGTGCCCCCACTTATTTGTCACGTGTTCGATTTTCTTCAGAATTTTCAGAACGAGGGAAACTCGGTAAATCTCCATTTTACTCTGAGTAACTACCCTTGCTTATCTTCTAAACTTCTGTTGACCTACGCATCGATATTAACCTTCCGCTGGGAGATCTTTTACGGGACTACCGTCAGAAATGTTTCAGATTCCTGGCTGAATTGTTGCAATTGGAAGAAATAAATAATACGTATAGTATATATCATGAAAGATAGGGTCGATTAAGATCGCAAGTAATCGACAATTAATCTCCGTTATTAATTCCCCGGTTCCGTGTAATTCCAGACCATACTCTCCACATCGTTTAAAACAACACGTGTACACTGCAGTTGAGAACAAAAAATCTGCTGAAGCAGACAGGAAACGATTTACCGAGCATGCGTTTAATATTAGTTCAATTCATCGCGCGGATAGCACGCTCGATACTGCACCCTATTCGAAACAAAACGTTGCAGTCTGTAGAATCTAATTAAGCCTTGTCCACTGATAAGAAATCTAGCAAAAAGGATGATTACTGCGCCGGGGCTTATATAAAGCGCGGTACGGAAAAGGAACCAACAAAATCGCGTTTTCTACATTTGTTCAATCCTTTTCCTATATGAAGAACGTTCCAACGAAATCCATCTCGTTCCGAGGAAGTGCAACATTCGGTACCCTCCATGTTATTTAAAAAATGGGTAAAAATTTTAATTCTTCTTCTTTTTATAAAATAAGTCAGTTTTACTGTTCCCCGTAAGTGTTAAACAAAGCTCGAAGCAAAAAACGAACAACTACTCTACTTTAACCCCTCGCTCTAGGATGTATTTTACGGTTACAGTGACTAGAACTTTTCTGTATTTCGTAATCTCCTGCAAAATGAGAAAATGTGTATCTTATGTGTTCTCCAATATCTGTACTTTAACAGAATCAAAATAGAATTTTATTTCATTTAAAGGAAATTACAGTAAATATTCTATGGACGCAAGAAGGTGTTACACGTTGGATGCAAAAGAATATCCTCTCCACTGCGGGGCCACGAAGCTTGAGCTGCCTCAGTCGCTGAGCAGTGCAAACATTCCGCGTAATCTAGTCGGTGTGAACCACTACTAATCCAATTACAAAACTTCGTTATTTTTCATTATTTTTTTATGGGACTTTCACCAACTTACTTGTGGCATTTTTCCAATTAAAATCACACGAAACACGATATTATTTCAACTGTATTTAGCGGTTTAATTGACGGTGTGAACACACATTATGCTTCACACGTGGGTACAGAAAATATGGGCCAAATCATATCCTGTTTGGTATCATTTTAATCAGAAAAATGTCACAAATATGTTGGTAAAATTTCAATAAAAATTAATAAAACCAAACAAGTTTCATTTATTACATGAAGCGGTCTCATCTCGTCATCTCTGTTTACACGCGCTGTCCTTTTCTACGTTCGGCTTGGTCTGTGAAGCACAAAAATGGTGTCCCTCTACGAACTATGCAAACCTGTCGAAAACACTGGAGATTGCTCAACTTTAAGCAACCATAACTCCTGAACCATTGATCCTAAAGGATCGAAACTTCTTTCTGCATCCGCCCCGGGTACGAATCTACTGGATCAAAATGAAAGGCACAGATTTTGAGTCCGGTAAAGTAAAGATCAGCCATTTACTGTAATATCATACAAATTAATTAAACTCGATTCAAAATATTCATCACGAGTCTGAGACGATATCGTAAGGCAAGGGGTTAATTGCGCGTTCGATGCGTTAGAATTGCATGGGCGTGTGAAGAGAATGAAATTTTCATTTTCAATGGAAACCGTGCGGGACTGGATCGGTTCGCGAAACTTTGTCAAGACCCTTCTGCTGCCATCTGTGCTACGCCGGCTCCGTGGCTGGAACAGCTCCGCGAGTTTCGTCGCCGGTAGCCTCGGTAGGTAAGAACGGGACCGAGTCCCTGCACCGGAAGCAGCATCGGCTCCCGGATACAAGATCGATCCGTAAATCAGGCTGGGACATCGAGCAAGCTTGATGATCAATGACCGACGATGCTCACTTGTCGAAGTTCAAAGGCGGCGACGCGTGGAAAAACGGATTCGCCTTGTCCGCGGTGTTCTCATTAATAACGGCAATTAAGCGTACACCTTCCTCGACAGAGGAAGCTTTCCACGATCCCATCGATCACACGTACACCCGGCGATGTTGTGATCTCGACTTATCAATCGCTGCTTAACCTTCTAGCCAGCGGGATTTCAATGGTGCACACCGATCTTGTCCTTTCACTGATCGTTTAGAAAGTTATGCGTAAACTGGGAAAGAATGTGGTATTATGTATATAGATATATAGCACACCGTGGATATGCAGTTGTATGCAGAGATTCGATAAACCTGCAGCATTATGGCTGTGGTAATGGCGAGCACCGGCGAAGGTGAAGCTGTGACGAAATTCGTGCGCTGATGTATATAGGGCGTGAGTTGTTATAAATATTTCCGTGGCGCGCAGTTACCGTTTCACAACAAACGAGGCTCCATCGTTTCAGTCGCCCATTTATTATGAAACGACCTCCGATTGTTGTGTCTTCGTTATTGTATTTCAACGGGATCCAGAAGTACTGGGTCGGCAACAAAGTAATTTCGGTATTTTAAGGTGAAATAGAAAACCCAATTTTTCTATTCAAGCATACAACTTTAATCAGTAAAAAACTTTCCATCTTGTTCGATGAGCTTCATAATTCCACGCTCGTGAAACTTTAAAATTTTACCAAAATTCGGCTTGTTTTCACCTCGAACAAATATTCTGACAACTCTTGAATATACTGTCTGCTCCGGCAAAGCAACTCTCCAAGTGCCCACACTGCTTGATTAGGCTACCTGGAAAAGTCACTTGAAAAGCCGACTTTCAGCGAGGAATTTTTTCATTCAACCGGGTGGGTTAAATAAACTTTGGTGAAACATATTTTCGAAGAAACAATTTTTTCCTTTACGAGGGCAGCGAAAAACACGGATCAATCTGAGCGCGGCGCTGGCGTTGGTCGTCCCGGGAACCGTTTATAATAATTAGACTGCGGATCTTTATGCAAAATAAAAAATGTTCGCATTGATTGCAGGACACGGGAGCCAAATAAAAATTGTATTCCTCTTTTCATTACTCTACTGACAAGGAGAGTGCAAGCTCTTCACCTCTCAGATTTGGTTAAAACTTTGCAGAGTTGTAGATTTCGTTCCCCTGATTACGAACATACCCCATTATAAGGGCCACTACCCAGTAATTTTCGAGATATTTGCAAATTACACAGTTGTAGGAACAGTTTTATTAAAGTTTAGTTCACTGTATTACCAAGTAATGATGTGGCGTTATATTATTTATATATATATATAAATAATTATATGTATATATGTATTAATCTTATATATTATTAGACGTTTAGATAAGAGTTTAATATACAGGGTGTCCCAAAATTCCTTCAACAGCCGGAAATGGGAGGTCCCTGAGATCATTTGAAGCAACATTTTCCTTTGCAAAAATGTTATCCGCGGCTTTGTTTAGGAGTTATTAACGAAAAACACGGACCAATCAGAGCGCGATCTAGACGCGAGTTGGCACAGTCTAGTCGGCGCGCCAACAGTCTATTGGCTGACTGTGCCAACTCGCGGCTAGGTCGCGCTCTGATTGGTCAGTGTTTTTCGTTAATAACTCCTAAACAAAGCCGCGGATAACATTTTTGCAAAGGAAAATGTTGCTTCAAATAACGTCAGGAACCTCCCATTTCCGGCTGTTGAAGGAATTTTGGGTCACCCTGTATATATATATATTTAAATGAATTGCATGTATATTATTATTATTTGAATAAATGGTTAAGCATTAAATATATATATATAAATAATTTATATAATATTAAATGTTTATATTACAGATATAATAAAATTTATTATATATTATTTAAATGTTCCTACAACTGTGTAATTTGCAAATATCTCGTAAATTACTGGGTAGTGGCCCTTATAATGGGGTATGTTCGTAATCAGGGGAACGAAATCTACAACTCTGCAAAATTTTAACCAAATCTGAGAGGTGAAGAGCTTGCACTCTCCTTGTGAGCTAAAAATATTTTCAACGCTGCTTCAAATTATACGTGCCCACACATTTTCGTCATAAATGCATCAAATCCGCAGTCTAATAATAATATTATATGTTCGTTGGTAACTCGTGAAAGGAGCCGCGGAGAAGATTTCCACGACGAGAAAAATTGCTTGAAGTGACTTCAGGAAGGATTTTCGAGGAGGTACAGCATTTTTGGGACACTCTGTAGAAGGAAATCGCGTCTAAGAAGAATATACCGGGGATCCAGCAGGCTCGTTGCCGATTGCCCGGCATTTCTCGATCGTTTCGAGAGCGATCGGGACACGGGCGTGTTTGTGTCAACGTGTGTTGCACGTGGGCGGCGCGATATGAGAGATCGCCTCGTTACCTTCCAGCGTCTATACACCCGCTTCCAGAACAGGGCACACACCGGACCGTACGAAACCGTCCGGGGGAAACAGGTTAGCCGGATACACGGTTTATAAATGTTTCTCCGTGCGTTCTGAGATATTGCTTTTCCTGGTTAACTAGTTGGGTGTCCGAGATATCGGCCGCGGCCGCGGAAAGTTGACGTCGAATTGCCATCGCGTCAGGCACCGGTAATTAAAATGGCTTTTCCCGCGGGCGGTGCGTATTTCAAACGCTGATAACGAGAAAAGAGAGAGAGAGAGAGAGAGAGAGAGAGAGAGAGAGAGAGAGAGAGCACACGCTATTTATAGTCCCTATGCTAAGTATCACCGGCCCCGTGTATGTATATGCATTGCGCAGAATCTACCTGGAAAACATGGTTCCACGGGTAACACGATATCGGGCAATTCCGGAGCGACCGCTTGCGTCAATCGCGAGAAAAACCCGGTCGGCGTGGGCCGTTTCGTGAAAGACAGCGTCGAAATCCCGATCGGCGATCGAGTTCCCCGATTGAACATTGTTGAACGATTTTAAACATCAGAGATTTCAGGCTTTTACAGCTCGGCATCATTCAGTTATTGCTGTTGAGGCTTCCGGGTGTAAGCCGTGTCCTGGAGGAAGAAATCTCCCTCCTCCAGAAGATTTCCCTCCTCCGGGAAATTTTGATTTGTTTCTGGTAAGCACGTTGAGCTTCAGACAATTTTTATCTTGCATAAACATGCTTACAATCATACAGTTATTGCTGTTGAGGCTTTCGGGTGTAAGCCGTGTCCTGGAGGAAGAAATTTCCCGGGGAGGGAAATCTTCTGGAGGAGGGAGATTTCTTCCTCCACAACACGGTTCACACCCGAAAGCCTCAACAGCAATAACTGTATGATTGTAAGCATGTTTATGCAAGATAAAAATTGTCTGAAGCTCAACGTGCTTACCGGAAACAAATGAAAATTTACCCGGAGGAGGGAGATTTCTTCCTCCACAACACGGTTCACACCCGAAAGCCTCAACAGTAATAACTGTATGATTGTAAGCACGTTTATGCAAGATAAAAATTGTCTGAAGCTCAACGTGCTTACCGGAAACAAATGAAAATTTACCCGGAGGAGGGAAATTTCTTCCTCCAGGACACGACTTACACCCGAAAGCCTCAACAGTAATAACTGTATGATTGTAAGCATGTTTATGCAAGATAAAAATTGTCCGACACCCAACGTGCTTACCGGGAACAAATGAAAATTTACTTCATCCTGACACTAGATTTATAAAAATAACAAAAATATATCCATCTCCAAATTATCCAGCCATTCAACGTTTTTTGAGACCGAAAGAAATGCTTCATGTATAAGATAAAGGACACATGAAGGTCATCTCAGTTTTCTTAAATGGAGCCACATATTTTTGAACTGCTACGTTTGCAGCCCTCCACGAGACATTCTCAACGATATAATCATACAAGGTTATTCAAGGTCATTGAAGGTCATAAATATAAAAAGGCATGCGAAATATAAATTCACTGTGAAAACTTACGTAGTGGGAAGTTCTCAGATTTATTGATGAATTCAGACTGATTTACGTAACCCAAAAGACAAAGGGCGTTGGAAAAGTCGAGAAGGGCTCCGGGTGCCGCTAAACCGGTTAATTACCGGGAGGATCGCGCGAGAAGATTAGCCGGGTGGCGTTGGTTCGTGGCGAAACGAATCCGCGAATCCGAAGTAGCGTGATAGGGCTGGTCGTCGATTAATAATGGTTCCCAGCGTCTAATTCCAGCCCTTCGGGAGGTATGACGAATAGTCGCGTTATCCACGCGAGTCCGTGCTCGGGTTTCGGGCTTGGTGGGACCAAGGGTTTAGCTCTGTTTCTCTCTGCTCCTCTGTCTCTCTCTTCGCAACAGAGAAGGGGGTTGAAGGGGGTGGCAGATTGATCCGTCACGGAGCGCGAGCACAATCACCCCCATTAGACATTATGTGCCTCCCGGCCACACGTACACGCACTTACGCCAAGCTCACCTACCCTGTGGAGCACACGCGTGCTTCGGTGTGTGTGCGTGCGTGAAGCGTTACCGTGCCGGCCACCGAAATGCATCCACTCTGTACAACGGCGGCTCTGAGCTATGATACTAGTGCTGATCTACGGTACTGGCCGCAACGGCGCTGCAACAAATCCGGGATTCAGCCTGGTCGCCGTCTTTAACGGCGGATCGGTTGCCCTAACTCCGTCCTAGGCGATCCGGAACACGGACAAAACGCAGTGCGCTTTCTCCGGGTGTCCCTAATTCCTCAGATTCGCGCAGGGGTTAAACATGATACGATTAAGTCTGCTAATGACGCTATCGTGAGGTTTTTTTGGAATGGGTATGGGTGACCACTTTTAGCGACGTGTGGGGCTGAAGCTAGACAGGAAGAGTCCTTTTATGATCAGCTGGAGGACGTTAACAGGGTTAGACCCCTTGCACCTTGATGTCCACCTTGGATTGAGTCTCCTTTTCATAATCGCGATCGATGGTCCTGTTTGGTGGAAAGCAGTGTCCCCGCCGTCGTAGCATTGTGGAGTAAATCCAGGATGAGGCATCCTCTTCAATCCACCGGAACTGCTAATGACTCTACCGTCAGATTTTTTTGGAATGGTACTGGGTGACCACTTTTAGCGACGTGTGGGACTGAAGCTAGACAGGAAGAGTACTAATCTGATCAGCTGGAGGACGTTAACAGGGTTAGACCCCTTGCACCTTGATGTCCACCTTGGATTGAGCCTCCAAATCATAATCGCGATCGATGGTCTTGTTTGGTGGGAAGTACTGTCCTCGCCGTCGAAGTATTGTAGAGTAAATCCGGGATGGGGTATCCTCTTGAATGCTAATGACTCTATCGTCAGATTTGTTTGGAATGGGTCTGGATAACCATCTTTAGCGACGCTTAGGGATGAAGCTTGGCAGAAAGAGTTCTTTTCTGATGAGTTGGAGGACATTCGGGGTTAGACACCTTGCCCCTTGATGTCCAGCTTGGATTGAGCCTCCAAATCATAATCGCGATCGATAGTCTTGTTTGATGGGAAGCAGTGTCTTAGCCGTCGTAGTATTCTGGAGTAAATCCAGGATGAGACATCCTCATCAATCCATCGGAACTGCTGATGACTCTATCGGCAGATTTTTTTGGGTAACCACCTCAAGCGACGTGTGGGGTTGAACTTGACAGAAAGAGTCCTTTTCTGATGAGCTGGAGGACATTATCGGGGTTAGACCCCATGCACCTTGATGTCCACCTTGGATTGAGTCTCCTTATCATAATCGCGATCGATGATCTTGTCCGATGGGACAAATCGCCGTTCTCCAAAATTCCAGCAGCGCCCTCGCCGTCGTAGTATTGCGGAATAAATCCAGGACGGGGCATCCTCTCCAATCCAGCGGAACATTCGTTCGATTTTGCGTGGGGGTGGCGGCCGGGAGAAGAGCCGCGGGTTGTATATACAGGATCCCGCGCTTGTTCGAATTCAGCCCGCATCCTCGCTCGATTCTGAAAACCGAACGACACGAAAGCGCGTGCGGCGACACGGAGCGCTGCTCACCATTTCCCGCGACTGGGCGAAGCCACCCACGTAGCCCGACGCTCGTTTGTCATCCGACAAATAGCCTTTCTGCCGACCGCGTTACACGAGAAGAGTCAAGTACGTGTGTCGACACGAGCGCGAGAGAGCCGCGCCGCGTACGCGTGTCCCCCGTCCTCCCACCGAAGGATTCGCACTCGTAAGATTATTATTATCTTAACGGCCACGGCCGGGCCCGGCCCGAACCCGGCCCGGCCCGGGACGGCGATATTTCTCCGCAACAGAAATACCTTACCAACCCATTAATTCTCGCCGGAACGCCACGGGCGCACTGTCGATCCTGAGCCCCGTACGACAACGCCGATGCAAGATTAGCAAACCGCTGGAAATTTTTCGCGGGACATTCAGATGATTTCTCTTGAGAAATTCAGCCGGGATGGCCTACCCTAATCTGCTCTTATTTTACTTATATTAGTGGTTTTCCCAAGTTCTCGACATCGTTACAACAAATGCGGAATATTTTTGTATCTCTAAATTCGTGTAGAGAATTCACGGAATAGTGACAGGAGGGTGGCAAACCTAAGGGCGAAAAGTAGGTTCGTGTTTTGCTATTCGTTTTCGCCGTCCTTCATCGCCGCACTTACAACATCTGGCCGAGAAGCAGGGCGAGGTGGTAAAGTCGGCGGTGAAGAAAAAAGCGACGTGGTAAGCGATACGAGGATTCACTGATGGATTAGACGCTATTCGAGGAATGCTTGAACGGCGACCCTGGCATCCGGCTTGATCGATGCTTTCTTCTCCGAGTGGTCCGCTGGTAATTATTCGTGCGAACGGACGAATCACCGGTGCATCTGTTTAACGTTGGATTACTGCGTTCCGAGAGACCAGAGGGACGAAGAAAAATCGGTGGAAAATCACGAGAAAATTCAACCCTTGCATTGATACGTTCCCCAGCGAAAAACCATCCCCTTGAAACTCTCTCGCACACGTGAACTCTTTTTGTTCCCCTTCTCAATCGATTGCAACTGGGGGTTGGGGTTGACAGTAATTATCCAGTAATTATAAATGGATCTTCATGCAAAATAAAAATTGTCTGCAACGATTGCAACAAATAGAAACTGAATTGAATGACATTTCTTCCATTAATGATTTTAATAGAGAAGAAACCATTTATTGACATCTTCAGTTTTTTAAATTTTCCAACAATTTTGAATTTCATCTACTCAATTTTGCTAATTATCATAGAGAAATAAACATTATCTTTTAAACAATTTGAATAAGTTGAAAATCGATGTTTCTAAATTCTCTGAATAATTTATTACAAATTTCATTTCCTTCTGTCTGTTCATTTCCAAAGTCTGTCACACGCATGAACCTTTTTTTTCCTTTTCCCAAACGATTGCAATTTCCCAGGGGTTAGATTTGACAGTAATTATAAATATTACTGAAGAGCCAAGCAAAAAATTATTTCCATCTTTGAAACAATTTTACCAAGTTGAAAACCGATGTTCCTAAATTCTCCGAATTTTTTGTTCCAAATCCCATTTCTGCGATAGAAGCACACGCGTCTGGTAATTAGTTGAAGTCTGTTAATCTGTAGGAGAATATGAGGAGGGCCCCTCCAAGGACACTCCCGGAGCTATTAATCACGGTGGTCGCAGAGGGCCTTCGAAATTTTTTTAACCCCGTAAAGATGGAAGCAGTCGAGATTTTCTGTGTAGGGGATGAAAGGGCACCCGAGGAGAAGGGAGACAGAGGCAGAGAGATAGAAGGGAGGAGCAAGGACGAGGTGAGATGAATAAATAAGAGGGTTTTGAAAGGCGTTCGCTGTGGTCTAGGAGGTTATTACGTGGCGTCACGCGATGATGTATCCGCGCTGGTTCAGATTGTCTCCGCGAGATGGGACCACCAACCGTGAAATATGCACCAACCCCTAGGTTAAACCCCCTTGAGGCACACCACCCACCCCCTTATTCACCAGCACATCACCACCTTCCGATGCCGAAAGAGATCCTCCTCGCGTCTTCTTGTCAGAGGCAATCTGCGTTGTATCCCCTGACCGAATTTCCATATTAATCTCGCTGAGCCTGTGTCCCGAACATAATTAATCTATTATCACCCCAACCACCCAGGGCTAATTATCAAAATCGAATTTCACGATTTTCAACTTGTAAAAATATTTGTTGTATTTCTTGGTACCACTGAATAACTTCTGTGTTGGTCCTGCATATATTTTTACAGTAATATTACAATACATAATAAATGCGCTTCAACCCCTTGGACTATCTGGTCAGACTGGGGGTAGAAATACATTTTTTTGGAGGGAGTTAATAATTCAAGAAATACCTCCTGGAAGCCTTGGGAGTATATGTATGTCAATTAACGCTATGAAAATTATTAAATGAAAATTTAAAAGAAAAATTAGTTTATCAGTTATCTCACGTCACATTATTTTAAAAACTAGATTAATTCAATTGATTTTTATGATATTGTCTTTAAATATGTGAAACAAGAAATATGTATGTGACTGAGACCACTTTCCATCAGGGACCATAACTGTTATAATCAAAAAGGAAAAAGTCATAGAATAACAAGTATTTCATCGATTAAAATCTTTTCTCTTGTCGGTAAATGTTATCGTTGAGAGAAATTCATTTCATTAACTTATAACAGTTATCAATAAGAGAAATTTATTTCGATCACTTATAACAGTTATCGATGAGAGACATTTATTTCGATCGCTCATTACAGTTATTGATGAAGGAAATTTGTAATAGATATTATTAAATAGTACAACTTTCAAATGGCAGACAATCAGTTATTTCATAGATTTTTTGTTCGTAAAATTAATTGCTACAATCAAAATTTAATGTGACAAACAAAAACAGATTTTGTGTTGTTCTTATGGTTTGTTGATTCGTCTTGCTGTACGAAACCTTCTCAATGAATTTCACAGGCTTACTCCATCCGAAAAAAAAGCAGACAACTCAATAATTGAATAAGCCACCAAAATTAATTTTCTCATCAATAATTATTATGAACAAGTGAAAAGAAATTCGATCATCGATAACTGTTATCAGCGATAGAAATGTACTTCTCTCATCGATAACTGTTATGAGCGATAGAAATAAATTTCTCTCATGGATAACTGTTACGAGCAATCGAAACAGTTTTTCTTCATCGATAACAGTTATCAAGGAGGATCCAACTTTTCCGACACTAATAACTGTTATTTGTAACAAAACAGTATTACTATCGATATTTATTAATCATTTCGTTCTTCGAATTTCTTTCTTTACATGTTGTGTACATTACCTTAAATTTCAATAATAATCGACCTTTTATTAATGAATTTTATCGTAGAAAATTTTAGAACAACTGTTATTTTTGGTCCCTGTTTCCCACAACGATGGGCGCGTTTGTTATTGACAGCAGCGTTTGGTTTGCATTAATTTAGCATGATACTTGGTAAGGGAAGCTGCACGACTGGTGAACATTTTTGTGGAAGCCGGATGACTCTCGCCATTAAGGGTAGACCGCGGTCGATAGCTTTTAAAATGTTTTGGCAAATCGAAGCGGCGACCCTCCTCCCAAACTGGAATATCGCGATGGTACATTAGAAGGGATATATTTGGCCGATGTAGCAATAATTTCCATGCATATATATACATGTGTGCGTACGTAGGTGGTACAGTGACGGCACATAGATCACAAGGGCTCGCCGACACGCGACAGCACGTGCCCCCATCTCTCTCTCTCTCCCTTTCTCTCTCTCTCCTTCGCTGTGTCCCTCTATTCTCTATTTCTCTCTATCAAGTTCCACGTGCCTCTGTACTTAGGGTGAACTTCATGAGCTTTCCACCCACTACAAACGACAAACCACTCGAGTGGATCCCCCTCCGTTTCGTATGTGGCATAACCCTTCTTCCAGCCATTATGCTGACGCTATTCATGCTTAATACAACGGATCTCCGGAGTATCCGCTCCGGCCGTGGATATTCCTTCCTCGGAAAATATCGTCCCGACGTTAGGGTATCCGGGAAAACGGAAAATTTGCATGAAACATTTGATCAATTGTAACAATCATGTTTGCAACCTTAGTTGGGACGTTATCATTTGTTTTTAACCTGTTCGTAAAATGTGAGAAAAATACATATTAATAATCATGACGAGACACACACACACACATAACCCTAGTAGCTCAAAATATTGTGTAGACATTCATGTGGTATTAAAAAGAGGCCCAATCTGCTTTTAATATCCAAATACACGTACAATATTCATTGTACATTAAGGAACAACTTTTTTTGCAAATATACAGTAAATATGTATTTCATGTTACGAGAAAAATATTTTTTTCCAAATGTAAAATGAATGTTTATTTAATATTGGGAATAGAATAATTTTTCCTAATGTACAGGTAATATTAATTTTATATTATGAGAAAAATATTTCTCTCTCAATATAAAATGAATCTTTGTTTAATATTAGAAACAGAATATTTTTTCCATATTTTTCCATATAAAAATATTTGTTACATAATATGGAAGAAATTCACATTTCATATTATGAATGAAATATTAGTTTCATAAAGTAAATTAATGTTTGATTTGTGTTTAATTCATCAAAAGTAAAATATTTACTTTGAATTTATAATATAATTATACTTTGAATATACGTTGTGAACGTGCCACTTATTCGATAAAAATTTACATTATAAGAATATTATTTTAATTATAAAATATTGTACATATATACACATTCATATGTTATTAAAAAGAGGTCCAATCTGTTTTTAATATAATATTTAAATACCGGGTGATCCACGAGAAACAGGCCACATCAATAATTCCGTTGAGCTTAGAGTTAGAAGAAAATGTTACAAAGAAAAGTAAAAGAAATATTTAAAAAATATGGACCAAGTATTCACAGAATATAACAGAAATATTTATTTTACATTTCTTAAATATCGATTGTATATTTCCTTCATATTTGATGAATATTTAGTTTACATTTCTGTAACATGTATCTCATATTTCCTGTATCTGTATATAATATCTCATCTAATATTTTGTTCATATTAGAACGTATGGCTCAAAAACTATTATTTTAATATCTGAAAAAAACGTTTGAACAATATTTCGTGCTATTAGGGAACTAACATAATAATCTAAACATGGTAATCTGAAAGCTTCGATATCAAATCGGCAATCTTGTGCTTCAGGATTCTTTATTAAATCAATCTTGCCAGCGAAAATTCTAAAATAATTCACTGTCGTGTGTGCCACTACCTAGAATGTCCATGAATTTCTTCGTAATTTTTTATTGCGCAGAACATAAGAAATGATTCATTAAACCGTGCTCACGCTATGACTACCCTTGTGGCAGTTTAGCTATTCTTACGAAGCAGAATACGAAGTTGATTCGTATACTATAGAATTTACGCACATTCTACTACGGAAACACGGTCACTGGGAAGTCACAGAACGTAAATAGTAAATGTCGATAGAACGCCGATCACTGACTGGGACAGTCAAATGTATTAGTCGATAGTAAACAGCCGTGAGGATCGGTCGTGTAAGAAAAGTTATCGGGCCGTATCGTATGGTGATCATTTTAATTCATAATAGTGACGGGCTGGTATTGAACGGACAGTGACATGACGGTGACAGTGGAATCGAATGATGTATGGACTAATGATTTGAACACTTCATCGTACTACGAGAACAATTGGAAGGGCGCTAAATCAACGCTGATAATATTAAGTAAGTCGTCCAGTGAGTGGTTAAGTGTGTACTCCATTTTTCTCCTTAAACAATTGGTGTGTACAGTAGGACCTCGATTAACCGGATCCCGATTATAAACAAACATGCGTTTAGCCTTCGCAAGGTAATGTGGGGTCTCGGAGACCCCAGCTTCAGAGATTTGAAAAGAATTTTTATATGAATGAAATTAAATCTGTTTGTTTACTTTTTATCCTGTGTTATTCGTTATCCCAAGTTTATTGAAAACGGGGCTGTTTATGAAATTCTTTTGTCGGGGTCTACGAGACCCCACTTTACTATTTATATATGTGTTATTAGATCTTACCTTGCAAGGGCTAAATATGATATTGTAAGGAAAATGTTTAGGCGAAATACAAAACAGTAAAAATATCTGACAATTTGAAAAATACAATTATATTGCCTATGGCTTCGTAAAATTATTAAGAGAACAAATAAAAGTTTGTTCAGCTCCTATTTCTTGTAATTGACTTGGAAAATGTTTATTTTGCATCAAGATCCGCAGTCTAATGATTATATTATGAGGGGAAATAGATTTTCAGAAATGGAAAATTTATTTCGGAATATATAGTGTACATTTTAATTATGTCGCTATTAGAATTTATCCGCGCTATTTGTCTCCCGATCAAGCCGGTTAATCGAGGTCCTACTGTATTGAATTTTGAATCTTGGTAATTTTAGAAATATATTTCAAGCCCTCAGTAAATATCCACAGTCAATTCTACAAGTACATTTACCTTGCTGTTGGTTTTTTTAAACAATTGGTATATATTAAATTTTCAATCTTGTGGTATAATTGAGTGTTCAGAAAAATTTTTGAAAGTACCATGAAATATTCACTGTCAATTCTACAAGTGAATTTATCTTGCTCGTAATATTTTAAATTAATAATGGTATATTGAAACTTGAATCTTGATAAATACATAGTCGAATTTTTAGGAAAATATTTGTAACCCCTCGGAAACATCCAGATATTTGGAAACCCCCATAAAATGTTCACAGTGAACTCTACAAGTGAATTTATCTTGCTCTTAATTTTTTAAATTGATAATGGTATATTGAAACTTGAATCTTGATAAATAGTTGAATTTTTAGGAAAATATTTGTAAGCCGTCGGAAACATTAAAATTTTTGGAAACCCCCATAAAATACCTATCCAGTCAATCCTACAAGTGAATTTCTCTTGCTCTTAATTTTTTAAATTGATAATGGTATATTGAAACTTGAATCTTGATAAATAGTTGAATTTTTAGGAAAACATTTGTAACCCCTCAAAAACATCAAAATTCTTGGAAACTCCCATAAAATATTCACAGTCAGTTTTTAAAATATATCTTCCTTTCATTTTCTCAAACAATTGGTAATTGAGACATGAATATTCCTAGTTGAATTTTTTTGAAAATATTTACAACTCCTCGGAAGTGTGCAAAGAGATTTGTCGCGTCGAAATCGAAGGTGTTCTCGATCGCCTGGATCATATCCACGATTTTCGCGTTCCCGTTTAACGAAACCGCGATCGGTGCCGGATCATTCGATTCAATTAAGCCCCGAAGCCCGACGGTGCTCATTAAGCTCAGCGGCTGACGGAACAGGAGGTAAACCAAACTGTTCACCATCTCGTAAATTCGTCGACGAATTGTAGCCCCGTGCACGCACAATAATCGCGTCTAAACAAGGGGATGACGGACAGCGCGTAATCATATTACGATGGCATGGCCTTTAGCTCTCTTGGGGATCGAGGAGGGCTGCGAGTTTGACATTTAGCATTTCCCTGTACAGAGAGAGAGAGAGAGAGAGAGTTCGTCTATCATCAGGAGGATCCCATTCTCGTAACATTTGCCAGATATATGGCACGTTTTCCCAGCTACAAGGAGAACCCACTAGCTCAATTTGATTCCCGGGGTCGTATTTTCAGAAGAACTGCCTTGCGGGACATTTCCAACTCGAGATTCAACGATTTCCTGCTGTATAAACTCGTTGTATAATTGAAAAGCTAATTGCAACATCTGTGTGCCGCTCTTTGTGCTGGAATTTCACTCTTTGTAGGATTTTTCAGTTCTTCTTAGAGGACTAGATTTTGTGTACCAAAGTCTCATTATTTTTCTAGTAGCCAATTTCACTCTTTGTAGAATTTGTCAGTGCTTCTTAGAGGACTAGATTTGGTGTACCAAAGTCTCATTATTTTTCTAGTAGCCAATTTCACTCTTCGTAGAATTCTTCAGTTCTTCTTAGAGGACTAGATTCTGTGTACTAAAGTATTATTATTTTTCTAGTAGCCAATTTCACTCTTTGTAAAATTTTTCAGTTCTTCTTAAAGGACTAGATTTTGTGCCAGTCTTATTATTTTTCTAGTAGTCAATTTAACTCTTTGTAGAATTCTTCAGTTCTTCTTAGAGGCCTAGATTTTGTACCAAAGTCTTATTACTTTTCTAGTAGCCAATTTAACTCTTTGTAAAATTTTTCGGTTCTTCTTAGAAGACTAGATTTTGTGCCAAAGTCTTATTATTTTTCTAGTAGCCAATTTCACTCTTTGTAGAATACTTCAGTTCTTCTTACAGGACTAGATTTTGTGTAACAAAGTCATTATTTTTCTAGTAGCCAATTTCACTCTTCATAGAATACTTCAGTTCTTCTTAGGGGACTAGATTTTGTACCAAAGTCTTATTACTTTTTTAGTAGCCAATTTAACTCTTTGTAAAATTTTTCAGTTCTTCTTAGAAGACTAGATTTTGTGCCAAAGTCTTATTATTTTTCTAGTAGTAAATTTCACTCTTTGTAGAATTTTTCAGTTCTTCTTAGAGGACTAGATTTTGTGTTCCGAAGTCTTATTATTTTTCTAGTAGTCAATTTCACTCTTTGTAAAATTTTTCCGTTCTTCTTAGAAGACTAGATTTTGTGCTAAAGTCTTATTATTTTTCTAGTAGTCAATTTCACTCTTTGTAGAATACTTCAGTTCTTCTTACAGGACTAGATTTTGTGTACCAGAGTCTTATTATTTTTCTAGTAGCCAGTTTCGCTCTGTGTGAAATTTTTCAGTTCTTCTTAGAGGACTAGATTCTGTGTGCCAAAGTATTATTATTTTTCTAGTAGTCAATTTCACTCTTTGTAAAATTTTTCAGTTCTTCTTAGAGGACTACATTCTGTGCCAAAGTCTTATTATTTTTCTAGTAGCCAATTTAACTCTTTGTAAAATTTTTCAGTTCTTCTTAGAAGACTAGATTTTTTGCCAAAGTCTTATTATTTTTCTAGTAGTAAATTTCACTCTTTGTAGAATTTTTCAGTTCTTCTTAGAGGACTAGATTTTGTGCCAAAGTCTTATTATTTTTCTAGTAGCCAATTTCACTCTTTGTAGAATACTTCAGTTCTTCTTACAGGACTAGATTTTGTGTACCAGAGTCTTATTATTTTTCTAGTAGCCAGTTTCGCTCTGTGTGAAATTTTTCAGTTCTTCTTAGAGGACTAGATTCTGTGTGCCAAAGTATTATTATTTTTCTAGTAGTCAATTTCACTCTTTGTAAAATTTTTCAGTTCTTCTTAGAGGACTAGATTTTGTGTACCAAAGTCTTATTATTTTTCTAGTAGCCAATTCCAACCATTTCGTATTAGGCAAGATAGTGTATCAGGTAGCATAATGAACTATTAGCCTCGTCGAAGGGAAGTTTGCAAAGAAAATCGACACACGCAGTGATCGTTCCCGAAAACCAGCGGATAATTGATCATGTCCGCGTCCTTAAATTTCAGTCGACCGATCAATCTTCCTCCGAGTTCCATTAAAGCATTGACATTCGTCTTTTCCTCTCGATTGCCGAATCTATCTTAATCTTAACGCGCGCCATTCAATTTCCACGGTTCCCCGACGTTTCTGTCAGAAACCGAAAAATTGCGGACTCCCCCGAGACTTCCTCCAGAAAATGTCAACAAGACATTCCGTCAGTTTTCTTACGTTCTCACCAGTATATTGGATCTTTACGCATCTTTATGCATTTGTAGGAAAAATGAGTAGATGAAATTCAAAATTGTCGGAAAATTTTCAAAATTGAAGATGTCAACGTATAATTTCTCCTCTATTAAAATCGTTAAGGGATTAAATAACATTCAGTTTGGTTTCTATCTCTTGCAATCGATGCAGACAATTTTTATTTTGCATAAAGATCTGCAATCTAGTCATCAGTACAAGAAACCGAAAAATTGCGGACTCCCTCCGACAGTTCCTCCAAGTAAAAGTGACAGAAAATGTCAACAAGACATTCTGTCAGTTGTCTTGATCAATGTTGACAACATTGTCATCAGTACAGTTAAAACAAAAACGGCGAAAATCCTTTGGATTCACCTAACACGTCAGATGATAGTCGCACATCTCTTCGCCGGTGTGTGCATCGCAGGGTAGCAATGATTGAAATTCGGGAAAATGAAGTGCTCAAGGGTTCCTGGAGGAACCCTACGATAAACGAGATTAATGCAGCGGTTGGCCCACGGATTAGGAAGGATAGGAGGTCGTCTAGGCTACTGATTAGGGAGTCAAGAGCATGATGCAGCCGCATTAGCCCAATGATCGATGCACCCGGAGAAGCGGGCTCATCTGCATCTGCCCCCGCCGATTCTACCACCACTACAGACCGAGAGCGAGAGAGAGAGTGAGACGTCTCCCGACCCTCCATCCCAGATAGAAGCCACGGGACACCGCGTCCACGAGAGCCCGGAGCAGCAGAGTAGCAGAGTGCGTCCCCATTCCCCATTCGGCTTGCGAATGTGTCTCGCGTCTAGCGCCCGGTGCAGTCATGTAGAGGACATATTGCCCGTCAACGCGGCCAGAGCCGGTCGTTCGTTCAGCCAAATGATATGCCAAAGTGTAATCTCGCCCCGGATCCTCCAGAGATTAGGTCGCCCGACGGTAATGACGAATGGATCTCGCGATCTTGCCCTTTGCTCGCGAGGATCACGCGGCAGGTGGACCGAGACCCGGAATCTGAATGAGGAATCCCCAGAAATGAATCTCAATTTTAGTTCCAACAAAATAGATCCTAGATAATAGAACTATATGTCCGATTCTAGACGCTCCTAGCTAGTTCCCAGATTAAAAGACAAGAACAAGAAAGTAGTGGGCTTCGAGGGACGATGAACTAACAAGGGAAGGACCCGAAGTGTCCGACTTCGATTTTGATAATTTTTGGTGAGACGGTGGTATATCGATCCCTAATGATGACTGCAAAATATTAGCTGTAGTTACTCAATAGTTTTGAAGATACAAACAATTGAACTTTCATACCTTGTTGATATACCATGATTCGCTGAAGTTTTCGAAGTTCAATTGTTTATATCTTTGAAACTATTGCGTAACTACGCCTAATATTTTGCAGACATCATTAGGGATCCGTATACCATCGTCTCACAAAATATTATCAAAATCGAAGTCGGACACTTGGGGTCCTTCCCTTGTAAGGAGCAATGCGAAAAGTGGATGCCCTTAGTTCTTCATAAGCTACAATTGGTTAGTAGAACTGCTTAGTCCACTGAACGTCCCGGGGGTGGGTGTTTACGGGGGTTCACGGGTTACGGGGGTTCAAAAAGGCAGAGTTCCGAGACGCGTTCCGTTTGTCATGTGACCGATTCGGTACTGACGGAGAAGGGGTAGCTGTACCGAGGGCCTACTCAAATCGAATGAGACGATCTGACCTTTTGAAGAGGAAAAATTTGGTCGACAGTCCTCTGGAAAGATGATCATTCGATAACGGAAGAGAGAGAAGGGGTGTCGGCCGGGAGACGTATCGCGGGGTGCTCGCAATTTATTTTTGTATCAAGTGGATGTGTCTAACTAGTTTGTCCCGGGCGAAAGTAAGAGCCTCTCCACCCAAGATTAACGATACTTTAGTGCTGTTTTAAAGAGGTCCATCCCCCTATTCCCGGACTTTCGCTCGGATACTTGCACCCCCTGCAGAAAATGCTCAGGATCAACCTGCTCCACCTCTCGCTGGCTTCCTTCGGCAGACTCTCTCCCTTCCCCTCTCTCTCTCGCTTCGAGATCCCACCCTCTTCGGCTCCTCCTGAACTCACCACTTCGTTATTTCCTACCGCCGCACTACCCTCGAATGGCAGGGTGACTTGGAGAGGTCAGAGAGCGTGGGGAGGGGAGGAACCAGGAGGGTGGGGAAAAAAAAGAGTAGCAATCGTCGGAACTTGAAAGCAGGGCATTTTATGATGACTACAAAAGTGGTCCGGCCACTGTTAGGGTGGCGAGAAAGAGGGTGGCGCGAGGCGAGAGTGAGTTACTACCCCCTACCCCCGCGCGCGTCTTTTTTCCGCTCTTAGCTGGATCAAGGTGAGAGAAGGAAAGCAAAGGGAGAGCGAGAGAGGAAGAGGAAGAAGTTGGAGCGCGATTCTCTCCCTTAGACGCTATAGCCGGGGACTTGAATTGATTGCTTTCATTACGCAAAAAAGTCACTTCCTCTCTGTCTCCTTTCTATCTCTCTCTCTCTCTCTCTCCGCTCCTCTCCTGTTCCAGCATCCTTCACCTTGGCCTCCGTATTTTTAACTCGTGCCGTGCGACATCGGCGCATAAGTAAGTGTGCTATTTACATCAAATCCCGTAAGTTGTCGCCCCGCCTCTACCCCCTTCGTCGCTGCGTCCTCTCCCATCCGTCCGGTAATACGGTTAGAGGGTAATCTTTTGCGGAACAGTTCCCGAATTCCGCACTCGTCGGGCTCGCGGTTTTTGCGACGAACGGAGCAGCCAACGGAGGGATAAATTCGTCCGGCGGCGCGCGGCCGCTCTTTTTTCTCCCCCGTCTCGCCACGAGTGTTTTGCCCGCGAACGAGATTTTCATCAGAGACCCGTTATCCCCGACCGCGACCGGGCAAACAGAAAAATAATTCTTCCCACCACCGTGGAAAATCCGCCGCTCTGCTTTCGAATCACCGCTAATTGATGCTACACCCGATTCCCGGCAATCGCGTTCCACCCGATTTTCCGCACCGTTGTGCGAAGCACGCTCGTTGCGACATTTTTAAACATTGCTTCCTGGCCCGTGCGACACGATCTACCGAACGAAAATGTCCCTGCGCAGCTCTTAAAATTCAGAACACGATCTTTGTTACCTTTCGTTACCTCTTTTTTCTTTTTTTTTTCTTTTTTATTACCTTTCATTAAAGGGCGCGCAGTGGCTCAGTGGCCTCGGGTTCGAATCACGCCGCCGGCACTTCTGGAAATATTCCATGTGCCTTTTAAAAACTGTGGTGCCCAAGGTAGTTCGGAACCCACCTTTACAAACTGTAGGTCCCGCTGAAATTAGGCGATAGTGAGAGTGGAATAGGGGGAGTGTGATAAGTGGATTTGAAACCTTGAGGGGACCAAATATCATTACATATATTACCTTTCATTACCTTTTTTACCACAATCTTTATTAATAAATTGAATTTCAAGAACAATTCAGAACAATCTTTTAATTTACCTGCTATTCTGCAATAAAGTAAGCTTGCAGCAATAAACAATTCTGCAAGTACATTTACCTTGCTTTTGATTTTTTAAACAATTGGTTTATGAAAAATTTTTGTGACTACAAGTGAATTGCTCTTAATTCTTTAAATTAATAATGGTACATTAAAACTTGAATCTTGGTAGTTGAATTTTTAGGAAAATATTCGTAACCCCCTCAGAAACATCCAAATTTTTGGAAACCCCCATAAAATACTCACAGTCAATTCTACAAGTGAATTTATCTTGCTCTTAATTCTTTAAATTAATAATGGTACATTAAAACTTGAATCTTGGTAGTTGAATTTTTAGGAAAATATTCGTAACCCCCTCAGAAACATCCAAATTTTTGGAAACCCCCATAAAATACTCACAGTCAATTCTACAAGTGAATTTATCCTGCTCTTAATTCTTTAAATTGATAATGGTATAATGAAATTCGAATCCTTGGTAGTTGAATTTTTAGAAAAATATTCGTAACCCCTCAGAAATAAATTGAATTTCAGAAACAATTCAGAACAATTTTCTAATTTACCTGCTGTTCTGCAATAAATTGAATTTCAAGGACAATTCAGAACAATTTTTGCATTACCTGCTTTTCAGCGATAAATTAAGCTCGCAGCAATAAATTGAATTTCAAGGTAAAAGCTCAACATCGTTTTTTCATCGCATCGTACTCTATCCATCAGAAGGATAAAAAGTGCATAAGCCACTATCAGTCAAAACACGATCGTTCTCTCAAAAAAAAAATGATTATAAATGTTTCTCATTATCCAACTGATTTTATTTACCATCATTTTTGGAGAGAACGATTGAGTTTTGATCGATAGTTCCTCAACCAGATTTTATCTCTGTGACGGATAGAGTACGATGCGATGAAAAAACATTGTTGACCTTTCGACCTTGAGATTCAATTTCGCGTCATCTCTCTCAATTTCAATCTGTGGGATCACACATGTCCATCATTTCTTTACACGCTTGTGCAGCGTTCAAGTGACCGAGCAGTGTCAGCTTGGGAGACGAAGTTTCCCAGAGAGGATCAGTCGAAAAGGATGCCGCGGTGCAACAAAGTCTCCTCTCCGCGAAGGCTGTAGCGCAGCGGCGTAACAGGATGCGGTGTCGGGTGGAAATCGATCTCTCTCCGTCAATTGAAAACGCAGAATCGGCCGGCTAGGAAATTACGGCGACCCTTCTACTCACGGGTTGCGAGTGTCAGGTACAACGTATACACCGGTTGCGCAACGACGCGGCCCGTTTGACGACAAGACGCCCGCGTCGTTTCCCGATCTCATGTATCTAATGTCACCGGGCCCGCGGTGGAAGGGGTGGGATGGCAGTACGAAGCGCGGAGGAGGAAAAGGAGGAACGAAACGAAGAAAGGAGTCATGAAAGAACGCACTCGAATGTAAACCGGACCCTTGTGAGATTCGCGGCCCGGCGACGGTCCCACCGACGCCGATCGCTGACCGCACCTTCCGGGCGATCCGGCCGATCCCAAGTCTCTCTTCGAGCCTTCCCAGTGCGACATTTAGATAGGTGGGGGCCCCACTGTGGTCTCACCGGGAGCCCTTACAGGGGGGCAACCGCTTTTTTCCACGGATCTCAATACACCTTCCTTCTGCCCCGAATTGTATCTATTTCATGCACCATTTGAACGCTCACTTTTTTCCAACCACTTCGCGGTCCCAGCGTCTGCGTCGATTCTTGATGCATTCGTGAAGACATTGGGCGGGTTAAAAAATTTAAAAAAATATTGTTTCTAATCTAACAAAGTCGTTAAGGGATGAAATCAATCTTCATCTCACTCCTGCTCCACTTCAATCCTCTCCAGAAACGTTGAAAAATTTTTCCTCTGGTTTAAAACCACCGCAGAATTGAAGTTCGAAGCTTCCCCTTCACAACGAGTCCTCAAAAATTGCTCCACGATTTTTTCCCACTGTTTTATGGAACAAAAGTGAAACACAAATCCAAAACATAGTGTGCCTCCCTGTAACCTGTAACGTGAATCTCCATGCCACTCCTGCTCCACTTCAATCCTCTCCAGAAACGTTGAGAAATTTTTCCCTGTATTAAAACCACCACGGAATTCAAGATCGAAGCTTCCCCTTGACAACGAGTCCTCAAAAATTGCTCTACGATTTTTTCCCACTGTTTTATGGAACAAAAGTGAAACACAAATCCAAAACATGGTGTGCCTCCCTGTAACCTGTAACGTTAATCTCCATGCCACTCCTGCACCACTTCAATCCACTCCAGAAACGTTGAAAAATTTTTCCCTGTATTAAAACCACCACGGAATTCAAGATCGAAGCTTCCCCTTCACAACGAGTCCTCAAAAATTGCTCTACGATTTTTTCCCACTGTTTTATGGAACAAAAGTGAAACACAAATCCAACACATGGTGTGCCGCCCTGTAACCTGTAACGTTGCACACCTCTCATTCAAAGCTTAATAAAACGAGTTTAAAAAATCGTACACCAATTTTCAAGATCTCGTTGCAAAGCGGAAACTTTAATCTTCAATTCCGTGGTGGTTTCAGTCCCGGGAAAAATTTGTCAAAGTTCCCACAGATCTCACAGTTCCCAAAGTTCCCACTAAAAACGCGCCTCGGTGTCGCAGTTGCTGTATCGTGTGAAAATTTCGTAGACGAAAACGAGCGACGGGATGCGATAGTAGAAGGTTTGAGCTTCAAAACGAGCGGAGGTTCGTTGCTGTACGACGTTCCATTCCGGAATTGTGGCGGTTCGAGTATCGACAATTTCGCGAAAATCGTTGCCAACTTTCGGAAGCAGTGTACGCGAGGCAGAGACGAATTAGACGTAGCGCGTTTTGCGAGAACTGTCTCGGAATCGCCGTGGATTCGCGGTTCCGCAACGGATCGCGCGTCGTCGAGCATAGATACACGGTTCCCGCAATCGAGTCGCGAATCCTTTTGACACAGTGCCGGTTTTACGAGCGAAACTTGCCGACGCGGGATTTTTTGAGCCGCGACCCGAAACTTTTCCATAAATCGTCGTGCGAGAGCTTCCGAGGCTTTATTGCCGGGCATCGCCATATAATCCGGACGGGTATACCTAACCGTCGGCGATCGGGATGCTGTAGAGACGTGTAATCCCGGCTGGTCGAGAGGGGCAATTAGGATGCATCGCGGGCATTGCCTAACTTTCGTAGTCCCGCGTACTTACATAAAAGTGATAAGTTTCTTCCGGCGAACGAGCATCGATGGATCATCGGTGTTATGCTCTCCTCTCGGGATAAGTTTCCCAAGGAAAGTATACACATACACCCGTAGTTCGCAAACCAGTATAGTCGTCCCCACCTCGTCGACTCCCCACCTCGTGACACGCATAACTTGCCCGGATTCCTAGCCCTTTCCTCCCTCGTCCACCTTGGCCGTCCCTCCACCGTGTTCGCGCGGACGGTGGACACTGCCCGGGGTAATCAGTCTCGTAATTAGCCGCGACCCGGCCTGATAGGCCGCCTCTGATCGAAAAATTCGTGACAGTACACATTCGGGACTTCTCAGACTCCTCGGAATCCTAGGAACTCGTCAGGTAACCGAGGATAACGCCTCGCGAGTAACTATTCTTTTGTTCGAACAATCATTTTCGGAGGAGACAATGGATATCCGAGAGTGACAGCACCCGTCCCGAGACATCCTCTGTCCAAGCAACCCGATCTGATCCCTGGCAAGCTCCTCAGAAGGCGAGGACCTTGTTGAAGATCGAGGACAATTGCTAAGGAGACGTTCTAATGAGGTCTAACAACTTCAAAATCATTCCAAGAATTTTGGGAGGATCAGTGACGTGAGTTGCAAGCGACAAGACTCTAGCTGGTCCCTGGCAAGCTCTCAGGAGGCGAGGACCTTGTTGATGATCGAGGACAATTGCTAAGGAGACGTTCACACGAGGTCTAGCAACTTCAAAATCATTCCAAGAATTTTGGGAGGATAGGTGACGTGAGTTGAAAGTGATAAGACCCTGTCCGGTTCCTGACACAGTTCTCAGAAGCTGAAGGACCTTGTTGATGATCGAGGACAATTGCTAAGGAGACGTTCACACGAGGTCTAGCAACTTCAAAATCATTCCAAGAATTTTGGGAGGATAGGTGACGTGAGTTGAAAGTGATAAGACCCTGTCCGGTTCCTGACACAGTTCTCAGAAGCCGAAGGACCTTGTTGATGATCGAGGACAATTGCTAAGGAGACGTTCACACGAGGTCGGCCTAGCTCCAAATGATTCTGGGAATTTTGGGAGGATAGATGACGCGAGTTGAGAGTGGTAAGACCCTGACTGGTTCCTGACACAGTCCAAGCCAAGGACCTTGTTGATGATCGAGGACAGGACAATTATTAAGGAGATGTTCACACGAGGTCTAACAACTTCAAAATGATTCTGGAAATTTTGGGAGGATAGGTGACGCGAGTTGGAAGTGATAAGACCCTGTCCGGTTCCTGACACAGTTCTCAGAAGCCGAAGGACCTTGTTGACGATCGAGGACAATTGCTAAGGAGACGTTCACACGAGTTCGGCCTAGCTCCAAATGATTCTGGGAATTTTGGGAGGATAGGTGACGCGAGTTGGAAGTGGTAAGACCCTGACTGGTTCCTGACACAGTCCAAGCCAAGGACCTTGTTGATGATCGAGGACAGGACAATTATTAAGGAGATGTTCACACGAGGTCTAACAACTTCAAAATGATTCTGGAAATTTTGGGAGGATAGGTGACGCGAGTTGAAAGTGATAAGACCCTGTCCGGTTCCTGACACAGTTCCCAGAAGCCGAAGGACCTTATTGATGATCGAGGAGAATTGCTAAGGAGACGTTCACACGAAGTCTAACAACTTTAAATTTTGGGAGGATAGGTGACGCGAGTTGCAAGACTCTAGCTGGTCCCTGGCAAGCTCCTCAGAAGCCGAGGACCTTGATGATCGAGGACAATTCGTAAGGAGACGTTCACACGGGATCGACCAAGTTCCTCGGAAGTGGATCTCGTCGATGATCGAGGAAGATCGCGAGGAGGCCCGCGAAGGAGACGGAGGCGACGTTGTCGAGTGACGGGAGAAGCAGCGGGTTGGCGAGTCTTAAATAAATAAAATCGATAAGGCGAGACATCGTATCCAAGGAGCAAGGTAGAGAGGCTCCGTTTGCTAGGGACAGGGACAGGCTCATGAATAAGCAGTGCTCACGGGGGTGTGCGCCGCGTGATTTCGCGTGGGACTGTTGGCGGTAGACCAGCCGGCGAACGTTTATTTCGCAACCTTTGCCTCTTCCATCCCCGGATTCCGCCTCTTTCTCTCGCGGCGTGCCGGTGTCTCGGTCCCTCCAAAACCCCGATGCCAATAACGACGTTATCCCGCGCGACGCTGTCGCCGTTTCCGTAGAAACCCCGCGTCGCAGTAGCCGCCCCACTACGGCGCCACGTGAACAGGAGGGCGGCCAATCGCCGGAGTGGATCCAGCCTGGCCGGACGGTGACCGAGGGATGAAAAGGGCGGAGCCGTGCGGATAGAGCGTGGGGATGAAAGCTCGCCGAAACGAGGCGGGGGTCGAAAAGCTTGGCGAAGTCACGTGTGCCCGCCGTCAGAAGCCTCGTTCGTGCTTTCACGTCGTTGTTACCCGCACCGGCCGTGCCGCTTTTTGGGGTCCAGCCACCGTGTCACCGCCGCTGATAACGATAACGAGAGTTGGACGTGACCGACTACTACCTTTTTACCCCGCTGACGAGCACACCGATTGTCCCTACCCTGAACTCTGGCCCCGATCCTCTGCGAACTCTAGCCGAGATCGGCGCTGTCACGCTTCGGATTCGACGCGTCCCGCGGATTTAAGAGAGTTTTCGTTCGCCAGTGACACACGATCGCGCCCCTTGGATACGGTGAAGTGTGTACTGCTGGTGCCCCAGTGTCACCTGATCTCTGAAGCTTGAAGTGGTGAACAGTGACAATTCTTCGTCAAGCTACTCGTAGACACGTTAGGACGTTGTTGTGAATTCTGCGAACAGTGAACAGTGACAATTGATAGTTCCTCGGGTTGAAACTAATGCCCCTGAGACTTTGCACAATCGAGGACCACAGCGACGATTAAAGAACTCGGTGCCCTATGGAGTCTTCGAAGTTAGAACCAAAGAATTCCGCGGAGAGTGAACAGTGTCGATAATTCCTCCTTTCGAAACCGACAACGCCGAGCTCCAGGTTAGATCCTAGGGACTGGTCCGATTCCTAGAGGAAGCATGAGGAACCCCGTGGACCCTGTCCGCGTCTCGATCCGATTACTATGTGGATAACGTGTGCGAAAGTGAGTCGTGAGTAGTCGAGAGTGATGTGTGCCGTGAGAGCAGGCCGAGGGTTCTAGGTGGCCCATAGATAGCTCCTCCGGGTTCCCGATTCACGAAGATGAAGAGACGGTCGACGACCGGGTGCTCGAAGCCACCCGTCGTCCGGCACAAAGACGTTCCTGATGACAGTCATTGTACCGCGTCGCCATAGACGTCAGCGAGAAAGAGACGCGAACCACTTTCTGGAAACGTGCAAGAGGTGCTCATCGGCGGTCAATAGGACTGGCCGGCTCTCTCGAAAATATTCCGAATCTGTGCGGCGGGAGGAACCACCTGGATTCGCACAGCCGACGGCCGTCGGCGAGGATCAGCGATGGACCTCAGCACTGCCTACCGATACAATCAGAATATGATGGAATATTACACCTGTAAGCCACTCTACCCTTCGCCCGATCGTTTTATCAGCTCTATGAATTTTATAAAGCAATTATCTCGAATTCTCCGCTAGAAATCTCTGCTAGAAATCGCTATACTATCATCCAAAACAGTGGTGATCTTTCGAAATTTTACCTAAACACTCGATCCGTATTTTTATACTTGGCTCTTCGACACATTATTCCGTTTCATACGGAATGGATTCGATCTATTGAGAAATATGACAACTAGACTGCGGATTTTATGCATTTGTGATCGAATAGAAAATAGTGCAAATATATTGGCATTCATTGCAATTATTACGGAAAGAAACAAATGTCTGTGTAGCCTCTGTGCTCTGCAATTAATCCAGATTGTTTTTATTTTGTGTGAACGTCCGCAGTCTAATGATAATCCTACTCCGCGAAGGGTTAATTAATTGCTATTGTGGGAGGGTGAAAATATGGAAGGGTGTATATGTGGAATGTAAATATTATAGGTCAGATAAACTGCAGAGTTGGGCAAAATTTTTATATAAATAAAATTTATGCCCACCTCTGATAGAGTGCCAGAGTGCTTCAAAGCAGCTTCAAAGCGGCTTCAAAACAGCTTCAAAACAGCTTCGAGTGCTTCAAAGCAGTTTCGAGTTTTTCAAAGCGGCCTCAAAACAGCTTTGAGTGCTTCAAAGCGGCTTCAAAACAGCTTCGAGTTCTTTCAAGCGGCTTCAAAACAGCTACGAGTGCTTCAAAGCAGGTTCGAGTTTTTCAAAGCGGCCTCAAAACAGCTTCGAGTGCTTCAAAGCGGCTTCAAAACAGCTTCGAGTGCTTCAAAGCGGCTTCAAAGCAGCTTCGAGTTCTTCAAAGCGGCTCGAGTGCGAGATGTTGAACTTCCCGCCGTCCAAAACTCGTGCACTTCTTCTGGTCACAGCTGATTCGCAACGTGAAAGACATTGATACAATTCCCGCCGACCACATTCGTCCGAAAAGCCACAATTATCGCTCGCGCGGCGCAGTCCGAACGCCTCAAATCGATTCTACCGTGTCGGACGGGGTTGATCCGCGGCGGTACATTCTGCAACTGGTTGACGGGAATTTTTTCGCTCGCGCACGGAGTTTTTGCAACATCGGGGGATATCGAGCAGTCGGATAATGGGGTTCCGAGCGGCGACTGATGAAGAAAGAGAACCGAAACAATTCGCTCATTTCTCCCCCAGAGGATCGTGAGAGCGGGCTCTCTCGGTGCCGCGCCGTGAAGATCGATTTCTCTCACACTTTTCTGCCAATCAACCGGAGCGTTGAATAGATAGGAAAGTCGATCGTCCGGAGACAAATCTGCATTGTCCGACAAACTAGTCCGCCACCGGCAAGAAACGCGACGACCTTCATTCGCAGTTCGATCCGGTAGCGGTACCGTGACTCGAGGAAAAACGGAAACCGCAACTGTGGCAAGCCTCTCTCTCTTTCTCTCTCTCACTCTTACTCGCCATCACTTGCCTAAATTCGCAGTGAAACTCGCCGGAGATTTTCCGCTGAAAAACGGACGCGGTCCTCCGCACTTTCGTTCTCTTTCACTTTCTTTTTGCCAGCGAGCAAAAAGCATCCTCGCGGTGAAATTTCCGCTGTCCAATAATAATCCCCGTTCGCCACTGGCTAATCTATTGATGGAAACTGGAAAATGGGAATTGGAAAACATCAGATGAAATGTTCGAGTGCTTCGAAGCAGCTTCAAAGCGGCTTTGAAGCAGCTTCGAAGCATCTTCTTTCGGACACAGCTGATTTCCAACGCGAGAAACCGAATATTTTCGAGGGTAAAATTCGCAGTAATTATCAGAAAGAATCTGCGGCACGTCCGAGCTTCCTGGATACCGGCTCTCCATCTAATTATGGGAGCCGACTGTATTAATTAGGCGGATCTGACGTATTAGAGTAGCAACGATCGAAACCGCCACGCGTCCCGCACGCTCGTTTACGGCCGCCGACGCGGTCCCGCTCGGACTAATGGGACGATAATAATTATGATACATTAACAAGAATGGCGCGGTCACCGGGTGCAACGTAGTTGAATCGTTTTGCAACCGGGTACGTCAATCCCTCTCCCGGAATGCGCGAAATTACCGGCGAAATTGGCGCAATTGAACGCCGGCGGACCCGCTCGAACGTTTTAAATGGGCGCACCAGCGATTTATGACGGGGACGGTCCGCGTTTCCGATGGTAGCCTGATTTTCTCGATGCTTAATTGCTGAAAATCACCGCAACAAGCCAATTTTTATGTCTTGTTGCACTGTGATTACCGGACAGCGGATTTTATGCGTTTACAACAAAAATTAGTAGGTGTTACTTGGAAAAGTAATCATATTAGATGAATTTAAAAGTACCGTTATATTATTTTCCATCTATTATATTATATAAAGGAGAATTCATGTTTATGTCTCTCTAGTTTGTTGCAATTCAAGTAGGAGATTTTTATTTTGCATGAAGATCCGCTGTCTAGTGATTACTGAATCCTATTACGTTAATCAAGGAGGGGAAATTATCAATTTGTTCCTTCCAACTAGCAGAATCGAAGATTCGTTAATCTCAGATCATTTTGGAGAAGAATTAAAAAATGGTAAAAGATGGTAGCCTGATTTTCTGGATGTTTAGTTGCGGAAAATCACCGCAACAAGCCTCTTTGTATGTCTTGTTGCACTGTGATTACTAGACTGCGGATACTTATGCAAAATAAAAGTTGTCTGCATCGATTGCAACAAGTAGAAACTAAATTGAATGTATTTCTTCCCTTAATAGTTAAAATATAACATTAAATCGTCAATTTAAAATTATTAAAATAATACTCTTTCATTGGATGTCTGAAAGAAAGATTTCAATAGAGGAGAAATCATATATTGACATCCTCAATTTTTAAAATTTTTCAACAATTTTCAATTTCATCTACTCAATTTTTCTATGAATGCATAAAACTACGCAGTCTACTGATTACTGAATCCTATTACATTAATCAAAGAAGTGACTTTTCCAAATTGGATCTTCTAACCACCAGAATCAAAGATTCGTCAATCTCACATCATTTCGGAGAGCAGTTAAAAAATTATTAAGACATTAATTTTCAATTAATTCTCATTTATGCATCCCTCAAATTATTCCAGCGGTGTGTCGGTCTCGCAACAATTGCTAGCAACAAATTCCAGGAAACAAGTAGAACAGGGTCGAATTTATTCTCGATTTTTCAAGCCGGCGGAGTAATAAAGCCCGTCGTGTGCCGGAGCAATACGTAACGCGCCGGATCGTAATGCAATACAGAAACAAAGCTGCGGGAGAAATATCGAGTGACTGCACGCGGGGAATCTATATCAAAGTTTCCTTGGCTGCTGATGTTCGTTGGTATATTCCCGCGATCCCGTATGATCGCCTTCTTTTTCGTATCAGAAACACCGTGTTGGTCTTCTCCAGGGTGGGAGTTTCCCATCCGCCGGAAACTGGAACGCTGTCGAATAAATTCGCCGCGGTGTTTCGCTCGAACGACGCGCGCGATTAACAAATCCGCGATTTCTAATTGCTCGCAGTCGATTGTCTTTCAGTGCGAATAAAATCGTAGCGATACGTCACGGATTTTCCGTAACAATACACCGCGAATAAAATCCTTCTTGGACTGATAAATATCTTTATTGGACTGCGAGAATTTAGAAGCTGTGTTATTCGCAACAGAAATTGTTGTTTGTGTAGTTGAATAAAAATTAATTCTAGACAGGGACAAAAAAGGGAAAATAAAAAATCTATAGGGCCCAATGGTGGGTCGGAACCCAACTTAAAAACTGTAGGTCCCGTCGCTTAATATCCATAGCAGTTGAAGAAGCGACGTAAAATAAAATAATAATAAAAGGCAGGGACTATAACTGTTATAATCAAAAAGAAGAAAAGTCATAGATAACAAGTATTTCATCGACTAAAATCGTATTGGTTACAAATCAGGATTATAAGTTGACAGAAAATCATTTCGGTCACTTATAACTTATAACAGTTATCAATGAGATAAATTTATTTCGATCGCTCATAACAGTTATCGATGGGAGAAATTTTAATTTCGATCGCTCATAACAGTTATCGATAGGAGAAATGTTAATTTCGATCGCTCATAACAGTTATCGATGAGATAAATTTATTTCGACCGCTCATAACAGTTATCGATGAGATAAATTTATTTCGATCGCTCATAACAGTTATCGATGAGATAAATTTATTTCGATCGCTCGTAACAGTTATCGATGGGAGAAATGTTAATTTCGATCACTCATAACAGTTATCGATGAGATAAATTTATTTCGATCCGTCATAACAGTTATCGATGAGATAAATTTATTTCGATCCCTCATAACAGTTATTGGTAAAGAAAATTTGTAATAGTTATTATTAAATAGTACAACTTTCAAATGGCAGACAATCAATTATTTCATAAATCTTTTATGCGTAAAATTAATTGCTAAACTCAAAATTTATTGTGACAAACAAACAGATTTTCTGCTGTTCTTATGGTCTGTTGATTCGCCTTGGTGTACGAAACCTTCTCACCGAATTTCACAGGCTTACTCCATCTGAAAAGGAGTAGACAACTCAAGAATTACATAAGCAACCAAAATCTATTTTCTCATCAATAATTATTATGAACAAGTGAAAAGAAATTCGATCATCGATAACTGTATGAGCGATCGAAATGAACTTCTCTCATCGATAACTGCTTTGAGCAACCGAAACAGTTTCTTTTCATCGATAACAGTTATCAAGGAGGATCCAATTTTTAACGAAACTAGTAACTGTTATTTGTAACCAAAAAGTATAAAAATCGATATTTTTTAATCATTTTGTTCTTCGAACCTTTTTCTTTATATTTTGTGTACATTATCTTAAATTTCAATAACAATCAACTTTTTATTAATGATTTTTATCGTAAAAAATTTTAGAATAACTGTTATTTTGGTCCCCGATTCCAGGATCGGCGAGGAGAAGAAATTAGTGTTCGTTCCGATTCGTCCGAGTCCGGTCGTCAAGCCCCGTGTCGAATGTTTGTTTCGTTAAACGAATCGGTTCGATTCCGCGGGGTTTTTATGCACGCTGTTTGGCAGTGAACGCATTAATGGATATCTCGTAAATGAAAACCGTGGCATCCCGGAAGTGGGTTCATGCCAGATCGCCTAGCCAGGTCACCTTATTTTACATTGTTGTTCTTGCTGTCGTTGAAATCGCGACGAATTAGGAAAGAGTCGTGAGGCTTTCTCTGTCGTGAAACCGAATCGAACCGTCGATACACAGTTCGATCCGGAAACGATCGCTCGTTCGATCGATACGCGCATCCAATCGGCGGATAAATAAGTCTGTCGTGGGAAGAGTTGCGAAAATAAAATCAAATAGGAATCAAATAACAATTTAACTTGAAATGCGTTGAAATTGTTAGTTCAACACGCCGTGTGGCTAGGAAGCAGTCCGAAAAATTCTATAAAATAAAATAAATAAAGAAAAGTTGAAAAAGACTCGCAATAATTACAAGAATCTCTCTACGATCGTAATCGAATTTTCTACACTCGATGCATTGTTGTAAAATTCGTTAACATTGACACTTCGGCCGCTGAAAAAAAATATTTGAAAAAATCGGTCAAACAAAAATCGAGTAAAAACAAAATAAAAATAAAATAAAAATATTACTGCAAATTGTTAATTTAACACGGGGTGCGCCGAAAATTCTATAAAATCATGTTTATCACATAAAGAATACAATAGCTGGAAGAATGTGCTAAAAATGTTTTAAACAATTTTGCTGGGACATTCCCACGAAGGTTCGAGAGCGGATCGGAACAATGGCGGCTAATTACCGTGATGATCCGGCCATTCGGATCAGAAGTTTCATTGTCAATGTCTTTTTTTCTCCATCGTGGACGTATCGCATTGCGATCTCTCGGTTGGTCCGTCGCTTCGGCAAGACAATGAGGGATCCGCGATCATTACTAGAAACGATACTCGCTTTCCGGTCGCAAATCAATTCGGTCTCGCGTTTATGGTCGCATCCCCGTGGCGCGGCCGGTAGTCAGGGGGATACTCGGTTGGGAATCATGGTGGCTCTGCCACCGGCAAAAGCACCATGACTAGCCTGCTCGCACACACGCCGTCACGCCTGCCTGACCACAACTATACGAGAGCCCTGAATCCAGGCTGGACCACCCCCGGGCCGAATTCAGAGCTACCAGTGCTACGAATTGTCGTGCCCGTTCCTTTGCCGACCACTGCGTCAACGAACCTTATTACTGGCCAACTATACTCCACTAGAATCTTCCCTGACACAAGTAACTCCTCTGGAATAATTTTCTATCCATTCAAATTCGAAATTTGTGTAGACTTTATCAGGAAGAGAAGCACGAAAATGTCCCAAAAATATTGTGCTTGAAGGAGATGATTCTTCAGGTTATGTGAAACAGTTATTTCCTTTGCGAAAATCTTGTCCGCGGCTTCGTTTAGGAGTTATTAACAAAAATCAATTAGACCACGCCTACTGCGAACATTGGCCCCGCCACAGCGCTCTAATTGGTCCGTGTATTTTCGTTAATAACTCAGCAGCGAAGCGGAGGAGAAGATTTTCGCAAAGGAAAAAGTTGTTTGAAATGACCCGAAGAATCACCCCTTCCAAGTACAATATTCTTGTGGATTTTATGCGAAGGTGTGCGCATCATTCTGATCTGCATTATATTTACGGGAGATGTTGACTGAGAGAAAAGGCAGGCGAGAAGGGGACGAATCGCAGGCTTCGTTAGGGTGTTGGAAACAACGTCGATCATCGAATCATCGACGCACTGGCACGAACGCGAGGACATATGTCGTGGTCCAGAGCACCCTCCATTACGATATTAGATCGAACTGATCGAGTTAGGCTTTAATGCTCGAAAATAAACGTGACAGTGCTCGAGAAAATTGGGCGATGATGGGGTGAAGCTGAATGATGCGAAACACACTTCTATTATCATCTCGGTGCACTTGTTCGGTCTAATTAAGAGCACTGTAAAATATTGCTTAACATTAAAAGCGATTCTGTATTATTTTATAGACCCGAGACTGCACTTATTAATTTTGCTGAAAGTAAAATAAGTCGCTCGGATGACTTCCAACAAACGCACTTTCACAAATGAACTTGAGAAAAATTCAAAATTTAATTTTCGAACAGCAGTTTTAATGATTCGCAGCCCAACGTCGAAATTCAGAATCCCATCGTCAAAATATTCCCATCGTCGATGCTGCGAAGTGAGGGGGGCGGGGGTTGCAGTGAAAGTATCAAGAAATTCGGGGAAAGAGCCGAAACGGTTAATCGTCCGAAGTAGTTTCGCGAAAGTTGCGTGGAAACGACGGGGGTCAGGATCCACGCGACCGAATCACGATTTCGCGATTTCACGGCGGAAGATCGTCGCTCGAGTATCTCGCCCTCTCCCTGGTAGAAATGTTCTCTCTCTCTCTCTCTCTCCCTCACTCTCGGAGTTCTCTCTCTCTTGGCTAATGCACTATCGATTTCCATTTTCCAGGCCACGGTGGAGTTAACCAGCTCGGCGGCGTCTTCGTGAACGGAAGGCCCCTACCGGATGTAGTCAGGCAAAGGATCGTCGAGCTAGCGCACAGTGGCGTCCGACCGTGCGACATTTCCAGACAACTCAGGGTATCTCACGGCTGTGTATCCAAGATACTGTCGAGGTGAGTACCGACACCGTTCCGGCGCCATCCAGGTCTCCGCCGTATCCGTTACAACCGCAGCCCCTGGTGATGTCTCCTTCGTCCGACGGCAACAGCCTCGCTGCTTGCTTTTCCCTTTTTCCAGCTACCTTTTCCCATCGTTTGGCGCTCCAACGATTTCCGCGATTGATTTGCTCTTAGGCCACCTCGGTCCACATTTAAATCCTGATCGACAAGATCATCCTAGGCGCCAGGTTCATTTCTAGCGTTAACCCCTTGCGGTATTTTAATGAGCCAGGCTTCGTGATGAAGATTTTAACGAAGTCTAACAAATATGAATGTCATGCTCTTCGTTTTTGACCAGTTTCTAATCAATATTTCATCCACCCTTTCACCATATTTCGTCAACCCTTTGCAGTCGGACCTGTTTTTATGCAGATATGACAAAAATGGACAAGTACCATTTAAAGCAGTGGACATGTTAAAAATATTCAAGGATATCAAGGCATTAGTTTCAGTTTAACAGGATATGTAAAAGAAGAATACCATTTTCATCTGGCTCCTGTGTTCTGCAATCGATGCGAACATTTTTTATTTTGCATAAAGATCTAAAGTCTAGTGGTTAGGTACCAACATATTTAAGAATGAGTCGACCCTCGACTCTGATCGATATTTAAGCACCAACCCTCATTTGCAGTCGGAGTTGTTTTAAGTTGAAAATTAAGTATTTCTTCCTGGCTAGAATAATGTCGTTGTACATGATTTTTTATTTTATGAATATGAATATGAAATTGATGTAATACCTCGTACAATACTTAAATGTGTAATCATTGATTAGATACCAACATATTTAAGAACGAGTCGCCCCTCGACTCTAATCAATATTTAAGCATCAACCCTTTGCAGTCGGACCTGTTTTTATGCAGATATGACAAAAATGGACAAGTACCATTTAAAGCAGTGGACATGTTAAAAATATTCAAGGATATCAAGGCATTAGTTTCAGTTTAACAGGATATGTAAAAGAAGAATACCATTTTTATCTGGCTCCTGTGTTCTGCAATCGATGCGAACATTTTTTATTTTGCATAAAGATCTAAAGTCTATTGGTTAGGTACCAACATATTTAAGAATGAGTCGACCCTTTGCAGTCGGAGCCGTTTTAAGTTGAAAATTAAGTATTTCTTCCTGGCTAGAATAATGTCGTTGTATATGGTTTTTTATTTCATTTTATGGATTTGAAATTAATGTAACACATCCTACAATACTTAAATAAGTAATCATTGATTAGCTACCAACATATTTAAGAACGAGTCACCCCTCGACTCTAATCTATTGATTAGATGAAGAAATACTTAATATTCAACTGAAAACACAACTTAAATATTTTTAAGCGTTAACCCTTTGCAGTCGGAGCTGTTTTAAGTTGAAAATTAAGTATTTCTTCCTGGCTAGAATAATGTCGTTGTACATGATTTTTTATTTTATGAATATGAATATGAAATTGATGTAATACCTCGTACAATACTTAAATAAGTAATCATTGATTAGATACCAACATATTTAAGAACGAGTCACCCCTCGACTCTAATCTATTGATTAGATGAAGAAATACTTAATATTCAACTGAAAACACAACTTAAATATTTTTAAGCGTTAACCCTTTGCAGTCGGAGCTGTTTTAAGTTGAAAATTAAGTATTTCTTCCTGGCTAGAATAATTCCAATGTTGTCTGAAACTTCTGCATTAAATTAACACAGAAAATATTTAAAAAATTTATCGGATCATGTTCTGCGAAAGAGTCTCTATTTGGATAATTTTCAAACAAACGATCCGTTCAATTTTAATTCGGAAGAAACCACAGGCTCTTGCTAGGGTTAAAACAATTGGTTCAATAAACGGTGTTCGAAACGATGCGCGATGCTGGAAATTGTGCGTCGCGACTGGTAGATTCTCAAGTTCAGTGGCGACCTCCCCTAAATTCTCGGAAGAATTGTTTCGCCCTCGGGGTCATCTAAATCACCGATTCGAGACGAAAATCCGTGACGCGGAAGCGCGAATGATTTAGTGGAAGATCAAGCTCCTTGCCAAACGTAACACCGTAATTTCCGTGAGCGGCGGCAGCGCGCGCGCGCGCGTTCGGCAGAGTGGTCGAGGCAATCGGGGTGGCAAGAAAAGAAGAGCACAAAGAAAAACAGAAAGAGAGGGAGAGGAGTGCTCTCTCTCGACGCGGACAAAAAAGGAGACTATTCCTGGCCCCGGGAGTGATTTAATTAAAGACGCTGTTAGGACCACGGAGGCGAACGAAGCAAACGAATACTCCGGGACCCCGGGATATACGAAAACTGCGACGCCGGAAGGAAGGAACCACCCTTCTTCCTCCCATGGCAGGGGGTGCCACCGGGTGCGACGATATGCGGTTTCCATGTTTTTTCCAGCCCTCCACCCCGCGTTACATAACGGGTGGCCTCGTGCCGTTTTGATGGCCTGAATGTCATACGTCCCCGCGTACGTCCCGCGCCGCTCGGATATCATTGTCATACGATGCACACTTTCACGAACTGCCCCGATCCATTATAGAACCGGCGGATTATTTACTACTTTGCTGCGAGCAGAATCGAGGGGTCTCCATTATTTTCCAGGATGACGTCCAGTCGGAGATTGTTATTCAGATTCGCCTCCTTTGCAATCCGGGATTCCTTTAACCCTTAAAATTTCAGTACCGTACAGACAAACAGACAGACAAACAGACGAACAACAGACAGAGAAACAGACAGACAGACAGAGAAACAGACAGACAGACAGACAGACAGACAGGCAAACAGACAGACAGGCAGACAAACAGACAGACAGACAGACAGACAAACCGACAGACAGGCAGACAAACAGACAGACAGGCAGACAAACAGACAAACAGGCAGACAAACAGACAAACAGACAAACAGACAGACAGACAGACAAACAGACAGACAAACAGACAGACAAACAGACAGACAAACAGACAGACAAACAGACAGACAAACAGACAGACAAACAGACAGACAGACAGACAGACAAACAGACAGACAGACAGATAGACAAACAGACAGACAGACAGAAAGACAGACAGACAAACAGACAGACAGACAAACAAACAGACAGACAGACAGACAGACAGACAGACAGACAGACAGACAGGCAGACAGACAGACAGACAAACAGACAGACAGATAAGAAAGCGAGCTAATAAAAACGTGGTAAAATGCTGAGTGGGGTCCTATAGGGACCCCAGAAAATATTTTTCCTTAATAGCTTTGTAAGTAATTGTAATTTTTCATATTTTCTGTATTTTCTCTTTTTTCATCGTCAAGTATTATGGATGAAATACATATATTAAACGTATCTACAATTTTTTAACGTGGGGTCCCTTGAGGACCCTACATCGTTATTAGTGTTGCCAACAAGTATACAGCATTTTAAGGGTTAAACAGCACGCTGATATTGCACGAACCCTTACGCGTCGAAAAATATTTTCTTTTCAACCCTTCTGTCGTGAGAGCAAGGGAAATGTGTTGGTCCGATTGGTAAACAGCATATAGACTGTCAGATCATGCCTAGTTTAATTTTGGGATTTGAAAATACTCAGATTCGGAAATGATGACCTGTGCAATCCATTCCAAGGGAAACAGGCTGTAATCGAACGCGAAGCTTCAAGGATTTTACTGTAATTCGACGGTCTAACGATTTACGGCGGCAGGATATTAACAGCAATGTGTTATGAGCAGAAATTAACAGTTCTATTAATTGCCGCATTTATTTTCGCATGAATTTACAACCTGATCGGCAATTTGTGCTTACGTGCTTTTATGCAGGGACTAAAAATAACAGTTATTCTAAAATTATCTACGATAAAAATCATTAGTAATACGTTCATTATTATTGAAATTTAACTGTTTTTCTTTATCGATAACAGTTATCGAGAAGCATCCAATTTTTTAACACTAATAACTGTTAGTTGTAACCAAACAGTATAAAAATCATTTTAATCATTGTTTTCTTCAAAATTTTTTCTTTATATCTTGTGTACATTAACAAAAACATTCGAAGAACAAAATGATTAAAAAATATCGATTATTACTCTGTTTGGTTACAAATAACAGTTATTAGTGTTCAAAAAATTGGATTCTTCTCGATAACTGTTATCGAGGAAGAAAAACTAAAACAGTTATCGATGATCGAATTTCTTTTCACTTGTTCATAATAATTATTGATGAGAAAATTTATTTTGGTTGCTTATTTAATTATTGAGCTTCCTACTCTTTCGGATGGAGCAAGCTGTGAAATTCATTGAGAAGGTTTCGTACAACAAGACGAATCAACAGACCATTAGAACAACACAAAATCTGTATGTTAATTAATTAATTTTACGAATCAAAAATTTATGAAATAATTGATTGTCTACCATTTGAGTACTATTTAATAATAACTATTACAAATTTCCTGCATCCTGTTATGAGCGATCGAAATAAATTTCTCTCGTGGATAACTATTATAAGTGATCGAAATGAATTTCCCCCAACCATAACATTTACCAACAAGAGAAAAAATTTTCGGTTACTTAAAATCCTTATTTGTAACCAATACGATTTTAGTCGATGAAATACTTGTTATTCTACGACTTTTCTCTTTTTGGTTATAACTAGACTGCGGATCTTTATGCAAAATAAAAAATTTCCACATCAATTTCAAAAAACAGGGGCCACGTAGAAATTTTGTTCTTTTTCTGATTATTTCATACAGTTGAAACTAATACACTGATGTTCTTAAATCGTTTTAACATTTTCACTGTTTTAAATTGTACGTACCTATTTTTTTCATAAATGCATAAAATCTGCAGTCTAGTTATAACAGTTATGGTCCCTACTTTTATGCACTGACTGGAATAGTAAAATTGTCAGTCCTCCTTCAATAATTTTTCAGGAGGTTTAAAATAATTTATTGATGCTTTTAAATTTGCATAAATTATACAACATAAATATAACAAAAATTAGTAGATAGGACTGGGAAATTATTCAAGGAGTGACAATTTTACTATTGCAGTCAATTTTGATTTTGCATAAACATCTCCATGTTATTCACAGAGTTACACAGCAAGTTATTCACATAGTAAATTTATTTATATTAATCATTATTGTGCGACCAAGCCAATGAACGACTTTTTAACGACTTTTTTAACGTCTCTTTAAACAAGCTACCGCGTACTCCGTGGCCAAGAAGCCGTTGATTGTTTCGATCATCGACCCCCCCGTCACAAACGAGTACATTGTTCCTATTGGAGCTTTACAACCGTTAAGTTTACAACCCGAAAAAGCGAAACTGTGTCGAAAACGGCGCGATACTTCGACGACGAGACGCCGTTAACGCCGCCGCGAGCTTTACGCAGTCACGCGTCGCTGACACGCAGCGACGGAGCGCGTTTCTTCGCGGAATCGCGACGATTCCGGCACGCGGCTCTTGAACGACGGCGGATGCGAACGATTCCAGCGAGTTCGTAAACTCGTGAAAGACAGCGCTGAAAGACCCTTCGAACGATGTCCCGAAACCTTACTCTCGGCCCTACGCAAGCACAGAGAGAGAGTGCCTTTTTGGAAAGAAGTTTAGGGGAGCGTCCGGAGAATAGCTCGGCCTTTGCCTTTGTTCCATGTGGGATCGCGTTTGGATCTCTCGTTTCCAATTCTTCCGTCTTCGGAGGCTGTGACAAACTTTCTCAAAAAACTTCCCGTGAAAATTTAAACTGCCTACCGATGCTCCGTTTGTTAATTTTAACGAAGTAATTCAAGTAACGCCGGTTTTTAGGTCTGCGCCAAATACAAATTGTGAAGATTACAAATTCATTGCATTGTGACGAATCTAAAAGGAAAATATTAAATACACAAAAAGAAATTTTCTTTTTTCAAAGTAGTTTCGGCATTTTAAGATGAAATAAAACCCAATTTTGGGAAAACTTTGAAGTTTCATGAGCGCAGAACAGAGGTGGGCATTATTTGGCGAAACAAATATTTCAAATACTATTTAATATTTTAGATTTTATTTTGCTCAAAGAAAATAGCATTTTAAACAAGATATACAATTTCGAAAATGAAATATTTCTATTTTAACAATCTGAACCTCGAAATAAAATATTTCTATTTCAACAATTTGATCTAGAAAATAAAATATTTCTATTTTAACAATCTGGAACACAAAATAAAAAGTTTTACTTTTTGCATTGTTATATTACTCTGGGAAACCGCATAAACATATGCGGTTTGTATCCATCTTATCGTTAAGAAACGATTTACACTCATAAATGTACTGAATCCGAACCATTATTTTCAGCAATAATATTTAAAATTAAAAGAAAAATAAAGACAAAATACAAATATTTGCAATATATTTTTCAAATAAAA
Source organism: Lasioglossum calceatum (assembly GCA_963966675.1). NCBI lineage: Eukaryota > Metazoa > Arthropoda > Insecta > Hymenoptera > Halictidae > Lasioglossum > Lasioglossum calceatum. Next base: position 6,248,439 of record OZ016539.1, on the reverse strand, counting down.
TACTATTTTCAAAAATTACTGCCTCTCTGAAATAAATTTTTTTATTTTCAAAAATTACTACATCAAATAAAATATTTCATTTCCAAAGTTGTACACACTTTAAAATAAATAGGATTATTTATTATCTACTATTAAGCTACTAGAAAGATGGCGAAAGATCATCGAACAAAATTAAAAATATCTTACTAATTAAACTCGATTGCTTGAATAGAAAACTTAATTTTTATTTCACCTTAAAGTACCGAAATTACTTTCTAGCCAACCCAATACAAATTCCAAAGATTAGAAGAGAAACAGAAGTTTCTTTCATCCTTGAATAACATTTAGAAAATGATATATATCGAAGTCCGGAAATTCCACCGCGACTCCCCATCGGTAAATGATCAATAAAGATAACATACACCAGCCATATTATAATTGCTACGATTCGGGCGTATTGGTTCATCCGTCGGCGAGCCGATTTCAGTTTCGGTCCCGTTCAAACTCGAAATTAATGCACCGCGTATGAACGACGCGACGATCAATTTTAAAAATCGCGCGCGGGGGTTAATGGCCATGGCGGAGCACGGGGGCGGAACAATGGGAGCGAAATATCGTGAGCATCGACATGTGGACCGGGAATATGGGGTTTTACGGCAGATATAGTCGTAATCATTTCGGGGTGACACGGCCTGTTCAAGGAAACCCTTCTGCTTTCGGTTGCGGGTTCGATTTTTTCCCCGTGTTCGGACCATTACGTCGCTATATTGTCGAACGGTGCATTGTTCGCGGCTGGTGACATAATTGAACTGCAGTTTCGCGACGATTTGGGAAGCTATTTGCTGCGAACGCAATAAAAAATATGTAACTTTTGTGAGAATCTGTATGGTGTCCCCCTCTTGACATTCGGAAATCTATGACATTCTCTATTTTCTAGTTCCCGACCCGACGTGGCCCGATTTCGACGTCGGGTACACGCGTATCACGAATTTACCCGAATTCAATAAAAAAAATTAAAATATAAAATAAAATTATTATTATTATTATTATTATTATTATGTACGGACCGAGGTCCTTTTATACATGGGTTTACAGATGTTTTGTATAACTTATAAAAGAAATAGAAAATAACAAAAATATACAAAAAGAACATAGAAAAGAAAAAGAAAAAAAAGAAATTTTCTTAACCTAAAAATTTTTACATTCGATGGACAAGCGCAGAACTAAACAAATAAAGGTACGATATTAGCGAATAATCTCGCGTAATTTTGTTTTGAATGCCAGTAACGTGCCATTAAAAAAATCAATGTTATTGTAAAGTGTGTTTGATCTCGAAATAATCCGATTTATAGGATTCATTACTCCATATGAGGATTTGGATTGCGTTGTTTGAAATCCTGCTCTCATTCTCAAAACACGCTCAGGTACATAAAGATTAATTTGCATAAGGAGAGCGGAACAATCTATATTATTATTTAACAAATTAAAAATGAAGCTTTGGTCGGCTACTGTTCTTCGATCAGATAATGTTGAATAATGAAATAAGAAATTGAAAATAAAATAAATATAAAATAAATATAAAATAAATATAAAATAAATATAAAATAAAATATAAAATAAAAATTAAATAAATAAGGGTAATGCTCGACCCGAACCCGAATTTCCGGGTACCCGTCCACGGCTAATCAGGTGTCTTGCAGTTTCCTCGAGAAAGAGAATGTCGACTGGCGAGACTTATACAACCGATTGGAAATCCGATTCCCGTGTATCGTTGTCAGACTCGGCTTCCGGCGGGTCGGTCCCAAACATGATATCGAAAGGAGATCTAGGTTCGCGTGGATCGTTCGAACGGAATCAAAGGGAACGGGTTAAAGAGAGGCACGGTAGCGATCGTTTTTCCCGCGGTGGGCGGCCAACGTCGGAATAACGAATCGCCGTCCAGCGGCGCGTCAACGACCGGCTGTTTTAAAACAAACGGCCTGCGCCTCCCCGCTATGTCGGTGCCCCTCCTCTCTCTCTCCCTCTCTCTCTCTCTCTCTCTCTCTGCTTCTCCCGCTATCCGCCTCCGAGCCGTACGTGCGGCGTCTCTGGCACAGCCTCCCACCAGGTTACGTGCTATGCGCGCGCGATGGCCAATCGCGATTGGCCCGCCGTGAACGCACCCTTTGTGCCTAATTAGTTAAATAATATCTTCGCTCGTGCTTAAATTCAATTACGGCAGAAAGCCCGCAATAATGGCGCGCTTGTGGGCCGCCTTGATGGATGTGGGTCCGCCGCCACCGCTCCGAGCCCGGCTCTGGATATCTCGCCAATTTTGTACGCGCGCTCAACGCCGTGACCGCTTTGCCGGCGGATTTTAAATCACTTGCCCGAAACGACGGATAATCGAGGCTATCGTCCCTTTGAGTCCGATCTTGACCGAACCGGTCACCGGTTTCCCTCGCCGCCCGTTTGATCGAGCCCCGTGAAGCCGTGTCTGTCTAGCCTTGCCTGGAATCCTAGATCCCCCGACTCCGCGATCGACATTGTCAACCCACTTGCTATTTCGCGACGCCGAGTACAAACGATGATCGAGGCTCTTGTTCCTTTGAGGCGGATCTCGATCGAATCCCCTGAAGCTTATCCTTGCCTGGAATTGCTAGATCCTCAGGCTAGATCATGGATATTGTCTACCCACTCTCTTCAGATTGTTAGAGAAGAAAAGTAAAAATGAACGTCGTCGGAATTCATTTGAAGACGCAGACCACACATATAGAAATCTGTTTACATTTTTATTGTTTGAAATTACACCCACTTATTGCTGTCAGAGATGCATGATATCTGTTGATTATGTTATGTTCGTGAAAACGTCGTTTAATTGCCAGTAGAGGAACCGAGTAGACTATTAGGTAATGTGTGAAGGAGATGAAGACGCGATAAACGACGCCACTGGTGTAGGGACTCCCTAGTTCCATGATCCCAATCGTGACAGAATCTTTTCAACGATCTATCAGTTTGATCTTTCCTGTCCGCAGGTATTATGAAACCGGCAGCTTCAAGGCCGGCGTCATAGGCGGCTCCAAGCCGAAAGTAGCAACACCGCCAGTCGTCGAGGCGATCGCGAACTACAAGAGGGACAATCCGACAATGTTTGCCTGGGAAATTAGGGACAGGCTGCTCGCCGAAGGCATTTGCTCGCAGGACAACGTGCCATCCGTCTCCTCCATCAATCGGTAAGTCCAATCTACATTTCAAAACTCTGCTTTCGACTCAGCAGTTCTCCCCTGCGGAATTGCATTAATTGGATCTTGTTTGGGGTCTCCAATATCTGGGGGTTTCCGAAAACTCGAAGTCTCAAAAAGCTGGGGGTCTCCAAAAGCTGGGGGTCTCCAATGTCGAGGGGTTACCGATTTCTTGGGTTTTCTGATATCGGGGGATTTCCGAAAGCTTGGGGTCTCCAAAAGCTTGGGGTCTACAATATCTGGGGGCCACCTATTTCTTGAGGTGTCCAATATTTTGGGGTCTCCAATATTTGGGGGTTTCCGAAAGCTTGAGGTCTCCAAAAGCTTGGGTTCTCCAAATGCTTGGGGTCTCCTATATCTGGGGTCTTCTATTTCTTGGAGTGCCCAATATTTGGGGGTCTCCAACATCTCAGGGTTTTCGAAAGCTTGTGGTCTCCAAAAGCTTGAGTTCTCAAAATGCTTGGGGTCTCCGATATCTGGGGGTCTCCTATTTCTTGGGGTGCCCAATATTTGGGGGGCTTCCAACATCTCAGGGTTTTCGAAAGCTTGTGGTCTCCAAAAGCTTGAGTTCTCAAAATTCTTGGGGTCTCCTATATCTGGGGTCTCCTATTTCTTGGAGTGCCCAATATTTGGGGGTCTCCAACATCTCAGGATTTTCGAAAGCTTGTGGTCTCCAAAAGCTTGAGTTCTCAAAATGCTTGGGGTCTCCTATTTCTTGGGGTGCCCAATATTTGGGGGGCTTCCAACATCTCAGGGTTTTCGAAAGCTTGTGGTCTCCAAAAGCTTGGGATCTCCAAAAGCTCGGGATCTCCAAACGCTTGGTGCCCCCGATATCTGAGGGTTTCCGAAAGCTCGGGGTCTTCGAAAACCTAGGATATCCGAAAGCTTCGGGTCTCCCAAAGAAACTTGAGTCCTCCGCAGAAACCTGAAGTATCGCAAAGACGCGAAGCAGTGTAACACAAACGCTTGAAAGTTCCCTCGTGCCGAGAAGGGAGAATGCTCGATGATTTTTGAAGGATCGTATCGATGAATCGGCGTGAACAATCACTTAGGGTGGAAGCACGTTTTCCCGTGAAGCGGTTTCCAGTGCGGAGGAGCATCGAGCCTTCTCCTCTATCCATTGCTCGCCGAGCGGAAATACATTTACGCGCGCGCACACAGGCACACGGGTCCAGAAGGTTGCGGGTTCGGTGTACGTGAGTGGGTGAAGCTAGGTTGGATAGGTGAGCATGTAGATAGCGAGGTGGGTAGGTAAGTATCCGCGGGGTAAGTTTTTCCAGGCGATCTGTTCTCCGGATTCAGATCAATACCCGCCATCTGGGCCTTCGGTCGGGGGATACGGCCAAGAAGGAAAAGGAGAAGGTAGACGACGGGAGTGAACGAGAGGAACACTAGCCTGGGGAAGAGTGCGAAGGAGAGAGAGAGAGAGAGGTTGTTCGAAGGTGGAGGAGTCACTCGAGCAACAAGCCACCGCCGCACCCTCCACTGCAATCCTAGACACATCGAAAACCTCGGCCAGAAAGCAATTCCTGTAGCTACATACGCCCACGTTTCACGCTACCGTGCCTGCGACGACACTGCTTCATCTACTCGGAATACTAGGAATTTACGGCGGATCAATTGTTCGGAGAGTCTACATAGTTTCTTCGATTATAGAGGAGCTCTTCAGCAACCTTTCGCACTGTGAACCGGGCACTAAAAGCGCCCGATGTGTACTGCTTCGTGAAAAGAACAAAACTCAATTTATTAAGATACCCTTCGCTTAGACTTTTGATTGTAATATGTGTGCTTAGAGGATTCGTCTGATACTTCCTGTGGGCGGAGGCTAACTAATTTGCGTGCGTTTCCATTAACGCGGCGGCCGCCGGAAATCACGTTAGTGGATTTCACTTGCAGGCCAATTCGATCCGCATTACGCTCGATTACATTATCAGGCGGGTTGCGGCCTGTAGGGTAGTCGAAATGAGGGAGGACGAAGTAGGTGCGTACAAGGGAACTAAAATGGGAGATAAGGTCTTAAGTAGCGACTGATTAAATCTCGGGACATATGTGAGTCGATCAATGGATTCCCTCTCTCTCTCTCTCTCTCTCTCTCTCTCTCTCCTTTTGAATGCTCTTTCTCTCGTTGGCTTTTCTGTCGCTCGAAAAGGGGGATGATCCACTCGTTCAGTTTGTGCGGTGCTGATACGCTGTAATGCTGTCCCGTGGGACGCCGTGCTCCCTGTTAGAGCATCCCTTTACCGTGGATATACTTGTGTTCTAGCCCTGTACCTTGTGCACCCTCCTCCCCGTCGCATCGCGCCGGTGCGATCTACCGGGCGACGTAAAAACACTTGAATTAATCGGCCCATTCCCGGAGGAACCTGCGAAAGGTCAATGGGATCGGGGTGTCGCCGGGTGTGCACTTATCTGGATGCAAGTGCAGGGGTGCGCTACAACGTCTACTGCTCGACTGGTGTTAGATAACTAATCGGTCCCATTGGCAATTGGTCGCAGCATATGCCGAAAGCACTTAATTTCTTCAGCCGTTCCTCTCGATAGATTTCGCTCCTCCAACTACTCGTACAGCGAGAGCAGCCGATGATTGATCGGATTCATCAACAGTTGCTTCGAGAGCTGTGGACGTACAGAGATGTCAGAGACCCCGAGCTTTTGGAGACTTCAAGCTTTGGAAGATCTTAAGCTTTTGGAGATCTCAAGCTTTTGGAGATCTCAAGCTTATAGAGATCTCAAGCTTTGTAAGATCTCAAGCTTTTGGAGACTCCAAGATTACGTAGACCTCAAGCTTTCAGAGACCCCACCCTTTGGGAGACCCAATTTTTCCTAGACTTCAAGCGTCCGAAGACACCGAGCTTTTGGAGACTTGAAGCTTTTGGAGACTTGAAGCTTTGGGAGACCTCAAGCTTTGGGAGATCTCAAACTTTTTCGAGGCCTCAAGCTTTGGGAGATCTCAAGCTTTTGGAGACTCCAATATCTTATAGACCTTAAGCTTTCGGAGACCCCAATTTTTCCTAGTCTTCAAGCTTCCGAAGACACCGAGCTTTTGGAGACTTCAAGCTTTCGAAAACCCCAAACATTCAGAGAACCCACGCTGTTGGAGACCCAAGTTTTCAAAGACTCCCAGACAGTTATCTCAATTTCTCGAGACGTTCCATTGTTTCGATTCGTGGAGCCAAATGCGAAACAAACGAAAAAGCGAGAAGTGAGCGCGTTTAAAAATAAGAGAACCGTAATGGTCTGGTCCGAAAGAGCTCGGTCGGTCGAGATATTGGTCAGGATTTCTCGGCTCCTCTGTGTGTTAGAGCAGGAAACCGGGAATATCAGCGGCGAGGCCGGGATTTCTCCCATTATGATCGTGTCTCGGTTTTTCTAGCTCCGGGGCTGGTTTTCGGCGCGGAGAAATAATGATACGGATAATATAATGTATTGTCTCGCTTGGCCGGGGTACTCCGAAATGGGACCGTCCGCGAAGCCGGAGAGACAGAAGCCCCGTCGGAGAAAGGAAACGGCGAGCCCGGTAAAAAAGACCGCGGCGATGGAGGGCGAAATAATGGAGTGGCTTTCGCGAAAAATAACAGTTATATATCCTGAGCATGAGACACGGGATGGGCGGAAAAACAGCCGGAGAAACGGGGATAAGATTGGACGCTAACTGGTCCCGGGGCTTATATTCTGCTTTCGGGAATCGCTCCGACCCGGCCACCCTGTTCCACCTCGTTTTTCCCCTGGTCTTTAATGAACGGGGACGCGTCGAATCCGTGTCCCGGTTCATTCGTTCCGGAATCTGTACCTGGAACCACACTTATGCGAAGATCACGGCTGCAGTCCGCTGACACGCGGTCGTTCAATCCTCGGTGCCCCGGAGTCAGCGATTTCAGACGCACTGATACCCTAAATTGAAGGGAACACAGACGTCCCCTGCTCTATCTAAACATTGGACCTCCACGCAAGACTGTCAGTGTTTTAGGGTACCCTCTAACTGTACAGGTGGGTCCTCCTTGAAATCTGAAACAAATTCAAACATCCCAAATTGAGATCATCAACAGTCCGTTGAACATTGTCGTCCGAACATTCGACGATCGCAGACAGTCTTCGTTATGTGCACTATCTGGCACTGGTAGGGATTAGAAGAAGGAGAAACCGTGGCAGCCATCTACGAGATTGTCCAATTAGCAAAGACGAACGAGGAGCGTACTCGCCATTCGTCAGGAGCGCAAAGATGGAGGCCAACCAGGCCAAAGAAGTGGAAAATAAGAAAAGAGAAATTGCCAATGGGTAGCGCGGCGGATTTCGGGAGGAAATATTGATAGGCTCGGCTTCGGCTGCGGAGTCACGCTCGAGTAGCCGGCTCTCAGGTCTATCTTACACGTACACAAACGCAAGGTTCGCTCTACTCTCTGCTTCATGGGTCTATCTCTTTCTCTCTCTCTCTCTCTCTCTCTTCCTCTCCCCGGTCGGGTTTCCTCGTCGCGCTCTCGGCTTCTTGGTCGCACAAGTCTCAGGGGCAGATCGATAAGGAGCGAGGTTCGCCGAGGGCTTTACGCCGGGTTCACAGCTTCCTTCTCGTTTCCTCGACGCAGCCACCGAAGTAACGGTCTCGCGTGTGCCTAGGCCCTTCTTGCGGCTTCGATGAAGTCGTCGGGCCAGGGGAACACTCCCTTGAGCTTCGTCGTTCTGAAAACTCTCGCGATGCTGGCAATCCTTCCGATGAATCGGGGCGATCCTTGCAAATTGCCGCCTCTTTGACAGTGTTAGCATACAGCGTCATTCGCAACTTCGTAGACCAAGGAAGACTCCTTCGAGCTTCTACATGGTTCAGCACATTGGTCCTCTTTCGAATCCTCCCACAATTCTCGTCTGTGATAAAGTTAGCCACTATTATCCTCATCATCCGCGAGTACATAGACTTGAGGAAGACTCCTTCGAGCTTGCACATAGTTCAGCATGCTGATCCTCTCTTGAGTCCCCCACAATTGGTCTGAGATGGACTGCCGACTCCTCTGAAGGTCCACGCAGACGTCTTCGACAAAGTTAGGCCCATTCTTCTAGCTCCTCTTTTGAATCCTCCCACAATTTTCGTCTTTGATAAAGTTAGCCCCCATTATCCTCATCATCCGCGAGTACATAGATTTGAGAAAGACTCCTTCGATCTTCCACATGGTTCAGCACGCTGATCCTCCCTTGAGTCCTCCCACAATTGGCCTGAGATGGACTTCCGACTCCTCTGAAGGTCCACGCAGACGTCTTCGACAAAGTTAGGCCCATTCTACTAGCTCCTCTTTTGAATCCTCCCACAATTCTCGTCTTTGATAAAGTTAGCCACTATTATCCTCATCATCCGCGAGTACATAGACTTGAGGAAGACTCCTTCGAGCTTGCACATAGTTCAGCACGCTGATCCTCCCTTGAGTCCTCCCACAATTGACCTGAGATGGACTTCCGACTCCTCTGAAGGTCCACGCAGACGTCTTCGACAAAGTTAGGCCCATTCTACTAGCTCCTCTTTTGAATCCTCCCACAATTCTCGTCTTTGATAAAGTTAGCCACTATTATCCTCATCATCCGCGAGTACATAGACTTGAGGAAGACTCCTTCTATCTTCCACATGGTTCAGCACATTGGTCCCCTCTTGAGTCCCCCACAATTGGTCTGACAAGGAGAACCCCCGCTCTGTCCCTCACGGATTTAGTTCAGACTTTACAGAGTTATAGATCTCGTTCCCCTGATTACGAAAATACCCCATTATAGGCGCAGACGCTCAATAGTTTTCGAGATATTAGGTGAAGTAAAAAGTTCTGAGCGTTTTTCGCTTTATTTATATAAGCGAAAAACGCTCAGAACTTTTTACTTCACCTAATATTTGCAATTAAAGTTTTAGAACTGTAAAATATCAGTTTAGTTCCGATTTTTACCCAGCAGTGATGTGGCGTAACAGCAGCGAGCTGAACTGTTGCGCCGCAGGCCGGGTTCGAATCCCTTCGTGGTAAATTATTTTTTGTTTTTTTTCATGAAAAATGCATTTTCAATGTTAAATAAATTTTAAATAAAATATTTTATTCGCTAAAAGACTAATTGAAAATGATACTTATTATTTTATAGAAGAAACACTAGATCTATTACTACTGTCTGTTTTGTATTGACTAGCTGCTGCTAGAGCCCACTGTTGCAAATCCCGTGTGGTTACTTGTTGAAAGTTTTCACGAGCCTCTTTGAATCTATCATATGTCCACTGATTAATGGCATTGTACTTGTCATAAATTGTACCCCCGTTCTTGATATAATTCTCCCAGCATAACAAATATTTTTTGTTTTTTAAAAATCTGTTAAAATGAAACTTTCATTGCAAATATCTCGAAAACTATTGAGCGTCTGCGCCTATAATGGGGTATTTTCGTAATCAGGGGAACGAGATCTATAACTCTGTAAAGTCTGAACTAAATCCGTGAGGGACAGAGCGGGGGTTCTCCTTGTGAGATGGACTTCCGACTCCTCTGAAGGTCCACGCAGACGTCTTCGACAAAGTTAGGCCCATTCTACTAGCTCCTCTTTTGAATCCTCCCACAATTCTCGTCTTTGATAAAGTTAGCCCCCATTATCCTCATCATCCGCGAGTACATAGATTTGAGAAAGACTCCTTCTATCTTCCACATGGTTCAGCACGCTGATCCTCCCTTGAGTCCTCCCACAATTGGCCTGAGATGGACTTCCGACTCCTCTGAAGGTCCACGCAGACGTCTTCGACAAAGTTAGGCCCCATTATCCAAGATCAGTGAAGTTCACCGGTACTGATCGAGTCCAGTCTGTCGGTATAATTCGGCGTAATGATCGCCGGAGCAACAACAGTTGGCAGGAAATCTGTCGCGGCGACTCTCGGCGGAATTGTATCAATCTGTCATCGCTCTGTCCGGTGAACAGCAACGGCGCGATCCTCCTTGTTCCACAATCGCGAGGGTCAATCTTCTCGCATAGGCGCAACGGGGTCTGCTCTCTCCATTACTTCCATATCATTTCGCACCCCCGGAACCTCCGAGCAGGCAGCGTCGGCGGCGGTGGCGTGCACGAGAAGCCATATGGCCGGCTGTTCTCCAACATCCCAGCATGCCAGAGGCAGAGGGGGACAGCCAATAGGATGGCGCTGCTACTTTCATGCCACTTTCGGCTTTCCGCTCGGCGTCACTGCTATCTCTCCCTGTTCATCTTTCGGTTATTAAATTACATCCCCATAAATAACGCCTGCCTACCGACTGCCTTATTTACCATTCCATCGACTCCGCGGGAGGAACCCGGCCTAGGGATCCTCTTCTCTTTCGTCGGGGTCTGACGAATCGGTATTCCGCACTGGTTCTCGAAGGGATGAGGACCGGAGGAGACGGCCCCTTTCTCTTTTCATGGTGGAAGGACGGGTTATGAGTGCGACGTACCCTTTGAAATATCTTTCTTAGCTGCCTGAGGAGAGATGTCCTCGCTCGTTCAAATGGAAGTTCGATCGATTCGGTGTGATTAAATAGAAGCTGCACACTGATCAATCCAGCAATTCGAAACGTGAGTCTCCTCCACTTCGAACCATTCAACGTTTATCTTGAGAATTGAGCCATACGGTGATCTTGTAAAACAAACGTCCTTTGGTAACGTACTCAGGTTGCTATCTTTAGCATAGACCCTTTGCCTTGAAGACTATTGAGAGAGTAGTCACCAAATTAGCTGCCTGAGGAATCAAGTACCCTTCGGAGGCTGTTTATCTTATCATCCTTACTGATCAAGCCAGTTAGGTGACACGACAATTGAAAGTAGCTATCTCTAGCAAGACCACCCTGTAGAAATAGACCCTCTAGCCTTGAAGACTATTGAGAGAGTAGTCACCAAATTAGCTGCCTGAGGAATCAAGTACCCTTCGGAGGCTGTTTATCTTATCATCCTTACTGATCAAGCCAGTTAGGTGACACAACAATGGAGGTAGCTATCTCTAGCAAGACCACCCTGTAGAAATAACTTTTCGCCTAGCATCGGTTGATAGATCCTCTAGCCTTGAAGACTATTGAGAGAGTAGTCACCAAATTAGCTGCCTGAGGAACCAAGTATTCTTCGGAGGCTGTTTATCTTATCATCCTAACTGATCAAGCCAGTTAGGTGACACAACAATTGAAAGTAGCTATCTCTAGCAAGACCACCCTGTAGAAATAGACCCTCTAGCCTTGAAGACTATTGAGAGAGTAGTCACCAAATTAGCTGCCTGAGGAACCAAGTATCCTTCGGAGGCTGTTTATCTTATCATCCTTACTGATCAAGCCAGTTAGGTGACACAACAATGGAGGTAGCTATCTCTAGCAAGACCACCATGTAGAAATAACTTTTCGCCTAGCATCGGTTGATAGACCCTTTGCCTTGAAGACTATTGAGAGAGTAGTCACCAAATTAGCTGCCTGAGGAATCAAGTACCCTTCGGAGGCTGTTTATCTTATCATCCTTACTGATCAAGCCAGTTAGGTGACACGACAATTGAAAGTAGCTATCTCTAGCAAGACCACCCTGTAGAAATAGACCCTCTAGCCTTGAAGACTATTGAGAGAGTAGTCGCCAAATTAGCTGCCTGAGGAACCAAGTATCCTTCGGAGGCTGTTTATCTTATCATCCTAACTGATCAAGTCAGTTAGGTGACACGACAATTGAAAGTAGCTATCTCTAGCAAGACCACCCTGTAGAAATAGACCCTCTAGCCTTGAAGACTATTGAGAGAGTAGTCACCAAATTAGCTGCCTGAGGAACCAAGTATCCTTCGGAGGCTGTTTACCTTATCATCCTTACTGATCAAGCCAGTTAGGTGACACAACAATGAAGGTAGCTATCTCTAGCAAGACCACCATGTAGAAATAACTTTTCGCCTAGCATCGGTTGATAGATCCTCTAGCCTTGAAGACTATTGAGAGAGTAGTCGCCAAATTAGCTGCCTGGGGAACCAAGTACCCTTCGGAGGCTGTTCATCTTATCAGCCTTACTGATCAAGTCAGTTAGGTGACACGACAATGAAGGTAGCTATCTCTAGCAAGACTACCCTATAGAAACAACTTTTCGCCTAGCATCGATAGATAGATCCTCTATCTTGAGGGCTCTTTGCGAAGCTCAAGGAGCAGAAGAAGCTGGTGAGGATGGGAGGACGGAGTGCGCGGGTGTCGGGACGGTGGTTAAAAGGTGCACACGCGATTGGAGGGGAACAATATGGTGCACGGTGCCGTTGAAGTTCCGTTAAAGCAGCCATATTTGTAGAACGAGGAAGCGAGAGAGGCGAATAAACCCCTCCTACCTTATCCTGGAGCACCCTCGGGGGTTGGTAGGAGGATCCGGTGGTGATGACGCTCCGCGTTGGGAGCAAGGACGGTGCTGGTGGCGGCGGCGCGTATCCATAACCGTCCTTTGTCTGGATAACACAATTATTACCGCGTTTCATCATACCCCTCGGCCGAAATTAGCCTCAAATGAAGTTACAATTACGGGTCCTCCGTATCCCTGTTCCTCGGCTAACGGAGGGGAATGATATCAACGGAGCACAGACTGAGGCGACTACAGAAAGACAGAGTCAGCAAGAGAGGGGGTGAGAGAGAGAGAGAGGAGGAGGAGGAGAAGAAACGAAGGGAAAGAAGACATTCAGAGGTTGAACGTCGATTCGACAAGCAGGACGACGACAACCACAACAATGACGGGAAAGACAACGATGAGGACAACCGCGCCGGCCGAGATACGCAATCCAGGTTGCCGTGGAAACGTCAGAGGACAGACAGAACCGCAATGAAACCGGATGGCCGCCTACTCTGCCAGCCTATAATACTCCATCCCCTTTTGTTCTTGGCCGAGAGCTAGGATACCGAAGTTACTCGGCCAGCGCACCGTCAAAATTGTCCCGTCGCGTCGGCCGACCGTCAGCATCGATTCCTACGAATATTTCCAATGGATCCTCCAGAAACTGGAACGCAGAAATTCCGAGCCATTTCCATACCGAATCACTTCGAAACAGGAGCTATCAGACGTTGCACTGTTCCAAGCAATTTTGAATTGAAGATTCACTGATTATAAGATAAGCCAAGTGGATAACGAAGGGGATGAAGTGCCCCAAAAATTTTGTTCTGGAAGGGGGTGATTCCCAACGTCATTTGAAATAAATTCTTTCTTAAATTACATCGGTGAAAGACTCTGTGAATATCGCGATGCAACAAACGTGATAACAAGGACGATCCCGGTTAACGATACTACTAACAAGGGAAAAGACGGTTCTATACGGCGTGCACAATGACTCGTTGAAATAGGCGATTAATAGCTCGATGACGCCGGATGATTGACAGCTAATGAACCAACGAATATTCGAAGATTAATCGGCGATCTGCAATAAAGTAATCGCATACAGAGAAGTTTAATCGAATGTTATTGTGTGGTGCACCGGTAACGTAATATGCCTAGTAATCGAGCGTGGCACAAAATGGCGACGTCAGCGGCCACGGCTCATACGCCGCCGCAGATTACGCCATACATAACCTTGCAACGGTGCCTGTCCGGAATTGCAAAAATTCCTGAACCTTCGATAACCAACTTGTTGGTTGTTAACAAATTTGTTGAAATTGCAGAATGAAAAATCTGAGATCCAAAAGAAATTATAATTATGATCGCGTAATTCGAAATTTTTATTCGATTGAAATTTATTCAGATATCCTGGAGAAATTTCGAGGATCGATAGATCCACGGAGGATCGGGGGGGAGCTAACTCCGTAAATTTTTAAATATATCCAAATGACGAATCTGAGATACAAATGAAATTCAAATTGTGATTGCGAAATATGAAATTTTGATTCTATTGAAATTTCTTCAGACATCCTGGAGAAATTTCGAGGATCGATAGATCCACGGAGGAGTGGGAAGGGGAGAGGTGCTTCCGCAAGGTTTTACAAATTACCAAATAAAGAATCTGAGATACAAATGAAATTATTTATGATCGCGAAATTACAAATTTTAATTCGATTGAAATTTCTTCAGACGTCCTGGAAAAATTTCGAAGATCGATAGATCCACGGAGAATCGGAGGGGGGGGGGGGGGGGGGAGGTGCTTCTGAAAATATTTAAAAAATTGCCAAATGAAGAATCTGAGATACAAATGAAATTCAAATTGTGATTGCGAAATATGAAATTTTTATTCGATTGAAATTTCTTCATACATCCTGGAAAAATTTCAAGGATCAATAGATCGCGGGGAGGTGCTTCCGCAAATTTTTAAAAATTGCTAAATGAAGAATCTGAGGTCCGAAAGAAAATTAAATTATGATCGCTAATTGGTAATTCGATTGAAATTTCTTGAGACATCCTGGTAAAATTTCGAGGATCGATAGATCCACGGAGAACCGGGGGGGGGAGGTGCTTCTGAAAATTTTAAAAAATTTCCAAATGACGAATCTGAGATACAAATGAAATTGTGATTGCGAAATATGAAATTTTGATTCTATTGAAATTTCTTCAAACATCCTGGAAAAATTTCGAGGATCGATAGAGGATAGGGAAGGGGAGAGGTGCGTCCGCAAGGTATTACAAATTGCCAAATAAAGAATCTGAGATACAAATGAATTTAATTATGATCGCGAAATTACAAATTTTAATTCAATTGAAATTTCTTCAGACATTCTGGAGAAATTTCGAGGATCGATAGATCCACGGAGAATCGGAGGAGGGGGAGGTGCTTCTGAAAATATTAAAAAATTGCCAAATGAAGAATCTGAGATACAAATGAAATTCAAATTGTGATTGCGAAATATGAAATTTTTATTCGATTGAAATTTCTTCATACATCCTGGAAAAATTTCGAGGATCAATAGATCGCGGGGAGGTGCTTCCGCAAATTTTTAAAAATTGCTAAATAAAGAATCTGAGGTCCAAAAGAAAATTAAATTATGATCGCTAAATTGGTAATTCGATTGAAATTTCTTGAGACATCCTGGTAAAATTTCGAGGATCGATAAGTCCACGGAGGATCCAGAGGGAGGTGCTTCCACAAATTTTTAAAACTTTCCGAATGAAGAATCTGAGATCCAAATGAAATTAATTATGATCGTGAAACTAGAAATTTCGATTCGATCGAAATATCTGTCCAAATACGATTCTGCGAGTTGAATAATTCGAGTCGGACGTCCGGGAAGAATTTCGAGGATCGATGGATCCACGGAGGATCGGTGCTCGCATAAATCTCCCCGTTTGGGGACGGATAATGGTTAGTAG
This sequence comes from Lasioglossum calceatum, assembly GCA_963966675.1. Classification (NCBI taxonomy): domain Eukaryota; kingdom Metazoa; phylum Arthropoda; class Insecta; order Hymenoptera; family Halictidae; genus Lasioglossum; species Lasioglossum calceatum. Next base: position 6,232,993 of record OZ016539.1, on the reverse strand, counting down.
ATAGCCTACAAGCACTCGACTCGATCCGAGGGGTGGTAGGTGTCGGTAAAGGCGATATATTATAAATCGCGTGTTACATTGTGCTTAGAGGATCCTCGGTGACTGTTGACTCGCCGGTATCATTGTTCGAAGGGCATCCTTTGTTGTTGGTTCGCCGAGAATCGCAAACAAACACACACGCGCGCACACAAACGGACGGTGCATGTGAACACAGAGGCCGTACCTTCGTCGCAGTTAATATAGTTGTGTGGAAGAAGCAGGCAGGCAGCTGCTGTTTGACAATGCGAACTACGTCCCCGGATATAATAATGTACTCGTCTCTGGTACTCGAGAGAGTGAGAGATCAGAGTGGGGACACTTCATCAAAATGTCTAGGATGAGGTCCTGGGGTGTGATACCGTGATGCTCTGCTTTAATACAACTTCTACCTGACGTCCTAGGGCGCATTAGACACACCCTGCGGGGTAGCTTTGACACGATGTTCTTCTGCTCTGCGGCCCGGCAACGAAAGCTAACGAAATATTCCTACGACTGTTATTCCTCCATTTATCCTTCCCGCACCGTGGACTGGGAACCCATTTCTTGAAAAATTAATTTATGAATATTATTCAGTGAATTAGTCGGTTTAGGATCGGTTAGCGGCCCAGTTGATGCAGTAGCTCGGGACTCCTACATAGGTACCCTAGGTAGGATCATTAAGATCAAGGGCTAATCAAGAAATATAGGATTGTATAGTGGTTACTGAACTCCGGGTTCTAGTGTGACTACTTGTGTGGAACCTACCTTCAAGGTACCACAAACTTATGCACCGGCGACGAGGATTAAAAAGGAGGTGCCCTCATCCGAAATACAGGTTTAGCACTCCAAATTAATCTTTTTGTAGATCGTCCCCACTTTATCGCAGTCCAAATTAACTCTTTTACGAGTCAAATTCACCACCTGGAAAATCAAATTCACCCTTTCCCCCTTATCGGAAATAGGACGACAGGCCGTTTCCGATGATCGCCTTATATCGGACAAAAAACTGTATCAGGCGCAGGACTCGCAAGGGTCCGAGGGTTAATTGATGATCAGCATGCCGGCCGAGGATTTTCCCGTGGAAAATAATTAATCCCAGCCGCGAAAGACAACGCGGGGCAATGGGAACGGTCGCGTTTCCTCGGTAGCAGCTTTTGTTCAAGAATCACACCGCGCTATAGCGAGAAGCGGCAAGTACAGCACGCTCGGGGTATATTACAGCTTCTCTGGAGAGGTGGTGGAATATCAGGATACACCTTTTCCAGCCATTGTGTGGCTCTGAAGGGCGTACAATGGCCGTGGAGCGAGTCCCGTATTGTGTCTACAGCTCGACAGAATAGTTCTGCGAGACTCTCTGTCTCTCTCTCTCTCTCTCTCTCTAGCTAGCAAGGACCCCACCCCTCTTTCTCTTCTCTCTTCTCCACAGTATTCGCAGGTTCTCTCCTTTCTTGACTCCGGGTTCGAGAGAAAAGGGAGTCACCGACTCACGGCTACACGCTCGCAGCATCTGCCCCCGAGAATGGTAAATCCTGGAAAGCCACCTGAAAATCCCCCCGTGATCCTCTCCGGGACGTATAATGGGACGTAATAACTTTCGCGTTAGCGCCGCGAACGAGAAGGATTAACATGATCAGACCGCGATTATGCGATCCTGAACTGTTGGAGGTTGCTTTGAGAAGAAGTTACTTCGGTTCAGTGTCGGTCAGAACTGTTGGAATACCCAAGATCCTTAACAATTATTATTGACACCCAGTTGTTGAGACACCCAGTCCAACATATCTGAAAAGATATAGATGAAACCCGCAGAAATTAACCAGGACCCGGGGGTAGAAAATTTCCGTCGGCGTGTCACCATCCCCTAGCTGCTGCCAATAATCTTCGCGTTAGCGCCGCGAACGAGCCGGATTAACATGATCAGACCGCGATTATGCGATCCTGAACTGTTGGAGGTTGCTTTGAGAAGAAGTTACTTCGGTTCAGTGTCGGTCAGAACTGTTGGAATACCCAAGATCCTTAACAATTGTTATTGACATCCAGTTGTTGGGACTCCCAGTTCTTGGGACAGCCAGTTATCGGTACACCCAGTTGTTGGGACACACAATCTAACATATCTGAAAAGACATCGATGAAAAATTGATAAGAGAAGCCGGACGCTTACCTGCAGAAATTAGCTAGGACCAAGGGCTGGAAAATTTAAGTCGGCGTGTCACCATCCCCTAGCTGTTGCCAATGATCTTCGCGTTAGCGCCGCGAACGAGCCGGATTAACATGATCAGACCGCGATTATGCGATCCTGAACTGTCAGAGGTTGCTTTGAGAAGAAGTTACTTCGGTTCAGTGTCGGTCAGAACTGTTGGAATACCCAAGATCCTTAACAATTGTTATTGACATCCAGTTGTTGGGACTCCCAGTCCAACGTATCTGAGAAGACATAGATGAAAAATTGATAAGAGAAGCCGGACGCTTACCTGCAGAAATTAGCTAGGACCAAGGGCTGGAAAATTTAAGTCGGCGTGTCACCATCCCCTAGCTGTTGCCAATGATCTTCGCGTTAGCGCCGCGAACGAGCCGGATTAACATGATCAGACCGCGATTATGCGATCCTGAACTGTCAGAGGTTGCTTTGAGAAGAAGTTACTTCGGTTCAGTGTCGGTCAGAACTGTTGGAATGCTCAAGATCCTTAACAATTGCTGCTGATACCCAGTTGTTGGGTCACCCAGTCCAACGTATCTGAAAAGCCGTAGATGAAAAATTGATAAGAGAAGCCGGACGCTTACCCGCATAAATTAGCCAGGACCCAGGGCTGGAAAATTTAAGTGGGCGTGTCACCACCCCTAGCAGTTGCCAATAATCTTCGCGTTAGCGCCGCGAACGAGCCGGATTAACATGATCAGACCGCGATTATGCGATCCTGAACTCCAGGGCTTCGGAGTCGGAGTCGGAGTTTGAGAGTAATTGCTGATCACTGGAGTCGGAGCCTGAGTCAGAAAAAGCTATATATCGACTCTCGGAGTCGGAGTCAGAGTCGGAAAAAAATTAATCGACTCCGACTCCAACTCTGGCTCTTTTGTTTATAAATCTTTGATAGATTTATATATACATAAATAAATTGCTAATATTCGATCAGCAGTACAAACGTATTGTATATGTAATACATATTTATATACCTCGGCACTCGGCACTATGTAAAGGAGAAACAGTTAAAGTTATGGTAGTAGTATTTTCTAACTAATTCCTGGAAGTGAGAAAGTAACAGTCGTGTTGTGTTGTATCAGAGTTATCTGTTCCATATTCTTAGACTTTAATACAATATTTCAACTATTTATTCAGTTTTATTACAACTCTTAATTATTTTGAGTACATATTTTTTCAATTTGGAGAGTCGGAGTCGGAATCGGCGTCGGAGTCGGATTCGGAGTCGGAGGTAAAAAAAAGAGGTGTTGGAGTCGGAGTTGGAGTTAAGAATTTTGTCTACCGACTCCGAAGCCCTGCTGAACTCTTAGAGGTTGCTTTGAGAAGAAGTTACTTCGGTTCAGTGTCGGTCAGAACTGTTGGAATGCTCAAGATCCTTAACAATTGCTACTGACACCCAGTTGTTGGGTCACCCAGTCCAACGTATCTGGAAAGACATAGATGAAAAATTGGTAGGAGAAACCGGACGCTTACCCGCAGAAATTAGCCAGGACCCGGGGTTGGAAAATTTAAGTCGGCGTGTCACGATCCCCTAGCTGTCAGAGGGTGTGCCGAAGCCGGGAGGAGTAGTCTACCGGCGAAATGCGATAAAGTTGGCGTAGAGGTAATTTGAGTATAAAGTTTTATTCGCAATAATTTAGCGTTGGAACCGGGGGAGTGCAAGAGCGAGAGAAGGGGAGGGGGGGAGGGAAGAAAGAGGGAGAAGGTGCTCGAGGCCCCCCCGGGAAGCGTGCAGGAGCGCAGGTCATATATTTGATGGGATACTTGGCATAAAGTCGCGCATAAAAGTAATGCCAACATTAAAGTTTGTGGTTCCAGAGCCGTGGCACGAACCCACCCTCTCCGCCCCCTCCTCCACCATGCTGCTCGTACACTGCTGCGAACGTCTTCTGCTATTCTGCTCGACGGTGCGCTGGCCCAGAGAGGCAGCCGAGACTGAAGGAGTGTCTTGAAGTATCGACCTGAGATGTTAGATGGTCGTTATGTTCTTCGGCATCGCGCGTTGTAAACTCCGGTTACGATTCCGGATGACGGAACCCTTTCGTCGGGGACGTCCAGGGATCGAATCGGACGTATCATCATAACAAGCCATTTTTCGACACGTGATAAAACTTACAGTTACAGTGTTTATGCGCGGCGGTTATTGTTACAATTATGCGGGAAGCTGCTCTTCCGCAAAGTACGCATGACAATCGTTGAATATTTATGTCGAGTATATATTCGTGCAACTTATTATTCGAAATTCATTTCGCAAAACTGGGTGAACCAGGGAATTTGTAGAGCGTAAATCGAATCTCACATTCGGAAGGATCCGAATGTAAAACGATGTTGCATTTAATTATTGTTTCACGGGTTCGGAGCGCGTTTAAAAGGATGCCGGAGGAAGGTTGACTTCGGAGGCTGGATTGGTAGCACTTCAGGGTAGATAGTCGAGCAGTTTAGTTCAGGAGTGGCCGTTGGGGAACGATCTGATGGCGCCAGGGGAGGCATAGCTTCTTCCCACGTGGCACCCTCGACACGCTCTACCCTCATAATTCTGCCGAGCCATCCTCTGGGCGCCACCTCTGGTTTCTCCGAGGCGTTGTAACCGTGAGAGCGACTGGCAAACCTTGGAAGAGAAAGGGAGAACGAGATCTTCTCCTTCTTTCACCCCCACGAAGGATTGGCGAGGAGCTGAGACCATCCCCCTCGTGAATGGAAACCGCCATGTGATTTTCCAGCAGCGACAGTTTCACCCTCTTTCTGCTCCACGAACGGCCCCGAAGCCGCAATAAAATCCACCGTTGCTCGGATCTTGAAGAAGATGCTTAAAAACCAGCCTGCCGAAAAATTCCCTGACCGGGCCGCGTGTCTTCAGGACACGCAGATTTTTATGCAACTCTTTCGTTGCATTTTCTGCTAGGTCATTCGCGGCCCTTTTCTGTCGAATTTGGCATAATATCGTTCGTAGCACCTTTTTGTTGATGTACAATTTAAATCGTAGCCGTATTTTGGTGAATTTGTACAAATCATGTTGTGATTCTGGATTCTTAAATTTTGTACAATTTAATTCGTAGCCCTTTCTTCTCGAATTTTGTGAAATTTAATTCGTAGCCCTTTTCTTGTTGAATTTTGTGAAATTTAATTCGTAGGTCTTTCTTGTTGAATTTGTACAATTTATGACGTGGTCCTGTATTCTTAAATTTTGTGCGATTTAATTCGTAGCCCTTTCTTCTCGAATTTTCTGTTTAATTCGTAGCCCTTTTCTTCTCGAATTTTGTGAAATTTAATTCGTAGCCCTTTTCTTCTCGAATTTTGTGAAATTTAATTCGTAGCCCTTTTCTTGTTGAAGTTTGTGAAATTTAATTCGTAGGTCTTTCTTGTTGAATTTGTCCAATTTATGACGTGGTCCTATATTCTTAAATTTTGTGCGATTTAATTCGTAGCCCTTTCTTCTCGAATTTTCTGTTTAATCCGTAGCCCTTTTCTTCTCGAATTTTGTGGAATTTAATTCGTAGCCCTTTTCTTGTTGAATTTTGTGAAATTTAATTCGTAGGTCTTTCTTGTTGAATTTGTACAATTTATGTCGTGGTCCTGTATTCTTAAATTTTGTACGATTTAATGCGTAGCCCTTTCTTCTCGAATTTTGTGAAATTTAATTCGTAGCCCTTTTCTTGTTGAATTTTGTGAAATTTAATTCGTAGGTCTTTATTGTTGAATTTGTACAATTTATGTCGTCCTGTATTCTTAAATTTTGTGCACTTTAATTCGTAGCCCTTTTCATGTTGAATTGTGTGATATTTGATTCGTATTTAAGTCGAATTTTGTGAAATTTAATTCTTAGCCCTTTTCTTGTTGAATTTTATGGAATTTAATTCGTAGGTCTTCTTTGTTGAATTTGTACAATTTACATCTTGACCGTTTTGTGAGTTTTCTGAAATTTAAATCGTGCTCTCTCATTTATTGCAATTTTTCGGAATATCGTCCGTAGAAATGGCCGCACGAGCCTGGCGGAGTGAAATAGAGTGTGTCCGGTATAAATTTCTCGGGGTTGCATAAATCATGCAACGCGTTGCGCCGAATCGGCTAACGGTCGTTAATACTTATAAATGCATCGATAACGAACAAGTACACCGTAGCGCGATGCTAATTAGAAGAAGAGGCGTGCGAGGCTCGGCCGACGGTCTTCGGCGAAATGCTCCCGTTTGCTCGACTCTCGAGTACGCGCCCGGCCGTATGGCAACCGTTCACACCATCTGTACGCTGATAAAATCTGCACCTGTTGTGCACGGACAGACCTGGCGATCCTGCTCATTATGCTGACGCTCACCCGTTACATTTTGCAAAATTACACCGAAAGCATACAGCTATTTTCAAAATTCTAGCTCGATAGTAAATTCTTCTTGTCGTTGTGTTCCTGTTAAAAAATAATTTTATCCAATCCTGGAACAGGTCGCAACTTCATTCGCAGGAGGTACAGCAAAGATTCAACCTAATCAATTGTTCTTAACATTGATCTTTTCAATTGTAAAACCAAGAGATGCTTCTAACCCTTAGCAGTCGAGTCACCACTAAAAATTAGTGTACCATTATTGACATTGTTAAGATTATTAAATATGTTGGTATTTAATCAATAGACTGCGGATTTTATCCATTTATGACAAAAATTGGTGCATCTAATTTAAAGCAGTGGACATATCAAAAATATTTAAGGACATCAATATATTAGTTTCAGCTTCGTAGAATAATTAAAATAAAAATACAATTTTTATTTGTGACTCCTGTGTCCTGCAATCAATGCAAACAGTTTTTATTTTGCATAAAGATCCGCAGTCTGCTAATCAATTACTAAATATCTATATATTGTATGAGATATTATATCAATTAAAGAATTATTCTAGGTCGCAAGAAATGTTTAATTTTCTAGTTAAAATAGCTCCGAATGCAATTTGTGAATGCAATGCGATTAATCGAATTATCTGGCTAATTATTCGGGGTGTTTTCGATTGGCGACTAATCAGCGATGCGGAAGAACAGGAGGTCCGAGATAGCCGGGCAGAACAACGATTTAGGATCCCCGGGTACCCGCCCACCCCAGAGCCCTAACCCTGATAAGGATCGTTGCTAATTGTTGCGAATTGGCGAAGGTGGCGAACGAACCAGGGAGATTGGGCAACAGGTGTCATCTGATTGATCGCCGTAGCTCACACCCCCACGATTACCTAGCCCGCAAACACATCCACGACAGAAACGAAGGACTTAATGCCGATCCGTTACGCGCCGGCTCGTCCCGATGAGAAATCACTCCCCCATCGCACGTGTACGTAGGTGGTGCTCGCCGAAGAGTTACCACTGGGACCACTAAATCCCAGAAAAACGGCAAACATATTTCCACCGATCCTCCATTTTCCACTCGTCGAACGGGGAAAACAAATTTATCCATCAAGCATCCTCAATGGCCCTAGCAAAATTAATTTCAAGGTCAAACAATTCATTTTGTGTGCAATATATATCGTGGCATTTTATTCTTGAATTTCGTACAATTTAATTCGTAGCCCTTTCTTATTCAGATACAATTTAAATCGTAGCCCTCTCTTGTTGAATTTTGTATAATTCCATTCGTTGCCGTTCCTTGTTGAATTTTTTGCAATTTAATTCGAAGCCCTTTTCATGTTGAATTGTGTGCAATTTAATTCGTAGCCCTTTCTCGATGAATTTCCTATATTTGTATTCGTAGCCCTTTCTTGTTGAGGTACAATTTAATTCGCAACCCTTTCTTCTTGAATTCTGTGCAATTTATATCGTGGCCCTTTATTCTTGAATTTCGTACAATTTAATTCGTAGCCCTTTCTTCTTCCGGTGCAATTTAAATCTTAGCCCTTTGTTGTTGAATTTTGTATAATACCATTCGTAGCCCTTTCTTGTTGAATTTTGTGCAATTTAATTCGTAGGCCTTTCTTGTTGAGTTTTGTGCAATGTCATTCGTAGCCCTTTCTCGATGAATTTCCTATATTTGTATTCGTAGTCCTTTCTTGTTGAGGTACAATTTAATTCGCAACCCTTTTTTCTTGAATTTTGTGCAATTTATATCGTGGCCCTTTATTCTCGAATTTCGTACAATTTAATTCGTAGCCCTTTCTTCTTCCGGTGCAATTTAAATCTTAGCCCTTTGTTGTTGAATTTTGTATAATTCCATTCGTAGCCCTTTCTTGTTGAGGTACAATTTAATTCGCAACCCTTTCTTCTTGAATTTTGTGCAATTTATATAGTGGCCCTTTATTCTTGAATTTCGTACAATTTAATTCTTAGCCCTTTCTTCTCGAATTTTGTGAAGTTTACTTCGTAGCCCTTTCCTTGTTGAATTTTATGGATATTTAATTCGTAGGCCTTTCTTGTTGAATTTGTACAGTTTATGTCGTGGTCCTGCATTCTTAAATTTTGAACAATTTAATTCGTAGCCCTTTACTCTTGAATTTTGTGTAATTTTATTTGTAGCCCTTTCTTCTTCAGTTGAATAGCACACGATGCGGTGAAAACAAATTGGTTGACCTCTTCACCTTGAAACTGAAGGCATTTCGTAAACAAATCATTTCGTTTCGTGTCCTACGACGTTCTCTCAATGTTAAAGATTGTCCACCCTGAAAGTCGAATTGGTTAATTGCAAGATGCTCTAATCCCAGAAAGATCTGCTGAAGGCTTGTTGCTGAAGGACTTCCGGTGCGACCCCGAAGGGTACCCCCAGCATCTTCCGCGACTTCACCAGATCGTACCTCCTGCGAGATTAACAACGGCACGGCATTCGCCAGGATAATTGATACCGACGTCCAGCCGGCTGACCATTGAAACCACACGCACAATATATCATGGATAATAAGCATAGTCGGTGCACGGTGTGCCGGATGGCGGCTTAAAGGGCGAAGGGAGATGGACTTGCGGAACTTCGTTATAGCTGCTTGATGTCCGCGGACTACTCCTTGATGTGATTATGATACGCGACCGTTCCGCAAAGTCACGTTAGGCTATTCGAAGGCGGGGAGGCCTCTGTGTCCCGTAACAATAGCTAGAGAGAGAGAGAGAGAGAGAGAGCAACAAGCGATACCTTCTGCACACTATACAACGCAGCGAGCACTTGCGAAGAGTGCTGATGCGTACTTGAGTGCGTGGCCACTACAGTGAGTGCACTGCCCATAGGAGAATGATTCGGCGCGAACTGACCCGCGTAATCGTAATTAATCATACCGTAACCCCTGACTCCGACACCGAAGTCTAATCATTCGGGAACAGGTTCGGAATTAACGATACGAAAAACTGCAATCTTGCCATTTCTACTGCAGATCGAGAAATCGGTTGCTAAAATGCTGGCAACTCTGCGAAGACAGATGATTTCGCCTCAGTTATTTTTACTTGAAAAAACTTACAATGCTAAGGAATATGTGTGCCAAATCCGAATTTAAGAGCTTCAATAGTTCTCCTGAAAAAAGATTCCCAAAAATTGGCACTTGAACCCAGAGTACCCCTTGAAAGCATGACTCTCTATAAAAAAATATATAACTCCTGCAATTTTGAATATTTTCACTTGGAAAAAATCACACATGTGCTTCAGATGCCGGTAAACATGTGTGCCAAATTCCGACGCGAAAAGCTTCAATACCTCGCTGGAAAAAAATTCCCAAAGTTGACACTTGAACCCAGCGCACCCCCTAACACATGCTCCACAAAATAAAATTGTACAACTGTCGCAATTTTTAATATTTTCACTTGGAAAAAATCACACATGTGCTTCAGATGCCGGTAAACATGTGTGCAAAATTCCAACGCGAAAGCTTCAATACCTCGCTGGAAAAAAATTCCCAAAGTTGACACTTGAACCCAGCGCACCCCCTAACACATGCTCTAAAAAAAAAAACTGTATAACTGTCGCAATTTTGAATATTTTCCCAAGAGAAAAATCACACGTATGCTTCAGATGCCGGTAAACATGTGTGCAAAATTCCGACGCGAAAGCTTCAATACCTCGCTGGAAAAAAATTCCCAAAGTTGACACTTGAACCCAGAACCCCCCCTAACACATGCTCTAAAAAAGAAACAGTATAACTGCCGCAATTTTGAATATTTTCCCAAGAGAAAAATCACACGAGTGCTTCAGACATCAACGAATAGATGTACCAAATCCCGATGCGGAAGGTTCGGTGGTTCCCCCGGGAAAATTCCCAAAAATTCGACCTCGAGAGTAAGAATAACCCCGTTAAGTGGTGGCGAACGTGAGCGGCGTTTGGTCGTTTTCCGATGACCGGTAACTGTATGCGGTGTTCTGGTCCATTGTTCGCAGGATCGTGAGGAACAAAGCGGCGGAGAAGGCGAAGCACGCGCATCAGCAACAGCAGGCGCAACAGCAGCAAGGTCAGCAGCAAGGTCAGCCAGGATCAGGCGGTTCCGTGTCGGTGATAGCCCATGCACCTGCGACTGCGGCGGGTCATCCTGCAGCGACCGCTCCCAACGCTTACAGCATCAGCGGCATCCTGGGAATCCCTGCCCACCATCAGGACCCGAACGGCAACAGCATCAAAAGAAAACGTACCGACGACGGTGAGTCATTGAAAATTCTTTCCGGTGTCGATGATCCTTCGATAACGTATTATAACTCTTCCGCTATGCTCTCCGACGATGACTCGATCGGAAAACGTACCGGCGGGAGGGGAGGGGTTGTCTTCTAGCTAGGAAACGAGAGAACCATGTTCGCCGCGACAGGACACTGTAGAGGAGAGGGGGGGCTAGAAAAGAATGCCGCTGCTCGCACTTATATAAACCCGAAGATCGGATCGCAATGCATCGCGGCGGCGGCGGCTACATTTCACTTACAATAGTTAGCGCGCGGCGTTATATAAAGTGAGGCAAGAAACAAGATATCACTTGTTGGATCGGGCCGGTCACAGCCGAGTAAATCGGCACGAGTTTCGCCGAGAGAGCAGTGAGGATAACAATGGAGGAGTTGAACCGTTTTGCCAACGGAAACCGGGGCGACGATGCTCTTCGTCCTCCGCTGAATTTCTAAGATCTTATTGTCCCGAGATTTTCGTCTTATTTAACGCGAGACAAAGGGCCCACGATTATCCCTCCCCCCCCCGCATTCAAGAACCGACGATGCTCAACAATGCCGGCGGTACCATACCAGTCGGTGGTTAGCTTTATCGCTGTTATTGCTAGGGTAAACAGTTTCTAATCTGATCGGAAGGACGCCTGTGCGATCATCTTATTTGCCAGCGATCGAGCAGCCGCCCGGCAGTTCTCCCTCCTACCGATCCGACCAAGATTAGCCACACACACGGCGGGGTTATCAGTCAAATGTCGGGCAGCACGTGCCGCGATTCATTCTGCTGTCATTGCGTGAATAACGCGGCCCGAAATATTCCCGACACGTGCCGCGTGCACGTGACTGCCGCCGCTCCAGGCCACGAGAAATCTCCTAGCCTCTAGATCCTCCAGAACCTGCCGCGATTGGCTATTAATTCTTCGAGGTGCGAATGAGTCGGCCGTGGCGAATTCACTTCACTTTTGTTCTCGACGAACCCACTCCGTGGCCAATCGGTAGCCCACCACTAGAATTGTTCTTTTGCATATAGGGGAGAGTAATTTGGATCGCAATCTTCAAATCTTTAAGAATTGTCCGCTCCGAGGTCATTCCCAAGCTCATTTCAAATAACTTTCTCCCTTTGCGAAAATGTTCTCCGCGGCTCGGGGAAGGATTTATCAACGAAAAACGCGGACGAATCAGAGCGCGGGTACGGCTGAGTGCGCCGCTGCCGTTGGCCGAGCCGGAGTCCTTGCATAGTAGCCGCTCGCTGATTGGTCCGCGTGTTTTCGCGTATAACTACTGAACAAGGCCGCGGAGAAGATTTTCGTAAAGGGAAAAGTTGCTTGAAATGTCCTCTGGAATCTCCCTTGTCGAGGCAGTACATTTTTGGACACCTGTATTGCGTGGAATTGATGAAAAAAGACTATAGAGTGACCAGAAAAAAAGATGACATAGTGGTTAGCAATAAGAGTATTTGTGACAAGGTTATTCCCTCTTCCCCGAGATTTTTGCGGGGTGTAATAGTGTATAATATGTAGTCCACCGCAGTACGGAGTGATTGCTCGTTGAAATTCCAGCCGGTTAAAAGGTGCTCTCGCGGATACATCGATGATCTCCCAGGAGGACACGCGGGGAGACTAATGTGTCGTTGGGTTCGGTATAGAAGGTTGCTGTGGTCTGTGAAGTTTATAATCTAATACGCGTACCCTCCGCGGCCGCAAAACACTGAATGCTCTCGCCGCGAACGCGACCACTTTTGCGACCGCATATCGCCGCTCTCATAATCCGATTATATCGAATTACTCGTGTACCATCGGCACCGCTCCACTCGCCACGTACGAATCGATACACCTCTCGACACGAAACGCCGTCCATGGGACTCTCTTTGATCGAGGACACGCGAACGATCCACGGAGCTCCGCTTTTTGCAATCCTCATGGGAACCGCGCGCAATTCCAGCGAAATTCTCCGTACGCACCGGTCGCCTTTTTTTTTTATTTTTGCGCGTGCGACACGGGACCCCCTTCCATCAAATAAAAGTAAAAACTATTCAAGTTGGAGACTTATTTGGTCAAGATAAAGTGTTAGCCCCCTCCGCAGTTGTAGACCCCCCGACAGAAAAATAAAAACAATTTAAATTGTAAACTTATAAATTGTACAAACATTTTTGGTGCTCGAGTTAATTTGGGTTATTGGGCACGCCCCCAAACAGTGTTGGCCCCTCCACGGTCACAGACCCCCTTCAGAAAAATAAAAGCAATTTAAATCGTGAACTTATAAATTGTACAAAAATTTTTAGCACTTGAGGTAATTTGGGTAGTCGGGCACGCCGCCAAACAGTGTTACCCCCCTCCGCGGTCATAGACCCCCGACAGAAAAATAAAAACAATTTGAATTGTAAACTTATAAATTGTGCAAACATTTTTGGTGCTCGAGTTAATTTGGGTTATTGGGCACGCCCTCAAACAGTGTTACCCCTCTCCGCGGTCATAGACCCCCGACAGAAAAATAAAAACAATTTGAATTGTAAACTTATAAATTGTACAAAAATTTTTGGTGCTCGAGTTAATTTGGGTTATTGGGCACGCCCCCAAACAGTGTTGGCCCCCTCCACGGTCACAGACCCCCTTCAGAAAAATAAAAACAATTTGAATTGTAAACTTATAAATTGTACAAAAATTTTTGGTACTCGAGTTAATTTGGGTTATTGGACACGCCCTCAAACAGTGTTACCCCCCTCCGCGGTCATAGACCTCCGACAGAAAAATAAAAACAATTTGAATTGTAAACTTATAAATTGTACAAAAATTTTTGGTGCTTGAGTTAATTTGGGTAGTCGGGCACGCCGCCAAACAGTGTTACCCCCCTCCACGGTCACAGACCCCCTTCAGAAAAATAAAAACAATTTGAATTGTAAACTTATAAATTGTACAAAAATTTTTGGTACTCGAGTTAATTTGGGTTATTGGGCACGCCCCCAAACAGTGTTGGCCCCTCCACGGTCTCAGATCCCCTTCAGAAAAATAAAAGCAATTTAAATCGTGAACTTATAAATTGTACAAAAATTTTTAGCACTTGAGTTAATTTGGGTGATTGGACACGCCCCCAAACAGTATCAGCCGAGGGTCCCTTTTCGCTGCCGTAGACCCCTCTTCAGAAAAATAAGAATAAAAACAATTTAAATTGAGAACTTAGGAAAATATGAATTATTCCAAAATTGTAGGTACTTCGGCTAATTTGTATTAATTGGGCGCGCCCCCTAACACTGCTACCCCAAGGGCCAAAAATTGATTGACATTTTCCTAAAAAGCTAAAATCCAGATTGCTGACTGTTCGAGGTCTCGGAAGTCGGTTTTTGGAGATCTGTCTCGGGAAAGATCCAAGACGAGATCGAAGGATCCCCGGGGCTGATTACGAATTTAGCTCCCGAGGGAAGCATTGCAATCTATCGGGGCTGTTTGTTGTCGCGTTACATCTGCGCGCTTTTGCCCCATGCGGAATCCAAAAGGCCCGTGTCCCACCCTATATTCGGCGTAGGGGACACGCATACATAGAGACGCACCCGGGACCAGATTCACCCCAGAGTCCATTATTACCCGTGTATTGTATTGCTTAACATTGACTCAATTGCTTTCGAATAACGCGGATGCTCGGTTGCCGGCGCGCGTACGCTTTTGCCCTCTCGGGCATCAATCGAATTATTCGATTTACTGCTCTTTTCGGAGGGGGAGAAACGCTGACCTTCCTTCCGCCATAACTCAGCCTCTGTCAAATCTGTCAAGGACCAGTGACTGGTCGCGGAAACTACAAGAATTTGCATTAGACAGCACATAAACCCCAATCGATGCTCCGATCCCCCCACCCCTGTAATCGATTTTTCCCGAACGTACCCCACCATCGGCGAAACAGCTCGGAGCAAGTATTTAACTTGACTTCGACAATTTTTACGTCGCATCAAAGTCCGCATTAGACACGTGACGCAATCGATATCCCCCCCTCCCCCTGACACAACGCGTCCGGGTCGTTTCAATTACACATCCCACGCGGATGATCGAGATATTCCGAGTTCTTAATCGACCGGCCGCAATTCCGATGCTCAGCTATTAAACGAACTGCCGCGTCCTAAACTCTAATGAAATCTGCGCGTTACCCGAGAGCCAGCCCCGTCGGCCGGCTAGGTTAGCTACCAGAGAGCACGATTAACTCGGCCGATCGAATCGTAAAATTCAAGCAAGTTCATGGAAGCGGGGTACACCGGTGCTACCGTGTTTGAAACAGTGAGGTGGAGGACGGAGAGGGGTTGGCGCAGAGGGGGATGGGAAGAGGGGGTTTATAGCGGTCCAGGAACAAACCCTGCCGGTCGAATGGTGCCGGGACCGTCGGCCGGCTGGACAATCACAACTGGACAGGGAGGTTTAACGAGCCCTATGCTAGGTACTCCACCCATCTACCCTCGGATGGTCATTTAATTATTCGAGATACCCGAACGTTGGCCCATCTACCCCCACCCTCAAAAACTCGTTCTCTCCTCCTCTTCCGCGCCAACCCCCCTCGGTGCTACCCTCCTACCGAAACGTTGGTCAGTTTCCATCCTTTCCCCTAACCGACCACCCCCGCGACAGCCACTAAAAGGGTATAGCGGTGTGAGCTTCACCCTCTCCCACCCCCTGAACGTACCGTCGCTCGTCCCACATGCTTGTTTCTATATTAAACCGCTGGGATGGCCGAGAGATAATAAAGACATATAATGGAATCGAAATTGTTTCTCTATCTATCAATGCCATACACCGCCGTCTACGGACCCGCGGCCACCGTTCAACCCGTCCGACAGATTCAATTTAGCTTCATCCGGCCACGTTTAATTTGTGTCTTGATTCGTGGCCTAACACGCCGACATTCGACCGACACGCACGCCACACGCAGACACCGATAGCGCTGATCGCGCCGCCAGATCATGCCCGCCTGTGTTTTACGTTGACCCCGTGTCCACGATTATTCCGCGACACCGTACCTCTGGAAGACCAGTGCCAGATCAGGGGAGTCCCTGGACGTGGACAATTTAGGGTGGACCTTCGTTATACAGTAAATTCTCTATAATCGCAAACAGGGCATGTACGATAATCGCAAATGAAATATCCCCTCCAACTCAATACACTGATCTCGGCTCGGTATATCGATGTGAACCACTACTAACGCGACGCGGAGAGTCGCAGTCGTCGGCACAGTTCAAACGCCCGTGAGTCATTATAACATTATACCAAAATTCTATCTTCTTTATTTTCCATTATTTTTTCATGGGACTTTCATCAACATATTCCTGGCATTTTTCTAATGCAAAATGATACCAAACACGATATAATTTGAACTGAATTTGGTGGTTTAATCGACAATGAGAGTTTCGAACGCAAGGAAGGACAGCGCATCAGAAAGAAAGAGACGCGGACAGGTGCCGTCGCATCGACGGTTCCCGTGGTGTCTCTTTACACGCGGTGTCCTTCTCTACGTTCGGCTCGGCCTTTGAAGCTCGAAAAAAATAGGACCAAGATCGATAAATGCAAACAAATCCCCCCGAGGCGTTTGCGATTATAGAGAATTTACTGTACTTGGCGAAAATTATTTTTCAGATTTTTTTATGGGACACCCCCTAGGGTAGTGCCACTGTGCGAAAAATAACCTGTGCAAAATTTGAAATTGATCGAATAACGGAAAATGGTGCCAAGTCGACTTTGAAAATTTGTTAATTTTGTAACTCGCTTTTCTCCACTGCAGTATATGATTAGCATATACGTTTATATATCGTTGAATTTGTCTTTTTACGCACTATAACAATTTTTTAAGAAAATGTAATATTAATCTAAAAAAAAAAATTCGTGATCTTGAAATCTCAAAAATTGACATTTAAAAAATTTATTTTTCTTTTGTATTATATTTAATTTATTAAACAGTACAACTTTTATCTAAAAATTTTTTTCACATTTTAATTAGTAGCAAAGATGTACAGTGGACATACCATAGCAAGAACTTGCGAGACTTTTTGTCTGATCAATGTTTCTGTGATTGCAGACGACAACCGAGACCTGAACGATCACCCCGAGGACGACTTGAAGAGGCAGAGGAGCACCTACAATGGCGACCAACTCTACTCAAACGTAAGTATTCGATGAACTGAGAGACATCGACACGGCGGTGGCAGTTTTTAGCAGTTCAGCTACCAGAACCGTTTTCAGTGATAAGCGTTCACGAAGCGCGTTGTTGAACGTCGTGGAAAAGTTTGGGTATTAACATGTATCAGGGTTCAGAGGACACCCTGACGCGTTGAGACAATTCGGAACGTCCTCCGGCGGGAATTTTTAGCGCGTCGGGGATTCTTTCATAGCGAGAGAAGGGAAAGATGGAGGGAGGGCCCAAGTAAATCGAAGCTGTTCGGAGCAAGTAGCCGGTTCTCCGGGTGCTCGAACTTTGCCTGAAGCATCTCCACCTTCTGTTACAGCTGTGGTCGAGTAAATGGAGCATCAAGGACGAGCACAAACTCCTTTCGGAGCTTGGCGGCGGAGGCGGCGGCACGAACGGCGCTGGAACCGGCGCTGGAACCGGCGCCGGAGGTGGCGGCGGTGGTGGAGGAGGCGGAGGAGGCGGCGGAGGAGGTGGCGGAGGCGGTGGCGGAGGTTACTACGAACACGGAGGATTCCCCGGGAACGCGATTGCCACCTCCGCCGAGCTGTATGACTCCCTGGGCACCATCAGCACGATGACGCAGGCGCAAACGCCCCATCTCTACACCCCGCCCATAGGGGGCACCATAGGTGAGCAGGCTGGATCTATCTGTCTCACTCTGTCTCTATCTCTCTCTCTCTCTCTCTCTCTCTCTTTTCAACCCCTCTGGCACCCTCCTTTCTGTGAACCCCTCCTTCGGCACAGGACTCTCTCCGGACACTGTGCACCACAGCCTCTTGTATATAATACCTCGTGTACCAGGACTCCTTTCGCGTC
Source organism: Lasioglossum calceatum (assembly GCA_963966675.1). Taxonomy (NCBI): domain Eukaryota; kingdom Metazoa; phylum Arthropoda; class Insecta; order Hymenoptera; family Halictidae; genus Lasioglossum; species Lasioglossum calceatum. Next base: position 6,215,240 of record OZ016539.1, on the reverse strand, counting down.
GTCCTACCAAACCACCATCCACTCTTCCTCCCCATTCTCTGTTCTATGTCTCTCTCTCTCTCTCTCTCTTTCTCTTGCACCCTCTGGCTCTCTCCCTCTCTCCACCGTTTTCTCCACCTCTTCTCTCGGGCCCGACCCTCTTCCCTGTACGCTTATTATTGCGGCTTACGTCTGGCTTTGCATACCCATATCGGCTAAATACATGGCTTTAATAATGCATGAGCTGTGCTGAGCACCGGCAACGGCGCCAGAAGAGGTGGCGGATACACACCACTCGGTGGTCGGTCTACTCGTGGACTCTTCAGGGTGTTCTCTCTCACATCCCAGGTCTATATCCTCACTCTAGTCTATCCAGACTGTAGCCTGTCGGGACACACTTTCGCTTGATCCTTGCGTAGTCGTCTGGTGGTTAGGGTATCCCCTTGTGTTACCTTCTTGGTCCACGTTCGCTAATCTTACATCGGCCTTTTCTCCTTGTCAATCTCTCTTTCTTTCTCTATCGCTCTTTCTATCAGGTTCTCCTCACTTTCTCAACTCTCTCTCTCTCTTTGTTTCTACTCTGTATCTCTATCCTCGAGTCGTTTAACGGCGGACGATCAACGGCGGAACGTGGAGAAAAGACGCACCGAGAAAATAACCATCGAAGTAACACAGACACACGCACACAGAGAGAGTATTCCTGTGTACATACACATACAGACACACGTAGAGAACTTTCTCCAGAGGAGCGGGCACGTGTTGCGAGCAACTCGGTCACGCCGTTCCGCGGATTCTTTTCGTTCGGTGCTTCTCGGAATGGACGAAGCGAGGCGTGTAACGGCCGCTTCATCTCATGAAATTCAATCGGCGGATCTTCGGGCGAGATCGAAGAATTTTTGAAGGACGACCCGGGGCCCGGGCCAAGTCGATTCCACGGCTTGCTGGCTACCCGTTAATACGTACGAGCCGGCCATTCCGATGCCGAGATTCTTTGATCGCGTCTCTAAACTGTTCGCCAACCCACCCCGAGAGCAACGTCTCTCCGAGAGACCCGGGATGACAACAACAACCTTCTGAACTCCCTCTATTCGATCCAGTCGATCGAGGGTTTTCAGAACCGGTCCGATACAAAAGTAGAGTCGCGAGATCCATGTTTATGAACGTTCCGCCTTGACCGCCCAGCCAACGATACCAGCAATCGCAATAACGGAGAAATGGGGATCCCTTAATAGCAGGTGGTACTTTGACGCCGCTCGCTCCACTGACGATGCAAGAACTAAAATTGAGCCAAACATTGGACGGGGCTAACATGTCTCCTTACCACACCAGCGGTGAGTTCGCCACCTCTTTAGTTCTCTTATGGCAGGACACTGCCGGCAATCAGACACCTCCCGTCATTAACACCATCGATGAACACCATTGAATACCCCCTAACTTCCTTCGCATTCGACAGAACTTAATACCCACATGATTATCCTTGCAAAAGTACCCAAGTCTATTGATCCCTCGCCGAGCACGCCCGCTGGAGAAGAGAAGGTCCCCTGATCCTTCTGTCCTAGCTCCTACGGAATAGCCTGTGATAGATGATCATCAGCAATCCTCATTAGAAGATCGACACCATTCGCCGATCGTTGTCCTAAACAGCGTTTCCAGAACAAACGGAAAAGCCAGAGTGTCCTCTCGCAACGGTTCGAGAAAGTCCAGATTCGTACAGCCTAATTGCGGCGATTATCCTCGTTCGAGGAATCGCATGTGGGTAATTATGGTCGGGTGAAGCAACTCGCCGAAGAAAAAGTCCGCGGTCGCGTGTCGTTGAGTTTCACCGTCCGAGGCGAAATTCCGTAGGATCATCCTCCTTTCCTCTCGCCTCACCCCCGTACCCTTCACCACGTCCAATCCCGACGAAGAATTTAATTAAGCTTTAGACGTAAGGCGCTGATCGTTAGCTAGTGCTTGACTCGAATGTCGTGTTGTGTTGTGCATGGCCATAGCAGAGAGCAGTACCGTCGCAGTGTCGTATGTGGGGGTGGGGGCCGGTGGGGGCGAGCAAAGTCCCCCGATTTCGTTGCAGAACGAGACAAACGCCACCCCCGCGGCCCCAAACACCCCCGGAGGCGATCCCGGACTGACGGTCTTGCAGCCGCCAGTTTCCCAGCCCCAGGTAGCCTCTGCGATACCACCGTACTCCACGATGCTTCCAAGTTTCGGACATTACGCCACCGGTGAGTACCACATGGAAACACTGATCCCCCAGACACTCGGTATTCCAAGCGTTTGCCGAGCGAACACACTCCCTTACCGGCGATCGCAAAGGGTAAGTCAGAGCTCTGTAACGCTGCTGACTTACTGACTTCGCAGCTGGTTCGAATCCGGAGAGCCCTGTCGATAAAGGCAGCTGGTCCCTTCGTCCCTTGCCGACCAGGAACATTTTTAAACGTCTATCGGTTCCGAGGAAATCACTCTTTTAGTTCACACCCTCTACAAACTACATTTTCGTATAAAAGAGTACCATTTTATTTGTCGATAATACACACAGGCTGTCCCGAAGTGATTCCTCGGGTCATTCCAAGTAATTCTTTCCTTTGCGAAAATGTTCTCCGCGGCCTGGTTCAGGAGATATCAACGAAAAACACGCGACCAATCGCAACGTCACGCTCGGCGGTAGGCGGAGTCTGCTCTGATTGGTCCGCGTTTTCCGTTAATATCTCCGTAACAAAGCGATGCACGGGATTTTCGCAAAGGGAAAAGTTACTTGGAATGATCTCGGGAATCCTTCGAAGGTGGTATCTTCCCTCGGACACCCTGTATAGGTTTTCTTTTTGGAGTGCAAAATCTGTTCGCGACTGTTTCCACACGCTGTGAATCAACGACGTCCCAGCGATTCGGCTTCGAATAATTCCGTGAATAGCAACGGCAAAGATAGAATCAACCTGCACTTTCTAATTTCCCGACTAGTTCCGAGATACCGTGTGTTCTAACCTGGCTACTATCAATATTTTTTTAGGTGGCGGTGACTACGCGTACAGCGCGGCGTACTCCCAATACTCGAGCGCACCGTACAGCGGCTACGGTTATGGAGCAGCGACAAGCGGGTTGCTCAGTAAGTAAACAGTGAGTATGAGTGCCGATTAGATTAGGGTCAAAGCGAAAATGTCAAGTGTTAACTCGTCGATACCCGCCGTGAACTCCGCAACACGTGTACGCCGATCACCCCGTTCAGATAACGGATGTATATCCGATAAAAATCGAATCGGACTTTCTAAAATGTGAAGAAACCGATTTCGTTAGGTTTCGAGACGACGGGGATAAGCATCGATGCTGCAAAAAAAGCTCGCGGACAGACGTTATAGCACGCTATAGAACACGTCTTTCATAATGAAGGATTGCAGGCGAACATAGATCGCGATACCTTCCAGTGAAATGCGCCGCATAAGAATGAACGGAATAATAAACAATTTTTTATCGGACACGCGATACGTTACCGGGCTCGTTCCTGGCGCGTGACGTAACAGCGACGTGGCTGGAACCGATGTTTCGCAGCTAAGTAACTTTTCCCCTTTCTACTCCGCGGTTTCGCAACCGGCAAAAGCAGTTTCGGTGTTGCAAAAATTCCAATCGTATCCTAAACCCTCGAAACAATTGCACACGGCATAATTATACAGGCTTAGTCGCTTTACCGACCGGTAGCGATTGATACCGGCTCTGTGATTGCCGATTAATAGGGTGCTGGTCGGTAAAGTGCTAACTGCGCGACCTACATTAGCGGTAAAAGTTGTCTAGTTTCCAATCTTCGTAAATTTTAATCTGTGCTTGAAGCGGGAATCCCCTTATTCGGAGGGAATCACGGAGAAACTATACGGGTATACGGCGCACAGTGAGCTTAACACAGATTTTCAAGGCTAAAAAACGTTCGTCTCTCTATTTTTCCAATATTCTGCAATATTTGAACTTTAATTTTAAAAGTTCATCGCTCTATCGAAAGTTCTTCGATTTCGACACAAAATTTATCGGTTTACCCCACTGTGTGGCGTGGAAGATCGGGTTGCAGTACGTCAGGGGTGAGCATTTCTGTCTTTCTGTCTCAATTGAGATGAGACCGTGTCCCCACCACAGCGCAGCGTCCCCCACCAACATCTACTGTTACCGTGGAGGAAGGACGCGCTTCGTTCTTCGCCTCGCGGAGGGTAGTTGGTGGGGGAAGCAGGAGTTTGAGGGGTCTCTACCGTGCCCACCCCTGCAGTACCGTGGTGAGATGACAAGATGAGCCCCGGGACGGCACAGAGGCAAGAGTGGTAGTACAGTATTTTATCGATAATAGAAAGTTCTCGACGCAAAGGAGGACAGAGTATGGAAAAGAAGAGTCGCGGAGAGTCGCAACGAGCCGGCACAGTTCAAAGAACTTCCCATACGCTGTTCCTCCTTGCGTTCGAAACTTTCATCGTGCATTACTGAAGTAAATATCATTGGAATAACGTCGTATTTGGTATCATTTTCATTAGGAAAAAGGCACGAATATGTTGGTGAAAGTTCCATAAAAAAATAATGAAAAATGAAGAAGTTTTGTCATTCGGATTAGTGTGGTCTCGCCGATTCTCGGCAACCGAGGCCTCTCGAGCTTCGCGGCCCCTCAAAGGGGTACACCCCGCAGAAGTGGGGACAGTTCTGGGACACTTACCGGCCAGACATTTGTGACATTTATCGATAAAATACTGTAGTAGTGGGTGTGGTCGCTTCGGTCAATAGAAGTCGCTACGCACAGCATTTCTGCCAGGGTCCTCCTGGTGCTCTCGCCACGGTACATGCTGCATCGAGATGACATTAGGACACTTGTTTAGTTAAAGCCGCGAAGTAGAATCCGGTGGTGTAGCACGAGATTAAGGGTTGCGGTTGTCGTTGTGTTGCAGATTCGACGTACTATTACTGCAACGGGGACACGCTGGCGTCTTCCCACAACAATTCGCAGCAGGGCACTAATCAATGCAACAACGGTGGGCCAGACAACAGCACGGACGTGGCCAGTCGTTCGCCATTGGCAGCGACCAGAGCGAGCAGCGGTGCGAGCGCGGCCTCGCCGACCGGAAGTGCGTGCACCAAACCGGATCACGCTTCCACGCCGACGGATCTCTATCTGGCCTGATTGATCGACGACGACGACGACGTTACAGAAGACCAGCTCCGGGCAGAGTGTTCTCCTGGAACGGGGACATCGACCAGCAGGGAAGACGGACGCCATATTACGAGGAACCACGCTGAGGACAAGCAATGATCTCTTTTTCTACGGGCTCGAGGACGAATTCTAAAGGAGGATCAGATAGGACACGTGAAGCTCGCCGGTGAACTTCATGCGAATGGCCAGACACACGTGATGCACGACACAGTTTGTAGAATGATCGACTTCTCCTGCACAAACACGATCTCTCGCCGAAATGTTCGATTACAATTGTCGGTGCATGACAATCCCGAGAGAGATAGAGACTTGGACCGCTTCACTCGACGACGATCAGACGACTCTGCGTGGTACGCAGCATGGACACACTCGGTGGACGATCGTGTGTAATACTGTATTGGGAACTATCGGCACCGGAGCATCGCGTTGTCGGGAGTAATTGATAGAATCGGTAATTCGGCCGACGCGTGACGATTCGAAACGAACGGCAACGACTCGACGAGTGTCTGGCCCCGGACTGTTCGAAAGACAACGCTGTCGGGACCTGGTCACAGGGTCTGGAACGACAGTGTCGATACTCTGTAGAGTGCGCGTTAAACCGTAGCTAGATTAATTTAACGATCTTCGGTTAGAATAATTCTAAGAGTCGGTCGCCCCTCCAAATATGCCCGCGCATTCTACGTGTTTTATTCTTTGGGAAGAAAAAAACAAAAAAATATAAACGGAGACGGTAGTTGGTGAAGAGACGATGCAGTCGGGCACATTTGTCGTCGACGGTATTTAGAACGTGTGTGTATATATATATATATATATATAAAGAAAAAATTGAAGAATCACATATATATATATACATATATAAATATATAAATAATACTATATATTCGCGTAAACAGACAGAGTCAACTGCCGGAAAGAAAAACGATGGCACGTTCTTTCTCCTAAATAAGCACCAACCCCACCCACCACCACTCATCCCCGAAACTCACCCCATAAATCCCCCTTCCCCCCCCCCCCCAAAAAACGACATAGACTATATGGTAGATGTAATCGATAAGTTTATTGAGACTTTTAAATCAGGAATCGACGGAACGATCATTAACTGTTAAGGATATTATATATATTTTTTGTAGAAACCAAAGACCACAAGACACTGATTGCCGATACGATGGTTGCGTGCGTTGCGTAGCTTAGACGGGTGCACAGTTTTTAAAATGGCGGTTTCGAGCGACACGTTCACAGATGTACAGGTCCGAGATAGACAGTGAGCATTTTAAACGCCGCAGCGCGAAACGTACCACAATCTCTTCCGGCTCGATCTATTGTATACAGACGAACGTTTTCCGAGCGACACTCGGTGTACGCAACTGTCCAATCTGTTAGAATTTATTCGAGGGCGATTCGAGGAACACAATTGCGGTAGGGCACAAGTCTGTGCCAGAACACAAGCCTGTGCCAGGGCTCAGGTTTGTGCAGCGATTGCACGATTGTGATTCGAGAAACTCAATTATGCCAGGGCACAGGTCTGTGCGTTAATTGCACGAGTGTAATTCGAACAACACAAGTCTGTGCTACTTCACTCATGTGGGCCAGAACACAGACCTGTATCAGGGCTCAGGTTCGTGCAGTGACTCGAGAAACACAATTATGCCAGGGCTAAGATCATTGCATTAATTGCACGCGTGTAATTCGACCAACACAATTCCGTCAGGACACAAGCCTGTGCCAGAACACAAGCCTGTGCCAGAACACAAGCCTGTGCTACTTCACTCTTGTGTCCCAGATCACAGGCCTGTGTCAGGGCTCAGGTTTGTGCAGTGATTCGAGCAACACAATTATGCCAGGGCACAGATCTGTGCACTAGTTTCACGCGTGTAATTCGAGCAACACAATTCCGTCAGGACACAAGCCTGTGCCAGAACACAAGTCTGTGCTACTTCACACTTGTGTGCCAGTACACAGACCTGTATCAGGGCTCAGGTTCGTGCAGTGACACGAGAAACACAATTATGGCAGGGCACAGGTCTGTGCATTAATTGCACGCGTGTAATTCGAACAACATAATTTTGCCAGAACACAAGCCTGTGCCAGAACACAAGTCTGTGCTACTTCACTCTTGTGTGCCAGAACACAGACCTGCGCCAGGGCACTGTTCCTCCCGTCTTGTGCGTGTTGAAGTCCAGATGAGCGACACGCTGGATCGACGAAAACAATCAAGCGAATTTAAATTTGCAATAGGGAAAGCGTGAAAGGTGAAACGGCACGAGTCCCGATCGATTAGCGGGAAGATTAATGGCTCGGAGAGGATGTAAAAATTGTTTTCTACCGTGTACGTTCGCCCGACAAACATTTTTATCGGCACGTTCGAAACGATATAAAACGTATAAACGACGCGGTTGTTTCTAGCGTTCCGTTCGACGCCTCCGGTTGCACTCAGGAAGTGGCGTCGCTTCCGGCTCGGCGTAATGCGGAACGCTCGAAAAACGCGAAAAACTAAGCCGCGAGAGACCGTAATTAACGTCCGGCTCGCTTTAATGAGAAGTTACGTGCTCGCAATTTCTCGATGATTAACGGGCGAAAATGTTAATTTGTAACGTTAATAAGGAAATTTGCGCGAAGCCGAGAATTCTCGGCGACTCGTGGCGCTCGTCTTGCAAATCGGAGGTATTGTGTTTCTTTTTCTTCTTTGTTTTAAAACGTGTATTTATTTATTCGGTCGGTTTTTCGGTGGAATTAATCCGTCGGTTGTCGGCGAGCAGTGCAATCCGGATTACGTCGGGGTACGGCGATTTTTAATTAATGATTTTCATGATCAACGCAATCAATTAGAAGTGCATCGTCGTCCCGCGGTTTCCAGAGAGATTATAAATGGATCTTGCGCGGCCTCGCTTGAGAAATTCACCGTGAAATGGGTTTCCGAGCACTCGCATCACACAGTTATCTCATAATTAGCGAATTATTTTCGTGCGCAGCACGCGTGAACGATAACAGGCCGCCCGACATTCACTGTTGTTGTTTATTTTTTTTAATCGCGATCTTTTTTAAAGAGATTTTTATCCGGTGTACTTTATTTATTCGCGCGCTCTCCGATACACGGACATCCTCCAGTTTTTACAACGCTGTTTCGATTGTAATCGAACTACGTCGATCCGCAGCGTGTTGCTCCAACAGCCGCGATATTCAGGTGTTGCATTGGGTCGTTCGGAAAATAATCTCGCTTCTCGTTTATAGAGTTCGCATTATTACTAGACTGCGGATATTTATGCATTTCTATAAAATTCCACAGAATTTAGCACGTGTTATATTTATTTCGGATCTACAAAGACCACCACTGCAAATCAGATTTTTATGTGTTTCCACTTTCTTAAAATACAGAGTCTACAGAAATTGAAAATTGCATGAACATCCGCAGTCTGCGTCGGTTGCAAGAAATAGAATCCGAATTTAATATTATTTCCTCCCTTAATAATTTCAATAGATGATTTTCAAAAATTTTCCTACAATTTTAAATTTTATCTACTCAATTTTGCTGTTGATGCATTTTGCGAATGACTCTCCGAACGACCTAATCGTTAGCAGTGGGCGGGACCCAAATTTCCTGGTACCCGCCCACTTCTAGTTGTAGTCCCATTGAAGAAAGATTGTCGCGTTGCGTATCGCGGGGAAACAAACGTCTGCGGGAAAAGGTTGGTGTGTATAGTAAGTGGCGTAGAGATGCGAGCGAGAATGAATGGGAGAAACAAATTGCAATCCTCGGGTCTGCGAAATCCGCTGTTTTTCGCTGATCGTAAATCGCAGTGTACACCAGAGTCGCCAGTGGAGGGGGCAGGAATCGAGGGGAAACGGTTACCACCTCTCTGCGGGTAGCGGACAGAGAGGGAGGGCGTCACGTGACCGGACGGATGAGTGGGGAGCAGCGAAGTAGGGGAAGATTGAGAAGTGGGGAGATTGATACTGGCGACTCTGATGTATACCCTGTTGAAACGAGGAGACGGTGATTCCTCGTTCGGAAGGTGATACCCATAGGAGCAAAGCTCAGCCGGAAGTGAACTCGAACCGACTCCGTAGTACGATTTATGATCACACACAGACACACAGACACAGACACACACCGGGATTGTAATTGTGACTAATGCGTACTTTCACATTGTTACTCTATTACCTATTATCATAACTGATGATTCTTATTATTCTATTTGCTATTATCGCTACTTTCATTATTATCACACGATTTATTATTATTATTCTAATTATTATTATTCTAATTATTATTATTATTATTATTATATTATTATTATCATCATTATATTATTATTTAATTGCCTTTATTATTTATTAATTTTAACGACGACCTATGTGTAATAAGTTTTGCCAAAGAAACCCATTGAGAGAGCAATATCGCAGTAAAACGTTTCCGAGTTCCCCCATAGGATGGGGGCGGTATTTTTTTTTCTTTTTCTCTTTATATATGTTTTTTTTTGTAAACGAAGCGTAACGAGGAACAGCACGACGATGTAATTCGTGAAAATGGAGAGAAACCAATGCATCGTTACGAATGGAACTGAAGCACATTTTCTTTCTCGCGCAGCATTCAAACGAAGGGAATGTTCATCACTCCCTACACCCCAACTCTCCTCCATATCCATTCACCGACCACACACAATGTACGTACACACACGACATACACTCGCGCGCATACAGACAGCCTGTGAAACGGTTGCGAAGGACACATACGAAATCGAGACTTCGGCTTGGATGCTGCGCCCCGCGAACCTTTCTTCATCGAGACAAACAAACATGTTTCTGCCTATTATTTCTCCTTCACTTCGTACACGTGTGATATTCTTGTTCCGTGCGCCGCTCTTGCCGAGTCTCGCTGTTGATACTTGCAAACAAAACTCTGTACATCCTTTTTAAATAAATATGAGGTTTATATGAAAGTTAGCCGTGTCACATTTATTCCGTATATGGCGGACTTATCAGCTTGGTGAAAACGAACGTGGACGTTGAAATGCGGACAGACGAGTTTCTGTGAAATAAATCATTGTTGCAGCAATCAGTTGCAGGAAACAGACGCTAAACGAACATTCATTTCTTCCTTCAATCATTTTTTAATTATTCTTATTGTGGATATTTTTAAATTTGTTTGAGCTCAATATTATTTCACCTACTCACTTTCATTCGAAATTAGGATAATTGACAACAATAATATTGATTTTTTGAATGGCACGTTACAGGCATTCAAAACAAAATTACGCGAGATTATTTGCTAATATCGTACCTGTATTTGTTGAGTTTTGCGCTTGTCCCATCGAATGTAAATTTTAGGTTAAGATTTTTTCTTTTTTTTTGTTCTTTTTGTATGTTTTTGTTATTTTCTATTTGTTTTTATCAGTTATACAAAAAGTCTGTAAACTCATGTATAAAAGGACCTCGGTCCGTATACAGGGTGTCTCAAAATTACCTTAGTTTAATGAAATGGGAGGTTCCCGAGATCATTCCAAGCGACATTTTCCTTTGAAAAAATGTTATCCGCGGCTTTGTTTAGAAGTTATTAACGAAAAACACGGACCAATCAGAGCGCGAGCTAGACGCGAGTTGGCACAGTCGGCCAATAAACAGTTGGCGCGCCGGGCCGACTGTGCCAACTCGCGTCTAGCTCGCGCTCTGATTGGTCCGTGTTTTTCGTTAATAACTTCTAAACAAAGCCGCGGATAACATTTTTTCAAAGGAAAATGTCGCTTGGAATGATCTCGGGAACCTCCCATTTCATTAAACTAAGGTAATTTTGAGACACCCTGTATAATAATAATAATAATAAATAATTGTATTCTACCGAGATCGTGCTTCCGGGAGGTGATTCCGCGTGTAAGAACCGGTGAAAGAGAAGGGGTAACATTTTTTCGTCCGACGCCTCGTATCAAATCGAATTTGTAAATCGAGCACGTGTTGCGCCGCAGTGGTTTCAGTAAGTAGATTCGGTTGGTCGTGGTCAGACACTGCAGTGCTCGATCAATAAGTTGTAAATCAGAATCATTTACGGATGAAAGCAAGCCTGAAAGCGGTATAAGTGGGATAAAACAAATTAAAGTAAGTCTAAATGATGCGTAAGTAAAGTATACGAATTAAAACAAGCTGAAATAATGCATCAGCTGAATAATAATGTGGAAAGGATGCAATGTGTATTCTGTTGATTTCCTCCGCAGGGAGATCCAACTTATTCCCTTCGAGAACTTTCAAGCAGGGCCGAATTAAGCCCCGTAGCAGGAGTAGCAAATGCTACGGGCCCCGCGCTTCTGGGGGCCCCGCGCCATACAAACAAGGGCCGATACATGAGCGTCTGTCTATGGCACGGGGCACAGATAGTTTTCCTAAAAATTGCCGCAAAGCTGCGCTACAATTTCACATGAGCGGCCCTGATGCATAGCCTTGGGCCCCGCCATAACATTTGCTACGGGCCCCGCGCTTGCTTAATCCGGCACTGCTTTCAAGGTTCACACCATCGTATCTCTTCCCACTTCTAGGTACAGAAGAACAACGTAAAGAAGAACCTAAGCGGAGAAGGTACCTCGAATAGCTCCGATGCTACTAATTGGAATTGCCTGATTTTCTGCGATCAATCGGTATAGTGCTGCAATCCAGCGGGACAGAGGCCAACCACCTCCTCGGTAGCATAGACCAGAACCACATCAGTGCTCTCACAGAATCAATATTGTAATACTTTGGTGAAAAATAAAGAATGTCAGTTGCAACAATTAATGTGTTCTTTCTTCCCTATCCTGTGCTGGGCTATTCGATAGTAAAATTAAATTAACATCTTCGACAATTTTGGATCGGGAACAATTTTTCAAAGTAGGCAAATAATAGTCTTTGTATTAGGAGAATATGATAGCGAAAGAGGTGGCATGAAAAATTGGTGCCAACTCTATCTACATCATATTTATTTTCCTAGTAGAAATCCAAAAATTTCCGAAAATTTTCGAAAACCCTAAAATTGAGTTTTGTATTAGGAGAACATGATGTCGAAGGAGGTATTCGAAATTCAGTAGTACAAGTCAACGGCAAGTCAGACTGCCGAAAATTTTCGAAAATCAGTAGTGAAACTCAACGACAAGCCAGACGGTCGAAAATTTTTCGAAAATTTTTCGAAAGCTCCGAAAATTGACATTTGTATTAGGAGAACATGATGTCGAAGGAGGTATTCGAAATTCAGTAGTACAAGTCAACGGCAAGTCAGACTGCCGAAAATTTTCGAAAATCAGTAGTGAAACTCAACGACAAGCCAGACGGTCGAAAATTTTTCGAAAATTTTCCGAAAACTCCGAAAATTGAGTTTTGTATTAGGAGAACATGATATCGAAGGAGGTATTCGCAATTCAGTAGTACAACTCAACGACAAGTCAGACGGTCGAAAATTGGCGAAAATTCCCAGAAATCTCGAAAATTGAGTTTTGTATTAGGATCACATGATATCGAAGGAGGTGGCACGAAATTCAGTAGTACAACTCAACGACAAGCCAGACGGTCGAAAATTTTTCTGAAACCTCGGAAATCGACTTTTGTATTAGGAGAATCTGATATCGAAGGAGGTGGCACGAAGTTCAGTAGTATAACTCTACGACAAGTCGGACGTTCGGGAAAAATTGGTGGTTCAATAAATATATACGCAGATGTGCTTTTTCTATTACATTGCCTTTATTTATTCATAGTGAAATCATACATAAAATGTTTGTATTTTACACGAACAAAGCTTATATTCTTAATATTTGTAACACGAAGATTGACTGGCTCAGAGTGGCTGACAGATAACGCAGTAAAATCCAGCTGCCTCAGACACACACCTTTGGTGGTTGCACACACACAAGTTGTGCATGCTACCGCTCTCATGCTAGCACTCGGTTGCGCCAGCGGTAGTGGTAAGAGTGGGGACAGCGGAGGCAGCATCTTGGCGAGGGACGGAAGGGTAAGGGGCCGGAGGGGATAAAATAGGGCAACCCTGGTCCCGACTCGACTCGAACTCGGCTCGCATTTTTGAGCTCACCTGCAGCCCTACTTTATTCGCCTTCTTCTCGACGAGAATCTCCTCAGTGGTCTTCTTCACCGACGAAATGCCGTCGATGGCTTCCTGCTTCTCTGGCTGGAGCCAGAATATGTCCTAGAGGGCGTAAGAGAACACCGAAAATTCGCGTCACAGATGTCGATAATCTGAATCTCTATTTGATCCTTACCGGGTTTACGTTTACCGACATTTTCTACAGAATCGGTAATTCAGAATATTAGGTCGGACCGATAAGATAGGATGTGACACGGAAATGGTAAGAGGACGTTAGGTCTGGATTAGGTTACGGGGTTAGAGCCCCGTGGACGTGAGGCAGAAAACTCCGTTGGGTGATTAGCGTGCTCCCATAATCTTAAGTCTGTATCCTATATCTCGTCAATGGTAGAAACACAGTGGAAATGAGAGTGCTCAGGGATTTCCCCAGTACAGTGCTGCTCCCTTTGTTATCCTGGATCAGAACCTGCATAATTTTGTTAGCAGTCTTCATGAAGAAAAGTGACATAATAAGATCCCTACATTTATTCAATGGCTCATACGTAATAACAATATACATAATACAATCATACAAAATAATGGAATATTCGCGTTATTACATATTTTCTGTATTATCTACGAAGGCATTGTACTTCGTACATATTCTTAGGTAGTCTGTTAACGATTACTTTAATAATTCTATAGCACAGGTAACGCGGTCCACTTAGCAATAACTTGTCGCCTTATATATTATTCGTTGCTATTCATTTCTTGTAAACGTAGCTCTCCGCACCACCCCGTCCGAAACCTGGAATCAGAGCAGACGAAATTTCTTAATAAAACCTGCTTGAGAATCGTGTACGTTTCGTAGAAGTTTCAGAAATGATCGCTTACCTCCAGGGCCGAAAAGGGCTGAATAACAGGGATGATTGCAGTAAGGTTTGCCTTCGTGTTCGGAGTGGCTGCCGGGTGTCAATGTCTTGTTACACTTCTCGCAGCGTAGGCAGGAACCGTGCCAGTCCTTGCCCAACGAGGTTTTCCTTTCAGCTGTAATAAACAAATAGACATGAATCCTCCATACAATTCTTGGACGTACAAAAAGAGAGCGGAGGACTCCACTCGGAGAAAAAACAACAGGTCTGTGCGGATGGCCCGGATCCGGCCGGAGCGAGGTAAATTTGGCAACATTGTCCAAGTCCGACTTGAAGTTCGGTCCGAGAGATTGTTATATCACGGCCGTCTCTGCAAAAGTAGCAGTTCATGCCATCCCTAGTACATATGCAGTAGCTTGATCGGACCAGCTGATCGGACTGATACATGGTCTGCATGCGGTGTTGCCACATCACACGATCCGGCCGGAATGCAAGTCGAAATAAACTGTGTCGCTATCGTTGCGAGATCGTTGGGAGTTGGCCGAAATGATTCTAAACCTAACCTAAATTGATCAGAACGATGATGACGATAGGGTATATCAAAGATGCGTCGACGATTCCGAATAATGAACGCGATACGCGCGGACTAATGCTGAGCCTGGATCGTTTAACGGCGAATTAACACGGCTAATGCCCCTTGTCAGCCGTGAAAGGCTTCAGGATGACGCCATCATCGACGCGACACCGGATCGATCCCTGCGAACAATGTGCCACGCTTGGTGGTTCCGTTTAAAAATCCAGAGTTGATCAAAATGCCGAGGTGCATCCCTCATCCGGGACTGCAGCTCGTCGCAGGCATCGTCCTCGCAGACGTCTCCCCTCCCCCGTAGGCAGCTCCATTAGCAATTTCGTAATTATGAGATTCAATGGGCTATCCTCGGAGGATCCGATCGGTGATCCTCATTCAGGCGAGGCGCGAACGCGGTGCACCCTCCGGACCGTTCGCGTCGACGTAGCAAAATAGAAAAAGAAACAGAGCGGCCGTGTCGCCGCTTCGCAAAATTCCGTGTTCCGACGCAACCCTGCATTGTTCCCGACACCCCGGTGAATTCCCACAGGCGGGCGCGGGCGAATCGCGCCGAAGGATTCTTCGGGAACGGCGCCGAGTGAATGATCGCGGCGAGGGACGCGAAAAGCCCGACTCTCCAGACAAGAAGCCACGCACCTTTGTTCGAGGTCGCGCGAGTCACGCGCAAGATGCTTGATTAACCGAAAGCATTTCGATCGGCGCGACGATTCCCCGGGATTTCTGCCGTAGCGTCAAGGTAAAGTTTTCCTTGCGTAACCAGAAGTTGTTGCTTTTCCGGTTGATTTGATAAAGTTTAAAGTTGAGCGATTTAAAGGGGCCTGATGCGGAAGTTACCAGCGAAAAACACGGAGCAATATGGGCGCGGCCACAGCGAACGGACCCCGCCCGGGCCAATACGAACGCCGCGATCAAGGGGCCCTGCCTCGGAGGAGGAACCTGTCCGCAGTAGCCACGCCCCGATTGCTCCGTATTATTCGTGAATAACTCGTTACCCAGGCGTCGGAGAAGATTTTTGCAAAGGAAAAAGTTGTTCCAAACAATCTGGGGAATGACCTCCTCCAAGGAAGCGTACCGTCGGCCGTACAGAGGCAGACTGACACTCCAATCCTGGTCCCGGGAGGGTTGGAACGGCGTTAAGATGAAATTCTATGGGGTCCAGAGGAATAATGTGATGTTCAGTGGCTTTCCAGTGGGAGGATCCGCGAGCAGACGGGACGGATTAGCCATCGACGTTGTAAGTTCGCGTAAACCGTGTACATCCATCGGATTTTCCTCGGCGCGATGGCATTCGGATGTCGTGCCGCGGCGCACACGCTCGGCCGGAAAGTCTACAAAAGGTAGCTCGGTGCTCTCGGAATCAGAGGAGCGCGCGCGTACGGGATTTTCTTCTCGGTGGGTGTGTGTCGGCTGTGCGTCATGCCATTACGGCATATCAAACCTCGCGGGGAAGACAAAAAAAGCCACGGGACCGTGGCGGGCTGGCGGTTGGCATTCAAACGTTCCTCCGCGTCTAAGAAGGAGCACAAAGGACGCTGGTGCCAGTGAGGGGAATTGGAAAATGACGAGAACCGGGGAGACAGAAAAGGGGGAGGGGTTAGTGAGGGTCTAAAGGGGTCGACAGAAGGCAGTGGGAGGAGGGTGTGTGGACGGACACAAGATGGAGAAGGAGGAAGAGCAGGAATGAGAGAGCGAGACGGGAACGGAAACGAAGAATGGAACACCGGGGATAGAGGGAGAGAGACGGCGGCCGGTGGGCGCGGAGGCAAGAAGGGTACGGTATAAAGGGCCATTAGTTAATTAACTCCTAATTATCTGGCGGCAGAGAAGCGAGTGCATAATCGTCAAGCATTGCTGCTGTGCAGTGGTAGCGCGAAAAAGGCAGACAGTGCTGTGCACGGATCGTTGCGCTCGGGCGCCAAACAATCGGCGGCTGCTGATTGCATAGGCTCGGTACATCATCCCCCTTGGTCTTTCCTGTTTCTCTTCTCCTTCGTCTTCTTTATTTCATCGGCAGACCGTTTTCCACCCTAGCCGCCGCCGCCCACTCTTCTTCTTTCAAAACTGCCGACCCAACCACCACCCCCGACTACACAGAAAGTCCCAGCGAAAAAAAAAGAAGAAGAAAACCCTTCATCGTAGCTTTCTTCCGGTAGCATCCCGCGTTATGTTGCAACGAAAGAGAGAACCTCGACGTTCTTCTCCTTCCCCTCCGCCCTCCTCGCTCCTTATTCTTCCTCTTCGCCTTCTCCCGGTCGCCACCGCCATCCGGCCATTCTTCTGCAAACCTGTTTCCTCTCCGTTCTTCTTATTATTAATACCCTCCCACTCAAACCCCCTCGGCGAGGCTTGTTGTCGCTGTCCCCGACGCTGGACACTTTATTGTTGTCCCTTTCGATGCAACGTGACTCGCTACCAGTCCCCCTCTTCCTTTTTCCCTTCTCGCGCGGCCGACCATAAGCACGAACCTGCTGCATTCAGAGGGATGACTGTGGATCAAGCTGGTTACCCCAGCTTATTACTGTCGTTTCTTCCTCTCTCTCTCTCTCTCGTTGGAATCAGTCCGATGTAAAAGATTAATGACTGATTACCGTGCAAAATGTTTCCTTGCGCGAAGGAATTTCTTTCCACGTCCCCTTCTCGCTGCGACGATTTTTTCAGGTCATCGCCGGAGAGGAATAATGAACGCTTTGAATCTCCTGGAGATATAAGTAGCATGGCGGAGCAATAACATTGGCACAGTGAACGCGGGAGTATTCAGCATTCAGCTCGTTCCTCTTTCAGAATCGATGCGCGCAACTCGATCATCTCGATCCGCGACTTCTCTTGGAAATCGGGCCCTATTGTTTCGGAAGTTAATCGTCGCTTCGGAACGTCAGTCTAATTGAGGGATATGGAGGAGAGGCTTCTTCTTCTTCTCCGCAGAAGTTTCGCATTCGGAAAAATTAAGGCGGCATACCGCCGCGCTTCGGCGAACGCTAAGAAATCATTTAAACGCGGTTTATTTCAAAGCTTTCGGCTCTCGTTTCTCAAAGAGTCCCGGCCGCTCTCTATTGCGACCGGCTCAAAAAGCTCCTGGCTTTTGCGGCGTGCACGCTGCCGCGTTGCGTACTGCTCCGCCGCGCGCGGCGCAGCACTGCTTCGAGGCTCGAAACAAAGAAAACGCTAGGTGAAAGCCACCGGTGTGCCTTCTTCGCGAACACGCTTCCCAGCCCGCGCGTTCCTGCAAAAATTACCTCGCCCGAGGAAACCAGCCAAAGATGCCCGATTAATTAATTGCGTCGATGAAGCCGGGAATTCCAATTAACCCGGTTAGACCGCGCGCCGACTATGATGCGCGCGCTGCTCCGAGATGTAACACAGTTTAAGAAGTCATTGTTCATTTCTTTATCATTGTATAATATAAATAACACTGTCCAACACCAAATTTGTTCCCAATATAGTGTTGGGTCCTTCTTATAGAGTTTTTTGCGCTGATTCTGAATCTGACCTTAATTTTTTCCACTGGCGTCAACGTATGTCGGGCGAAGATATTTTGCTTTCTAGTTCGGTAAAAACGTCGATGCTGCAAAAACTTCCAAGGGGGGTTTTTCAAGATAAACGTCTGCTCTATCACGTGGTATAGTTCGATTTTCCGCTGGACCCTTATTTTTTGAGATAAATTGAAAAATATCCTCAAAAATTGGTGCAAAAGTGGTGTCTCTCCGTCTTTAAACGTTGTTCAAACATGTTTAAACAATCATAATGCATTAATATTATATATCACTGGATTCGGGAAAGTCTACAGAATCTTTTGCTGTAAAGAACAATTCAATATCTTTGATAATAACATCATAATATTTGTTTAAAGTTGAAAAATATGTCTTTTTTTAAAGCCATGTTCCTCAAAAACTGTGCGTATAGGGAAAAAATTAAGGTCAGATTCAGAATCAGCGCAAAAAACTCTATAAGAAGGACCCAACAGTATATTGGGAACATAAAAAAAGTTGAAATTTGTTGGACAGTGTAATTATATTGGGAGTACAAATTAGGTCGGTCCGTTTTTTGTGGTCAAAAATGCACTTATTTCAGAACAAAATGAATGAACAGATTAACCAAAGTATTGTCCATCGCTGGCTACTACTTTCTCCCACCTCCCAGGCAATTTTCGAATTCCATCTCGAAAAGATGTCTCGTCTTTCGAGGCGATCCAAGTTAGGAGCCAATTTTCGATTTCTGCGAAAGCGGTGAACCGGTGACCTGCCAAATCGTGCTGCATCCGTCGTAACAGCCGGTAATCCGAAGGAGCAATGTCCGGCGAATACGGCGGGTGCGATAACATATCCCACTTGAGCGTTTCCATTATTTTTTTACGACTTTTGCGACATGAGGCCGAGCGTTATTATGCAGAAGAATAAAACCGCCTTTCAACGTCTCTCTGTTTCAGTTCATAAGGCACCCAATTGCCTTGCTTGTGAATCATTCCCATGGATCTCAATCGTACGGAAACTGCTTGTTGCGTGACTCCCAATGATTCTGCAAGCTCCTCTTGCGTTTGACTCGGATCTTCATCGAGTAATGAGTAATGCCTCCAATTCTGTCTTCGAATTTCTTGGCTGCCCCGAGCGAGGCTTGCCTTCAACGCTGAAATCGCCATTCTCGAAACGTCGAAACCATTCCCTACATGATTTATCAGTTGGAGCAGTGTCACCATAAACTTCTACAAGCATTCGATGCGCTTCAGCTGCACTTTCCTTCCAATTAAAGCAGAAAACAAACCTCCCGCAAATGCTGCTTAGTTGACACAAGATTTGACATATTCGACACCGCAGAAAACAAAAGTTTTGTATGAAACTCAAAGCGATCTGAACTGAATATTATTGTTAGATGTCTAACGTCTCTGAAACCACCGAAATCCGTTGTCACTATGAAAATAACAGCCAGAGCCATCTTTTGAAAACGGACCAAACTAATTCGTATCCCCATACAAACTATACATATACAAGTTCTGGTGAAAGAATGCCTGAGGGAAAGAGAAAAGATGTGGGAAATAACAAGAAATAGCAAAGAGAAGGAAAGGAAAAGGAAACAAGGGAAGGAAAAGAAACTATGAAAATTATCGAGACTCTGAACGAGAAGGATAGACAAATTCAGGGACAGTGGCAATACAATAAAACAATGGCATCTAAGTTCTGTGATAGATATAAATAATAAATATATATATAAAGCTAGGGTATCAAAGTATCTAGAGGAGAAAGGAGAAGGAGAGAGTCAAAGCCAGATGGCGAGAGCAAGATGTGGAAATATGGAAGAAGGGAATAAATACTGGAGAAAGGAAGAAGAGAGAATGTGCCGGGTATGTGAGAGACACCTGGGGAAATTAAAACACCTGGTAGAAGACTGTGAAGGGGTAGAAAGAATAAACATAAGGCGGTAGGACCCTCAGAAATCTAACTAGAAAGGAACAAGAATATTACTAGATTAAGGGTGGAAATAAGGGTTTGCGGGAATCCGTTTGTTGTTCTTATTTGAGAAAATTTTGGGCTGGGTGAGGGCTCAATCTAAAGCGGAAGGTTCAGCGCATGGTGCTCTGGTTATTACAGCAGTCAAAAAAGTCTTTGATGGCAGAAAAATACATTGGAATCTGCGGGTATTTTTTCTCGATTTTTCTCCTACTTTGGACACTCAAATTATTATATATAAGCATAATCTCGTTAGCCTCATGACCAGAGCACCATGCGCTGAACCTTCCTCTTTAGATTGAACCCTCACCCAGCCCAAAATTTGCTCAAATAAGAACAACAAACAGATTCCCGCAAACCCTTATTTCCACCCTTAATCTAGTAATATTCTAGTTCCTTTCTAGTTAGATTTCTGAGGGTCCTACCGCCTTATTAAGTATAGAAAAGATAGTACAGGAGAAAAGAGTGGGTGAAACAGTAGAATGGTTTAGGAGTATGGAGAAAAAAAAAGAAAGAAATAATCAAAAGGAGACATTGGGATAGATCAACTTACAAGGAGAACCCCCGCTCTGTCCCTCGCGGATTTAGTTCAGACTTTACAGAGTTATAGATCTCGTTCCCCTGATTACGAAAATACCCCATTATAGGCGCAGACACTCAATAGTTTTCGAGATATTAGGTGAAGTAAAAAGTTCTGAGCGTTTTTCGCTTATATAAATAAGGCGAAAAACGCTCAGAACTTTTTACTTCACCTAATATTTGCAATTAAAGTTTCATAACCGTAAAATATCAGTTTAGTTCAGATTTTTACCAAGAAGTGGTGTGGCAGGCCCGGGTTCGAATCCCTTCGTGGTAAATTATTTTTTATTGTTTTTTTTCATGGAAAATGCATTTTCAATGTTAAATAAATTTTAAATAAAATATTTTTATTCGCTAAAAGACTAATTGAAAATGATACTTATTATTTTATAGAAGAAACACTAGATCTATTACTACCGTCTGTTTTGTGTTGACTGGCTGCTGCTAGAGCCCACTGTTGCAAATCCCGTGTGGTTACTTGTTGAAAGTTTGCAAGAGCCTCTTTGAATCTATCATATGTCCACTGATTAATGGCATTGTACTTGTCATAAATTGTACCCCCGTTCTTGATATAATTCTCCCAGCGTAACAAATATTTTTTGCTTTTTAAAAATCTGTTAAAATGAAACTTTAATTGTAAATATCTCGAAAACTATTGAGCGTCTGCGCCTATAATGGGGTATTTTCGTAATCAGGGGAACGAGATCTATAACTCTGTAAAGTCTCAACTAAATCCGTGAGGGACAGAGCGGGGGTTCTCCCTGTTAGACTATAGACAATAAGACATGTGATGTGGCCTGGGATATGGGTGGATGGATGAATAGAGGGATGAATGACTTTAGAGAACTGTAAACCAAGTCCAATTTCTTGGCCGCGAGGCTGAAATTAATAAATATGTACTACTACTACTACAAACCATATACAAGCTGTCCACTAATTTCAAACAAAACTGAACCTAGAGATCTTCTGTTGCGGAACTGAACCTATTGTATTGCATCGAAGAAACTGGTTTGTGGAACAACAGCTTCACAAGAATGGAGAAGGCTTGCAACGGAAGAATCAATAACGTGAGACAAGTTTCGAAACCAGTCGATGCCCTCGCGTCGGGTAATGTACAAAAATAGAAACAATCGTATCGCGTTAATGTGAGAGCGTCAAGCGGCGACGTTTCCGTTATCGCCGCCGATTTCGCATGGCTTGCAAGCGTTATTCGCAGCGAAACGATAAACGCCCGTACTTTCAGGAATCTGTCAGGCCCGAGCCGGCCCGTTCAGGCCCGAAGTCTGGAGTTTCCTCGCGTTTTCGCCGTACAGCCGCGGCAACGTGTCCAGGGATCAATCGCAGAATACCTTGGAATTGTGCTCGACTGGTTCCCAGTCGAAATTATGCGAATACGAGGCCCGAGTGCATCGACGCACGAGTGGAAGCTCCCGTATTAAGAGAGGTTCGCTTTTAATTGCGCGCTTCCTCTTTCGAGCAGCCTTTTAGACGGCTGTTAAAGCACTATTAGTGCTGAAAGCGGATTTTTCTGAATGTGCTGCTGCTCGCTGTACCCGTTCCTGGTGCTCTTTTCCACGCGCGCGCGCTAGTTCGTTGGATGCGTGTACTTACAGCAGGCTTTCAGATCGATGCAAGTAGGCGTGCGAGAAATGGAGATGCCGAGAGAGCTGGGGGCGAATTAGAGGGACGACACTCTCTTCTTCTTGTATGTATATCGCGGAAAAAAAGTCGCAAACAGGAAGGTCACTGACCTCTAAACGCCGCTGCGGAAGCGCGGCTCGCGTTTAATCCGCCGACGGGACCCGGCGAGACCCGCCGTTAGGGTACGTTCAATTGTTGCAGCTGCGATAAACGATCGGGACGACGCGATGAGAACCCAGCCTGGAAATATTCTCCATTATGTTGGAACGAGAGCGTTTGCTCGGGAGCAAAGCACTGCGCGCTGGAAACACGTTCTTTACTGGCCAATATTGTTTTAGGGTAATCTCAAGGTCATGGTATAGTACGACGTTGAATTCGACACAAAAATGTATATTGATGTTTAGGAAAGCGAGGTGATGTCCACTTCTTTTTCTTTAATGGCCAACAACTTGGGAAAACTTGAGACATTTGTTTGGGAAAATCCTTTAAGAATTTTCGAATTGAAGTAGTCAAAGATATGGATGATAACCTCGACAGGGGAGTTCCTTGGGTGATTTGAAGAAACTTTTTCCTTTGCGAAAATGCTCTCCGTGGCTTCGTTAACGAGTTATTAACGAAAATCACGGACCAATCAGAGCGCAACGAACAGTGGGACTGGTCGAGGAGGCGGAGTCTCTTCACTAGCTCCGATTGGTCAAGTGTTTTTCGTGAATAACTCCTTAACGAAGCGGTGTAGAAAGTTTTCGCAAAGGAAAAAGTTACTTCAAATCAGCCAAGGAACCTGTGTCGAGGTTCTCCGACATTTTTGGGACATCCTGTATATGTTAAAATAGTCTGGCATATAAAGAGACTGCTTGTCACCGTGTTACGTGAAAGGTAATCAAGATAGCTAAAGGTTTCTTTGTGGTAATAATAATATTCATAAGCGTTTCGACGTTGTTTTACATTCTCGCCATTGCGTTATTCAGTGACCGGCGTGTAATCAATGTCTCTCTCTCTCTCTCTCTCTTTCTCTCGAGTTGAGATTCTGCAACGTACATACACTGTGCATCTGCATAATCGTGATGCAAGAGAAAAAAAAAAGAGCAAGCTGCTGAATATATTTCTGAATAATCGAATGTCTACTATTGGACTTATCAGGCAGTCTAATGAGTAGACTCTAAACTTTGGAAAAGCAACCGTGACAATTCATTTTCGAGTAAACTATTCAGAAACCGAATATACGCGAACGTCCCTGCGATAAGATATGTATCTCACCCGTTGCAATTAACGATTCTGCTAATCTTTGTAGTCCACGGTTCGACCGTGACGACAATGGCTGCAGATTAGTATTATAATTGGCACATGCATATTATTGTTACTGGGAAGTCACGAAAATGCCGGTTTTTTGAATCGTCGATGGTGAGATTCCGTCTGATTGAATGTGGTACAAGTGCATTTATTTATTATTTCTTTTTATATCTATGTCTGACTAAAATTATCATTTATGGAGAAAATGGACTTTCACCACTTTCAAAAACAACGACTTAATAATTCGAGCTAAACAATATATAAATTAGTGTTTGAAACTGATGTCAGTCCATTCAATTATTAATTTAAGATAATATTTTTTAAATGTACAGTGGCGCACAAATGATGAAACTTTCAGTGTATGTATAACTAACATAGATCTACAAAACATATATCTTAAATTTTCATTAAGGGTCCAAATAAAAATGTTTTACAAAATATCTTTGTTATTTTTGCATGTAACCTTGTAAATTATAATTTTTGGAAAATTTTTCTTGCACATCATTTAGTAAACCAAAGCTTCTAATTGCGTACGAAACATCAGGTCGTTTGGTACAATTGTAAAGAAGTTATTCTGTTTTAAAGGGCGTACGAACACTTTTGTGGGCCACCGTATATCTGATATCTGACTGAAACTAGCATTCTTGGAAAAAATGGACGAATACGGCTCGCATATAGATCGGGCGCATTGTATAAAGTTTCCTTCCTGGGGTCTCGTGTTACTCACTATACTTATGTGTATCACAACGACGCATCGCGCTGTTTGTAGACAGTCGAGGCTCGTGTAATGTTTGTCAAGGTGGACCACGAGGACGCGTAATGACATCACTAGTGTCGTCATTCGAGAACTCGCCGGTGTCCCGGCGGGCTCGATCATGGGTGCGACACGAATTTACTGCAACGTACCGGAAACGGAACCGAGAAATTTGAAGCTAACTAATTTTTTATCTTAATCCACTGTGAGTTATCTTAATCCAGTCCGATTACTATCCGCAATACCGAAAATTGCATTTACCGAATTTCAAAAATTGTCTATGGAAATATTGTACAATTTCGAAGAAGTTAATTATTTATAGAACTATGGTTGGACAAAGTAACGCAAATGTCTATTTAAATGATTGAATATTTATGAAAATAGACACACCTTCATAAACAGAGTAACGATATACCATGAATATTTAGAATAACTTTTTATCTGTCTCCTGATTCGTGTGGAATGAAAAATAAATAGAATATGTTCCCCAGGTACAATATTCATGGGTGTATCTTGCATTTTTTATGTGTTTATTCTCTGTGGGTTCACGGAGTCATGGTGAACGTATGAATATATGAATGACCCGTTTGTACATTGAGCAATAGAAGCAAATCGAATTCTGATTTCGAATGAAATTACGGAAACGTCTCGGACAGTCCACAAAATGTAATCGTCCAAGGTCACCGAAGATCTATCACACTTGGCACTAAATGTTACTATACTTAAATTGCTTTATAAAAATAATAAAAGTATTCAATATATGGGCTCTAGAGAAATTCAGTGTTGCACTAACAATAGTAATTGAAAAATTTGATACTGACAGAATTAAGGAAACTAATACTGATAAATTTATTTTTAAACAGTTCTAACTTTCACACCGGAGTGTTAAATCGTCCACTAATTGAACCACTAATTGAATCACTCGATAAATACTCCAATAGAATAATAAACAATTTATTTGTAAATAGAAGTGCCACGTCGAATTGAATTTTTCACTTTAACCCACTGGTTCTTGACCAGTTCCGCGAAATTTATTAAATATATTTAGTAATATATTTTCTAAAATATATTTATTTCCACGCGGGACGTTCTTGTTTGTTTTTGGATCATTAATTTGGGTGTTCCGCAAATTTTTCATATAATCACAAGTGTTCCCTGACTTCAAAAAGATTAAGAACCACTGCTCCAGCCAGATTTTCGTCCACCGCTCCCAATAACAGGAGAATAATCTACCTCGAATCGTAGGCGTGTTTCGACAGATAAAAAGGGAATTCACTCACCAAAATAAACGGGCTTATCACACTTCGGGCAGTTGGGCATGATGAAGCGAGGTTCTTATTCC
The DNA here is from genome assembly GCA_963966675.1 of Lasioglossum calceatum. Lineage (NCBI taxonomy): Eukaryota > Metazoa > Arthropoda > Insecta > Hymenoptera > Halictidae > Lasioglossum > Lasioglossum calceatum. The sequence continues at coordinate 6,189,560 of OZ016539.1, read as the reverse complement.
TTCGAACGGTTGTTGATGCCACGAAGAAGGTCCTCTCGGCTGCGTGGTCAAGCACGTACTGAGCCGGAGTTCTGCAAGGTAACGCGATATTATTCTCCAGTTGATTGAGCGTGCAGACGTGTCTTCAACCGGCTCTACATGTGTGTGCGCGCGCGAGCAACCCGCGCTAAGGTCGCGTTACCTCGGGACTATCCAGCTTACCTGTCCACACACACGTCAACACAACAGAACAGTCAAAACTAGGAGAGGAAGAAATTTTTTTTCAATTTCCATGTTTACATCTTTTTTGTCCATCTTCTTCTTCCTCTCCTTGCTATGTTATTAACGTGCTCGTTGTTCACTGCAGTCTGTAATGTATGTGCATTATTAGACTGCGGATCTTTATGCGAAATAAAAATATTCTGCATTGATTGTGGGAAACGGGAATAAAATAAAAATTGATTTCATCCCTTAATGACTTTGTTACGTTAACAACAAGATTACAATATTCTTGAATTTTTGTAACCTATTACTGTTTTATATTTCATCCGACTAATTTATTCATAAATGCATAAAGATCTGCAGCCCATACATTATGTTGTAATAAATGTCCCATGAGTAGGCTGCGGATCTTTACGCAAAATAAAAATTGTCTGCATCGATTGCAAGAAATAGAAACTGAATTGATCGCTATTTCTTCCCTTAATGATTTTAACAAAGGATAAATCACATATTGACATCTTCAATTTAAAAAATTTTTCAAGAATTTTGAATTGCATCTGGTCAATAAATGCATAAAGATCCACTGTCTACCCATGAGATTTAAACAGAAAAAAAATTGGATATGTTCTTTTTCTTCTTTTCTCCATGTTCTTCTTCCTCTCCTCACAATGTTATTAACGTTCTCGTTGTTCACTGCAGTCTGTAATGTACATTATGTTGTAATAAATGTTCTATAACATTTAAACAGAAACAAAATTGGATTTGTTCTTTTTCTTCTTTTGTCCATGTTCTTCTTCCTCTCCTCACAATGTTATTAACGTTCTCGTTGTTCACTGCAGTCTGCAATGTACATTATATTGTACTAAATGTCCCACGAGATTTAATTAATAAAAATTGGATTTGTTTTTTTCTTCTTTTCTCCATGTTCTTCTTCCTCTCCTCACAATGTTATTAACGTTCACGTTGTTCACTGCAGTCTGCAATGTACATTATGTGGTAATAAATGTCCTATGAAGATTTGAGCAGAAAAAAATTGGATTTGTGTCAAATTGCGTAGGTCAAGTCTGCGTTCGTCTGCGACGGTAACGGTGATCTGATGACAATGAGAGCTAACGAGTCGAACCGTTAGCCATTGTTGACAGATGCGACGTCGAATGTGCATACCCAAGCGCCGGTCTCTTCATGAGTATTCAGCACGATCGCAAGTAACGGAGTCACTTGCCCTTGAAACGCAATCCGAAATATACGTGTAAAAGTACTAACCCAAGGTCATGGAAATGTCAAACGGAGTAAACACAATTCAAATACAATTCATATCAAGAGTTTGACACAAAATGTTAAATATCTCGGGATGTATTGGCACTCCGATGACCTTGGTCTACTTTCATACGTGGGATAATAAATGAGATCGATCGAATAAAGTGCAATTGCACTTGGCGGGTGCATCGGTGCATTCACATAAAAAATAAGGTCACAGGAACTTAGGACGTATTATGACACCTGATTCTTTCCCCTATCAATTTTGTCTATTTTTACTTAAAAAGCAGCAGTGACTTGTCCCAGTTCCTCGAACCGTCCTAGAGATCGGTCCCAGAGATCGATCGAATAAAGTGCAATTGCACTTGGCGGGTGCATCGGTGCATCCACATAAAAAATAAGGTCACAGGAACTTAGGACGTATCATGACACCTGATTCTTCCCCCTATTATTTTTTTCTATTTTCACTTAAAAAACAGCAGTGACTTGTCTCAGTTTCCAGAACCGTCCTGTACATTATTCGAAACATTCGCGGTGTATAAACCACCCTGTATCTGAACGAGGATAATTCTGCAGCGAAATGATTACCAGCACAAACACGTCCGATAAAGAACTTGATGACGTGCAATTACAGCGACGCAGTATCTACCGTAGATCACCACCACAGTTCCAAATCCGCCACATCCTGCCAGTTTGAAGTTGGACGATATCAGTCATCAAAATGTCGTCGTTTCGACAAGACGATCTAACGAGAGTCGAAATGAATCCTCCCGATCAAGACCTGTACGAGCTACTAACCAAAATGGTGAACGACGGCGTAGAATCTGTGATGGTGATTCTGACATCAAGATTCGACAAGAGGCTGTTGCAACCGTTCGGTCGACTGCGGATCATGGCGGTTCACATAGCAGCATGGCGAGGTAGAATGGAGTTGCTGGATCTGCTCCATAAAAACGGGGCCGACATCAACGCAACGGATTCGATTGGAAGATGTGCACTGTTCTACGCAGCCGATCGAGGAGACAGCGAGATGGTGGATTGGTTGTTGAAACGGGGAGCGTACACGGAGCACAAGGTTCGCGTCGGGAGGTACTACAGGAACGACAACAAATTGTACTTGCCCGAGTGTCCTATAGGCAGCAACGTGAGGATCATTATAAGATTACATTATAACATTATAAATCATTATAAGATCTATTTAACGCTGACTCACCGAGCCTGCTTTTTTCCAGCTACCTTTCCCGGAGTGTATAGAGAGGACAGCTCTGCACCAGGCAGTGAGGAACAATCATCCAGAAGTGGTGGAATTGCTGGTGAAAGTTGGGGCTGACGTGAACGCTAAAGACCTGCACGGATGCACTCCGTTGCTTCTAGCAGGCTCGAATCAAGAGGTCCGGGAGGATTCTAATGAGATGGCCAAGTTCGTTCATGTGGTCAAGATCCTTGTGGCGGCAAATGCTTCGGCCACTGTCATTAGTCCAAACACAGGTGACATTTGACAAGACTTGGGTCTACCTTCAGCTATTCCCCCAATCCACCTCTACAACATTATTCCCCCACTCCAAAGCTAACAATTTGCCTCTGCCAATTAGAGGACCACCAAGGAAAGTAATGAAAATTTTTCTGAAGGCACCACGATGCTGCACCTCGCAGCAGAGCTGGGCAACGTCGAGGTAGCAAAGACACTAATGGACGCTGGTGCATCTATGATCGTACCATGCAAAGCCGATGGCAACACTCCTCTTCACACAGCTGCCTCGGCAGGCAACCACGACGTCCTGCTACTTCTTCTACAGAAAATGCCCTCGTACAAAGTAGACATCACTAACAACGTGCGTACAGTCAAGCCTGGGGTGGTCCATCGAAAAATGATTCCCATTGTAACTTTCTTTTTCTAATCAGAGGACACAGACGGCTCTTTACTTGGCGGCTTGCGGAAGCCACGAAAAGTGCGCGAAGGCTTTGATAACTCGTGGTGGCAGTTTGGCAGCGAGAACGGAGTACGGGGAGACCGTTATGGACGTGATATTCGCGCACATCAGGAGACCGGAGGCGTTCCTCAGCGACATCTTGGACGCGGGGGTGCAGATAGTGAACAAGTCGACCGGCGAGAATCTGCAAGTAATGAGAACGAACGTACAGTGGGTGCACAAAGTATTCGCACACCTTTTAAAGCTGTGCGAACACTTTGTACACCCGCTACAGTTCATTCTTCACGATAGAATGTTAATGCGAATTCGATGTATTGTTCTCTGGTCAGATCGTGGTGAATTTCAACGTGCTCACGCCGGTAGTGGAGAGGCAGATGGCGGTGGTGATGTCGCTGATCTCCGCGGCGCCCAACGAGAATCAACTGGCGATCCTGCAGCACCCGTTATTGGAAACGTTCCTGTTCTTGAAGTGGTCGAGGCTTCGGTTGTTCTTCTTCACCCTGATCTTCGTCCACGCGATGCTGGTCTTCTCGCTGTCCAGCTACACGATAATGTTGCTGCAGTACGAATTGGACTATACCCCGTTGAAGGTGATCCTGACGTTCAGTTCGTCGACTCTTCTGCTTCACAACGTGGCGCAGGTGTTGATGGTGCCCAGGTGAGCCCAGCAAGAATGATCGTCGCTAATCTGGAAGCTAAACGTTCAATTTCATTGCAGATATTATCTGAGACAGTTCGAGATGTGGATGTCTTTCGCGTGCGCGATAGTGACGCTGTTGGTGTCGCTCGGCGTTTTCCCGGGGGAAGTATCAAAAGCCCCTGATCGTCCCGCTCTCTCGCAATGGCGGCTGCACTCCCTCAGCTTGGCGATCTTACTCGGTTGGATCCAAATGATGCTGATCATCGGCCGGCTCCCAATCTGCGGGCATTACGCGCTCATGTTCTCCACGGTGCTGAGGAACATCCTGAAGGTCAGTCGCACGAGGATTCCCGAAGTTAACGAGTATAACGACGCAACCCCGGATTTCCTCCCTCCGCAGACGACGACGCGACGGAACAGACACCGGTGAATTAAAACCAGACGCATTCGAGCCCGCAAAACGTTTTCACGACCAGCCCCTGACAGGGGCAACGTTAACCCTGATTTAATACCGGCGGGGGTGGGTTTTAATTCCCGGCTCTGTGCGACGGGACGATCCGCATTTAGTCGAAAGGTAAGAGGGACGAAAAAGAGCCCATCCCTTCGGCGAATATCGTTAGAAATGAAAAGCTGGAGGTTCGAAATGTCTGCTCTCTCCCATCAGGACCCACTTGCCTATCTCCAACACGCGAACCCCTCTCTCTCTCTCTCTCTCTCACCCTCTTATGACAACGCGCGGGGGCTTTTTACTTCCTTTTCAGGTCCTCGGAGCGTTCATCTTTCTGATTGTCGGGTTCGCGTTGAGCTTCACCGTTGTGTTCCACCGGGGCGACCAGTTCCAGGACTCCTGGACCGCCTTCGTCAAGACCTTGGTAATGATGACGGGCGAGTTCGACTACGACGATCTGTTCAATATGACCATGAAGGGTGCCAGCTCGCCGCTACTATTCACCGGCAAGGCCGTGTTCCTCGCTTTCATCATGCTTGTTAGCATCACGCTGATGAATCTGATGATCGGTCTGGCGGTCAATGATATACAGGACCTCGAGAGGCAGGTGAGACAATTGTCCTCTCAATTCCAGAACAGGCTGGAATCCACCTTTTCTCACTAATTAGATAGTCTCTTCGGGTAGAGCTTCTCCTTGCATTGTCGTTGGTCCATGCTAACCTATTTCGAGTATTCTCGATGACATAGAACCCGGACGGGTCCGGACAGGATCGACTCTCCTATATCAGGGGTTGTCAAACTTTTAAACGTGGTAGTACCTTTCTAGATCTGCAATAAATTAAAATCGTAGTAAATTCTGTCATATTTTATATCCAAGCATTTTTTGAAAATTTTCAAAAGCTTTTTTGAGTAGTTTTAACAAAATACGTGATTCAAGAAAAGAAACAACATTATTAGGAATTTAGTTCCCTTACCTGCCAACCCCTGATCCACGTATATCATGGACCTATGTATATCATGGACTCGCAGCATGGCGTAGACTCAACGTGCAACCATTTCCATTGCAGGGGCACATCGGACAACTGCTGAAGCAAGCAGAGTTCGTCAGTCATTTGGAAGGGTTGATCTCGCACCCAATCTTTCACAGCGGCTGCCTCCCTCTGAGCGTTCAATGGTTCCTCAACTTGAGACGCAACATCCCCAGCACGTTTCACTTCCACTATCACAAATGCAATTCAAATCGTTCGAGCAATTTGTCAGGAGATATCCCGGCGCACCGGAAAGAGGCACTGAGCATGTTGGCTTTCAGAAACTCGCGCGACAACAAAAGGTGAGCAACGTGCCGATAAACCAGAAACACTTTGCGCATTAATTAATGATTCCGCCTTAACGACAAACTCTAGGGAACCACCTCTTTTTTTTCAGCTTGATAACGAGCGACAAGTATAACGGCAACGACGACGGGGAGCTGGCGTCGTTGCTCAAAGAACTGCTGTTACAATTAAGGGAAGATTATGGTCCTACGATCAAACCGACATTCTCGATTCCCTTGGAAAAGAGAAACACGCAATATCGCAGGAAAACTATGAACGTGTAGATCAGTGGGAAGGTAAATGATGTAATTGATCGATATCCGCGGGATAACTTTGAAAATGTGTGATCGAACATTTTTGGTAAACATATAATCGTACTGTGATAAGATTATATGTATTTCACATTTTTCTGTCGAATATCACAGAGACGTTTCACCACTTTGTAACTTATTGATTTTTACGATCATTCATTTTTTATATATATTATTGTTTAAAATAAATAGAAGAGCACATTAAATATGATTTTTGAGTTGCAGTTCATAAATTATTTTTTCAATCAGCCTGGGACTTCGTAAGATGTCGTAAAGCGATCAGTTGGAATTGCAAAAGTGCATCACATTAAATATGATTTTTCAGTTGTAGTAAATAAATTATTTTTTCAATCAGTCTGGGACTCCGTAAAATCTCGTAAAGTGATCAGTTGGAATTGCAAAAGTGCATCACATTAAATATGATTTCTCAGTTGTAGTTCATAAATTACTTTTTCAATCAGTCTGGGACTTCGTAAAATCTCGCAAAGTGATCAGTTGGAATTGCAAAAATGCATTCGATCTGCTCTCAAAATTAATCTACGAAAATTTCGAAATTTTCATTATTTACATGTCGCATCAAATGTTGATAATATTGGTTTCCTGTTGTACCGGCGCAGCACGATGCAGATTCCTGTACGAACTGCACCGGCGACTCGACAGATGACGCTGCAAGATCGTTTTCAAAAAGTGCTCTTCGCACTGATATTTGAAGAAGGAAATTCCAATAATTAGTTTAACATGTCCACTGAAAAAAATGTCATTACATTTATTATACTATTGAAATACTTGTCGTTCTCTTTAAATTCTTTATTAAATTATTGTTTCCTTTAAAGTCTTGCTATGGTATTTTATAAAATCCCTGTTTATAGTGCAAGCGTGTTTGTTATTATTTATCGATGCGCTTAAAATTATAAATATACCATTTCTGTGTCAAGGATGGCATTATCAATCTACAATATTATAATCTACGATCAATATACGCATTTTAAGTACTGATAAGTGTGACGGGAACGAACGCACATGTTGCCCACACTGTACCGGCGGAATTATCAGTTTCAAGCGTATCCATTTCCAATGATTTTAATCCGTTTCCAAAGATCTATAAATTTACTTGAAAATAATGAATTCAGCGATATCGGATACATTTGTGTATAAAACAATTGTATTTTCATGAAAATCAACTATAGTATTTTAGAACAAATCGTTCAAATGAAAAGTTTAGTCGGCACTGTGTACATACGTTACACGAACACCAGAACGTTTTCGTACACATACGAGAGGACTATGTTTATTTTGAATACCACATTACAATTCCCCTTCCACGTGTTGCTACACCTTGGACGGTTTGCCCTTCCTTATTTTCTTCGCTTAGTTGATTATCTCGAAGCGTCCGGTGAGGACGTGATTCGCAGATCAGGATGAACAGAATCGCAATTTATTCTCAAAATGCCGCGCGTCACAGTCACGGACAACAAATTAAAATCCGCAGAGGTATCTATTAAAATAAGACGTGAACAAACAGCGACCAAATTGCAACAAATTTCTATTTTCTCAAACAACGTTCCAAGTCGATGTCAGTGATGACGTCACGAAGTTAATAAGAGAGACAGTGAGCAATTGAAAACATAAAAAGAATAAGAATGTGTATTATCTTCATCTTGTTAAAATGATTAAATAATTTTGAAGTGAACAACTTACCTAAAAATCTGTATGGCAGCAAGGTTGCTCTTTGGTTGCGAGAAGTTATGGCAACGGTGACAAGGTTCGTCTTCACAGTTGACAGAAGCTGCGGCACGAGGAAGCATCAGGGGACTTATGGTGACTCCATGTTTAGTGCTGGCAATGAGGTGGTAGTGGCAGGAACGTTCGTGGCGGCAGCAACGACAGCGTTCACGGTAGCGACAGGTCTTGGGGTGGCAGTGACGTCAGCGATCACGGTAGCGACAGGTTTTGCGATGGCAGTGGCGATAGCAGCAATATGCTTCACAGGGTCCGCAGCCTGTGTGGTAGTGGTGATAGTAGCATTGACAATTGGGTTGGCAGTAGCGTTGGCAATAGGGTTGACAATTTTAGTGGGAGGGGCGTGTTTAACGGGAACGATAGTGGTAGCGTTTTCAATAGGATTGACAATGTTGATCGCGGGGGCAGTGATGGTGGTGACAGTGGTCGCAATGATTATAACCAGATGTACTAGAAAACACGTTAACTCTCGATATTATCTCCGCAATTGCACCGACTAGGAATCGTTTCTCTACAGGAATTATCTACTAGAATATGCATTTATAACAAATTTTTTAGAAGAATTTAACACTTTACCTACCGGAAGCCTATTAATAGGATTTTCAATAATTTTGCTGTACCAAAAGAAAGCATAGAGATTTTCTTTCACACTGCAATCTTAAATGAAACTATTAGATAACGTTATTGAGGTTAGTTCACAATGAAAATTGCTGTTGCTATTGAAGGTTCCATTAAAAAGCGTTTAGCCATGTACCATAGATTTTTCAAAATTATCAATAATAACCGGTAAGCAATAATCACCGGTCGGTAATGTGTTAAAAGCGCTGTGATATTATTTTCAACTTATTAAAATATTAAGAGAGAAAATAAATTTCCTTTTAACTCTAGTTTGTTGGAGTCCAGACAGACTGTTCATTTTGCATAAAGATCCACTGTGTATTCATAACTAATGTATGTACATAACAATTATAAATTCTCCAAATGTTTTTACTGTATCACATTAGACCTTAAATTTTCACCATAAATGCATTCTAACACTAGACCTACCACTGCCGGTCAAATGACGGGTTTCGCATTTTCGATTTTCCAACTTACACAGCAATGGCGGCTCAAGTCAAGTGGAGGCCCCAAGCGGTAAAAATGTTGGGGCCCTCAAACTCAAGTTAGAAATAGAAGTAGCAAGAAAACTCTCACAAAAGTTGTTAACAAAAAAGAAAAGTAATGAAAAATTTCATATATGTATACCGTTACACATTATATAAATTTATTTCAAATTAGCGGCCGCTTAGTCCGCTTACCGCTAGATCCGCCACAGTTACACGGCTAGTTCCATAGGAAATGTGCGAATAAATTTCTTGATTCCGGCACGTACAAGTAACTCGAATCTCGTAATTTTCCCCAGATAAAACAATTGACTCGATGTTAGCGCTCTCGGTAGGCTCAGCGTAAACCGGTAATAGCCGGGAAACAAAGTGTGCAAGTATGCATAGCATTCGGTTCGGCTGAAATCGCGAATTACGATCGAGCAAGAATGATAATGGGTCTGTAGGATCTTTGGGAATCGGGGGCAGGGAAGTGCATCATCGTGTGTAATGCAATATTAGGTAGCGTGGTATCGGAGCGAGGTGCGTGACTGTGAGGCGTAGGGGTTGCCGGTGGTAGCGGCGAGAGAGTTGACAGTGGCGGTGGTGGCGTTGACGGTGGCGGTGAGGATGGCGGTAGCACTGACGGTGTGGTATCTGCGAGGCGACGAAGAAGTCTGAGGCGAACGACGGAGAGGAGGCTAAGAGGTGTTCGGGTGAGGTCGTCGGTTCTCGGGCTTGGTCGTATCTCGCCGCCTTGCCTACCATGACTGGCCGGCCTCGGCCTCGCGGGGGGCGGTGAGGTGCCGCGTCTACGAGGGAAGCATCGGCGTCGAATACGGCTTGCTGATTGGTCGGCGCGTGGGAGAGCCGCCCGCCCGAGCTCTCTGTGGCCGGCAGTCGGCACCGAGCATCCAGACAGAGCACATCGAGCCATCGGAGTCGGTGTGATAGACGGAAACACGCACCTCGGGACCTTATCACGGGCACGATGGCCGTCCGGCGCGTGCACCGTCAACATCAACAACCGAAAACAACAACGTCGTCACCGTTGTCGGGGTGCGGTACTTGTCGCGCGTGTAATCCCCATTAATCGGCGTGCACACCCACACAGACACACACACACGCACACTGACACATACACATACGAAACAGACACGGGATATATATCATAGAAGCGGGCCACATAGCATAATACCGTGTACGCCGCTACGACAAAACGTACACAGAACCGTGCGGCTGGCCCACGATCGCGCGGATACGTGGCGCGCGCAGATGGTGCACGCAATAAGAAACGAAAACAGAAAACGAGATCGCGCGACGCACGGGATACTCGAGATTTTCACCGCACGCTACCGCGACATTGCCTCCTCGTTGTTGTCCTCTCACTCCCACCAGCCGTGAACGCGGCACACAGGTCCCCCTATCCTTCTCGCGCATATCGGCCTTCCCACGCGGTCCTCTCGTATCTTTCGGTGTATTTCTCGCAAGTCGGAAAACCCGTGTTTTCAATCTGGTCGTTCGCGCGTTCGGTTCCGTTGTGTTTTGACTGGTGGTGTATCTTATTCACTCGGGCTCGCGGTTTACTCGTTCTCGGTGCAACGTTCTTGTGTCGTGGTGGTCGTCGTCGCAGCATCTCCCCTACCCCGCCATACCCCCCACCCACCCTTCCGGGAAGTGTGTTGCCTTATAATCTCCTCTGTCAACGACGGTGGCGACGGTATACATATTAGTGCGAAGGCAGAAAAAGTGACAGTGACGGTGTGAACCATTTGTATTAATTGCTCTGTGTTCCGTTCGTACGCGAAAGTATATATGATCGTATTCGTCTCTGTGCGGCTGAATCAGTGAAAAATAAGGGCCCCCGCGCCAACGGTGCGTCCTTTCTGACGGTGGTTAGGAGCGTCGCAACCGCGGATCCCCCCGACGGATCTCTTTGCGGTAGGCCGCCTCCGCGGAACACGTCTGTCGTCCACGTTTACGTCACGGTGGCAATAGTCTCGCGGACGGTCGCGGATCCGGGGACCGGCATTCGAATTTCCCGCGTCGGCCGGCCCCGGCCGCCTAACCTCTCGTTAGTCCGGCGGACACACCTCTCGCGTTAAATCAGCGGACAACGAGAGAACAGAGAGAGAGGAAGACGGTGGGCCGTCGCTCGGCCAGCAATAATGCCGCACGTGAGCAGCAGCGGCGGCGGCGACGATCTCGGCAGCGAGGACGAGGTCAAGGTCTTCAAGGATGAGGGCGAAGACGAGAAGAGGTCCTCCGAAAATCTCACCGAGGAGAAAAGCTCCCTCATCGACCTCACGGAGTCCGAGGTGCGTCCACAACCAACCCTCCCCCGTACAACATTTGTTTTGTTTACCGGCGAATCTGCTCGTGAGAGTCGCGATTCGCCGGCACGACCAATCGACGTCTTCCCTTGTCCAACCCGAAGGTTCTTGCTCTTCCGCGTTGTGCGACAGCCTAAGGACGTCGCCATTAAGTGCGTGCATGTGTGTTGCAGGAAAAGGGCTCGCTCGCCGGTGGAACTTACGCGACCACGGGCAAGACATCCACGAGATCCGATCTCAGCCCCGTTTTCGGTGAGTGAGAAATCTTCTTTTCTTAGCGTTCTACATATTCCGAGACGAACCGCGTCGTTACCGAGATGCTGATGACTTTCGGTACACGCCGGGACTGCGTGCGTGCTTCAGATGTGCTTTCACTCGTCGTAGTGCATCTATGATTACGTTATCAATGACTGATAATATTCGAAACTTCGACGATCTTTATTGTGATCTTTTATTGCGAAGATATATCTCAAAGTAATCTTCGTAGTAAAACGAAATTAGATGAAATTACAAATATATTCGCACAGTATTATTTGCAACACTGTAGAGTAGCGTCCAGGTAGATATTCTTCAAAATAAATGCCCAACGAATAAATTCTAGTCAGCGCGAAAATAAGCATAGACTGTACAAAGAAGTGCAAATGAATTGATAATCGTGTCGGTCGTATATTCTGCCCGAAATGAACGTCAGGGCCGGTGTTTGAACTCGTCCGAGGACGCCGCGGAAAATCCGGAATTTTTTGCGCCCGCTTGGCAAAGAAGTCCGCGGAAAATCGCAAGAGCAGATAGTCGACGGTATCGCCGATAACGAGATCAGAAAGTCGTCAAACGTATATCTGCCGTCGGCCGTTTATCGTTTGACTCGGCTATGAAATCTGATAACGTGTTATGATATCATATGCGTGTCGCAGAGGCCAGCTCTGATTCATATAAATTAACGTCATTGTAGGTGGTTATCTTATGATCCTGTAACATAATCTACTCATGGCAAATCGCTCTTTATGCCCTAATGATAATTTAGACGGGTCGGCGTCAGGTTCGATTCAGCGCTGCTCCAAAACCGTTTCTCTGTTCCCCTGTCGTCAATGATATCGCGCACACATACCGGCAATAAGATTATCGGCGTCGCGTTATCGTTTGTTGCACCGTATCTCGAGAAAACAACGGTTTTCCCGCGTTTTTTCGATTCCGATTCCGTCGGGCTCCTCTCGCACCCGTCGAAAACGCCAGTGCCGGCCGGCAGCTTCCGGTTCGACTCTCGTTAAATACACGCCCATTTATCGCGGCGACAATTATTCTACCCGTGTTGCGACGAGTAATTGGAATTTCGCGATGGAACATCGATAAAATTCCGATCCCGTATTTTTTTCCCCACCGTCGTTCTCTTGTTCCGACGGTGTTACCTTGTTACCGGCGTAATATTTTTGCCGCCGGAAAGCGTCCGCGGGAAGATCTCGCCGATATTATTATTGCAATTCGCCAAACGTAGCTTCATAATTTTTATAATTTATTCAGTATCATTTTCAAAGTGCGCGAGACTCTCATAAATTCGCGCGTTTGATTTACTGTTTACTCGTAAGAAATCATGCAATTTTAAATTACAAATTGATTTAGTATTATTTTAACGCAAAGTACTGGATTGTCTACTGTAAAAAGTCTGCTGCACAAGTTGATGTGTAAATTGTTGCTCCCCGCGACAATTTTCATTCGTTAAATTCTGATTGAATGGTTGCACCGGGTACAGAGGTTTAAAAAGCGAACAATGTTTTCGATTTCGGGGAAATATTGAAGCGATCGGTGCACGTCGAAGGTGTATTTTCAAAGAAAACTAGGCGCCACCGTGGCCCTGCTCCTGCTTTTACAAAGGCGCACAATACCGTTTCTTTCTGTCGCTTCCAAATATGGCGACGCTTGGATTCGCGGAAACGGCAATAAAATGCGTGCCTCCGCGACGTATCGCTCACAAAAATTTCGGAGCCGTTTTATTGCCGTTCGAACTACAACGGTCCTTTCTGTTCCATTTTTTCCCCCCTCAACAAGCTTTCGAAAGTTTCGTGTTTCTTTATTTTCGCCTGGAACGCCTAGGCATTTCGAACTTCGGATCACGAGTCAATGTCGTCACTGAAAATTTACCCAGCGTTCTCGACTTATCCTCCAGTTTGAATAGAATATCAAATTCATCAAATTGCATAAACCAGGCCTGGCCAACCCGCGGCCCGCCGGGCGATTTTCTATTTCTATTGAAACTTTTGTTTCTCATTGTATGTATACAAAAAATATTAAATAAATGAAGAGTCATTGTTATAATATAATCGATTTATAATTATAATATAATCAAGTTGCAGTGTGCAACAATGAAGTGAAACAATTTTTTGCGTCCATATCAAAAATTAATATTTACAATACTTGTATTGGTAAATGCTTTTGGATGAAATTTACAAAGAGTTCTTCACGTGCTTCATTAACTGATGCCAATTTAGAAAACCAGCTAACAAAAGATGTGCAACGTCGAACATAAATATATAGATTTACAAAAATTAAGTGAAAGAAAGGATAAACAAATATCTCATTAATAAAAACTCAAGAGTTAATTATATTGAATCATAGTATAACAATAAAGTTTTATTCATTTTGTATTTGTATTACATTTTTTAAAAGCATGTTTACCTAAAGTGCGGCCCGCTATAACGTTACGCGTCATCAAAGTGGCCCGTGAAATCATCTGGGTTGGCCAGGCCTGGCATAAACCGTCGCAGTCCGACCATTTCTAATTGCAATTTAGGAGACAGTTGCAGACCCGTGAAGTTATTTTGCTATTTTCCGGATAACGTTTATTTGTAACCGCAATTTAAGCGACGCAAACTATTTAATTTTTTAATTCAAGGGGCAGTTGCAAATTCGCGCAATAATTTCGGTATATTCCGGATAATGTATATTTTAATCGCAATGCCGGAGACGCGGGCTATTTAATTGTTCAATTCGGGGGACAGTAAATGCAACGATTTCGGTATTTCCCGGATAATGTTTGTTTTCGGAATTTTAATACGAGTCGAATTAAAAATTCCTGTTGCCGGCGTGTGTGCGTGCGCGCGCGTGTCCGCCGGTGCAGCAGCTTTGTGGCATCGGTAAACATTTTCAAAATTCATCATGATTCTCGGATGGTTTATTCGGTCGGGAAAAACAGCCGAAAGAATGGAAAAGTAATGACGCGGGCGCGAGGAAAATCGAATTGGCGCGGTTAAAAGCGAAAAGGGTTTTCGGCGAGAAACCGCGGGTGAAAGTTAATTCCAATTTGCCGAGGGAAATTGACCGAAGTTTACGGAACGCCATTATTCTCGCGACAGGTTTGAAACAAATTGTAACTCGTTAGCGACGGGGCTATACAATGAAACACTCCGGATCCGCCGCGCGCCGGCTGTGCTCGGCCGCTTCTTCCTCTCCCCGTTGCCGACTTTGTCACTGACAAATCGATGTCGTGCCGGCGAACACGCTGTCACCGTGTTGCCAAAACACTTTAACAAGTTACAGACTGTTACGCCGAGGATTTTGACTTGAACCGCACGATCTACGTGCTCCGAACTGTGCATACCACGGCGATGAATCAAAACGGTCCTCTCGATTGATCTCCCAACCACATTCGCTCAGTTTTTCGCGGTGCAGTTGCCATTTGATTCGGCAGTGATCGAAATTTCCGGCTTAATCTGGTTAACATGATCCGTGCCGACGGCTCGGACGGAGATAACGAGTGCCGGCAATAAAGTTTGAAGAAGCGGCATCGATTGATGCGTCCTCAGCTTCCGACTTCGCTTCGAAACTTGACAGTTTTACGACTGCCTTCGATCCTACTTTGATCACTCCGTGCCCGACTTCGGGTATTTCAATCGGAAAATATTGTGACGGCTGTCGGTGGGTCATATTGGCAGAGTCGCCAGATTAAAAGTTCTCCCCCCACTCCACCTCCCGCGCTCACGTGACGCGTTTCCCCTTCGATCTCGAACTCCCTCCCCTCATCTGGCGACTCTGCATAGCGGACCTGTGAACTTCTTGCATTTTTCAAGCATTTTATCAACTCGCATCGTGAATAACTGTTCTCTGGATATTTTCAATCAAGAGCAATAATATATTTCGCGTTAAAAATGATTTGAAGCAGTTTTCCCCTTTGCGGAAATGTTCTCCGAGGCCTGGTTCGGGAGATATCAACGAAAAACACGGACCAATCGAAGCTTGGCTACCGCGAGCGAACTCCGCCCCTGCGCCGGGTCCCGCTGAGCGTGGCGTTGTCATTGGCGGAGGCGGAGGTCTATCCATAGTAGCAGCGCTGTGATTAGCCCATGTTTTTCGTTA
Organism: Lasioglossum calceatum; assembly: GCA_963966675.1. Classification (NCBI taxonomy): domain Eukaryota; kingdom Metazoa; phylum Arthropoda; class Insecta; order Hymenoptera; family Halictidae; genus Lasioglossum; species Lasioglossum calceatum. The sequence goes on along the minus strand of OZ016539.1, from coordinate 6,173,960 downwards.
ATAACTTCTCAACAAAGCCCTGTAGAACATTTTTGTAAAGGAAAAAGTTACTTGGAATCACCGTAGGAATCGCCCCGATCCGATTTTCGTTCAGTAAATCTCATCGTTCGTTTCTCGTCCATTGTTTCTATTTGTTGAACGTCGCGGACCCTCATGAATTACTGCAACTAAAAGAGGCACATAACCAGCACGTTTCAGTATTACTCAAACGATCATCCGTCTTCGAGCGCAACAAATCGCGCCGCTGGCGTAAGCGATTCCCGCCGATGTATTTTAGGAAAAGCATACGTTACGTTAAACGGCTGCCATACATTGTCGCGTTCCGTAAAAGTGTAAACCGCGCGGAGTGTTAAATCATTGTAATTTGTCTTGTCCCGAACCGGTAGCCAGCCGCGACACGAAAATCACTTTCTGTGACGTACAATTACGCGCAGATAATGCGTCGAGATCAGAATTCGTTGCAGTCGTGGGAGGGTAACAGCCAGCGAGAGAAAGAGAGAGAGTAGGAGAGTGGGGGAGGGAGAGAGAGCGTACGAAATATTACATCGGGATCCGTCGTAATCGCTTAAGTGGTTAATTATGGTGCTTCGAGGAAGACTAGAGGAGGCTGGAGGTGGGATTAATCTTGGCATCAATTACTTCACCGGACCCTTTTTTTATGCAGACTGGAACTAGTTTTCCGGCTAGCAGCATCCTGAATGGTGCGTGATACCTCCGGTGCACCTTTTTTCCGTTCATTAGATCGCCATATACTGCGCTATACCTCGTTAGTGTACCTGGCATTATTTCCTTGACGATTGTTCGACGAAACACTCTTCTCCGTAAAAGCTCTGTTCCAATGTCCTTTTAATTAAAACTGGCAGACATCGGATCGGCCCCCATCCGTATTTTCACGATTAAGCTTCGCAAGGTAATGTGGTGGGGTCTCAGAAACCCCAGCTTCAGATTTTTGAAAAGAATTTTTAAATGAATGTAATTAAATCTGTTTGTTTACTTTTTAGCCTGTGTTATTCTTCATCCCAAATTGATTAAAAACGAGGCTATTTATTAAGACCCCACCTTACTATTTATGTGTTAATCCTCCGCACTCCGGTCGACCATTTTGTAGTTTGACACTACGTTGCGTGCTCACAAAATAACTTTTCTAGGAGCAGAATTCTTCTAATAATCACAATCTCCGATGGTAAATTAATTTTAATACAGTCCCAACCTTGGACGCAAGCTTCAATCGTTTTTGGATCGTCGCAATTATGCTAATAATTTTACTTGTACTAATAATTAGACAGCGAATTTTATGCATTTATGACAAAAATGAGCAGGGGTTATTCAAAACTGCTACGTTATTTTCAATCTATAAACGTATTAAGACAGAAAACAAATTTCTGTTTTACTCCAGTTTGTTTCAGTCCAGGAAAATAATTGTTATTTCGCGTAAAGATCCGCTCTACTAATAACTAATAATTTTTAACTATTTTATGTATTTATGACAAAAATGAGCAGGGGTGATTCAAAACTGATTCGTTATTTTCAATCCATAAACGTATTAAGACAGAAAACAAATTTCTGTTTTACTCCAGTTTGTTGCAGTCCAGGAAAATAATTGTTATTTCGCGTAAAGATCGGCTCTACTAATAACTAATAATTTTTAACTATTTTATGCATTTATGACAAAAATGAGAAGGGTGATTCAAAACTGCTACGTTATTTTTAATCCATTAAACGTATTAAGACAGAAAACAAATTTCTGTTTTACTCCAGTTTGTTTCAGTCCAGGAAAATAATTGTTATTTCGCGTAAAGATCCGCTCTACAATAACTAATAATTTTTAACTATTTTATGCATTTATGACAAAAATGTGATTCAAAATTGCTACGTTATTTTTAATCCATTAAACGTATTAAGACAGAAAACAAATTTCTGTTTCACTCCAGTTTGTTTCAGTCCAGGAAAAAAATTGTTATTTCGCATAGAGATCCGCTCTACAATAACTAATAATTTTTAACCATTTCTAATTCAATTTTTGAGCTAACAATTCCATCTTATTCTAGAAACCTCCGCATCTTGAAATTGGCCTCCCGGATACAAAAATATAAAATTATTGCCACTTTGAATAGTGTGTCACAATGTTGCGCTTAGATTCCGGAATTTGTTTGCCAGATTTCCGAGAACACTCCGAATAAACGTTCGCGAGTTCTTCTTTGTAAGTACGCCGGTTTCAGCGGGCTCGAAAATTTTTCAGACGATAATTTAGCGTTGCGTGTTCCGCACCCGAAGGTGCACTAACGATGTATCGGTATAATAGCAGAAAATGCAAAGAGCGTGCGTCGTGACAGTGCGTGCTTCTGGTTGGCAAAGTAATTTCAAAATACACGAACGAGCGGGCCCGAAAATTGCGTCTTTCGGCGATGCGCGGCTATCGACACGGTGAACCGTGCCCTGGGAAGAAATTATTATTGCACACAAACAAGAGCCGAACGACGCCCCTCGATCCTCGTAAATTTCGTGTTTCGTAGAATTTCAACGGGAGCAATGTTCTCGCGTCATTATCGAACTCCCCGTGTGCACTACAAGCTTCCACATCATTTTAATACCCCGTAAGAATTCTAGAAATTATCTCCGTTTATTATAATGGCGGCGATACTCGCGCGGTTCTAGAAAGCTATCGGTTCGCTGCGGATTTTACACAGTTCGAGATAATTTTCGAGCTCTGCGTTGCTTTATCTAAATCGTCGAGTGGACGTTTCTGTTAATGGCTTTTGTTTGTTGCAATTAACCCTTCTCACTTTTTCTTCCAGCCTGAAATATTTCTATTTTATATGATTTTTTTTATCTTATCGATATAAAACTGATATTACACCTACAATACTTTCAGTAGTTTATTCAAATATTAAATACGTTTAGTAATTTATTGAATACAGATTTGGTAATGCAACAAATATTTTAAATAATGGTTTATTAAGAAAGGGTTAACGTAAAAAATTCTCTGTGATTGACGCAAATAATTTTTGTATAAAAAAATGCATTCTAGCTGTGTCTAAATAATCGAAGAAAATTTTTTATCATCGTATTTATTGTAATTGATGGAGATGACTTTTATTCCGGAGGAATTTACCATTGTTTCTTTATTGTTTAAAAGTCCGCAGTTCGGGATACGATATTCGCGTGCAAATGAATGGTATAGCCCGTCAAAATTGTTGGTGAACGCGCGTGGTCTCCTGAAAATGTGTTTCTGGGAATGCTCGTGACCGGCCGCCTCGAGCCACTGACTTGACAAACGTTCCCAATTATTATACTTTTCCGCAGTCGCTCAGATTCGCCAGATTAGCTTGGTTCGTTGCGTTTCGAGCACGAGGGTCTAGCAAACCGCTGCTAATTATCGGACGTGTCCAAGTAGGTTTATCTTGTAACGTTATCCGTGAAGGCCTCGGAACATCGAAATGAAAAGCGTGCCGTGAGAAAATCGTCGTCGTGTATCTTCTTCAGGGTTACGAAAGATCGAGAGGAAATTCCGCGCGGTCCGTGTTATCTGCATTGACGACACCTGTTAAATAAATATTAGAGAATTACATGACCGGGTAAACATCCGTCGGTTCTAAGCATAGCTTAGCTGTTCCACCTGTCGCATTTCTTGAATTTAGCCGAGCAACATATTTCGCGTTTCTCCATTTTTACTGGGAAATTATTGTGGTCGATATTTTCGCGGGTTCGATCATGTGTTGTGCGAAATAGAAATAGTTCTCGCAACTTCCAAGACCTGGGAGCCTATACAAGGTGTCCCAAAATTCCTTCAACAGCAGGAAACGGGAGGGTCCTGAGATCATTTGAAGCAACATTTTCCTTTGCAAAAATGTTATCCGCGGCTTTGCTTAGGAGTTATTAACGAAAAACACGGACCAATCAGAGCGCGATCTAGACGTGAGTTGGCACAGTCAGCCAATAGACAGTTGGCGCGCCGGCGCTCTGATTGGTCCGTGTTTTTCGTTAATAACTCCTAAACAAAGCCGCGGATAACATTTTTGCAAAGGAAAATGTTGCTTCAAATAACGTCAGGAACCTCCCATTTCCGGCTGTTGAAGGAATTTTGGGACACCCTGTAGAGCAACCATTTAAAAATTAGGTACCGTTTTCTTTTTCTCGCAACTGCATGAAATGCATAATTCTCGCAGGAACCGCGTAATCCGATGCAAAAGTATAAACAACAAACGCAGGAACAGTGTGGATTTAGCGCACACGCACTTCCCGCAGTGTTCGCTGCTCGTCCATGTTCGCCAAATGAGATTTTCAACGGCAGCCAGAAATTTCGCGCGCAATTTCAGCGTTGTTCGGCCTCGGAGAAAAAAAGAATTAAGTTCGAAAACGGGCGCGGGGGCATACGTATCGCGTCGGGACGCATTCGCAAGTGGGTCGCTCGTTTTCCGGAAGCTCGAGCTCTCGGGTGCACACGAGATTTTCCATGCTCGCGTATCCCTCGCAATCCTCTGGTAGCAGCCGAGCTGGCAAAAGCTTGCTCGCCGGCCTGATATACACTTTGTCGCTACTTGGAAAGTGCCTCCGCCTCCGGATTGCACCTCGCCGCAAATATCGTATGCAACCCGGTCGCGTCGACGGCGCACGCTCCGCTGGAACGCCCGTTTTTTTCTCGCGGAAATTATTCTAGCGTTACCGTAGGGTTTAGGCTTCTATTATTCAAAAATTAACGTTTAGGAAATGGAGCTGCACGCCATTTTCCCAGAAAAAAAATATTTTCTTCAAATTTTTAGACGTGTTGTCTTCTGTTCTGGAGAGGACTCTGTCTGACCAATATTGAAAATTTTATCGGATAAAGAGATATTTAAAATAGTCGCTGAAAATCATAAAAATACAGCTCCAAATAATTGCAGGTACTTCATAGTTCTCAATGTGTAGGTGGTTATAGTCATTTTCTTGAAATCTGAAGACATGTGATCAACTTCTGTTCTGGAGAGGACTCTTTCTGACCAATATTGAAAATTTTATCGGATAAAGGGATATTTAAAACAGTCACTGAAAATCATAAAAATACAGCTCCAAATAATTGCAGGTACTTCATAGTTCTCAAAGTGTAGGTGGTTATAGTCATTTTCTTGAAATCTGAAGACATGTGATCAACTTCTGTTCTGGAGAGGACTCTTTCTGACCAATATTGAAAATTTTATCGGATAAAGGGATATTTAAAACAGTCACTGAAAATCATAAAAATTCAGTGTCTCCCACAAATATTCGGACACTCTTAAAAAGGCGATAACTTTTTTATAACAGCAATTAGTTTACTACAGGATGTGAAAAAAATTCTTCTAAAAATTGCAATTGTTCGGAATTGTAGAAGAAAATACTAAAACTTGCACTTTACAACTTTTTTACGCGGGCATATATCGAAAATTTAAAAAAATACGTTTTGTAGATCTTTGTGAATTAAATGTATTCTGAAAATTTCGTCAAAATCGGATATACTTCATAATTCTCAAAGTGTAAATGGTTATAGACGTTGACTAAAATTGCAAATTGTATCGAATAAAAAGATATTTCAAACAGTAACTGAAAATCATAAAAATACAGCTCTAAACAATTGCAGGTACATACTTTGTAATTCTCAAAGTGTAAATGGTTATAGACATTGACTAAAATTGAAAATTGTATCGAATAAAAAGATATTTCAAACAGTAACTGAAAATTATAAAAATACAGCTCTAAACAATTGCAGGTACATACTTTATAATTCTCAAAGTATAAATAGTTATATACATTTTTAAAAATCTGTAGACATATGATTAACTTCTGTTCTGGAGAGGACTCTTTGTGACCAAAATTGAAAATTTTATCGAATAAAAAGATATTTAAAACAGTCACTGAAAATCATAAAAATACAGCTCCATACAATTGCAGGTACATACCTAATAATTCTCAAAGTGTAAATGGTTATAGACATTGACTAAAATTTTTTCAAATAGAAAAATATTTCAAACAGAAACTGGAAATCATAAAAACACAGCTCCAAACACTTGCATATTTAATTTCTTGCTGAATATGTTTGACAGGTTGACAATAATCGAATAGTACATTGAAATTCCCTTAAATTTTCACCATAAATGCAGTCTACGAGTCCTCAAAATTCGATTCCACATTGAACTTCGGAATTTCGTCTTCAGACTTTGAATCTTAGGGTTCCCAATAGAGAGAGAAATTTTCTAAAAAAATTTAATCGCGGCCACCGTGAAGAGCATGGGAAATGGAAAAAGAGAGAGAGAGAGAGCGCGCGCGCAAAGGGAGGGGAGAGTGGGGGATTAGAGGGATGGAGGGAGGCGAAGGAGGGAGCGAAGGACCGAGGGGAGGCCATAAACGATGTGTCTCGTTGTGCGAAGTAATTGACGAGTTCGCGTGTAGGCGGTTGGGCGCCTAGATCGCCCGAAGCATACCGTAGGCTTATCCTCGGAGACGAAAAACGAAACGAAACGAAACGAAACGAAATGAGCAGCTCTGATACCGGGCGCGAGAGGAGCCGAGCGAGCTGAACCGAGCTGAACCGAGCGGTGTCGTGTCGGGAGAGGCGGAAAGGGCAAGGAGGTAGAGGTTCGGGTCGACACGTACACTATACACTGTACAGCGCGAGGGAACGAGACGAGAGAGAAAGAGAGAGACGGAGAGGAATTGATAGGAGAGTCGGGTTAGCAGGCGGGAGAAGGAGAATAGAAATTGAGAGTGGGTTAGCGAGAGGAGCGAACACGAGCGTGTGCGCGCGATAGAAAATTAGTGAAAGAGACGGACAACAGAAAAAGATAGAGGAGAATGCGAGGAGTGGGGGGGAAGGAGAGCTGCATCACCCTGAACTTGCCCGAATACCTTCCTCCCTCCGAACCTTACAGTGTGTATCCGCTCACAAATGCACATGGCACCCAAGCGAGTTCTTCTATCGTCCTCTCTCGCTCCCCTTCCTTTCTCTCCCCTCTCTCTCTCTCTCTTCCACACACTCCTCTTCACGCCTGTTCCCCTCTCTCTCTCTCTCACTCGTTCCTCCTGGTCTGCTCGTTCCTTCGCCTCGAATCTCGCTCTCGCCCTTTCAGACCCGCTTCCTTTTCTCGTCTTACTCTTCGCCTTCTCTCGCGGAGTTAACCCACCCATTTCTTACGCTCTGCATCGTATACCGGGTGTCGCGCCGCGGAATATTCGGGGGATATAGATAGCACCGACGCCCCGACTACTTCCGGTGCGATGGCGGCCAGACGCCGGTTGCTGCACGTGGACCCCATAGCGTCCTGCCGCGACAGGCCCGAGGTTTAACGAGGCTGCTCGAAACACGTGGAAATAGACACGGTGCCACATTTTTCTCCCCATCCTCGGCCACGTTGTCCGTGCTCGCCTGCGACATTTTCGAAATTCAAATCGACCCTTTGTCTTACCATCTCTGACGTCATTGTCGGCAAAGCGGCGCGCCGATTGCAACACGGGAGCCACTCAGGAATTTCTTCCTCTCTTCTCCACCATTGATCTTCGATTTTAAGAAGTCTACGGTGGACCCCCCCTCGATATTGCGGTCTAGATGTTGAATGGAGACCTCGAATACCTAATGCATACTCTGTGGACCCTTATTTGATTTGTGCACTCTTGAAAAAATCGATCCATCGGTTGTTTAAAAAATGTAAGCGCTGCTGCACATTCAATAGAATTGTGAAATAATTTGTTGTTATTTAGATACTGGGTTGATCGTCGTGTACTGTAGTTGTAAAGTGCACCACAACTTAAACAGTCATCAGCTATAAAATAAAAATTTCTTACCTGAATTGCAACAAACGGGAGCGAAATAGAAATTAATTTTTTCCCCTGTTATGTTTATTAGGTTGAGAATGTAGTATGTTTAAATGCTGTTTAAATGTTTAAACCTTTGTTATAAAAGCATTAAATCCGCAGTCTAATTATTATACTTCTTTTTAGAAATATATTTCGAGTTCTCTCACGAGCACGCTTTTCTTCCGAACAGTTTTCTTGTAAATGAACCTTATGCTAACTGCATCTCTCCCCGGCTAAATAGCCGAGGAAGTTTGTGAGCAGAGACGCGTGAAATGCGATCAGGATAGAATAAATATAGGCGAGTGTAAACGAAAGTATTGGAGGTTCGAAATTGTGAGAACACCCGGTACATGAATACAGACACACCGACTACAGTCAGCATTATACACCTACCCTGACTCGCCTCTACCTACCTACCTGCTCGCTAACGAGCCTACCTGCCGGACTTCTTGCATTCGAAGAGGTTGCCCAAGAAGAGGGCCCCAACCCTGGACCCATCTCTTCTCCATCCCCCATCCCGTGTATCCCCCATAGAGTCTCCGGCAAACCAACTACACCCCGCGGTGGTGCTTGCGCCGTCCTTTAGAAACGGTTAAACAAATTTCCCCTGGTAAAACGGCTGCGTTCCTAGAAAAGAATACGAGAACCCGTAGAGGGGCTAAACATCTCCGGCGGATAGAGAAGGTCCGACCAGAAAATATGTTTGCTCTTGCCGAGAGACGTGTTTGTGGTCATGCTCGCTCGCGAGACATCGAGGATTTTCGAAATTTTATAGCCGAGCATAAATTGAATTTATTGACACCGAATTTTCGGTGCTCTCGTGCTGGCGTTTACGATCTATTTTCGCTCGGCGATGGCCGTCGTTTCCTCGAAATGTATGGCGTTCGTAGGTCTACACCGGTGACTTTTAGAATTGTTTATAACGCCCGGACCGAGGGATCGAACGGGAACGCTCCATTCCGACGCAACAACACGCCTCGTCGAATCTACCGCGAATTCCATTCGACGCTGTTCCTCTCGGGCATTTCGAATCATTCTTCTACGGGTCTGTGTCGATCATCGACCGCAAATCGACTGGGAACTCGCTATTCCGTGACACGTCGTTGCTATTTTTGTAGACCGGAACACTGGGCGTGCAACTCTGGAATCGTCTAGAACTGCTACGCTATTCCGTAAAAGGCAAGCTGATCTTCCCAGCAATTTAAAAAAAAATTGTTAACACCTTTCAAGGACACGACACTGCAAAATTTGGGGCTCGTAATTCCATTAAAAAAATACAATTATTACCGGTTTTCAAGGACACGACACTCTGCAAGATTTGGGGCTCGCAATTCCATTAAAAAATTAAAATTATCACCACTTTTCAAAGTCAGGGCATTCTGCAAAATTTGGGGCTCGCAATTCCATTAGAACATTAAAATTATTACCAATTTTCAAGGACAAGACATTCTGCAAAATTTGGGGCTCGCAATTCCATTAGAAAATTAAAATTATTACCAATTTTCAAGGACAAGACATTCTGCAAAATTTGGGGCTCGCAATTCCATTAGAAAATTAAAATTATTACCACTTTTCAAGGGCATGACAATCTGCAAAATTTGGGGCTCGCAATTCCATTAAAAAATTTAAATTATTACCTGTTTACAAGGACAACGACACTCTGCAAGATTTGGGGCTGGCAATTCCATTAAAAAGATAAAATTGTTACCACTTTTCAAGGACACGAAAATCTGAAAAATTGGGGACTCGCAATTCCATAAAAAAATTAAAATTACTACCACTTTTCAAGGACACGTCACTCAGCAAAATTTAGGGCTCGCAATTCCATTAGAAAATGAAAATTATTACCAATTTTCAAGGACATGACACTCTGCAAAATTTGGGGCTCGCAATTCCATTATAAAATTAAAATTATTACCAATTTTGAAGGACATGACAATCTGCAAAATTTGGGGCTCGTAATTCCATTAGAAAATTAAAATTATTACCAATTTTCAAGGACAAGACATTCTGCAAAATTTGGGGCTCGCAATTCAATTAGAAAATTAAAATTATTACCACTTGTCGAAGCCCAGGGCACACTGCAAAATTTGGTACCTTGAGGTCATCTAGATCATCTGGAAACCTGCTCGAAATTCCATTGAAATAATTATTACCATTTATCAAGACGCCAAGATTCTCCAAAATCTACAAGATTTTTAGTAACACTTGTGACCAGAGTCTGCAGATGAGGGGAGGGTGCACGAATTGAGGTGGGAACAGCATAGTAGAAGGGGAAGTTAGAACGTAATCTGACGATTCTGCTTGTGGCCCATTTACCTACCCCCACTCCACTCGGATCAACAAATCTCCCAGGCTCTGCTCATCTTCCCGCGATACAGAGTGTCTTCCCACCAGCGGTAATATCATGCAATTGCGGTTACGTTTGCGATACACGTTTCCACCTATCGGCCAGGAATCGGTCAACAGACTTATCAGCATTCTCCCCGAGTGCGTCGACAAACATGTTGAACATTCGCGGCCGTTGATAACGCACGGCGATACGCCGTGGGCAAACATTCTGGAGGAGAGCGAGGAGGATCCACGCGCCGCGCGGGAAGATCGGTGTCGAATCGCTAGAAAACCGTGCTAGACAAGACCCAACGCTTTTGCCGATGCTTTGCCCAACGATAATCCCCAGACGCGCGACGGTAATCGCGTGATCCGATCAACGCCGATAACAAGATAAGCTCTCGGATACGCTCATACGATGGGTAGCCGTCGGTCGCTATCGTAGCTGATCAATCCTCTCGCGGAGGGTCCGATCTTTGACCATCGGGTCACGTAGGGACGTGATTTTCCCGGGTTCTGGTGGGATTTGCCACCGGGCCGAGCTTACGTGTGACCTGCTACGGACGTCTTCCTGGTAGGGATATGCCGATTATTTTGAAAAAGATCGAGTTTTCCGAATCGATTATAACACTGCCCAACACCAAATTTGATTTCAATATACTGTTGGGTCCTTCTTATAGAGTTTTTTGCGCTGATTCCGAATCTGTGCTTAATTTTTCTCCTACATAGTTTTTGAAAAACATGGCTTTGAAAAAAAAAACATATTTTTCAACTTTAAACAAATATTGTGATGTTATCATAAAAGATATCGAATTGTTCTTTACAGCAAAAGATTCTGTAGACTTCCCCGAATCCAGTCATATATAATATTAATACATTATGATAGTTTAAACATGTTTAAGGATCGTTTTTAAGGATATTTTGCAATTTATTTAAATAATAATAAATTTAAATTTTCCATTTTTTAAATAATCGATTAAAAATCGACATCCCTACTTCCTGGGCTGGGATCGATTCATGGTCGTTTGGATCCTCGGACACTCGCGTAGTCCTTGGCAGAGGAACTTAGGTGATTTGATCTATCAAGATTATTTAATAAAGAATTGCATTCAATTTAAGCCAGTGGCGCACCCAGGGCGGAGCCAGGGGACCAAGTCCCCCCCCCCCGAAAAAAAATGTTTAGTTTCTAAAATTAAAATCGCGGAATAGCTCTGGGTACCGTTGACAGATATTTTGGCTAAAAAAAGTCATCGCGCAAAACCTAGGACTGGGTTCAACTCGCCCCCCCCCCCCAAGATTACATCGTGGGTGCGACACTGATTTAAAGAAACAGTAGAAATTTTCTTCGTCCATCTCATTGATCATTGCGGAGCATGGGTCCTTTTTAACGACCATCTTTTTTGATAAAAAGATCAATTCTTCGGGGGTTTTTGTGTGTCTCGGTGGTAGTGTCCCATTAAATTTCGAAGTGCGATCTCCGGCATCGCGTGGTCATGGACCAGTATATAGCGTTTAATAACGTTGAATAGCGTGATCTCGCAATATCGCGTCCGCGCGACGCACGGCACGCGCTGTTTACACGCGATCGGTGTACTTTGACAAGATTAATAATAGCCGGAATTGAATAACTTATTACGCGAACGCGTACGCGCACCTGCAACCGCCTAGTTACATCACGGATAAACATTAACGTTATTTAAAGGTCGAGATCCATTCACTGTTGACACACACGTTGCTCCGCCGCGGTTCCCCCGGTTCACTGTAAAGTGGATTCCTGAATGACACGTTCTTCTCCATCGTTCTCATATTTCGACGAATATCGGGGGTCAGTCGAAAAAATCGTTATTAAAGTACAAGTAGCACGATCGAGTGGATTTTTATGCGAAATAAAAATTTTGTCAATTATACAAACCAGAATTTAAATTCGCAATTCGCTTAGATGTCCTAATTAATAAAGCTCCTAATAAAACGATTTATGCATCCCAGAAATTCGAAAAATGCCTGTGTAAAAGTTTGGGCTCTATTTTTCACTGAAGACCAACAAGGAATTGGGCCAGGAGCTTTAGGCAGGAGAATAAGAACATATAAATGCATAAATACATTTGAGTCTGCAATTCGCTTAGATGTACTAATTAATAAAGCTCCTAATAAAACGATTTATGCATCCCAGAAATTCGAAAAATGCCTGTGTAAAAGTTTGGGCCCTATTTTTCACTGAAGACCAACAAGGAATTGGGCCAGGAGCTTTAGGCAGGAGAATAAGAACATATAAATGCATAAATACATTTGAGTCTGCAATTCGCTTAGATGTACTAATTAATAAAGCTCCTAATAAAATGATTTATGCATCCCAGAAATTGGAAGAAATGTCTGCGTAAAAGTTTGGGCCCTATTTTTCACTGAAGACCAACAAGGAATTGGGCCAGGAGCTTTCGTACTGGCCCAACAGAGTCCCCTGATGCTTCCAGGGAATGCGAATCCAATTCTAATTGATTGTAACCGCAGCGCCAAGTGTTTTATTAAACGACAGGGGAGGGGAGAGGAGCGGGTCTCTAAAGAGGATCGTCGCGTGTCGTAAAGTTCTATTCGCGAGGCCGGTGATGACTCCCTTTACGCTTTTATAATATCCGCGATCATCAAATTGCCGGCTATGGTACCCTAATAAACGTATTAGCGTTACGATCCGCGTTTTATTCGGAACACCGTAGAAAGAGAGTGAGAGAGAGAGAGAGAGAGAGAGAGAGAGAGCCATGGATCGAAGCGAGCCCCGTACAACACGGAGAAACACAGAAGGAGAGAAAGAGAGCGAGAAAGAAAGAGAAAGAAGGGGAATCGTGCCAGCGCGCGCAAAAGAATGAAAAAGCAAAAGAGGCGCATATGATAATCAGGCGTGCCCACCGAAAATACCGGTTTCCCTCTCGGACCCGTGGTTACGATTCAGGTTTGTCCCGGGCTGTTTCCGAGGCTCTGTCGAAACGATTTTCGTCAAACAAAATCGTTCGACCGTACGGCTCTTCAGTCAATTAACGCCAGGAGACCGTCGTCGACCTGTTGTCCAGCCTCGGAGCTTCTCCCGAGAAACAAGAAATTTCGGAGGGACAAAAAGACCGGGAACGCCCGCGTTCTGATCAATCTTCGGAACGTTAATTGCTCCACTTCCGTCGCCCGACGGCCCCCAATCCGGTGGTCGTTCAAACCAGCAACTGCTCGAATTGGTAGTCCCAGACATCTACTTTGCTTCTGCTGGGAGCTTTTATTAGATTTTTATAGACTGCTGATCTAAGATAGAAGCTACCTAGCTACCAGAAGAAGAAAGTGATCTGATTCTGCTGCTAGAAGAGGCTTAGTTGGCTACCAGAAGACGAAAGAAGTCCAATCCGTTGGTCGTTCTTACCTAATACTTCAGCTAACGGCACACATACATATTTTAGCGAAGATCAAGGCTACCCATTGATTGGGAAAAACATAGCGAGGCTGAAGCGGCGTCCAAGTGTAGCCGACGAGACCCGAGGCAGTTCGAGAGGCAGAGCAGGGACACACAGGTAAGGTTTAGGAGCGGACAAGAGAGGAGCCAGAGCCCGGCAGAGAACGGAACAAGGAAAAAGATAAGAGACGAGTTGGGAGGAGAGCCGTTGGATGGAGGAAGGAAGCTGGCGCGGACGATGCTGGGAAGAACGAAGGAACACCGAAGATGACTGGTGTGCGGGAGGAAACAAGACAGGAGGGTAGAGGAGCCAGAGAGTAACGAGAAAGGACTAAACGAGGATAGTGAACGAGCATCGGCATACACGAGCGTAGAGCGAGCGAGCGAGCGAGCGAAAGAGAGAGAGAGAGAGAGAGAGAGAAACAGAGAGCGCACGGGCACCCGTTGAACGAAGGTTAGCAATCTGCGTAGTGTTTTACGACAACTATAAATATGGCTGTAAAGCTCTTTGTTTAGAGCAGCTAGTCCGGCTTTCGAAACTGTGCCCTTCTCGCGGCCATTTGGACCTCTACGCTCTCTGCCTCCGTGTCGATCGAGGGATACATACTGGAGAAGAAATTCATTCCAGCTGGAGAAGCAAGCTTCTGGATGAAGGAGGAAACTTTTGGATGAAAGAGGAAGCTTCTAGCTTAAGATAAGGAGCGTCTAGCTGGAAATGAAAGCTTTTGAATGAAGGAGGAGCTTCTAGCTTAAGATAAGAGGCGTTTAGCTGGAGAAGAAAGCTTCTGGATGAAGGAGGAAGCTTCTGGATGAAGGAGGAAACTTCTGGTTAAAGGAGGAAACTTCTGGATGAAGAAGGAAACTTCTGGATGAAGGAGAAAGCTTCTATCTTAAGATAAGGAGCGTCTAGCTGGAAATGAAAGCTTCTGGATGAAGGAGGAAGCTTCTAGCTTAAGATAAGAGGCGTCTAGCTGGAGAAGGAAGCTTCTGGATGAAGGAGGAAGCTTCTGGTTGAAGGAGGAAACTTCTGGATGAAGGAGAAAGCTTCTATCTTAAGATAATGAGCGTCTAGCTGGAAATGAAAGCTTCTGGATGAAGGAGGAAGCTTCTAGCTTAAGATTAAGAGGCGTCTAGCTGGAAAAGAAAGCTTCTGGATGAAGGAGGAAGTTTCTAGCTTAAGATAGGGAGCGTCTAGCTGGAGAAAAAAGCTTTCGGATGAAGGAGCTAGCTTCTGGATGAAAGAGGAAACTTCTGGATGAAGGAGGAAACTTCTGGATGAAGGAGGAAACTTCTGGATGAAGGTGAAAGCTTCTATCTTAAGATACGGAGCTTCTAGCTGGAGAAAAAAGCTTTCGGATGAAGGAGCTAGCTTCTGGATGAAAGAGGAAACTTCTGGATGAAGAAGGAAACTTCTGGATAAAGGAGGAAGCTTCTAGCTTAAGATTAAGAGGCGTCTAGCTGGAAAAGAAAGCTTCTGGATGAAGGAGTTAGCTTCTGGATGAAGGAGGAAGTTTCTAGCTTAAGATAGGGAGCGTCTAGCTGGAGAAAAAAGCTTTCGGATGAAGGAGCTAGCTTCTGGATGAAGGAGGAAACTTCTGGTTAAAGGAGGAAACTTCTGGATGAAGGTGAAAGCTTGTATCTTAAGATACGGAGCTTCTAGCTGGAGAATATAGCTTCTGGATGATGGAGGAAGCTGCCAGAGAGCTTATAGTTGATTCAAGAAGCTTCTAGCTGAAGAATAGCTTTGCTAGCTAACTGAGGCAACTTCTAGCTGAAGGAATAAAGCTTCTAGCTGAAGAGTGAAGCTTCTGGCTGAAGACCAGAGCTTCCCTAGCTGAAGAAGGAGGTTCCCACCAAAACCTGCTACGTAAGAAAGATGGCTATCCGAAAGTGGACGCTATCGCGGACCCGAGGAAAGATTTGCTGATCCTCCCGAAGCGGTTCGCGGAGGAACGCGCGTTTACACGTGAAAATTATCGACGACTGGTCCATTAAAAAGGAGGAAAAGAAGCTGCGCTCCGTCCAGTGGCATCTGCTAACCATATGCTAAAATGACTGAGCCCGGATAACACCCTGTCACGCTAATGTCAGGTTAAGCGGCGGGAATGATTTACAAGCGGCGAGTCCGAGCGAACCGGCAACGTTACACCGTTCTTTCGGAACGCCGGTGTTCGGTCGTGTTTGTTGGCTGGTCGGGATGGCTGGCTGGCTGGCTGGCCAGCTCGCAGCTCTCTCGTAGCCCGTGATAGTCGTTACAACGTTATTGCTCCGGCGCAATTAACGTCCGCTAGATACGCAGCGCAGATAGGTTAAACGCGCGAGACGGTGTCGCGTGGACGCGACGCGTTGAAATAATTTATGTCTTCCCCGGGCGATCGATCCCCGGCTCTGGATGCGCCTGTTCGCCGATGTCGTATGAACGGGACTCTGCCGCCGTTCCCTTCTGTGCTAGTCCCCTGAAGAATGGTGTGCTCGAAATCTATGGGAATATGGAAATCCGCCCCGGTTAGGTGTTCTCTTGATTGAGCTTTTGGGAGCTGGCTCGATGAAGAGAGCAGGCGAGGATGGCGTATACTGAAGACTTCTGAACTGTATAGCAATTTGCAATGCTTCCAAAGACTCCTTCTCTTGGTCTGGGTTAGGTCGTTCTGGGTCGCGTATCGAGACCGCGCAGGGGATCGTGTATCGCAGTACCCAGCACCCGGAAGGTCCGTGCGCGCATCGGAACGCGTCCCCGAAGCTCGGAAAGCATCGGCATGGTATAATAAAGGGTCTGCGTTAGGGAGTTCCGGCGCGAAAAAGGTGATAGTCGGTGGAACAAAGGCGAGGAGGGCCTGATCAATCGGATCCTGTGCCATCCGGCGGTCAGTTAACTAGGACTAAATAAGGTAGCCGGCCGGGTCTCGGTAAATAATTGTATCTCGTAAAGCGACTAGGTAACTGAGGATTTATATGGGCGTAGCCGACGGGGCCCGACACTTGCTACTTCGGTACACGAGGCGCACACAGCGGCTTTCTGCTCCTCCCTTCTTCTTCTTCTTCCTCCGCTTCTTTCTTTCTCTTTCTCTCTCTCTCCACTTCTTCTGCCCACGGTGTAACGTTGCTCTTCTTCTCTCCGTCTCTGCTCATACTTTTCTTTTTCCTTTCCTCCGGTCAAACATAACCTGTGAGCAGCACACGTGGCACGAGACGGTTGCCGAGGGGACCTGTTCTTCCATCTCTCTCTCTCTCTCTCTCTCCTCTCCGCTCCGCTCAATGTTGTATCAAAGGCTTAGCTTCACTCATGCAAATGAACCGGCGATAACCGAACCAACGGCTAATTATATTCGCGAGATTTTATCGTTTTGTTGTGACTCGCCGATTCCTCAGCCTATGGCCCCGTTACGCTCCGCAGATTAGATCAGCTGGGGGAGGATGTCGCCTTGATACGGGATTGGAATTCGCTGGATAAGTGTCGCTGGGTACACGCCTGGAATTTCCTATCGACATGCCACACTTCTTTCCGACTTCTGATCCTGTTCAACCCAGATCTCTGTTAGACGCTGCGAAATCTCTAGGTGCCGACTCTGCCATCGTCGACAGAGTCCTCGCCTGTTTACGAGGACCAGAGGTTGACACCTCGCTGTGCACACCAGTTAGCAGTCCTAAATCATGAATTCGCGCTGGAAACAATTTTATTCGCGGTTTTTCTCGGGGATCGATCGGCCGCTTCGTTGCACTCTTGCTTTCGACGCGCACACATCAGGTCGCCGCATCAACTCCTTCCCTGAAATGCAACAAAGTGAAAAAGGTAGGCTGGCTGCCGCGCATCGTTGCCCCCTTTACTCCCACGCGTCGGCAAAAAATAGCTCACGCGGGAAAAAGAACAGGGTCCGATCGTTGATCAACGATCTGGGAAATTAATTATCGTACACGAAGAAGCCACCCGGAGATTATTAGTCACGGCTTGTCCGCGATCCGCTCCGGCTGCAAGAGAGGGTCCTTCGCGTGCTCTCGCCGATCCGTTCACGCTCGTGGATCCGCTAATCTCGTCTATGTCCAGATAGCGTCCCATTCCGCTGATAACATCGCCGCTCTCGATCCCTTTTAAAGGCACGTCGCCCCTCCCCTCCGTTTCCAGGAACATTAATCTGCCAAGCTGTAGATCAGGGATTTCGCAACCGGCCGATTTATTCAGTGGAAATATTCCAACGCGTAGACGATCCGACCGGAAGTCACGCTTGCGCGTGTCCTGTGCCACGCGTGACCATCCTCTTTTCTAGCTTCTAGCCGCCTGGAAGCGGCGATCGTGTTTCCACTGGCGTCAAGGCTGCGATTAGACTGCGCCTCTTCACGCATTTACGGCTTCGAAAATGGAAAAAAATGCTTGGATATGAAATTCGACAGAATTTAGTACGATTTTTATTTATTTTCGATCTACGATTTTAGTTGGTCCCGCTTTCTTAAAATTTGTCTACGAAACTTGTAAATTGCGTAAACATCCGCAGAATAATATAATTTGATAAATAGTGGGAGCTATTTAATTTTTTAATTAACGTTGACCTTCAAACGCTGTCTTTCAAGAAGTTCTTCCTCTGTAGACAGTTCGAGTATCAATTTTTATCTTGAGTATCGGTCTCGATAAGGATTAAAAAGAAATTCATGGATTACGATCGCGATAAAGCGGACGGGAAGATCGTCGTGTCTGGAGTATTGCGAAATCGTTAGCGAGACAATGGCTGCTATCGTCGGAGGCGCGCGAGCCTACGCGCATTCGAAATTCCGCTTGGAATTCCTGGGTGCCCCTCCTCTGGAAACTGGTTAATTCTAATATGTCCATTCGAGAACGGTTCCGAGCGGAGGGCCCCGAGGGAGTCCGCGGCGCCCCGAGGAAGGAGGCCCCTAATTTGGGACTTTATCGTCTTGTTATCCTTGCACCTTATGATGCTGATGACCGAGCTCTGGATACCGTGGTGTCACTGTGCTCGCCACCTTTTGGTCTCGACGGTCGAAGAGGGGCCTGGTGTGCTGCCGGGCCCCGAGAATGCACCGATACACGACCGGCTACTAACGCGAATACGTACGCGTGAAACAGGCCGTGGAGGAACGGAGTGCGAGGGAGGTGTATACAGAGATCGAAAGCGGGAGATGAAGGGAGAGTGAGAGGGGCCTGACGAGAGTGGGAGAGAGACGAAACGGAAAGTGAAGCGAGAATAGAGGGAACGAGAGAGCAGTATTCTGGTAAGAGTGGGTGCCCGTGTGTCTCCTTGCCCCTTCCCGGCACACTCGGGCCCACTGGGGCCCCAGCCCCCTCTTTCCACAGCCTGCCCGAGGCCAAGAACGCAGGGCCGTAGGCCTCTGCCTCGGCACCGACGGTTACTCGCTGCTTTGCAACGTTGCCGAGTCCTCTTGCCCTCACACTCGAAGGGCCCACTTTTGCATAACTTGCTCCACCGTCAGGCCCACTATTCGCGAGCCTTTTGGCGGGAAAAGCTTCTCTTCCAGCCATTCGAGATTCTTCTTCAACACATCCTCTTCCCGATCACAAGGCCCAAATATTCGCGGGAAAAGTTCGCTCCACAGCGACCAGAGAACCTGCTCGCGCAACACGTTTCGAGGGAACCACTTTCGTCTCGAAGGGCCCAATTTTGTACAATTTACTCCGCCATGAGCACCAATATTCGCGAGCCCTCTGCCGCGAGAAATTGGTCTTGAAGTGACCATTTTCCCGTTTAAAGGGAACACTGTCGAGTCCTGTTTCTGTTTTCATTTTGGCGGGAAACGTTCGTGTAACGAGAAGATGCGCCGGTTGAGGACGTCTCAAGGGAACGTTGCCTCTTCTCGGAACGCTCGACGCGTGTTTTCTTAGGGAATATGGGCGGACGCTATAGTATCGCGAAATTTATCGAGGACGATCTTGTCACGAGACCCGGTGGCGCACAGCTGCCAGCTTCAGCAGGTGGATTTGTGTGCTCGTTAGCTCGTAATGGAGATTGCCACCTTAGATTTCAACGACCACCCGGGCTTCCCTCGAATTCTACGTTTCCACGGACTCTTCGACTCGATTCCGTCACTCTTCCCGAGAACTCTACCCACCCCCTCGGTCATTCAAATCAGCGCACATCATCATCGAAATTGCTCCTATCATACGTGACCACTAGACAGCAATGCTCGCGTATAACTCTGTCTAAACCTGACCCATATTCAATCTGTCGTCATTCCGTCAAAAACTAATCTACGGCGATAAACTCGGACTCATTTTAAAGCTTGATCTCTCTACTTTCGCTCAGCAGTGTTCATTTTCCTCTAGGATAACTGAGGACGATGCTGCGCGCCAGAATCGAAGACCCATTTTTCAAAGAAAAATATAAACGTGGTAAAATGCTACAAATTCAAACCTTTGTGAAAACATCAGAAAATTTTTCTCGCGAGCGAATCTACCACAGATTTGAAGATTGGGGCTTATGCTTTACAACGAGACCTTGAACATTGGTGTACGATTTTTTTTCACTGTTTTATGGCACCAAATCGAGGACCATGTTCAGTGGTGTTTAGCCCTCACGGTGTACCTCGTCATCTTTCTCTCTCCGGGACTGCTTTCCGGACGGAAGGTCGTCAGACCGAAAATATCGCGCGAGCACGGCCCGACGGGAATTCCTTGGTTTATTTATTTCAGCAAAAATTACCGGCGGTCGCGTTTCTGCACGGACGTGTTCGCCTAAACAAGAAGACCGTGTGCGCCGCCACCCTTTCTTTCTCTTTTTGCTACGCCTACGAGCACACCCGTTGTTGGTCGATCGGCTTCGATCGGCGTCCCGAGGCTTCGTTTCACGTTTCTGTCAAACTCCATTCTCGTCAGACCTCTGGTAGCCTTGCTACCTGAGGCAAAGACGCGACCTGTAGAGGTCCGAACCTGCTAAAAGAGGTTTGATGCTTCTAGGAGGTCCATATTGTGAGCTAGATGACACGGATCGTAGGTCGTTTCAGGTGGTAGTCTTCAATGCTAGGGAACTGGAACAATGAGCGCCACTTAATCGGTGTGTATCGACACTCGAAACCTTCCCCAGGCTCCATTCCCTTTTTTTTTTTATTGATATTGGCTGAGGAGACCGCGATCGAATTACCGATTTCGTTCCTGCCAGTCCCGTCCCGTGATTGTTCCACATAATTAAAAATCGTTCTTCTCGAATATCTTCTAAATTATTTATCGCATCGAAAAATCTGTTAGACTAAACCTGTAGGTCTGGACATGCTGGATATTTCATGTCGTATTCCTTTTTTTCGTGAAACAAGCGGTTTTCGAAAAAATTCAGTTACCAATGTTCCAAAACATGCTTTTCAAGGTACTCCTCGCGGGAGTACTCCTTCTACACGCCTCCCTAAAAGAGACACTATAGCTCCCACAATTTCGAGTATTTCACCTTGAAAAAATTATGGTGTACAGTCCAAATAATAGGAAAGATGTGTGCAAAACCTCGCTCCAAGACGGCCAGCTGATTTCTTTGAAAAAATCGTCAAGCTAGACCATGTTCTCCGAACATTGGGTACCAAGAAGACCTCAAACAGCAAAGTGAAGAGAAGACAGCAAAAAGTAGCCGGACGTTGCTTCAGTGTGGACACAGATTGATGGTGGCAGCTAACTCGAAGTACCATTTGATAGGTCCACCGATTCATCATTGCGAGGAATCGGTCGGATGATTAGGTGGTATCTGATTGGTTTAGCGATGTATCGAATCCCAAGGAAAAGTTGGGGTATGAGGTTGGATTTCGTATGGAATTGGTGAGAGGCTGGAAGTATGCAGGTTTGGCGGGAATTGGGCGATTCCGGCAATCGTAGATGGTGTTTCGAAGCTGCGTGGTTTGGCCAAAGCAGCCTTGGCAGAAGGCGCTGGCACGGCACCCATTGTCCGCGCCATCTCTTGTTACGAGACGAGACGAGCCCCGCGGGACGAACGGAGAGGTCCCATCGGGAAGAAAGGGAGAGAACGAACTCGGTAGAAAGAGAGAGAGAGAGAGAAAGAGAGAGAGAGGAGTCTCTCTCGAGAGAGAGGCAGGCAGGCAGTCGGCGGTCAAACAGGCAGACTTCTTCCCTCTTCCTCTTCTCCGTCGGTCCTGCTCGTCCTCTCTTTCTTTTGTTGCTTTCCTTCGCGCGGGTCTTGCCAGGGGACCGTGCCGAGTCAAAACCACCTATGTGTGCTTGGCGAGAGCAGGCCCCCGGCAGTAGGTCTGCTGCCTCGAGGGCCCTGGCCTCTCTTCCTCCTCTCTTTCTCTCAGCTCGCGGTAAGATTGCAACGAGGCCCCGTCGGCCGGGCCCCCGGAGACTTGACCTCCGATCAACCCGGGGGCCCCCTCGGCTTTTCGTACGCGCGCAC
The DNA here is from genome assembly GCA_963966675.1 of Lasioglossum calceatum. Taxonomy (NCBI): domain Eukaryota; kingdom Metazoa; phylum Arthropoda; class Insecta; order Hymenoptera; family Halictidae; genus Lasioglossum; species Lasioglossum calceatum. The sequence goes on along the minus strand of OZ016539.1, from coordinate 6,152,054 downwards.
TGTTTCGACGCCGGGGAACGCCGATGACAGAAATTGAAAACTCGAGAGAGAGGTTCGATTCCACTAGGGGCCCAGGCCACGAGAATTTATGCGCCCGCTTGTCCGCCGCGAGTGGGCCCCCGGCCTCAAGGACCCCTTCGTTCGATTTATGGAAATCGTCCGCGTTTTGTAATTCCCCTGGAATACGAGAATCGTGTTTCTCAACGACGACGCTTCTTTCGGCTATCCTCCAGCAAATCTCGCCCCGGGATTTCGTTTCGCTCATAAGACCCACGAACGACTTCCGGTCGGGCCCTCATCGGACCCGACGATCTACAAGGAATTGCTCCCGAGAAACAGCGTCCGCTTGATTGCTTTGATTTCTCTCTAGGATCACAACTAGCACGTCGCTCGATCTCGTACGTGACATCGAGACACTGTCGGGGCCCGTCAGGAATCTCCTCGAGGCCCCATTACGAGGGTGCGCCTTTGTACGGAGAAAACCCGTACCGTTGTCTCTCCCGACCAAGGCTCGTCGCACGTACGCTTTTCCGACACCGTCTTTCATCCCGTCATCGCCGGGAACTAGTTTTCGCGCCTTTACATTATGCTAATCCCCGGCTGCGATAATGGGATTCCAGTCTGCGCCTCGCCGAATAAATAATTGCGCGCGCTTTCTAATGAACGGCCCCGCTATCGCGGCGCCATTGTACCCGGCCCAAAAAGTTTCTCTGGCAATCTACATGGTTAACTAGTCGATCCACGCGTATTTGATGCTCCCCAAATTTTTATATCTGATGTCTACTCACTTTTATTATGAATCCGCATGACATGTAGATTTAATGCGTTTATGACAAAAATGATACAATTTACAGTTGTAAGAAAATTAAAAATTTTCTGAATTATTTCACATGATATTTTATTTATAAAATATTAATCATAAAAATCCACTTGTTATAATACCTACTATACTGGGCCCCGGTGAGGCCCCACCTAGCTTTTTCTATTTCGTCGATCCATCATGGTTCAAGTGCAGGAGACCCTTCGAAATGGTTAGCTGGAACGATGGGGGACGAACAGATTTCCTGGGAAATTCATCAGAGTCAACAAGCACGCCGTGACCGCGACACTTGTTGCACAAACCAGCCTGTCCGAGGAGCCAAGTCCAAGTCTCCCCGGGTGCCCCTTCGAATGTCTGTTCCCGAGGCTTCTTCCTCTGCCTGGGTACCCTCTAATTTCTCGTACACGGACCTCCCGCGTCGAGGGTCACCAGGTTACACGCCGCCACGCATTCCCATTTCGGTGTTTCACCAAAAGCGTCTTCCGCGCTAGAAACCTGACTCCTGAATTTCTCGGAGCCGCCGCTCTGGAGGCCTCTGATCGCAGAGATACTCCGGCAAAAAAATTCCTACACTCGGGCCCCGGCAAAACTGCCACGGTACTCGGTATTGAGCTGATACTTTCCGATTTTGGGACTACTGCCCTGGAGGTCCCTAATAAGTAGGTCCCAAATATGTTTTCTACAAAATAATAATTTTTCTTCGTGATATAGGACCCAAATTTGACCCCACTCTTAATAATTCATTCTATATGACTTTGTTCATTCTATGGATACGAAGTTAGCAAAGTTTATTTATGACAATATTGAGTAGACGAAATATAAAAAAATTCAAGGAGTCTGAGAATATTATTTTTATTTGCAATTGATACGGAGCATTTTTATTTTGCTAAATTTAGCATTGAATTTGTTGAAATTATTTTCTCTCGTTCTCTCTGCTCGCTAATGGCTGCCGTTCGAGCAGCGAGCGTTTACGACGAGAGAGGTCGGAAAGATTGTTTGGCAAAACATCTGCAGCCAAGACGAGGCACTTGTTGCACAAAGGGTGCCCGGGAGACGAAAATTCCTGGCCCCCTTCGTCCTTCGATTTCCGACCGAGCAGGAACAAGGCCCCCCGCGTCGAGGGGTTACGGAAACGGCCCTTGCCGAGAGACGTAAGTACAGATTTCTATTGACACAGGCCGATAGGTTAGCCTTCGGTCCTCGCAGGAATCTGTGTCCTTTTTGCGGGGGTACTGGTAATCCTTGGACCTTTTTTCTTCGAACGTTTTCTCCCGTGAGAGACGGGAAACTCCTCGTAGAATCCCTACAAAAACGATGGGGAAATCGTATTCTCGACGCGTAGGCGAATAAATCCCAACCCCTGACGAGCTAACTGAAAAAAATGAACGTCACGACGCACATTGATTCTCCGATAGGCAGACAGCGGATTCTTAAGCCAAAATGCGAAGTTCTTTGGGTTTTCAACAATTGTAAAATCGAAATTCTCTCAAAAGTTTTTTCTCTGTTTTAAATTGCATCTATTATTCTCATGGATGCACAAAATAGAAGGTCTGTACATTATTATACTCTATATCAATTCATCATACATCGTTATTATTATATACATCATTTTTCCATATTATCGCAAGTACACTCTTGTATGACCGAGCCAGAATTTATTTTTAGAATAACAAAAATAAAAGGAGCGATCCCTGACGTCATTTAAAGTAACTTTCTCCTTTGCGAAAACGTTCTCAGTGGCTTCGTTAAGGAGTTATTAACGAAAAACGCGGTCCAATCACAGCGCGGTTACTACGGACAGACTCCGCCTCCGCGTTCCGATTGGTCCGTGTTTTTCGTGAATAACTCGTTAACGAAGACGCGGGGGAAATTTTTGCAAAAGAGAAAGTTCCTTGAAATGACCTTGGGAATCAGCCCTTTCAAGGAAGTCTAACATTTTTCGGACACCCTGTATGGTGATGATTTGGCCCGGTAGACTTGAGAACCGCCGGGCTGCGGTGTCGGCAGGTCGGTAGGCAGGCGTATAGCGTTGATGGACCAGAGCTAATCTAAAAATCGCCGGAACTTCACAATTATAGTAATTTACCAGCCGACAACAAGCTGTACACACAAGCTTGCCCATAATGGCATTAACGGCACGCTCTTTCGCCCCGTGTCCTTTTTAGCTGGAATCCAGCCCTGATTCCAGGCCCGAAAACCGACCCGACTTTACGATCAAGGCATCGACGGGATCCCTGATCCTCGTGCGACTCGATCCTCCGCATCTTTTCCTCTCTGGATCCCTATAAATAGTCGCAGAATATTATTTTTCCGGAACGGGCTTCGTTTAACCGGGGAAAATTTTTCCAGGTCTCACTGGCCACGATCGCAAACAAAGTGACTCGTTATCCGCGCATTATGATTGTCCCGATCCCCTCCGAGGATTAAAAGAGCTCGAGAGCACGGGATAGATCTATCGTTTGTAGTTCGCGGGCGAGTTTCCATCAAACGGAAATGACCATACGAATCCATAATAATCCCTCCGCGGCTTCCGCTGTTTGCCTTTTCCATCCGTACAGAATTTTTATATTTATCAAGAACGTTTTATTCAATGGCGATTAACATTGCCTCGTACCAGACCGAGATATAATCTCTTCAAGATAAATAACAGGATAGATACTTGAATAAAATGTTGCAATTGACAGAGGTGATTTCTGAGGTCATTCCGAGTAACTTTTTCCTTTACGAAAATCTTCTCCGAGGCTTGCTTCAGGAGTTATCAAGTGAACAATGAACAGTCCCTGCCTCGACCAATGCCGACGCCGCGCTCTGCGGGGCCCGTCGCCGAGGCGGAGTCCGTACGCTGTAACCGCGTCTCGGATTGGTCCGCGTTTTTCGTTGATAACTCGCGAACCAGGCGTCGGAGAACATTTCCGCAAAGGAAAAAGTTGCTTGGAATGAACTTACGAATCAGCCTGTGTAACTTGACGAAGTGTGACAGAAAAAAAAAATGTGAAATTCGTTGAATTGACAGTGGTTCTAGTGTCGAACTTCTCGACAGAATTCGACGCAGCGAAAGCAAGGGGCCGACGACGGGGATAACAACCTCCGCAGCCTTGAACCTGCTTCCTAAATCAATTAGCCTCCGACGGGCTGCTTTTCGCGCAGTTTCTCGGAAAGGAATCGCCGGAACGTTGGGGGGCTTGTAAAGACGAGGCTGTGAAACTCTATCCAAAATTCGCCCGAGCAGAAAAAGGGAAGCGTTGTCTCGGCTGCGACGGACGGAAGGCGGGCTCGTTCCTCTCTTTCCGAATGCATATCCTGAGTGCACATGTGCGCCACACTCCTCGCGCCAAAGTTTATTGCCAGTTCTGCCCCCCTCTCCGCTCCGCCCCTCTCACCGTCCTTTCCATCACGATCAGCGTGCGCGCCTCCTCCTCCTCCCTCTCCTCCTCCGCCTCGTCCTGCTGCGTTCCATTGGGCTTTCATGCAACACGCATTCGCATTCGCCCGACTCGAATCTTCTTCTCGTGCTCGTTCTCGCTCTTTTTCGTCTCCAAGCTTCTCTTTCGCTATCGTACCATACTCTCTATCCCCTTCTCTCTCTCGTTCGATTCTCTCCTGCAGGTTTGTTTACTTCGCAGTCTTGTTGGAATAATACTTCACCACGGTAATTATAGACACCCAACGGGCACACAATGCGAACATCGGTCGCGCGCGACCCGACTCGAGCCCGAACTCCTCGGAAGAATGAAAATCTCTATTTTCGACCCCCGCTTTCGATCTCCGGTGGAACGATCGGAAATCTTTCGACGAGCTTCCTGCGTCCTTGACATGACCTCCAGATATTATGCTATAACTAACGTGACCATTTATTCGTTTCCTCAAAACGTTACATCTAATTTTTTATTTATTTTTATCAGCTCGCTTTCTTGTTTGTCTGTTCGGTACAAATTTTGCAATTGATTTTAAACTAACTTCCCGATGAGCTAGAGACTTGAAATTTTTAGGTAACGATATGTGTATTCAAGGAAACAAATATTTCTTCATAGTTTGTATTTATAAATGAAAAAACAGGAATGAACGCGTGAAAATGAATACTTCATGTGCTCTTCTATTTTTCTTTCGCGCAATGTGTGCGACTTATTGGTAAGGATGGGATCAAGTTCAATATGTACTCACGAGTTCGAGTCAATTTCAATAACCAAGTTTCATTTCACGAGTTCCGATTATTACGTAAGAGCAATAATGTTTCGACGATTATATTCGAAAAGATATTTCATTTTACACAAACTGATATCGAACCTCGGAATGAGTAGTTAGAAGTTTCGAAAAGATATTTATAAGTATGTACTTCGATGTTGAAAGGAATCGAATCTTTCACAAGTTGTACTCGAACTGCATGTGTAGTAGGTTTTGAGCACTTTCTTTATTAAATTCGTCCTATTTCTTTTTTTATCCATGATATTTCCTGCTTTTGAGAACACTCTTTCTGAAGGTACAGAAGAATTATACAAAGATAATCACGTACAATTTTTGATAAAATGGGGTACTTCATTGAATTCTCACGCCAATAAAATAACGGGACTTCGTCGTGTTCTAAATATTGTGATTTTAAAATAATTGATTTTAAAGGTAAAAAAATAATGATTAGAAAAATCAGAGAATTTCCGGTGCGATGTTCAGAAAAGTTTCGAAGTTGTTCGACTAAGATTCGAATATACTTGCAAGTATTATTTCCGTTTACCAAAGTACTTGTATAAGGTTCGAAACTGTCTGGCATAGGTTCGAGTATACTTAGGAGAATTCAATCAATCAAAGTTCGAACCTGTTTGCGAGGTACTTGATCCCATCCCTACTTATTGGCATGCAGTCATCGCCGCGCTACTAGGCGCTACCGTGGGATGATTTTTAACTTTTTCGCGTCCTTTTCTGAAATTGCTATCGTCGGTTGCTCTCCTTCTAAAACCGGGATATTTCGACGTCCCGGAGCTGTGCTTGGGGACCACGGGACAGGCTTTCTAAAAACGGGACGGTCCCCTTCGAAACGGGACGTATGGTCACATTAGCTATAAATTAATTCAACAATCTTTAACACATTTTTTAACACGTTTAATACAATCTGCTGCAGGCAGTAGAATTAAATGGACAAACGAATTCGTTCATTTATGCTGATGTAACGATAGAAATGGCTGGAATGCTAGTAAACGCGGTTGTATAACGCACAACAATTGTATAACAACAATTAGTGGTTTCAACGCTCGTCCCAGCGCTAACTGGTGGACAATTTAATAAATCGTTTTATGATCCAGAAAATAGCAGGAAATTGTCAGCGCACGCGGCGCGATAAATCTTCATTCCCAACAGTGTCTGTTTTTCTCGGAGATGAGGATTTAGTATTCGCTGAACCCTCTGGACCACGATGATTTGCTGATTCCTGTTGAGTCAAGTTCACTGCGAGAAACGTCCTCTCTTTTCATTTGCACTCTGGTACACGCGTGACCATTTTAATTTCGGACATCTTCGAAATGGCTTACTTTTAAACACATTGTTCGAAAGGCATTCTTCAAGGTAGCAGCTTGGGGTTACCCTTGGTTCGTCGACAAGCCATTTCACCGACACTGTTTTCATCGACACTGTTTTCATCGACACGATTTGACCGACAGTAACTTTCGTCGACACTATGTTTTCATCGACAATCCGTCATATCACTTTAATTTCATTGCTTGATATTTGTGTAATTATTGTACAAGTTGTAAGAGATGGCCGGGATTAAAACGATAAATGCCGTAACAATGGATGATCTTTATTTTTAAACGACTTTTCCCGGCGACGGACCTGACGAGGCTGTTTGACGTTCGTTTCGTTTTCGACGTTCGTTTTTTCATTAGCAACGAATCGCTTGTAAATAACATTAACAATACACCGGGTGGCGCAACGTCAACAACAGCTTACTAATTTTATTATGTTTTGTAGTCTATATATGTACATTCGTAGCATTCGTTCTGTTTATTCACATTCTTTATATGTATTTACACAATTATGTTTGAAATTAAATGAAATATTGATTTTTTATTCATTTGTGTGTATCTATTATTAAAATTTGTTTACTTGAAGAAATTCTGATTAATAAAGGAGCAATGAAAACTTTGATCTAAATAACAATGCTTTGTAATTCTCTTTATTATTTATTATGCAAGCAACTAAATGCGTCGAGAACATAACAATGACAATAACGATTAATCTGCATTTAGCAAATACGCGAATTTGGTGTCAGTGGAATTGAATGAACTCGAACTTGTCGCCAAAACGGACTGTCGATGAAAACATATGTCTGTCGGTCAAATCGTGTCGATCAAGTGGGTTCTCGCGGATGGGTTGTTGCAGATAGTTGAAACGGATCGAAAGCGATTTTTCCGCGACTCCGCGGAATCGCGGCGACACTTTAATCGCGGGCGACGCGTCGCCGCCGCGAATCCGCAGGGCGTCGACTCATAAACAGATAAAACTTTCATTAAATTCGTCGCCTATTTGCTCGCGGGGATCGGGCGGCGCGACGCACACAACCGCGCGCGGCTGCTCGGGCTCGCGGTTTTCATCGGCGCAGCTCGCGATTAAACGAGGAACGCTCGCGATTCCGGCGAAACTCGTCGGGACCCGGTATGCGTGCGTGTGTCGCGTTATTTATAGAGTCGCGTAGCTGACAATTTAATCGTCCGCAGTCGTGTGAATTGCGCCGATCCGTACGGTTCGTTCGGCTGCGAACGCGAGCGTAGAACTCGGCCGCTTGTTCGTGTGTTCGTGTCTTAATAAGTTGAGAGCGAGCGAGAGAGAGAGAGACAGAAAGAGGAGCGAAGAAACGGAGACGCTCGACGAGAAAGAAAGAGAGAGATAGGTGGTATGTGTCTCGCTACTCGGAAAAGGTCAATGGTCTTGCGTCGGGGGACGATCGAGATCATCGCGGAGGAGCCTCGAACGGAGAATTAACTCTTTCATGGTCGGTGATGCTCGCACGATTCCACTCGAGTCACAGAGTCTCGCCGGTCAACTTCGATGCACCCGCGCGCGAGCTCGTGCAATCCTCCTCCTCCTCCTCCGCGCCTCTTTTCTCCTCGCCGTTCCCTCTCTTTTTCTCTCGCCGCCGAAGTATTAATTAAGCACGCGGCTATCCCGACTGATTTATCACCGTTTACCGCTAGCCATCGGTCTCGCGTTGCTTTTGTTGCGGTTCGTTACGCCGCTATTACGACCCATTTTCGAGCCTCCGATAAGAAATCAACCGGGGCTCGCCGAGGAATCTCCGATCGAGAGAGATCCCCGCGGAGATGGGAGCAGACAGTGCGACAGTAGAGAGGATAGAGCACAGAACTGGTGTGGAAGAGAAGAAATAGATGGGTTGCCCTTGATTCGTCGACAACCCATTTCACCGACACTGTTTTCATCGACATGATTTGACCGACAGTAACTTTCGTCGACACTATGTTTTCATCGATATGACCAAATCGTCGACAAATGTCTTCATCGACACGGTTATCAAATCGCAGTCATATGTTTTCATCGACATGATTTGACCGACAGCAACTTTCGTCGACATTATGTTTTCATCGACACGATTTCACCGACAGTAACTTTCGTCGACACTATGTCTTCATCGACACGGTCATCAAATCGTAGTCATATGTCTTCATCGACACGGTCATCAAATCGCAGTCATATGTCTTCATCGACATGATTTGACCGACAGTAACTTTCGTCGACACGATTTCACCGACAGTAACTTTCGTCTACACTATGTCTTCATCGACACGGTCATCAAATCGTAGTCATATGTCTTCATCGACACGGTCAAATCGTCGACAATGTCTTCATCGACACAGTCATCAAATCGTAGTCATATGTTTTCATCGATAGACCATTTTTAGCGACAAGTTTGAGTTCATTGATTTCTACTGACACCAAATTCGCGTATTTGCTAAATGTAGATCAATCATTATTATCATTGTTATGTTCTCGACGCATTTAGTTGCTTGTATTGGGTCTGGGAAAAAGTTCGTGGCGTGTTTTTAGTAAAATTCAACTGGAAAAACGCCACGAACTTTTTCCCAGACCCAATATAATAAATAATAAAGAGAATCACAAAGCTTTGTTATTTAGATCAAAATTTGTATTGCTACTTTATTAATCATAGTTTCTTCAAATAAACAAACTTTATTAATAGATCAATCAACATTTCATTTAATTTCAAACATAATTGTGTAAATACATATAAAAGATGTGAATAAACAGAACGAATGCTACGAATATACATAGATAGACTATAAAACAACAAAATTGTACAACAATTACGGAAATATCAAGTAATGAAATTAAAGCGATATGAATACTGAACTCAAACCTGCCGTTAAACACGGACTGTCGATGAAAACATATAACCACAATTTGACCGTGTCGATGAAAACATTGCGTCGGTCAAACCGTGTCGATGAAGACATTTGTCGACGATTTGACCATGTCGATGAAAACATAGTGTCGACGAAAGTTACTGTCGGTCAAGTCGTGTCGATGAAAACAGTGTCGGTGAAATGGGTTGTCGACGAACCAAGGGTAATCCGAAATAGATTCTCCGAGTAGAAATGGAGTGAGCGAGGGAGTGAGAGAGAGAGTGAGAGAGAGAGAGAGAGAGAGAGAGAGTAGAGTCTCGGTGAGAAGAGAACAGAGGGACGGCGGTGTTGCGCGTCAGGTGTGCAGGATAATGCCCAGGCGTGGCTTCGCAGAATCGCTTATCGTACACGCTGTGTTTCCCCCTACCCCAGCGATTTTTCGAGGTATAGAGACCACAGTTGTTGCATTACCCCGAGTCCTATAACGTGATTGCGGCATTCGATCTATCGCGGTCGGGCTTAATAGCCAAGGCTCGACCGCGAAAAACCCGCTACTGCGGTGCTCTCCTCCGATGTTGTTGCTGTTCTCTCTCTCTCTCTCTCTGAGCGATACTTCACCCACCGGAATAATGGCGTTGCCGATCACCTAAAGATCCTCGTCGGCAGGTGATAAGATCTGGACCCCGGGGGTGGTGGGAGTCGCACGATGGCTAACCTGGTTGGCCAGATCCGGAGACGATACTTATCAGTTCGAATCCTGAAAGCAGGTTTCTGCCGCTTGAAACGATCGAGTTTCGCGGAACGGACCGACTCTACCTCCCTCCCTCGCGCTCTTTCTCTCTCTCTATACTCGTTGCTGTTGCTGGTGGTGCTCTAGCGGGACAAGATCCGCCTCGAGTAGATCCGAACGACGCTAACCGAAGATGATCGCTATCACTCGGAGCTCTTCTCCATGCGGATTCTTGCTGATCCAGTTTGGTGGATAAAGTCGAAACAGTTCCTCTGGATGCCTCCGCTCGTCCTCTAAGTTGGAGGACCTTGCTGAAGAATGTCGCGAGGTTTTGGAAAGGGGAGCAACCTGCTACTCGAATGTTTCCTGCGTCGACACGAATTATCCAATAATAATACGATAATCATTATCAAATCGTTTGCTGTTCGGAATTATACAATAACAATTCAATAATAATAATATAACAATATTTTGCTAATTGACATTAACAGTATTTATTATAACGTAGCGCCTATGAGATTATTGAGACAGAAATTAAGTCTCAAGAACGACGTAAAATGCCTGGAGTTGGGAGGGGGTCCGCAAAAAAAATGTTGTTCAAGAGGAGGGCCTCGGACTACATAAGTTTAAGAACCCCTGACCGGTGTTGGACAAATTTTATTTTAAATGAATAATTAAATAATAAATAAATGTGTGATTTTAATTGCAAATATAATAACTAAACTTTTTATTTAAATAAAATTAATTTAAATAATTCCAGAAGTGTATTTATTATTTCTTATTTGCAAATAAAAGATTATTTATTGTTCGGATTGAGGTGGAAATCAAATAAATAGTTTATGTTCTTCTCTTATTTCTTGTTTAAATAATAATTGAAATTGTATTTGTAAATAACAATTAACATTATTATTTTAAATTTAAATAATTCATTGTTTAGACTTACTCAAACAGTAAATCATTATTTTTGCTTTTTATTTGAATATACAAATAAACAAGTAACTTGTTATTTAAATTTTTATTTAGATAATTATTTATTTAAATAAATTTATTTATTGCCCAACACTGCCCCTGACATAATACAATGTGTAAAATCTATTTTGCTCCATGCCTAATAGAAACTAGGGCCAAATCAAAATTTCCTGTTTTCTCATAATCACTTGAAAGCAATACATTTGCATTTTTCAATTCAACCCTTGTGCAATTTTAAATTGTGCCTACCCATTTTTGCCATAAATGCATAAAATCCGCATTGTTTTCTAATTTTGTAAATATTATAAGTCGTTTCATGCGAAGCACGCACACACGCACGAGTAAACCACACGATTGAATGAAAATTTTCGGCGCAACATACTGAATTGCGTTTTACAAGGAAAATTGAATGAGCCAATGCGAACTGTTCAATTTTTCTAAAAATTTTGTTCAACACTAAACCTACCAAGCCTTAAAAGTAACTGGTACATGTTCCCTTATAAAAGTGATACGATTTTTATATAAGATGTTTATATAATCAATTCTTATAAAATCATTTTTATTATTTCAATAATTGTAAAATAATAAATCTGGAACCGGTCACATTGACCGGTGGTGGTAGGTTTAGTGTTAAACTTCGGCAACGATAGGATAGCTCACGAGCGATTAATATCGATGACGCGATCCGGAGTTGAAAAAGTGAAGGAGAGCCTGATTCTCTTCTTTTTTTTTTTGATTTTTCGATGAATGGGATGCTTGACGTGTTTTCTTGTTGGTTTGATAGGTAAGGTGGATGCGGCGCCGCATACTTCGTCGTTCAACATGGGCTACCTCGTCTCGCCGTACCCCTACGCGAATGGCGCCGGAGGACCCATTCCTGTTTCTATGGTGAGTCGATTTTTTTTCTCTCTTTATCCTTGTCCAGAAATTCTCGCTTTCTCGCTAACGAGGATACATCTGGAATTAGGTAATGCTCGCCTTGCTACACGATTATCTCAAAGCTGCTTTACAGGTTGATAGGTTCCGTCGTGTGAACCACAATTAAGCAATTTTACGGAATCATATCATAAAGATAGTACAACAACAATTTGAAACCAATTTTCAACAAGTTTCTAAAAAATTAAGGACAAATAGCTTCAATTTTTGGTCCTCCCAAAAAACTCCGGAGATTAGGAGTGGTAGTGGGAGTGCAAATGATATTTTGCAAAAATTGAAACTGTTTGAAGAAGCAGAGAAAATACAAAAAATTGTCCACAACGTGTTTTTTATGGGGGCCTATATTGAAAATTTAAAATCAAAGACATTCGTAAGGCCCAAAATCAAAACGGTCCTTTAAAAACCATGCCAACATTATTTCGATTCGGTCTTCTCCTAATATTCCAAAAAATTTAATACCCGCCTACATTGTAAAAAAAGAAAAACAATGAAGGAAAATTGTTTTAACCACTCGCTTGTTGTTAACAAGCTCTCGACGACCATGCACAGGCAGTTGTCGCAGAATCGGAACGACCCCATTAATCGTTTCGCGGGCTGATAAGCGAAGTATTCGCCGGTTCCTATTAAAATTTTAATTGTGAGGCTCGTTTTCGAAACGGTGGTAGAGCGAGATCGGCCGCAATCTCGCGGTCCCTCTTTTGTTTGCGGAGAGAGTCCGAGGCGTTCACTCCGCACCCTTTGAATCTTGATTCCGGTATTGATTTATGATGCCCGCAAATTGGATCCACGATTTATTTACGAGCGAGCGTTCACGCGTTCGCGCGCGCACGCGGCCCCATGACAAAGTGCCGCCCGTGGAAACGGCGCTGGAATTGTTTCTGTTTCCGCGATGCTCGCATCCGCGAGCTTTTAAATAATTAACCGCCTTGCGAGAGAGAGAGGGAGGAGCTTGGCGCCTTCTAACAACCGGGATTCCTCTTTGATATTTCCATTGCGCCCGGCCTTTGTTAGCGATTTTTACCACCAAAACTTTAACACGTATCCCTCGTTCGTTGTCGCACGAACGTCGCTGCTGTTTTTAATACAAATTTAAACATTAATTTACACACGCTGGGTTGCATTCTACGAACCCTCTTCATACCTCATTACTGTACCTCAGTACTGCTGGATCATGTACTTCAATTATGTACATGATTTAAGAAAATTTCTCGGGTTCGTGCTGTTTCTTAGATCGTGTAGCTCCACTATTTTTTACGACCTCGCCGAATTGAAACATTAGATGCTTGTCCAAATTGAAACATTAATTTACACACGCTGGGTTGCATTCTTCGAACCCTCTTCATACCTCATTCACTGCTGGATCATGTACACGATCTAAGCGAATTTCTCGGGACCGTGCTGTTTCTTAGATCGTGTAGCTCCACTATTTTTTACGACCTCGCCGAATTGAAACATTAGATGTTCGTCCACATTGAAACATTAAATGTTCGTCCACATTGAAACATTATATGTTCGTCCACATTGAAACATTAAATGTTCGTCCACATTGAAACATTAAATGTTCGTCCACATTGAAACATTAAATGTTCGTCCACATTGAAACATTAAATGTTCGTCCACATTGAAACTTTAAATGTTCGTCCACATTGAAACATTAAATGTTCGTCCACATTGAAACATTAAATGTTCGTCCACATTGACACATTAGTTTGAACATTAATTTGTACATTGATTTATACAATCAGCTTAACAATCACGATTACCAGAGATCAGCTTCCTCCGCTGCGATCCTCGTCGAGTTTAGCAACGCGCGAATTCCGGCGAAGTCGAACGAGATTTTATAATACTTCAGTCTCCGCGTATACACGAAGTCGTCATACTTCCTACATAGCGTTCAGTCGTCAAAGCAAGCTATTCCTGTCTGGCACATGTAGCACGACGTGTAGAGACCGAGAGGAAGGAAAGTGAAATAGAGGCTAGCCGGCTGTCGGGGTTTCACGGTGCTCAAAACCGTGAACCCGGGGAAGCAGACTATCGGCGGCGTGTCAGCCGTGCAATTAACGCCATTAGCGATTACGCCAATGGAATTCGCTCGGCGCTCGAGCGTGGCCCACCATCTTTTTACACTTTCCATATCGACGAGAAGGAACCAAACAGGCGTTCGCTCTCTCGGAATCCAATTCAGCCTGTTCGAGGAACTTCGTCGTAAAAATTGCAGGAAATTCTTTTCGAAGAACATCACTGCCGTAGTGCGTTCGGCGGCCGCGGCGGGGCATGAATGAAATTTGCAGATTCACGTGCACGCGCTCGCGAGACGAGCCGCATTGTCGCATGTGCGCACATGCGCCGCAGCCCGTTTCGATGGACGGCTAATTTGGCTGCGGTGAAGCATGGCGTTGCTAAATAGTGGGCAAAATTGGGCCGATCCGGTGTTAAAGAGAGTGTGATCGACGCGCTGTCCCTGTTGTTGCGCGCAATTTCCTGCGCGATTCCATCCAGTGAGAAAGAGAGAGAGAGAGGGAGAATTCTCGTACAGACTCTTCACGGCGCCGATAGATCCAGAAAGATCTCTATGCAAATGAAAAATTTGTCATCTATTCAAATTGCAACGAACTGGCGTGAAGTTGGAATTCATTTTCTGCCTCAATATGTTTAACACTGAACCTACCGAGCACTAAATGCGATTAAAATGTTCTAGCATACAAAAATGACGAGGCTCTATTTATTTAGATTTCGTGCAATTTTTATTACTAGACTGCGGATTTTATGCGTTTACAACAAAAATTGGCACGTACAATTTACAGCAGTGGACATATTGAAAAATTTTAAGGACATCCACGTATTAGTTTCAGTTTAATAATATAATTAAAACTAGAAAGAAATTTTTATTTAACCTCCGTGTCTTAGATTCGATGCAGACATTTTTTATTTTGCATAAAGATCCGCAGTCTATTTATTACAATATGTTGGATAAAGAAATTTATTAAATTAATTTCCATGTAAGTAACTTCGTGATTTCAATAATTGTAAGATGGAAAATACAAAACCGGTCATTTGAAAATAATATACATAACTAGACTGCGGATCTTTGTGCAAAATAAGGAATGTCGATATTGATTGCAGGACACAGGAGCCAAATAAAAATTGTACTCTTCTTTTAATTATCCTATTAAGCTGAAACCAATACGTTGACGTCCTCATATATTTTTAACATGTCCGCTGCTTTAATTGTGCATACCCATTTTTGTCATAAATGCATAAAATTTTTAAATTCTCTTAATACTTTTGCTCCATTCTAAATTACTGAAAAATCATAATGCTCCAGTCGGAGGGGATACTCGAATCCCCGGCGATGGGATGTCTCAGGTATAAAACGTTAAAAACTGCAACGTTCCGAAATTCGTCTAGCATTAGCATTTCCCATCAATCTAAGTCTTCGCACTCGGGAGATCGATTCTGGCGGCGTCACGTGACGGGCGCCTGGAGCGGATTAATCGGGGCCCCTAAGACAGATTATCCACTGAACTGCATCAATAAGCGTGAAGCGACGTCACGCGACGGCCTCTCCTTCCCTACTTACAGATATCGGTGGCAATCCTTCGCTGGCATAATTGCCATTGTAGTGGAGCGGAGCTCTCTCGGTGCATTGGTTCCAGCAAACCTGGCAAATGCTCTTTCCGTGAATTTTCTAATGGAATCGCAGACCGATCGTCGGCGGACAGTAATGAACCGTAAATAAAATTAGACCGCTATGCCGATAAAGGGTTGCGTGACGTAGCCGAAGAACTGGAGAGTGCCTATTGAGGCTCTCCTCAACTCCTCGGGACTTGATGAACCACCGGTCTACCCGGGATGGTCAACGCTTCCGACTCCGGTATCCTCTTTCTCTCTCTCTCTTTCTGCTCTCTCTCTCTTTCTCTCTCTCTTGGATACATCCTACCCAAGACAGGTTTCCTTTGTCCTTTTCTCTGTTTCTCTGAACCTTCTTCTCCTCTCTCGCTCGTTCGCCTCGTACCTTACCTCGGATTTACCTACCTCGGGCACTCATCTTCTACCATGTCATTATGTCGTTATTTCCGACAACGAGCGTGTCTCGGCTAACCCTCGTACGCTTGCCTCCAACAGAAATGGGCGCGAAAGCAGTTTCGCCCCGAAATCCGACTACAAACACGGCTCGTGAATGAACCCCGCTCTCGCTCTGCCCGATCTTCGGAACCACGGGACCACGTCAATGGGAACGGCGATTATTCTTTTTTACCTTCTTCTTCTTCTTCTTCTGCGCGTTCCACCTCTTCTGCTTCTTCTTCTCCTTCTCGTCGTTTTTACCAGCGACGCTAGAAACCCCGCTTCTTCTTGCCTCGCTAAGAGGACCCCATTGTTCTCGCGAGATTACTCGCCGCCCGGTTTTTTGGCCTGCCAGCTCCTACTCGGTAATGGACTGATAATTCCTCCTTCCCTCGGCCGAAACCTTTCGCGCCATCTTGCTCGCGCGGACTCGATTTCGCGTCTTCAGGTTCCTCTGCAGGCTGCTGAATATCCCCTCCAACTGGAGCAGTATGATTTCGCGTCTTCAGGTTGCGCTTCAGCATCGGTCATGCTGCACCCAGCTTCAATTTAATTCGGTTCGTTTTGACTAAGAAAATAAAATCGTTGTCCCATAGTATGGTAATCCCAAAAATTTGTTGACTTATAAAATATCGAAGAACGAACTGTTGAGGAGTCGTGATACTAACCAAGGAAGGACCCCAAGTGTTCGACTCCGATTTTGATAATTTTTGGTGAGACGATGATATATGGATCCCTAATTATGTATGTAAAATATTAGGTGTGGATACTCAATATTTTTAAAGATATAAACAATTAAAGTTTCTTCCCTCTTGATATACAATCATTATGAAACGTGCTTTTTTTCACTTCCTTTTACTTCTTCATCTTCTTTTAAGTTTGTCACAATTTTATTTTGCTACTGTTGTACAGGATGCTTTGGAAGATTGTAGGTATTTTTTTAAATATTGTGTAAAATTTAAAACAACAATATCATCGCGAGAAATATTTTCACACGTGAATCAAGTTGCCTTCCCCTAAGATATAAAAGACAAAAAGTGTAAATGCAATAAACAAGCATTTCTAATGTGTTCATGGTGTCGAGATTGTTTATGTTTTGGTAAAATACAAATTGTGGCTGACATAAAAGAAAATGAAGAATTAAAAGGAAGCGAGAAAGCACACGTTTCATCGCCGGGGATCGAACCTAGGACGTTTGCGTGTGAACTTCGAAAACTACGGCAAGGTATGAAACTGTAATTGTTTATATCTTTAAAAATATTGAGTAGCTACACCTAATATTTTACATACATAATCAGGGATCCATATGCCATCATCTCACAAAAAATTATCAAAATCGGAGTCGGACATTTGAAGTCCTTCCCTTGTAAAAGAGCAATCCTAAAAAATTGTTTGAACATGAACAATGCAAAATTGTATCCGTTTACAGCCGCAACAACACATTGTCGTTTCTATAGTGAACCTTCCGAAAATAGTCTGGAGCACGTCGATAATTAGCCAGATGTTCATAGCCTATTTTTATTTGCCCCTTCGAATGCCAAAGAGGCAACAAGCCCTGACAACGTAGTCGCGACGAGGAGCTAGCATTTCTCGGATGTCAGAAGCCGAAGTTAGCATTCCGGAGCCAGTGGCTCGCTCCTCGGGCCCGTAGCGGCCGATTAAAAACCTGTTAACGATTCGACGGAGCGATTCGGACTTGTTTCGCGAAGAATGCCGGAACACACGCGCTATCTCGACCACGTGCGCCGTTGCTTTTGATCGGAGTTTTGTCACGGGAGATCCCCGAACCGTTCCGAGAGCGACTATCAAACAGAGAGGTACGTAGCAGGTTCTGCAGGTGCGATCTCTCGGGGCTGATTAAGCGGACCGCGGGGGCAACGACGATTTGCTAAACAACGCGCGTGTGTCCCGTGGCAGCGCTCTTCTGCGTTCTTCGCGGAATACAAAGTGCCTTGGCAACGCCTTTGAGAGTGTGGCATCGCGGGGGCAACTGAGGTTTCGTGGCCGGGGCTTTCACGATAAAAGACCGCGCGTGAAATGGCAATTAGGTGACCAAGAATCTGCCCGCGGATTCTTGGGAAATCGCGGACAAATTAGACGCTGCGGTTTTCTCTCGGCGGTGGCCAACTCCCTTCCCCCTCTCTCCGCCCCCCGCCGGTCTTTTTCTCTTCTTTGTTTGTGCTCGCGGTCTCGTTACTTCGGGAACTTCGCGGACCTCTCGCAGATTAAACTGTTTTAACGGCGCTTTCGCAGTTTCGTTCAATTGTTACGGGCAAGTAAATGTCGATTAGCAGACTGCGGATCTGATTATATACGCAGAATCTCTCGAGAACGTACTTCCTTGCGAGGTGTGATCCCCGAGGTCATTCGAAGCAACTTTTTCCTTTACGAAAATCTTCTCCGAGGCTTCGTTCAGGAGTTACCAACGAAAACCGTATCAGCGGGTCCGTCCGCTGTAGCCGCGCTCCGATTCGCCGGTGTTTTTCGATGATAACTTCTGAACGAAGCCTCCCAGAAGATTTTCGCAAAGGCAAAAGAAAATCGTTCTTCGGTCGTCCGTGGACCTGAATGAGAGAAACGATCGCGTAACAGGTTAGTTAACGCGTCGATCTTCTCGCCAACGATCAACTACGCGATACCGATTCCCCCGGTGACCGCACCGGGGCGGCAATAAAACGATCTCTCAATCGTCTCTCGAGGGTAATCGATTGGAAATGGGCGACGGTGTGGTGGGGGGTGAAAAACGAGAAAATAAGACAGTCCGAGTGGATACTCGGTGCTCATCGAGGACGAGGTGGCGTTATTCGATAAAACGTGTGGCGCTCTCGCAACAACGCTCTCTCTCTCTCTCTCAACACCTTTTTTGTTGGGATTCTTTGACGCAATCATTGTCGGGACAAAAACCGGGCAGCCTGAAACAATTGATCCGAGAAGAGGAGCGTCCTGTACGCTACAACGTGGGGACACAGGTGGCGGCGGGGGAGGTGGAGGCTAGGGGGGCTTCTCCGCCATTAACGCGCGCCTGCATTCCGAGTTTGTCGAACTCCGAGCCTCGAGAATCGACGAATGCTCCTCTGCATCTCTGCCTCCAGCCGCCGCTCCCCCCCGGGGGGGAAGAGAGTATGGTCGCATGCCTAGTCCCGGTGACAAAGGAACGATGCCTAGAATTCGTACAGCCACCGCCGCCGTCGAAAAAACAACGGCCTGAAGAGAGGAAAAGAGAGAGAAAGAGCGAGGAGCGGGTAGAGCTCCGCGGAGAGAGCGCCAGGAAGAGAGAAGGGCGGAAACGAACACGCTTGTACACAGAAAACGAGAA
Organism: Lasioglossum calceatum; assembly: GCA_963966675.1. NCBI lineage: Eukaryota > Metazoa > Arthropoda > Insecta > Hymenoptera > Halictidae > Lasioglossum > Lasioglossum calceatum. Next base: position 6,132,858 of record OZ016539.1, on the reverse strand, counting down.
AAGAGGAGGAAAAAAATCGTACGGACGCCGGGGTGTATGCGCACGGAAACGCGCAAACGTCCCACCAATTAAAAAGAACTCGATTCGACGGGGTTGCTGAAAATAACAGGCGTATCGGAGCGCAGTTTCGCGGGAAAAGGGAGCGAGAGAGGAAGAGAGAGAGAGGAATAGAAAAATGGAAGAGAAGCGAACGAACGTTGGAGGAAAGGGGTGAGTAAACAGAGAGAGAGAGAGAGAGGGACAAGGGCTACGAACGTGACGACCTATAGGGCGGCGAAGAGAGAGAGAGAGAGAGGAGACGGAGGAACAGAGGAGAAAGAGGAGGAGAGGTTTGGGGTCGGTGGATGCACGTGAAATCCAAAACCCTTATATTAAAACACAGCCCAGCCAACCAGTCACGGCGCGCTTAATTCAAAACAATATAATGGGCGCAGCAACATAGCTGTTGTCGCTCCTCTCTCTCTCTCTCTCTCTCTCCCACCTCCTCCTCCTCCTCTTCCCGCCCCCATCATCGTTTTCTCCGTCGTGTACGTACGTGTGTGCGGAACCACCGGCGAAAATGTTCGTATTAAGAGAACGCTTATAATGCTCTCTCGGGTTGCTGCGGGGATTGGTCCGGTTCCTTGGGCTGGACCCAGAGGCCCGAACTCTCGGCAATGAGGATGGCGATATGGTGACGATGGTTTTGTCGTGTTGGAACCACCCGGGCTTTGTCTGTCCGTTCCGGCGGAAGACCAACGCCATTGTTCTCATTGTTTCGTGACACGAGCGAGAGAACGAAAGGGAGGGTTTGGCCAAGCTATTTCTCTCTCTGTCTCTTACCGTGATGCAGAGTTAGAGGGTAGAGCGAGAGAGAGAGAAGGTAGAATAGATGTCCGCGTGATACACACGCCTGTCCCCGTGTTTAGTACTTGATCGTGCCCTTCTAGCACCGCCAGCACCGTCCTCTTTGCTAATTGTTTGCCAATCAGTCCTGCGAGTCTAGCTCGTGGGAAGAGAGCCGAGGCCTGGCTTTTCTTAGCCATATTGGGTAGCTCGTTTTCTGCCAGCTCCACTACTGACGACTAGCTTTCAAAGAACCACCAGCGACTGCCAGGCATTTCCACCGGGTCGTCGTCGTCGTCCTACACCTCTCCTCTCTCTTCTTCTCGCCATCCTTGCCCTCCTTCGTTTCCTCTCTTGGTTCAGCTACGTTCGTCGAACCAATGTCTTGATCCGCGAAACTGCGGTTTCGCTTCGATTTTGGGTATCGGTGGTAGATCATCTCTCCGATCTGAGTCCTTGTCAGGCTCTTCTCTTTGCTCAGCTGATGGGACATCAATCGGAAGACTATCTTGACCTGCGGAATTGAGAATTTTCTTCGATTTCGGGTATTGCAATCATCAGTTCTGTATCTATGTTCTCCTCAGGCTCTTCTCTTGCGTCAGCTCATGGCTCATTCTCTGCTTCGCCAGATCCTCCTTTTCTTCTCTTCGAGTTTAGAGGGCAGGCACGTTTCACGGAATGATTTTCGTGATCACATCAGAGTTAACTAATAATGCGAACTTCGAGTTTCATGGACGGTGGCGGAGACCACGGACCGAGATTTGGAAAGTCGATATCCGGCCGCAGGTTTCGCCGGCGCCATTAGGTTTCGGTGTTCGTGTGGCTAAGTACTTTTGTGTTCGAGGGGCCTGACCATCCTCCATCCCCCGCGCGCAGCTTGAAACCCGAGGATTGTCCTCTCCCGAGGGATAATACCGCGTGGCCCGTTAATGCCAAGATGGCCGCGCGATACGCAACTCCATTACGCACGCCACTACTTAGCCTCCCATCTCCGGGATCCTGCTAATTGTTGTCCTGTCCGGACATTCAACGTGGGAATATCTGCGATATGCGAGATCCCTGATGCCAATCGCCCGAACCGAATGTGGTCCGCGGAGCCACTGAGAGATTAGGGGGATCTGCGATCGTCATCCTTTTTAAAAAAGTGTTGGAACTAGAAAGTGTTTCTACAGGGTTTCCCAGAAAATGTTATGCGTGAAATTGGACACTGTGCGATGATTTAAACAATCTGAGAACGTTAGTATACTATTGTTAACTCCGTAAGATTATTGAGAAGGCAAAAAGAATTTTATTTATGTCTATCGGTCCCTTGAAATTGATGTAAATAATTTTTATTCTGCATGGAGGTCTACGATTAGATTCCCGAGGTCATTTCAAATAACTTTTTCCTTTGCGAAAATCTTCTCCGTCTCTTCGTTTCGGAGTTATCCTGGAAAAACACGGACCACTCAGAGACGCGGTTACAGCGAACGGACTTCGGCTCGGGGCCAGTCCCGCTGAGCGCGGCGTTGGCATTGGCCGAGGCGGGGCCTGTTCGCTGTAACCGCATTTTTCTCGAATAACTACTGAACGAAGCCTCGGAGAAGATTTTTGTAAAGGAGAAAGTTACTTTAAATCACCTCGGGAACCTCCCCCTTCAAGTGCAACATTTTTGGAGCACGGATGCGTCTCTTCACGTGCAATATTGCGAGGCAACATGATCAAAGGCAAGCAAATTACACCGACAAATAATGTTGCGTGGAACAAACAGCGTCATTGCTTCCGTACGAACATGTAAAATATTATTTTAGGAATCTCAGAGCGCGCTGAAATGTCTGGCAAACTTATTTCCTCTCGGCTGCATACCTCCATCACGCAACCAGTCGACGGACCGGGCAGTTCAAAATACATTCTACGGGAACCGGAAGTCGCCGGTAAATTTATTTAACTTCGGCCCGGAGTTTATGCTCCGCCGCGAGTGCCAAATTCTCCGGGATCTCCGAACGTGAGAACAACAAAACCAATAGAGCATGGTCAGAAAAAACGAAATCGCTATTCTAGATCATTTCAGTGACACGTTACCGTGGATACAGCCTGCTAGAATTTGTCTCTGTCTTTTCATGAACATGTTCGACACTCGTACGTATCGAGATTCGTTACTCGGCTAGGTCGTTTCACATAATCGGCGAGCCGGATTTCAGGAATCTCGTTCGGCCGACGATATTATGCAAGTTTCTCGCGATCTTCCGTCTTGGTGGCGGCTAAATCGTTCGTCTAACCGAGATGACCTGGCCATTACTTTCTCAGCGAGTTCCTCGATCCTCGAGCGACGCTCTTTGACGTTCCCCTTTTGACTACCGGCAGCCGAGCAAACTGTTTTGCAGTAAGCACGCGACTAGGTAAAAGAAACCGCGTTTTCGGTGCTGCGCATTCATCCTCCGATCATGGGACTCCCATAACGCTAGGATAGCTCCAATACGATTGCCTTTTCACATCGCAAATGCGGTTCCAGAGTCAGATCAGGGGAGGGAGCACGAGTTGAGGAGAACTTTACCCCCCTCTGCCAGCACGCGGATCAGTCACGTGACTATACACAAGTATTATCTAGCGACTATGGTAGGAAGTGCACCATACGTCAAACTTATACGTCATTTTTTGCGCATAAAACAGTTTTAAAAAATCGTATATCAATTTCTAAGATCTCGTTGAAAAGAGGAAGCTTTGATCTTCAAATCCGTGGTAGATTCATCCCCGGAAAAAATTTATTAACCATTCTACAGCCGTTTCAATGCACCATAGTCTTTACGGTCCTACTGAATTTGAGTTGCATTCCACCTCGCATTCAAAATACGATAGATCGGCGAAAAAAAATCGTAGATGGTTTTTTGAGGGTCCGTTGTAAAGCAGAGATCTCGATCTTCAATTCTTTGGTAGATTCAATCCGGGAAAAAATTTATTCACCATTCTACAGCCGTTTCAATGCACCATAGCCTGTAGGGTCCTACTGAATTTGAGTTGCACTCCACCTCGCATTCAAAATTCGATAGATCGGCGAAAAAAAATCGTAGATGGTTTTTTGAGGATCTGTTGTAAAGGGGGAACTCCAGTCTTCAAATCCAGGCTGTGTTCATTTCCGGGAAAAATTTGTTGACGATTTCACAGCCGTTTGAGTGCAGGCTTTTGCAATGGTCGTGTTTGGTTCAGTGGTCGTAATGCGTCCACCCAGGATCACAATCTATCAGTGCAAAAGTGTTGTGCACTGACCTAACACGGAGTTAGGCTAACTGATTGTCAGCTAAGAACTTTTCTGATCGTATCTCCGACGGATCCGTTCCCCAGAATTTCTGGACGAGCGGATCCCAACGCGGCCGACCACTTGTTTTTAGTTAACACCTGAGGCCTCCCCAGCGATTAGGTGTGCCTCGTGAAGGGGTCGGAAAAGGTTTGCCTCGAGCCCGAGATTCTATCCCTTCTCCCTCCTCCCCGAGGGACAAATGAGCCAGAATAAATAGCCGGGGATGGCTCGTGAATATCGGAGGAGAATGTCCAGGACTAACCAGCTTGAAGAACGGAAGCTGAAATGTTTGCGAAACGCCGGGTTTACGGATACTGTGAGACGGCAAAGAGGGACGGGGAAGAGGCGATCATCTTCTCTCTTCCCTCGGTGACTTTTTCTTTGTAAACGGTGACCGGCGCATCTCTCCGCAAATAGATCGTTGCTCGCGTTTCCGGCCCGATGGATTCCTTGGATCCGTTCCCCTTGGACGGTCCTCGAAACGATTTCTGACAATTACCGGGTAAATCGCGCGCGAACGACTTTCCTCGAACCGCTACAAAGCGGCTAGATTTTGCGAAAGACACCCTCGGTTTTCTTCCGTAGATCCCCGCGAGTCGAACAAATGAACTGGCATTTACCTAATTCTTTGTCTTCGAACAATATTAATATTTTCTTTTTCACATTCGATTTAATCTGAATTCCATTAAACAATCCGAGAACGTTAATCTACTATTGTTAACTCCGTAAGATTATCGAGATGACAAAAAGAATTTTCTTCACGTCTACCGGTCCCTTGAAATTGATGCAAACAATTTTTATTCTGCATGAAGGTCTGCGATTAGATTCCCGAGGTTATTTCAAATAACTTTTTCCTTTGCGAAAATCTTCTCCGCCTCTTCGTTACCGAGTTATCCAGGAAAAACACGGACCAATCAGAGACCCGGTTACAGCGAACGGACTTCGCGTCGGGGCCAGTCCCGCTGAGCGCGGCATTGGCATTGGCCGAGGCGGGGTCTGTTGGCTGTAACCGCATTTTTCTCGAATAACTCCTGAACGAGGCCTCGGAGAAGATTTTCGTAAAGGAAAAAGTTACTTGAAATCACCTCAGGAACCTCCTCTTTCAAGTACAACATTTTTGGAGCACAGATGCGTCTCTTCGCGTACAATATTGCCGGTTGTCCAATTTTTGTTGTGTTATATAAAAATGATTGGCATTTCTGTCTTTAGCAATTTTAATAGGTCGGAGACAATATATGAATCTTCATTCCATTATTTCCTAATTCAAGTTGGCAATATTAATAAACACCACAAAGGATACACAATTGTACCACAAGACGTTGAGAGTTTATCTAGGTAGTGGACGATATATTCCAGGACCCCAAATGAGTTAAAATAAAAATCCAGAAGGTACAAAATAACGAACATTCTTCCACAAGAAGTTGGGGGGTGATATGGTGGGGGTTTGGGGGTAGCTGATAATTCATTTATTGGGCGATCTACTTACCGGTCGAGTGTTGGAGCAGGTCCCGCCGTCGTACATTATAAAACTCGTTCTCCGGAGCGTGGGGGCCCGGGGTATGCGCGTTCATTTCCATTTAATTGGGAAATCAATCTAGCGCGAGGCATCGTTACGGAATATTTATAAGGGCCGTGGTATGCGGGTAATACGGGTTTCAATTTCGCGCGCTCGTTCGGTTCTTCGGCCGATCTTTCCGCGGTACTTCTTTAATCTGCCGCGCCGGGAACACGTTCTCGCGCCCTTTCGCCGTTTTCTGATTAATAATTCAACATACGATGAGGAATTACCATCGAGAGACGACGCACACGTTGCCATACGATACTGTACACGGATAGAGGTACACGTTGAGAAGAGATACGCTGTTATCCGCGTCTCTTCAGGTTCTAACACGCGACAACAGTCTCTCTCTCTCTCTCTCTCTCTCTCTCTCTCTCTCTCTCTCTCTCTCTCTACGTCGTCATCGATGCGTATGCATATTAGTCCATCATAAAGCTCCTCTCCGGGCCATTATATCGGGTCCGCTTCAAAGCAGCGAGCCCCTGCCATTATTGCCGGCCGATACGTGTATCACACGGCGCGACGACGCTGCGCCGCGGCTGCTCGCCGCTTCTCGCTCCTTCCCGCCGAAGAAAATAATCGTAATTCACGGGGTGGCGCGTTTACGCCTCGTTAACCGGTGACATACAACACGCGAAAAGAACTCCGCATAGGCTGCTGAGGAGATGCACCGTAAATCGTATTGTTGTCGCAACGTTCGCCGGAGAGGAGAGAAGGGAATGCATCCCCGTTGTCGTCGATCGAATCTGGGACAATGTCGACCATAATTTCAACGCTCGCCTGACACAAGGGAATGCACCCGTCTCGTTCTGTTGCTCGGCCCAGGCCGTTACCGCGCGCTTCGATCCGCGCCTGTACACCGTTTATTTATTAATCGATCCGCCTGTCGATCGATCGATCCACGCGGCCGGCTACCACCACCGCTACCGTTACAGACCACGCGTTATAGACAGGATCAAGTGGGTCACGTCACCCGGTGGAACTTGCCGCCACGTGACACCGAGAGATAATCCGAGATCGACAGCTGCGAGAAACATTGTCGAGACCCGATCCTGCCCTCGGTCAGGCTTGTCTCATTTGGCGCCATGTCGCTCCAGCCTGTCGCGTTTTTCGAACCCCGTTCGCTGGCTCTGCTATTGTTCGGTCTGCTAGGCGAACTCCTATGTGCCCAGGATGCTCACTTACCAAGAGTTTGCTTCTCGCGATGGAATCTGTTGTGTGAGAAATACATGCTATCGCGAGATTGGACATGGTTTAGAAGGTTTTGGTCGTAGGAAATGTAATGGCAATTCGAGTGGAATAAATAATGGGGTTGGAGACACTTGTCTTGGAGTCCAAGTGGGAGTTTTTGGAGTCCATGAGGATATTCTTGGAGTTCATGAGGAATTTTTGAAGTCCAAGTAGAAATTCTTGAAGTCCAAGTGGAAATTCTTGGAGTCCATGAGGAATTCTTAAAGTCTAAGTGGAAATTTTTGGAGTCCATGAGGAATTCTTAAAGCCCAAGAGGAAATTCTTGGAGTCCATGAGGAATTCTTAAAGTCCAAGTGGAAATTCTTGGAGTCCATGAGGAATTCTTAAAGTCCAAGTGGAAATTTTTGGAGTCCATGAGGAATTCTTAAAGCCCAAGAGGAAATTCTTGGAGTCCCTGAGGAATTCTTAAAGTCCAAGTGGAAATTCTTGGAGTCCATGAGGAATTCTTAAAGTCCAAGTGGAAATTCTTGGAGTCCATGAGGAATTCTTAAAGTCCAAGTGGAAATTCTTGGAGTCCATGAGGAATTCTTAAAGTCCAAGTGGAAATTCTTGGAGTCCATGAGGAATTCTTAAAGTCCAAGTGGAAATTCTTGGAGTCCATGAGGAATTCTTAAAGCCCAAGAGGAAATTCTTGGAGTCCATGAGGAATTCTTAAAGTTCAAGTGGAAATTCTTGGAGTCCATGAGGAATTCTTAAAGTCCAAGTGGAATTCTTAAAGCCCAAGAGGAAATTCTTGGTGTCCATGAGGGATTCTTTTCGGCTCCAAGCCAGTTAGGATCCCAATTGTTGCACGAGATCAACGAACGCCTCTTATGCTCAGCTGTTCGGGTGCGAGAGTATCAAATGAATGGATTGGCACGCAACAAGGAATAGATTTGTCGCCCGTCGCATTTCAGACAGCACTCAGGCGAGTTAATGAACGACGCGCATCCGAAATAGAAAAATTGTGCGTCAACTGATCACCCCAGGGACACCTATCCCGTTTGAAGAGCTGCTGTCTGTCTTATTTCGTGTCTTCCCACTTGGGGCCACCTCGTCGTGCCCAAAATCGTGCCACGCTATAAACTTCCTGCGGCGAGTAGCTTAAAATAGCCGGCTTCAGAATTGTAGAAGCGGAAAGGGCGAGGCTGGCTCGTTCTCTACTTCGATTGAAGGGTTCCAAGGTAGTGGAGATTCATTATTCAATTATGAACATTGTTCCAACCTGTTTCCTTTATCAAACATTTTTCTCAATTCAAGGATTTTTCCAAAAAGAGTTTCCTACCACTGTAACGGATAAGTGTCGTCCAGAATTCCAGAACTCAGTTGGGGTTTAATTATAAATTAAACTAATTTCACAGATAGTTTTAATATTAATGGGGTAGCTAAAGTCAGTCAAGGCAATTTTATACATTCTTTATAATACTCGCATAAATCATAAATTTTAAAAAATTGTGTGAAAATATTTTAATAATGGAGATGAGCGTGTTAATGCCCACCGAAATTCCACGAGTTCTCGTACTCGTTTAAATTAGGCTGCGAGAGGAACGCGTCGAGAAAAGGAGAGAAGAGGTGTCCGCCGGTGGACGAGAACGAATCCGAAAGCTGAAAAAATTCCCGAGACGCTGCCTGCAGTTCAATTTGTTCGCGGTTCACGCTTCGTTATTGGCTTTAAATCACGAACGGCAATTTCGATCTGCGGGTGGTACCAACTTCTGTAAACAGGTTTCCCCTTCCCCGTCGTTTTGCTTTTCTTAGGCAGGACCTGTCCCGGGTCGGGAGTAAATTGAATTTTCTGCCCGAAACAAAAGCCCACGCGATGCTGTAAATTTTCTTATTAAACGTCCGCAGCCACCTGCCGAACACGTATTATCTCCCGTTACTTTATGTTACCTGCTTTACTTTTATAACTGTCTTCGAGATATACGCTGCTGCGAGAGATCGCTTCAGCGTTTTTACACTGGCCGCCCCGAAAAATTAACTGTTTTTAATCTCCAAAACGTTCATCAAAATCTTATAAATTCTTTACAAACATAGCGATGAAAAATAGTTTTAAACAACAGTGGGACAATTTTTGGGAGAGGCTAGGTCCTTGGAGTCCAAGTGGTAATTTTTGGAGTCCATGAGGAATTTTTGAAGTCCAAGTAGAAATTCTTGAATTTCGTAAGGAATTCTTGGAGTCCATGTGGAAATTATTGGAGTACATGAGGAATTCTTGAAGTCCAAGTGGAAATTCTTGAATTTCTTAAGGAATTCTCGGAGTCCAAGTAGTAATTCTTGGAGTTCAAGTGTCAATTCTCGAAGTCAATGAAGAATTCTTGGAGTACATGAGGGATTTTTGGGAGAGGTTAGAAATTGTTTAGAATTTGTTTAGAATTCTTGAAATTCTTAAGGAATTCTTGGGAGTCCATGAAGAATTCTTGGATTCCAAGTGGGATCTTGGAGTCGAAGTGGTAATTCTTGGAGTACACGAGGGATGTTTGGGAGAGTTTACAAACTGTTAAGAATTTGTTTATACAAAAAAATTTGTAAAACAAAATCGTAAATCAATTTTCAAGGTCTCATTGTAAAGCGGACACTTCGATGTTCAATTCTGTGGAAGATTCAATCCGGGAAAAAATTTATCAACGATTCTACAGTTGTTTCAATACACCACAGTTCGTACAGTTCTACTGAACGTAAGTAGTACTCCACCTCGCATTCAGAATTCGATGGATCGACCAGAAAAAATCGTAGATCAACGTTCAAGGTCTCGTTGTAAAGCGGGAACATCAGCCTTCAAATCCAGACTGTTTTTATTTCCGAAAAAAATTTATCGACGATTTCACAGCCGTTTGAGTGTTCTCAATAGTCGTGTGGAGTTCAGTGATCATAATGTGTCCACCCCACTGCTTCAGACCTGTAGCTATTACGGCTTCAGGTATCCCGAGACTTCTGTGTTCCAGTGAGAAGAGCAAACAAGATTCCCTCGACCATCAAACATTGTAGCCATAGATCAGGGTCCTGGTTAGAGTTCGTTTCACGGAAGCAACAAATGTCTTTACCGGTGGGGACGTCTTCAGGGTGTATCGGGACCTGTAGCCTCGGAGAGGTCAGTTTCGAGAAATCGTAAAGAGCAGAGTTTTTACGATGAAGGGGGGGTGAAAAGCGACGGGTGGGTGGTAGTCTCGGGTTAAAGGTGGGGGAAGAGGATTGCCAGGGATAGAAGGAGAGGGAAGGGAGTAGGGGTTTTACGCGCGGCTTTGGCATGTTGCCTTCTTCAAATTGTCGACCGCCGATACCCAGCCGGTGGACACAAAACACGCTACTCGCTTTTTCATTCGGAAGGACAGAAAAAAAGAACCGACCAGGAGAAGAATAAAAGAGAGAGATAGGAGAACCGGGAGCGGTCTCGCCGGTGGAAATGCTACTCGACAAGTACACAGGGAGGCGGGGATGATTCCCTCCACCCCCTGGCGCCTGCTCCCCCCCTCTCTTCAGGTTCCTCCTTCTTTTTCCCGGACGTTTTGCAATGGAAACGGCTCCGACCATGCTCGGTTATTACAGCGCGAACTCCGAACAGCCCGTTTCGACTACGCGCCTTGCGCACAGAAGCAGTTTAAGCCGCAGACACTCCCGAGGAGAGGAGGTTTAAGGGGCTGTCGCGACCCCGCAGAAATTTCGAGGCGATACCTGTCGGATAGCATGATCGATCACCGAAACACCGGAAAGAACAGAGATAGAGAGAGAGAGAGAAAAGAATAGTGTGCAACCCCCCTCGCTCACATAATTTCAGGTTGTTTCTCGGTCGCGCGAGAATAGACGGAAGGGGTTCCGGAAAGTAAATGGAAACGACGCGTTCATTATCTCGCGGGACGGAGATTAAGTCGTTAGAAAGGCGGGCTAATGAGCCCCACGGTCTCTTCTCCGGCCCCCGGGTGTGATTAATCGAATACGGTCTTATCCGTCGCGCGCGCGCGACGACCGGTCGCCGAGAAGTGGCCGTCGTTGCGACTCCTCGCGATTAGATAAAAATAGTGTCTGCATCTGTGTGTTTCTCTCTCTCTCTCTCTCTGTGTGTGTGTGTGTGTGTGTTGTCGTTTGCGTTTATTGGGCACTCCACCACGCTCTGCACTCGGCAGAAGTGAACGGATGCAACGAGCCGCACGCGGGCTGCAAAAGACCGTCGACCGCATTGGCATTTGCATCATTCACCTTGAGAAGTGAATATAGTACGCTGGAAAGCCTTGTGTCGCGCACCGCGGATTACGTTTGAAGGAATTTATTGTGCGGTTGGTAACGGCCGCGACGTTCCCCCCCTAACCTCTTCGCTCCTCCCTTCCCCCCTCGGTCTCTATCTGTTTATCCCTATCGCGCGGAGGGCTGTTGCTCGAAACCGACTCCGACGCTTATGGAATACGTCGAACCAGCGGGGTAATTTGAGATCAACGCTCCTCCCGCCGACAGATACGTCGGATGTATCCTGGATTCCGAGTCGACGACCCTGACGACACCAACCCGCCGCTGGATTTAGCGAAATTTCACAGTGGCTCTCAGCTACAGCTCCCTCCGCTTCGTTACGAATACCCAGCAGGTTTTATACACCGGGGTCAGAACTGACCCGAGCTCCGCCTTTCGGTAACATACATCCGGCAAAGGATTTTAATTATATTTGAACGATTTGAATTTTATTTGTCAGTGTGCTAGTGTCACTGGAAATTGTACGGAAGAAGAATAGGAAAAAGTTGCTTCAAATGATAGTAGGAATCACCCCCTTCAAGGACGTAGATTTTTGGTAAACCAATGGATTTCAATTTTATTTGATCGATGGTTACAAAGGGTTTCAATTTTATTGGAACCCTTTTATTTGTCAGTGTTCTAGCGTCACAGAAAATTGTGCGGAAAGGGAAAAAGATGCTTCGAATGATCTTAGGAATCACCCCCTTCAAGGAAGTGGATTTTTGGTAAACCAGAGGATTTCAATTTTATTGGACCCCTTTTATTTGTTAGTGAGTTAGTGTCACTGAAAATTGTACGAAAAAGGAAAAAGTTGCTTCAAATGATCTTAGGAATCACCCCCTTCAAGGAAGTAGGTTTTTGGGATACCAAAGGATTTCAATTTTATTTGAACGATTTTAATTCTATTTATCAGTGTGTTAGGGTCACTGAAAACTGTAAGAAAATGGAAAGGAAAAAGTTGCTTCAAATGATATTAGGAATCACCCCCGTCAAGGAAGTAGATTTTTGGTAAACCAATGGATTTCAATTTTATTTGATCGATGGTTACAAAGGTTTTCAATTTTGTTGGAACCCTTTTATTTGTCAGTGTTCTAGCGTCACAGAAAATTGTATGGAAAAGGAAAAAGATGCTTCGAATGATCTTAGGAATCACCCCCTTCAAGGAAGTGGATTTTTGGGAAACCAGAGGATTTCAATTTTATTGGATCCCTTTTATTTGTTAGTGTGTTAGTGTCACTGAAAATTGTAGGAAAAAGGAAAAAGTTGCTTCAAATGATCTTAGGAATCACCCCCTTCAAGAAAGTAGGTTTTTGGGATACCAAAGGATTTCAATTTTATTTGAACGATTTCAATTTTATTTGTCAGTGTGTTAGGGTCACTGAAAACTGTAAGAAAATGGAAAGGAAAAAGTTGCTTCAAATGATATTAGGAATCACCCCCTTCAAGGAAGTAGATTTTTGGTAAACCAATGGATTTCAATTTTATTTGATCGATGGTTACAAAGGGTTTCAATTTTGTTGGAACCCTTTTGTTTGTCAGTGTTCTACTGTCACTGGAAATTGTACGAAAAAGGATAAGGTTGCTTCACATGATCTTGGGAATCACCCCCTTCAAGGAAGTGGATTTTTGGGAAACCAGAGGATTTCTATTTTATTGGACCCCTTTTATTTATTTATTTTATTGGACAAGAAATTTACTATTCTTCTTCCCTGTATACTAATCTTTCTAGCGACAAGACAGGTCCTTGGGAACCCTTCCTAAGCGAAAGCACCATTGTCAGGACACCCTGTGAAATTGCTCGAATGTAAACCAGTAAAAGCATTTCAACAATTTAAATACACATTACGTATCTCCTTCTTTTCACTATTATTAAAAAAATAAATGAATCTCTACACATCTAATCATTGTTCGAAACCGAGTTCTCTCTGGGTTTTTAAAGGAACCCACGCCCCTTTGGTCGCTTTGTGGTCGGTGATGAAGGCGCGACGCGACGTTTGATACCGCCCGAGTAATTTCGTCGCCGTTAAAAAAAACAGGAGACTGTCAGGGTTAGAAATAATGGGGGTGCGCGGAGAAGGTTGCGATGTCCATTTTATTTCCACGAATCGCCAGATACCAGACGCGCGCGCGAATTATATAAGCGGCTGGTAATGCAATCGGGACGATCTTCCAATTAAAATATTCTGCCCGGTGGCTTTAAACAGTTTTCTGGGAAGGGGTTGGCCCAGCGTTGGCAAGTCGTCGCGTTGAAAACGCGGGCATTACCGGAGGCGTGTTTCGCTTCCACGCAAGAGCAGATTCTTTTTGTTGGCGGCGAGGAAACGCGCAGGAGGAAAGAGAGAACTATCGCCGGTGTGTGACTGCTGGAAGGGGAGAGGAAGAAGAAGAAAAAAAGATCGCGTTGCTCTCGGCAGCCCTCTAACTACGGGAACAAGTTTTCCCTCGCTGCCTCCGCGTCTCTTTTTTATTTTTCTTTCCGTTTCCGTAACGTTTCAAGATCGGAAAACGAAACAAGTACACGGACAGAACAAAATTTCCCCAAGTACGGGGGTGGGGGTGCGGGTGAAGGGGATAGGGTCGCTCTTATTTACTCTTGTCGAAGATTTTTTTGAAAATTCCTTTCACGACACCTCGCAGGTTTGTTAAAAAAAATCTGTGCAAAGTTTGAGTTCAAAATAAATATTTCTCGAATATCTTCTAAATTTAATTTTTTCGAAAACCGTGCATTTCACGGAAAAAAGTAATGGGACATGAAAGATGCAGTCCGTCCGGATCTACAGGTTTTGTATGACATATTTTTCGATGCGGTAAACAATTTCGGCGATATTCGAGAGAAACGGTTTAATGAGCATTTAATTATATTTCTCGAATATTTTCTAAATTTAATTTTTTCGAAAACCGTGCATTTCACGGAAAAAAGTAATGGGACATGAAAGATGCAGTCCGTCCGGGTCTACAGGTTTTGTATGACATATTTTTCGATGCGGTAAACAATTTAGACGATATTCGAGAGAAACTATTTAATGCGCATTTAATTATATTTCTCCTATAACTTCTAAATTTAATTTTTCCGAAAACCGTGCATTACACGGAAAAAAGTAATAGGACATGAAAGACGCAGCCTGTCCGGATCTACAGGTTTTGTATGAGATATTTTTCGATGCGGTAAACAATTCATACGATATTCGAGAGAAACTATTTAATGAGCATTTAATTATATTTCTCGAATATCTTCTGAACCTAATTTTTTCGAAAACCGTGTGTTTCACGGAAAAAAGTAATAGAACATGAAAGACGCAGCCTGTCCGGATCTACAGGTTCTGTATGACATATTTTTCGACGCGGTAAACAATTTAGACGATATTTGAGAGAAACGATTTAACGAGCATTTAATTATTTTTCTCGTTATCCGATCGAGCTGAAACTTTGCACAGATTTTTAATTATTCGGGACAGTCCTGAATGGTGCCGTAAAATAAATTGAAAAGTCGAAGATAAGAGCGCCTCCGTGGTGAAGGGGTTTCGCGGGGGTGGGGCGTTCCCGGATTAATCCCGGGTGATTTAAAGTTCAAGTGATTTAGTCGCGTAACTACTTGCTTAATAACTGTGAAATTGTCCGGGGGGGTTTTTTGTCCCATTGAAAATTACACGGTATCGGGAGCGCGACAAAAAGCTGGCCCGGCCCGGCCCGACGCCGGGGCCGCGGGACAGCGAAATTATTCAGTGTCGCGGCCGAGTGGCATCAATCCAGTTAAATGGTCCTCGATACGCGTTTCATCGGACCTGTTTTTATAAGCACTCCGCGGAAAACAAAATCGCCCGCCGGAACTATACTGTTCATTCACGTTCAATGGATTTCGGTTCGACCGGCTAGTTATCTCTCTCCCCCTGCCAATCGACACTGCGCGTCCTTACGCAACCGAAACGTTTTTCTACGCGGACGAGGATCGCGTCAAAACTCGTCGAACCTGTTCGTTTGCTTCTTAACCCTTCGACACACGGTGCGCAAAAATCTACGCGAAAACCGACGCGAAACAACTACCCGGCGCAACACGACACTCCTCATTTTATTCCTGAAGACTGAGAACGAGCAACGAACATTTTCACTGACCTCGCACATCCAGTGACATCTCGTGGCAGATTGAAAATTCATTGGAAAATTTACTAAACGTATGCCGAGTGTTTTCACGTTATTATTTTTTTCAGAGTTGAAGGTGACCTTCAACTTTTTGAATGGACGCTAGATACAATCAACTAATACTTAAAAATGACTGATAGTCTTTTCGAATGTTAGTCATAGCAAAATAGTCATTAGTCAAAACTTCTTGATTAGTTAGTGATAACTAGACTGCGGATAAAAAATGCAAAATAAAAAATGTTTGCGTTGTTAGCAAGACACAGGTGGCAAATAATAATTTCTTTCATCATTTAGTTATCGTATTAAACTGAAACTAATACACTGGTGTCCTTAAATCTTTTTAATATGACCACTGCTTTAAATTGTGCGTAGCCATTTCTATCATAAATGCATAAAACCCGAAGTTTAGTTATAACTAATTAATAATATTAATGTATGTTACTCGCACAGTAGCGACTGATGACTAAAGATTGATGACCGATCATCAATTACTAATTCATTAATAAGCAATAGCTAACGATTGCTTAGAGCTGTGAGTAACTATTCGCCATTTAGTTATCACTAACTAATCAAAAAGTTTTGACTGATGACTATTTTGCTATGACTAACATTCAGAAAGACTATCAGTCATTTTTAAATATTAGGTGATTATTGCCCTACTCTACCCTAATTTATTGATATACGACACGATTAATATTCAGGGTCATCCAAGGTCACGACTGGAAGAAACTAAAGTAACGCAAATACTGCGTTATTATCTTGGACGACACTACCGCTGGCAGTAGATACCAAAAATTGAATGATTTTTTGAAATCATATCAACCCTTATACGATGCTCAGGGTAAAAATTCATCCATTTACTATTTTCACATCCTTTAAAATCAATGATTCCTTTATGTCCATGTTGTGAGATGTATTTCTTTTAAAAGTGACGTTACAAATGGAACATGATTTCCTAGACTTTTTTATGCAACTATTAAACATTTTTAAGTTAAACATTTACTCTCGTCAATATTTGTAAACACATTGGCAGGAGGTATTCAAATTATTTCTGACCTTGGGTGACCTTTGAAGGCATTATGTCGTACACGAAAGATGTAAAATAAAATACATTCGATGTCGTACGACGTATTCGCGTAATCGTGAAAAAAATTAGGGGGAGGGGGGTAAGGTGCAGTGTTTGGGGGTAAAGAGTGAACAAAGAAGGAGAGACGACGACGGTGAACGCGAAAGAGCGGGAGACGGATATGGAAAGAGAGAGGGTGAGATAGAGAATGAGCTAGCGGAGAGAGAAATGTATTAGCATGGTGGTGAACGATGAGAGGGGCGTGCCAGTCACGGTAATAGCTGGTAAGCTGTGCTATTATGAGCAGCCAGCAAAAAAGTGACGTCACGCTAGGCCACTCCTGTGGTTGACCAAAACGAAAAAAGTGTATTACAATTCGTCGCTTCTTATTGTTTACCGCAATTGGCTGGCGCACCGTTCTCTCTTTCTACCCTCGTTCTTCTCGGTTATTGTTTAGCTCGCGTTTTCCGTTTATTATGCCCTTTGTCCGTCTCCGGACCACTTTCCGTCGTCTCTTTAATATTTATTCCTTCACGGCGCATCCTGCATGTTGCACTCTCCGCGGCTTGCCAGAATTATTCTCGAAAATTCGAAATTCTCGACGTTCAACTTACTAGCAATTAGAGTTTAATTTGGGGTAAGTCGATTATTTGTTATCTTTAGACAGAGCGGATCTTTATGCGAAATAAAATTTTTTTATCTGAATTGCAACAAACTGGAGTGAAATAGAAATTTATTACCACGCTTATTGTAATCGAAATTTAAAGCTCTTCTCATAGTCCAATCTTGCTGAAATTTTGTATACACACTTGCTTCCGATGACAATAAAAGTGGACAATAAAATATATAAAAACACTTTTTAAGAAAAATAATGTTCCTGATTAATATTTTTCCCCAAAATGTTAAGCAATTAGTTTAAATTTTCTTCTGTTACAAAATTAGTGTCGGAATAGATGGTAAAATTAATTATAAATTTAAATAAGATCATGACATTAGTGATTATAAAAATAAAAGCGTGGAGCGCTAAACTATATTGACGTAATCTTCGTGGGCGCTCCACGCTTTTATTTATAGTCACTAAAATGTCATGGTTTTATTTAAATTTATATTAAATTTTTCTATCTATTCCGACACTAATTTTGTAACAGAAGAAAATTTAAACTAATCGCTTAAAATTTTGGGGAAAAATATTAATCATTTAACTGGATTCGGTATTTTATGGAGAACCAGAAAAAAAATTATTTTCTCCTTTTTAGTGCATTTCAATATAAGCGTGATTTTTAAACAGTTTTTTTTATATATATTTTTCTTTCTTAGCACGTTTAAAAGGGTTGAAAATATTGGGTTGGCAAGAAAGAAACTTCGGTATTTTGAGGTGAAATTAAAAGTCCAATTTTTTTATTCAAGCAATGAACTTGTACTGATGACGATTACCTGAAATCTCACTTGATCATTTTTTTCTCCATAAGGAGCAGAAGTTTTATAAACACGAAATTGTGAGGCTATCAGAAAAATGGCAAAAAAGAACATCGAACAAAAAAATTGGATTTTATTTCACCTTAAAATACCGAAATTACTTTCTTACCAACCCAAATAATACATATAACAGTATTTTTAAATTCTTTGAATGTCTTTACTGTTTTAAATCACACCTACTGATTTTTGTTATGAATGCATAAAATCCGCTCTCTAGTTGTCTCCTTTCTTTAAAAAGTGTTATTTTAAATTATGAAAATAGAGGCTGCATGTATTGCTTTATAAGATTGACAAGATTGAGGTTAATTCGAATTTTAGTTATTTTTATTATGGTATCTGTTCGATTTAAGAAATTTATTCAATCAGTTCCTACGAAAGGTTCTTTCTAATTTCAACAATTCCCTAATAAATAATCTGGGACTGGTTTTAAATTACACCTACTGATTTTTGTTATGAATGCATAAAATCCGCTCTCTAGTTGTCTCCTTTCTTTAAAAAGTGTTATTTTAAATTATGAAAATACGCTGCTTCTT
This sequence comes from Lasioglossum calceatum, assembly GCA_963966675.1. NCBI lineage: Eukaryota > Metazoa > Arthropoda > Insecta > Hymenoptera > Halictidae > Lasioglossum > Lasioglossum calceatum. Next base: position 6,114,541 of record OZ016539.1, on the reverse strand, counting down.
ACAATATTTTTTTTACAAATTCACAATATTTACAATGTCAACGGTCAGTTGATCGTCCCTAGTTCACAAGAGTCCGCCTAATTGTCTTAATCTGGTCGACGCATCGTCTAAAAGTCTGAACCATTCGCGTAAACGACCCGCGAGACTCGCAGACGCCTGATAACTATTACATACCTGCACACCTAACTAGTTCCGCTCGGGTTAGTCAACTTCAAATATGTCACGCGGAAGTTTTCCGAGAGTTGTTTCGCTTTCAGTGAGTTGGCTGACACCAGTGTGTCGTCTACGATCATTCTCGTCGCATCGTAAACTTCTAGGAGGGAGCGGATAAATTAGATAGGTCACTGTAAAACTAACTTATAATCGCGTTTAAATTCTCGCAACTTCGCATGTCGCTCCAGCAATTGATTTCTTCACTTTTATGCGGTTACGTGTCGTTTTCTAGATCCGTGGATTATTCACCCTTCCGAGTTAACACTAATAAAAATTACGAGATTGATTTTAATTAGACTTTGTGCGACTCCTATTGTGACAGGTGCTCTATCAAAGATATCTATAGAGTCATTTCTTATGAAATCATTTTTATAATTTCAATAATTGCAAATTAAAAAATGTGCAACAGGTCATTTTGACCTGTGGTGTTAATGTTCCGAATCGTTTATTAAATGTCTTTTCAACATCAAGCAGCTGCACTATATTCAATACAACATTGTAAAAATTCATATTAAAGTATGGTTGCAAACGTATGTTGACCAGTCCCGGATTATTTGTGATGGAATTGTTGAAATTAGAAAGAACCTTTCGTAGGAAATGATTCATTAAATTTCTTAAAGCGAACATATACCATAATAAAAATAACAGAAATTCTAATTAATCTCAATCTTGTCAATCTTATACAGCAATACATGCTAGTCGCTTTTTATGCTCGGTAGGTTTGAACGATTTCCAACCACTTAAAAAATTTTTACAAATTGACCAGTCCCAGATTATTTATTATAGAATTGTTGAAATTACAAAGAACCTTTCGTAGGAAATGATTGATTAGATTTCTTAAATCGAACACATACCATAATAAAAATAACAGAAATTCTAATTAACCTCAATCTTGTCAATCTTATACAGCAATACATGCTAGTCGCTTTTCATGCTCGGTAGGTTTAGTGTTAGAAGAACGATTTCCAACTACTTAAAAAATTTTTACAAATTGACCAGTCCCAGATTATTAGAATTGTTGAAATTACAAAGAACCTTTCACAGGAAATGATTGATTAAATTTCTTAAATCGAACACATACCATAATAAAAATAACAGAAATTCTAATTAATCTCAATCTTGTCAATCTTATATAGCAATACACGCTAGTCGCTTTTTATGCTCGGTAGGTTTAGTGTTAAAAGAACGATTTCCAACTACTTAAAAAATTTTTACAAATTGATCAGTCCCAGATTATTAGAATTGTTGAAATTACAAAGAACCTTTCGCAGGAAATGATTGATTAAATTTCTTAAATCAAACATATATCATAATAAAAATAACAAAAGTCTAATTAACCTCAATCTTGTCAAACTTACAAAGCCATACACGCTAGTCGCTTTTTATGCTCGGTAGGTTTAGTGTTAAAGTAACGATTTCCAACCACTTTAAACATTTTTTGCCGAGATCTGTCCGCCTTTCCGACTAAAATGGCGACTCCAAGGAGGTATTTGTTTCGTCAGAATGACCGACACAGTGAAAACTCTTCTTGCATGTTGCATCCGCAGCGAAGGGCTCTCGGTCTGTAGCGAAGCGTTCGCCCACGTAAGTCTAATGTTAGCCTCGGCAAAAATTAGCCATTTCTTTGAGACGCTTACGCGTTCCTTAACGACGCCGCGGGAGAAGATTATGATGGGCTCGGGCTTGGAAGAGGCGCGGGAATTAATATTTATAGAGTACCTCGTCAAGCCGATCTCCTCTCCTCTGCTCTCTCGCAGTGTGTGCCCCTTTTCTTTCGAGAAACCGAACGCGCGCGCGACAATGTGTGCCACGTCGCGGGAATATAAATCCCTCGGTCATTTCTTTATACTGGAACGGATCGGGACGCGCGCGGCCTGTGGCGCGGGGATCTATTAAAACTGAATGTGCGAAAAATCGATCGACCTGCGTTCGCGCGCGCACGTTTCGCAGTCCCGCCACGATGTGTGCGACCGAGCCAAAGAAATGCGTCGACGAAGCTATGCGACGGGAATCTTATGGGCTTTCGGGCCGCTTCGAGTTCTCAGAGCTTCTGGAAAAAACACGAGCTTGCTGCATAGCTATTTGCCAAAGCTCGCTTTTACATACACGATTTTGCAAAATTGGTTTCTAATAAACAGACGATTTTTTTGTTAAATTGTCTGCATTGTTTTCGAGAGTCGGTCGGAACCACAGTGGCCAGATTGACACTTGTCCCCCCACTGCATCGCTCTTGTTTACTCTTGTCGAGGATTATTTTGATAACTTCTTTCACGACACCCCCCAGGTTAGGTTAGGTTAGCTTGCTTTGTAAGATTGACAAGATCGAGGTTAAAAGACGTTTTGTTATTTTTATTATGGTATATGTTCGATTCAAGAAATTTATTTAATCATTTCCTACGAAAGGTTCTTTTACGAGATCCCCCAGGTTTGTTAAAAAGAAATCTGTGCAAAGTTTGAGCTTAAACATTGAAATAAATATTTCTCGAATATCTTCTAACTTTAATTTCTTCGAAAACCGTGTGTTTCACGGAAAGATGTAATAGGACATGAAAGACGCAGTTTGTGCGAATGTACAGGTTTTGTATGACATATTTTTCGATGCGGTAAATAACGATGTTGCAAAATTGGTTTCTAATAAATAGACGATTTTTTTGTTAAATTGTCTGCATTGTTTTCGAGAGTCGGTCGGAAGCACAGTGGCCAGATCGACACTTGTCCCCCCACTCTACCTTCCCCCACTGCATCGCTCTTATTTACTCTTGTCGAGGATTCTTTTGATAATTTCTTTCACGACACCCCCCAGGTTAGGTTAGGTTAGGTTACTTTGTAAGATTGACAAGATTGAGGTCAATTAGACTTTTTGTTATTTTTATATGTTCGATTTAAGAAATTGATTCAATCATTTCCTACGAAAGGATTCTTAAATCTATTTCGATGATATTTTCAGTACGTGCATAACCAACATAGATCTACAAAACATATATTTTAAATTTTCATTGAAGTCCCAAATAAAAAAGTTTTAAAAAAACCCTTTTTATCTTTTTGCATGTAACCTTGTAAATTCTAATTTTCGGAAAATCTTTTTTGCACATCATTTCGTAAACCAATGCTTGTAATTGATTATAAAAATTCAAGTCGTTTGACACAATTATAAAAAAGTTATTCTACTTTAAAGGGCGTACCAATACTTTTCCCACTCACTGTACATTTTTGTTAGAATCTGTTCAGAATGTTCATCGCGAGTCAGACACGATACTACAAGGCAAGGGGTTAAATCGTCTTCACATTTTCTCTGTTTTATTAAACATCCATCGATTTTTATCACAATCGCATACAACCCGCAGTCTAATTATTAATCTTACGGCCGCGTCGGTTCGCAACTGGAATCGCTGCCACGAGCCGTGCATTAAAATGAAGGAAACGGTCTTTAAAATTCTACAAGTTTTATTTGTTTATCCGTTAACGACCGTGCACGTGGACAACTGAATGCAGGGGGAATTCCGCGGGGAGTCGCTGACAAATTAAACGCTGGGCGAAGACCAAGGGCGTCTCGCCGAGGCATATTTTCTTGCGATGCGTAAATCGCCGGGGCCGGCGCGGCGACTCAACACGTTGTTACAAACAGTTTCAACGGTGCGCATTGCTGAATTACTGAAATGCCAGCGAGTTGTTGACAAATGACCCAACCTTGCGCGCGGGCGCGCTCGTGCTGAATAGCCGAGCCGACCGAATTGAGAGAAGCCTTGGTTCTCCCGTGTGGAGGTGTGCCTCGGGTAGCTTCTTCCCGAACCGATGAGAATTTCCCGTCAGCCCCCGAGCTGCCTAAACGCTTGATATATAGCCGTGCCCGTCACACAAAGATGACAACTCGGACGTATTTAATTAATGACCGCCGCCGAGTCGAAGGGAAGCCTCGAACAGGACGGGGCAAGTTCTCGAAGGGGTTGCGGTTCTGTCGCGTGACTCGAACCTCTATTTTGCGGCCATCTAGGCGACTATTTTACGTGTCCTCACGTGACAACCACCCCTTCGCGGTATCGCGAAATCGTAACAGGTTCGAATTTCTTTCCTTTCGGCCGCTGCACCGGCTTTCGCGATCTCTTTATGGATCGCGTGGCACCCCGAACTATCCCACAGTCGAACCGCCGTGAAATCCTTAACGAATTTTTTTCGGGGACGCGTCCTGTCCAGATTTCAAGATCCAAGCTTGCTCTTTAAGTCGAGACCTTGGAACATAATCTACGATTTTTTTTGGCCGATCTATCGACCTTTGAATGCGAGGTGGAACACCATTTAGAGTCGGTAGGACTTAACAAACGATGGTGCATTCAAACGGCTGTAGAATCGTTAATAAATTTTTCCCGGGGATGAATCGACGACGTAGTTGAAGATCGAAGCTTCCCCTTTACAACGAGACCTTAAAAATTCATCTACGATTTTTTTTTACCGTTTTACGGAATAAAATTGAGACTCAAGTTTGATGTATGTACCTTTTACCGAGTGTCGCCAGCTGAGGGGAGCGACCATGACAAAGTTGCCGGTAACAGGTGCCGTTCAAACCTCCATAACTCGGTTTAAAAAAATCGTAGATCAATGTTCGTGGTGCCATTGTAAAGAGGAAGCTTCAGTCTTCGAATCCGTGGTAGATTCATCCCCGGAAAAAATTTATTAACGATTCTACAGCTGTTTCAATGCACCATAGTTTGCACGGTGCTACCGAATTCAAGTAGCACTCCAACTCGCATTCAAAATTCGATAGATCGGCGAAAAAAAATCGTAGATCGTTTTTTGTGAGTTCGTTGTAAAGCGGGAACATCAGTCTCGAAATCCAGGCTGGCTTCATTCCCGAGAAAAGTTTATTAACGTCCCTACGGGCGTCTGAAGTCTAAGTTTCTCCACCTTTGTTGCGAAACATGAAAAAATAAATAAAAGTGATTAAATATTTCGTGAACCGTGACTATACACCCGCGGAAGAATTTCAGAATCTGAATTAGTTCGTAGCTTGGCAGAGCGTCTCCGAAGAGAGCGTTGGCCGGCATTAATTAATCAGAAATGACAAATTAGGTTCAGCTCTAGGAGCCGGTCTCAATTAGACTACTTTCCCCCGTATCCGAATTAGCATACTCTCCTCTCTCGAGCATCCCGGGAAGAGGTGCTCCAACAAATTCTAATAAACTCGGTTCGTGCGCGCGTATATTTCGTCCGATTGAAACTGCACATTGCAGTTCGAACAGTGTTGTCCCGTGGTGCGATTATAAATTCGTGTTTAATCGGATTTTCGCATTAGCAAACGGTTAGCGATCGCCACCGTTGTTCCTCATCCGCGGGGTTATAATTATCGCCGCCGTATGCAAATCGGCGGAGTCATTACAGCGGGGATAATTACGTAGGTCGTAGGGGCCTAATGAAAAGGGAGTTACAATGCGAGTGTCCGGACGCGTCTTAATTTCCGCTTTGGCCCGGCGGAATATTGAAACCGAGGATCCACTCTCTTCAGCGTCGTCGTTCTTCCTTCGAGGGCTAACGCGAAGAACGCCTCCGAAAGAAATCGCCCCCGAAACCCTTATTTCAGATTGTTTATCGATACTTAGCAAGGAGAGTGTAAGGTCGATGAGTCTCAGATTTGATTGAAACTTTGTACAGTTATAGACCTCGTTCTCCTGTTAAGGCAGGACCCTCAGAAATCTAACTAGAAACTTACTAGAATCTTACTAGATTTTGTGTCAAAACAAGGGTTTGCGGGATCGCGTTTGTTGTCGTTATTTGAGCAAATTTTGGGCTGGGTGAGGGCTCAATCTAAAGAGGAAGGTTCAGCGCATGGTGCTCTGGTCATGAGGCTAACGAGATTATGCTTATACAGGGTGTCCCAAAATTCCTTCAACAGCCGGAAATGGGAGGTTCCCGAGATCATTTGAAGCAACATTTTCCTTTGCAAAAATGTTATCCGCGGCTTTGTTTAGGAGTTATTAACGAAAAACACGGACCAATCAGAGCGCGACCTAGACGCGAGTTGGCTCTGATTGGTCCGTGTTTTTCGTTAATAACTCCTAAACAAAGCCCCGGATAACATTTTTCCAAAGGAAAATGTTGCTTCAAATGATCTCGGGAACCTCCCATTTCCGGCTGTTGAAGGAATTTTGGGACACCCTATATATAATAATTTGAGTGTCCAAAGTAGGAGAAAAATCGAGAAAAAATACCCGCAGATTCCAATGTATTTTTCTGCCACCAAAGACTTTTTTGACTGCTGTAATAACCATAGCACCATGCGCTGAACCTTCCGCTTTAGATTGAACCCTCACCCAGCACAAAATTTGCTCAAATAAGAACAACAAACGGATTCCTGCAAACCCTTATTTCCACCCTTAATCTATTAATATTCTAGTTCCTTTCTAGTTAGATTTCTGAGGGTCCTACCGCCTTAACGTGTATACCCCGTTACAGGAACAGATACTTTATAGTTTTTAAGATATTTATAATTAAACGTTTCATCGTGTACATACAGGGTGAACATTACAAAGCGTTACTTTAAATATTGATTATACGCAAAAATGTTTCAGATGAAAGTTGTTCAGTACCGAGGGGGACATCATGTGGTGGGACTTTTATTTTTCCCGGTGGACACTCCAAGGTGAGGTGAAGGTCAGCTTGATTTTTTGAAATGGAAACACCTATTTTCTTTATCATGAATCGATACTCTGTCGAATTCTGAGTAAAAATGTATTGACCTCCATATGTCCTAAATCTAATAGTTAACGAAGATATTATCCAAAGAAGAAAGCAAATTGTTTCGATAATATCTCGTTAACTATTAGATTTAGGATATATGGAGGTCAATACATTTTTCCTCAAAATTCGATAGTAAATCGATTCATGATAAAGAAAGTAGGTGTTTCCATTTTAAAAAATCAAGGTGACCTTCTCCTCACCTTGGAGTGTCGATCAGGAAAAATAAAAATCCCACCACCTGATGCCCCCCTCGGTACTGAACAACTTTCACCTGAAACATTTTTGCGTATAATCAATATTTTTGGAGATATTCGTCTGTAACGCTTTATAATGCTCACCCTGTATATCCATGGTAATGAAAACTTAAAAACTATTGAGTATTTACGCCTGTAATGGGGTGTACGCGTTAACAGGAGAACGAGATCTATAACTGTACAAAGTGTCAATAAAATCTGAGACTCATCGACCTTACACTCACCTTGTAAGTTGTACCTTGCTCCTGTTCCGAGAGGAGGCTCCGGAGGAGATAAGAGCTATTGCTGAAATTTTGGGAATGAATCCTGCTGAATTTTGAAGATTAAAGCCACCCCTTCACAACGAGCCCTTAAAAGTTAGTCTACGAATTTTTAGCGGAATATTGAAACCAAGGGTCCTCTCTCTTCAGCGTCGTCGTTCTCGCTTCGAGGGCTAACGCGAAGAACGCCTCCGAAAGAAATCGCTCCCCCGTCCCCGAAACCCCTCATTTCAGATTGTTTATCGATACTTAAGTTGTACCTTGCTCCTATTCCGAGAGGAGGCTCCGGAGATAAGAGCCATTGCTGAAATTTAGCAATATTCCTGGACAAGCGCGTACATACACCGATGGTAGTGATGGTGATGGTGATGACGTGGTGGTAGTGGGGCGGTGTATCGCTCCCATGGTTCTCGGAGCGTGTTCCCGATGAGCAACCGATATGGTCGCTATTAGTCTGATGCTCAGAAGCACTACGGCCCCATCTTCTGTCCAAGTGAAACAGAGGATGAGGCGAATGAACCGAGCCGGACGAGGGGGAGAGGGAGGGGGCATGGCTTTTCGGGGCGTAGATAATAGCGAGAGAGTGGCCATTAAGGGCGAATCCCGTACCAGGAAGAAGGCCTCGCGAAACTTCGCACCTGCCTTTTGCCCGGGATACATATTCATGAATGGACGCGACCAGCACACGGAGCTTAAAGGACCTCCATTTTTCTCCTCTTGACGCGGTATATTATCCGTTGACTTTTTAATCATCGACCCTCCGGTTCAGAGGAATATTCACGATCGAGGATCGTCCTCAACGGTGGTGTCCGGGGATCCTGTCAGGGGCACAACTAATTTTCTTTGTTCCTAAAAGTGCCAGAATAGTTTTGCAGAATTTTAGAAACCCTACGCTAGGTCGCTTAGGGGAGTACATCGGTGCTGGGCACGTTCTCCTCGATCGAGGCAGAACCCTCCCCACTGTGGCGCTCCCTGGCCCCCTCCGGCAGCCACCGCTACCTTGGTGGGGGAGGCAAGCTACCTTGGTGGGGGAAGCAAGCTAGCTTCGTGGGGGAAACAAGCTACATTGGTGGGGGAAGCAAGCGTTGGTAGGAGAAGCAAGCTACCTTGATGGAGAAGCAAGTTACCTTGGTGGGGGAAGTAGAGTACCTTGGTAGAGGAAGCAAGCATTGGTAGAAGAAGCAAGCTACCTTGGTGAGGGAAGCAAACTACCTTGGTGGGGGGAAACAAGCTACCTTGGTGGGGGAAACAAGCATTGGTAGAAGAGGCAAACTACCTTAGTGGGGGAAGCAGTTACCTTGGTGGGGGATGCAAGTTGCCGTGGTAGAAGAAGCAAGCTACCTTGGTGGGGGAAGCAAACTACCTTGGTGGGGGGAAACAAGCTACCTTGGTGGGGGAAGTAGACTACCTTGGTAGAGAAAGCAAGCCTTGGTAGAAGAAGCAAGCTACCTTGGTGGGGGAAGCAAGCTACCTTGGCGGGGGAAACAAGCTACCTTGGTGGGGGAAACAAGCTACCTTGGTGAGGAAAGCAAGCGCTTGACGGGCCCCAACCGTGCCCAGCACTGCTACACAAAAAAAAGGTATCAATCCTCATTGCACTGTCACATTATCCTCACACCTTCTACCAATCGAACAGCCACTCCTCCAGTGTCTCCTCTCCAGGAGAATCGCAGATCTCTTCATTTCGAACGGTACTGCCGGACCTTCCGCGGAACCAGCGGTCAAGAGTAATGATATTATTGCGGAGCCGCTTACGGCTTACAGCAATTAAAACTTTGGTAATGGCCGTAGCGAATTACGTAATTACGTAATTACTACGTCCCGAAGTAGACGGTGTGCAGTTACAATGCCGTGTAATATCTCGGTTTTTGCCCTCTTCCCCCCCGCCCACTGCCTCCACCGATGCCATTCTTCATTACCGGCAATGGTCAACGATGCCTCTAATTAAGACCGGCTAACAGGCGGTTTTACAGTTCTCACGAAACGAGATTTCGTCGTTTTTCGCGGCGTATTGCTCCGCTCGATAGTCCGCGTGACGCCATAACCGGCAACCACTTTCGTACGCCGTTTACATATTCCCTCGTCGCTCCATTCGGCCTGGATTAACAAGATCGCATTGGCGAACGGGTTTCCGTCGATTCGAAGTATTTGTTTAAAATAATTTTTCTTGAAAGCTGCAAAATTGAAATTACGTTTCACTTCTATTATTTTATGAATTAAGCGATGTTTATAATTCCAGTAATTGCAGAATTAGACATCTAGAATTTCTGTGCACAAAAGTTTTATAGAATTTGATTTTTGTGTGACATATTCCATATATGTACTTGATTTGCGTGCATATTCCCTCGCCGCTCCATTCGGCCTGGATTAACAAGATCGCATTGGCGAACGGGTTTCCGTCGAATCGAAATATTTGTTTAAAATAATTTTTCTTGAAAGCTGCAAAATTGAAATTACGTTTCACTTCTGTTATTTTATGGATGAAACGATGTTCATAATGCCAATAATTGCAGAATTAGACGTCTAGAATTTCTGTGCACAAAATTTGTATAGAATTTGATTTTTGTATGACATATTCCATATATGTACTTGATTTGCGTGCATATACCCTCGCCGCTCCATTCGGCCTGGGTTAACAAGATCGCATTGGCGAACGGGTTTCCGTCGATTCAAAGTATTTGTTTAAAATAATTTTTCTTGAAAGCTGCAAAATTAAAATTACGTTTCACTTCTATTATTTTATGAATTAAGCGATGTTTATAATTCCAGTAATTGTAAAATTAGACATCTAGAATTTCTGTACTCAAAATTTTTATAGAATTTGATTTTTGTGTGACATATTCCATATATGTACTTGATTTTCGTGCATATACCCTCGCCGCTCCATTCGGCCTGGATTAACAAGATCGCATTCGCGAACGGGTTTCCGTCGATTCAAAGTATTTGTTTAAAATCATTTTTCTTGAAAGCTGCAAAAATGACATTACGTAACACTGCTGTTACTACACGAGTAAAGGGAAGTGTAGAATTCCAATAATTGCGAAATTAGAAATCTAGAGTTTCTGTACGAAAAATTTTCGTTTAATTTGATTTGATCTAAAGATCCTCGGAATTGAATTTTCTCGTAGAAAAATCTGGTCACCGACGTTATAAAGAGTCTCCCCACGCGCTCGGATATTCCTGGACGTCCGGTTCGCCGGAGATGATCCAGTTTTCGCGCTAAATTTCCATCTAAATTCAGCGATAAGCGTGTGTACCCCGGCTCGAATTTCTGGTCTGGTCCGCCGACAATGCCGAAGAGGGGAGACAACGGTATCATTGTTATCAGGAGAACGTAGGACGTGTGCCCTCTGGCCGGTACGTCGTGAAACGCCCACAGCTTTAAATCGCCTCGCCTCGACGAGAGTCTGTTAAGCCCTTCATGGTTAACCGAGGCTCGGCCTGTACAGTCGCCTCTTTGTCGATTAGCGCGGCAACTCGCACCGGGGATATATCGGGACCAGATTTCTGCTCAGTTCGACAGCCTTTGCTCGTCTTCCTCTTTTTTCAATAGCGAGAAACGAATTTTTTTCACGTTCGTCTTTCATCGACCTGCCCACTCGGAATCATCGCAGACCACTGCAAGCCGATCCGTACTTCTTCAAGGATTTAAAAAAATTCTAATCTGTTAGTGCAAAATATTCTCCGGCTCTTCCGGGGCTTTTTAACACTTCACCTACCGAAAGCCTATTAATAGGATTTTCAATAATCGTGCTGTACCAAAAGAAAGCATAGAAATTTTCTGTTACAGTGCAATCTTAAATGAAACTATTAGATAACGTTATTGAGAGTGACTTATTACTTCACAATGCAAATTGCTGTTGCTATTGAACGTTTCATTAAAAAGGGTTTAGCCATGGATTATTCCATAGATTTTTCAAAATTATGCAATAAACACCGGTCGGTAAGGTGTTAATATTAGGATATTTACAAACGACGCTATATCTCACCTTCTTGTTATAATATTTCCCCTTTTTATCCTTTCGTACAATAAATACAGTTTCCCTTCGATACAAGACGGTCTCTCGGGACCTTTTTCGCCTTATTACGGACGGGGTACTTGTCGACGCTGGGGATTGTTGCCCGGCAGACCAGAAAGTGGAAAAGGTGATAACAACCTAGAATTAAAAAAAAAAAGAAAATAGTCGGCATAAGAAATGTTGGGTTGTCGGAAAGTGGGTTCGGTTAAGGGAGGATGGGAGTCGTCTGGAGCGGGCGAATTTGTTCGAGGCGATTGCGAGCGAGGAGATCGTGTCCACCGGGCTCCCAGAATAGACCTCGACCGGCGACTTTCGACCTTCGATTCGCGTACGCGAACGGCCTACCTATACCCTAAGGTAACAGCCGTAGAAAATCGTCTGCGAGGCACACGCACGCGTGCATGATGCGTGTGCACGCGGAGGTCTGTTTATATCGGCGCCCAGCGAACTTCCCGGCCACGGCTTTATCATTATCGGATGTGACTAATGTGGCGTTTAACGCAACCTCATGTTAGTTATTATTATAGCCCTTGGCAACCGGGCCGCGACTCTCTGCCTCCCTCTTCTCGTCTCTCTTCGGCTCTCCGTTTCTCTCCCCGCACCTGCCCTCCCCCTTCGGCCCTTTTCCATCCCATCGCGGACGAAACGCCCTTCGAACGCAGTCCACGAGAGCCCCCGGGGCCCACACCGCTCTCCGAAACTCTCTCCTGGACTCTGGACACGCTGGTTTATTCATCCAGTGAACTAGGGACCGACCAATCCGCAGGTTTCGGTTATTGTTTCTCGGGTTCCCAACACGGGGACCCGAAAAAAGAACGTCCTCGGGGCCCCATGGCTCCGTGGATACCTCGGCCCTCCTGCCCCCGGGTCCCCGTGTTGGTTTTCGACGAAATCCACAGACTGCTCTTTGTCTTTTTGTTCCATCGGCACAGCCAGATCGCTCTCCTCAACCGGGCCCCGCGCCGGACCCAAACCTGCGGAAACTGAAACGATCCGTGCGGACGATGACTGCCCACGGAACCGCCTAAACGCTAATTTTCATCTGTTCGTTCAAGCCTTACTGATAGAACGCTGCTTTTTACGATCACCAAAGTCTTTATTATTTAAAATTTACGATTTCACCATTTTTATACTATTTACGATTTTTTACCATTTACAATTTCTTACAATTTTTCAATTCTACATTGTCTTATAATTTTACAATTTCTCACAATTTTACAATTTTAAATTATCTTACAATTTCTTAGAATTTTACTTTGTCTTACAATGGTACAACCATTTACACTTTACGATTTTCCAATTCTTTTCACTACTTTACTAACCACACGTGTCGCACAGTGACAACACTAACAGCTTGCTGTTACACTACATGCTCACAGCTCTCATGACATATCGACGAGTTGAAGGAAGTTGAGTTGCCGGAATGAGTTGACGTCAAGTTATTTTCTCTAGGTGTCGTGAACAATGCCGGTTGTATTCTTCTCGCTAATCGAAAACACCTTGTTTCTTTCCACGGATAATAAACTGTGGGTAAGTTGCACGAACTACATATACGGTTTCACATGCGACAGGGGTAATAATTGAATATCTAAGAAACACCTGGTGGGTTGTCTGACGGTGCTCGACCTGGTTCCCACTCTGCATCGAGCGCTCGACGTCGACGACGGAGGCTGTTTGTTCGACGGCGCAGACGTCGAGACGCTGCGTTATCGAATACTAGCGCTACTGTTTACGAATATCTTCCGTGTTATCGCCACCGGGTACGAAACTGCCAGTGCTTATCTCTGAGACGAGTTCTTCGAACTTCTGTCTCTCTCTCTCTTCCAGGTTCCTTTTTTCTTATGAGTCTCTCTCTCTCTCTCTTTGCTAGAATTTTCTCTTTTTCTATGTGTTTCTCTCTTTTAGATTCTTCTCTCATTTCTGGGTTTCTCTGTATTCTAGATTTTTTCTCTTTCGTTAATTTCTCCCACTGTTAATTTTTCCCCCACTTTTAATATCTCTCACTGTTTGTTTTCCCCTACTTTTAATTTTTCTCACTGTTAATTTCCGCCACTGATAATTTCCCCCAGTTTTAATTCCCCCATTTTTAATTCTCCCCACTGTTAATTTTCTCTACTGTTAATTTCCCCCACTTTTAATTTCTCCACGTTTAAGTTCGCTTACTGTTAATTTCCCCCACTTTTAATTTCTCCAACTTTTAATTTTCCCCACTTTTAACTTCCCCACGTTTAAGTTCGCTCACTGTTAATTTCCCCCACTGTTAATTTCCCCCACTGTTAATTCCCCCCACTGTTAATTCCCCCCACTGTTAATTTCCCCCACTGTTAATTCCTCCCACTTTTAATTTCCCCAACGTTTAATTTTCCCCACTGTTAATTTCCCCTACGTTTAATTTCTCTCACTGTTAGTTTCCCCCACTGTTAATTCCCCCCACTTTTAGATGTTCCTCTCTTGTTAAACGATCACTTCGACTTTTCCCTCGCTTCTAGTTTTCCCTGTCTCCCAGTTTCCCCTCCTCCCTTCTCACCATCCGGCGTTTTCGAACACCCGGTAGACGATCCGAGCGAGTCCGTGGCAGCGTGAAGAGTCCTCACGCTACCGTGACTGCTAACACGGGTTAATCTTGCTTAATAACACCGGCAGCGCCGTGCGCGCTCGCCTCGCCCTTTGGCATTGTTCATTATCGTTCGCATAATTTTTTACGGTTCTGCCTCGAATAAACGATATTAATAATACCGGTAATTAGACCAAGATAATCAGCCGTGGGGAGTATTTGTTAATTATCGATTGGCGTCCAGTGATAACGAGGATGGCAACAGGGGTGGAGAACCGTCGCGTCGAGGCACGACCATTTTTCTTTTCACGGGACCAAGTTGGCTACCCTCACTAGCTACCGGGGATCAAGTTACATTGTAAATTAATTATGCAGAATGGCCGGCGTGCCTTTCCCCACCATTATCTTTTTCAATTAACCTCAGCTCGATCGTATTCGATGTCTCGTTTCAATTTAGAATCCTTGCCACCTCCGTTCACAATTGTTTATTGAACGACTTGGAAAATACAAACTTGTGCTATGAGATCAGATAGTGTAATGGCTCCACACAGAATTACACGCATTGTTTCCCTCGCTTCGCGCAAAACAGTTCGCTCTGAAATCGCCTGTAATAATGTAACTCGCCAATTAGTTGAAATTACCGCAAATTAAACCTTGCCGGTGGCCCATTCACTTCGTTGCGATTCTTCTATCGCATGCGAGGCCTACTACTGGCAACACACGACAGGAAAGCTATTAATTCAATCCGAGGAAGCTCGGGGTTCGAAGACCTCGTTGCTGAAGACGACAGCAAATTCCATCACAGAGAGCCTAGCCAAAAACTAAACTCTCGAGAAGAATGTATGTTGGTCCTGGCTGCCATAGGCGTATCCTACATCTTCGGATCGATGAAGATCTGTGAAAAAGTTGCTGCAAAACTTGTCCTTGACCTTCAATTTCAAGGTCAAAATTTTTCATTGCATTTATTCTACTTTCATCGCCATGATGCGTGATAGGACACAATTCAATAAATAGAAGAGAAGAGATTTCACCTTGAAGCTCAAGGTCGAGGACAACTTTGCGACAACTTTTCTCTCGCATACTTAATAATTTCTTTACAATTAAAATTACAAGAAAATACAAGACGAATAGGTGGGAAAGGGAAGAGTTTAATTCGGTGAAATAAATAAAATGGAGAGGCAGGAAGAAGAAAAAGGGTGTCCAGTAAATAATAAATCGTGGAGGGTTATTATCGGGGCGCGTAACCACGGCCTAACGCGGTTTATCGATATTGATTTATTCATAACGAAAAGCGAGTTCGTTTTAGCATCTCGTTAATCTTGGTTGCGGTTGATTACCGGCACGGCACAGCGCGGCGGCTGCTCTGCGAAAACGTTGAACCTCCTACACGGGCTTCATCCTTAAGCCTTAAATCACCACCGTCCGATAATTGAGGGGGTCCTTGCGCTCTGCAACGGCACCTCGTTTTAGGCGCACCCCGCGAAATTGGGAGAACGACCGGTGGCCGCGCCCTTGTCCCGCCCTTCGTGCGTCGGCGCCAAGCTTCCGTGATGCCGGACCTTTCGCCATCATCGCCATCGCCGAATCCCTCCTCCGAAACCTCCGATTTCTCATTCAATTCTTTATTCAATTCAAGTTCGACAATTTTACCCTTCGCCTCAAGGGTAGTTTACGCCACTGTTTCTTCATGTGGAGTAAAAGAATTGTGGATGGAAAGACCAACTTCTCCTTCGATTCTTTATTCATTTTAAATGGAACAGTTCAACCCTTAACATCATTTTTTAAATAATTTTTCAATTCTTTAACTTCTCCAACTTCTCATTCAATTCTTTATTCACTTCAAGTTCGAGAATTTTACCCTTCGCCGTAAGGGTAGTTTATGCTACTATTTCTTCGTGAACTAAAAGAATTGTTGATAGCAAGACCAGCTTCCCCTTCAATTCTTTATTCACTGGTAAATGGAACAGTTTAACCCTTAACATCATTTTTTAAATAATTTTTCTTCTTCGCCAGCATCGCCATCGCCGAATCCCTTCCAACACCTCCAACTTCTCCTTCAATTCTTTATTCACTTCAAATCCGACAATTTCACCCTTCGTCCTAAGGGTAGTTTATGCCACTATTTCTTCGTGAACTAAAAGAATTGTTGATAGCAAGACCAACTTCCCCTTCAATTCTTTATTCATTCTAAATGAGACAGTTTAACCCTTAACATAATTTTTCTTCTCCTTCAATTCTTTATTCACTTCAAATCCGACAATTTCACCCTTCGTCCTAAGGGTAGTTTATGCCACTATTTCTTCGTGAACTAAAAGAATTGTGGATAGCAAGACCAACTTCCCCTTCAATTCTTTATTCACTTCAAATCCGACAATTTCACCCTTCGTCCTAAGGGTAGTTTATGCCACTATTTCTTCGTGAACTAAAAGAATTGTGGATAGCAAGACCAACTTCCCCATCAATTCTTTATTCATTCTGAATAGAACAGTTTAACCCTAAACACAATTCTTAAAAGAATTTTTCTTCTACATAAAATCTATCGACGACAATACTCACCACAGAGAAGCTGCGGAGATCGGTCGGTCGAATACAGAAGTGAGATCAAATCCATCCTAAAAAAATTAACAATGATACTCTGGCTAGAGTCACGACGTTTTAGCTAGTCGCCGATGCATGTGAGCTGGTAAGCAGCCGGGGGCGGTCGGGGGGGGGGGGAAGCGGCGCAAAGTGGGCTGGAGTGAAGGAAACGGGGAATCGGAAGGTCGCGACATAATTATAGCGGTGGCAAGGCGTAGAGAGGCGCGCGGGTTCCGGTGCTCGCTCCTCCGCGCTCGCATTAGCATTTAATGTGAGAGAAGCCCGCGCGGTAAATGAAGCTTTTTCTGCGTCCGAGTCATCCGTCTGTGGTTGACGCGCGCGGGGTTTTCGAGCCGGGTGTGCTTGTGCTCGCATGCTCGCTCGCATGCTCTCGCGACCACGTGCCGATGGGATCGGCAAAAAGCGGCGAGGGAAATGCTCGCGAGTAAGAAGAAGAGCACCGGGGGACCAACGATACGAACAAATTGCGAGGGGCACCGATGCCATTAAAGGAGCGAAAGCGGCAAAAATGTCTGCCGCACGGTTCTCTCTCTCTCCCTCTTCTCTTTTCTCCCCTCTCTCTCTCACTCTGTCTCTTAGCATCCGAGCAACGCTCCCTCTCGCCGAGAACCCTCCCCTCTTCGCAATTTGTTTCCGCCTCGTCCTGCCGACAACGACGGCGTCTGCCGACACCAGCCGAAGAAACGCATCGCCAGGTAATGACACGTGAAATTCACCGGTACACAATCCCGCGTGTCGTCTCGTCTCGTCACCGTTGTATTATCCGTTCGCCGAGTCGCGGAAAAGGGGGAGAGAACGCGGCCCAACAAGAACCAGAACAAGTGGCGATCGTTATCGGGATGATATCCAATTCAGCCGGCCGTTTAGCGACATGCAACCCGACCGATTCAGCCCCTGGAACGGGCCCCGCAAATAAGGACCACGCGTTAATTGTACCTGCTAGAGCTTCTTCGAATGACCCCGGCACGGAAGTCACCGCGCGTCTTCTCGTTTCGTTATTCCGGAATCGACACACTCCGTAATTACGCGAAAGACTGTGTAATCTATTAATTGCTAACCTGTCTCCGAAGAAATCTCTTCGTAGTTTTTCATCCACTCGTCTTTGTCACGGAACCATTAAATCCATTTATTCCTGAATTATTTTAAGTAGAAAATCATGCAGTCCTGATCGAAGAGAAACGGCACTGCACGATCTAAGAAAATTGCCTACCCCGTCCACTGCGGGTCCGGTGAGCACTGCACAGTGTGAACAACTCATTTGCAAATAAATATTTACAATTGTCCAAGTAATACGATATTCCTGAATTCTTGGAAGCATTAAATCCATTTAATCATGAATTATTTTAAGTAGAAAATCATACAGTCTTGATGTAAGAGAACTGTACGATCTAAGAAAATTGCCTACCTCGTCCACTGCGGGTCCGGTGAGCACTGCACAGTGTGAACAAATCATTTGCAAGTCAATATTTACAATTGTCCAAGTAATACGATATTCCTGAATTCTTGAAAGCATTGAATCCATTTAATCCTGAATTTTAAGTAGTATATCATACAGTCTTGATCTAAGAGAACTGTACGATCTAAGAAAATTGCCTACCCCGTCCACTGCGGGTCCGGTAAGCACTGTACAGTGTGAACAAATCATTTGCAAGTCAATATTTACAATTGTCGAAGTAATACGATATTCCTGAATTCTTGAAAGCATTAAATCCATTTAATCATGAATTATTTTAAGTAGAAAATCATACAGTCTTGATCTAAGAGAACTGTACGATCTAAGAAAATTGCCTACCCCGTCCACTGCGGGTCCAGTAAGCACTGTACAGTGTGAACAAATCATTTGCAAGTAAATATTTACAATTGTCCAAGTAATACGATATTTCTGAATTCTTGAAAGCATTAAATCCTCAGCAGAAAATACGTTCGTTACAAGACACAAAAGCTTCATGTGCGTCTATTAATAATTTCTACAAGAAAATAATATACAGGGAGGAAATTATAAAGCGTTACAGAAAAATATCTCTAAAATATTGATTATACGCAAAAATGTTTCAGATGAAAGTTGTTCAGTACCGAGGGGGACATCATGTCGTGGGACTTTTATTTTTCCCGGTGGACACTCCAAGGTGAGGTGAAGGTCAACTTCCTTTTCTTAAATGGAATATCCTATTTTTATACCATAGATCGATAGAGTATCAAATTCTGAGTATAAAAGTGAGAGTAAAAATATGTCCTAAACCTAATAGTTAACGAGATATTATCCAAAGAAGAAAGCAAATTGTTTCGATAATATCTCGTTAACTATTAGATTTAGGACATATAGAGGTCAATGCATTTTTACTCAGAATTCGATAGTCAATCGATTCATGATAAAGAAAGCAGGTCCTTCCATTTAAAAAAATCAAGGTGACCTTCCCCTCACCTTGGAGTGTCCACCGGGAAAAATAAAAATCCCACCACATGATATCCCCCTCGGTACTGAACAACTTTCATCTGAAACATTTTTGCGTGTAATCAATATTTTTGGAGATATTCGTCTGTAACGCTTTATAATTTCCACCCGGTATTTCTGAATTCTTGGTGCATTTTAAATATTTCAAATTCGATCATCGTCGCCACAGCATAAACTGCGCCGGGATTGTTTACAATTTCAAGGTCCGTTGTGGCAATCGTCGCTACATCTGATTGATCGAATAAGCGATCAGTATAGGCAGTTGGGAGGCCGCGTTAAGCGTTGAACGAATCAATTGGAAAGTTCAAATCTGCCTGGGTCGCGCTATAGCGATAGATAGTCGGGCCTCTGGTGAGCCTTTAATGCGTTAATGACAGGAAACGAGTTGACTATGCGAGCGGCTCCGGCGTCCGTTTATGGATGCGACCGGCAAATTGTCTAAGGAGGGGCAGGAATCCTAAAGAGTCCACCGGTTACAAAGGAACTGGGGACTCTTCCAGCAAAACTTTTTTGCGACCCGTAACGCATACAAATGCCCCCGGGACGAGTGGACGAGTTCCGCGCGCGGTCTTCTGGCTCCCGTACGATCGTTGAAATCTAAACTCGACATCTTCGTTCCTACCGTTCTCACATTTTTACCTGAGTGCGGATAACGATCAATCCGAGCGAACTCACGCACGGATCCGCCCCTGGGTTATGTTTGATCCAGCTGATTACCGTACATTCTATCGCGAAAGATCATCGAGTTAGGTAATACTAATTGTTATACGAAATTCCGGGACGGGACGCTAATTTCTTTTTCCTCTAATTAGAAAGTTAACACGTATTATTGTATTCGGGGTTGTCTGCTCACCTGCCTTGCGATCTCCTTGCGCGTTTTTGCAATTGCGAAGGGGATGCCTCTTGTCGCCACTTCCGGTTTGGATACCCTATCCGTATTTTATCTGAGGACAGTGGGAGACCTGTTTCTCGAATATTTGTGCGTCGGGGGAGAACAGAGCTGATGCGAAAATTACTGGGGGACCAGTTGGAGGCTCTATTCAACAGCCCCACAAGCTAGTAGGAAGTGGGCAGAAAATTGTGGGATCTAGGACACTATTAGATGGTCTTGATCTTGAGGAGGAAGAGACGAGGTGTTTCTATCTCTCTGGTCGTTGATGAGGTGTATTTTTCTGATAGTTGATGAGGCGTCTCGTCAGTTGAAGAGTAAGACCAGGGTTCTCTAGGACACTATTAGATGGTCTAGATCTTGAGGAAGAGGAGATGAGGTGTCTCTATCTGTGGTTATTGATGATGTGTCTCCTCAGTTGAAGAGTAAGACCAGGGTGCTAGGACACTATTAGATAGTCTAGGTCTTGAGTAGGAAGAGATGAAGTGTCTGCATCTCAGGTCGTTGAAGAGGTGTCTCATTAGTTGAAGAGTAAGACCAGGAGTTGATAATAAGTCGGGTGTCCTCATCCCTAACCCTAAATCCTGGCTCCAAGAAGCTGCGGAATGGCAGTGAAGAAGTTCAAGAAGTGTATAGAACATGTGCGTCGTGGGAGAACAGAGCTGGTGCGAAAATTACTGAGGTACCAGTTGGAGGCTTTATTCAACAGCCCCACAATACTAGGAAGTATGCAGAAAATTGTAGGATTTGGAGAGGTTCTAGGACGCTATTAGATGGTCTAGATCTTGAGGAGGAAGAGACGAGGTGTTTCTATCTCTCTGGTCGTTGATGAGGTGTCTTTTTCTGATAGTTGATGAGGCGTCTCGTCAGTTGAAGAGTAAGACCAGGGTTCTAGGACACTATTAGATGGTCTAAATCTTGAGGAGGAAGAGATGAGGTGTCTCTATCTCTGGTCGTTGATGAGGTGTCTCTACCTCTGGTTGTTGATGATGTGTCTCGTCAGTTGAGGAGTAAGACCAGGGTTCTAGGACACAATTAGATGGTCTAGGTCTTGAGGAGGAAGAGATGAGGTACCTCTATCTCTGATCGTTGTTGAGGTGTCTCGTCAGTTGAAGAGTAAGACCAGGAACTGATAATAAGTCGGGTGTCCTCGTCCCTAACCCTAAATCCTGGCCCCGACAAGCTGTGGAATGGCAGCAAAAAGTTCAAGAAGTGTATACATAGAAAATGTGCGTCGGGGGAAGAACAGAGCTGATGCGGAAATTGCTGGGCTACCAGTTGGAGGCTTTATTCAACAGCCCCACAATACTAGAAAGTATGCAGAAAATTGTAGGATCTTGGGAGGTTCTAGGACACAATTAGATGGTCTAGGTCTTCAGGAGGAAGAGATGAGGTACCTCTATCTCTGGTCGTTGATGAGGTGTCTTTTTCTGATCGTTGATGAGGTGTCTCGTCAGTTGAAGAGGAAGACCAGGGTTCTAGGACACGATTAGATGGTCTAGGTCTTGAGGAGGAAGAGATGAGGTGCCTGTATCTCTGGTCGTCGATGAGGTGTCCTTTTCTGATCGTTGATGAGGTGTGACGTCAGTTGAAGAGTGAGACCAGAGTTCTAGGACACTATTAGATAGTCTAGGTCTTAAGGAGGAAGAGATGAGGTGTTTCTATCTCTCTGGTCGTTGATGAGGTGTCTTTTTCTGATAGTTGATGAGGCGTTTCGTCAGTTGAAGAGTAAGACCAGGGTTCTAGGACACTTAGATGGTCTAGATCTTGAGGAGGAAGAGATTCTCTAACTCCGGTCATTGATGAGGTGTCTCACCAGTTGAAGAGTAAGTCCAGGAGCTGATAATAAGTCGGATGTCCTCATCCCCAACCCTAAATCTCTCCAAAACCCTAAGAAACTGCATAATGTCAGTCAAGAAGTTCAAGAACTGTCCAAAAAATGTGCCGAAGCGGTCCACGACCTTCGGGACACCAGGTCCCCATCTAAGGAATGAGGAACGCGTTCGCCCCCAGATTGATCTCGACTAATCGAGTTTTCTATGAAAAATGGCGACGGTTCGGGCAAGGATAGCCGTCGGAGAGTGCGCGCGGTAGCCGCGGCCGTAGCTCGGGTAGCTTTTCGGCGTTAGAAAAGCAACTAATTAATTAGTTTGCGTGGCGTGGCGTGACGGTATCGCGCGCAGCGTGTATCACAGCGGTGGCGGCGGCGGCGGTGGCGTCGCGTCGGAGGTGGCGGTAGGACGCCCAGTGGGGTTGGTGTTGTAGGAGAGAGACGTGGCGAATACTGTTGTGCGTGTGAGGTCTGCGTGTATCGGTGTGTGTACAGTGTACGATCAGATGGAGGCCGTCGGAGTGCGCGGCGGCGTTGCCATACCTCGCGCACGCACCAAATATTTGACGCTAACCATCGGTGAAACACGCTCTCTCGGTCCCGGGGCTTACTATCCGGTACGAAAACATCGCCGCCTCCTGTTATTTGCATTCCTATATCCTCCGCGCTCCTCCGCAACGGCGTGGCGGAGGCACGGCCGTGTCATTGTCTCTCGGTCCGACCGTCTTCTTCGGTCACTCTTCCTCCCTTTCGCGAGAGACGACCCCTCTTCTTCTTCCTCTTCCTTGCTCTCCTCCGTCCTTAACTGGCCTCTTCCCGAGCCACGGCTCTCTCCAGAGCACGCTGCGGAAGGTTTAACCATGAATCAGCTACCTCCCAGAGACAATCACCGGCCCGCAAGAAAGTTCGCTGTCCGCGAAAATTTGTTGCTCCGACCTGCTAACAAGGGACGTCGCTTAACCATTAACCCCCCCCCTCTCGATTTTTCTGGATTTACAGAGTCAAGAATTTTCGGATGGGCCCATCAGAGACTCCTTAGTTCGATCGTCCACCTCTATGCAAGGCCATAGGTCATCCGACCCTGAAAATGAAACATTTGTTCGACCTAGATTACATCTATTCCCTTTAACTCATACAATACTTAAATGTTTAGCAATTAACTCGTTTTGACGAAGTTCGAGAATCATCTGAGCACGATATCGGAACTTCCGGCGACTTTCTCCCGAAAGTATGTTCTTAAAATTGCCCGTCACCGTATCTCAAGATCTACTTATCTGATTGACTCCAGCTTGGCACATGCCGTCAGTACACCTGTCACTGCGGCCCGCGTTATAATTAAGTCATGAGCTCCTGCTGCAATTCCTCAGCCCGTGAAACATTCTCTTACCACTTAACATACAAGATCAGCCTCAAACAAATAATTCATTCTACCTCGCGTAATTAAAGATTGAGAGTCTCCTGCAAGCTCCTTGAGTCGTCGAGCTAGCTTAAAAAATCGAGTGAATTTTCAGAATTAGAAAACACTAGCCTGATCAACTTAGCTACCACGATCGAGAACCATTCTCCCTCAAGATCCAGTGCGGATGAATAGGTTCCCCGGTTCATTTAATTCGTTTCAGTAATTTCATTCATTTGATTCGTATCATCGCACATCGATCCTCTCGATGCGTGCTCCAGCGAGCTGCATCGTCCCACTTCTGATCGTCTCAAAGATCGAAGCTGCCCTAACGAGTATCGGCGAGTGTTTCGCCATAGTTCAGGTGTTCAATCAATAATCGTCACGCGCGTTTTCCCTGGCTCCCGTCCGCAAAGACCAGGTGTTTCCCCCCGCGCGCGCGCGCGCACGCACACGCACACACACGCGCGCACGTACACGGGTTTTTGATTTCCGTTCGATTGCGCGCCGGGCCGCGTTTGATTCAGAGCGGGGCGGCTGTCGACGCGTTCTTGAATCGAGTGCTGGCTCAATTAAGTATATTCGCGTTGGATATTCGCGAGCAGATAAGCGAATCGATCTCCCCGCGCGCGCGTTCACCGCTGCCAGCCGGCTGGCTGGCTCTGCCCCGCGTCGTTTCGCGTCGATTGCTCTCCGGGGCTCGTCGAAACAGCCCAATTAGTCGTCGAACAAAGTTGTTACGTCATTATCGCGGAAAACGTCAAGTAGTCATTTACGACTGTTCGGGTGTGTATCGCTCCGCCGCCGGGTACACTGTGCGCCGATCATCCTCTCTTTCTCTTCATGTCCCTTGGGACTCTACCATGGTAATCCTCGGGGATAGTCTCATGCTCCTCTCGACGCGTGGTTCAAAGAAAGGGAACACGGAAAGGTGGAGAGTAGCGCGTGTGTGCAGAGCTCTCGCACCTCAAGGATTCGTGCGCGCGCGTTTTTCGGCGGGGAATATACCGCGGTCAACGCGCACACACACAGCTCGCCAGGGCCCTCTACAGTTATTTATGAGCGATCGTTCGTCGAATTCCCCGATGATATTTTGCCTCGCGGGGCCACGAGGCAGAGAGTCTTGCTCAGGCTCCAGCGCGCGCAGCTGCATCGTATATCGCCCGGGCTCGCCGATTTCGACACCTTTCGGCGATCTTCAGCTTCTCCCTTCGTACACGCCGTTCCCCCCGTGAAACACCGGGGAACCCGACCGCGCGGGTTACCGATCCGATATCTTCGCGCTGTTCCGTACATTCTCGTCCCCTGGACGCACGATGTACAGACGATGCACTTCCCAGATGTACTCTCCAGATGATTTCGATGCCTGGTTACCGGACAAGAACCCCTGCAAATCTGGGGGACAAGTGGTTGTCAATGAACACACGACTGTGTCATCGATGGCTTGGGTAATACCTTTGGTATTAGGACCCTCTAGATAGCCCTATCGTCGAGTCCTCCACAGAGAGCCCTATCCTCGCGAGTTCTCGATAGAGAGCCCATCTTCGCGAGTCCTCCATCGAGAGCCCTATCCTCGCGAGTCATCTATAAGGAGCCCTATCCTCGCGAGTCCTGCATAGAGAGCCCTATCTTCGTGAGTCCTCCATAGACTGCCCATCCTCACAAGTCCTCTATAAAGAGCCCTATCTTCGCGAGTCCTCCATACAGAGCCCTATCCTCGCGAGTCCTCTATAAAGAGTCCTTTTCTTGCGAGTCCTCCATAGAGAGCCCATCCTCGCGAGTCCTCTATAAAGAGCCCTATCTTCGCGAGTCCTCCATAGAGAGCCCTATCCTCGCGAGTCCTTTGTAAGGAGCCCTATCCTCGCGAGTCCTGCATAGAGAGCCCATCTTCGCGAGTCCTCCATAGAGAGTCCTATTCTTGCAAGTCCTCCATAGAGAGCCCATCCTCACGAGTCCTCTATAAAGAGCCCTATCTTCGCGAGTCCTCCATAGAGAGCCCTATCCTCGCGAATCCTTTATAAGGGGCCCTATCCTCGCGAGTCCTGCATAGAGAGCCCATCTTCGCGAGTCCCCCATAGAGAGTCCTATTCTTGCGAGTCCTCCATAGAGAGACCATCCTGACGAGTCCTCCATAGAGATCCCTATCCTCGCGAGTCCTCCATAGAGATCCCTATCCTCGCGAGTCCTCCTTAGAGAGCCCTATCCTCGCGAGTCCTCCTTAGAGATCCTTATCTTCGCAAGTCCTGCATAGAGAGCCCTATGGACCCCAAGAAGTAGCCGCCATATATGACTGAGAATATGACTGAAATGGTCTGCCCTAAGTGATCAGTACGGCCCCACCATCACTGAAACAAACCGTACCTAAATTCGAAATTGAAAGCGGTAGTATTTCCCGCGAAGCAACGCGAGCACCGAGATATCTTGTGCTGCGGCAACAGTGGCCAGGCAGAGCCAGCTGCATTTTGCTCCGGTGTTTCGGCGCAATTACGTCTGTTAATGGCATCTCCGCGGCATTATGGCGTCACACGGCTCCCCGCGAGAGCACGCGAACGGCTCTCTGTGTGCTGGGTGAGTGAAGAGGCAGAGAGAGAGAGAGAGAGAGGGAGAGGGAGAGAGAGAGGATGCCGCATAACGAAAAGTGCGAAGGCACCAAAGTTACAAGAGGATAAAAGGATGCACGCCTCGAGCTTTTATGGACGGCCGATGCTGAAGTGTGAACAGAGACGGAACGCGCACGGAGAGAAGAACAACCGTGGACAGAGGGGAAGGGGGACGCGCACGCATTATCTAAATGCACGACACTCCGCCGGGTACACGCTCTGCCTCGCACGGTGCACACCTCCTCCGCTGACAGAAGCTACCAGATTTCCCCCCGTCTTCTTTTCTCTCCTTTTTTTTCTGTCGTGCCCTCCCCCCTTCGTTCTCCTCCCTGTGGGGCACTCGTGTTCCCCAGAAAACCCCGTTCCCTCGCACCGACGGACTAAGAACCGCTTTCGAGTGCTGTCCGACCACCGTCAAGTGGACAATCTTCCGAGTTGTCCTGCCGCTCGGAAACAACCCCCTTCTCAACCCCACAGCGATCCTGCCATTTACGGATCTGCCGGGGATCTCCAACCACCGAACCACCCTTCATTCTTCTCAGTAGCGAATTTTACGGGGAATTATTTCGAACCCCTCGGAATTGTAAAAATAACACCGTGTATTAATTTACTGGTAAAATTATTCTAGAATATTTTAATAATTTTCGAGCTTCGAGCCCCGTCAGCGGAATTGATTCGAATCGAGGGGAAAGGTTACCACCCCTCTCTGCCAGTACCGGAGTCGTATATTAATTTTATGTCTATAAAATGAAATAAAAATTATACGGTGTAGAATTATTCCATGGTCTTGTTTAATGTTTAATTTTCTTTACGTGAATAGGTTGTACACGCGATGCAAAGGCTGTAATATTTAATATCCGCGGAGAAAGGTCCAATCGCCGGCGGATTAACGTCGAAATACGTACGCGCGATCATGTACTTATTAAGTTGAAAGAGAATCGGACTTGAAAGGTTCGGGAACATTCGCCGGAACGTTTCCCAGCTGGCGATACTCGTCTCATTATCCGGTGTCCGGTTCTATAAATCGGATCCCTCTCAATTTATCCGTACTGGTTCGACGGGGCAAACTTGTCGCCGATTCGCTTTTTGCGATCTCGATTAAACGTATCGAGGCGGCCCGGACACCTGGACTCTTTGTGCTACCTGCCGTCTCTCTGTCTCTCTCTCTCTCTATCTATCTCTCTTTTCAGGGTTCCTCTTCGATACCGTCGAAAAATTTATTCGTCTCCCGAAGACGAATGCCTCCCCCGCTACACCCCGAAGAGAGTACGTTTCTTATTTCATGCGGTTGTCGGTCGCTGCGGCCGGGAGAGTTCACCTCTCTCCTCCGACGTTGTCTTCAAAGTTGCCCGGCTTGTTACTCGAGGGAGCGACCTCGGTGAACGGCACGATTTACGATGGGTAATTACCGACGGCAGTAGTCCCTTTACTAGACTCTCTACCCAGCTTGTATATCAGCTCGACGAGCCTCGCACCGAAACGCCTCGATAGTCCTCACCATTGTTTCCGCTCGATGCTCTGGTCTTTTTCAGCCTTGAACCGGCCTGCCACCATCCGCCATCATCCGCTCGGACGTTCCTCTAATTTCCAGACGATTTTGTATTCTCTTTCGTCGTAGAATAACTCAAATCCCACAAATTGATCTCCATTATACAGTAAATTCTCTATAATCGCAAACGCCTCGGGGGGATTTGTTTGCATTTATCGATCTTGGTCCTACTCTTTTCGAGCTTCAAAGGCCGAGCCGAACGTAGAGAAGGACAGCGCGTGTAAAGAGACACCACGGCAACCGTCGATGCGACGGCACCTGTCCGCGTGTCTTTCTTTCTGATGCGCTGTCCTTCCTTGCGTTCGAAACTCTCATTGTCGATTAAACCACCAAATTCAGTTCAAATTATATCGTGTTTGGTATCATTTTGCATTAGAAAAATGCCAGGAATATGTTGATGAAAGTCCCATGAAAAAATAATGGAAAATAAAGAAGATAGAATTTTGGTATAACGTTATGATGACTCACGGGCGTTTGAACTGTGCCGACGACTGCGACTCTCCGCGTCGCGTTAGTAGTGGTTCACATCGATATACCGAGCCGAGATCAGTGTATTGAGTTGGAGGGGATATTTCATTTGCGATTATCGTACATGCCCCGTTTGCGATTATAGAGAATTTACTGTACCATCCGATAGGTCCCCAAAGAAAACCCTCTTAGCAAGCTTCGGGTCGATGCCCTCGTAAATAACTCTGTGGCTAGCTTCACAGTGGTAATGAATTTCTACCTCCATTCCGCTCGACAAAAAACTACGAAAAAATTCAGGAACGTTCTATCCAGTGGCACAGACGACCGTGAATTTTTTCCGAATTTTCCACCGGAAAATTAATTTTTGGAAAATCCCGGAAAATTAATTTTCGGATGACCACGTTTGTATGATCGCAAACCGTCGGAGAACCGAGCAAAATCAAAGCAATTTGACGTATTAAATTGATTAGCAGCTGAGACTTTGCCTAGGTCTTGGGGGGGTTCAGTAAAAATGGTTGTCAGTGGCGACCGTGTGATGGCTCCGGCGCGATTTGACGTGGAATGGCGTACCCGGTCGATTACCGGGGCCGGCTGTTCTCGCTTCCTCTCTTTTCGTTAAATCCCCGGGCAAAGAAAATACGCGTCGTATTTCCGTGCGCCGATAAATCCCGTTTTAACGAAGTAGTCTCTCTCCGGCTTTCCTCATTATCCGCGATCGAGTGGCGGCCTTTCGATGCAGATCGCGCCGGATGAAAAGCGGCGGTATCTCTAAACATGGAATAAAAACGAGCTGCCCTCTCTCTTTCTGTCTGTATTGGCGAATACGTATCCATTATCCACGGGTAAAAAGAAAAACGGATCTTTTCGGTCTGACAGAGACGGGAAAAGAGAGAAAGAGCGGCTCTCAATTATATCGGGACCGTCTACTTGTGGCTCGGGCAATTGCCGGAGACCGTCCCCCACCCCCGGCTCGGAATCGTCGGATTGTTAAACTTCAAGAGATCCACTTTTGCCTGATCCTAGGAGATTCTTCGCGGCGGCGTTCCTCTGGGAGTCGAGACTCGTGTCCCCGCTCTAGCTTTCCCCCACCCCGCCGCCCGGCCACGTGACCACTCCGGTACTGGCAGAGAGAGATTCCGACGTAAAGTAATTCTCTTAGTACTTATTACTAGAGCGCGGCTACGATGAAATAGGCGGGGTGAAATAAAAAACAGTGAATGATTTGAAAAATCTAGGAATATTGTCACGATGACTTCAATGTAAAAAATCTGTTAAGGGATGATGAGAACTTTTATTCAGCTCCTGCTGTCCACAATCGTTGCAAAATATTTTTATTTTTATTAAAAAAATTACCGTCAAAATATTCTTGAAGTCTTCTGACGTCTTCACAATTTTTTGTTTGACTAGGACAATTTTATTTTCGACAATTTCGACCCGGACAATTCGTGTGCCGTTCGACACGTCCACGTGACCAGGATGCAGAGAGGTAGAGTCGCAGCCGGGTACACACCGGCGTAATTGCATTTCGCCGGGCCACACCCTTTCTTCATTCCCTTTAGATTTCTCGACCTCGACTCGCCTAATGGTAATACACGGGGCTGGGGCCCGCGATCATGCTCGTGGATCGGCGCGCTTAGGCTCTCGTACCCGCATTGGATCGCTCGTGACGCCGGGGATTGCGAAATCGGTTCGCGAACACCGAAACCAAGGTTGCCGACGACAGCACCGGTAACAGCAGCAACAGCAACTGCTGCAAATGGTGTTGCCGAGTCAAGGTTGCCGCGATCGAAAGCCCGAGAAACGAAAAGATCTTTCCGAGATACACGTGGAGGGGGCTTGGTAATGGAACTCTTTGTGAGGGTCCAGATACCTTTTTTTTATTCGGAACTCGTAACGGTTAAATGATTTATTGCGCCCGTACGGTTATGGGAATATCTTCGAACTGTCCCTTCGAGACTGGAGGAAGCGTTCGTTTGGAAATATGTAGTTAATTAGGGACCGGCCAGTTTCTCGATACTGTTCAGCTATTATTACGCGCATGCCGAGATTTATCGTCTTCGAGAAGCTGCTCTTGAATTTATAGAACCCGCGCTTGTATTGCGTGACGATTTGTTCGTGGTTTCAGTCGGTGTGTGATCTGTTTACAAACAGTAGAGCAGCGAAGCAGGACACCGTTCGCAATAAGCTTGTTTGTTTTTTTGTTGAGAGCCACCGTTGATTTGAAGGTCATTACCCGTTCGGAATCGAGCCTTCTGCGCGCCACAATTTATGGTAAAATTTTCCGAATTTTACAAAGAAAAAGAAATACTGTATCGTTGTCTTATTCGATCTTAGCCCTCCATCATGAACAGCATCAGACGCTGATTTTGTGCGATCAACAAGAAATTAAAAGTACTGATTGTTCTATAAAATTGCTGAAACTCTGTACGAAATTCCACAGGAAATTGGCAAGAATTACCAACGTGTCGATCCCACCAGCAATATTATGAAATACTAAAAAAGTTCTAAGATTTCACATTCAAAGATAGACATTGGTTTACTAAAATGATTAGAAATGAGCACAAGTGTCCGCAGTGTAGTACGAATGTGTCAATATTATGACACATCTGGGTCCTGAGACCGGGCCCAGCGGTGTCTGAATGAAGTCCCGATTTCCTAGCAACAGGTCCGTCCGGATGAGTGACGTCGACCTTGTCTAGGACTGACACCTGCCTGCTGCGTGGATTTCCTATTGCGTAACACGGAAACTGGAGTAGAGTACAGGTGGATGAACGTGGGGTAGGGAGCGAGTAGAAGGGGGCTAGCCATCAGTGACGAGAGTCGGAGAAGAAGAGGGAGAAGAAGAAGAAGAAGAAGAAGAGGAGCGTAGGTGTCTCGTTTCGGGACGTGGGGCCCCACCAGTCGAACACTATTATTTGGGCCGAGGGTCGAGGGATTCGCGTTATAAGCGAGAAAGAAGCGAGGAAGGGTCCCGTTAGCAAAGGGTCAAAACTCCTCCGCCCTCTTTTTTTCGAGGATATATACCTTCGTCTCGTTTCTCCTATACACCGTGTACTCTCTCTCCGGGAGAAGAAGGACGCATCTCCTCTTCTCGCGGTTAGAGGGCCGATGCTTTCTCATCTCGTTCTCGAAGGCGAAGACTGAAGGCCCTAAGGCAGGTATAATATAACCTCGGTCGTTCTTCTCTTCGCTCCCCCACCCCCGCGCGTTTCCATCGCGCGCTTCTGCCCTTCTTTCTCCGCCTCGTGAGCCCAGAACACCGTCTCCGCCATCGACCAGCCGAGAGGAGGTTATTTATTACGGGTTTGGCGTTTATATTGGATTTACACAACTTAAATAGCGCAGCAGAAATATTTCCTTCGTGATGGGCCCCGATGACTTTTCTTTTCTCTATTTCCGGACCCTTTCAAATTGCCATCTAACTTCTCTCTAGCCTCATTCATGACATTGATCTCTGTTGGCTCACGTGACAAACTTCCCACTCTTCAGGGTTCGGTGTGGCTGGTCAGCGATTCAAAATCTTCCTTGCTCCTGTTAGATGAAAACGATCTACTCATACATACCGTTGATGTCTGTCGACTGACGTGACAAACTTCCCACTCTTCAGGGTTTGGTGTGGCTGGTCAGCGATTCAAAATCTTCCTTGCTCCTGTTAGATGAAAACGATCTACTCATACATACCGTTGATGTCTGTCGACTGACGTGACAAACTTCCCACTCTTCAGGGTTTGGTGTGGCTGGTCAGCGATTCAAAATCTTCCTTGCACCTGTTAGATGAAAACGATCTACTCATACATACCGTTGATGTCTGTCGACTGACGTGACAAACTTCCCACTCTTCAGGGTTTGGTGTGGCTGGTCAGCGATTCAAAATCTTCCTTGCTCCTGTTAGATGAAAACGATCTACTCATACATACCGTTGATGTCTGTCGACTGACGTGACAAACTTCCCACTCTTCAGGGTTTGGTGTGGCTGGTCAGCGATTCAAAATCTTCCTTGCTCCTGCTAGATGAAAACGATCTACTCATACATACCGTTGATGTCTGTCGACTGACGTGACAAACTTCCCACTCTTCAGGGTTTGGTGTGGCTGGTCAGCGATTCAAAATCTTCCTTGCTCCTGTTAGATGAAAACGATCTACTCATACATACCGTTGATGTCTGTCGACTGACGTGACAAACTTCCCACTCTTCAGGGTTTGGTGTGGCTGGTCAGCGATTCAAAATCTTCCTTGCTCCTGTTAGATGAAAACGATCTACTCATACATACCGTTGATGTCTGTCGACTGACGTGACAAACTTCTCACTCTTCAGGGTTTGGTGTGGCTGGTCAGCGATTCAAAATCTTCCTTGCACCTGTTAGATGAAAACGATCTACTCATACATACCGTTGATGTCTGTCGACTGACGTGACAAACTTCCCACTCTTCAGGGTTTGGTGTGGCTGGTCAGCGATTCAAAATCTTCCTTGCTCCTGTTAGATGAAAACGATCTACTCATACATACCGTTGATGTCTGTCGACTGACGTGACAAACTTCCCACTCTTCAGGGTTTGGTGTGGCTGGTCAGCGATTCAAAATCTTCCTTGCTCCTGCTAGATGAAAACGATCTACTCATACATACCGTTGATGTCTGTCAACTGACGTGACAAACTTCCCACTCTTCAGGGTTTGGTGTGGCTGGTCAGCGATTCAAAATCTTCCTTGCTCCTGTTAGATGAAAACGATCTACTCATACATACCGTTGATGTCTGTCGACTGACGTGACAAACTTCCCACTCTTCAGGGTTTGGTGTGGCTGGTCAGCGATTCAAAATCTTCCTTGCTCCTGTTAGATGAAAACGATCTACTCATACATACCGTTGATGTCTGTCGACTGACGTGACAAACTTCCCACTCTTCAGGGTTTGGTGTGGCTGGTCAGCGATTCAAAATCTTCCTTGCTCCTGCTAGATGAAAACGATCTACTCATACATACCGTTGATGTCTGTCAACTGACGTGACAAACTTCCCACTCTTCAGGGTTTGGTGTGGCTGGTCAGCGATTCAAAATCTTCCTTGCTCCTGTTAGATGAAAACGATCTACTCATACATACCGTTGATGTCTGTCGACTGACGTGACAAACTTCCCACTCTTCAGGGTTTGGTGTGGCTGGTCAGCGATTCAAAATCTTCCTTGCTCCTGTTAGATGAAAACGATCTACTCATACATACCACTCTTCAGGGTTCGTTATGGTTGGACAGCGATTCTAAGCTGGGTCGCAATGGGGGATGTCCGAGTCGAGCACCCCGGGAGCAGCATGTGTCGCGTGGTGGATCCCGACAAAGGCAGCAAGATCGCTGGAAGAGGATTCTGGTCTGGAAGACCAGGTAGCCCTTAAGCGGCTCCGCTAACGTATTCCACGGGGCCAGGACGCGTCGCGTCGGATCAGTTTTTGCGATAAGTGGTAACAACGACACCGGCTACCGCTGCCGGGAGACACGGTAGACGGTGTAGGAAGAGCCACAAGGCGTCGTCGTCGTCGTCCGGTTAGCGGCGCGGCACGTCGTCGAGGTAACCGAGCAAGTCGGCTAGAGTCATCCAGTCATGCAGCTGCAGCGAACCCTGCGGATTCGAGCGCGAGCCCGAGCCAAGAGGGCAGCAATTCCCCTGGCGCGCGTTTAGAGCAAACCAGCCGCCGTATAGCAATCATTCGTCTCCTTATCTAGCGATGGAAGCAAACGTGTAGGCATTCATCCATCATCCAGTAGCGTGGAAAGCACTCATTTAGCCGCTGCTGCTCCGCTTTCAGTGCCCCGGAGTCCCGCGAGGGTATCCGGGCACGAGGCGAGCGCGCGCTCGCTCGCATTCAACGCATTTCATAGGCCCGCCGATGCGATACGCGCGCGATATACCCTACCCGAGACGAACCCACGGGAGAAGAAACACTCTACTACACCGATAGAACCGAGTAAACGATCCGAGACTCGTACCGTTGCCTGCCGACGGCTCCCTCCCGTGATTACCGGGCCGCGGGATCGCTAAAACTACCTTCCGCGAACTTCAGAAACGTCCCCCCGCCTCTGCGGGGCATTTTGGTAATTTCATCCGAGAGATGCGAAGCCCCCTCTCTGCCAGTACCGGACTAGTCACGTGACGGACGTCTCACGTGACCGGTGCGGGAGTGTGGGGGAATAGTAATTTCTTCTGATTGATGCGAAATCCTCTCTACGCCAGTTCGGACTAGTCACGTGACAGACGCCTCACGTGACCGGGGCGGGAGTTTAGAAGAATAGCGTCGTAGAGGGGGAAGGTACCCCCTTTAGGGGGATTTTGCTAACCTCATCTGACTCGCAGAGTCGCCATATCAGAGGAATACAGCTCCCCCTCTCTGCCAGCACCGGGTTAGTCACGTGGAGAGGCAAATCTTAATGTGGGGACTCTGCTAGGACCCAAACAAATGAGAACTGATTTTTGTAATGGCAAAAATAGTTTGCTACTGGTTTTATTTCCCTACCCTCACGTGACCGGGGTGGAAGCGTGGGGGAATAGCGACATAGAGGGAGAAGGTCCTCTAGGGGAATTTTAGTAACCTTATCTGACTCGCAGGGTCACCACATCAGGGGAATACAGCTCTCCCTCTCTGCCAGCACCGGGCTAGTCACGTGAGGAGGAAAATCTTAATGTGGGGACTCTGCTAGGACCCAAACAAACGAGAACTGATCACTGTAATGGTACCAATAGTTTGCTATTTGTTTTATTCCCCTACCCTCACGTGACCGGGGTGGAAGCGTGGGGGAATAGCGTCGTGGAGGGCGTAGGTAGAGTGGGGGGGATTCAATCTGGCTGCTCTACTGACTTCTTCTAATTTTCTAGCCTTCTCGGAGTTTATCAATCTAAGGTGTGACACCTGTACAGTAAATACAGAATTCTCTGTTCATTGATGACGTACTATAACAGAAGCATACGCACTGAAAAATTCGTCATTCTGTCGTCTCATGTTGTGCATTGTTTTCCGAATGCACATACGCAAGGTGCACACACGTGCGGGCGCGCGCGCGCGCGCGCTCGCGTCAGTCGGTCGCGTTATCGACGTCGGCCAAATAAACCTCGGATTTATTTATCGAGTCGAGTAACGTGGTTTCGTGTTCCGATAAACTGTTACGAAGTGGCGACGCCCACGTAGAGACCGGCCGGCCGGCCACGCTGCATCTGACACTCCAGAAAATGTTCGATGCCCGTCGCCGACGACGACTACTGTTCCCCCTCCAGCCAGTGTTCGATGATTCTCTCTCTTTCTCTCTCTCTCTCTCTCTCTCTTTCTCTGCGACCCAAGAGCGCATTTTCGCTAGAAAATGCAAATGAACTTCAACCGTTACTCACTCGCCCACGAGAGGCCAGCCACGCGAGTTCCGCCTCGGAAAACGATCATTGACAAAGGATTGTCGAGAAGAATCTCGGACACACGTGCGTCTAATGATAACGTCCCCCGCGTGGGCGCCCGGGATTTTTGAGCGTCCGCCTTAGTCAATTGGACCAGTGTGATCATTCCCTGATAGATTCCTCGGTATCTCTGATTAAGGAGTAGGAAATGTGAACTCTTCAGGGTCCAGGTGCAGGGTACTGACTCCGGGGAGTACTTCAAAATTGTTTGCAGGAGCTCAGCGCTGGGTCATCATTCAATTGAACAAGTGCTTTGGCATTTCTGGTTAACACTTTGGTTAGCACAAAATCGAAGAGGGTGTCTAGAGACCGCAAGATTTCCCCTAATTTCAATCATCCAGATTTGACGATAGCGCGAAGGCGATCCGAGCGATCCATCGGAGACGACACGTCCGAACAAGGGGGACCGGTCCGTGTATGGCGCGGTCTCGAGCGGCGTTCACGGAAGAAACTCGCCTGGTGTCTGTCTGTCCCGTTCTCTTCTCTCTCTCTCTCTCTCTCTCTCTCTCTCTCTCTCTCTCTCTCTCCCTCTCTCCTCTCTCTCTCTCCAGCGATTCAATTAGCCGCGCGAGCGCAGGCGTTGCAAATCGCGAAGCACGCGACGAATCCGTGAAGTGGCTCTAACGGGCTGCATACGCCCCTGGGTTCGCGACGGTGCCGCTCGCCGGGAGGACGCGGCAACATTGTAAAACGGGTAGAGTATCGGCCGGTCTCGCGGGCGAGAGAGCAAGATAGGGCGGCGAGGCGTAGAGAGCATAGAGAGAGGAGAGAGAACGAGGTTGCTTCCAGAGAGAGGAAGAGGGCTTCCGGAGAGAAGCGAAAGCGGTGAGAGAGAGAGAGAGAGAGTGGAGGAGGACGCGCGAAGGGCCGTGCGCGCACGCTGAAGAGGAGAGAGAGTCCGCGATTTCGAGAACGGGGCGAGCCAGAAATGAGATAAATGGTAACGTACGAAGAAATATGGCTAGACCGCGCGCGGAAGATGCTCGACGAAAGATGGGGGACGAAAAAGGAGAATATGCGGGAACTCGATGTGTTGCCCGCGAGCATGTGTCTGTGTGTGTACCAAGTATGCGTGCACACACATGTTGCGGTGGGTGTCGCCTCCGACGCCGACGTCGCTGCCGTTCCTCGTTACCGACGCAGTTGCCGGACGCCCTCCGCCAGCCCTCGCGACATGATCTATCAGCCTTTTCTACAACTACCACCCCACTCCTCCTCCGCCGCCACGTTCTCTTTGTCCTCTTTCTTGCACACGAGAGCGTGTACGCGCCGCTCCAGGCGACGGCGGCGGCGCGGCTAGCGTGTGCTTCTCTTCTCGCGTCATCCTCTTTCTTCTCTTCAGCCTCTATGCCTCTAACACGTACACATTCTCTTTCTCTCTCTCTCTTTCTCTTGGGTCTGGAGAGGTGGCGAGAACAGGGAGAGAGAAAGAGCCTGATAAGCTCCCTCCACTTCGAGATTTTTTCGGATCTTGGGAACACGCCTGGGGATCCCTCGGGAGAGCACGTAATTGGAGTCGAGGACCCCCGAGGAGTTGGGGATTATGAAATTAGTTCGATTTCGGCTCTGATTCGCGCGACATCTTGCTCTCGCCCACGGACCCTCGCCTGCCAAAAGACACCTGTACGGTTAGCCCGTCCTCCTCCTGAATAGTCGATCGCCTCTTCAAGTTCTTTCGCTTCGCAGCTGAAATGCGCAGCAGCACTTCGGGGATCCACACTGCACCATCAGCCGTCGGTAGGCCTGCCGAGATTATTGGAAATGCTAGGACATTCCTGAGTGACTTCTATCACGTTTAGCATGTGCAAACAATTTTTATTTCGCATGAAGATCCGAGCCGGCAGCACCCGAATAGCGTCCAATGCGTTTCGTCTGATGCAGAATCCAATTGCATTCGCTGACAAATGAACTGCATCTTCAGTCTCAATCTTGGATGCACGTTTGCCAGGAAGTGGGAAGGATCATCCATCAGTTTAGATGCGTTGAATCGATTCCGGGATATTTGTACGACTTACTTCTTCATACTTCTTAGTCCGCCGATCTTCATGGTTCTTGAGGAGAACCAACCGTACTCTTCAGCAACCCAGCCGAACAGGAAGTTCGAGTTCTAGGAACGATCGCCCGTTTCGATTTCACGAGACCGGTAGGCGAAACCGCATTATACCCCCCTCTACCAATGCAGAGTCGACGAAAATTAACCCTCTGAGAAAAAAATCGGCTCGATACTCCCCCCCACCGACCTTGGACCGCGGTCTCATACTTCGAAAAAACGAACTTCTGAAGATTTTCGATCTGCCGAGGAAATTTGACTCCTCCTCGGTCGCCTCGCGGATTATATTTGCCTTCCAGGATTCCAGCTGTCCCCTGTGGAACTTCAGCAGTGCCAAACTTTTGTGAATCTCTTGCGCTGAAGGTCACACGGAGGTCACAGTGTTATCGGAACAATTTATACAAGGTGGCCAATACAGGAAAATTGTAACGAGCTACTCGAGCATTTGTATCGATTGCTCAACTTTTGTGAATTTTTTCTGCTCAAAGTCAGATTAAGGTCATAGTATTATAGACCATATTTTCCATCATGTTGTAAAAAATTTTTAGGGAGTCAGGTGAATTCTCGGAAAAGTAGTGATGTTAAATTAAATAGAGGGTGCAGTAAAAATCGTTTCAGAGTAACAAGGAGGGAAGATGAAGGCTCGCAAAAATCCAAGCACGGCCCTGCCGGCTTC
Organism: Lasioglossum calceatum; assembly: GCA_963966675.1. Classification (NCBI taxonomy): domain Eukaryota; kingdom Metazoa; phylum Arthropoda; class Insecta; order Hymenoptera; family Halictidae; genus Lasioglossum; species Lasioglossum calceatum. Next base: position 6,076,579 of record OZ016539.1, on the reverse strand, counting down.
CTCCCGCGTTGCCCTTCCCCTGGCCATGGTCCTTTGCCCCTCCGCCTTGGCTCCCTTTTCCCAAGCCCTCTCTGTTGCGCGCCGTGAACGTCGACTCCTTCGTCCCTGCTTCGAGCTCTCCTCTCGTTCCCCACCGGACACGAATCTTCCAGCGGTTCTCAACCAAATCGGTCGTCACTGGAGCGAGAGAAAGAGGTGTCCCTTCGACTCGGGCCCGGCCCGCGTTTAAGGTCTCGTGCGTCAGAGAGATCTCGAGCGCAACGAGGCCGATCGTGTCACGTGCCGGCGAACTCGTTAACTACCCTAACGACCAGGAATCTCCACGTGGCCCCGGCGTGGTCTCCGTCGATAATTGGCGGTGGGCCCCGGTAGATTGCCGCCTTTTCGATATATGTTAGCGAGCTACACCTCGCGACGCGCGAATATCGCGGACGTGTCCCGGGAACTCTGCCTCCAATTACTCCTAATTGAGCCGCCCCGCTACAGGGAAAATGTCGGATGGTCTACTCCATTTTGTACTTTCGAAAATGGGCTATCTCATTCGCTGAAATTTCGACGAGAATGCACTTAGTTCTGTCCGCGACCTTGAATGACCTTGAGTAATTATAGTCACTGAATTCGTAATGAGAGGAACAATTCCTGTAGATGGTTAAAAATGGGTAGTTTAAAAAATTGGCATAAAAACAAAAATTCGTTTGGTATCGCGTGGTCCCATTTTACCACGTTTTTATCAGCTCGCTTTCTTGTCTGTCTGTCTTTTTGTTTGTCTGTTTCCATTCAACTTCGACCTCAAGACAATTAATGTATCTTTGAAAACGACAAAGATACTTGAGGAACAAATGTTAGTTAATGACTCACCCTGTATAATAGTCGTCTTTCCAGACAAATTTCTAGCAGGGCACTTAGGGGATACGTACAATCAGACCCGTAGCAACGTGTTAGTCCCATCACAAGGTTCAGTCTCAGCTGTTCGGAGTCTCACTGCGTTGAGACCTAGACTTCTAGTAGTAGGAATGAGGACTAAAACATGGGAGCCTTGCATCCTTGCAGTCCTGCACCATCAAAGTCAAGGGGACCTAGTCATGAACCACGTTCAGACCCATATCTGACAGGACATTTAGGGGATGCAATCAGACCCGTAGCAACGTGTTAGTCCCATCACAAGGATCAGTCTCAGCTGTTCGGAGTCTCACTGCGTTGAGACCTGACTTCTAGTAGTAGGAATGAGGACTGAAACATGGGAGCCTTGCACCCTTGCAATCCTTCAACATCAAAGTCGATGAGCCCTAGTCATGAACCACGTTCAGACCTAATCCAGACTCATATCTGAAAGGACATTTAGAGGGATACAATCAGACCCGTAGCAACGTATTAGTCCCATCGCAAGGATCAGTCCTTACTTTTCTACATCTCACTGCGTTGAGACCTAGACTTCTAATAGTAGTAGGAATGAGGACTAAAACATGGGAGCTTTGCACCCTTGCAATCCTTCAACATCAAAGTAGACGAGTCCTAGTCATGAACCACGTTCAGACCTAATCCAGACCCATATCTGACAGGACATTTGGGGGATACAATCAGACCCGTAGCAACGTATTGGTCCCATCACAAGGATCAGTCCTAGCTTTTCTAAATCTCACTCCGTTGAGACCTAGACTTCTAGTAGTAGGAATGAGGACTAAACCATGAGAGCCTTGCACCCTTGCAATCCTTCAACATCAAAGTCGACGAGTCCTAGTCATGAACCACGTTCAGACCTAATCCAGACCCATATCTGACAGGACATTTAGGGGATACAATCAGACCCGTAGCAACGTGTTGGTCCCATCACAAGGATCAGTCCTAGCTTTTCTAAATCTCACTTCGTTGAGACCTAGACTTCTAATGGTAATAGGAATGAGGACTAAAACATGGGAGCCTTGCACCCTTGCAATCCTTCAACATCAAAGTCGACGAGTCCTAGTCATGAACCACGTTCAGACCCAATCCAGACCCATATCTGACAGAACACGTAGGGGATACAATTGGTCCCGTAGCACCGTATTGCACCCACCCCACTGATCGGTCTCAGCACCTCTCAGTGCGTTGAGATCCTGATTTCCAGCGTTGGGAATAACAACTAGAAAATGGTAGCCTTGTTGCCGAGTCTTAATTTTACGGCAGCGAGTGGTCCGTTTTTGAGGCATCACGGTTGCGCGTACCCCGATAGTGCGTCTCCAGGCAACGGGTTGTATCGCTGCGAGGTCGCTTATATTACATATGCGAGACGCATAAATCTTGCAGCGAGGTAATACCGGCGACGCGGCGTACTATGTCGGTGAGAGAGTCCTCTCTATCTCTCTCTTTCTTCTGTTGGCGTTCTCTCGGTCTCGTTGCGCAGCCACCGACACGGAGCAAAATCTATGGCGCAGGCGTGTTAATTCTTAATGCTTAATCAGTGCACCTTATCGCGAGCGAGAGCCTAGCTAGGCGTTCTCGCGCGACCATGTGCCCGCTTACCCTCTATCTTCATGGACTGGCAAGCCTGGCTGGTAAATAGAGGAAACGCGTTTGCCGCCTATCTGACATCAAAGGGGCCGACTGCCGCGACTGTTTTATACACTTAATTTATGAACAATATATACCGATGTCGACCTACCTCGATTCTGGCACCTCTCCCTCACCCGTTCTCTTCTCCCGTCGTCAAACACTTTAAACCAGGAGAGAAACCCGTGGCGGCGGCGGCGGCGGTTTGCCGATAAGAAATTCTACCCTTTATCATTTAACCGTGTCCCGAGCGGCGCGTTACCAGGCCACGTTATCTCGCTGTCGGCGGCGCGCGCGTTCCTTTCGTTCGAGCGTGGCCGATTCGATTCGATTGCCATCGCCACGCGTCCCAACACACGTCTTTGACTGCCGCCGCGGTTCGGACTTCGGGGTTTCTACCGTGTTTGACCCATTTCTTGCCGGCGAAATACCTGGGGCCACCAATTAGATACGTGGCAAGCTGTTTGCACCTTTCCCGATCGTTGGTGTCCCCTTCATCAAACCCCGCAGCATCACGATCCAGATTGTCAGAAGTCCTCCTGGAAGCGCGTCTCCAGGATATTTTTTTTACGTCGCGCCCGTCCCAAAGCGAACGGCACCGCGCGGATTAACTCCGGGAAATGAAATCACGTTGAACTCCCGGTTCAATTTCCCGTCAAACGCTGTTCGATCGACGATTTTATGGAAAAAAAGGACTCGGATCGCGCAAACAGCTACGCAGACCCACACACACACACACACAGTGTCTCTGAATCTCCGTGTCAGCATGCTTTGCGATGTAGACGATAATTGGGCTTAATTGGAAGGAAAAAAGTTTTTTCCACGGTGAAAAAAGGGTCGGCGGGACACACGCGAAAGCGCACGGGCAGCGGCGGCAGGGGGGCAGAGGGGCGGCCGAGCGCGCGCCATTTAAATCTGCACCCGCGGGATAATTAATTAATCTCGTATCGTCATTTCCATCGGTGCGCGTAAAGCGCGGCAATGCATTATTTTAAAATTCTGTTTGCATAATTTTTCAAACGTGAATAAACGAATTCCACGCTAGACTCGTTTTTTCCTCGGTAAAAAGCCCCGCGCGCGCGCGGCCGTCCGCGATGCATGCCGGCCGACTCGCTGTGCTCTGCAGCTGTGCACCCCGGTGTGCGTTGCACCGAGGCAGAGCCAGGAGCCATTGCGATTTTTCCCTCTCTGCCTACGCCATTGGCTTTTATCAAGGGGCCGCGTCGACTAACTGGCTTTTTGGTGCATTTTATTATATCGTGTAATGAGTCACTGCGCCTCATCACCGTTGCTGCATCTCAAAGGGACGCGCCATTCAGCTCTCGCGAAACGAACCGGAGCGGGGGCACCTGGGTAATGACCACGATAAAATGCGACGTGTCTTGCACCGAGCCTCGACCGAGCATCTCCGAAATCCTCATCTCCCACGAACCTAGCCCCACTAGACCAGCGCTGTCTGACGTCTCCAAGTCCTCAATGAGGACTCTCCGAAACACCAAGTTGCCATGCGCGGGAGAAACACTAACGTATCTGCAGGGTAAAGATACGTCCGATGTCTGAAGGACAAAGTTGAATGGTAAAATGGGGCTCGTACGATACCAAAAATATTTTTGTTTTTACGTAATCGTTTTTAGAGAGACGAAGGTCACCTTCATTTTTTTAAACGGAATGAGGTATTTTTTAATCATTAAAGCAATCGATGCAGCTGGACATGCGTTATAGAAATGTATGACCTATGTATGTATGTCGAAAAGTTAGTAGTTCAGGAGACATTTCAATTTAAATAACTCTAAAATACCATTGGTTAAAAGTTACCCAGGGGGTAACTTTTCCCCTGAATTCGCGCACCCTCCCCTCAACCGGAGACTCTGGTTTTCTAGCTTCTGTTGGAGCTAGGGTCCAGAATATTTTATTGTAAATTTGTAAATTATTCTTACGACTTCCACGAAGGTAATGATCTACCCGTCAGCTCGAACCCGTCGAACACCTCGGCCAAGAAATTGAGCTCGATCGCAACCGGAGAGATTAATCGATCATTCCCGAAGTACCGATGAATCCGGTTATGCCTCGAGCACCATTTTTCAGGCAGATAATCCTCGAAGACGAACCGAGCGATACGCTTCGTCCATTAGTCATCGGCCGCGTCTAGCAACAAATATAAATTCTATTGATAAAGGATATTCTTCTAAAAATATTTTATGAACAATAAATGAGAATATAAACATAAAATTTTATAATTACGCAAATTTCTTGAATCAGTATAGTGCACCACCTTCTTCAGAAATTATTATGCAGAATTCCTGTAAGATCAACTTTATTATTCGAATTATTTATAATACTTCATCAGCCTATTAATCGGCTGCTGGTAGGTAAAGCATTAAAACAATTAAAGGAAGAAACAACAAATTTCAAATGAATTTTTGCGCTGAACAATGAAATATTTACTTCGCGTAATGGTCGTGTATAACGAGAAATATAAATTCTATTGATAAAGGATATTCTTCTGAAAATATTTTATGAAAAGTAAGTGAGAACGTAAATATGAAATTTTATAATTTCGCAAATTTCTAGAATCAGTATAGTACACCACCTTCTTCAGAAATTATTATGCAAAATTCCTGTAAGGTCGTGCCTAGCAACAAATATAAATCGTATTGATAAAGGATGTTCTTCTGAAAATAGTTTATGAAAAATAAGTGAGAGCATTAATATGAAATTTTATAATTTCACAAATTTCTAGAATCGGTATAGTGCACCACCTTCTTCAGAAATTTTTATGTAGAATTCCTGTAAGGTCGTGCCTAGCAACAAATATAAATTCTATTGATAAAGGACATTCTTCTCAAAATATTTTATGAACTGAGAATGAAATGAGAATATAAATATAAAATTTTATAATTTTGCAAATTTCTAGAATCAGTATAGTGCACCAACTTCTTCAGAAATTATTATGCAAAATTCCTGTAAGATCAACTTTATTATTCAAATTATTTATAATACGTCGTCAGCCTATTAATCGGCTGCCGGTGGGTCCAGCATTAAAACAATTAAAGGTAGAAACAATAAATTCCAATTGAATTGTTGCGCTGAACAATGAAATATTTATTTCTCGTAAAGGTCGTGTCTAACAAGAAATATAAATGCTATTGATAAAGGATATTCTTCTGAAAATATTTTATGAAAAATAAATGTGAACGTAAATGTGAAATTTTATAATTTCGCAAATTTCTAGAATCAGTATAGTGCATCACCTTCTTCAGAAATTTTTATGTAGAATTCTTGTAAGGTCTTGCCTAGCAACAAATATAAATCCTATTGATAAAGGATATTCTTCTGAAAATATTTAATGAAAAATAAATGAGAATATAAATATAAAATTTTATAATTTCGCAAATTTCTAGAGTCAGTATAGTGCACCACCTTCTTCAGAAATTTTTATGTAGAATTCCTGTAAGGTCGTGCGTAGCAACAAATATAAATTCTATTGATAAAGGACATTCTTCTGAAAATATTTAATGAACAATACATGAGAATATAAATATAAAATTGTATAATTCCACAAATTTCTAGAATCAGTATAGTGCACCAACTTCTTCAGAAATTATTATGCAAAATTCCTGTAAGATCAACTTTATTATTCGAATTATTTATAATACGTCATCAGCCTATTAATCGGCTGCCGGTGGGTCCAGCATTAAAACAATTAAAGGTAGAAACAATAAATTCCAATGGAATTGTTGCGCCGGACAATAAAATATCCATATCGCGTAAAGGTCTGTCTATGTGCAGCTGTGTAGAAATCCACGGTGTCTAGTATAATCAACTACCCGGGGACTTATGGTCGCAGCGCAGAAGGCGTTCGTAATTCACGCGTTGCGCAATGGCAGTCTCCGAGATCTCCCAAATGTTTACCTCCGCGTGCGTAACCAGTCGCTCCCAGCAAATAATAAAGCGGACGGGAAGAGCGTCGTTACCGTGGCTTCCAGATGATCGTGACGCTAGATGAGTAGTAGCGAGCGGTGTAGAGGGGCGTAGGGGTGGGGAGATATTCGGTTATCCCACGAGGAGACGGAGGGGTATTAAAACTATAACCGTAATACGACTGTGGGGGCCTTTGTCCAAGAGTCGATGGACTCTTACTTAGCCTCGATATAGGTTCGTCAGACCATAATAGAATGAGAGGCCACGAGAGTGTTGGCCGAAGCACGGGTTGTGGGAAGGGTGCATTAGCCTAATCCGACGATCCTCGTCGACTGTGAGAAGTATCGTATTCACCCCACCGAATCAATCAGCATCTATCCGTAACGTCTACCGTCGTGGGTGGCCCACAGAGAAAAGAGAGAGAGAGAGAGTAGAACGGCGGGTAGTTTTCTCCCAGAGTTGCTGCAACGGCCGTTAAGTGTAACCTACTGCAGTTACGAGCGTTCCGTTTTCTGTCCCGAGGCCCCTCTCCTCCACTTCGGAGGCTCTACCACCCGATTTGCATTCGCCGGTCGCTCGTATCTTCGCGGAACACGAGAAACTCGCGGCAGCTACCACCGCTTCCGGCACGAGCTCGTTAATCGATCCGGATCGATCCCTTCCTCGATTCTTTGCTATTTTTATTGGACACACTTTCGACCCCTACCCGATTTTAGCACCTTCTATTTACGCTAGGCTCACGGGGCACTAGGATGTTCAGGATTTTAGAAAGTGGATGCTTCACGATCTAAGAAAATTGCCTACTCCACTGAATTTTATGCGTTCATAATCAGAATTATCACTTGGAGAATAGTGGAAAATTATCTCTCTAAGGGTCTGTTTGTACTGGAATATTTCCGACCGGATATATCCGACCAGACAGATACTTTTCAGTACATTTTAATGGAAGTATGTAGACCTACCTATGTATTGAAAAATTATCTGTCTACTCGGAAATATTCCGGTATAAACAGACACTGAGTCGCCACTAAAAATTGCTTATTAAGAATATTTTGCACATTATTCAATTTAACCCTCTGCGGTCCGAAGGAAATAATTGGAGTTGGCAGAATTTTTTGGTTTTCGAGCGCTGGATTACCAGGGTCGTAATTTGGTCAGCGAGCGTGCCCCATTTCAACCCTTAGCTAATACTTAAGCTTCCCGATAATTTTAATCGGATTTCATGCAATAATAATAAAAATGATCACTTCGGAAAAAAAACAATATAAAATTAAAATTTGGAGAAGAAATAAAGAATCTCGGAAATTGGATCCACCCACAGCCGGGCGCTAGGGGTTTTATATACAATTTTTATCGGATTTCCTGTATTAATAATAAAAATAATTACTTCGAAAAAAAATAGTAGAAAATTAAAATTTAGAGAATACATAAAGTATCTTGGAAAGCGGATCCACCCCCAGCCGGGCGCTAGTGGTTTTATATACAATTTTTATCGGATTTCATGCATTAATAATAAAGTTGATCACTTCCAAAAAAAATAGTAGAAAATTAAAATTTAAAGAAGAAATAAAGAATCTTGGAAAGCGGATCCACCCCCAGCCGGGCGCTAGGGGTTTTATATACAATTTTTATCGGATTTCCTGTATTAATAATAAAAATGATCACTACGGAAAAAGGCAGTAGAAAATTAAAATTTAGAGAAGAAATAAAGAATCTTGGAAAGCGGATCTACCCCCAGCCGGGCGCTAGTGGGTTTTATATACAATTTTTATCGGATTTCATGCATTAATAATGAAAATGATCACTTCGGAAAAAAACAATATAAAATTAAAATTTGAAGAAATAAAGAATCTTGGGAAGCGAATCCACCCCCAGCCGGGCACTAGTGGGTTTTATATATAATTTTTATCGGATTTCATGCATTAATAATAAAGTTGATCACTTCCAAAAAAAAAATAGTAGAAAATTAAAATTTAAAGAAGAAATAAAGAATCTTGGAAAGCGGATCCACCCCCAGCCGGGCGCTAGTGGGTTTTATATACAATTTTTATCGGATTTCATGCATATACAATTAAATTAAAACAATATAAAATTAAAATTTGGAGAAGAAATATAGAATCTTGGGAAGCGAATCCACCCCCAACCGGGCGCTAGTGGTTTTATATTGTGGATTGTGGCGAGAGTGTGCACAAAGGAGGGGATACGTATGATAGACAGCGTGCAATTGATGGGGTGCAAACGGGGTCGACCGCGCTTCACGGCCTTTCCTAACAGCCGTATTACGCTTGTTATATTTATTTAATACACGCACCGGAGCCGACGGGGGTTCCGTGGCCGCGCGAGTATTACACGAGTTATTATTTCTGCTTGTGGCGAGGGGGTGCGTTCCTTCCCCCATGGCGCGGCGCGGTGTGCCGAGATGTGCCCCATTGTGCCGCAGCCGAAGTGGGCCGTTTTCACGCCCGTTGGGGCGAACACGATACTTCTCACAGTCGGTCGAACGGGAAACGATACACATGGGGAGGGAACGATTTGCTCGGATTAGGACAAACTGCTCGTGGAAATACGTGGGTCGAGAAACGAATCCGCCGATCGACGAGCTTCTTCAATTTAACGCTCGTTATGCCCTTTCGTTTGGACGATAAGGGTGCGACCTTCGTGCTCGAGGTCACCTTGACGATCATATCGGGAGAACTTGTCGTTTCTCCCTTTGCGATTCAACTGTGGATTTTTGTGCAGAATATAATACATTCTGGATCGATTGTCAAAAGCAGTAGTTAGAGAACAATTCATTTCATGGAAAATTATGATTGACATAGAAAGGCTATTAAGGGATGAAATGAATTTTTCTTTAACTACTGCTTTTGACAATCGATACAGAATATTTTATATTTTGCATAAAAATTCACAGTCTAATCACAAAGAGAGTATGTGGCAACCATAGAGTGGATTTTCATGGAAAATAATCTTTTAATGTCATGGAAAATTATGATTGACATTGAAAGACTATTAAGGGATTTTCCATGAAAATCCACCCTATGATTGCCACATACTCTCTTTGTGATTAGACTGTGGATTTTTATGCAAAATATAAAACTTTCTGTATCGATTATCAAAAGCAGTAGTTAAAGAAAAATTCATTTCATCCCTTAATAGCCTTTCTATGTCAATCATAATTTTCCATTGAATTGAAAAATTATTTTCCATAAAAATCCACTCTATGATTATCACATGCACTCTTTGTGATTAGACTGTGGATTTTTATGCACAATATAAAATATTCTGCATCGATTGTGGAAAGCAGTAGGTTAATAAAAATTCATTTCATCCCTTAACAGTCCTTCTCCGTTACTAATCATAATTTTCCAATGAATTAACAAATTATTTTCCATAAAGATCCACCCTATGATTACCACATGCTCTCTTTGTGATTAGACTGTGGATTTTTATGCACAATATAAAATATTCTTCATCGATTTTGAAAAGCAGTAGGTCAATAAAAATTTATTTCTTCCCTTAATAGTCGTTCTAGTATTAAAAAATTATTTTCCATAAAAATCCACTGTATGATTGCCACATGCTCTCTTTGTGATTAGACTGTGGATTTTTATGCACAATATAAAATATTCTTCATCGATTTTGAAAAGCAGTAGGTCAATAAAAATTTATTTCATCCCTTAATAGTCGTTCTAGTATTAAAAAATTATTTTCCATAAAAATCCACTGTATGATTGCCACATGCTCTCTTTGTGATTAGACTGTGGATTTTTATGCACAATATAAAATATTCTTCATCGATTTTGAAAAGCAGTAGGTCAATAAAAATTTATTTCATCCCTTAATAGTCGTTCTAGTAATAGAAAATTATTTTCTATAAAAATCTGCTCTATGATTGGAGCAGTAAAGACAATGGTGCAATTACTTGCGTTGTTAGGTACTGGACAGATAAGTTGAGGAGGATCTTCTCTATCTGTGGTGCAGGGTGCACCGTCTCAAGTCTATGGGAATTTCGTAGCAGCTTCGTTGCGGCTGTATATTGAGGTTCGCGTGATTAGAGCTGTGGTATCGACCGGGTCGTTGACATGTCGCTTGTGATGTATGCCGTGGGTGATACGAAAGGTCGATACGTGTATGGGTCGCTGTTCTTATTTTGTCATTCACGCGGCGTGGCGCTTTGCTAACGTTATTTATCATAAATTTCCTCCAGCAATGATAGACACTCGCAGTATTCTCCAAAACAATATTTCAACGTAAATGTACATTTCGTGGAATCTATAATTGTTAGTAAATATAACAATAAAATTCTTCTTCGAAAAATAAATATTTCATTTATCGTAACTAATTCTTTCATTGTTCTAAAAAATTAGAAGAATTTGCGAACTGAAAGTCAATTCTTAACCACTTTTGATTTCATGCATTTATGACAAAAATGAATGACTGTAATTGAAAACAGTACATATAAATTAGAAGAATTCATTAAAATACTGTTATATTATTTTCACAAAACCTGGTGAGCATATTAAGAGAGAAAATAAATTCTCACCCACCTTTGATTTTATGCATTTATGAGAAAAATGGATGACTGTGATTTAAAACAGTATATAAATTAGAAGAATTACAAAATATTGTTATATTATTTCCCTTTGATTTTCTGCATTCATGACAAAAATGTAAATGCAAAAGAAAAATGTAAATATAAATATATAAATAAATGTAAATATACTGGAAGAATTTTCAACCCAGTTGCAAACCACATATTAGGTGAGGTAAAAACGCTCAGAACTTTTTGCTTCACCTAATATCAAGAAAGAAAATAAATTTTACTCATAAAACTTTTATTGGCCGTTTGTTTCGCCCACTACGGTAGTCGAAGGGACAAGTGAATGGCGTCAAAGTTATTGAGAAGAATTAATTGGTTCTGCGAGGAACGTCGGTAGGGGACGAGCCGGGCCGGAGCGGATCCCGAAAATCATCGGGGCGCAAAATGGCGATTGTTGTAGCTGGTCCATTCGACGCCCGTCACGATTATTCCCGGTGATCCGTGATCCATGATCCGTGAATGGGAGTCTCTCGGTAAATATGGCGTGTCGGGGTGATCCACCGGTTTCGCCACGACGAACGTAGCTCCCCTCTCTCGCGTTATAGTATGAATATGATATCGCACCCCGCCACTTACGAAATGATTTATCAATTGAGCACCAGCAACCCCGGGATACTGGTGTTGAAATATTATAACATCGTTCCCCCCTGGGCTCACCCTAATATTATCCCCCCTGACCGTCCGCCATTAACATAACAATGGTCGACCTAATTGCGGCCTAATCGGCGCCAGGGGCTAAACCCTGATCGGCGGCGCGGCGGCTACACTCGAATCCTCTTAGTCCTTTTCTCTCACTGTCTTCCCACCGCCATTTTTCTAATATTATTTTCTACGTTCCTTTTCCTTCTACTCCACCACGTGTCACTTCTAATTATGATTACACTCTCGACACTACCAGTTTCCACCGACACAAAACTGCCGAGTATTTATTACCGGTTCTCGATAATCAGAGCTAATCGACTGCAGCGATTTAATGCAGTCACGCTCGCATTTTTATCTACGCGCCTCGCTGCACGCACCGTGCCTCGTTTCCAGTTATGTTAACTGCGTTCATCGTCCCCAGAGCAGCTCAGATATTTCGGATGTGTCATTCGAAGCAACTTTTCCCTTTACGAAACTGTTCTCCGCAGCTTCGTTCCGGAGTTATTAACAAAAAACAGCGCTTGTTCGCTGCTTGACCGCGGCGCGACCCATCGCTACGACGCCCCGCCCTCGCGTGGCGTGGCGCGCTCGGATTGGCCCGCGTTTTTCGTTGATAACTCCGGAACAAAGCCTCGCAGAACATTTTCGCAAAGGAAAAAGTTGCTTGGAATGACCTAGCGGATCTCACCTTACGAGGACGTGCATTTTTGAGACGAGAATGTCCACAGAAGTCGACTGAGGATTTTATGCAATGTATAAAATCATGGAAGCATTCAATTCCGCAGACCGGATCGTTAGGAGCGTCCGCCGCCGGCGGGGCGGCGCGAGCTTTACTTTGCAGATTAACGTTTAAATTGATTATTTATTGGACACCGTTGACAATAGCCGCAATGATTACACGGCCGCAGCCCGCTCATTTGTCCGTATGCATATAGTATCTCTCCGTCCATCCGGGGCTCTTGTTCAACGGACGCGAACTGTTTTTATTTGCTCGTTCTTTGTGCAACTGAAGCGGTCAATGAACAAAAAAAACCCGCGGGGGTGGGCGGGCGCGGGTCGCGGGGAGGGGGTAAAGAATCAGAAAAAATAAGAAAAAAATCGACGAGAGGCGAAACACACATTGGTGATCACTGGACAATAATTAACTTAATGACGTTGCTTTGCCCGCCGCTGCGCTCGCGCGGCCCGAAATTTTCTGCGCTGAATTATTCAAGTGTTTACAACATAAACGCGCTCCGTCGGATATGCGCGCACCCCGTTTCCGCTCAGTATGAATTTTACAGCGATTTATCGAGCGTAAAGTATGCCGTACCAATGAGCTTTGTCTTCGCTAATGAGCTTTCCCGTCGAAAGGTATCGCGGCGGCGCTGAAAAATTCAACGCTGCGCCCGGCACTTCTACTTCGCAGATGAACTACACCTAAATCCGTACGCGGGAACCTACCCCCAAGCTTTCCTGGCGAGCGACATTTAATTACATGATCACTTGACCTTGAAGAACAACCATGAAGAGGTGGAAGAATTTTTTATTTTAAAAACCTGTCGTAAACTTATTGGTGTGTTAAGTATTATAACAAAATATATCGTTGAGAGTCTACAGAGTTATTCGAAGTTGAAAATTAAAGGCTCTCTTCTTCAGAATTAAATTCCTCAAAGACTGAGATGATAACGATGACCAGATACGTACGGATCTAGGGCACTTCGTCGAAAGACATTTCGTCGAAGACATTTCGTCGAATGGACATTTCGTCGAAGTGACATTTCGTCGAAGAGACATTTCGTCGAAAATACATTTCGTCCAATTTCTTGACCCAAGTAAACCAAAACCAAAACCAAAACCAAAACCGAAACCAAAAACAAAACAAATTACAGTAACTTCCCTATAAAATCGGGAAGTTAAAAATTAAAACAAAAACTTGGGTCAAGAAATTGGACGAAATGTATTTTCGACGAAATGTCCATTCGACCAAATGTCCATTCGACCAACTGTCCTTTCGACGAAATGTCCATTCGACGAAATGTCCATTCGACCAAATGACTTCGACGAAATGTCCGGGTCCCGATACGTACTGGGCGCAATGAAATCACTAGAACATCATTAATAATAATTGTTGATTGGTGTTTTCTTCGTTCAGTCAGAGAGACCGGTAGGCCAGATCGCGAACTACAAGATCGGCATTCCGGGGATCGAGAAAATCCGTACGATCGGAAAGCGAGCTTACCGCAGCCGCCGAGCCCGTGCAAAAAAAGGGCAGCAGAACCTGGCCAAGAATTATTACCAGCCAGATATCTATCCGGTGGTGGGCAAACCGAGAAAAATCCCGAGTTATGATTGTCGACCTGGGGTAAAAAGGTTTCGCGGCGATGCCAGGTGGAATTGCGGTAAGTGGTCCCCGGGGAGCGAATAAATGAAGAAGAAACGCTTGCCTGGCGGAGAGGACGAAGAAAAGGCGAAAAGATTCTCAGTCGGCCTGGCCGTGCACCGCGAGCACAGGCGACCGCAAACTCGTGCCGATCCTCGCGGAAGATCGTTATACGGCGTTCCATTTGTTACCGTTCCGCCGCCGGAGAGTTCTGCGTGCATTTCATTCCCCTGTCAATAACAACGTTAACAACATTCGAATTAATATTCCCGCCTGCTCTGTGTCATTGAAATTCACCGAGTAGGGAGGAGATCGCAATTGTTGCCGAGTGATTCGTGCATTGGTCAAAATGGTAATTGGGAAAGGTCATTTCGAAGTGATTGAAACTTTCTTCTTGTGAAATGACTTTGACCGAGAGTATCAAAATTGATATAGAGGGTAGGGTGAGTCACCTAACGTTTGCACCTTAAATATCTTTGTCGTTTCTAAAGATACGTAAAATATGCCAAGGTCAAAGTTTGATGGTATAATGGGACTGAAACGATGCCAAAAATAAATTTTGTTTTTGTGTCATTTTTTTAGAGATATCAAGGTCACCTTGACATTTTTAAATAGAATGTCCTATTTTTTATACCATAGATCGACAGAGTATCAAAGTCTGAGTATAAAAGTGTTGACCTTCATGTGTCCTAAATCTAATAGTTTACGAGATATTATCGAAAAAATTGTCTTTCTTCTTTGGCTAATATCTCGTTAACTATTAGGTTTAGGACACATGAAGGTCAACACTATTATACTCAGAATTCGATACTCTATCGGTCTATGGTACAAAAAATAGGACATTCCATTAAAAAAAAGTCAAGGTGACCTTGATATCTCTAAAAAAATGACACAAAAACGAAATTTTTTTTGGCATCGTGTCAGCCCCATTGTACCATCAACTTTGTCCTTACCATATTTTACGTATCATTAGAAACGACAAAGATATTTGAGGTGCAAACGTTAAGTGTGACTCACCCTGTCCAATCACTCAATTTTCACCTCCTCGATTGCGCGAATAAAATATAACATTACCAATATCGAAATGACCAACAAGGTCACTCAATGCCAACAAGAAACACCTTCGAAAATTTGCTTTCAAAAATTGATAATGAAATCCTCCAAAAAATAGACGATTCAACCGTTCAGTCAGCGAAGAGGATCGTCGGGGGGTCAGAGAGCGTCCCGAACCCCGGTCGACCCAACGCCATTAAATCACGTGATACACCTACGTGAGCGGGGCCGGCAACTATTACCAGCGGTTCGGTATTAATCACCGCATCATTCTCATCAGTATCCGGCGCGGGCACGCCCAGTTTCTCAGGACGAACGAGCGGAGCGTCGCGTTTAATCTCACTTAGCGATGCACCCCGTTGCAGGCCGCGTTCGCGGCCATCATGGTGGTTAATCCGAGGTCCGCGTGCTGAAGAAAGAGAGAGAGAGAGAGGGAGAGAGTCACCGGTCCGTCGATTCCGGTACCGGTAACGGGAGGATAATCCCCGATCGCCGATAACTCGATTAATCCGGCGTTAAGCAGCCCGGTTTGCGCAACAATCGGGCTCCTTGAGCCTCCTGCAAGAGCCGTGGCTCTCCGGTAATTCATTATTTCCGCGCGGATGCGCGGCAACCGCGTCTACGACCGAGCGAAAGCTTACGCAGCCGTAGCCACCGGCAGCAACGTAGCCCCCCCCCCCGCCGACATTTACGATGACCATTCGACGGGATCCTAGAAAGAGGGCAGGAGAGAGGAGAGACAGAAGGCGAGGCCGAACGCGAGAGCACGTTACGCTCGCATGATGTATCCCCGGTATGTATGCAGATAATGGATGTGGGGGAATACAGTCGGACGTATAAAGACCCCACGCAGGAGATACGACGGAATGGAGGCCACCTCTTCACCCTCCGTCTCCTCCTTGTCTCTCTCCTCCTACACGCTAACTCCAACTCTCTCTTCTATCCCTGCCAGGTTGCTCTCTTTCTCCCTCGTGTGTTCCCCTCCCCTCCTCTTCTCTTCTCCCTATCGCTATCTCTTTCTCTAGCACGCCAGCTCCCGTGTTTATATATAGGAAGCAGAAGATCAAAGAGCGAACCTTCGCTCAGCTTAGCATCAACGCCGCTCCGCTTGGGGAACCGGCCCATCGTCACCGAGATAGCTCGGGATGATGACGATGGGTGGTAGCTCTCTCTCTGCCTTCTTCCGAGGGGTCCACGCGGCACCGAGTTACCGATATAAATGTTATGCCGGCAGAGTGCAACTCCGCGACCCAGCGTACCCAAAGAACTGCGAGTAAATGGACGGGCGAAACCCATTGATCTAACGAGTTGCATACGTATTTACGGCCGAGAGCCAGCACGGAGTTGAACGTCGGCGTCGGATCCCCGGCTACTTCGCTGTTTCTAATTTTCTTCGAGCCTCAACCTCCAGCCTTGCGCTATCAGCCCTCGGCACTCTTCTCATATCCGACGGTTCGATCGCCTTTCGCTGTACTCCGTTTTAGAACTACTTCTCTCAATGCTGGTTCGAAAAATTTCAATTCTCTCCGAAGAATTTCTTCGCTGGGACATCTGGTAATTCGGGAATTGCTCTACGAGCTTTTATTTCATTTCGGTAAGTCGAAAATCGTCGGTACAGTAACGTCTTGATCTAAGAAAAACCCTCGGGCCTGTGCTGTTTCTTAGATCGTGTAGTTCTAGCTTTCGAAAATGCGAAAATCGCCACAAATAGGTTGCTGAAAGTCCTATAATAACATAATGAAAGAATTTTTATCTTGTCAAATAAATTACTTATCTTGATCGCTTCGGATACTCGGCTACTTCGCTGTTTATAATTTTCTTCGAGCCTCAACCTCCAGCCTTGCGCTATCAGCCCTCGGCACTCTTCTCATCTCCGACGCGACGCGACTGTTTGATCCCCATTCGCTGGACTCCATTTTCGAACTACTTCCCTCAATACTGGTTCGAAAAATTTCAATTCTTCCCGAAGAATTTCTTCGCTGGGACATCTGGTAATTCGGGAATAGCTCTACAAGCTTTTATTTCATTTCGGTAAATCGAAAATCGTCGGTACAGTAAGTCTTGATCTAAGAAAAACCCTCGGGTCCGTGCTGTTTCTTAGATCGTGTAGTTCTAGCTTTCGAAAATGCGAAAATCGCCACAAATAGATTGCTGAAAATCCTATAACAAAATAATGAAAACATTTTTATCTTGTTAAATAAATTACTTACCCTGTTCGCAATTTTTCGTGGACATCAAAAGCGCGAATCGAGCGTAGAGAATAAAAATTCGGCTGGATTCTAATTCTGCTGCAGGGTAGAATAGCGTACAGACCTGTGGGCGAGGCTTAAAGTTATGGATCGTTCTTTTCGACGGCGTCGCCGCACAGTGATTATTATGCCGTCGATGCGGTTTAACCGTGTGTGAATTTCAGCAGGGAATTAGCTTCCCATCGCAGTTGGATTAGCGGATAATAGGGTTGTAATACACGCATTCCTGCCCTTCCATTGTTTATGCAGATTGGCCGGAACGGTGTCGGTTACGTAAGTTGGAAATTAGCGTAAACTTGTCCCGGGTCATAATCGGCCTCCGCGGGCTCGAGCCAGTAATTCGACATCATCGAACCGTCGAGTGCGCAGCGTTTTTCGCGTTATCGCCAACCCCGTCACAGAGGGAGAGAGAGAGAGCCATAGAAAGGGTAGCGAGCACGGTGGGAGTAAATCAGTAATTCGATTCGTCAATCCAGGAGAAAAATTCATTTACACCTGTGCCCGCAAAAATGATTAAACCAGCTGGACGGGCCGTGCTCGCGAAAGCAAAAACTACAAAAACGGCCGGCCGGCCATGAAATTGAAAATCAACGTTTTAAATCACTCTGCAGAGATCCGGCTTTTTGTCCGTTAATCTCTTCACGCCGGAAAACATTGACGTTTCTCGATTTGGACAGCGGCGAACACCGCTTTTTTTCCTTTTTTTTCGCGATTTCGCTTTTACCGCGATTCGTTGTCTTTAGGCGCTTTTTAGGGGCTCGGACGATTTTTTTTCGCCCGCGCCAGTGATTAGAGGCTCGGCATTTCTAAAGAGATTATTTATAAAATCTACCTCGATTAGAAGCAACTTGCATGTGTTGCTTTTTATTTGGATTTCATTTCGGCACGCTAATACTTTCAAAACAGAATACGTCTGAAAATTGTACGTCCTTGAAAGTGGAGATTTCTGTGGTAATTTCAAACAACTTTTTCCTTTGCGAAAATTTTCTCCGACGTTTCGTTCAGGAGTTATCAACGAAAAACACTGACCAATCAGAGTGTGATTACCGCGGACGAGCTCCGCCTCTGCTAATGACATCACCACGCTAGGCGTGGTCTGATGGATCCTCGTTTTTCGCCGATAACTCCTGAACGAAACCGCCGAGAAGATTTCCGCAAAGGAAAAAGTTTCTCGAAATGACCTGAGGAATAACCCCCTCAAACTACACCATTTTCGAAGCACCTCGTCTATGGAACTAGTTTATATTTAAAATTGTCTTCATTCAAATAAATGAGAAATGTTTGTGAAATCTGGATCCACCAATTCGAAAGTAGAACGGTGGCGTGTCTTATGCCCAATCAAATAAACGCCAGTAAAAATAGGGGGGGGGGGCAGATGCCACGGAATCTGCAGACCGGTGGAACACATCAAAGGATTCAATAATACCACATTTCCGATCGAACCGCAGATCAAGTTGCACCACCTCGATGGTACTAGGGGCGGTGGTGTACGCTATGCCGGGGTCATTCGTGACCCGTCGCGATAGAATACAGTGATCGGATCAGAATTGACCCGGGCATGATCGCGGAACTGTTCCGGGGGTTGAAATATTAAAGCTAAAAAGAAAACCTCTCCGGCTACCTCGCAGGCTCGATGGAACGACGTTACACGAATCGCGCCTGCGTCGCCGTCTAATTAATGTAATTACGCTGAAAAACAACTCGATATCGAATTTGACGCAGCGCGAAGAGCGAAGCGGTGTGGCGTGCGCGACGCGCCAAGAGAAACGGAGAGGGAGGGAGAGCACGGGGTGGAAAAGCGCGAGAGAGGGAGGGAGAGGGTGGTGTCGGGAACCGTTGCGAGCGACGAAGACAGAGATACAGAGCGGATACGAGCGGTGGTGTGATCGCGAACGCCGGCAACAAAATACGAAAAGTTTGATCGGGTCACGCACACACGATGACACGAGCCGGGGTACGCACACCATTCACTGTAATTCGATATCGTTAAACAATGACTATCGAATTCCGTTTCTCCGCGTGCCGCGCGCCGTTAGCATTGCGTTTTTGTGTCTATCTCGGCGGTTGCGGTTTTCAGGCCGCAAAAAATTAATCGACCGACTCTATCGAACCCTGCACTAGCTTCCCGGTAGACGCACCCTCCATTCCCCGTTCGTCGGAAACCAGCCGGAACCTTCGCGAAACCCAAAAAACCTCGATGTAAATTTTTATTAATAGAATCGAATTTCTTTTTCATTGAATAGACTCTAGGCTAGCTGCCTAAGGTATTAGGCTAGCTACTCTAGAACCTAAATGTTCCTGCAATTCACGAGGAGGAAGTGGATTAATTCTATCAGAGAAAGACTATCTTTTATTGACGAAGAGGACGATGAAGACGTACCCTCAATTCCCCGTTCGTCGGAAACCAGCCGAAACCTTCGCGAAACCAAAAAACATCGATGTAAATTTTTTTTAATAGAATCGAATTTCTTTTTCATTGAATAGACTCTAGGCTAGCTGCCTAAGGTATTAGGTTAGCTACTCTAGAACCTAAATGTTCCTGCAATTCACGAGGAGGAAGTGGATTAATTCTATCAGAGAAAGACTATCTTTTATTGACGAAGAGGACGATGAAGACGTACCCTCAATTCCCCGTTCGTCGGAAACCAGCCGAAACCTTCGCGAAACCCAAAAAACCTCGATGTAATTTTTTATTTTTAATAGAATTCAATTTCTTTTTCATTGAATAGACTCTAGGCTAGCTGCCTAAGGTATTAGGTTAGCTACTCTAGAACCTAAATGTTCCTGGAATTCACGAGGAGGAAGTGGATTAATTCTATCAGAGAAAGACTATCTTTTATTGACGAAGAGGACGATGAAGACGTACCCTCAATTCCCCGTTCGTCGGAAACCAGCCGGAACCTCCGCGAAACCCAAAAAACCTCGATGTAATTTTTTATTTTTGATAGAATAGGATTTCTTTCCATTGAATAGACTCCAGGCTAGCCGCCTAAGGTATTAGGTTGTCTACTCTATGCTAGAACCTAAATGTTCCTGGAATTCCCGAAGAGGAAGTGGATTAATTCTATCAGAGAAAGACTATTTTTTATTGATGAAGACGATGATGAAGACGTACCCTCCATTCCCCGTTCGTCGGAAACCAGCCGGAACCTTCGCGAAACCCAAAAAACCTCGATGTAAATTTTTATTAATAGAATCGAATTTCTTTTTCATTGAATAGACTCTAGGCTAGCTGCCTAAGGTATTAGGCTAGCTACTCTAGAACCTAAATGTTCGTGCAATTCACGAGGAGGAAGTGGATTAATTCTATCAGAGAAAGACTATCTTTTATTGACGAAGAGGATGATGAAGACGTACCCTCAATTCCCCGTTCGTCGGAAACCAGCCGGAACATTCGCGAAACCAAAAAACCTCGATGTAAATTTTTTTTAATAGAATCGAATTTCTTTTTCATTGAATAGACTCTAGGCTAGCTGCCTAAGATATTAGGTTATCTATTCTAGGCTAGAACCTAAACGTTCCTGCAATTCACGAGGAGGAAGTGGATTAATTCTATCCCAGAAAGACTATTTTTTATTGATGATAAAGAGCATGATGAAGACAGTCTTCTTCTTCACGGAAGGAAGCAGGAAGTGGATTAATTCTATCAGAGAAAGACTATCTTTTATTGACGAAGAGGATGATGAAGACGTACCCTCAATTCCCGTTCGTCGGAAATCAGCCGGAACCTTCGCGAAACCAAAAAAACCTCGATGTAATTTTTTCTTTTTGATAGAATAGGATTTCTTTCCATTGAATAGACTCCAGGCTAGCCGCCTAAGGTATTAGGTTATCTACTCTAGGCTAGAACCTAAACGTTCCTGGAATTCCCGAAGAGGAAGTGGATTAATTCTATCCCAGAAATACTATTTTTTATTGATGATGAAGAGGATGATGAAGACAGTCTTCTTCTTCAAAATTTTTTCTCATACTGGTAAATATCACAAACCTGTCTTGTATCATCAAATCGGGACTATCAGAGAACGACCATCTTTCATCGATGAAGAAGTTGCCGAGGAAATTGTTGCGGTAGGACCGCGAGTGGAGAACAGTCGCGCAATTAAAACAGAATCGTTAGGTCTCGGCGAGAAGTGGTTAGAATTCCCCGACCTTCAGCGTCACCTGAAGCTCTCCCGAGGTTTCCAGGCTGTTAATGGCGCGAATTACGAATCGCGTCTGCGACTAATTCGTCGGGATCGTTACTACACCCGCCGGTTCATAGAAAGTCGGTACCAGCAGCGAACGAGTTCTGACATTCCTCACAGCTCTATTCAGAAGGATCCGCGTAGAAGTCCGCGCGTGTGGGTGCGTTTAGCCCCGGCTCCGGGGCCATTCTCGTACTCATTAGTCAAGTATTATTAACGTACGACGGGATCGAACAATTGACAGAGAGAGAGAGAGAGAGCGAGTGTGTGGAGGGGGTGCGGGTGGAGGTCTTTAAATGAATACCGCTTGGAACGGTATTTTTAACGACGTGCCGGGGCGAGGCAGGTCGGGCCCGAGAGCGGGTTCCGCGAGCGGGCTTCGCAGACGCGGGCTCGTAGATGCGTGCGAAAAAGTACTCGCGGCCCCGTGAAAGCGAGAAAAGTTTCAGCGGTCGGTAAAAGGGCCGATTCATGCGGCAGAATGTGTACGGCCATTCATTCCGGCGGCGGAACCCGGTGAATACATCAACTAGAGAATCGACTCGGAATAGAATCCGGAGGCCGCGTGCCGCGCGGGATGAATAAATACAAAACGCGTAACTATTTTATTCTCCATTTTGTAGGGAAACGGCTGGCACACACCACCTCCCCCCCGCATTCCTTCCCGTAATCATTTATCTTTCGAATACGGCCTCTTCAGGCACCGCGCGCGCGACTCTAAACGAGCCCACGGCGAGAGCTTCACCAGCCAACCCTCCTCGCGTACTCTACAACCACCGCGCGAATCCCACACGACCTCCGCAACCGTTTCGGACATTTTACGACCACCCGCGAACACTGCCGACCATTCCACCGAGCGGCGCAGCTCCGCGCGAGATTAATCCACCGGGTCGATCTGCACTCGACTAATACACCGCGGGATGTTATGCTGCTCGCGAAAGTCCTGATTTCTGATCAACGGAAAAGTAAGTGTGCATCTAGCCTATAGTTTGACGCCAGTATGAGAGGAAATTCTAAAAAGAAGACAGTCCTCATCGACTCCTTCAGCAATAAAGGACAGCCCTTTTCCGATGGTCCCTATTTGCTGATTGAAGACGGATCTTTCCACAAGTTTGATGCCAGTATGAGGAAGAATTGTAGAAAGGAGACAGCCCCGCCTGAATGGCGCTAACATATTTTCCCCAGCAATTTTCGCCGAATTCCGACCGACCCCACACACACACACAGGGACGCGCGAAAGTGCGCGTGCGCAGGCGGACGCCTCGTCTAAAGTCCCCGGATCGCAACGACGTGCTAATTACACGATGTTCCGCGTAACGAGATGCGGGTCCCGAGGGGGTTGCCCTTTTCGAATTAGATGCCAGGCAGACGGAAGGAGGAAGGCCAGTCAGCAGCTCTAACAGTTCCCGGTATATCTCTCCCCCCCTGCCCCTCTGCCCCCGACGAATGAAGTCGAGGATGAGGAGGAGGAGGAGGAGGAGGACGCCTCCTACGTCTTTCTCTCCTGCGAGAGCCACTTAGCCGACGTCCTTTTCCTGTGGCCCGGGTTTCTCACCGTGGCCCGTTGGCCCGGTTGCCGTGCCGCCAAAAATCACCGATTCCGGACCACCGAAATCACAGAGAGGCCCTCCGAGGATCGACCTGGCCTGGCCCCCGAAAACCACCGGGCCCCACAGGATCCTTCCCCGGCTCGTAGTCGGTGTAATTTATAGCGGAAGAGCCGGTGCCTACATTCCCGGTCCTCTAAAATGCACAATTAATGCCGCCTGTCACGACTAGTTCTCGGGACCCGGCCCCGAAGATCCGATTCACCGGATCCTCTTTAGGATCCTCCTTCCACTCGGCATCCCCCCCTCGCCGTAGATTATACCGAAAGGATTTGCCACAGGTTTGACGCCAGTATGAGAAAAGAATGATAAAACGGAGACGGTCTTCGTCAACTTCTTCATCAATGAAAGACGGCCCTTTTCTTTGTGGTTTTTATTTGCTGATACAAGACAGGTGTTTGCACTGGCAAGTTAGTGATGCCAGTATAAGAAAGAATCAACTTCTTCATCAATGAAAAATACCTCAGCAACTTCTTCCGTGGTTGTAAATCGTCGACGATTGTCAGATGTTCGTCTGACCGACTCGAAGAGGAGCGAAAAGTCAGCGGGAACGCCGTAAGACGATAATAAAGGTTGCCCGGGAAAACCGGTGAACATGAGGAGGGGGTGGCTACTTCGTGGCCAGGGTGCTGCATGACTGATAGCCGCGAAGAAGCCTAAGGAAGGCAGCGTCGAGGCCCCTTTGTCCTGGTTCCGGGAGAATTCTTCGAGCCGATTAATCGGCGATACCTATCCGAGACACCGGGGCGCTTCCGTTCAAAGCACCCCCGGCGTGGGAGAGAGTATCCAGCGAATCGGTTCAATTAAAAACGGCCCCGTCTCGTCTGCAACGCGGTGCTCAAAGGAAACCCGCAACGGTAAAGGACGCGATTCGATCGGCGGCATGCAATTTCCCGTCGCAACGAGATTGCTTTTCCCGTTGGATCCAGAGGGATAGAGAGAGAGAGCGAGAGAGAGAGAGAGAGAGAGGTGGTTGGAGAAAGGGAACACGGAGGAGAGGGTAGGAGAGAGTAGCAGCGATTTCGAAGCCCCGGGAAGAGGAAGTATTTTCGAAGGGGACCTAGAGTTCGGGAGGAGCCCTAGGGGACCCTGACGAACGTATACGATACACACACACAGTGTGTGTACGGCCCTGGCCAGTCTCTTTCTATCTCTCTTTGCCCTCGCATCCCTGGGTGCCGACAAACAACCTGCTGCTACCGACGCTCTGCCGATGGAGGTCGTGTATTACCCTCTATTAATATCATAATATAAACATAACTCGTATGTGCGAGTCAGCGAGCCCAACGAGCAAAGCCCAGCCCTGCACGATGAAGCGAGACAACGTTACCACCGCAGGGAGACGAGCGTGTACAGCTTGATTTTCTGGGGTCGATCCCAGGGGCTGAAGGGGCACCGGAGGGGAGCAAGTGGCGCGTGATGAGTAGGGTGTGTTACACGCACATTATGCGAGGTCCTGGCTCTATATGTCCCCCTGCCAACCCGCCATAACCCTGATCCTGCATACGCGTGTACCCCTTCTATCTTTCTCTTTCGCCCTCTCTCGTACCACACACGCCCCGACCCCTACTCGTGTCGGCCCTGCATTTTATATATCGATGAACCGCCGAGGGTTACAACTATATCGGGTAATCGGTTCTGCGTAGCGCCAACCCTCGAGAAAACCGGTCGTCGACTTCCCGCTTCCGGGGTGGCCACGATTCTTCGAAACACCACCGGAGATTCAGGCCACACTTGCTCCACCGCGACGCACAGACACTTTGCGACCGAACTACCGACTCTGACCCAAAAGCTGGTTGGTGTCCAAAACCTGAAGGATCCACAGATAGCCTAAGTACGGCAGGGACTCTAGGTGCTATCTTTGAAGAATGAAGACTGGTTGGTGTCAGAAAACTGAAGGATCCCCAGATACCCTAAGTAAAACAGGGACTCTAGGTACTATCTTCTAAAAGAAGATTGCCAGGAGAAAGAGTCCAGGAGAATGAAGACTGGTTGGTGTCCAAAACCTGAAGGATCCCCAAATAGCCTAAGTAAAACAGGGACTCTAGATGCTATCTTTCAAGAATGAAGACTGGTTGGTGTCAGAAAACTGAAGGATCCCCAGATACCCTAAGTAAGACAGCGACTCTAGGTGTTATCTTCAAAGAGAAGATTGCCGTGAGAAAGAGTCCATGAGAATGAAGACTGGTTGGTGTCAGAAAACTGAAGGATCCCCAAATACCCTAAGTAAGACAGCGACTCTAGGTGTTATCTTCAAAGAGAAGATTGCTGTGAGAAAGAGTCCATGAGAATGAAGACTGGTTGGTGTCAGAAAACTGAAGGATCCCCAAATAGCCTAAGTAAGACAGGGACTCTAGGTGCTATCTTTGAAGAAAAGATTGCCGGGAGAAAGAGTCTTGGAGAATAAAGACTGGTTGGTGTCCAAAACCTGAAGGATCCCCAAATAGCCTAAGTACGGTAGGGACTCTAGGTGCTATCTTTGAAGAATGAAGACTGGTTGGTGTCAGAAAACTGAAGGATCCCCAGATACCCTAAGTAAGACAGCGACTCTAGGTGTTATCTTCAAAGAGAAGATTGCTGTGAGAAAGAGTCCATGAGAATGAAGACTGGTTGGTGTCAGAAAACTGAAGGATCCCCAAATAGCCTAAGTACGGCAGGGACTCTAGGTGCTATCTTTGAAGAATGAAGACTGGTTGGTGTCAGAAAACTGAAGGATCCCCAGATACCCTAAGTAAAACAGGGACTCTAGGTGCTATCTTTGAAGAAAAGATTGCCGGGAGAAAGAGTCCAGGAGAATGAAGACTGGTTGGTGTCAGAAAACTGAAGGATCCCCAAATAGCCTAAGTACGACAGGGTCTCTAGGTGCTATCTTTGAAGAATGAAGACTGGTTTGTGTCAGAAAACTGAAGGATCCCTAGATACCCTAAGTAAGACAGCGACTCTAGGTGTTATCTTCAAAGAGAAGATTGCCGTGAGAAAGAGTCCATGAGAATGAAGACTGGTTGGTGTCAGAAAACTGAAGGATCCCCAAATAGCCTAAGTAAGACAGGGACTCTAGGTGCTATCTTTGAAGAAAAGATTGCCGGGAGAAAGAGTCTTGGAGAATAAAGACTGGTTGGTGTCCAAAACCTGAAGGATCCCCAAATAGCCTAAGTACGGTAGGGACTCTAGGTGCTATCTTTGAAGAATGAAGACTGGTTGGTGTCAGAAAACTGAAGGATCCCCAAATACCCTAAGTAAGACAGCGACTCTAGGTGCTATCTTCAAGGAGAAGATTGGCGTGAGAAAGAGTCCATGAGAATGAAGACTGGTTGGTGTCCAAAACCTGAAGGATCCCCAAATACCCTAAGTAAGACAGCGACTCTAGGTGCTATCTTTGAAGAAAATATTGCCGGGAGAAAGAGTCTAGGAGAATAAAGACTGGTTGGTGTCCAAAACCTGAAGGACCCACGTACCCTAAGACCTCCAAGCTCGCGAGAACAATGTCCACGCGGGCGAACGGTATCGTCTCGATCAGGATAATTGGTGGGGCACTTGTAGCGCCAGGACTCGCGTTTCCAGCACCTGAATAAGAAAACACAACGGGCAACACACACGTCGTGTGTGCACGCAATCGCGTGTCGCCAGCGTTGCTCGCCTTTCCGATTCGATGTCCTTCAAACAGCGTCGAATCGAGCGTTCGCGTTCGCGCGCGCGCCACTCCAAGATCGTCGGACAATCACAGTCAATTAAAACTGGCAGTGAGTGTGCGCGGGTGCGAGTACATATGTACGTGCACGCGTGGAGCCGCGAGTCACGTGCAGAAACGCACCGGCGTAATTCGCGCGCACGTACCAGCCGTGACACGCACATGCTAAATTGCGGAGCCGCGCCGCGCCGCGCCGCGTCGCTTTTGAGATAACCGGAAACGTATCTCGACGGTAACGATCGTCTCGTCTCAAGAACCCTGAACGAGGGGATTTGCCGACGTTCGCGCGCCTGGCGGCGAGCATAATTCATTATAATTAACTTCGGCCTCACTTCAGGCTGATGGCCGTTCCACCGGCGCTCTTCGGGTTCTCGCAATGATCAAATCCTGCTCGTTCCTTCCATTTTCGACGGGCCCACCTACGCAGGATCGGGTTCGGCTTTTAATGACTCGAAAACCCATGACGTTCGGGCACCTGGACATTTTAAATTCTCGGTTCCCAACCCGACTCGAATGCGAAATGTCGCGTACCCGCCCACCCCTAATTGCTACGGCACAATTACGAGAGAGTAGAATCGATTCAGCCCGGTCGAAAATTATATGAAACTGCGAGCCCAGTGAAGTAGCTCTAACGGACGGAATTTTCATGAGAATCCCGACCGAACCGACGCGTCCGCGGTCGTTTCGAACAAGTGCGATTCGTTCGCCGATTCCTCGTCGCGTTTCACAGCGGTGCGTCGATTCCGAATCGTTCGGTTTTTGTCCGCCATGACGGATGCGACACAGCATGCAAGCAATGCAACCTCCCCGCGTGTCTGTGTGTCGCAACTGCGAGAAGTATCATCGAGGGTCCGGACGTTCCCGCAACGCGCGCGTTGTTGCACGCACTCGAAAATTTTTTGATGATCCTAAACCACCCCCGCCTCGCCCACGGTGCGTGTGTGTCACCCTGTCCGCGAGGCGCATTGTTTTAACGATCCTTTAGAGTCACCCGGTACATGAGCTCGCGCAGTGGCGCACTTGACTGTAGCACGCTCTTCATGCACGCAGGGGTTGAGGGTTGCATACGTTGCGGTATGGATTAGTTAGGCGGACACAATAATTTTGCCAGCACCCACCGGCGATATTCTCCCTCTCCGTCTCGCACTCCCTCGTCGGTCCCTCCCCCTCTATCTTCTCTATCACTCTCCATCCCTCCGCCCCTTCGCCTCTTGGGCGGTCTCTTCGCGTTGCGGAGCCGCAATGTTTCGAAAAGGGTGTTGCGAATCTCTGGTCACCGACCATCCCGATGAACATGGAGTTTTCAAATTACGACCACAATTTTTCTACCAACTTCTTCCCGCCGCTAATCGATTGTTGCTAGACCCCCGGTAGCTGCACCCATCCTCTAAACCTTAAACGATGTAAGACAATGAGCCCCGTCGAAGACCCTCGGGCAATTCCTGGCGCTAATATTCCCCGATCTAATCCCCTAATTCAAGTTTGGTGGTCAGCATCCGCGAAGCTGCGGATCCTCTCCGGTGCAGCGGTGGTCGAGCCAAAAATACCGCGGGGCAGAGACAGCAGCTGCGGACATTTGGTCATATACGAGACAAAACTTCCGCTTGATAATCTTCATCTGGCTGGACGTGTTCGCGGGTAAGAAGAGGGCGGCGGGGCTGAGGGGGAAGGAACGACGAGAAGGTGGTCGTCGGTGGAAGGGCGACAGTAGTCCCCAACGAGACGCGACTCTGGAAAGAAGGGAGCATGAGGACACGGTTAGCGGTCGTGGAGGAGCGAGAGGAGAAAGAAGTAGCGGGGGAGAACCCCTGGCCACCCTTATTAAGATTCCAGCTGTGGAATTCTACCTGCGCCGAGCTCGCTACTGGTCTTAAGTAAATAAAACACGACCGAGCCACGTCGCCTCCGCAACGGCTCCGCTCTCGCTCGACCGGGTTTGCGTAGCTGCTCTTCGTCGTCGTCGTCGTCGTCTGTTCGTTCTCTTCTTCTTCTTCTTCTTCTTCTTCTTTCTCCTCCTCCTCGTCGTTCCTTCTGGGTTCTCCGTGTCTCCCTTTCACCTCGCTCTTCCCGTCCCGGGTACCCAGGCTCTTGTTCCTGTTGCTCTTGCCTCTCTACCGGCTCGCTTCGACTCGTCCACGTCTCGTTTTCTCGTCCATTATTACGGCTGCTTTGCCTACGGCCTACGGTTTCGCTTCCCCCCCTCTGCCCCTCCACACTCCGCCGCTTCCACTTCGCGTCCTCTTCCTACTTTCATCCTTGCCAGCCGAGTCCTCCTTCCTCGTCCCTCGCCCTTCCCGTTTCTTCCAACGTGTTCCACCACACCCCGAACCAGCGAGCGCGTAAGCTCGACTCCGACTGGGAATTCGGGACTTCGATTCGGCTCGATCGGCCCTCAAGGACATACCGGAATTCCTCGGGATCGACCTCGGTGCGCACCGCGAACCATCGGAAGCATTTTCGGCCACCAAACCCTTTGAACCAGCAGCCTCTGAATATTAGAACGCGCTCCCCTCTGTGCTCAGACCCCTGGCTACACCCTAAACGTGGGCGCACGGCGATTCCGCGAGAACAGACCAGGTCCGACCGATGGAATTTTATTGTTAGGCTAGACAGGATTTCAACATTTTATTAGATTCATTTCGTTTTAGAAAGGTTCCTTCGGAAGTGTGGCGACTCCCATTCACTTTGCGGACTGTCTAATATTGACTCATAGGACTTGGATTTCTTTCAGAAGTTACCCAGAATAGTAGTTAAATGTGGGTATACTTCGATTTCTTCAGAATAAACGAAGTTGGGCGGATGTAATTTTAAACAGTGCTAGCTGAGTCTATCTCGACCTAGGATTTCAATATTTTATTAGATTAATTTCCTTTTAGATTAGCTGCATGATCCATTTCAGTTAGGAGCTTTGAATGCTGGAAGGTTCCTTCGGAAGTGTGGCGACTCCCATTCACTTTGCGGACTGTTTAATATTGACTCATAGGACTTGGATTTCTTTTAGAAGTTACCCAGATAGTAGCTAAATGTGGGTATACGTCGATTTCTTCAGAATAAACGAAGTTGGGCGGATGTAATCTTAAACAGTGCTAGCTGAGTCTATCTCGACCTAGGATTTCAACATTTTATTAGATTAATTTCTTTTTAGATTAGCTGCATGATCCATTTCAGTTAGGAGCTTTGAATGCTGGAAGGTTCCTTCGGAAGTGTCGCGACTCCCATTCACTTTGCGGACTGTCTAATATTGACTCATAGAACTTGGATTTCTTTTAGAAGTTACCCAGAATAGTAGCTAAATGTGGGTATACGTCGATTTCTTCAGAATAAACGAAGTTGGGCGGATGTAATTTTAAACAGTGCTAGCTGAGTCTATCTCGACCTAGCATTTCAACATTTTATTAGATTAATTTCTTTTTAGATTAGCTGCATGATCCATTTCAGTTAGGAGCTTTAAATGCTGGAAGGTTCCTTCGGAAGTGTGGCGACTCCCATTAACTTTGCGGACTGTTTAATATTGACTCATAGGACTTGGATTTCTTTTGGAAGTTACCCAGAACAGCAGCTAAATTTTGGTATACTTCGATTTCCCAGAACAAACCAAGTTGGGCGGATGTAGGATTCCCACATTTTATCAGATGACTCCCATGATTAATTTCGGATAGGACCTGTACCATCAAGGGACACTATGTCTGAAGTATTCTTCAGAAATCTGGTGCCCCCACTAATGTTATGAACACCGTCAGACCAGTCCCCAGTCCCCAGATCCACGTTACCCAGCGAAAAATCGCGATGCTATCGGCTCCGTCCGAAGTCCCCGGTGTCCATCAGAAATTCGAAATCCCGTTTCGAACTCGAGCGAACCGTTTAGCACGCCGTTGGCGCGAACACGTGTATCAACTTTGCCTGGTGGTGGATGGGGTCCAGCAGCATCCGTTTATCGGTCCCTCGAGTAGTCTGGTGCCTTTAGCTAGGAAGTCCGCGTGAACGCGTCAGGTGGGTTCGTTAGGCGAGTACGGCGATGAGAAGGAGGAGGAGGAGGAGGAGGATGACGACGACGACGATGGTGGTTGTGTGTCCTATCTCGTTCGTCGCGGGAGTGGTTGTTGCGAGCCGATGGGCGATGACACAGAACCCGGGGGCTTGTTATTCGTCATGCTTACGCGGATGCCAGCGTATCCCTTCAGCCTCATACTTCTTCGAGCCGACAGTGTCCCACGGAACGTTTTTAATATTCCCCGGGGCGGTGTTTGCGCCCGTTGTCATTCAAGGTTCTCCCTGGCGCGAGCGAGGATGACGAACGTCTGCGGGGAAAAAAAGAGAGAGAGAGAGAGTGAAATAGAGAGAGGGGGATAGGGTACGAGCAACAGACACGTCCTCCGCGCACAATGCATCGGTCCGTGACGGTGACGAGGCGGACGGTGACGACTGTTGCTGATGCTGAAGCCTCCAACAGCTTCCACCGCTACCGCTCTGATGCTCTCTCTGCCATGGTCGGTGGTGGTATCCTTTAGTAATGCGCCGGTTGCTGCCGGGGCTCTTCTTCCAGCCTGATGTGCGTGAGGATCGGTGTGTCCCGATCGCTCCAGGCTGCGTGATAACCACGCCACGCCGTTTCGTGTCGTCCTCCTTACACAGCCACGCTCTCTCTGCTGCCTAGACTCTCTCGCGTACCCTTCCCGCGGAATCAGACACCGAGGACACACGAATACCCGGCCAGAGATAAAGAGAAGACTTCCGGGCATAATCCGAAGCGTCGCGCGGCGAGCCCAGGCGCTAGAACAATCAAGCCGCTTCATTGTTCCCAGCCCCCGAGCTTGCTTCTTCCTTCCTTCTCTCTCTCTCTCTCGCTCTCCAGGTTCTTTTTTTTCAACGACGATTGGCGCGAACGGGGCTGCTCTCCCAACCACCCCCGTGCACCACCAACCGTCCGCTCTTTCCGCCTCTTCGTCAACGACCAGGGATTTCGCGCTACCCCGTTGTCTTCGCCTCCGGAACGCTTGACGCCTGATTTCGTTCGATTCTTTGCCCCTTTGCACGGCAACCTGTATCTCCCTTCTGCCGAAATTCGACTGTACAACGATCAATCCGATTCTCCACCCTCTCGTTTTTGTTCTAAATGATTCAAATCCTGATGAAGGAATCATACTTTAGAACACCCTTTACGGAACAGAATAATTCTTTTATTTTACTGTCGATAACGATCGGAAGAGGAGATTTGAAGCAACTTTCTCCTTTGCGAAAACGTTCTACGACGCTTCGATCAGGAGTTGTTGACGATCGAACACCCGCCAATCACAGCGCGCCTACTAGCGGACCGCCCCGGCCCAGCCAATGCCAACGCCGCACTCTGCCAGACGGAGCAACAGCCTCGCTCTGATTCGCCCGTGTTTTTCGTTAATAACTCCTCGACGAAGGCTCGGAGAACATTTTCGTTAAAGAGAAAGTTACTTCGAATCGCCTCAAGAATCACCCCTTAAGAGTATAATATTTCTGAAACACCCTGTATGGTATTGTTCCGCAATAGATTACTTATTTCACCTTGACAGAAAGAAGAAACATGAACACAGATTGTGCCCGGTCTGCTGCAGTTTTTGCATACACGTCTGCGCTGCAGTTTTTGCGAAATCACTGCACACCAGCCCGAGGAAATGTCGTTTTCAGATGAACGCGTTCTTCGGGCCATTAGTCCCCGAATGATAACTTCAGACGTAATCTCTGTGGGCCCATCAGGTTTGCCAACTTGCTCAAGGTCACCGAGAACTGCTAATCTTTGAAATTAAAATATGAATTGCAAAAAATGGGAGGCAACCGATAAATTATTCCACCAATAATTTTAACGATTTAAAACGCAATATGGAATTGCATAAATTCTTTCGCTATTTTATTTTGCACATTTTGCATGGAAATGCGCCCCAACCTAGTGATCAGAAGACTAACCTTCAACCTACAGCTGCACCTGTACGAATTCATAAAAAGCTCACTTCCGTTTCCCAGAATAGCATCGGACAATTTTTCGTTTGCATGAAATCGCATCCGAACCCAGTGATCAGAAAGCGCGCGAAGATATGGGACTCGGCGGCTCGCGAGCGCATGAAATCGCAGCCAGCGTCTCGGCGAAAAGAAAGAACCGAGCGTTGCGCCGGAGTAAACGATGTCCTTAACGACTGGCAGGATTCGCCACGGTGTGCGAGACGGATGATAAAACCCTTCGAACGCGATAAAAGACGTCGTCGCAGTCTCCGGCTCGGCTTGGACTTGGCCGGATGCGAAATTTCCTCCTGGCCGACGTTATTATCCCATTAAATCCAGCTCGGGAAATATGCGATGCAGATTAGAAGGATTTATTTAAAATTCCCCTGTGTGTCTCTTCTCTCTCCCTCTTTCTGTTCACCTTCTCCTTTTTGTTTCCCTTTCGCATGCCGGATAATAGCGGAGGGTAGAGCGAGAGAGGTGAAAGAGATGAGAAATTTCCGGAGATTTATTATAGGGAGCGGAGAGGATTGAAGCCACGCAAGGTGATGCCCAATCAGTCTCCGGCGCTGCACGATCGAGGGTGATCCTCTCTGCTCTCTCTTCTCTCTCTCTCTCTCTCTCTCTCTCTCTCTCTCATACATACAGCAATGGAGGACAATAAAAGTCTTGCTCAGGCCCGACGTATCGTGATTCCTTGTCGTACGAGGCACCCCTGCTAGACCATCTCTCGTGGAGCCCCGCCTGCCTACTTTTCTGTTTGTCGCGATTCATCCTTAATTCATAATTGCACGGTCTACCGTCCCGCTCCTCGTCGCTGATTGAAGATTACAGCCGTCTTCTCCAGCTACCCTAGTCCTTATTAATCACCGGTTCTTCTCGTAGAACGGATCGCCCCGTAAAAAAAAAAGAAGCGAGCCAAACGATGCCAAACGACATTCGACGAGAAACCCGAACACCTCCTTCCCCTCTCCCTCGTTCGTCCTCGAAGAAACAATTGGCAACAACGCGATAGTTCGATATTAAGGGGCTCCTTTCCAGCAATTGACGCTCGACACCTCGACAGTTCCACACTCACACACCGCTAGAGTGCACTCATCACACACCGCTAGACCACGTATACGTACGCGAGGATGCAAGGGTCCGGTTTCTTGACTTCCAATTTCTCGATAATGCAAAGACGGGGGTTTTTAGTAGTTAAAACCGCTAGATGAAACATCAATCTATGACGCTGTTTGCCTCAAAAGTCGTTCTTTTACGTTTCCGAGCAATGGTTTTGCAATATTCAGCTGCATGCGACGGGCAACATGCAGCTGAATACAGTAATCGCTCCTTCGTTGTCCTGAATCGTGGGCACGATCGTTGTCCAGTGCCTACCCACTCCACTGCCTGTCAACGAGAGGATTAGGCCTGCGTGGATCTGGTCGCCAGATGTGTCCCAGGACTGTCTAGACCCGCGCAGAACGGAGAACAATAGGAAAGGAATATGGCAAGGAAATAAGGAGTTTTTTAAAGCCAAACAGTTGACTGTTTTTGATTGCGAATGCTTTTCTTTGTCATTTAACTAGCCGTTTGACTAAAGACGCAGTCATAAATCAAAAATAGTGTCCGGGCACGGTCGTTGTCCGCTCAAACCCTCGGCCTTTGGACAACGAAGGAGCTTTTACTGTATTGCAAAACCATTGCTCGGAAACGTAAAAGAACGACTTTTGAGGCAAACAGCGTCATAGATTGATCTTTCATCTAACGGTTTTAACTACTAAAAACCCCCGTCTTTGCATTACCGAGAAATTGGAAGTCAAGAAACCGGACCATTGCATCCTCGCGTACGTATACGTGGTCTAGCGTGTGTGAGTGTGGAACTGTCGAGTTGTCGAACGTCGATTGCTGGAAAGGAGCCCCTTAATTTCTTCGTCGATTAATTTCAACACCATAGGTCCTTCTCCTCGTTCATCCTCGAAAAACAATTCGCAACAAACCGGTGGGTTTACGAGGAATTACCGGTGCCCAACTCGCGGGTCTCCGAGTATTACGTCGCAATTCCTAGAAGCTCCCGAACCTTCTGGTCCTCTCCTCCTCTCGGCCCCACCGGCACGACACAATGCATACCGGTGTCCCTACACGACCAACTCCCCCACTGTTTGGCAAAGTCCCTCGTCCTACGCATTTTTTACGAGACAGTTAGGCAAAGCTGGCTTTCTCCCGGCTCGGGAAGTCCGAACGGCCTCCGATCTTCGATAGCCCCGGCGAACCCACCGCACAAGTCTACCAGCCAGTTCGATGCCAAGCTACCGTAGAAACTGTACGATCATTATACAATTGGCTTCTGATCAATTGGTACCCTAGCTGAGCAAGCCCTAACTCTAGGACGCCTTGTTTCCGACTGATCTGGATGAAATGAGGTTGCAAGTTTAGCTTGTGTGCCAAAGAATATCGGAAAATGTTTGCGTTCGCGCTCGGATCGGAGAGCGTCCACCACCAGCTACCTTATACAGGCCAAGGAGAAGTCTCCGGGAGACCTGTCTTAGGACTCTAGACAGAATGGCAATTAGCTCGCCGAGAAGAGACACGCATTACTGTACCCGGCTCTCGGTTCTATCGCTTTGCGCTGTCAAGTCCCCGGCGCATCCTGGACGACGCTCTCGGCGGACAGGTCCGATTGACACTGACGAACAGTCCCTGATGAGCTATTCGCGGACCCTCGAGTGACTCGAGTTTGTTCTACGAACGTCTGTAAAAGGTTCATCGGTCGTGTAGCTCGGGTAGAACATCTCAAGGAACCTACACGATTAACCCTTGTCTCCGATGAATCGGCAGCCGCCGCGCCGCCGCCGCAGTCGGAGGAGGAGAGAGTACCCTGCTTCTCTGAATTCTGTGTTTGCCTTCAATCTTTGTCACGCGAGCTTGCGAGCTCTTGCGTCTGCGGAACAATCGGGACGCGGACGGATTCCATTGTTCCGTGTTCGCTCCGTAGGAATTCAAATACGGCCAAGCAAAAAAGATGACGACATTCTTCTGGGCTGGCTGATGAACGTTGATCAACCGGAGCTGCTTCGATTTTCGATGTACGGGAGAGGAGCTTGCGTGCATCAGTATTAAGGGGGTAGGATACCTAGAAATCTAACTAGAAGGAACTAGAATCTTACTAGATTCTGGGTCGAAAAATGGGTTTCCTATCCACGGCTTTTTGCCCTTATTTCAGCAGATTTTGGGCTGGGTGTGGGCTCATTCTAAAGAGGAAGGTTAAATGCAGCGCGCCCAGCTTATTATGGAACGAGATTATGTTTATATATAATATTATGAGTGTCCAAAGTAGAGGAAAAATCGAGAAAAAATACCCGCAGATTCCAATGTATTTTTCTGCCACTAAAGACTTTTTTGACTGCTGTAATAAGCTGGGCGCGCCGCATTGAACTTTCCTCTTTGGAATGAGCCCACACCCAGCCCAAAATCTGCTCAAATAAGGACAAAAAGCCGTGGGTCGCAAACCCATTTTTTCGACCCAAAATCTAGTGATTTAGATTGTAACAAAAAAGGAACTACAATCTTACTAGTTTTCGACCCAAAATCTAGTAAGATTCTAGTTCCTTTCTAGTTAGATTCGTAGGTATCCTACCCCCTTAAGGCGGTAGGACCCTCAGAAATCTAACTAGAAACTTACTAGAATCTTACTAGATGAAGGGTGAAAATAAGGGTTTGCGGACAGACGCTTTTTGTCCTTATACGAGCATATTTTGGGCTGATTGAGGGCTCAATCTAAAGAGGAAGGCCCATCACAGCCCGCTCAGGTCATGACAATAACGAGATTATGTTTACATATAATAATATCAGTGTCCAAAGTAGAGGAAAAATCGAGAAAAAATACCCGCAGATTCCAATGTATTTTTCTGCCACAAAAGACTTTTTTGACTGCTGTAATGGCCAGAGCGGGCTGTGATGGACCTTCCTCTTTAGATTGAGCCCTCAACCAGCCCAAAATATGCTCGTATAAGGATAAAAAGCGTCTGGCCGCAAACTCATTTTTTCCACCCTTAATCTAGCAAGATTCAAGTAACTAGAAAGGAAGTAGAATATTACTAGATTTCGGGTCGAAAAAATGGGTCTGCGGCCAGACGCTTTTTATCCTTATACGAGCATATTTAGGGCTGGGTGAGGGCTCAATCTAAAGAGGAAGGTCCATCACAGCCCGCTCTGGTCATTACAGCAGTCAAAAAAGTCTTTAGTGGCAGAAAAATACATTGGAATCTGCGGGTATTTTTCCTCGATTTTTCCTTTACTTTGGACACTGATATTATTAGATATAAACATAATCTCGTTATTGTCATGACCAGAGCGGGCTGTGATGGGCCTTCCTCTTTAGATTGAGCCCTAACCAGCCCAAAATATGATCGTATAAGGACAAAAAGCGTCTGGCCGCAAACCCTTATTTCAACCCTTAAATCTAGTAAGATTGTAACTAGAAAGGAACTAGAATCTTACTAGATTAAGGGTAGAAATAAGGGCCTGCCAATTTTCGTTGTTGGTCGTTAATCGAGCAAATTTTGGGCTGGTTGAGGGCTCAATCTAAAGAGGAAGGTTCTCCGCATGGTGCGCTGGTCATCACAGCAGTCAAAAGAGTCTTTAGTGTCCGAAAAATACATTGGAATCTGCGGGTACTTTTTCTCGACTTTTCTCCTACTTTGGACACTCATATTATTATATATAAACATAATCTCGTTATTGTCATGACCAGAGCGGGCTGTGATGGGCCTTCCTCTTTAGATTGAGCCCTCAACCAGCCCAAAATATGATCGTATAAGGACAAAAAGCGTCTGGCCGCAAACCCTTATTTCAACCCTTAAATCTAGTAAGATTCTAGTTCCTTTCTAGTTACAATCTGAGGGTCCTACCGCCTTAAATATTTAAAGCTGACCTAAGACACCGGATCTTCGGCTAGTTTGGGGACCTGGTCCTGCCAGGCTCATCGGCGAGGATCCTAGGTCTCCTCGGCAAGCACAGGCTGAACCGACTCGTCCCGCAACGAGCCAGGACAATTTAGCGCGAAGACCTACTAGTCATCGGCTCAGCTAGGTCTGGGGACAGTGTGTTGAGATGCGAAGGAGGTCCAGCATTTTGGCAGACCGGGGTGGTTCGGGCATCGGTTTGAAAATCAATTCCGGCTCGGATATTGTGTAACGAGCGCACACAAGGGTGGAACAACGTAGGAAAAGAAAGGCGGCGGCTGGGTGGTGTGTTAGGGGGCACGGGTCGGGTATATCGGGCTTGGGGTACTCGAACGAGTATGTGCGCCAATGGCGGGAGGCTGGGTCAGGAGGGGCGAGAAGAAGAAGAAGGAAGGAAGGAAGGGGTTGGCAGGTCGTTGAACATAAAAGTGGGCACGGAACGAGTCACGTGTACCAGGCGCATTCAGACGGATCGACAGGAAAACCGTGCGCGACGTTGGCAGCGGTAACAGAAGCTCCTGCACACCGGTAGCTATGAACGAACCTAGGCTAAGCTGGTTGACTGGTTGGTTGACTGACTGGCTTGCTTACTTGCTTACTTGCTCGCCGTTAACTTCTCCCTCTTTCTCTCTCTCTCTCTCTCACCTCTTCCTCCACCTTGTTCCCCCTCCCGACCTCCCCCATCGCCTCTTCTGCAGCGATGTTTCTCTCGCTCTTTCCCTCGCGAGACTCACGAGAGTCCCCCTCCGGGTTGCGCCACCAGTAATTGCTTCCTTTGAGTAGCTCCGGAGGTGTAATTTAGTCCCCGACCAACAACCTTAACTAATTAACACACCGAGTAGCGAACGAGTGACGGAGAACGAGCCGCGACGGCTTGACTGACGGACTGGCTGGTTGACTGGCGGGTTGGCTGCCTGACTGATTCCTTCTTCTTCTTTTCCCTCTCCTCCTCCTCCTTCAACGACTACCAATCCCCACCTCTCTCTCTCTCTCTCTCTCTCTCTCTCTCTCTCTCTCTCTCTCTCTCTCTCTCTCTCTCTCTCTCTCTCTCTCTCTCTTCTACGCTCGATTTTCATCGGTCTTCATCTCTCCTCGTTGCTCTTCATCTCCCTTCAGCAGGTTGCTCGCTCCTCGATAATCGAACCCAGACGAAACACACCGTCGCCTGTGTGTGCACCACGGCTTTGCTACCCTCCTTCCTCGAACCGGAGCCGCCTCCAGGGCTCCTCTCCTCGCTACTCACCACCTTTTCTTTCATAAGCGAAACCTCGTGACCTCGCGAGTCGCCTAACCGTGCCACTCGAGGCTAATCAGTCACTCGTCGGCCTCCGATCGAACCGGCAACGCCAACGCGGTTCACTGCCCACGGTAATTATGGCGGAGCTCGCCGCCCCGGGTCGCTTTTCATTCGGATTCCGCTTTCGGAACCTGCTGCCTCCGTTCGGGCATCCGCCGGGCTACCTCGCAGCCATTCAATCTGACCGGCGGCCCCAGCGACCTCCCGTCCATGTTACAAAACTACTCGATTGCCTTTGATTCAGCGGGATCTTTTGGGGGATGAAGATCGACAGTTTGGTGATAATACGTCATCACTAGGTGTCCTCTTCGTATGCAAGATGCAATGTCGCACCTGTCGGCCAGTATCTAAGTCTCCTCTTCCGCTGTCTTCAGCAACGAGTTCCGAAGATGCTCGGTTTCGTATGAAGGTGGTGGTGTGCGTTGGAAAGTCGAGCGGCCGAAGGCTGCCTTATGAGGAGAAGGAGGATCAGAAAAGGAGGAGAAAGAGTAGAAGAAGAAGAAGAAGAAAGAGAGAGGTAGTACACGGGAGAGCCGTGGCCGATAGGTCGGTGGTGGGAATACCGAAGGTGTGCAACGATGCTCGTATTTAACACCTGATTAAAGGTGGGAGAGAGGGGTAGCGTTGGCGTGACCAAAGCGATTGCTGCGAGATGAGCCTTGGTCGTCCCCCACCATCGGGGCCCACAGGCCCACCGGCCATTTCGTCTTTTACCCGTCGTCCTCCTCG
Source organism: Lasioglossum calceatum (assembly GCA_963966675.1). Taxonomy (NCBI): domain Eukaryota; kingdom Metazoa; phylum Arthropoda; class Insecta; order Hymenoptera; family Halictidae; genus Lasioglossum; species Lasioglossum calceatum. The sequence goes on along the minus strand of OZ016539.1, from coordinate 6,036,811 downwards.
CACCTCGCACAGTCTCCCGGACGCTCGTCCCTCTTCACGGTTTGAGGACATAAGGTGGTCCAGTCGGTTCATCACGCTGCAATAGTGTGAGGCCCCTCCTATACGTATACACACACATACTCAAACGTAGGGCACCGTGTTCGTTCCTACAGTGGATCCTGTGGCGAGACCAAACGGGATACCAGAAGAGGGGAGGTGAAGGAGAAGGGGGACTCAAGGGCCCACGGGGGATGGGACGGGCCCCGAGCGACAGCGTAATCACCTGGACGAACTACCACAAGGCACCGGTGTGGGCCCCGGCAGTGGCGTAGCCGGAACGAAACGGGCGTGTGTGTCACCTGAAAATTGCGGGGCCTCCCTCTCGTTCTCTCTCCCCCCCTTCTGCTTCTGGACCCGACGATTTACGAGGGGTCCACAGGATTTCGTGGCCGTCGAAAACGCGACGGGGACACGCCGCGCGCGTGATTCAAATGTAAATTGGACGTCGATCGTGCGGAGACAACAGTCTCCGGGGCCCGTTTGGTATGACGTCGGCGCCACGTGGATCGTGTTTCGACCGACGCCTCCGGCAAGAGTTATCGGCCGACGTTCTTTCTTGCTTTTCCACCGGGCGTGGGTGCAACACCGCGCCGAATGGCTGCCGTCTCTGACGATCCACGTCCGACGAATAGCAATCTCCGGTTTCGTTGGAAAGCTGCCTTTTCGGCACGGAGATTTGCATTTTTAAAATAATCTGAGAACAACGATGTTTTTATCAATATTTAAATTATTCTACAACAGGAGTTCGAATTTTCGACCCTCGAAATCTATTGTAAATTTCATATTCGAGGCGTTATAAATTCCAAATTGGAAGCTTTGTTAATTCCCAATTCAGGGCGTTGTGGTTTTCAAACTTGATGCTCTGTAAATTTCAAATTCGGGGAGTTTAAATTCCAAATTAGAAACGTTGTAAATTTCAAATTTGGGGAATTTAAATTCCTAATTCGAGGTGTTATAAATTCCAAATTGGAAGCTTTGTTAATTCGGAATTCAAGGCGTTGTAGTTTCCAAACTTGAAGCATGTAAATTTCAAATTTGAAACGTAAATTCCAAATTTGAAACGTTGTACATTCCAATTTCAAGGCGTTGTAGTCTCCAAACTTGAAGCTTTGTAAATTTCAAATTCGGGGCGTTTAAATTCCAAATTCGAAGCGTTCTAAGTTCCAAATTCGGGGCGTTCAAATTCCAAATTTTAAGCGTTGTAAATTCCAATTTCAGAGCGTTGTAGTTTCCAAACATGAAGCTATGTAAATTTGAAACTCAGGGCGTTTAAATTCCAAATTCGAAGCGTTCTAAGTTCCTAATTCGGGGCGTTCAAATTCCAAATTTGAAGCGTTGTAAATTCCAATTTCAGAGCGTTGTAGTTTCCAAACATGAAGCTTTGTAAATTTGAAACTCGGGGCGTTTAAATTCCAAATTCGAAGCGTTCTAAGTTCCAAATTCGGGGCGTTAAAATTCCAAATTTGAAGCGTTGTACGTTCCAATTTCAGGGCGATGTAGTTTCCAAACTCGAAGCGTTGTAAATTTTAAATTTGAAGCGAGGAAAATTCGAAATTCGTAGCGTTCTAATTTCCAACTTTGAAGCGTTGTAAATTTCAAAATTGAAGCGAGGAAAATTCTAAATTCGTAGCGTTCTAATTTCCAACTTTGAAGCGTTGTCACTTTCAAAATTGAAGCGAGGTAAATTCGAAAGTGGTAGCGTTCAAATTTCCAAATTTAAAGCCCTGCAAACTGCAAACACAAATTGCTGTAAATCCGAAATTTGAATTGCTGCAAATCCGAAATTCGAAGCGGTAGAAATTGGGAAGTGTCGCAGGTGCGCGGTTTTGGCGCGGACTATACCTCATTCAGCCGTAATCCGTCGATCGCGAGCGTCGGCGCGTCGCGCGCGGTTTCGCATTCGCGTTAAGCTTTCGCACAGAAGCGGCGTTAACCGAAGAAAGTACGTCGTTAACGAAGGTGGGCCCGCGCGGTGTGGCATACTTGCGCGTGAAAAATTAAAGGCTGAAAGCAAACGGATTTCCCGGGTGGCGTGGCGCGCGGGCGCTTTGACGAGGCTCGGAAGGACACACGGTCCTGGTTTCGTCGTCGTCGTCTCGTGTCCTTGTGTTTCGCGTATTTTTCCCCGACGACGCTTTTCTCGTGGAAATTAACGAGGGAATATTTCATTTTCAAAGGATCGGGTAGAGCCAGCGTGCGCAATTCCACGCTCCCGCTCTACGAGAGAACGAGAGAGTGAGAGAGAGAGGGGTTGAAGGAAACGTTGAAGAGAAAGAGAGAATGGGGAAAAAGGTTTTCGAGCGAACGAGCGGTTTGCCACTTTGTTCGAGGCTCTCTCCTCCTCCTATCGCGTCTCGTCTCCGTTTTGTAATCATGAATTTCGTCGACGACGTCATTAACGTGGATTAACGCCGGCGTTAAGGGAGAGTGTGCACCCTCCTGCAAGATGGATATGCATCATCGTAATCGTTTACGAAGACGATTCGCGAAGGGTGCGTTTCTCCTACTCGCATTCGCCGGATCCTCGCGAGTATAATGATGGCACGACGGGATCCTAGCCGTCGAGGGCCCTTCGAAAATGCGGAGACAACCCTTTCGGAATTTCACTTTTCTCCAAGTTCTTCTATCAGCGGCAGAGTGATTATGCTGAACGGAAGCAAGCTCCCAAGGAGAATCTTTACATTAATAAAATTGTTTAAATTATTCCACAATTTATATAAAATTAAGTTTTATCTACCGAAAATTAACTCTTTAGGCACCAGAACGCTGGTTATGGGAATTTCAATAGAATTTCAATTCTCCCCACTCCTGCGTCCCCCCACCATACTTCCGTGCAGTGGAGGGAAAACGAATAAGATTATTTCCCGATAGGAGAAATAAGAAATAGTTGCTTGTGGGAGTGCTAAAAATATTTTGCAAAAATTGCAGTAGAATTCATCCTTTCGCAATTTTTGCATTACATTAAATCAGCATTAAAATTTCGCGAAAACGAGTAACAATAATGAACTGTGAGTCGTTCGTATCGTCGCAGAAAAATCGTATAATTTGATTTGTGGCATGCTTGGTTTTTCTCGTTTTCATTCCGGGGGGGATTCAATTATGGTCGCCGAGGGGGTCGATAGTTATCTGGCTGAGCGATCGGGCCCGTTAATCCCGGCGATTTCGAGTTTTATAATTTGTTCTTATCGTCCGGCGGTGTGGCCCCGACCTTCGTCCGAGGCTAAACTATCAACGAAACGAGGCAAGAAGACGCATTAATAATATGATCTCGTCGGTCATTCCACCGGGAGACGGACGGATGGACAGACAGACGGGAGGGACGGTGTTAGGAACCACATTTTTCAAGTCATGCCTGTTAATGCAGCGAACAAGGGGCTGAGAGCGAGAGAGTCGGTCGGAGGGGCCCTCTCAATGGCGTACGCATCGAGGGGCCCCTCCATCACTGGGTACGATCGTGAAAAAAAAGAATTAATTACGCCCTACTCTCCGAACTCTATAATTCCTGATAATCGATGATTGACACCTCGGCCGAGTGAGACCTCTTACCCGCGCCTTCGTTACTGTCTGATCAAGGGAACGAGCTGTCCTTAGGAACCGGCTGACTGCCGTAATTAAACATAGTCTGCGGGGTCTCTGTTGATCTACACGATAATAAATAAAAAAATATATAGAAAAACTTTTTTGAAACCACGCTTATATTAAAATGCACTAAAAAGGAGAAAATAATTTTTTTAGACATTTATAACATTATATTATTAAAAGCAAGGAGCGCTAAACTATATTGACGTAATCTTCGTGGGCGCTCCACGCTTTTATTTATAGTCACTAATGTCTAAAAAAATTAGTTTCTCCTTTTTAGTGCATTTTAATGTGTAACCGTGGTTTTTAAAAAGTTTTTTCATATATTTTTTTATTTTCTACAAATACTTTTTAATCTTTTGTAAATGGAACGCATGATATAGTAATACTGGTATGAAGTACTAAGATATAGAAACGCAAGATATGGAAATACGCGAGCTAGAATGAGGGGATGACTCCGAGAGACGACGTCTCTCGGTGGGGCCCGAAATTGTCCGAGATGGAACTGAATGAACGGAACACCACAACCTCACAGAGCTCCTTCGGTGCGGAGTGGGCCAGTGGAGTGGGGATGAGTCGGAGAGGGAACACGTAGTGGAGTAGGGAGTGCTGGCGCGCGGAGTGGGGATCGCTGAACGCGATCACATGCTATCAATCGTCGCGCGGCGAGGTGTGACGGTTAATATAACATTTTTTTTCTCCTAGAAGCACAATTTCTTTTTTTAATTTGTTTTTTAATGTTGCATTGTCATCCAGTTCTGAGCTATGTTTAAAGTTTCGAGTCTGTAGCTCATCGGGAAGTGGTTTAAAATTCGATTACAAGATTTGACGCATAAGCGTGGCAATAAGAATCATTCGAAATTCTACAGAATACAGAATATTTTTAATTTTAATTTTTAATATTTTCGGAGAGGAAATTCTGAGGAGTAGAGGAAAGATAGAGAGGTCGAATATAATAATTGCGCTATAGTCTGTTGATCTAAACGATAAGAAAAATAAGAATCATTCGAAATTTTACAGAATATTTGTAATTTTTAATATTTCGGAGAGGAAATTCTGAGGAGTGGAGAAATTATGAAGAGGATAAATACAACAATTGCACTATTGTCTTGCACTCTAAATGAATCGAAATTAATTAGTACCCCAGCAGAAATAGTTTAAGATACAATTTTCTTCTCCATTATTCTCGACTAATTAGCAGAAGGCAGAAAGGATTTGAAATTGTTCTGCGACTAATTTGTTCGTTTGGAAGATAGACAGGATTTAGTCCGAGCAGAAAAATGATGGGAAGAACGTAAAATATTAATCAGATTGCGCGCGAACATGGTGCGCTTTAGCCCCCGGTTTGACCTTCTTTCGGAGCATAAAGGAAACAAAAGGACAGCACAGAAGTCCAGGTTCTCTTCATTAATTCTTTCACGAGGAACAAAGGCAGATCGATCCAGCCGTCGATCCCCTTATCGAACCGAAAGAACCAGCTTTGTTTCAGTACAGAGCTCGGCGACCGAGAGAACCGTCCAACTAGGCAGCGCATGGATCCCATTACGTTCCCTCCCGTAATCTTTTCGGGCAACATCTGTCGCGGTTTGCTGGCGCTCGTGATTCAAGGTCGCCAAGATAAAACCACGGAAAAATACCAAAGTATCGAGCACACGCTGGAACTAGCCTAATTTAACACTAAACCTATCACTGCCGGTAAAATGACCGGTTTCATATTTTTTTCATTTCATAATTATCGAAACTATGAAGCTGGTTACATGAAAATTGAGTTGATCGATTTTTTTACCGAGGTGCATATTGTAATCAAAATTGCAAAAAAATCTAAATACATAAATCTTGTCATTTTCGTAAGCTAAAACATTTTAATCGCTTTTAGTGCTCGGTAGGTATAGTGTCAACATCACCGAAATTTCCTCGTCGCGGTAACTATTAAACTACTGAAATTTAACGTCAACATTTAATCGCTTAAGCTGCTTACCATTTCGGAACTGGTGAAAAATCGCTGTTAGTATTCTTGCAATATCAACTATTTAACATTAGTTAAAGTAGTGCAGTATTGAACGTTGAGTTCACCACGAAATTAATTTTTTCTCCGCAAGGTTACGCAAGGTCACCGTTGCACGATGTGACGCGTCTAACTAAAATATAACAAAAATGGCAATAACTAGACTCCGGATTTTTATGCAAAATAAGAAGTTTGTGCATCTGTCGCAAAATTGATATTTTTTATTAATAATTTTTTAATACAGTAAAAATATTATATCAATACTGTTAGAATTTGTTAATCTCTTCACTGTTTTGAATTGCTACTCATTTTTGTCAAAAACGCATAAAATCCGGAGCCTAGTAATAATTAAAATAAAAATAAAAATTGTCTGCGTCGATTGCAAGATATAGAAACCAAATAGAATGTTATCTCCTCCCTTAATCATTTTAATAGACGAGGGATTATATATTGTCATCTGCAATTTCCAAAATTTTCCTACCATTTTGAGTTTCGTTTACCATATTTTCCAATAAATGCACGCAGTTTCGCAGTCTAGTAACAGCAGTTATCGGGGGGTGAAAAATGACCGAGGCAATGAACTTGTCGTGCAATTTCCGTATCGCATCGCGATCCAGGATGATTTACGATTCGGCAACGAGGAAACGGTTAAGTATCTGGGACGAATATTCGCGTAGGTATTGTTTCCCGGAGATGCACGATCGATTACTATGCGATGGCAAGAGGTATAGGGGAGCCTGGCCTCTAGCTCCCCGTGGCAGACCTTGTCCGGAGACAATAACCGAGGTCGAGGCAGACGGAAGAATAATCCGGTGCAGCAGCGGCGGAGCAGCGTGATCTCCATTTCGTGGCGAGGCGAGGCGAGGCAAGGCGAGGCAAGGCGCGGCGTGGGCCACGCTCAACTCTGTCTCAACTTTGTCCCTCTCTCTCTCTCTCTTTCTCTTTCTTCTTCTTCTTCTCTCTGGCCCGGTAAAACAATGCATCGCGTGGGATCTCGTTCCCCGTAGATCATCGCCGTGCCACTTAATACTTCTCATTTGTCTTCGCGGCCCGGAGGAGCAACGCTTCTTTTCTCCTCTTCTTTGTGCAACGTCGTCCGCGCTACTCTGACCTTTTCTCGTAATTAAGGATCGGTCTCGCGCTCGTTAGAGATATTGCCCCTCTCTTCCGAAGACACCTCTTCTACCAGGCTACCAAACTCTTTCTTTTTTTATTTTTTTCCCCCCCATTCTCCTGTAAAAGCCAGCTTTGTCTAATTTTTTAAGCCGGGATCAACGGGACGTTTGAAGCTGCTAAAGCTGCCGGAGCGGTCACAAGTAATTATTGCTGGTACACGCACCGGTCTAACAGGTGTACGGAGCTTTAACAGGTCGGCTGTGAACAGTCCCGAACGATCCTCTGAAATTATCTATTCGGCCATTTTTAAACCTGGGTCGAATTTTTTAGGACAGCTGCTGAATGTTCACAAATCGTTATCGTTAGTCCACTCTATGTTTCTATGTCTTTCTATGTTCTGACTTTCCATTAGGCGTGACCTTGAATGACCTTGATGATTAGGTGTGACCAAAAAATCCTATAAAACTGAAATAATCTAGCTCCACCCTGCTTTGTCCATTTTTCAAGTAGCTTTCATGTTTGAAGCTATTTTCACTGTGATCAATCACTGTGTTTAACACGTTCACTGTGAACAATCACCCCCCAAGAATTCTATAAAATTGAAATAATTTAGTTCCACCCTGCAAGGTTCATTTTTAAAGCTAGGTCCAATCTTTGAGGTTGCCCAACTGCTGAATGGTCACAAATAATTATTCTTATTCCACTCTACACTTCTAACAGGTGTGAGCTTGCACCTAATGATGATTTTAATATGTTCAGTGGAAATAATCATCCCCCAAGAATTCTATAAAATTGAAATAATCTAGCCCCACCCTGCTTTGTCCCTTTTAGTAGCTTCCATGTTTGAAGCTACTTTCACTGTGAACAATCACTTTGTTTAACACGTTCACTGTGAACAATCATCCCCCAAGAATTCTATAAAATTGAAATAATTTAGTTCCACCCTGCAAGGTCCATTTTTAAAGCCACGTCCAATCTTTGAGGTTGCCCAGCTGCAGAATGGTCACAAATAATTATTGTTATTCTACTCTACTCTTCTATCAGCTGTGAGCTTGCACCTAATGATGATTTTAATATGTTCAGTGGGAATAATCATCCCCCAAGAATTCTATAAAATTGAAATAATCTAGCCCCACCCTGCTTTGTCCATTTTTAGTAGCTTCCATGTTTGAAGCTACTTTCACCGTGAACAATCACCCCTACGAATGCTATAAAATTGAAATAATTTAGTTCCACCCTCAAGGTTCATTTTTAAAGCTAGGTCCAATCTTTGAGGTTGCCCAGCTGCTGAATGGTCACAAATAATTATTCTTATACCACTCTATACTTCTAACAGGTGTGAGGTTGCACCTAATGATGATTTTAACATGTTCACTGGGAACAATCATCCCCCAAGAATTCTATAAAATTGAAATAATTTAGTTCCACCCTGCAAGGTCCATATATAAAGCTAGGTCCAATCTTTGAAATTACCCAGCGGCTGGATGGTCACAAATAATTATTGTTATTCCATTTTGCCCTTCTATCAGCTATGAGCTTACCCCTAATGATGATTTCAACGTGTTCACTGGGAATAATCATCCCCCAAAAAATCCTAGAAAATGTTAGCAAGTGATTCTCGTCGCACTCGTCCCTCTCCAACCAGGTGTGCACAGTGCAGGACGATTTTCCGAGTTCGGCAGTGATCACCCCCAAACAAGCACGCTCTTACCCGGGAGCGCAGCATCCAAGTGCAGATCGATTCGATTTCCATTTACATCCCCGAGAAAAGCCAGCGGGAACCTGGCGGAAAAGTGTAAGCGTCGAATGGGCGAGAGGTTGTTCAGCGTGCCAAATTGCGCGCTGAATAATTCAGGGTCCAAGGTTATATGCTCTCTCTCTCTCTCTCTCTCTGTGTATAAATCCGTCTGAAACAGCTTCTCCGAGCGACGCAGGGATCCGCGAATCGGATTCGCGGTAGGAAAATAGCGGTTTCCGGATGCCTCGCCGGGGGAGAAAGAGAGCTAACCGTTTTCCAAGGATGGAAAAAGCGTCCCCGATAATGGCAACGTTCGCGCGTAAGAACTGCTTAAAGTTTAAACGTGCTCGCCGCACGGAATACAGGTTCGTTTCGATCGGGCATCCATTATTCAAGCCGACCGATCAAGCAGAATTTTCCCTGGCGTTGAAAAGTCGTCGTCGTCGTCGTCGCGGAATCGCGGACCCGTTTTCCACGCCAGTCCCCTCCTCCCGGACGATCGTTTCATAATAAATGGCGACTGGCGCAGGGACTCCCCATCCATTGGCTCTAAGCGACCCCCTATATCGAAACGGTAATGCAAATTGTCCGAAGGACGAACATCGTTCCGCAGTCGCCGATAAGGAATTCAAGGGAGGCGGCCACGCGATAGCTCTGCCACGAGGTGGCAACCTCGAGGGCAAGGGCAGGTCAGGTAACAATACCTCTTGGAAATGTGCCCCGGTGACTACCGGGACTGCCTCAACGCTGAAGAAAGAAGAGCTTAACGCTGTTACTCGAACCGGCAACGCTCGTTCCGTTTCCTTTGCCCTCGCGAATTACCCTCGCCGGATCAAAGAACCCGAATTACCGCTCTCCTTCCTGTGGAGTCGGCTTAGCACCCACGCGATCGTTGAAATCATCGTTCCTCGCATTGCTCGACCGATAGGCACAGATCCAGCAATTTTTTCTTTTTTATTCAAACAATAACTGTCGACAGTGTTCAGTAACTTGGACGACTGAGAAATGGACAGAGAGGGTGGGAAATTATTTTTTTGTTTGAAGAGTATCAATACATGTTTAATAATGTACTTTTTTCCATTGTTGTTCCAGGTAAGTGTTGACATGGCTGAGCAGATATTTCACCAACCCCCTTCCACCTGTTTGTGAGTACCAACTACAGAGACAAATATTCATTTAGTGGAGCAGCTCAATGCAGAAAACTTTTATCGTGCGTAACGGTGTGCCTTCGAAAACTTTCCAGCCGAATATCTCGAAAAGTATGAAAGATATTAAAAAAGTGTAAAACACGTGGCCAAGGATTTCGAGGGGGAAAGAGGCGGGCAGTATCAGTTTTTTATTTGGATGGCGTTTTCAAGGTCATTTGAAGGTCAACTTTGTTTCTTCAAATAGAAACCTATGGTTTTTATTATGGGATCTTATTGCACGTAGAAAGACCAACAATTTTCGTAGAATACTTTTTTTTTATCCGCGCGTTTCCATTTGAAATAACAAAGTTGACCTTCGAATGGCCTTGAAACGCCACCCAAATAAAAAACTGATACTGTCCCCCTCCTTTCCCCTCGATATCCTTGGTCACGTGTTTTACACTTTTTGAATACCTTTCACACTTTTCGAGATATTCGGCTGGAATAATTCTCGAACACAATTCAATATATCAAATTGGAACGAAGATGTTTCGAATTGAATAGATTGAATGTCAACGCAGTTGAATTCTCTCGGAAAAAGTAAAATTGCGAGAAAAGTGGAAAATTAGAATAAGAATTTTTAGAATCGAATAGATTGAACGTTAACCATTCTTCTTTCATCGTCGATCATTCCGCAGTTTGATTCCCTCCGGAAACTCGGTAGACCGCGAAATATTCAGGAAAATTCGCGATGGGTTCTTGAATGTTGCTCTCCGTTAAATAACAATTCAGACGAAATGGATATGTCGACGAACGACGCTCGTCGACGGGACTCGGTGCAACAACGGTGATTGATTGTGGCTGTTGGATTACCCGAAGGGATTCCACACCGCAGGTGGAGAGTCGGTTCGCCGCGGACCTTCCGCAGCTTTTATTCTCCGTGTATGCGTTTCCCGTCCTTGTATACGTACGTCTGTACACGATGTGTGCGCGCGCGCGTGTATCGTCGCAGCGCCCGCGTGTTTGTCGCCGGCGCACATCCACGAAACACCGCGCGTAATCCGGGGCTAGGAACATTAATGTTGCATCGCTCGCAGGGGATGACTTTGCGTCGTGGACAACGTGACAACTAAATGGGCATTATCCGTGGTCCCCGACCGAATCTCGACGCTTGCTTCCCCGTGAAAGCTTGCCACGACACCCCTCGCTGTTTCCTTTCGTGCGTCACGAAGCCGGCTGATTTCTTCGATTTTTTTTTCCACCCTCCATCCCCATACTCCCTTCGGCCCTTGATGTCTCTTTTCTCGGGGATTGCTTACGGTCTCGGAAAAAAAACATATACAGCTTTTGCTAGAATATTCTCTGTCGAAAATTCACTGTTCACCATCAAAAATATTTTTTATTTGCTTTGATTAATATTACTGAATTACTGATTCCTTTTTTTAATTCTCCATTTGATACAAAGGGTGCATCGTTATTCTAATGTGTAAAAATGCACTATTTACTATTTAAAAAATATGTATTCAATTTAATTAATATTACTGAATTAATTAGCAATTTCTTTTTTTATTTATTTGATAATCAGGCTGCATCGTTATTCTTAATTTTAATGTGTAAAAATGCAATATTTACTATTTAAAAAATATGTATTCAATTTAATTAACATTACTGAATTAACTAGCATTTCCTTTATTCTGTATTTTTTTTAATTTTTTTTTTCTTTATTTGATAATCAGGCTGGCATTGTTATTCGTAATTTTAATATGCAACGATGCAGCGTGGGTATCAAATAAAGGAAAAAAGGAATTATCAATTAATTTAATTAAATATATATTTTTTTGATAGTGAGCAATGAATATTTTACCAAAACCTGCACGTTTTTTTTGTGAGTCCTTAACACATAAATATCTCTTAAATCCCGACAAATGAATTTCATAAATAGCCTCGTTTTTAATAAATTTTGGATAAAAAATAACACAGGATAAAAAGTAAACATACAGATTTAATTTTATTCATATAAAAATTCTTATCGAAAATCTGAAGCTGGGATTTCTGAGACCCCACATTACCTTGCGAAGTTTAACTTGCGTTATTCTATTCTGGTTATTTTTCATTCCACTGTTTATTTAAAAAAAATTGTTTACCGCCCGATCGTATCCAAAAATACAGTGATAAAATTTTTTGGATTGCTCGTTAATCTGAACATGTAGGCCCCGGTTTGTCGCAATTTTCTAGAGCCGATGGGTGGACCCGCAACCAGCGAATCACGCACATACTTCCCGGCGCGTTAGCGTTGTTTGCGTTCATTAGTACACGGGGCATGCACGACGTTAATCGTAACCTAACACGGGCCACGCTTCTGCCAGTAATTAAATCGTCAGCACGCGGACACTCTGCGCTTTCACATTAATTATGTAACTTGGAAATTGAATCCCGCTCTGCCGCGAGTTTTGTTAATACCGGTTACAAAGTAACCGGCCGTAAAATTATTCCGCGACGCCAGCTGTCATTTGAAATTCGACCGTGTTTGCGCGTCCGGCCGAAATTAACGGTCCGTCGGCCGCGCGACGGATTTTTAATCCCGACGCTTAATTTTCTCGCGGAAATTTCCGATCCGCGATACACTTCCTGCATTGATCGTTGATCCGATCGGTTTTTCTTTGCCGGGCATTTTTAACAATTTAACAATTCAGTTTATATTATCGAATGAATAGGCATTTATACGGATTCCCAAGGTCATTCGAAGCAACTTTTTCCTTTGCGAAAATGCTCTCAAAAGCTTCGTTCACGAGTTATTAACGAACCACTGTTCGTTGCTATTTAGTAGCCGCGCTCTGATAGGTCCGCGTTTTTCGTTAATAACTTCTGAACGAGGCCGCGGAGAAGATTTTCACAAAGGAAATAGTTACTCGAAATGTCCTTGGGAATCGCCCCTTTCAAGTGCGACATTTTTGGGACACCGAAAATTATATTTATGGTATATATCACTCTACATTCTATAAATTCTTTAGGATACAGCTACTTTAACCCTTTGAGAGCGGGTACTTTATGTGGTAATATCATTCTAATTTTAAATTTATGTTACTGAAGTAATATTCTATTTTGAAAGATTTTTTTATTGTATTTATTTTATTTTTGTTTTCTAAAATTAACATGTTGTTTATATACCACGCCCTCATCTAGCTATAGTTTTAGTATGTGGTTTATAAACCACACCCCCAATTAAAGGGTTAACAACTATGATACGGTGCTTGTATAATAAAGTTCAAAATAAATGATTTCTTATCTTTACGCAACACAAAAATTGATTGCAAGCTGCGGGAGTCACGTAGAAATTCACTCCTTTTCAAACAATACTGTTTTTCCACATTCGTAAATCTCGGTGCGCGTCGACCAGGTTGCGTCAAAGGCGCCGGCAACATAATGCAGAAGCGTAAATTACACGGCACCGATCGACAGGTCGAACGCTTGCGTCCGAAGGAAAAAAAGCCGCGTTTGAAGAAGCGGGGAGGTGGTCATTGAAAGAAATTACTCGTCGCATCGTGGAGGTCGTGGGCAAAAGACAGAGCTCTCTACCCGGTGAATTAAAGGTGAACGATGGAGGTGTGCCTATGTATGTTTAATCGCGATCGAGTATTCCGTTTGGAGGGCACGGCAGGCCCCCTCGATGGACAAGGGACACTCTGAAGCAAGGGTGGGAAAGGTAGCCGCTACGCCGGGGGCCCCTTGGTGTGTCCTGCGAGCTCGATATGTAATTTTCCCTCCAGCACCCTTATCTGCCTCCCTCTCTCTCTCTCTTTGCATCCCTTTCTCTGCTGGTCCGAGAAGGGTGCAAAACGTTCTCCACACCCCTGGCTGACCGGGGTACGTGTTTATCAACCAGCGGACTAGGTGGACAAGGCTAAATGCCGTCGCTTAACGGAATTAAAGATCTAGATTAGATCTGACCTGGTGGAGCACTGTAGAGTTATCAGGCTACGTCTTGAGCTGGCTGTTATGGTTCACAAAAGAGTTTCCAAGCTAGACTTCAAGCTTCAGAGTTTGGAGACTTCCATCTTAGGGTATGGGGTACCTACAAATGCGATGCTATGCGAGAGTTGGCAGGTACATCTTGAGCTGGCTGTTGTGGGTCATACCAGAGTCTTTAAGCTAGACTTCAAGCTTCAGAGTTTGGAGACTTCCATTGTAGGGTATTGGCTACCTACAAATGCGATGCTATGCAGGAATTGGCAGGCACATCTTGAGCTGGCTGTTATGGGTCATACCAGAGTCTTTAAGCTAGACTTCAAGCTTCAGAGTTTGGAGACTTCCATCTTAGGGTATTGGCTACCTACAAATGCGATGCTATGCAGGAATTGGCAGGTACATCTTGAGCTGGCTATTGTGGGTCATACCAGAGTCTTTAAGCTAGACTTCAAGCTTCAGAGATTGGAGACTTCCATCTTAGGGTATGGGGTACCTACAAATGCGATGCTATGCGAGGGTTGGCAGGTTACATCTTGAGCTGGATGTTGTGGGTCATACCAGAGTCTTTAAGCTAGACTTCAAGCTTCAGAGTTTGGAGACTTCCATCTTAGGGTATGGGGTACCCACAAATGCGATGCTATGCAGGAATTGGCAGGTACATCTTCAGCTGGCTGTTATGGGTCACACCAGAGTCTTTAAGCTGGACTTCAAGCTTCAGAGTTCCGGCACTTCTATCTTAGGGTATGGGGTACCTACAAATGCGATGTTATGCGAGAATTATTAGGTTACTTCTTGAGCTGTGGCTGTTATGGTTCACAAAAGAGTTTCCAAGCTGGACTTCAAGCTTCAGAGTTCGGGCACTTCTATCTTAGGGTATGGGGTACCTACAAATGCGATGCTATGCGAGGGTTGGCAGGTTACATCTTGAGCTGGCTGTTATGGGTCACACCTGAGTCTTTAAGCTAGACTTCAAGCTTCAGAGTTTGGAGACTTCCATCTTAGGGTATGGGGAACCTATAAATGCGATGCTATGCGAGGGTTGGCAGGTTACATCTTCAGCTGGCTGTTATGGGTCACACCAGAGTCTTTAGCTAGACTTCAAGCTTCAGAGTTGGGACACTTCTACCTTAGGGTATGGGTACCTACAAATGCGATGCTATGCGAGAGTTGGCAGATACATCTTGAGCTGGCTGTTATGGGTCACACCAGAGTCTTTAAGCTAGACTTCAAGCTTCAGAGTTCGGGCACTTCTATCTTAGGGTATGGGTACCTACAAATGCGATGCTATGCAGGAATCGGCAGGTTACATCTTGAGTTGGCTGTTATGGGTCACACCAGAGTCTTTAAGCTAGACTTCAAGCTTCAGAGTTTGGAGACTTCCATCTTAGGGTATGGGGTACCTACAAATGCGATGCTATGCGAGGGTTGGCAGGTACATCTTGAGCTGGCTGTTGTGGGTCATACCAGAGTCTTTAAGCTAGACTTCAAGCTTCAGAGTTTGGAGACTTCCATCTTAGGGTATTGACTACCTACAAATGCGATGCTATGCAGGAATTGGCAGGTACATCTTGAGCTGGCTGTTATGGGTCACACCAGAGTCTTTAAGTTAGACTTCAAGCTTCAGAGTTTGGAGACTTCCATCTTAGGGTATGGTACCTACAAATCCGATGCTATGCGAGAGTTGGCAGGTACATCTTGAGCTAGCTGTTATGGTTCACGAAAGAGTCTTTAAGGTAGACTTCAAGCTTCAGAGTTTGGAGACTTCCATCTTAGGGTATTGGCTACCCACAAATGCGATGCTATGCGAGAGTTGGCAGGTACATCTTGAGCTGGCTGTTATGGTTCACAAAAGAGTTTCCAAGCTGGACTTCAAGCTTCAGAGTTCGGGCACTTCTATCTTAGGGTATGGGGTACCTACAAATGCGATGTTATGCGAGAGTTATCAGGTTACTTCTTGAGCTGTGGCTGTTATGGTTCACAAAAGAGTTTCCAAGCTGGACTTCAAGCTTAAGAGTTTGGACACTTCTATCTTTGGCTATGGGGAGCCTAAACATGCGATATTAGGTGTACAAGTCATCAATTTATCAGAACTGAGAGGTTCAGAACGACAGGGTCAACGTTCAGTGATCTGTTCAGTACACCAGGACAGTTAGAGGGAGGATAGTTATAAATAGCTGTCCTCTTAGGGGATTTTTGGAATTGAACGCCAAAAAAAATTCTCGATGACCGTCGAAGGCCATCAGGTTCAGCGTTCAGTGATCTGTTCAGTACACCAGGACAGTTAGGGGGAGGACAGTTCGATAAATGGCTGTCCTCTTAGGGGATTTTTGGGATTAAACGCCAAAAAAAATTCACGATGACCGTCGAAGGCCATCAGGTTTAGCGTTCAGTGATCTGTCCGGCACACCAGGACAATTAGGGAGAGGTTAAATAGATGACTGTTCTGTTACGGGACCTTTTAGGGTATTGGGCTGATAGTTACAGAATGAAACGAGAAAAAGTCGGAGGAAAATCATTGTTCGTTTCGCGGAACGGGGGTGTGTAGCAGTTCAGAAACCAGGACAATTGGGTAGCGGCAGGGTTTGCGAGGCAGGAGGACCGTAGTCAGAAGCGTGCGGCGTACAAACGGAATTTTTGATGGGGAACGATCCGTTATTCACGGATCTCTCTTCGTGCCATTGTATACGATCGCCATGTCGGGGGCTCTCTTGGCCGGCGAAGCAACCTGTCCTCCAGGGTTGATCGATGCTGCCTCCCGGAAAAAGCTCGTTGGAAAGGGAGGCCGATGCTGGCTAGCTAGTTAGCTTGCTCTAGCTCCACAGGGCTGATCATCAGGATTTCAGCGCATCGACCCGGGGGCTCATTTAGGAATTCTCGACGCTACTGTTTCGCCTCTGTACCCAGAGAGAGAGAGGAATCTTTGTCACCTTTTTAACGATCGTTAGGCTCAGCGCACTTTTACCAGCCTTTTTTTCGGCACCTACTCTCGCGGAATTCGATCTATCGAGTCAGAGGCGTCGTATTCGCCTGATCGACCTGATGCGCCGCTCTTCCCCTTCTCGTGTATTATATTTGAAATTTCGAGTGGCAGTTCAGTCGAAAATTGTTGCTCGAAAGGCAAACGGGCTTGAAAGGATCCTAGATACCTTGTAGAGGCGAGCTTGATGTTTGACGAGCCTGATGTTTCCAAAGGAATGGCACTTTTTGGTCCATTCATTTTTATTTATCGAATTTACGTGTCCATTTTTAGAAACCGTCCTTCTTGTGCGACGTGTTTGGATCCTTTCAGAGGATGCCCGAGCCTGGTGTTGATCAGCCTGACGTCCCTAAAGGCACTTTTTTCGGGCCATTCATTTTTATTCATTTAATTTCGGTGTACATTCATTCAATTTTTTAGGGATTTTCCTTTTAAGCATCCAGGACGTTCCTTAAAAAATGGCATCTTTGACCATACACTGATCATGCTTTCAGTTCAATTTAGGTTTGTAATCTAGTCTAATCTTTTATACTAATGCCAGCTGCATAACGAGGGTGGTTGTGACATCATTGCCACGTGACACTAAGTTTTCCAGTGCGGCAACCGCCGGAAGGGGGAGGGATCCTCGAAATCCTGCAAGCGCTTTCAGACACCGGCGAACGTTTTCGCGTGCCATCCACAATCAATATTTTGCGCCGGGCTTTATCAAGCTCGGTCTCCCGAATTCCGCGTGCGTGTAAATGACAAAAATCGCCGGAAAAAGCGGCGGACAGAGGCGACAGGAATCGGAGAAGGGAAGGGGAGTGGATCATCGACGAGAAATAAAAACGATGGGACGGTTTTTCCGGAGGAGGAGATCTGCTCGGGCTTGCTCGGGCTTCCTCGACCGGCTGGGCCCGAAAGAACGGAGAAAGGAGGCCTCCGCGCGCCGAGGCCGCGGACTCGTCGTAGCTTTTCTGGAAATCCTCGAGGCGTCCTACGTGGAATTTGTAACGTTGTGAAAGAAACAAGCCCCGGCGGAATACTCGGGCCGCGGCGGCAACGCGGGAACGCGAAGGAATGGCGTTGGGAGCGGCGTCCGTAGAATATTAATAATGATCGAGCGCGTATCTACGAGCCACGGGGACACGTCCCCCCCCCTCTCACTCTTTCTCTCTCGCATATATACACACGCTAATCGTCCTCCATCCGGACCCCGGAGATCGTAATCACGCCGCATAATTATTTCATCGGGCACCGCTTTTTGTTCACGGCCCCCGCAACGACGAGCACACGGCGCCCCTGGACACTTGACAAAACCTCCACCGAGCACGAGGAATCGTTCAACGAGTGAGGCCTGCTTCAATCATTTCTACGTGATATTGATCTCAGTGTTTTTCCCACGATGCTCGTAATTAGGAGAATTAATTAATGAAAGGCATATAATGAAATGTTCTGCACATTCGTCACGTTTCTCCGAGTAAAATGAGCCCAAACACGATATCATTCGGTCTCGCGTGTGTCGTTTAAAACACTGTTCAATGCAGCCTCCGTTATCCGAACTGGTGTCTTCTGCAGTTGAATTACACGAGCGAACGTGATCCAAAGTGTACCGTGTTCGGGCTCATTCTAATCAGGAGAATGTCACAAATATTCCAATAACTAGTTCGGATAATCGAGGCTACACTGTATCGTGGATTAAGCGACCAGACGTGATCCAAAGTGTACCGTGTTTGGGCTCATTCTAATCAGAAGAATGTAACAAATATTCCAATAACTAGTTCGGATAATCGAGGCTACACTGTACCGTGGATTAAACGAACGAACGTGATCCAAAGTGTACCGTGTTTGGGCTCATTCTAATCAGGAGAATGTCACAAATATTCCAATAACTAGTTCGGATAATCGAGGCTACACTGTACCGTGGATTAAACGAACGAACGTGATGCAAACTGTGCCGTGTTTGGGCTCATTCTACTCAGGAAAATGTAACGAATATTCCAATAACTAGTTCGGATAATCGAGGCTCCACTGTACCGTGGATTAAACGAGCGAACGTGATGCAAACTGTGCCGTGTTTGGGCTCATTCTACTCGGGAAAATGTAACGAATATCCCAGCGGCGGTTTCACAGAGAAATGGTTAAATTAAGAATGTTGACGTACAACGCGAACTGCGATCGCAGACCGGTATTCGGACGACGCGAGCGACACAGAGCTTGCGGAGACCGGCTAGTTAGCTTTCTCGCGGGGCGTGTACATATCGAGCGGCGACTGTCCCGCTGAAATGAGTGTCGGCCGCGCTTCCAGATGCGTAATAAGAGAAAAAGAAGAAGTCCGCGAGGTCACCGAAGAAGCGAGGTGTCGGGTTGAACGAGAAACGATTCGCAAGCGACGGAACACGTTTGCGTCGGATACCACCATTCAGGATATTCCTGCCGGTGGGGTGTCTCTCTACGGAAACCGTCGGCCGATTTGATTTTCTTTCGACGGTTCGGATCGGATTAACGCTTGCCGAGGCTCCCGTACTCCTCTCATCTCTCGCGCGCGCGTAAAACCGGTACGCACACACGGCCGGCGTGTATAATCCGGTGGTTTTCTTTTCCGTCGGCTTGTCCTTTTCCACTTCCTCGACGCCGACTATCCTCCGCGGAGAATTTTAAGCCGCGCCTTTAGCAGCAGCTCGAGTTTTTCCCGGGACTCGGTTTTCTTGGATCGGCCAAAGAGAAAGAGTGAGAGAGAGAGGGAGAGCGAGGCCGCGCGCGCTCTGCCCGCCTCTCGCGGCGCGCATGCTAATGCAATCGATGATCGCGCGTCACGCCGAGCATTTCACGGGACGCATTAGCGATGCCTGCCGATAAATAACGAGCAACGTAATCGGTCGACTATTTTTAGCGTGGTGTGTGCGGATTCCATAACGGCCGAGGGTACTCCGAGACAACGATACAGAGGGAACGTTTTCTCGAAGTTCTGAAGTCGCTTCGCGTGGGATTCCGATGTGGACGAGGGATCTATTCGAAGATTTAGGGCAGGGACGCGAGAGATTCTAGGAGAGTGAAGGGGAGGAGAGATCTAGGGAAAGGGAAGAGGGGGATCTAGGGGAAGATGGCTCTGAAAGACGGGGGAGGACGGTAGGGAGATCTAGAGAAAGTACTTATGCCTATAGTTTAAAATAAAACCTACGATACTGATTAAAAGGCTGCTCTTTACTTTACCCGACTCAAAATTTGTGCCTTTCTCCACTATTTGGTATGTAATCCAGTAGATTTGTACCCGGGCGACTGCAGATCGAAGTCTCGATCCTGTAGGATCAATGGTTCAGGAGTTATGCTTGCTTAAAGTTGAGCAACCTGCAGTGTTTTCGACAGGTAAGGGCGTCGCCATATTGGTTTGTAGTGACGGTCGCGCGCCGCTTACCGAGTTGGTTGGGATTAGGCGGCAAGGACCGGCGGTTCTGATCGGTAAGCGGCTCGCGGTCGTAACTACGAACCAATATGGCGGTGCCCTTACCTGACAAAAACACTGAAGATTACTCAACTTTAAGCAAGCATAACTCCTGAACCGTTGATCCTACAAGATCGAAACTTCGATCTGCAGTCGCCCCGGGTACAAATCTACTGGATTACATACCAAATACACCATAATTTATAGGAGAAAGGCAGAAATTTTGAGTGCGGTAGAGTAAAGTCTACCCGATGAAAATATTGAACGTTTATTAAGGCGGTGCAATTCCGATCCAAGACAATAAACGCCGATGGCTCGAACGGTCGCAAGGTTAAAGGTAATCGCCTGCCGCGCGCCACGAGGAGCCTCATTATTTTCTAATGCAGTTGTTAATTGTCCAATCGCGGAAACGCGCGCGCCTCCCACACCGAGTGGGAGGCCTCTCTGCCGCTTCCTAGTGTTAACCGGGGCCGGAACAATTTAATGATCGGCTCCCGTTACCCTTCGCCGCTCCGTCGGAGATTATTACGACGTGCCCGAGCCTCACGCGCGACGTTTTTCCTACACACGGTTCCACTTCCCGGGGCCCCAGACTTTTCTGCACTTCGTCTCCGGTTTGCACGATTTTTTCCCTCTTCTTATTCTCTCTTTCTGCAAGACGACCGCGCGCACCGGCTTTAAAAAAAATTCGAGCTCGAACCATCCGCGGGAACGCGAAGCGGAATCGAGCGAGTTCTCTCGAGGCCGGATCACGAGAGACGCTACGCTGACGCCCCTTACCCGCGCATCATTTCATCCGAATGGCCGGGAACAGACCGGAACCAACCACTCCGGTTTTCTGTACCACCATTTCGAAGTAAATCACCGTGATTACCGGCGGACTGGGTTTTCCCTCGACCCGGGATTCGAGAGGTCCGCTTTTTTTTTCTTTTTTTCTTCTCCAGAGGAACCCGCGGAGAGCACGACCAGGTCCTCGGGTGTCCCGGGAGCCCGGGTTACACCATCATTTTGCCCTGTTGAACAGTTACGCGCCGATTTCGTTACCGTGCCGCCGTTTTTCAACGTTCCTCAACAAGTCAAAGTTACGGTTTTGATGAATTCGGTTCTTAGTTTGAGATATACATTTTTAATCATTGAGCAATCTTCAGCCTCAAGAATCGAGTCCGACGATTCAGTCGGCGGAATGCAGCTGCAATCTGCCTCGAGCTTCCAAGATCTCGCTGTAATGAAACGGGAATTGAAGTCCGAGATTTACGAGAAAGATTCCCCTTCTGGGAACTTCTAAATTAATGTTAGATGCGGTGATAAATGCCTGCTAGTTGAACCATTCCCTCCTCCGACGTGCTCCGTCGCCTCAATCCAGAGGAATAGCACATTTTTGTGATCTCTACTATTTAAGAAAATATTTGCGTGCGAGATGAGTGGACTGCGAATTTTATGTACTCACGACGAGCATTGCTAGGTGCAAGTTTAAACAGTAAACGGATTAAAATATTTCATATACATTTCACAGTTTTTCAACATTTTTCAGAATCCAGTTTTATTAGTTTCGGATGGTGTGATCATCCGGAGATAAGCTTCTAGTGAATATTCCAGAAATTTTCAGTGAACAATGTAGACCGTCTATCAAGTTGCAAATTCAGAATCATTTTTTGAAAAAGCAAGTGACCTGTTAATACTGCTTAGAAAGTAATTCGAAAATACATTCTCATAATCAAAATTGTTCAGAAACCCTGTGAGAAACCCTCTTAAAAACAGCATAAAACTTTTTAAATATTGGACTATGCGATTTGAACTTTTTTTGGAAGCTAGAGGAATTAGTTAACTACAAGATGTGAAAAGAAATTTTTTCAAAAATTGCATTTGGTCGGAATTGTAAAAAAAAACTAAAATACTACGTAACGTATTTTCTAAATTTTCTTTGGAATTCCGACAACTTGCATTTTTTCAAAAATTTTTGTCACGTTATGTAGCAAACCAATTGTTCCAAGTTTTCCAAAAATTTCAAGATCTATATTCCAATATTAAAAAAGTTATGGTGTTTTCAAGAGAGTCCGAATATTAATTCGACTCATTGTACATGCTGCCGAATAATGCAAATTACACCGCGTAAACGAAAGAATAGAACTCTTGAGGGCGATAGCGCCCTAGATCGATCTTTTATCTAGCGTTTCCGACTACCGAAAAATCGCATTTTTGTATTATCGAGAAATGAGAACGCGAATCCGTCACCCTTGCAATCCTGGAAACGAGTTTACCGCCTCGAGCGAAAAATATATCGATCGAATAAAATGACCCCGCGAGTAGCAAGTGTTTAGGCTGTGGCCGCCCAGTTTGCCGAAAAGGTAAGCAGGTCGTGGCGATATTTTCGATTCCGATCACGGGCTGTCGACCCGCGTGGCATTCTCGCGAGCCGTGAAACAGAATCGTTTCCCGTCGTTCGTCATCCGTTGATTCGCGGAATGGTACGAGGCACGATCGAAAGAAGGAACAGTAGGAACAGTAGTGGTCGCGAATGGACTTAAGAGTTAGCTGCGCGACAGACAGCGGATGGAATAATGACCCGCGTCCCCCAAATGACGCGAGATGCATATTTAATGGCTCCACGAAACGGCCGGCTAACGAAACGACGGAAACGGCGAGGAAAGACGGCTGGGAAATGGTGCTGGGGATGTTGTCGCTGGTCTACGATGACGAAACACACGATTCGGGATGAAACAAAAATTAGAAACGATCACGCAAACACGCTGATACATCCTGGACACCTATCACCGCACTCCCAACTGAGAAATTCAATTCTACTTCCTCGTAAGTGTTAAAACGCTTGTAATTATCAGACTGTGGGTGTTTGTGCAATTTCCAATTTTTATAGACAAATTTCACGAAAGTGCGATTAAATAAAATGAGGACTTTTAATGAGAACAATCTTTGTAGATCTAAAACAAATGAAAATAGTAGTGTATTCTAGCATTTTTTGAATATTTCCGTAAATGCATAGAAATCCGCAGTCTAGTAATTACTAAACTGCGGTTTGTCAATGTATACAGATATAAGAAGATCGAAACCTGCACTCTTTTCGATTCGTTCTAACGTCTATTTTCTGATGTTTGACGATGTCGAAAGTTCCGGGAATCAGTTTGATAATTCGAAACGATGTATTGTTACCTGGAGATAAGAGGACGACTCCATGGAATCGATTCGGAGAAAGAGATCTTGCATACGATAACCGTGTACCTGAGATTACTATAGTAGTGTTATTGAACCGGGGGATCAAGCGTCGAGAGTGGTGCTTTATCTGGCTGCTTGATAACGAGGAAATCAAAGCGCGATCGTGTACCAAAGAATTTGGAGGTCTCGCTTGGTCAACAGTCCTCGATGTGTCTAATCTCGTTCTTGGAATTCTCCAATTGGATTTGATAGAGAAAGCGCCCATCTTCGCGCGCTTAAGTTACCTTCAATTTGTACAAATGTTTGAAGAGAATTAGTGGTAAATTTATATCAATTTGATACCAGGCCTTTTCGGTATGTACAAATGTTTGAAGGAATTTTTCTTTTTAATTTAATTTTTTTAAGGGAACTAGTGATAAATTTATATGAATTTCCCATCTGACGAATGCATAAAACAATTTGATACCAGGCCTTTTCGGTATGTACAAATGTTTGAAGGGATTTTTCTTTTTAATTTAATTTTTTTAAGGGAATTAGTGGTAAATTTATATCAATTTCCCATCTGACGAATGCATAAAACAATTTGATACCAGGCCTTTTCGGTATGTACAAATGTTTGAAACTTTGAAGGGATTTTTCTTTTTAATTTAATTTTTTTTTAAGGGAATTAGTGGTAAATTTATATCAATTTCCCATGTGACGAATACATAAAAAAATTTAATACCAGGCCTTTTCGGTATGTACAAATGTTTGAAGGGATCTTTCTTTTTAATTTAATTTCTTTTTAAGGGAATTAGTGGTAAATTTATATCAATTTCCCATCTGACGAATGCACGAAACAATTTAATACCAGGCCTTTTCGGTATGTACAAATGTTTGAAGGGATTTTTCTTTTTAATTTCATTTTTTTAAGGGAATTAGTGGTAAATTTATATCAATTTCCCATCTGACGAATACATAAAACAATTTGATACCAGGCCTTTTCGGTATGTACAAATGTTTGAAGGGATTTTTCTTTTTAATTTAATTTTTTTAAAAGGAATTAGTGGTAAATTTATATCAATTTCCCATCTGACGAATGCACGAAACAATTTAATACCAGGCCTTTTCGGTATGTACAAATGTTTGAAGGGATTTTTCTTTTTAATTAATTTTTTTTAAGGGAATTAGTGGTAAATTTATATCAATTTCCCATCTGACGAATGCATAAAACAATTTGATACCAGGCCTTTTCGCTATGTACAAATGTTTGAAGGGATTTTCCTTTTTAATTTAATTTTTTTAAGGGAATTAGTGGTAAATTTATATCAATTTCCCATCTGACGAATGCACGAAACAATTTCATACCAGGCCTTTTCGGTATGTACAAATGTTTGAAGGGATTTTTCTTTTTAATTTCATTTTTTTAAGGGAATTAGTGGTAAATTTAAATCAATTTCCCATCTGACGAATGCACGAAACAATTTAATACCAAGCCTTTTCGATATGTACAAATGTTTGAAGGGATTTTCCTTTTTAATTTAATTTTTTTAAGGGAATTAGTGGTAAATTTATATCAATTTCCCATCTGACGAATGCATAAAACAATTTGATACCAGGCCTTTTCGGTATGTACAAATGTTTGAAGGGATTTTTCTTTTTAATTTAATTTTTTTTAAGGGAATTAGTGGTAAATTTATATCAATTTCCCATCTGACGAATGCATAAAACAATTGGACACCTGGCCTTTTCGGAATCTCCGGGGGATAAAACCGTTTCTCACGCGCCATTTCGGGAGCTCTCGTCAGGTGGATAGTGCCGATTTGCTTCGCGTCCGCGAATCTCGCGCGCGCACACAGAAGAACGTGAAAAGGGCTGTAAGTGTGTAGGTACATCGTCACGCTTCTTTCCCGCATCGTTTCTTTTCCCTTTCTTTCTCGGTGCCGGGGGGATATCGAGTGGCCTTAAGTGGTTTATCGCTCCCTGGCCGTCTTGTTTTTATTGAATGACGAGTCGTGATGCGATTTCGCTCCAGCGAATAACCAATCGATTTACCCGAAGACATTAGGAGGGCGTCTTCCGGTAAACGTCTTTTAATTTCCTCGATCGTTCCGGTCGGGGAATCCGCCCGTAACCAATCAGAGCCTAATTCCTCCCTGCCTTCATCGATTACTCTGGTCCATTCTGCTCCGGCAAGTTCGCCACGAAAACCTAACCCTTCGGTAACAAACCTCGGCATATCCATCCGCCTCCCTTCTGCACAATAAACAAATCTTCAATATTTAAAAGAAATATTTTATTCCAATCGAGTTTCCTTTTCCGTGCGACGAAAAGAATTTCTTTTGATTCGTTAGCCAATGTTTTTGGGGCGCTCAGATATTTTTTTTTTGAAAAAACAATCTTGTCAACTCGAAAACGTTTCGGAAACGAGAAATTTCATTTATTTAGCACGCCGACTGTCTAATCTTCGATGGAATTTCGTGAGAATTTTATTGGTGTCATCGCTTGTAATTTTCGCGGAGATTTTTTGGTAAAAAATTTGAGATTCTGTATGTAAGATCGGGGGAAGGAAGACGGATTAAATCGCGGCTTCGAGGATCAATGAGAGAGCCACGGGAATTACAATGGGGGTTCCTTTCGCTGGTGGTGCTTCACGGTTCATGGTGGAAGGCGACTCTCTCTCTCTCTCTCTCTCTCTCTCTCTCTCTCTCTCTCTCTCTCTCTCTCTCTCTCTCTCTCGGTGGCAATACGATCTGATTTCCGCGAAATCAGCGAAAAACCGAGTCGAATTCACAGCGCGCGGTTCGGTCGAAGAGAGGCGACCGGCTTTGCGTCGAGGATGAGCTGGTTTTATTAATCTGCCTCACAAAGAGCTTTCGCTTTTTTCGTAAATACTCGCAATATCGGTAACTCCCCGCGAGCCAAGGGAGAAAAGAACCCGTGTCACCCCCGTTCCGCAAAAGCCATTGTTGTACGCGCCAATATATCTGAAGATGCGTCGGCCGTCATTGCGACGACCATGGGGGACAGTATTGCACAGAAGGTAGTCCCATAGAGCTATAAGGACTTACAGATTCACGTGACGAGCTAATATTTTTCTCAGGAGGCAGCGTTCACCGTTCGATTAATTTTATTATCTCCCTTAGCTTCGCCAGTAGGGGAGACCCGGTTTTATATTTTTCATCTTACAATTATTGAAATGACGAAGTTGCTCGCATGGAAATTGAGTCGATGAGTTTCATTATCCAAGCACACATTGTGATCAAAATTGCACAAAATCGAACTAAACAGAGCCTCGTCATTTTTGTAAGCTGAAACATTTTATATAATCGCTGTTTGTGCTCGGTAGGTTTTGTGTTACCACTAAATCTACCATTCCAGATTTTTTATTTTACGATTTTTTATGTGATAAAAATAATTTCATAAGAACGCCCTTTAAAACAGAATAACTTTTTTATAATTTTACCACACGACCTGATTTTTAATAATCAATTAGAAGCATTGGTTTATGAGATGATACACAAAAAAGATTTTCAATCGTATATACAAAATGAAAAAGGCATTTTTTTAAAACAATCTTTTTTGGGCCCTTAACGATAATTAAAAATATTTGTTTTGTAGATCTATGTTAGTTATCCATATGCTGAAAATTTCATCGAAATCGTTTCACGCAGGAAAAAACGACACACAACGAAAGATCTACGATTCTGTGGATTTAGTGAAACCACGATTTTCACCATTTTTAACCGCTTGTAGGTCGTGTGTATGTTAATCGGTTTCGATGACATTTGCAGCATGTGTATAACTAGCATAGATCTACAAAACGTATATTTTAAATTTTCATTGAGAGCCCAAATAAAAAAGTTTTAAAAAATGCCTGTTTTATTTTTCCATGTAACCTTGTAAATTAGAATTTTTGGAAAATCTTTTTTCTAATTGATCATGAAAATCAGGTCGCTTGGTACAATTATAATACTTTCTAATAGAATACTTTCGTGGCTCACTGTATCTTTGGTGGAGCACATATTACAATAGGAGCTGCACGAAGTCTAAATAAAATCAATCTTGTCGTATTTATCAGGGAACACGTACCAGTTACTTTTAAGAATCGGTAGGTTAAAGTAATAATAATAACTTATTTGGTCTATTAAAAAATAAATAATAAAAAATTAAATTCTCTAAAAATATTTGATTTTCATATTAATTTAATGTTATTATCAGATAATATTAAATTCTCTTGTATGTCGTTAGAATCGATGCAGATTATTTTGGGTTTGTTTTGAAGGGTTGGGCGCGGACTGGCCTGGTGTTCCAGCTCGATTTTGACATCAGTCAGATTCCTAAGTGGCCTGTCGCAATACTATATTCTTCTTCAACACCTATTTCGTGTTTCCCTCGGTCTCGCGTGTCACAACGACGACTGTCGAGGTTCCCGTTGACAATGAAACTCGTGTTCCCCCGTCCCCATCGATGAATACTTGATAGCCCGGTGTCAGCGTGCCGCCGCGTACACCACCTACAAGATTATGCGGCAGCGACGACGATTTCATGCGTGACGAGGCTGCAATTTACGAAATGCCACGTATCGAAGGCGAATGACCGGCATTTGCACACTTCGAACCGGGAATGATGGATAGGTTCGAACGTCGAAGAAAACCACAACTCTATTCCTTCGGTCCTCCTCTCCGGTCGCTTTGGTAAAAAATATTTTGGTCCTTCGTTTATAATATATCTCTAAATGCCGATAATACCGCTTATTTGCCGCCGATGATGTCACGAGTTGCTGCGCTCTCTCCGGAGAACCGAGAAAACCCGCATCGATCGG
The DNA here is from genome assembly GCA_963966675.1 of Lasioglossum calceatum. Classification (NCBI taxonomy): domain Eukaryota; kingdom Metazoa; phylum Arthropoda; class Insecta; order Hymenoptera; family Halictidae; genus Lasioglossum; species Lasioglossum calceatum. Next base: position 6,008,871 of record OZ016539.1, on the reverse strand, counting down.
AGAGATATACAGCATATCATTATTCTGCGGATTTTTATGGAAAATACAAAAGGCTTCGTAGGGGATAGCATTATTCTTCAATTCGATAAACTGAATTTCACAAGGATCAAAAATGCAACAGGAACCATCACTCGAAACTCAACCGTTCTCTTAAAAAATAGAAAACTAATTTCAAGGTCAAGGGATCAAGCATTTCTTTTCATCGCATCGTATTCTATTCGCCAGAAAGATAAAAAATGCAACAGGAACCACCGCTCGAAACTCAACCGTTCTTTTAAAAAATAAGAAACTAACTTCAAGGTCAAGAGATCAAGCATTTATTTTCATCGCATCGTATTCTATTCGTCAGAAAGATAAAAAATGCAACAGGAACCACCGCTCGAAACTCAACCGTTCTTTTAAAAAATAAGAAACTAACTTCAAGGTCAAGAGATCAAGCATTTATTTTCATCGCATCGTATTCTATTCGTCAGAAAGATAAAAAATGCAACAGGAACCATCGTTCGAAACTGAACCGTTCTCTTAAAAATTGACAAACTAATTTGAAGGTCAAAAGGTCAAGCATTTCTTTTCATCGCATCGTATTCTATTCGTCAGGGGGATCAAAAATGCAACAGGAACCATCGCTCGAAACTCGGCCGTTCTCTTAAAAAATAGAAAACTAATTTCAAGGTCAAAAGGTCAAGCATTTCTTTTCATCGCATCGTATCCCATTCGTCAGAAGGATCGAAACTGCAACCGGAACCATCGGTCGAAACTCAACCGATCTCTTAAAAAATGTTGGTAAGGTGTTTTCATCATCCAACTGGTCCGATTTATATTCATTACAATTTTTCATTAACCAATGGAGGCGCAGAGTTAAAATATTGACTCGAAGTACAATCCGAGGTCCACCTGTGCCTAAAGCTTGTTCGAGAGGTTTCGAATAAAACGCGAACGTTGAGAAGGGAAGAGTGATTATTTGCTTAGAAAAAGTGAAACGAACCGTTGCAGTCCGGGGGACTGTGAAACGGCATTTATCCGTGCGGGGCAGGCTAGCCGTTCACTAAAATCAAAGTCACCGAACACGGACGCTGGAAAAGGTCCGAGAACAGGTGGTACTAGTCATTTCGCCGAGGCAACCTGTAAAAAGCGTCTCCTCCCTCTAGCCTCTAGAAGATGCACGGCTGATTAGTCCAGCAAGAGGCAGCAACCCCGGGTGCGTTTGAATTGAGAAAATCCCGAATCCTGGCGCACGCATCGTTGCTTTTCCATAGCGGGTCCTCGCACAATGGTGTCGGACGAACCGGAACGACAACGCTTTTCTACGAGGGTTCGGGAATCTCAAGAAAGAGCGAGGGGAAGGGGGTCGTCTTCTCGTCTTTTTCGCACGGCTGTGCGGTTTATAAATTGCGGGAGTTGTGCACACAATGGGGCCCCGGGGTAACTCTGTTATCGCGGTCCGGCAAGCTGCCGGACAATGTCCTTCTGGCCAGAAGCCTTCCTCTCTCCTTCGTGCACGTCCAAATATTTGCTCCGAAATCTATATCGCTCCCCTAACTCGCCGAAAGATCGTGGGAGCCTTTATTATGCCGGAGTAATCGCTGCACGGTTCATCGGCCACGCGAGAAACCCCGAATTCATGCTTTCTTTCCGCCATTGTACCTCGACACCGGTGCATCAGATTATTCATTGTTTCTTTGGTGTGACCTTGGGCTGACCTTGAAACCTGTTATTGCCATATTGTAGTGCTGTTTATGTTGAGCAACTTTGGGACGAAAAGTTTTTTCATATTCTCCAAAATGACGGAGACAACGTGCTGGACCCCCTTTTTATGAATTTTCTTTCTCGTGTAAAATTATTAAGAACCTTGATCGGAAAGAGCTGGACGACTCGAACGGATTAGAAGACATAAAAATGCGTTTGAGTCTGGATTGAAAAGAAAATGGCGGAGATAATGGTGTACGGAACCCCTTTATAAATATTCTTTCTCGTATAAAATGATTAAGGACCCTGATCGGAAAGGGTGAACGGCTGGAACGGCTGATGAAAAATCGAAAAATCCGTTTGAGTCGTGATCGGTGTAAAAATCCGCGCTCATTAGGGCCCCCGAAGGCGCAGGTGTGTTCAAGAACGGCCGCCTCGGATCCGCAAAAGGCGTTCGACAAAGGCGTGATATCGCGCCGGTGAAAGTCGATTGACAGAGGCCCATATATCCTGGCCAACGACCGTGGGTCTAAATATTTATACGGTATGCCCATGCGTCGGTTCGAACATCAAAGACGAGCCCCGGATCCCTCCTGCATAGTTCGTAAAAATAAATTCCCGGTCGGTCTGTACGCGCTCTAACCCCCCGACGTGGGCGCGCGGGCGCGTTCATCGTGGTCTCTCGACGTGATTCGACGTCACGGGGTCGTTGTCGGTGCTCTGTCGTCGAACCTAGCCGCTCTCGTCTCGTGTGTGTACCCCCTTCTCCGATATTCAACGGGTCCACGAGGAAAGATCCCCACCCTCGGGATAAGGGTGCCTAAAAACCCGCGCGGCAGAGAAACGCCGATACTCACCGCGGAAAACACAAGTTGTGTGCGATCGGCAAACACCGCGCGGAAAGAAGTCGAGGAATCCGCTGAGACGTTAAAGCAAACATCGAGTCACACGTTGGGGTGGCACGACGGATGCTCTGTCCTGGCAGGAGGATCCTCTGCGTCCTCATCTTGAGAGGGTGGCTTCCCGCGGCCATCCCGCATGGGCAACGAAAACATTTATTCCCGGTGAAGAAACCGGAGAGAGGAGCACGTCCGATGGCAGCCGTTGGTTTTGGGAAGTGGCACGCGTGATGGGCACAGGCCCTGAACTCTTCTTTGTGCGGGGTCCTAGAAGGAGGATTGTCTTCCGATTATCCGGCACGGGCAACAAAAATATTTGTAGCCAACGAAAAAGTCGGGAACGCGGCCGCCAGCAGCCATTGACTTATGGAAATGATAGGCTCGGAGTGGAGCGGAAATGATAGAGGCGTGGGTAACTCGGAGAGCGCAATTAACCCGCGGTGGTTCACGCCTCGAGATGCATTTTCCATCCCGGTTCCGTTAATAAGCGTGCATTAGGCGGCTGTTTCCGGTGTTTCTTAGTCCGAGACGTGTTCAGTTCCAGGCCTGGTCTTTTTGCGTCTGCTGCCGAGCGAGAACGGCCTTTGCGGACTGCTATTAGCACCCGGCAATCCAGTTCTGCGTGGCCGATCTCCGCCATGTCCGCTAACGACTTACGAAAGCATTTGTTGAGCAATTCCAGTGATGAGCGAAGTGAAGAAACGGTTTAGGATGAGGATAGGGGATCGTGTGACGATACCGGGCGTGCGGGCCAGGTCCGAAAGAAGCTATCGGATTGGACTACAGTAAAAGCTCCTTCGTTGTCCAAAGGCCGGGGGGCTGAGCGGACAACGAGCGTGCCCGGACACTATTTTTGATTTATGACTGCGTCTAGATATCGCGCCGACCGCGACTTCAATAGGAAGCCGAAGATAGAGAAGGACAGAATGAGATACGGATCGGGTGACCGAAGCGTGTCGCCGTCGCCGGCACAGTTTAAAGGCCCACATTGTTGCTGTTGCTCGTTGCCTTCGAAACTTTGACCGTCGATTAAACCACTAAATACAGTTGAAACTATATCGTGTTTGGTGTCATTTTAATCAGAGAAATGCCAGAAATAAGTTAGTGAAAGTCCCATAAAGAAATAATGAAAATTAAGAAGTTTGAAAATTCGGTTTACTGGAGTCAATGTTGTGGTGTTCACACCGATATACCCGAGCCGACATCAATCGACGCCGCCTACGGAGCGACTCGGCGTTGACAGGCAGTGGAATGGGTAGGCACTGGACAACGATCGTGCCCTTGATTTTGGACAACGAAGGAGCGATTACTGTAATCGGCAGTGGCCAAGCATGATCGGCCTCGGCGTCGTGTTCCGCGACGATGCACACGCAGGAATCCTACTCTCGGCAAGAATACAAGGGGCTAGGAAGGCGATAGAGCCCGCGAGAGGGAGGAGAGGGAACAGAGGGACACGGGTCTCGTGTATGGAAAGTGAAAGAGACACACACAAGCGTCTCTCGCCGGCTAATGCAGCGCGGTGAAATATTCATCAGTCTGCCTGCCTGCCTCGGTGGCGCGGGCTAACCCACCCTTTATATTTCGTAATTACCCTCCCAGCCCCGTTCTTCCACCTCGAGCCAGCCGCTCTTCTCTCTTCACCCTCCTCTGCCTCCTCCATCACCTTCTACACCAGCCTGCCCCGTCCTGTGTGTCCCCTCTTCGTCATCGTCGTCGTCGTCGTCGTCGAACTACTCGTCTCCGGGGCCCCCTCTAGCTTCGCTCTCTCCTCACCCCTTAAACCACCCCCAACCCCATCCCCTAAACATCACCCTCCCTGCTCGTCCTGCCTCGTTTTCTCCGGCATTTCCAATCCCTGGTCTTCCGTCACCTACCCAATGAGCGACGCTCTAATTTCCGCGCCGACAATATGGACCATGTGACTGGATGCTAACTCTCCAGCCCAAGTCTCGGCTTGGCCCGCCATGACGACGCGGTTCTTCCGCGTCTCTGTGTATTGGGCGGACACGCACCCGAGACTAGCTACTCGAAGAGTAAACAGTTCTTCCAACCTGAAAGAATTCCATTTTATATAACCTTTTTTAACTTCCCGATTTATAGGGAAGCTACTGGAACTACCCCGAAAATCGAAAATCGAGTTTTTAGCAGATCTTCACGTTTCATGGTCATTGGAGTCATTTTAGACTATTTTTATCAAATTGTTAGTGTGTGTGTGTGTGTGTGTGTGTGTGTGTGTGTGTGTGCGTGCGTATGTCTGTTTCTATGGTATCAAAGTTTTCGTTAACGTTTTCTGAAAAAGTAACAACGCGATCAGAATGGTTAATGATGCAATCGATGTGTCCCGCTGTAACTTAGAGCTGATTAGATTTTGGTCCACTTTGGTCCAGTAGTTTTTTAGTTTTTTTAGTTTTTTTCGAAAGAAGTTCATTCAACAATGCAATTTATACGAGCGGATGGACATTTTCCACCGAATAAACAAACGTAATTATATATGTATCATTTTTAATTTTTTTTTTCATATAAAAAAATTTTTTTTTCAATTATGCAACTAATGCTAACGAATCAGGAAGTTCTTTGTAAATATAAAACATTAATAGCTGTAGACCCTACTAGCCATGAGTACCAATAACCCTCTCGCAGGAGCAGTCGTACCCGCGAAGCGAGTGAGCAACAACAACCCTACTCGCGAGCGAGCGAAGCGAGCGAGCAACAATATCCCTCTAGTTTTTAATTTAATGGACGTGAAATTGGTATAATACCTCATACGAGAGCTAAACGTTTAGTAATCGATTAGATACTGAGATATTTAACAATGCAAACATCATTTTGAATAGGGGTACAGCGAAAATGAAGGTGACCTTTAAGGGGCCCCTAGACGATCAATAGTATTGTCAACACGCCTATCAATAATATTGAAACTCCCGTCAGTACTCTTCAATAACCCCTGCCAAACGGTCAATATGCCCTGTCAGTACGCCTCGTCAATATTATTGATCGTCTAGGGCAGGCCTGGCCAACGCGCGGCCCGCGGGCCGCATCCGGCCCGCCCACGTTAAATTGTGCGGCCCGCCGGGCGATTTTACATTTTTCGTTGTGTGTGTACAAGAAATATTAAATAAATGAAAATTTGCATGTATCATTGTTATAATGCGCAAGTGCGACTACGAACTCCAGTTCTACAGGGTGTCCCGAAATTCCTTCAACAGCCGGAAATGGGAGGAGTTTACAAAAAATGTTACCCGCGGCTTTGTTTACGAGTTATTAACGATAAACACGGACCAATTAGAGCGCGACCTGGACGCGAGTTGGCACAATCGGCCAATAGACAGTTGGCGCGCCGCGCCCGGCCGACTTTTCCAACTCGCGTCTAATTGGTCCGTGTCTTTCGTTAATAACTCCCAAACAAAGCCGCGGGTAACATTTTTGTAAAGGGAAATGTTGCCTCGAATGATCTCAGGAACCTCCCATTTCCGGCTGTTGAAGGAATTTTGGCATATATCTTTGATAGAATTGTAAATATAATTTTTACAATACTTACATTACATCCGAGAGATATTCGAACTTAAGATATTTTGCGCAACGAGCACAACGAGGGGAAACATTTTTTTCAAACAATGAGTTCATCACGTGCTTCATTAACCGATGCCAATTTAGAGAACCAGCTAAGATGTGCAACGTCGAACATGTAGTAAACATAGATTTACAAAAATTAAGTGAAAGAAAGGATAAACAAATGTCTCATTAATTAACCCTCATCCGTCCCTCGTGTCAATTTGACACAGTTTTCCCGAAATAAGTTACACTGTTCTGTTATTTGTAGGTAAATTCGTTCGAAACTTGGTGACTTTTATTTTTTTAATGCGAAACATATAACTGCAAAAACCTAAAATGTAAATGTTAACTCCTCAATTTCAAGGAAAAAAACATCGAATAGTAACTGTTTAACTTGTTATTTTATCAATTTTTTGTATCACTGTGTCAATTTGACACCGAGGGACAGATTCAGTTAGTGAAATGAGGGACGGATGAGGGTTAAGACTCAATAGTGAATAATATTGAACCATAGTAAAACAGTACAGTTTTATTGATTTTCTATTTGTATTACATATTCGAAAAGCATGTTTACCTAAAGTGCGGCCCGCTGTAACGTTACGCGTCATCAAAGTGGCCCTTGAAATCGTTTGGGTTGGCCAGGCCTGGTCCAGGGGTCCCTTTAGATCTCTAAAAAAAGAAAAAGAAATATATTTTCTGGCATGGTGACTCACCTTGTATAATTGATAGTGTTTAGGACCCCTCGTTCAATCAACGTTATAAAGAGCGGGCAGAGCGAGAAAGAGAGAGAGAGAGAGAGAGCAGATTTTGGAAAATTGATTCATTCACCGATAATCAGACGGAAAACTCTTAGGGGCGTGTAAGCGTGGCTCGGTCGTGAAAGCGTGGAGCAGGGCTGCCGGGCGCGGAAGAGAGAGGCCCTCAGCGGGGACTGCGAAGTCAGTGAGCACTTTGTCCGCGCGAACAATCGATTTCTCGATCATAACAACGAGTGCCGGTTGCAGTTACCGCAGCCAACCGTCTCCCGCCACTTAAAAAATCCGTATAATAATATTCGTCGCGGCGACGCGAGGGGGGCGGAGCGGCGAAGGAGGGTGAGGGGGGAGAGCACCGCCGGACCAAATACGGGGTGGGAAAAAAAAATAAAAAAGAAGAGAGATCGACAGAGGAACCGGGACAGGGTGTGCGGCGCGGGGGGGAAGGGGTGCGCAGGGGGTTGCACGAAACCCGGTTGCTCCGTCGACGGAGTCCCTTTTTTTATGAATATTCGAACACGCGCCAATAAATTCGAATGTGCACGACGGAAGGGTCGCCAGACGTGAAGTGGTAGTCCGTTTGCCGTCGATAGGCTCGCCCGTTGCTCCGCTAGGGCTTTGCCAAAAGGGTGATGTGCACGCGTTACCCCCGGTTCTCGCTCGGAGGCTGTATGGGTGCGTGTGCGCGCGTACTCGGCTTATATTCGAAGCGGTGAAGAGGGCCAGGTACCGTGGGGGTCTCCGCATTCGACGACTAACCACCGTCGAAAATGGAGCCAGCCCCCCCACCCCCTGTCTACAACTTCTTGTCCAACAGCCCCGTCAAACCCCCCCGAACATTGGAATTTTCTCCGCTGCTCCGCCGGGATCCGCGCCATCGCGAAGTTATTCAAATTCTGCCGCTGCGACGAAACCCAAGACGGTCTCGCATTCCGACAGACAAATTTCGAGAACGCCGAACTGCGTTGGACAACGTTCAACCCCTTGTAACATAACGAGTTGAAATTGTAGAAAATAGTGTGATACGAAATTGTGATTTTTCTTCCGGAAAATAATCAACGCCACTGAATCTGTTATTAATTAATAACTCTTCCCCTCTCTCTGTTTCTGTGTGTATGCGTTCCCTATAACAATCTCTCCGCCGACCCTTCGCCGCCGGAAAGGGATTGAAAAACCGACGAGATACAAAATTGGCGAACGCCGAATTCGTTTAGAAGAATCGCGGCCCGTTTTTTTTTCGGCTTTTGAGTCAGCTTGGCCGTGAAATTGCGACCGGGTATTTTTTCTTTGGAGGACCATACCGTCGATTTATACGCGGACGGGTTGTCCATCGCGCCGTGTCCCCTATCCGTGCGCGCGCGTATATGTGTTAAAGCCTGAAAAACGTGGCCGGGGCCCCATCTTTATACATAGTTTGCGAATTTATATCGTAACCGGGGCCGCCACTCGTGAATGATCACGAGTCAATTACTGTCGCGGAACCTGTTCTTCCTTTTTCCCCGAAGGTGTACACGAGAGCCGACGCCATCACCGGCACGTCATAGCTCCAAATTAATCGACCTGCGATCATGTTATGGCGATTACGCCGAGCAATTTCGCGCACGGTTTTCGCGAAGTTAATGGCAGGATGGTCTGGTGTTTACGGCTGGTTACATTTTGTCGCCTGCGGAGCTCCCCTGGTGATCCTTTTGCATTCCCTTCGCGCGAAAATGCTCGCCCATCTTTCTTCTTTCAACAAATTGCTGCTCGACAATCATTATTCCAGATACCACACTTTTTTTAGTATTTATGCAGGTCGGCTTTACTCCGTACCTGTCGCACAATTAAATTAGTAAATTTTCTACTGCATAGAAAAATCCATTTCGAGGTTTGCTTCGTGTTCTGAAACGTTCAGCGCTCTTTCTTTTTCAGAAAATTGCTTCTAGATGATAATTATTCCAAATGCAACATTTGGCTGCTCTTCACTTCACCGGACTCAAAATTTGTGCCTTTCTCCTATAAATTATTATGTATCTGGTATGCAATCCAGTAGGTTTGTACCCGGCGCGGATGCAGATCGAAGTTTCGATCCTGTAGGATCAACGGTTCAGGAGTTATGCTTGTTTAAAGTTGAGCATTTTTCATTTTTTTGACAGATAAGGGCGCCGCCACATTGGTTTGTAGTGGTCGCGCGCCGCTTACCGCGAGCAGAATAATTAATTAATTGGTTGGTGATCAGGTCGGGGTTCGCGGTCGTCGCTACAAACCAGTATAGCGGCGAACTTACCTGTCAAAAATGCTCAACTTTAAACAACCATAACTTCTGAACCATTGATCCAACAGGATCGAAACTTGGATCTGCATCCGCTCCGGGTACAAATCTACTGTACTACATACCAAATACATCACAATTCGTAGGAGAAAGGTACCAATCTTGCGTCCGGTCAAGTAAAATTTACCCCAACATTTTTTTTAGTATTTATGCAAGCTGGCTTTACACGGTGCGCGAGTAAAATGAGTCCGATCGATCGAATCGAGAAGAGGTTTTCGGAATGGCGAAGGAGCGATGGTTGCTCCGGTAGCGAAACAATTTGATTCTCGCGCGGAATTGCGAGAATTGAAGGTACACCGAAAGATCCAATAGACGGGGGCCGTCTGGTTTTCGGCTGAAGCTGCTTACGAGTGTTTGAATAAGGGCGCGGAAGGGGTGCGTGTAAGGGCACGCCGTGGATATAGGCGTGCTCGCGTGTTTCTCCCAGTGCGGTGGTGTATGCGTGTACGCGAGTGTAAGCTCGACGGTGAGTCACCTAGCGCCCGTATTTTGCCAGTGGAATTCAAAGGCGAGCAGGGTATTGTTTTTGGCAAAGATCAGTGTGATCGGTCCGCTGGTCTTCCGCATGGAAAGCCCGACTAGGCTCTCCTGCTGCATTATTTGCTCCGCTAAACCTGAAGAGGTCCATCCCTGTGCGACTGCCTTCTCTTTCTATCCCTTTCGCACTCTCTCCCTCCCTTCTCCTCTCTTTCCCTCGCGGAACCCTCTCCAGCTCGCGTACACACTCTCTATCTTCCTCTGTGTTTCTCTTTTCTGCACGCTTCTATCTTCTTTGCCTCCTCGAATAAAACCACTGTTCCGTCCCCGCGTTTGTTCCTCCGCGTCCCTAATCATTCGTCTCACCGATTAGTACAATCTGCACAGAGATAATAAACACCGATGGCCACCGCACACCGGGAAAGTCTAGAATTTTTTAGCAGGAATTATTTTTTCCCAGCATCGTTTACGCGTCCTCTTTCTCTCTCTCTCTCTCTTCCTTTTGTCTTCCCCGTTTCGCTCCCTCACCCTTCTTCCACCGACAACGCATATCCTCCACCGAGAGACAGAGAGGATCAGAGGATTATGCAACGGGAAAAATCGTCGGGACTGTGGAAATTTCAAGTGTTTGACCAAAAATAGTTTTATTCCGATGAGCCGCTGAATATTCATGCGGATCCTCCGGAATTTGTTAGTGCGGGCCAAACCGATCTCTTCGCGGATGGATTTTTGTGATTTTAAGCGAGCTCCTCCCGTTCCCAGGATCACATATTCATCCGTAATTTTTCGGTATTCTTCCGGTAACTCGGTGGATTGACATCGGCCTGCTTTTGATAGAATTGCTTTTCGTATTTCGTTCCCGTCGGTAATTCATTCTGCGGTTTCTACGATCTAATGAAAATCATTTATCTTCATATATATATATATTTAAAAAATTAAATTATTAATTGTGTTTATTATGTTAAATTATTAATTAAATTATTAATTGTGTTTAATTAAATGTCAAAAAATTTTTGACAATTTTTATTTCACAAAATGACCACGGACAAATTGGCAAAATGGGGGCTGAAGGGGGTTCAAGGTTCCTCAACCCCGAGGACACACCTGCTCGCAGTCCCCAGAACTTTCCCGACACTTTTGCATCGCGATTCGCAAAACAGAGCAAAGTGATCGATCAACCCTAACCTTCAAGGTGCCTAACCGCATCGAAATTTCTAGTCGCCGGCAATTACCCAGCCGGAAAGCGAGATGGCCGTTGAAAGAAGGGGACGGCCGAGCAAAAACTACCGGAAGTGTACTGGTCCACGTGATCGGGCTACAGTCGAACAAGAAGACGATGAAATTTGTCGGTGGACGTTGGCCGTATTTCTGGAGGAGGGGTGTATAGTTCGCGAGGGGTGGGGGATTGAAAAACTCGTTCGGGAAGGGATGACGAAAAGGGGCAGGGGGTGAGGGTGGTGGTAGGGTAGGATCCGCGAGAAGCGTGGAAACGTGGTGCGGCGGTGTTCCGCGCGGCCTCTTCGTGGCCGGTAGAATTCTGTAGCGTTAATATAGCGAACGCTGAGCCGAACTGCCGAGCTCTTTGCCACTCCACCGAGCAGAAATTGATAGGATAAATTCCGGGTCTGAATTGGCTCCATCGAGCTGGAAACCCTCCCTCTCCTACGCCATTTCTCTGCTCCTCTTCCGCTTCGTCCTCCTACACCGACGCTCTTTCTTCCCCCTCGACCCCTCCACGGGCTCCCTACACCCTCCGCTCTCGTCTCCGCCTTCTCGTCCTCTTCCAGTACGTGGCTATGACACCAGTGGACACTGGACGCGTTCGTCGAGCTTCGATTTCAAACATTATATGCAATCGCGATGGAAATTCTAATTGGGTGAACAGTTGCCTAGGTCGTATCCTCCAGGTCTCCATCTTCTCATCCTCTTCCGGATCATGTCTATTAGCTGGACAAAGGATGCGTTCGTCGAGCTTCCACCTCAAACATTACGCAAGCCAAATCGGGATGCAAATTCTAATTAGGTAAACAGTTACCTAAGTCTGGGCTGGGTCTTCATCTTCGGTCCTCTTCTGGTCTATAGCACGAGCTAGGTGGACACTGGACGACGCTTTGGTGGACGTGCAGTTTTGGGTGTTAGGGGATCGGGATGGAAATCCTAATTAGGTGAATAGTGATGGGACCTAGGTCTGGGCCAGATTCCCATCGTCTCGTCGTCTTCTGGCACAGGTCTATAGCACGAGCTAGGTGGACGCTTTGGTGGAACTGCAATTTTGGGCGTTAGGGGATCGGGATGGAAATCCTAATTAGGTGAATAGTGATGGGACCTAGGTCTGGGCCAGGTTTCCATCGTCTCATCGTCTTCTGGCTCAGGTCTATAGCACGAGCTAGATGGTCACTGGACGACGCTTTGGTGGAGCTGCAGTTTTGGGCGTTGGGGGATCGGAATGGAAATCCTGATCAGGTGAATAGTGACGTTACCTAGGTCTGGGCTGGGTCACCATCTTCGGTCCTCTTCTGGTCTATAGCACGAGATAGGTGGACACTGGACGACGCTTTGGTGGAGCTGCAATTTTGGGTGTTAGGGGATCGGGATGGAAATCCTGATCAGGTGAATGATGACGTTACCTAGGTCTGGACCAGGTTCCCACCGTCTCATCGTCTTCTGGCTCAGGTATATAGCACGAGCTAGATGGTCACTGGACGACGCTTTGGTGGACCTGCAGTTTTGGGTGTTAGGGGATCGGGATGGAAATCCTGATCAGGTGAATGATGACGTTACCTAGGTCTGGGCCAGGTTTCCATCGTCTCATCGTCTTCTGGCTCAGGTCTATAGCACGAGCTAGGTGGTCACTGGGTGACGCTTTGGTGGAACTGCAATTTTGGGCGTTAGGGGATCGGGATGGAAATCCTAATTAGGTGAATAGTAACGTTACCTAGGTCTGGGCCAGGTTTCCATCGTCTCATCGTCTTCTGGCTCAGGTCTATAGCACGAGCTAGGTGGTCACTGGACGACGCTTTGGTGGACCTGCAGTTTTGGGTGTTAGGGGATCGGGATGGAAATCCTAATTAGGTGAATAGTAACGTTACCTAGGTCTGGGCCAGGTTCCCATCGTCTCGTTGTCTTCTGGCACAGAAGTTCCACGGATGTTGACAAGCATGATGGACTAACAAAAGAATTACTTATCCTTCTGGATCTAGCAGGATCGAAATAACGAATTACCGAGCGAACATCGAACGTCCATGACGAATGTGAACACGTTCCACGAGATCCGCAGGAAATCCTCTATCGTCCATTACACCGCGTAGAACACACTCGATGGCGGTGGGTTGATTGAGTGAATGAAGCGATCATCGGCATGCGAGACAGAGATTTATTTAATGAGCCGACTCGGTGTTAAACTGGTTTAAGGCGGTGCACGCATACATTACGAGAGTCCAGGAGGTTCGGTTATTTTTGCTCTTGCCGGAGAATGATCCCGTTCTGCGATCGAGAGAGAGAGAGAGAGAGAGAGAGAGAGAGAGAGAGAGAGAGAGAGAGAGAGAGAGAGAGAGAGAGGCCCAGTGCTCGTCACCGTGTCCGACGTGAATAGAGATTGATCGTCGATTCGGTGACCGATAAAAGCCTCCGGAATGCCGAGGAAACGCTTGTAAACCGCCTCAGGGACCCAACCAGTGACAGCCGGCTGACGTTGTCTCGGTTACTCGATACTCGGACAAGTTGTTGCTGCTTGTAACCACGATACGGACCCTCCTTATCAACGGAAAGCTCATCAACACTGCGAAACGCTGCCTGGAAAACGATTCTGCTGGCTTTCATTATCCACACGCCGGAGAAACTGGACATCCGGCTCGGACATTGTAGATAACGCAGAAATCTTCAATTACATTAACAGAAACTGCTAAGAAATATGCCCTTTCAGACTTCGGTTCTCGGATCTGGCGTCAGCCAAGTGTAACGATTTTAATGAAATTTATTAACTTTTTCCTGAGATAATCATTCGTAAGAAAAGTGACACAAGCTGACTGCGGATTTTATGCATTTATGACAAAAATCGGTAAGCAGAATTTCATCCAGTGGACATATGAAAAAGATTTAAAAGACAGCGTATTAGTTTCAGCTTGATCAGATAAGTAAAAGAAGAAAGAAATTTTTTTGTTTCATTCCTGTGTCGTGCAATCAATGCAAACATTTTTTATTTTAATTTGAGATCTAAAATTGACAATTTTTTTTTATTGTACATCACCAACTTAGAAATGTAAAATAATTTGTTGTTGTTTAGATGCTGGTTTAATTGTCGTGTTCATTAGTTGTGAAGTACACCACAATTTCGGTAATTGTTATTATTAGACTGCGGATGTTTATGCAGTTTTCAATTTTTGTAGATTTTTAAGGAAGTGGGGGGAATTCAATAAATTCTTATTTTCAGTGGTAGTAGCCTTTTCAGATCTGAAATAACTAAAACTCGTACCAAATTCTATCAAATTTTACATTCCAGCATTTGTTATTATACTAGTTATAATACTTCTATTTACAAATATATTTTGAGTTGTATTTTGAAAATTGTTGTGAAAATTGGGGGTGAAGAATATTGTTCACCCCTCAGATCCGGATGATTGTTGAAAAAAATGAAATGCCTGTCAAATATTTTTCAACGAACCAAGTCCTGTTAAAATATTAGAATTACAGCATATACCATTTTCAATCTCAGAACCCGGAGTTTAGTGTTTCACGCGTTAACACTAAACCTACCACAGTCAGATGACAGGTTTTCTAGTTTCTAATTATCGAAATTATAAAAATTCATTTACGGAAAATAATGGAATAATTCCCCTTATCCAAGCACCATATTTAAAATTACAAACAATCTCAATAAATTCAGTGTTGCCATTTTTCTAAGGCAATATTTACCAGATACTTTTACTGCATGGTAGGTTTAGTGTTAAGTGCAACTATTAAATTGAATAAAAATTTATTCATGTTAGACTCATATAAAATTCCATGTAACCAGTTACGCAGGAAGTGTACTGGGACTAACTGAAGGTTAATGGTGGAATGAAGGAAAAAAATAGAAGGAAACGTTGAAGCGTAGATTTCCGTCGCCATACTTTCCGGTCGAGGATGCCGAAAGTCAACGTAACCAAATAACGTGCGCAGTTTCGAGTTTTGCGAGAGGCCCGCGACAGTTCCGTGCAGCAAAGGGGATGATCCCGGTACAATGCGCCCAACTGTCGTGCCTCCATTATGCGCACTTAATTAGGCTACGGGCGTGTCGTGCACGGGAGTATTAACCGGGGGACACACGGGCTCATCCGGAGAGACATCGGTAAAAAGAAGAAAGCAAGAAAGGAAGAGCGAGAGAGAGAGAGAGAGACAGAGAGATAGACATAGAGAGGGACAGTATATTTGTTAGGGGGGGATAGGAGACAGTGTTGGTTCGGTTAGTCAATAGCTGAACAAGATACACACAGGCCGGGTACCTAGCGTGTACACAGATAGGGTGAGAGCAAGGTGAGCCAGGGACACGAGGCTAGACCGAGGATGACACGGGACACAGGGGTGGAGAAAGCTTCTACCCCTAGGGGGTAGACAAGATTATAATCGGCCCCATTATTGTGCCATCGACGTCCCGGGGGGGATTTTTCCATTCGACAATGCAGTTACACTTTTGTGCATTTAACATCCCGCGTGCACTGTCCCACAGCCCCTCCCCCCTCGATCGGGCCAGTTTCACGGTTGTCCTCTGTCTTTCCTCAACCGTAGCCTTCTCATCTTCGTCCGATCCCCAGGCTGATCGAATCGGCTAGTGGGGATAGAATGGAGATCGGGACGAGTCAGGCAGAAGTTCATCGGGTCGCTGGGGTGGCTCATCATCATCCTGCTAAACCGAAAAAAGGGGTCGCCGGCTATAATCCTACCTGCATATGATGTTCTCAGCTTTGTTTGCCACGGCGGACATGTCAGTATGACATACGCGGACCCAGAAGGGCCACCCGCCCTCTCTCAGTTGACAAAATGTGCTTAAACGGCGCTCCACCGTTAGGGGATGATGCACTTGGGGATCTGACCTGTCCAGAGAACACTGCTGGAACCTTGGACCATATACTATACTTGTAGACCCGGCTTCAGATATACAGGGTGTCCCAAAATTCCTTCAACAGCCGGAACTGGGAGGTTCCTGAGATCATTCGAAGCAACATTTTCCTTTGCAAAAATGTTATCCGCGGCTTTGTTTAGGAGTTATTCACGAAAAACACGGACCAATCAGAGCGCAGACAAAACGCGAGTTGACACAGTCGGCCAATAGACAGTTGATGCGCCGGGCCGGCTGTGCCAACTCGCGTCTAGGTCGCGCTCTGATTGGTCCGTGTTTTTCGTTAATAACTCCTAAACAAAGCCGCGGATAACATTTTTGTAAAGAAAAATGTTGCTTCGAATGATCTCAGGAACCTCCCATTTCCGGCTGTCGAAGGAATTTTGGGACACCCTGTATAGTCTGCTGTGAAGCGTATGAAATAAACCAAAAAACAAATGTACACAAACAAATAGAGTGTTTACATCGACGGAATCCTCTGGTAGAGGCAAACATAAACATGGTGTTATGCTTTTTGAAGAAGAACTCCGTCGAACGTCATTTGAAGGTCAACATTTTATATTCGTCAGCTGTAATGCTACACTAATCGAAATACGTCTTCATTTAAAAAGAAACAAAACGACGATGACAATTATTCCGGTAATAAACAAAATAGAGATTATTTCTCAGATTTAGGATACACGAAGGTCAATACTTTATTACACCGAATTTTCTGCTTTTTCCGAGCAAAAGCATTGGGCAATCTATTTAAAAAAACTGAAGGTGACCTTCACACCTTGATGGAAAATCGAAGTAATAAAAATCAGACCGTCTAGTCTCCCTGGAAACCATATGACTCAGTGTAGCTTGCACGACTTCCGACCCGGTGCGAAATGGACGAGCAACATTTCTGTAAAAGAGTCTGCACTTGGGAAGACATCTTAACGTCACCAGCCGTCAGCGTTGCGCCACACTGGCGTAATTAGATGAGTCGAGCGGCGTTGAGCGACAGGCGATACTAATCAAAATCGATGGCATTGGCTGAATTGCGATCGACAAGATCGACGTTTATCTGCAACAGGACGATAACCCGCGGTCTACGACTCGGAGACACGTATACACGGCTGGCGTGCATGTGTGCACGCACGGTCTCGCGCACGCGGCTTGTATGTCGCCCCTATTACACGCTACATTACCACTGTCAACATACGCACGCACGCACAATAACGGTTATTAGATATAGCCTGGCCGGTTACGGGGTTTGCCCTACGCATTACCCGCGTCACCCACGGAATCGAGCGTCTGAGCGAGTTTCCTAGGAGCAGCGCGCGGCGCGGTGCCTCCGCGTCGGCCATGCGGGCCCACAGGTGTTTACTCGAGTTTGGTTTACCTTTGAGAGGAACAACGGGGAAAGTTTGCCGGGTATCTGGGTCGTGCGCAACTAGTTAAGCGATTTTGTGAATGGGATTTTACAGCGGCGCGACTCTTCTTTCCTACACAATCGACGCGCCAGTTCACGCGCCACTCCTGGTTTAGGAAGTTTTTTCTAAAAAAAACTATCGCACCTTCTGCGTTGGGATTTTTTATGAGCATTCGCCGGTATATGTGGAGCACCTGTGATTTTTTTCAAGCAGAAGTAATAAAAACTACGCGAGTTATATATTTTTTTGTAGGTCATGACATAGGGGGTAGTCAGCTATTGAGTGTCCAATTTAGAGATTTTTTCCAGAAAAAGTATCGAATCTTTTACATCGGGATTTGTTACATGTATTCTCCGATATCTGACGTACGTCTGTGATTTTTTTCAAGTAAAAATAATAAAAATTACACGAGCTATACCATATATATACATATACATTTTTGTAGATCACGATTTAGGGGGTAGTCAGGTTTCGAGAGTCGAATTTAGAAGTTTTTTCCAGAAAAAGTATAGAATCTTTTACATCGGGATTTGTTACACATATTCCCCCATATCTGAAGTATATCTGTGATTTTTTTCAAGTCAAAGTAATAAAAATTACGCAAGCTATATATATTTTTTGTGGAGCACATTTTAAGGGGTAGACAGAATTCGAGTGTGAAATTTGTCAATTTCCCAACATCCAGGGATTTTTTCCGGAAAATCTGTCGAACCTTTCCCATTGGGATTTTTTATACATGGACGCCGATACTTAAAGTACATCTGTGATTTTTTTCAAGTACAAGTAATAAAAATTTCGCGAACTATATATTTTTTTGTGGAACACATTTTAAGGGATAGACAGAATTCGAGTGTGAAAGTCAATTTCCCAACATCCAGGAATTTTTTGCGGAAAATCTGTCGAACCTTTCCCATTGGGATTTTTTATACGTGTACGCCGATATTTAAAGTACACCTGTGATTATTTTCAAGTCGGTGGCCATACAGGGATTCTTTCAACAAATTTTTCTCACGGTGAAACAAATGTCTTGACCATGTTCGTCCGGGATTGCCCAATTAGCGATCGGCCGAAACAGGTGTTCGCAACCGGGGCAAGTCAGGTTGGTGACGCAATGCTAAATCGCGACGACGCCTTTGCTTTTCGGATTTCGACAGTAATGGATACCTGGCCGCACGTGAGGACAGATGAGGGCCAGGCCGGCATAACCTGTATTTTGCGACGTAACTGCCAGCTATCTGCGGTCGGGGGATGAAAACAATGGGACGTGAAAGGGAGACGTGGTCACTACACACACAGAAAAAGAACTCATGATTGTCTCGTTGATCGTTGCACGCTCTGAAAGCCGAGGCTTCGGTCCCTGGAACTCCGATTCGTAATCATCGTGTACGTGTCGGTCTTGTTCGCGGAGAAATTTACCTGAAAATATCAACGCGCAATATTTTTGCTAGTCTAGAAACATTGATTACAACTGTGGATATCTCTACGCGAAAAGAAAATATTTTTTATGGGGAAAACAAGATGTCACCTTGAAGTTCAAGGTCAAGGACAATTTTTCCGCAGCTTTTGTTTTCAGGTCTTCGTCGATCCGAATTGATCCGATTGAAAAAGAATGTTTCAAGTCCTCTTTTCCTGGCATCCGGATACGCAAATTCTACTTCGACTTCAGTATTAGTCCGAGTCGAAAGAGCGGAGGAGTTCGTAGAATGTGCTTCGGTAGTTCTTTGAGGGCAGGCTAGCAACACGATTGGTTGATCGGCTAATGATCCAGCCAATTAATCTCTCGCCGAGCACTTGCCTCCGGAACATTTTGTTCGGCGGTGGGACACGGGGGATGACAGCTTTATGGATACACGGGGCAACGCGGTAGTAGCTCTCGCATGGTGCAGTGTAAACCGGCCCATACGTGGGCAAATATAAACGGTTCATCGTGCTTAGTCCGAGCGTAGGACGCCTGTCAACATGGGAACGGTAAACATAGGATCGGGCCACGGATATAGATAGTATTGCAGCCGAGTAAATAATCGGAAACTCACCCCCCGTCTGCACACGCGTGTTATGTAAGCTTCGAGCACGCGAGACGCTCGAAGATGACTCCCCTTTGGCCATTGCTGCCCTAACTGGTCCGGGCCGAGTCCTGCCCCAAACTGTCCTGGACAATTCATTGGTTTATTTCTGGAACCCGAAGCTCATTTATTTATTCTACAATTATAAATTGTGGTCCTCATCCTCCAAGCGAGCATTCGGATAATGGAGGTTCTAGTAAATCGTGAATTGCGCGGGCAACCATAACTCAAACTGCATCGTGTGGGGTATCATTTTAATCGGAAAAGAGTCGCGCAGGAGCTGGTGAAACTTCCGTTGAAAATAAATTGCAAACAAAGCCAGAATTAAATAAAATATCCTACTCACGACGGCATATCTGGTTGGATCTGCCCAACTAGATAGCGGCGTATCTGTTTTTAATAAGAAAGTGGTGGGCTCATCTTTCATTTCCAAAGTAGAAAGTGTCTCTCGTCCCAAAACTGTCCCGGACAATTCATTGGTTTATTTCTGGAACCCGAAGCTCATTTATTTATTCTACAATTATAAATTGTGGTCCTCATCCTCCAAGCGAGCATTCGGATAATGGAGGTTCTAGTAAATCGTGGATTGCGCGGGCAGCCATAACTCAAACTGCATCGTGTGGGGTATCATTTTAATCGGAAAAGAGTCGCGCAGGAGCTGGTGAAACTTCCGTTGAAAATAAATTGTAAACAAAGCCAGAATTAAATAAAATATCCGACTCACGACGGCATATCTGGTTGGATCTGCCCAACCAGATAGCGGCGTATCTGTTTTTAATAAGAAAGTGGTGGGCTCATCTTTCAGTTCCAAAGTAGAAAGTGTCTCTCGTCCCCAAACTGTCCCAGACAAATCATTGGTTTATTTCTGGAACCTTAACCTCGTCCTCCAAGCGAGCATTCGGATAATGGAGGTTCTAGTAAATCGTGGATTGCGCAGGCAACCATAACTCAAACTGCATCGTGTGGGGTATCATTTTAATCGGAAAAGAGTCGCGCAGGTGCTGGTGAAACTCCCATTCAAAATAAATTGCAAACAAAGCCAGAATTAAATAAAATATCCGACTCACGACGACACATCTGGTTGGATCTACCCAACCAGATAGCGGCGTATCTGTTTTTAATAAGAAAGTGATGGGCTCATCTTTCATTTCCAAAGTAGAAAGTGTCTCTCGTCCGCATGCCACGGGAGGAGACCTAATCACGAACCCTATTCACCAACATTTTCAACATGGTTCTAACGTTGCCTTTCGTCTGCTTTCAGGTGAGTCCGAAAATATTATCTGAACGAAACTCGAGGCCAGGCAGCCACGTAAGTAATTCATACGTCCGCGATGGAAGGGTTGCATTCAACGGGCGGGCACGGTATAGTTTTATTTGCACACACGTGGGTCCCGGACGCGCCGTAAAACGCGGTATCAGCGGGCGGACTCGTCCCGCGTGGATATCGGGCCACGAATAAGAGTCGATAAATCCGGCTCTACCCGCTTAATATACAAATTCCAAGCGGCGGCCAGGCCTGAATGGCGACCCGGCGCCGCGATTAATATCGTTGAACCCAAGCTATCTGGGATACAGAGAACTATGGGCAGCTCCCTCCCCGTCGCCCTGCCCCGAAGCAACGGGTCAAAGCAACCGGATTAACACGTCGACTTTCGAGCGTGGTTTCTACTATTAAGGTAATTCACCGTGGGTTCACGACCCGCGACCAGCCGCGTTTCGATTTTCACGGTGATTTCGCGCCGGGAAATTGCGAGCCCGCTGGGCCCGGCCCGGCCCGAGAACGATGCCAGCGGAACGCTCGTTGATTTAACGTTATCAGCCCACAGGCGATGCTCCCTCTCGAATATTCGCCTGTCGACCGTATTCGGCAACGCTTTTCTTACAATTGGCAGCGGGAAAATTGTTTTTGTCGCATTTCGAACTGGACCGAAAATAGGATATATCAGAAACAAAATGTCCGAGCGCCTTGAAAATCGACTGAGGAATTTACATTCAGTTACTCGATTACAGAATTTTAT
This sequence comes from Lasioglossum calceatum, assembly GCA_963966675.1. Lineage (NCBI taxonomy): Eukaryota > Metazoa > Arthropoda > Insecta > Hymenoptera > Halictidae > Lasioglossum > Lasioglossum calceatum. The sequence goes on along the minus strand of OZ016539.1, from coordinate 5,987,616 downwards.
GTGACTCTAACGTAGATAAATTTTTATTCAATGAAATAACTGATTTAATGCTTAATAAATATTTGCTACTGCGGTCGACAGCTTTTATTAGGCTTGAACCATTAAATTTAAATTTATTTGAACCTTTGCACTCGAAGCTATTCTAATTCGAACACCGAATTCTTCTTCCACAGCCTGAAATATTATTTCTATTTTATATGATTTTTTTCATTTTATCGATATAAAACTGATACCTTGTACAATACTTTCAGTAGTTTACTGAAATTTTAAATACGTTTAGTAATTTATTGGATACAGATTTAATAATGCAACAAATACTTTAAATAATGATACAAGAATGATTGGTGGCGCCAGATACCGCATCAGTCACGTGACTCTGGGACAGAGACGTATCGCGTGACGTGACCGGGTCGTGGGGGAAGGGGAAAGTTGAGTGGGGACGCCTAATCTGGTGACTCGGGTCAAGTTCCCAGAAAGAGCATAATTTACTACTAATATCTAATTTCTGAATCCTTTTCCGTGATTCATGGTCAATCTCCAAAGTTAGAAATAGGATACTATTTCCTCCATTGGAGGAGGGACAAGAAGACAGTCCGCCCCTATAGACTATGCTAGGCCACCAGCAATTTGGGCCCCATTAATTTTAAAGGGGAACCAGGAAATACCAGTTTGCTCACATTCCCGGGGACCCAATAATTCACACTTCATTCAAGAGAGAGAGAGAGAGAGAGCTGTTCCACGAGAAAGGAAGGAACAGTGTTTCTAATCTTAGATTTTCTGGGACCCCTCCGTGAATATGTGCCCGCATCGAAAAATAGAGAAAGAGATCTATTAAGGTCGTTGAGGTAGTTGATCAGCTATTTTCTGGGAAGGTGAGGCGACAGTCCAAATTGGGTGATTGATAGTGCAATAGAAATTTTCGACTATTTTTTATTACGCATGAAAATTATGAAATTGAAAATATGTAGCAGGGATTTCATTAAAATTCTGAACGGTATATTCACCGATATCTGAAGTACATCTGTGATTTTTTTCAAGTAAAAGTAATAAAAATTACGCGAGCTATATACTTTTTTGTAGGTCACGATTTAGGGGGTAGTCTGGTTTTGAGTACCGAATTTATAAATTTTTTTCAGAAAAAGTATCCAATCTTCTACATTGGGATTTTTTACAAGTATTCACCGATATCTGAAGTACATCTGTGATTTTTTTCAAGTAAAAATAAGAAAAATTACGCGAGCTATATACTTTTTTGTAGGTCAGGATTTAGGGGGTAGTCTGGTTTTGAGTACCGAATTTATAAATTTTTTCCAGAAAAAGTATCCAACCTTCTACATTGGGATTTTTTACAAGTATTCACCGATATCTGAAGTACATCTGTGATTTTTTTCAAGTAAAAGTAATAAAAACTACGCGAGTTATATATTTTTTTGTAGGTCACGATTTTTAGGGGGTAGTCAGGTTTCGAGTGCCGAATTTAGAAATTTTTTCCAGAAAAAGTATCGAATCTTTTACAACGGGATTTGCTACACATATTCCCCGATATCTGAAGCACATCTGTGATTTTCAAGTAAAAATAATAAAAATTACGCGAGCTATATATTTTTTTGTGGAGTACGTTTTAAGAGGTAGAGTGGACTAGAGTGTGAAATTTCTCAATTTTCCGATATCGAAAAATGTTTTCCAGAAAAGCTGACGCACCTTTCCCATTGGAATTTTTAACACATAGTATCCTCCGATATCTGGAGAGCACCTGCGATTTTTTTCGCTATTAAAATTGTGAAGTCGGAGAAGTAATTTTATAATTTCTATATGAAATGATTTTTGCGCGTAGCCGAGTCTGCCAGTGATGTCCAGTCCACGTGGCATGGCGTACGCGAACGAAATAAACGCCGGCACGCAGTAACCGATACACCTATGCGACGCCTGCGTGAAGCGACGGGGGCGTACCGAGAGGCAGCGCAGGAAGGACGCACGCAACTAGTCGCGATTCGCGATTAGTGTGGCAGAGGAAGACCGAAACAGACAGTGGGGGAGAGAAAGAGAGGATGCAGCACTAGTAGCTGTGCCGCCAGCACGATAATGAGCTAATGAGCGGTGTCTGGCGCTCCGCGGCGCCGCAATTTTCCGCTTGCAAGGACGCTAGATCGTTTCCAAGCATTTACACTGACGTCTTTTACGCCTTGTCGTCGATCCTGTTGCCGTTCAGTTAGTCGATCGTGCTTCCTTCTCGTACCTATACGCCAGATCGCGCACGTATGCGTCATCGGTGAACCGTGGGTTTCATGCGATCTTAACAGTAACAACTTGCTTGAAAAGTTCCCCTTAATTGTTTGCTCGATTTGCTGAAGAGCTTTAATTGGAGAGACGTGTTTCTATAGCTTTGTGGTATGCACATCTTTATGCAAAGTCAAAGTCAATCGTGAGAAACAGGAGCGTAACTGGAGCCTCTGTTAATGACTCGAACAATCCGGAAATACTGTGAGAACGTTCTTCGGTTCTTCGAGTTTGCTTGACGTTGTTGAGTCCGACCGGTGATACAGAATTCGGAAATTAGAAGATAGGAATACATTTTCAGTCGTTTTACAAGTGTAGTGATTTAAGAAAAACCATCGGGTCCGTTCTCTTTCTTAGATCGCGTATTTGTTACCTCGTCGACTGTGATTAACTGAAATTGTTTTCTCTCTTTGTCCGACTGGCGACACAAGTAGAAGATCGGAATGTATTTTCAATAATTTTACAGCTTCGAACTGGGCTATTAAAATCTTGATTTAGGAAAAGCCATCGGGTCCGTTCTGTTTCTTCGATCGCGTATTTGTTACCTCGTCGACTGTGATTAACTGAAATTGTTTTCTCTCTTTGTCCGACTAGCGACACAAGTAGAAGATCGGAATGTATTTTCAAGAATTTTACAGCTTCGAACTGGGATATTAAAATCTTGATTTAGGAAAAGCCATCGGGTCCGTTCTGTTTCTTAGATCGCGTATTTGTTACCTCGTCGACCGTGATTAACTGAAATTGTTTTCTCTCTTCGTTCGACTGGCGACAAATGTATTTTTAATAATTTCACAGCTCGGAAGTAAGCTATTAAAATCTTGATTTAAGAAAAACCATGGGGTCCGCTCTGTTTCTTAGATCGCGTAGTTCCACTATTTCTTGTGACATCGTCAACTGTATTCAACCAAAATGAAATTATTTCGTTGAATTCTCATGTTCGCAAACGGTCGAGACTGAAGGAATAAGTTGAGAATGTTCGGCCGGTGTTGGACGCGATCGGCGACGACCATAGGGAACAGGTCGCTCGTTGTTCTTCCTGGTATGGAGGCGTGTAACGCGTGGCATACCGTACAAGTATACTCGTTCGCCGGGGTAAAAAGCGTTGTTCGTCAGCCACGAACGTTTCCCTTCTTCGTGATCACCGGCAGGCAAGAAGCCCGCGTTGCTCGAGTTGCGTGAGAACAAGTCAGGCCAGGACACAGGAGGCGAGGAAAGAAATTTTATGGCTCCCCAGGGTCTGCCGATTGGCATCGCCCAGAAAAACCAACCCCTTCCATGGCAGACGCGTCGTGTGCCCTCTTCAGCCACTTAAACTCTGACGGAAACGACCCGCGAATCGTGTTTCCACTATCACCACCAAGGTGTACTTAGAGTCTCCTCAAGGTCCAACAACTTGGCAGAAATTGGCAAGATAAAAAAATCTCTGTACCAATCAAATGATCGTTTGAATAGGTTGTAAATGTTAATATAATTAAACTATTTATTTTAATACCATAATAAAAGAAATGACGAAGCACTTCAATAAAATCTACCTTGTTTAGTGATAATACAGGGTGTCTCAAAATTCCTTCAATATCCGGAAATAGGAGTTTCCTGAGATCATTCGAAGCAACATTTTCCTTTGCAGAAATGTCGTCCGCGGCTTTGTTAAGGAGTTATTAACGAAAAACACGGACCAATCAGAGCGCGACCTAGACGCGTGTTGGCACAGTCTTGTTTTTCGCTAATAACTCCTCAACAAAGCTGCGGACGACATTTCTGCAAAGGAAAATGTTGCTTCGAATGATCTCAGGAACCCATTTCCAGATTTTGAAGGAATTTTGGGACATTGTTTGGCACATGTATTGCTTCACAAGGTCGAATTTATTTAAATTGCTTCGTCATTTCTATTGCGGTATTCAAATAAACAATTTCATTACGTACACAAAATCTGCTGTCATTCTGGATTTATGACAGAAACGAGTAGACGCAATTCGGTAGACAAATTAAAAGCAAAGGGGCTGGTCTAATAACACATAAATAGTATGGTGGGGTCTCTTAGACCCCGCCAAATGAATATCATAAATAGCCTCGTTTTCGATAAATTCGTGATAAAAAATAGCACAGGATAAAAAGTAAACAAACAGATTTAATTCTATCCATATAAAAATTCTTTTAAAAAATCTGAAGCTGGGGTCTCCGAGACCCCACGTTACCTTGCGAAGGTTAAAATTGTAAACAGCACTCCGTCCTCTTCCAAGAATCATTTCCAAAAAGATCAATCAGAGTCCACGCAGTACCGGCTTATGCTATTTCCAGAACAGTCCCAATCGAATCGGAAAGACGTCCTCCTCATTAAGGAAGAGCTCGCCGTTCCGAGCTCTGAAAATGGCAGGCAAATTGCGGCGAAACAGCGGGCGAAATTCTATTCGTAGCGGTTCCAGGAACGGGATAAACGTTCCTGAAAATTCTCCGGGGTCCCGCGAGGTAAAAGCGCGACGACAGGGTGGCAGTTAGGGTACCGGGGCAAGAACACGAGATTCACCATATACGCGTTCGTTTTTACTCGGCTACCGGTCTGCCTGGGTTCCGAACTGGGTTGACCCAGTTGTGCATCCCCGGAGACTGCTTTTCACCTCTCTTGTTGCCGATCTCTCGCGTGATGACGAAGAAGAAGGCAGGAACGATGTGAATATGTGTGTGTGTGGAAGAAGCCGCCGGTTGTTGGGACTCGTGGGTGGCCCACTCCGCGTTCGCGGCACGCCGCCCGTAATTATAGGTTCCTTATTTACCGCCTGTTACACACTTCGTTAGCACATCACTTATAAAGTGGTCGTGTACCACTTAGTAGGATCGTCGTCGCTCTTTCTCGCTTTTCGCCTCTCCTCTCATCCCGGCCACCGAGAGCTGCTCCTCCGAGGACGACCACCCCGAAGAGAACAACGAGATCATGCTCGGGGGGGTACGGATTTTCCTCCGAGAATCACCGATCATCGCTAATCGATCTGCTCTCCGCCAGCAATCCTGTTTCCAGCTGGCATCTCTTTCTTCTTGAGACTTAGCTCTTCGGGGTACTCTAATTCTTGAAGCTGCAAATCTATTTTTATTTCTGTACAGTTCACTTTTCTCCCGGGATTTAAGAGCTTAAACATTTCTTCTAACCTAAAATAGTTCAATTTTATATGATTTTTTTTAAATTTTATGGATATGAAATTAATATAATACCTCGTACGATGCTTAAATGTTTAGTAATTGATTAGATCTTAATTTATTTTATAATGTCAACAATATTTTTAATAATGGGACATGGTCCCCCGTTTTTAAACAATCGTCCTCTGTAGATCTTCGTGTGATCTTCGTCATAGAATAATTTTGCTCGAATTGAACGTGATCAGAGCTGGGCAAAAATTTTATTTAAATAGAAATTTCGAATAAAATGAATTTAAAACCCACTTGTGAAAAACTAGCTTCATTCTAAATTTTTATTTAAATAAAATTTTTGCCCAACTCTGAACGTGATTGAAGAAATTGTTTGGGTGAAATATAGAACAGTGAAGGATTAGAAAAATTCAAGAATGTTGTAACCTCACTTTTCATGTAACAAAGTCGTTGACCCCTCGTCGTACCACAAAACGTCTTTGTGCACAAAAATGTCGTAGAAGGGAAAAGAAAATTTATATTTTCTGTATGGCTACATTTATTTTAATGCTTAAACATTGATTACTAGACAGCGGGTCTTTATGCATTTATTGTTTATAAAAATTTCCAAAAAATGCTGGAGTATTAAATTCCACAGAATTCAGTACGATTTTTATTTGTGATGGATGTACACACACTATTGCCAACGGAAAAAGAATTTTATTTGATACCACTTTCTTAAAATTTGTCTAGAAAAATTGAAAATTGCATAAACATCCGCAGTTTATTGATTACAAACGAATAAAATTTTATTTCATCTAAAATGAAACGCGTAACTTTCATATTTGTTAGACTTTGTTAAAAACCTTCATCACAAGTCTGGCTCGTGAAAATACGGTAAGGGGTTAAGGGATGAAACCAATTTTTACGTTTTTCCTGCTCCCCACAATCAACGTAAAACGTCGCACGATTCGATCGAATGACATTTTTAGAAAGCTGATTTGAATAGAAGTGTTCGGTGTCCTGGCGAAAGGGATTCGGTTACGGTCGCGGTGGCCGAGACGTTGCCCGGTGTCGATGGGACCGGCCGGGCCCGGTGCGTCATTCTCAAGTTGTATTCCGTCCGAGCAATCCTCAATGTCGCGTCGTTTCGGCAGATTTGTATTCCTCGCTCGCAAAACCCATTTCGCGGACCCGTGGCCGGGAATATTCCTTCGATTTCAATCGGGGATCGGCTCTTTCACTGTCTAGAGGTCGTCAGATTAACCCTTAGCACTCGAATGCTGACTCTGAGGCGCCACTAAAAACACTTACGTATTGTATGAGCTATCATACCAATTTCATACTTATGAAACTTTCAAAATTATAGGGGATGGGAATATTCTAGGTCGGAAGAAATGTTTAATTTTCAAGTTAAAATTGGTTTTAGTGCAAAGGATTTAAACTTGTCTCCCCACTCCTCCTTCCCCCACGCTTCCTCCACATCAGAATGTCACGTGACGTGTTTCCTCTTCTCTCGAAAGAGGTCTTCGGTTTCCCCAATACCCACTAAAGAAAACACACGTCCAGGACTTATGCCTTTTCCTTCCCCAACTTCTGGCTCGCTGCAGGGTCAGGCGGGGCCCCACTTTTCGCATTTCTTGATGCTCTTTACTTTACCGGACTCAAAATTTGTGCCTTTCTCCTATAAATCATGATGTATTTGGCATGCAATCCAGAAGATTTGTACCTGGGACGGCTGAAGATGGAAGTTTCGATCCTGTAGGATCAATGGTTCAGGAGTTATGCTTGCTTAAAGTTGAACAATCTGCAATGTTTTTGACAAGTAAGGGCGCCGCCATATTGGTTTGTAGTGACGACCGCGAGCCGCTTACCACTAATTAATTATTCTGCTCGGTAAGCGGCTCGCGGTCGTCACTACAAACCAATATGGCGGCGCCCTTACCTGTCAAAAACACTGCAGATTTCTCAACTTTAAACAAACATAACTCCTGAACCATTGATCCTACAGGATCGAAACTAAGATCTGCAGCCGCCCCGGGTACAAATCTACTGGACTACATACCAAATACATCATAATTTGTAGGAGAAAGGCAGAAATTTTGAGTCCGGTAAAGTAAAGTTTGCCTTCTAGGTTTTCTCGCAATGGGTGGAAACAATTTTTATTTTGCATAATCACCGGCAGTCTAGCGTTGAACTTGACGAAGGTACGGGTGCATTCGATCGAGGAACGTTGCACCGTCGCCTCCGGATTTTATGAATGAATCGCGTGCGTGCCAACTGGCCTATTAGTGGCGAGACCCTGCCAACGGTAGCCAAGTCGTGTTCGAACACGAGAACGTTTCTCAATTACTCCGCAAAGCCTCGCAATAGGTGTATATACCTACCGCCGTGATTATTACCGAACCGTGACGTGCCTCCTCTCCCCCCTCTCTCTCTCTCACTCTCTCTGGCCACAAGCGCAAGGCTTTACGAAGGTCTCGGCCAAGGTGCACACACCAACCGCCATCACGATTCGCTTTACGCTTCTGCCGGATATTTTCTCCGGTACATGAGGCCCGAGCAAATCTAGATTTTATCGTCGATTTTAATATCGGCCTCAACGCTTCTTTAACCTAACTTTATTAGCCTTATCAGCTCATCTCGGGGCTGCGCCGGAGCCTCGTAAATCCAGCAACACCACTTTCGGTCTTGACAAGCCTTGTCGAGAAGATTGTTCATTCCTCAGCTTCTCCTTACCAGAAAATCTGCGGGGAACGCAATGCATGAATTCATTCCTCTGTGAAACTGTTAGCTGCATATCGGTGGCATTTTTCTCGGTAAAACGAGTCCAAACACGGTACAATTCCGATCATCTTTACCTGTACCAATCAGTGATTTAAAGTCACCTCTGTTATCCGAACCGACCAAACTGTCTCTTAGGTGTTTACTCTATCACTGGCTAGGTAATCCAGCTCTAATCTATCTAGCTAACCATTCGAGCCCAAACATCAGTGCCCCACCAGTCAGTTCGCATAATCGAGGTTCCACACACTATCGTGGATTACGCAGCCAAACCAAAACCAAACAGTGTCGTGTTGGTACTCATTCGAATCGGGAGAATGTCACCAACACCCAGGTACCGGTCTCACATAAAACAAATCAGTGGACTGCGGATTTCATGCATTTATAACAAAAATGCGTACGCACAATTTAAAATAGTGGAGGTATTAAAAAGATTCAAGGCCACCAGTGTATTAGTTTCACCTTTATGAGATAATTAAAAGAAAAATGAAATTGTTTTTTATTTTGCATAAAGATCCGCAGTCCAGACAACTCAGCAAAAGGAAATTTAGAGTCTAAAATGGCCAATTGTTTTTTTATAGTACATCACCATCTTAGAGACGCAAAATAATATGTTGTTGTTTAGATACTAGGTTAATTGTCCTGTACATTAGTTGCGAGGTACACCACAATTTATGTATTTGTTGTTATACTTTTATTTACAAATATATTTTGAAATTTATTCTGCATAAAGAACCGCAGTCTCCCAATCAGGATACCAATCACAACAACTGAAGATTCGAATTGTTTCGCGGCTGTCGCACACGTCGTCGCCACTTCCGGGCACTTGATCTTCCCGGGGCGTGAAGTTGGCGCGGTATCTCGAGTCTTTTCAGACATCGACGTCGGGGGGTACGCTCGATCCGAGACCTCGCGACCGTTTCTTTCCGCTTGCGTCGGCCGCTGGCAGTGTCCTCCTCGCTTTTCTTCGTGGGGTCCTCGCCGGCTTCCGTCTACCGGTAATGAGGTTTCGAAAAAGCGAACAGAAGGAGGTGAAAAACAAAAACGGACGAGAGGGTGTACGCGGTGGATTAGACTCGCGGACGCATGGCACGAGAGCGGGGCAGCATCAGCGTCAGCATGGTCGTCGCCGTCAGGCGTCCTTTTTCTCGTCTCCGGGAGCCATTTGTCGTCGTCGTCGTCGTCGGCGACGTCGTCGTCGGTGATCATCCTTCCACCGACGGGGTAGTACGTGTCGTCGGATTGTTAGTCCGCGGGCATTCAGGCAAAACTTTCTTGGGGGGATAATTGCGATTGTAATTAAAATTCTCCGGGGTGAAAAGAAGAGAGCCAGCAGCCGCCGCCTGCCCGTCGTCGGTTGGTCGGTATCCGCGTAGAAATGAGCAAGAGAGGACGCAAGAGCTAGGGACAGAGAAAGAGAGAGACGGGGCTCTGCTGCTCTGGCTTCTGGGGGATGAGAGTGGAGAGCAACCCGGTTCGGAGCCTCGACAAGCCGGAGTGCCATAATTGGAACGGTCGCGTGCGCCTGCCGCAGGACAATGGACTCGTCCGAGTGCAAATTATTAACGCGTCCCTCTCTTTTTGTCTCCTCGAAACCCCGGGTTCCTTCTTCCATCAGCCTCGAGAAAATCTCATTCCTCGCGCCCGAGATACCGATAGAAAATATCCGAAGAGTTCAGTATGATCAGCCGGCAGAATGATTTCCAGGGGGGGGGGGGAGGGATGGTATATTGTACGTTACGTATACGTCTCGTAGAGGGGAAACATGTAGTGAGCTACTTGAGGATCGAGTAGGGTGTTGACATGCTCATTTGCAGCCTGTATGGATGATTCATGCGCACCGGATACGGCCACGGGGATGCCGAGCTGATTTCCATGGGGTGGTGTATGTGTGCGCGTGCTCGGAGATCCGTATTTACATGGGGAAGTGGTTTCTTTGTGCAGGAAATGATCACATTATGCGAGCGTAATAGCTGCGTTATTGCGCCAAACTGATGCGCCCGATATTCTCGGCCACTTTCCCGATCCTGTTGCGCGTCTACAAATAACAGACAGGTTAGCAGATATTTTATTGTCTAGCTGGAAATGTTGTTTACACGTCGGTCTAGTTGTTGCATGGTGGTCAATTGTTTGAGGATCGCGATCTCGGACTGTTCATTCGTGGAATTGTTATTGGAGTGCGAAAATAAAAAAAGGTTTTAATTGAACTGATTTACTATGTACTATTAAATTTTTATTGAACTACTGCATTCCACAGTCGATGCAGAATTTTTTTAGTCTGATCGCTAGACTGCGGATCTACGTGCAAAATGAAAATATTCTACAGTGATTGTGGGAAGCAGGATGGAAATAAAAATTTATTTCATCCTTTTCGATGACTTTTTTTACATTAAAAACAACGCTACAGCGTTCTTAAATTTTTCTAATCTATTATTGTTTTATTTTTCACCCAATCAATTTTTTCGTAAGTGGCAATCAGTCAGTATGTGGCAATCGAGAGTAGATCTTTTCTGGAAAATAATTTTTAATTTCCTGGAAAATCGTGGTTGGCAACAGTAATGAGTAGATTTGTTGGAAAATATAAAAGATTGTGAAAATGCCAATATACGATTTCTCCTCTCTTAAAATCATTAAGGGTAGAAATAACATTCAATTTGGTTTCGATTCCTTGCAATCGATGCAGACAATTTTTATTTTGCATAAATATCCGCAATCTATTAAGTGAACTGTGGATTTTTCTGCATTCATGAAGAAAGTGGGGTGGGTGAAATATAAAAACAGTGATTAATATAAAAGAATCACAGAATATTTTCTCTGCCACAAACATCAATTTTTAAATTTTTTCATCCATTATTGTGGAATATTCTTACCACTTCAAAATTGAATAGAAAAATCCACTTGATCACTTCCCTATATCACATTTTGTAATTGCAAGAAACCACAAATAATGGGACCAATATCAAGACACGATGTTTATCTTCTTCATATCACAATTTTCTATCCATTATTATGGAATATTCTTTCCACTTTAAAATTGAATAGAAAAATCCACTTGATCACTTCCCTATATCACATTTTGTAATTGCAAGAAACCACAAATAATGGGACCAATTTCAAGACACGATGTTTATCTTCTTCATATCACAATTTTCTCATCCATTATCATGGAATATTTTTTCCACTTTAAAATTGAATAGAAAAATCCACTTGATCACTTCCCTATATCACATTTTGTAATTGCAAGAAACCACAAATAATGGGACCAATATCAAGACACGATGTTTATCTTCTTCATATCACAATTTTCTATCCATTATTATGGAATATTCTTTCCACTTTAAAATTGAATAGAAAAATCCACTTGATCACTTCCCTATATCACATTTTGTAATTGCAAGAAACCATAAACAATGGGACCAATATCAAGACGCGATGTTTATCTTCTTTATATCACAATTTTCTATCCATTATTATGAAATATTCTTTCTTGAAATATTCTTTCTTCATATCACAATTTTCTATCCATTATTATGAAATATTCTTTCCACTTTAAAATTGAATAGAAAAATCCACTTGATCACTTCCCTATATTACATTTTCTAATTGCAAGAAACCACAAATAATGGGACCAATATCAAGACACGATGTTTATCTTCTTCATATCACAATTTTCTCATCCATTATTATGGAATATTCTTTCCACTTTAAAAATAAATAGAAGCATCCACTTGACAACAGTACTTAGCTTCAAATGAATAGTTTCATGGGAATGTGCAAAGAAATTGTGAAACCCACCCCTATCTTCAAACTACATTTCTGACCATCGCGACCGGAAGACGGTCTCGTACCCGAAGGAGGCGTGCGTCGGCGGATAATTGTTTTCGCTCGATTTATTAACATAATCCCAGGGCCGGTGAAAGGCGAAGAAGAAAGGCGCGGAAGGGGCGGGTAATTGGCGTCGGCGTTGGATATGGGGAGGAGATGAAGAGTATAGGAGGACGACGACGGTGCTGAGGGAGGGATGGGAGGGGGGGGGCGTCACGCGTGTGCTCGCGCCGCGGTTAATTCGAGCTGGTCTGGTTCGGTGGCGAGGAGGGTATGGAGGATATTATGAACGCGTTCGCTCACGCACGTTGTGTGTCTGGCGGAACGCGGGAGGCGAAACGCAGGCGCGTATACACACAATGGCCCGCGAAAGCCGTAATTTTTTCATTATATCCCGGCGGCGGAACAAATAACGCTGCGGCGCGCGCGTTCCGCCGGTAGCCGCGGCGTTCGCGAGCTGAAGCGTCCCTCTTGGGCGCTCTTTCGTCCCATCGCTGGCTCTGCAAACTCTCCCTCTCTGTCTTCTCCTTCGTCTTTTCACTTTGGTCCCCCCACCCCGTTTGAACTTTTCAAATCCTCTTCCTTCCTTTCTCTCTCTCTGTGCATCGGCCTCTGCGGTGGCTCTCTCACTTTCTCTTTCATCCTTGAACGGCACCTCGAGGACAAGCACAATACCGGTGAGGCAGAGAAGAGGCTTCGGGCCACGGCCCATTAAAAACTTGCAATTAGCATTTAAAATATAAACCTTCCGAGCACAGGAGAACCCGGGGGTTGCTAGCGACTGAGAGAGAGAGAGAGAGAGAGAGAGAGAGAGGAAGACAAAGTGAGATTTCTAATGAAAGAGAGGAGGCTTTTTGGATTGGCTAAATGCCTTTCAGCCGCGGCTGAGCACCCTGAGCCCGAGGTTTAAATGGAACTCACCCCTGATTGGCCACCCGCAACCACCGGGGCACCATTAGCTTACCAGCGTCGAAACGGGCGCCTACGGTTCTCTAGCTTCTTCTCTCCTCTCTTTCCCTCTCTCTCTCTCTCTCTCTCTCTCTCGCCCGGTTAGTTTTGCTCCTTCGCATTCCTTCACCTTCGCCCAACGCCATTCACCCGTTTCCTGTTCAGAGAGAGAGAACGGGGGAGGGAAAAACGTTCTCATAAAACCCTCTCTCTCTCTCTCTCTCTCTCTCGCGCGCGCGCTCGCACGCGAGAGGCCCGCCAAGGGATCAGAAGGATTTTCTGCACTTGGATTCGTGCCGCCATTTCTCCGCTTCGTCTCTCTTTCAACCCTCCTATTTCCGCCTCTATCTCGCTCGCTCGCTCGCTCGCTCGTGGCTCTTCTCCTGACTCTATTCCCCGGGTTTCTTCTCTCCAGGCCACCCCCGAGCTTTTTTGCGCGCATCCATCGCTTTTCTCTCCTCGCCGTTGATCCCGGATAAACAAAGGAGCGGCCGTTTCTAAGTATCGAGAACGCGCGCCGCGCGCTCTCTTCGGTATTTTCGAGCCGTAGCTCGTCGACATTTTTTTATTTTCTCTCTCGCCCCCTTTCGTTCGCCTAGGTTCGCCAGTTCGTTTCGTTCCGTTCCGTTCCGTTCGGTTTTCGCCTCTCTCGCTCTACCGTCTTTTCATCGAGGCAACGGATACACACGCGCCCCCGCAACGGACGCATTCAACGGCCGCCACGATTTCCGGGATTACCTTGGATACATTGGGAATTTTAAGTTCCAGCCCGATGCTATCGGACCCGTCCGAATAATCCGAGTCCGGCGATCAGCCGCCTTGCGAACTCGGTTTCCTCGGGTTCGAGAGATCCTCGAGAAAGAGCTGCGCTTTTCTATGAACGGGGTCGCGCAAGCTCCTCCGAACGACGGAAGTCCTTGTTTTGGAATCGTTCGGGTGGTGAAGTCGTTTTTGGTCGATTCAATCGCCGTGCATTGAGTATAATCACGATTTCTGCGCCGGATCAGAATCGACCCGGCCACCGGTTCACGTGCAGTGAGTGCAAAAAGTATTCGTACGCTATTTAAAATAGAATAACTTTTTTATTATTGTACCAAACGACCTGATTTTTTATAGAATTATAGGAGCATTGGTTTACGAAATGATATGCGAAAAAGATTTTCCAAAAATGAAAAAGGCATTTTTTAAAACTTTTTTATTTGGGCACGTAATGGAAATTTAAAATATATGTTTTGTAGATGTATGCTAGTTATACATATGCTGAAAATTTCATCGAAATCGGTTGATGCAGGAAGAAACGACGCGCATCGGAAGATGTACGATTCTGAGGATTTAGTGAAACTACGATTTTCACCATTTTTAATCGCTTGTATCTCGTGTGCGTGTTAATCGATTTTGATGAAATTTTCAGCATGTGCGCAACTACTATAGATCTACAAAACATATTATATATTTTATATTTTCTTTAAGGGCCCAAATAGCAAAGGTTTAAAAAATGCCTTTTTTATTTTTGCACGTAGCCTTGTAAATTATAATTTTTGGAAACTCTTTTTCTGCAGGTCATTTTATAAACCAATGCTTCTAACTGATTATAGAAAATCAGGTTGTTTGGTACAATTATAAAAAAGTTTTTCTATTTTAAAGGGCGTACGAATACTTTTTACACTCACTGTATATAAATTAGTCGCTTCTCATGCCCAGTTGAGCCACTGTTGACTACCACATTGCGAATATCTAATATGAACTCTTCCAGACGAGGATCATCAAGTTTCTTATCGAATTTAAAAGGAAAATTGAGATTGCAAGCGACAGAGGGTGGGTTCTGCCTTTAAAAATGCGTCGAGAAGAAAGAAGAAATTTCTTGATTCCGCGCCTCGTTTCCGAGATCATGATCAGACACGCCAACCGCTATCCGAAACCTTGCGTGCCAAGTGGACTTTCAAAATCGATTTTCTCCGGAACGAAGCGTCGAACAAATAAAGTTATTCTTCCTTTCCGACTGATTTTCGTAGATTCGTCGCCTGACGGGTTGTTCGACGATCTCGAAGACAGTTCGTGTTTCGAGGAGCGTCCGCAGCAGCGTTAGTAATTAATTGCAGCCGCGTATGGTCCCCAGAACATCTCGAGTACGAGTCGAATAGAAGAAGAAGAAGAAGAAGCCGAAGAAGGAAGCGACGCGATAAAGAGAAAAAAAAGAAGGGGGTAGCATGATCTGAATGGGAGGAGTAGAAGGGAGCGAAAGTCGGCGTAGGAAGCTCGCGAGAAAAAAAGAGCCGCGGAGGACGGTCGCATTATTAGCACGTCGAATGCTCGGAAACTTTAGTTAGAAAAGCACATTCATATTTCAGGCTGAATGGCATTATGAGAGCGGAGGGACAGGGCCGCGTGAGCTCACGATAACGAGGTTGTCACGACGTTTCCCGCTCAAGGAACAGACGGGAGAAACGAGATGAAGAGAGAGAGAGAGAAAGAAAGAGAGGTATGAGATGATGGGACACACAACGGCGTGTGCAAGAGGCTTGAAAAAGAAACGAAAGAGAAAAAGGACAACGACATTGACGCGAACCACCGGCAACGACATCGATGGAGCAGGAAAAACGCCGGGAGGAGAAGTAGAAGAGACGGAGAGAGAAAAAGAGAGAGAGAGAGAGGGACTTCTTCAGGATCCTTGGTACCACCCCGCGGCACCGGGACGCACTACTGAAAGGAACAACTCGCCGTCGAGAGGAAGAGGATTGAAAAGTGCCGCGGCTGAAAGCCCGATTATTTTCCGCTCCTTGTCGTTCCCGCCTAATCAGCGAATTAAAGCAAGCCTGCGGGGCCTAGCTCTGTCTTCTTCGAGACGAGAGTCCTCTTCCTTCCTATTCGCCTTCTGCGACCACCACCGCGAACACGCAACCGACCCTATAGACGCCGACCCGACCCCCATGGAACCGGAGGAAGTCGATTGTGTCCGTCTCTCTGCGACGGATCCAGCTCCGGAGGAAGCAGGGAGCCTTCTTCGGCGAAAAGTCACCGAGGATGACCATTGTCAGACCTTCAACCTACACTCTAATTTCCTTTCGGCACCGGATGGACCGTCCTTCGACGGCTGGATTGCTCTTCCAGATTTTTCGAAATGAGAGGTCGCAGGAATACCTCCTTCCCTGAGTTAGCATTCTAGGCCTGGGCGACGCTGGCTCGCGGAACTGATGCGGCTGCTTCTCTCTTTCTCCTGCTCCTTCTCCTTTTTTTCGGATGTGGGGGAAAATACATTACAGGGTGTCCCAAAATTCCTTCAACAGCCGGAAATGGGAGGTTCCTGACGTCATTTGAAGCAATATTTCCCTTTGCAAAAATGTTATCCGCGGCTTTGTTTAGGAGTTATTCACGAAAAACACGGACCAATCAGAGCGCAGACAAGACGCGAGTTGACGCAGTCGGCCAATAGACAGTTGATGCGCCGGGCCGGCTGTGCCAACTCGCGTCTAGGTCGCGCTCTGATTGGTCCGTGTTTTTCGTGAATAACTCCCAAACAAAGCCGCGGATAACATTTTTGCAAAGGAAAATGTTGCTCCAAATGATCTCAGGAACCTCCCATTTCCGGCTGTTGAAGGAATTTTGGGACACCCTGTATAACAGTTCTCTGAATCTCGATCGACAATTGTTTAAACTACAATTAATGTTATCGGCGCACTGGTTCGATCAATTGGAAAATAAGCAAATTTGCAAAAATATCACATGGTCTAAATTGAGACCGAAACGTTCAATTAAATTTCATGTGATATTTTTGCAAATTTGCTTATTTTCCAATTGATCGAACCAGTGCGCCGATAACATTAATTGTAGTGAAAATACATTATGTACACCCCAGAAGAGGGCAGTGTGGCACTCTCCTCCCAGATGGTCGGGGAGGCATACCCACTAAAAACCTAAACCACACCCGAGACGGCTAATAAGACGCCCCTCTACTAATCTGTCCCAATCGTCACTGAGGTGCCTGGTCCCGTTGTCCACATTTCTCGCGCACCTCATAAAATTGGGTCGTACCCGCACCTGTTCGTTGCCAAACCTGCTCCTTCTCCTGCGACATCTGTTCCGCGAGCCAGCGTCGCCCAGGCCTGCTTTAGGGGATGCACGGTGTAACAGTCGCCGAGGATCAGTGCTGCCAGAACGGGGAAGTCGAGGGGAATACATTTCATCCTCTCTCTGATGACCAGACCAGTCTACGGCACGGGCACCGTGGTCTGCGGTCTTACAAGGGAAGGACCCCAAGTGTCCGACTCAGATTTTGATAATTTTTTGTGAGATGATGGTATACGGATCCCTAATTATGTATGTAAAATATTAGGTGTAGATACTCAATATTTTGAAAGATATAAACGATTAAAGTTTCATACCTTCTTGATATACAATTATTGGAGCTATAGTTTCTGAAGTTCCCACGCGAACGTCCCAGGTTCGATCCCCGGCGATGAAACGTGTTTTTTTTTCATTTCCTTTTAATTCTTCATCTTCTTTTATGTTTGCCACAATTTTAGTTTGCTACTACTGTACAGGATGCGGGATGGTATGCATCGTACATGCAATTAAAACGTAAAAAATCTCGACACCATGGACACATTATAAATGCTTGTTTATTGCATTTACACGTTTTATGTTTTATATCTTCGGGGAAGGCAATTTGATTCACGTTTAAATATATTTCTCGCGATGATATTATTGTTTTAAATTTTACACGATATTTTGACAAACATAAAAGAAGATGAAGAATTAAAAGGAAGTGAAGAAAAAACACGTTTCATCGCCGGGTATCGAACCCTGCTTACACGGCTAATGGAACTTGAAAAACTACAGCTATCACAAGAAGGTATGAAACTTTAATTGTTTATATCTTTAAAAATATTGAGTATCTACACCCAATATTTTACATACATAATTAGGGATCCATATATCACTATCTCACAAAAAATTATCAAAATCGGAGTCGGACACTTGGGTGGGGTCCTTCCCTTGTTAGTGGAGGACGTTGGAGAGTGCTCATGGTGCTGGAATGGGATAGTGGAAGGGGAAAAGGAGGAGAGGGAAAAACAACCCGTTTCGGTCGTGTCTGGCAGCACTGCCGAGGATGATCATTGCCGACCCTCCACTCTAACTTCGAACTTGGAGAAGTGGATCGGTCTTTTAGCATATTTTCAAGAGGATCCTTGGAGATACTCGCAGAGGTAGATCGCTTGTCACACCCGTCGGACTTCCTCGGAAGAGACGATTCCAGAATTTTTCCAGAAGGAAATTGAGGGAAAGGCCTGCACAATTCGCGAGTGGATAGCGGGCTTAACGGCTCGTGGGAGTTTTCGCGCGCTAGCCAGGGCCACTCGTGTTTAATGTAAATTCGCAAATTGGAGGGGCCTGGGTAATCAACTAACCGCCAACGAGTAACTCCGGTAAAC
Organism: Lasioglossum calceatum; assembly: GCA_963966675.1. Taxonomy (NCBI): domain Eukaryota; kingdom Metazoa; phylum Arthropoda; class Insecta; order Hymenoptera; family Halictidae; genus Lasioglossum; species Lasioglossum calceatum. The sequence continues at coordinate 5,969,236 of OZ016539.1, read as the reverse complement.
TCATTGAAATAGTTCATAACTTCGCCGCTAGTTTTGGAGTTCTGCCCGGGCCAACTTCCGCGGAATTTCCCACATCATACCAACCGACCGACTGGCCCGGCATTGTTACGACGTTCCTGCCAACTTCGCCGCACCGTTTTCGCCACAGTTCGACGATACACTCGCGAAATCTCGGGGAGAACGCTCGCCGAACCTTCGATCGATTGCGTGCCGTACTTCTTATTGCGTTACGGTTCGGAAACAGCGACGTACAGAGACGCTAAACAATTTTCCATAAGTAGGACATTCTCTACAAAGTAAAAATATTGCGTTTATTTCGGGAAGACTCCCTTAACAATTTCCATAAAAATTAATGTCTATTAACGATGAACGTATTTTTTAATAACAAAATAGCTAGGAGTACGCACTTTTATAAATAATGTAATGACTTAACTCGGTCCCCTGAGCCGTTCGGATAATCGAGGCTCCACTGTATCGTGGATTACACGCGTGAACAGAGTCCGAACCGCACCGTGTTGGGAATCATTTTATCCGGGAAAGCGTCGCGGACATTCCAGTACAAGTTTCACAGAAAAATAATTAAAAATGAAAGAGTTACACCAATAAAATTGATACTCTCTCATCGATTCGCTGGCGTCGATGCTGCATTTTCTTGCTGTATCTTCCCAACGTTCGATACCAAGAATAAGAGACGAATGAATACTGTTTGTAGATGATATTAGCTACATTTCCGTGAACGTGAATAAAATTCATTCATTATCAATCAGGGTCGTTTAAAATAAAAATGTTGCATTCATTTCGGGAAGACTCCTTTAACAATTTCCATAAAAATTGATATTCTTCGATTCTTTCAGTCTATGAACGAGGAACATATTTTTTAATAACAAAATAGCTCGGAATACCCACTTTTATAAATAATGTAATGACTTAACTCGGTTCCCTGAGCCGTTCGGATAATCGAGGCTCCACTTTATCGTGGATTACACGTGTGAACAGAGTCCGAACCGCACCGTGTTGGGAATCATTTTATCCGGGAAAGCGTCGCGGACATTCCAGTACAAGTTTCACAGAAAAATAATTAAAAATGAAAGAGTTACACCAATAAAATTGATACTCTCTCATCGATTCGCTGGCGTCGATGCTGCATTTTCTCGCTGTATCTTCCCAACGTTCGATACCAAGAATAGTAGATGATATTAGGTACATTTCCGTGAACGTGAATAAAATTCATTGACCCGTTTCGGGAGGGTTTAAGTGTGCGAAGCGAGATTTCGGGGTATCAATCAGGGTCGTTTATCGGTAGAAGAAAAAGGAAGCCGCTGAAAGGCGGGAACGGCGAGAGTTATCGGTGGTGCCGGGACACCTGACCTCGGAAGCGAAGCCAATCGAATCGATTCGCAATCCCGTCGCGAGATTCCTGGCGCGGATCCAACGGGGCCCACCTCTCTCTCTCTCTCTCTCAAGAAGAAGAAGAAGAAGAAGAAGAAGAAGAAGAGCAACCGTGTAAATGAATAAAACCGTGGTCGTCTCGATAAAGAAACCGAACGCCGCGTGAAAACAAGAGCATCGGGAGATGTGTTCAGGCATCGCGAATCAACCGACGGGAAAACAAACGAGCCAGCGGTGTTCCGCGATAAAATCGAGACGATCGAGAGCCGTTCGACTGGAACTTCCCACCACCTAATCCTAACTAATTCTGATCGCATAATTTTTATATTCTATACAGGGTGTCCCAAAACTCCTTCAAGTCCGGGAAATGGGAGGTTCCTTAGGTCATTTGAAGCGACATTTTCCTTTCCAAAAATAGCCGCAGCGGCTTTGTTTAGGAGTTATTAGCGAAAAACACAAACCAATCTCACCAATCAAAGCGCGACCTGTCTATTGGCCGACTGTGCCAAGTCGCGCTCTGATTGGTCCGTGTTTTTCGTTAATAACTCCTAAACAAAGCCGCGGCGGTAATTTTTGCAAAGGAAAATATCGCTTCAAATGACCTAAGGAACCTCCCATTTCCCGGACTTGACGGAGTTTTGGGACACCCTGTATAGCCGTTATACGGAATTTGAACTAGTAATGAAAATCATGCGATCAGAATTAGTTAGGATTAATCCAGGAGTAGTCTTCCAAAATTGAAAGCTCACCCTGTATATGTATGACCAAAGTGAGAGACCCTGTCTTCACTCTCATATCCGCAGCGTGTTTACAAAGAAAAAGTAAACAAACGCCGCGCCGGAGGTGCCTTACGTTTCCAAGGAGCTCGAGAATACAGAAAATTCAATACAGCATTAGCAATAGTTTTTTGTGAACATTTCGAAAACTAAAAGCGACCCCCCTCTATTGGAAAAGCAAAAAGTTGTTCAAAATGTCGAAATCTATAACACGACCGGTGAATTATTGCACAATTTTGAAAAACCTATGGTAAATAGCTAAACACTCTTTAATGGAACCTTCAATAGCAACAGCAATTTTCATTGCGAACCAACAAGTCTCATCCTCAATAACGTCATCCAATAGTTTCATTTAAAATTGCAATGCAAAAGAAAATTTCTATGCTTTCTTTTCGTACAGCACAATTATTGAAAATCCGATTAATAGGCTTCCGGTAGGTAAAGTGTTAATGAGTTATTAACGAAACACACGGGCCAATCAGAGCGTGGCCTAGACGCGTGTTGGCACAGTCTTGTTTTTCGTTAATAACTCCTTAACAAAGCCGCGGGCGCCATTTTTGCCAAGGAAAAATGTTGCTTCAAATTATCTCAGGAACCTCTCATGTCCGGATGTTGAAGGAATTTTGAGACACTCTGCATAGTACCCAAAATCGGGCCTAAACGATGGTGGGGGGCCACGTGCTACTTTCGATTAAAACCGAGCTCCTAGAAATTATTGTATATGTATATCTAATCTTTATCGATTCCGAGTAAGCTCTTGCTCTTCAGTAGTGCCTTTGTTTCGATACACATCAGAAGGGTCAAGTGTCGCCAGGCCCCTTACCGTTCCGCCTCTCGCCACGCCGCGCGCCGTAGCTTGTCCAGTGTGCCCAGACGGGACACCTTTTTTCGCGCATGCGCGTCCAAAACAGTAACGCAGTGATGCCATATGGGTACCGTTCGGTACCCAAATTCTCGGAAATAGTCTCCTCCTTTTCCCCTTCCACTATTCACCTTCCCTATTCCACCGACACGTTGCGTATGCCCCGTCGCGCTCTGGTCATCAGAGAGGGGGTACATCATATATCTATCACTTCCCCCCGTATGGCATCACTGCAGTAACGTATCTACGATGAGGCGATGATGTTGCAGAGCCCTGAGGCAGTCATATCGGCGGTAATGTACTGTTATAATTGACGGGACGCACAGTGGTCCAAATGGAAGGCTTAGGAGTGCAAAAGTCAAAGAACCAAACATGGAGTAGGCTCCATGGAGGTCATATCAATTTCTTAAAATTCTGCATGGCGCTCAAGGTGCCACATTTCCTCGAGAAGCGTACTTTACTGAGGCTGAAAACGCCGCGCATGCGCGAAAAAAGGTGTCCCGTCTGGGCACACTGAGCTTGTCTTTGCATTCTTCCCACTAACGCTGGCTAGTCGCTGACGCGACCGTACGCCAGCGTGTCGCCACTGTCGCCGGCGTTAGTGGGAAGAGTGCAAAGACGAGGTACGGTGCGTGGCGTGGCGAGAGGCGGAAGGGTAAGGGGCCTGGCGAGAGAAAAATATGGCAATCCTGTACTTAACAAGAGGAACGGCGAATGACGAGGTCAGTTTCCTCGGTACATACGGGCCCAATATGGCGGAGGAGAAACAACCACTTGCGATCGAAGTTGCTGCCGGTCCATCAGGATATTAGTGGAAACATCCTCGGTGTCTGGAGTGGTCCAGTGTTTGGTGGCGGAGCTGGAGTGTGCCCGACAGAATTAAGGAAACGGAGAGCAGCCTGGCTATCTCATCAGATTAAAAAGTTTCAGAAACGTAAATAAATGGGCTGCCGTGCACAATGAGAGGACGCTCCGCAGGGATGCAGAGGAGAAGAAGTAGCAAACGAAGAAGAAGAGGAGGAGAAGGCGAAGTATACGAGGAACTGGTCGAAGAAGGGAGCTAGAGAACGCGTTGGTTAGAGCAGCAGAGGCAGCAACAATGGTGGAGCAGAGCACACCAGCGACAGGCGGCAAGCAACAACGATGCCAAACAGCGGGGGACTGGCCGTGGACTCTTAGTATATTGGAATCAGCTTCCCTTTAGCATCCATACCGTGTTCCCTGTCGTCTCCGCTCGTCGTCGTCCCTTCCGTCTTGCCTTACCATTCTCTCTCTCTCTCTCTTCTCTCGTGGTTCCTCTCCGGCCCTCTTGACAGGGCCAAACTCATGCCTCTGCTTTTGGATTCCTCCTACCTTGCCAGGTCCTTTTTTGTTGGTCCTCTTCTCGCATCGCTTTTCGTATTTCATTATGCGGACCTCCTATTCTCTTTTTCTCTTCTTGACTTCTCCACCAACTCTCTTGTCCCTCCCTCTCTCTCTCTCTAGCTTTTTTCTTCCATGTTTTTCTGCCCACCCTTTATTGCCTTTTGGTCTTATACCTTCCACTCATTTTACCCTTAGTTACCGTTTTTTCGAGCTTGTGACCGCACTTCGGTTTGCGATGGTTTACTGTGTGCCCGGTTCGAATGCTATCTTTTAATCTTTTTACTCCCGTGTTTGCCGAGCTGCCCTAACCCTTCCTCAGGAGGTATGATCAGCTCGTGTCACCTCTCTCCACTGTTTTTTCTTTTTTTTTGCGTTTCCGTCGGTGTTGCCTTTCGTCTTAATTACTTTCCAGACAGCGATTCTTGATGTAACGCGGTGGGTCATTGCAAGCGAGACACCGGTGGGCACATTTTAATATCATTTCAGTGATCGATTTGTACAGGGTGGGCCAATAACTGGCAGCACCTCGGATATCTTCGAAACTATAAGTTTCATAGAAATATTTGCTGAAATAAAATTGCACAGTACCAAGGGGCCCATCCGGTGGCGATAATAGTTTTCTTGCAGGTGGAGGTACTTCGGAAATTTGAAGGTCACCTTGATTTTTTTAAATGGAATGAGGTATTTTTTAATACATGAATCGATGCAGCTGGACATTCTTTATAAAAAAGTACTGACCTATACTCTATCCAACGATAGAACAGTACCGCGTGAAGACCAGTTTTCGTTCGTCGCTGCGCATCTTTGCCCTAATTGGTTCAAGAAAGTGGGGAGTGGATAGTGGAGTGAGAGACGATACGCTCGCTGCGCCCCCACCATCTTCCAAGCTGCGCGCAACGGTACTGTTCTATCGTTGGGTATAGAATATGTTTGTCGAAAAGTTAGTAGTTCAGGAGATATTTCAATATAAATAATGCTAAAACACCATTACTGTCGTACTACGACTTTACTTTCAAGTGTGAAACTTATCGTTTAATAGTTATTGCCCCACCCTGTATATCGGGTTGGCAAGAAAGATGTTTTCTCGTGGAAATTAAACCCCTTCTTTTTGTTCGAGCAATGAACTTTAATCGATAAAATATTTTTCATTTTTGTTTCTCTTTTCTGAAATTGCAAGGAACAATTCTTCAGCAATTCAAAGATTTTGAGACGAGATTTTGAAACAATTATAAATCAATTCCAGTGGCACATTCCACATTCGAACAGAACACAATAGAGAGGAATGTCAGAAGGCAATAAACGTAATTATCGACACTAAAAATGTTGTGGAATTTATAGGACGGCCCGATATAATTTCTCGGGCTCTCCGCCACTCAATAAACTTCTTCGGCTGTTCGTTAAAATTCTTCGGTGATTATTTGCAAATGCCTGTCCTCATCTACCTCCCCCCTCTGGTGTATCTGTTTCTCATTTTGTATAGTGCGTTTCCGTTCATTTCTTCGCAAGACGCCTTAAATATCTTTTGGTCTCTCTCTCCTCTGCGTCCCCCTTTCTTTCCTCTCGCCCCTATCCAGAGCTATCCAGGACCCTTGGCCACGTACACAAAGCCTGAACGGCTCTCCGGGCTTATATTATGCGAGAAAGAGATACGAGAGATAGCCCGAAGAGACCCATCCCTCTACATGGTTCCTCGACGATGTGACGTTCGAACGCGCGCGCCACTGTGCAAGGCCTATTGGCAAACTTTGCGAATCTTGGATCACGACGGATTAGCTACCTGCAGCAATATCCTCGAAGCCCGTGGAATTCTATGAAACGGGTCCTCCCCCATCGAGAGCTCTCTTTTCCTGCCTCCATTCAGATATATTCGCCGAATGCGCGCGATTCTTACTCCTCGGTCTCGCGAACTCTCTGAGGAGCTACTGCGCATGAAGATCGCGTAACGTGGATTGATTGAATTAGTAGAGCGTGGAATTATCCGCGAAACAAAAATTGTCTGCGGAAAATGTTCAAAAAAGGCTAGAATATAAAATTCGACAGGAATTTGTACAATTTTTATTTGTTTTAGATCTACATAAACTGTTCCACCCATTAAAAATGGAATTTTCTGTGATTCCACTTTCTTAAAATTTGTCTACAAAAATTGGAAAATGCGTGAACATCCGCAGTCTAATTATAGTTTACTTTTCATAATTAAGTGTTTCAGTGAATCAGTATTTTCAGACTCTCGGAATATTTTTATTTTTATTTAGAACTATCCATTTTTGCTGTAAAGCCTCGATCTAAGAAAACAGGCGCTTCAGGAGCTAAGGAAATTGACTATCCCCTCCACTGCGGGGCGTTATTTTTTTTATTGGAGCTCCGGCAACTTACTTGTGGCATTGTTCTTATTAAAATGACGCTAAAGTTCCCATTAAAAATAGGATTTTCTGTGATTCCACTTTCTTAAAATTTGTCTACAAAAATTGGAAAATGCGTCAACATCCGCAGTCTAATTAGAGTTTACTTTTCATAATTAAGTGTTTCAGTGAATCAGTATTTTCAGACTCTCGGAATATTTTTATTTTAATTTAGATCTATCCATTTTTGCTGTAAAGCCTCGATCTAAGAAAACAGGCGCTTCAGGAGCTAAGGAAATTGACTATCCCCTCCACTGCGGGGCGTTATTTTTTTTATTGGAGCTCCGGCAACTTACTTGTGGCATTGTTCTTATTAAAATGACGCTAAAGTTCCCATTAAAAATAGGATTTTATGTGATTCCACTCTCTTAAAATTTGTCTACAAAAATTGGAAAATGCGTGAACATCCGCAGTCTAATTAGAGTTTACTTTTCATAATTAAGTGTTTCAGTGAATCAGTATTTTCAGACTCTCGGAATATTTTTTTTTTTATTTAGATCTATCCATTTTTGCTGTAAAGCCTCGATCTAAGAAAACAGGCGCTTCAGGAGCTAAGGAAATTGACTACCCCCTCCACTGCGGGGCGTTATTTTTTTTATTGGAGCTCCAGCAACTTACTTGTGGCATTGTTCTTATTAAAATGACACATAAAGACGATGTCAGACGTCTCTTCGATCGGTGAGGTCACAAAGAAATAGTGGAACCACAGGTTCTAAGAATCGGTACTTCTCGATTCTTGTAATATTTTTTTTATGTTAATTTTACTCGTTATTTTAAAGAACGAGTTTTTTTAATCGCGTTCGGAAGTCATGTCCGACTTCTCGACAGACTTAAATCGATCACAGGATAGCTCATGAGATGATGATCGGGTATGGGAAACTGATAAAGAAACGAGATTGAATAGAATGGGAAGCTCTGTAAAGTGGATGAGAGTCGAGAGCACTGTCGTGCTACTCCCGCGAGAATGGGCTGCGAGAACTTGCCCAAGTAAATTACACTTTCCTTTTCATGCGATCCACCGAAATATCTGATCAATCCATTCCGCGGAGAAGTGGGCGGTCGTTCGATTTTAATATCAAGAAAAAACCCAATTATTTACGAACGGAGGAAAGAAGAAAATAATATAGGAACCCCAATATATAGAATTTTCAACTTTCTGAAATTATCATAGAAAGGAAAAAAGTTGAAAATAATATAATATATTCCTTTTTTTTCCAATTTTTCGATTATTTTAAATTAACTTTACTCAGTTTCGTCAAATTGATCATTTTTTCTAAAACGATTAAGACAAGGCACAATATAAGTATAAATTGTCCTCATATAGAATGTTCAACTTTCTGAAATTATCACAGAAAGGAAAAAAATTGAGAATAATATTTTTTTTCTTGCACTTTTTCGATTATTTTAAATTAACCCTACTCAGTTTTGTCAAATTGATCATTTTTTCTAAAATGATTGAGAGAAGGCACAATATAAGTATAAATTTTCCTCACATTGCTGTTGTTTAGTGCATTCTTTGAGTGAACTTTACTTTACCGGACTCAAAATTTGTGTCTTTCTTCTATAAATTATATTTGGTATGTAATCTAGTAGATTTGTACCCGGGACGGCTACAGATCGAAGTTTCGATCCTGTAGGATCAATAGTTCAGGAGTTATGCTTGCTTAAAGTTGAGCAATCTGCAGTGTTATCGACTGGTAAGGGCGCCGCCATATCGGTTTGTAGTGACGACCGCGAGCCGCTTACCACTAATTAATTATTCTGCTCGGTAAGCGGCGTGCGACCGTCACTACAACCAATATGGCGGCGCCCTTACCTGTCAAAAACACTGAAAAATGCTCAACTTTAAGCAAGCATAACTCCTGACCCATTGATCCTACAGAATCGAAACTTCGATCTGCAGCCGTCCCGGGTACAAATCTACTGGATTAGTTACCGAATACATCATCATTTATTGGAGAAAGGCTCAAATTTTGAGTCCGGTAAAGTAAAGAGCAGCGCATTCTATAACTAACTTTGAAACTAATTTCCATGTAACCGGCTGCAGACAATTTTGCAGCGAGTACACACAACCAGAGTTGGGCAAAAATGTTTGCCCACAACTATGGAAAGACTACGAGCCAAAATGGCGGACAAATCTTCACGGGCAGCAGTGTTGTTTCGAACGGTTCAGCGACGCTCGAGCGGCAGTCACCTGTAAATAACGACACACGGTTGCTCAGTTTCTATTTACATAGCGCTGTCAAGGTGTACGTGTTTGTTGTGTGTCCATCAAGCCATTTCTCCTTTGGAGGCCGAAAACGGTTCGACCGATACGAAAACGTCGTCGCTACGTAAAAAATTCGATATGCGGTTTTCAGAAGTTCCTCGTGCAATTTTCATGGGGCTAGGGACATAGGTGTGAACAAAGAGGGATAGAGAAAGAGATCGCGAGAGACAGAGAGAGAGAGTGACAGACAGAGAGCAAACACGGGAGGCAGGGAAGAGTTCGGACGCGAAGCTGTCGGGCGCGAAAGCCAAAACCGCAGAATGAAATTACTCCTGCTCAATCGTTTATAACTGTAGGATAAACGGATTAAACTGTCGGCGCACAGCTCGCAGTTTATTTGTCATCGTGCGCAGAGTTCCGTCCGGTGATATCGCTTGTTTGTGCGCCGAAAGTCCCGTGACCTTGACATCGAACTGCATATTCGATGGTTCGCACAATCGATCACTCCTTCGAGATCGGCTCGACTCCGTGCCTCGTAATCAAATCTGTTGGCAACCACAGTTGCATTCGATTAAAACGTTTCGAACCAATATGCAAATAAAAAATTACGTTTATTTAATTATTTCAATGTTACACAATAGGGTAGATGTATTATTGCTTGGATCGTACTTTATTTTCATATTATTCCTAATTGATCGTAAACTAATAATATGTCTAAGCGTTTTATGGTGGAATGTGTTCTGAATTACAAAAAACAATTGGTGGCCCTCGAAACCTTTTTTTTTTGTTTAGGGAGTGGTCAGAGAAAATACATTTGTGTAGACCCCAGAAGGGGTAGTGTTGGGACTCAGGGAGGCGAATGGTCGGTCTCCCCACTACCCACTAAAAAATACTCCACTCCCGGGACAGCCAAACGGCTGCCCAACTGCAACGTCGCACGTGCCACATATTCATAATCGTCTCCTTAATGTCTTTCCTCTTGTTCATTCGGACTCCATCGCTGCAGGTGGCCCTCGAAACGTAATACAACATAACTACAGTAAGACTGCGGATGCAGAATAAAAATTCTCTGCATCGATTGGAAGAGATAGAAACCAAATTGGATGTTAATTCTTTCCTGAATGATTTCGGAAGAGGCGAAAACATATATTGACTTCGAAATTTCCAAAATTTTCCTATAAATGCATCAAGTTCCGCAGTCTGAACACAACGTACCAATTACTGCGGACGAAAAAGAGCCATGTACCAATTACTGCGGACCAGTGTTCGCATAAAAGTCTGAATTATTTTGCGTTGCCGATCGAGTGAGAAAAATGGTATAAAATGCGGAGCCGCGTACGCATCGGTGCAAGTGTAATTGTTCTTTCGCGGGGGATATTAAGCGTCGCCTATCGGCGGTTATTTTCGTTAATTACTCCTTAGACGGTGGTTTCATCTCCCGGCATTCCTGGGATGGATCTCCCCGTCCACGCGTTCACGAGAAAAGAATCATTTAGCCGACCGCCGGTGAAGTATTGAAGGCATTACACGTGTACGTAACGAACCTACCGGCTGAAGTGAAATATTACAAAAGCCGGCACGAGGGCTTTTTCATCCCGAAGGGGGAGGCTTTCCGTTTGCGAGCCACTTAAATGGCCGAGGAGAGAGAGAGAGAGAGAGAGAAAAAGAGGGAGGGGGAGAGTGAAAGGGAGACAGGGTGGTGGTATATGCATTACAGAACCCTACTCTCTCTCTGTAAAAAGAGTCCTGCGTACGATAACGAAACCGCGGCAAGCTGTAAATCCCCAAAGTAATCACCGCGAAGTGGCGTGTTCATACATTTACCCGATGATAGGTTGTTCCCCGTGACGATTTCCGGATGGCGACATCGATAGCGTTCCATCTGAACAGAATGCTACCCTGAAGAACGCGGAACAATCAGTCCAGCAGCGTTGCTTTACACTTTCTGTGGCTGCTCTTTACTTTGCCGGACTCAAAATATGTGCCTTTCTCGTATAAATTATGATGTAATTGCTGGTCGAAGTTTCGATCCTGTAGAATCAATGGTTCAGGAGTTATGGTTGCTTAAAGTTGAGCAGTCTGCAGTGTTTTTGACAGGCGCCACCATATTGGTTTCTAGTGTCTCGCAGCTTACCGAGTTGGTCGAGATTACGCGGCAAGGACCGGCGGTTCTGCACGGTAAGCGGCTCGCGGTTGTCACTATAAACCAATATGGCGGCGTCCTTGCCTGTCAAAAACACTGCAGATTGCTCAACTTTAAGCAAGCATAACTCCTGAACCATTGATCCTAAAGGATCGAAATTTCTATCTGCATCCACCCCGGGTACAAATCTACACGACACATCATAATTTATAGGAGAAAGGCACAAATTTTGAGTCCGGTAAAGTAAAGTTTACCCCTTTCAGTTCTACGACTCTTGTACGCATTTATTCCTCCACGTTTCCTTACAGTTTCAGTTCCGAAAATTCTTGTACGCGGTTATCCTTGAGTTCTCAAAATTGCACCACATACGATTGTTCCCCTTATACCGAACAATTTTTCTAAGCAAATTCTTTTAGATGACTAATAAAAATATTGGACCCAGATAATTCCGATTCCGGTAATTTAATCGAGAGGGTTACGCGTTCTTGTTAATCGCGACGTTGCTTCTCCCTGAAAATACCATCCCCTCCACAATTATCCTTTCCGATCCCATTAATCCGCGGATCAAACCTTAAAAGCGATTCGCCAGCACATCCAATATCGGCAACGACGAGATTGCAGAGCATCCGGTATTCAGAATGCTGTCTCCAGGATGAAAATCAAAGCGGTTAAGCCGTCCAACGATTTAGGTCCCCCATTGTGATCGCTGGCCCCCTCTTCAAGCTCCTTATTTCGCTCTTTTCATTTCCCGGAGACGCGTTTGCATGTGCGTGCGTTAAAACTAGCCTTGACGTACCGGGTGGTTTATTAAGGAACTCGAGTTATTGTTAGAACGATCGGCCAGGTCGAAATAGTCGGGAATTTCGCAAGACGTTGCCCGATGGACCCTCCCATACCACGAGCCATACTCGTCTGGCTTGTGAAAGCCATAAACGTGGATTTTCGCTACGTCGGCTGGTTCGCCTAAGGGGTTGACAACCCTCTCTTCGATCGCCGCCCTTCGCGACGCATCGACGAATCTGGAGCGAACGGGTTAGCTTCTCTCTCTTGCTCATATTTTCACTGCAATAAAATTATACACCGGGTATTTCACCTAACTTGACCACCTTGAATATCTTCGTTGTTTTTAAAGATACGTAAAATGTCTGAAGGATAAAGTTGAATGGCGAAATGGGGCTCACACGATACCAAAAACATTTTTGTTTTTACGTAATTTTTTTTAGAGATATGAAGGTCACCTTCATTTTTTTAAATGAAATGAGGTATTTTTTAATACATCAGTCGATGCAGCTGGACACTCGTTATAAGAAAGTACTAACCTATGTATGTCGGAAAGTTAGTAGTTCAGGAGATATTTCAATTTAAATAACTCTAAAACACCATAGCGTTTACTTACTAGTGTAACGCCTTAGTACGACAGTAATGGTGTTTTAGAGTTATTTAAATTGAAATATCTCCTGAACTACTAACTTTTCGACATACATAGGTTAGTACTTTTTCATAACTAATATCCAGCTGCATCGATTGATGTATTTAAAAATACCTCATTCCATTAAAAAAAAATGAAGGTGACCTTCGTATCTCTAAAAAAAATTACATAAAAACAAAAATAGTTTTGGTATCGTATGAGCCCCATGTTACCATTCAACTTTGTCCTTCAGACATTGGACGTATCTTTAAAAACAACAAAGATATTCAAGGTGGTCAAGTCAGGTGAAACACCCTATACATATATAGACACGATTTTAGCTCGACTTCAAATATTTTCATTCCTCGATAATGCGCTAGATAAAAGCAAGGACTTAACAACGAAAATTGCGATCACTCGTAATTTTCAACGTTCCCACCTTCGAGCGAGCGGACGAAAGAGAAAAGAGGATGAATCTCCGACGGGAAAATTGCAATGCGTAAAGCAAAAGCCTTTGCCATGGCCACTCGTTTGGGGGATGGCTAGATGGGGGGATACACGGTACTTTTCTTGCTCGTTTTTACCCCCTCCCCGCCCCGGCTATCAGTCCTCTCTTTTTCTTGCTACTGTTCAGAGGAGAGAGAGAGAGAGAGAGCACACGTGTCTTTCCTTCTCTCATCTGGGTCTCTTTTCACTTGCCGGTTTACTAAGTGTTCGCATTTCAAACAATACCCAGGCTACTCTTGCACCCTTGTTCCAGCGGCCCCTCGCCAGATATGAACACCTAGTGCCTCCGCGTTTTACCACCCCCTGTCTCGCTCTGGTCCAGGGCCATCGCCGTCCCCGTTCTGCCACTGTCTATCCACCTTCTCGTATCAACCAGCCATCCCTTCGTGGCGTTTTTCATTACTACATCCCAGGCGCCCCCCGTTGTTCCACGCCGAAAGGGCCGACGAGTTTTCTTTACCAGCGCGAATATTGGCTCGAGAAAGTGAGCAGCGACACGTGACCCGCGAAACGCGATGCGCTCCCGTCGCCTGCTCCGGGCGGGGACAGAGATCGCGTAGGGAAACTATTTTTTTATGACTGCGCCGACCGCGCCGGAAGTACAAAATTTTGTGTGAAGTACAAACCTTGTGCGTCACGAGATATTTCCGTTTTTAGATAAACGAGAGGGGGTTATCTTTCAACCTAAAACCTTCCACACAATATCAATAAAAATTGTGGGCGGGGCCTTCTAGCTTAGTCTGCTAGACCCAATTTATCTTCTTCATAGACAATCATCCGTAGCGAAGGACTTCGACTTGGCAAAAGTCGATACTACAGTGATCTCGGCGAAGGGGCGTGCGTGAGGCTGCGCGGGCAAGCAAATCATCCCCCGGCGGAGGGTGGGAAAGGAAAACATTACGCGTCCCCGAAAAATAAAATGGCGTTCCCGATGACCCCACGATTTTCTTCTTCGATCCTCCATTCACTGAGTCTTTCAACGAGAGTTCACTTTATACTATTAATCCACGACGCTTCTTTGTCTCCTCGGCGCTTCCTCAGCCGTCGGTCCCTCTCTCGTCTTTCTTCTTCTCCCGCCCGTGTCCCTTTCTCGCGGTTAAACGGGTATGTAAATCGTGTGTGAGTGCGTGCGTGCGACGGAATCGTGTGTCACGGTGAATTTAACTTGAGCACGACCGAGGAGGTGTTTCCGAGGCGTCCCATAACTTCGTTCGTAACGTCGCGTGAATGGGAAGAGCTACGAACTTCTTTTTTTCTCTGGACCCCGAGACGCTTAGATGAGGAGGAGGCGGCGCCATTAATTTCTGTTCTATTAGGGCCGAAATCCGGAGGGACCTCCGCCCTCGTAATAAACGAAACCTAAACGTCCTGATGCATTTGAAATGTTTCGGAGTTAATCGAAGCTAATTTTCGAAATACATGGATATTATTAGTTATTATTTTAGACATATATTTGTGATGTGCAATATTAATATTGCAACTATTTGCCCCTACAATATCAACAGACTCGTGCAAATGGTTAAATATTAGATCAGCTGTTTCCAAATTGAGGGTGGACCCTGGCGATCTGTTTATACTGAGAATATTTACTGTCCACTGATATCGAATTATTAATGCCTATTCAGGTTATTTTCCTATTGCGAAATTAAGGAGTTTTAATCATTGTAGCTGCAAAGAGATAAGGATCAACGTGTGTCAATGGCAAATACAGTATTTTATAGATAATTGTCCCGAAGACGGGTCTGCCCAGGGACAATTATCCTCCAGGAATACTATTCTTTGACTTTTGCCGAACGCAGAAAGTGTAAACGTTACTAATCTAATAACAAAACTTCTATATTTTTCATTATTTATTAATGGATCTTTGACCAACATATTCGTGGCATTTTTCTAATGAAAATGATACCAAATGTGATATAACTCCAATTATATTGACTTGTGTAATGAACGATGAACGTTTTCAACGCAAAGAAGGACAGCGTATGGGAAAGAAAGAAACGCGGAACATTTCAAAAATCTTCCCATACGCTGTTCCTGCTTGCGTTCGAAACTTTCATCGTCCATTAAACAAGTTAATATTATCGGAATTACATCATATTTGGTATAATTTTCATTAGAAAAATGCCGCGAATATGTTGGTGAAAGTTCCACAAAAAAATAATGAAAAATAAAGAAGTTTTGTCATTGGATTAGTGTGGTCTCACCGACATACCCGGGCCGTATGATGTCATACTTCTCGGCGACCGAGGCCTCTCAAGCTTCTTGGCCCCTCAAGGGGGTACACCCTGCAGGAGTGGGGATAGTTCTGGGACAATTGTCGGCCAGACATTTGGGACATTTATCGATAAAATACTGTACTATGAAAATTGTTCAAGAACATCCCTGATTCGGGACGAACGTCAAGATTTTTCATGTACGGTTCGAATCGCTCGCCTAATCGTTGTCCGCCGGAAATTCGCGAGTCGGCCCGACACCGCCGTCAGCCGAAAGGTTGCTAGGATCAGCTTGTATCCAACGCATTGGCAGTGACGTAGCCAGAGAAAGGGCGGGTGGGTGATGGGGTTGAAAAGGGGGGAAAGCCGTGGCGGCGTCGCTGTGTCGCCGCTAATGAGCGGGACTTGCAGACACCCACACCACCACCCCCGCAGCGTCGAAACAGCGTCGTCCATCGACCCGAACCGGAGCAACCAACCCTTGGAATATGAAACCACCTGCCCGACCATTTGCATTTGCTGCCAGAGGATTCAGGTTCCCGCTAATTCGGCAAACGGCCGCTTTCTAGCTCGGGCGTACCTCTGGCCAGAAACCGGGCGCTGATTGGGGATTAAGGCGGGGAACCAGGGAGAGAACGATCTGTCTAACTCGTCGTGGATACACGGGACGGAGCGGCCGCCAGACAATCAACCGGATACGGACGCAAAATCTCCCCCGACGAACGATACTAACTCTCTTTTATCCCGAGATCGGTGAATCAGCGGCGGCGGCCAAGTACCAGCAAACGAGACGATTATCTGCTTCTTTGTTTCCGGCGGATTTGTATCGATGAGGTGCTGCCGGAACCCTATGGGAACCATGTACCTCCCGATCCTTATAGAGGCTCTAGATCGTTCTTGAGGCTGTAGATTCTCTAGATTCTTCTTGAGCCTCTAGGTTCTTCTTCATTCTTCTTGAGCCTCTAGGTTCTTCTTGATTCTTCTTGAGCCTCTAGATTCTTCTAGATTCTTCTTGAGCCTCTAGATTTTCTAGATTCTGATTCACCCTTCTAAATTCTTCTTGATACTTCTTGAGCCTCTAGATCCTTCTTGATTTTTCTTGAGCCTCTAGGTTCTTCTGGATTTTTCTTGAGCCTCTAGATTCTCTAGATTCTTCTTGGGCCTCTAGATCCTTCTTGATTTTTCTTGAGCCTCTAGGTTCTTCTTGATCCTCTAGATTCTTCTGGATTTTTCTTGAGCCTCTAGATTCTCTAGATTCTTCTTGGGCCTCTAGATCCTTCTTGATTTTTCTTGAGCCTCTAGGTTCTTCTTGATCCTCTAGATTCTTCTGGATTTTTCTTGAGCCTCTAGATTCTCTAGATTCTTCTTGGGCCTCTAGATCCTTCTTGATTTTTCTTGAGCCTCTAGGTTCTTCTTGATCCTCTAGATTCTTCTGGATTTTTCTGGAGCCTCTAGATTCTCTAGATTCTTCTTGGGCCTCTAGATTCATCTTGATTCTTCTTGAGTCTCTAGATTCTTCTGGATTTGTCTTGAGCCTCTAGGTTCTTCTTAATTCTTCTTGAGCCTCTAGATTTTTCTTGATTCTTCTTGAGCATCTAGGTTCTTCTTGATTCTTCTTGAGCCTCCAGATTCTTCTGGATTTTTCTTGAGCCTCTAGGTTCTTCTTAATTCTTCTTGGGCCTCTAGATTCATCTTGATTCTTCTTGAGCCTCTAGATTCTTCTGGATTTTTCTTGAGCCCCTAGGTTCTTCTTAATTCTTCTGGAGCCTCTAGATTTTTCTTGATTCTTCTTCAGTCTTCTAGATTCTTCTTGAACATCTAGGTTCCTCTCGATTCTTCTTGAGCCTCCAGGTTCTTCTTGATTCTTCTTCAGCCTTCTATATTCTTCTTGAGCCTCCAGGTTCTTCCTGATTCTTCTTGGGCCTCAAGGTTCTTCTTGATTCATCTTGAGCCTCTAGATTCTCAACAGCTCTGCACATAGAAGAGCCAGATGGAATCAGACCCAACGAGAGCAACTCAACAGGCCACTCTGCTGAAACAACAGGTTGCAAATGGGGTTTACGAGAGAATTTGGTAGTCGGCACTCTTAGGAGACTGGCTACAGTGAAATAGTTGCGAAGAAAGCTTGCAGCAAGTAATGGAGAAAGAGTGCGACGAGAAATGAAGAAGGGGAACAGAGCGAGAGGGAGGGAGAGACGGTGTGCTCACAGTATCAAACAAATGGTTCGCCGAGGCAGTTTAATACGCGAAAACGGGGTAGGGTTAACGACCCGCGGTGGAGGACTGTCGTTTAATTACCGGTCGGAATTAAATATGGCATCGATAATGGGGGCCATCGTTCCCCGGCAAACACGCCTCTCCTTTGAAGAATCGCGAAGCACTACTTGGTGACCAACTCTGCGGGGTGTAGTTCGCTATGCTATATATACCAAGAGAGAAGGAAAGAGAGGAGTACCGCGAAATATGCATCGTTCGCGGCCGTGTGCCGGTAGAGAACGTTCCGTTTGACGGTACGACGAATTCTGCATTAAGAGTAAGTCAATTATGCCGGGGAATCGATAATTACCGAACTAATTGAACGACCCCTTACCGGAGGAGGCCTCTGGCCGGGTTATATTGATCAGCCGAGACTGAGAACTCGAAGAGCGCCCACTGTTTTTCCGCGCGAGTGTCCTCGTCCATAAAAACGCTCCTTAATCTTTCCCTTTTCTCCATCGAGCCTCTCCACTTCCACCATCTCTCTCTCTCTCTCTCTCTCTCTCTCTCTCTCTCTCTCTCTCTCTCTCTCTCTCTCTCTCTCTCTCTCTCTCTCTCTCTCTCTCTCTCTGTCTCCTCGTTCTCTCTATCCCATTCTAACCTCATCGTCGTGTACAAGCTGAAACTGGTGGTCGCGGGCAGAAAGCGCGGCAACTTAATTGCCAGGCCGTATCAAACGTGGCACAACGTTCACAAACGCAGGCACACCGGGATCGTTCATAAAGGCTGTGCCAGCCGCCGCCGCCGCCGTTGCTCGGTCGAGAAGGTGAATTCAATAGGCGACACGAGGAAACGGCGGCGGCTACGTTTCACCGTAGCTATACTCTCTCTCCCTCTCCTCTCTCTCTCTCTCTCTCGTTATTAAAAGATTCGTGAATAGGGAAATACGTGCGCGCGGAGGCGAAAGGAAATATAAAACGGGGCTATTGTAGCCAGCAATTAAAGTAGCTACGACTCCGCCTCCTCTCGCCCCCACCTCTCGACATCGACGTTATTCAGCTGAAGCCACTAATTTGTGTTTTAACGCCGCGAAATACCCGCTGAAACAATCCGACCACTGCCATTACCAAGCTCTTTCGCGCCCGGGCCCCTTTGTATCCGATGCGTTCGTGCTCCTGCGACACTCCGCTGTGTGCTCTTTCTTCTCGATAATGCGAGCATTATGGCGGCAATCGTTGCTTCTCTCCGCGCTGCTTCCACTCACTCTCCGGCCGTCGGTTCTCCGTGTGCTCGTTACACCGAATTATCTGAATCGATCGCTGAAATGTTCACGAAATTAATTAAACGCGGTTCGGTCATCCCCCGTTATTGTTCACCCCATTTTGTAACACTGAACCTACAGAGCGATTAAAATGGTGCAGCTTACAAAAATGACAAGGCTCGATTTATCGTTTATTTTGTTATCGACTTCATCATTTCAATCACTGCCAGATGATCAAATATAACACCGGTCGTTGGCAATGGAAGGTCTAGTGTCAAACTGGTTAAACTGTTAAACATGTTAAGAACATTTGTAATATAATTGGACTGCGGATCTTTATGCACTTTTAAGACTTATTAACTTCACCATTTCAATAACTGCAAGATTATCAAATATAACACCGGTCATTGGCAATGGAAGGTCTAGTGTTAAATTGGTTAAACTGTTAAACATGTTAAGAACATTCGTAATAATTGGACTGCGGATCTTTATGCATTTTTAAGACTTATTAACTTCACCGTTTCAATAACTGCAAGATTATCAAATATAACACCGGTCATTGGCAATGGAAGGACTAGTGTTAAACTGGTTAAACTGTTAAACATGTTAAGAACATTTGTAATAATTGGACTGCGGATCTTTATGCATTTTTAAGACTTATTAACTTCACCGTTTCAATAACTGCAAGATTATCAAATATAACACCGGTCATTGGCAATGGAAGGACTAGTGTTAAATTGGTTAAACTGTTAAACATGTTAAGAACATTTGTAATATAATTGGACTGCGAATCTATATGCATTTTTAAGACTTATTAGACAGAATTCAGTAAAAATTTTATTTGTTTTGGATCTACAAATTTTGTGGATCTTCATTTCATGACACTTTCTTAAAATTGGTCAATATAAATTGAAAATTGCATAAACACGAATTCCAAAAGTCTTCCGAAATTAATGAAATCAACAGGGGGTCTATAAGAACTGTTTCCATAGTCCAGCCATTTTAATTGAATTTCGGGACGATGCAGGCCGGATGTCGCCCGGATGTCTAAATAAAACGGAGACGTCTCCGCGAAGGAGATCAAACCAAATCGGCTTTCGCCGAGGCTTCCGGGGAGCCGGAGGCCCCGGGGTGGACGTCGAGGGGTTATTCTTAATATTTGTAAGGTTTTCATCTGGAGAGGGTGGTCTCCACAGTCTCCAGAGAGGGTAGGACGGGGGTCGCAACCCTCGAACATCGCTCGAAATACGCAAATCCCGGATTACAGGATCATCTTCTCGCGTTCGGAGCGTTTCAAACAATTTGTTGCATACGTTTCGATCGATTCGTCGGACTTTTCTGGCTGGAAGAAGAGACTGACGATGCAGATGATGATGATGATGAGGTGAAGGTCGATGGATGATTCAAATGTTTCAACTATTTCTATCGAATCCCTTTTCAAGAATTCTGACGACGACGATGACGATGAGGATGATGATGACGATAATGAGGATGTTCCAACCGCACACACGTGTCCCGATCAGTTCGATCGAATTCTCCTCTGGTGGAAGAAGCGTGATGATGATGATGACGGCGACGATGTGCAACGACGGAAGGAATTAATTAACGGTCCCCGGGATGTTTGATCCAGCTCTGAGTAGGGAAACTCGCCGATTCTCTCGCACTACTTTGACAATTCGAACGTTAATTTGTGGGAAACCGGATTGAATAATTAGCGAGGGTTGCGGGATCACGAGATCACTCGAGGTTACTATATTAGTATAAATTCGATCGCTCGGTGGCAGCCTCTGTCTCCGTACAAAGCAGCTTTCTTCTTCTCTGCGCACGGTTATTGCCTCAAAAACAGAATTCCGCGAAATAAAAATGTCCTGAATCGTTAGAAACAGAAGACACTCTTCTAATCTTTCAACTCCGGTAATTTTAATTAAGTCATTCGATTTAGAAGCAAGTAGGAATTGATTCCTCTCTTCAGTTATTCGAGTAAATCCTTACGGGACGTATCGGTGTTGTTAAATATTTTTCATTTCCCCACGGTCCCCGACAACTTTCCAGAATCCATTTTGTGGACGTGAGATCTTTCGGAGACTCTTGCGAGGGGTCAGACGGAGCGATCGATGCATCAGAAACGGTTTCCGGTTAGCATGATCTCCGGGCGGCGCGCGGTGTACGGACGATTTTCCAGGTTGGGGGTGGAAATTTCGTGGACGGGGTTGAACGCTTTGTAGCGGCCGAGTCCGCGAACGTGACAAATGGAAACCGGTGGCTGTTGGCAGCTCGTTCGTCGCTGCCTCGGCTGCCCGAGAATGACGCCGGTGGTTGTAGTTGCTGCTGTTGCTGTTGTTGTTGCCGGTAGACGAAGAGGTTTTCGGCTGCCCTGGGCTTGCTGCGGTACAAGGCTCACGGCTACGTAACTAATTACTTGATCCTACCGTGAACAAGTGGGCGAGTTCATTGGCAAGAGAAGGGAGGAAAGAAAGAGAGAGAGAGATAGGTTTCGCCGAGGGGGAGGGAAAGGGGCGCATTGGGCTGCTGTTGCTGACACCAAAGACTTCTCAACTTCCAACCGACGCTCGACTCTCTCTCTCTCTCTCTCTCTCTCGCTCGCTCCCTCCCTCTCCTGGTGCCAGCCATAATACAACTTCGCCACGTTATACGAATATTTCGCCGGAAACCACGGTCGACCTCGACGCCCCCGGTATCTTGATCCGGATGACCAACGGGCGAATAAGCGGTTTTCTTCGTTTTGTTTAAAATGTGAGTGTCGCTTGATTTTTTAGCGAGCTCATTGTAGAACATCATCCTTGTTAGAATCTGTACAAGTATATGAATTTACAAGAACGTCCGCGATCCCGAGCATATTCATGTCTTCACAAGTCACAAGTGAGCGAGCTTTTAGACAGCTCATTATAGAACATATTCCTTGTAACAAGCTGTAACACCAATGCGCCAACTTTGAACATTCTTACAGTAGCCCTTCAAGTCCAAGTAAATGAATTTAGAAGAACGTCCACCATCCCGAGGATATTGATGTCTTCGCAAGTCACAATTGAGCGAGCTTGCAGAGAGTTCATTATAGAACATATTCCTTGTAACAAGCTGTAAAACCATTGCGCCAGCTTTGAACATTCTTACAGTAGCCCTTCAAGTCCAAGTAAATGAATTTAGAAGAACGTCCACAATCTTGAGCATGTTGATGTCTTCGCAACTCACAATTGAGCGAGCTTTCAGAGAGCTCATTATAGAACATATTCCTTGTTAGAATCTGTAACACCATTGCGCCAGCTTTGAACGTCCTTAGACCAGCCGTGCAAGTCCAAGTAAATGAATTTAGAGGAACGTCCACAATCCCAAGCATATTGATGTCTTTGCAAGTCACAAGTGAGCGAGCTTGCAGAGAGCTCATTATAGAACATATTCTTTGTTAGAATCTGTAAGTGAGCGAGCTTGCAGAGAGCTCATTATAGAACATATTCCTTGTTCGAATCTGTAGCACCATTGCGCCAGCTTTTAACGTCCTGAGGCCAG
This sequence comes from Lasioglossum calceatum, assembly GCA_963966675.1. NCBI lineage: Eukaryota > Metazoa > Arthropoda > Insecta > Hymenoptera > Halictidae > Lasioglossum > Lasioglossum calceatum. The sequence goes on along the minus strand of OZ016539.1, from coordinate 5,946,983 downwards.
CCCTGCAAGTCCAAGTAAATGAATTTTCAAGAACGTCCACAATCCCAAGCATATTGATGTCTTCGCAAGTCACAAGTGAGCGAGCTTTCAGAGAGCTCATTATAGAACATATTCCTTGTTAGAATCTGTAACACCATTGCGCCAGCTTTGAACGTCCTTAGACCAGCCGTGCAAGTCCAAGTAAATGAATTTAGAGGAACGTCCACAATCCCAAGCATATTGATGTCTTTGCAAGTCACAAGTGAGCGAGCTTGCAGAGAGCTCATTATAGAACATATTCTTTGTTAGAATCTGTAAGTGAGCGAGCTTGCAGAGAGCTCATTATAGAACATATTCCTTGTAACAAGCTGTAACACCAATGCGCCAACTTTGAACATTCTTACAGTAGCCCTTCAAGTCCAAGTAAATGAATTTAGAAGAACGTCCACCATCCCGAGGATATTGATGTCTTCGCAAGTCACAATTGAGCGAGCTTGCAGAGAGTTCATTATAGAACATATTCCTTGTAACAAGCTGTAACACCATTGCGCCAGCTTTGAACATTCTTACAGTAGCCCTTCAAGTCCAAGTAAATGAATTTAGAAGAACGTCCACAATCTTGAGCATGTTGATGTCTTCGCAACTCACAATTGAGCGAGCTTTCAGAGAGGTCATTATAGAACATATTCCTTGTTAGAATCTGTAACACCATTGCGCCAGCTTTGAACGTCCTTAGACCAGCCGTGCAAGTCCAAGTAAATGAATTTAGAGGAACGTCCACAATCCCAAGCATATTGATGTCTTCGCAAGTCATAAATGAGCGAGCTTTCGGAGAGCTCATTATGGAATATGTTCCTTGTTACAATTTGTAACACCATTGCGCCAGCTTTGATCGTCCTTAGACCAGCCCTTCAAGTCCAAATAATCAAATTTAGAAGAACGTCCACAATCCCGAGCATACTGATATCTTCGCAACTCAATTGAGATCAACAAAGAAAGGAAGTATTGTAAGTCGAGTCTTGTTCACTCGAGTCTTGTTCAGCTCAGGAGCAGGAAGGTTTTTAGGCAGCTGTTCCTATTTGTTGCGAGAGAACGTTCGTCTCGTGCGACGTTCGTCAACGTTCCCCATCCAATTTCTCTGCCCCCCTAACCCAAAACGGAGCAACCCCGATCACCCTGAAAACGCGTCTCGGCGTCGCAGCAGCATTTCAATCTGAAAAAATCTCCTCGCTCACCCCCAATCTTTCCGCAGGAGGAAAGATGGCGGAGCGCTCGTTCGTCTAGCACTCGCATCAGTGGCGGTCCTCGATCCCCAGATCTGCGCGTGGTCTTCTTCGCAGCAAGAAGCATGATCGGGTATGCAGCGATTCTTCTCCTCGTTTCACTCTGTCGAATTACTACTGGGACACACAGTGGAAGAGGAGAGGGATCCCGTCGCGTCTCGCGAACGGTAATTCGCGAAAGCTTTCATCCGTTAAACTCCGTGGCTCGTCGCGAGGCTCTTACAGCTCGAAAGCGAGAGAGACAGAGAAGGTAGAAAGAAGAAGAGAGATGGAGTTGGCAGTCGTCCGGTGTGTAATCACATCACGCTCTCCTCGAGCGAGCGCGAACGAGAGGCGAAACGGCGTCCTTAAACCGGAACGCCGTTTGCCACGGATTGAAATCACCGCAAATGGATCCGCGGCAAAGGGAACCGGTCTGCGAACCAGGAGAGACCGAGAGAGAAAGAGAGAGAGAGAGAGGGAGGGGTGGAAAGAGAAGGGGTTGGAAAAAAAGAGCAGCAGGAAATTCCTTTTCAATGACAAAACCGTCGGTGGCCGGCGCGATGTATATGGGAACTCCTCGTTCTCGTTTCTGGCCACATCAGACTGACGTGTTGTCATATCGACCTCCCCTCTCTCTCTCTCTTGCTCTCTCTAGCTCTCTTTTCGAGGTATTTATACTGAACAGGTCAGAGTCGAGGGTGAGGACGCAAGGACTGCAGGAGGTGGTCGGAAAGGACGGAGAACAGGGAAATACAGGGAAACGAACCAGCGGGACCAGCGGAGGTTTGGGAGAGGGAATGGGGATCGATCCAATTTTACAATCTCGGGTTCTCCCAACCGCCTCTCCTCCCCCGTATTTACCCCTCCTCCTACCTTCTATTTGAATTCCATTGCAAGCCTTCTCGCGGGTTCTCTCTCTCTCTCTCTTCTACGTCTCTCTAGCTTGGACACTACCCTCTAACCACCCTCTAACCTATAGCGTCGTGTACCTGCCCGGACGTTTCCTAACCCGCATTTGTACACGACCGTGTCGCGACAACCTTGCACACGGTAAATGTTTAAGGTTGTCGCCTAACGATCTGGACCAATGTTTTCTTAGCTCCGGTGCTAGCCCCTGGCTAAGACGTTCAGTTTGTGGACCGTGGATGTTCCCGGTGTCCGTGGACAGCGGGTGTTTCCGATGCACCAGACCTCTTGTGGACGAATGAATTTTCTTCGGGAAAGGGTCAATACTGTTCTCAACATCTCCTACGTAAATTTCTTCTAAATAATGAGACGACGATTTTTAGCAGAGCCGTTCGACTACGGAGGGTTAATCTTACGTTCGAGGAACTCGCAGGGAATCCTGGGAACATGATCACGGTATTCCTCGCATTAAACCTGGACCGCAAAAAAAAACCGGACTAATCCCGCTTGCTCATCTCTTCAGTCCCAGAACAATCCTCCAATCTCTCAACATCGTGATTCAACGATCCCCTACCACCGTCCTGTACGAACGCGTATCCCGGCCACCAGCTCTCTCGACCACGAGAAAGAGAGAGAGAGAGAAATAGGAAGAAGAGAGGATGTTACGTAAAGCTCGCATCGCCGTCGAACCGTCAAGGTTCCTCTATCAATCCGTGCAACGCGATATATAGAAGGACTCGGGAATAAGAGCGAAAAGAAACGAGAGAGTTCGACGGACGAACCGAACGGAAACCAGAGGAGGAAGAGGTGGAGGTGGAGGAGGTTGTTCGGGGAGGTGAGGGTGGGATGGATCGATCGTATTTTCCAATCTCGGCGGAAACCTATCTAGCCTGGAAAGCCCCGGCGCAACCCTCGCAGTCACTCTCCCCGACGACTGTATTTGAATTCCAGCGCGTAGCTTGGACGCGAGGTTGCAGAGCGCGTACAGAGCATAGAAGCTGCAGCAGCTGGGTACTCACCCTGTCGACGTTCGTCCTGGGGGGTGGCCAGGAATATCGGCGGTGGCCGTGGCGTGTCAGACCACCCGGGATATCCTGGTGCCTGAGCTTGCACCCCCTAACCTCCCCACGCACCCCGCCTCCTACACCCCGTAGTCGCTGCACTCCCTGGTGCTCTGTACCCCCCGGCATTCTACACTCCCCAGCCTCCTACAGTCCCTGGGATCCTACGTTTCTATTTCCCCAGATTTCTACACCTAGCCTCCTACGCCTCTGGTCACTATGTCCCCTAGTTACTATACCCCCTAGATTTCTAGACCCCCAAATGTCTACGCCCCCAGTCAGTATATCTCCTAGATTTCTAGACCATCAAATTTTTATACCCCCAGATTTCTACGCCTCCAGTTACTACACCCCCTAGATTTCTAGATCCCCAGATTTCTACGCCTCCAGTCACTATATCTCCTAGATTTCTAGACACCCAAATTTCTACGCCTCCAGTCACTATACTCCCTAGATTTCTATAGCCCCAGATGTCTACGCCCCCAGTCACTATATCTCCTAGATTTCCAGACCCCCAGATTTATACGCCCCTAGTCACTATATCTCCTAGATTTCTAGACCCCCAAATTCTTATACCCCCAGATTTCTACGCCTCCAGTCACTACACCCCCTAGATTTCTAGATCCCCAGATTTCTACGCCTCCAGTCACTATATCTCCTAGATGTCTAGACCCCCAAATTCCTATATCCCCAGATTTCTACGCCTCCAGTCACTACACCCCCTAGATTTCTAGATCCCCAGATTTCTACGCCTCCAGTCACTATATCTCCTAGATTTCTAGACCCCCAAATTCCTATACCCCCAGATTTTTACGCCGCCAGCCACTATACTCCCTAGATTTCTGAGCCTCCAGTCACTATACTCCCTAGATTTCTATACCCCCAGATTTCTGAGCCTCCAGTCACTATATCTCCTAGATTTCTAGACCCCCAAATTCCTATATCCCCAGATTTCTACGCCTCCAGTCACTATATCTCCTAGATTTCTAGACCCCCAAATTCTTATACCCCCAGATTTCTACGCCTCCAGTCACTATACTCCCTAGATTTCTATACCCCCAGATTTCTGAGCCTCCAGTCACTATACTCCCTAGATTTCTATACCCCCAGATTTCTGAGCCTCCAGTCACTATATCTCCTAGATTTCGAGACCCCAGATTTCTACACCTCCTAACCTCCTGCACCCCAGTCACTATACCCCCCTATTCCCTCATACCTCGTAGTCATCATTTCCACTAGCCTCCTTTCCCCGCAGATTTCTACACCCCCTAGACTTCCAGTCCCCCAGATTTCCGAAGCCCTTATCCTCCCACACCCCCAGCCTCAACATGGACAACTCATCTCCGCGTCCTTCAACCCCTGTCCCTCAATCTCCATCTCCCTCTACCTCCTGCTCTCTCTCTCTCTCTATATATATATCCGTCTATCTTTCTCTGTCTCTCGTGCCACAACCCCCCGCCGCCAGTCCTCCCGCGCCGGCTTTATGTGGGTAACTGCGGCCGGTGCTGCGATTGAATGCTAGGAATTTCATCATGAGTTGAGTCGTGGAGACGACGGCGGCGGGGCACGACGTCGGCTAAGCGAACGGAGGATGAGAATCGCGGGGATGCTGGCGGAGAACCGCCCCCGGGGGTTACTACCAACCCGCTCCCCCTCCCTCTACCTCTCTTGCATCTCCTCCTTCTCCTCGCCGCCCCCCCCTGTTCGTCCCTCGTCCACCACCCGCGCAACAGCAGCAGCACAGCGGACACGAACCAACGGGGCCAAGCAGCAGCCCCTTGCTTAGCAGCCGGCCGGTTCCAATCATGATTCCACGCTCCACCGTTTGAAGTCTCGATTGAAAAGGGGTGGAGGTTTGACTAAAGAACGAATGCTACGGCTATCGTTTATTCCTGAGCTATCTCTCTCGCGCACGCGCTCGCGCGTGTGTGTATGTTAGCCCTTCTCTCTCCGATCCCTGTCTTGGTCTATCTTTCGATGTATCCAGGTCCGATGCACATCGACATCGAACGAGGTAATACACGGAGTAGGTCCTGATCCAACGAGATGGTTCCCCCCTCTCGCTCTCTCTCTCTCTCTCTCTCTCCCCTCGGCGATCAACGCGCAATGGACAGTTCCATTAATGAGTTCGCGATCCTCTAAGTTCGTGGCTGCCACGGAAAGTGGGCTGGCGCGATTCCGTGGCTCTTGTTTGCGCCTCGTTAATTGGGGAATGTTATTGATGCTGTTGCGCGCCGGCGAGAGAGTGGGCGCAGGAGTTTGTTACGCGCCCAGGGAATTACGGAATGAAACGCGGGTAATGAAGAGAGCGCGAACGTTATTAAAAGTGGGTAACTAGCGGCCGCGGATGGTCAAAGGAATACGTTCGACTCCCCCTCTCTCTCTCTCTTACTATCTCCTGGCCGCAGGAAACGGAAGTACCTGTTACGCTGTTCAGCTTAAAAATCATCCACAATGACGAAACAGCGACGTCGGTGAACGCATTAACATAATCCACTTTTAGAATCCGAGCCCAACCGGAGAGTCAATCGCGAATCAGAACGAGGGAGTCTCGGTGACTCGGAGCTGATGACGAGCATGCGAGCCGCCAGCAGGGTAACAGCACAGGCCGTGCAAAAGCCGTGTGCCACCCCATTACCAATCAAAGGTCAAATCAATCGGCAGGCCTGCGTTACATATCAGTGAAAGCAACGAGCGAAAAAAGAAAAAAAAGGAAAACGGAGGAAGAAAGTGGGAATAAAAGGGATCGCAAAGCTACCGCGCGGAGCAAGCTCATAACATCCGGACCCACTCTATTAATCACCCATACCCGGAAGCGAATCAGTGCCACAGTTTCGATCATGCCAGAGACTGGGGGCGATTCTTCCGCTTGACCCGGTGCTGCTTGTTCGCGATTCATAAAGCGAACGCTCTGGAACGCCTTATTAGCGAAATGGGCTTGGCCAGAGGAGTCCTTGGAAAATAGGGGGTCTTCTGGGGGGACCTGTCCTCTCTCTCTCTCTCTCTCTCCCTCTCTCCATTGCCCTGTGAACGCATCGACACAGAGAAGCGGCCCCGTGTATCATTGTACCGGATCTCATCACAAAGAGTAGCGATAGCATCAGGCCTGCTGTCGATCTCACGTCGCGAACCCTCCAGAGTCCAACAACCCCTCAACACACAACCATCCTTCCGTTTTTCTTCGACCATTCAACTACGGTTTCGGCCAGAACCCCGCCAGATCCGCTCTCGCGATCGACACACCTAGATCGTCTAGGGGCTGACTCCGCCCCGGTAATCCACGCGAAATTACATATTATTATGACGTGTTATTAAACGTAGTAATAACCGGGCCGAGGACCGATTGCGCCAGGTGGCCTAGAAACTCGCTGATGGATCTCTGTTTACCGGGGTCTGATAAGATCTACGCTCGGACGCGCCGGATTTAGGGTGCCCGAGATTCCCCGAGAGGTCTTGTCCCGGTGAGAACGAACCTCGACGATCCAGCCAGCGCAACGTCCAATTTCTCTGTCACCTTCACACACGCCCGACATCAATTTTTTTCTCGATGGAACTTTCGTCAACGCATTCCCGACACTTCCCCGATTCAAACGGGCCCCGACACGACCCACTCCGAACCCTGTAAGATCGGGTAGGACCCGTAGAATGGCGAGAAGAATTGGATGTATCATTGAGACAATGCGAATTTTCTGCCATAACTTCTTTGTTCCGAATGATTTTTATATGGAACCTTTACCAGCTTATTACTGACACTTTCCCGCTTAAAATGATATCCAACACGACCCAATTCGGGTCTCGCGTCCTTGCGTAATCCACGATTTAGTGGAACCTCGATTATCCGAACCATCGATGGTGCCCCGATATTGTGTTTTACAATGAATGCAGGCAATAGATAGTTATTTATATCGCAGCGAGTGTGCTTCACTGCATAATCTCAAGAAGAAAATAAGTCCTCGGCGTTACTTGCCTCCCCTGAAGAAGGGCAAGAAGGAGGAGCGGAGCGGAGAGGTGTATCGAGGTCCACACAAAGTGCCGGAGCTAGTTTGCGCTATAATCTACTATCTCGTCGTTTGCAATTAACTTCTCTTGATGATGTCACGTTTCGTTCGCGCCTCATTTCCAGCCGTGCCGTATAACAATCTGCCCGGTCCCCCTCTTCTCAGGACGATCCTTTTAACGCTCGCTTCTAAATTTCGTAATCAAGTTTTTCCTCGTCGAGGAAATTTGTGAATTTCTCTCTGTCCCTTTCCGTCACGTTCTCCCTCTCTCTCTCTCTTTACCTCCTCCCTTCCTCCTTCGTTTCTTTTCGTCTCTTTTCTTAACCCATCTCTCTGTCTCCAACGCTCTCTCGCCGTTACCTCCCCAACGATGGATACCACCCTCCCCTCTCCTCCCTTTCTCTCGTACTTTGATGTCAAGCCGTGAACGTCACCAGCCGACCGTTTAATTTATCGGTCGATGTGTTTGAAAGACCCTCCTCCCTTCTTGACGCCCATCAGACATCCGTTTTTGGATCGTCGGACCGCCTGTTCCACTTCCTTCTACCGTGTTTGTCACCCTTTCGACCTTTCACCTAAACCGCCACCTGCCGAGAACTCATTTCCTCGGTAACGATTTTCGACCTGCAATCCTCCCGTCACTTCTTCTCAGAAAGGATAGCTTCTACAATCGTCTCTGCGAACGTTCATCTACATTTTTCTCCTCGTTAATCTCGACCTCGGAAACAGCCAGATTCGATCGACTGTCGCACATGCTCTCGCAATTCTACTCAATCCTACTTACCTCCATCACAAAGTGCCGTTCTTCACCTTTAATTCAAGCCCTCGAACGTTGAAAAATTCCTACTGGAACACGTTCTAAAATGGTCTCGAAGAGCTCCTTTAATATCGAGACAGCCGGTTCGGATAATCGAGGCTCCACTATATCGTGTATTTCACGAGCAATTACGGTCCGAACTGCATCGTATTGGGTATCATTTTAACCGGAAAAGAATCAGGAACACGCTCGACCAAGTTCCATGAAAAAATGTTTACAAACAGCAAAGTTATGTCAACAAAATCGACATTGCGTCACCGGTAGTACGTTACGTCGGCCGTCATCGGAGCCCAGATAAGCAGTATTGGAAGAACGAATCGAGGGTGGAGGGATCGCGTATCAACAACGGCGTCAGCATCAGGATGAAGCGTCCGCGGGCGTTAGGCGAGTGGTCGTAATTGATTTCCACGGCGCGTCGTCGCGCGTCGCTCGTTAATCATAAATCCAAGCCTCACGCCTATCCGAGTAAATTATACGCCGGTAGGACGAGCCGGAACGGACAGGCGAGAGAGCCTAGCTAGCCGGTATCATTGATTCCTCGGACGCGGATGAATGGCGTGGCGAACCGGCGACATTGAAAAGTTTCGCAGCCAGTTATATATCCTCCGGCCTGTCGACCGCGGCTACCTGCTAATATACCTGTTCTGGACGCGAGTAAGTGATTCCGTTCGATGAATGGATATATCGGTCGGCTCTGGATCTTGCTAACGTCGCCTACCTACCTGTCGTCGATCCTTGAATGCTGAAGAACATCCTGAAGAACATGTTCGGGCGCCTCGATTAACAAAAAGACTTGCACATATTTTCCTCGGAGAACTGTACTGGATCTTCATGATCTTGAATGATGAAGAATGTGCTGAAGAACTTGCTGAAGACACTGTGTCTTCAGGGAACCAGTACTTGTCGAATTATTAAATGCTGAAAAACGTCAAGCGTCTCGATTAACTTTAGAAAGATCTGCACACATTTTCTTTAGAGAACTGTACTGGATCTTCATGATCTTGAATGATGAAGAACGTGCTGAAGAACTTGCTGAAGACACTGTTTCTTCGGGGAATCAGTGAAGAACATCTTCAAGCGACTCGATTAGTTTTAGAAAGACCTGCACATATTTTCTTTAACGAACTGTACTGGATCTTCATGATCTTGAATGATGAAGAACCTGCTGAAGAACTTGCTGAAGACACGGTTTCTTCAGGATTCCAGTACTTGTCGAATTGTTAAATGGGAAAGAATATGTTCAAACGTCTCGATTAGCTTTAGAAAGACCTGCACACATTTTCTTTAGAGAACTGTACTGAATCTTCATGATCTTGAATGATGAAGAACTTGCTGAAGACACTATTTTTTCAGGGAATCAGTGAAGAACATCTTCCAGCGTCTCGATTAGCTTTAGAAAGGCCTGCACATATTTTCTTTAACGAACTGTACTGGATCTTCATGATCTTGAATGATGAAGAACCTGCTGGAGACACTGTTTCTTCAGGATTCCAGTACTTGTCGAATTGTTAAATGCGGAAGAATATGTTCAAGCGTCTCGATTAGCTTTAGAAAGACCTGCACACATTTTCTTTAGAGAACTGTACTGGATCTTCATGATCTCGAATGATGAAGAACTTGCTGAAGACACTGTTTCTTCAGGAATCAGTGAAGAACATCTTCAAGCGTCTCGATTAGCTTTAGAAAGACCTGCACACATTTTTTTTTAAAGAACTGTACTGAATCTTCATGATCTTGAATGATGAAGATCATGCTGAAGAACTTGCTGAAGACCGTTAGTTCTTTCTGCGCAAAGTTCAGAATGGCTTGTACAAATTTCATTTAGGGAACTAGACTCGTTTATCGAATTGTTCAATGCTGAAGAACATGCTGAAGACCATTCGATATTCTAGAAATAGACTCTGATGTAGATTTAGACTTAATAATTTCAAACTGTGTATACAAAAATATATTGTTGACTAACATCGCACTTATTTGTTTGTTGCAGGTGAGTTTTCCCTGGACCCTCATTATTTCCAGCGATTGTTGTCGCTACGTACCGTGAGTAAAAACCTAGTGACTGGTCTCTGACAATATAACAATTCCTTGTCAACCGCTACGGTAATTCCGTTGTCATAAATTGGGCGTGCTCGATGCGGAGGTCGGAAAAATTGACGGTAAAATTCATTGTCGAACAGTGGAATATACCTATACACATACATTTTTTTTTATTCCTCGTTCAGTTTAATGGAACCGTTCGTATCTATGCAAGGGTAACAACGTAAACGAAGTTTAGTGTCGAAACTTCCGGTAAAGTGACGGGCTTCCTGCCCTCAAACGCTTCGAAATTTCATCGAGGCGTCGTTCGATAGAGTTTAGATTTAAAAAAGTTAGATCGACGAAAAACAGTTCGGAGTATTCGATTAGCCTGCGCAGATTAAGATGATAATGGAACGTACACACACATCGATAATACGGTATATCGATGAATTCGAGCTGTCGAAATCGAAATCCTTTTCCGATTCTTTTAACGCGCGATAATAGACTTCGATAGAGAGAACAAGGGTGGGAGAGAAGCTCTCTCGAGTTTTATTAACAGATTCTGTATCCTTGATCGGCCTGGGAATCGCGCTTTTTTCGTCCCCGATTGGATGGAGCCTTTTAATTTCGTTTTCGATGGTTCGCCCCGGAAGTAGCGTCGCGTCGGGATACTCACGCGGAAATTGATTCTCCGTTAAGGACCGTATAATTCGTGCGCGAGATATCGGTTCCATTTCGATTTCCAATAATTAATCTGTGCCCTTATTTGCACCGGTGACGCGCTGCTCCCCCGATTGTCAAGATATTAATATCATAGACCGGGCCTTGCGCCGCTTAATTCTTCCCGCGTCACGAAACTGGAACACCAGAATTACTCAACTTGTTAGAAATATTTTTCGTATTTCGAATCAATTATTTCCATCGAATACACGATTTTGTTGTATTCAAAGTTTTATTAGAAAGTCCACCAGTGACTTCTTAATCTTTTTCTTTTTTATTAATGGTTCGCTAGCTGTAAAATTAATTTCTTTAAACAACGTACCGGTAATATTAAATTTATTCTCTCCATGAACGCAAGAAATTCGAGGGTAACGGGTGGAAGCTAAACGAAGAAAAAAGTATAATAATTCTAGTGGGTCGGAAAAAAATATAAACCACCCTCTATTTTCAACCCCCAACCATTGATCGGGAGATGCCATTTTGGTGGAATCCTAAATATTAATATTTCTGATTGAAACTTTAGGGGAGCTTATTTCGAGATATGTGTAGCTGTAAAATTAATTTCTTTAAACAACGTACCGGTAATATTGAATTCATTCTCTCCATGAACGCAATAAATTCGAGGGTTAGGGGTAGAAGCTAAACAAAGAAAAATATGTAATAATTCTAGTAAGTCGAAAAAAAATATATAAACCACCCTCTATTTTCAACCCCCATTGTTCACGACTTGCCATTTTGGTGAAATCCTGAACATTAATATTTCTGTACTACAATAGTACATATGTACTCCAAAAATGGCTATGAAGACATTTCTCAAGAAAAGTTCTGCGGCATCAAAAAATTAATATAAATCCTTATCCTCCCATTTTATCGAGAGGTTAGATTATTTTTAATCCTCCGCTACTTCGCGAACAAATGACGGTAACGTCGTGCAACGTTGCTCTAAAAACTAGACCAGCAGTCTACTTTTCGCCGAATGATTGGGACACGGCGACGCCTTGCCTCGCGTCAGCTGACCTTCGTCGCGACCTTCGTCCTACGGATCCAGGTCTGGCGAAGATGCTAACACAAACCGGAGAAAGTTCGTCGAAGTTTCGACATCCGATGTAGCTCGATATGCATCGGGGCTTGTGCGGCAAAGTATGCCAAAGTCGAGGGCAAGCTAGCTGGATAGAGGAACGAGAGAGATGGATAGACGAGGAAACGACGGTGGCTGCGGAATCGGTGAGGAAAAGCGAAAGGCGGATTACTGGCTGGGAGGTGGCGGATAGAGGGGTTGGGAAAGAGGGTGGCGAGGCAGGCAGGCAGGCCAGGGACCCAGAGGCATAGCAAGTGGAGCGAAAATCAGATTTGCTCGTTGTCGCCTCCACCCACGAGCATCGCCACCCACCCACCTCCGGTCCGCCGGCTCCATTCGAACCCCCGTGCAACCCCGTCCGCCCCACCATGGCCCCGTTACCCCCGTCGAACCCACGCGTCCCTCGCCTCGAAAGCTCGAACGAGCACCGCCCTTTGATCCTGCCGACAGCCACCCTCCTCGCCACCCTCCGCCGCCGACCTAACTCCATCCCCTATGGTCCCCAGGCCCTCGAACCAAACCACCCTTCTTCCCCTGCGTCCTTTCGCCTATACTCTCCCTCCTTCCACCCACCCACCCTCTCTCTCTCTCTCTCTCTATCTCTCTGCCTCTCTTATTCGCCCGTTCTCTATCTTCCTCTACCTCCGATCGGACATTCTTTCTCCACGGTTGATTTTCCAAGCTCTCGCCGAGAGGACTTTCTTGCCCGCCTCGTTTCCCAGCCGATTTTATCCAACCCGCCCCCGCGCCAACCCCCCCTCCACCCACGCACCCCCACGCCCACAGAACTTACTTTTCGCGCGAACCGTAATGGAGATCGCTTGGGGATCACACCGACTACCGAACGTATGCTCGCGCTAGTTTCAACCGTCTTCCGGGACGGGAGGCGTTAGGCTTCTTGCCATACTCGTGGCCAAGGTGACCTGCTTGTAGGCGTTTGTTGATTACTTACCTATCGGTGATTATTCGTTGATTCTTGTCGCATTATTTTGGTTATGACAGTAATTGACATTTTAATTATTCGACAACTTACCCCCAATGTCGGAATTATTTCTTTTGGGATTGAGAAATATGGAAATAATCTCCGTCGATTTTGGGAAGCAGTGGTCAAATAGAAATTCAGTTCAGCAAATAATAGTCTTGTTGAGAATCATTTTCACGTTGAAAAGAATTTGTAGTATTCGACAATTTATACCCAATTACGTAATTGAGTTATTTGCTTTGAGGTTGAGAGAATAAAAATTATATCCATCGGTTTTGGGAAGCAGTGGCCAAATAAAAATTCAGTTCACCCCCTAATAGTCTTGTTGAGAATTATTTTCACGTTGAAAAATATTTGTAGTAGTCGACAACTTATCCCCAATAACGTAATTGAGTTATTTCCTTTGGGGTTGGGAACATAAAAATAATATCCGTCGATTTTGGGAAGCAGTGAATAAATAAAAATTCACTTCATCCCCTAACAGTCTTTTCACGTTGAAAACAATATTCTTAGATTTTGTTAAAATTCTCTTCACCCCCTAATAGTCTTTTCACGTTGAAAACAATTCTAAGTATTCGACAACTTTTCCCCAATAACGTAATTGAGTTGTTTCCTTTGGGGTTGAGAAAATAAAAATAATATCCATCGATTTTGGGAAGCAGTGAATAAATAAAAATTCACTTCACCCCCTCATAGTCTTTTCACGTTAAAAACAATTTGAAGTATTCGACAACTTATCCCCAATAACGTAATTGAGTTGTTTCCTTTGAGGTTGAGAAAATAAAAATAATATCCATCGATTTTGGGAAGCAGTGAATAAATAAAAATTCACTTCATCCCCTAACAGTCTTTTCACGTTGAAAACAATATTCTTAGATCTTGTTAAAATTCTTTTCACCCCCTAATAGTCTTTTCACGTTGAAAACAATTCTAAGTATTCGACAACTTTTCCCCAATAACGTAATTGAGTTGTTTCCTTTGGGGTTGAGAAAATAAAAATAATATCCATTGATTTTGGGAAGCAGTGACTAAATAAAAAGTCACTTCTCCCCCTAATAGTCTTTTCACGTTGAGAACAATATTCTTAGATTTTGTTATATTTTTCGCTGCTTTATATCTGACCTCTTTAAATAATAATTTGATTATTTTGTGTAACGAGTTCCGAGTGAACGAGAGGGCCAGAAATTGTGAAATTATTTTCGGAACTCGTCACGGCTCCATTCCGTCCGCTAAAATTTTAGGAACAGCCAGCCGATACCGGTGCCGGTTTAAATTTCGATCAGCCGGCAAAGACTCGAGGGAAGAAAAGGTGAGCGAAGTTATTTGCGCCGCAGGTCGCGTCAAGGAAGTCTCCGGGCAAACGAAAGTGCAGCCGGTCCTGCGCTAAGCCCGTAATTGCTACGAACCTCTATTAACTCCCGCGTTTGATCCGCGCGGCTCCACTCGTTCTTTGTGCAAACTAACGCGAAGTTCGACGGCGCGGCGCCGCGCGGGCGCAACAAACATATTAAACTTTTCTTTCGACCGTGGCACCGCACACACACCATCCGACGCTGCAGCCCCCGCGATCTTGATGTAAATTTTATCCGTTCCACACACGTGTGGGACGTTGATTACCCACTCACAATTTCCACTTTGGTAAAAAAGTGCGAGACCACGAAGTTCGAAACTGTTTAGATTCTTTCGCATGGTCCAGCTGTTCTTGAGATTGCATCCAGCAGTGATCATTGTTTGTTTCATCCCCTTTGTCAACCCTTACCTGGTATTCCAGCAGGCAGAATTTTTCTATTCTATTGGTTGGGGGAGGCAAGAAAATAATTTCGGTATCTTAAGGTGAAATAAAACCGAATTTCTTTAATTCAAACGATGAACTTTAATCAATAAAATATTTTCTTATTTATTCTTTTTTGAAAAGTTCATCGAACAAAAGGGAAAATATCTTATTCATTGAATTTCATTGCTTGGATAAAAAAATTGGGCTCTATTTCACCTTAAAATAGCGAAATTACTTTCTTGCCAACTCAATACTTAAATCAAGACTTCACTTCATTGGCTACCATATCTACAGATGTTAATGTTTGTCAATAAAATTTTAGGGGAGCTTACTTCAAGGCGGGTACTACAAAATGGCTATAAAGATTTTTCATAAAAAGATTAAATGGCATCAGAAAAAAAATATAAACCATTCTTTATTTTCAATCCAGAGCCTGGCATTCTTCACGAAGTACCATTTCTGTAAAATCATAAATATGAATATTTCTGAATGGAACTTTGTGGGAGCTTATTTCAGGAATCGTATTACAAAATGGCTATAAAGACTTTTCATAAAAAAAATATAAACAATTCTTTATTTTCAACTCAGAGCCTCGCATTCTTCACGAAGTACCATTTCCGTAAAATCATAAATATTAATATTCCTGAATGGAACTTTCTGGAAGCTTATTTCAAGATTCGCACTACAAAATGGCTCTAAAGACTTTCCATAAAAAAGGTTCTGCAACACAAGAAAAAATATTCTCCCGGCAGATTTGCATTTCGCGCATTCGCCTCCATTTCCCGGCGGAACGTGACTGAAAATTCCACGGTGGAAAAAAATCATTGTTTCAACAGATTAGCCGACAAACAGAAAGTATGTGATAATGTTTTAAATGCCGGTAGTTTTCGGTGGTTTCGTAATGGTGCCATGTGATTTCATCACGCGGATCGCGCCTCTTCGATTCTCGGCAGCCCGTTTGCACTCTCCCTCTCTCTCACTCTCTCTGCTCCGCACTCGATCGTTCGATCACCATGCCTCCGTCTCTCTCTCTCTCGTCCTCTCTCTCTCTCTCTCTCTCTCTCTCTCTCTGGGCTCTCTGCACGAGCGGTATTGAGTTTTCGCGGTAACTCGTTTAACTAAGCAGCGCACCGATATCGGTAATCTGCCAATGGCCATTTAAATACCCGTGTACTCCCGAACCGCCCCCGCCCTTTTTTTTCTCGCGCTCGCATTTTCACCGGCAAATGTCATTGTTGACTCTGCCGGAACGTTTAAAAACCGGTCACCGCCGGTATTAAAAGCTTCCCACCGGGAAAAAGAATGAAATTATTCGGCCACTCGTGGTCCCCCTCCAACTTTAACACAAATTAAAGAAATTATCGTGTGCGCGCACTGATCCTCTCTTCTTTTTTTCGCTATCACATTACTCGTGTGTCGCGCAAAAAAAGAGTGTCATAGAGAGACGAGAAAATTCGAACGTGCAACATATTTTCGCGACACAATGCAGCGCTTAACGCTCGGCGTAATACACGGGACGACGACAATAACGGGGGCGAGTTGGGGGGGGGGGGGGGCTGGAGACTGCTCCGTAGTTTTTCGTTGGAGGTGTGCGTGCGCGCCGCCTAAAGGCCCGTTTTATATTTATTCGAAAACAGAATTAACGTAATTTGTTAAACGCGACGGTTCCCCGGGTCGGTTCGCTGCTCGTTAAAAACCAGTTAATGCGACGCGCGCCAAATTAATATTCCCTCGCCCCGGCTCGCTCGCGAAATTGCGGATCGCCCGAGATTCGAATGGGAAACGTTTTAACGGTGGAAATCGGTTGTAACGGGGTTAATTTTTGCGATGGTACCAGGCAGAACGAAATACATACACATATATACCTGTATATATATTATATATTTGTTTTAGTCATTTCCCTGGCCGTATGATAATTTTATAATTACGAAAAATCTATCGCCGCGTAATGCGAGCCGCTCGAACGAGGACACGCGAATATTATCCGATATATTTTTTGGTCGTTCCCTTCCCATTTAATTATGCCGCAGAATTAATTTCGAAAAAAACGACATTTCATTTAGATTGACATATACGTTATGTACGGAGTTGGGCAGAAATTTTATTTCAATAAAAATTTCGGACGAACTGGGTTTAAAACTCATTTGGAAAGAAATCCACTTTGTTCGAAATTTTTATTGAAATATTAGGTCGGAAAGAAAGCTCTTACGGTTGTTGTTATTTTGATTTTGTAATGAAAATCACAAGAACTTTCTTTCCAAACTAATAAAATTGTTGCCCAACAGAAACCCAGGGAGGTTTCTGGGAAAAGGGAGAGACGAGGGAAACTGGCCGACAGAGAGAGGGATTCAGGGGGTTGAATCTGAGGAAAATGGATGATGATGACGTCACTGAAAACGGTACCGAGACTGTAGAAAAAGGGGAAAGTGCCAGAAGAGACGCCAAACGAGGGGAGGGAGCACCAATTCAGGGGAATACAGTTACCCCCTCTCCGCCAGTACTCCCAACCGTCGTGATCAGTCACGTGACCGGGCGGAAGCATGGGGGAATAGCATCGTAGAAAGGGGAAGCCGCGGAAAAATTTGTGGAAAAATACCACGTCCATAAAACGGACTAAAAGGTATAAAATAAATTTCTAAAAAATACCATGTTTAGAAAACGGTCTGAAAAGTATAAAATAATTTTTCCTAGCCCCATACAGATAGTCCTGAAAATTTGTGATTGTGAATTTTTAATAGCTATGAAAATACTTGTAAGATTTAAAACGAAAATCGTGGGGCGCAAAATAATAGTAAGGAGTATAAAGAGTAGCACGCAACAGTTCATATCATTTGCAGTGCAATAAAATTGTTAGTGACTTAGGAGAACTATTCATGCATCAATTATCTATTGCATGTGCTCCACGTTTTTTCATTTTAAATCTTACAAGTATTTTCATACCTATTAAAAATTCACAATCACAAATTTTCAGGGTTATCTGCATGAGGTCGCTTAGTAAAAAAATATTATAGTATAATAAATAACGTAGTAACTTTGTAAACACCGCACGGTGCTCGAACGCACACTGAGCTCCTTCGGTGCGAAGCGGGTCAGTGGAGTGGGGATGAGTCAGAGTGGGAACGAGTAGTGGAGTAGGGAGCGCTGCCCCGCGGAGTGGGGATCGCAGAACGCGATCAGAGGTGTAACGGTTAAATTTTTAATGGTTTATATCTCCTAAACGCATAGGCTTCTTTCAATTTTTTTTTTAAATATTGCATTGTCGTCCAGTTCTGAGCTATGTTTAAAATTTCAAGTCTCTCTAGCTCATCGGGAAGTTAGTTCAAAATCAATTGCAAAATTTGTACTGAACAGACAGACATACAGACAAGAAAGCTAGCTAATAAAAATGTGGTAAGAAAAGATTTGGAGATGTGCGAAAAAATGGAGTCGCGAGGCGTGAAACAAAGGAAGAATTTTCGCGCCGCGGATTTAAAGAAGAGAGAGTGCTGTCGCGGTGGTGTGTTGGTGCGAAGGCGAGAGGAAGGAAAGTGGAGAGAAATTCTGCGCTAGGGAACACGGTCGAAGAGAAGGGGGAAGGTTGAGGGAGGTCGAAACTGGCACGATGGAAACCTCGTTTACGACGAGCCGCGATTTCGCAGATCAAACGCACCGGCGCTAGGTGGCTGATTGCTCCGGCATCCGGGCCACCGTCGAGCGTCGTCGATGTCGCACAGCTTTCTTTCCGTTCTTGAAACGCGCGAAAATGCGCGAAACCCCCTTTGCATCGCGCGACGCTTCCGGCGCCGGTAAAACGCGCGACGACGTACAGGGTGTGTCGGATAAGTAGGTACGAGCGGTGTAAAATTAGGATGTGATTTATTTTTAGTAACAATTATTGGTTGAGCCGTTTATTTTTAAGTGGCCTAAGTCCATTTAAGTTTAAATTGAGATGTTTGAGAGTTTGCGTTTCAGTGAAATTAAAAATATACGTGTTGCATACCAATGTATAAGAGAGTTAAATTTACAATTCCTATTAAAATAATAGCAATTATTAAGTGAACAATATGTGTCTTCTTAACAAGAATGGACTTGAGCCACTTTCAAAATTAACAAACTAGATTTGTCATAAAATTTGAAACAGCCCAAGTCCAGTCGATATAATTTAAAATGCTTCAAATTGAGAAAACAATATTCAATTTATTTTATATTTCATTACAAAACTTGAACAACACCATTTATGCAATTCGGGAAATCTTATAACTATGTAAATTACGTAACAATTTACTGCTCGTTTACATTTTGTGTATGCGGGAGGGATTTTAAAAAGTCATGGTGCTCCATGTAAGTCCATCATACCTTGTATTTCGCTGGTGTAATTTGTCTTATATTTTTATAAAGTGGCGTCAATACAATATTTTCGAATTTTCTTGGTCCACCCCGACGTGCTAATAAATTCAGTATTTTAAACTCTGCATTCTCCATTCATATCTTGTAGAAAATTTTATATGATTCATTTCTCAAAGAACGCATCCAGCATATATTTAACCAATTTATTGTTTCTCCGTTAGAATTGTTTACTCTTTTAAAAATTGCATCCTACAAAAATCTTGTTGATATGAAATTCTCTTGTCTCCATTTCATCTAAAATAAAGTTATTACCTTTCCGGCACTTCTTGATAACATTATAATAATCTTGGGGGACAAACGGTAAATTATTTTTCTTTCATGACATTTCTACGACGCCAAAATCTGTCATTTGGTAAAAACGAATGTCCTGATACTAAGAATTTATGTCAACTGACAAATGCACTTAAGCCACTTTCGAAATATAAATTTGTATCATTCTATTAACCAGCTAACTTCATTTTACAAAATCTTTGTGATTTTAGATGTATTAGTTACAATTTGTTTCAGAATGAAAAGATAACGTAGAAATGTAAATATTAAAATTGCCAGCTTGATTTTTCTCGGAAATGGACTTAGGCCACTTTTTTAAAGCCATTATTCATAAAAAAAATTGGTCACATAATGTTCAGTAGGTTTTCTAGGACACCATTATGAAGAAAAGGAATTTTTCGGTGATAAATGGTATCTGAAAAAGTTCGATCTCTGAACGCTTATTGTAACGAGAGTTTTTAGTAACTTTAATTAATATTATCATTTTTGAACGAAATGGACATAAATTCTTAAAAGAAACATTATACAATTCGTTAAAAATCGATATGAGGACTTTGATTTTTTAGTCCATGATTTGGCCCCAGAGTTGGGCAAAAAAAATTTTATTTAAATAAAAATTTTGAATAAAGTGGGTTCAAAACCGAAATTTTTGCTCAACTCTGTCAGACCCACTATGCGGCGCGGCGCTGAACGCGGAAAAAACGGGGAGTACATATCTGTAACGTCGCAAGGGCGCCAGTCGGGAAAATCTCTGTAAACGAAAATGTATTAAGCGCGGCCACCTAAGCTCGTAATTGCCACGAGGCTCAATTAACTTGCGCGTTTGATCCGAGACTCCTCGTTGCGTTGCCACCGCTCCGCTCCACGCGTTTTGCGATCGCGCGCTCCTTCCTTTGGAACGTATGTACGCCGAATCTCGCGGAGAGACTAGGAAATTTCCAAGAGAAACCGCCGATGCAGATTAAACCCCCGTACTCGACTCACCCAATTATCGGTAGCAGTCCGCACGCTTATCTGGGACACGCTCTCTTCAACAATTCGCGAAACTCCACCGCAGGACGTTTTTATACTAATCTGCCGAAACAACACACTTGAAATTGCGAAACTAGTATTACAAATTTTACCGGGTTGAAGTTCACCTTACGGAACCACAAATTTCCGACTTTTTTTTATATAATCCCGATAGATTTGGGGGAGAAGCGAAGCGAAAATCTTCGAAAGAACAGCAAACAGTAGCAGGACAGCGCCTGCCAAAAAGGGAAAATTGATTTGGCTGAAACTTCAGCACGCGGGACCACAAATTTTCGAGTTATTTAATTACGATCCTGCAGATTTTGCCGAGGAAATGTCGAAAATCCAAGTTTCAACGTTAGGAATTCACTCACATGGCGGCTGGAAATCGCTTTGATCACGCGTAACCTTTCACCCAGTGGATCCCTAACAATGAAACTTGGATTTTCGACATTTCCTCGGCAAAATCTGCAGGATCGTGTTGAAATAACTCGAAAATTTGTGGTCCCGTGAGCTGAAGTTTCAGCCAAATTAATTTTCCCTTTTTGGCAGGCGCCGTCCTGCTGCTACTTTGCTGTTCTTTAGAAGATTTTCGCTTTCTGCGCGTGGGAACCAAAACCGAGAGTGAGCAAACCGGATTGTTTGCCGCGGATTCTTATTCCTTTGGTTGACGCGCGAAGGAATGGAATAAACGTGCGGATCCGCGGGATCCCATCTTCCTCAATTTATCCTGTTCCCGTCCGTAACGAACGACGGAGAACCCACGGGGGCCAAGAGGAAGAAAGGGAACAAAGAGACAACGGGACTTCGTTTCTCGCACAGAGAGAGAGAGACATCGCAACGATAAAAATTTATGCGCGTGTCGTGTCTCCTTGTTGCTCGCATATTCGGAAGTCCGCTGAAAGAATGAGAGAAGGATAAAGGGGGTGGTTCCAAGGGATGGAAAATGGTTCTAGCAGCCCACGGCCTTTGATGCCATTCTTGCTCATCACTCTCTTTCTCTCTCTCTCCCTCCCTTATTCGGCCAAATAGGTTTTTCAGATTAAATAAACTGTTTGCACCCTCGAAGGCAGCCCACTTTTGCCCCGGAACACTTACCAAAGTGAGCGAGCCGCCACGCCCGGTGGCCGAATAAAAAGCTTTCTCCACGTTTGAAACCGCGCGCCGTGGTGCACGCCCCGGAAATACCTTTTCACCCCGGCTACTTCCTCTTTTTCTTTTCAATTAAACCGTGCTGCTGCTATTGCCCCTACCCCTGCCGCACCCCGCACCCCTGCCCCTCCATTTCGCGGATCCAGAAAGCTGCAAGAATGCGAATGACATTTCATTTAAAACTGAAGCGGTTACAGTGCTCGCGACCCGGCCGCGTTTCTCGCGAGCTCCGCGCCGAACCCTAGCGAAATTTCCCGTACAGTTTTTGTTCGAATATTATATTAATCTGAAGCTATCGACATTTTATTAAGCTGAAACGCAGAGTTTTTTGCAGCGAGAATTGCACTTCGCTCGAATTCAGGGGAAATGTTACTTACCCCCTCTCTGCCACCACCAGGTGGAGTGGGGGCAGGAATTAATCTGGCCATTCTGCATATTGCGCAGGATATTTTATGGTTTGTTATACATATTATAGTAAGGATTCTCCAGTAAGAGGTGTCATTTTCAATTTTTCACTGTTGGTAAAAATACCACGCTTATATTAACTTGCCGTGTTGTCCAATCTTGCTGAAATTTTGTGTATACACTTGCTTCCGGTGACAATGAAAGTAGAAAATAAAATATATAAGGTGTTGCTAATGATCTTTGATATTGATGCAACATTAAATAAATAAATACCATAAATAAAATAAAAAAAAATATAAGAAAAAACGAGAAAATAATTTTATTCCTGGTTCTGAAAATTTTAAGCTATTAGAAAGAAATTTAATATAAATTTAAATAAAGTCGTGACATTTTTTAGTGAGACGCCAAACTATGTTGACGTAATTTTCGTGGGCGATCATGATTTTATTTAAATTTATTGATTAAATTCTTCTATCTGTTCCGACACTAATTTTATAACAGAAGAAATTTTGAACTAATTAATCATTTAACTTATTTTCTCCTTTTTAGTGCATTTCAATATAAGCGTGGTTTCTAAAAAGTTTTTTTTCTATATTTTAATAATATTGTAAATTTCTAATAAAATTGTAAATTGTGAAAAATCGTTGACTGTGAAAGAACAGCATTTTTTAATCATTCAAAATAACACTTCTTAATGGAAGACCCTGCAGTAGTCTGAAATCCGATATTATTATATTTACGCTCCGATTGAAATCGAAATCTGGTTAAATGCAACGAGATTGATGACTGCATGTATCATTTCATAAAACACGATATGAAATAGTTGAAGACCGAGGAGAAACAATTGATAAAAACTACTATCAATTCTTTTTGTTTTTTATTTTTTTGATTACCATATTACTTTAATTATCCTTTTTCCACTAGCTACAAATGTTCCCTGCGTTCCACCCTACAAAAAGTGTCCACTTTGTGACAAACTCGGTTTTGGCTAAATTGAAGGGGGGAGGGTTCATTTCCGCAACAGATTGGCGGCAACTTGCCGAAATTTTAATTAGCAGCCGGTCATCGCATTTTCAACGAATTCATTACGGAAACTTGCTCGTCCCTCTACTACCACACGCGCGCTTGTTTCTGTGTGCGGATTACTGCAATTAGTTACATAGTTGCTCGCCGTCTCTTTTTTTCGATTTCCGGAAAGCGTAGAATAAAAAAATCTGTCTGGTTAAACGGGAAGATACTTGGATCTGCTCGAAGTGCGTTCGTTAAACGGATAACTTGTTCCCTCTCTCTCTCTCTCTCTCTCCTCTCTCGCTCTCTCTCTCTCTCTCTCTCTCTCTCTCTCTCTCTCTCTCTCTCTCTCTCTCTCTCTCTCTCTCTCTCTCTCTCTCTCAGGGTTACGCGGATGGTTGATGCCCGTCGTTGTAAAATGAAGCATAAAGTTGTTCGTAGAGTGCGGGGGCGGCAACGAGAACAGGAAGCGAAGTGAAAGTGGGGAGCCCGAAACTTTCTGGTCGACGCCGCGACGCCGACGCCGACGCCGACGCTCGTGGAAACGCGATCCTCGTGATCTGTTTATGATCGTTTGAGAACCGACGACGATATTTGAGCAACCATTTATTCGTCTCTCGGCTGACGGACATGTTATGGCTGTTTCTGCTCGCTGGAATACACGAGACGAATTTACTGCTATTGTCAAATGCGATGCTGAACAATTTTATCAACTTATTCATTCATTCGTTCATCAATTTATTCATTCATTCATTCATCAATTACTTCAAAAATTTATTAATTCATTCATTCATCAATTTATTCATTCACTCATTCAAAAATTTATTAATTCATTCATTCATCAATTTATTCATTCACTCATTCATCAATTTATTCATTCATTCATTCTTCAATTTATTCGTTCACTCATTCATCAATTTAATCATTCATTCGTTCATCAATTTAATCATTCATTCGTTCATCAATTTATTTATTCATTCATTCATCAATTTATTCATTCATTCGTTCATCAATTTATTCAATCATTCATTCATCAATTTATTCATTCATAAATTCATCAATTTATTTATTCATTCATAAATTCATCAATTTATTTATTCATTCGTTCGTTCATCAATTTATTCATTCATTCGTTCATCAATTTATTTATTCATTCTTTCATTCGTTCATCAATTTATTCATTCATTCATTCATCAATTTATTCATCAATTTATTCATCAATTTATTCATTCATCAATTTATTCATTCATTCATTCATCAATTTATTCATTCATCAATTTATCCATTCATTCATTCATTCATCAATTTATTCATTCATCAATTTATCCATTCATTCATTCATTCATCATTTCATTCATTGATTCACTAATAATTTCAATCAGTTAAAATAATACGACTCACTGTTATTACGAACTCGTAAAATCCGTGGGCTAATTATACTATATGAAATACAGCACAGTGTATTGAGCAGTAATTCTAGGTTTGTGGAAGTAGAATGAGACCACTATATGGTCAGACCAAGGAGGCTAAGACCAACAACTACCTGCATCCTTATTGGGGCTCAGAGATATTGTTTTAATACCTGTAACTAGACTAAATTGCAATGACAATTAATCGAAAAACTTTCTGAAATACTTTTCACGAGTTATTCTCATTTCTTCATTTGTTAGCAATAATAATATTACTTGCAAACATTTTGAAAAGCAGCATGGCTACAATGGTTTCATTGTCCGAATTTGAATTGCATTGAACAATTTTTAATAATGTCCATCATTTTTCTAATAACCAGAACGTCACGCAAGAAAAGCACATTGCATAATCCTCGCGTTTAGGGTTAGCAGGCGCAGTACAATGCGCCTGCGTTGATGAGGGAGTGTCCGCCAACCCTCTCTGCGAAAGAGCTCCTTCCCCTAAATCTTCTCAGACTGGCATTACGTGATTATATATTTCATGGAAACGCAAGGGCAAATGTAATAGGCCGCGCATTGTTCCGCAATTGTTCAAGGCCTGGACGTTTGCGGAACCCGTAATTTTTCTGTTTTCACTTTCTCCTGCCGTTCATTGTCGGCCGTGTTCCATTCGACGACGATCACATGTCCAACATTCATGAGACAAGTCCCGTGTTATTAACGTCGGCACACGTTCCCCATTAACCGAACAATCCACACAGACACAGGGTACGACGTTAATTATAAACCTCCAACAAGAAGTGTTATTTTAAATTAGAAAAACCGCAGTTCCTCTTCGCAGGTAACAATCTTTTATAATCTACAATTACTTTCACAATGTTTTACAAACCTTCTCGCGAGGGAGAAAGTTACATCGAAAGACCCGGGGAATCACCCCTTTTCGAAGGGTGTACAAAATTTCGTTTTCCAGTAGAAATACCAACCCCTGCAGGAACGGCAAACTAAAAAATTCCTCCGAATGAAAATTGCACCCCGAAAGGGTTGACCCATATCGATAGATGAAGGGGGGACGATAAATCCGGCAAATTCGATTGTTGACGTTCGTCGAGGGCAAGGAGAGTCTCAACAAAGCGATCGAAGCCTTCGGGACCGAGCCTCCTGAAACTGTCGGCCGCAATTTAGACGCACTTATCCTGCTACTTTCCGGTGAATGGGCTTCTTTTGTACTTCGCGGCGAGAAGAATGGGGGGCGGGCAGGGGGCGGGTAGAGAGAAGGGAGAGGAGAGGCGACTGCTTCTGCTGCTGGCAAAGTAGAAGAAGAAGTGAGCCGCCACCGGGAAGAAGCAACAGCTAGCTCCGGGTCTGGCTGTGCGGCGGCTGTTGGCGCATTCGGTTTTAAGTTTGTCACAGTTATACTCGGCCCCCGAACCTCCATCCCTCTTCTCCGTCGGGCGAAAGTGGGTTAAACGAAGTTCCATGATACTTCGCGGTAGCACGGTTCGTCGAGCAGAGCCGCTGATTCAGTTCCTGTGCCGCGCGAGAGGAAAGAGATCACAGAGGATCCGAGGAGATCGTCGATTAAACTCTTTCACGCTCCGGGGAGGAGCTAAGGAAGCGAGCGTCGCTCTTTTCTGTTTCGCTTGCCTCTGTTTGCCGGACCCCGGCGTTAAACTTCTCGAGACATCGAATTCATAAATCTCCGGATTAACACCCCCGCTCTACCTTCCCCTTCCATGACGCTGTTCCCCCCTCTCTGTTGTGCTTAACATGTTTGCACTTACGGCAAAAATCAGCTGGGGAAATATGAACACTGAGAAATTATACCCCCAACTGAGAAATTCGATGCTACTCCCGCGTAAGTGTTAAAATGCTTGTAACTACAAACTGCGGATTTCAAGAAGTTATCACATAAAACAGCTGGTGAAACACAAACACTGGAAGCGAATTATTCTTCCAACTGAGAAGTGCGTCGCTACTCCCGCGTAAGCGTTAAAATGCTTGTAATTACCAAACTTCGGATTTCACGAAGTTATCACACAAAACAGCTGGTGAAACATAAACACTGGAAGCGAATTATTCTTCCAACTGAGAAATTCGATGCTACTCCCGCGTAAGCGTTAAAATGCTTGTATCTACAAACTGCGGATTTCAAGAAATTATCACATAAAACAGCTAGTGAAATATAAACACTGAGAAATAATACCCCCAACTGAGAAATTCGATGCTACTCCCGCGTAAGCGTTAAAATTCTTGTAACTACCAAACTGCGGTTTTCACGAAGCTATCACACAAAACAGCTGGTGAAACAAACACTGGAAGCGAATTATACCTCCAACTGAGAAATTCGACGCTACTCCCGCGTAAGCGTTAAAATGCTTGCAAGTTAAACTGCGGATTTCAAGAAGTTATCACATAAAACAGCTGGTGAAACATAAACACTGGAAGCGAATTACTTCCAACTGAGAAATTCGACGCTACTCCCGCGTAAGCGTTAAAATGCGACACGTAAACGATCTCGCGGTAGCCTGGACGAAAAACTAGGTAAATCGTCCGATGAGAAATTCGCAACCCTTGGAGGCTGCAGAGAACACGGGGTCTCCTCTCCAGCGGAGAAAGAAAAGCTTGGCGGAGAATGGTTGGAAAGCGGCAAAGATAAATCGTATTAACGCCTATCTTGCGGCGCACACAAATCCGCATACACGTGTATATACCTGGCATTCGGTGCACATGGTGTGCACATAAGTGGCCCCCTATATAAACGGTACATGGGCCGCTTGGGGGGGTAGGTAGGTGTGGGGGTACGTACATCAGTCCACCCCATATGTACGAGGTATTTGCACATTCCATAGGTGCACAAACACGACGATGGATCTCGTGTGCTCGCGCGCGCTCGTCTACTTGCTATATATTTAAATACATAGAAGCGCGCGAGCGAGAGAGAGAGAGAGAGAGGGTTGCGCAGGTGTGGGAAGAGAGGGTGGTGTACGTTTGTGCGGAACGTCTGCATGCAACCCGGTGGACGCAGGCGCCGGTAGCCATGGCGACGATTCCTTCGGATTGGCCGCAGCTTCCACTTGAATCCCCGGCGTCGACCCCCGCAGCCGGCCTCCGGCTCTGACGTACTATCCGCCACCATCGATAACCCCTCTGGCTCGTAGCTGTGCTCTCGTCCACCCCCGTTGCTAGTAGAGTCTACGAGATTCACCCTCTCCCTTTCTCCAGCCGCCGTTTCCTCTCGAAGATTCGGTACTGCTTGCTCGCGCCACGGCTCCCACCAACTTCGACCTCCACCTCCTCTACCTCTTATAACGTTCTTCTCGAAGATTCTCTGGTCTTCAACTTCCCGGTTCATCCTCTTCTAATCGCCTACGATTTTCTGCGAATGGGTCGCCCGGTTCTACTTAGGGGGATCTATTGGTAGCTGACAGGCTTCAGCTCTGTGTACAAGCACACTGGGTTAGCACTGCTACTCCTCTTCTGGTAGTCTTCTCTCTTCTTCGGAAGAGATCCTACTAGACTTCCTGTTTGGTAGCAGTTTTCCTTCGGTCCTGATCGCCTAGGATTTTACGTGGGAGGATCTTTGGTAGCTAACAGGTTTCAGCTCTGTGTAGAAGCACACTGGATTGGCACTTTAGCACTGCTACCCCTCTTCTGGTGGTCTTCTCTCTTCTTCGGAAGAGATTCTACTAGACTTCCTGTTTGGTAGCAGTTTTCCTTCGGTCCTGATCGCCTAGGATTTTACGTGGGAGGATCTTTGGTAGCTAACAGGTTTCAGCTCTGTGTAGAAGCACACTGGATTGGCACTTTAGCACTGCTACCCCTCTTCTGGCGGTCTTCTCTCTTCTTCGGAAGAGATTCTACTAGACTTCCTGTTTGATAGCAGCCTTCTTCCGGCTCTGAACGCCTAGGATTTTACGTGGGAGGATCTATTGGTAGCTAATAGGTTTCAGCTCTGTGTAGAAGCACACTGGATTAGCACTGCTACCCCTCTTGTGGTGGTCTTCTCTCTTCTTCGGAGGAGATTCTACTGAACTTCCTGCTGGATAGCAGCTTGCCTTCGATCCTCATCAGTTTTAGGATTCTGTTCCGCTTTCATGGAAAATCATTGGTCTGGGTTAGGTTAGCTACCCTTCTTCTGGTGGTTTCTCTTCTTTGGAAGAGATTGTACTAGACTTCCTGTTTGATAGCAGCCTCCTTCCGGCTCTGATCGCCTAGGATTTCACGTGGGAGGATCTATTGGCAGCTAACGGGCTTCAGCTCTGTGTAGAAGCAGACTGGGTTAGCACTTTAGCACTGCTACCCCTCTTCTCATGGTCTTCTCTCTTCTTCGGAAGAGATTCTACTAGACTTCCTGTTTGGTAGCAGTTTTCCTTCGGTCCTGATCGCCTAGGATTTTACGTGGGAGGATCTTTGGTAGCTAACAGGTTTCAGCTCTGTGTAGAAGCACACTGGATTAGCACTGCTACCCCTCTTGTGGTGGTCTTCTCTCTTCTCCGGAAGAGATTCTACTGAACTTCCAGCTGGATAGCAGCTTGCCTTCGATCCTCATCAGTTTTAGGATTCTGTTCCGCTTTCATGGAAAATCATTGGTCTGGGTTAGGTTAGCTACCCTTCTTCTGGTGGTTTCTCTTCTTTGGAAGAGATTGTACTAGACTTCCTGTTTGATAGCAGCCTTCTTCCGACTCTGATCGCCTAGGATTTTACGTGGGAGGATCTATTGGCAGCTAACGGGCTTCAGCTCTGTGTAGAAGCACACTGGGCTAGCACAGCTACCCCTTTTCTGGTGGTCTTCTCTCTTCTCCGGAAGAGATTCTACTGAACTTCCTGCTGGATAGCAGCTTGCCTTCGGTCCTCATCAGTTTTAGGATTCCGTTCCGGTTTCATGGAAAATTATTGGTCTGGGTTAGGTCCTATGAAGATCTATGAAGGTCTAAGTTCAGCAGGTATGACCCTGACGTAGAACAGAAGTCTACTGGGTTAAGGGCGATCTACCACCCTCGACCCTTGTCTACCTCAATCTCGCTCTTCAACGCCTCTTCTGGTGGTCTTCTCTGCTAGTTGGAGAAGACAGTCTCTCTGGTCTTGAACTTCTCTCGCCAAACAAAGAACACGATTAAAATCTCGTCCCGGTAAATTCGTTTATAAATTTCATTCGAATAATAATGCTCCTGCGCAATACGGTTTCTCGACTATACAGTCTAACCGCATATGGTTGCGCCGTAGCCACAATCAATTAATTGGCGAACCACTTTCCAGCTGTTTCGTAGAGGTGGTTTCAAAAACACAGGGTTCGTTCGCCGACCGAAATTCATTTCTTTTTACACAATTTTCAAAAAGCTGTATAACATAGTTCATTCACAATAAAAAGCGTCCCCTTTGGCCCATCGATACAAATTGTTACAAAGGAACTTTCCATCGGCAATTTCAACGAGCTCTGCCACCTTAATAACGAATTACCAATTTCTCCAGCGTCCCGTGCTACCCCCCGAAGAACGGTTTCCCCGTCAGCGCGAAAGAAAGCATTGCACAGCAGTTCAAAAGGATCGAAGTCGGAAATAAAAGGACAAGTCCTCCACTATCCGCAATTAATTAGCTTCCCGGTGCATTACCAACGTTATTAGTGTGCTGCATCCACGACACAGCGGCGGCGCGGCGGCGGCTGCCAGATAAAGCTAGAGATCGCTTCCGCGTTTGCGGGCAACGGCTTGCACGCGGAAATGCGTGCCCCCGGCCAATTAGCATCCTATTTAACGCTAAGATATTCGATTCTTCTCATTGTACCCTAATCGCTTCTCCCGTAAATCTCGCGCCCGGCGAATTTCCGACCGCCTACGCTGTAAATGCGGTGCCACCGGGCCAGGAAACCGCACCGCGCGGAAATTTTGCGGCACTCGGCCTCGGGAACCGTGACGAAGAAGCGAAAGACACACGTTGTCGCAGCGGTAAACGTTTCGATGGCGATGAACGTTGCTCGTTAATGAACGCGCGTGCAGCCGATAATTTCAAGGAGGACGCGAACGGTTTGAAAGGTCTCTCTCGCCCGGAAAATCGAGTTCCTGTTCCGAGGAACGGCGGGAACGAAATTTTCCCGCATTTCGGGCATCGCTCGCGATTTCGCCGACCTTGTAACGCGAGGTTCTAACGACGTTTGCGAACGGGAGTGTAACTTCGTCGCTGATGCTCTTGCATCTTATCAGCGGTGTTCTCCATTTTTATATTTGCAAGCTGCCCTTCTGTTCTTCCGGGGAAAATAATTCACTGTCCCCTCGAGCCACAATGTCGCACGTTTAAAATGTTTCTAATTAATGCGAATTCGATACATTTACGGCGAAAATCAGCTGGTGAAGTGCAAACACTGGAATTATACCTCTAACTGAGAAATTCGACGCTACTCCCGCATAAGTGTTAACGTGACTAATACGGTACTGGCAGAAAGGGGATCACTTTTTCCTTGAATACTCTGGTCATGTGGTTTGTACTAATGTCCACATTACGTCACGAAAATAACACTGAAAGAGAATTGCACCTCCGACTGAGAAATTCGACGCTACTCCCGCATAAGTGTTAACGTGACTAATCCGGTACTGGCAGAGAGGGGATAATAACTTTTTTCCTTGAATGCCGAGGTATAATAAATATTTAAAACCTCGTGGCGAGGTAAAATAAATATTTAAAGTTATAATTAATATAGGTGCAACATGCTCATGTGGAACATTGTAACTGTGTTACATTGTCATTATTTTAATGTTGATAAATGTTGGTAAACATTGCACGAATATAACGGTGGAAGGCAAATATGATCGAATTCGATGGTTCCGAGCAACGGGAACAATAATTCTGTTCAAAGTTGATCATCAGCACGCCGCAAACGATCTCAGTGTGTCAAAGTATCAATTGTTTGAAAGTCGGTCGTGTTCTGTGTCTGTTCGTGTGCACTCGTTACTGAGGTATCGATGATGTTCGTGTTCCCGGTTGCTGGCTGGTATAATAGTGGCGATATAGTGGTGGTTTCAATCGCAGAGGAGGAAATACTCCGCTACAAGTTGTCCCTATTGTTCTGAGATCCATGGGCATCGGTGCTTAACCCATTTACATCATCGTCAACACACTCGCTGCCTCCGTTTATATCGGCGACAGTCATTGCAGTTGCAACGTTCAATTAAATTCGAGCAATTTTTGTAATTTTTAATAAAAATCTGCAGCGTCGTCCCTCTACTAAACAAACTTTGATCAGATCTTTGAGCAAGATCATTTCAAGTAACTTTTCCACAATTTATTTCCAGTGTTTCCCCAGTTTAAAATAAAGAGCAAAGTGGATCCAAAAAGCTTGTACAGGTAAACAAAAGTATAATGGTAGCTGGCACCTTCAAAAAATGCCGAAAAAATTGTCGAGACTTCTCGGACGTCTGAAAAACGAAAATCTCAAGGCTGGAGGCTCTTGAACCCGCCAAGTTCAGGCCCGACCCGTCCACGGTCGGAGAGCCGTCGCAGCCCCCGTCTCCGGTAAAACTATCGATCATCAGTGCGTTCCTCGTGAAAACCGGTAGCGCGTTGCAAACTTCTAGAATTACCGTGCCGAGTAATCCAATCCAATCCACGGAGAGCGAGGAGGAAAGAGAGACTACAATCGTGCCGGGGAATCGGTAATCGTGTAACACGAGCGCGCTGCCAGGGACCGAGAATATTCAATACCGGAAATGAGAATCCTCCCGGATGACGGTGCTCGCCGCCCTGGGTCGCTCTCGTAATACCTGAAGAGACTGGAGAACTCGCGATCCACGAATGCTGGAAACTGTGACGAGCGGCGAAAGTGTCTCCCCGGCTAGCAGGACAAGCTGAAAGACGATCGTACTCTTCGGAAGAGGCACAACAGAGAGAATTGTTCCAGTTGGGAGGCTCGCGAAAGGCTGCAACGAAGATCGCCGAGCTAGAAGACCTTGCCGGAAAATTGCAGTTGCACTTGCAATCCAACTCCAAACCAAGGATATGCTTGTGTACTGATCAGTCATATTGATTTAATTTCCAACAGTGAATTAGAGTTCAGCTTGAGTCGCCAGATGGGGGGAAACGGTTCCGTGAACACTTGTGCGGGAGTAGCGTCGAATTTCTCAGTTAGAGGAACAATTCTCTTTGAGTGTTATTTGACCTCACTGTGACATAATGTGGACATTAGTACAAATCACATGGCCAGAGTATTCAAGAAAAAGGTATCTCCTCTCTCTACCAGTACCGGATTAGTTGCATTAACACTTATGCGGGAGTAGCATCGAATTTCTCAGTCGGAGGAACAATTCTCTTTCAGTGGTATTTTACCTCATCATGACATAATGTGGATATTAGTTCAAACCACATGGCCAGAGTATTCAAGAAAACAAGTCAGCCTCTCTCTACCAGTACCGGATTAGTCGCATTAACACTTATGCGGCAGTAGCATCGAATTTCTCAGTCGGAGGAACAATTCTCTTTCAGTGTTATTTTACCTCTCCGTGACATAATGTGGATATTAGTTCAAACCACATGGCCAGAGTATTCAAGAAAAAGGTATCTCCTCTCTCTGCCAGTACCGGATTAGTCATATTAACACTTATGCGGGAGTAGCATCGAATTTCTCAGTCGGAGGAACAATTCTCTTTGAGTGTTATTTTACCTCACTGTGACATAATGTGGACATTAGTTCAAACCACATGGCCAGAGTATTCAAGAAAAAGGTATCTCCTCTCTCTGCCAGTACCGGATTAGTCATATTAACACTTATGCGGGAGTAGCATCGAATTTCTCATCCGGAGGAACAATTCTCTTTGAGTGTTATTTTACCTCTCCGTGACATAATGTGGACATTAGTTCAAACCACATGGCCAGAGTATTCAAGAAAACAAGTCAGCCTCTCTCTACCAGTACCGGATTAGTCACATTAACACTTATGCGGCAGTAGCATCGAATTTCTCAGTCGGAGGAACAATTCTCTTTCAGTGTTATTTTACCTCATCGTGACATAATGTGGACATCAGTACAAACCACACAGTCAGAATATTCGGGTGAAAAAATTCCCCCTCTCTATCATTACCGAATTAGCCACGTGGCCGGAAACAGCGTCGTGGAAGGGGAAGCTGGAGTGGAGAGACAAATCCTAATCTGGCGAATCTGATTGTGGCCATATTTATTTAAACTTCTTGCTATTTTTCCAACAATATATGCTCGAATTACCCACAGAAGAGCCCGCACAATTTCAACAATTCGAAAATACAGGCTCGACGGATCTGTTAAAAATCGCTCGGTTAATTTTCCAGTGATGCGATTTTTTCGAAATTTTTTTTCTCCTCGTGAGCTGAACGCAGGCTCGGGGGTTTATCCACGGTTAGTTTACTCGATCCGTCATCGACTCTGCGAAAAAGGTGGTGCCTGACTCGGAGGAGGATAGGCGCGCGGATGCATATACAAGTAGGGAGACACTGCGTGGGCGGATTGCACAGGTGGGCGGCCCTGTGTACGTGTGCACGGTCGGACTATGTACGTACGACGGTAAATATGTGGGCCGCAACTAGGAAGCCCGTGTGCACGCGCGCGGCAATCGTGTGTCCGGGATAGTAGTCGTCTTTAAAAATGAAAAACGTTGGATGCGCCGCAGAGCGACGAGACCCAAGCCTGCTGCTTTAAATATGAACGCTCGATTATTTCTCGAGCTGCGCCAACATCAAACAGTGACGGAACAACTTTTCGACCGACCCCCTCTCTGCTATCTACATAGATCGTCCCCGGGAAAATTTTCCGAGCCGGATTTTTCCACGCGAATTCGATAAAGTTTGCTGCATTACGCTGTCGAGGAATGTCAGCCACTAAATTGCGACTCTGTACACCGGCGAACGAATTCAATTAGAATCAATTCGGATCACTTTGTGTCTCAACATTATTTTTCAACGCAGAATTCTGTTCGTAACTTTCTTATTTTTCATTGTTTATTTACGAAACCTCCACTGGCACATGGGCGGCTCTTTTCCGGTTAAAATGATACCCCACACGATGCAGTTCGAACTATAATTGTTTGCCTAATCCACGGTATAGTGGAGCCTCGACTATCCGAACTCGTCAGACACGACGTCTTCGAGACGATTTTAGAACGAGTTCCAGTGGGAGTTTTGCAACGTTCGATGGCTTGAATGAAAGGTGAAGAATGGCGCTGTGTGACAGAGGTGATCGCGTTTAAAAAGTCAACAGAACCAGGCTATTTCTCAAAGCAGAGTTTGTTGGTCGGATCGAAGTGTCGCAGAACGGCAGTATCAATTTGCAACCCGCCACAGGGAATAACTGAAAAATTCGCGGATTGGATCGATGCTCAACTATGATCGTAATACCGTGAAAGGACCGGGCCACAGGTGGAAGCGCGATTAATCCTTCCCGGGTAACCGGTTTTTCGGCGAAACCAAGGATTTGTGTGCCCCTTTTTTTTCGATATGTGTTTTTTTTTCGATTTCTGGTGTCCCTTTTTTTCTACCTTTCCGGGCGGCGATAGACGACGGTGTGTCCCGGCTCGATATTGGTAGGGAAAATCGTTGCGGGTAACGCGCCTCCATTGTTGATTTTGCAAAATCCTCTCGGCGGCGGAGAGGAACAGCTGTCCCCCGACCGGCACAGCGAGAGGAAGGGATGGAAATACTGGTTGGATTCCGGAACGAGTATCGCGTGGCCGCTGATAATTATTTATTTTTCCGAATTTGGAGCGCACTGCATTTTTTCCGCGAATTTATTAAAAGGGTGCGTGACGGGATGGAGAAGCGCGCGTGGCCCGCGTTTAATTGAAAAAGCTGGCCGCGCCGCACGGACCCGTGGGTTCAGCGTTAAATAATTGTTGTGTTTCCCGACGCGACGGAGGAACGTAATTTCGAGCGCAGCACGGCGAAAAAATGCCCTGCCCGCTTCGTGTAGCCTCGTGTTTGCAATAATAATTCCCAACCTCTGACTTTTCCACCGTTCACGTGCTCTTCAAGATCTTCGACGGGTTCGCCGGTCACTCTGACCGGTTTGATAAATTAAATTTTCTTATTTTCATAAAGCACCCTCGCAGT
The DNA here is from genome assembly GCA_963966675.1 of Lasioglossum calceatum. Classification (NCBI taxonomy): domain Eukaryota; kingdom Metazoa; phylum Arthropoda; class Insecta; order Hymenoptera; family Halictidae; genus Lasioglossum; species Lasioglossum calceatum. The sequence goes on along the minus strand of OZ016539.1, from coordinate 5,911,683 downwards.
AGGGTTAGTGTAGAGGTGGTGGGTCCTAGTCGAAACCTCTACGAATGACGAAAGGAAACGAAAATCGACAGGACACGAAGAAATTAACAAGTTAAACCAACCCACCCTAATCATTAATTGAATCTAGTCCCGAGATCCTTTGAAAGGGGTAGTTTTCTCCCTCGCAGTCCCAACTTTGACGATTACATTCGCCGAGAGGGAGCAAGCTATCCAATCGATCAAGGAATCTTCTGAAGAAACAACCATAAATACCTGGGAGAGCTCAGGGGATAGGGGTAGTAGCTCCGGGATGATATTGTTGCAATTGCAACTCGGTGTAATGATGACAAATACCTGACGTAGGGGCGAGAAAGAGACACAAGGGTGAAAGAGACAGAGAGGGGTGTCCATGTTCGGATCGATCAAGAGTCCCGGTGTCTGAAGGAGCATGAATGCCTAAAATAGGGGATGAAAGAATATAGGGTAGTAACAGATACTCCTAAAACGACGTTGTCCGTCGAAAATTTGGACGAAGGAATCCTCCGGAGTAACGATAAATAGCCGACGGTGGAAGAAGAGAGGGTTGGAAGAGAGACGGAGGGTGGTAACTGGACAAGCAAACAAAGTACGGGCACGATGTCCGAAGTGTGCGCCGATAGCCGGTGGTTCTGGAACGGTCTAACCAGTTGTTGCACCCCTCCTCGGACTTCTTGCGCCCCGCCACCGAGTCGCGCAACCACCCCCAGGCTCCCTGGGAAGCTCCCTCTCTCACTTGCTCCTCTCGGAACCCTCGTGGCATGGCCCTGGTCGACCGAACGAACGAACACGAACGAACCCTTCCTCTCCCTGCTCTGGGTAGAGCGCCTACGCCTCCCACGTTGCCCCGGCAACCCCAGCTTGGGGTTGGCCACCGCCTCCTCCGTGCACCGCGGCTCCATTCACCAGCAACCCCCTCTCCGCGTCATCAGCTTCTCCTCATCTACGGCGGAGAAGCGTCGTCGTCGTCCTCCTCTTCTACCTCGTGCGCCAGCTCTCCTCATCATGGGCTCGCTTCTCCTAACTTCTCCTCATCTAGCCTCACCTGGCCCTCCACCCTCGCACAGCTTCTCGGTCCAACCCCCGCCCTTCCGTTCTTCTTCCTCTTTCTCTTCGCCGATCCTCTTTCTCCCTTGCCGCAGCACACGTCGAGAGGATAGACAGAGAGGGAGGACAGCCTTTCGTTCGTTCGTTGCTCTTCTACTACCCCCCCCCCCCATCTCCCCCGCCTCTTCTCTCTCTCGAAGGAGAGAAGGTTACTGTCCTCCTTCCTCCTCATCTCTCTCGAACCCTTGCGCACAGGTTAGACAGAGACGAGAAGCGGTCGTCGCTGAAGAGGGTGCGAGGAAAACAGCGGAGGGGCGGCAAGGGTAGTAGCAGGGGAAGGTCGATGGAGGATTTCGGCAGCGCTGGAAGCCAACCGGATTAACGTTTCTCGAATAATTTATGCATATTCCGTGGGAAACAAACAACCTCGCGGAACAGCAATATCCACGTACAATTTCGGCTACCCTCGTCCGCCGGACGTTCTCTTCGAGATGTCGGGGCTGCGTATCGAGAAAATAATATCGATCCCCGGACTCACCGGCCCGGCCCCCGGACCTCGGAGGTGAGAATTTCATGTACCACTGTCTCGTTCTACTGGCACAGTGTCTCTGTGTTTCTACGGTCCTCCGTCTCTCTCTCTCTCTCTCTCTCTCTCTCTCTCTCTCTGAAAAGAGAGAGATCTCTTCGGATGCGCAGTTCGGGGGTGGTTCGAGCAGAGGGATGTCACTCGGGGAAGAAAAGTTGAAAGGGCAAATTGAGATTGTTAACGTGCGACGAATGCGTAAGTTGGGGTGCTGTTTGCGGGGGTGGAATATGTTCGGGGTAGTAATGGCTGTTTTAAGGGTGAGTCCTGGAGAAGAACGGTTTCTTCGGGGTGCTCGAGGCGTAATGCGTTTATCGCGATACTCGCCGCAAGAAAAATTGTAATTCCTTCGTCGACGTTATCGCATTAATTCGTAGCCGAGTTGTTTCCTGAAATCTTTTGTAGCGATATACAGGGTGAGCCTCGTAACGTGATGATCTCGAATAACTCGTAAGTTATTTGTTGTACGAAAAACATGTTCAAACGAATGCTGCATGGTCCCTAGGGGGACATACAGTGCTGCCATCTGATTTTTGTTACTTCGATTTGTTACCCAGATACGAAGGTCACCTTCAATTACATTTTTCTATATTATTAGAAATAACGGATGTATTCAAGGTGGACACAGTTATTGCCCCACCCTGTATAGAAAACTTACACGGTATAGAGGGGGGCATATTGCGACATAAACATTATCTGCGTGGTCGGAGGCATAGAGGAGATTTCAAGGTCACCTTGACTTTTTAAAATGGAAACACCTACTTTCTGTATAATGAATCGATAGACTATCGAATTCTGAGTAAAAATGTATTGACCTCCATACGTCCTAAATCTAATAGTTTACGAGATATTATTGAAATAATTTTCTTTCTTCTTTCGACAATATCTCGTTAACTATTAGATTTGTGATATATGAAGGTCAATACTTTTTTACGCAGAATTTTGTGCTTCATCCGAGTTCGAGAAAAAATATTGGGCATTCTATTTAAAAAACTGAAGGTGACCTTCATATCTTGATAACAAATCGAAGTAACAAAAAATCTGATTGCAGCACTGTATGTCCCCCTAGGAACCATGCAACATTCGTTTGAACATGTTTTTTGTACAACAAATAACTTACGAGTTATTTGAGGTCGTCACGTGACGAGACTCACCCTGTATAAAAGTGGATTATTTTGCAACATTCTCACATCTGGTGGATCCTAAAAAATTCTATGTACCCAACAATCTATCCACTCGAAATCCACGGCAAAATATTCTCTACCTGGAGATTCAAATTGCATTAAAAAAAAAAAAAAGAAAAATGATCTATCCACTCGATACGAGAATGTTACAAAAATAATTCGCTTTTATCGTATATTGATAATTAATTAGTTGTTAATCATGTTTGGTCTAGAGTTTTTACTTTGCAGAAAATTCGTTTCTAAAGTTGCACGACGACGCTTCGCTATAGCAATCGCGACTCTCCCACGGAAGTTGCTCGACGCTTTGATTCGTTCGATTGACCGCGGCGCGAGTGAGTCATTTAAAATCTGCCACTTGGCGTGCGCGACGCGTATAATCAAATTCGAAAACAGAAGAGTGTGTCCACTCTCGAATCCTCCAGTTAAGCAAGGTGTTCCCACAATCGAGTCGACAAATACAATTAACGCAAACATTTCGCTCGAGTCGTGTAAACATGTTTTTCAAGTAAACAATTTTACAATAAAACTCCTGACGAGTGTCCAATAATTGATCACGTGCAATGTAAATACTGCAGCAGAAGAATTCAAACAGTTGAAGAATAATTTTCAATGTGTGAAAATTATTTTTAAAAAAATGTTTATATCGCAATAGAAAATCCGCAGGCCGTTCACAGAAGATAATACAGTGTCTCGTTATCTCGGAACTATCGTGCCAGCTGGTAATAATTTCCCCCCCGAAAGAAAACTCGGTTCTACGAGAGGAGGAAAAAGAAAAGAACAAGTGACAGCCCCTGCTCGGTGCGCTTGGCAAGCGTTGCCTCAGAAGGAAACTAGCCGTACCCGTTCCTGACTAAACTATTCGAAACCGGGGAAAGTGGTAAACGGGAAACGTTCTATCCGAATGACGTGTTTTCTTTGGGCCGGTGTGCACGGCCGTGTAACTTTTAATTGGGTTATCTGTCCCGGAACGCCGTCAATCCGCGCGCCACGGTTATAGCCCCGATACATAGAGAGCTTTTCCATGTACCGCCGCGCCGGTGACCCGAATAACAACGTTTTAAAGACGGCAATCGCGTATACAAGCGGCTGAGCCGAGCCGAGCCGAGCCCTTTTCCCCATTCTGTCATCGACAGAGAAATTAATAACAGACCCAGCTAAATAATCCAGCGTTACGTCGCCGACCGTGCTGCGATTCGTTATTTGCAACGTTCTCCTTGTATAGACACGTCCCACAATCACAGATTGCCATGCTGAATTGCTTCCGGACCAACTGGTACATTCGTCGTTACCGCCAGCAGCGTATTAACGTGTCCAAAATCACTTATACCACGTACAGATGCTAGTACTTAAACTAATTTATTGTTATAACTTTTTTGTTTTTCATTATTTCTTCGCGAAACCTTGATTGGTATATAGGCGACTCCTTCCCGATTAAAATGATACCCAACACGATGCAGTTTGGATTGCAATTGTTCGTCTAATCCACGATTTAGTGGAGCCTCTATTAACCGAACTCGTCAGACACGATGTCTTCGACACGGTTTTAGAACGAGTTCCAGTAGGAGTTTTGCAACGTTTGAGGGCTTGAATGAAAGATAAAGAATGGCACTGTGGGATAAGGGAAATTAGGCTTAGAAAGAACGACGAGAACATGTTGGAAAATCAACAAATCTAATTTTCCCTTCAATTTCTTGGACTACGGACCTCCCAGAATTTTCCAAAGGATCTCCCGGGGAATTTGCGTGTTTGAAGGAAAATCGTTTGACGATCGGGAATGTACTTTGAAGGGACTCCGGAGAAGAGAGGCGGCTTGTAACTTTCAACATTTTTGTTGGCGGCGGGCATTGTTGGAACGTCCGTGGTAGTATCATCGATTATGCGCGTTTCGAGGCGACTGTCACGCAGAAGTGTCTCGTGGACGGATCTCCGTTTTCTGGAGTTTGCCGTGTCGGATTAACCCCCTTCGAGAACGAAGACAATGTTTCTCTTCGTCGGACGGAGGGTCCTCCATCCGGAAGATCGAATCTGAACGTTCAGCTTCTCGCGCGGCGTCAATTCGATTCACCCTCTCCTCGGAGATAGAAAACTGCGTCGATGGCAACCCAGGTTACACCCTTCCGAGGCTGTGCCAGGCCACGTAACATCGTAAGAGACTCCACAGCGACGACTAAGAGGGTTGTCGCTTTTTCGGGGGTGGCGGAGAGCCCGCCTTCTTTCCGCCTGCAGTCGACGCACGTGGAAACTCGATTTCCACTCGGGTTGGTCCGTCGTCGCTGCATTCGAAACTACTGTCTACGATTTTCTCGTAATGTTACGGGTTCATCGATCTTCCGCTGGGTCGCAGGTTCCACAGCAATGTCTCGAAACTTTCTATCCTACACAGACCCCGGGGCTTGAACTAATCTATTGGTAAAGCTTTGTTTCCTGATGAAACATTCACTGACACACGCGCGACTCTTTCCCGATTAAAATGATACCCCACACGACGCAGTTCGGATTAGAATTGCTCACGTAATTCACGATATAGTGGAACCTCGATTAACCGAACTGGTCGGACACGTTGTCTTCGACACGATTTTAGATTGCGTTCCAGTAGGAATTTTTCGACGTTCGAGGGCTTGAATTGAAGGTGAAGGATAGCGCTTTGTGGTGAAGGTAGTTAAATTCAAGACAGCCAGTCAAGAACAGTCAAGAAACAAAAGTACGTTTTGCATAAACATCCGCAGTCGAGTGATGAACGTTGAGAGCGTGTGTGCTCTAAATTCGGCCATTTCTGGCATAGCACGTGATCTTTTCGGGAGGTGGAGCGTCCAGGTTATTAGCCGAGCTTACGAAATGCCCTGTTTGCCGGTGAAACGAGGTTCCATATTCCACGGACCTCAACAAGGACGAGTTCCATGGGGGGCCTCAGATCAAATCAACGCCGAGGCCCGGCGGTATGCGAGCCTCGAATTCCGGACGCGGCGGAGACAATGTGCAACCGGAAAGTAATCACGCGTACGGCCGTACAGAGGACCCGATCGATTATCCTGCATCCGCGGTGTGCACGGTGCACGGGGATGATGGTGCATAGTGTGCTGTACTGCACACGGTGTATACGGTGTACGTACGTACGCGCGCTCGCTGCCGCCGCGCACCGCAACTACGTGACAAATATTATCGCGATCGACCAACCAGCTGCGTTTGATGTGGACGCGTTTATGAAATGCCGACACGCCGATAATCATGCGCGACCAGCGCCCAAGGCTAAATCCGATTTGCAATATTAAGCTGCCCCCCATCCGTCCTCCTACTCCTCCTCCTCCTCCTACTCCTCCTACTCCTCATCCTCATCCACCTCCCTTTCTGTCCCTCCCCGGACTTCAACGACGCCATGTTCGCTCTCTTGCACAACCCGTGTAAACCAGTCGATCATTTTTCGGCCCTCGCCTAATTAGCACGCTCGATTTAACCGGCACAACCTCCGGAACTTACTCATCTTCCCTCCTGTCCAACGTGCTGATCTATTGGGAAGTTAGAGGTTCGGGACTGTCCTAAAGCTTTCGAAGTTTGCTAGAGAAGTTCACCGCGTTTAGGGTTGTTGATTTGGATATTATTTTGGGGAGGATTGAATGGGCATTAGACCCCACTGAACTTACTCCTCGTCACTGAGTCCCCAAAATGTTGATCTTTTGGGAAGTTAGAGATCCGAGACTGTCCTAAAGCTTTTGAAGGTTGCTAGAGAAGTTCACTGAGTTTAGGGATGTTGATTTGGATATTATTTTGGGGAGGATTGTATGGGCTTTGGACCCCACTGAACTTACTCCTCGTCACTGGGGTCCAAAATGTTGATCTTTTGGGAAGTTAGAGGATCGAGACTGTCCTAATGCTTTTGAAGGTGGCTGGAGGTCGAACTAGGTTCACATAATGTAGGGTTGTTGATTTGGATATTATCTTGGGAGAATTGAATAGGCATTGGACCCCATTGAACTTACTCCTCTTCACTGGGTCCCCAAAATGTTGATCTATTGCGAAGTTAGAGGTCCAAGACTGTCCTAGCTTTTGAAGATTGCTAGAGGTCGAACTAGGTTCACCAAGTATGGGGTTATTGATTTGGATATTATTTTGGGGAGGATTGTATGGGCTTCGGACCCCACTGAACTTACTCCTCTTCACTGGGTCCCCAAAATGTTGATCTATTGGGAAGTTAGAGGTCCAAGACTGTCCTAGCTTTTGAAGATTGCTAGTGGTCGAACTAGGTTCACCAAGTATGGGGTTATTGATTTGGATATTATTTTGGGGAGGATTGTATGGGCTTCGGACCCCACTGAACTTACTCCTCTTCACTGGGTCCCCAAAATGTTGATCTATTGCGAAGTTAGAGGTCCAAGACTGTCCTAGCTTTTGAAGGTTGTTAGAGGTCCAACTAGGTTCACAGAGTGTAGGGTTGTTGATTTCCAATATTATTTTCTGGGGGATGTTTAGAACACTGTGAACAAGCTTAACAATTGCATAGGTTAAAACCTAATTTCATCATTTGCCATCGAACATTTCCACTGGATGATTGCTAAAGCTTCAGCATCTGTTCCGAAACGTTTCCGCACAGCGTCTGATCAGTCAGGTCTTATTCCCCTGAAACAACATCACGGGAGACGCGCGTCTACGGGGGCGCTCGGGGCGCTGATCTTTCGCTCCAGTTGCGAAAAAAAGTCGAGTCACAGGCATACACACACACACATGGACAAATATGTGCAAATTGAAACACCGATGGAGAGAACGCCGTGGCTCGATCGTCCCCCTTTTCCAAGAGGAACACGTCTATTCCGGTAACTGCTCGTTCCATCCTCGACGAGGTACCCTTGCTCGAGCGTTCTCGAACATGCGAGAGTGACGTCACCGTCCGGTAACGTCATAATTTTTCCTGCCGTCATTGTGCATGCGTTTGCTATCTTTTCTGTTCTTCGAACACGTTTCTGGAACACACCTACTGACTTGACGTCATCCGGTACGGTGGTGGGGGATTCAAACAGCCAATGATCATGCGGATCTTTTCACAAAGTGAAAATTTTCTGCATCGACTCTGAAGCACCAAGCAACAAGTTCTTCCTATTTTTGCTAACTTTATGATAAATTTTCCTTCCACAGAAAGGAAGAAACAAATATAAAATAAAGTGATCACGGTCTCCAGATCAAAACTTCTGCCCCCCACTCCACTCCCCACACGTCGTGTCACGTGACTAAACCAGTGGCGGCAGAGAGGGGGTAACCTCGTGACGCCAACCGCAATATCATATTCTGCGTTTCGAAGTAACTTAGCCTATTCTCATTCCCATGATTCAACCTTCACGCTCGTATGCATAACCAGGTAAATTTTACCATACGCAGAGGACTCTGACGCATAGTGATTGCGCAAGCATACTCTCCTCCGGCCTTGACTTACCGTTCCAGGTCCTCAGATAGCTCCTAGAGATTGAAGTCGCGCCTAAAGTACCTATCCACTACTCGAACGGTTCTGATAGCACGAGTCGCGGACGTCGAGATAAGAGAGGCGAGTCGTAAATAAAGTTTTAAGAAGCGATATCGATCGATGCCACCGCGCGGCGTGCTTGTTTTGATATTGTACCCTGAACTGCACGGAGCTCGGGAGTTCCAACGCACCGCGGCGCCTTTCATGCTGTCACACTTGACATTTTTACGACCGCTTTGAATCCGCCGCGTGCCGATCATGACCCAATACAGAGCCATCAATTCCGATCATATTAATCGCTCCGCGAGAGATGACTAATGAAACTTGCCCCTCGATCTTCGTGTACGCAGCATCGCCCTTAAAACTCTTTATCGAACCCGTCGTAGATACATCATGTCCTTAGGCCGTTGTACGTATTGAAGAAAACATTGTTTGAATCTTAACAACGTCAGTGCAGCACCGTTGGTGTAACAGTAATAATCAGGTGCGACACGGTGCTTATAGAACCAGACCTACACGATTTAAGTAATTATAGATACTGTTGGGTTGGAGAGAAAGTTCGTAGCGTTTTCAAATTAAGAATCGAAGATAAAATTCAGGTATTTATTCATATGTCTATTCAACAACACGAGAGATTACCACGAAAATGGCAAAAAGCAATAAAACAATGGAAAATATGTTATTGAATAAATCTGAGAATAAATATCTGAATTTTAGCTTTGAATTTTAATAATATTTAATGCTATAAAATATGTTATTGAGTAAATCTATGAAGAAATATCTGAATTTTAGCTTTGAATTTTAATAATATTTAATGCTATAAAATACGTTATTGAATAAATCTATGAAAAAATATCTGAATTTTAGCTTTGAATTTTAATAATATTTAATACTATAAAATACGTTATTGAGTAAATCTATGAATAAATATCTGAATTTTAGCTTTGAATTTTAATAATATTTAATGCTATAAAATATGTTATTGAATAAATCTATGAAAAAATATCTGAATTTTAGCTTTGAATTTTAATAATATTTAATACTATAAAATACGTTATTGAATAAATCTATGAATAAATATCTGAATGTTAGCTTTGAATTTTAATAATATTTAATGCTATAAAATACGTTATTGAATAAATCTATGAATAAATATCTGAATTTTAGCTTTGAATTTTAATAATATTTAATGCTATAAAATATGTTATTGAGTAAATCTATGAATAAATATCTGAATTTTAGCTTTGAATTTTAATAATATTTAATGCTATAAAAGACGTTATTGAGTAAATCTATGAATAAATATCTGAATGTTAGCTTTGAATTTTAATAATATTTAATGCTATAATTAATACTTTAACACGATGCACTTTGTATCAGAAATGTTCGTTTCATCCACGGTATAGTGGACCCACTACCGATTGTCTCGATTTTAAGTGGATTCTTCGAGAATATTTTAGAATGTGTTCCAGTAGGAGTTTCTCGACGTTCGAGGGCTTAAATTGAAGGTGGAGGAATGCTTTTTCTAATGGGGGCGATTAGGTTCGAAAAGAATGACGGGAGCATGTGTTAAAACTGGAATACGAAAATGAGGGATTGGGGTAAACGTGCCCTACTTCGCCCTAACCCCTCACCGGACTAATATTATTACTATTACACCTATTAAAGAAAATATTTTTTGAATATAAACCACGAACACTACCAGTACGTATCGCGTCACTGGTCCGACGCGCGACTATCGACGGCCTTGACAACAAAATAATAAAAATGTATAAAATTGTATTTGCATGGGAGGGCTCGGTAACTACGGGGCTTTCAGTGTACGCGAGCGTAGTCGGTGTCCCCGACCCCCCCGCGTGGGAGCACTGTATATCGGTCCGGTAATGGAGCCCGTCGTGTTGCGTGGACGTCCTCGAACCCGGTGACCATACGTCCGTCGTGATACGTCATCTCGTTCCATCGTTGCTCTCCGCTGACGCTCTGTTTCTCTCCCGGATTTCCTCTCCTTCTCGCGTCCCATCGGTGTCTGTCTCTGTTGGTTACGGGTGGCGCTTGCTTGGCCGTGTTCCCAGTCCTCTCTCTTCATCCCACGGGTCCCTCTCCCCCTCACTCTCTCTCTCTCTCTCTCGCTCTGTCCCGTTCTCTCTCCGTGGCATGCCAACCAACGAGTCGGGTCCGCTTTCGTTTTGTGCGCGCCGGGGCGGCGGTACATCAAAGCCTTCTAGTTCCCGCTCCGGCCTTTGACGGCTGCGTCGCGGCCGTTCGCTCAGTCATCGCTCGGTAGGCGAAGCCGGCACGCCGTGGATGAGCGGTTGCACGCGCGCGCGAGCGAATCCTTCCCGAAATTCGCGAGACACGTCCCCGGATAGCCGTCCCGGGGACTCGGAGAGGATCCTTAAGGACGACGGAGGCGCCCTGGGAGGGGGGGGCGGGCGGTGGTGTTCCTCCGGCGGCATCGCGAGGAACATGTCACCCCGCGGCAAGTGTACCTGCGGCGCAAACAACAAGCTGCCCGTTCCTAAGAAAGGACGGCTGGCAGGCGGGGGACACGGCAATCACAATCATCGTTATCATCGATCCTCGGAGGACCCGGCACGGAGCCCGTCCAGCGGAACGATCGCCAACAGCACAGCCAATAAGTCCGTGGCGGCGGCGTGCGAGGGTCGATCGTCGTCGGAGCCGCGCATGCGCCACAACGAGATTATTCAGCCCCATGAAAACGGCTTCGGCCAGCATAGATGCCAGACGAAACGCTGGGATCACAGCAGCCCGTCCAACGATCGTCCCGGAGACTCCACTCGATGTCCCCATCAGAACCATGGAGACGTGTCCTCGTCGACGCACCTGTTTTCGTCGGACCCGTGCTTCGGGAACTGCACCTCTCCGCCGTCGACCGCCTCCTCGCCGGCGTACGACGCGACGTACGCCTCCCGGGAGAAACCGGAAGAGCCGAGAAACGAAGTCAGGCTCGAGGCAAACGCCGAGGACAGGTCTGTAGAGTCCAGACACAGTGAGCAGGACAACAGCCTGTGGGCCCGGAGGCAGAAGAGACAGTGTGCCAGCAGGTCAACGTTCGACAGGGACTCCCCGGAAATCTGTACCGCCGTCTGTGCACCTTCCTCCACCATATCCTCGTCCTCGTCCTACTCCTCGGTGTCCACCACGTCGGAGACGATCACCGACTCGACCCACCCGAACCCCAGAACCTCTGCCCAGGCAGAAATCGAGGCTCTGAGGAGCGTCCTGGAGGGTTACAGCCGCGACCGCATCTACCTCGCACATGTGTCCTTCCTGGATTGGCGGGACCTGCCGGGATGTCACCGTGGCGCCACTGTCGGCCCAGCTGGCAACGTCGAGAGAGTGTGGGTGGTGGGGGCCGCTGATCACGAAGGACACCATAGAACCAGACTGCTGGTGACCGGTCGCCACTGGCGGCCCCGTTGCCTCAGACGAGTAAACATGCTCAGCCAACCGGTTATCTACGCTGGCGGCGGAAGAGGCTCGCTAACCGTCGACCTCTTCTTATGGTGGTTCCACAAAGAGTTCGCGGTGACAGCGATGGCGATGCACCCGGACGGAGCGGTCCTCGTCGCGGAGACCGCGGACTATCTGCCGTCGGAGGCCGACTGCGTCGCCGCTGGTGGATTGGTCCGGCTGTTGATCGTCCCGAAAGATTACCTCGAGACCAGGATCGTGATCAAGGAGTTGAGAGTGATACTAGCTACCGGTGTACTCTCCAGAGCGTCCTACGGTGTCTACCAGAGGACAGAGGACGAGTCGTTGTTCGCCTATCTCAGACGATTCACTCTGAAGGAGGCGTTCGCCGATCTTCACAAGGCCTGGTTGAGCGTCCGATCGGAGACGTTCGCCAGGAGTTGGATCCTGGAGGACAGCTCTATAGGCTGTCCGAATCCCGGGCTGATTTTGTCGCCGAGGATTCAGGTGTTAGCCGACCACGAGAAGGACAGGCTGTTGTTGATCAAGCTGCAGAGCCTGGCTCGGGAAGTGGGTCTCGAGGTCAGCGAGGAGGAGTTGAACAAGTGGATCCTGGACGAGGAGAGCGAGCTGGCACGTTGCGTTAGGATCAAGGAGCTCGAGGAGGATCATTGCTGCGTGAAGATCGAGGCGGAGGAGAGGTCGACCGATTACGAGGACGCCGAGGAACCTGAGGAGGAGGATGCCGAAGACGAGCCGACCGCGAAAGAGACGGTCGGTCTGCTGTCGAGGGTGCTGACTTGGATGGAAAGGGAACCTCTCGATCCAGGACTGTTACTCGCCGTCAGATCGATGCGCGATACCGCCGCACTCATGGTAAGCACCGACTGATAAGAGACAACCACTCGGGCTATCGATCGGAAACCTGGAAGAGGGGGTAGAGAGAGAAGGGACCGACCTTGTCTCGACGTGGTGGCCAGATTGAACTAATTCTCATCCATCGCTCAGACTCTCAGGAAAAAAAGGTGGAAAGGGTCAAAAGGACCCGGGAGATGGGTCGCGCGAGAACGCTCAAGGGTCACTTGAATTCGGCGATACACCCCCGCAGACGGAAAAGCCGAACGAACCCCTCGAACCGGTTCGAGGAGCACGCGCGCCGCCCGTCTTTGCAAATTAATGCTACCAGCCTCTCTCCTCGTCCTCGATAAGCTCCCCCTCCCTTTCGAGAGGGTTTATTGAATTGTATAATATATCTCCACTCTCCCGAGGGCTTTTTAGCCTGTCTCCTGATATCCTGGTCCAGGCTGCAGACCGGATGGAAATGAGGCTAATGTCTATGTTAAACAGCCCCCAGGATACCGAATGGTACTACCACCGCGATCAAAGAACTCGGCTCCGCGGCTGATCGTTAAATCCCAGTCCCTCTGTTTAGCTCACCGGAGATTGCTGTCGTTAACGGCTCTGTCTAGGATAGACGATGTCCCGACTGTTGCGTAATCGCCCTGTGTCTCGTTCTCCGCTGGTTAATCATTATAATTTCATAATTTCTAACAGAAGCGGGTAGGTCAAGCATTAAACTGTAGAATCTAGAAATCTTTATGCAGAGTGTCGCAGATTTTATAATTTAATTATGAAATAGATAGGTCAGGGATAAAATTGTAGACTCTAGAAATTTTTATGCAGGGTGTCGCAGATTTTATAATTTAATTATGAAATAGATAGGTCAAGCATAAAATTGTAGACTCTAGAAATCTTTATGGAGGCTGTCGCAGATTTTATAATTTAATTATAAAATAGATAGGTCGAGGATAAAATTGTGGACTCTAGAAATTTTTATGCAGAGTGTCGCAGATTTTATAATTTAATTATGAAATAGATAGGTCAGGGATAAAATTGTAGACTCTAGAAATCTTTATGGAGGCTGTCGCAGATTTTATAATTTAATTATGAAATAGATAGGTCAGGGATAAAATTGTAGACTCTAGAAATCTTTATGGAGGCTGTCGCAGATTTTATAATTTAATTATGAAATAGATAGGTCAAGGATAAAATTGTAGACTCTAGGAATTTTTATGCAGAGTGTCGCAGATTTTATAATTTAATTATAAAATAGATAGGACGAGGATAAAATTGTAGACTCTAGAAATCTTTATGCAGGCTGTCGCAGATTTTATAATTTAATTATGAAATAGATAGGTCAGGGATAAAATTGTAGACTCTAGAAATCTTTATGGAGGCTGTCGCAGATTTTATAAATTTAATTATGAAATAGATAGGTCAAGCATTAAATTGTAAACTAGAAATTTTTATGGAGGCTGTCGCAGATTTTATAATTTAATTATAAAATGGCTAGGTTAGGGATAAATTTGTAGACTCTAGAAATCTTTATGGAGGCTGTCGCAGATTTTATAATTTAATTATGAAATAGATAGGTCAAGGATAAAATTGTAGACTCTAGAAATCTTTATGGAGGCTGTCGCAGATTTTATAATTTAATTATGAAATAGATAGGACGAGGATAAAATTGTAGACTAGAAATCTTTATACTGGGTGTCGCAGATTTTATAATTTAATTATAAAATAGATAGGTCAGGGATAAAATTGTAGACTCTAGAAATCTTTATGGAGGCTGTCGCAGATTTTATAATTTAATTATGAAATAGATAGGTCAGGGATAAAATTGTAAACTCTAGAAATTTTTATGCAGGGTGTCGCAGATTTTATAATTTAATTATGAAATAGATAGGTCAAGGATAAAATTGTAGACTCTAGAAATCTTTATGGAGGCTGTCGCAGATTTTATAATTTAATTATAAAATAGATAGGTCAAGGATAAAATTGTAGACTCTAGAAATCTTTATACAGGGTGTCACGGAATAGCTGGTGCAAGCAGTGTTGTTCTATTTGGAGAAATAAGTAAGAACAAATTATGTTGAGTTTTGAAAATTGAACATTGCACAGTTTTTTGAAAATTGTCAACCGATTCTTCTACAGAAATTTTTCTGTGTTGCAACTACTGGCTCCAAACTAGTCTAATTTATAAGAAAACACGTCTAACAATTTCCGTTTGTTTACTTTGGGTAGCAGATTATACGGCTAGCGAGAGGACGACTAGATTGTGATTGCTGGTTAGTGAAAGATAATAATTTGAACAGGAGTATCCTGCACGCAATCATTCTAATGAAAATGCTATCTGATCGGCAGTAGTTACTTCTGATGAGTATCTCGGCGCCGAGCGAATTAGAGGCGGTTTTACAACAACACTATCGATCATGCTGCAGAAGGAAAATATTAATTCGTGTCACGCAAACACCTGTCGCCGCCGCCGCCTCGCTCCGAGGCTTCCGGGGCATCGGTTAATTAATTGATAATCCTCGGCGGACTGCTAATTAGCTGGTCACATTAACGATGCATTAATAAACGTATTATTAATTACTTGATAACGATAATGCTAGGCTATCACGCGACTGCATCATGCTCGAGCTATTCACAGTAGTTAAAACTATTAGAGAGAAACTCTTTCGATCTCCGGGCTGTCCAAGCAGATAATACGTAGAAAAGCAAATAAACATTAGCGAACGACCGGTTTTTATATTTTATGTTTATTGCGATTATAAAAATTCGTTTGTGGAAAATATGGGAATCAATTTGTCCAAGCAACTACACGAAGAAACTAATTAGAAAATTGTTCTTTATTTCATTTTATTTCATAATTGTATTTTATTTGAAATTTAGTAACACATAGGGAGTGGGTTGCAAATTTAATATTGCTTCGTCCTCATTCCTTTGTATTCCAATATCAATTTTTTTTAATTTATAAATCAATATGAATTTTAAATTATGGTATTTTCACTGTATTTCTCGTACTTATTTTTGTCATAAAATCCCAGTTAGGGGGTGAAGAGTGTGAATAATTGATTGGAACATAGTGTATTTAAGATTATCCTGATTTAACAGGTGACTAATACAAGGGTTCTAAATTCTGGTATTTTCACTGTATTTATCCTGCTTATTTTTGTCATAAAATCTCAATTGGGGGATGAAGAGTGTGGGGAATTGATTGGAACATAGTGTATTTAAGATTATCCTGATTTAACAGGTGACTAATACAAGGGTTCTAAATTCTGGTATTTTCACTGTATTTATCCTGCTTATTTTTGTCATAAAATCCCAGTTAGGGGATGAAGAATCTGTGGAACTGTTTAGAACATAGTGTATTTAAAATTATCCTGATTTAACAGGTGACTAATACAAGGGTTCTAAATTCTGGTATTTTCACTGTATTTATCCTGCTTATTTTTGTCATAAAATCCCAGTTAGGGGATGAAGAGTCTGTGGAACTGATTGGAACACAGTGTATTTAAGATTATGCAGATTTAACAGGTGACTAATACAAGGGTTCTAAATTCTGGTATTTTCACTGTATTTATCCTGTTTATTTTTGTCATAAAATCCCAGTTAGGGGATGAAGAGTCTGTGGAACTGTTTAGAACATAGTGTATTTAAAATTATCCTGATTTAACAGGTGACTAATACAAGGGTTCTAAATTCTGGTATTTTCACTGTATTTATCCTACCTATTTTTGTCATAAAATTATTAGGGGATGAAGAGAGGGGGAACTAACTGGACAAGCTGTATTGATGATTATGTTGCTTTCTGTCATAAAATTCCAGTTAGGGGATGAAGAGAGGTGGAACTGACTAGACAGACTATATCGATGATTACATTGCTTTTTGTTATAAAATCCCAGTTAAGGGATGAAGAGAGGAACCGATTGGAACCTAGGTGTATTGACGATTACGTTGTTTTATGTTCGCAGGCGAGCAAGATGGGCCTCGCAGGGACGCATCCGAGCGGGTTGCCGTTCTTCTGTCCAAACGGGGACCATCTGACTCAACCACCACCAGCCCATATGGGGATTCCACCTTATGGGACGTTGGATGCGGGCAAAGCGGCCGCAGCGGCCGGTGAGTACTGGTCATCAGCCACCCCTGGACAACCATCACCCACCCACCCCGAACACTGGAAACGTCTTCTAGCTGCGGCAGCCTCCACAGGTTAGCTCCTCCCCGAGGTTCCTCGATTGGTCCTTGATCCTCTGATGTAACGTCCTGCTCATCCCCCTCCCTGTTGAGCCACAAGGATGGAAGACACTCTCTTTCGTCTACGATCTTTTCGGCGAAAAACCTGCCTCTTTCTCGGAGATCATCTCGATTATCGTCCACCATTAATCATTATACATCAGACCTCTATGTAGACTCTAGAAACAGTCGGACGCTCCACACATTTTTGTTCCTCTTTTAGTTTCTTATTTTTCAGATGGACTTAACTATTGATAGTCTGTTAATATTAATCTTTTTTGGACAAAATCTCTCGGGCGATTTCACAGTAAATGGTCGACTAATATTAATTTTGGAGAATCTGGGAAAATGACTGATTAATTTTCTCGAAATTTCTTTCTCTCTCTCTCTCTCTCTCTCTCTCTCTCTCTCACTCTCCCTCTCTCAATTTAAATTTACAAGGTTACGTATTTTGTTAGATAATTAAGTGCAGCGGAGTGTCAATGTCTTTTCAAGGTCAAAAATAGAGGAATTGGTGACACGACTTTCATTATTGTTGCTCCCGTTTTCTCATGTTGCCACACGTGTCTTGTTAATCGTATTTTCTCTGTTTTCCTGATTTAATTTTGTGCATGTAGGTCTGGGGACGATTTCGATGGAAAGAAGCATGTTTTTCAACGGTGCAAGGGTTGATTGGTGATTGTATTGGTACACTTTCGAACACACGCGGTTTGGCTCAACAAAATGGTGGTAGTAGCTAAGGTGGAGGTTGCTCTCGCGTTCCCTGTGTTTACTCAACTTTCAGATCGACGAAGTGTTTAACGTTGCAAACAGACGAACGGACGATAAATATTTTTTAGGATAGAAATTACAATGTCCCAGCGATAAAATAATTGTTGAAACCTGGTGACGCGAACTCGACCCTGTTCTTGCGAATATTCAAACAACGAGATCAAACAATAAAATCATTCGGAATAAAATGGCGAGCGCACGCTCGACATTCCGGCACACGTTCACGTGTATTCCGTCGACGAATTTGATCGAATGCAAACGCTAACGAAATGAATCTTAAATATTGGAATTCGTCGGGGTATTCGACTATTTCTGCGTGGGTGGCGTTTACACTTTAATCAGTTGTAATTGGTCAAACGGTCTGACACAGATCGTGTATGGTCCTGCAAAAATATATGTGAATATATATATTCGCGTTCGTCTTTTCTCTCTCTCACACTCTCTCTCCCTCTCTCGATCATATCACGTTTGAATCAATAATTCGTTCGGGAACTTGAGCCGCTGGTGTCGGCGCAAATATTGACAACCCTCTCGAATTGTAATTGATGGAATACTTCTGGTCTCTTCTCGTATCGTTTCACCGATCCGCGCAAATATCAACACCCACATATTTTATATATACGAGGGATATCAACATGATTTGCGTAATCGAATTTGTTTCGACTTCGGTAGACATTGCAAAATACAATTCGGCATTTATACGAATTTTTTCGCTGTAATCTACTCTTTTGAACCACGAAGAAGGTCCGACAGATGTTCCAAAAATGTTGTACTTGAAAGGGATGATTCCTAATGTTATTTCAAACAACTTTTCCCTTTGCGGAAATGTTCTCCGCGGCTCCGTTACGGAGTTATCAACGAAAAAGCACGGCTAGAGTGAACAGGCCCCGGCTCGGCCAATGCCGACGCCGCGCTCAACGGGGCCTGTCGGCGAGACGCGCTGATTGGTCCGCGTTTTTCGTGAATAGCTTCGTAACGGAGCCGCGTAGGGCATTTTCGCAAAGGAAAAAGTTACTTGGAATGACCTCGGGCATCGTCCCGTAGGAGGTAGAACATTTTTCGTTGGTATAAACTTTCATCTCGTTGCAGCGTGGCTCGAGTAACCGCGGGTTCAAGGGTTCCGCAATGCTACCTTGGTCTTGAATAAGCGTTTCCATTGACCGTGCTCTCGCGGTGAATTAAAAAAGAGTCCGGTTGTTGGTAGCCGTGCAAACATTGATATTTCAGCAGGCTCCTAATTGAAGGAATATTTCTTATCGAGTCAAGGGTCTGAGCCGATGCCGCGGCTCGAACGAGGGATGTGAAGAGGCCGAGGCGTCCCCAGAGGCTAAAATACAGGGAAAACGAAGGAGAGAGTGAGAGACAAAGACTGCGAAAGAGAGTGGAGAGAAGCCAGAAGAGGGGAGGAGAGCGAGAGAGAGAGAGAGAACGGAAGTGGCGGTAGGATAAGAGAGAGAGAAGAGAGGCTCGCGAACTGGCGTCAAGTAGGAGAATAAGAGGAGGACTCACCATTAGGCTAATCAGCCAGGCATGCAGCCTCCCTCTGGCGCCGGGTCAAGGGGGTTTCAACCTGCCTCTCTATTTCTACAGCTTCTCTCCTTCCTACGAACGTTGCACACGCCTCCCAGACCATCCTCCAACCCTGAGGAAACCCCTGACTATCATCTTTGTGTAGCGGTGTGGATTAACAATCGATCGACGATCCGCTTCACCGATTCATCAGATACCTGTCGCGTGGACCTGCCGCCATCTTCATTATCCTCATCCACGCGACAGCTGAACTGTGATCACTAGACTGCGGATGTTTACGCAAAATATACATTTTCTACGTTTTTTTTTTTAATTACGTTGACAAGCCGGAGAAAGCATCTGTAATAATCTGAAGCAATACGGTGCTAATAGAGCCAGACCTACACGATTTACGTAATGATAGATACTATCCAATACTGTCTTCCTATTCCTCGCGCTTTTCCGATTAAAACGATACCCAACACGATACACTTTGAATCACGAATGTTCGTTTAATCCACGCTATAGTGGACCCTCTATTATCCGTACCGGTTTCAAGCGGCTTCTTCGAGACGATTTTAGAATGCGTTCCAGTAGGAGTTTCGCGACGTTTGATGGCTTAAATTGAAGGTGGAGGGTGTATATATATTGAGAAATTGACAAAATAGAGTTCTCATTTCGTATCTGCCATGACGAAGCGGTAAATAATGAACCACTATGCGCACCGCTAAGTCAGTCGAGATTTCCAACTGGGTATTTCGTCTAAACTCGTCGCTTAGATAATAATTTGGGCCGCGGCCGCAACAAAGGGGGATCCTCGGCGTGGAAAGCCACAGTCCCCGGCGACTTTCAAAGATGTCCGCCGTTTCCGGCGTCGATAACTCTAATTACGGTCCATTAATCCGGCGGGCGAAGGGTCTCACAATAAAATCCTTGAAACTGAAGAATTCTAATTCAGTTCGGGTGGTGTAGTCGTCGTCGGAGCTACTTCTCGGAGGGCTAGGGGTATCTTTTCACCTCTGCGGAGTCACGAGCAGAAAGAGAGAAACTGAAAGAGATGGAGAGAGAGTAGGAGAGAGGATGAAGAGGAAGAAGGGTAGTTGGGACGTATTTGCGCGCGCGCTATCTTTCTCTCCTCTCGTTCTGCCTCGGGCCTGGCCGCCCTCCGTCGCACCCCTCCTCCTCGCCGCCCCCTGTCCCTAGAATATGTAGATGGGGTTGATAGCGTTTATGCACAACTACGAGTTCGTACGGCGGCTCGGGTTCTTTGTCTTGCAAACGAGCGAGCATTTTACCCCCACTGTGTCCGCGGACCCTCCGGCTTCCTTCCCCCATCCCCTTCGAGTTTCACCCTCGGTTTTGCATCCCTCCGTCGCTCTCCGAACGACAGCGTTCCCCATCTTTCCCTCCTTCTGCCACCACCCCTCCGCCCCCAGAGAGCAGAGGTGGCGGCACTGACTTCCATCCCTCTCTCGTTCAGACCCTCCCCTAACTTCTCCGCCTATTCATCTTCTTCCGTCTTTCTCGCTCCAACGTACATCTTCCTCTCTCTCTCTTTCTGCTCGCGATTCCGAATGCTTCTCTCTCTCCCTCTCTCCACGGTGGTTCCAGCCCCCTCGTGTCTACCCAACCCCTTGGTGCCGCGCACGGATCTCTCCCGCTTCCACGAATATATTTCTAATTAGCTCCACTTTTCGATCTCCGCCGCGTGTTTATTTCAGGATTCCGTGGAGAAGAGCAGACGCGAGAAGCGAGGAGGTAAGGGAGAACGAGAGGGAGGGAGAGAGGGACCACGATTCCCGCTATGAAACGCCGGCAGTCCGCCATTGATCCGCTTAATTTTTCTCTTCTCTCTAGTCAGCCGACCACCTCCCCGAGCCCTCTCTCCCTCCACAGCCCCCGGCGATCTCCTTTTTTCGCGATTATGAGGCGTTCCTTCTTCTCGCCGATTTTACTGCGATCCCCCGCGTACATTTTTTAATCTACCCGCTTTTGTGCCGGCTCGGTTTCCCTCGAAAACACTTACCAATTACTGGAATGCCTCGCTCTGTGTCACCGAGAAACGGTATAAATTTCTCCCCCGTATCGCAGCGACGCAGATCTTCAAGACGGAAGCGGTGCAACGCGACAATACTTGACTAACATTTATTATTTATTCATCTGTACACTCCCGACGAGGGTTGACTACGCTATGAAACGCATAACTTGTAGACGAAGCTCCGAAGTTAGAGAGAAACGGGGTCAGTGTCAACATTTTGGAAAATGTTAAATAACTCATTTGTTGTTAGTTAGATCTGCATGAAACTTGTGTCTGTATATTCCCGACACTTTCCTGTTTCAAACGATACCCAACACGATGCAGTTCGGATCACAACTGTTCCCGTAATACAAGATATAGTGGAACCTCTGCTATCCGAACCTGGTGTCTCGATTCTACAGAGATTCCTCGACACGATTTTAGAACGCGTTCCACCAGGAATTTTCCGATGTTCCACGGCTCAAATTAAAGCTGAAGGAAGGTACTTTGTGATGAGGGTGATTATGTTTAAAAAGGATGTTACGAGCTCGTGGGAAAATCAACAAAACCCGACAATCACAACTCGGACGAAATTCACTCGATTTCGAGATTCTTCTGCGCGATGTTAGAACGCGTTCCGGTACGAATTTCTCACCGTTCGAGGGCTCAAATTAAAGGTGGAGGATGGCACTTTGCAACCCCCACGGATGAAACTTGCAAATCTAGTTGAACGACGTCGCAACAGATTCCGGGGACAAAAGTGTCCCGACTGTTCGCGTTACGGGGTGGGTATTTCCCAGCGTGCGGTGAGGTCCAATTCCGGATCAATCGTCCTCGGGGAACCGGGGCCTAAAGCCACAATCGTGGCAGTCTCAAAGGGGTGCAACAAATCCCGATATTTCTTGAACAACCTCCCGGGAGGAATTAGTTAAGACATCATCCCCTCTCGATTCTCGTAGGACGATTCATTTACATTCTGCCGTGAAAGAGGTGGCACAGAGTAGTAGTCCGGGGGTGGGTGGGGGGGGTGGTATCCTGAAGTAACCAGGAAGAATCGAAGTCCCGGAAGAGGAGAGGAGTCGAGGAGAATCGATATCGAGACCGGTTACCGGATCCACGAACGAGAAGAGCGAGGGTGAGGGGGATGGTTTCTGAAATGCTCGCAGGAAAGGGTCGTTATCTGTCCAATATCGTGTACGAATAAGGTAAGGGACGAGAGAATTAGAAGCACGACGATCCGTGCGCCGCGTTCGGTGGTATGAGAAGAAGGTGGATGTAAGGGTGGTGAGGTAAAAAAGGGGGTGTGGACGGGGGGGGAGAGAGAAGGTAGAGGAGAAGGTGGAAGGACGGCGGAGGTGGATTGAAAGGGGTGGCTCGTAATATCCTGGCGAGTCCGCGGGCTCCGTCATGTGTGCTTAATCACTTTCCAGTCGACTCGGCAGTCTGCAACCCCATTATCGGGGTCTCACCACCCGGAAAATTACTCTTTTATTCTCGAACAACTCGAGCTCCCGGTGTTCCGTACACCGCGATCATTCTCTGTCTTTCCAACCTACGGGTTTCTCGTCCTTCATCATCCCTCTGCTCCGACGACTTCGATGGTTTTCGACGTTTTTTCCGAAAGAGAGAGAGAGAGAGAGAGAGAGAGAGAGAGGATGGGAGAGGATCCGTCACGGTTCTGTGTCTATTTCGCTCTATTAGAGACTATCGTTAGCATTTACTCGGCCGTGGTTTCTCCGACGTGCGTGTCTCGATGAGGGGAGGAAGCGCGCAGGATTTCGACAAAGGGATGCTCCAACGTGAACACGACTCGCTGCGCTGCCCCCTATCCCACTATCTTCAAGTTTTAATTGGTCTTCCGATCGGTCGCGGGCTTTTTTCTTACTCGCGCAGAGTGGTTGCGCGGATTTCAGCAATTTCTCGTTCGCCCGGGCGGGCCCTCGTTTTTCTCGAGTTAATTGAATGCATTTCACCTTACGGATCGGTGATTTTTTTGCGCGAGTTCACACGCAACGTTCCCGAGGAATCTTGAGGAACCTCTTAGCTGCGATCCGCGGCGATAGATGAAGTTTTTTTCTTTTTTAATTTATTTCACGTCGCTTTCTTAACCGCCAGGGTTATTTCGTTTATGAATTCGATTGGAGCACTCCGGGTGATCTGAACGGGGTACCGAGGGAAATTGTAGTGCAATGACATTTTCAGAATTGGTTTATTCGAACTGTTTCGGTGGGAAAGCATTTCCTCAGGCTCTTCGTTGAGTTAGACTGCGGATTTGGAATAAAAATATTTTACTCCCCGCTCTACCCTTCCCGTTCTACAGTTCCCCCACTCTTTCGCCTGGTCACGTGACGCGTTTCCGCGTGACCAATCTGGTACTTGGAGAGAGGGGGTAACTGCTCCCCCTGAATTCGTGCATTTATGGGAAAGATGGTGCAATTTCGAATAGGGGGAAGATTGAGAGAAACGATTCTCAACGAAAATTAGCGAAGAAAGCGGCTACCTCATTTAATCGGCCAGAAGTGAGCACGGTTCGAGTGTCGGTCGTGTCGGGCATGTGTATCGCTCGAGCCTTTCTTCCTCCTCGAAGAATAAACCCGGAATCCTGTGTTCAATCTGGTCTCTCGAGTGTCCCTCGAGGTGCTCCGACAAGGAGGAGACACGTTCGAGTGGTATTTTAACACTCGAGCCGAAAGAAAACGTCGTGTTTCCGTCGCCACAAGCCTCCGACACGAAGACACCGCTGGATATTTCCCCTCGTCTGATCGCTCAATTCCTGTAAAATCGAATCGCGTTTATTCCGTTCGATTATCTCGCGCGGGGACGGTTTTATCACCCTGAACACTTGTCCTCCATTGGACCGTTCGGATAGCAGAGGCTCCACTAAATCGTGTATTACACCAACAAATACAAGCCGAGACGTATCGTGTGGGGTATCGTTTTAATCGGGGAAGTGTCAGGTATACTCCAGTAAAAGTTTCATGCAAAAATAATGAACAACAACAAAGTTATTTAACAATTTCCGAAAGGTTGACACCGTTCACCAGCTTTCCCTCGACGTTAGAAGCTTGGTGGACGATGTTCAGCTGGCGTACAGCGAGATTTGACTGTTTCATAACGTGGTCTACACTTTCGAGAGTGTGTCACCGAAAATTCCATCGAGCTCGAGGCAGTCTGAAGATTGGATTCGCCAACTTTTCCGACGTTCGAGCGGTCTTGTTTCGCAAAACAAGGGTGGCGGAAGGCTGTAGCGATCGGCGGCGGCCGAGGACCGATCTCTTTACGGTCCGGGGACAGAGACAGTCGTTATCCACGGGGGGTTGGAGTGGCCCTATCGCGGAAAACCACGCGTTGACCGATTTCGTGCAGGCGGACAGAGCCGAGGCTGGTGATTTGCGGAGAAACACGCCTCCCGGACATGTTCAACCGCGAAAAAGGAGTCTGAAGAGTAGTGGGCTCTGGGGGGTGGCGGCGGCGGCGGCGACTGAAAGTGAAAAAAAGAGTCCATCTATCCAGTCCATACGCCACAACGAGGACGATATAGGAAGAGGTGGTGGCGCGGAGCAGGGGGACGGTCGAAGGGGGTAAAGTATTGGCCTCGTCAAGCGGTTTCAGGCTTGCCGATATTCCGGGCCGCTTCTCGTCGACTCTTATGAAGCCAATTACACTTTGCCTCGCCAAAGGCACCCCACTTATACCAGCCAGCCGACGTTTCTGGGGTTCTTCGGGGCCGATTCCGCAGCACGTACCCGGTTTATATTAGATACCGCTACTATAAAAGCTGCTGCCACCCCTTTCCAATCGCTCCGCGTGTGTCTCCGCGCGTAATGATCTGCGGACGCGCCGGGGTGCTGCTGCAACTTGATACAGACGCTGACCGAACAATCGCAATGGTCATTAGCGGACCGCGGATGTTTATCTTCAAGTTTTTCGGACGAATCTTGAGAATGTGGCACCACGTCAAATCATATTCTCAGTGGTAGACGGCGGGTTTGATGCATTTATAACGGAATTCGGTGGATATAGTTTAAAACGGTAAACACATTAGGACGATTTAAGAACATCCATATGTTATTTCCAAATTATTAACATTGTTCGAGATAGAAAAACGTTTTTATACGGTTTCTGTGGTTTGCAGTGGACGAAGAAAATTCTTATTTTGCATAAAGATCCGCAGGATTTTATGGACTTGTGACAAAAATGGCCACGTGCAATTTAAAGCAGTGGATTTTTAAAAAATATTTAAGCGCATCAACATGCATTATTTCCATAATAGGATGATTAAAAGAAGAATACAATTTATATTTGGCTCCTGTGTCCTGCAATCGATGCGAACATTTTTTTATTTTGCACGAAGATCTGCAGTCTAGCAGTAGCGTTCGTAGGTCGAGAATAAATTAACACCGTACGAAATTCTTGTTGAATTTGACACTGCAGCATTTGTTGAACATTTGCTGAACATTCAAATTTCACTTCGACTCGATTTCTCAGAATCTCGGCACTCGGGTTTAACCTCCAAGCGAACGCAAAGAAATCGCTAGCTTGAACTTCAGGGTGAAATCGTCTTCAAGGTCAACGACGATTTTTCCAAGGACGTAGACTGCGCTCATGGCCAACCGAGACCAAACGTTTCCTTAGGTTTTCGTTGCAATAAATAAAAGATAAGAATAAAAATGTTTGCAGCGTGTCCGAGGTACTCAACGAGCATCCTGATTTC
The DNA here is from genome assembly GCA_963966675.1 of Lasioglossum calceatum. Classification (NCBI taxonomy): domain Eukaryota; kingdom Metazoa; phylum Arthropoda; class Insecta; order Hymenoptera; family Halictidae; genus Lasioglossum; species Lasioglossum calceatum. Next base: position 5,885,880 of record OZ016539.1, on the reverse strand, counting down.
TGTTCCAGGTCTGACGAGGGCGCCGATGTACCCCTTCTCCGCGGGTCAATATCCGTACCCCATGCTTAGCCCGGAAATGACGCAAGTCGCCGCTTCCTGGTAAGTTCAATACACGCTTTCGCCGATTGAAAAACGTCACCGGCAAACAGCTCCGACGATGAGTCTCATCTTTGTCTTCCGAGAGGGTTTTTCCCGGGGAGATCGATCCCTCCCCCCTCCAACCGGGACGCTGCTTCTTCTGCCTCGGATAAAAGGAACGATTAAAACCCATACACGTGCGCCAGCGTCACCCTTTCTCTTTCGCTCGCGCACGTGCAGGCTCGAATTAACGATTCCGCGAACCGTTCGTTCCGCCGCCGCTGGGAGTCCATTAATCTCGTTACCGCGAGATAATCCGGCGGGTTGATCGGAGTTTTTCATTCCGGAAGCAAGCCAGATACCGATTACCAGATCTCCGCGATTTTTGTATCGGAAAACCGCGGCGAGGAGACAAATATTGAGACTTCGAGTGGCAGGGTAGAGAAAGAGAGGGGCGGCTAAACGGGGGATGGGAAAACGTCACAGGGCGAGTCTTGTCCCGATTACAATACACTTTTCGCAGTAATAAAGTCGACGATTGGATGCCGAGTGGCCCGATTTACATCGCAAACGCTCTCGGTTTTGATCAGTCGTTCATCCCCCCTCTGAGAAACTATAACGATTACTATCTTTGGTTGTTATTACTCGGCCATTCTTCTTCCGCCAAGTTGACTGCCTGTCGAAAAAACCTGCTGGATAAATTAATTCGTTAGATATGCAATTATTCCTCGGTCAAGCACGCGTAGAAATCGTGAACTCAATCAATTCTGTCTCGCCGTTCTTGTAAAGATCTCTCCGTTTTCCCCCACTACTTCATCCAGTACAAATACCCGGAGCAGAGTTGTGCAGAATTACAATTGAATTACTCCAGGAATTATTACAATTACAAAGTAATTGAATTATATTGTAATTTATAATTCGGATCTTCATTCAATTAAATCACAGTGTAATTCGTTAAATTAATAAGTACCCTTTTTATTTTTTAATATAAATCCTTTAATTATTAAAAATCGTCTGCATCCAAATTTGAATAAGTGTTCGGTGACTTTTGGACGGGAGCGTAGCTATTTTCTTAATATGCCGACTCCGCCGCGGCAAATAGTGGGGGAACGTCTGTGGCGACTGTAGCGACACTCATCAATGTGAAGTTGGCGTTGTGAAGTTGGCGTTATAATTTAAAAAGCGTTATTTTATTGTCTTTGACAAAATACAATTTGTTTAGTCAATAGTCTGCCATCGAAGAAGTAGGATTTAAAACATTGTGATCAAAGAATTTTAATTCTATTAAAACTTTGTTAATAAACTTCAGCCTAATTTATTTATTGGAATCTCTAGTATAATTCCCTAGAGATTTACCAAACGTCTCCGCCCACTGAGCGGAATGAAAAAGTGGGGGAACGGGCCCACTGAGCGGAATGAAAAAGTGGGGGAACGGGCCCACTGCGGGCCGCGGGCCAGTCCGACAGGCCCCCCATAGTAATTTCTCTTAGACATACACGCCTTCAGCATTTTTGGATCATCGTGTGTGATTGAATTTAAATTTGTCACGTTTTTGTGCCCGAAATGAAAAAGGTCCGAAGTGTCCAAGCGTCCGAGGGTTAATAGCCAAGGGTAGCATTCCCTATTCGCATCCCGTTTCTTCGAGGAAAATCAGAACCACCCCCCTCTTTCTGATTTGGCCAGCCGGTCATCCTCTCAGTTCCGGTCTATTAGAGCTAACCACCATCGTCGTCGGTGTTCGGAGACGCTATATAACACACGCCGACCGCAGAAAATTCTCCTCCAGCGAGCGGATCCCTCATCCTGCCCTCCTTGTTATTTGCTTTCTGCCCGAACCGCCCCAAATTGAGATTTTCCACAGATGATTAAGCCCGTTCTTCCCAATTAGGAGGGCGGAACCGTGTTTTTTCTCCGGAACGGGGGATGTGACACGAAAGTGCGTATTTTTCGCTGTTGTCTCCTCTAGGCTTCCGACTATCGTCGAAGTGCTAGAAGAATGAACATTGTGAAACAATTAAATTAACCATTGATGTCTCTTACAGAATTGCTGCTTCAACCCTTGCGTCAATAACCGGATGTCCAATTCGAATTTCTTTGTATAAAGAAAATACTGGTAAAGCTCGGTGGCGTTAATATTTTTGTTGAGATATGGCAAAATTAATTAATCAATATCATTTTTACACTAACAAGGGAAGGACTCCAAGTGTCCGACTTCGATTTTGATAATTTTTTGTGAGATGATGGTATATGGATCCCTAATTATGTATGCAAAATATTAGGTGTGGTTACTCAATAGTTTGAAAGATATAAACAATTAATTTCGAAGTTCCATTAGCCGTGTAAGCAGGTTGTGTGATTCACAGGTATGAAACTTTAATTGTTCATATCTTTAAAACTATTGAGTAACTACGCCTGATATTTTGCATACATAATTAGGGATCCATATACCATCATCTCACAAAAAATTATCAAAATCGAAGTCAGACACTTAGGGTCCTTCCCTTGTAAGCATTTTTCTATTCTTCAGTAATCACGGACTAATCCATATTTGAGTATCAGAAAATGTTGGTTATTGACACAACGGTTCAGGTAACTGCTCGTGGATGAGTTTAGGGTGATTTTGATGGCATACTTTTCGTTTCAGGCACACACCAAGCATGTACCCCATCTCCCCGGCAAGCGCGGGCTTCCGAAGTCCGTATCCGACGAGTTTACCCATCCCAAGTTCTAGTTTACCAAGGTTAGTAGGTGATCGAAGTCGAAGTTATCCACCGTACCACGAAAATTCCGGTTACATAACTCTGGGATCTATCCAAATCACTGAACGTTCCTTCATTCAGTTCATAACAGCCCTCAGAAACTGTGAACAATTTTTGCTTAGATCCTGACATAGTTTTCTGAATAGTAAAATTCCAATTTTTAAACGTTTTCTCAGAATTTCAGTACACAAGTTTAAGTTTCTAGCGAAACACAAAGAGATCGCTATCTATTAGGTTGGCAATTAAGTTTTTTGTTTCGTAATTCTTTTCTTGTACCATTATACTTGAGACCATTCCTTTTGAACTGTATACCATTGGAAAGCTCTGAATTTTGCGATTAATTTGATATAAATACTCGCGCTTAAAAAATATATACAGGGTGTCTCGAAATTCCTTCAACATCCGGAAATGGGAGGTTCCTGAGATCATTTGAAGCAACATTTTCCTTTGTAAAAATGTTATCCGCGGCTTTGTTAAGGAGCTATTAACGAAAAACACGACTGTGGCAACACGCGTCTAGGTCGCGCTCTGATTGGTCCGTGCTTTTCGTTAATAACTCCGTAACAAAGCCGCGGACGCCATTTTTGCAAAGGAAAATGTTGCTTCAAATGATCTTAGGAACCTCGTTAGGAACCTTAGTTGAAGGAATTTTGAGACATCCTGTATAAACTTTGCTTGAGAAAATATAAAGAGGTCGCGAACTTAGTTGCCAACCTGATATCTGTTTCCAATAAAGATTTAAAATAAAACTTGAAGAGTTGCTTTAGAACGTTCAGTTTCCGAATAGGATTAAATGACTGAGTCACCTAAAATCGTGTCACGATGCGAGAATTCTAAGGAACACGATTTTTTCAGTGATCTCTACCGGTTTTCGCCGACGGGTCTGATGCCCCCGCATCCTGGCCTGAGTCCGCACGCACACGCGCTGACGTCACACGCACTGGTGCCATCGACGCCGAAGACGGACCATTCTTCCTTGGATCACAATCACAGGTTCGTTGGTTTTCCTACTTTCTGGCTGTTAGCGACACCTGAATCGCCCATTGCGAATCAGGCAGTCCTTATCCTCTAAGTAACTACCTTGGAGTCCTATTACCATCAACCAAACCATCAGACCATCAACCACCTTCAAGTGTCCCATTACGTACACTCGGTACTAGGCTAGCATAATAATGAACATACAATGTCCATGTTCGTGTACATGTAATAATTAAAGGACAATGTTCATGTTCATGTACATGTATTAATAAAAATACAATGTCCATATTCATGTACATGTAGTAATTAAAGGACAATGTTCATGTTCGTGTACATGTCATTAATGAAAAGACAATGTCCATGTTCGTGTAATAATTAAAGGACAATGTTCTTGTTCATGTACATACATGTCATTAATGAAAATACAATGTCCATGTTCATGTAATAATTAAAGAACAATGTTCATGTTCATGCACATGTCATTAATGAAAATACAATGTCCATGTTCATGTACATGTAATAATTAAAGAACAATGTTCATGTTCATGTACATGTGTTAATAAGAATACAATGTCCATGTTCATGTACATGTAGTAATTAAAGGACAATGTTCATGTTCATGTACATGTCATTAAAGAAAATACAATGTCCATGTTCATGTCATAATTAAAGGACAATATTCATGTCCATGTGATAATTAAAGAACAGTGTTCATGTTCATGTAATAACGAGAAGACAAAGTTCACGTGCATGTAACAATCAAGTACACGTTGAAGTCTATCAAAAGTGGCATTGTTTTCCGAACATGCCAAGCTTGTCAATATATCACTACACAACTAGTCGATCAGAGCCAGTCGTGATTAACAGAAGAAATGGATCCTCTGGAAACCAAGAGGCTAGAATTGCTAGAATCAATACTATGAACTCGATACTGTGTACGACCATCTACAGTATCCTCGAAGATAAACGACTTCAACGATCGACTATCGACTATCGAAAGGATTCCTACAAAATTCTATATTTATTGGTGCACAGGTGCAATACATGCATCAGTGGCAAGCTGTACAAGCTGAAAAAGCTGAACACACATTTATTTTCCTCCTGAATAATTTAAATCTGTCGAAAATAGTATTTATCATTTTTATTGCATAATTATTCTTGCTAGAATTGCACAAGATCCACGAATTTCTTTGCTCCTTCAGTGATCCTAACAAGCTGAAATTAACAAGTTAAAAATATTATGAATCTATTTTCCTCTTGAATAATTTAAATCTGTTGAAAATAGTATTTATAATTTTTATTGCCTAATTATTCTTGCTAGAATTGCACAAGATGCACGAATTTCTTTGCTCCTTCAATGATCCTAACAAGCTAAAACTAACAAGTTAAAAATATTATGAATCTATTTTCCTCCTGAATCTTTTTAATCTGTCGAAAATACTATTTATCATTTTTATTGCATAATTATTCTTGTTAGAATTGCACAAGATGCACAAATTTCTTTGCTCCTTCAATGATCCTAACAAGCTAAAACTAACAAGTTAGAAATATTATCAATCTATTTTCCTCTTGAATAATTTAAATCTGTTGAAAACAGTATTTATAATTTTTATTGCATAATTATTCTTGCTAGAATTGCACAAGATCCACAAATTTCTTTGCTCCTTCAATGATCCTAACAAGCTAAAACTTACAAATTAAAAATACTGCTCATTGAAATTAGTTTATTATGAATCTTCCTCCAGTATTTATGGAAAATAAATACAGTATTTACAATTTCTATTACTTATTTATTCTTGATCTTGACGCAAAATATTGAGGATCGTCTACGAAATAAGCCTGCTCAGTAAAAACAGCTAATCACGACTACATTTCCTAAACAACCTACACACCGACGATACTACTTATATCAAATACCGCCGACCAATTCATTCCAATCACAAACGCCTAAAATCCGCGATCCAATAATCAAATCCGAGCACAGACAGTGAAGACCTGCAAAACGTGAAGATCCGACGGCAAAAGGGGCTAGCACCAATCTACAGTACAGATTGATCCATCTACTGGCTAACGAGGCACCCAGAACTACAATGTAAACTGAGAAACGGTTGGTTCCGTGGCCTGGGGGATGATGAGCGTCGGTAGGCAACATAAAAATATATCAATGGAGTTCTCGTCAGTGTCCTCGCATCGATAAACTCCGCGAGGTGGTGCGGGGAGTCATCGCGATTTCAGCGGTAGATAAAGAAGGCCGGGTGTATCGGGGGATGGTTTTGACGGGCTAGTTTCAGGGCCGACCATAGGGGGTAGCACGTCCCTGTGAACGGTCCTCTCAACCCCGTCGTTGCCATTCGTGTTTCCCCTTCGGCGTTGCGTCGCGTATATAACACTTATTGAATGACTCTCTTCGCACAGCGTCTGCGCCTGTCGGCCGCCACCGCCGCCACCGTCGCCGCCGGTTATGTATTGATCATTACCCTCTTAAACAGATTTCTAATTTGCATTAGTAGCAGGCCGATCGGCTGGCCCCCGAGAGCGTACCGAGATAGAGTATAGTATACACAAAAGCCGCATGCACGCACGGGTTGTTCGAGGCACGCGTGGAGCCATGGCCGATCAGCTGAGCCGTTCTACTTGTTCTCGCGAGCCGAGCGAGCCGCGGGACTATCCGACGACGAGGACGCCGACGACGCTGGCGACGACCACGTAGACGAGGTACACGGACGCTGACCACCTTCGACGACGAACCGTCGCGAGCCGTTGCCACGTAGACGATCCTATTGACCTTCGGTGCTCGGCCACGTGCTCAGGACCAGACCTAACCCAGTTGCGGCGAGGAGCATCATCCCTGCCTGGAGCGTGCAGCGTCGCGTTCGCAAGGATTCCGGAGGGGATCCCGGAGGAAGGAGTGTTCTAGCTGGAGCATCGATAGAGAGGATCGTTCGGACTCGAATTTCCGACGTGCGCCAGCTGATCCCGAAGAGATCGAGAGTGAGGGGTGCAGCGTGTCGCGTGAACGTCGCGGAGGATCGTTCCCGGGGTGTTCGGACGTGGACCAGCTGATCGTACGGTGTCGGAAGCCGTTTAGACGTGTTTGAGGGGACGACGCCGGGCAGACGGCGGCGGGCGACGGCAGCGCCGCGCAGCCCGCCAAAAAAAAAAAGTTCCGCCACGCAGGGAAAGCAGAGAGAATGCAATCTTCACCCCCCACGCGCGAATTATACATCGGCGGATGGTAGGGTGTCGTTGCTGCGGAGCCATGAATCGCGATGATGGCCCCACGGTGCAACCCTCCTCCCCGCCGCCCCTTCCACACTCGCGGATAATCAATCGTCGTAACACCGCTCGGTGATTCCGCCGACGCCAGGAACGACGCGTTCTCGCGGACCGGATAAGGAGTAAACAGGGTACACGTAGAAACATTAATTTCCATAGATGAGGAGAGAGTATCTCTCGTGCCTCGCCGCGACGGTTCATTTTATATTCCGGAGACGAGCAGAGACGTTTCGGGAGAGGCGAGGAGACGGACGACGACGCTACTAGACGTGTGCCGCCCCTGGAGACATTTTACGGGCGAATTGGCCATGAATCTTGAGCAACGCACGACGATATGGAGCTGTTCAGATTAGGATAGGACAGTGTCTAGTCTTGAAGATACGTGGCCACCGGCGTGTGCTGGCTCTATGAACACCACGCTCCTGCAGAAATCGCGCGCGCGTGCTTCACCGGGTCTATCTGCCTGCTCGCATGAGCCTACGTGCGTTGTGTAGGTGTGTATGAGGCTCGTGCAGGCTGTCCGTGTCAGTGCCGCAATCGTACAGCACGATGATGAGTCCTTCAAACGTTCCGGGACGAACTGCTTCCGCGGGAGCTGCTCCGATCTTTGAGACGCAGCACGAAGACTGAGTCGTGAGGATGAGGATCGCCTGGTTTCGCCGTGTGCACCAACATGAGAATACTGTGGGAATCAGCTGTCACCTGTCTTGACAAGTCTAAGGGAAGACGCTAGTCCCGGTATAATGAGAACAGTGTGCGCGTTAGCTGCCAATAGTCTTGAACAGTTGAAGAGCCGAGCTGGGTGTTCTGTCCGCATCAACATGAGAACAGTGTGTCACTTGGCTACCGATAATCTCGAACTGAAGAAGCGGAAGGAAGCTGACTCGATGGATCGCGCGAACCTCCAGGACCAACCGATTTAGAGTGTGATTCCATGGATCAGTGGGTGTAGTTGGGCCCACATAGCGTGTGTGCAAGCACACGTCGACCTCGTGCACCGGCGATGGAGCCCGAGTGTCTGGAGCCACTGAACCTGGTGATCAAGAAGGACGACGCCGCGGGGATCGAGGGCGCGACGATCGAAGCTTCGAACAGGATCGAGGAGACCCTGAGCGGCATCGACGAGGAGAAGACGCAACAGGAGAAACTCGAGGACAATATGACGATACTCCAAGAAGCAGTGAAAGCTGGAGAGGCTGGCCTGCCCACGGCCGATCATAAGATCCTCACGGCGCTCTACATGAGCAGCCTGATGCAGATGTCGAACATGAACGTGCCAAGAAGTGTCACACCGCCGCCATATGGTGCACAACATAATTTCGTGCAGTTGCTGGCGATGGTGGAAGCGAGACATCGCATGTGGCAGCAGATCAACTGGCCCATGCCGCAGAATTTCCATAGAAACCCCCTAGCGATACCCCAGCCGTATTTCGATGGACCAGGATCCAATCTTGCCGAGCAGCTCTGCAATAGTCAGAACTCCGCGACGGGCTACTCTATGCCCTGTGCAAAACCTGAGCAACCACTCAATCATGAGACCAACAAGCAGGGATACTTCAAACGGTAACGAGGCTGGTTCATGGTGAACATTTCTGATCCTGGATGATTTTCAGACTGAACGATTCTGATCCTCAATCACGTCTTATCCTGAATCACCTTTGATTCTGATCCGGAACGAGTCTGATCCTCGAACAACATTTCTGATCCTGATTCTAGAAGGACTTTGATCTTGAACGACTTTAATCTTGGAACATTCTTGATCCTGAATGACTTTGACCCTGGAACATTCCTGATCCTCAGACACTTCTGATTCTGAACGACTCTGATCCTGGAACATTTCTGATCCTGATTCTAATAGGACTTTGATCTTGAACGACTCTAATCTTGGAACATTCTTGATCCTCAGACACTTCTGATTCTGAACGACTCTGATCCTGGAACATTTCTGATTCTCAGATACTTCTGATTCTGAACGACTCTGATCCTGGAACATTCCTGATTCTCAGACACTTCTGATTCTGAACGGCTCTAATCCTGGAAAATTTCTGATCCTCAGACACTTCTGATTCTGAACGACTCTGATCCTGGAACATTCCTGATCCTCAGACACTTCTGATTCTGAACGACTCTGATCCTGGAACATTCCTGATTCTCAGACACTTCTGATTCTGAACGGCTCTAATCCTGGAAAATTTCTGATCCTCAGACACTTCTGATTCTGAACGACTCTGGTCCTGGAACATTTCTGATCCTCAGACACTTCTGATTCTGAATGGCTCTAATCCTGGAAAATTTCTGATCCTCAGACACTTCTGATTCTGAACGACTCTGGTCCTGGAACATTCCTGATTCTCAGACACTTCTGATTCTGAACGACTCTGATCCTCAGACAATTCTGATTCTGAACGGCTCTAATCCTGGAAAATTTCTGATCCTCGGACACTTCTGATTCTGAACGACTCTGATCCTGGAACATTTCTGATCCTCAGACACTTCTGATTCTGAATGGCTCTGATCCTGGAACATTTCTGATCCTCAGACAATTCTGATTCTGAACTACTCTAATCTTGGAAAACTCTTGATCCTGAACATTTCTGATGTTGGTAGGACTCTGATCCTCAGACACTTCTGATCCTAGGACTCTGATCCTCAATGACTTTGACCCTGGAACATTTCTGATCCTCAGACACTTTTGAATTCTGAACGACTCTGATCCTGAAACATTACTGATCCTAATCCTAGATGGACTTTGATTCTGAACAACTCTGACCTTGGAACATTCTTGATCCTGAACATTTCTAATCTGGGTAGGACTCTGATCCTCAGACACTTCTGATTCTGAACGACTCTGATCCTCGAACAACATTTCTGATCCTGATACTAGAAGGACTTCGATCTTGACCGACTCTCATCTTTGAACACTCTGGATCCTGAACTTTCTCAGACACTTATGATCCTAGGACTCTGATCTTGAATGACTTTGACCCTGGGAACATTTCTGATCCTCAGACACTTCTGATCCTAATCCTAGAAGGACTTTTGATCCTGACAAACCGTTCTAGTCCTCCATATACTGGGTGGTCATACAGTAGCTTGCCGTACTTCAGCCATAAGGACCTAACGAGGAATTAGCAACTAGCATTGTACCATTTTAATGAGATGCTAACCAGTGGAGTGAAATTTATATCCTCTTTCAAATTTCGAGGTAATCTTCTTATATTTTCTGGTGGTTGATGGTCCTCTACTACTCCGGAAGTGTAGCTGATACTTATCTGTACCATCGTGTAGTCGAAGAAGCCGTGGTGATTGGAATATCGTATAATAACTAACGATTATCTTTGTACCTTGATTATGAATTTACTGATTTCAAGCTAGAAGAGAGATTGAGCTTTAGAGCTGAAGGACTTCAGGTTCCGAAGAATTTCAGCTAGGTTTCCCGTTTGTTCAGAGTGCTTCGTGACTAATTATTGTTCATTCTCGGCAGGTCTGCGGTGGATCAGAAGAACTCTACGTCGCTGGTGAACCCAGACAACGGGAAGTCCGTGGACTCGTCGCAGCAGAATAACCAAGGTAAGGATCGCTTAATGAACCTGGGCATCCGTGATCAGTTTATCCTATGATTTTCACTGTAGAGGCCACCTCTCATACCATACATCGATGATGTTTGCACAGATAAAAAGAAACCCCATATAAAAAAGCCTTTGAACGCATTTATGCTGTACATGAAGGAGATGAGGGCGAAGGTCGTCGCAGAGTGTACCTTAAAAGAGAGCGCTGCGATCAATCAGATATTGGGAAGACGAGTGAGTAGCTGACACATTATTTCCATCTGAACTTATTATATTACGAATCTTCTAGTTCTCGGACGCTTCTGCTACCGGGCTGCCAGAGACTGTTCTCGGTATCATCGCTTTGCCAACGCTGTGCCCAGCCATCAAAATTCATTGGAGATACAGCAATCCCGCGATCTAAGCCGACCCTCGGTTCTGTCCTGTGACAGAGATCGTGAAGTTCTTCCTAAACACAACTGGATCCAATAACAAAACTTCTTTATTTTTCATTATTTTTTTATGAGACTTTCGCCAACATGTTCGTAGCATTTTTCTAATGGAAATGACACCGAATATGATACAATCCCGATTATATTTGCCTATGCAATGAACAATGAAAGTTTTCGATGCAAAGGACAGCGTATGGGAAGGAACGAAACTTTCATCGTTCGTTACACAACTAAATATCATCGGAATTGTATCATATTTGGTATTATTTTCATTAGAAAAATGCCACGAATATGTTGGTCAAAGTCCCATAAAAAAATAATGAAAAATGAAGATGTAGGATAACTACCCCCAGTGGAAGGGGTAGGTTAAATCGCGGGATTACTGTATCAACTGAGAGGTATAGTGAGTTCGTTTCAGAACGTCTTCCACGTTCGGTGATATCGAGTTCTTCCACGTATTAACCCTTTGAAAACAAATCAGCCATACTGGCAACGTCAGGTCTCTATTCGATCGACACTAGGTTCACGGAGCTCTAAAACCGGCTAACTGTATCCAGCCGTATTTTTATCATTCGTAAACCTAGTGTTGAAGTTGCAATTGTAATTTAAGGGGTGTAGACTCGTGTCCAGGATTGCGAGGGTGCGGGATGTGCCCTCTCACTTCTCGATAAAGATGGGGTTTTCCAGTGGTGAAACGACGAATCTAGGCCGCAGTCGCCCCCAAATTTCCTATTTTTACGTTTACGAGGCGTAATTTGCATCATTTGGAAGCCTACAGCTGCCCATGAAGCAACTTTCAAGAACAATGCAAATAACGCCTCGTAGAAATAGAAAATTTGGGGGCGACTGCGGCCTGGATTGATCTTTTATCTCCATCTTTGGAAATCCTGGAAACGAATCCACCCCCTTAATCAGCAAAACAAATGTATTTCCACGTTCTCCTAGAACAGAGCACTTCGACCTTCAGGAAAATGTTCTTTCATCTACAAAGGGTTAACAATCGAGTCTCTCCGAGTTTGCTGATCTCGAAGATTAACGTTCAAACAATTCAAAGATAAAAGCACTGTGCACAGCCCGGACGCAAAAGCGACAGACACATGCCAAAGTCAAGATTTTCTTCTGTTTCTCCTTTTCCGTTTCCGAACGCGTTGCCGTCACTCAGACTTCGTCGACAGAGCCACTGTATCCTCCATGGTCGTTCACGCAAACCCATGGGAGCGAATGTACTGAACAGTTATTGAAAGATTGTATACGAGTGGCGTCGACCCAGTCTCCGGACATTCAGACTAGTCTTCGAGACGAAGGTATCCTCGGAGCTGATCAACAAACTGCGAAGCGAATCGTGAACCTAAATCAATCCGAGTCCACAGTTTGCTGATCAGCGACCGCCATAGATCCAAAGGACCATTCTTCGGATTGCCTTGACGCTCGGAAGCAAAATGTTGACTTGGCGCTTCCCCCCCAACCCCCGAACTATAATAACTTCCGACATCCCCCCACCCAGATGTGTGTATAATCTGTATATGTATAAAGTTGCATGCGTTTCAAGTATACGATTCCGAGGCACTGCGAATAAACATAAACGAAAAGAGAGCATCGAATATAGGTGGGATCTATGGAAAAACGAGAAACGAAAAAAAAAATAAATGGAGGGTTGGGACCGTCGATTAAAGAGGGTTTCGGGTGTGTGTGTGTTGCGACGGGACGAGGCGCCGGCCGGTCCAGATGTCGTTCCGGATGTATATCGAAAAGACGTACGGCGAGAATAGTTAAAAAAAAAAAAAAAAATACGGCGTGGATAAGAGGGACACGGTGCACGGCTGGAATACTGTGAAACTGAGTCTGAATTTTGGGGGTATGACACGCAGTGGCACTCGCTAAGCCGGGAGGAGCAGGCGCGGTATTATGAGGCGGCCAGGCAGGAACGCCATCTCCATCAGCAACGATACCCCGGCTGGAGTGCCAGGGATAACTACGGATACGGCAGCAAGAAGAAGAAGAGGAAGAAAGAGCGCTCCGCAGATCCCACCGGAGGTACCACTTTCCAGTGCTAGAACAGCAGGCCCTTAATAATTACCAATATATATAAAATATATATATATATATAAATATACATATATATTTATAGATCACACCTTCATATTATACAGCTGGTTCAATATTTGAAACGATCAAAGTTTCTTTTTGTGCGTTTTATATTCACTTTACTTTTGTGTTCATATCTCTTTTTTTTTTGTTGTTTCTACGTTCACATAGATTTTATCGTTGTTTCGTTTTTTGTATATTTTTTTTTCCGTTTAATTTCATCGTTGTTGGTTTGTTGCCTTTTTCTTTTTTACAAATCATAATCGCCATTTGTTTCTCTCGACGATATAGTATACTATGATATATGGTATCGACTTTCATTTTGTTGTTACGTTGCTCGAATTCGTCGGTTCGTTTGTCTTTTTCATTTTTGTAATCTTTTTTTTTTTTGTCATCGTCGATTCTGGTCACGTTCTCGAGAAAAAAGAAACGAAAGCAAAACGGAAAAAAAACGTGTTCTATACGTAGTTGGAAAACGAGAAAATCAGTAAATAAATAAATGGAAACGAGACCGCTTTCTTGGCGCGTCGAAATCGTTCGTTCGCTCGAACAAACAGCGGAACCCGTGCTGCACGCGGTAACGCTGTCCGTTCTCTGTAGATTGTTTCCGATTTTTTCGATCTTCGATTTTTGTACCATTGGATTGTCTGTTGGGGAAAAATATTATATATATATATCGTTAGAGAAAAATATATACTGCGGAGACGATGCGCGTCGGCCGCAGGGAGAAACGGACTCTGACCGCGGGTTAATCCATATAATGCGAGATATCACCATCGTTTCACGATGATTTTGTCATCAATCGATTTTTGTTTGTATTTGGCCAAACTCCCTAAAGCGGTATCCGTTCACGTTTTTTTGAAAAAGAAATCGTGCATACGAAAGAAACGATCAAGTATACGTGGCGAAGAGATGTGCTTCAAGAGCGACGAGTCCTGCGACGACTCGATCAGAGACCCAAGTACCGAATGTCTGATAGAGCCGACAGCATTATAAATCGCGACCATCTACCAATCAGGGACCGCTGATCCCCGTCTCAGACCTGTCTTCGTCCTGGAACGTTCTGATAACCGGAGGAATAATTCTCCGATTCTATTCGACAGCAGGATTGCCATATTTTTCTCTCGCCAGGCCCCTTACCCTTCCGCCTCTCGCCGCGCCACGCACCGTATCTCGTCTTTGCACTCTTCCCACTAACGCTGACGTACGGTCGCGTGAGCCTCCCACTCTTCCCACTAGTTGCCGACGCGACCGTACGCCAGCGTGTCGCCAGTGTCGCCGGCGTTAGTGGGAAGAGTGCAAAGTGCAAAGGGGAGGTACGGTGCATGGCGTGGCGAGAGGCGGAAGGGTAAGGGTCCTGGCGAGAGAAAAATATGGCAATCCTGTTCGACAGTCCGACGAAAAGCCTGCGTCGATTTTTAATAACTACTCTTCTCGATGTGTTCGCGACCTAGCGATTTTTAGCACCCCGTAGAATTGAAAGGGTAAGTGTGCCTCCACTCGATGCAGCTTTCTGTCGACTGTAAACGTTAAAGAGCATGGATACACTGAGAAATATGTTGCTGTAATTAACTCTGGATATCTTTCTTCTTTATCACTGATTATACTGTACAGAGATTTTGCGAGCTCCCGAGCACCTGACTGTGTCAGCACGTTCGCTACCAGATTGATCCGAGTCTTCACAGAAATGTTATTAACTGGTGTACATAATGAATTTAAGTTTCTTGCGTGACTCTGGTAGCTGACGAGTTGGTGTTTTATTGTGAAAGATCTAACAGACGTTGCTGGGAACTGTGTTATTATAAATAGACTGCGGACTTTCATGCAAAATGAAAATTGTTAGGGACTAGGTAAAGATGCGTTTCCACTTTGAACAATTCTTTAATAAATCGGGAATAATGTGACAGCATCATTAAGTTGGATTTGATCAATGAAATGCATAAAGATCCGCAGTGTAATTATTATAAACAAGTAGGTGTCTCTGTTGGTGCATTGTTCTTCAAGATGTCTGGCACAGTAGACTCCCATATAACGAGATGAAGAAATTGTTTAAGATCACTGTGTATCTTCTGTGGCAGTAAGTGTACTTATATGTACATGTTCATTTGAAAACTTTCCAGCCGAATATCTCGAGAAGTATGAAAGATTATTAAAAAAAGTGTAAAACCAAGGATTTCGAGGGGGAAAGTGGAGGGCAGTTTCAGCTTTTTATTTGGGTGGCGTTTTCAAGGTCATTTGAAGGTCAACTTTGTTTTTTCAAATGGAAACCTGCGGATAAAAAAGAGTATCTTACGAAAATTGCTGGTCTTTTTACGTACGATAAGATCTCATAATAAAAAATATAGGTTTCCATTTGAAAAAACAAACTTGACCTTCAAATGACCTTGAGAACTCCACACAAATAAAAAACTGATACTGCCCCTCCCTCTCGAAATCCTTGGACATGTGTTTTACACTTTTTTAATATCTTTCATAATTTTCGAGATATTCGGCTGGAAAGTTTTCAAATGAACACCCTGTATACAGTACACGTGTATTTCATGTACAAGCACTTCAGTACGCGTCATTTCGAGTACACGGTATTAACGTGTCCACATTTGAGTTCGTATTAATTTTTAGTATACAGTTACTAATTTTCGAAAGCAATATACAGGATGTCCCAAAATTCGTTCAACATCCGGAAATGGGAGGTTCCTGAGATCATTTGAAGCAACATTTTCCTTTGCGAAAATGGCGTCCGCGGCTTTGTTAAGCAGCTATTAACGAGAAACACGACTGTGCCAACACGTGTCTAGGTCGCGCTCTGATTGGTCCGTGTTTTTCGTGAATAACTCCTTAACAAACTCGCGGACGACATTTCCGCAAAGGAAAAAATTGCTTGAAATGATCTCGGGAACCTCCCATTTCCGGATGTCCAAGGAATTTCCGAAAGAAAGAAGCACCCGGCCATATTTAACAGAATAGCGATAAAATGAAATAAGAACACAGTATGTTTTGAAAAAGTATTCCGCTCTTTAAAAGATAATAGATAAATATATTGTTTGCCATTACATCTCGTAATTATACTGGGTGTTTCTTTCTTTTGCACAGTAGCGTATATAAAATAGACAGAAAAATTCATTCTAGAACCACTCCCATTAAAAAAACAAATGTTATCAACTAAACCACTCCAGTGTATTAGAGAAGAATGATGTTTGAATTTATTGTTGGATTTTGTGAGATCGTAGTCTCGATATTTAAATTAATATCAGCGTTCTAAAAATGATACGAATTAAAATGAGGATGCATTGATGCACATGTAACACAGTGTATTTAAATATACGATTGAAACGACACGCACTGAGGTAATACTGTTCAGAGCACGAGAGAAAACTAGCGGGAGGGGAACGGGGCAAGAGGAACGCAAAGGCAATCTGGTCGGGCGTCTTTCCCCGTTCCCTTCCCGCTGGTTTTCTCTCGTGCTCCGGACTGTGCGTGCATTCAAATACACGCGTGCGATGAATACACGTACAAAGCCACGATCTCTAGTGTTCCGCATATTGACAGTATATTTTTCCAGTGTGTAGACAAGTCAAGACAGCAGAGACAGCGGTCCTCCGGCGAGAATGGCCGGCGCATAGTAGCCGTTCTAAGAACGCGAGATAGCGATCGAGGATCCTCTATCAGACAGGCTGTACAGATCGAAAGTTCATTTGATAAAACGACGAATAGCGGTGCGACCGAGGGGGAGGGGAGAATCTAGGCTGTTCTTCTAGCACTTTAAACGGAAAGTAGGGACCCCAGTGTTACCGAGATGCTAAACAAACGCAAAAAAAAATAAATAAATAAATAAATATAATGCGTCGAACGCACATCGACACATTGTACACGCATCTATATATATAAATATAAACAGGACGAAAAGGGATTTATATTTATATGTATACATGTGGAACAGAGCATACCGTAAGTGGAAAGGATCTTTCGAGTAATTCCGAGCAAAAGCAATCCCAGGAACCAGAAAAAAAAAAAGAAAGCAAAACACAGAATTGTTCGAGATGTCCAATTAGGGTGGCGGCAGTAGCGTTTAGCGAAACTCTCATTTTTTTTTTGTTGTCTTCTTGATTAAACTGTTGTTTAGCCCACGGTTCATGCACAATTACAAATAGTGTTTGGTTCTCTCTCGGTAGTGGCACGCGCTAGGGCGAGAGGAACAGGCCAAGTATTATGAGTTGGCGCGACGGGAGAGACAGTTGCACATGCAGCTGTACCCTGACTGGTCTTCCCGCGCAAATACCAACCGAACTAAGAAGAGGAAGCGCAAACAAGACACAAACAGTGATCCTGGAGGTACCCACATGCCTCACATCCACACATTCTTACAGAAAAATACTCCTCCCCCCCGAAAAACCCCCCTCAACCACCACCCCCCCCAAAACCACCCTCTTTTTGAATTGAAACAGCAACAATCAAGAGATCTTTTGTCGACAAACAAACCCCCCCCTCAGCAGCCCCCCCTACCCCCTCATTATTACATATACTATATTATAATTATTATATACATTCTTATATTGCTACACTACATTATGTTGCATGTTTTCCCCCCGTCTTGGGGTTTTGGGTCGATATTATTATTATTATTATACATATATATCTATATATATATATATTTTATATATATAAATTGTCATAATGTTACCACTGTATACATATGTATATATATATATATATATTTATATATGAATATAGACTGCAGATCTCCATGCAAAATTTGATTGATCATTTTAATTATGCCGAAAATATAAATCCTGAAATATATTATAGTAAATGCATAAAATCGGCAGTCTAGATATAAGTATATATACATATACATACGTATATATACGTGTACGTATGACTATAATCTATTATCCGTACTTTTTCTTTTGTTTCTCCGTTCCATGTGTGTGTATATATATATATACGTATGGATATATATAGATATATATATATATATATATACTGTTGAGTTTTTTCTTTTTCGTCAAGATAAAATACCGTGGCTGCAAAGCATCAAGTAAATACAATATTATATCGACGAACGAAGAGAATAATTTACTATATATATATATATGTATACATCTATACATGTATGTATACATATAACGGCGACAAACGAAAAAACTGTCTTTATATATTATATATAGAAAAGAACAGATCTTTATATGTATAGATTTCGAGAAGAGATATACATATATATATATATATACATATATAACGGGAAGCATCGAAAAACACGAGCGCGCGTATTCGGTACACACGTACACGCACATGAACACAGCATTTATTAATTATTAATTACGTATACAACTTTGGGGACGCTGGCCATCTTGCATTTTTACAGGGACCTACTCCGCAATCAGACAATCCTGAGCGTTTTTAATTTCCACTCAGTCTGTTTCTGTTTTTCTCTCGCTTTCCTAGATTTTTTCTATTCCCCCTCCCCTCTCTCTCTCTTTCTCTCTCTCTCTCTCTCTCTATTTACGTGTGTGTGTGTGTGTTTCCTTTATTATTCTATTTCTATTTTTCTCTGTACTCTTCTATTTATATATATATATATATCTCTCTATCTCTCTTTGTTTCTGTACGATACTGATTGGTTACGAAATTTATTTTTTCACTGACACCCCCTCCACCTTTGATCGTTTCAACGTTGCCTGTTTCTAACCTTCTCCCACATTGATATTTTTATTTCTTTTTAATTCTTGTTTTTTTTTTTAATCACGGCGTTATTCTACACCAGCCCCAATTTTTTATTCTTCCACCATTTCTTTCGACTCGGATTATTCATACAATTATTCCGAAACCCCCTATATATATATACATGTGCTCCCACTGTCTCTCTGTTCACCTCCGACTTATAGTTTGTTTCCTTTTGTCTTCGCTATTTTCGTTTCTCTTTATTTTTCTTTTTTTTCTTCTTTTTTTTACAAATTTTTTCTTCGACATTCGTCTTCGATATTTTTTCTAGAGGCTTGCGTTTCAATACAGAATCACGACATTAATTGAGTAGATATGATCTTTGATCGTGTTTTTTATACGCCGTTTAACGTTTTTTACGCTGCATGCCGTTTATCACTCAGCTTGACAGAATATATCTCTTTCTTTCGTTCCGCCGAGGCGGCGGACCCTTCTCGGAAGCCCATCCGGAGAGAGAGAAGTTGTTCAACCGTTCCGTTCAACTATCAGGTGATGTAAAAAGTTCTGAGCGTTTTTCGCTTACGAAATAAAGCGAAAAACGCTCAGAACCTTTTACTTCACCTAATATTTACTCCGCTTGAATTTCTAGACTGCGGATGTTTATGCGTTTTCCAATTTTCGTCGAGAAATTTTCTGAAAGTGTTCGTCGATGCAAAACAAATGGAAATTCTATTCTTTTTGATATTTATTCTATAAAATGATTATTTTAGTTTTTTTTATCGTTTTCATAAGCAAAAAGATCCGCAGTCTATAATATTTGTGGATTAAAATGGAAGTTTGTTCACGCGAATATCAAATATCATTTTTGTCGAATCATTTTTAACGATTTGACGGTCCGCTTAAGGGGTTACCGAGTACGATTAATTAACTGTCTTCCGAGAAGGTCCTTCGCTTCGGATACATTGTCAGATTTCCGGACCGTTTGAGCTTGGGAGAAATTGTTTAAAAACAATTAGCACTTCCGCAGCGGGTATTAATGTACCGTAGAAATGAGCTCGACAGCCGCGTGGAAATAATGTTTCCGGTGAGGTGAGAGTTCATCGGCGGAGCCGCCTGTCGTTAATCGGAAAAATCACCGGCCGTCATTAATCAGATCAAGCTCAATCGGTCGCGATCGTTCTGTTACACGCATGACTAGTTGACAAACGTCGAATTTCGTTCCACGTTCTCAGTATTGTCCATCATTCGATGAACATTGCTCTCCTCCGAAATAGCTGATTTCATACAGTCCTGTACAACTTGGCCGATTGCAGCAGAACAGTCTGGACAAGTCCGTGAACAATTTATTATTGCCACGATAATGTACAAAAAAAATGTACCGAGCTATTTATTTAATTATCTAATTCAATTGTCTTATCGGAGCATACATGAACCATTCTGAAACAGAAGGTGAATTGAAACAATTCAATTTCGCTATATTATTTTCAATGAATAAGTTGAACTCGTGACAGTTCGTCGGAGAATAGGACTTTGAATGTCTTCTGAAGACTCGCAAACTACTTAGTTGTCGATCATTGAAAGAACTTAATTTTCCACACGTAGGCTATTTTCACCACCAAGAGTAATTTGTACAAATGATTTTAACACTAAATAAACGAGGTAGTTTTTAGATTTTTTTTTTAGATTTTTTATTTGACAATTATTGGAATTGTAAAGGTGTTTTCGTGGGAATTTATTTAATATATTTTTCGACTCCAGTATTATATTATAGTAAAAATCGCACAAAATATAAATAAATTTAATCTTGTTATTTTTATAATAGTATACGCATCAGTAGACAGCGGATCTTTATGAATTTATGGCAAAAATTAGTAATCTAAAACAGTAAACATATTATAAAAATTTGAAGATACCGTTACATTATTTTTAACCAACTGAGAACATAGTAAGAAACTTAATAAATCTCTATTTCACTCCAATTTGTTGTAAATCCTATAAAAAATTTGGGTAAACTTTACTTTACCGAACTCAAAATTTATGCCTTTCTCCTATAAATTATGATGTATTTGGTATGTAACCCAGTAGATTTGTATCCTGAAGTTTCGATCCTATAGGATCAATGGTTCAGGAGTTATGCTTGCCTAAAGTTGAGCAATCTTCAGTGTTTTTGACAGCTAAAGGTGCCGCCATATTGGTTTGCAATAACGACCGCGAGCCGCTTACCACTAATTAATAATTCTGCTCGGTAAGCGGCGCGCAACCATCACTACAAACCAATATGACAGCGTCCTAACCTGACAAAAACACTGAAAAATGCACAACTTTAAACAAGCATAACTCCTGAACCATTGATCCTACAGGATCGAAACTCGATCTGCAGCCGCCCCGTGTAGAAATCTACTGGATTACATACCAAATACATCATAATTTATAGGAGAAAGGCACAAATTTTGAGTCCGATAAAGTAGAGCAGCCAAAAATTTTTATTTTGCATGAAGATCCGCTGTCTACACCTCGTCACTTTCGATGGTCGGTAGGTTTAGCGTTAATAACTCTGGTATTAATAGCAAATTGAATATAAAGGAGAATAAAAAAAATTTGAATGTCTTCGAAAGATTCACAATCTAGTTGTCAATAGCTCTAGCATCAATAGCAAATTGAATGTAAAAATAATTGAACGCTCGATATTAGAACAATACCCTGATGTTGTACAGGATCGGTATGCTCCATTGAGTTTTCCAACAAGTTCAGAAAAACAACGATGGTGTCTTCCGCGACGAGAAATGTTTGTCAACTATTCGTGAAAACGAGTGAAACGCGATAATGTATGGACGCGTATCCGCCACTCCCCTCTTCCCAACTGCGTCTGCGAAATGCTAATCGTTGTGATTTCTGGTTTTCTAGGTAATAACATGAAGAAGTGTCGCGCCAGGTACGGATTAGATCAACAAAGCCAGTGGTGCAAGCCGTGCAGGTACGTGTGCATCGTGTAGAGGGTTTGACTCGCTGCTTCTTGAGAGGAGAATTACATACCGTCTTGTCGACAAGCTGAGCACGCTGTTCCGGTCGCGTGTATATACGTATTCGATCTTGAGAAGTGTTGAGAAGGACCTAGAAGTCTCACGTCAGTCATGTAGTTCCACTAGAAGAAGTTACTTTTATATGTGGTGAATGATTGGTCGACTTGCGAGCTAGTTGAGCTGCTCGATCCCCTTCCTTTCAAACGAGACATTCCGATCGCTGGATCTTCAAACTTAATACGAATTCCGCTTTCCAAGAGTCAGATAAATAGTCTAGAGACTCTTGGACCCTGAAGTGGTGTCGGAAAACGCTACGAAGCTTCTATAGATGAATTTCTGTACCGTGCAGACACTGCAAACGTTTCTATTCCAGGCATGGCCAACTCGTGGCTCGATCGGGGGCATTCTCAAGGAATACTTCCATTTCTCCCACCCGCGCGTCTCGCTCCCCCTGGCGGCCACAGTTGCACCGATCACTACGGCCGCCAAGGGGAACGAGACGCGCGGACGAGAGAAGTGGGGGTATTCCTTGAGGATGCCACCGATCGAGCTACGAATTGGCCATGCCCGTTCTATGAAAACGTAACGCTGGGTTTACTTGTAAATGTATTTCTTTGTATATCCATACGAGCATAGTCTTTATTATTAACACTAAACCCACCACCACCGGTCAAAATGACCGGTTGGAGAAAGGAATGGTTGTAAAAACATCTTTAGTAGAGCATGTATTACAATAGGGGCCGCACAAAGTCTAAATAAAATCAATCTTGTCATTTTTATAAGGGAACAAGTACCAGCTACTTTTAAGGCTCGGTAGGTTTAGTGTTAACCCTCGGACAATAGACGATTTTTACAGCTACCCAGTTAGCAAAAAAGCTGAGGGCAGAATGAAGGCAGCTCGGTCCTTCGTTTCAGAGGGCAGCACGGTCGCACTAATGTGGCGGACGTCGGATAATATCTCTTGTGTAGTTAACCTAAATGTATAGATTTAAAACCTTTCTATATTCAACATGTTTGCACAAATTCTCATTATAAGACTATAAATTAATATATTAGCGAGTAAAGAATGGACATTCAGAGAAATTTTGTAATATATTTCAGAGGAACATTAACTGAAGAGTAGATTAACATAGAGGAATATTAATGCGACCGTGCTGCCCTCTTAAACGAAGGACCTAACCCAAACCGGGCCAGCATAAAGCGATACTTCTGCGTCCGAATAAGTATCTTGAGCTTCGAGCGTCAGGCGTGGCTAACTGGGTACATAATTGGCAATGTTTAGCACCGTTCACGGCTCTAATTGATAATTTTTAAAAATTTAACTTTGATATCTCGTGTAAGCAGCTATTAAGTTAATTGAATTGCAACAAAATGAGTACTTAAATGACAATTTCGATGTTCCTGGTCAAAATAGACTCAGGCACAGCCGTCGGAGGGTTAGGAGACTTTGTCTAACTAAATTTGTAGTAATGTAAACCCAGCGTTAAGATGCAAGCATGAAGTTTGCTGAACTTCTTTCGGGAAATTTGCGGTTTCCAATCTCAAACTAGATACCGAAGCTGTCTCGGGGAATTTTTACTTTGATATTGTACAGTGATTACGGCACCACCGAAGGGTAGAAGCTCGCTGGAGGACGTTTGACGAAGGTGCTCGAGCAGGTCAAGCGACCGGATCAAAATGTAAAATACGTGGTGAATCGGGCCGTCACGTTTCGCAGTAAGATACTTGCAACCCGGGCACGAACATAGTATTCTCGATGATCACCACTTCTTTTATTGTAATCGTCTACTCCGTTCCGTCATCCACATGTTCTCGTGGAACCTGTGCACGTGTACAAATACAAAGTAGCTCGAGATCTCGAGAACGTACAGAGATATATATCGAATAACGGAGTAACCGATGATGCACCGTTCAGAAAATGTGTCTTCCAAAAATATGCAACACACGTTAGGAGAACACCGTAGAGAGATCAGAAAAGAATTTCAGAAGAGGGAATTTCTTCCTACTTCTCGTTGGATCGATGTCCAACCGGATCTATCCGCTGTACTTTGCTTGTAAATATATATATCTACTCATTAGAAAAAACCACGCTGTAGTGTTTGGCCGTGGCGGCGTCGAATAAACAATTCTGTTCACTTGTACATTGCCGCACTTGTGCGCCCGAAACGCCCCGACTCCTGGGTTTGTGAATCACTATGGACCTCATTAAAGGGGCGAGAACGAATCCCAACCATGATGAGAATGGCTGTCCACCATTCGCTAATTATTCATCTGATCGGTGACATTATTGCTAGGGTTTGAGCTTAATGCAATCATTCATAGTCACGAAATTTTCGAGTAGAGTAGCTGATCATTTTGCGACACAGCGCAAAGGAGGATGAACATTGCCCGGAATCTGATAATTGCGGACATTTGGGAGACATATTTTCTGATAGCAGAAAGATCGTGAACACGTTCGGTCAGATAACGACTCGACATTGTGCGACTAAAGGCACCAGGAAGATCCCCAACTGGAACCAGATCAGCTCAATTCAAACCAGATCAAGTACAGCTCTTGAGACTAGTCAAACTCAAGCTAGATCAAATCCAACTGAAGCTAGATCAGTAGAACTCAAGCTAGATCAAGTGCACCTCAAGCTAGATGAAATTCAACTGACGCTAGATCAGTAGAACTCAAGCTAGATCAAATCCAACTGAAGCTAGATCAGTAGAACTCAAGCTAGATCAAGTGCAGCTCAAGCTAGATGAAATTCAACTGAAGCTAGATCAGTAGAACTCAAGCTAGATCAAGCACAGCTCAAGCTAGACCACTAGAACTCGTGGTAGATCAGTAGAACTCAAGCTAGATCAAATCCAACTGAAGCTAGATCAGTAGAACTCAAGCTAGATCAAGTGCAGCTCAAGCTAGATGAAATTCAACTGAAGCTAGATCAGTAGCACTCAAGCTAGATCAAGCACAGCTCAAGCTAGACCACTAGAACTCGTGGTAGATCAAATCCAACTGAACGTAGATCAAATTCAACTCAAGCTAGATCAAATTCAACTCAAGCTAGATCAACTCCAACTGAAGCTAGATCAGTAGAACTCAAGCTAGATCAAGTATAGTTCAAGCTAGATCAAATAACTCGAGTTAGATCAAATTCAACGCAAGCTAGATCAAGCACAGCTCAAGCTAGACCACTAGAACTCATGGTAGGTCAATTCCAACTGAAGCTAGATCAGTAGAACTCAACCTAGATCAAATCCAACTGAAGCTAGATCAGTCGAACTCAAGCTAGATCAAGCACAGCTCAAGCTAGACCACTAGAACTCATGGTAGGTCAATTCCAACTGAAGCTAGATCAGTAGAACTCAACCTAGATCAAATCCAACTGAAGCTAGATCAGTCGAACTCAAGCTAGATCAAGCACAGCTCAAACTAGACCACTAGAACTCATGCTAGATCAAATGCAACTGCAGTTAGACCAGTCAAACTCGCGGTAGATGAAGTTCAACTCATGCTAGATGAAATAGAGCTGATGCTAGATGAAAGCCGACTGCAGCTAGGCCAGCGAAACAGAAATTGGGAGGACTTCCTGGTGCCTGGACGCGCGGAATCGTTGATCTGAGACGTTGAGGAGAGTTTTGCTAGAGGTCCCTCGAAGACGATCGCGATTGCGTGTGGGTGACGAGGACACGGTTGTGGGATTAAGGTGGGATTAAAGTGATAACGTCGATGCGACGAGCGCCCCTTTAATGGCTGGTGGTTGGTTTTGGCAGCCCAGTGGAGCATGGAGCGGGGATGGGCATCCACGCGAGCATAATCCATCACGGTGTGGGAAGTAGCGCGGGGGCAGGGGTCGGGGCTGGAGGCGGTGGAGGGACGGTTGGGGCACCGACTGCCCCCCCAAACACCAACACTGCCTCCAATGCCTCCTCGCCTCAGCAAGAACCCACTTATGTTAATCTCTAGTCAAGCCTATCGCCTCCCTTCTACTGCAACACTTCTTCTTAAACAGTGGTCAGTCCCGACTTAAACCTACGGGGTCGCTAGCCCTCGCTATCCCAAGCCAACTCTGCTCGTTGGCCCCCTAGACTGTGTGACAGTCCTCGAAAGGTATGATCAAATCGCAATGGCGGATAACTTAGCAAGCTTCCAGCCTATCAAATTTAGTGAAATCTGTAACTGCAACTGACACGCCTATGGAAATAGCGAGTAACAATTGAGATCTTGAAGAATAGTTGAAAGTAGAGGTCAATTCTGACAGGGACGCCATTTTGGCAGAGACAGAGGCAGAGAAAGCGAGCGGGGATGGCATAGTGAGCGGCCCAGCGACGCCCTAATGCTCGCATTGTTTCTCATTGTTGTGGCTCTTTGCAGCTTATTATTGTTCTTTGATTTACCCTCGTTTAGTTGGACTTTACTCAGTGTTGCCCTTAGCATGGCTGGTCTGTAATACATATATGATCTATATGTATATATTCTATATATACCGTGTATGTTGTTCTATATATACAATATATATATATATATATACTTTTTGTTTAAATATGTATGTATATATAAATATATACATGTCTTTTTACGTACGTCTTATACATTTATATACTGTTTAACGTGTAACCAGATTTGTTCTCTATTTTTCTTTTCTTATTATTTTGTTTCTTCTTTTTTTATTTGTTACATTTCTTACCATTTAAGTTGCGTTTTTTTTCTCTCCTCGGTTCGGAACGTTTGGCATACATACATATATATATATATTACATAGTATTGAACGATTAATATATATTTACATACTTTGTGACTCTGATTTTTTTCTTTTTTTTTTTTGATGGCATGGCAGAACTCGTCACGGTTCACGACGACCAATTTATGTGTTGTAATCGTTTTTATATATATATATATACCTTTTTCTCTAGTAACGTGGACATTGTTTCTTGATTTTTACGTTTTGTTACTCTGTTTCTTAATTGTTTGTTCCTTTGATATTGGACGTCTGTCACGTCCGACTTCTCGTTTTTCGTTTCGCTGGCAGTTCTTTTGATCATTGTGTAATTGTCACCGTACGTGGCCGCGCGTAGTCGTTGAGAATCAATGGTACCTTCGAATGGAAAGGAGGTCTGGACCTTGGTCAGACCAAAGTGCTCGGAGGAGCTCTCATGATCGTTGACAGTTCTCGATTATACTTTTTCTCCGCGGATTTCGCTTTGCAGAGGCTTGGAAAGTCATCGCGTTGATTCGTGCTGTTCTAATCAGTTCAGAAATCGAGAGAGAGAGAGAGAGAGAGAAGGAACATTCTTGTGTCTTCTGACCTGACACCTGCTTATTTTCGTACCATTTTTATTATATGCTGGATGGAAAAGTAAGATTTTAAACCCTGTACAATTTATTTCCAGCATTCGTCGCATCATTTCTAGAAATGTTTGATGTTTAGGTACTAATATCTGTTCCACATACATCGTTAATCTTCGCAAGGTAATGTGGAGTCTCAGAGACACCTCACAGCTTCAGATTTTTGAACAGAATTTTTATATAAATCAAATTAAATCTGTTGGCTGCTCTTTACCGGACTCAAAAGTGCCTTTCTCCTATAAATTATGATCGAAGTTTCGATCCTGTAGGATCAATGGTTTGGGAGTTATGGTTGGTTAAAGTTGAGCAATCTGCAGTGTTTTTGACAGGTAAGGGCGCCGCCATATTGGTTTGCAGTGACGACCGCGAGCCGCTTACCAACTACATACCACCTAGCAGCTCTGCTCGGTAACCGGCGCGCCACACTACACACCAATATGGCGGCGCCCTTACCTGTCAAAACCACTGAAAAATGCTCAACTTTAAGCAAGCATAACTTCTAAACCATTAATCCTACAGAATCGAAACTTCGATCTGCAGCCGCCCCGGGTACAAATCTACTGGGTTACATACCAAATACATCATAATTTATAGGAGAAAGGCACAAATTTTGAGACCTGTGTTATTCCTTAATTTATTAAAAACGAGGCTATTTATGAAATTCATTTGTCGGGGTCTAACCGACCCCACCTGACTATTTATGTGTTATTAGACCATACCTTGCGAGGGTTAATTATGATGGTACTTGATTTCTCCAGTTCACTTTGTTCCTGCAGACCCGACCACCTGGAATCCAAATCAATCAAGTGACATTGCTCCAATTTTTCATTTGTTAATTTTTTAAAAACATTCGCTCACCAGCAGATGGATAAATAGTCAACACCTGTATGTTAAGACCATTATTGACGACCTCTATCGACGGATGTCGAACAGCACGAATCATTCGCGGTACTCGAAGTTAGCATGACAACCCAGGGCCCCGCGGACCTCGGAAAATTGACGGGTGCCCCGCGCGTCCGAGAAAACCGTGTTTCACGCAAAAAGACAGTCTACTATTCTACCTGGCCAAGAGATGAATAATGAGAGCCAATGGCAGAGCGATTGAATGTCCCGACCAGAGTCGCCTGATGAGGGGAGGGGGTACGAATCGAGGGGAAACGGTTGCTGGACCTGATCGAGAAGGCTCGACACTGGAAAAATTGTGGTTCGACGCCCTAATGACGAGATTAAAATCCCAAAGTTGTGCGATGATGCCACCAGATCATTAACAGTATCAATAACACTAGGTTTACTAATATTCTTACTTTGCGATTATTAAGATTGCAAAGATGCTACCCTGAGGTATTATTTACCAAATTTATTTGTCTATATACAATTGGAAAAATTAACAAAAATTTGGATAGACACATTCTTGTTACATTTATAAAATAACATTTCTAGACCTCCGTAAACCTAGTGTTAAACACGATTGCCATGAATGGGCGTCGAACCACAACTTTTCCCGTGCAGGGCGTTTTCGATTTGGAAAAACTGTTTTCTCGAACCGGTCTAACGGTTACCCTCTCTCTGCCAGTAGCGGACAGAGACGGAACGCGTCACGTGACCGGGTAGTGGGGGAAATAGCGTCGCAGAGGGGGAACGGTAGAGTGGGGACACTTAATCAGGCGACTCTGGTCTCGACTGCGACATGGCAGTTACCACACGAGGTCGGTCGGGAAAACTCACTTTTCGGGAACTTTGTGCAGTAGCTTTCCCTCGTTTTTCTCGCGATCACGACAACAATGAAAATGATCTTCACAAGTCTCTCGATTCTCCCAATTTATTTCTACTCTTTACAATTCGGCCATCACACAACTGACTCTATCTCCACGTAACATCCGAGTCGCAAGCCCGATATTTCTTTTTCTTTTTTTTTTTTGTTACTCGAGACACCTTGTAGTTCTCTCCTGCGGATCATGACGATAAACAACGGTTTAATTAACACCCTTCCACAACCACCCCCCACCCAGCCCACCTTGTGCCCCGGCATACATATACATATCTATATATATATCTATATATACTTATATATATATTTCGATTGTTTTCATTCAGACTTTCGTTTTCCACGTATACGTTTATTACACAGTTATTATTGCTTGTTACGTCCGAACGTTTTGAGCATGGCATTTGCAGCGAGTGATCCGTGTCGAACAAGTTGAACCGCGCTGGTTGTGCAGAAACGCTTGAGACGTTGGAGGCGGAAGATCTTGGACGTTCTGAGTCGCACAGTTATCGTGGAGCCCTGCGCCAACGCTAACTGACGCTTACAGCGAGGTCGCCTAACCTTAACAAGCCGAAAAAAATATTTGACACGTATTTAATGAAATGTAGGAATTATATAGAACTGAAAAAAATATTTCACACGTATTTTTGCCGACATTCACGTTAAGGGGGTGAAAATCGTCCTCAAAGTGGCGGTGAAGAATCAATTTTATTGAATATCTCCGAAACTATTAGACCTAGACGAAAATTTCAAAATCCAATTTGCGCGTCTTAGAATGGCGAATATCTTAGAAGAATTAAAAATTAGAAAATACGCTGAAGCATAGACTGATTTCGAAAAAAAGTAATTAGTTTAAAGAATATGTTGAGAATTAACTCTCTATTTTTTAAACAAATTATTTTGTTCAAAATCAGTTTACACCATAAGATTCGCCATTCAAGGACGCACAAATCGGATGTCGAAATTCTCCTCTAGCCCTAATAGTTTCGGAGATGTTCAAAGAAATGGATTTTTCACCCCCTCAACACAAATATTTTTCCCAGTTCCACGTCATACCAAAATTTCATTAAAATCGGCGTATTAGGTTAGCTAACCTCCCCCCTTCGTATCAATGAAAAGAGCCCGCGAACTCGGCAAGACTCGCCTCTCATAACGACTTCCGCCTCGACTCCCCTGAACCAGGGTTGCCATATGCACGCCCCACCAGGCCCCTTACGTTTCCGTCCCTCGCCTAGATGGTGCCACCGCTATCCCCACTCTTACCACTACCGTTGCCGCGACCGAGTGCTAGCATGAGAGCGGTAGCATGCTACCGACTCGGTCGCGCCAGCGGTAGTGGTAAGAGTGGGGATAGCGGTGGCACCATCTAGGCGAGGGACGGAGACGTATTGGGCGTCATATGGCAACCCTGCCCTGAACACGACAATCTCTCCCCCAAGTCCGGAGACTCGTGAGCGATCCACGACGAAAGTTTCAAGTGGCAACTTCTGCGCAGCCAGGCTTGCAACGACTCCGAGTGAAAGCATGTTCTTTTAGTTGGTAATCATTCTGAATGTAACCTTATTCAACGGATGGAACGTTGTTCCCCAAACCCGCCCGATGAAGACTCCCTGAAGCCTCTGTAAGCTAACAGCACGAGTCTTCTTGATCGATGCTGAGCTAATTTGCTTCGAGACGATCAGCTCGAAGTACCGAGTCTTCATCAGCGAGGGGCGCAGGGGTGGACGTTCGATCCAGCTAACCATCAGCTGAAAAATAGATGTAAGTGAAAGTGGCAGAGGGACTAACAGTTCACCGCTTGTTCGCAGACGTAAGAAGAAATGTATCAGATACATGGGGGAGGGAGGAGACGGCGATGGCGAAGGTGACGGCGAAGGCGAGGACGATCACTCGGAGGACAACCTGGGGAGCGTCGGGGAGGCAGGCACTCCCGAAGAGGACGAGTCTCTGAGCAGTCCGGGTGGACTGTCAGCGTTGTCTAGTCTGGCTAGTCCGTCGCTGGTGTTACCGTCTCCCTCGAGCTTGGCCAGTCCGTGTCCTTGCCCTTTGACGCCCCCGGTGCCGCCTCCGCCTTTGTCCACCAACCCTAACAGTCAGCAATCGATGAATAACCAACAACCGGGTCAGCTGCCTCCGCCGCATCGTAACCCGGTCGGCACGAATCCCCACGACATCAACAATCCCCTAAGCGTGAACCAACTGACCGGACAGTGTATAAAGAGTGAAGTGGTCCCAGCACCATCGGGCACCTCCAACCCGGCGATCAGTGTTACGTAGCCCCGGCCGGACCCACGTGACAAGACTGTTGCAATACACCGTGTCATCCGCAGGGTCCGTGTACGTGTACAGACGGGAATTACGGTGGTCAAGGCCATTTGGGGAAAAATGCCGAAGAAACTTGCGGTGGCCTGGCGGCTGCTCCTCTGAGAGAATACTCGAGGGAAAAAAAAAACTCGTCATCGTCCACAGTCTACATCTAGGGTGAACCTCAAGGTCCAATCGAGTCCATCGAGGTCCCCCTGGAGGATGCACGAGCTGTTACACGCTTCCGAGTCCTTGGACAAGTGAGGAACGAACAGTTCTCGCGACTGGGAGAGTCGGTCAGCTGGGGTTAGGGTCTTAGGACAGTGTCAGAGCCTCGCCGCGCTCGTTCGCCAGGTTTTTATGGCCCCGCGCAAGCCAGTTTATGGCTGCCGGGTGATGGACGTTCATGCCGTGTAACGAAGAACGAACAAATACGAGAAACACGAACAAATTCGAAGATGAGAAATACTCAGGACCAAGTGTCTGGCTGTAGTCACCCGCTCGAGGAAATTCTGCGTGCTAGAGGATGCGTGATGATGATGATGATGATGATGATGATGATGATGATGATGACGATAGTGGTTCGTTGCGTGGATGATCTTGTATGATTGAGAGAGAGAGAGAAAGAGAGAATGTAACAGAGAGAGAGAGAGTTGATGAGAAGAGTGAAGGTGCGCGTGACACAGCTTGTAGTCCTTGTTACGTTGTGATGCCAATGACTGAGAGGTCATGTTCCTGTGCCAGGTACTATATTCTATAAAGTAATTATACCGCAGACGTATAAGCTAAAGGTAACACGAGCAGAATACGAGAGAGAGAGAGTGAGAGCGAGACAGTGTGAACGCAAGACGCATGACAGAGGAGGAGAGAAAGGAAATGAAAGAGAGCGTGCGAGAGAAAGAGGATCGAAGACGATCACGAGTAGACTGCGGATCTTTATGCCGAACAGAGATCCTCCGAGTCGAAGTAGCAAGAGTTACACTTTTAGACATTTGTTTCCGCTTCGACGCCATCTTTGTTGTAAAATTGCTTGCAAGCAGTAGCGCGTTATAACTAGTTGGGCCCTTGGGCAAAGTAGAATTTCGGGGCCACCAACTAAATAACTTTATGAGAAAAACGTAGAATTTACATCTGGGACCTTGGTTTGTGTTCGGGGCCTCCTTTTGCTTCGGGCCCATAGGGTAACGCGCCACTGCTTGCAAGTCAGTTCGCAAGACGGTAGCTGTACACGGACACTCCTTTAAATATTTGTAGATCGTACAAAATGCGTTTCGAGAAATTCGTCAAATGTTTTCGCTGCTCGGCGTTAAACGTCTTTCATCGAGTCTTTGCTACCCTCGTAGGGACGCATGGAAGCCCCGCAGTCTATGATGAGTCGCAGAGCGGGACATTCGATTGTCATTCATTTATTCGACCTCACGGTGTCAAGATACCTATCTTCTGTATGTAATTTGTTATTTTTTTAAAAGTCTATACACAGTGCGATTAATTAGCGTGTAAGATCTCTTTCGTTTAAGCCCCGCCCCCAACCCTGTAAGTTTTAGATCGCGACCCCTCGCCCACTCTACCTAGAAATTTTCTGGTATGTCGTTGATTATCCTATTCTATCTTCGTTCGACGAGCATGACCGCTGGATATCGTCGTTTTCGTCGCTGCTTCCGAGAAGAGGCGACGAAGAGGCGATTCTAACCGTGCATGATCAACGAGAACTCAATCGTAGGACGCAGGAGCTTCGCGATCTCTAGGATCATGGATCTCCGGTCCCTGGATCTCCATTGCATAATGTAATAGACTGCGGATCTTCTTGCGAAATGCTCTTTCGAATAAAAACAAAGGAAAGAATAAATAACAATTCACCGGGTACTGACTTGTACCAGAAAGATCGAATAGTTGGATTTATTTGGAGCCCGTGCAGATCTCTAAAATAAAAAAGAGTAATGTAAGTTGACCCTTTGCACTCGAAGATGTTCTAATTCGAACACCGAATTTTTCTTCATTTTCTATTTTATCGATATAAAACTGATGTAACACAGTAGCGTTATAACTAGTTGGGGCCTTGGGCAAAGTGGAATTTCGGGGCCCTAACCTCAACTAAATATCTTTATGAGAAAAACGTAGAATTGGGATCTTGGATCTTGGTTTGTGTTGTAACACCTTGTTCAATACTTTCAGTAGTTTACTAAAATGTTAAATACGTTTAGCAATTTGTTGAATACAGATTTATATAATGAATAAATATTTTAAATTATGGTATAAGAATTATTGATGGCGCCACTCGAGTGCAAAGGGTTGGTAAGAATATATCAGATGATTTTGCATAAGTTCGTGCCCGATTGGAAAATAAAATTCAATGGTTAAATTTTGAAGAGTACACCCCTTTATTAATCAATTATACAGTCGCCATTCTTTCCTAATTTTTTTCCAATTGTAGAAAACAATGGTGACTGTATAACTCATTAATAAAGCTGCATTCTTCAAAATTCTTTTCTACAATTAGAAAAGAACGATGACTATGTAATTCTTTTTTATATTCCATGCAGTACGAACTTATGTAATCATCTAATATCAACATTCTTGAATTATTTACCGTCTCTGCTGTTTTTAATTCGACCCAGTGACGTTTACAACAAGCGCATCAAGTCCGCAGTCTAATGACGAATGTTTTTAGGTAAAATCTCAGGAATAATCTGTCCAACCTCGAAATTGAAATTCTCTCCCGTGAACGATCACCCTATCGAAAGTAAGAAGCCGTTGATCCTCGTTCCGTTCTTCCCCGTTCGAGAGAACGATCGAGGGACGATCGAGACGAACGCACTTTCGATCGAGGACAATAGCCACGGGGGAAAAAAGAGACTGTTCTGAAATTCGAACGCAATCGAGAGCTTCCATTTAGAAATCGTGTGTGTGTCGCGTTCGATCGGATCCGTCTTCGTGATCGTTCACGATCGAGAGAATCAACGTTGCATTATTTATCGGGCACGATGATACGCTTTCTCGCGCGGTGTCACCCGTCCCCTTTTCGTTCTCTCTCGATCTTCCCCATCTGTAAATCTATCCAGATCTCTCGATCCGGATAGATCATCTCTACGAATTTGTTTTCTTAAATTTTCTCCTAAGATAAGATCGTTAAGACGCGGAAATGGGCAGAAAGAGTCTCGGAACAGAAGGAATTCAATATTTTATGTAAATAAAAGGAAATTGTGTGTTTGTATCGGACGTAGAGATGAATTTTCGTAGCCCTCGGACTTGTTTAAATAATCTCATTTCTTCTATCTCGCGATCAATAAATAATTCTCCAATGTAGGGGTGAACGATCGAAGTTCCAAACAATGTTGTTATCAGGGCTACGAATTAGTTAGTACAGTCTCTAGTCTGTACAGCTAGCAGGACATTTCGTTTTAAACAAATTTCTTCGGAAATCCCACAACCTAGATAATTGTCTCGAACGAGCGAAATTGTTGTAAACGGAAATTCGCGCTGTTCTACTTTCTGCCCGTGTCCAGCTGTTCAGAAACTTTAATTTGTGAAAAGCGTGCGAAGCGTTTCAGCGAAGAACGAGATGAATCGGACTACGGACGTTTATGCAATCGAAAACGAGCGTTTTTTTCCTATTGATGTGCAAGAATTTGCGAGATGTTTTTGATCACAGAGATTCGATTACGTTTTTTTTTAGAGAGAAGTTCTGTTGCGTTGCGTGAGATCGATCGATGCGTTATAATTGTAAGAAATTTAATGAATGTTTTACGTTGACACGCGTAAATGTCCGAAGTCGAGCGAGACGTTTAGTGATTTGTATAAATTATGAGAATATTCGAGAACGGATCGGAAAGAACGGCGCCTTTGGGACTCGAAGAGTTTCATTCTTTTCCAAGCATGGTCCTTCGACTCGTCTTTCCTTTTCTTTTTTCTTTGTCCGATTGAGATTTTGTTCGATCGTTTCGCTTTTATCTCGCAAATCTAACCGGATGCGGCAATACCATTCGTTGTTATAATGAATCGATAAATTCGTCGGGATCACGCGCCGATTTCATTCCTTCGAATGTGCATTTTATTTTCACGGTTTTCGGAATCCTCGTCGCTGTAAAGTAAACGACGAATTCCTCCCGTTTATTTCTGCTCCGAGAAATTTCTAATCGATAGAAAATCAATTAAAATTGTTCCAAACGAGAAAATTGAGAGCCAGCATTCTCTTGCGTTGTTTGAGTTAACCCTTAACACTCGAGCGTTGACTCTGAGGCATACAAAATATTTTGTACATTACCACATTCGTTTTCGTATCTAATAAATTACGAAAGCAATTAGTACGCATAGAATGGAAATATTCTACGTCGGAAAAAGTGTTTAGCTTTCATGTTTAAAAATCTTCCGAGTGCGAAGGGTTAACAATTGCCGTTCTGTTGCGTGACTCCCCGGTTCGCTCCCGACCCCGTCCGTTCCTCTGTTAGTCGACCGAGAAAGAACAAGCTGAACAATGAAAGCAAGAGCAAGGAGAAAGAGATCGAGCAATAGTGAAACCCGGGAAGAGAGATCGTTTTGGTGCGTTTTTTGCGTTAGGGAGCACAGCAGCTTTTGTACATAAAATAAATACATTTTAAGGTGCATTTGTTGCGTCGAATGGGAAAGTGCAATGGAGGACTTTGATAACGATGATACGCATGCTGATTGTTGGGAAAGGAAAGAAACAAACGAGCATGGAAGAGACACGAAAGAGTATACGTTATAGAACGCGAGAGAATCCGAGAGAATCCGAGAGAAAAAAGAATCTGAATGAAAGCGACGAGTGCATATGCGTGCGTGAGACAGAGAGCAAAGACAAGAAAGAAAGAACCTTTTTTTTAGCGATGCATTCTTCCCTCTTTATTTCATCATGTTTTCTTTCTGTTATCTCTTTCATCTATCGAGACGTTCATTCGCAACCCCTCTATTCCCTTCCCCCCCCCCGAACAAACCCCACCACAAACACGACTGAGCTAAACCACGATGTCTGTATAGCGAGAACTTAAGATAAACCTGTAAACGCGTCAATGAAACAGTAAACTAAACGTGCCATAACGACATCATGCCAATATTATTGATAATACATATTTTTTACAATTAACGCTCTGTTCCCGAGTTCGTTCTGTCAGCGACGAATGGCGTTGCTGATTAACGGGCACGCCTGTGTGTCGCTTGGTTCTTTTGCCGTGTTTTTACGTGTTCTCTCCTTTATCTGCCTCGGCGCGTCTCGATCGAGGTCGCCGGGACCGTTCCTGGATCACTGAGCGTCGGCTTTGTCATCTAGAGCCTCTCTAAATCGTGAGAATTATTTGTACTCATTCTTCCATTGAGCTGAACCTGGCTCCTAGTTTGTAGCAACCCTCCAGCTTCATTCCCCACAAAATTCTCTGTCTGAAAATTCATAATTTTGCTATTTATAATTACACAAACATGTTTTGCATTGATCGTGGGAAGCAGGAATAACATAAAAATTGATTTCATCCCTCGGGAGCAATATATTACATCCTCGAATTTTTAAAAATCTTTTACCGTTTTATACTTCACCCAACCAACTCCTTCAGAAATGCATAAAGATCCGCGACATATTTATAATATTCTTCTGTGGTTGTTACATTTTCTCTGTCGAGTACAATTTCACAAAAATTTTGAAATCAGCTTGTCTTCAGCGGGTTGTCGAAATTAGCTAATCAACCTGACGCCTAAAAATGTCTAGGATTATCCGTCGATCGAGAAGCCGAGGCATCGAGCGAGTAAGTACGGGGCAAGGACGACCATCGGTTTCACGGAGATGAGCGCGAGAAAAAAAGAAATGATAAGAAGGACTACCGGATAGTACTGACAGACGTTAAGCCACAAAGGAAAAGACTCTTAAAGCCGTGCGATGTATTATTCCGAGTGTGGTTTTGTGTGCGTGCGAGTGCGACTGCAGGTGTGTGCATGGGACACGACGATCACTGTTGTACGAGGATTGCCGGGTTGCGAGGGCAGGGATGCAACGCCGTTATGCATTTAAACGCATTTACACGCTGGACGTTGCCTCGAGTTTGCGATCGAGAATAGCAATAGGTAAGGTAATAACCTAACCTAACCTATCTTGAAAGAAAATCGATTTTTCGAATTCACTCCGCTTTGTTACAATGCAGAACATTTTTTATTTTGCATGAAGATCCGCTGTCTATACACGTTGAACTTTGATACGGAATTATTTAAACAGTATTTAATTGAAGAGATATAGATCAGTCATCAAAGATTTGCAACAAAAAATGATGTAGAATCCCAAGGCTTGAACAGGGTTGAAATCGGCAACAATATGGTGAATGTATGGAGCCACAAGATCAGATACAAATTGTTGCTGAACTCCCCAAGTTAATTTTTATCACTGTTTCAAATTCAATGAAGAATGCAAGTGTCTACTTGTGGCTCACTCTATTGTTGCGTGCACACAAAGTAGTCCAAATTCAGTTTTATATTCGGACAGCGGATTTTATGCGTTTATGACGAAAGTAAGTGGGTGTGATCGAAAACAGTTAAATCATTAGAAGAATTTCAAAGTACTGTTACATCATTCTCAAGTTGTTAACCCTTGGCACTAGAATGGCGACTCCGAGGCATTAGTCAAAATTGGTACACCATTATTCAAAACATTGTTTACATTATTAAATTAATTCGTACTTAATAAATTTCTAGACATTAGCTTAGGTGCTGCACGAGGTATTATATCAGTTAAATAATCATATAGAAAGAAAATATTCTAGGACAGAAGAAATGTTTGGTTAGGTTATTTCTTCCGACCTATGTAAATAGAATATTTCCATTCCCTATGATTTTTTAAATTTCATGGGTATGAAATTGATCTGATAACTCGCACAATAATGTTTAGTAGTTGATTAGATAGTATTTAATAATGAAAGAGACCAGAGTCACCGTTCGAGTGCAAAGGGTTGATCAAATTAAGAGAAAATCAATTTTTATTTCTAGTTTGTTGCGATTCCGGTGGAACATTTTTATTTTGCATAAAGATTCGACAATGTCCAGTCTCGTTAACAATTTACCTGGTTGCTTGCTGTCCCTGCCCTGGCAACTCGGCGCATTAGTTCACTTTTGCGAGGAATAAGAAGACGTCACGAGGGTGGTCCGTTTCGGTCCCCACCGATGGTCAAAAAGAACGAGGAAGCTGTTCTCACGATTTCCGCGAGATTGTCGTGCGAGTTTTCATTGTAGCTGAATCAGTATAAGCAACGGAAGAGGATGAAGAAGAAGAAGAAGAAGTTATTCAGAGTGGTACAGCTTCCGAGATCCGGTAAACACGGCCTACAGACCGCGCCAGACGTCATCGAAATATCGCTCGAGTATGCAAGCCTAACCGCGACTGATAAATCGCGAAATGAAACGGACAGGAAAAGTCTAATGTATGTTTTGCAGGACGACAAAGTGCATAATAAATAAATAAATGTTACAGTCGCGGCTAGGCTTCGTCACTCCTAACGATAGGGAGTATGCTTGTAACATATTGTAAAGTATCATCGACAGTTTTCAGCTGCGTTGTACAGTGTTTTCTAAGTATCTAGTTTATAGTGTGTAATTGAAGACACATTGTATTTACACTAAATAAGTGATCTGTATCAAATTCATTCTCGTATAACCTGTATCTCCTACTCATGTAGATGCTAAAAGTGATTTGTGTCATAAAGAAATACCTATAAATAAAATTAGCAATTTGAGAATGTTGTCGAGCGCGTCCATTCATTTCGCGCACATGACCCTCGCCCAAACATGCAGGTGGCAAAAATGGTGGCATTTATGACAAAAATGAATAGATGTAGTTCAAAACAGTAAAGATATTGAAAGAATTTAAAAATATTGTTATATTATTTTCGACCTAATGAATGTACAGTAAATATTCTATGGATGCAAGAAGGTGGTACACGTTGGATGCAAAAAAATATCCCCTCCACTGCGGTGCCATGAACCTCGAGCTGCTGTAAAAACAAACAAGTTTCTCTTTACACGCGCTATTCTTTTCTATACTCGGCTTGCTCTTTGAAGCACAAGAAAATAGTGTCTCTCTACGAACTATGCAATCGAACCTCCCCGAGGCCCTTGCGTCCATCGAATATTTACTGCATCAAGAAAGAAAATTAATTTCTATTTCACTTCAGTTTGTTGCAATTTAGATTGAAAATGTTTATTTTCCGTGGCATTATTTTAAGGTTTGTAAATATTTAAATGATTTCTCGAAAATGCATGAAACTTGAACTTATACAGGGTGGGGTAATAACTATGTCCACTTTGAATATTGCCGTTATTTGCAATAATGTGAAAAAATGTTATATACGAAACTTACACGGTATAGAGGGGCGTATAATGTGACATAAACATTTTCTGCGTGGGTGGAGGCATTTCAGAGATTTCAAGGTCACCTTGATTTTTTTAAATGGAATGTCCTATTTTTTATACTATAGATCGATAGAGTATCAAATTCTGAGTATAAAAGTGTTGACCTTCATATGTCCTAAACCTAATAGTTAACGAGATATTATCCAAAGAACAAAGAAAATTGTTTCGATAATATCTCGTTAACTATTAGATTTAGAACATATGTAGGTCAATACATTTTTACTCAGAATTCGATAGTCTATCGATTCATGATACAGAAAGTAGGTGATACCATTTTAAAAAATCAAGGTGACCTTGAAATCTTCTCTATGCCTACACCCACGCAGAATATGTTTGTGTCACAATATGACCCCCTCTGTACCGTGCAAATTTTGTTGATAACATTTTTCTATATTATTACAAATAAGGGATATATTCAAGGTGGACATAGTTATTGCCCCACCCTGTACATACTTAAAAAATTTCAATAAAATTCGATCTTCCCTGCTACAGCTAACAACTAACATCTTTGAGGCCATCGTACACACTTTACAAAACCGGATGAGAAACATCAAAACTCGGTTTCTTTAAATACACGAGTATATATTTCAAAAATAGGTTGTTCGTCCAACAAGATGCTGCACTAAGAACAAAATACATGTTCAACAGATTATTTTTACGCACAGAACTTCCTTTAATCATTTTAGCAATAGTTCTTGAAGAAGCTACCTAAAAAATGCTCGTCCTCATCACTGCTCGCACTTCGGTGGACATCCGGTCTTCGCGTCGGAGAAGAAGAACAAACTAAGGACATTCACAGCATTCAAAGTATAAATGTTCGGAGTCTTCAAGTTACAGTTCGCCACGAAGACCTTGGCCATCTTCATGATGCTCTCGCACTTCATCACGCAGGCGGCTCCATCGAAGTTAGGCCTCCCTTGATCGTCCCTAGCGGAGGGATCGAAAAGATAGAACTTCCCATAATGCTGCATCACGGCGACAGCAATATTCGTTGTGTGAAGAATCCCAGCGCAGTTGGACTTGAAGAACATGGCCAGGGACTCTGCCAGGTCGAATGCGAGGAGAAGACCAGCCGCGGTATGATTATGAACATGAATGGTAGCTCTGAAATCCCCTATGATGAAGACGGTGAGGAGTTCGCTGGGCGAGAGGTTCCTCGACCCTGGTCGAGCAGCTCTGACGGTGTCTAGATGCAGGAGATTGCCATACTTGAGTATAGCGTCTATTAACTCTGGTGTCCAGGTGGAAGGAACATGGAGGAGGCCAACCACGATAGCAACAGCAGCTATGGCAGTGCTCTGGTAGCCTCTGCTGGTGCTGCTCCAGGTGCGATGGTTCATGTGCAGGGTTCCCCGCAGGACGCTCAGTTCCTCATCAACGAAATTATACTCCGTCACAGTCTCCACATCCAAAGTGGTGTTCTTGTTTCCATGAGTGACAGGGATCGGAGGAGCGACGCATTCGAAATGAGGTCTGAACCCAGCTGGACAAGGCAGAGGCTCGATGTTAGCAGTCTTGATGATCACTCTGCAAATCTGGTAGCGTCCATACTTCTCCTGCTCGTCGATGTTCGTGAACAAGACCTCGTACAGAGGCTCGATACAGGCGAACCACATGACGCAAGAGGTCCCGTAGAAGTCGGGCAGACCCTGATCGCTGCGGGCCCTGGGATCGTACATGAAATAGATCCCCATGTCCTTCCAGATCGCCACAGCCCCTCGATCAGTCACCAGGACACCTGCTCGATTGTTCTCGAAGAACTTCTGAATCCCCTTCTCCAATAGAATCGGCGGAGGAGGCGGTGGACGGACTCTGGTTGGTCCTCTAGCCTTCTTAGACCTCCTGCCACCTTTAGCCCTTCTGGTTCCTCCTCGTTTCTTCTTCTTCTTCTCTTCAGGTTGGGGAGGAGGAATAGCTACTATACCAGTCACTGTGCTCGCTTCTATGTCAGCAGTTAGGATGTTCACCCCTACGTAGAACACTCTGATGATGTCCTTAGGCTTGATCCTCACGATGGTCGGCTTCGCCTTCTGCGTCAGTCGGTGCACGTTAGCTCCAATAGCAAGGATCTCGTCCATAGTCCTCTTGGTCCAAGTGATTGTGTTCTTCACGACGGACATACCGATGGCTACCACGCAGTTCGCCGCTGTCTGCTTGTTCCTGAAGGACTCCGGGAAGATCCTGTCTCCCTGGTGATAGGACCCACGCAGGATCGCTCTAGCCTCGCCATGGACTCTTCTGTAGGCGTTCAGCGGAGGGAGATTCGAGGGACGGACGGCTGCGCTGGGGTCGAACTTCCACGGAGGGAACTTGTTCCAGTTGAGCACGTCGATCACGATCATCTCGTAGTCGCTCTCGGTCCCTAGATAATCTATCAGATACCCCACCAAGATCTCCGTATTAGAGACTCGTAGAACTTTCGCAGGACCCGACGACTCCTCGCCGGAGCTACCTAGCTGTTCAGGTAGCACGGTGTAATAGAAGTTATCGAACTTCCACACGGGGATGTTCCTGTTCCCGGAGACAGTCAGCGCTCCCGAAGAGTACCTCGCGAAGAACTTGTCTATCCCGTCCTGCAAGCCCTGAACCTTGGGCGGCTTGGCTGTCAGGCTGCCAGCCTCCACGCAGTCCTTGATGCTGAGGTTGATGCGTCTGGTGGAGAGGAAGAACTCGGTCATGATCTCGTTGATGCGGGGGATAGCTCCTTCGCCGAGTCTGTCGACGCATTTCGAGTGCAGTTTATCCCCGGTGACGATCACCTCATCCAGAATCGCCTGGGTCCAGTATCTAGGCTCGTACACCTTCGCGAAGACTATGGTCATCACCGCGACAGCAGCCGACTGCTTGTTCCGATTCTCCTCCTCGAACCTCTCGTTGTCCATTTTGATTGTTCCATCGATCCCCCAAACTCCGTCCTTCACCTTGACGAAGTGGTACCAAAGACTGTCCCCTGAAGTTGGCTTCGCTGCTCGTTCCTCCTCAGCTACTCTGGTCTCGTAGGCGTTGCTCAATGTAACAGCGTCTATCACGAACTCATCGCCAGTCGCGACCTGGCCAATCGCCGCCACCAGCGAGGCGATGTCCGTGAACCACATGATCACCGCCGCGCCGTCTCTCTCTCTAGGCTCGCCTCTCGAGTCTCTCCCCTTCGGGTCCATCACGAAGAACACCTCTCCCTCTCTCCAGAACGGCATCATGATGTTCTCCTGCCTGAAGATGCCCATCACGTTCGCCTCGAAGAACGTCTCCAGCTGACTCTCCAGCTCCGTCATCCTGCCGTTCGCGTTCTCAGTTTCCAGCTCCACGTACATCCTGTTCACCCCGACGTTGAACTCCTCTCCAATTTCATCGGGTATCAGATACGCCCTAGGAGTCTCTTCCTCTTCAGCCTCCTCCATCGGGAGGTTCGCCAGATTCTCCGTAGCGATCTTATCCCCTATCTTCAAGATATCGTCGACCACTTCCCGGTACCAAAGATGGGGATTGTATAGTTTCGTCATGGCCAGAGTAGCCAACGCTGTGGCGGCTTGCTGCTTGTCCCTGGTCTGACGTTTGAACATGGTCTCGTTGGCCTGGTTGAAGCTGCCCATCAGGATAGCTCCGGTGTCCCCTAAACTCGAGTAGTTGTTCAGATCTGGCTTCACCGGGATCAGCTTGTCCGCTTCGATCTCTTCCTCGGTCATCTCAGGCCCGATTTGTATGCTCTTCATGGCGTTGATTGCGAAGTCGTCGCTGGTGGGAGCCTCTTCCTCCTGCTCCGCGTTTGCTTTAATCAGGTTTGCTAATACAGGAAGACTTAGGGTCCTAACTACGCAGGCTACGGGTGTATCCTCTTCGTCCGTGGTCTCTGATAGACCACGACTGTTCCTCGGGTTAGGGTCGAAGCAATAGTAAACCGGCTGCTGGACTATCTCCTCTTTCTCCTTCACGTCCTCCTCCACCTTCCACACCGCCACGTTCAGGTTCTTCACGTCGACAACCCCGTACTGATTGTCCGCGAAGAAGTGCGTCAAGGCTCTCGTCATGTTCATGAAATCGCTATCGTCCGCTGCGGACAGGTTTCCTGTCACCGTGCCGTCTTCTATGTCGATCTTCACCTTCC
Source organism: Lasioglossum calceatum (assembly GCA_963966675.1). Lineage (NCBI taxonomy): Eukaryota > Metazoa > Arthropoda > Insecta > Hymenoptera > Halictidae > Lasioglossum > Lasioglossum calceatum. The sequence continues at coordinate 5,842,129 of OZ016539.1, read as the reverse complement.
TGTTCTTGTAGTACAAGTTTTTCTTCAGGTTCGTCACGAAGAAGTACCTCGTCTCCTCTTCGTCCGCCTCAGTCGGGGGATTGCACCAGGTGTAGTAAGCGTCGCCCTCGTGAAGAGCAATGTCGATGGTCTCGCTGGTCCACTTGGGTGGCGGTGTCTCCTTAGCAGCGATTAGGCCGACTATCGGCATAGCTAGACCTTGGTTGCCTCTGTTTTCATCTTCGAATCCCTCGTCGTCGTTCGCGGTTGTTCCCCGAAGAACCCAGGTCTCTCCCGCTGTGCCAGGCTGGAAATCGTTCCAAGTCCTGGTCCCTGGGACATCGTCGAGTATGGTGATGTGTCTGATGGTGAACCTGTCGTTCTTCTTCAGCAGCTCCAGGTCCTTCCAGAAGAGAATAGCCAGGGTCTCGGTGTTGGGGAATCTCATTACACAACAATTTCCTTTCTTCTTCTCTTCGTCGTTCCCCTTCCCCTTCCCCTTCTCGTCCCGGATCCTAACGCCGTGAGTATCGCACTGTCTAGGATCGAACATGTAGTAGCAATCATCCTGGCTCCAGATCGCCACGGACATCGAGGAGGACTCGATGATCCCTTCCGTGTTCACCAAGAAGAACTCCTCCAAAGCTTGCTTCAGGTTCAACACCGCGGGGATCTTGGAGCTGACAGTCCCAGTGACAGTGATCAGATCCACATCGATCACCAGCTTGCGATCCTCCAGCTGGATCTTCACATCGTTCAAGTCCGAAGCAGTCATCGACTTGATCGCCGGCTTCTCGGCCTTCACGTCGGCGTACAGGTTATCCCCCAACGACAGGATCTCATCCAGCTTCGGCCTGAACCACGTCCTCACCGGATGGACCTTCTTCATAGCAATCGCCATCACGCAGTTCGCCACGTTCTGCGCTCCCTTGGCCTTGTAAACATCGCTGGCCTCGTGAGTCAGACCATGAAGAGTCGCCATGTTGCCCGACAGCTCCCTGAACGTCGAGGGAACGTTCGCGTGCATGTTTTCGTAAGTGTACCCCGTGTCAAAGTCATTCTGATCCACCAGAGGATCGGTAGCAAACTTCTTGTCGATGCTGTAGTTGGATATAGTGATCGACAGGGGCTCCCTGTGGATCTTAGCAGTGGTGGTGCTCTTCACCTTGTCCCCTTTAGGCACTGGCTTCGTGCAGTCCATCTTGTTCTCGTCGATGTCCACAGGGTTGATCGCTCGCAGCACGCTCTTGTCCACAGTTAGCCGATTCGTGCTCGGGATCCGATCTATGTATCCTTTACCGACCTCGCTGACTCGCTGAACGGTCACCTTGTCGATGCAGTACCTGGAGTCGTAGCGCTGGTCCATGCTCTTCAGGAAGTGATCCCTCAGATCGTTCATACACTTGAACCTCATCGCGCAAGCTACCCCGTTAGCATCCCGGACGCCATCCTCGTCGCAAGCCGCAGGGTCGAAGTATAAGAAGCCAACGTCAGGGTGTCTCCACATGGCGATAGAGGTTCCCTGAGCAGTGATCACTCCAGCATCCGCCGACTGGAAGAACTTCCGTAGGCCATCGGCGAAGTCCGGACAACCCACTGTCTCGCTGAAGAGGTTCCCATAGATCCCAGTCTCCTCCACGCACACCATCACCTTGTAGTTCGAGATGTAGAACTCCGGGTGGATCAACCTTGCCTTCATGTACTCGTCCTCCTTCACGTGGTTCCTCATCGCACTCGTCCGGTACACCTTGTCCGCGTTCTCCAACACCTGGTCCACGTACTCCTTGATCCACTCTTTCGGTTCAAACAGCCGGCCGTACACGATCGCCACCACCGAAGCTGGAGCCGCTTGCCGACCTCGACTTCGGTACTTGAAGTGGGGATCCGTCATGGCGAACGATCCACGCAGGATCGCCGAGTTGCTGTTCAAAGCACGGAACTTGTGCCATCTCTTCCCGAATGATCGCGTCGGAGCCTTCTTCAAGGGTGCGTCTCCCTCGCCCACTGTCCCTGGGGATTCTTGCACTGACCCAATCTTGCTCGGGTCCTTTTTGGGACTTTCTTTCTTAGAGGGTGTCGCCATGATGCGTTTGGGTTAGGGATAGAGGATACAATGCTGAAGAGAGGGGGTTCTTCAACGACGAGAATTTTTTGGCGACCTTCTCGAAGGACATTTAGTATTTTTGAAACGATGTTCCTCTATCGATTGTGATTATGATTAGTTCAAAATGTAAAATGTACTTGCCCCCTGTTGCTCTCAGTATATTAGTTAGAAATTCTAAACCATTGTTCAGGATATTCAAAATTGTCCTCTCCTCATTGTTCAGTTGTACAATTTTCTATTTATACATGCAAGTTAGCTGAAACTTCTATTAAAATTGTCTTCCCTTTTGTTCACTTGTAAATTTTCTACTGATACATGCAAATTAGCCGAAACTTGGATGAAAAATTGTCTTCCCTTTTGTTCACTTGTGAATTTACGTCTACTCATGTATGGAAGTTAACCAAACGAAATGACAATTGATGTCAATATCGATACGGTGAAGTTTGTAATCAATGTTCAGACCTAAATTGTTTATCAAATTGTTCGTTTTCAAGCATCAATAATTATTGTTACTAAATATACTTTTATTAGTATAAAATGGTTGAATCAATAACTTTACTTACCTGGTAAAACGTTTCGAAAATTTTATTTAACAAACAAATTATACACTGATAAGTACATATAAATAATACATAAACTCAGAATACACAAACCGAACAGAAACTATAACTAACATACAGAATAAACAATGAAATATAAGTGGAGAGAATATAAAAACTGTCCAGATAGCACAAACACGTCTCAAAAACGTCTCTAAGACGTCTACAGTTGGACACTCGGATATCTTAAAGATGTCACGAATGTCCTACGAACGTCTCCTGAACGTCCTGTGTTCGAAAACGGGTATTGGAATTGAAATCGAAATCGACATTGCAATTGAAATGGAAATAGAAATTGGAATTGAAATTGAAATAGAAATTGGAATTGAAATGGAAATTGGAATTCGAATTGAAATTGGAAATGGAATTGAAATGGAAATGGAAATGGAAATGGAAATGGAAATTGGAATTGGAATGGAAATGGAAATTGGAATTGGAATGGAAATGGAAATTGGAATTGGAATTGGAATGGAAATGGAAATTGGAATTGGAATTGGAATGGAAATGGAAATTGGAATTGAAATTGGAATTGAAGCAAAAACCGTAACTAAAACTGCTAGATTATGGGTATGTAAAAACCACACTGTTCATGGTCTCAAAGACGTATTTTTAGGACGTAAGATTTTCAGAGCTAAAACAAACGTAAAACGGACGTCTTTAAGACGTCGTGTGCTATCTGGGTGTCGGGTTAAGAGAGGCGGAGGCATTGTTGCAAAGAATAGCCGTAACTTTATTCCATCAACATATAAAAAAACGTAATAAATATTATAAATATAAGTATATATAAATTAACAGGAGTCGAATATATATGTATATAATAACTTGCTAATTATTTTTCATTGTAATGCGGGGAAGGGCGACGACTAAACGGCAAATTCTTTGAATAAAATTAAATATTAATTAATCGCGAAGATATATATTGAGAAATCAATGGAAAAGAAGAATGCAACTTCTGTTAGCCATCCATCGACGATTAGGAATAGTGTAGAGGCGCGAATTATCGAACAAACCTGTTTATATATATAGTATATATATATATACTAGATCGATACAAAGTGGTCTCTACAATGTTTTTTTTTTCTTTAATTACTTTTTAATTAATCCTCCTTCTTTCTTTTCCTTTCTGAAACATTTTTCACGAGGATCTCTACCTGGGCGACGAAAAAGCACGTTTCGCCAATTATCTACATTTCTCGTATTTACAACACGTATTTATATTTATACATGTATATTGCTCAATTATTGCAACAATTTTGCCAAAAAATATCTACACGTAAAAATATATATAATATGTACATTATAAACACACATACACAGTATGTCGCTCGTCTATACGTGCGTGTGCCACGAGTTTCCTTCGTTCATTTTCCCTTCGTCATATTTCCCTACTAATTACAATAACCAGCCTGCAGGCGGTCGAAATCGAAACATTTACTTTACCAGACGGGGTAAACGGAACTCTTGTTCGTTTATTCACAAAATTTCTTGGTAACAATATTTCGGTTTCCACCCCCTGATCTGTTTCAGCTTCTCGTGTTCCAGATAATGGATTTTTCACACAAACTGTCGTGTTATTCGTGATACGACCTACTGAATAATATAATTCTGTGTGCAAAGAATCATCTGCGAATTTGAAGTTTGCGAATGTTCGTTTGAGGAAAGATTCAGAGATTCATTAATTGATTTTTTAAATATGCTTTACTAATTTCTCGAATTTGTATTTCCTTGTATAAATTGCTCTATATTATTACTCTGTTTACTGCAAATCGAAATAGATAAAACATAAATGCGACAATTTCGTATGACTGACCAACAATTCGTTAAAAATTTACACATGCAAACGCATCATGGAACAGTGAACAATGAATTTGCAGAATTATAAAATGAATTACAATTTAGCTCGAGGGTTGAAGAAAACACATAATCGGCTGTACAAATCAATTTTCTTTCAATGGCCATACAAGCGACATACAATCACATCTGCTCGACAAAATCTCCAACAGCGAACGAAGACAATTTCGTTCTCCATTTTTTGGTTCGCACCGTAATCTTACGTGTTTATGTACCACGAATAACACTATCTCCTCTATTTTACAATGTCCTTCCGGTTCATGGAAGAAGCGTAATTCTCCCTTCGTCGTGTGCGTGTGAATTATGTTCCCCACGTGCGTGCACGCGCGTGTGTACACATTGGCATGACGGTATAGTGAATCAATTAACAAGGGTTTCAAAAATCATTTCTAGAATTAGCGGAAACTGAGTTGTAGCACCGAGTTGTTGTTCAGAAATTCAGTATGGAGCTGTCCTGAATTTCTAAATTTAATGTCACTATGTACATCTACAACAGGCATGCCCAACTCGTAGCTCCAAGAGCGGCTGCTGTTGCAGTTCTCCCCACCCTATGTGTGGAGCGAACGGCTCACGAGCCGAGCCGAGAGCTCCCGCTCCCAAATCGTCCAGTTGTGCATGCCTGATCTACACAGAGAATTGCTTCTAGACCAATTTGAGAATTAGACTGCGGATCTTTATGCATTTATAGGGAAATTGAGTGGATGGAATTCGAAGTTGTTGAAACATTTTTAGAACGTACATGCTATCAGCATTATACATGAAATGTCCTTAGTTAGTCCATCTTGAATTCAGCGTGCATACTATGCGAATACTTAAACTCCTGTAGATCGTCTTCGGTTTAAATTACTCATAACTCAAATCCAATTTTATCTTTAGATGTTTCATCATTTCACACAACACCGTAACACATTTTCGAAGATATTTCGTGACAGGTGGGATAGAAATTTAACGTAAACTAGATTGATCTTTTATCCAGCGCCTTTGACTTCCGAAAAAGCCCATCTTTACATTAACGAGAAATGAGAAGGCGCGTCACGTACCCTTGCAATCCTAGAAACGAGTCTTAAGGCAGGCATGCACAACCGGACGATTTGGGAGCGTAGGGTGAGGCGAACTGCAACAGGAGCCGCTCCTGGAGCTACGAGTTGTGCATCCCTGCCTTAAGGGAAGAAGTAACATTCGATTTGGTTTCTATTTCCTGCAATCGATGTAGCTATCCCCTTAAGGGAGGAAATAACATTCGGTTTGGTTTCTATTTCCTGCAATCGATGTAGACAATTCTCATTTTGCATAAAGGTCCGCAGTCTATTGAGAATGAAATAAAGAAAGATAGTCCCAGATCCCCAGGACCCAGAGCAAACAATTATGGCCCCAATGGATCCTCTACGTCACCGCTCGGATTTACTTGCGACGGCCGAGTTTCGAAGGCTACGCCCCCTCGACCCGGCCGCGCTATTCGTGGAGCCTAGGAGAAGTAGGGCCGCCACGGGGAGCGAGACGCGCGGCCGGGTCGAGGGGGCGTTGCCTTTGAAACTCGGCCGTCGCGAGTAAGTCAATCAGAGCGCTGCTCTACATCAATGTGAATCGCTACCCCGAGGTGTACATGGTACACAAATGTTTATTGTTCATTGTTTCTCCGCTGGATTAACTATACATCAACCCATCGCGTGAGTACACGACGCGCGTGCATCTTTGCGCCGTTCGTTTTTATGTTTTGGCTCGAGCTCGCCGCGCTTTTATTAATATCTCACTGGCAGATTGTGACAGATTCACTGACAGTTTTTGCTAATGGTTTGGACGTCGTTCCTAAACGGCGTAGTCGCGCCGCTCACGCCAAACCGAAAGGAATAACAGCTACTTTTTGTTACAGATACACGGTAAGCGTTCGCGCTTCATCTAACCAGTTTGCTTCGATTAATCGTGATTGGACTGCGGACTTTGCGTAACAATAAAATTCTCACTGTGTTCGGTGCGCTTCGAACGGTTCTGAATGATCAGAGTTGTGCTAATTTAAATATACATTGCATTAATTAAATTACATTGCAATTACATTACATAATTCGAACCTTTCACTTAATTTAATTGCTAATTACGCGAATCGTGAATGTAATCGGAATACGAAGAAAATCATATAAAATGGAAATATTTCAGGCCGAAAAAATTCGGTTTTCGGATTAGAATAGCTCCGAGTGCAAATAATCAAAAATACAATGTAATTGAATCGCTTCGCAATTATAATTCGTGAAGTAATCCAATCGTAATTCAACACAACTCTGAGCATGATCGACCAAACGCAGTAACAAATTCGTGTCGCTGTATTTAATACATTTCGAACGGTTTAAAATCACTGACTCCTGCCTTGAGAACCGTCGGTATTTATTTGCTGATCTTATGAACAAATACAATAATAAAAAGAATTTCATACAATCTCCCTCTCTCTCACGCAAACACACTCGCGTCGGTGATCCACGGATTCGAAGCGAAACATAAAGGTCCCTTTGGCTTCTTTTCATCTCTCCGGAATAAAATGAAAATAAAGGCACGAAAAACATGCGATAAAGTATAGTATATAATTTATGTATAAAAAGAGTCCGGGAGTGGTTAGGATAAGACAGCGTAATAAAATTGTTCATAGAAAAAACGAACTGGATTTCTCAAACTAACGGCGCAGTCGTATCCACAGTCCAGTTATGCGCTTATACGTATTTGTTCTATTACACGCACATTGAAAAACATAGTCGGACGATCCGCGTTACACTGCGTCGCACAAGAATCGCTACGAACCACATTTAATCTTAATAAAATATATCGGATACACGCAGCTGAACGTTAACCGTCTACGGGCCAATCGGAGATGCGCTCTGATCATTGCGATTCCATCAGCAATATTGTAAAAACAAACTTCAAGATCCCACCATTTTCTAAATAATCAAGATTTCTCATTTCTATTAATCTACATCTACACCGATTAATAAACGACTTGACTTTCTTTTTGTTTTAATCACGGAAACATCCGTGACCCATGTCTTTAAAAACTCTATAAAAAAAAGTATATAGCTCGTGGAATTTTCGCAGCTTCCACTCAAATAAAAATCATATCTGCGCGTGAAATACCCATAAACGTGTATACAAAACCGCAACGCAAAAGGTTCAGTAGTTTCTCCAAAAAAAAGATAAGAATGACGCTACTAATGAAATGACCTGTTTCGCGTTGAATCATCGAGGACATCGCAGCTCCGCGAAACTGAATTAATTAAGGTCGCTTTCCAGTTCTGAGTCACTGTAAGATGATCAGTCCAGCATCGTAGCGTCCTTGAATGAATTCCGATTCAGCGGTGAATCCAGTTTCCATCGTGGAATCGATTCGGTAGAAGAGACAGCAACGGGTTGGTCCGTAGAGAGTTAAGAGGAAATATCAGTGGTCGTGTGTCGAGTACATGGATCATGTTCAACGATTTATTAATCGCGCGACGACAACTCGTTCTCATCTATCATCACAGACGGAAAAAGACTTAATTATAATATGTAGCGAAGGGTCGACGAGTTCCGTCCACGTTCTTCTCGCGTGTCTTTCTGTACAAGTTCGATTAAAGTTCCAAGCGAGAAACACAGGACTCGCGCACCGAGAGACGCTTCGTTTTGCTTTCTGTTCCGAGCCAGACAGTTTTACGTGCTTGCCATTTCTCGTTTCATATTATATAATCGTTTCAACTTTCCACGGCGACGTCGAGACGCACGCCGGGAGAAACAAAGGCGTCCATCGGGACGCTCGCGCGACGATCAACGGAAAAGATTCTGCACGAGCATTCAACAATAATAAACCATGTGTGCAGAGGACAACAAATCGCTGGTTAACGTCGGTTAAACTATGCACGAGAATTCGCAATTTCTAAAACCGCCGAGTCGTTCAACACTCTTCCCGCTTTCTCTCCAATTGTACTGGACAAGTTCGATCGTACCCGCGCGCACGCGAATTAACGGAATTCATTGAGATTCACTGAATCACCCCCGAAAGCGTTTGTGCTAGTAGCTCGATGATGAGATGAAACTGAAGCTCATTGACGTCAGAGCGGGGCAAGAATCGCAAGGAATCATTGTATCGCGAAATAACGAGATGCTAGAAGACCTGCTGGATCAGAGAACCGTGCGAAAAGTTCGCGAGCGCAACACAAAAATCCGCTCTTACATCGCAAACGTTGCAAGCTGTACCAATGAATTCACAGAGTCACAGTTAATGCAATTTTGAACGGCATGCGCATCCTGTTCGAAAGCTAACAAATTTTGTAATCGATCATTAGACTGTGCATCTTTCTTCTAATGCTCCGCGAGCCTCGCGTTGACCTTGAGGACTCTTCTAATCGACAAAGTAAATGTTTACCTATATCTAAGTTTCTTACAGCCTCTGAAAATATACATTTCCGCGAAGACCAACAGTCTAGTGATCGTATACTATTCATAAAGTGCTTCTTCGTACGTTCCGTGTGCTTTTTTAGAACGATTGGCAGAGATAGAAGCGTCCGGAGCTCTGAACAATGGCATTACAGTGTTCGCAGATTGTTTTTCTTCGCACGGTTCGCATCTCCATGATCGTGTACGCGTGACAACATTTGGTGTGTATACAGAATGCAAAGACGTCCTTATTCCGAGGAATCACGAATCTCGCAGCTGCGTAATTAGTATCTTATCACAATCGTGATAAGTGATTTTTTTTCGTAAGCCCTTCGAATAGAACACATTACAGTCTCTCCAATCGACAACGTTTTTAAAAAAACTATCATCTAAAAGAAAAGCTAGAGCAACGGTGTATTATGTATCGAAACACTCCGTTTTCCTTAAGGAATCCAATGGCTACTAACAGATCCTTTGAATTACTTTCAAATCGATTCTATATTATACGCTTCTTTTTGTTTTGCGTTTCTTCATTTTCTTTTTATTACGCGCGTATGTGTGTGTGTGTCTCTGTTCTCTGCTTGGTCCCACGAAAATTGCGCGATCGCTCGAGAAAAGTACACAAATGTGAGCCAATTGCCAATTGATCTCTGCGCGAACGGATCGGGATACCAATTTTCTACGATCACGTTTACAAACTAGAGAGAAACGAATACAGTAATTGACCAATCGGAAATGCAAAGATTCTAATACGCATTCAGTTGACTTTCATCGGAATAAGGCATGCCGCCGTTTTCGTTTTGTCTCCACGGTAATTACAAAAAAACGACATCGTCTTGGTTACTTGGAAGTCGATTGAGATTAATAACACGCTGAAACGTAGCTACCACAGGAAGGTCTCGCGGCATACTAAGCAGACCAAGGCGCCATTCAACGATACAATTAATGTTTAACATCGTTTACTGGTCATCTATTAGCTCAGGCAGCTTAACACCAATTAATTTATATCGTACTCGTAAAACAGAGAGAATGTTCTTTAAGAACTGTTTATTGTGCCGGTACTTGCGCAAGTGGTGTGCAAGAAAATGTCAATTTTCATATTTTCTATTCTTGCATCATGGAAGAACTTTTTCCGAATCGTTACGAACAGCGAAAACGATGAAATACTTCTCCGCGCGAAACACTTTTCACGCCACTCGCATAATCACCGGCACAATCGATGTAAAATACAATCCGCTAATATTTTATTATGTATTGTTCAGTTGGAAATGATCGACGCCCAGGCCTGAAAGAAGACTGCGTCCCGCGTACATCATCGCGACGCCTCCGAATATTCTCGAGTAGTGTCGTTGTTCGAAAGTTTACAAAAGAGCCCGCTATCTTGCGACATGATTCTATGTTATTAACAATTAGTTACAGTTTCGCGAGTGGTAAACACGCTGGATCCAGCGATTTAATCCTAAGTATCATTCACATCTCGGAGTATCTGAAAATAGAGATATCTAAGCATTTGTTTTTTTTTCCTTTCCTTTCTTCTTCTTTCGTTTTATACACTAATCTGACCGGTAACTCTTCGAAATACCTTCTCCTCTTTCTCTCCCTCCATCTCTCCACCTCGTCGTCTAATATGAATTCTCCTGATAAAGGACTAAACGTCAGTACTATCGAGTTGCCTATCCCTTACATTTATGTATAAGTCGTATCAAAATCAAGGAAAAATAGGTTTCGCGATTGGACGATAACGAACGTGATAGTACGAGCGTGCCTCTTCCGGATGGTGAATGCTTCTCTCGTTCACGTACATTTTTCTGTTTTTTTTCTCTCCCTCTCTCTCTTTCTCTCATTTTCTCGTGGCCTATCTGTTCGTGTCGTTTATAATAGTTCTCGAGGAAGTGAACACTGCTGAAAACTTCTGTCAAGACCTCGGCATGGAAGTTTGACGGAAGCTTGGGCGCATCTCTTGTACCACATTTCTAGTAAAGCTTTTATATATGTTTGTATATATACAAATACAACAAAAGTAACTCTGTTGTCTGAGAGCCTCTATCGTACGATCACGGCGAACATTAACTGTCCCGGTTTGGGTGCTTGGCAAGGAATCGTCGAGGCCAGGGTAGAGGCCAGTCGTATTGTCGTGGCACCGTGCCGCCCACATTTTTCTCGAAATACTTGAACATACGAAACCACCAGAGCCGGGTCAAAAAGTTGTTTGGTTCGTATTGCTGGAAAAATCAGAATGCGCCGTTAATACAGCTGTCCTGGTAGGTTGGTGCCAAGGATCGAGTGACCTACACCGTATTGCGCGTATAGAACACGGTTGTAAAATTTAAGGATGCTGCGGTTAGGGAAATTCCGCCGTTTTTTAATTCGAGGATGATAGTGGAATGATAGTTATGGAAGTGGTCGAATTCCTTAGCACCAATGATTATTAGAAACAATGATTTCCGTGACTCGATACTAGAGATCCCTGTTTCACGTGTATTAACGCATCCGCATTTTAATTCGTCTTAATTTTCAGGACACAGTGACTAATTTTCGATAGCAAAATATGGGTATGTATTTGAAATACAGTAAATATAGAGGCAAGGGCCTCGGGGAGGTTCATTTGCATAGTTGCGAACGTAGAAAAGGACAGCGCGTGTCGAAGCGCAGCAAAAAATAGTACAAATTAAAATGAGGATGCATGTGTATGTACACAGTCAGCCGGGCCTGCCTCGAGCAGATATCGAGCACAGCCTAGCATTATCCTGCCCGAACAACGCTCGAAGCATAAGATGCTTCCGGCCGAAGCTTCTGGGCAGATGGAAGGCAGCACCGATCCTGGATTCTGCCTCGCCGTAAGAGGGCAGCACGGTCGCACTAGTGTGGCGAATGCCGTTTTACAGGGCAGGTCGCACTAATTTAGTGCCACCCATTAGAATACCTCGTCTGGGTTACTGCAACGCAGGCAGAATCCGGGACCGAGCTCCTTCCATGTCGGGTCTTCCTGCCAGCAGCAAGCGTTGCCTCTGCTGACGCAGCTGCCCGGCCAAAACCGAGCACTTGGCTTACTGGGTAAATACACGTGTACACGCGTGTAATCAATACACGTTCGAAACCAGGATCTCTGCTCGATGCGTCCACGTTCACTTACCTTAAGGTGAGGATTATTGGCTAACGTATGATAAATATACCATAAGCGTGTGGTTACGTAGTAAGCTATGAGGACGTCCACGGTATAGTGTCCGTGGGCCACCAAGACCATAATTACCCCAACGAGAACCGTGATGCCTGCTAGCCAATGAATTGGTTTACACCTTTTCGGGGAATCTACAACCGAAAATCATCCTAATATTTTCCATCCACCAAGTTTCACGTTTGTTACGTAAACTTTCAACAGGTTTGACAGTGAAACCTCGAGTAGACCCGGCGGTCCATATTTAGACCGTCCTAAACGAACTATTGATTAGCGTTTCATTGAACTAAATTGGGGACAGTGTCAAGGACCTCGGTGTTCAACATTTTGTCGTGTCGTCCGGAATTAATGTAACAATAGTTTCGTATGGATAGAAAGTACGTACACTCCTCGATAATCAGGTAACTAAGTACAAGCACGACCGTGTGACCGCTGTAAATGTAATCCCCGCAGTAAGTATGCTTGCCGTTTATAGACAAGCCGAAGCCAGAAATCAGCTGCAGAACCCTCTTCATAACGAGAAGCGGACTCGTGTTGTTAGCTTTGGGACTGCAGAAATACGTCTTACTGGCTACCGGCAGTACCGTCACGAACATCGTGACGCTCCTCATCATGTACAACAATCCCATCAAGAGAAACACTCGCCTAACAACGATAAACCTGCAACATAACCAAAGCGATACACAATTATTCAAAGATTCAAATAAAAGCATGTAATAAAATGTAGTTGCATACCTATGTTTATGGAAAATAATAAAAACCATGGCTAAGTTGGACAGTATCATAATCAGAACTTCCGACACATTTAGGGCCCAATCCTGAGCAGCGACGTTGTCCAACACCACATCCGGTAATGGCCCATACGTGTTTCTATCCGGGACCCTTTCGTGCACCATTGCAAGGGACGCTGTCGTTAATATAAAGTTCACTACCATAAATAAAAATGCTGCAACAGAAACCATGGAATTCGTTAGATCGTCGTTCAATCCTTCCCATTGCGAAGCAACAAATCAATTATTCGGGTAACGATACCAGTTACCGGATATTCACTGACCACTGAAGTTTCTTATTAATTTGAAGGCACTCTGTAATTTATTTTGCATTATATTCGTGATAAACGATCGGTTATTAACCTTTTTCTGTAGCGTCGAATTTTTCTGGACGATTTTGTTAGAAGAAACTTGTGATAACAAATTAATTAATTAATTTATAGCATTTTCTATAATCGAAAACGAAGATTTTTAACCAATGTTTTCTGCATCTTTGTTCTATTTTGTTAGAAGAAATTTCTGATAACAAATTAATTAATTAATTTTAGCATTTTCTATAATCGGAAACGAAGATTTTTAACCAATGCTTTCTACATCTTAAACAAAAATTATTGTAATACTTTTGATTAGTATACGAAGGGAAAGCACCAGTTTTATTTTTAAAAATAAAGTAATACTAGGTGCTTCGTGTTATTTTTATGAATTTCTAAAAAGTTTGTATCGCATCCGATAACCGGGTGGGGCACGGTAACTGGTACCTTCTCCCTACAGGGTGTTCTTTCTATTAAAATCAATAGACGTCGCATCATGTCCTCCTGTTAACTCCTTGAAGCACGTTTATATCCTATCTAACCATGCACATGATACGAGTGCATTCTTTCCGGGAAGTATACTTAACTCTACTGAATCATCGATTAGACTACGAAGTATGACAATACACGACGCCCTTACGACACGAGTGGTCGAAATGTAGCTACCGCGAATCGCGGAAGAATAATACCAACGGAAGAACAACGCAACGAAGAGATAACAAAAAATTGTGGCGCACGTCGTGAATGAACTATGAGTCAACGATGAAAATGCGATAAACAGAGGCGCATAAAACGGACTGTAAAGAACATCGATTATGTTACAAACTGCAATTGCAACTTCGCAGCGAACAAGTGCTGCATTGTACATGAGGTGTATACCTGACCAATTCGCAAAGATGAAGGTAAAAATGTACTTCATAGCTAGACAGTGGATCTTCATGGAAAATAACAAATTTCTACCTGAATTGCAACAAACTGGAGAGAAATGGAAATTGATTTTCTCTCTGAATATATCGTACACCCGAGAGAAAAGAGACACAACTCAAAAATGCAGCGTTTGAGAAAAATCAACTTAAAGAATACTATAAAACTTATGCATATTTTTCAATGACATAACCTCAAAATGGCCATTTTCTGACTCGTGTCACTTTTCTTGCTTTATTATATATATATTTTATTATAAATTATAATAAATACGTATTTATTACTCCGTATTGTAACCTGGGCAGCTACCGGGTAGCTTTATTGTAATGTATTAGAATAGGTTAACTAAGTTGGAAACAATATACAGTTATCTCGCGATCTAAGCCTGTTTTTAGTGTTTTAGCTGCACCTACTCGTTTTTGTTATATCCATAAAATCCGCTGTCTATTCTATTCGTGTTGCATTTCTAGATATTTCTAGATGTTAATAACGACAGCGAAAACGTTGCATCTCGAAATATCTAGTGCAAGAGACGTTCGCGAGTCTGTTTAACATCGCGCGTTGCTCGCAGGTTCATCGAGGCGGATCGCAAGGTACAAAGCGACCAATTAAACGGGAGAACCAGTATCCTCGTTCTAATGAATCGGTCGCATCCGATTCATCATTGAAGAACGCATTGAACTGCACTGAATCAGGCGCTCTCGGCGCAGCGAAATACCAGACCACGCGATGACCTCGATCTCGATCGACACCCCGCCGTGCGAACGAATTGCGAGCAACTGCCCTAAAGAGTTCATTGCCGACACAATTACAGGAAAAGTTCGCCTTCTACCTTCCCACAACCCGTTTTGTAACACGCTCGCATAACTCCGTAGACAAACAAACCTGTTCTAGATATTTTTATGTACGCGACATAAATTACGCATGAGAACGAAGCTAGTCGAGCTAGTCGAGATGCAACAAGGACATTCGTTTCTTGATAAAACTCTGTTGTCTCTGATCGTCTTTACGTGAAAGATTCACAGGCACGCTGGTGGCGCTTTGCTGATTAAAATGAGTCGCGACACGATACCATTCGAAGCGTATTTGCTTGTGCGATTCGCGATAGATTGGAGCCTCTCTTATCCGAACCGATGTGGACTCTATTTATTCGGCTAGAACTGATGGTCCATGTGGAATGACCAATCGGAAGGCTAGTGACAATTTGTGATGACAATGAGTTCAATTTATAACAATTCAGAACAGGTCCCTTTGAGAAGTTCGGATAGCGGAGGTTCCGTTGAATCGTGGATTAAGCGAGCAAATGCGAACGAAAGTGCATCGTGTGGGGTGTCATTTTAATCGGGAAAGAGTCGGCGACACGCTGGAAACGGTGCGACGACAAAACTCATTGGAAATAAGAAAGTTTGATCAACTTTTAGTTCGGAGCTAGCGCCGCGAGGTGAAGAAAAAGCGATTTCGATCTGGATTTGCTCGCGTATCTTGGAGGATTGCTGCAGGAGGTCAACAAGGGATTCATGGGGAAGGTGTGGGCGTGCTCACCAAGGAAGGTTTTCCACTTTTCCTTGGGGAACCTGGGCTCCTCTCGCAGAGGCGCCGGTATGTCCAACTTGACGATGCCGTTCCCGGAGCCGTTCGGTATCCCGGGATGTCGTCCGAGGCTGTCGATCTTCTCGTCCTCGTCGACATAATAATCCGAGCTGGATGCCACCCCGGACCACTTGTCCTTCCCCTTGGCCGGTGCACCGGGTAACAATGGCTGCCGTTGGTAAACGTCGCTGGACTGTGCCATTCCGTTGCTACTTCCATCAACTGCCGCCTCGACGTCTCTCTCGTGACCCTCGCCGGCGCCCAATGGTCGATCGAAGCTTCCGTAATCGTTATGCAGACTTGTGACCTTGGGGTCCACTATCATCCTGCGAACAAAAGCCGATCGGCCACGTGAGACACAACAGGTGGCGAGATCCATCCGGCATCGATCGAACAGAGACAACCCACGATTTTCCATGGAAATCGAATCGACTCTCCGCGATCCCTCTGATTCAGGGGATCCGAGATCGCGAGTTCCATGGAAAAAAAACAACAAATAGATCAAAGGAGACCTAATGCACACGGACCTTCTTCTTTCTCTCGAGGTATCGGAGCAAAGTACGTTGCAGAGAGAGAAGCACGCTTTTTGTCTCTCGATCATTTGGAGAGTTTAGTTTCTCGGCTTTTTCGCTACTGCCTCGTTAGGCGATCGGTTTCTTTTTTTTTTCTGGTGATCAGAAATCGATCAAGGTGATCGATCGTTTCGATGCGGGGCCATCGGGAGTATCCAATTGTTTTGGCGAAGTCGGTTCTATGAGGACAATGATCAGACTGCATACTTTGTACAAACAAACGATTTATCAATTTAATTCTTGTGTTCTGGGGTTTTTCTAAAGCTCTATCAGGAATAATTTCTAACCATCTTTCTTTTTTAGTTGTCCTAAGCAGTCTAATCATAATAGAGTACATGCATCGAAATTGTTACACCAGTGAGATGAATGTATTGCTTAAATGACCATTACGTTTTGCTCCACACTATCGCTTGAGACAGCGCTCGGATTTACTTACTCGTGACGGCAGAGTTTCTAAGGCTACGCCCCCTCGACCCGGCCGCGCGTCTGGCTCCCCGTAGCGGTCCTAGTTCGAAGCTCCTCAGGCTTCCATACTCGCTATTCGCGGCGCCTAGGAGAACTAGGGCCGCCACGGGGAGCGAGACGCGCGGCCGGGTCGAGGGGGCGTAGCCTTAGAAACTCTGCCGTCACGAGTAAGTAAATCCGAGCTCTGGCTAAAACTAGAACTACCGAGCACTAGAAGTGACTATAGTCTGTTTCTCAAGAAAGAATACAGTACAAATAAACAAACAGACAGTAGTTTATATTACTATATACGGACAACAAAGTTACATTTGTCCCCAAATCTATTCTTTTTCAATGAAATTTCTTTAAATAACAACACGTTTGTACAATGTTACACTGCGAATCTCGTTATTTCCACAAGCCCGCAGGTAACGTAAATTCTGCATTGTCATTTCGATAGGACGTAAGTACGATGAAAACATTATGGAATTATCAATGAGCATGCAAAGAGTAACTATTTATAAGCGTATGCGAGCGCACTATGTTTCCTTGTCGCATGCTGCAATATAACACCGAAGTCAAGTACGTATTGCCTTCTAGCTGGGTCATCGAATGTCAACCTGTGTTCACATAAACACATCATTTCCAATACAACTAGCATCCTCTTCGATGCATTCGAGTTCGATTCGTTCGGAACGGAAATATTGCAGAAGTTGGCTGGTTTCTTGATACGGTACATTAATTTAATATTTCATAAAGAAATACATTTTTCTAATAGTTCCCATAAATTCAACCAAATGGCCGGTGATTCTACTGTTAAATAAAATGAATGCTTTTTGAGCAACTTTTTCTACTAATTAAACCAACACGAACGTTTTTGTTCGCCGGACAAGAATCACAAATTGGTGCTAAACATTCCAAACTGTTTAAACAACATAATACGTACATCCATAAATTTCTACGAACGTTCACAGCCTACTTCTCACCCGGCCCAATTTTATTAATACACACTTCATTTCTAAATTAAGCAGCATTATCTCTATCAGGCCAAGTACCCCATTCTAACAAAGTCAATTGAACACACTGCTTCCGCGGTATCTCCGCTATCTCGGACATTTTTACCGAATTATGTCAATCGATAGGGAGAAAATGAATTTTCTGGGAAAACACAAATTCGATGTGCGCATATCTAATCTTTCCGGGACGATGCCAGCTTAGGTTTTTATCGTTCCACAAAGCATGCAGTCCACATGCAGCCGGCTCGTTGCACGCTCAACGATGCATCTCGCTGTTATAACGTTCCACTTTTCAGTTATCGTCGCAGCCAGCGAAAGGTTATCGTGTTAAGGATACTTGTCGGCCGTTTTCAGGAACAGGCTTCTTCCACGAGATCGCGGATGGGCGAGGCGAGAGATATCCGGACGAAGGAAAATATCCGCGAATAGCACGAGGACGTATACTGCAAGCTCGCCGATACGCGAAGGCAATAAACAAGCTCCCAAAACGAACTATGAAAACGTTTACCGTTAACCGAACTTCCGGTTAAATCGTATTATTTTCATCAAGGAAAGAAGCGAAGGTCTCTGAAAACATATACGTACTTCCTTGAAAGTTTCACGGATAAAGGTCGATTCATACACGCGTCCGAGAAATCGTGCGCTGTTTTTGGGGTCTCATACACGTACGTTCCGAAGTTTTAGGCAACTTGAGAAGGGTCGAGATGCTCGAACAAAGGCCAAGTGCCGAACATCGTGTCATTTGCTACCCTAACCCACTGATATATACAGGCTGTCCCAAAATTCCTTCAACAGCCGGAAATGGGAGGTTCCTGATGTTATTTGAAGCAACATTTTCCTTTGCAAAAATGTTATCCGCGGCTTTGTTTAGGAGTTATTAACGAAAAACACGGACCAATCAGAGCGCGACCTAGACGCGAGTTGACACAGTCGGCCAATAAACAGTTGGCGCGCCGGTCCGACTGTGCCAACTCGCGCCTAGATCGCGCTGTGATTGGTCCGTTTTTTTTCGTTAATAACTCCTAAACAAAGCCGCGGCGGTAATTTTTGCAAAGGAAAATGTCGCTTCAAATGACGTCAGGAACCTCCCATTTCCGGCTATTGAAGGAATTTTGGGACACCCTGTATACTATGGATAGGAGAAGCCTGACGCTCGTTAGAAGAAGATTTTGCCAGTTTGCAAGAGGCGCCATCAAATGTCAGACTATGAACTATACTTCCCTTCGCACCCCGCGATCACCCGTGGAGCTCTACGCTTTGCCCACTGATATACAGGGTGTCCCAAAATTCCTTCAACAGCCGGAAATGGGAGGTTCCTGAGATCATTTGAAGCAACATTTTCCTTTACAAAAATGTTATCCGCGGCATTGTTTAGGAGTTATTAACGAAAAATACGGACCAATCAGAGCGCGACCTAGACGCGAGTTGGCACAGTCGGCCAATAGACAGTTGGCGCGTCGCGTCTAGGTCGCGCTCTGATTGGTCCGTGTTTTTCGTTAATAACTCCTAAACAAAGCCGCGGATAACATTTTTGTAAAGGAAAATGTTGCTTCAAATGATCTCAGGAACCTCCCATTTCCGGCTGTTGAAGGAATTTTGGGACACCCTGTATATCAGTGACCTAACCCCATGGGTTCTGAGAACCTTTTACTCCCCTCTACACCTCAGGAGATGCCAATGCTTATGCTCTCAGTCTCGAAGAAAAGTATCGAAACGAAGTCGCTCAGACTTTCTCGGTTGTGGACGGTGTCACTTAAACCTGGGTTGGAATATTTTCTCGGACGATCGGATCGTACGTGTATGAATCGACCTTAACACGTGCTTCTCGTCGAAAAAGTTCCTTGAAATGACCTGAGGAAATATTATTGTTTCGCATAAAGACCCTGACAATGACCATCGCGAGCCGGTCAATAGAAAAGTGAAAGAAACCCAAGAGAAGCGTCTAAGAATGAGGCGTAGAAAAGAGGTTTCCCGGTTAATTGAATTTCTCATGGCACGTTTCATAGAAGCCCAACTCGATGTCGCCAATTTTCTCCACAACGTGATGAACTTGTCCGAGAAATGTTGCAGGGTGCCCGACCAGTTTGATTAACAGAGTCACGGTTAATTGCCGACTTATCTGAACACGTTCGTACAAGCATAACTTCGTTCCCCTCGCCACAGAGGCGGTGAAAAATCATGCGTGGGTGGACAGCCGTCCTCTATGTAGGCGGAACCCATTGCATCTCGCACGAGCGATATAAATGCCGCGCAGATAATCCGCGATCGACGCTAAGTCCGTTTATGCGAATGAGAAGGGGGAGATGGCTATCGGCTGCGTGGTACGCCAGGGAGGAATGCGGATGGTTACGCAATTTTTAATTGTTGCTGGCAAATTTCAAGAAAGTGGGAACATAGAAAATTTTATTTTCAGTGGCAGCAGCCTTTGTCGATCCGAAATACGTGAAAATTGTATTCAATTCTGCGGATTTTTATGTGGTATGTATTCTTTGAACGTTTTTATCCGCAGTCTGCCAGCACTTTTGTCGATATAGACAGAGAATAACGGGTTTAGAATTAGAAAACACATTGTCCCACGAGAGTCCCGACTCGCGTAAAGACGAAGTTTCGTTCGTCGCTGCGCATCTTCGCCCTAATTGGTTCAAGACAGTGGGGAGTGGGTAGTGGAGTGAGAGATGATAGGCTCGTTGCGCCCCCACCATCTTCCAAGCTGCGCGAAACGAGTCCGGATTATAATCCGGAGCAGAGACAAGAACAGGCGTGAAATTAGCTAGCGTATCAAGCGAGCCGGGAGAAATGCGAAGGGCGGGGACCCGGCCGCTCCACATACGAGCTTGCAGCTGTGGGAGGAAAGGGCGCAGAGGTGGGCATTATTTGGCGAAACAAATATTTCAAATACTATTCAATATTTTAGATTTTATTTTCCTCAAAGAAAATAGTATTTTAAATAAGATACACAATTTCGAAAATGAAATGTTTCTATTTTAACAATCTGTACCTCAAAATAAAATATTTCTGTTTCAACAATTTGATCCCCAAAATAAAATATTTTACTTTTTGCATCGTTATAATACTCTGAGAAACCGCATAAACGTACAGTCCATCTTATCGTTAAGAAACGATTTACACCCATAAATGTATTGAATTCGAACCATTATTTTCAGCAATAATATTTAAAATTGAAATTGAAAATAAAGACAAAATACAAATATTTTCAATATTCTTCAAATAAAATATTATTTTCAACAAATATTACTGCCTCAAATAAATTATTTTCTTTTCAAAGATTACTGCATCAAATAAAATATTTTATTTTCAAAGTTGTACACATACTTTAAAATAAATAGGATTATTTACTATTTAAAATACTATTTTCCCCAGCTCTGAAAGGGCGTAAGTCCTGGGTAATGGTTTTTTTAGTGTGGCTAGTGGGGGATCCGAACACCTGATCCCCTGAGCCCCACACTACCCCCCACCGGGAGGGGGGTTGTACGTAAATATATTTTTTCCCCCACCCTTAACAAAAGAAAAAAAGAGTTCTAGAATTTAGAACTGTATAACACGGTAAATGTGTGTACAGATTCTGTTCCATGCTAGACCTGGGTATGCTCCGTTTCTGTCTCACTTTCCGTACAATTTACTATAGTGGTTCACTGTGGGATCGAGTCGGGATATTTGTTAGGCACATTCACCAGAAAAGATATTCTAATTTCGGCGGGCGGTGCGTCGTGTTTCGCACGGCAACTTGAACTCGGTAATCCGTTTTAAAAAGGGGTCGCGTATTGAGCCGCATCAGGTATAATTTTAGAAGCACTTCAACCACAATAGCCGTGTCGTCCTTAGATTAGGCGTCCATCATATCTTGAAAGGCTCGGAAAGCGAGCCGGCCGTTCTTGTAAACGGTTCAACGGAGGTTCTATTTATCTACAGGAGGATGCACAACCGACTGTTCGCGTGCGGCTTGATAACCGCGATCGTACGAATTCGCGGCAACGACGGGAAAAGAGGCTTAACCCTAATTCCGGCTTGCGTCGTTATCATGCGAGAACTATCTGCGGAAGCCCCGCATCGGCAGACAATAAATTCTTTGTTGACCAGCGAACTGCGTTCGCCCGGTTTAATTATAACTTTGCGTCACCGTGTTATTCACGTACCGTCGAATCGGTCGTTCGCTACGGTACCAACAATTAGCATATACAGTCGGTCCTCTCATAATTGATGGCGCCCATTCTAAATCAGGATAACTCAAGTATAGAACTGTCGTCAACGAGTCACAGCGCTTTCGATGCAACACACGTTGGATAAACATTAATATCAGTGCAAGGGAATTGCAGGTCTCGATTGTTTAATCCAGCGCTCGGATTTACTTACTCGCGACGGTCGAGTTTCGAAGGCTACGCCCCCTCGACCCAGTGGCGGCTCAAGTCAAGTGGAGGCCCTAAGCTGGTAAAGATTCCGGGGCCCTCAAATTAAAGTTAGAAATAGAATTTGCAAGAAAACTCTCATAAGCTTATTAACAAAAAAGAAAAGTAATGAAAACTTTCATACCGTTACACATTAAATAAATCTATTTAAAAATTCATAAATTTATTTAAAATTCGGGGCCCTACGCGGCCGCTTAGTCCCCTTACCGTTAGATCCGCCACTGCCTCGACCTGCCCGCGCGTCTTGCTCCCCGTGGCGGCCCTAGTTCGGAGCGCCTCAGGCGCGCCCCATACTATTCGTGGCGCCTAAGAGAACTAGGAAGCGAGACGAGGGGGCGTAGCCCTCGAAACTCGGCCGCCGAGAGTTAGTGAATCCGAGCGGTGGTTAATCAAAGTGGCGATTCCTGAGGTAATTCGAAGTTAACCTTTTTTAAGGAGTTATTACCGAAAAACGATTGGTCCGTGTTCTTCGTTGATAACTCCCGAACAAAGCAGTCGAATTACTTTGGGCATCGTCCTTCAAATGGCCTCGGAGAATATTACGGAATATTTGAATTTGCATAGCAGAGATTCGCGAAAATTCTCTGCGTTACGTGGCAGGGCGAGCCATTATCTGTTTATGCAACAGCTTTTAAAAAAGTGATTACTCAATGTCCGATATATCCGCGAGCTTGTTACCTCCGAATAACACGAGTTATCGCGACGCCGGATGAGAAACACCATGGTCAAACACGTCCGCCTGATAAGAGGTGGGTAATGCCTTTAAAATGTTTCTTTTCTGTAGAGAACAAACGACTGACAATTCTGTCGGTATATAGAAAAATTGACCGACGTTGTTCTCATCGATTCAACAGTGTCTAGCAAGTCTATCGGTGTGTTGATTTAGCAACAGGTTCACACAGCGTGGGAGGAGGCACTCGAGTCCTAAATTAACTCACGATGCTTTTTTATTTTCTCGCTGGGACGGCGGTATATTTAAGCTATTTTTCGTCGAACTTGCGTCAACGTCGAGATTGTTAACCTAGTGTATATGCGCCCATAATTAGCAGATGTTTCGCATCACATTATTTTATTATTAATTAATACAGGGTGTCTCAGCCGAAGGAGGCCACGTAAATATCTCCTTTATTTTTAATGGCACAAAAATATTTATGGCATAATATAAATGGTATCGAAGGGGGAATATCATAGAAGAACAATTTCTTTTGTCCGGTTATTTTTTCATAGTTTCTCCAAGGTCATAGTTATTTTTGTATCGAGAAAACTTATCTTTTTTTATTCCATTTTATAGCGACTGAAAAAATACAGTTGAATATGCTTAAGTCATTAACAAGGTGGAATAAAAAGAAATAAGTTTTCCCGATAAAAAATAACGATGACCTTGAAAAAACTATGAAAAAATAACCGGAGAAAAAAAAATTGTTCTTCTATGATACTCCTCCTTTTTGATACCATTTAAATTATGCCATAAATATTTTTTTGTGCCATTAAAAATAAAGGAGATATTTAGGTGGCCTCCTTCAGCTGAGACACCCTGTATATGACTCAGACCGCTTTCATAATTATGGGCACATTTATGCAAAATAACCAGATGCAATTTGAAACAATAGAAAAGGATTTACGGGTGCCAATGTTGTCAACTTGATTATTGACTGTCATGTAATTGTTGCGAATCATTTTTTATCTTGCAGAAATAAGAGGGGGGAAAGCCGAGACTACCAATCACTGCACAGAGTTGGCCGTTAAACGATTTTAATTTTTAGTTTGATTGAATGACGGATGCTGACGACTATAAAAATGAATCGGCGATTGATCCAACTGATCACGGTCGATCAACGTTGATGGAGGTTGATCGATCTTTCGCTGTAGTGAACGTCTAAGAGATTCTCGCGAACGCGAGACTGAATGGGGAATTCTATAAAATATTTATTCGAGCGATTCGCGTTTAATATCCGCGGAACGATGCACTCAAGTCCAGCACCGAAATAAACACGTATAGGAAATCGATGGAATCGCGCGTCTCGCAAATCGAAGGACGACGCGACGCCATGCTAACCGCTCTCTTCATGCTATTTTCGAGGGATTTTTCGAAAGCGCAGGACGATCGTTCCCATCGCGATCGATTTTTAATTGGTCAACGGTGGAGAAAGTTGCCAGCGAAAAAGTTCGACCGCGTTGTTGCGTGCAACGAGCTCGCACAACGTCCTGAGATTACAAAATGGAGAAAACGAAAGACACAGTTCGAGAATTAGGGGAAGTCTCCAAGTGCATACTGATCTTAATGCATTTATGGCTTCGGAAAATTTTTAAGAAATACGTTTCAGATCTACAAAGGCTACCACCACTGAAAATAATATTTTATTAGGTTCCCACCTTAAAAATCGTCTCGAGAAATTGCAAATTGCATTAACTTCCGCAGTCTACCGATCACTAAATTATATTTCCCTGTACATACAACAAATTAAATCGTCTATGTCTCCAATTAAATTTCAATCGATTTTTTGCCACGATTTTATTTTTCATTTAACGTTTCCTAACTTGTCAGAGCTGTTAAATTGTAACACCACTTATTTTAATTCTAGCTGTACGTTGACTGACTCGTATCGCGAAAAGAAAATGGCCAAAGTGGACACACACGGGCGCCATTAGAGACCATTAATTTAACGCTGGGAACTTTGCAGTGCAATTGCACTTATCAGTCGCGGGAAATGTACGTGCGCCAGTTACACAACGGAAGGGATGCCTAATTATATGCAATCAATTCTGCGAGTGTCCTTTTTGCGACGCGTAGGAGAAATGTGTGCGAGTGAACCGTACTTTACAAGCGGTAAATTTTTTCGACAGTAACAGCAGATTTAACCCTTGGCACTCGAGTGGTGGCTCTGAGGCGCCATTAAAATTTCGTAGCCAACAAATTTAAACGATCATTGAGAATGGAAATATTAAAATCCTTGACTATATGATCCGTTTATTTTTAAAGTGGTCTAAGTCCATTTTCGAGAAAAATCTAGCTAGCAATTTTAATATTTACTTTTCTACGTTATCTTTTCTTTCTGGAGCAAATTGTAACTAATATATTGAAAATCACAGAGATTTTGTAAAACGGAAATTAGCTGGTTAATAGAATGATACAAATTTTTATTTTCAAAGTGGCCTAAGTCCATTTGTTAGCTAACAAATGGACCATAAATTCTTAGTGTCAGGACATTTGTTTTTAATGTCATTAAAGAAAGATCATTTACTGTTTATCCCCCAAGATTATTATGTTATCAAGAAGTGCCGGAAAGGTATAACTTTATTTTAAATGAAATGAAACAGGAGGATTTCATATCAACAAGATTTTTGGAGGATGCAATTTTTAAAAGGGTGAAGAATTCTAACGAAGAAACGATAAATTGGTTAAAAACATGCTGGATGCTTTTTTTAGAAATGAACCATATAAAATTTTCTATGATATCAATGGATGAGAATGCAAAGTTTAAAATACTGAATTTATTACCACATCGGGGTAGACCAACAAAATTCGAAAATATTGTATTGACACCACTTTATAAAAATATAAGACAAATTACGATGGACTTACGATATATACAATCGGAGCACCATGACTTCTTCAAATCCCTCCCAAATATACACAAAATATAAATGAGGAGTAAATTGTTATGTAATTTATATAGTTAGAAAATTTCCCGAATTGCATAAATGGTGTTTTTCAAGATTTGTAATGAAATATAAAATAAATTGAATAATTGTTTCTTCAATTTGAAGCATTTTAAATTATATCGAATGGACTTGGGCTGTTCCAAATTTTATGACAAACCCAGTTGTTAATTGTGAAAGTGGCTTAAGTGCATTCTTGGTAAGAAGACACATATTATTCACTTAATAATTACAATTACTTCAATAGGAATTGTAAAAACTCTCTTAGATACACTTAAGGAGTGTGATACATTGATGTCCTATACATATATATTTTTAATTTCATTAAAACGCAAACTCTTAAATGTTTAAGACATATTTAAGACATCTCAATTTAAACTTAAATGGACTTAGACCACTTTCAAAATAAACGGCTCGCATATTCTTCCAGAACAAAAGAACAGAAGTTCAATAGCAGCTGTTACGTCATCCGATAGGTTCTCGCGCGAGAAATAAGCCGGATTAAAAACCATCAGATCAATTGCATGGCAGAACGACAACGCATTGGTGAAAGGAGCAAGCGTATTACGAACTCCATCGAAAATAAACATGATGGCAGAGCGTCACACGTGTCCGGTCGCAGTGTTCGCTGTGTTCGTGATTCTACACACATGGACTACCTACACACGAATTGTTTGATAGCAGCCATCAACGAGCAACAGTAGCGGTTATCTAAACGATCATCAGAGAATCGTCTCCGTTACGTCAAACAGCAAGTTACGTTTACGCCCGGACTGTGGCCGGTTATTTATTATCTCCCTGGCCGATAATTATCGTCGAGACACGATCGATGAAAGGCGTCGCGTGAAATCGCCGGGAAACAACCCTCGACCAAAATCGATACCACGCGACGAAGGTACTGCTGAAACGGTGGTTGATTTCGACGATAAATTAATCACAAGCTTCGTCGAACGGGGGAAACGATTGAGATCAATAGAAAGAAAATCGTTTCCGGTTTCTCGCAAGGTTTGCAGCCCCCGGAATTTATTTATATTACCCGTTTTTCGCCGATTGAAACAATTTAACTCCAACATCCTTCGAGAGGAATTACAGAAACACCGTTTCGCGACCCCCGACGCGGAATCGCAAACAAACAGGGGCGACCGCGTCCGCCTCGCTGCCCTCGGAAACAGTGCCGGATTAAGCCAGCGCGGGGCCCGTAGCAAATGTTATCGCGAGGCCCTAGGCTTTGTATGTACCAGGGCCGCTTGTATGAATGACCTTTCCTTTTTTTAGCAGAGATATTGTTAATGTTTCGGCGCCCCTTCGACGAAGCGCCCGTGTGCGGGGTCCCTTTTTGTATGGGGCGGGGCCCGTAGCATTTGCTGCTTCTGCTGCGGGGCTTAATTCGGCCCTGCTCGGAAACGTGGACGTCACCTACGTCGTGACGATTCACGGTAAAGCCGCACGAAAACACTGCACTCGTTACAGGAGCAGTGTTTACGTCACAAATAAACGGACTCGGCTCGTGACTCATTTCCTCCTTCCCCGTATAACTGATTCACTGCTCCACCTACAACGATTGACGCACTATGCCGATACCTCGGATCGGCGGATCCTCGATTCGCAACCGCCCCGACTGTTTTTCGTCGAAACGTTCCCGCAGTTCTCGAAGCTTGTTCAGGCCCGGCTCGCGTGAACCGTTAAAACGTGAAAACAATCAACAGACGAGCAAACGTGCACAAAGCGAGGACGATAATTAGAGCAATCGACACTTACTAACGGATTGAACATTGTAGACGTTCGACGATGTTCAGAAGAGACTTCCAACTACATACACCGTGAACCGTTCATTCCTAACCGCAGACCGCTCTTACAGATACCTGCGCTCTCGTGTGCCGTCGATTCCCGATATCTTTGCAGTGTATAAATATAAATATCAAAAAGCTGCGTGACACAGGTCGCCCCTTATCACGAGACTAATCGCGATCACGTGACGAACGGTCCACGTTCGGTGAACAGATATCGGTAATCTCTCCGTGTCGAATTTGATCGGGCCTGTGCGATAAAACAAGCCCGAAATTCTCCGGATTTAGATTCCTCGTGCGAAGCTATTATGTACCCGGTGATTACACTGTCCAACACCAAATTTCTTCCCAGTATACTGTTGGGTCCTTATAGAGTTGTTTGCGCTGATTCCGAATCTGTCCCTAATTTTTTTCTCCTATACGCACAGTTTTTGAGGAACATGGCTTTGAGAAAAAACATATTTTTCAATTTCAAACAAATATTGTGATGTTATTATAAAAGATATGGAATTGTGCTTTACAGCAAAAGATTCTGTAGACTTTCCCGAATCCAGTGATATATAGTATGAATGAATTATGATTGTTTAAACATGTTTAAACGATCATTAAAGACGGAGAGACACCTCTTTTGCACCAATTTTTGAGGATATTTTTCAATTTATCTGAAAAAATAAGGGTCCAGCGGAAAATCGAACTATACCACGCGATAGAGCAGACTTTTATCCTGAGAAACCACCCTATTAAGTTTAGAACTTCGACGTTTTTTTCGAACCAGAAAGCAAAATATCTTCGTCAGACACGAGTTGTCGCCAGTGGCGCTCAAACCGACGAAATCTGTGTCAAAATCAAAGAACTTTCGATAGAAATGAGATAGAGCGGTGAAATTTTTATTAAATGAAAGCTGAAACTTTGCAGAATATGGGATAATTATGGAGATTGTGGTACGAACGTTTTTTAACCTTGAGAAAATTCGTTAAACCTGCACGATTTCAAGAAAATTGTGGTTTTTCCAATACCACGCGTTGAAAACATTTTGGTTTAACACGCGACACATCATTTCCTGTAGATATTTTCACGCTGATTTCAAATCTTGATCGATTTTTGTGAACAAAACTAATGTAATCATTTTTTCGTTGAAATGATTTGGTAGCCCACTAGTTTGAAGGAATATTGTACTCTCGTATATAAAACTCATTAAAAATACTTCATTATGATTACTTTTATATATGAATATTATATATCACTGGATTCGGGAAAGTCTACAGAATCTTTCGCTGTAAAGCACAATGCAATATCTTTTCTAATAACACCACAATATTTGTTTAAAGTTGAAAAACATGTTTTATTTTCAAAGCCATGTTCCTCGAGAACTGTGCGTATAGGAGGAAAATTAAGGACAGATTCGGAATCAGCGCAAAAAACTCTATAAGAAGGACCCAACAGTATATTGGGAACAAATTTGGTGTTGGACAGTGTTATTATTCTTTTCAATTTAAAATCGACTCGCTACCAGGGCTACCATATTTTTCTCTCACCAGGCCCCTTACCCTTCCGCCTCTCGCCGTGCCGTGCACCGTACCTCGTCTTTGCACTCTTCCCACTAACGCTGGCGACAGCGGCGACACGCTTGCGTACGGTCGCGTCAGCAACTAGTGGGAAGAGTGGGAGGCTCCCGCCAGCGTTAGTGGGAAGAGTGCAAAGACGAGGTACGGTGCACGGCACGGCGAGAGGCGGAAGGGTAAGGGGCCTGGCGAGAGAAAAATATGGTAGCCCTGCTCGCTACTGATCCTCGCGAGTTAATATTGCACACTTTCTGCCCCTGTCAAGAACAAGCTTTTTCAGAACGGTAGCATAACAATCGGAACTTCTGTTTCTCCCCCATTGTCGAGCCGTATCGATTCGGTTTCGCGCTGCCACACAGTGCAACATTGTTCGAGATATTGTTTCCCGGCGAATGGGAAGCTCGTCGAGGTCACGACCAATTATTACGTATTACCAGAACAAACAAATCGATGCTAATAATTCTCCAACGCGGAGAATTGTATTAACTACTCGGGCAAATAGCCGGCAATTAGGCTGAAGTTGGAATTGTGCTCGCTTGCAGAATTCCAACGGCTTGGTTCGACGCAGTGGCGAAGTTATCTCCTCTATAGTTTTTAAAATTTCTATGAATTTACTAGACGTTATTAATTCTAGCACCGTGACAATCGAGTCTTTCACATTGTACGCTTCTCTTCGAGAAGAAGAATCAGCGGAACACGATTGAAAAATTGAATTGAGAAATACCTGCGTTCAGGCATGGAGGCTCCCCAAGGCAACAAATCGAATTCCATAGCGCCGACACGGTTATTCGAGCGAAATCGTCCGCAAACGATGAAAACCGTCCGCACTGTATGCATTCGTTTTCCGTAAGCTTTCTTATCCCGATGCAAATATCAACGTTTAACGCGAGGCGCGCAGGTTTCTTTCAACTCCGTGCCACCATTGTTCCCGCTGACTCAACATGCTCGATTATGCGTACACAATTTTATTTTCGGCCGAAACGTGATACAGTCGGTGAAATACGATTTCCGGTCGAACACAACGCGAACGGCTCGCGATCGTTCGATATTCACCACTCCCTGTTAAATACGCGACGAGTTAATTGTCGCGGGGAGCAGCAATTTGTCCAGAAAAAAGTTTCCGTCAACTGGAACGGCACACGTCACCGATAACTTGCAGCACGCCCGCATCGTTTGTCGTTCACTATGATATATACACTTGTCTCCCTCCCTCTTTTTTTTTCTCAAACATGGAAAACCGTGGAGCGGAGAGCGGCACGAATGCTCGACCGTAAACAGAAAATAATTGCTCGCTTACGTAAGCCTGAGCAAACGTTTCCTGCGAAGGGTCTAGGAGAAACGAACCAACGCACGCGTTAGGTTAGACCATTGTTCTACAGTGCGATTAAAAGGAACGGCGAACACGCTTATCTTTGTTTGGACACCGTTCATTTCATTTGGATGCCGCTTGTTTTATTTAGACACCGCTCGGTTTACTTTTAACAGAGATCAACGTGGAAATCAGTTTTACTTGTTGCTCTGTGAAACGTTCACTGGACTGCTCCTGACAGTTTTCTGTGAAAAATGATACCAAACACGATACCATTCGGACCACGTTTGTCCAAGCAACGCACGAGTTAGTACAATCTCTGTTATCCGAACCAGCTCTCCGTTGTTCCACACGAGGACAGTCCGATCGAGAATGACCCGTATAGAACGCGATTCGCCGTGTAAATCGGTGAAGACTGTTATCCTAATCCCGTCGACTAGTTCGGATAGTAGAGGCTCCGGAATACCGCGGATTACGCAGGCAAATGCAAAGCCAAGTATATCGAGCTTGGTATCATTTTACTCGGGAAGGAGCGAGGAACGTACCAGTGCAAGTTTCGTGCAGAGATCATGAGGAATAGAGGAGTTATAGATAATTTTATGTTTTCGACAGTTAATAAGTATCGAGGCATTGCTGCCTGTTTGGGAGAATGATTGATGCTGCTCGGGTGCTCTGTTTCACACAGAGTCTAGCAAAGCGAGGAAGATGAAGCAAGAAAGACCGTTCTCTGGCGGAATCTGCTACTTACGCGTCCAGCAAAATAACAGTTTGCACCGGCTTCATGTTCGCGCTCAACGTAAATACTACGGAGCCACGGAGCTCTCGGTAAGTAGGCAGCGGAACAGGAGGAAGACGGAAAAGGAGAGCGAAGCGAAGAAAAGAGGGAGCAAGAGAGACTGTGCTACGGTATGTGACCGGTAAAGAGCGGCGCGACCATATTACTGAAAACAGCACTATAGTCGTCCTACATGCGCATCGATAAACACTTGGTTGGCTACCTCGAAGACCAAGCGGTGTCCTGATCGAAAATCTGACCCTCGAACGATCGAAACTCAACGGAAACGGGCACGGTCGGTTGTCCCGAATAGATTTGCGGATTTCAGGGAGATCCAGAGGAGGATTGAACGACGATGGAACTTGGTACCGAGCTTCGTGGTCGTAATTGTTCGATCACCGTTGCGACTGGTGGTCCGTCTAGCGTTGTTGGCGCTTTGACGAGTGGTATCAACAATGTCTATATTCGCGTAACGACACGATCGATCTCCGACGCAATCCAGATTCCGACGGTGGATACTCGAACGCTACCGTGCGGCGCACTATGGGCCAAACCGACGAAATCTGTGTCAAAATCAAAGAACTTTCGATAGAAATGAGACAGAGCGATGAAACTTTTCTTAAATGAAAGCTGAAACTTTGCAGAATATGGGATAATTATGGAGATTGTGGTACGAATGTTTTTTGACATTGAAAGAATTCGTTAAACTTGCACAATTTCAAGAGAATTGTGGTTTTCCCAATACCACGCGCGGAAAAATTTTATTTTAACAGCTGGTTTTTTTTAAAACCAGATTTGAAATCAGCGTGAAAAAATCTACGGGAAATGATGTGTCGCGTGTTGAAAAAAAATTTTTTCCGCGCGTGGTATTGGAAAAACCACAATTTTCTTTAAATCGTGCAAGTTTAACATATTCTTTCAATGTTAAAAAACGTTCGTACCACAATCTCCATAAATATCCCATATTCCGCAAAGTTTCAGCTTTCATTTAAAATAAATTTCATCGCTCTGTCTCATTTCTATCGAAAGTGCTTTGATTTTGACACAGATTTCGTCGGTTTGGCCCATCGTGCGGCGTACGGGAGAGCAATCCCGGTCGAATGCGTATGTGTGCACACAAGGTCTCGTGAAAGGTACGACGTCGAAAAACTGACCGGATATCGCGCTGAATGGCCGCAATGAAGGCTTCCGCACGATTTTGCCGCCGCGATTCTCAAAATACTCGACGCGTCAGGAATATTTCTGAAAGGTAGCGTCTACTTGAGGCTCTCGGATACCTCGGGATCGAATGATCGAAATGGTGCGGTCATTATACTCGTCGGACTCGTCTCTTCGGGCTGTACCAGAATATCTATAAAAAAATACCGACGACCTTGAAATCTCGTTAACGGATCACCCAGGTAGCGCACTCGAGACACTCGAATATCTCGGTCATTATTAGAGTGCGGATCTTTATGCAAAATAAAAAATGTTTGCATTGATTGCAGGACAGAGGAGCCAAATAAGAATTGTATTCTTCTTTTAATTATCCTATTAAGCTGAAACTAACACGTTGATGTCCTTAAATATTTTTAACATGTCCACTGCTTTAAATTGTACGTGTCCATTTCTGTCATAAATGCATAAAATCCGCAGTCTAGTCATTATACTCGTTGGACTCGTCTCTTTCTGCTCTACCAGGATATCTATATAAAAAAAAACCGACGACCTTGAAATCTCGTTAAAGAATTGCCCAATAATTTACCTTGACGGAGGATCACCCGCAGCAAACGATTTTAAACCACTATCGCGCGCGCCTATCCTCGAGATCGCATGAACGGGGCAGATGTATTCGGGCGATTCCATTCAGCTGAGATCACGCGTGCGATCGTTTTCCACAAGTCACTCGCACTGTTTCGCACCCGTGAAACTGAACGAATTTTACGCGAGGCCATCGCCACGATTTTGATTCACATACTGAGGCCGAGCGCGTAAGGTCTCCCGGTGGACGCTCGAAATACACTGCGAAGTCGTAGCGTACGCGAGCGCTCGGATTTAAATCAAATAGCCCGCGCCTATTTCAGAGTCGAGATGGCTCGGTGCACGTGCACTCGACGAACCACGAGGGCGGGCGCACTCGGAAGCACGTACAGGTGGTTCGCACTAGTTCGTAGGTCTCCGCGCGTTCGTCACCCTTCGACAGCCGACCGCAATCGATCGATCATTCCTCAGAACGCGCCGATAATGGATTTCCGTTCCTTGCCTTCGAAAACGATAACGCGCTTTGCCTCGGATTCCTGGGGATCCCCATTTCACGTGTATTTAAATACGCGTGCACCATTTCACAGTTTATGCGGACCCTTACGCATCTTACGTGGCTTCCGAAAATTTTTAGAAAATACTAAAATATAACATTTGACAGAATTTAGACTTACAAAAAGGCTATCACCAGTGAGAATGAAATGATATTTGACTCCACTTTCTTAAAGTACGTCTGCAAAAATTGCAAGTTGCATAAACATCCGCAGATAAATGTGAGAAAACAAAATTTACTGAGTCTTTGCACAATTTTAAAAAACAATTACGCAGGATTATAGGATAATACCATATTGTTTGTACGATTATTTTCTGTGCACGTCCCTTCTTTGTTATTCTTTGTTATTATGCGTGTAGTCCCTTATCCTTTTCTATTGTAAACACTTATGTAAAAGGACCTCGGTCCGTCTATAATAGATAAATAATAATAATAAAATATAATCACGAATGACATCAATCACATAAATTAATATCAACGTTCTAAAAATTATGCAAATTCAAGCGAGGATGCATTAATGCAAGTGTATTTGAATAGTTTTTAAGACATATGCGCCACTGTTTGCACGCATCTTTGTCTGTATTTCACTTTGTCACGTCGTTGTAATCGAAATCAAAAATTCTGTGACGCTCCCCACCACAATAACGCTCAGATCCCGAGTTCCAAGACTTACTTGAATGGATCGGAAATTACGGTTGCGAGTAGCCCCCCGGGAGAGCGCGAGAGCCACCGAGTCGGCTGTCCGCAAGGAAACTACGCGAAAGGTTCGACGTATTCGCTGGAAACGAGAAACTGGGTGGTAGGAGTGTTATATGAAGAGATGGACAGGATCATGCAGCTTGCATTAGGTTTTATGACTGTCAAGGCCATTTGCTTTCCATGAGAATGGCGGCGTAAACGTCTTAACATTGCGGCTCAATTAACCCGAGGAGAACAAGCATTGAACGGTCCCGTCGGAACAACGGGTCGTCTTCTTGTACGAAATGTTTGACCCATTCTCTTTTGTCGTGATCTCATTAAATCTACACGCAAGAAAAGATACAGCCGGATAAGACGTACAAGGCAAATCAAGTATTTTATGTTACATTTTCAAAGTACATTTATCTTACTGAATATAAAAATGTTCAATATTAGATAATACACCTACGAAAAAGTAAAGAAATATCGAATGAAATTGATTTTTATTCTTTTCAACTACGATGCACTATGTATATTAAAAATTCATACACATTTCACTATCTCGTAAAAGTGGTAGGTATGTATGTATCTCGAAGATTTCAATACGAAATATGCATTTTTTCGAATTTTTGGAGATTTATGCTTCCGGATTTTTTAAAATATCGATTTTGCAACCAAAAATTCTGAAATAATTCACTGTCGTGCGTGCTATTGGTTAGAATGTTCATGAATTTTTTCGTAATTTTTTGTTCAGCAGAACAGAAGAAATAGAGCATAATTCAGTAAACCTTAAGCCCTATCGAAGGATCTGAGCAAGAATGAATTTATCCGGCTATACCCTTCACTATTTAATAAAGGCTAAATATCTTGCGGGCGGCTGAGCTGATTTCGCGACGGTCATTGACCAATCGATCTCTAGATAAGCGTCGCGAGACTACCGAATCAGTTATTTACTAGCTGGTGTTGTGTAGGTCTATCGGTCGCTGTTCTTTGTGACACCGTTGTAAATAAATGAAGTATTAAACTTCGTCGAATAAATGTCGTTAAATGACTTCGACCATTGAAAAATTAGCAGCTTGCAGACATTGGTTCTGGAATGATCGGAACGCGTCAGGATTTACGATTCAGTGAACTCTGATACCTGAATAGATTAGACGATGAGAAATTCGCGTTCACTTTCAGCATATACGTAACGCGAAGAACAATGCATGATACAAACCTTGAATATGGCTCAGATAATGCGCCAGATGTTATTGAACAATATTCTATCTAAGCGCATTAATAAGAACGGATAACGTCGCGTTTGAAGAGAGAAGAGAACAGCCTAATTGTTCCAACCTTAGACCATAACTCCCGCGTCCATAAAGCACCGGACACTTACGTATCTTCAACGAAATGGTCATTAAAGAATACAAGCTTCCAGCTTGATTTTATTGTTTTAATATTATACGATAATATTTCATGCAAAATTAAATGTACAACATATACTATTTGAATAAACGTTGGACAAAAGAGATTGAGAAATTGTGGGATGATTATTTAATTAATAATTAAATTAAAAAATATAAGAATAATAATTAAAATTTAGAAACTATAGGATATTTTGTTCAGATTCGATTCACTCGTTCTCTGCATTCGAACAAATTAGCAAGTACCATTTTCATTTCACGATACAGGTCCTTTAACAACAAAAAATCCAAATTTGAATAAGTGTCCGGGAACTTATGGACGGTATATGGCCTAAGGTTCCAACCATGCAACAACGATCCTCTATTTCGAACAATTACGCTATACAGCGAGACTTTCGCGCGAGAGGACGGAAATAGATTCGAACTGCGTACCCGAGACATAATCGTCTGTCCCGATCAACACATTTACAAGAAGAGAAATGCAGACCGTCTGGATAGCATTCGGCCATCATTGTGGCACGGTTGTTTACAATCTGGCTTGCGACAAGCTCGAACGGCACCATGCCAACAGAGCTAATTATTCTACAGAGTATAAGGAAAAAGTCGTGAGATAGGTAGGAGCAACAGTATATCGAGATACTCTCTAAGATCAAATATCCACCATACCTTGTTATAGCACTGGGCAATTCGACCTTGACAGGCAATCTTAACTTGTGCATTTTACTTTTTTGCTACGTACACGCACTACTTGTATGTATATCGTTCTAGTCTCTCCACTACTTTCGGTACGTGCTAGAGAAGCGTGCGATTTACGGCAAACGGATTCGTAATAGAGAACATAACCAATAAATGGCAGAAATGGTCAACCCGAGAACTCGAGGACCCATTCGAGACCAATGCCCGTCCACGAGTGTGCAACAGGAAGGCGAGAGATTAACGAGAGAATTAAAAAAAAAAAACACATTTAACAAACAACACATAAACTAACCAACAATACTTCAAAGGGGGAAGAGCTTTTTTTCTAGTGAATGACTTTTACATGGACACTTGGATGGCTCTAACGACTTCTTTATGGCTCGCAATCTTTCAGGGATGTAGGCTAGAGTTACGACGACGCAAACTCATATCGCGTTGTCACACTATATCATCGTTTTCTCGGTCCCGGGGCGAGAACGGTTTCAGCGTTCGTTCATCGCAACTTATTCCGCACTCTCACAACTCTCCGCACGAGAGACTTCACCACTTGTACTTCGATCGGCGATACGATCCCGAAAACTCGACACCAAACAACAAAATAAGAAAAAAAGAAGGAAAAAGATGGCGTCAGCCGGACAGCCACGAACGAGAAGACCGAGAGGAACGGGTCGAGAAACCCGAAGCGTTCTGAATCATTGTCGAGCCAGTTTGCTCTCGCGCTATCCATCTGATTCTTCGAGCGCCACGAGGGTGGCGGCGATCGATTCAAGTTCGACCATGCCAAGAAACTTTATTACCGACCGTCGGTACACGCGTTATCTTACCGACGAGAAAATGGCGGTAAATTCGAGTCGATAAATGAAACGAATGAATCCTTGAACGAGCCACTTATCCTATAGACACTAGATCCGAGGACATTTTGTAAGAAATTTAGAGAAAGATGTGCGAAATGATGTTCGACAGATGTACTGATAACAGAATGATTAAGTAACTGTGTTTCGGGATGATGCGATGAAGTATCGTGGTAAGAACGTGACGCGATTACGTCGGATGTGGTGGATATCGGCAAACAAGCTTAACGGACAAGTGCTAAAGGCGTATAAGCAGCTTGGTGAGAATGTTGCCAGCTTACCTAAGCAACGCTTTCCTCCAGCAGTATTCCGTTTCGATAACAAGCAGCTGTAATTTCATCATATACGCGAACGTGGATCAGAGGCATGTAAGATCGTCGGATGCGTCGTTGGGTGTTCTCGCTTCGAAGAGAACACGCCGATACAAGCTCGGAATCTCTTCAGCTTTTTCTTCAGGCTTTTGCGTATGTTTCCACAATTCGGGGCGCGACTCGTGGACGACCTAGTTCACGGTGTTATCGATCAATCGAAAGTGAAGCGTGCTCGGTGCACTCGGAACGTGATTCCGAACAACAATAACACAACGAACGATACCTTGATTTTAGGAAACTTTCAGCACCCGTTTCGTAGACCGTCGCGCGGCGGTTATGCGAAATTCTTTCGGTCACGATCCACCCGCGTGTGCACCAGGATATGTCGCGACGGAGTCACGAGTATCGTAATATACAACCGCCCCCTTTCCTTTCGGCGACGTAAGTTTCACGGGCTCATGATTTCGCTCGACTATTCTGAGGAAGATGTGGTCCGACAACAGGTGCCACACGGTCACATCTCGTTCTCGTCGCAGGGGAACCTCGAGCTGTGACCGAAAAGGCACCGCGGAGCCTCCACGGAATCTAACGAAAAAGCTCGCAAGCGCCGCACAGGGGTTGTCCCGAAAAGCGCAAGCGCTTCTTCATAGATCGCGCTTTTCTCATGGACGAACCTGTGCCGGGCCGATGGTAACCAATGACGTCATTGCGGAAGGGAAATTCATTCACGAACGTTCGACGCTAAGGCCAAGGACCTTCCCTTGGAAACCAACGAGACGCGCGAATTAGGCTCCACGTTCCTGCACGGATATACAACAACCTAAAACACAATACAAATTCAAAATAAATAAGCGTTTCCTACTTTGTGGAGCTGATTTATACATACCCAGCTAACCAGGCATGCTTTGAGCATAGCCGGCCTAGGGCAGAGATCGTCCAATCATTGTCCAACTTACGCTCCGAGGCGCTCAAGGTTGGATTGGACGAATTTTGGACGTCCTCCTGTGCGCGCATATGCCGTCCCAGTGCCGTCCTAAGGACTAGGGTTTGGACATGGGCATGAGGACGGCATGAAAACGGCCTCAGGACGCCGAATCTGCCTTTGTGGCAGCACTGTCGCACTGATGTGGCTGGCGAATATCGTTTTACAGGGCAGCACCGCCAGCGAATGGGTATTTCGAATTGTCGAGAATGAATGTGAATA
Source organism: Lasioglossum calceatum (assembly GCA_963966675.1). Taxonomy (NCBI): domain Eukaryota; kingdom Metazoa; phylum Arthropoda; class Insecta; order Hymenoptera; family Halictidae; genus Lasioglossum; species Lasioglossum calceatum. Next base: position 5,803,446 of record OZ016539.1, on the reverse strand, counting down.
AAAGGGACAAGTGCTGTATATTTGATACGATAGAAATTGACTGGAAAATTACTTCGCCGACATCTGCCACATTAGTGCGACCTACCCTCGCTGATGGTGCTGCTCTGTAAAACGATATTCGGTGCGAGGGTGCTGCCACAAATGTATGGCCACATGAGTGCGACGGTGCTGCCACAAAGGCATGTGGTGGGCATGTGTCACATCAATGCGACAGTGCTGCCACAAAGGCAGATTCCGCGTCCTGAGGACGTTTTCATGCCGACCTCATGCCCATGTCCAAACCCTAGTCCTTAGGACGGCACTGGGACGGCATATGCGCGCACAGGAGGACGTCCAAATTTGAATTTTTGGTTGCCTGGGTATATTTATACCTTCGCAGACACAATATACGCATTGCAATCAATTTGCGACTGTCCCTCAGCACATCCCCTTTGCACTCTCTGAGTCACCGCTGATAATTCAAAACAGATCGTACACATTGTTAAATATCCTTGGGTTAACCTTCAGTACTCGCACTCCATTTTCTACAGAATAACTGTTTACATATAGAACTCTATAAAACATAATAAATGTTTATTCAATGAAATAATTACTTCAATGCAAAATAGATATTTTCTAGTGTAGACGGAACCTTTTTCTTATACTCGAAACTCGACATTTAATGTTTTGAGATTGTAAGTATATAATAATTTTGCTTGTAAATCAAAAACAGGAATTGACAGATTATTTGAAAGATGGCAACAATAAGTTGTTACAAATAATGGAGATTATATCATTCAATAATATTAAACATATATATTTTTATAAATTGATTCAACAAACTTCGAAGTGAACGCACGGAAATACCTCGCGAGACTTTTATATATACTTTGAAAAATGTTGTTCCTGCAACGCAAATATTCAATGCAAGCCAATTTCTTTTTATTTCGAGAATTGATTCACATCTTATATAATTTTAAGAATTTGAGAGGATTGTCTATATAATGTTGATATCAAATCTACTTCAGCGCATAATCAGCGAATTACATCTGCAATCCTCGACACTATCATTTCTGATAAGATTAAAAATCGGCGTGTAATTGGTTGATAAATCAACGAATTCACTGCACGTAAATATTTGTGTATGCAGTTGAAAAAAGGAGCCAATCGTAAAGCTTCTTTTATACGACACAGATGTCCATGAATGTCCCTCTAACCTGTGAATCATCAACACAACAACAATCGAAGGAGGCTTGTCAAAAGCTGCTAAATAGTTGTTCTTATCAGTGTTAGTTGTAATAGTATTAAAAAAATATATATATAATGGTAAGTTTCGATCGATAACTGATTATTTCTGATAATATTTACGGAATTTATTTCAAGTTCGCATAACCTCAAAAAGAATCTTCGTTGTATTTAGGATGTATTTCTTATGGTCCGACGAAAGAATATGACTATATTCACGAATGCGACTGAGCATACTTCAGTTTTAGAACTTAAGAGTATGATCGAAGGTAAAAATGCATAATCTATACACATCTACGAATAAATGAAACTAAATCTGACATTTCTCTCAAGTATGACATCACTGTTCAATCAATAGTGTCAGTTTTTTCTTCTTGATGTATCGTCATGTCAACCAGATATGTAAAATAGAAATTAGAAACAAGTAATTGACTAACCATTCTTTTGTAGGTATAATAAAAATACCACCTGCGAATCAGCAACTGTACAACAAGGACAATATAGTGATGTCGAACGGATCAAGCTTATCAGCGTACGGAATAACATCGGCAACAGCGAAACCACAATGTCCTGCATTAGTGGGATTGGCTATACGCGAGGAGAACGGTCGATTTGAACTCTTATCGATGACTCCTTACTCTTTACCACCCGATCTACCTGATGTGATGAAGTCTCAAGAAAGCAGTGATTTCGAACATTTGCCTAGTCTCATTCCGAAGCATTGAATCAGTTAACGATAAGGTGTTTAATTCAATATAATTTTGTGGTTGTCAGCTTGAGTAAACACGAGGCAGATCTTAGAACATAATAACATGAATCTGTTAAACTTGGTCGCATAGTCTCGAAATATTTTCTGAATACATCTTATTTAGTATTAAATATCTTCGATGGAACACGAAATACAAGATGAAATTTTGCCGAGTATCAATAATGTTGATATATTTATCGTATTCACGCAATGAAAATACACTGGATCATGGAAGCATTTAAATATTAGTTTTTATAATCTACTCGATAAACCATCATTACGACACACCGAAGAATGCGATTCATATTTCTACCGCGTAGAATTATAAATGCAAAATTTCTGTGCCACCTGTCGCGAAATATCTTCGAAAATGTATTACAGTATTGTTGTGTAAGATGATGAAACATCTAAAGATTATATTTGGGTTTGAGTAATTTGAGCCTACGACGATTTACAGGAATTTAAGTGTTGCATAGTATGTACGCCGAATTCAAGATGGTGTAGAATTCATTCAATTAATTTTTTTCTGTTTTTATCTATTTCATTCATTGAAATTTCATTTCAATAACGACCAAATGTGAAGATCAGCATTACTAAGGACATTTATAATAACGCCAATAACATGTGCGCGTTTTTCTCTGCAATGGGTTGTGCAATAAATCTGCATACAGTAAATCCTCTATCGACGCAAAAGCCTCGAGGAGGTTTGTTTGCATCGATCGTAGAGGGACACTATTTTTTTGAGCTTCAAAGGCCGAGCCGAACGTAGAGGAGGACAGCGCGTGTAAAAAGCGTGTAAAGAGAGACCGCGCGCGGCCGAAGCGACTGCGACTGCTACTCTCCGCGTCTCTTTCTTTCCCATACGCTGTCCTTCCTTGCGCCCGAAACGTTTGAACTGTGCTGACGACTGCAACTCTCCGCGTCGCATTAGTAGTGGTTCACACAGTATACCCGAGCCGAGATCAGATTACTACAATGGAGGGGTCTTTCTTTACACGCGCTGTCCTTCCCTACGTTCGGCTCGGTCTTTGAAGCTCAAAAAAATATTGTCCCTCTACGATCGATGAAAACGAACCTCCCCGAGGCTTTTGCGTTGTTTTGCATCGATAGAGGATTTACTGTATATCTTTTCACAAGTAAGTATTTTATACTTAATATCGCATATGTATTGTTCTTACTATTCTTTTTTTAAATAAAGTAAGTTGTTAGGAAATGGACAGATTTCGTATTATCAACATTTACATGAAGCTTGACAAAGAGTAAAGTAAATTGAACGAGTAATAAAATAAAGTATATATTACAGTTACAGTTTCCATAAATATTTATACAGAATCAGATACGGTGACGATTCCCCTTTCCTCTCTAGGTACACTTTAGCTTCGTGGTACTGCGACTTCTCAACAGACTATAGCACTTTGCCTACATTCGTCATCTAGTAGATGAAGCAATCTTGAAACACGGCATGTTATTTGAAGCTGGGTCTATAAGTATAAAGAGTCTAAGTTTCGTTGCAATTTATTGCTTTAAAAATCCAGATGCGAACTTTTAATTATTTTTCCAATATATATATATTCTATGGTGTTTGTATTTGATTATTTCCTGTAAATCAAATCTATTAATATCACCGAATTTATAATGTTTCATATTTTACCAATGATTATAAATATTTTACAATCCACGAAAATTTGAACTTTTGTTGTACACTGATTGTGAGTGACAGAAATGTGTTTATAAGCAGCTTGAGTTTTAACAAAATTTAAAAACCCGTTTTGTATATTATATGATTCGTAAACTATAAATATTTAAATGTAGAACAATAAACTAAATCAATTACAGAACTGTCTATGATCTATTCCTTCACAAAATAAACTTTAAATATGCTAAATCAGCATTAAGTGTTTCGGTAATTTTTAAATATCCCCTGGTATAATAAGTGAAGATTAACAACTATTTACTTGTGCTTTTGTTCAACAACATTTCCGTAATAAAGTCTTTGTATAACTCCTTTTTGCTTGGTATATAGTGGCCACCTTCATGCTTTATTATCTTCTTATTTGTGAATAATTCGTTAACTTTTTCTGCCATTTCTGTAAAACGGCAATATTTGGATAGTATATTGTTAACATTTCATTTAATGAATGCAAAACTGACCTGTGGGGATAACTTGATCAGTTTCTCCGTAAATGTGTAAAGAGGGTATGTCTATTTTGTCGTTGTAATAGATCTCATGAGGTGCACACAATGATTTAAATCCTGATATAATGATTGCAAAATTAAATGCAGCTTGCAGTACTGAAACATAAATGCCTTCAATTACAATTTCTAAGCACAGTTTATACTACCATAATATTTATTTACGTTTCTTTTGTTGCATGGAACAAAGTATAGTAGCGAACGCTGCTCCTTGCGAGAATCCCAAGATACCATCGAATGGTCCAGATTCTTGAAACACTTTTTCAATCGAAGCTACACTATCTTCGAAACCTACGCATAATTTACTTGGTACAGTTGCTTTGAATACATGGTCCTCTGTATTGAACCACCATCCATATCCTAAAAAAAACAATATAAACTATCGTTTAAAATCTAGCCACTGATATAGTTGTGTAAAAACTCAGCGAATGTTGATTTTACAAAGACAACATTATATTATTTGAATGATACCTTCCTCTGACTCATCAATACCAAAGTTAATTTTCATCGGCACATCATGCGGTGCTCTCAAAAACACAAACTCCACTTCTTTCTTAAATCCTTTCCTCAAGGAGCCCAATTTCGTGTAGAAAATAGTGTTCGATTGAGCATATCCATGAATGGCAAGTATCTATATAAGTGTACATTTCATGAGAACGATGTATATATTGGTTTGTACTTAGAATTGTTAAGAATTTCTCACCTTTAATTTTGTATTTGCCATAGCATTTGATGGATGTGTAAGTTGATTTGATTTATTCGAAAATGAGGCACTCTGTATATATAATATATACAATACTATACTATATGTACATATAGATATAGGTTGTTTGCATCTTTTGTTAGATTATTTATATATCTTATAATGTGGGCAATATCTTACGGATGTGGGCAAAGTGCTATAGTCTGTTGAGAATTTTATATAAATATTTATGGAAACTGTAACAGTAACATATATTTTATTTCATCACTCGTTCATTTTTACTTTACTTACTTAGTTTATGTTCTCACAACCTACTTTATTAAAAAAAAAGAATAGTAAGATAATAAAATTCTTACTTGTGAAAAAATATATTTGTATCACGGTTTTGTCGTTCCTTACAATTCAATGTTTACGGAATAATGCATAAATATGCTTGTATATTTATATATATGTGTATTATACTTTGAATTTTTATCTTGTGACGTGAGTTGTGGCCAGTTGTGGCACCAGATACTCCGTTATCTTGGAAGACCTACACCACCTGAAATATAACTATAGAATGTAATTTACAATTGGTGCACGATGAATTCAGTGGAATTTGATTGTAAAAAAGGGGAGATTTTTATTAATCGCAAATCTATAAGAATATGAATTTATATTCCACGTTCAAATAATTACACATAGTCAGATATAGTTGGATATAATAGTATTTATAGTGTAAATAGATAACAGAAGACTGGAATATTGTGAAAAAAACTTTCTGAATCAGGACTATTAGGGCAATGTGCCTATTTTTAAATATCGCATTCGCCACGATGGAGGTGTTCAATGAAAAATGAATCGATTTGAAATTTCGCTACATATTATGCGCGTGCTGCATTTAGAAGTCGCGTATAGATCTTCTAGAACGTGCTAGAAGTTTTTCGAATCTGCAGAGGCGACGATCCATTCAGTTCCGATCTATCGGAGGCAAGAATTGTGTTCTCCACAAGACTCGTATTCGCCTATGACGTACAGTGTCAAACAAGATTAATTGAAACAAGCTTGCCTCCTTTTTCATTCAAATCGAATTCGAAATGTCGCAAGAAGCAACATTGTTACACTGCTACAACCGTGGTTGTGGGAAGAAATTCGATCCCAATAACAACAAAGAAGGTATATGTCATTCAATTTCGTGTGAGAAAAGCTTGCAAAATAAAATGATTTCCTGTCTAAATTTGTGATCCTACTTCCAGACGATTGTGTTCATCACCCTGGCCACCCAGTGTTTCACGACGCGTACAAAGGTTGGTCTTGTTGCAACAAGAAATGCACAGATTTCACAGAGTTCTTAAATATTAAGGGCTGTACCAAATCGTGCCACTCGAACGTCAAACCACCGGAGCCCGAGAAATCTGCAGCGGATAAGTCTAAAGCCAACGAAGTGCTAGAAGTGATCGCTAAGCCTCTTAATAATGTACCTGTTCTGCAAAGGCCTCCTTTCGACACTCCACAAGTTACTTTAACGCCGACCGTGTCGCCTGCGTTGTTAGAACAAATTAAAGGATTAAAGTCGTTAGAAGTAGGAACTGCATCGGAAGCTAACATTAAAATAGGACAGGCCTGTAAAAACAATGCATGTAAAGCTACGTATAACGGGCCTGAATCTAATAATGAGATCTGTAATCATCATCCTGGCATGCCTATCTTTCACGAAGGCATGAAGTATTGGTCCTGTTGTCAGAAAAGAACTACAGATTTCTCTACGTTCTTGGAACAACCAGGTTGTACGCAGGGACAACATACGTGGATCTCTAAGGTAAACTGAGAATTTTGATTATTCCCGTACTTTGTGAAATATATGAATAATTTGATTCCTTTACAGACCGCTGGTAAAACGAAAGAATGCAGATTGGATTGGCATCAAACAGGAACGTTTGTTGTGGTCTCTGTTTTCGCTAAGAAGTATCTGCCAGACTTGTCCACAGTTAAGTTGAATCCTATACGCTTAATTGTGGATTTATCTTTCGCAGAAGATAATTCTAGGTATTCTCGCGACTTAGAATTAAGAGGGGTAGGTATTTGAAGTCTTTATCTTTATCCAAAGTCCTTATCTTCACGTATTTATAATTTGATATTTGCAGGTTGTCGATATTGCACAAAGCAGCGTTAGTATGCTTCCTACTAAAGTAGAAATAAAATTGAGGAAAGCCGAGCCCGGCTCATGGGTAAAATTATATTTCCCTAGAGAAGATAAGACAGAAATCGAAGAGAGCGTCAATAACGATGAGACCATCAGCGCACAAGCGGAGGCTGTCGATCTCAGTGATCTTTAAGCATGCGTATAGATTTCGATTCACGTGCTATGTTATATTTAAGGGCGACACTTTAATTTTAAGGTGTAAAGATATATTATTTTCCTAATGTTATCGGAATTACGTCTCCGAAAGAAGAAATGGGTATAAGTCATGTTCACTTTGTTATTTTCATAGGGAAAGAGACTCGAGAGATCATTAAACATTCATATTTAACGCGTTCTCTTTTATTTACGATTCTCCCAAGGTCAATAAATCATTTTCCATTTGATCTGTGTTTCATTATATATATGAATAAAAGTTTCAGAACGATCAGAACCTACCCGAAGTCGGGTCTACTTTATATGTTGCGGTGAATCTACGACCTACTTGAACTGAGCCACAGAAGAATAACGGTATTACAGATTACTGTTGTATCACGAGGAATGTTCGGTGCTGGTCTGCAAGAGCGCAGCACTCGCATATTCCGAATCTTGCCATAAGCAATTCGAAATGAATGAAATATCATTCAACACGTTATTTCCAATTAGTAAACGTTATAACAAACGAAAATCAAAAGGAACTCTATTTCAATTAGAATCAAACAAGATCTAAAATCAAAATTATCGACTATATGTTCTTTTTAAAATTGTTGACCTAATTACAAACAGAAAGTCTTGATCTCAAAAAATGACGTTCCGTATGAATGACATTTACAATCTTTGACAAGTAATTACACATATGAAAATAAAGTCAAGTTACGTATATATATATATATATGTATATGTACAGGTATATATATACATACAAACACATATATACATACGTGGGATAAAATTTGCGTTCAATATGATGCGTTTGCACATTATAAACGCGTTTTATTCATTCACTTTCCGAAGTGTACGCGTTTAAAAAAAAGACATAATTACCATTTGATTTAATGACGCATATAGTTCGTAACGATAGATTTGAATAAATTAATTAATATTTTATCGGCTGGTTTTACAGCACCCCTCTATCTCGCGTGTATTGAGACGTGTTCAGACGTGTTATAAATGAACTGTGACTATGTAATATTTCGTTTTTGAATCGTTAAAAGAAAACGCGTCGCGCCTACGTGTATGTTTCCATTAATTATGAACTAGTTCACGTACATCGCTGTCTGTCACAAACTATTTGCGTCATTTCGCAGATATATATATATATTTGTAGATGAAAATTTTTATAAAAGTGTTCTTTTTTTCCATGTAGTTTTCATTTCGTTCTGTTTGTGTTTCGTATTAAAATCAAGGTGAGAGCAGTGACAAATGAGTGAGACCAAGAAAAAGACAAGAATGGCGATCTGAATTTTCCTTTTGCAATGTAACGCAGAAAAATATATGGGATCGTTCTTTCCACGCAGATCTTTATCATACGTGTAAATAACATCCGTTCGTCTACGTCGGTGAAACACGGAGAAAAGTAATACAGCTACGGTCTTCTTCGTCTTTATTATTGTCGTAAAAGTTTCACGGATTAAATACCTAAATACGTACACATATATACATACATATATATGTATAAATTCTTATTTACAAAAACTGGACAAACTTTCTGGGGAAATCTGTAGCATTAACATTTCGTACTGTTTCCTAAAATCGACGAACAGTAAATCCATTTGCTATTTTCATTCGCATACGAATTTCTACGGATAATAAAACATATGTACAAACACATACAGACATACGTCACTATGTGTTTCACAGTGGTATTATTATTGTTTTAGGATTGATTGCTATTTTCTTACTTGCACAAGTTAATCCTAAATTATAGAGATGACTCTTATTGAGGGTGTCGGAGACGAAGTCACAGATTTTTTTATTGTTGTGGTCGTGCTCTTGATAGGCTGGCTTGCCTGGTGTTCTACAAGTATTACAGATCAGCCGTTAATACGCACAGTACTTATTTTGCAACATCGTACACGCACACAATTCGCAGAGCTTCGATCTACTCATGCCAGTGAGTTCTTCTTCGATCGTCACCCAGACATGGAAATAAGAGAAGAAGAATACGAAGAACCGATCACAGTCGAGAGCAGCGACAATGAGCAACGTCATGCTGAACCGTCTGTTACAAGTAATGTATCCTATTTAGACTCGTTTCCAGGACTGCAAGAGTACGATAATGCAAAGACAGGGTTTTTCAGTAGTCTAAAGTGGTAGATAAAAGTTCAATCTAGGCTGCGATCTCCCTCGAAAGTCCTATTTTTACATTTACAAGGCGTAATTTGCATTATTCTATTATTCGTATTCATTATTTGCAGTAGGTACGAACGGCGGAGTTTCTCCAGAAACGCTCAGAACACCCGAGGCAACTGCTACGGAGGAAGTGCTCATCGAAGCTATGGACTCGTTTACCAATGATGAACAAGACAAAGTGAACGCCGCAGGGGAAAGCAACGTACTACCGTTGACGAACGATACGATAGAATGTCCACCTGAGAATCTTTCTGCGAATAACGCAAATGAAATTAGCGTGAAGCTGATATTTATTAACGATGATCAGAAAGTAGTCACCGGTAGCCTGAAAGAGTTGCTGGGAGACTTTAAAAGGTTTGCTATCTTGAAAGTTCTCTGTATGCAAACGAGACGAAAGTCTAATCATGTTTTATACTGTTACAGGAGACATTTCCAAATGGAGCTTGAATCGCAGAAAAAGGTGCGATTAATATTTAAAGGTCGGGTATTGCAGCCTGATAATCAAACATTGGAACAATGCGGATTGTACAATAATTGTGTAGTTCACTGCCTGGTACATCAACCTGGGCTTAACTCTGTATCACCGCAAACATCGGCGTTGAATAATTCATCGTCGATTTATTTCAATCCTCAATCATTCTCGGACATACCTGCTGGTACAGGGATCCGTTCGGTACATAACGAATGGAATTTGAGTAGACTGTTAGTGAGCATCTTTACGCTGATGTTATGTTTAGCTTGGTATTCTAAATACCACTATGCTCAACTTTTTACCGCGACCACCACGCTTGCATTATACGCGCTCACCGCAATATTCTCGGCTTCGTTGTTCAGCAACTACTTTCCGAACCACGATAGTATCAGAAACATTGAATAAATGTAAATTAGCTGTGTCAAGAAGTACTTTTTTTCCGAACATGATTTTGTAACAGTAATATTAACATCATTTGAACGTGTATGTTCCTAATATTACGAAGAGAACATGGTGGTTTATTGTGATTTTTATCGATTGTTCTGAAACAGCTCGTTTGAGTAAGAAATAAATACACACCTTTATATGTATATATACGTGTATACGTATATATAGAGAGTTTAGTACGGCCGCGTTTCAGTTGAAATGAATTTGTAATATATTCGAAATTAATTTATGTACGTAGAAAAGCTTTTTGCTGAGTTAACATAATGGTATAATAGATTAAGAGAGAACCCCCGTATGTTATCACATGAAATTTGTATCGAGAAATCTTTTTAGCGAGTAGACGATACTTGTTCGTTTCAATATATGTGAAATTACTCTTTGATAAATATTATTCGATTGTTGAATTAGTTGTGTAATAAATATTATGTACTGTGGTTACAATGGTGCTGTATTGTATTACTACTTTCAAACAAACAAGTTTTGTTACGTGTTTCGTCGATGAACATCAATTTGTATAATTATTAGGCCGTTCGGAAAGTCATTTCGTTTTCTCAAGGGAAAATGAAAACCATTTTTTTGCCATTTATACCTTTCTTTTATGCATTTATGAAGAAATTGGTTGGGTGAAATAGAAAACAGTAGAGAATTAGAAAAATTTAAGAGTATCGTAATGTCGTTTTTAATGTAACAAAATCACTGAGGGATGAAATCAATTTTTATTTTATTCCTGCTTCCGAAAATCGAAATTACTTTCCGAACGACCTAATATATAGGTGGCAGTTACCGTTAGAATGGAACATTTAATTTCGGCGCAAGAAAGTTTTAAACGATGGAGCTTACAATTCTAGAACGTGAAAGTTAAATGTGAACATATTTTCGAAGCACCATTCTATTCATTGTTACTGAAAAATAAAAGAGATCAAGAGTGTATATATATACATAATTCATAAACGCATTAAAAGTAATCGTGATTGTAACTATTTACTGGGAGATACACTTCTTATCACTTCCAGAAAATTGAAAATTTCTTGCGAATTGCGTCAACAAAGGCAGCGATTTATAATGGACGAATTCGAAGAGAGGATTTCTATTACTTCCGTACTACATTGTACTATTAGTATTTTGTAGAGAAATGTAAGTACGTAACATTATCGCAGTTGTTTTACTGAATGTGAATAAATAATCTATATACAGTATATTTCGCTGCATTCGTATGTTTTTTAGTATATGAATCTATTATATATGTACAATGTAAATGCATTTATTTTTCGCGTATAGCCGAGGGGGAACCGAAGGATGTATATGTAATAGCTAGACAGCGGATTTTATGCGTTTATAACAAAAATGAGTAGGTGTAAGACGGAACTATTAAAGCTGAAAGAAAGAAAATAAATTTCCGTTTCACTCCAGTTTGTTGCAATTCGGACAAAGTTTTTATTTTGTATAAAGATCCGCTGTCTACTAATAGTATTAAAAATGTACTTACTTAGCGTACGCATTGTAGTCGTTTATTATCTTTTTATTATACAAAATTATTAAAATTACACATTGTTCTTTCGCCGAGAAAAAAAAGAAATTTTTCTAGATCCTATGTAAAATAAATAAGTATAGTTCGCAAAATGGAAATCAGCAAATTGGACTACAATATTTCCGGTGAATAAATAAACGAGGAAAATAAATGAAGTTAACTTAACTTCAACGTTTTGCCATGCAAATGATTCAACACAGCAGGTAAAGGCTCGGAAATCATTGCTTTATCGAAAAACAGATTCAATCGTTGTTTCAACATTGCATGATCTAAACAGAAACTTTCTTTTGGATTTTCTAGAAAGATAGTACCTTTAGCCGTAGAACTATCTACATTAACATATCTACAAGCGGGTACTGATAACGTAGTCGACGATTGTTTTGCGGGCACTCCAGCTTTCAATATTTGTATAGTTTGTTTATGTAACAAGGAAATATTAGTTATTCCCGACAATGGCTTATTATCGATGTACATTTGATAAGGACAGCCATAAATACCGAACAGCAATTCGATCTCTCGCGTTAACTGTTCGTACGAGATAGGAGTTAACGTTTTCGGAGCTTCTAATAAAATAGTACCGACAGAACTTGTAGCGCCAAGTCTCGGTTTTATATCTACAACTTCAACATTTACGTATTTTAAAAATGGTTCTGCGTTTGTTGTATCATCCAGATGTTCAGATTTGACCAGAACCAATTTCATATTCACTCCCTTGATCTTTTGCATCTCCTCTATAATTACGCTTGCTCCTTTCGGCATTTTCAACATATCTTCCTGCGGTGTTTTAGTCGAATTCTCGATAAACTCTTTATGGCTAACGATCACTTTCATCAGATTACTATTCTTATCTTCAACATCGTAATACGCAATCGCCTCATCCGACGGAACCAGCTGAGCTTTCTTCCTCAATTTCTGAACTCTATTGATCACTTCCCTCGCTATTCCTTCGTTATGCATACTCTCATCCGGAGTAACGTCCAACAGAATTAAAACGTTTCCTTCGCTATGCGCTTCATATTGTTTCGATAATTGTTCGGCAGCTGGTCCAGTGAAGCTGAACATCAAACGTAGATCCTGTTCTCCCAGTTTGTGTCCCTGCACCACAATCTCTTTCGTCTCAACGAACGTTTGCAACTGTTCGTCGGATAGTTCCTTGATAGCTTGAGTCACAGATTTGAACTCTCCCTTGAGACGAGCTCCGAGTATTTTATGATCTGGCTCTGCTCTCAACGTAACGCCGTACTTCTGCTTATCCGTGGTAACTGTTAATTCCTTCACGTTCAGCTCTTCGAGAACGTACGCCTTCAGAGAGACTATTTCCTTCAATACTTCAGCGTCTTGATGAATTACCACGATTTCTGGTAATGGATATTTAATAGGCATTGTTTTCCTGTCTCTCACGACGCGTCCCAGTTCGATTACCGTTTGCATGTACGACACAGCTTTCTCGATGTTCTCGTTAATTATCTGCGAGCAAGGCTGAGGTAGCATTTGGTAATGAACGCTGTCCATATTCGTCTTGGACGGCGGAAGTAATTTTACCAAATGCTGGAACATAAATTCTGTTAGAAACGGCGTGAACGGCGAGTTTATACGTACCATAGTGTAAAGAACAGAATACAATGTGTTCAACGCTTGCTGGCAATCGGCTAAACCGCCGTCGCCTTTGATACGCTTTCTATTCATTCTTACATACCAATTAGTGAGATTATCTATGTACTTCACCAAGTGCGGCACCACCGTGTACAATTTGTAAGCTTGCATTTCCTTTTTAACGAATTGCAATAGCGTCTGAGTGAAAGACAGAATCCATCTGTCCATTATATTACTAGAAGTGACGTCTTTAGCATCGTCGTACACGAAAGTAGTTTTCTCTTCTCTCTCGAATCTCTCGATATTCTGCATTAAGAATCTGAACGCGTTGTACCAAGGTAAAAATACATCTTTTATGACATCTCGAACCCCTCCCTCCATGAAACGTAGATTCTCAGCCCTCACAACGGGCGAGTTAATTAGATACAAACGAAGAGCATCCGCTCCGTATTTGTTCACGATCTCTATCGGATCTGGATAATTCTTCTTGCGTTTCGACATTTTCTGTCCATCGGAGGCCAGTATCAAACCATTGGCGACAAGATTTTTGAACGGGGCTTTCCCGAAGAGAGCAGTTGATATAACTAGAAGAGTGTAAAACCATCCACGAGTTTGATCGATACCTTCGCCGATGAAATCAGCTGGGAAATTATCTTCGAACTCCTTTTTACGTTCGAAGGGATAATGCATCTGTGCGTACGGCATGGAGCCAGATTCGAACCAGCAGTCGAAGACCTCGGGCACCCTCTTCAATGGCGGATGTCCAGGTCGTTTCGAGGGAATGGTCAAGTGGTCTATGCTTTCCCTATGAATATCCGTTACCTTCGTATTTGTTAGTTCTTCCAATTCTGCGATGCTTCCCACGCAAACCACCTCCTGTCCATCTTCTGAAATCCACAAAGGAATCGGATTACCCCAATAACGGTTCCTGCTAATAGCCCAATCACGAGCGTCCCTCAACCAATTGCCGAACCGTTTCTCCTTAACGTACTCTGGCACCCAGTAAGTACTGCTGTTGGCTGCGACAAGCTTGTCTTTCATCGACTCCACTCGAATAAACCAAGACGGTACAGCTTTGTAAATCAACGGAGTGTCGGATCTCCAACAAAACGGATAGCTGTGCTTGGTAGAACCAGAATGAATCAATCTTTTATTCGTTTGGAGATACTTAATGATTTCTTTGTCTGCATCTTTTACATATTTCCCAACAAAATCGCTAACTGGTTCTGTGAAACGTCCGCAGCTGTCGATAGGACAAATCATTTCTTGATCCCTCGTTACCACTCCAGCTGCTAGGCAACACCTGTAATCGTCCTCGCCGAAATAAGGAGCCTGGTGAACGATACCAGTACCGGTTTCGGCGGTGACGTAAGTGTCGTTTAATACTTTGAAAGCTCCTTTCTCTCTCAAGTGTAGAAAGTACGGGAAAGGAGGTACGTACGCCTTTCCCTTTAAATCCGACCCTTTCCTTTTACCTTGTACAGTGTACATATCTTTAGATTTGTATACAAGCTCTAAACTCGATTCTAGTATAATATAGACGTTACCAGAAGTTTCATCTTTCACTTCTACGTATTCGAAGTTAGGATTACAACAAAGAGCCATGTTACTGGGTAAGGTCCAAGGGGTGGTGGTCCACGCAAGGACAGAAACACCGGGCTCGTCTACCAAAGGAAACGAGACTACTATGGAAGGATCGACCACTTCTTTGTAGTTCTGTCCCGATTCGAAGTTAGACAACGGCGTGTTACAGCTGGTCGAGAAAGGCATTACTTTAACGCCTTGGTAGACCAGACCTTTGTTGTACATCTCTTTGAAGATCCACCAAATCGATTCCATGTACCATGGGTACAGAGTTTTGTAGTCGTTCTTGAAATCTATCCATCGACCGATTCTAGTTACGATGCGCTCCCATTCGGTCGCGTATCGCATCACGATCTTTCTACATTCCTGATTGTAGTTGGCTATACCCATCTTGGCGACATCCTCGGGACCTTTGATACCCAGCGTTTTATCTATCTCGAACTCGACAGGTAAACCATGAGTGTCCCAGCCAAACCTTCTCTCCACATGATAACCAGATTGGTGAGCATACCTTGTTAGAACGTCCTTGATCGTGCCGGCTAGTATGTGCCCGTAATGAGGCAAACCGGTGGCGAAAGGTGGACCGTCGTAGAACGCGTATTTTGGCTTGTCTTTGGACTGTTTCAAGCAATTTTCGAAAACGTCCAGCTTCTTCCACAACTCCAAAATCGCCTCTTCCTCCTTCGGAAAGTTAATCGTCTCCGGCAGCTTTTCTATCATTTTTCTGAGGTAATTTTACTCGAATGTTTGTCAAAGTTATTCGGTACCGGCTGGTACTCACGCAACAACAAGGTTCAAAATGTCATGCATGAAAGACACGTTACTTTACACGTAATCTTATCTCGGAGAGGTTAGTGTTATAAATCGTTACACGTGTGCCTGAGAAGGTAATATTTCTCTGTTCAGATATAGAGGTTGAGAACCACATCCTTCAGGTTCAACTTTGAAATCTTATCGAACGAAATACGATACAAATACGATATCATGCATTTTACATATACGGATATCATACAATATGCAACGTTGTAACTGTTGTCTAATAAATAAATTTAGCAATCGATTATTTATTGTTAACTTTTTAAATAATGCAGCTGCATACCTATTTATTTACGGCCTGTAGATTCATTTATAAATTAGATCGTGCACGGGTATTCTTGGACTTGTACGATATTGCATTTCAATCTCCGATCTTCAATTTCTCCATATTGTTTAAACTGTTTGAGAAAAAATATAATCGGAAAGCTCGAACTATAATTCCGTAGTAAATTATTTTCAGACAGATTACAATGCTGCAATTCGATCAGTTTCTCAATCTTTTATTTCTTCTCTTCGCTTAGATCGTAAATAAAACTGAATACAAATATATTTTTGTGTTTATATAAAGTTATATAATAAGTACGTCGGTAGGTCTTATGAAATATACGTGTTGCGATTGATTTGGTGCATTCTCACTTAAATTATTTATGTGTAGACTGTGGATCTTTATGCAAAATAAAAATTTCTCACCTGAATTGCAACAAACTGTGCAATTCATGTGGTGAAATGGAAATTTATTTTCTTCCCTATTATATGTTTAGTAGGTTGAAAATAATATAGCAGTATGTTCAAATTTTCCTAATGTTTTTGCTATTTTAAATTACACTTACTCATTTTTGTCATAAATGCATAAAATCCGCTATCTATTTATATGTATATATTACTGTAGACGTTGTTCAAATCATATTTGTATGTACATAACAAAGAAGAAATGTAATGAGAACATGCGTGACTAGAAGTTTCATTACACAAGAAGTAATTTACGATTGTTGGGAAACTTGTTGCATTCTCTGCCTCTGTAGATCTATGTAAATGGATTGTCTGTGTTCGTCAGGATGAATAAGTTCTTCCGTATGCTTCCAGCGCCATTTCTTTTCGCTTTCCTTGACGCGCCTGTGGTCGATGTAACTGATCACGCAACTAGTCGGAATCCATACGATGGCGCTTATAATGATAACTGCCCCCACTATATTGTCTTTTAAAAATCGCATCACTTTATTAATATTTATATCCTCGATTATGTCCCAGAATCTTTCGACCACGTCTTGAATCGTCTTCTCACAGATACCCTAAAAGTATTTTCAAATTTTAGATTCACACATTTACAAATTACAGCTGATATTACCTTATTGCAGAAGCCTTGAATGCACGGGGTTCCGTCGGGTAAAATATCTTGAGGATCTATGGGGAAGCACGTTTCATTCAAGCTCATTCTGCAGCATCTTTTACACGCGTCTCCAACTGTGAATCAGAATTCAGAGACTTAGATTTTATGGGAGAGAATAAATATAAATATTGAAAAGATAGTACAAGATAAAAGAGTGGGAGATATAGAAGACTGGCTTAGGAGGAGAGAGGAGAGGCAATATTTGATGTAAGCTATTTGGTAGGATAGATTAGCATCGATTATAGATAATTAGGTATAGGGTATGGCATGGGATATGGATGGATGGATGGATGGACGGGTTTTATAAGGCAAACATTGTAACCCAACTCTCAAAGAATAAGTTAACGGCAAGTGACCATACTTGTGTCGCACATGCAGCTTTGCAAACCCTGCGTCTCGCAGTACGGTACACATTTCCCAAGCCTGCATTGACCTCTCTCCAGACAACCTGTTCCATCCTTCATAGGTGGAGATCTAGGGCATTCGCTGGACGCTCCCGTGCAACGTGATTCTTGTTCACAAGTAGCATATTGAGCGTCTCTACACTTCACACCAAGTGGCATGAACGCGCATCCTTGGCAGCAAGGTGAATTCTTGTCGCTGAAATTTATGTTTCACGTTTATCATGTTTCGAAGAGTATCGAGATTATATTTCTACACACCTACAAACTGCTCCCTGACTGATACGTAATTTACAATTTTTATCGCAACAAGCATCGTTATCTTCGGTTCCAAGTAACCCAGCATCGCATTCCTCGTCTCCTTCGACGCGCAGATTACCGCAAAACGATTCTTCCGGTTCAGAGAAACAACGGCCTGATTTCGCTTGCAGAACCTTCCGAATGGATCTTAAACTACAGGGTGAAAAACGCTGCAGAAATAATATAATTAGTACTAGTCTCTCAATTAGAATAAAATCTGCTGTCCGATGATAGTTTACCTTATTGTTCACATCATATCCGCTAACGCTATATGTATACATTAAGTACGATCCTCCTTGACTAGCACTCGGACTGCATTCCTATTAAATTTCCACAATTTTCAAGCAATTAGAAAGCTATAGAAGTGATCGTTTCTTCCCTAACGTTTTATTAAATAATGAATGCTCTACCGTTACATCCGGATCATGTTCGGAACCCCAATTATGTCCAAACTCGTGTGCAGTAACTAAATCCGCTTCTCTGGTAATTACCCTTTGCCCATAATGATTTCTACTAGAACTCAGTCCCGAATTAAGATACAGCGTGTAGCCATTCTTAAAATACTCTGCAACAGTGTTCGTTGAAGTTTGCTTGAATATTCGTGGATGGAAAATATTGAAACGTCTCTCAATGTACCTGGTGTGCAAATTCCACCCACTGAGTTTCTACGAGGTGAACCAACATAAGCTAATCCCAGTATACCACCTTCGAATTTCAAGTCGGTGAACAAATGAGCTAAGCAAAAGTCCTTGTGACTGTATTCCCGGCTGAACACCTGGAAACGCACGCTGTCGTAACTATTGCGAAACATTTTAAACGAAGTTTAAAAGATGTACCTCCAGCAGCGTGCGCACGTCCCACTTTTCTCTGACCATATTATAATGCGTTTCACCGCCTCTCACGCGAGTTGGCTCGCTGTGAACAACAATTTTCTTAATAACGAAACCCATTCCTTTAAAGCCATCCTGTTCCTGCCGATCTTGCCACAAGGTATCGTTATAAATTTTATGTACTCTATCGATTAAGCTTATCTACGAAGGATACAAAAGAACATTATCGTGAAACAAGACGGAGCGACAGATTCTTATAGGAATATAGTCCTACCAAATAATTGATTGTTGTTTTTGTACTGCTAGCACCCATCTCTTGATAAAAACGATAATCAGCGACTAGCAACAAAGGGCATCTTGTTTTTGTCGGTGTATACTCGTACGTCTCCGTTTGTCTTTTTATTCTGGAATGTTTGTCTCCCGTAACTCCTCTGATTTCTTCCCTGTTATCTATCGGAATGTCTGTAATACATATAGACGACTGAATAAAAACAGAGTATTGTTTAAATAAGTATCTACGACAGAGAGTGACTGACCTAATTCTTCTTTCACGTATCCACAAGTCTTAGGAGCGCCGTGAGTATGTCCCTCCCCATTGTCAATATGCTCCCAACTTAATTTAACGTCCGACGATTTGTAAACAATCATCGTTTCGTTACCTAAATGAGGCAAGTGCCTCCAGGATGGCTAAATACAGAACATAGTTGTAAATACTGTGAGAATGAATCGTTGTTATTCAAATAATACCTCAATGTGAAACGTTTCGTCGTCTATTGTAATACTGGCAGTAAGAATTCCATCGTCGATATGTACTTGCGCGTGAGAGTCGATCTCACCGAATACACGTCCGTGATAAAACCTTTCGTGGTCTAAAATATTAGAGTTTGTCAGCGTGTACCGCATAAATGCATGTGTGATAATTTACCTAGATGAACGGTTCTCTCTTCTCCGTCACCGTTCACTTCGTACGCTTTGAATTTCGAATGAATCACTTCTCTTCTTGGTGTTAAAATTAAACGAAAATATCTGGAAAAGGGAAAAACGTTACACGGATGACCATCGGTGGGTCTGTTTCGATCCAGACATTTTTATACTAGTATCACCGACTAGGTATAAGGATAGACCTATCGTCCAATCTATTTTTGCGATTCATTTCATGCGATTTAGACGAGCTTATGCCAGAATCTTCGTGCCACAAATAAATATATATGTCTATTTCTGTTCTGAGTCGTTGTTTCGCGTGCTGGACAGTTTCATTTGGGTTACGTGACCACATCCTTATCCTTATACCTTGTCAGTGCTAGTATTTATGTGGAAATGGTTGTTCGATTAATTTATTTTGTAATATACAGGTGCAATATTCATGGTTCTGTATAATTTTTGTAATATACAATCTTACCGTCCATGGGAGTAAAATTCCAATTCGCTTATTTTATTATAAGGATGATAACTGTGTTGGATACCCCGCTTGACAATTTTGTGTTGCAAATGAGACGAATGTAGAGTCTCGTAGTACCTCAAGTTTCTATGAAGTCCGTCCACGATGACA
This sequence comes from Lasioglossum calceatum, assembly GCA_963966675.1. NCBI lineage: Eukaryota > Metazoa > Arthropoda > Insecta > Hymenoptera > Halictidae > Lasioglossum > Lasioglossum calceatum. The sequence continues at coordinate 5,783,161 of OZ016539.1, read as the reverse complement.
TCTTTTTAAAAATGAATTATTATGGATTAATTAGGATTATGGATTAATTTAGAATACTTACTACTGTGGTGAATAACAAAACACATGCAGTATATCAGCAGAGTGATTTGAATTTCCATGGTTCACACAGACGTCTTATAATACTGACACATTCCTGTTTTATTGCAGGGAACCTATTTCATGTTGCACGTATCATTTTTTTTAGATTATCTCAGATAGGTTCCCCAAACAAATTACTCATTGTCAAATCATACTGGTATCAGCTGATATACCAGAAACGAGAACGAGAGTTGACAAGAGTGCACACACACTTGTCGTTTCAATGCAAGTGCTGCACCAAGTCGCAAATATAGACACTAAACCACACTAAACTAATGCAGATATCCTCTCCAATCCTCTTTGATCCTCTCCAATCTCTCCAATCCTCTCTGACTAATGTTGACTAATGTCAACTAATGTCAACTAATGTTGACTAATGTTGACTAATGTTAACATTGATTACGTCGATTATCCGCTTGGTGCAGTACTATCGCTTATGCCAGATTTCTCGCATATGCGCGACGATTTTAGCCTCAGTGCTTATATCTGCGCTTATCCCGCTTATCCTCTTTCGACGCGCGAAAATCTGCTTGCATTCGAACGGTGACTCTGAGGCGCCGCGCCAGTAAAAATTGCCATACCATTATTCAAAACAGTTTTAATATTATTAAATTTGTCTGTATCCTATAAATTGTAAACAGCTCAACTGTGGTATGAGAAAACAGGTTCAATTTCACGTGCACAATGTGAAAAAGATTACATAGAATAAAAATGATCTGGATTGAAAGAAATGTCTCTTGCAGCACTTTGCCCACATTCGTCATCTGGTAGATGAAATAATCTTGGAACACGTACGGAACACGTATGGAACAATATTTGAATCCGGTCTACAAGTATATATAGTCTAAGGGAACAACAACACAGCGTCAGGTGGCGTCTTTTAAACGTCAAACGAATGATTAGGTTACGTGATTTTCGGTGGAAATAACTGGTGAAATAAAGTGATACAATGGGTCGAACAGATTGGGAACGAATATTGGCATCGGATCGATCATCATTAACTGATGATGATATAGAAGATTTTTATCCTACGCTAATTAGCTGCGATGTCGACGAGATCAATGATGTTCATAACCTACGTACTCTGATGAAGCTGTCTCAAGAAATTCTGCAGTATAAGGATAATCAAGTAAGAATAAATATTTCCTCGTCTTAAAATAATATTGCTAAATTATATCTATCATAACAAATTTATTCCCTTGGGTGTATATTCTTTTTAAAAAATGGTTCTAAATTAGACACATTCTTGTTAATATTTTTACGACATGTAACTGTTAATATTCTTTTCTGTTAGGTAGAATCGTTGCTCTTAGAATGCGGCGAATTAAAACAGAGCATTTCCTCTATGAAACCTGAACCTGCTAAGCGTAGAAAGAAAGGTAACTGTATTTGAAATTAAATTGTTTCTCAATTTATTTTAATTTATAAGTACAATACTGTGGGAACAGAGGTGGTAGCAAATACCGGTCACTCACAGGAACGAAAATAAGGCAGTTTACAAAACATAAAAATTATATAAACTTAGTCCGCACTCGGATTGGTGAAATTCGCCTCCGTCTGAGGTTACTCTCACAGTCTCACAGTTATCTTTACGCACTCAAAAAACGTCTCGATCTCGATCGTCTTTTCCCGTACTTCTGTTCCCGTCGTCTTTCTACTCGTCCTTTCGTCACTGTTCCGTCGTTCCGTCTTCCGTCGTAAATACTTTCTCTCTCTCTTTCTCTCTCGCACGCATACTTCGCGCTCTTTCTCTCTCCCTCTCACGCCCACTCTTCGCGCTTTTTCTCTCGATTCAAAACACGGCGTTTTGTCTTTCGCGGCTCGCGACACATCGCGATGTTTACGCACCACTTTTGCGAAACGGCCGTCGCTTTTCAAATTCGCGATTGCACGAACCCTACAATACTATGAAAAATCACGTGCAAATTTCTTCTTTAGAACAGGATTCAACTATCACACAACACGAAACCAATGATTTATCTAAGGTAAAATATTCTACTAACTGCATAACAGATGTATGTTTATACCATTGTTTCTAAAAAAATGTATGTAATTATTTTAAGCATTTGGACGGATCAGAGAACAGTGAGTTAGCAGGCAAAAATACGAAAATTAAAATTCTGATGTCTGAGTTGGAGGTAAGTGTAATAGAAAAGAAATGAATATTTATTTATAAGAATGAAAATGAATGAAAAGAATGAATATCTATTTATACGAATGAAAACACTTTTGCATTGACCTAATATAACTCTTCATTTGTACTATTTGTAGAGTTTAGAGAAAGACAATGCTATTTTAAAAGAACAACTAACAACATTGACCCAGGAGATGAGTGATGCTACTCAAAAGATGAATGAAATGACGGAGGAATTGTCTTCTGTACAAATTAAATCGGTAGAATACAAAGGTAGCTAAACATGACTCTGTTCAATGTTAATAACCGTGAGTCCACAATCAAACCGAAGGGAATCTTTCTTTCAGAAAAGATATGTTACTTGGAACAAGAGAACGCTGCATTAGTTGTTCAAATCGAGGAAGTGACAGCTCAGCAAATAGATAGGGATAAAGCGATAGATGAATTTGGTGCAGCGATTGATACTAGAATCAATGAATGGAAGGTATAAGATTTTCTTGACTACTTAATGTTAATTGTATCCTCGTTGTTAATAAAAAATTAAATTAGGCTGTACTGGATGAGAAAGATACAACGATTCAACAGCTACAAGAAAATTTGTCACAGTCAGTTATGCAGTCTATAGTCACCGTCCAAGAGCAGGACAAATCCGAAATAGTTCGTTTAAATGGAGAGATAGATTGTCGTGATAAAATTATAACTGAATTAACAACTAAGCTTCAGGAGGCTGCAGTCGAAATTAATGAAAGTGCTGCGTTTATTGAGAAATTAAAAACAGATGCTCAGAAGTATGTACAATAATATTGGAGATAGAGTTGGATTTATATATATATTTCATTAATATTTTGTGTAGAGCTGGAAAGAGTAGTAAAAGAAGAGAGGTGAAAGATTTGTTGAAAAAGCTGCATGATGCAAACGAGCAGGCATCGAAACTTCAAATGAAGATAATTGAGGCAGAGGAAGATGCTAATTCGAGGAGTAGTAAAGTCAGTTTCCTATATACTAGCATGCAACAATTGTTAACAAAGTTTTTAATCATGTTTTTATTTAGTTGTGTGAAGTATTGGCAACGTTAAAAAAATACGAGGACGAAAACGAAGCGTTAACAAGCGCCTTGAACGACATAAAGGAGTTAAAGGCTGCTTTGAAAGATAGAAATGAACACATAAGAGAGTTGATTAACGTTGTCAATAAATTGGAAATGTTAAATTCGTATCAAGAAATGGAGATTATAACTCTCAGGTAATTATACGCTGCTGAAGAATGATAAAAATGATAATATTAATTATTAAAACTCTCAGGGAAAAGCTGGGGATCCCAGAGGACGAATCAGTATCGATACGGAATATTTTAGAGAGACGCAAACAGGAAGCGAAACGAATGAAAGAACTCGTGCAACAAAATAAGATGCTTGTTCAAGAAAATTTGGAAATCAAGTCTGACGTAAGATTAACACATTAATCAACGAATTTCTATTGTTCGACTGAAATTGATATTTTTTAGATGAGGGTAATGAAATACAGACTGAATACAACTTCCAAAGAGTTCGATTTTTCAGGCAGTACTGTAGACGGTAGCGGAGAGTTCTTACATTCAACGAAATTGATCGAATCTGATTCAAAGTTGCCACATAGTAAATCGAGAATGTCTACTCTGCAACAGAATCTGCAATTAGTCATAGAAGAGAACGAGGCCTTGAGAACAGGCATGCACGAAATTCTGGATTGTATTCGTACCCAAGATGGTGAATTTTCACTAGTTTTAATGGTACTTTAATGATGCACTGTTTTCTGCCCCTTTTTTCACCCTAAAACTCTCTAACTTCCAACTATCTTTAACTCACGATCGCTACGGGACACTTGTATATGTATTAACCACAGTTACAAATTAATTTCGGTGGAAAATTCTGTCGACTCTCTTTCCGTTGTTCTGCACTTCAATTAGACTCGTAAACTCTGCAAGGTACATGATGTAATCGACGTTATGTATTAAAATGCAATTACGTTTGCGACAGGATTTTCTCTCGGACAGATACATTAGGATAAGGGTCCTCGTTGCTCGCTGAATGTACGAGCAATTACAGTTTAGTATTTAATTATTTAATGTCGCAGGTAAAAGCTTAGTCGAAATACAGTCTAGTACATTAGAAAGACTGCTGGAAGCACTGGACGTGAGACACTTGGCTGGCTGGTATCATCCGGCTATGAGGTTGCAGGAACACCTAAACGTTGTGCAGGGTACTAATGCAGAGTTGAGAGGTCAACTAAAGCTGTTGAGGTACACGCATAAAACAGTCGTTAGTAAATATGCCGAGCAATTAAAGCTCCATTCTACGAATTAGTACGAAATACATATCAATAGACCAATGAACAGATTGAACAGAAACTAAATCGAATGTGTTATTTCTTCCCTTAATGATTTCAATAAAGGAGGAATCATTGTATATTGACATTTTCAATTTTTAAAATTGTTCAACGATATCCACATAAAGATCCGCAGTCTAGTTATTAATAGACTCCGCATGTTTTGGCAAAATAAAAAGTTTGTGCATCAATTGCTAGACGCAGGAGCTAAATATAAATTTATATTCTTCATTAATCATTTTAATGTGATGAAAATAATATATTAATACTCTTAAAGTCTTTACTCTGATTTAAATTGCACTCGTTCACTTTTGTTATAACTGCATAAAATCCGGAGTCTAGTTATTAATATTGAAATAGAGAGACACTCGATTCAAAGAGTCACACTAATTGCAGAAAAGAGCTGCAAAGAAAGGACAACATACTCCAAACTCTGGCCCTGAACAAGGACACGAACATCGAAAAAATATACGCGGAGGAATCGGACAACGAGAAGATGGCGATGTATATAACCGAGATGAAGAAATTGCAGGAAGCTTACGAGAACCACGCTGAGGAATGGAGCAGACAGAAGGACTCGCTGTCCCAGCAGAACGATAAATTAATAAATGACATTGAGAAGTTGAGATTACAGCTAGAAGTTTACGAGAAGAGCGCACAAATTTTGGAAGAGGGCGACGACGAGGTGAAGAAAGCTTTTGCTATTAAAACTAAGGAGTACGTTGAAGCTGCTGGGGAAGTTCTTGTTACGAGCAGGAAGAACGATGCTCTTCAGCAATTGTTGAACAGAGAGACTGCGAAAGGCTACCAGGAGCAAAAGGAAGCTATAAAGAACGAGACCAATCTAAGAAGATCACTGGCTGATGCGAATAAACATAATCAAATTATGGAGAGAGAAATTTCCACGTTGAGAAGCAATTTGCTCAATTCTGTCAGTAAAACGATTTATAACGAGCTGAAGGAAAAGCATCAGGAGCTTAGTATACGAGTTAGGAATTTATTTGAGAACAGTATCGCCTTGCAAGATGATAAAGAAGTGCAGGCGTTGAAGAGTGAATTGGAGCTAGTAAAAGAAGAGAAGAGTCGGATCGTGGACCTGATGAAGAAGAACATAGCTTACGAAAATGAAGAAGATTTAATACGTCAGTTGAAGGAAGCCAATGCGAATGAATTATTAGAAAAGCAACGAGCCGATCATGTAACTAGCCTGCATGAAATTTTGCAAGGACAATTAGCGAAGTGCGAGGAGAATATCAAGGATGTCGTCGCAGCGAAATCAGAATTGCAAGAGGAGTTGATTATACTTCACAAGAGGCTGTCGAAAGAAACGTCTTTCGAGAAATCTGAGCAATTCGATGATAATAAAATAAAAGAGCTGAAGGATAACACCGAGGAGTTGAATCTGGAGGTTCAGAGTCTGAAGAAGCTGCTCGAGGTGTCTCGGGAAGAGGCTGAGAAGCAGTACTCGTTGAATTCGATGAAGACTTTGGAGTTGGATAATTTGAGGCACCAGATTCTTGACTTGCAAGCTGTCAGCGAGGACAAAGCTACAATCTCCAGGCTGAGCTTTGAATTATCGAGTAAAAGCATGCTGGAGATGGAATTGAATGCTAGGAAAGTACAACTGGAGAAGGAAGTTGCCTGTTTGCAGGAGGAATGGGAGAAGTGTAGAGCTGCGTGCGAAGGATTGCGCAGTTATGTTCAGGACTGCAGGAAACAGTGCGAAAATCGATGCAGGTGATGCCAGTTTTATGAATTTCAGCTTCTCCTGAGCTATGGTCGCATAATTGTTACATAGAACGACTTTGTAGATATTTTTTGTAACATCATGGACACGAATATCCATTCAAGGCAAAATTTAATTATACAATTTACGACCAACGAAAGCAGTCCGATTTTATTATCTATTGACAGAATCGTTCTATCGAATGATTTTCTCTTTTAAACTAATGGAATTCCCGAAATTGCAATCGTAGGGTAATAATGACAATTTCATTGCAGAACGTACGTAGACGTCATAGGGTTTCTACAGAATCAATATGCGGGTTGCACTTCGATCAGTGCTCTCGATAGGATAACTCTGTTATCCTCCAAATTGAAGGACGAGCGGCGGAGTATTGATTCTGAATTAGCGAACGCGAAAGAGAGTCGTGAGAGCGCTAAATTGCAACAGGAAACGCTTGTAAATCGATTGCAAATTGTGGAGAGCTTGAAAGGGATTTTGGAGCAACAAATTGGGAGCAATAGCGTGCAGGATATTATGCAGCGTTTTTCAGAGTACTCGCAGTACACCTTAAATGTACGTTGATTATCAATTTAATTTTTTAACGCATAAACATAAATTTTATTTTTATTCGATCCATTATTTTATCTATGAAATAATTACGTATACAATAGGGTGGCTCTTATTTTCGACTTTTGAATTTTTTTTCGGGTTGTGGTTGATTTCACTGACTTTTCGATGATTTCTCAGGACTTCAAATACAAAAGGAAAGTGGCGCAACTAGAGAACGAGCTACAGGTGTCCAACAATAAATTCATAGAGTACGAGTCGCTCATAACCGGCATGGAGCTGGAAATGATCCAGATCCAGAAAGCTTGGGGCAAGACTCAAGAGCAACAATTACAAATCGACACAAAAGACACAGGAACGAGTCCTGTACCATCAGCAACCAAAGAAGAATCAGTGGAAGCAGCAATATCTACAAAATCAGAGGAAGTACAGACCGATCCGTATACTTGTTGCTTGGAGAAGAAGAGTACCGGTGACATGGAGGTGCAGACGATCTTGACGTTGAAAGACATTAATTTGGAACCACAATTACAATCAACAGAGAAGAAAATGGACCAGTTAGAGGAAACAAGATGTAAAGATACAGAGACAAATGGAAAAGAGAAGAATGGGAATAAAGAGAAAGAGCAATTAATAGAAGAGCTGATGAGGAAAACAAGGGGAAACGATCAAGAAGTATCCTTGCTCCGAGATCAATTAAACCACGCCCTGAAATTGGCCTCTGAAAGATCCTCGACGTTAATTAAATATGAGGTGCAGGTGTCCGAGTATCGTACAAAAGTAGAAGCATTGAATAGAATAATAGAAAACAAGGATTCGCAATTGAAGGAGAAAGAGAAGCTCTTGGAAGAGTACAAGGTAGCTCCTCAATCACAACCAGCAGGTTCGGAGAGCAGTGAGAGGCTAGCATTGAAGTCAACGATAAACAGCTTGCAGCAATTGATACAACAGAAAGAGGAGACCATAAGCAGGTACCAGAGTCTTCTGAAAGAGGACAGGGACGAGCACAGTAAAGCTGCAGCTCGATTGCAAGAGGAAATTAGAAGCTTGCATAGTCGTCTTCAGGCGATGGAGGCTGAGGCTCAGAAGGTTACAATGAAAAGGGGCAGTGGAGTTGTAGAGACAGAGAATGTAATTGATAAAGTGGAAGAGACAAGAACTGATGGTAAGAACAGCATTATGCAGACTGAGGAGATTGCGAGATTGAATGAGAGGGTGTCGACTCTTGAAGCGGATCTGAATATTACGAAGGAGCTGAGCGATCGATGGCATTTGCTGGCTGAAGAGAGGCTGAAGCATATGGATCGCATGAGGGAGAGGTAAGTTGCTATGTCATGGAGTTGTAGAAACTCTGGCAAAAAGTATTTAATCGCGTTTAAAAAGCTTCGATGTATATTTAAATAAAGCTACTTCTCATCAGGCTCGAAGAGCAGCATAAAAGCGAGCTGGATAGTTATCGAGGCGAATTGAAAAAGTGGCAAACGGAGGCTGATATTTTGCGGAAACAATTGTCTGAGAATCGAATGCTGGTGACGAAAGGGAACATTTCTTTGATGAAGGAGCTGCAGGAGAAAGACGACAAGATTAACGAGCTCGGTCTCACCTGCCAACAGCTCCAGGTATTGCAAAAGTAAATAAAGTGAACTTAGAAGATTTATTAAATATTTTATTATGTTTCTACGAAGAATGAGCTGGAACTAATGGAGACCAGATCGCAGCGAGCAATAACTCAGCGAGAAACGGAATCGAAAGTGCACGAAGTTACGCAGACTTTGCATCGAGATCAGTCTCAACATGTGGATGCAGTTCGCAAACAGTTGCAGTCGATGATGGAAAAGGAGAAAACGTATAAACAGGAAATTTCTGAGTTGAAGCAACAGCTTAGTCGCAGGTACTACATTATTTATATAAAATAATAAATAAAAAGCTAAATAAAGACAAATATTCTTCACAGATACATGGCAGTGAAAGCTCAAGAACGGAAAGCTTCCCAACGCGAAACACAACTCGAACACAAAGTGAAACTGTTAGAAGCAGACTTGGAGAAAGCACGAGCTCAATTAGACCGCGAGTATTTCGCTCAGGAAGCAAAAAAGGCTAAAGTATAATTCAAAGTTTCACTAATAAATAATAAATGAACGAAGTAAGATCGAATAATTCTTTTGCTCAGACTGCAGAAGAGCTCTTGCTATGGGAGAAGCAAAAGAAATGGCAGCAAACTGCAGAAAAATTGAAACAGAAGCTCAAAGAGAAAACTGAGGAGTATACGAAATTGCTATCGAGCTATGAGAAACTTCGATTGGTGGTGACCTGTATGGAAAGGGAGAAGTGGTACTTGAAGAGCAAACTGAAAATGGAAAATGGCACTATTGTTGGAGGATTGTCTGCTAGATCTGCGACCACGGCGCAGCAGAATGTTATGGAGCAGCTTCAGAAGGAATGCCAGATTCTTAGGGAACGTATCAAGGAATTGACCGATAGATTTGAGACCGAGGACAACCAGAAATTGTTGTTGAAGATCGAGGAGCAGAAGAGACGTATTGCTGCTTTGGAAATCATCTCTCAGGTGAGATGTTCGTGTGTTCTAAACATTGATCGATTTAACCATTCACGTTCGTAAATTTACTGCAGGGTAGCAATTGCGTCACTGTCCAACTAGAAAAGCTAGAAATGACCAAGGACATTCTCGAGAAAATGAACCTGGCTTTGGAAAGTGAGAATTTCGAGCTGCGACTCGAAGTAGAAAAGGCGAACGCTGACACGCCAAAATTGCGAGAGAAAATTGAACATTTAGAGAAGTGGGTTGATTTATACAGTTGAGAAAATTAGTCATGCATTTTGTTTAAAACTCCCTTCTTTCCACCTAGATACATCCGGTTATTGAAGGTAGAAAAATCGTCAGATTCGACGTCTAGATTATCAGATAAAGAGTCACCGGAGTACAGTGAGAAGAAATCGAATATCGAAATGGAGAAGACGATCTTTACTTTGAAAAGAATTATTGAAAAGTTGCAGATGGAGAACAAACGGCTCAGAATGGGCTCGAAGAAGAACCACGTCGTCCATCAGGCATGGAATTAATATTTTCTTCAGCGATGCCTCTCTAATAGTTAGCGAATTTTTATCGGCGCAGTGCGATATGTAGGAACATTGCGTCATGTAATTATTATGCTTGAGGTGTTTTATAAATACTAAAACAGCACTTGGCGATTTTCATTCTTTCTCAACGATTGCAGGCTTCCATTATCTAATTATCCACTTATCTAACTACTCATCTATCTTCGCCGACAAGTGTGACTAACGGGTATCACCCAGAAACTAATAGAGAGGCACTACTGCTTTGCACAATTCATTATTTATGATTATTCATAATCTATCAATCAAAAATTTGTTCTACTTGCTCCGAATGAAAGCTACAGTCTTCTCCATTTTCAGGGGAAATTATCAGGTAAACAAATGGATTGTTTACTCCAGAAACAGTACGAGGAAGCGCAGAAGCGCGTGGTAGCCTTGGAAACGGATTTGCAGCTGGCAGAGCAAAGATTAGCAGCGCTGCAGAACGTTCAAAAGGACGACGAGAACGGGGAGATTATGGTGTTGAAGGAACAATTGACTCACAAATCAGAGCTCTTAGACAAAGTGAAACATTTATTATCGAGAGCAGCCATTAACGAGAAAGCTCTTCGGCAACGTGTAAATATACGCTTAACGGAACGCTCACGAACAAGGCTACAATAAAGGAACATAACATAATTCGCGCGATTGTTTCTCTGTTTCAGGTACAACAGCTGGAATCGAGGCAAACATTGTCGGCAATACCAGAATGTTATTTAACGACTCCCGAATAAAATCTTCTTCCGGTGAGTAATCCGCAGTCTACTGATAAATCTAGCGATACATGAACGAAGCGTGTACGATTTTATGATTATGTGAACTTGGTTGATTGTTGTACAGTTTTTTAAATCCGGCAACGAGAGTTTTCTACTATTCTCTCGTTGCTCTCTCTAGCCGTCGTTTCAGAATATTTTCGTACTTAAGAGTATGTGTATTAGAGTATGTTTTATAAATACGTTGACATGTGATGCGAAATAAAAGGATTTTCTAGAATGTTTCTGTGCGTTAATAGAGCTGCTATTCTCTAGAACACACGCATGATACACATACACACATTCACGGTCTGTCACAGTCACAGATAAGCGATATATCATCAATCACAGCGCTACACACCCATCGAGATTTCACCTAAATATGCCTCTATACTTGTATAAAAACAAAAAAAAAAGAATACTGTTGTAGGCGAATCGCGTTTTCGATCCTCGTCGACCATTGTAGATTGCAGCGATAGTACACTTAGCGGATATTATTCATAATTTTCACTGTCCAATACTTGGAGGAAGGGCTGGATGGTTCTTTCGTCCTCGCAGTCGGGGATCATCTTGCCCTTGTACTTGACACAGGAATCGGCGCAACTCTGCCCGAGGAAGTATGGTCCGAACATTTTCTTGCACTGGGCGCAGTTCCGTATGCACACGCCTGGAAATCATGCGAAAAAGTTCATGATCTCTGCAGGGAATCCCGGTGCATTTAACTTTCGCTTGAACGTTCGCATGAGTTCAGCAATTGTGAAAATATAGAATGGTAGATTGTTCAGTGTTCATTGATGATATAATCTATTGATCGCTAGAAGCTTACCAACGGCTCGATCGAAGAGAGAGCTTCCAGCAGAGAGTGCGAACATCATTGCAGAGGCTGCGAGGAGGACGAATATGATGCGAATGTATGCGTTCATGGCTGCAAGAAATAGGAATTTGATTAGGTGACATTAATTTATCGACTGGTCTGATTATCAGCTACTCTATTAGCTACTCAGTTCATCAGATAGTCTGATTATTGGCTACTCTGACTATTAGTTACTCAGTTCATCAGCTACTCCATTAGCTACTCAGTTCATCAGCTACTCTATTAGCTACTCAGTTCATCAGCTACTCTATTAGCTACTCTGTTCATCAGCTACTCTATTAGCTACTCTGTTCATCAGCTACTCTATTGGCTACTCAATTCATCAGCTACTCTATTAGCTACTCAGTTCATCAGCTACTCTATTAGCTACTCTGTTCATCAGCTACTCTATTAGCTACTCAATTCATCAGCTACTCTATTAGCTACTCAGTTCATCAGCTACTCTATTAGCTACTCAGTTCATCAGCTAGTCTGATTATCAGTTACTCTATTAGCTACTCAATTCATCAGCTACTCAGTTCATCAGCTAGTCTAATTATCAGCTACTCTATTAGCTACTCAGTTCATCAGATAGTCTGATTATTGGCTACTCTGACTATTAGTTACTCAGTTCATCAGCTACTCTATTAGCTACTCAATTCATCAGCTACTCTATTAGCTACTCAGTTCACCAGCTACTCTGTTAGCTACTCAGTTCATCAGCTATTCTATTAGCTAGTCAGTTAATCAGCTACTCTATTAGCTACTCAGCACATCAGCTACTCTGACTATCAACTACTCAGTTCATCAGTTAGTCTGACCGTCAGCTACCGAGACTAGTGGGAAACTTCCCGAGTTTCCGACGCAACACGAGTCCTGGTGAAGGTAACGTTTCCAGGATGCAAGAAGTTTCGAGGATGGCTCGAAGCCTTAGCGATATCATATTCACTTTCCTCAATTAATTACCGGTCTCGTGCGGCAGTTAAGAAAGAGACGGCGAGAGAAATCCATGAACTTTCAGGGATATGTCGGAGTCGGAGAAATATTTCTTTGATTCACTGTAATGCAATCACTGTACGAACGTCGGTTCGTTGCACCAAACCGATCCTCCTTGAAGTTACAATATAATTTCGCAGAAAGTAAGACCGGCACACTATACTTCGTGTTTCACCAGTAGTTACGCAGAAGTGCAGTAACGCCTCGATGCATGTTCGAACACTGTCTCCCGCTGCGTCGAACGTAGAGAAGAATAGAGTCAAGGTGAGAAAATACTAATTCAACGACACAACTTCTTTATCCCGAATAATTTTTTAATGGAACGTTCACACCGACACGTTCGTCACAATTTCCCGATTAAAGCGAGCCCAAACACGACACGGTTCGAAGTACGTTTGTTTAATCTCGATTATCCGAACTGATCAATGACACACGGTTATATCGCGGACGTATTTAATCGTCTGGATCAATCTAGAATAATAGCATCTCTTTAAATCAAATTCTAACACGTGTTCGGATAATAGAGGTCCCACTGAATCGCGGATTACACAGTTAAACGTGACTCGAACTGTACCGTGTTGGGTATCATTTTACTCGGGAAAACGTCGCGGAGATGTTGGCGGAAGATCCATGAAAAAATATTCCGGGACAAAAGAGTTATGTCAGAAAAACTAGCATTGTCTCACCGATATGATCCATTCTCGTATCAAGTTCCCAAGCACAGGCCTGTGCGACGTCTCGGTCGTCAAATTCCTCAGCGATCCGCACATCTCTGTCACCGAGACGTTATACTCGCTCGACAACTCGAAACGATCCACTAGACTCAACATTTTCGACCGGAGGCGTCCTTGTTCCGCCAGGATCTCGCTGGAGACTTCGCGTCGCACGGTGTGTATCCGCTACACGGTTTTTTATTCTCGCCCGTACAGATACGTTCGGTTCCCGTTTGTGTTTGTGCGTGTTCCTTTTTTTTCCTTTCTCAAACACACCGTCATTTATAACCGGAATCCCCGGGCGACGCGGCGCTTCCGCGTTCTCCTTAACTGCATTGTGAACACATAAAGATAATAAATATGGATGGTGTCTGTTTATCCTCTCTCTCTCTCTCGCCGTCTCTCCAGGAAGCACTTGCAGATTCAAGACCAAGGATCGATCGATCGCGGAAACACCGTGATCCAACGGCGGATCAATGGACTTGAAGAACTCGTGACACGCGTCGTCGTTTGTTTCGGAACGGTTTCATTAGAGATCCCGATCTCGATCGGCAACGAAACGATCTACGGGAGACGATCACTATAGAGCTCCCGGGCTGACCGCGTGGTTCTCGACGGTGTGTTTACCTGGGGCACGGTTTTGCGATCGGATCGAAGCCGAGGCTGTTGGAATTGATAAAACCAGACGAGTGACACTGAGCACCGGCACGAGGACGGCCTTATATATCCGTTCAGGCCAGATTCATCCCTCGGAAAGAGGGAAACCCCGCTGCCTATCTTACCTTAATTCGATTTCTTCGATTTCCTGCCACTCGCTCGATGGGATTCCGCCGCGGAAATTTCGATCGATCGAAACGCGGGGGCTAACCGGTGTAATTGCTTCAAGGGGAATGCTAGAGTACCCAGCATCCAGTTGGTCCTAGCTCGTCTTGGTTGGTTTGCTACTGAGTCTATCAGATATCTTACCGAGATTTTATTTCGCTGGTAGGATGTTGTTAGATCGATTGCTCTCGGAGGTGGGTTTAGCGAAATAATTGTGGGGAGCTTCATGTCTGACGCCGATGAGTAATCGCATATTGTCTCTTATGGTATCTTCGACACGGTTACTGGGAAGGTTTGGTCGTGGAAACGTGATCGGTGGAAATTACGATTAGGTGGTTGCAAATCTTGCTGGAATATTTGGTGAGAGATCGTTACGTGGTGGGAGCTAGCACACGACGTCTTCAAGATCTCCATTTTACGTCTATTTTAAGTCTGAAAGTCTTACGTCCCAAAAAGTATTTGCATTGGTATTATTTGTTCGAGTTAGTGTTTTTGATTCAATTTCAATTGCAATTTAAATTCCAATTCCAATTTCAATTCCAATTCCAATTTCAATTCCAATTCTAATTCCAATTCCAATTTCAATTCCAATTCTAATTCCAATTCCAATTCCAATTCCAATTCCAATTCCCATTTCTATTTCAATTCCAACTCTAATTCCAATTCCAATTTCAATTCCAATTGCAATCTTAATTCCAATTCCAATTTCAATTCCAATTCCAATTGCAATCTTAATTCCAATTTCAATTCCAATTCTAATTCCCATTTCTATTTCAATTCCAACTCTAATTTCAATTCCAATTTCAATTCCAATTGTTATTTCTATTACACTTTTTATGTCAATTCCACACGCGTTCTTCTGATAAAGCTTTGGCAAGAAAGTAATTTCGGTATTTTAAGGTGAAACAGAGCCCAATTTTTTATCCAAGCAATGAATTTTAATAAATAAGATATTCTCCCTTTGTTCGATGATCTCTTGCCAAAACGAATAAATAAGAAAGTATTTTATTGTGTAAAGTTCATTGCTTCAATAAAGAAATTCGGTTTTATTTCACCTTAAAATACTGAAATTACTTTCTTGCCAACCCAATATTTATTGGTATAACTTTAAACTCGTTCATGTCGAAATCTATTTTTAGTAATCCCTTCTTTTATTTCAATTAACATTTATGAATCTTTAAGACTTCTTTGAGACGTCTTATAGACCTCTCGGAACGTCTGAATTTCCAACTGCAGACGGCTTAAAGACGTCTTTGTGCTATCTGGGAGATGATTTAGAGTTTAGAGGATAGTGGTGAGTGTGTAATTCATGAATCTTTCGAGATTTTGTGCATTTAATGTGAAACAGTAGAACCATTGGAAACATTTAAAAATACTGTTATTTATTATTTTTAGCCTATCATAAAAATAATTTTCTATTTCATTCCAGATTGTTGAAATTCCGGTAGAAAATTTTTATTTTGTATAAAGACCGACAGTCTACTTATTGCGAACATTTACAAAGACAGTCTCATTATTCTTAAACAAAAATTGTATACTTATTTTAATAATATAAAATGTGTAGTTTGAAACAGGGTAATTTTTAGTACAAAATTTAACAAAACCGATTGGAGCACAGTTATTCCAAAGTGTCTTTTGGACCACCCTGTATAACAAGGAAAAATTGGATCATTTGAACGACAAATATTATGCTCTATGATTTTTGACTACTGAAAAAATGGTTGATAATAAATTAACGCACATGTTCATTCGGACAATTTGAATGCAGTGCACGGAAGAATTACAAAGTGGATGTAGGGGATTTACAAAGAACATTCACTTTCGTTAAACATTCAAGGATTAAACACCTATCGAATAGTATAGCAACAGCAATTAATTATAGAAGATGATAATTACGTAGACTCGGCATAGAAACATTGTGTTCATTTTCCAATTTTCTATCTTGCCTGATAAATCGACATAAATCTTCACAAGTCATTGCGTGCTACTGATTCTAACAACACGTAACATTTCAGAGTCGGTTCACGTACGTCACGTTACAGATCCGCTGACGTGCGCTTCATTCGATAAATATTTCATTGAAAACTTTTTACTGAATCGTTCCGCTTCGTCGGAAATAATTGCAATGATCGGTAACAATGTGATGAACGAGAAAAATTCTTGAAAAATAAAATTCATTATTGATGCGTGCGTTCTGGGAATTACCCGGTGCGTGCACGCGACCAACTTTTGGAATTTTCCTGGTGACATTGCACATTCACTTTGCATGCTACTATAAATTCGACGAGAAGAATTACTATTGAACGTGTACATATTGTATTAATCTGTTCACGTGATTAGGACGTGTATCATAGTATACAGCTTGCATTTTTTATTTTAACAATAATATAACTCGTATACATATAGAAACCTACTATAAATAGTATTGATTCAAAGTAACAATTTCTCAATAACGTGTAGACAGCAGATTTTATGCACTTATGACAAAAATGGGAAACTGTAATTTAATCCTTTGCATTCGGTTGTCCCCTCTGAGGCACCACTAAAAATTGCTGTACCATTATTCAAAATATTGCTTCCATTATTACCCAGATAGCACAAAGACGACTTAAAGACGTCTATTGGAAGTCTAAAAGACGTTTAGGAGACGTTTGTAGAAAATTCGGGAGGTCTTTAAGAATGTGGCAAACGTGGCTAAGAAGTCTTAAAGGACGATAAATGTTAATTAAGTGAAAAGAAGGGAAGAGTAAAAATAGATTTCGACGAAAACGAGTTTAAAGTTATACCAATAAATATTGGGTTGGCAAGAAAGTAATTTCGGTATATTAAGGTGAAATAAAACCGAATTTCTTTGTTCAAGCAATGAACTTTAATCAATAAAATATTTTCTTATTTATTCTTTTTGGTGAAAGATCATCGAACAAAAGGAAGAATATTTTATTCATTAAAATTCATTGCTTGGATAAAAAAATTGGGCTCTATTTCACCTTAAAATACCGAAATTACTTTCTTGCCAACCCAGTAGCTTTATCAGAAGAACATATGTGAAATTGACATAAAAAATGGAATAAAAATAAAAATTGCAATTAAAGTCACAATAAAAATAATAAAAATTAAAATTACAATTACAATTAAAATCATAATAAAAATTGAAATTGGAATTGACATTGAAATCGGAATTGAAATTGGAATTGAAAATGGAATTGAAATTGGAATTGAAAGATTGCAATTGAAATTGGAATTGACATTGAAATAGGAATTGAATTTGGAATTGAAATAGGAATTGAGGTTGCAATAGTAATTGGAATTGAAAATGGAATTGAAAATGGAATTGAAATTGAAGCAAAAACACTAACTCGAACAAATAATACCAATGCTAATACTGCTAGATTATGGGTACATAAAAACGACACTGTTTATGGTCTTAAAGACATCTTTTATCAATTACTAAACATTTAGATACATATTGTATGAATTATTATACCACTTTTTCATATCCATACAATTTTAAAAATCATAGGGAATGGAAATATTCTAGATCGAAAGAAACGTTTAATTTTCCAGATAAATAGCTCCGAGTGCAAAGGGTCAAAGAAATAAAAATTTATTTTACATTATTTTCAAGTACAAAATCTTCATTTTGCATAAAGATCCGCTGTCTGATTAACTCCAGTGTGCCAAACAATTATACTTGTCGACTAGTTTCACTATTAACACTAGATTTACTAAGTGTCACTATTTCATGCCACTTCTCCCAGGCACCTCTTTTGATCCCTTTATTGAAGTCCTTGCTCAACTATAGAACGTGTCTTTTCCTGCCCAGGACGCCGGACAATGCTCACACATGTTTTCTTCTTCTTCGCTTCGACATTTTCTGCCACAATTCTCTTCGTATCTTGCGAATTCCATTGCATTGTCGGTGAGATACAACAGAATTTCTTCGTCTTCGAGGTAGGAGATCAATCGCCTACAGTCTGCTACAAAAACGTAGCCCGCTCTGCAAATATTTTTCCAGAAACCGAAGAATTTCTCCCCTTACACCCTCAGATTGCTGGAAATTGACGTGGGGAATGAGACCTTCCGACCTTGGAATTAATTTTGCTCTGACTCCGAAATGACTACCTAATTTCTTTACACCCTGTGCAAGAAGAGAAAAATTACATGGGGGAAAAATAACAGTGAAACAAAAATATTTAAAAATCAGAGAAAATATTTTAGAAATTAATTTTCCTGCGCAAATTTATCACTGTGCAATATAATTCTTGTTTTCTCCTCTCAGATTCCGTAGGTTTTCGGCAAATAATCGTCATTATCCTCCTCTGGCATTCCGCTCCATTCCGTAGAACGATTATCACTCTCGGTTTCATTAAATAAACCACCTCGTTTCCTGTTTCCACCATACAAGGCTGTCGTCTCCTTTCCAAGCAGCTGCAGCTTTTTCATTATCGGATCGTCCTTAAGAAATTCGTCTAAATTGAACGGCTTTCTGTACTCGTTTATATCGAAAATCGCAGACTTCCCTCTGGTCGATCCGCCATCCTCATTACTCCCCAATTTCCTCACCGAATCATCATTCTGCGAAATTTCCAATTTCCCTTCGAAACTGTCGCCATTGTCGTTCATCCAGGACACCTCTGCATCCTCATTCTCCCCGTTCGAATTCGCTTCCGGTGTCTCAGGATCAACGTCTGTCCCCGACATTTTCTTCTTGCTTAGGCGACGATCCTCCGCGTCCAAACTCTCTTCTCGGATGTCCGAGTAATCCGGAACATCCACGTACGGGATTTTCGACGGATCGTAGTCTGGGATGTCAGAGGATGTCGTCATCTCGATGTCCCTTTGATGATCCTGTATGCTGATGTACGTCTTCCCTTGTTGTTGCTCTTCTGGGTCCACCGTCCTTTTCTGATTTCGAATTCCTGATCCAGGATTTTTATTATTTCCAAATGTTTCAGATTGTTCATATTTCTCGTTCAGGTTTCTTGAACTTTCTGGAGTGGATTTGTTATGGTTGTTTGCTGCAGAGTTAGCTTTCGGAATGGAACCGCGTTTCCCTGGCTCCCTAGACGAGAATTCGAATTTGTAAGATCCACCAGACGGATTCCACGTGGCCTGAACTCTCCTCTTCAGGGCGTTCCCAAGGTTCAGATTGATTACTTCCCTCTGCAATTTGTCCTTCAGTTCGCTCTGATCTTCGTAGCTCAGCCTCGGATGACGATAGAATCTGTTTCGTTTCGACTTTTGGCTCGAAGAACGCCTCGAACGTCTAATATTTATTATTTCCTGTCGATCATTGAAGTTTTCAGGTATCCTGACGTTTCCTCGAGCTCTCTGATCGATCAGATTGTAAATTTCATTGATATCGTCGTCCGCTACACGGCGACTCGTAAGTGAATTGTTTGTCGAGTCAGAAATCGATTCGACTCTCGATCGATCGACTCCGTTGCTCTGAAAATTGCGAATTTCTCTTACAATTACGTCGCCTGTTGACGATCATTTTTGTTTCGGTATATTCAATTGTTCAGAAGACTAGAATACGAGATTTA
Organism: Lasioglossum calceatum; assembly: GCA_963966675.1. Lineage (NCBI taxonomy): Eukaryota > Metazoa > Arthropoda > Insecta > Hymenoptera > Halictidae > Lasioglossum > Lasioglossum calceatum. The sequence goes on along the minus strand of OZ016539.1, from coordinate 5,763,476 downwards.
TTAATTTATGTCAGCGCTCGGATTTACTTACTCGCGACGGCCGAGTTTCGAAGGCTACGCTGGAGAAACTACATTTTCTTGAAGTTCTACATGTTCAACGAATTTTCTCAACGTTAAAAAAAGGCTCGTACCATAATCTCCCAATTTTTCCCATATTCTGCAGAGTTTCAGCTTTAATTTTTAAAAAATTTCATCGCTCTACCTCATTTCTATCGAAAGTTCTTTGATTTTGAATCGAGTTTGGTCCCCACTGTGGGGCGTAGCCTTCGAAACTCGGCCGTCGCGAGTAAGTAAATCCGAGCGCTGAGCTATCTAGAATTTATTGCGATAAGAGGATTTAAGAGGACAAAGAGCGAATCGGTGCGGGGAAAGGTGAATTGATAGAAAAATTGATAGAAGTTCCATAAATGGCACTCTTGTTAATGTGACTTTATTCGTTGACGGTACTTATGTACAAAATACAACATATAAACAGGGACTGGGTGTACAGTGGCTCGGGAAACGTTCTTCTCAATGTCTAAGAACAATTTATACCACCACTCAAACTAATTGGAAGACAACCCCGTAAAAACAAATCGACGAACAACAAATATTTCTGCAGAACTATATTTATATGAAATCCAACTGGAACACAGTACGTTCCGTCACAATTGCAATCCGAGCTACGAAACGTCACTTTATACTGAGAGAATTGAATGAAATGATTCATAATTGAATTGTACAGTAAATTCTCTATAGTCGCAAACAGGGCGTGCACGATAGACGCCAATAAAATATCCCCTCCAACTCAATACACTGATCTCGGCTCGGTATATCGGTGTGAACCACTACTAAAGCGACGCGGAGAGTCGCAGTCGTCGGCACAGTTCAAACGCCCGTGAGTCATCATAACGTTATACCAAAATTCTATCTTCTTTATTTTCCATTATTTTTTCATGGGACTTTCACCAACATATTCCTGGCATTTTTCTAATGCAAAATGATACCAAACACGATATAATTTGAACTGAATTTAGTGCTTTAATTGACGATGAGAGTTTCGAACGCAAGGAAGAACAGCGTATATGAAAGAAAGAGACGCGGAGAGTCGCAGTCGCCGGCACAGTTCGAAGGCCCGCGCGTGGTCTCGCGTTACACGCGCTGTCCTTCTCTACGTTCGGCTCGGCCTTTAGATCCTTCTCTACGTTCGGCTCGGTCTTTGAAGCTCGAAAAAAAGTAGGACCAAGATCGATAGATGCAAAGAAATCCCCCCGAGGCGTTTGCAGCTATAGAGAATTTACTGTACTGGGAAAGGAAATGGTCCTCCAATTAATCTATCAAAAAATTTCCATAGAATTTATAATCCACCAGAGCCACCGTGCACACATACATATATACATAATACATAATACAATAATACTCGAAGCGATCTAAAGTGCTGTTCCTGCATGCCAGACTCACACTCCACACCTTCAGGCCCATCCTCTTATTCATAATAATCGCGAATGATTCAAGAGGAGGAAACTGGTCTACAACAATGACGGAATGGCGTGCCGTTTCGATAAATAAGGTAAATATATAAGGTAAAGTAGTCACACGATATATTTACTAGGGCACGTAGATATTTGATGCATAAATTACTACACGTATTTAGTTTACTAGTCATTCGTGTACCGTGAAACAGCATCGTTCAAATAATGATTATAATCATTTCCTTCGCGACTCTTCTCCATCATTTATTTCCCACAATCATTTTTCACTTCTACTATGTGGACCCATAAAAAGTATGCGAACGTAAAATTACTAAAGACAAAAATCATCTTCATTCTTCAATGATTTTAGTAAATTTTTTCAAATATTGCCCGGTTAAAAATTTCTCATTTTTAAATCAAAATCAACAAAACTGCAATATTTCTACCACGCCATTGCTCCCATAAAACACTACGGTAAAGTCTTGATCTAAGGCCGGATCCCCGGGTCCGTGCTCCGACATAGATCGTGTAGGAGTACTATTCTTTCGTGACGTCACGTATGCTGTTCTACGCCCGCCGATGGAGGGGGTAGGCAAGTTTCTTAGATCAAGACTTCACTGTATGTTGCAAACTTGCACGTTCCTCGACCTTTCGCGTAGTTCTCAGCAATGCCCTTTATCGAACGGAGAAGATAATTATAAAATAAAGGTACGGATATGCTGTTTATTCAACTGTGGATATAATAAATGCAGTGTAGTTTGGGTTTCAAGCGTCGTTTCTAAATTGATGGGTTGGTGGTTCGGGGAGACATTTCTGTGATATTCACCCTGGTGCATCGATGCTCCGATAATTCGTGATTACTTTCTGAATCCCAGATACGAGGCAATGCCGTTAATACTCTCAAAGAAGAGGCGCAAGATCTCCTCTCTGTTGTAGTTGTTCCGCACCGGCTTCGGTCTTGTTGGACGTCTTCGCGTGTCATGCAAGTGCTCCTCCACCAATCGCTATAGTACAATATAGGCATACATTGTAGGCGTTAGACAGTGTCGTACGGTGTCGTACTGTGCCGTGGGACTTTTCGATATTCTTTTTTATTTCTAAAAATTTTGAAAAAATTCTTGAAATTTTTTAGTCGTATTTTTAACAGGTTCTGTAAGGAACAAATATTAAGAAAACCCGGTTTTCTGCGACCACTGTGTATAATGAGCCATACTTTCAGTGTCGTCAGATTAGGGGAATCGACAGGAATCGAGGGGAGTACAGTACCCCCTCTCTTGTCAGAAATGAGAGTCTCAATCGAAAAGATCAATTGTGTCGCCTCGAATTAAATGAATTGAATTATAAATGTTCTTATCCAATGTGAATGTATATCGAATGTGTACTGGTCGAGTTTAAATGATCGTTTCCATTCCCAATGATTGATCATCGGAGAACAGACCTCGAGAGGAGCAAGCAAAGACACGCTCGCCTGGCGGTTATAAATATTTCGAGTATTTGTCAGGTAATCGATATTTAACGCACGACGTTTCTATGCGTGTACTATCTACTAGCTAGCGCCAACTAGCGGTTTAACGAGTGATCCTGTGTGCAAGAGTATCGATCGTTTTCGCAACCTGTTAATCCGTGAGGACGTTCGCATACCGCGGCCGCAAACTATACTTTTCTACTGTGTCGACTATGATACGTCACTGGCCAACATTGCGAGACCTGGTCCTCCCGTGCTCTTCTAAGTAGCATAATCACTGCTATGTTCAATCTAGACAGTTTTGTGCATTTTCTTGGATGAGGCGATTCCCGGGAGCATTTCAAGCAACTTTGTCCTTTGCGAAAATTGTCTACGTCGCTTCGTTAAGGAGATATTAACGAAAAACACAAACTCAAGGGGGCGTGTCGCGGAGGCGGAGTCCGTCCGCGGTACCCGCGCTCTGATTGGCCCGCGTTTTTCGTTAATAACTCCTGAACGAAGCCACGGAGAGCATTTTCGTAAAGGGAAAAGTTACTTGAAATGACCTGATAAATCTTCTTAGAAAGCGTACGTAATATGGAACATATTTTATGCAAGATAAACCCGTTTTAAAATATGCGAGACAAAACTATGTACTCTTTCCTTAAACAGTTTTTTAACGAGTTGAATTCTCCGAGGATACGAAATCATTCGTTGCTTGGTCAATCTGCTAATGAGATCAATGATTCCACGAAAGGCGGAGAACTAGCCTGATCGTTCGAGATCTAAATCGTCCGGCGCGCCTCACTGACGCACACGTGCATCGTTTTAATAAACAAGAGTGCTGCATGCATTCGTATAAAATTTCCTGGATTTTTCCCAGATACTTGGAACAGCTCGCAACAGATTCCAGCGATTATGGCGCCGGATCTCGCGCTTTTGGCCAATGCTGTACGTCCGAAGCGATTATTAAAAGCAGTCGACGCGGAAAGTTGTTTTACGTAAATGCATTCTGGTTACGCAACGGTCACGATTGCAACCTACACCTCGTCCCTGCCGTTTCCGCAATAGTTGCAATGCAGCAAATACACACGGAGAGAAATTCTGAACCATTTCAAGTTTTATCGGCACAGTTGCCTCTCGAATCGTCAATCAATAATCTCGTTATACCTGCGCCCCGGAAAATAAGACGTTTCCGCGATCGATGGAAAAACGTTTACTCCGCAGATACTCGTAACATGATTCATTGCAGGCTCAACCATACTCGGCTTTATGTATGCAAACGGTCTTCGATTAGCATCGTTCTATTAACTGATTAGATTCGCTGCACATATTGCAACTGCACACGTGCAAGATTTTTTTAATTAGTTAGTTTCTGGAAAAGGCAACTGTATCCAAATAAAAATCCAAACGGACGGTAACTTTCAATATCAAATCATCAGTGTTCAATATTAAATGTCATGGAACTTCTTGATTATATGTTACTTAGCCACAGGTAATACGTATAAAACATACGGATAAGATCGTAACGGGCTCTACAATCGAATTATAATTGATATTCGAACCGCCATCGGCGAATATGAATTATAATCTCATCGCTAATCAATAAATTAAGGCTACGGTGTTTCTAAGATGTATTCGGGGTTTATAATTATTGTACTTGACACTTTGAGGGCCGCTGTCACGCAGGCGTGAGTTCATTTCTTTCTTCTTTGCTTCAAAACCTTCATAAATCATAAATTAATTTATTGATCGAAACAAAAAAATTGTAAAGTTCAGATGTGTGATACTGAATATTTCTAAATCTGAGTAGATTATACATAGAATACCAAAATTATAACGTCATAAAGATTGACCAATTATAGAATTATAAAAATATAAAATTTAAAAAAATATAAAATTATAAAAATATAAAATTTAAAAAAATATAAAATTGCAGTAAAATAAAATTGTAGAATTACGTGACACGGTAGTCAATGTGTCGGGCATTATCAGTTAAAAATGAATAAGAGAAATCTGCAGTCATCAAAGTGTCAAGGTCGCTAAAGTGTTCACCCGTCTGCTGCAGTGTCCCCTAAGCCATCAGCTTATGCGAGAAAGTACACAGTGTGTGCAGACGCATCTAGGGCTCACTATACTACAGTACCGTAATAGTGTCTCGAGTAAGGGGTGCCTAAGGGGTCGTGCTTCTCGGCTCGTGACTGTTGTTGACTACGTGGTGGTGTGTCGTCTAGGCGGTTCTCTACTTTATGTCTAAAAAACAGCCTTTTTACTTTCCGTATGGTTGGTACTGGCCCTCTAGATTACTCACGTATTGCGCGTGATTCGACGTTGGATAATCCGCCCATTTTGTCAGGTCCATGCTGGGCAGGATCCCGCTCCGACAGGGAACTCTGGGATTTCTATAAACAACCATAAACATGTCATTGGGAGCAAGGCTTCATCACCAGCTGCAACAGAGAGTCTACTAAAAGAGAGACCTAGTTGACCAGTTGGGCAGTTGTTGCTAGCTTCATCAGGAGTCAGAGGACCTATTGATGTGCTCTAATCTAGTAGAGCTAGCTCTAGTATCCCTAAAGATAGCCAATGGTGTTCCTCTAATCTAGTGGACCTAGCTAGCGGGTCATTGCTCACCGATCAGAAAAGAGGGACTTTTAATTGATCAGGTAACAATTTATCAAGCATCACTGCTAGCTTTTTTAGAGGACAGAGGGCCTCCTGATAGTGATGTGGGTTTTATAAAGATCCCCTAATCTAGTAGAGCTAGCTTAGACATAGTTGATGGTATTCCTTTAACCTAGTGGTCCTAGCTAGCGGTTCATTGCTCAAGGATTAGAAAAGAGGGACTTTTAATTGATCAGGTAACAATTTTTCAAGCATTACTGCTAGCTTTTTAGACAGAGGATCTCCTGATATAAAGGTCCCCTAATCTAGGAGAGCTAGCTGAGACATAGCTCATGGTATTCCTTTAACCTAGTGGTCCTAGCTAGCGGTTCATTGCTCGCCGATTAGAAAAGAGGGACTTTTAATTGATCAGGTAACAATGTTTCAAGCATTGCTGCTAGCTTTTTAGAGGACAGAGGGCCTCCTGATAGTGATGTGGATTTTATAAAGATCCCCTAATCTAGTAGAGCTAGCTTAGACATAGTTGATGGTATTCCTTTAACCTAGTGGTCCTACCTAGCGGTTCATTGCTCGCCGATTAGAAAAGAGGGACTTTTAATTGATCAGGTAACAATTTTTCAAGCATTACTGCTAGCTTTTTAGACAGAGGATCTCCTGATATAAAGGTCCCCTAATCTAGTAGAGCTAGCTGAGACATAGCTAATGGTGTTCTCCAAATCTGGTGGTCCTAGCTAGCGGTCCACTGCTCACCAATCAGAAAAGAGGGACTTTTAATTGATCAGGTAACAATGTTTCAACCACATTGCTGCTAGCTTTTTAGAGGACAGAGGGCCTCCTGATAGTAACGTGGATTTTATAAAGATCCCCTAATCTAGTAGAGCTAGCTTAGACATAGTTGATGGTATTCCTTTAACCTAGTGGTCCTAGCTAGCGGGTCATTGCTCACCGATCAGAAAAGAGGGACTTTTAATTGATCAGGTAATAATTTTTCAAGCATTACTGCTAGCTTTTTAGACAGAGGATCTCCTGATATAAAGGTCCCCTAATCTAGGAGAGCTAGCTGAGACATAGCTCATGGTGTTCCCCTAATCTAGTGGACCTAGCTAGCGGGTCATTGCTCGCCAATCAGAAAAGAGGGACTTTTAATTGATCAGGTAACAATTTATCAAGCATCACTGTTAGCTTTTTTAGAGGACAGAGGGCCTCCTGATAGTGATGTGGGTTTTATAAAGGTCCCCTAATCTAGTAGAGCTAGCTGAGACATAGCTAATGGTGTTCCCCTAATCTAGTGGACCTAGCTAGCGGTCCACTGCTCACCAATCAGAAAAGAGGGACTTTTAATTGATCAGGTAACAATGTTTCAACCACATTGCTGCTAGCTTTTTAGAGGACAGAAGACCTTCTGATATTGATATGTGGTGTTCCTCTAATCTAGTGAAGCTAGCTTCCTAACATCCTAGGAGTCCGATGATCAGTGGAAAAGGATACGTACATTTCATGGTCAGGTAATACCATAGGGTAGATCTGTATGGTGTCGATAAGATCGGTGTTGTCGCAGATCACTCTGGCAAGCTTGATTTTCCGAATCTCGTTCAGTTGTTCTGGAAAGAGAAGTGAAAGGTGAGCTTGCGTAGCGGGGAGCGTGCGTTCACGATTCGCGTGTGCCGGTACACTTGTTTTCCGGTGATCGACGATCGCGTCCTTGGATCGGATCAACGCTGGCGATCCTCGATTGGAAAGGTTCGCTTACCGGGAGTGAAGGACGATGGCTGGTTCGGCAGCTCGTACCAAAATCGGTCACCGCGACGAGAATAGCTGAATTGCGTGGCAATTACACAGGCGAAGGTTGGCCCGAGCATGCTACCCGGAAGTGGCCGCTCAGAGACACCTCCCGACCATAGGTCCACGTCCGCCGGGTGTCTGAAAGTTCGATTAGTGTGAAATCATACGCTCGATTCTGGGAATTCGGTGATACGTAATCACGACGAATAGTTGGGACTCGTTCGTCAAATCCTATATACAGGGTGGAAATTATGAAGCGTTACAGACGAATATCTCCAAAAATATTGATTAAACGCAAAAGTGTTTCAGATAAAAGTTGTTCAGTACCGAGAGGGACATCACGTGGTGGGATTTTTATTTTCCCCGATGGACACTCCAAGGTGAGGTGAAGGTCACCTTGATTTTTTAAAATGGAAAGGCCTACTTTCTTTATCATGAATCGATTGACTATCGAATTCTGAGTAAAAATGTATTGACCTATATATGTCCTAAATCTAATAGTTTGCGAGATATTATCGAAACAATTTTCTTTCTTCTTTGGATAATATCTCGTTAACTATTAGGTTTAGGACATATGAAGGTCAACACTTTTATACTCAGAATTTGATACTCTATCGATTTATGGTATAAAAATAGGACATTCCATTTAAAAAAAGGAAGTTGACCTTCTCCTCACCTTGGAGTGTCGATCAGGAAAAATAAAAATCCCACCACCTGATGCCCCCCTCGGTACTGAACAACTTTCATCCGAAACATTTTTACGTATAATCAATATTTTGGAGATATTCGTCTGTAACGCTTTCTAATTTCCACCCTGTATAGCGTGGCTTGAATTATTAATGAAGTTATGGTCGAATATCCAATGAATCTTCATTCACTGTTGTCCGATCTCAACTTTTGCTTGCGATCTTTTTTAGTATGTCCGCATGCTTTTGTAATGATATTCCTCGCGGGATTTCAAGGCCCTCCACGTTTCTATACTAACCGATACACGAATCGAAAATTTTATTTGTTTACTCACTCGAAGATGGAGCTGTAGCGTCTGATGGTCTCGTTAGGCATGGAGCCGAAGAGTTCTTCGAAAGTGTCTGCCCAGGGAAGGCCACAGAATTTCCTGTAGCAAAATTTATTTATCTGAGAATTTATTTATTTATATGTAGTAAATATTTTTGATGAAATGAGGCAGATAATTTTAGTCAGCTGGGACGTATACGTGTCACGTGGTGAGCATAATTCGCTAACCTGAATTCCATGTAGCTTGGAATAGCAAATTCACGACCACGTTGCATATTGAAGGAAACTAGGTCCAGACCGAACTTCGCTCCAGCCTTTTTGAATAAATGATTGGTGACCTGAAATTATGGTACGTAGTCTATGTTCTTCATATTCGATAACAGTTATTAATATGGGAAACGTTCATACCTCTTGCGTGATGGAGTCGTCCATAGCTTGAGCGACTTGGTTCATCAGTCCCATGATGTATTCGTCGAACACACCAGCTCGATACAGATCGTAGGGTCTTCTGATCAGGTCCGATAGCCTCTTGGAAGCTGCATTGAAATGTGTAGTATGTTAACTTCTCCAGTTTTAGAATAATATTATTTATAATTATGTGGTAAATTACCGATGAATTTGTGAGCTTTACTCCATCTCTCAACCGCCGTTGGCAGCAAGGAATGGCCGAATCTGAACGCTGCAGCCGCAAACGCGTCGATCACGGATGGGTTCACACTATCGTCGTATCCGTCCCAGTGGTCCTTTAAAAAATTATTTTTAATAATTGCGAAGATGTTATTTTTAACAGTTTCTTTGTTTACCAACATCTCCGCGGCATTTTTCCAATTGAAACGAGTCCAAACACGATACAATTCGGACCAGGTTTACCTGTTTAATCCACGATTTAGTGGAATCTCGATTATGCGAACCTCCCTATCCCACTGGGGGTGGAACAGGTAAATGTGATCCGAAGTATGTCGTGTTTGGACTCGTTTTAATCGGAAAAATGTCAGGAATCTGTTAATGTGAATAACAGTGTGAGAAACCCTTACATTTTTCTCGAGGAGTAGACCGAATTTCTCCATGACATCCTTCCCGAGCAAGATGGGCAAGAATTCGTTGTACGTGATGTGTTGAATCTGAGCAATAACGATTCTTCTAGACTCCTGGAACAGGATCTCATCATCCCAGTGGGGATTGATTTGGTTCAAGGATTTGGCAATTCTGTTGTGCTCTCTCGCCATTAACGTATGCATGCAGGTCAACACTAACTGCTCGTTAACTCGTATCTCACCTATAAAAATCAATCAGTCAAAAAATTTCATCGAAGTACCCACGAAAAGTGGTGTAGATTATTAATTTTAAAAAATGTGTCGGTCAGTGTGTTCTCTCGGTGAAGCAAGGAATCAAAACAACTGTCACGTTTCCTGCGTTAATCGCCGCAATTAATTCTGCGTGAACGAACATTTTCCTTCAGCGGAACATTGTAGAAACGCCAATGGGAGCTGTTGACCTTGGTTCCGGCCACTCCCTTTCCGATAATCGACCGATCGAACGGCTATCGACGTTCTTCGACTCGACGGTGCAGAATGCGAGCATTCTAAAAGTGAATTTCGACACTGCCACCGGCAGATAACGCGACGGCTATTATCGTTTAGGTATCCGTCAATGATGCGTAACGTCGCGCACAATTATTAGTTAACCCTTGTCCTCGAATAGCAATTTTAAGACATCGAGAACACACACACGAATAACAGTAGTATTGGGTTGGCAAGAAAGTAATTTCGGGGTATTTTAAGGTGAAATAGAGCCCAATTTTTTTCTTCGAGCAATAAACTTTAATGAATAAGATATTTTCCATTTTGTTCGATGATCTCTTACCACAACGAATAAATAAGAAAATTTGATTGATTAAAGTTTATTGCTTGATTAGAAAAATTGGTTTTTACTTCACCTTGAAATACCGAAATTACTTTTTTGCAAACCAAAAAATTAAATTTTATGGTAAATAAAAGTTGTCTGGATTAATTGCACGATGCAGGATCTACATAGACATTAATTTTTTAATAATTTTTTACTGTTTTGTATTGATAATAAACAAACAAATTTACCTGCTTCGAAACAGTACATTGATCTATTAGGTCTCGTGCAACCCTCATCAGGGATGTCCAGTTTCAATGGCAACAGATCCTTCAGACCATACTCTGAGAAAACAGGATTCATTCGCAGCAATCCTCCATACCCTGTTCGCAGTTTCCTGCAAATCAGAACAATACAAATTTGCATTAGATTAATTATTGCACTCTATTCATTTGCACAGCCCTCACGTAATTAGTAACTACAAATATGAAGGAAGTATTTTTACCCGCATTTATTTTTTGCCGCAAAATTGTTTATAACAAAGAAAATTTTGGTACAGTTGTTTGTTACATCAACACCTTCCACTCATCCAGGAGAGAAAATGATCGTGTGCGTGCTTCAAGCCAAACGACATTTAAAGGCACATTCGTCGCTAGGCCCGTACCAGGTGATCGTCTCCCTGCCCATTGGAATCATAAATTCGAAGTTGCAAAATGTGAAAGAATACCTTATATCTACTGTTAGGCTGCTATATACTTTACCGGACTCAAAATTTGTGCTTTTTTCCTATAAATTATGCTGCATTTGGTATGTAATCTAGTAGATTTGTACCCGGGGCGGCTGCAGAGCGAAGTTTCCATCCTGTAGGATCAATGGTTCAGGAGTTATACTTGCTTAAAGTTGAGCAATCTGCAGTGTTTTTGACAGGTAAGGGCGCCGCCATATTGGTTTGTAGTGACGACTGTGAGCCGCTTACCGAGCAGAACCGCCGGTCCTTGCCGTCTAATCCCAACCAACTCGGTAAGCGGCTCGCGACCGTCACTACAAACCAATATGGCGGCGCCCTTACCTGTCAAAAACACTGAAAAATGCACAACTTCAAGCTAGCATAACTCCTGAACCATTAATCCTACAGGATCGAAACTTCGATCTGCAGCCGCCCTGGGTACAAATCTACTGGATTACATACCAAATACATCATACTTTATAGAAGAAGGGCACAAATTTTGAGTGCGGTAAAGTAAAAAGCAGCCGGCTTTTTTAATTCTATTAAATTATACAATTAAATTTTGTAAGAACTTCAACAGCTTATATCTCAATATAAATATTTGTTTGCGACATGTGTCTCCTTTCAAACTCTCTCTTCTCGATACTCATCACTACTACTCAGTAGCTATTGATGTAAAAGCAAACTTTAACAACAATTTTCTTTGTTATAAACAATTTCGCGGCAAGTTTCTCTTACAAATGTCCACCGATCCAGAGGTGTACATCCACCCCTACGATGGATGACCGTTACTTTCTGTACACACTGTACATGCGAGGTGATTAGCGTAATTAGTCCGATGATCGCCTCGGCCACGGACGCGTGAAATTTCGTGTTGTGGAACGCCTTTAAGACCGCGGGTGCTCGATTGGGAAATCCGCGCGGAGATCTCATAACGCGAGCGGACTAGAAAGTGCGAGTACTATAGAATGCATGTATATCCTTACGTTCGCAAAATATAGAACAAACGTAGTGCTGATTTATTGTCGCGGATGACGTAAGGGATGCAACGTTGCTTCTGAAAGCCAGCATCGAACCGGGAATCAACCTGAACCACTTTCGCATCATTCACTTGCATTCGTTGCAATTATGTTCAGCAATTAAACAATCAATATGTCAACAGAGGAAAAATACGTCCGGACAATTTTGTAATTTTTTTCAATTTTTTTAAAAATCTTGACCCCCCACTCTACCTTCCCCTTCCACGTCGCTGTTCCCCTACGCTCCCGCTCGGTCACGTGACGCGGTCCAAACGTTTCGTACTTTTTCCAGCACAATAGCTACGATGAAAAATAATTGTAAATAAATGTTTCAATGCACAATTACCTTCCGAAAGACTCCGTGACTCCGTAAACAGTGTTGCCATCCAAAACTCCAGTGAGAAGATTGAAAGGCACTCGAGAGCCTAATCGACAACCTGGTCGAACTGCAGGAAAGGCTCGGACGAAGTCCAAGCATTTTACGTTGAACAACCTGTAGAAATAATCGTCCTCAGGTATGTAGATCTCGTTGCAATAAGGGTTCTTCAGGTGTGGAGGTCTTCGACAACATTCCTCCGGGTCGTTTCGATTCAGTGGATCTGAAAGAGAGAGATGGATCATCGATCATATGAAAATTACTGCTATTCCGTTGCCTGGTAGCGTTTGTTATTTAATTCCGTGGACGTAGTTAACTTTCCCTGTCGATCTGGCCGAGATGTAACGTGTGCTTGTTAGATGGGAAGAGTGTATACAGTTAGGAGCAAAACCGATCACGCACACTTTAAATCAGAATAACTTTTTTGTGAATGGACCGAACAACTTCAATTTCCCTGTAAGGCTAGAAGAATTGGTTTAGTAAATGGCGTCTAAAAAATATGTTGAAAAAATGCATTCGGTCGGAATTGTGGAAAACAGTAGTAAAAATTGCTCCGAATACGCTCCGAAAATTTCTTCAAAATTGGTTAATTGGTTTGCGAGTTATAAACGATCAAAAGTGATAAAAAGTCCGAAAATCTTGAAAAATTGCAATTTTTACCACTTTTGATCGTTTATAACTCGCAAACCAATTAACCAATTTTGAAGAAATTTTCGGAGCGTATTCGGAGCAATTTTTACTATTATTTTCCACAGTTCCGACCAAATGCATTTTTTCAACATATTTTTTAGACGTCATTTACTAAACTAATTCTTCTAGCCTTATAGGGAAATTGAAGTCGTTTGATCCATTCATATAAAAAGTTATTCTCATTTAAAGTGTGTGTGATCAGTTTTGCTCCTAACTGTAGTGAGTAATAGTGAGTGTAGCGAGCGGAGGTTCTTTTATTTGAAAAATATTAAGAATGTCGTCTTGTTGATTTTAACGAAATTCTATATTTTATAATTAAATAATCGTTGTGAGTACTTTACACGAAAGGATGTGCATAGTTCATCAGTGTTATGGTTGCGAAGCTTCTACTTTCTCAACTAGTTTTTTTCACTTTCGTTGAGTAAATGACAGCTCTTAACGTGCCACGCCTCAGTGACTCGATAATTATTATTCATGACGATATGAAACTAGTATAGTATTCATCTGTTTTATTCGCCAGTGATTTGTACGTACTAATTCGATTACTTTCCTTCCGGTAGTTGTTCGTAAATACCTATTTAATCATATTCAAGTTGTTACGAGTCTCGATCTTTCATTTGAGCCGTTCATTTTGAAAGTGGCCTAACTCTGTTTAAGTTTAAATTGAGATATTTAAGGGTTTGCGTTGCAATGAAATTAAAAATATACGTATACGATACCAATGTAGCACACTCAAAATAAAAATTTGTATCATTCTATTAACCAGCTAATTTCCTTTTTACAAAATCTTTGGTACAATTATAAAAAAATTATTCTGCTTTAAAGGGCGAACGAACATTTTTGTGGGCCACTGTACATGGTGTCCCAAAAATGTTAAACTCAAAAGGGGCGATTCGTTGCAACGAAAAAGTTGCTTCAAATGATTTCAGGAATCAAAAAATGATTCCATTAATTTCTTCTAGCAAAAAATCCAAAAATATTTCCGGTCGTTAGCCAGGTCGATGACCCCTTTAATTCAATTTGGGGAACAACAAACATATCAGTTTACAAAAATTAAATTAAACAAAAAGTTCGGTTCAGCGAAACGTCTCTGTGTCGTCAGTGTCGGAACGACAGTAAAAGAGGAGAGAGAAGGAAAGCGTCTGTTCCGGAATGGGCGCGCTGACCGAGAGACTTCGCGTACGAGGAAAAAAAACCGCCGAGGCCCAATTTTCAGTCAATAGCAAATTATGCAATCGTCGCCCGGTTCAATTACATCAGCGGCAGGTTCATATATAGCAAGCGTCGTCGGACGGCTCCCAAGCCCTTCTACGTCGGATATTTACCGCCTATCGAAACTAGGGTAACTGCCAGAGAAAGCGAACAGATCGCCGGGCAGATAACTAGGAGGCCGATCATGTGACTACCGTTTCCACGAGACCGTGCGATCCACGCCAAAATCGCACGCGTCCGCAAATCTATCCTGGAACTCGGTAATTAACCGCAGGGACTGGCCCGATAGTCATTATCCGACCGTAGACAAATTTCTTTGCGCAGTCGCTGAGAAAATGTCACCAACAATCTCCTCGAAAGACTTGCACGGGAATCGCATTTGTTATGGACAGACCGCGGATCTACAGGGTGGCTCAAAATACCTGAGATCATTTGAAGCAACATTTTCCTTTGCAAAAATGCCGTCCGCGGCTTTGTTAAGGAGTTATTAACGAAAAACACGGACCAATCAGAGCGCGACCTAGACGCGTGTTGGCACAGTCGTGTTTTTCGTGAATAACTCCTTAACGAAGCCGCGGACGCCATTTCTGCAAAGGGAAATGTTGCTTCAAATGATCTCAGGAACCTCCCATTTCCGGATGTTGAAGAAATTTCGAGACACCCTGTATATATCTTTTAAACGCGAGTATTTTATATCAAATTAATCGCAAAATTCAGAGCTTTCCAATGATATGCAGTTCAAAAGAAATGGTCACTGGATGAGATTATAATGATACAATTAGAGAATTATGAAACAAAAAATTTAATTGCCAACCTAATAGATAGCGATCTCTTTGTGTTTGGTTAGAAAATTAAACTTGTGTACTGAAATTCTGAGAAAACGTTTGAAGGTTGAATTTTTAGACACCCTGGATATGCAAAATGAATATGTTCTGTATACAATGCCCTTAAGTTTTTGTAATCTTTTACTTCACCTAATATTTCACCCAACCAATTTTTTCATAAATGCATAAACATCCGCAGTATAGTTATCGAATATAGTGCATGAAATTCGCAAAAAGAGCAACATGTTCAACACAAATTCAAGAAATTTTCAGTCTCGAAAATTCGTCTTGCTTCTCTATGAAAAATGTTAAAAATTCAGAAACAGGATTCCAGCACATAAATCGTTCACCTGATCTTCAGCATTCCCTACATTTTCTGGATCGTCCAACCCGTCATTCATCTCGAATCGATTGGAGATCGAAATTCTTGAAAGATTGGGATCGCTCTTCCATTTCATTATCTGTCGATTTTGCAATCTGTTGTTGCGTGTACAGGCATGCCAACCTCGATTCGAAATCATTTGATCGCTGATCCCACCCCTTGCGTAACAAATACACTATACTTTTCCCAGTCAAAAGGTTAATTCGACTACTTTTCTTTCGGATCGTTATCGGCCATTGACAAATGACGTACTCGGCCAACTGCGTGTATATGTGTATGTATAGTGTTGGTAAAGTTTACTTGAATAGTTGGAGGACTATCGATGATATGATCGTACCCAGAGGCGTTCCTGTCAGCGTATAGTCGTGGTCCATGAACTGTCCCCAGGCTATTACCATAACTGTGCCGGCGTGATCGTGATAACCGTCGTCGGGATGCATAGTTCGCGACACTATGCGAGATAGAGGTAGATCTCGGCCGGTTACCGATATTCTCGGCGCAGTTAGCCCGTCCGCGAATCTTGGCGGCATCAATCTGCGAAGGAGAGAGAAGCAAACGACTCAGAACATTTCTGTAGTATCATAAACAACTCCTACATTTTTTGCAGAATTTTTTTCGAATTTATTTTGGACAATTCGCTAGGAATACGGTGAAGCCTTGATCTAAGAAAAACGAATGCCCCTCCACTGCCGGGGCACGGGTTTTTCTTGGATGAAGGCTTTACATAATTTTAGTGCTACTCAAACATCAACCAATGAGATGTGTATATTGATTGTTTAAACAGAAATTATTTCATAATTTTCTTCATCTTGCTTGGGGAAATGGCTGCCATGTCCTTACAGTTTGAGACAGCCAGCTGAAATTTTCAGTAAACACTACTCAAACATCAAGCAATGAGATGTGTATATTGATAGCCCAAACAACAATTATTTCATAAATGAAGAAATTGTTTAAACAAAAATTATCTCATAATTTTCTTTATCTTGCTTGGGGAAATGGCTGCCATGTCCTTACAGTTTGAGACAGCCGGCTGAAATTTTCAGTAAACACTACTCAAACATCAAGCAATGAGACGTGTATATTGATAGTCCAAACAATAATTATTTCATAAATGAATAAATTGTTTAAACAAAAATCATCTCATAATTTTCTTTATCTTGCTTGGGGAAATGGCTGCCATGTCCTTACAGTTTGAGACAGCCAGCTGAAATTTTCAGTAAACACTACTCAAACATCAAGCAATGAGACGTGTATATTGATAGTCCAAACAATAATTATTTCATAAATGAATAAATTGTTTAAACAAAAATCATCTCATAATTTTCTTTATCTTGCTTGGGGAAATGGCTGCCATGTCCTTACAGTTTGAGACAGCCAGCTGAAATTTTCAGTAAACACTACTCAAACATCAAGCAATGAGACGTGTATATTGATAGTCCAAACAATAATTATTTCATAAATGAATAAATTGTTTAAACAAAAATCATCTCATAATTTTCTTTATCTTGCTTGGGGAAATGGCTGCCATGTCCTTACAGTTTGAGACAGCCAGCTGAAATTTTCAGTAAACACTACTCAAACATCAAGCAATGAGACGTGTATATTGATTGTTTAGACAACAATTATTTCATAAATGAAGAAATTGTTTAAACAAAAATGATTTCATAATTTTCTTTATCTTGCTTGGGGAAATGGCTGCCATGTCCTTACAGTTTGATACAGCCAGCTGAAATTTTCAGTAAACACTACTCAAACATCAAGCAATGAGACGTGTATATTGATTGTTTAAACAAAAATTATTTCACAAACGAAGAAATTGTTCAATTTTTCTTAATCCGAGTGTCTCTATAATTCGAAGATGTTGAACACGTAGCTCAGCATAATCATAAATCTTAGGGTCTGTACAGATCTATTAGATCATCTACCTTTGGAACGGAGATAGCGTGGCGCCCCACGTTGGGTTCCTCAGGTTCGTACAGAGGCCATCGTGTCGTCTATATTTCCCTGGTCTGCATTCCACCTCGCTTAGAAAAGCTGGGCAGACCTCGTGGATCAGCGTCTTCGAGGTATCGATCAATGGTAAACTCTTCTCGATCTCTTCAACGCTCAGCCCATACCTAGCGTCGTTCCAATAACACGATTTATAAATTATTTTGCTGCATCCTCAAACATTCAAGTGAAACGTTATAAATAAAAATAAGGATCTTACGTTTTCGCGAGATTCGACGTCACATCCAATAAGAGTTCACCGACCGTCGCTAGGTCTTCGGGTCGCCACATTTTAGCTTTCGGTTGCGCGACATCTACATAAATCATCGCAATACTTAAAATATTGACGTCACGGGAGAATTAACGTCGACGGTAAATTCTAAAGATTCAACTAACTGGAATTATTTAGACCGGTACGAAAGCTGAGATCAAGATTTACTTTTAAATGTAGATATCTGTCAAGAAAAATTACCATTTAGAAATTCATTCAAAAATTCATTTAAAAACATAACTGTATGGGAAAGAGACTGATGTGGAAAATTAAGAACGTTATCAGCAAAAATGATTGATTTTCAAACTGTCATAACTTCAATAAAGTTATGCAATAAAGGTTCATATTAATCAATATTTTTAAACAATTCTTTACAGAAGTATTGTACATTCTCTGCCACGAAAAATCCATTCACATAGTGTTATAAAAAAATGTTTTGTACTGCATTTACAGTCCCTTAAAATACATTTAGAAATTCATTCAAAAAATTCAAAAATATAACTGTATGGAAAAGACTGACGTGGGAAATAAAGAACGTTATCAGCAGCAGAAATTATTGATTTTCAAACAGTCATAACTTCAATAAAGTTATGCAATAAAGGTTCACATTAATCAGTCTTTCTAAACAATTCTTTACAGAAGTATTCTACATTCACTGCCACATAAAATCCACTCCCACAGTGTTATAAAAAAATGTTTTGTACTGGATTTATGGTCCCTCGAAATAAAATTAAAAATACATAAAATTAAAACTAAATCTCAAACAATTTTTTGACTATGTTACACGAGAACCTACTGCACTATACTTACTGATACGTTTCCTAGCATCAACATAAGCCCGATTAACGGCGTCATAAGTGATGCAGGTCTGCGACCCTCCGCTCGGCGGGCTGCAACAATAAAAATGCGAGAATGAAAGTTAGCCACGTGCTCTCGATCTCCGAATACGAATATTATTTACCGGCATCCCTTTCTCCTCTCACCTCCCACCCTCTCCTCTCCTCCCTGTCTCTGTTTCGCATTTTTTCTTCTTGTTGAGTTAATTACCTAACCCTGTAGCCTACTTTCCTGGTGAGAAGTCTCCTGCCGTTCGCGTTTACTATACACGCGTTTACCGTCTCTCTAGCTTCTCGGATATTCTGTATCAAGGTAACCCGAAACTATCATACGAACCATGCGAGAGCACATGAATTGACATATCTTGTTTCTTGGAACGAAATATACTGGCATTGACGTGCCGCTCGTGGCTTTTACCTTCGAAGGTTGACCCGCGCGGTTTTGTCTCCTTGTCGACGGCACTCTGAATTAACCGGGGCACTTCCTTGTCGGGAATTCGCCACGGACGATCAATCATGTCTATTCACTATACCCGTTATGGCTCTCCACTTTCCGTTTAACCCCGCGCGACCGGCGAATTTTGTCCGACACTCGAAAATATTGCAACTTCAGACGTCTGTGCAAAGGTTAATAAATTTTTTTTCCGGGTCGAATCCAACGCGGATTTCAAGATCGTGGCTTTCTCTTTAGAATGAATTTTCAAAATTTGATCTATCATCTTTTCTGGCTAATTTATCGAACTTTGAATGAGGAGTACTACTGGGAGCGATTTACGGTGGCTCTACTGAACGGTGAATTTGAAATTTTTATAGCTCCGCAGAAAATGATCGTATGATACCAAAATTGGTCTCATTTTGAAGGTTGAAGCCTCTACTTTCATATGTCTTTGTTCATTTTTATCAACGATAGTTTTATTTGATATGGCGAGTGAAAAGCTCGATACCTCTTTTGTCTAAAAAATTGTGCAAAATCAGCGATCTGTGGAAAGGTCGAAAAATTTCTTCTGGAAACTGATCTACTATGAATTTGAAGATCGAGGTCTCCTCTTTAAAATGAGACCTTGAAAATTGATCTACGATTTTTTTGGTCCAGCTATCGATTTTTTAGTGGAAGGTCTACCGGCCAACTTGGCGATAGCGTAATTGAAAGGTCTGTAAAAACGTTGACGAATTTTTCTGAGGAATGAATGTTTTACGGATTTAAAGACTGAAGATTCCTCTTTACAACGAGACCTTGAAAGTTGATCCGCGATCTTTTTTAGCCGAGTTATGGATTTTTGAACGCAGGGTATACGGACAACTGCTGCTGGATTGAATACATAATGAAAGAAATAGTTCGTGAACTGTGAAAGAAGCTGAATAAAAAGGTGGTCGTGTGTGAATCAGTGTCATTAGTGTTAGTGTATATTTATTCTGTTCGATTGCCTGGAACCGTACGTGGAAAAGTCGCGTTGAGAACAAGTTTCCCTTTACAGCCTCTTGCACGGTCGAGGCAACATGACAAAATCAACCGAGAGCAATTTCAAAGTGGCTGGAAACTGTTCTCGGTTGTAAATTCGAGTCAACACTTTCAACGACGCACCGGTTACGTAAATTTAGATAAAATATTGCTGCGAAGGTATCAACATATTTCCCCGTTCGCGATCGTAAACATGGCCAACCCTTTTCTCCATTCAACCCTGACAGTATCTTTTTCTCTTCTAGTATCTTAAATAGTAAATAGTAAAATTAATAATAACACGATGATTGCATAAGTTCGTGGCCGATTTGATAATAAAATTCAATGGTTGAATTTTAAAGAATACAACTTTATTAATCAATTATACATAAAGTCACCATTCCTTTTTTTCTAATTGTAGAAAATTTAACCATTTTTTAATTTTAATTTAAACAATCATTAACCAAATCTTTCACCAATCTTTAAAATTTGACAATTGAATTTTATTTTCAAATCGGCCACAAGCTTATGCAATCGTCTGATGTAATAAAATTAATAATAACACAAATATAATATATAGTTGAAGTAATAATAGAAGTAGGTCCCGTCGCGAAATAACCACAGCAGTTAAAAAAGCGACGTAAAATAAATTAGAAAAAGAAAATAAAAGTAAAACGTAATAAAATGAATAATAAAATTAATATATAATAAAATAAATAATGACATTAATATAATATATAGTTGAAGTAATAATAGAAGTAGGTCCCGTCGCGAAATAACCACAGCAGTTAAAAAAGCGACGTAAAATAAATTAGAAAAAGAAAATAAAAGTAAAACGTAATAAAATGAATAATAAAATTAATATATAATAAAATAAATAATGACATTAATATAATATATAGTTAAAGTAATAATGAAAGTAGGTTCCGCCGCGAAATAACCACAGCAGTTAAAAAAGCGATGTAAAATAAATTTAAAAAAAAAAGTAAAACGTAATAAAATGAATAATAAAATTAATATATAATAAAATGAATAATTACATTAATATAATATATATGTAAAGTAATAATAAAAGCAGGTCCCGCCGCGAAATAACCACAGCAGTTAAAAAAGCGACGTAAAATAAATTAGAAAAAGAAAATAAAAGTAAAACGTAATAAAATGAATAATAAAATTAATATATAATAAAATAAATAATGACATTAATATAATATATAGTTAAAGTAATAATGAAAGTAGGTTCCGCCGCGAAATAACCACAGCAGTTAAAAAAGCGATGTAAAATAAATTTTTAAAAAAAAGTAAAACGTAATAAAATGAATAATAAAATTAATATATAATAGAATGAATAATTACATTAATATAATATATATGTAAAGTAATAATAAAAGCAGGTCCCGTCGCGAAATAACCACAGCAGTTAAAAAAGCGAAGCAAAATAAATTCAAAAAAAAAATAATAAAAGTAAAACGTAATAAAATGAATAATAAAATTAATATATAATCAAATGAATAATGACATTAATATAATATATTGTTAAAGTAATAACAAATGTAGGTCCCGACGCGAAATAACCACATCCGTTAAAAAAGCGAAGCAAAATAAATTTTTAAAAAAATAATAAAAGTAAAATGTAATAAAATGCATAATAAAATTAATATATAATAAAATGAATAATAACATTAATATATAATGAAATTAATAATGTTTAGTGCACGCGTAGCAACAGCTGGGAACCCGATCCATTAATTGCACAAGCTATAGATTTCCCGTTTCATTCAGTATCAGCTGACAGACGCATCGATAGAAACAAGGCGGCATTGTAACGGTATACTAACGGCTAACAAGTATAAAAATCGCGAGTTTGTTGGTTATCTGTTGCCCAGTGAAACGCGAAGACTCCTGTTACAATTTCGAACGCGGCGCGGTGTGACGCGAGGCGGCGCGACGCGGCGGCCGTCAGCCATTAATCCGATCAGATTTCGATTCTTCTGCATTCACGAAGGCCCGCCGGCGATTTATCACGGCCAGCATACCGTGAATATAGAAATTCCATGGGAAATTCTTTGGCCGATTCGCTAGACCAGTTGCGAAAATATGCGGAGTGCACTTTAGCTGCATAAATGCGCGGTGATCTGGCTTTCACTGTGATTGGAAACGCAGCGTGTACAACGCGTGGTGGGTCACTTATTCGATGCTGTCCGACTCCTGTGATATTATGTTTTGTCCCACTTATGCTCAGTCTATCACCTCTCTTCATTTTATATATTAATATTAATATACAGTGGCCTAAACAAAAGTGTTCGTACGCCCTTTAAAACAGAATAACTTTTTCATAATTGTACCAATCGACCTGATTTTTTTTATAATCAATTAGAGGCATTGGTTTACGAAATGATATGCAAAAAAGATTGTCCAGAAATTGTAATTTACAAGGTTACATGCAAAAATAAAAAAGGCATTTTTCAAAACTTTTTTATTTGGGCCATTAAAGAAAATTTAAAATATATGTTTTGTTATAAGTTTAAAAAGGGCGTACGATCACTTTTGTGGGCCACTGTATATTATATCAATTATATAATATCATTTAGATAATATTAATATATTATTTAGTAGTATAATAATATATTGGGTTGGAAAGAGAAAGTTCGTAGCGTTTTCAAATTAAAAATCAGAGATAAAATTAAGGTATTTATTCATACAGTGGGTGTAAAAAGTATTCGTACGCCCTTTAAAATACTTTTTTATAATTGTACTAATCGACCTGATTTTTTTATGATCCATTAGAAGCATTGGTTTACGAAATGATGTGCAAAAAGATTTTTTCACAAAATTATAATTTACAAGGTTACATGCAAAAATAAAAATGACATTTTTCAAAATTTTTTTATTTGGGTCCTTAATGGAAATTTAAAATATTTGTTTTGTATATCTATAGTAGTTATACACGTGCTGAAAATTTCATTTTTTGCCTTTTTGTTTTTACATGTATACTTGTAAATTATAATTCTTTGAAAATTTTTTATTGCTCATCATTTAGTAAATCAATGCTTCTAATTGCTTACAAAAATCAGGTCGTTTGGTATAATTATAAAAAAGTTATTCTGTTTTAAAGGGCGTACAAACACTTTTATGGGCCACTGTGTATGTAGTAATTTCTAATATAGATTTTACTATACTCTATTAATAGTAATATATTAATATAGTAATATTGTAATTTATAACATAGTAATAATAATATTACAGCTCAGAAAAAAATGATTCACATTTTACTCCACCGAGTGAAATTTCTCCAAAAATTTAATCTTTCCAGCAACGTACCTCCTCGAAATAATTAGCGCATCTATAGTAGCAAGGAACGTAACACCGCGATTTGTTTCAAGGTTCTGAACTCGAGAATTACAACAGTTCTCCATTGTGTTATCCGCCGGTGATAAACAAAAGGAGATCTGGTTTTCCAGCAGCGCGTTCTCATTATACGAACGTTCTCACGACCCGTTATTCAGATGCACTTTTTTATTCAACGATGATAAATTATATCAGTAACCGTACAATGTCCCTGGTTGTGTTGCGGAAACACAGAACCAACGGGGAAGTTCAAAATGTGCAAAAATATGGTAAAGTGTCATGACTAGACTGCGGATTTTATGCATTTGTAATGGAAATGGGTGGATGCAATTTAAAACAGTAAACACATTAGGACAATTTAAGAACATCCACATCAATCAAATTATTAACATTGTTCGAGATAGAAAAATGTTTTTTATATGATTCTTGTGTTTTGCAATTGACGAAGAAAATTCTTATTTTGCATAAAGATCCGCAGTCTAGTCATGACGATTTCAATGTGGCTGTAACATCCTGTTAAGTATTGCACAACCTGTAATCAAGTATCGATCAGTAAACACGCTTTCAGTGTCCAGGTCCATAAAGGATAACGGGGAACCCAGAAAAAAATGGCCCTATTTCTCAAAGTGACTGTCGCAGGAACAAAGGTTAGCTGGTTATAGTGAAAGTCCTGATTGCCGTTTCTGATCAGAGTTCCTGCTTTCTCTAGACTTCGAAAATGCCGGCGGAGAGGTCTTGCCCCGGTTGCGTAAGATTATGTTTCGATTTGGTCACTTTTTTTCATAGTTCGATGCCTTTTATTGGAAAAAGACCTGATTACACGGTGCACGTGGTTGTTCCATCGATTCTCTCGCGTAGGTTGCATCACTCGCATGGGAATTTTTGTATTCGACGCCGCATCAATTTACTTAGCTAGTGTTCATATTAAAAATATCGTCATACTGAAGTTTTGAAAGACTATGATTATTGCTAATAATCATTTCATTGTGAAACCTTCGCGAGAATATGCGCCACAGTTGGCCGATTAAAAAGAGTCCAAACACGACACGATTCGGACCGTGTTTACTCGTTTAATTCACAATTAAGTGGAATCTCTCTTATCCGAATTGATCTAGGGAACGCGAGGGTTTGAATTTGGAACGGTTTCCTGGGTCCGAATTGTATCGTGTTTGGACTCATTTTATTCGGAAAAATGTCACGAATATGTTGGCAATAGTTTCATGACAAAGTCTCGAAATTAGTGAATAATTTAGTAAATATTGAAAATAATTTACTCACAAGGATCCCCGGAGAAGATTATAAGTATAATCGTAAGCACTCGTCCTTCCCGGGCCGTTTAGGACCAAAGCACAGTCATCGCCGTTTGCATAAGCCTCGATCGGCTGATACTGCTGCAGTCCGTTGCATTTCCACGTGACCAGTAGCAGCAGCAGTCTGATTATCGCGGATCGTATCCGCCCTATCGTGGATCTGCAACATTATAATGGGAACGATTATCTCTCCTCGTCATCGCTATATCTCGAACCGATCGTGCCAGAATATTGGATCTTTAACCGCTATACTACTTTTAGTCCCTTGTAACTGTCGCGAATTACTTTCGTCCGTGTCAGATCAATTTCTCGGTTCAACTCACTTCTAGATCTCTTCTCACAATCACGGAGCATTTTTAATCTCCGCCACCGTGATTCTTTCCACTATCAATCTGTTTCCTCACAGTTCAACACGCTCGGCATTTGTTGCTCCTGTCACTTGTAATTAGTGCAAACAATTTTTATCTTTCATAATTATCAATGACTTTTAAACATTGACTTTGTTGAACATTAATTTTCCAACATTAATGTTCTAATTATTAATTTTTTAAGGTTTAAACATTTTTTAATGCTTAAAAACATTAATCTTTAAACATTGACTTTTTTACACATTAATTTTTAAACTGACTTTTTCAAACATTAATTTGAAACATTGAGGTTTTAAAAAAAAATTTGTTTAAATCTTATTTTTTACAGTTAAAAAATAAGTTTTTTAAGTGTAACATTGACTAATTAATTTTTAACATTAACCCCTTGCCATACCTTTTGTTTTACAGTGATTAGAACGTCTTCATGCACGAAAATGTCGTAGAAGGGAAAAGAAAATGTATATTTTTTGTATGGCTACGTTTATTCTAATGCTTAAATATTGATTTCAAATAAATCAATTTTTATTTCATCCAAAATGAAACGCGTAGCATTCATATTTGTTAGACTTTGGTAAAATCCTTCATCGCGAATTTGGCTCTTCAAAGTATGGCAAGGGGTTAATAATGTTTTAAATATATGAAATATATAATACAAAAATTTTTAGAAAACGATTTATTTGTAGGATTTCTCTACGAGGCAAACATTTCTTTGCGGATTAGTAAGACATAAATCGAATCCAGTTTCCATCGATTTGAGGAATCGTTTCTCCAAGATCGATCGCCACCGATCAAAGTCAATGACAAAAATGCATGAAACTCGCATTGTGACGTTTTTGCGCGTTGTCACGAAGGATTCCCTGCATCGTATCGATTGAATCTCGATCGAAGTCATTGACGGAAAGAGCGATTTTAATAGGGCTTATGAAACCGGCGACCGGTTCTTTTTTCGTTTGATTCGTGATCGGTGTGCAGAATAAGCAAGGTGACCAGAGAAACACGAATCGCAAGGAAAGAAACTGAAATCGCTGCAACTGTCGATCGCCTTTCCTTATCTGATCGATATGTGGAACGCGATGAGCGCGTTTACTTTCGTTCGAACCCGTGAACATTGTTCACGAAGGTATGTCGATATAATTTTGATGGATCGAGGATCGACGTCGCGGTCGATTCCAAATGGATCGTGAAAATTGTCTCGATTACTGAATCCAGGGATTACCAAATTTAGGATTACTAAATTACTACATTACTAAATCTAGGGATTGCCAAATTTTGGACTACTAAATTTAGAGATTCCTAAATTTAGGATTACTAAATCTAGAGATTCCCAAATTTAGGATTACTAAATCTAGAGATTCCCAAATTATGGATTACTAAATCTAGAGATTCCCAAACTATGGATTACTAAATCTAGGGATTACCAAATTTAGGATTACTAAATCTGGGGATTACTACATTTAGAGACTCCCAAATTTAGGATTACTAAATTACTAAATTACAAAATCTAGGGATAACCAAATTTAGGATTACTAAATCTGGGGATTACTACATTTAGAGATTCCCAAATTTAGGATTACTAAATTACAAAATCTAGGGATTACCAAATTTAGGGATTCCCGAATTTAGGATTACTAAATTATTAAATTTAGGGATTACCAAATTTAGTATTACTAAATCTAGGGATTCCCAAATTAAGGATTACTGAATCACTGAATCACTGAACCTAGGGACAATCTGGGAATTAACCTCTTGCACTCCTTTGTCGAGCGAGACTCGACATCTGTCCTTGGAAGTAAATTTCGAATAAAACGCTTAAAATATTAGGGATTTGTTGGTAGTAAAATTGGAAAGTAGTTCGCAGTGCAATGGGTTAATCTAGTAAATCATTTTCTGTTCTGTGGAAATATTTTACGTTCACCTTGACGCGAGATTAAAACCGTTCGAACGGGAGTTTCTTATCGCAGGAATATTTTCCCGTCCGTTCACAGAGAAAATACTGTTGGATACATGTATAGGCTGCAGCAGGTATGTTCGAACGACCATGCGTTCGTTCACCTTTATTTTAAGCCGTCACAATTACCGATCGGGTGTTGAACGCCGTCGAGACCAAGACCGTATGAAATTACAATTTATTTCATTAGCAGCGGATTATCGTTTACCCAGACTATTTATAGATCGATCTCTTAGGCGAGGCGTACAAATGTGTTCCATTAAAAATATGGTGGAAACATTAATCTTCGCTCAGCAATCAACAAATTTACACAAAATTAGCTAATAAATGCTGCAAGTTTAAACGTCTGTATTTTTATAGTTAAAAAATTTTTTTCGGGAATGAAACCACCATGGATTTAAAGATTGGAGCTTCCTCTTTGGGATGATACCTTAAAAATTGATCTACGATTTTTTTTCACTGTTTTATGGATTTTTTAACGCAGGGTATACAGACAACTCTGAGTACACCACGAGCGGTGTATTGGTTTCGAACTAGTTCCTCGATTTTGTTCCATAAAACAGTAAAAAAAAATCGTAGATCAATTTTCAACGTCTCATTTTAAAGAGGAGACTTCAATCTTCAAATCCACGATGGATTCATCCCGGGGAAAAAATTTTCCAAGCTTTCCACAGATCGCTGAATTTGTACACTTTTCTAGACAAAACACGTATCGAGCTTTTCACCCGCCAAATCAAATAAAGATATCGTCGATAAAAATGAATAAAGGGGCGTGAAAGTAGAGGCTTCAAGCTTGAAAATGAGACGAATTTTATTATCGTACGATTATTTTTCGCGGAGCTACAAAAATTGCAAATTCTCCGTTCAGTGAAGCCACCGTACATCAGTACACCTGCGTAATAAACAAAAATATTTTTTAACAAGCCCGGACATAAAAATCTAAGTGCACAACGGTTACGTCACGCGGCGAATTTCGCAACGCATGTTCCGCTGAAACTGTCCGCAGGAAAATGAAGCGATCATTTCGCGTCACGTGCCTCGTAGTCACGCGCGAGCATCGGACGCTTTTTACGGTCGCTTCTTTGTTACAGTTATTCCGTATTTTGCAACGTAGTTTCTCTCCGCCTTATTCATGCGTTCGCGAAAGACGGCGCACAGTTACGTGCTTGCATATAGACCCACGATAAAATCCAAGGCGGACTTGATCTTGATCGAGCAAATTGCCTCTTCTGTTCAGAGCAGAGTCGCCAGATTAAGACTTGTCCCCCCACTCCACCTCTACGCTCCTCCCCCGCGCCACTGTAGCCTTCCCCCACTCTTCCAAGGGCCGGTCACGTGACGCGCTCCGTCTCTGTCTCGCACGTGACCCAATCGTCACGTGACCGATCCGTTACTGGCGGAGAGGGAGCAAATTTTTCCCCTCGTCTGGCCATCGCGCTTCAGAGACGTGTCTATTCGTATTTGTTTCTGTCCACATCGTTCGTTTTCGAATTGTGCAAGGCGCAATCAATGGAACGCGCCACGGTAATTATATAAATGCACAGGCTCGCCGCAGATCGATAAGATAATACATTTATTTCTCGAGCGTACAAAAAACGGATTATATCACGATTGATTATTATTGGCTCGCCCCGTTTCTCTTTCTGACTTTCTCGTTCCCCGCAACCGTCAGACTTCCGAATTTCGATTTTCATTTAGCCGAGACTTTGATTTATGTCTTGTTGTACGATGTTCGTCGGTCCGTGACAAACTATGTGCACAAATTAATTCGTGGCTCGATGTTGTGTATATATGAGCGATTAAAAACGATTTTCTACCTCCGCCATTTTTTAATATTTTGTTCCGAAAAAAATTGAGAACGAAGTTCAGAGCAGCATTAATATCACAGTAGAAAATCGGAATTTTCCACTTGTTAAAGGCAGCACATTTTTAGATAGTGAAGATGGTCTACCCCCTTAATTGAAAACTCTGTTTTTAACCTCGGCTGTTATACTAATCTGTTAGTACGGCCAGGGATATGTAATACGGTTTTGTGTCACGGTCCGTTGTAACCGAGCAAGTTGCGGTTTCGCAATTTTTTGCGGGCGACTTCTTTCGAGTTTTCACCTTTCTTCCGGCACGCCGAAACAGATTTCCTATGTTCCAGTGATCCGATTTCTTGCCGTTACGCGGTTAGAATACCCGATCGAGTGGAGTGATTCATAAGGATCGGAGGTTTCAGAAAGGAAATCGATGGTTCACGGGTTTATTGGCTTATCGCCAAATCGGTAGAGTTGGGCAAAAATTTTATTCAAATAAAAATTTCTAATACAATGGGTTCTTTCCAAGTGGGTTTTAAACCCACTTTATTAGAAATTTTTATTGAAATATTTTGGCACAACTATGCAAACCGTGGTCGTGGTTCTGCACGTGTAAAAGAAATTAGAAAAATTAACAGGGAGCATAACTGTTATAACCAAAAGGAAAAACAGTTATAGAATAACAAGTATTTCGTTGACTAAAATCGTATTGGTTGCAGATAAGGATTATAAGAAACCGAAAATTATTTTCTTGTTGGTAAATGTTATCGTTGAGAGAAATTCATTTCGATCAATTATAACAAGACTGCGGATTTTATGCATTTATGACAAAAATGGGTAAGCATAATTTAAAGCAGTGGACATATTAAAAAGATTTAAAGACATCAGCGCATTGGTCCCAGCATAATCAGATAATTAAAAGAAATTTTTATTTCACTCCTGTGTCTTGCAATCAATGCAAACATTTTTTATTTTGCATAAAGATCCGTAGTCTACTTATAACAGTTATCAATGGGAGAAATTTATTTCGATCGCTCATAACAATTATCGATGAGAGAAGTTCATTTCGATCGCTCATAACAGTTATCGATGAGAGAAGTCATTTCGATCGCTGATAACAGTTATCGATGAGAGAAGTTCATTTCGACCGCTCATAACAGTTATCGATGAGAGATATTTATTTCTATCGCTCATAACAGTTATCAATAAGAGAAGTTCATTACGACCGCTCATAACAATTATTGATGAAGAAAATTTGTAATAGTTATTATTAAATAGTATAACATTCAAATGGTAGACAATCAATTATTTCATACAATTTTTACTCGTAAAATTACTTGCTACAATCAAAATTTAACGTGACAAACAAATAGATTTTGTGTTGTTCTTATGGTCTGTAGATTCGTCTTGCTGTACGGAACCTTCTCAATGAATTTCGCAGGCTTGCTCCATCCGAAAAAGACTAACCCAATAACTCAATAATATAATAGTAATAGTAATAGTAACTCAATAATTAAATAAGCAACCAAAATGAAGTTTCTCATCAATAATTATTATGAACAAGTGAAAAGAAATTCGATCATCGATAACTGTTATGAACGATCGAAATAAATATCTCTCATCGATAACTGTTATGAGCGGTCGAAATGAACTTCTCTCATGGATAACTGTTATGAGCGGTCGAAATGAACTTCTCTCATCGATAACTGATATGAGCGGTCGAAATGAACTTCTCTCATCGATAACTGCTTTGAGCAATCGAAACAGTTTCTCTTCATTAATAACAGTTATCGAGGAGGGTCCAATTTTTTAGTATAAAAATCGATATTTTTAAATCATTTTGTTCTTCGATTATTTCCATTATATTTTCTGTACATTATCTTGAATTTCAATAATAATCAACTTTTAATTAATGATTTTTATCGTAGAAAATGTATCCCTGAAAATTAATTTTACACGTTCGGAATCATAGAACACAATATTCAGAGTTTCCAAATTTCCCTTATGAAATTTTGTTACAACCTTACACGATTGGAAAAATAATACGAAAAATCTTTGGAAGATCGCGAATTCGAGGTACGCGATTTTCCCATCACTCAGATCGAGCGTCGAATATCGAACACTCGCGAAATGTGTCTTCTCATGGGGGGGGACGTTTGCGATCGAGCCATCGAGGAAAGTGAAAGGAGAATCCGCGGTAGACGCAACGAGAAAGTAATCCACTTGTGATCTTTTATTCCGATTAGCCTGCCGGCTGTTATCTGAATCGTGTTGTTACGCATATCCGCAGCCTGAGAACCTTATCACGTGCCGATTCTTTCCGGCCGAGTAATTAACAATTAACGACGATTCCGTTTCGCAACACTGTCGAATTTGGGGCGCTTTTTTCCCCACTTTCACTGACGACGACGGTCCCCCAAAACTTTTTCCCTTAATTGCTTCAACTCGGAGTGCACCGGCGAGATGCGATTACAGATTCTGCGGGAATTTCTTGCGTGTACACTGCGCGCAAAACATAATCGAATGGGGAGCATGAAGTGCCTTTTATATTTAAGAGGCTGTAAACTGAAAGTCTTCAGGCAGTTTTTTTCGGTAATAAAATGTTGCTAGTTGATTGGGGATTTCATGAATTTATAACAAAAAAGGCAATACAAAAAATTTAACAATACTGTTGCGTTATTTTCCACCTGTTGATCGAAATAAAAAATTTTAGCGATTTTGTGAGATTGTTAAACGAAGGTTCTTGGAAATTTTTTATACAGGAATTCGGGAAATTTTTAATGTTTAATAGGTTGTAAAATTAATTACATTATGAAATTATGCAAACTATACAAAATAAGGAAAGATAAATTTTGAATTTGATAAATTTTAAAGAAATGTGTGATTTATATGTAATATCTATATCAATGGAGTTAAGCATTCTTCAGCAAAAATAAATAAAACCGTAGAACGCTAATAAAAATCTGCGTGGCCAATTGCAATTTTTTATTTGCACAAATAAAATGCTACTTGCTTAACGATCTACCGTTATATCACAGTCGACCGTTTTAGGGTTCGTAACTGCAGTTCGTTCA
The DNA here is from genome assembly GCA_963966675.1 of Lasioglossum calceatum. Lineage (NCBI taxonomy): Eukaryota > Metazoa > Arthropoda > Insecta > Hymenoptera > Halictidae > Lasioglossum > Lasioglossum calceatum. Next base: position 5,731,707 of record OZ016539.1, on the reverse strand, counting down.
GCAACAAATTACGACTGCGTGAAACAATTGGTGATTCGAGAGTCTAACGATCCTACGGAATAATTATGGCGTGCGTTGTAATTACTAATCACATCTTACGTCACGGCGTTAAAACAAAGTTGTTAAATACCGTAATAAGAATGTTGGGTTATAATAGTTGAGTTCGTCTTGATTATCTTGTTAAATACGGTACTCAAATGTACATATATGCATAGTGTCCGTTCAGTAATCGCAAAGTGGCAACTAATGATTTTTGCACAACTTCGGGACAATTAGTAACGTACGGGAGAAATCAAGTCAATCATTCGTTCTATACTGGGTAGCTCATAATAATTACTGGGCATTCCTGTGCGATTCCTATAGTTAGCACATGTTGTACAATGATTTCTTGTAGTTGGAAAAGTTGGTCTTAAAATAGTTCGGATGAAGAATTGCAATCCAAGTGTTGCCAAATTGAAATGTGAGGAATGCCAAATTGGAATCTGAGCCCTTCCAAATTAATAAATTGCTGAACTCAGGATTACCAAATTGAAATTTGAAGTTTATTGAATTAAAATCTAGGGATTGCCAAATTTAGTATTATTAAATCTAGGGATTCCCAAATTAAGGATTACCAAATCTAGGGATTATTAAATCTAGGGATTCCCAAATTAAGGATTACTAAATCTAGGGATTACTAAATTTTGGATGACTAAATTACTAAATCTAAGGTTACCAAATTTAAGATTACTATATCTTGAGATTCCCAAATTAAGAATTACAAAATTCAGGGATTTCCAAATTAAGGATTACCAAATCTAGGGATTCCCAAATTAAGGATTATTAAATCTAGGGATCACCAAATTTAGGATTACTGAATTACTAAATTACTAAATCTAGGGATTCCCAAATTAAGGATTACCAAATCTAGGGATTCCTAAATTAAGGATTATTAAATCTAGGGATCACCAAATTTAGGATTACTGAATTACTAAATTACTAAATCTAGGGATTCCCAAATTAAGGGTTACTAAATTTAGGAATTACCTATAGGATTACTAAATTACTAAATCTAGGGATTCCCAGATTAAGGATTACTAAATTTAGGAATTACGTAGGATTACTAAATTACTAACTCTAGTAATCCAACGATTACTAAATTTAAGGATTCCCGAATATCAGGTATTGAACCTTTCGCGAATAAAATAAAGAATGAAATAGGTCTCATTCTCGCCCGATTTTTATTTAAGAGAAGATCAACAAATGGAATGCGTGCAGCGACGAAATATCACAGCATTGAAAGTATCTATGGAGAACCTGTACAAGCTAATAAAGATTCTGTGGTAATGCTAAGTAGCAGCCAATGACGCTAACTATCCATTGTATCAAGTTGATATTAAATTCTAGTAACGAGAGCCTTTGGAAAATCGACTCGTGCCGTAACAACGTTTGCCTATAAACCTACGATAAGAGAGCATTAAAAATGTCAGTTCATGATACTATTTGAAAGCAACACATTAAACATACAAATCAACATAGAAACAATATTTTTATTTTCTGATCTCTTAGAATAATTAACTTGAAAGAAGCTGCCAATGCCCTAATCTAGTCACGATTGTCATGAAATCATTAAAACTAGTGTAACACTATAAAAGCAGTTGACACGTGTTGCATTATCAAAATGACAAGACTGAATATTTATTCAGATCTCCTGCAAGTTTTATCATAATCCGTGCTTGAACACAACAAATTTATTCAATCGATTCCCATGGAAATATGTTCACAATTTGAATAATAGCAAAATGGAATACAGCGAGGCGAATAAGTATTCAAACATCTGGAGAACAATTGAAAAAATCTTCAATCCATATGAAAAAAGTTACAAGGAGCAATCTTCAGCATTTCTCTCTAGAATTATTAACTAACTACCCTAACTAACCGTCGATCCTCTAAAGAATCCACTTTTGAAAAGGTAGATCAATTGAAAAACTATTGCACAGAAAATATCAACAACAACTCACCCGTGCATAATGCGATCTTGCGCTCCACGTTGCCGGGCTAGAATCCACCGAAACAGGACCGAACCCAGTCGATCTAGACCCTGACGACGATCTAGTATCGATCACCGGATGCGCTTCGAGGATCACTTCCGGAGCACTGTTCTTGCGTCGCGATCTCACGGACGACCGCGATCAACAATAATAAAGATCCCGAGTGAACGATCGACGTCAAAAAAAAAGAGGATTAAAAACCGTAAGGAGGATCGATCAGCGATCGAAGACCAGGCCACCAAGAGTCCCGAAACCTCTACGGGGCAAACTTAGAGGATGAAGCGCGAGAGTGAAGCCTCAGGTTCGAGCCTCCACTTTGACGAAGGGACCGAGCTGACCACTGACTTTCGGGTGGCTGGTGTTGTTTGATTGTTGGTTAGAAGCTTACTGACCGAGTGTCTGGTTTAATGCGGTAACTTCACTCGTGTCCTGTCGACGTCGTGTATATGTATAGTTCTTTATCGCGGAGGCTACCCGGTCTCCTGCACATGGTGGTGGAAAGCTCCCCAAAACCAGGGGCACGAAGAGGAAGGGGAAAAGTAAGTTACCTTACCTCGAGGTAACAACCTCCAGGTGAGAGAGAACGCTGGAGTAAACGGCCCCCGATCGAGAGAAAGAGAGAGAGAGAGTGAGAGTGTGTGTGCGCGCGAGAGAGAGAAAGAGGGAGAGCTGATGGAGGAGGCGTAGACTCCCGTCTACGTTTTACTTTCCTTTCTCTAAACGAGCCGCCGGCTGCTGCCCTCGATTCGACACGTCGATTGTGTCTCCGGGCTCGCCGAAATACATTTGTCGATTTGATCGATGCAACTAGACCTGCTCGACTATCCGCCGTCTTTCCAGACACCATTTTTTATCGATCTTAGCTCGTACCATTCCTGTCCGTCCCAATTTGCCCACCCACACTGGCCCACCGTCGCGAAAACCTCGAAGTTCCTGTACATAATCTCTTTATCCTCATCTATTTATTAATAATACTCTTTTGTTCTTAATTATTTCCTCGTGCAACTTTCACCGGCGTAGTCCTCACGCTCTCCCGGTTAAAACGAGCCCAAACACGATACAATTCGGTTCACGGATGTCTAGCTAATCCACAATTCAGTGGGACCTCGACTATCCGAACTACGTCGGATAGAATTTAAGAGGGTTCTTTGAGGCGATTTTAGAACGGGTTCCTGTGGGTATTTTTGGACGTTCGAGGGCTCAAATTAAAGATAAAAGATCGCACTTCGGGATAGGGTAAGCTAGATTAAAAAATGAACACGAAATTTTATTAGAAATTTGATGGATATCAGTCGTCGATTCGGAAGAAGTCGACGTGATTGCAAGGGTACCTTTGAGACAATTTTGAAACGTGTTCCCGTAGGAATTTTTGGACGTTCCGGGGCTCAAATTAAAGCTAAAGGATCGCACTTTGTGATAGGGTAAGCTAGGTTAAAAAATGAACACGAAGTCTTGTGAAAAATTTGATGAAAATCGGTCGTCGATTCGGAAGAAGGCGACGCGATTGCAAGGGTACCTTTGAGACAATTTTGGAACGCGTTCCCGTAGGAATTTTTGGACGTTCCGGGGCTCAAATTAAAGCTAAAGGATCGCGCTAGAGGACACTCGAATTCTCTGTCTCATTATTCATTCCCCGTAGTTACGTCCAACACCCGGACTCACGGTCACAACTTTCATCAACAAGGAAAGTGAACGAGATACAGTTCATCAGGTTTGCTCAACCTTCATCGAATTATCTAATAGATTGAAAATCTCTAAAACCAGTCCGACCGAGTTACGAAAAAATGTCGAAACACATCATGACTCATAATAAGCAACATGTCAATGATCGGTGTCGGATCGGATCCAGATCTTGCAAAAAGTTTGATTGATCAAAAGGATCGCCGCGAGTTGACCGAAATCCTGTAACAAAGACTGCATTAACCAATGGTTGCGGTAGAAAACGAAGCGACAAGTACAAATCGTGATCACCGGTTCTTGTGGATCATTGAAGAGCGGTGGCGATCGATCAACGATCACGCGGTGGACGTTCAATTGTACTCGGCACAGTTTAAGACCTCGCAGGTGATTATCGACAGGATACAACTTATTGTCCGCGGTGTGGTTACTTAACAAGCAAAGGGCAACTAAATCATTCTTACTTAATAAATCCTTCGATTATTTAGGACGATTTAATGGCGATTTAATGCAGCAGTGTCATTGATGTGGGCAGCACTTTTTATTATTACCTCGGTTATATTAACTTGCCGTGTTTTTGCTTGCGTCAAATCTTGTAATCGAATTTTAAACCACTTCCCATAGTCCAATCTTGCTGAAATTTTGTATACACACTTGCTTCTGATGACAATAAAAGTAGAAAATAAAATATATAAAAAACCGGCTGAACTTCCGACGAAGTCCATGCTCAGAATTGAATACAATTGTTAGAACTTTTTGACTAAAATGATGATTGTCAGCAGGATTTTTGGCGACTCGAAAAAAATCTTCCTGATTCTCCAAAAAATCCGGAATCCAGTTAAATGATTAATGATATTTTTCCCCAAAATTTTAAGTTAAAAATTCCTTCTGTTATAAAATTAGTGTCGGGATAGATAGAAAAATTTAGTATAAATTTAAATAAAATCATGACATTAGTGACTATAAAAATAAAAGCGTAGAGCGCTGAACTTATATTGACATAATCTTCGTGGGCCCTCCACGCTTTTATTTACAGTCACCATTGTCATGATTTTATTTAAATTTAAATACAATAAAAATAAATATAAATAATAAAAAAAAATAAAAAGAAGCGTGCTTTTTAAAAAGTTTTTTTTATATATTTTATTTAATCTTAATCTCCTTTCTTAACAATAAAAATACCGACCAACGAAAATGTTTTACGTTACCAAATTGACGAGGCTCTATTTATTTCGATTGTGTCCGATAAAGAAACTTCATAATTTCAATAACTGTGAAATTAAAAATATAAAACCGATCGTTTCGCTGGCAATGGTAGGTTCAGTGTTAATTTCTTAAAGTTAGCGTTTCGAGATTTGTGTTTTCTGTTCGCGAAGAAGGTCTTTGTACCGTAAATACAAGAAATCATTTTTCATAAGCCGGTATCTATGCATATGACGTTGCACATATGCAGCATAAGACGTTTGCAACATGCTCGCGTGCATTAAGACGTTTACATCCGAGCATAAGGTGGTCGCCAGGGGAATAAATTTATCATGCCGGGGTACTGCGCGCTCTGTTTAATAATATCGTAGCAGAAGTAGAAAGATTGAACTACGATCTATGATGCAGTACATAATAAATCAGCCGCTTCGTACGTGGATGCGATCATTCCGCATATTGAGCGAGATATTGATGGCTGCACGCGGTTAGTTTGTCTCGTTCACTTGGACAATAAACGTGAAAGTGGCTAGATTTATCATATTCGCGTTTAAAACGGTTCAACATATCATTCGTCCGACAAGTCCTTATAATAATACAATAAACTACAAATAAATATAATATTATCAGCAATGTTTCGGACTGTTCACGGTAGACAGGAGAGTAGACGGTGACCGGTGAAAAACCGGTGAATCAAAAAGCAGACATTTCGAAACGTATTCTTATTTTCGCGGCGATTTAATGTTTGCCCGCCCACGCAAAGAATGCGTAAACCCGTAAATTCCGTTGCATAAGTAGCCGAAAACGCGATAAGTACGAGTCGCAGGTGCGACACCGCGTCCGCAGTTTAATTAGCGGCATTATTCGCGGAGATTACAGAGATCGGTGCGACGACGTGATTGAATGAACGGTTCAATTATACAGCAACGATTTATATTCGTTTGCGCAATACTACAGCGACGGGGTCCTTTGGAAACAGTCACTTTGCGTGCCGGACGTTTCGCGGATAAAGAGGCTTTCGAAGGTTTCGGTTCGCGTACAAGGAAGAATGGAAATCGCGAGCGTGTATCTAAGGACTACTCTTTCGGAGATTAATTACGCTGCCCAGCACCAACGGTGGCGTGCGAAATTTAGTGGCCGGGTTCAGCAGGCGCGGTGAAAAGAAAAGTACGGTAGGACCTCGATTAACCGGCTGGGTCGGGAGACGAACAGCCCGGATAAATTAAGGCCCGAGGGACATAATTAAAATGTACATTATATTCCAAAACAAATTTTTTATTTTTGCAAATCTAGTCTGCATTAGTTTAGTATTTTTGCAGACTTGTTTATAGTCGGGATCCGGTTAATCGAGGTTCTACTGTATTATCAGATTAAGAGTTGTGCCCCCACTCTACCTTCCCCTTCTACGACTACTCCCCACTCCACCTTCCCCTTCTACGGCCCGATCACGTGACGCGTTCCGTATCTGTCGCGTATGCGTCACAGTGTCGCCCGGTCGAGAAAATCGAGGGGAATACAAGTACCGGTCTTAATAGAACTACGGTCTTAGTGGAGGACGTTGGAGTGTGCGCATGGTGCTGGAATGGGGTAGTGGAAGGGGAAAAGGAGGAGAGGGAACGATATCCGTTTGGCGACACTGATGCGTCACTGGCAGAGTGGGTGTCACTTTTTTTCTCCTCAGTTCGTACTCCCTCCCTTCATCTGGCGACTCTGTGCACAACTCCTCCAACTACAATGTTTTAGAATTTTATTTTAATTTATAAACCTTAGAAAACAATGCAATTTATACCCATTCGACTTCCTCTGTACCCCATATTAAATATTTATTCTACAATTATTACCAGACTGCGGATTTTATGCATTTATGACAAAAATGGGTAGGTACAATTTAGAAGAGTGGAGGTATTAAAAAGATTTAAGGCTACCAGTGTATTAGTTTCGCCTTAACAAGATAATCAAAAGAAGAATTAAATTTTTATTTGGTTCCTGCTTCTTGCAATCAATGCGAACGTTTTTTATTTTGCATAAAGATAAATAATCTTGTAAGTGTATGGTACAAATATCTTACAATTGTAGTTATAAAAGAAATAAACAATTTTAATAGTGAAAAGAAGCTCGACCTGCAAGTTGAATGAATCGTTCAACTTACCCAGTGGATAATAAAATTGTTTAGCATGAATATGCTCGATAGATGAACACACTATGCTGTTTTTCCGGCTGAGAAAAGTCACTTGTCGAACTTGTTTCGGAGTTTATTGAAGACAACCTTTCAAATCGAAATTGTCCAGGTTAGAGAATTCTGAGAAAGTATAATATACAAAGAGGCAGGTGTATCGGGTTAGCATACACGGAGAGCGTGGGTCCGTTCTACGCTGACGTAATATTTTCCAGAAATGCATCATTATGGTTCGCTGATACGGAATCATTATTTAAGAGGCGCCGCACACCGGTTTGTCGTCATTCCTCGAAACAAGTTCATGTTTGTTTAAGCTTGTGCAAATGACTGGGGTCAGAAGTGGCCATTTGACTTTGAACTAGTGTTACGAAAACGAAATATTAAATTCACCATAAAAATCTCTATTATTAGTTATTATTGTATTGGCAAGAAAGTAATTTCGGTATTTTATGGTGAAATAAAACCCAATTTTGGGAAAGTTTCGAAGTTTTGCGAGCGTGGAATTATGAAGCTGCCAGAAAGATGGCAAAAAATCATCGAACGAAATGGAAAATATTTTACTGATTAAATTACATTGCTTGAATGGAAAAATTGGGTTTTGTTTCACCTTAAAATACCGAAATTACTTTCTTGCCAACCCAACAATAAGAAGAACTGGTAATCGGAACTTGAAACAGTGAAGACAACAGAATTTAAGAATTTTATAGGAATATTGTCAACTTATTAAATTGATTAGCAGTCGAAATAAATTTTTAACTATTTTCAACTACTGTTCTAATAATTCTTAATTAATAACGAATGTCAGCTAACTCGACCGAACAGTTTCTATAAAATGCGAAAGAGGTTTTTAAAGAACGAAGGAAAACAGCGAATCGAGGACAGCAAGTTTTGCGGTATGTAGCTGCACATTTCTGGAGTGTAAGAATGCTTCTAGAGAGGGTCAAATACCGCGCAAGTTCACACAGGCTATAGAGTCGCATTCTAAAATAACCATTCAAGATATATCCTATTCTATTTATGTTTCTATTCAAGATAAGAAGTACCATTTACCATTTTTGATTATTCAAGAACTATCCCCCACATAAATTCGATTTTAACAACAATTTAGTGTTCACGCTTATTTATTAATTAAAATATTAAATATTTTAGTTATTAAATAATATTTTAGTTATTTAGTTATTAAATATTAATTGAAATATTAAATATTTTTTATGTATTAAAATATTAAATATTTTACTACATATTATTAAATATTAATTAAAATATTAAATATTTTAGTACATATTATTAAATATTAATTAAAATATTAAATATTTTAGTACATATTATTAAATATTAATTAAAATATTAAATATTTTAGTACATATTATTAAATATTAATTAAAATATTAAATATTTTAGTACATATTATTAAATATTAATTAAAATATTAAATATTTTAGTACATATTATTAAATATTAATTAAAATATTAAATATTTTAGTATATATTATTAAATATTGTAAGCTAAATATTAATTTAGCTCACTCCTACCCCAATAATAAACAGAAGTACGCGCAAAGTTGAAACATGAAAATCCACCGGTACCATTTTACCGTTTTCGGAAAATGGCATCGCATCAAAGACATTCAACTCGGCCGTCGTGTTCTCCTATCTCCGATCAAACTAACGCGTACAATCCGGTCGCATGATTCATCACGTACCCCAGCGTCTTCTTAATCTCATTTTTTACACGTCCGTTACGAAAAGAGAATGATGTCAGTGGTATTTAACGTTCCGGTGCGCAGCAGGCAGCCCGCCCAAGGAAATCTGGTGCGTAAGCTCCGCGAGGTGCGTTCTCGCGATGACCTCGTGACACCTCGAGTCACTTTCAATGTTCACTTGTGTGGAGAAAGTACCCCTTTTGCCATTCTCGTTAGCCAAAAATCGTCCGAGTGGAAAGGGACCGAAGAAGAAATGAAACTCGTTCTCCGGTTCGACGGTCGGTTCGACTGGGTTATGCGAAATCTGTTTCTGCCGTTTGCTACATTTATAAATGGCACTTGAAAATGTATCTCTTCGTTTAATAATTTTAACCCTTTGCGAAAGAGAATTTTTAAAAATGATAAGAATATTTACAAATGTAAAACTAATGAATTTATTAAACGTTTAATACGTCACATATTATTTTTGAGGTAATTGTTACATTTGCAGAAATTTTAATACCATACCCTGAAGCTTTGATCGTCCGAGGGTATAACGCAATTAAAATTGTTCGTCGAAATTGCAGGTTTGTTGCATCGATCGTTTTGGATCAGGGGTCGCCTGGAAAAAGATAATTTAGTTACCTGGAAAAGGCTAATTAGCCATTGTTTGATTAAAATTACAGACAATCCTGTTTAACACTGTTATTACAAACCTTGCCTTTCGCAACTTTCGCTCGAAAGCGAGTTATTGCAATCCCCGACAATATTGTAGCAAAGTTGCCACAACCCATCGATGTAGGGTGCTTGATCTTGTTACAACAAGCTGAGACATCCAGCACGAAACAAGTTTGCAGAGAAAAATGATCCAGGTTAGAGAAAAATGTGATTGAACGGCACGATGGCCGAGTTCTCTCAATTTTTCGACGTGATCCTGTATTGCCTTTTAAACCTAAGTGACTCCATCATAAAGTGCGATCTATTACCTTCAATTTAAGCCCTGGAACGTCCAAAAATACCTACGAGAACACATTCTTAAATCATCTCAAAAATACCCTTGCAATCGCGTCGACTTTGTCCGAGCTGACGGCGGAATTTGATAAAATTTTTTATAAGGTTTCGTACTCATATTCTAACCTAAGTAACCCTATCATAAAGTGCGATCCTTTACCTTCAATTTAAGCCCTGGAACGTCCAAAAATTCCTACCTAAACGTATTCTAAAAACGTTTCAAAGAACCCTCTTAAATTTCGTCTGAGCTAGTTTGGATAATCGAGGTTCTACAATATCGTGGATTAAACGGGTAACCTTAATTCAAACTGTATCGTGCTTGTGCTCGTTTTAATGGGGAAAACGTCACGGATACATCAATAAAGGTTTCACAAAATAATAATATATGAATTATGTTTGTTGGCGATGCCAGTGAAAGTTTTGCATGTGCTGCGGATAATTTTTAGCTCACATAAAAAATTGAATTTGGACGTGTGGCAGAGACGTATGGGGTCTCGGACATTGTTATTAACGAAACTACTCCACGCCCATGGACTTTTATGTCGAACAACGGTTGAAAAAAAACGATAAATGGAGCGCTATTGGGCAACATCACGTCGCCTCAGGGCGGCGTTTCCCCGATTCCAGTTTGATCGACCGATCGATCGATCGAGAATCGAAAGAGTCACTCGATGAGTAAATAAATAAACCGGTATTTCGAACTCCGGGCTACTATTATTATTCGGTATCACTCTCTAACAAGCATGCTCGTGCGTAATTCATTCGCGTGTAAGAAAACACTTATGCCCGATCCATAATACTGTGACCCGGGTGATCCGCGATCCATCCTTCGCATAACCGTTCACCCTAACTGCTGCTGCTAGCAAAAACTGAAACAAAAACAATTTTCAGAGAAATTTCTATCGATGGTTTATATAATATTATTAAATTTGTGAATCGTTGTGCAAGTTGCATTACAGAAACGGAACTGGAACTTTCAGTATCTAACATATGAGTTTATGACCCGATCAAAATTTCAAATTTGTTTCGCAACATTGAGAGTCGTTGCACAATTTCTCGGGCTTGATGTGGGTCTTGATTCAAGCACCGTCTTGTCATTATGCGAATGACAAAATACCTGCCAGCCATTATATAATACTGTTTCAATCAGAAAATAATACAGCACTGTAAACGAGATGTGAATGTTAAAAAATCTTTTCTATTCTTAATCATTTCTTTATGATAGTTTTACCAACATGTTGGGGATATTTTTCCGGTTAAAATGAGTCCAAGCACGGCACAATTTGGATTTTGTTTGCTTGTTTAATCCACGATATTGTAGAACCTCGATTATCCGAACTAAGTCGGACAGAAGTTTGCCGATTTCAAGGGGGATCTTTGAGACGAATTTAGAATGTGATCACGTAGGAGTTTTTGGACGTTCGAGAGCTCAAATTAAAGCTGGAAGATCGCACTTTACGGTAGGGTAAGCTAGATTAAAAAATTAGTACGAAATGTTATAAAAAATTTGATGAAAGACAGCCGCCAGCTCGAACGAAATCAATGAGATTTTTGACACAATTTTGGAATGTGTTCCCGTAGGAATTTTTGGACGTTCGAGGGCTCAAGTTAAAGCTGAAAGAACACTCTTCATGACACAGACAAGTAGATTCAAAGGGAAAGAGGAGAGCATGTGGAAAAATTACCAATTCAAGTGTGAAGTTGCTCGCGGTTAAATTGTGAGCAAAGTGTCGCAGCTTTCGTGTTTCTTTTTTCGAGATCTGTTTCGGAGGACCGATACCGTTTGTAAATGACTTGCCAGATGCTCAGGCACGCGTGCAATTGCAATTGTGTAGCGGTGCGTGCACACGTACACTAACTTCTGCGTACACGCACGAAACACGACGTTATATCATTGTCCCGGATTCAAGGCGTTTCTCAGCGACGGCGACCGTTCGCGATACCGCTCACATTTGTTCGGTTCGGTAACACTGCCATGACCACACCGATCAAACCTGTTTGAAACAAATTTTTCGACGGAATTTCCGGAGCCGCCCCGACTGCCGCCAAGGATAAAGGACTTTCGCGAATCATTCAGCAACGTCGCACGCAAAAGTGGATCACGTGAGCTGGAGCTTGCGTTATCCAGAAAAAATGCAATCTACACGCAGCGTACTTTTATAAACAAAATATACAATAACTATATAAATATAGGTTAAATTACTACCGAATCTTTTCTCAATTTTTCAACTGTCGCAAAGCCCGATCCTCCGGTTTTAATTTAAGCCAAGTATCAACGCGTGATAAACTGGAACATAATCTCTTTGTATCTACACGGCTACCGCACAATGAAATATGCATCATATTATGGCGAGATTTATGCCGAGTGAGCACCATCTTCTCATTCATGTATTCTGCGTGCGCACGTGCGCCATCACAGCTCCTCGACACGTATGTAAATACGTTTAATGTTCATGCAAACGTTCTGCCAAAGAAATCATCATTTATCGAGTCGAAGCCTGACTTCCTTGGAAATACCTCTTTCGGAACCTAACTGACCCGATCATAAAGTGCGATCTTTTACCTTTAATTTGAGCCATCGAACGTCCAAAAATTCCCTCGGGAACACATTCTAAAATCGTCTCAAAAATACCCTTGCAATCGCTCCGACTTCGCTCGGGCTGACGGTTGAATTTTATCAAATTTTTTATAAGATTTCGTATTCATTTCTAAACGTAACTGATCCTATCATGAGGTACGATCTTCCAGCTTTAATTTGAGCCCTCGAACGTTCAAAAATTCCCTCGGGAACACGTTCTAAAATCGCCTCAAAGAACCTTTTTAAATTCCGTCCGACGTAGTTCGGATACTCGAGGTCCCACTAAATCGTGGATTAACTGGACATCCGTGAACTGAATTGTATCGTGTTTGGGCTCGTTTTAATCGGAGAAACGCCACGAATGCATCAATGAAGGTGTCATGCAGAAGTGATATACTCCAGCAGCAATCAATCAAGGAGTATCGTCTCTAAACAGCAGATTTCAAATGGGAAAAACGCGATCCGGGGGTGTATCGATTTTATTGAGACACAGCACGGTCGTGTAGTAACCGATAAGGCCACGTATTGTTATATAAGACTCGTGTGCCATTCTTTGATCCTCGGGGTACGCCCACCCGTTGCGAAAACCTGATTACAGACACCGAAACTCAATCGGGCGACGCGTCGACGCGAGCATACTTCGGACAAAGAGGCCTGCATAAAGGACAGTGTGCCTGTAATATGCAGAAAAAGAAATGCACTTGCCACAGCACGAGCTTAAAGAACGGCGAGGGTAGAAACCTTGGCATTCCCCGCGAATTTGACCCGAATAATCTCTCCGGCCTTCTACGGTTTCTTGTCACTGTAATTCTCGAACACGGTGCACAGTTTTCGGGTGAGTTGCGGTTGGTATGACTGAACCACCTGCTGGGCCCTCTGCAATTCATTCTCGTGGACGTCATCGGTGACTTGGGGACCTTTACGCAAAATATGTAATTCAAGAACTGGCTGTTCTTTACTTCACCGGACTCAAAATTGGTGCCTTTCCCCTATAAATTATGATGTATTTGGTATGTGATCCAGTAGATTTGTACCCGTGGCGGTTGCAGATCGAAGTTTCGATTCTGTAGGATCAATGGTTCAGGAGTTATGCTTGCTTAAAGTTGAGCAATCTGCAGTGTTTTTGACAGCTAAGGGCGCCGCCATATTGGTTTGTAGTGACGACCGCGAGCCGTTTACCGAGCAGAACCGCCGGTCCTTGCCACCTAATCCCAACCAACTCGGTAAGCAGCTCGCGACCGTGAAACTTCAAGACCAATATGGCGGCGCACTTACCTGTCAAAAACACTGCAGATCGCTCAAATTTAAGCAAGCATAACTCCTGAACCATTGATCCTACAGGATCGAAACTTAGCTCTGCACCCGCCCTGGGTACAAATCTACTGGATTACATACCAAATACATCATAATTTATAGGAGAAAGGCACAAATTTTGAGCCCATTGAAGTAAAGTTTATCCCAAGAATTTAATATTTAAAAGTTTTCAATTTACAAAACTTAAAGATTTCCAAATTTAAAATTTATTATTCATTAAAAAAATTCAGAAACCATAGTCTCTATTCCTCTCTTTAGTGGTTCTGTCAACCTGTAAAAAAAGTCTTGATAAACTTAAACAATTTTTCTTATTGTTCGAAGTTACACGATTCTTTCCATAAAATCTAACGATCACATTTAGTTCCCTTATAACGTTTTAATATTGCCGATGTGCTCCGCAGTAAGTTGTGTAACATAAACAATATTGTAAGTTATCTCACCGATCAGTCATCTCGCGGATTGCATTGATAGAGATATAATTGGCGAAGAAACTGTATCGCAAAACCGGGTCTAGCCGATTTCAGAGGCTGGAGCGTCTTTCCTTCTCCGCGTGTCTCGATCATGTTATTCTCCGCCGGAGAGTATCCTTTCCCTTTTTCTTCGCCGCTTCCTGCCCCTGCAACATCTTTCACGTCCATTCAGATGTATTAGAGCAAATCTCTAACGCGTACTCCGTACACCTAAACACCTCGAGTAAGCGGCGTTATGCTCTCGTTCTTTGCGACAATTTTTGAATGAGTTCCAGTAGGAGCTAGAGTGGACGATTATTTAAATGCAAATTACGAAAGAGACGAGATGCGTCGCTGAATACGTCGATTTGTCACTCGCGCGACCACAAATTATACGTTTTACCGAGCGTTGCGAGAGTGGGTGAAACCGAAGCTGCCCAATTACTTTAATACCGAATCAATTACAGAACACGCGAGAAACCAAAGAATCGGTACATACAGTGAGTGTAAAAAGTACTCGTTCACCCCTCAAAATGGAATAACTTTTTTATACTTATACCAAATGACTTGATTTTTTATAATCAATTAAGAGCATTGGTTTACGAAATGATAAGCAAAAAAAGATTTTCCAAATAATTATAATTTACAAGGTTACATGCAAAAATAAAAAAGTCATTTTTTAAATCTTTTTTATTTGAGCCTATGTCTTTTAGCTGGATCTGTGTTAGTTACACACATGCTGAAAATTTCATCGAATTCGATGAACACACGCACGAGGTATAATCGGTTAAAAATGGCGAAAATCGCAGTTTTACACGACTTTTGCACAGTTTCTGCTGAAAATCCATAGAATCGTACATCTTTTCGATGAGCGTCGTTTTGTCCTGCGTCAACCAATTTCGATGAAATTTTCAGTATGTGTATAACTAACATAGATCTACAAAACATGTATTTTAAATTTTCATTAGGGGCCCAAATAAAAAAGTTTCAAAAAATGCCTTTTTTATTTTTGCATGTAACCTTGTAAATTATAATTTTTGGAAAATTTTTTTTGCATATCATTTCGTAAACCGATGCTTCTAATCGATTATAAAAAATCAGGTAGTTTGGTACAATTACAAAAAAGTTGTACTATTTTAAAGGGCGTGCGAATACTTTCTACACTCACTGTATAGGATAATTTTATGATAATTCGACGAATTATCGGTGACGCAACCCGTCACGCTAATTGTCGGCGACAGAACATAAAGTCACGGGATCAATACGATCCGTCCGAAACACGCGTTTAAAATACTTGCAAATAATTGGTACACCTCTCCCGGTGTGATTCAGAAGAGTAACGCATGTAACCGGTACTCGTGTTCCGTAAAAACAAAAGAAATGAAACATTCTGGTATAAAATTCTCTGAACGTCTGCGACACGAAAAATTGTTTAACGCTCCCGTAAGGTGGAAGTGTAGTCACGTGACTTTTCTGCAGGGAATTTTGCAGGGAACTTGTATTGGACTACATTTTGGGTCAAGACATGGGGTAAACTTTACTTTACCGGACTCAAAATTTGTGCCTTTCTCCTATAATTTATGATGTATTTGGTATGTAATCCAGTAGGTTTGTACTCAGGGCGGCTGCAGATCGAAGTTTCGATCTTGTAGGATCAATGGTTCAGTAGTTATGCTTGCTTAAAGTTGAGCATTTTTCAGTGTTTTTGACAGGTAAGGGCGCCGCCATATTGGTTTGTAGTGACGACCGCGAGCCGCTTACCTTGCTCCCCCCCATCTAATCACCATCCAACCACCACTTAGCACGCGCGCGACACTACAAACCAATATGGCGGAGCCATCACCTGTCAAAAACACTGCAGGTTGCTCAACTTTAAGCAAGCATAACTCCTGAATCATTGATCCTACAGGATCGAAACTTCGATCTGCAGCCGCCCCGAGAACAAATCTACTGGATTACATACCAGATACATAATAATTTATAGGAGAAAGGCACAAATTTTGAGTCCGGTAAACTAAAGAGCACCCGAAACATGGGTTTGCGGGCTCCGGTTATTTATCCTTATACGAGCATATTTTGAGCTGCACAAAGGTTCATTTGATGTAGAGGAAGGTTCATCGCACTTAGAATTTAGAATGAGCCCTCACCCAGCCAAAATCTAGTAAGTTTTTTGTCCCTATATAGTTCCCCTTCAGAAACCGACTTCCCCTTAATTTTGCAACAGTAGAATGAAATTATACAATATTCCAGCAACATTGATTAACATTTTTCTTCGGAGGGCGAAGGGTGAAATTCTCAAGAGGAACATCTGCTCCGCAATCTTGGCAGAAGTTCGCGTGCGATAAAAAAAGAGATCGATCGGACCACGCGGCAAAATGTTTCCCCAGCTACCCTATTATTCTCTGATTGTGAAGGGGAACTGCGAAAAGAAAGATCGCTCGGCGGCGAGGATCGATCCCTGTGTCTACGACCTGGACGTAAGAGAGTACACCTGTACGAGTGTCGGGGAAAACACGATTCTCCCATGGAGAGGATCTCTCTTTCTCCTTCTCCTTCTCCACCTCGTGACTGCACCAAGATGCAGGATTGCGCAGAACGCATGTGACTTAGCATCATGTGATTTAGCGAAAGTCGATCCTCAAGCGCACGAGCCAGAATGCGGCTGTTCGAGCAGCTGCGATCAGGGTCGGCCGACACACTCTCCACTAAATCAGAGACCGAGATCTGTGATTGGATCGCGCGGGAGCCGACGAATTAGCGAAAACCATTTGTACCGCGATTATCGTAATTGGCGGGTCAACCCGCTTTTCACGCAGCAGCGCGCGAAAATCATCCATTTTTCGGGTTGGGTGTAGAATAGTATAGCATAGTATAGTATATGTAGTATTAGTATAGTATATTACACAGCACAGTATAGTATATTATATGTACAGTATATTACGTAGCATAGTATAGTATATTATATTACAGTGTAGTGTAATAGTATATTATATATTATGTACAGTATATTACGTAGCATAGTATAGTACAGTATAGCGTAGTTTGTTATAGTATGTACAGTATGTCATGTAGCATGTAGTATAGTATAGTATAGTATAGTATATTATATGTATAGTATAGTGTATAGTATATTACATAGTGCAGTATAGTATAGCATATTATATGTATAGTATATTGTATAGTATATTACATAGTGAAGTATAGTAAAGTATATTATATGTATAGTATAGTGTATAGTATATTACATAGTGCAGTATAGTATATTATATGTATAGTATAGTGGATAGTATATTACATAATATACTATATTACGTAGCATAGTATAGTATAGTATAGTGTAGTATATTATATAGTATGTACAGTATATATATACATAGTATATAGTATAGTATAGTATATTATATGCATAGTATATTGCATAGAATAGTGTAGTCTTCGGCTACTCTAAAATACAGAATAATTACAAAATTGTAAAGTTAACCCGTCGCCCATTAATATATTATTAATTTATTAGTTGTATTATGTCACCTCTTTTTATCGCCATTAATTTTCTTCGAGGCGCCGTCATATATCTGTTCCCGATTCTCGCCTGTATGACGTCACCAACACGGACAAAAACATATCTCGACCACATTCGTAAAAATATCGTTCTCCTTCATAAAAATTAATGGTAAAATCGAATCATCGTTATGTCGCATATTACACACACGAAACGCTCTGCGCCATCATTTCGGACGCGACCAAAAATTAATCGCGATTTTATTGGCAAGTTAAGTTGCAACAAACTGCACGTGCTTTTGGTAATGGACCGGATAAAAAATAATGACGCTCACTATACCTGGGACGATTTCACATGTAATGCGGTTGTTTTATCAAAATTCGATCCTGTTCGACTGTCTGTTGCCCGACGAAGTTAATATACTGCTCTGTGATATTGCGCGAAATATATTAATGTCAGATTAAATGTCAGAGCAGCACAAATTTGGGGATTATGTCCCTCTGTCATTATTAAAAATTATAATATAAAAGGAAACTCTTATCTTGGCACTTTTTGAATTTAAGTCGAAATGCTACGAAACAAATTTCTGCATAAAACCCGCTGTCTACTAATGACTTTACTGTCTTAGATTACATCCACTTTATTCTTCTCATAAATGCATAATATCCGCACGGTCTATTCATAATAAACCCAAAAACAATTTTTACCTGATCTACAGTCTCCGAGGAAGGACGTTGAAAAGAATTTCCTGTTCTCAGTCCCCTGTCTGATCATAATCGGTTAATACTACTTCAAACACTGTCAAATTACGCGTTCGGAACAGCTCACCTTAAAAGAATGAAACGGTCATCGGGTTAACAGGAAAATTACTTTCCAGTCAATCAAAACAGCCTGGGAAACTTGGAAGTGACTACTCAGTTCGGAAGAAAACTAGGTCAGAATACGCAACCAGTATAGATGTATTAAATCATCTGTCTCCCTCTATCTCTTTCTCCTCGGTATCCACATAACCCTTTCTTTCTCGTTCTTCCTCTCGTTTCATACCCGTCGAGCTATCACTCACGTTTCGAGCATATACATACATACAATACAACGAGCGTTCCGTATTTACCTTCCAGCATCTCAGCTGGACTAGTAAGATTTACTTTCTGGAGACAAATGAGCTATTTAGATTGTTATCAATCAATTCGACGATAACAACGCTCCTGAGAACGAGGAGTCGAAGAGAAAGCTCCGAAGAACAATGGAGATACAATTGTGCGTGAAATTAATATTCAATTAATCAGCACGGGCTCTGAGAATTGTTCTATTAAATTATTGTTGAGCTCGGGTTGTATTGTTATGTTGTTCTTAGCCGCGCCAATTAATTCGTGGCTCTCACAATTGATCGATTGAATTCAACCGGACAAGTAAAATATGTAATTTTAAGTTTCAATGAATTTTTAAAGATCAAAAGGAATGTACTCTTTAAAAGGAAATCTCTTTCAGAAAAATTCTTTAGAAAAATTCACAAAGATTTGCAAAATAGATGTTTTGTTACAATTTAATCCCAGATGGCACACGACGTCTTAAAGACGTCCATTTTACGTCTATTTCATGTCTGAAAGTCTTACGTAATAAGAAGAAATTTTTAAGACCATAAACAGGTTTTTATATACCCATAAGCTAGCAGTACTAGCATTGGAGTTAAACTGGAAAACACCAGTTAGTGTTTTTCCTTCAATTTCAATTTCAACTCTCTAATCTCAACTTCACTTTCAATTTCAACTTCAATTTTAACTATTTAATTTCAACTTCAATTTTAACTATTTAATTTCAACTTCAACTTTTCAATTTTTCAATTTCAACTTCAATTTAAAATTTAACAGCAATTTCAACTCTTCAATCTCAACTTCACTTTCAATTTCAACTTCAATTTCAACTATTTAATTTCAACTTCAATTTTAACTCTTCTATTTCAACTTCAACTTTTCAATTTTTCAATTTCAACTTCAATTTAAAGTTTAACAGCAATTTCAACTCTTCAATTTCAATTTCAACTCTTCAATCTCAACTTCAACTTTTCAATTTTTCAATTTCAACTTCAATTTAAAGTTTAACAGCAATTTCAACTCTTCAATTTCAATTTCAACTCTTCAATCTCAACTTCAACTTTTCAACTCTTCAATCTCAACTTCAACTTTTCAATTTTTCAATTTCAACTTCAATTTCAATTTTACATCAATTTCAACTTCAATTTCAACTCTTCAATCTCAACTTCAATTTTTATTATTTTTATAGTGATTTTAATTGCAATTGTAATTTTTATTACACTTTTTACGTCAATTCTTCTTACGTCAATTAACTTTAAACTCGTTTCTGTCGAAATCTATTTTTACTCTTCCCTTCTTTCAATTTAATTAACATTTATGGACCTTTATGACTTCTTAGGGGCGTCTTAAAGACCTCCCGAATATCCTACGAACGTCTCATGAACGTATTTTAGACGTCGAACAGCCGTCTCTACGTCTACTGTACCATCTAATGTACCGTTTTCTAACACAAGATATTCAGGAAACGTTCGGAATAACGTTCGGAAGAAGACGTTCGTAGGACATTAGGGACATCTTTAAGACGTCTGAATGTCCAACTGCAGACATCTTTAAGTCGTGTTCGTGTTATCTGGTAAAATACAGTATCGACTATGTCGGATCATACACTTTGGCGAAGGAATCGAGTTTATGAGCAGGACGTGGCGGAACTTTCATTCTTTTGCATACCTCGCCGCGTGATTCACATCAGGCGAGTCTAACCTGAGTATATCCTGCATCACTATATCCTGTTATGCCTATTGTTCGATGTCCTGTTAGCGGTCGGCCAGTTACTCGATCACAATTTTAGCCTTCGTCGATCGGATTCTGTTATGCTTCTTGTGATAACGATTTCTGCTATTCGAGAAACTTTCGAGTCGTTCGGTTTCTGATTGCAGTGTAATCTACTCGACACGAGTATTCTGTTACATTTCAGAACACTATTAAACGATCACGTTGTTTACTATCTGTTAAATCTCATTATAATCACGTTCTCTAATACCTTTGATCCTTAGAAGTTAATGCTCTTTTTTCCACGTCAATTGCAAGCCTACTGGAACCAACTAAAAATTGTCCAGATCAACTACAAAGTACTGGAAAACCAACTAAAAATATATTCCTTCAATAATTCTAATATATTGATCACCATGTATGTTCATACTCCTAACTTTTGTCTTCCTAATGTTTTACGTTTCATCTACCCACTAGAATAAAATAAATACAATTTTTCTACCTGAATTGCGACAAACTGGAGTGAAGTAGAAATGTATTTTCTTTTTTAATATGTTTAGTGGGTTGAAAATAATATAAAAATATTCTTAAATTCTTCTAATGTATATACTATTTTAAATTACAACTACTCAGTTTTGGAGTTGGGCATTAATCAATTAAAATTTTTACCAAGATTGATTGATTAATGTGTACGATTAAAAGGTAATCATTGAAAAATGGAAAATTGATTCAATCGATTGATGAAACTTCATTGTTTCAATGATTCAATTTTCAATGATTCAATTTTCAATGATTAACTAATCGTCAATCGTTGATTAAAAAAAGAAATTATCGAAAAATCGGAGACTAATTTAATCAATTTGTTGACGTTGATCGCCACACGCTCTATCTATAAATTGTAATAAGGAGGGAGAGAGAGACGGAGAATTGACAGAAATAAATCTCAAAAAAACTCAGTTTAAATTTTTTCCAGTATGCATACACTTTTGATTCCGTATTTCATTTCGAAATTTCAGCAGTTATTCATTAATCAATTATCCAATTGACGATTACAATTGAAAAGAATGTAATCGTTAACCGCAATTAACGACTAAAGTAGAAGTTTAATTGCTAATTGCAATTAACGATTGGAGTAGAAATTTATTCGTCAATCGTTGTTTAAATTTTTGCCCAACTCTGTCATAAATGCATAAAATCTGTTGTCTATCGGCTACGTAGAAAAGAATAGGAATT
The DNA here is from genome assembly GCA_963966675.1 of Lasioglossum calceatum. Lineage (NCBI taxonomy): Eukaryota > Metazoa > Arthropoda > Insecta > Hymenoptera > Halictidae > Lasioglossum > Lasioglossum calceatum. The sequence continues at coordinate 5,710,057 of OZ016539.1, read as the reverse complement.
TCTTATGTGGATAAGCGCAAACAATAGTTGATTTCCAAGGGGGGCGAATGGATCTTTGATCGAGGATTTATCGGCGTAGCTGCCGAGGCTTTCGTAGCAATTAATCCCGACTGCCTTTTACGGTATTAATCTTCGTTTGATGTAATTCGCCCAGCAGCTCATTGTGCGCACGTATGCAGAAAGTGAGAGGACATACGCTTCTCGTAATAGCTTGCCCGACATTACTTTCACAACGGGAGCAAGGTCTTATTTTTTCGCGCGGATGCGTCGTTTTGTCTCTTTTCATAGCTTTTCGGGGGTTAGGTCGCCGAAAATCCACTGCAATTCGCGATTCCAATCCGTTCACGAATCAAACCAATGAAACCGCAGCGTAAATGATTCTGAAAGAAATTCAGCCAGTCGGAAAATTCTCAAGTAGAATAACTTTTCCAGAATGAGCTCGAACGACCTCGAAAATGTTTTCTAAAAATTTCTGTCTCATTTGATGGAAAATTTATATAAAGTGAAGTTTCTCTTATTTGTTCTATATACAAATTTAATTTTATTACGATACAATTTTATTCACAGTGGGCGGACAAAGTATTCGTACATATCTTTTAAAAACGAACAACTTTTTCAAAATTCGACCCAACAGCTTGAGCATTTCCGAGACGTTAGAATTTATTTTCTAAATCGTCCTCGGTCGCAATTGCGAAGGGAATAATGAAGGTAACAAATTTCAATTTTTTATCTGTGCCTTTAATGAAAATTTCAAACATGTATTTTTGTAAATCTAAGTGAATTATACACGTGTACAAAGTTTCATAGAAATCGAATTTAGATTCTTACAATTTTCGCTATATTCAATCAAGTTTCAATCAGTTGTGAAAAGTGTGGAATGTGTCGTGTAGATTGTTTTTTAAACATTCTTTCGCCCGCCACTATCGTCCGAAACAGGATCGGTGGCGTCCCCAGTATGCGGGAACAGCATCACTTCACAAATGTTCTATAGTACCTTCATCCGGTAAGTTATCTATTGAACGAATAATTAAGAAATTGATGAATAGGATAATATCGACTTATAAAATCTTCATAATCGTTTTCTGCGCTCTACTGCGAAAGGACCTTGCAGAAATGTTTCTAATAAATTTTCTGGTTGTCGTGCTGTACTACAAATAAGTTTTGCAACTAATACAAGAACGGAGAAAATGTTCTTAATATTGTACAACTAAAGATACGTTAATTATATAGAAATAGACCCGACACCTTTTGGGACTTAGTGTCCATAGGAGAATCTGTAGCACCGTCACTTTAAAAAACCAGTAATTTTAGCGCCCTCTACGCTTTGAGAACGGTGAATTCGAGAACTAGCTCCACAGTGCGACTCGAGTTCGACTGGTCAAACTTCTACAGCGTTGTCAAGTCTAAAGTATGCAACGTTGTCAGATTATCAGTTTTTTGGTGTCGCCAGAATCGACCAAAATCGGTCAATTTTCCCACTCCGCCTTCTCCCCTTCCACTATCCAATTCCACCACCATGAGATACCCCAACATCCCCCACTAAGACGGTAGACTGGTTTCACATATTACTCTGGTTATCAGAGTGGGGGTAAAGTGTATTCCCCTCGATTTCCCCGATCTGGCGGCACTGGAGAGCGCGATCGCGAAGAGAGGCTTTCTTCTGCCCGTTTGCAATAAAGAGTTAGCTTATATTGAATTTCGTTTCTTTCCATTTAACATTGTAAAATATTTGTAATGATTCTATTTCTATCCATTGCAAATTCTTTTATCGCATTATTCAGCATATTAGACTTAACTCTAATTTAATCTTAAATTTATTTTTGTTGCTGTGTCTGACAATGGTTAATCTGTGTTCTCAAACAATATATATCGAACTTGAATATAAATGCATAATATTAGTCGTATTAAGTTAACAAAATGGAGGAAGTGCCTTTTTTCATCTTAGGGTTTCTGCGTAGTTGTAGTTGTCATTGGTTTCATACTTGTAATTCGTTCAGTAATTGTAGATAGAATTGGTCTAATAGTTCCAGGTGGCCCCCGCAATTCAGGACAATTTACAAAGCAACCAATATTCCCAATAAACGCCAATCTGCTAAGATGTTTGCAAGAAGTATCGCAACGTACTCGTACGGGTTCCAACAATGCACGACCGAACCTCAACGATCTTGCAGACGGTTCTGCACCTGGTGTCTGTAACAAAAAGCATTTAACCACCTGTAAATTCAAATTCGTGCACAGAATGTAATTTAAGCATCATTTCTGTAAAATACCGAAACACATTTTCTTCATTTGTACACGAATCAAATAACAATGCTATGAACAGTTGACACTAGTGATGGCGTGCAAAATCACTAACCGTGAATGATCACAGTGATCGTAGAATCACGATCACGGTCGTGACTCTTTAACTTCGTTTTTATCTCGATTGAATTAGTTCTTTTTTTACGTACATCAATTAGCTTGCATAAAAATATCCGCTTATAACGTAAATTTACTTCATTGAATGATAAAAATAAAGACCCGATTTCGGTATTGAAAAGAGAAAAAAATTAATTCCTCCTCTGAATTTCTTAAACGCTATCTATACCAACATATCGAAAAATAACTGCAGAAAATCTAACCTGTGACCAGACGGAACCGATCAATATCAGTAAAGTAATCCACGTGTTGGAGCACAACATGATGAGAATTTGGTCTAGGAAAGCTCAGTGACACGAGTACTGTGTCCAACGAATCTGTCAGTCAGCTTATATACTAACATCCGTGACCGTGAAGTATTAAAAAATCTAAAGTGCAACTGTTCGCTATATTCTGTAACACGTTGTGAAACATTGTGTCGTGAAATAATGTATGCAAAACTTCCGTTGTCCTCAAATAAACTGCTAAAATGTACAAAAATATATGAACTTTTAAGATAATTAACATATCTTGACGTCAACATTACATTGTTGTTGTTTCATTATTATTTGCAGTTCGAGGAAAAGGCAGCTGTCGAACGTGACCGAAGAATAGCACGCAAGAATATGTCCACTGTAATCTATGATCGGTATTTATTATATTTATGTCCGCACAACCTAAGTCCGTGGCCACGTTGTTAATTCCCATATCAAAAGCACGAGCGCCGTTCTATTTTCCATGCGGTTCCTAATTATATGCAATCTGGTTTGCATCTGTGCATAGATTTGGATATCCAACCATTGTTTACAATCGTGTAAAGAAAATTAACGTTATCCGCAGTGATCCAGTGATGCCATATGAGGGGAATCACGGTGAGATGATGTACCCCCTCTCTGATGACCGGACCAGGTCTTAGTGGGGGACGTTGGAGTGTGCGCATGGCGCTGGAATGGGATAGTGGAAGGGAAAAGGAGGAGAGTACATGATATCCGTTTGGATATCATATGGCAACACTGGTTATCAGCCAGCTCGAATCGTGCTCATTGCACGGTCTATAGTCCAATACATAATTTTAATCGCATAAATAATTGAATCCCACTTGAATTTTATTATTCACTCGAAAGTGTTATAAAGGTACATCTTCCAGCTTTAATTTGAGCCCTCGAACGTCCAAAAATTCCTACGGGAACACATTCCAAAATTGTCTCAAAGATACCCATTAATCTCGTTGATATCGTCCGAGCTTACGGCTGAATTTCATCCAATTTTTTATAAGATTTCGTACTCATTTTTTAACCAACCCGCCCTTATGATTAAGTGCGATTTCCCAGCTTTATTTTGAGCCCCGGAACGTCCAAAAATTCCTACGGGAACACATTCTAAATGCGCCTCAAAGATTCCTGTTAAAATCGGGACGATTTTGTCTGACCTGGTTCGGATTATCGAGATTCTGCAACGTCGTGAATTATACGCCTAAACGGAATCGGAACTGTACCGTGTTTGGGCTCGTTTTAAACAGAAAAATGTCACTGACACTACCGTACAACTTTTATTAAAAAATTATGACGAACAACAAAGTTCTATCATCTAATTAGACAGTTAGACAATTTCTGATTACGTGTAGGTTTTAGGTTAAACTTGTATTACGTGTACAGAGAAGTTTGTTGATTTATTTACGCAAGCAAGATGAACGGAATATAATTGGTGTAATAAATAAGGTGTAAAGGCGTTGAACCAACACAAGCAGAATATTCCCGAGGCTCTGTTGTCGGTCTCATTGTTATCGACCCGTTGGTATTCCCTGGCGTCATTGGTAGCATCGCCGACTCGGTGACAGCATGATCACGTGGTGTCTGTGTCTATCGCCTTCCAACCAGTCAGCTCTCTCGTACAATGCACACCTTTGACGTAACTTTAAGCAGTTCTGCGTGAAAGGTAATAGGCGCAACTCAATCATAATTGATGCCCTGTAAGCGTTTTCGAATGTTTGCTTTGCCAGCTCCCAATCATGCACAGAAAGCAGAAATTAATAGGCACTCGTCACTGCCATTTATTATACTCGCACAGCTAATCGTAATACAAAATCATGTGCGAAAACCTTTCCATTCTTATTTTTTAGACTCTAATTTCTAAATTGATTAGCCTGACAACATGAATTCTTGGCGTACTTTGTAATTACGTTGCAGAAGCGTGTTCAATGGATTGGAAATGATTTCCCGATTGAAACGAGCCTAAACACGACACAAATCAGGTAAATCGAGTAGGACATCGTTAACGACCTGAAGATCTCAAGGTCAAATTGCAAGACTGCATTCTTAAATCTGGCAACGCTGTTAAATCTAGTCTCTAGCTTCCACGTTGCAGTTTTCTGTAGTTCGCTAATTGATTGTCCTATTTAGGTAGATGGCGCGAGAAAACTGCTAATTTCCAGCAACGTCGATATTTCAGTTTTGTTATCAAATGTTGGTAATGTAGCATAATCTCCGGACGATCATTTTTTTAACAACTGATAATAGGGACTGTTTAATAATGGTGTTTGCTGATTAATCGATCCAGTTCGTTACAACTAACTAAATTATTATTTTATAGTTTACTGTTTTTGTCGTTCAGGAGACTCAACCACCGACGAGGTACTATTTCTCTGAGACAAAGTAATCTCTACCTGGAGATTCAAATTGCATTGAACGAAAAAAAATTATGGGACTTTGTGTCCATAGGAATCTGTAGCAAAGTCACCTTAAAATACCAGTAATTTTAGCGCTCTCTACGCTTTGAAATCGGTGAACTCGAGAACTAGATCCACAGTGCGTCTTGGGTTCGAGTGGTCAAACTTCTACAACGTTGTCAATTGTTGTCAAGTCTAAAGCAGGCAACGTTGTCAGATTATCAGTTTTCTGGTGTTGTCACAATCGACCAAAAACGGTCAATTTTCCCACTCCGCCTTTGCCCCTTCCACTATCCGATTTCACCACCATGAGCATACTCCAACATCCCCCACTAAAACCGTAGACTGGTTCCATATATTAATCTGGTTATCAGAGAGGGGGTAAACTGTATTCCCCTCGATTTCCCCGATCTGGCGGCACTGGAGAGCGCGATCGCGAAGAGAGGCTTTCTTCTGCTCGTTTGCAATAAAGAGTTAGCTTGTATTGAATTTCGTTTCTTTCCATTTAACATTGTAAAATATTTCTAATGATTCTATTTCTATCCATTGTAAAATTTTTTATTGCACTATTCAACATATTAGACTTAACTTTAATTTAATCTTAAATTTATTTTTGTTCCTGTGTCTGACAATGGTTACCCTGTGTTCTTAAACAATATATATCGAACTTGAATATAAATGCATAATATTAGTCGTATTAAGTTAACAAAATGGAGAAAGTGCCTTTTTTCATCTTAGGGTTTCATCGAAGATGTACTTGGCATTGGTTTCATACTTGTAATTCGTTCAGTATTTGTTGTAGGTCTAATAGTTGTAGGTGGCCACCACAATTCAGGACAATTTACAAAGCAACCAATATTCTGAATAAACAACAATCTGCCAAGATGTTTGCAAGAAGTATTGCAAAACTTTACTCGTACGGGTTCCAACAATGCACCACCGAACTTCAACGACCTTGCAGACGGTTCTGCACCTGGTGTCTGTAACAAAAAGCATTTAACCACCTGTAAATTCAAATTCGTGCACAAAATGTAATTTAAGCATCATTTCTGTAAAATACTGAAACACATTTTCTTCATTTGTACACGAATCAAATAACAATGCTATGAACAGTTGACACTAGTGATGGCGTGCAAAATCACTAACCGTGAATGAACACAGTGATCGCAGAATCACGATCACGATCGTGACTTTAACTTCGTTTTTATCTCGATTGAATTAGTTCTTTTTTTTACGTACATCAATTAGCACGCATAAAAATATCCGCTTATAACGTAAATTTACTTCATTGAATGATAAAAATAAAGACCCGATTTCAGTATTGAAAAGAGAAAAAAAATTAATTCCTCCTCTGAATTTCTTAAACGCTATCTATACCAACATATCGAAAAATAACTGCAGAAAATCTAACCTGTGACCAGACGGAACCGATCAATATCAGTAAAGTAATCCACGTGCTGGAGCACAACATGATGAGAATTTGGTCTAGGAAAACTCAGTGACACGAGTACTGTGTCCAACGAATCTGTCAGTCAGCTTATATACTAACATCCGTGACCGTGAAGTATTAAAAAATCTAAAGTAGAACTGTTCGGTAGTTTCTGTAACACGTTGTGAAACATTGTGTCGCGGAACAATGCAAAACTTACCTTGTCCTCAAATAAACCGCTAAAGTGTACATAAATATATGAACTTTTAAGATAATGAACATATCTTGACATCAATATTACATTGTTGTTATTTCATTATTATTTGCAGCTCGAGGAAAAGGCAGCTGTTGAACGTGACCGAAGAATAGTACCCAAGAATATGTCAACTGTGCGTCAAATGCCAACCTCGACTATGATCGGTATTTATTATATTTATGTCCGCACAACCTAAATCCGTGGTCACGTTGTTAATTATCATATCAAAAGCACGAGCGCCGTTCTATTTTCCATGCGGCCCCTAATTATATGCAACCTGGTTTGCATCTGTGTATAGCTCTGGATAGCCTACCATTGTCTGGCGTAATTGAATCGTGTAAAGAAAATGAACGTTATCAGCCTGCTCGAATCGTGCACATTGCACGGTCTATAGTGCAATACATAATTTTAATCGCATAAATAATTGAATCCCACTTGGATCTTGTTATTCACTCGAACGTATCTACATATATTATAATCGCGTGCCACATTCTAAAATCATCTGGAGGAGTCCGCTCAAAATCGGGACACGATTTGGAATTTCTTTTAAACCCAACTACACCTGTTACAAAGTGCCATCTTCCAGCTTTAATTTGAGCCCTCGGACGTACAAAAATTCCTACTGGTACACATTCAAAATTGTGTTAAAGATATCCATAAATCTCGTTGATTTCGTCCGAGCTTACGGCTGAATTTCATAAAATTTTTTATAAGATTTCGTACTCATTTTTTAACCCACCCGCCCTTATCATTAAGTGCGATTTCCCAGCATTATTTTGAGCCCCGGAACGTCCAAAAATTCCTACGGGAACACATTCTAAATGCGCCTCAAAGATTCCTGTTAAAATCGGGACGATTTTGTCTGACCTAGTTCGGATAATCGAGATTCTACAACATCGTGAATTATGCGCGTAAACGGAACCGGAACTGTACCGTGTTTGGGCTCGTTTTAACCAGAAAAATGTCACTGACACTACCGTACAACTTTTATTAAAAAATCATGATGAACAACAAAGTTCTATCATCTAATTAGACAGTTAGACAATTCCTGATTACTTTTAGGTTTTAGGTTAAACTTGTATTACGTGTACAGAGAACTTTGTTGATTTATTTACGCAAGTAAGACGAACAGAATATAATTGACAGATTCGCGTAGGAAATATTTGTTATAACAGGACGGAGAATAAGAAAAGGTGTAAGGGCGTTGGACCAACGCAAACAGAATATTCCCGAGGCTTCGTTGTCGGTCTCATTGTTATCGACCCGTTGGTATTCCCTGGCGTCATTGGTAGCATGATCACGTGGTGTCTATCGCCTTCCAACCAGTCAGCTCTCTCGTACAATGCACACCATTGACGTAACTTTAAGCAGTCCTGCGTGAAAGGTCATAGGCGCAGCTCAATCATAATTGATGCCCTATATGCGTTTTGCGAATGTTTGCTTTGCCAGCTTCCGATCATGCATAGAAATTAGCAGAAATTAATAGGCACTCGTCACTGCCATTTATTACACTCGCACAGCTAATGGTAATACAAACTCATCTGCGAAAACCTTTTCATTCTTATTTCTTAGACTCTAATTTTTAAATTGATAAGCCTGACACCATGATTTCTTGTCGTACTTTGTAATTACGTTGCAGAAGCGTGTTCAATGGATTGGAAATGATTTGCCGATTGAAACGAGCCTAAACACGACACAAATCAGGTAAATCGAGTAGGTCACCGTTAACGACCTACGATTTCAAGGTCAAATTGCAAGATTGCGTTCTTAAATCTGGCAACGTTGTTAAATCCAGTCTCTAACTTCTACGTTGCAGTTTTCTGTAGTTCGCTAATTGATTGTTCTATTTCGGTAGATGGCGCGAGAAATCTGCTAATTTCCAGCAACGTCGATACTTCAGTTTCGTTATCGAACGTTGATAATGCAGTATAATCTCCGGACGATCATTGTTTTAACAACTGATAAAAGGGACTGTTTAATAATGGTGTTTGCTGCTTAATTGATACAGTTCGTTACAACTAACTAAATTATTATTTTATAGTTTACTGTTTTCGTCGTTCAGGAGACTCAACTATGAGAATATGCTCAATGAGAAATATAACATCATGGAAAACACCGTAAAGAAGCGTTTCGGAGTTTCTACTAATTAAATTCAGTTCTTGTTAACAACGGAAAAGATTGTCATTGCGGAAATTCTTCGGCTCTGCAATTAACTGTTTTGTAGGTGTGTGCCCGAGCAAGTTTTCCAGCAACAGAGAACGTTCTTCGTGAAAGTAATTGAACTCGTTATGAAACTCGTCTTTCAAGAAAGCAATTTAATCATGGGGGAGGAGGGGTGGGTGGCAAAGGTTTCGTAATTCTCCGTAGAATCTCTAATTGGGCCCGCATATGCCAATCGATCACCCTTAAAAGTCACGCATTTAGGTTGAAACAGTGCAAGAGAGAAGGACAACGGATTGCCAGGGATCGACATTTAAGTTGAACTTTTCCATTTTTATGGAAAATAACTGCCAACTCCTGACAAAACTATCAATCTGTACATTCAGCTCATTTACAAATTCTTTGTTCTATCCTACGATGGAATACCTATGGAGTTAGCTACTGTCGGCAATATAGCGAGCACCATGGTGTATTTAATTAATCATCGGTTAATTTAAACATCGCTGTCTCTAGCAAACATATGGTCACAGTATTTATGCAACATTGTACATCGATTTCTTCTATTCTACCTACAGTTATAATAAAATGATAATTCTCCAAGTATCCAATCTGATAATTCTTATGCAAAGCTCCTGAGGATGTTATCGACAGAGATAGCAAACCGCTTAGGCTCCCGGGAATCTCCTTCAGAAGTTAGGGGATTCCCACTTGATAAACACCTGAACAGTGCTGTAGGTTGATCTACAACGCGAGACTTGATCTAATTAATCTATCAAACAGGTTTGTAGACCAGATAGCAATTGCTGCGACAAAATAATCTGATGAATCTATAAGTTCTCTAGTATCAAGCCTTATAGTCTATGCAGGTTAGCCTAATCCAGAGGATAGAGTCCTTGTTCAATGTACTAACCTCACACAGTCTAGGTTAAGAAAAGAAGTCTAGATTGGTAGCTGGAAGACTAGCAGATTAGGGGACTAGATGGCTAGTAGACTAGATGATTAGCGTACTAGAGGACTAATAGACTAGATGGCTAGGAGACCAGAGGATAAATAGACTAGATGGCTAGCAGACTAGAGGATAAATAGACTAGATGGCCAGCAGACTATCGGACAAACAGACTAGACGGTCAGCAATCCAGAGGATAGAGTCCTTGTCCAATGTACTAACCTCGCACAGTCTAGGTTAGGAAAAGAATCTAGATTGGTAGCTAGAAGCCTAGCAGACTAGGGGACTAGATGGCTAGCGGACTAGATGATTAGCGCACTAGAGGACTAATAGACTAGGTGACTAGGAGGCTAGAGTACACATAGACTAGATGGCTAGCAGACTAGAGGACAAATAGACTAGATGGCCAGCAGACTATCGGACAAACAGGCTAGACGGCCAGCAATCGGGCCACGTGGACCGTAAAGAGCGCAGCAAGTTAACCTAATCCAGAGGATAGAGTCCTTGTCCAATGTACTAACCTCGCACAGTCTAGGTTAGGAAAAGAATCTAGATTGGTAGCTAGAAGACAAGCAGACTAGGGGACTAGATGGCTAGCGGACTAGATGATTAGCGCACTAGAGGACTAATAGACTAGGTGACTAGGAGGCTAGAGTACACATAGACTAGATGGCCAGCAGACTATCGGACAAACAGGCTAGACGGCCAGCAATGGGGCCACGTGGACCGTAAAGAGCGCAAGTTAACCTAACCCAGAGGATAGAGTCCTTGTCCAATGTACTAACCTCGCACAGTCTAGGTTAGGAAAAGAATCTAGATTGGTAGCTAGAAGCCTAGCAGACTAGGGGACTAGATGGCTAGCGGACTAGATGATTAGCGTACTAGAGGACTAATAGACTAGGTGACTAGGAGGCTAGAGTACACATAGACTAGATGGCCAGCAGACTAGAGTACAAATAGACTAGATGGCCAGCAGACTATCGGACAAACAGACTAGACGGCCAGCAATCGGACCACGTGGACCGTAAAGAGCGCAAGTTAACCTAATCCAGTGGATAAAGTCCTTGTCCAATGTACTAACCTCGCACAATCTAGGTTAGGAAAAGAATCTAGATTGATAGCTAGAAGCCTAGCAGACTAGGGGACTAGATGGCAAGCGGACTAGATGATTAGCGCACTAGAGGACTAATAGACTAGGTGACTAGGAGGCTAGAGTACACATAGACTAGATGGCTAGCAGACTAGAGGACAAATAGACTAGATGGCCAGCAGACTATCGGACAAACAGGCTAGACGGCCAGCAATCGGACCACGTGGACCGTAAAGAGCGCAAGTTAACCTAATCCAGAGGATAAAGTCCTTGTCCAATGTACTAACCTCGCACAGTCTAGGTTAGGAAAAGAATCTAGATTGGTAGCTAGAAGACAAGCAGACTAGGGGACTAGATGGCTAGCGGACTAGATGATTAGCGCACTAGAGGACTAATAGACTAGATGGCTAGGAGACTAGAGGACAAATAGACTAAATGGCTAGCAGACTAGAGGACAAATAGACTAGATGGCTAGCAGACCAGAGGATAAATAGACTAGATGGCCAGCAGACTATCGGACAAACAGACTAGACGGTCAGCAATCCAGAGGATAGAGTCCTTGTCCAATGTACTAACCTCGCACAATCTAGGTTAGGAAAAGAATCTAGATTGGTAGCTAGAAGCCTAGCAGATTAGGGGACTAGATGACTAGCGGACTAGATGATTAGCGCACTAGAGGACTAATAGACTAGGTGACTAGGAGGCTAGAGTACACATAGACTAGGTGACTAGGAGGCTAGAGTACACACAGACTAGATGGCTAGCAGACTATCGGACAAACAGGCTAGACGGCCAGCAATCGGACCACGTGGACCGTAAAGAGCGCAAGTTAACCTAACCCAGAGGATAGAGTCCTTGTCCAATGTACTAACCTCGCACAGTCTAGGTTAGGAAAAGAATCTAGATTGGTAGCTAGAAGCCTAGCAGACTAGGGGACTAGATGGCTAGCGGACTAGATGATTAGCGTACTAGAGGACTAATAGACTAGGTGACTAGGAGGCTAGAGTACACATAGACTAGATGGCCAGCAGACTAGAGTACAAATAGACTAGATGGCCAGCAGACTATCGGACAAACAGACTAGACGGCCAGCAATCGGACCACGTGGACCGTAAAGAGCGCAAGTTAACCTAATCCAGTGGATAAAGTCCTTGTCCAATGTACTAACCTCGCACAATCTAGGTTAGGAAAAGAATCTAGATTGATAGCTAGAAGCCTAGCAGACTAGGGGACTAGATGGCTAGCGGACTAGATGATTAGCGCACTAGAGGACTAATAGACTAGGTGACTAGGAGGCTAGAGTACACATAGACTAGATGGCTAGCAGACTAGAGGACAAATAGACTAGATGGCCAGCAGACTATCGGACAAACAGGCTAGACGGCCAGCAATCGGACCACGTGGACCGTAAAGAGCGCAAGTTAACCTAATCCAGAGGTCAGCGTCCTAGCCCAGTGTCCTAACCTAGTCCAGCCGATCGAAAGAAGTCTGCCGACAGCTAGAGAGGACGATAGTTCAGGTGGAGGAGGGACAAAGCAAGCTCGGCGAAGAGTCAGTTAATTAGCCACACGGTTAGATAACGCTCTTTATCTAGATCGTGCAGAACGATCGCCTAACCAGTGCAGCAGCAGTAGCAGTAGCAGGAGCACTGCAGACGTGCACCGGAGCAGCAGCCAGTCGACACTCGATTGGCGGACTGTGCCGGGTCGGAAGCAGGCGAAAGCTACACGTAGACTAGGGGGCTGTGTGTGCGTTGGGTTAGGGGTGTTTCGGGGGAGTCTCGGGGCACAGGAGAGAGGAGAGCGAGCGGAGTTCTCGTTCTTTGCAGAGAACTCCTCTACGGTAGTCGCCTCCTTGACGTTCCTCTGGGGGGTTTCAAGCTCGCGCGTGGGAGTAGAGGCTGATAGCAGCGTGGGGTGCATATCGAAGGGAAGATGAGAGTGGGTGGAAGCCAGGGTGGAGGAGGAGGAGGAGGAGAGGGTGAGCTGGTAGGTAGTTCGGCTAAGTGGTCGGGGGAATGCTGAAGGAAGCGAGAGACGACGGCGACGACGACGATGACGATGTTGTGTTGGTGTCTCCGTTCGATGGTGTCGGTGAGGGGAAGGGCGGTCGGGGAGGTCGGAGGAGAGAAAGAGGTGGATATGAAGGAAAGAGGAGGAGGGTGGGGCTCGAAGCGTGGGTGAGATTCCATCCGGAAAAGGAAGAACAAAGAAAGAAGACGCAAGACGCGAAGGTGGGAGGTGACGGCGGCGGGTACAAAGTGGAATGGAAAAAGTAAGAGGGAGATAGCTGTCTGCGGCGGGGGACGAGGTGAAAGATGGTGGGACAGAGACGGGGAGTTGGAGGAGGGTGTGGTGGGAGCGAGATAGGGGCCCGAAGGTGAGAAGCACGAGGATGAACTGAGAGGGGAGACTGTAAGAGGGACGGTGTAAAGACAAATAGAGCAGGAATGCAATAAGGACACAGAGTTCGAATGTACGTATTCGGAGGAGTAAAGCTGGAGGAAAGAGAGGAGACAAGGACGAACGCGAGGAAGATAGCTTGGGTGGATGGTGAGCTAGAGAGAAAGGGATGGAGAGGATGAACGCGAGAGGGTATGAACGAGTGGGTACGAATGAGAGTGTGCTCGTTGAGAGAACGATGAACGAGAGGCACGGAGAGATGGAGGAGGGAGAGAATGACGTCGGAGAGAGATGGAAGTAATAGAAAAAGAGGGGGGGAGGGAGAGGGTGAGGCAGCTAGTGAGTCAGACAGAACCTGACAGAGAGTACGAATGAGAGTACGAATGAGTGTGCTCGTTGAGAGAGCGACGAACGGGAAGGAAGGAGAGAGAGTGAGAGAAGGGGATAATATTGAAGAGAGAGAGAGGGTGGGAGGGGGGGGGGATGAAGCAGAGAGTCGACTCGGATATGAGGGTGTCGCGCAAGCCGGTCACGCCGAGGTTTCCATGGCAACGACAGGCGATAAATCAACCCGCAACATCCCCGAGTACCGCCAGATAAAACCGCATACACATATGTGTACGTACGTACATACAGGCGAAGATACTGACTGGTAACTCCGCGCCCAAAAAGTTTTCCCTTCGACCGATTTATGCCACCGGTCTCTCTATCTCCCTCCGCAATACCGAACGCCTTGCGAGAGGATCTCTCTTTCCTCTCTTTTGCTTCCTTGCCGCTCCCTCTTCCTTCAACCAACTCGTCCTTTTCCGCCTTTCTTCTCTTCACTCCAGTTCCCCTTCTTTTATTATCTCCCCTTCCACCGGGGCCTTTCTTCCTCTCTGTTTCTTTGCCCGCTCATCCTCCGCATTCGCTCCCACTGCTGTCGGTCACCTTTACTCTCGTTCCTTTTTGCGGGGTTTTGTGCTCGCTCTGTTCCCCTCTTTCTCCGATTCCGCTCTTCCTGTCTCTCTTTTTCCTCGTTCAGTGCACCACCCCCCTTCCTCTCTCCGCTATGCAGCGCAACACAGGTATGATCCACGCGCGTGTGCATGCACCGGTGGCTGCACCGTGGCCCATCGTGGCGCATGCCGCGACCTCAAGGTGTCCCGTCGTCCTTTCGGCAACACCGAAACACCATGCAGACGGTGTACCTCACGATCGGACGCACACGGTCGCTCATAATGATAGCTCGTTTTACGGATACGCTTCTCGCGATTAGCCTGCGCAACGGCACACAATGTGGCACACCGAAGTCACATAACCTAACACGCGTCACCGTTTCCCCGCGCAGATGGCTTCCTGCTGACATACCTTGCATTTAAAAGACACGGTACACCTTGTCCGAATCGATCAAGCGTCAAAAGTCCGCCGCAAACCGACACTCGTGAAGTATGAAACGGAAGCTCTCGAGTTGCTGATGATCATGCTTGACAAATTTGAGAAATATCTCGTCAAGCATTGACATTTCGATGACCTTGGGTTAGAACTTTTGTACGCAGAATGGTAAAAGGGATCGATTGGTTTAACAAAAACATTGAGATGCATGGAAGAATAAAGTGCAATTGCATCCGGCGGGTGCATCGGTGCATCCACATAAAAAATAAGGTCATGGGAAGTTGGGACGTATCATGACATGTGATTTTGTCCTGTATCATTTTTTTTCTATTTTTACGTAAAAAAGATCAGCAACTTGTTCCAGTTCCCAGAATCACCCTGTATATCTGACAGCGGACGCAACAGTTGCGACCACGTAATTTTTATGACACAGCAAATTTTTGTAGGGGTCGAAGGGTCAGATGTCAAAGGTTCCAAACATTTTCGCGCCAAAATGGCCACCGGCAGATGCGGAGAGATGGGGGAACGCAGCGTTCGAATCGAAAACGCGTGGGCGTAAAATAAGCTGGCGCGACTCTAATCGAGTTTAGCACGCCACTGACGTCACCGGAGGCACCCCCGTGACGTTGGACGTCCGTCAGTGACGTACAGCGTCTCTCCCGGCGATACGTCCTTGCCCAGGATATGCTTGAGGTCGTGAGGTGTAATGGGACGCCTCTGCGGTCCACGTGTACGTGACTTCTTATTTAAAAAGGTCGGGGGACTATCCCGTCGTTAGGAGATATCATCAATTTCTGCTTCCGGCACCATCAACCCCGTAGACACACCTTGAAATTGATTTAATAGCATAGATAGACACACTTCAAAATTAGGTTTGGTGGACGGAGTCAAAATTAATCCAATTCTTTGGGTATACAGGGTGTCCCAAAAATTAGGAGATGCAGTTTTGTCTGGCTTCCCCATCCTGGAATTTACTTGGACAATTTACAGTGGGTGTACAAAGTATTCGTACAGCTTTTACAAACGAGCTTTTTCAAAATTGCATCCAACTGCTCGAGGTTTTTTGAGGTTTGTTGATTTGAAAGTTTTTTTACAATTTTATTGAAATCGGTTGGTGTATGAAAAAGCTATGGGCATTGTGAGATGTAAAAATCTTTGAATTTAACAGATAATTTTGAAATCGCAGACTCTTACAATTAGACCGCGGATGTTTATGCAATTTCCAATTTTTCTAGGCAAATTCTGAGACAGTGGAATCGTGCAAAATCTTCTTTCCAATGGCAGTGGTCTTCGTACTTCAGAAATAAATAAAAATCCTACTAAATTCTGTGGAACTTTATATTTTAACAATTTTTGAAAATTTTTGCAACCCATAAATGCATAAAGATCCACAGTCTACTTACAATTTCGGCTATATTCGATCAATTAACTTTGTACATAAATATATATAACGTACTTAGATTCACAAAATACATGTTTTAAATTTTCATTACTTTAAATTTTAAAAAAATTTATTTACACATTAGCTAGTAAACTAATTCTTCTAACGTCTCAAAAAAAACTCAAGCTGTTCTGCCCAATATTGAAAAACTTATTCGTGTTTAAGGGTTGTACGACCACTTTGTTCCTCCACAGTCTATTTTGCGTAAAGATCAATTGATAAATGATTCGATGAGGGGGTTCGATTGTTTGTAATTGGGTCTGGGGATTTCATCAGCGACCGAAGAAAATCGGTTTATAAATCCCTGGATCGGCTCTTTTTCCTATCGCGGGGGTCATTTAAGTTAATCAACGCACGGGATAAGTGAGACAAAGGCGACCGGGGGTGGTCGCCACTGCCGCGCCGCTGCCGCCGCCGCTGCGAGAGAATTATTATCCGCGGGGAAAGTTTTTAGCGTATTTATTGCTTTCGTTCTTTCTCTCCCGCGCCTCGCCCCCGTCCGTAATGAGCCGGTAATTTTTCAAAGCCGAACGACCTTATGATCGTATACGCGTTACGTCAAATTAAAGAGCAACAGGTGTCTCCCTCTCTGTGTGTGTGTGCTGATCATTCGATGTACTCTGCGCCGTTAAAATAGTAGCGACGCGATATGACGACCATCGCGGCCCTGTATATTCATTCGATCAAAAGTGAGCATTACCGTCGCATGAGGGGTGAGATTGCTCGGGAGTTGCGACTGTGTTAGGACGCTATCGACCGGCGCCTGGCTATCGATTCCACTCAATCGAAACGGCACGTTTTTCTCCCCTTCGCCAAAACTTCTTGGACCGAGGTCTTCAGCAATTGCCAGAGACGTGATCAGTCTGCAATTGCTGAAGACAGGTGTCACATCTCAGCCATGAAGATCCTCCACAAGTGTCTATCTACCCGCCTGATGACCCAGAACACCAAAAGTCAACAAACTTAAGCCAATGATGACCCAAACTACCCAAAGTCTAGGTTCAGATGCTTCCCAAAAGCATAATCAAAACACGGTGAACAAATATTAAACCTCAACAACGAAGGTCCTCTACAGCCGTCAGATTCCTGCATCTCCTTCTCCAACTGATCCACGGATCAGTTCCTCTCTCCCTTGATCTTCAATAGCCCCCATGCCACCCCCATACGCTTCCCCAGGCTAGCTCCTCCGTGACACACTTTCCCAATCCGCATTTTCATTAAACGTCACACGGGGTCCGGCAGTGTATGTACCCGTCTACCACCGGTCACTCGATTTTCGAGGCCGTTCAAAGTGGACGGATAGAATGATAATCTGGGAGCAGCTTGGTAGTTGGTAGGTATTGATCTGTCGGTCGGGGTGTTACTGTGTGGTATGGTTGGTCGGTGGGCTGGATAGGTGGGTGGTTTGTGCCATGGTGGGTGGAGAGAGAAGGGGACCCCCGGGTGGAGATGAGGGGTTAGGTTAGGGGGATGGAGAGAGGTGGAGACAGGAATGGGGATGAGAGGTCGGGTCGGGACGGTAGCTATACACTTACGCTCTCCTCTCCTCTCTCTTTCTCTTTCTCTCTCACTCCAGAACATCATCCTCTCTCTATCTGTGCTAATTTCGTCGTTCTCGCTCCGATCTCCATCCTCCCATTCCTATTTTTCTTCTATTCACGAACGCCTTTTTTCTTTCTGCCGTTAGTTTCTGCCACTTTGCCTCTCCCTCTGGCTTCCTTCATCCACCCTCCGACTCTCTTCAGCTCCCTCTGTTTCCCTTTGGTTCCTTTTCACCCCCATCAGCCTGTTTCCTTCTCCACGTTCCCGTCGCACTCCCTCTTCAACGTCTCTCTCCCTTCTATTTTCATTTCCCCGTTTTTTCTACCCGAGCATCATACCTCTTCCTACCCCCAACTCTCTCCCTCTCTCTCTCTCGCATTTTCATTTTCAGGCTTCCTTTTTCGCAGCCTTCCTTCGCCACCTCTCTCTCTCTCTCTCACGTCCTCTCTTCATCTCTCTTCGCTCTCGCTCGAGTATGTCTTTCCCTGTTCGGCTGACGTCTTTCTCTGTTCAACTGAGGGCCTCTATCGAGAGTGTGCGGAACGAGAGAAACGATTATGGGGCGAACGGGGTGGCTATGTCCCCCACAGGATATAGGGTGTCGGGGAGAGATTGGCAACAGAGTATACGCGCTCTCAGTTTTAACGTTTCCATCCCTGTCCAACGCGGTAGCCTCTCGGTCACCCTTTTGCTACCCTGTCGTCTATCACCGTCTCTCTCTCCTCGGTAGCAAACCCTACCAACCCCTCCACCAGGACACCGTTCTCTCTGTGCGTTAGCCTCTGCCACCCTTTGCCTTGCATCCTGCACGACCCCGCGAACTTTGGATTCGGCGTCGTCGTGTGCTGCAAGCGCCACCGGATTGGCGGGTTGCGATCCCGCATGAATTATTCGGTAACCTAATAGTTTCTTAAGCAAAGAACGCCGGATCGAGATCTTGCTTCAGGAAGGACCACCGGCCACCCAACAGTCGCGATTTTTCAATGACAACCAGATTCGGAGTTAGGGGATGATCAGTATTGGTCAGGTCTTCATCGACCTGGCTATCGATCTCTTAAAAAGATGACCAGTTAAGATCCAGGTGATTTTGTTTATTATTAAAAAAGCTTGCAATCAAGCAACTTGTCCAACTCATTAAAACTTTGATACACCATGAAGTGGCGACTTCAAACTTCGGACTTATTTGCTGATGTCTTCGATTTTATAAACGACACCCAGATTCGGAGTTAGGGGATGATCAGTATTGGTCAGATCTTCATCGACCTGGCTATCGATCTCTTAAAAAGATGACCAGTTACGATCCAGGTAATCTTGTGGCTTGTTATTAAAAAAGCTTGCAATCAAGCAATTTTCCCAACTCATGAAAACTTTGATACAGCATGAATTATTTGGTAACCTAATAGTCCCTTACGATCAGGTCTTCATCGACCTGGGCATCGGTCTTCTAAAGAGACGATCAGTTAAGATCCAGGTGATCTTGTGGCTTATTATTAAAAAAGCTAGCAATCAACCAACTTGTCCAACTCATTAAAACTTTGATACACCATGAAGTGGTGACTTCAACTTCGGACTTATTTGCTGATGTCTTCGATTTTATCAACAACACGCAGATTCGGAGTTAGAGGATGATCAGTATTGGTCAGGTCTTCATCGACCTGGGCATCGATCTCCTAAAAAGATGACCAGTTAAGATCCAGGCGATCTTGTGGCTTATTATTAAAAAAGCTAGCAATCAAGCAACTTGTCCAACTCATTAAAACTTCGATACACCATGAAGTGGCGACTTCAAACTTCGGACTTATTTGCTGATGTCTTCGATTTTATCAACGACACGCAGATTCGGAGTTAGGGGATGATCAGTATTGGTCAGATCTTCATCGACCTGGCCATCGATCTCCTAAAAAGACGATCATTTAAGATCCAGGTGATCTTGTGGCTTATTATTAAAAAAGCTTGCATTCAAGTAATTTGTCCAACTCATTAAAACTTTGATACACCATGAAGTGGTGACTTCAACTTCGGACTTATTTGCTGATGTCTTCGATTTTATCAACGACACGCAGATTCGGAGTTAGGGGATGATCAGTATTGGTCAGGTCTTCATCGACCTGGGCATCGATCTCCTAAAAAGATGACCAGTTAAGCTCCAGGTGATTTTGTTTATTATTAAAAAAGCTTGCAATCAAGCAACTTGTCCAACTCATTAAAACTTTGATACACCATGAAGTGGTGACTTCAACTTCGGACTTATTTGCTGATGTCTTCGATTTTATCAACGACACGCAGATTCGGAGTTAGGGGATGATCAGTATTGGTCAGATCTTCATCGACCTGGCCATCGATCTCCTAAAAAGACGATCATTTAAGATCCAGGTGATCTTGTGGCTTATTATTAAAAAAGCTTGCATTCAAGTAATTTGTCCAACTCATTAAAACTTTGATACACCATGAAGTGGTGACTTCAACTTCGGACTTATTTGCTGATGTCTTCGATTTTATCAACGACACCCAGATTCGGAGTTAGGGGATGATCAGTATTGGTCAGATCTTCATCGACCTGGCCATCGATCTCTTAAAGAGATGACCCGTTAAGATCCAGGTGATCTTGTGGCTTATTATTAGAAAGTTTGCAATCAAGCAATTTTCCCAACTCATGAAAACTTTGATACAGCATGAATTATTTGGTAACCTAATAGTCCCTTACGATCAGGTCTTCATCGACCTGGGCATCGGTCTTCTAAAGAGACGATCAGTTAAGATCCAGGTGATCTTGTGGCTTATTATTAAAAAAGCTAGCAATCAAGCAACTTGTCCAACTCATTAAAACTTTGATACACCATGAAGTGGCGACTTCATACTTCGGACTTATTTTCTGATGTCTTCGAAATGCTTGGCGCACATGGTCCAACTGGAGATTTATTTCCAGACTTTCGATACAGCGATAAATTCGACTTATTTGCGAATCGTGAATCTGTTCGAACTTTGATCGCAGAAATTAGCGAACTGTCCGTTGAAAGGTTTGCATCGACGCAGATGCAGAGAAGGAATTCCCTACGTAAACAGAGGAGAATATCTTCGATACTCGGACGTGTTTTTCTTCTCTCGCCTGGACGTCTCTCTCCTGCGCGACGTCTATTTTCTGGAAGTCGACGCAGCCAGCCACTCGATGAACTAAATTCCGTGCCACATCAAAGCGATTCCCGTCATCGGCTGTGTCATCGAGTCAAGCTGTCTTTGAAGATCAGTGTCGACGCTGTCAATGGCAAACTTTACTTTACCGGCCCCCGTACCGGCTAATGATAGCCCGCTGTGCATCTATTAATAGCGGACGGTTGGCCAATAGTTGCCTAAAATTTTCGTCCTGGGTTTCTCTGCGCCGGACCATTTTTGTAGATACTCTATTGATGACCCTCATGGCCAGACGGCGGATGTTCGTGGAGTTTTCAATTTTTGTAGACATATTTTAAGAAAGTGGTATCAAATAAAATTCTATTTTCATTAAATAAATAAATATCGTACTAAATTCTGTTGAACTTAATATTCCACCATTTTTTGAAAATTTCTATTGTCACAAAAGTACGTAATGGGACTCCGGGTCACAGTTGACCCGGGCACCGCCGTCTGAGGGTTCACACATGGAGGACAAATTAATTTTTCCCATTCTCTTCAAGTGTTCTTGAACGTAGGGGGTTGTAGATACAAATCAGAGTAACACCTTATAATTATAAAAAATTATATAACTCACGCAATTTTGATTGTTTTTCATTAAAAAAAATACCATGTGTACTTCGAATGTCCATCAACATACGTGTAAAATCTTAACAAAGAAAGTCCAATAGTTCTTCCAGAAAAAATTCCTAAAGATTATTCAAAAATGCCACTGGGAACCAGTACACCCCCTGAAAGCATGCTCGATAAAAAATTATATAACTCGTGCAATTTTTATTATTTTTACTTGAAAAAATTACCTGACGTACTTCAAATACCCACAAATGTATAGGCAAAATCATGATCCAAAAGGTCCAGTAGTTCTTCTGAAAAAAAATCCTGAATACCGCCAAAAAGAATGACACTTAACGAAGAATCGGAAGATCAAGGGATTAGCTTGTTAGGAGCATAACGCCCACGCCGAATTATCCGCTCGTGTCGCGTCACGCTTATAGAATAGGTAGGTGACAGTACGGGAAGCGATAGCATCTCGAGTTCTTTATATTAGAGTTTGCTAGTCGGGAATGGGGGGAATATGGTTCTCGCCCAGCCTGTACAGATTATGAATTTCGGTGACGGGGTTGCGCATCAAGTTAATCCACCCCTGGCCCCGGGTGCGAGAATGATGCATCCCCTCGTGGATGATGTAATCATTCGTTCGAAAGGGGGTGTGCGGGGCGGTTGGGGGGAGGGGGGAGGAGGTGGGTTTCGAGGGCGATAGAATAGCCGAAACGAAAATTACTTTCTCGAATGTGCGACGAGCGCCGGCGATGAGCAATTTGAGGGGTGGAGAGGTCGATTTCGCCGAGGCCGGATATACAAGACAAACATTGTGATTTGAGTGGCGATTCGAGGTCGAAATTACGGTATCTAATGCAGTTAACCCTTGGACGTCGGACCACTTTCACGGTTGTATAATTGACGACGTTTAGGGCCGCTCGCAGCTTTAATTATTAATTTTTTTTAATAATATTTGGACAGATTTAATTTTCTTTATTTAATTTTCTAATTCATTATTTTTTGATTATTGAAATTATAAAGATGATTCCATTAGAAATTATTATAAAAATTGTGAAGAATTTTAGCCTTGTAATTTTTATAGAATAATATACAGGGTGTGCCACGTAACACTTTTCACGATTCTTCAAGTACTTGCGATAATCTGACAAAAAAAATTGTAAACAGAAGTTGATCAGTTTTCGATTGGCTATACATTGCAATAAAAAAATCTACGAAATTTTTTTTTAGTATTGTCAAGGCCACCTTCATTTTTTTAAATGGCACTTGCTATTTTTGACTTAACAGTATTATAATATAATACAAAAAATACGACTGGTAAAATAAATAGTTTAATACATGTTTAGTAATAGTTTAAGAAGGACAGTTCGATTAAGCAACATTTTTATTTTGTAACCGTACTGGGCATTTGAAACATAATTCCATGAAAAAAGTACATAAATTACGATGCAGTGAGAAGCATATGTGCGCCAGAGTTTTATTCCACCTGCAGAGTAATTTATTCCAGAAAATAATAATTCTAACACTTGAACAACGAAAGGTAATCCCCCGCTGTTGTATATTACTTCAGAGGATCTGAAATTTTCATTAACGTCCGTGCACTGTTATTCGGCATTTATTATCGTATC
Organism: Lasioglossum calceatum; assembly: GCA_963966675.1. Lineage (NCBI taxonomy): Eukaryota > Metazoa > Arthropoda > Insecta > Hymenoptera > Halictidae > Lasioglossum > Lasioglossum calceatum. Next base: position 5,687,001 of record OZ016539.1, on the reverse strand, counting down.
AGTTGAAATGTTCGTTAACGTTCCCGTCGTGTTATTTAACATTTATTATTCGTTTCTACCGTCGGCCGCAAGAAATAATCACGGAATTAAATCCCGGAAGTATCAAAACCGCGATTTGATAAAATCAACGGGAGATGAATTATTAAATTAATTTCAGAATAAATGTTAACCTTCAAAAATGGTTTTTATCGCGTCAGAACCGCAGATCGATTGAAAAACTACCCCTGCATAATAGGGTTGTAGGGTTGAAGGGTTCAATCTTTCGCTGCGATCGTCAAGGGTTGAATAAGAACGCAGTGACCAAATCGAAAATAATAAAATGACATGGATTATAATAATAATAATTAACAATTCAACGAATTGCATTTTTGTTCACCCTGTACAATAGATAAATTTGTAAAATGAAGAGTGAGGGTTGAACGATTAAAAACAACGATAGGTTTAGACCTAACAAGCAGCTTAAAAATTTATTTAAACAAATTGCTAAATGGTAAATAGCCTCAAGCACCCTCGACGCATGGTTGTGGAAATAATTCATAATTGAAGGGTTGCAAACCGACCAGCACTATACTCAAATGAAAAATTGTTCGAAAGGAACTGTTTTGGGCAATTAAAATTTTCTTCGATAAAAATCATTAATAAAAAGTTGATTATTATTGAAATTTAAGACAATGTACACAAAATATAAAGAAAAAATTTCGAAGAACAAAATGATTAAATAATATCGATTTTTATAGTTTTTGGTTACAAATAACAGTTATTAGTGTTCAGAAAAATGGATCCTCCACGATAACTGTTATCAATGAGGGAAAACTGTTTCGATTGCTCAAAGCAGTTATCGATAAGAGAAGTTCATTTCGATCACTCATAACAGTTATCGACGACAGTTTATTTCGGCCGCTCATGACAGTTATAGATGAGAGAAATTTATTTCGATCGCTCGTAACAATTATTGACGAGAGAAAATTTCGATAACAGTTATCGGTGATTGAATTTGTTTTCACTTGTTCATAATAATTATTGATGAGAAAATTCATTTTGGTTGCTTATTTAATTATTGAGTTGTCTACTCTTTTTCGACTGGAGCAAGCCTGTGAAATTCATTGAGAAGGTTTCGTACAACAAGACGAATCAACACACCATAAGATCAACACAAAATCTGTTTGTTTGTCGCATTAAAGAATTGCAGAAATTAATTTTACGAATAAAAAATTCACGAAATAATTGATAGTCTAGCATTTAAAAGCTGTACTATTTAATAATAAATATTACAAATTTCCTTCATCAATAACTGTTATGAGCGATCGATATGAATTTCTCTCAACGATAACATTTACCAAGAGAAAACATTTTCGGTTACTTATAATACTTATTTGTAACCAATGCGATTTTAGTCGATGAGATATCCCATTGAGTTATTCCATGACATTTTTTCTTTTTGGTTATAACAGTTATGGTCCCCGGTTTTGGGAAAAAGCGATAAACTATAAAACAGAATGGGGGATTTCCATAGGAAACAAGACGAGGAAGTGACGGGGGAGGACCGAGGGTGGGGATTACCCCTTACTTTTCGAACTATGCAGACTCCCGCTCGCCTGTGAAGAAGAAGAAGAAGAAGGGAGGGAGCCTAACTTTGAAGGCGAGGCGAGGGAGGATGACTGATTGTGTAGACTGGCGAGATTCGGCGGAGGGTCGAAGCACCTCTCTTTCTCGAAATAGTCTTATAACTCGATGCCGCGGTTGTCCTAAAAATAGCGGGATTCCGTGGTATTCGGATACATTTTTCGTTTTTGAGCGTCTGGTCTCGCGGCAAGGTTGACGCGTCCTCAGGAGGGCGCAAACTTTCCCGTAAAACTTTCATACCCAAAACCGAGATCCAAGATAGATCCATATTCTCATACTAGACGTCTCAATCCTGATCTCGTCTCCCAGTTCCTTCTTACCGCGTTATCATCCTGAATCAACGATCACGAGATTAAAATCTCTTCGGGATAACAGCAAAATTAATTTCAAGGTCAAAAGGTCGTTTATTTTTTTTTGTCGCACCTGATTCTACTTATCACGAGGATAAAAAGTGCAGAAGAAACCGTGGGTCAAAACTCGACCGTTCTCTTGAAAATTATTAATAAATATTTTCATCGGAGTAACTGATGTTTATATATTTTATTTCCAATATGACGGCTTGATCAATAGCACATATGAACCCCATGCGACTGAAAAGTGAAAATATAATATAAATAAAGTCAGATTGATTATGTTAAAAATTATGAAAAAATATTTTCATGGGAGTAACTGATGTTTATATATTTTATTTCCAATATGACGGCTTGATCAATAGCACATATGAACTCCATGCGACTGAAAAGTGAAAATATAATATAAATAACATCAGATTGATTATGTTAAAAATTTTATAAAAAAGAAGTTTCACCTTTTGACCTTGAAATTTCTTGAAACGCAAACAAATACGCGAAGCGTCTTAGGATATTCGCAGCGCGATCTGAGGGAGGAAAATCGGAGGAGCAACAACCACGCGTCCCTGCCAGGGCTCCATCCCTTCGAAGGTGGTGGTAGGGCGCAAAAAGTTGCGGCTCGATCGACATTGTGCGGCGCGAAGTAAATCAGGTCATCAGGGTGGGATTCTTCGAACCCGTATCGCCGCGCACCTGTCCGCCGCGTTCCAACCGGGAGAACTTGGAAATTTTGTCGCGACGCCATATTGCCAGTGAACGATCCGCTAATTCAACACGATTCGCGGATACATCTCGGTCGATTCTAATTTATCCAGGCTTTCAAACTGTGTAACGCCGCGACGCGGGGGCCGGGGCTGCGGTGAATAGCTTTTCGGGAGGGGCTTCCATTATTTCCCGTTGCGGACGTAATTAGCTTTCAGAATTCGTGTAGGTGTCAAGCTGGCGAAAGTAATTTATAATGCTCATTATATTAAATTAATTCGATAGATAAATTTCCTAACAGCGCCCGCGGACCGGTGAATAAACCCCCCATTGTAAACCGCGATTTTCCATCCACCCACGCCCTCGCTCCCTTTTCCCCAAAGGGATTATAACTCGCGGCTAACAAAAATACCGATTTAACGCTTTCCGCGATGGGAACCGACATCGTTCAATTTATTGTCTAATTTTATTCCCCGCGAATTGTCCACATACCGGGTGTCCCGAAAAGGTCGCGCTTCCTTGATAGGACTGATGCCTCAGGTCATTTCAAGCAACTTTTTCCTTTGCGGAAAACTTCCCCGAGGCCTCGTTCAGGAGTTATCAGCGAAAACCACGGGCCAATCAGAGCGCGAGGGCGTGTCGCGAGGGCGGAGTCTATCTGCGGCAGTGGCACTGTAGTTCGTGAAAGTTTTTCGCTAATAACTCTTCAACGAAGCCCCAAAGAACATTTTCGCAAAGGAAAAAGTTGCTTCAAATAACCTCAGGAATCACCCCTATCAAGGGTGTACAAAATTGTTGGGACACCCTGCACATATTTCATTTTTCAATACTTTGACTGCCGCGTCCGTCTAACCGTAGCTGAAGTTGCAATCGGCTACGCAGGAAATAAAATTAATTCAAAGCAAATGATATCGTGAGAATTGATAATTAAATAATTCATTGATTACAATGGGAGATTATTGTCCTGAGCCTCCTAACGCTTGGACGTCACAAATTCGACTACTTAATTGTTTAAGAAAGCAATTTCATCGGCGGGGACAGCAATATGTGAATGAAAGCGGGAGGTGACAAATGTTGAATGATTTCTAGGGTATTTTTTTTGTTCGAACGTAGTACTCAGAATTTTCGTTCGCGCGAGGAATCGCTTCTGTGTGAGTGATCAGCGTACGAGCGCACGTCGTCGATGTCGGTTATATTTATACGCAACTAGAATGCATGACACATAAGTTTGAAATAACTCGTAGAACGTTCCATTAAACGAAGCACGTGACCAAGTGCTGTCAGGCCCGCGTAAAAACGAACGCTATTTCGATTCACGAAAACGCCGGCGCGCCACCAACACAATATACAGTCACCCACACCGATGACGGTCGGACACTACTGCCTCTGTAATCGTTACCGTGGAGAGCTGTAATCAATTAATTGTTAGTATCGCTTATTTTACAAACCACCAGTTTACACCAAGCAGTTTAGACAGAGAGTACAAGAAATTAATGAATAACTCATTTTTTTAAATTTTCATTTAGACTACTTTCATAATTATGGTCACATATGTGCTATCGATGAAGACGTTGGAAATAATTTCTTTGAAACATATCGAAAATATAATATAAGAAAAATCAGTTACGGTAATAAAAAAATTTTTTTATCAATGAAAAGGAAATGGTTGACCTTTTGACCTTGGAATTTAATTTCTTGAAGTCTGAATGTCTTTGACCAAGGTGTTTATTTATTTCTCTATTTTTAACAGCAATGGTCCATCGTTTTGGACAATAAGCAAAATGATGCTTGGACCATGCTCTCTTAAGCAACAAATGCAGAAATAGTATTATACATCAAAACATGCTGTATTGCGAGCCGGTGCTATTTCAGTTGGGGTTCGATCCTTGCGCGAATCCACGGATATATGTATTTGCACGCGGCTCGATTAACCGAGAACCGAGTGTGCTCATCGCGAATCCGAGAAACAATGCTGCCATTCGTCACAACGATTGCAAACGAAAGGAAGTATCTCAAGAATTGATGCTCCAATCGTCCAATTTGAAAAATGTGCATTTCCTAAAATATTTTGAAACAATAACGAGTGCAAGATTTTTGGATCCCAATGTATTTTAAAAATGCCATTTAAAAGGAACAATGTGATGGCGAGAGTAAAAATCATCCCATTCTCATCAACAAAAAATGAACAGGTTAAAATAACAATTTTAGAACAAGAACTAGACAATTCTATTAAAATCCTGTTTCATCGATCCATTAGTTTTCATGAAACAAGAATTAATTAAATTAAACAATAATCCCTAAAATATTTTGAAACAATAACGAGTGCAAGATTTTTGGATCCCAATGTATTTTAAAAATGCCATTTAAAAGGAATAATGTGATGGCGAGAGTAAAAATCATCCCATTCTCATCAACAAAAAATGAACAGGTTGAAATAACAATTTTAGAACAAGAACTAGACGATTCTATTAAAATCTTGTTTCATCGATCCATCAGTTTTCATGACACAAAAATTAATTTAATTAAACAATAATCCCTAAAATATTTTGAAACAATAACGAGTGCAAGATTTTTGGATCCTAATGTATCTTAAAAATGCCATTTAAAAGGAACAATGTGATGGCGAGAGTAAAAATCATCCCATTCTCATCAACAAAAAATGAACAGGTTAAAATAACAATTTTAGAACAAGAACTAGACGATTCTATTAAAATCTTGTTTCATCGATCCATCAGTTTTCATGACACAAGAATTAATTTAATTAAACAATAATTCCTAAAATATTTTGAAACAATAACGAGTGCAAGATTTTTGGATCCTAATGTATTTTAAAAATGCCATTTAAAAGGAACAATGTGATGGCGAGAGTAAAAATCATCCCATTCTCATCAACAAAAAATGAACAGGTTGAAATAACAATTTTAGAACAAGAACTAGACGATTCTATTAAAATCCTGTTTCATCGATCCATTAGTTTTCATGAAATATGGATCTCCGTTTGGGAAGAAGACTGTTTAAAGTTTTAAGTGCAGCTGTATTTTTGGAAATTCATACCGCAGCTATATTTTCGGAAATTATAATTTCTTTTGGTCCGAGCGAGATCTGCATGCATTGTAATTGAACTGCTACTTCGTTTTTTAATTTCAGACCAACAGGACGACCAGAATCGGGTCAGCCAATGAACTATTCCTTTTATAAATATGCCCCTCCCTCTTCGTGGATTTTTAACTTTCGGAAAAACGATGGGATTTTTCCATATTTGTCTGCAAAATTTCAATATAAAACAGTCATCTGATTTTTTTACAAAAATTCCCAAAAACTGCCTACCCCTGAACCCTGTTATAGAAGGGTTGGTTGTACTGTCAGTGCCTTGCAGAGACAGGTAAAATACGTAACGTGTATAATAAAAGTCTGTGACTCTTCAGCAAGTCCACTTAAACTAAAAAAAGAATGTTACTAAAACAATTCTATGGGCTGACGTCACTACCTGAGATTAAAACTCGCAAAAAGACCGCGAGAGAGGAGAGTTAGGGGTCGATAAAAATTGGTAAATCTTCTCCAAGTAGAATTCCAGCGAATAACGAACTTCCCGAATTTTTGCATGGCTCCGTTCTGAAGTTGTGCGAGCAAACGCGGGTACCGGAAGTGGCGGGTGCGATTGGAGGTCCGCGTTCTCCGTGTTTCGAGTGGTGTCCACGGGCTTGGAGGTATCGGCCCGCGAAATATGTTCCACGGTGTAAAAACCATATGAATAATGGGATGGCATATCGTGCATCAGTATGCCGGTGACTGTTGGCCCAGGTCAAATTGACTTGAGCGTCTCCATGGCAACAACTACTCAGACTTCCGGCTGGTCGATATCCTACCAACTTGTATTTTGCGGCGGACCTCACCTCTCTCCCTCTTTGTCCCTCCCTCTCTCTCTCTCCCCCTCTCTCTCTCTCTCTCTCTCTCTCTCTCGACTGCCGCAACGTTTCTCTGGCTGTCTCTCTCCCCTCCCTGTCTCTCTCCTCTCTCTCTCTCTCTTGTGAACAGCTTGAACGTCTGTCCCCATCTCGCTCTCAGGCTCCCTCAGTCACTCACTCACGGCACTCCAAGCCGAGTTTCTCTCCCTCGCACGCTCACTTTGCTCTCCAGAGCCTCTTCCTCCCTCTCTGCGATCCTCTCTCGGTTCATGCTACCGTCAGTGATGGTAGGAACCTCGCGATTCTCTCCGTTCCACGACGCTTCTCCGAAGGAAAAGACGAACTCGCCCTCTTTCACCTTCCCTCCCCCCCCTTTCCAGTCCTCTTCGCAATCTCTCGCTGTCCCTCGCCCTCCACAACTCTCTCCGACTATCCTTCTCTCTCTCTAGAACCCTCTCTGTATGTTGCTGTCCGAACATAACCTATAAAAATATATATATAAATCTCGTAATTTTTATCCTTTTTCTACCTGACAAAATCGCTGTCTCTTTCTCGCTCTGGAACCCTTTATGTATGTTTCTCTCTGAACGTAACCTACAAAAATATATATATATAAACCTCGTAATTTTTATCCTTTTCACCTGATAAAATTACTCTCTTTCTCGCTCTGGAATCATCTCTGTCCGTCTTTCTGGATCTGGAGCCCTCTATGTATGTTTCTCTCTGAACGTAACCTACAAAAATATATATATATAAATCTCGTAATTTTTATCCTTTTTACTTGACTTACTGTCTCTTTCTCGCTCTGGAATCCTCTCTGTCTGTCTTTCTTCATCTGGAGCCCTCTATGTATGTTTCTCTCTGAACATAACCTATAAAAATATATATATAAATCTCGTAATTTTACTAAAAAAAATATGGTGCGTACTTGAGGAACCCATAAAGGTATGTGCAAAATCCTAATCCGAAAGGCTCAACAGTTCTCCTGCAAAAAATTCCGAAAAGTCAGTGACAAAATGGCACTCGAAACAAAACACCCTCTGAAAGCATACTCTACAAAAAAGTGTATAACTCACTTAATTTTGATGATTCTTACTTGAAAAAAATAGTGTGCGTGCTCGAAGTACCCATAAATATGTCTGCAAAATCCTAATCCGAAAGATTCAACAGTTCTCCTGCAAAAAATTCCTGAAAAATGATAACAAAATGGCATTCAAAACCAGACTACAACCCTATATGTTCATACATATACAGTGAAACATATCAATATTCGGACGCTCTAAAAATGACAATAACTTTTTAAATATTGTACTATAAGATTTGAACTTTTTTGGGAAGCTAGAGCAATTAGTCTACTACATAATGTGAGAAGTAATTTTTTCAAAAATTACAATTAATCGGAATTGTAGAAAAAATACCGAAAGTTGTATTTTACAATTTTTTTATGTAGGCCTATATTGAAAATCTAAAAAATACGTTTTGTAGATCTGTGTCAATTATATGCACTATGAAAGTTTCATCGATTCGGTTGATGCGTGGAAAAACGACAGGTATTGAAAGATGGTTATGATCCTTAGATTTATTGCAGTTAGGAGCCGAAAATCGTGAAAATCTGCAATTCTTACAATCTTTAAAAGTTTGTAGCTCATTGCGACATCGACCGATTTGGACGGAATTTTCAGAATATGTTTAATTGACACAGATCTACAAAACGAATTTTTAAAATTTTCAGAGTATAGCAGTTTTTATTATTTTTTAATTGTTATTATTATGTTTTAGTATTTTATCAACAATTCCGATCAATTGCAATTTTCGAGAAAATTCCTTTTCACATCCTGTAGTAAACTAATTGCTCTAGCTTCCCAAGAACGTTCAAATCGTATAGTGCAATATTAAAAAAGTCATAGTCTTTTTTAGAGCGTCCGAATACTAATTCGAGTCACTGTAATTTTGGTGGTCTTGATTGTTGTTTTTGTTATAAATGCATGAAATCCGCAGCCTAGTAATGAATCATATTTTCTTGAAAAATTCTTGTAGGAAAGATGTCTAAAGTTTTCGTTTTCTGGTAGAAACAATGGACGATCGGCAGCCAAATGTCCTCGAGCTGATGTCTCCGCGTGCTCCCTCCCGAATTGGGTAATTGGATATCCGGATATCCGTCGTCCGAGTGCTCGAGACGCGGAAACGGATCATCCGTTTTCACCCGTTGTCTCTTCTCCCCACCCCCTCGACTTATTATTTTACGTGTTTTTAAAGACACGTGCCGATAAAGCGTCGAGGAAATTGCCGGGTTTCACGCTGCATTCCCACCTGCCGTTCTCGCACGCTCCTCATCGTTTTCTCGCCGGCACACAGTCTATATCCCCGACAGACACTGTCCACGTGCCCCGGCTGGCTGGTTTGGTTGCGAGTCCTCTCTCTGAAGGTGTGGTAAGCTCGCCACGAGCTGCTTGCTTGGTTGCCTGGTTGGCTCCTGCTGCCCACCGCGGCAGAATTCGAGCACACCTTTGACTCGGAGAGCCGCCTGTTGCGAGCACCTGTACCTGGATACGTGCTGCGCAAGATGTCTCGCGAGGAGCGGTCGCATAATCGACCGTTGGCCCGAGCTATACTGATGCAGAATTTATTCGGGGACGAATATCGGATCGCTACTCAATGCAGATGCGTCGATCCGTGCAATTTTATTTGATCAGACGTCGATTAGGAAACGATGGCGAGCATTTTGATTTTCGGTGCCATCTTTAGGAATTTTTTCCGGAAGTACTATTACGCTGCTTGAATCAGGATTTTGTACATGCATTCTTGGTTATTTCAAGTACGTCTAGTGTTTTTTTCAAGTAAAAATAATAAAAATTACGTGAACTGTACAATTTTTTATAGATCATGCTTTCAGAGCGTGTACTTGTTTTCAGTGCCATTTTTATATAATGTTTAGCAATTTTTTCCGAAAGAACTATTGTGCTAGCCGAATCAGAATTTTGCGCATACCTGCGTGGGTGTTTGAAGCACGTCTAGTATTTTTTTCAAGTAAAAATAATCGAAATTACGTGAGCTGTATGATTTTTTATAGATCATGCTTCCAGAGCGTGTATTGGCTTTCAGTGCCATTTTTAGATAATGTTTAGCAATTTTTTCCGAAAGAACTATTATGCTAGCCGAATCAGAATTTTGCGCACACATGCGTGGGTGTTTGAAGCACGTCTAGTATTTTTTTCAAGTAAAAATAATCGAAATTACGTGAGCTGTATGATTTTTTATAGATCATGCTTTCAGAGCGTGTACTTGTTTTCAGTGCCATTTTTATATAATGTTTAGCAATTTTTTCCGAAAGAACTATTATGCTAGCCGAATCAGAATGTTGCGCATACATGCGTGGGTGTTTGAAGCACGTCTAGTATTTTTTTCAAGTAAAAATAATCGAAATTACGTGAGCTGTATAATTTTTTATAGATCATGCTTTCAGAACGTGTACTGGTTTCGAGTGCTACTTTTGAACATTTTTTTCATGCGAAATATTAAAAATTTTGTTGTTAATTTTGACCAGTCGTCGATCTATGTTGTACATTCGATTAATCCCGGAAACAGTTCCACCAATTTCCCCCAGCAGCTGCCAGTAACCTACTTTACTTCAGACAACAATCTTCCCACCTACCCCAAGTAAAGTTCCCTGGGATCAGACACAATCCTCAAACCTAACACCGAGCAGCAAAGCAACCAGGGAATCTACTAAACCAATCTACACCATAGATTAAGTTCACCGAAGAACCGAACTCAAAAAAGAAATCTCCAAAGTTGAAGAAACTCAGAAAAAAACAACCCCTAAACATCAAAATCATCCCTCTGCTTATTCCCCTAATCAGATTGCACCTGGGTGTCCTACGGGACTGGTACAACAACTTCCAATAACCCTGTCACTGACAACATTCCGTAGTTCGCCGAAGTTAGTCAGAAATTGGCAGTGTCCGGGGGATGGAGCTGCGTCGAAAAAACGGCATCGCAGAAGCACCCTCTTTTCCCGCGGTACGTATATACACGTTTTTCGTGGACGAAGTGGTGCCGAGAGAGTCGTCCACCACTCTCTCCCTCTCTCTTCACCCCCTACCCCATCACACCGTGGTTCACCCCCTCGAGGCAACGGGAGAGCAACCCTGAGGCCGAGCATTGCGGAACGGAGGTAAAAGCGCAGTGGTGGTGAAGAGAGAGACAAGGTGGTACGGGGTTTAGTTCGTAGATGGAAGTGGAGGAGTAAAAGGGTAGGAGATGGTTGGCGTGTTGGTAGCTGGGAGAGATGGGGTTGACGAAGAGGAAGAGGAAGAGGGAGGGATAGTGAGCAGCAGCACCGGCAGCAGCAGCAGCAGCAGCAGAGGCAGCTAGCTAGCTAGGTAGGAGGAGGATGAAAAGAGGGTGGTGGCGTGGGTGTAGAGAGCAGGAGAGATCGAAGCGTGTGGGTGGCAGAAGCATAGGGTTGGTTAGAGTGAGGGTGGATATATATCGTAATCGGGGGCACTATGTCGCGCCAGTGGCGTCGACGTGGACTCCCCCACCCCCTTCTCTCGCTTCATCCACCTGTCTTCTTCCTTCTCCTACGAGCTGCTGTCCTTCTCCGCATTTCCCTCCTTCATCCTCTCGTCCAACCGTATAAACCTCTCCACCTATATACACACCTAGCTGTCCTCTTCCGCGGCGACTCTCCTCCTCGTTAATGCGAAGAGAAGACACGCGAATCTTCAGCTTGGGAGCCTGACTGTATATAGGTGACGGCTATAGAACACTAGGTACAGAAGACTGCAGGACTTCTAGGGTAGTCCTGCTTGGCTACCATGGGAAACCCGCAGTAGAGAAGCTAGACTCTTCCAAACTTTCTTCCCCATTTCTTAAACTCCTAGACGAACAACAACGAAGGTGTCAGGGTAGCCAGGAGAAGCGTCGTTACTTCAGCAGCCCAACTACCACGGGGAATCCCCATTCTAGCGAGACCATGTTTTATACAGGGGAGTCCCTACACGTTCTTCATCATTTCTAGGACTCCTCTGACGCGTGCAGCGTCGATTAGAGACATTAGGCTACCCAGCAGAAGCGTCCTTTGGTTCAGCAGCTCAACTACCACAGGGAATCCCCAACCTAGCGGGACTATGCTCTGCTATTGGGGAGTCCTGCACTTTCTTCTTCATTTCTAGAACTCCTCAGACTAGGCGACGCTTGCAGCGTCGATCCGAGACAGTAGGTTAACTGAAAACTTTTTAATGGATTCTCCAATAGCTAAGCTAGCCAGCAAAAGCGCTCTTTGCTTCGGCAGTCCTCTGAACAACTCGACCGCGACAGAGGTTCTGGTGTTTCGTTTATCCGTGCTGACCGGTCTCCTTGGTCCTCTTTCAATCCACCCAGGTGACGACGTTCAGCTCGGACGTTGTGCGGCATGCCAGGCGATCATAATGCAACGTAGAGGTACCCAACAGAGCGGTGGACGTATGTACATAGGCGTACGACGATGCACAGTATAGTTTAGGCCTGGTAGCCAGTTGGCATCGCGAAATATTTCCCTCCTTCCTTATCCTTCTAATCCTCTTTCTCGCTCGGAGAGACCCGTTTCTGTAGGTGGTCTCTCACGGACACCAGCAGCGGCGGCGGTGGTTTATGTCCGTAGGGTATATGATGTCGAACCGTGTGGTGGTGGTGTATATTCGATCCGGGTTCGCGCTATGTACAATGCCGTCTCTCCGCGAGAGAGCGTCTTGTTGGCTGGCTGGCTAGTAACATCGTGAAAATCTTCCCTTTCCCTCTTCCACGCTACCCTGGCGAGCCTTATCACGCTTGTACCTCCGTCTCTAGCTTTCTTTCCAGTCTCTCTCCCTCTTTCTCTCTGGAACTTCGCGTGCCGGTAGACAGAGAGATACAGACATGGGAGGAAAGAGCATGGGTAGCTAGAAGAGGATGGGAGGCTAGAAGAGCGGAAGCGAGAGGGAGAGAGAGATAGGGGAACTGTTGTGGGTGATGTTATGGATGGTGGGGTTGGTTTATGTTGGCCCATCGTCGGTGTAGGGGAACCACGCTCGGAGTATACGAGGCTGCTACGTGACACAGGGAGTCCTGGCATTGTGTGCAGGTCCTCTACTCTCTCCCTCTCTCTCTCTCTCTCTCTCTCTCTCTCTCTCTCTCTCTCTCTCTCTCTCTCTCTCTCTCTCTCTCTCTCTCGCTCCCTCTTGGCTGATGGCGGTGGTGGGTACAGTAGATATCCTGCAAAGGCGTCTTGTTGGCCGCCTGGCTGATCAATACCCATCCAACCAGCGACCCTCTGCCCGCCACCCTATGCCCACGGGGCCGTGGACCGTGCCTACACCTCTAACCACCCCTGAACTCGCCACCACCACCACCAACGCCAACCACCACCACCGACCGTCCCACCACCATTACGACTGCCACCCCCTAAGCGGCAGTGCTACCAGCAGTAGCGGCAGTAGCAACAGCAGCAGCACCCTTCCTCCCTCTCTCTCTCTCTCCCACTCACTTTGACCCCAGTCTACCGACACGCGTTGACCCCTACGCAATTTACATCGCGGCCTCCATAAAGTTAATTGAAATTTCCGCCCGCCGCAGCCTCGTAGTCGACGTCACTGTTGGGAAACAGAGCTTCTGTCAGCTCGTCGCGTGTCTTACCCGGGCTGCATTGTTTTCTTCTTTTTTTCTTTGATCTTCTTTCTTTGGTTTTTCATTCGGGTGGGGGATCATCAGGTATGACTGGATTGTACAGGGTAGCTTGTCGATGACGATGGAGTTTCAGCGAATTCGACGATGGTTTTAATAATTGGGGTTATTGAATGGGATGGAGGGAGTGACCTATTTGAGGTCGAGGCTGACGCTGGATGGCGGGAGAGACGACGGGTGGCTACCGAGTTCTCCGCTTCATGGTTGTTTGCAGTTGTTGGTTTTGAGTTTGTGGAGATTCTTGCGGGGGATGTTGTTTTGTCTGCAGTGTTACGGATGTTTGAATGAACGATTTTTCTAAGTACAGCCAAATGAATGATTCAAAAGACAGCTCAACCCTCAAATACCCCTGAAGAATTGATGAAGTACCCACACACTCATGAACAAAGTAGACCGCAAATTCGGTATACTCCTCGAAAACCGCGGCACCTAATCTCTCCCTCCAACAAGACATCCTCTATCGGCTACCAAACGGAAGGTTCCGATTTGCATACGGTCTCCTCAAGGTGTGAGGGCAGAGAGAGGGTCCGCGGGTAAAAGGTGTGGTGGGTGCATGTGCGCCAAAAAGTGGAGCCAAGTTTTGTGGCAGGTGTCGGTGTAACAGTGGCACGCGCACGCTCCTCCGCTCTGGTGCTCTTTCTCCTTGCCCCGGAGAGTGCTCTCTCTATGACTCTGCCCGTTCCTTTTTCACTAACATCCTCCCTCTCTTCCATCCTCCCTCCCCACCGTAGCCGTCTGCAGATCCTCCCTCCATCTCGTTTCACCTTCGTTGTCTTCGTTGTTCTCCTTTTAACTTTTTCATTCCCTCGCCGACTCCCACCTACGGCACTGTGTATCATCTCTTGCTCCCGTCCTTGTCCCTCCGTGTTCCCAGTGGTCGCTCCTTGTTCCTCCAGCTTTGTGCTGATCTCTCCTTGTTCCTCTGCGTTCGTACTGGTTTCTCCTTGTTCCTCCGCATCTCTACAGGTCTCTTCTTGTTCCTGTAGGCTCCTTCTTGTTCCACCAGGTCCCCCTAGAATCCTTGTTTCCCTAAGTCTCTCTTTAGTCTTCTAGACTCCACCTTGTTCCTTTAGCTCACTTTTCTCCATGTCTCTCCAGGATTCTCCTCGTCCTTCCAAACTTCGTCTTGACTCCTCCTTGTCCCTCTTGATCCTCCCAGGTCTCCCTTGTTCCTCGAGATCCCTCTAGGTTCCTCTTTGTTGCTCCCTGTACGTCTCACCTTGTTCTTCTAGCTCTAGCTCCCCCTAGATTTCTCCAAGTTGCTCCAGGTATCTCCAGACCTTGTTCTTCTAGGTTCCTCTAGATTTCCCCTTGTTCCTCTAGGTTCTTAGGTTCTTCCTTGATTCCCTAGGTCTCTTCTTGTTGCTCCAGGCCTCTGTAAGCTTCTCCTTGTCACTCCACGTCCCTCCAACTCCCTCCTCATCGCTCCAGGCTCACCGTTCTCTCCTCTCTCTCTCTCTTCTTTTTCTCTTCCTTCCCCACCACCAGGGTCCGTCGACTTCTTCGGCGGCTGCATCAGTCTCGATCTCAGATGCTCTGCTCGCCGAGACAGGTGCCGGCGACTATTATGACCACCTTATATCCCAAGTCACCTACCGCCACCGCCACCGACACCACGCCACCGCACCGCCGTCGTCTTCTTCTTCGTCTTCCTCGTCGTGATCCGCCGCCACCGATCCCGCACATGCCACATCGTCGTCGTCGTCGCGGTTCTTTTCGCTTTTATTTTGTGCCCGGCATCTGAACAGGAACAGGTGGCTGGCCCCTTCGCGACCGAATCGGCCCGGCCGGTTAGGCCAGCCGTATACACGCGTACACACGTTGCTCGATCACTCGAGACTCGACGGGGATATCGCGTACGAACGATGCTCGTACGCAACGCGATTCCCTGTGTGTGCCACATCGTGCGGATGCGTCACGCTGCACCACGGGGACCCGGTTTCACCGGCTCTGCACCTGAGAACGCGGAATTTTGAGGAATTATCGCTGATTGACGCTGACCCTTCGGCTAGTAGCGTCTTCAGAACCTGTCGGGCTGGGTCTATGCTCGCTGTAGGCTGTCGTTGAGTCTGTTCATTAGCTTTTTAATTGGGCATAAGTGATATGGCATCGACGCTCCCTGTCAGCTTCTGAAATCTAGTCACTTCGATCTTAATGCGATCTGTCTTTAATCGATAGACTGCGGATCTTTATGCAATTATGGCTGATGAAAATTTGCAGAAAATGTTAGGATATCGAATTTGAGAGAATTTAGTACAATTTTAATTTATTCTACTCATTAGCTTTTTAATCGGGCATAAGTGATATGGCATCGTCGCTCCCTGTCAGCTTCTGAAATCTAGTCACTTCGACCTTAATGCGATCTGTCTTTAATCGATAGACTGCGGATCTTTATGCAATTATGGCTGATGAAAATTTGCAGAAAATGTTAGGATATCGAGAGAATTTAGTAAATTTTTATTTATTCTGTTCATTAGCTTTTTAATTGGGCAACGGCGATCTGCCATCGAGGCTCACTGTCAGCTTCTGATATCTATTGCGTTGGCAAGAAAGTAATTTCGGTATTTTCAAGTGAAATAAAACCCAATTTTTTATTCAAGCAATTAACTTTCACTAATGATGATGACCTGAAATCGCACTTGGATCAGTTTTTGGCCGATAAGGACCAGAAGTTTTATGAGCACTGAATTGCGAAGCTACCAGGAAGATGGCAAAAGATCATCGAACATAAAAATTGGGTTTTTTATGCACCTTAAAATACCGAAATTACATTCTTGCCGACCCAATAGTTCAGTCATTAATCACTAGACTGCGGATCTTTACGCGATTATGGCTGCTGAAGATTTAAAAAAAATGCTAGGATATAAAATTCGGCAGAATTTAGTGCGATTTTAATTGATTTCAGATCTAAAAAGATTAGATTCGACTTTCGTACAATTCGTCTAGAAAAATTAATTAGTCACGTTAATCCTCGTGGAAGTACTCATGCTTCTTTGCAATTTGTTCTTTTTAGATGTACATTTTTGTATTACACTTGATGCATATTTAATTTGATAATAAATCTAAAGGTAACAAGTAAAAAGTGCGGCGAGTGTTATCGGAGATGTAATACACGATCGCGCACTGAAAAAGTAATGGCTACCATGTAAGCACCATGTTTTAGTAAAGGAGAAAACTGAGGACAAACGTAACTATGCACAAAAGCAATATAGCGCGTATCACCGGAACTTTCTAAGCGCCATAACTTCTGAAACTACAACACAAAACTTTGCATCGATTTAGAGGAAGTTCTGCGTCTACACAGCATTAACTTCAACATCTTCACTGCCTACACAACATTGACTTCGAGAAGTATAACTAAAACTAAATAATACGATATTAAATATGTGTTCATTTATTATTAATATAAATATTAACTGTGATCAATTTATTATATAATCCCTCTTTATGCAATTATTAATAATAGATTCAATCGATTGCAAGCAGATTATACCTAACTCGCTCTCTGGTATCAAATTGACGGAATATTAAAAAATTAATACGACGAGATGATGAATAATGAAACTTGGTCACACAATATTTTTATTAAACTTCTAAACCACTGTTGACTACCATCTCTTAAATTAACTGAATCTTGTTGCAAGAAATACAGGTAGGAGCAAAACTGATCCACACACACTTTAAATCAGAATAACTATTTTATGAATGGACGTTCAGATGAATTAGTTTAGTAAATGACGTCTAAAAAATATGTCGAAAAAATGCATTCGGAATTGTGAAAAACAATAGTCCAAATTACTCCGAATACGCTCCGAAAATTTCATTAAAGTTGGTTAATTGGTTTGCGAGTTATGATCGATCAAAAGTGGTAAAAAGGCAAAAATCTTGAAAAATTGCCATTTTTACCACGTTTGATCGTTTATAACTCGTAAACTAGTTAACCAATTTCAATGGAATTTTCGGAGCGTGTATAATTTATACAAGTTGACCAAAGACATTTTTAAAATTTTGGCCCAGCTAAAAAAGTCGTAAAAATCAATTTTTACTATTGTTTTTCACAATACCGACCAAATGCATTTTTTCAACATATTTCTTAGACATCATTTACTAAATTAATTCATCTAACCTTACAGAGAGAAATTGAAGTCGTTTGGTTCATTCAGAAAAAAGTTATTCTGATTTAGAGTGTGTGTGATCAGTTTTGCTCCTAACTGTATACTAAAATCGATTGTTATAATAAATTCTCTATTTTTATATATTGTGAAATAAACAAGCTGTACATGTGAAAAAAATTTTAAAAACTGTCTTTACGCGAATAATAAATATAAATTGACCTGCGGGACAACTACGCGTTTCCAGAAGCATCGAGGACCATAAAAATGGCACGCCGAAAAGAGTGAGGGATCATTAATGCAATAAATTGTACTCGGTGCATATCATTTGCAATACTCTCGCAAGGCACCTGCAAGTCAACGGCGAAACATTTCTGCGTTCCGATTGAATCGACACCGGCGCGGTATCGTCGACGATCTCCTCTATTAATTAATCCCCTTAATTAATTTCAACTACCGGTTGTGTGTACCCGGGCCAGGCTGATGCGACTTTCGATTCGTTTGTGCGGCCGCGGTGGCTGGTGGTTTTGTGGAGCAGTCTGTGCAACAACCGGTGCAACCGCGAGTGCACTTTCTTCTCCCGGGCACGTGTGTGCACGTGGGTTTGGCGGTTTTAACAGCCACGCGTTACACGCTCTCACAAAATTTCACCGTTTTGCTACTGTGCCGCACGAGACACCGCGATACCGTTCATATACTTATGCGCGATAGTATTCGTGGCGAAGTTATAGCGTTCGTCCGGTCGCGTCTTAACGACCGAAAGACATCGATTACACCGAAGATGAAAAATCCTTATTCAAGCCGATTGTCGGACCACAGTCGAGAGGAGAAAGTATCAACGGGAATGTCCACGCGACTAAGCCTGCAAAAAACTGCTGAATGTGCGATCACTGTTGAGAATTATTCCTCGAGCAAGAATCAAGATTATTGCGATTTTTATTTCCCAGGAAGTTGACAATTCCGTGTGGAAGGGGTACCCTGAAGAGGGCCATTTCGTTCAGCTGAATATGCAATTAATAGTGAGAATGATTCCTCGAGCAGGCCTCGAAATTATTGCTATTTTTAGTTGACAATTTCGGGTGGAAGGGGTATCCTGAAGGGGGCCATTTTGTTTACCTAAATATACAATTAATAGTACAAATGTGACTAAGCAAGATACAAAATTATTGCAATTTTTAGTTTCCAGGAAGTTGACAATTCCGTGTGGAAGGGGTACCCTGAAGAGGGCCATTTCGTTCAGCTGAATATGCAATTAATAGTGAGAATGATTCCTCGAGCAGGCCTCGAAATTATTGCTATTTTTAGTTGACAATTTCGGGTGGAAGGGGTATCCTGAAGGGGACCATTTTGTTTACCTAAATATACAATTAATAGTACAAATGTGACTAAGCAAGATACAAAATTATTGCAATTTTTAGTTTCCAGGAAGTTGACAATTCCGTGTGGAAGGGGTACCCTGAAGAGGGCCATTTCGTTCAGCTGAATATGCAATTAATAGTGAGAATGATTCCTCGAGCAGGCCCCGAAATTATTGGTATTTTTAGTTGACAATTTCGGGTGGAAGGGGTATCCTGAAGGGGACCATTTTATTTACCTAAATATACAATTAATAGTAAAAATGACTCCTCAAGCAAGATACAAAATTATAGCAAATTTTTAGTTTCCAGGAAGGTGGCAATTCCGTGTGGAAGGGTACCCTGAAGAGGGCAATTTCGTTCAGCAGAATATGCAATTAATAGTAAGAATTATTCCTCGAGCAAGACACGAAATTATTGCAATTTTTAGTTGACCATTTCGTGTGGTAGGGGTATCCTGAAGAGGACCATTTTATTTACCTAAGTATACAATTAATAATAAAAATGACTCCTCAAGCAAGACACAAAGTTATTGCAATTTTTAGTTTCCAGGAAGTTGACAATTCTGTGTGGAAGGGGTACCCTGAAGGGGGCCATTTTGTTCAGCAGAATGTGTAACTACTAATGAGAATGATACCCTGGATGGTGACACGCAATTATTTTAAATTGTAAATTATAAATGTACTGGTTATCGCACAATACTAATTAAAAGTTAAACTGCTACGATTCCCCTTCTACAGCACGACACCAGGGGAAAGTTAGTCCCTCTCTTAGTACCGGTCACGTGTTTACGGAGACAGAGCGCGTCACGTGACATCGACGTTATGGAAGGGGAAGACAGAGTGGGGGGACAAGTCACGATCTGGCTACACTGGTTGTACCAAAAGTTTTCAATTTTTATTAATTGAACATTGCGAACAGAACAATGTCAATCACATAAAATTTTGTTACGAAAATATCCACCATTTTACTAGTTTCTTCAGTACACTAGTTCAAGGACAAACTGTAATCTTTCACCCCACAGTTTCCTCTACAGTTGCAACATGTCCTCAATTTTCCATTAATAACTTCAACAATACTGATCAGTAGACTCCGGATTTTATGTATTTATAACAAAAATAAACAAGTGCAATTTATTACAGCGAAAATATTAAAAGACTTTAATAATATATGATTTTCATCGCATTAAAATTATTAATGAAGAACATAAATTTATATTTAGCTCCTGCGTCTTGTAATTAATGCACACTCTTTTTATTTATTTCTTATAACATCCGGAGTCTACTGATCAGATACCAACGTCATACACCCACGCAAGACTGTACACATTTTTATACAACGCGGTATAAAAATATTCCCCATAAATGTGTCAGTTCCTGCATAACACTAATTCAAAGTGAACCCGTAGCTAGCAGGCCATCATCCATAAAATCTCTGCAGAAAACCAGCCTAATCACCGTATACTGCCCTCCGAATGATCCGGCGGCAAAGAAAGCCATCTCTCCTCGGGAATCCCCGTATCCTCTCCGCGTCGAATCCTTGCGCGACACGCGCTCGCCTCTCGCGCACATTTCGCCGTGGCGCAGTTGTTCGTCCCTTTCTCCCTGTAAAATTCGCAACGACTTGTACACGGTGGCGGTGATTCGCGCAAACAGAGCCGTGTGTGCCGTACACACGTACACAGGAAGCGGTAGCAGCAGCAGCAGCAGCAGCAGCACCGCGAGTGGAACATCAGAGCGAGAGTACCTTTGTCCTCCTCCAGCATGTCGGAGGGTGTGGGATCCCTATTGATCCTCCTCACAGAGCTCGG
This sequence comes from Lasioglossum calceatum, assembly GCA_963966675.1. NCBI lineage: Eukaryota > Metazoa > Arthropoda > Insecta > Hymenoptera > Halictidae > Lasioglossum > Lasioglossum calceatum. Next base: position 5,666,442 of record OZ016539.1, on the reverse strand, counting down.
GCTGGTAGCAGAGAGTTCACCAGAGGGGTGAGACAGCGAGACTGACGGAGACGGACTGATGGAACCCTGCTGGATGGAGGGAAACTGCTGGTGGAATGCTGAGAGAGACGGAGATCAGCCAGGGAGCTAAATGTGACAGAGATGGAGATGACAGAGAGAGGAAGACTGGAACATAGGGAAGGTAGAGAAGGGTAGACAGAGCTGGAAAAGACAGAGAGGGATGGAGAAGAGGGAAATGGAGAAAATAGAGAGAGGTAGCTAAGGGAGACAGAGACCTAGCAGTGAGGGGGATGGAGATAACAGAGAGAGGAAGACTGGACGTAGGGAAGATAGAGAAGGGTAGACAGATCTGGAGAAGATAGAGAGGGATGGAGAAGAGGGAAATGAAGAAAATAGAGAGAGGAGGACACAGGAAAAGAGGTGGAGAAGGTATAGAGGGATAGAGAAGTTGGAAAAGCCAGAAAAAGGACAGGGGGCTTGAGGAGTGAGATAGAGAGAGGTAGCTAAGAGAAACAGAGAGCTAGGAATGACAGAGAGAGGAAGACTGAGAGCTAGGGAAGATAGAGATGGGTAGACAGAGCTGGAAGAGACAGAGAGGGATGAAGAAGAGGGAAATCGAGATGATAGAGAGAGGTAGCTAAGGGAGACAGAGAGCTAGAAGTGAGGGAGATGGACATGTTAGAGAGAGAAAGACTGGACACAGGGAAGATAGAGAAGGGTAGACAGATCTGGAGAAGATAGAGAGGGATGGAGAAGAGGGAAATGGAGAAAATAGAGAGAGAGGAGGACACAGGAAAAGAGGTGGAGAAGGTATAGAGGGATAGAGAAGTTGGAAAAGCCAGAAAAAGGACAGGGGGCTTGAGGAGTGAGATAGAGCGAGGTAGCTAAGAGAAACAGAGAGCTAGGAATGACAGAGAGAGGAAGACTGAGAGCTAGGGAATATAGAGATGGGTAGACAGAGCTGGAAGAGACAGAGAGGGATGAAGAAGAGGGAAATCGAGATGATAGAGAGAGGTAGCTAAGGGAGACAGAGAGCTAGAAGTGAGGGAGATGGACATGTTAGAGAGAGAAAGACTGGACACAGGGAAGATAGAGAAGGGTAGACAGACCTGGAGAAGATAGAGAGGGATGGAGAAGAGGGAAATGGAGAAAATAGAGAGAGGAGGACACAGGAAAAGAGGTGGAAAAGGTATAGAGGGATAGAGAAGTTGGAAAAGCCAGAAAAAGGACAGGGGGCTTGAGGAGTGAGATAGAGAGAGGTAGCTAAGAGAAACAGAGAGCTAGATATGACAGAGAGAGGAAGACTGAGAGCTAGGGAATATAGAGATGGGTAGACAGAGCTGGAAGAGACAGAGAGGGATGAAGAAGAGGGAAATCGAGATGATAGAGAGAGGTAGCTAAGGGAGACAGAGAGCTAGAAGTGAGGGAGATGGACATGTTAGAGAGAGAAAGACTGGACACAGGGAAGATAGAGAAGGGTAGACAGATCTGGAGAAGATAGAGAGGGATGGAGAAGAGGGAAATGGAGAAAATTGAGAGAGGAGGACACAGGAAAAGAGGTGGAGAAGGTATAGAGAGATAGAGAAGTTGGAGAAGCCAGAAAAAGGACAGGAGGCTTGAGGAGTGAGATAGAGAGGATAGAGAAGGGTTGAAGATGGGGAAGAGAGGGATGGCGAAGATAGAGAGAGGAGGACACAGGAAAAGAGGTGGAGGAGGTATAGAGGGATAGAGAAGTTGGGAAAGCCAGAAAAAGGACAGGAAGCTTGTAGAGTGAGGAAGATGGGTCGCTACCCAGACCAAACCCAGAGGGATGATAGAGACGATATGGAGGGAAAGGCACGAAAAGTGGCGGAAAAAGAGCACACCGAAACGGAGAGAATGAGACGGTAGAGGGGATAGGGGATCGCAGCCGGACATCAGCTGCGCGGACTGAAGCCCGGCGTTGTCATGCGCTGATTTGACGCGTCATTAATGTGTTACAGGTTAATGCGAACGAACGATAGCCGACCGCTAATAGAACCAACCCCCTTTTTCATCTCGCGATTATCCACTCAGGACGCACGCCGCGCGCGGCGCTCGCCGACGATGGTTCTCGCGGGCCGCGCACGCAGCTGTTGTTTAAACGACGGCCCGTTTAAATCATCCACTAGTTCGCCCGGTGACGTAAATTGTCGCGCATCGGCCGCTGCCTTGTATCAACATCCCCTGCAATATGCACCCGCGGAAACACCGAATGCACCGCCGACCGAATCACTGGTACTCCGGCGACCTTTCGAGCCTGCAGCGCCCGGCCGTTGTGTCTCGAATTTTTATATTTATTCCGGAAGATTGAAACATTGGGCTAGAATACCACTTGCGTGGTTGAAGTAAAGGTTGCAATGAGTAGTTTAGCACTTTTTCGGATTTTTTGGAAGCCTAGAACCGGTGGATATCAGAGGCCCCTTTCAGATCTCTTTTCTTTTCTCACGAATTTTCGTAGAATTTTTATGTTTATTCCGGAAGATTGAAACATTGGGCTAGAATACCACTCGCGTGGTTGAAGTAAAGGTTGCAATGAGTACTTTAACATTTTTTCTGATTTTTTGGAAGCCTAGGACCGGAGGACATCAGAGGCCCCTTTCAGATCTCTTTTCTTTTCTCACGAATTTTCGTGGAATTTTTATGTTTATTCCGGAAGATCGAAACATTGGGTTAGAATACCACATGCGTGGTTGAAGTAAAGGTTGCAATGTGTACTTTAGCATTTTTTCGGATTTTTTGGAAGCCTAGAACCGGAGGACATCAGAGGCCCCTTTCAGATCTCTTTTCTTTTCTCACGAATTTTCGTGGAATTTTTATGTTTATTCCGGAAGATTGAAACATTGGGCTAGAATACCACTCGCGTGGTTGAAGTAAAGGTTGCAATGAGTACTTTAACATTTTTTCTGGTTTTTTGGAAGCCTAGAACCGGAGGACATCAGAGGCCCCTTTCAGATCTCTTTTCTTTCCTCACGAATTTCCGTCGAATTTTTATGTTCATCGTGTAAAATATCATTTTTATATTGACGTAAAGGGACTACGAGTTGTTCGGAATTTTTTCTGATTTTTTGAAAGCCAATAAAACAAAACCAAGCCCAGGCAGAAAAAGTTTTCCAGTAAATTTTTTAGTGAATGAATTTTTCGATTTTTACTAGCCGAATATTGTACTATGGTAGATTGAAAGTTTCCCAACAGTCCAATAGGTAATACAGTTCGATGACGTCCGCTTTTCGGGGGCGGTGAACGGATCAAGGGGTGCGTAACAAGATAACACGAGCGAACACCGATGTTCATTTTGTACAAACGCACAACCCACGTGTTCCCGCCCCAATTATACCACATAAATTCCACGGACACGAGTTTAACAGAAATGCACCTGTTTCTCAGATGACAGATCACCAAAATCATATACTCGTTTCCCAGCTGACGTAAATCGCTGCAACCCCGTTTCTGTATTGACATTTCCTCTCTATTTCTCTCCCCCACCCCTCTCTGTCAAACTCGTTTAATAAACTTTTGTGTTCGCTTCTGTTACCAAATTCATTGCGTGTGTGAGCAGTAGAACAATAATCATTTCATGTTCATAAATTCTTAACAAGTTATAAAAATAAACAGAAGCTTTCAATGTGCCAAAATGAAGTTGTGCATTTAGTTGTATGCATAAATAAATTTAACGAATTTCAGAAACATTGTTGAATTATTTCTAGCGAAATAAGAGGTTTTATTTTGCATTAAAAAGCCACATCGATTCGATTTGATCATTTTTAAAACGACGCCTGTGTGTGCCTGGACCATTTTTATCACGTTTTTATTAGCTCGCTTTCTTGTCTGTCTGTTCGGTACAATCTTACAAGTATTAGGTGAAGTAAAAAGTTCTGAGCGTTTTTCGCTTATATAAATAAAGCGAAAAACGCTCAGAACTTTTTACCTCACCTAATATCTTCATAGCTATTAAAAATTCACAATCACAAATTTTCAGGACTATCTGTACGTGGTTAGGAATCTGTATGGGGATAGAAAAAATTATTTTATACTTTTTAGTCTGTTTCTTAAACATGATATTTTAAAAAATTTTATTTTTATTTAAATTATTTTATACTTTTTTGATTTTCTGATCACTGGTCAAAGAATCATTTTTGCAGTGGACCATGAGAACTTTGTTTTTCCCGAAAGGTGTGTATCTAGATCACGCTTAATCGCTGTGCATAAATGCAGCTCGAAAGAACAGCGTCTCGGATTTCACTGCTTGAGGTGAAACGTCGGATCGTACGTGAACAGCCTACATGTAGGTGGACTTTCATAGATTTGATACGATTGCGTGATGCGTGTACGCCGGAGCACTTTCTAGAAATGATCTATCATCTCGCTCGATTATGGCATACCCGTTTCGGCCGATCTCGTTCGCCAAACGCTTGGCAATTTTTACCTGAAAATTTTCTAAAGCCGCACGTCAATCACATAATCGATCGCAGACACTTTAAGTCAGAATAACATTTTTATAAATCGACCAGACTTCAATTTTTCCTGCCAAGCTGTTGTATAATTTGTTGACGTGCGCCTGTAAAGAAACTGTTAAAAATTTGTTTCGCAAACAATTGTACAACGGTGGAATATGTCGTTCGAAAACGTTAACTCGGAACTTTCACTGTGGCGATTGAGATTGCACTCGAATAGAAATTGACCGAAGGGAATTGAAATTCTGTATGGATTATGTGGCACCGAACGATAGACACTTGGGGATCGTAATTACACCGATACGTTCACTTTTGAAAGCAAAGTTCGTCGACCCTCGAAGATACGAGCTGAAATTGTTGGAGAAGTCGTAAACATTTGGAAGTCTGTGGTTAATTGTATGCTTCGTATACTTTGCATCTTGCGGGACTGTTTCTTTCGTGACTTTCTAGCGATAACATAATAGCGAGCAGCTATTATTTGCGACGGAAATTAGAAAAATGTGAAGACATAAAAACATTCCCCATATTCTTTATTGCACTCGCGTCTTGTACTGCAATAAAAATTTAGGCCAGTCCATAAACATGAACTTTCCTAGATTAACTTTAAATTTGAAATACTCACATTCTATTCAATTCAATATTATATTATTTAAAAAATCGTCCCGGATAGGACAAAGACGTCTTAGAGACGTCCCCAAGAAGTCTTAAAGCTGCATAAATGTTAATTAAAATAAACGTAGGGTAGAGTAAAAATATATTTCGACAAAAACGAGTTTAAAGATAAACCAATAAATAGACTTATTAGAAGAATGCATATGGAATTGACATAAAAAGTGTAATAAAAATAACAATTGCAATTAAAATCACAATAGAAATTAAAATTAAAATTACAGTTACAATTAAAATTGGAGTTGAAATTGAAATTGGAATTGAAATAGAACTTGGAATTGAAATTGAAATTGAACTCTTGGAATTGAATTTAAAATTGGTATTGAAATTGGAATTGAAATTAAACTTGGAATTGAAATTGGAATTGAAATTGAACTTGGAATTGAAATTGAACTTGGAATTGAAATTGAACTTGGAAGTGAAGTTGAAATTGGAATTAAAGTTGAAATTGAACTTGAAATTGAAATTGGAATTGGAATTGAAATTGGAATTGGAATTGAAATTGAAGCAAAAACACTAACTCGAACAAATAATACCAACGCTAATACTGCTACATCATGGGTATATAAAAACCACACCGTTTATGGTCTAAAAGAAGTCTTTTTAGGACGTAATACTTTCAGACCTAAAATAGACATAAAATGAACGTCTTTAAGACGTCGTGTGCTATTTGGGATCTGTATCAATTACAAGACACGGGAGCTACAGAGACATTTGTTTCTTCTTTCAATAATGTTATTGAGTTGAAGACAGTACATCAATTCAGTGCTTCGATCTAAGAAAACGGAAACGTAGGATCTAAGAAAAACGAATATTCCCCCACTTACTTAGTCTTCGACTACGTCGTCGATTCACAGGATCAAAGAAACAGTGCGGACCCGATGGATTTTCTTAGATCGAGGCTTTACCGCACTTTCGAAAAATTCTTGAAATATTTTCACTGTTCTATATTTGATGAAATGACACTTTCATTTCGATTCAACTGCCATAATAAAGACTGTTCCCATAGTTTTCCAGGCTCCAACCAAATTTTCCTAGCCGAACCTCCCGCCCACAAATCTTCTCGTCGGCTCAGCTAATAAATAAGCTTCTACCAGGCATTAATACTTTGTTTGACACCGGTCGGCCATAATTACCAGCAAGAACGGTGCGCACAACAGTGTCCCCGGTCGGGAAACACAAACTGGAAAGAGTGACAAGGCACCGCGTCTTTCGTTAATTCGATCCAGCGTTCACAACGTTCCAGTTCGACCGGGGTGAAACTAATTCATCGTTCGTCTTTCCCCGCGGACTAAATAGAAACGTCGCCATTAATCTCGACACGTAATTGCGACACTGAAAGGGTTAGACTTGTTAGCGCGCCGGACGATATATCGCCGGCGTGCTTAGACGCTAAATTAAACGTTTCGCACGAAAATAGCCGACGCTTCGGTTCATCTGCCCTTAATATATTACCGGGGACAAGAGACGATCGCGATCCCGATGGATCGCCGGACCCGGAGTCGCATCTTACATTTTTGAAAATTTTCTAATCAACATTTATAAAAACAGTGACTCTGTATATGTGAAAACTGCAGCGAATTATGTACAGACTCTTTGATCTGTTACCGCTATGGATGGCATTAATTACTAAATAATTACAACAATTTTTTAATTGTTTAGTTATGAAAGTGTTACCAGAATATTCGTCAGGTTCTTCCGGGTGAAATGAGTCCAAACACGACACGATTCGGTTCATATTTAGCTGTTTAATCCACGATACACTGTTCCACCGAGCAGTTCCGATAATAGAGGTTGTACGATATCGTGGATTAAACGAGCAAATACGAAGCAAACTGTATCGTGCTTGGGCTCGTTTCAATCAGGAAAGTGTGCCCCTTACTGCCAACGTGATTTCATCTGCAAATTCCAATTTGCAAGTACAGTAGCATTCAAAATAAAACGAGGCCCAAATCTTTACCCTCAACTTCTCAATCTTCAAACTGCCATAATTTCGCAAGAAAAAATCGTAGAGCGATGAAACTGGTCTCATTCTAAAAGGTGAAATCTCTACTTTCAGACCTATTTAGTACCTTTCCCAGGGATGTTCCTCCAACACAGTAAAAATCGAAAATGCACGACTGTGAGACAATTTTTCCAGAAGTGTTCGAGGCAGAGGCGACGCCGTTATCACACCGAGAGCACGAGGAACAGCCGGGGGATCCAATCGACCGATAATCCGAACAGGTAAATCGTCTGCTTACGTAAAGGCTGGCGTTCGATGCGGAGATCACGTGCGGCGCACGATCGTCCAGGTAATCGTACGCGCAGCGGCCACTTCCGGCGAAGTAGATACGAGTAATTAATTCAGAGCGATCAGATCCCGTTTAAGCGTTTAATTGCTCCACATTCGGAGAAACAGTTACGCTTCTCTCTTTTCCCGGCCGTTCTTCCGTGACCGGCGACGCCGATATTCGACGCGGTTTTCCCCGCGCCGAGTTTTATATTCCCCCGCGGGAAAAGAAACGGTCCGCAGGGCCGCGGCTTACCTCTCGGTGCCTTTTGTCCGGGGGCCGTTCTTTTCCGGCCGTTTTGTTCCATTTGGTAAAAGGATAGAGAGACGGCAGCGCAAGGAATTTCATATGTAGGCCAGCTGAAACGAAGCGTCGGAATAAAGCGAACCGGCCGAGAGCTGGCACGGATTCGCCAGCGATTTCGATGGTTCACGGTTAATAAGGGGGAAGGGGACACTCGCGAATGTACAATGCAGGAGCGAGGCAAGAGTTGAACTTTAGATCATGTTCCATACCACCGATCCACGCCTGTAAAAACATTGACGAATTTTTCTCGGCAATGAGTCCACCGTCGATTTGTAGAGCGAAGTCTCCCCTTTACAACAACACCAAGAAAACTTATGTACGATTTTTTTCAGCCGTTTTATGGAGGTTTAAACTAGAGGCGTATTAGTTAGGGTCACGCGAGGTAAATACACCAGGCCCACTCCCCCCACTTACCGCGCTTCGCCGCGCGTGACGTCCACAGGAGTGGGGAGAGGAATTGGACAAGAAAAGCGGGACCCCGTCTGGCCCTCCAGCGAGCCAGAAGTTGAGGGAGGAAAGGGCATAAGTCCTGGACGTGTGGTTTTTTTAGTGAGTATTGGGAAACCGAAGACCTGTTTCCCCGAGTCCCACACTGCCCCCCTCCGGGGGGATATACGCAAATGTATTTCCTCCACACGTACTTAAATTTAAAAAAAGGAGTGGGGAGAGGAGTCGTATGCGGGTCTTCGCGAACATGGTCCTCGTTTTTGTGCCATAAAACAGTGCAAAAAAATCGTACGACAATTTTCAAGGTCTCGTTGCAAAGCTAAGGCATCGGTCTTCAAATCCGTGGAAGATTCATTCGCGAAAAAAATTTTATAGTGTTGTTACAGAGGTTTCAATTCGTAAGAATTTTTGGTGAGATATATCTTGTAAAATTTTCATATGAGTTTTCATGCAAAGGAAGAGTTGAGTGTATTTAATTCACTGCACGCAGTGGTGTTCATTGTCACGTGGGTGTTTCAGCGTACTATAGGCTGCCTCCTCCGAAGAATGGATAGATATCCGGGAATCCGCGGATATCGATCAGTAAACTCGCTTTCTGTTTCACGCGAGAGATAAGGAGATAAGGAGCGCGATATGTAGGACGGGCCCTGCAAATCAATAAAGGGAGCGAGATACATTCGCGAATTACTCGCAAGATTTTCGAGCGACTCTGGAAATTGCTGTACCATTATTCAAAACATTGTCGACATCATTGAATTTGTTTATGTTTTAAACATTACCTCACACATGCAAGAAATAAAAAAGATTATACAAAATATAAATGTTTTATGTTTACGCAGTTGACATTATTAACTTTGTTTGAATTTAATAAATTACTTCGTACTCACAAAATGGAGATATTTTAATCGGAAGAAATGTTTATGGAGCAGAAATAAAAAGGGTTAATTTAATTCGCTGTCCATATGGAATAATTAATACAGCTCTATAAAAAAATATGTAGAAACTGGAATCGTCTTGAACGTGGGCGTGCAGAATCCCGCAACTTAGCACGTCCGTAGAAACCAGCCAGCACGCGTAGTATACACGTGCTTCTTCCACTTCTACTCGTGTTGTTGGTACCCGTGCTTGAGTCGCAAACAGCCGACTCACTTTGTAGCGACAAAATGCATGTCGCCGCCGGTTTCTTGCGTTGACATTCCGTGTAATCACGCCTCGGTTACGAACGTCGCGAAACTGTGTGGCCTGGCGTTATTAATGTTGCAAATGAAATTTGCAAGTTGACAAAACTTTGTTTGCAGGGTTCATCTCTTTGTGAGACTTTTACTAAGGCATTTGGGACGTTCTGCCGATTAAAAAGAGTCCAAACACGATACGATTCGATGCTAATCTGGTCGATTAATGCACGATTTAGTGGAGCCTCGATTATCCGAACCGACGATCTGAAGATCCGTTGAATTTCTAATTAAAATAGTAGGAGGGTGGCGCTGAGCCAGACTTTTTTGGGTCGAGACTTTGGTCCCACCTTCTCAAATTATTTATGTTATCCAAACAAAAAAATTTTGCAATTTCCTTCAGAGTCTCGTTGCTGCGTTTAGAAATTAGAGACGCCCTAATTATGGCGACAACGAAAAGTCTAATACAAAGGGCGGAGCTCTGTATCATAGAAGGTGGATCGCAGTTCGAACATTTAATGTAACTTGCTTTGTTTTGTAAGAAATAATTTTTCGTTAAAGTTACGTTTGCACAAAATTTTTGGAGTTTAAGGTCATTTCAAGGTCATAGTCTAATACACTGTTGAATTCGTCCGGCATCAGCAACAATCCTATGATGTTCAAAACATGTGGTGCCATTTAAAAAAATCAAGGTGACCTTTACTTTTTTACGTAGGAAGCATTTTTTTAGATTTATGAATATGCGAACATGTAGTTCGCCAAGTACTGACAAACTTATGTCTAAAACATTTTTTAATTGCACTATCGCAAGTGCCTAAACAATGGTGACATAACTTAACAGGGGGACCCTGTAGAAAGAGTCACAGCTGCAAGAAGGCTGTTCAACCTTGTTACAGCCATGTAAAACTGTGGTGCCCAAGCTCGGAACCCACCTTAAAAATTGTAGGTCCCGTCGCTTGATAACCATAGTAGTTGAAGAAGCGACGTAAAAAAAAAGGCAGTTCAACCTGCGAAGCAGACGTGGGCATTATATAGCGAAACAAATATTTCAAATACTATTTAATATTTTAGATTTTATTTTGCTTAAAGAAAATAGTATTTTAAATAAGATATACAATTTCGAAAATGAAATATTTCTACTTTAACAAAATAAAATGTTTCTATTTCAACAATTTGATCCCCAACATAAAATATTTCTATTTTAACAATCGGAAACACGAAATAAAATATTTCACTATTTGCATTGTTATAATACTCTGAGAAACCACATAAACATACAGTCTATGTTATCGTTAAGAAACGACTTACACCCATAAATGTATTGATTTCGAACCATTGTTTTCAGCAGTAATATTTAAAATTGAAATTGAAAATAAAGACAAAATACAAATATTTTCAATATCCTTCAAATAAAATATTATTTTTAAAAAATGACTGCCTCAAATAAATTATTTTATTTTCAAAAATTACTGCATCAAATAAAATACTTTATTTTCAAAAATTACTGCATCAAATAAAATATTTTATTTCCAAAGTTGTACACATACTTTAAAATAAATAGGATTATTTACTATTTAAAATACTCTTTTCCCCAGCTTTGTCCGAGCGCGCCTAAACGCGAGCTAGTCTCGAAGGGGTTAAAGCTGGCCTCGTATCGACAGGCGGGTCCATTCGAGATCTCATTTGACGAGATCCGCTGCGCGATGGTGGTCGGGTTCCGGCGTGCATCCTTCAATCCGTTGATCGCGGCACAGAAGGTTGATTCGACGGCACGGCGAGCCACGCCGCGTGCGTAATCGGCGCGGCCCGACCCGGCCCGACGTGGCCCGACTCGACACGAGCTCCCTCTCTCTCTCTCTCTCCCCCGTATGGTCTCGCGCGTGCTCGCGTCTATATCGGGATTTTTGTAGCGGTTTATCATTTTTGTGCCTGTCCCCCTTTTACACCCCACCATGGTTTATTTAAAGTGTCACGAAGGCGAAGGCGTGCACGCGCATGCGCCCGATATGCCCGATGTTGGCCAACAGGCTGTTACGGGCTTTGCACCGGCTGCGTTGCCAAACTGACTGTGTTCGTATTTGCTACACGTATGCCCGGTGTGCACGCGTATGTCTATCGCGAACACAGACGCCATTCTACGCTGTGGTGCCAATCAGTGGCGGAACTGCAACCCGGTGCATCCGAGACCCGCGATGCATTGCGCGTTGCGCCGCGTTGCATCGCGCCACGCCACGGAGCCGCAATCTTTTCTCTCTTATGCAGTCCCCTCTCTCTTCCCCCCTCTCTCTCTCTCTCTCTGTCTTCTTCGTCGAGTTCCTTTCGCTGTTATGCAGTACGCTCAATCGACTCCGACACGAGTTTCATTCGGCGCGCTCTTCAGACTTTACGCCTAAACTCCTTTATGGTCCGAGAATCCGGGTTACCGGGATCTTGGTCAATGAAGGATTAACTGCTACCGAGGATTAGAGAGGGATAAGTCAATGGCGGCCGAGATGGAACTCGCATATACGCGCCTGTATGATGTAAACCATTTTTTACATTACAGTCAGAGTTGGGCACAAATTTTATTTTATGAAAATTTCGAATAAAGTGGTTTAAGACCCACTTGGAAAAAATCAACTTTATTCGAAATTGTTATTTACATTAAATTTTTGCCCAACTCTGGTCACAGTAAATTGATATCTACTGTCATAAGATCACTTCTTGAAATTTTCGAATGATTTTATTCAAGTTTCTGGAATTTTTTAAAGGTCGACTTTGGGGTGAAAAATTCGGAAAAAATTCACAGTCGTGTGTGCCATTGGATAGAACGATCATGAATTTTTTCGGAATTTTTTGTTGAGCAGAACGGGAGGAACAGAGCTTTAAGTAGAACCATTAATGAACAGGTTACCCCTTCTCTATCAGTACCAGATTAGTGGGAGGCAAGTGTTAATCTGGCAATTCTGATTGTTGAAAAAATGTTAAAAATAATTGTCAAACGCCGGGACATTTAACACACTGGAAGCACTGCTAGTATCAGTGATATTTCCATAATCACTAGACTGCGGATCTTTATTCAAAATAAAAAATGTTTTCCGAAAATTTCATTGAAATCGGTTAATTGGTTTACGAGTTATAAACGATTAAAAGTGAGGAAAATTGCAATTTTTCAAGATTTCTGGCCTTCACCATTTTTGATCGTTCATAACTCGTAAACCAATTAATCGATTTCAATGAAATTTTCGGAGCGTTCACATCTCAGTGTCAACGAACACATCCTTTAAATTTTCGTTATTGGCCCAGCTAAAAAAGTCGTAAAAATCAATTTTTACTATTTTTACTGTTTTTCACAATTCCGACGCATTATTTCAACATATTTTTAGACGTCATTTTCTAAACTAATTCTTCTAGCCTTACAGAGAAGTTGAAATCGTTTGGTCCATTCATAAAAAAGTAATTCTGATTTAAAGTGTGTGTGATCAGTTATGCTCCTAACTGTATGTGCCCCTTTTTGTTGTAAATGCATAAAATCCGCAATCTAATAGTAACAATCAAAATAAAATTAGTTTGAGGCACTCCGCTCTCAAAGGACAACGATCATCTGCTTTAGGGGTTGACGAGTCGGTTCCATCTTTGGACGTCCGGGGTTAACCAATTTTCCTTTGGCATCCCTCTCTCGGTTTGGCTGCTTCCCGATGGAAATAATCTCCGATTAAAATCGTGGACTTGTCGAGATGGGAAACTTGTCGACGCGTATCTACGAGGCTGCTCTTCCCATCTTAGTCATCGCTGATCACAATTTCGATCAGGAGAATGGTACATCTGTATGCGTGTACAGACACGTGTACATGTACGTGCACACATGTGCACTGGTTTCGAACGATGGGGGACGAACCCCTCGAATCGAATTCGATTCGAGGAAGCGAGCGTCGAGTAATCGTGGGACAAAAATCGAGGCACCCGTTTCTTCCATATGCATGCGCGTGTATATTTTTACCACCCTTATGTCGCCTCCGCATAATACAACCGTATTCACGCCTGCGCACCACCGGGGAACTTTAGTTTTATTTTCGGTGACCTACCGGATCCAAGCAGAACCGGAACAGCTTTGTTCTTGCGGCTAATTTCAACAGACGTACAACCAGATTGTCAATTTTTTATATTAATCAGTTAATCATTTATTTTTAACCCCCGAATCCCTTAAACAAGTCGAGTCAAGGGAAATCTAAAGATTTTGAAGTTAACCCTCCACGAACACTCCAAATGTTCAATTAAATAATGTCATAATCCGAACAACAATTTACACATTACCTGTACGAATATGTCCGTGACACTTCCCTGATTAAAATGAACCCAAACACGATACACTTTGAATAATAATTGCTCGTTTAATCCACGATAAAGTAGAGCCTCGACTATCCGAACTGACGATATTCGAGTAACACAGTTCTACTCTATCGTGGATTAAACTAGTAAATATGGACTCAATTTTGTCGTGTTTGGTCTCGTTTTAATCAGGAAAGAGTCACGAAAATGTTAGTTAAAGTCTGGTAAATAAATAATTAAAGACAAGGAAGTTATATCAATGAATATTTTTATCCTGCAAAAGGAGATTATATTCTGACTGACTGATTAGAAAAGACAGCCATCGGCGTGTTTGGAAAGTATGTAAAAATGGTTCGATCAGCATGGGTAATCGTCGAGAAAGAAAGACAGGAGAGAAAAAAAGAATTCTCCGCTGCACCCGGATTCTCTATCCATGTCAGTGAAGACGAAACGTCGTGCCGCGACTCTCTCTCTTGTGAAAATCTATGGCAGCTTTCATACCGATTACAATGGCTTCCGTTCAGCGTGTCTACTATCGATCGTTAAATCCAGCCGCTCATAATCAGCCAAACATGTTTACAATTATTATTTCGACGCTCACCAACCGCGTTTTCCCAACCGCACCATCTAACCTCAGATTCTAATACTCGTAGAAATCATTCTTACACAACAGTGTCCCAATCTGTGTAAACATTCGAGCATCTCATTTCTAGCAACATATTCGCGACATTTTTCTGATTAAAACGAGTCCAAACACGATATCATTCGGTTCACATTTGTTCGCGTAATCCACGATGTAGTGAAACTATTTTTTCAGTTATTATCGGTTCGCATAATCGAGGTTTTACTAAATCGTGGATTAAACAGTGAAATATCGTCCGAACTGTACCGTGTTTGGGCTCATTCTAATCGGAAAGATGTCACGAATATGCTAACAAAAGTTTCGTGAAGAAATAATTTGTTTATAATAAATAATTAATAAAAAATTTTGACATATATTCCACAGCAGATCTAGTATTCCGTAGAGAAACTTTCGAGCATATGCTGGGACCATTCTTATTCCCGTTCGGAATTTTGAAAAACCGCTCCCCCTTCGAAATAATCGTGTATAATGAGGAACACGTGTTTACCCCTAAATTTAGCGTAACGCGCGAGGTGATAGGGGGGACGTAGCGTAGCCGGAAGAAAGAGCGAATGAGTCAAAGAGTTGTCGTTTAGCATGAAACAAACGACGAGGTGGAGGGGGACTTGTGTTCGAGAGAGAGAGAGAGAGGCAGCTCACTCGATCGCTATTTCTTACAAAGCGGACGTTTCGCTGAACCGGAACCACGAGGAGACCAACAAACTGTTTGAGACTGGCTATTTAAGAACGGTGTATGAAAGAGGAAGTGCGCAGGAAGTCGAGAAGGATGGGCCACTTCGTTCACAAACGCGTGGCCTTGCGCTATAAACGACTTGTACCGAAACGAAGGGACGAAGACACTTTATAAAAAATGCCAGTCACTGACACATCTCAAAATTCTGCAGCAAAATCAAATTGATCAAGCCCTTTCACTCCTGCGGCAACCGTGAATGGATGTAAACTTTATTATTTATTCGGACAGTTTAAATATGCATTATATTTTACGATATTAATTTTTGTTTTACTTGAATGTACATGCACAGTGAGCCACGAAAGTATTCGAACGCCCTTTAAAACAGAACAACTTGTTTATAATTGTACCAAACGATTTTTTATAATCAATTTGAAGCATTGGTTTACGAAATGATATGCAGCAAAGATTTTACGAAAATTATAATCTACAAGTTGACATAGAAAAATAAAAAAGACATTTTCTAAAATTTTTTTACTTGGTAAAAATCTAAAATATATATTTTGTAGATCTATATTAGTTACACGCGTGTTGAAAATTTCATCGAAATCGATTAACACACACACACACGAGCTGCAAGCGGTTCAAAAATTGTGAAAATCGTATAGTTTTACATTTACACAACTTTGAATCAGTTTCTGCTTAAAATCCACCGAATT
This sequence comes from Lasioglossum calceatum, assembly GCA_963966675.1. Lineage (NCBI taxonomy): Eukaryota > Metazoa > Arthropoda > Insecta > Hymenoptera > Halictidae > Lasioglossum > Lasioglossum calceatum. The sequence goes on along the minus strand of OZ016539.1, from coordinate 5,650,763 downwards.
TTTCAGCATGTGTATAACAAACATCGATCTACAAAACATATATTTTAAATTTTCATTAAGGGCCCAAATAAAAGTTTTAAAAATGCCTTTTTATTTTTGCATATAACTTTGCAAAATTATAAGTTTTGGAAAATCTTGTTTGCATATCATTTCGTAAACCAATGCTTCTGACTGATTATAAAAAATCAGGTCGTTTGGTACAATTATAAAAAAGTTATTCCATTTTAAAGGGCGTTCGAATACTTTCGTGGCTCACTGTGTATGTATACATATGTGCAGACAACAACAATACATACAGTAAATATGCATTGTACTTCGTAATATTAATTCCGTTTTAATTAGACAAGCAGCATACACATTTAGCTACTCAGAGTTTATTTTTCCAGCATTATATTTTATTGTATTGCTCATATAATTGGTAAAAAAGATTGTTTTTTACGAATAGTATAATTGGATTTCGATTATTCATTTGCAATTCGAGCAGTGCATATGTACTAGAGATTGTCCGACCGCCTAATAATAGCATAAATATGTTCACCGTTCGCATGACGTAGGCCAACAGGCTCGAATACGTGTGATACTTGTCGCGCATGTCCGTCTTGCACACGTTCGTTCGCCTAGGTGCGCAATGTGATCGATACGATTTCGTTGATCCAAGAAAGGATCGTAGCACGTAGCGGTATCTTGCGTTGCTTTGGGGATGGCACGGTTAACCAGAGGAATTCTCGATTCTCGATAAGATCTCGTGTGTGTGTCGTTTACCTCGTTCTTAAAAACTGGTCATACTCTCTTTATTACCTGTCCTGGACGAATCAAAAATACACTACGACAGCATGACCACTTCGTCCTTCACCCACTCCCCTAACAATTTCCGAAACGAACAAAATGATCAATTTCATGCAAAAATACAGAGTTTCGAACAACAATAGAGATAATGGAGATAATAATAGAATTTTTTTTATATTGACCTTCATACCAAATAAAAATATAAACAAATACCTATTTACCCATAAAAGGTAGAAATTATATAATAAACAATAATAAACCTAAATCAAATCTACTTGTTTCCTAAGGCTTCCAACCAATGTAAACAATTTTTATTTTGCTTAAAATGTAGAATATAAAATATATAAACAATAATAAACATAAATCAAACCTAATTGTTTCCTAAGGCTTCCAACCAATGTAAACAATCTTTATTTTGCTTAAAATGTAGAATATAAAATATATAAACAATAATAAACATAAATCAAACCTAATTGTTTCCTAAGGCTTCCAACCAATGTAAACAATCTTTATTTTGCTTAAAATATAGAATATAAAATATATAAACAATAATAAACATAAATCAAACCTAATTGTTTCCTAAGGCTTCCAACCAATGTAAACAATTTTTATTTTGCTTAAAATATAGAATATAAAATATATAAACAATAATAAACATAAATCAAACCTAATTGTTTCCTAAGGCTTCCAACCAATGTAAACAATTTTTATTTTGCTTAAAATTCCATGAAATCGAAATCATCTTGATAAATAGTTAATTTATTTCGAGGTTAACTGGGCTGTGGATCTGCAAAATAAAAATTGTAACAAATTCCTGCTTATAATAGGTAGGAATAATGTTATACACAATAATAAAATTTAAATCAGACTTATTTGTTTCATTTTGCATAAATATGTTCAAAGAATATGGTCATATAAGAATCTATAATAGGAAGACAATAAGTAACAAATAATTGTGCGTACACGTACAATTTCTACAATTGTGCATGGTTGTCGTTTTATTGGTCGGAAGGTAACGAGTGGAAAAATCGCGTGAATTCGCGAGATTATGGCTCCGTTGACCATTCGCTCGAGCAATGCTAATCGAGTACGCGGAGCCCCAGCGTATTATGGTTTGCGAGGAAAAATAATAGGCCGGAGCAGGTCACTATGGCGACATTATCCCGTTAGGCTTGAAAGTATATTTTCTACTTACTTGTTGTGGCATTGACTGCGCTGCTGTGGCCGGCTCTTTGCAGGTCGGCGGCAGGACGACGTTCAACCAACACCGTTGAAGATTACCGCTTTGGCACCTTATTCGATTAAACGGTGCCTGTGCATCGAATACTCTTGCCACCAACTGTGCTGTACAACAATCCACAGAACGGAACAGTGCCAAAAAAGTTCCATAAACAGAAACCCCGTACTTTATTCAAGGGGATATTTTGAATGCCATTTCTTATCCATTTTTACGAATTTTTTTCGGCAGAACTGTTGAACCTTTTGTATTAGGATTTTACAGGCAAGTTTATGGATATTTGAGGTACGTACACTATTTTTTTCAAGTACGAATAACCAAAATTGCCAGAGTTATACATTTTTTTATAGAATATGTTTGAAGAGGTATTCTGGTTTCAAATGCCATTTTTACTAACTTTCAAGAATTTTTTTCGGGAGACCTATTGAACCTTTTGCAATGAGATTTTACAGGCACGTTTATGGGTATTTGAGGTACGTACACTATTTTTTTCAAGTACGAATAACCAAAATTTCCAGAGTTATAAATTTTTTTATAAAATATGTTTGAAGAGGTATTCTGGTTTTAAATGCCATTTTTACCAATTTTTAAGAATTTTTTTCGGGAGACCTATCGAACCTTTTGCAATGAGATTTTACAGGCATGATTACGGATATTTGAAGTACGTGCACTATTTTTTTCAAGTACAAATAACCAAAATTGCCAGAGTTATAAATTTTTTTATGAAATATGTTTGAAAGGGTGTTCTCGTTTCGAATGCCATTTGTACCAATGTTTAAGAATTTAGAAGGTCAAAATTTTACGTCTGACTGTAAAAGGAAAATTGAAAGTCCTCGCTCCTCTTCTCCGCGTTTCCCATATGCTGGAGGGTCCGCTAATTTCGGAATCCGGATGTTAAAACCGGATAATTTAGGGTACCGTTCAAACGGTAGCTGAAAATATCCTTCGACGCCCACCGAACGGAAAATTTTGTTATTTAAGGAACAGAAATTCCTTTCAGCCGGCGAGCAATGGCTTCGAACAATTATTTTTAAATCGATGAAAGCTGCCATAATCGACGCGACGCTGAATCGGTGGTTCACTTTATGCCTCAGCCCTTTGCACTCGAGGCTATTTTAACACCAGAATGGAGACTCTTCCTCGGGGCCTGGAATATTTTCATTGATCACATTGTGCGTGAAAAATTGAAGCGATTTATAGCAACGTATTCTACAGAAACAAGTTTTTTATTTTATTATCAATCTTCTCGTCATTTGAGCGCGTTAAAGGGGTCAAATATTGTTCGCAAGATAAATTCCTCCCGTGCACCGGAGAATGAACGATCCATTCGTACAATTTTTTTCATTATTCAATTAAGAGTACCGCCGATATAGTTACCGCTCTAGTTGCTCGAGACCCCGGCAAGAGCAACAGGAACGTCAAAGAAATTTAATCCGATCCGTATCTATTTACTGGGTTACACAATTTGCTAATGGGATTCGATACGTTTGCCCAAATAAGAAAATATAGGGCGTAGCAAATATTAAATAAAACAGATGGGGAAACAGACGGCTAACATTTAATTTGAATCATCGACGGCGCACGGGATTAACGGATGACCAGAAATGTTTTTACCGTATTGTTTCGCACGCGGTATTTGTTTTTGATTTATTAACCGACGTTCAATCTCTCGTTTTTTTTTAAATCAAGGAACACATTAATCAGTTAAAATAATTGAATAATAGTAAAATATAATTTTTTCAATCTCCGCAGGCTCCTCGAAATTAACCCCTTGCCGTATTTTCACAAGCCAGACTCGTGATGAAAGTTTGTAACAAAGTCTAACAACTATCAAGAGTAAACTTTGCTTTACCGGATTCAAAATCGGTGCCTTTCTCCTATAAATTATGATGTATTTCAGATCGAAGTTTCGATCCTGTAGGATCAATGGTTCAGGAGTTACGCTTACTTAAAGTTGAGCAATCTGCAGTGTTTTTGACAGGTAAGGGCGCCGCCATATTGGTTTGTAGTGACGGTCGCGAGCCGCTTACCGAGCAAAATCTCCGGTCCTTGCCGCCTAATCCCAACCAACTCGGTAAGCGGCTCGCGGCCGTCACTACAAACCAATATGGCGGCGCCCTAACCTGTCAAAAACACTGTAGATTGCTCAACTTTAAGCAAGCATAACTCCTGAACCATTCATCCTACAGGATCGAAACTTCGATCTGCAGCCGCCCGGGTACAAATCTACTGGATTGCATACCAAATACATCACAATTTATAGGAGAAAGGCACAAATTTTGAGTCGGGTAAAGTAAAGAGCAGTCAATATGGATGTTACGCGTTTCATTTTAGATGAAATAAAATTTGATACGTTTGTGATCAATATTTAAGCATTCAAATAAATGTAGCCAGACAAAGAATATACATTTTCTTTTCCCTTGTACAACATTTTTGAGCATGAAGACGTTTCAATCGCTGTAACTGTAAAGAAAATGGTACGCCAAGGGTTTAAACCCACCACACAGAAATTACGCTAATTTCGAGATACTGTTCTCTGGGATAAAAATTGTCCACGTCTAAATAATACAGTGACTCGAATTAATATTCGGACGCTCTAAAAAAGACGACAACTTTTTTAATACTGTACTATAAGATTTGAACTTTTTTGGGAAGCTGTTGCAATTAGTTTACTACAGTGTGCGAGAAGAAAGTTTTCCAAAAATAGCAGATGATCTGAATTGTTGAAAAAAAATTCCAACTTGCATTTTACAACTTTTTTATGTGGACCTATATTGAAAATTTAAAAAATATTGTATAATATGTCAAATATTGTACTATTACAATATGTATTAATAAAGTTATCGTCTTTTTTAGAGCGTCCGAATATTAATTCGAGTCACTGTATATCCAGACTAGCGAAGACATGGGTGTCGTTGGTGGGATGTTAGGAAGCATCGTCAAAGACCATAACCTTCCCGATAACCGCAGAACGGCCGTTCTTCTTTCCGCTCTCGCCCCCAAGTGCGCTGAAAATAATCTGTACAATAAAAGGCATCACGACACGCGGGAAGAATGTTTAAAAAACCGGAGGCGCAGTGTACTGTTCATACACAACTGTCTCGGGGCTCAGAAATAGCAGGGGCCGAGAGGTAAACACTGTAAAACGCGCGAACCCGATCGCTCGTTTCGAAAGGAGATCGCGTGGCTTATGGGGGGAGCATGCGAGAGGAGAAGGGAATATATACGTAGAAAGAGAGGAGAGGGGTGAAAAAGATTCTGAAGAGGAAGAAGTTGCGATCATCGGAACTCGCTTCTGTTCATGGCGTTAATAAACGCCGTGAAGCATTCTTCAAACGTGCACAGAATTCTTACGGTCTTTAACGTTTCGTATACTATGGCGGAGTTACTCGTGACCTCTATGTGACCTCTGGGTGCCCTCATCCGAAATAGAACGAAAGGCGATCCTGAATCACGATCACGGTCATGATTTTTACTTCTTAGTTCTTATTGTTAGTCCTTTTTTTTAAATACATCAATTAACTTGCATAAAAATATTATATCTGTATACAGTGAGCCACGAAAGTATTCGAACGCCCTTTAAAACAGAATAGTTTTTTTTATAATTGTACCGAACGACCTAATTTTTTATAATCAATTAGAAGCATTATTTTGTGAAATGATATGCAAAAAAGATTTTCCAAAAATTATAATTTACAAGGTTACATGAAGAAATAAAAAAGGCATTTTTTTAAACTTTTTTATTTGGGCTCTTAATGAAAATGTAAAAGATGTGTTTGGTCAACCCGTATAAATTATATACGTTCTGCAAATTTCATTGAAATTGGTTAATTGGTTTACCAGTTATAAACGATCAAAAGTGGTAAAAATTGCTATTTTTCAAGATTTTCAGCCTTTACCACTTTTGATCGTTTATAACTCGTGAACCAATTAACCGATTTCAATGAAATTTTCGGAGCGTACTTAGTTTATCCAAGTTGATCAAACACACAAGTGTGTGTGATCGGTTTTGCTCCTAACTGTAGACAGGACTCCGAAAATTAATCGAAGATAATTGTTATTTATGGTCTAAAGAAGTATTCGAACGCTTTTGGGCATGTTAAGATTGCATAGATTGTGCAACAACAGTTTGAACAACTTTTCAACAAGTTGTGTGATGAAGTAAATCAGAAAGATATGGATCTCTCTGTCAGATCGATGGTGACCTCGGCAGGATTAAAGCACGAAGTAGAATAGCACGAAAATTACGATATCCTCCTCTGAAGATTAACAGAGTCGCTCAGGCTAATTAAGAATTAAAGTTCTATTACAGAAAGTGGATTGTGAAAGCAACTAACGCAAAAAGTGGATAGAGTGGTAAGTGAACAGTTTTGGTTAATTAAGGAATTCCATTCTTCCATATTTTTTAATTAAACATGCTAACTGAAACATTTACTGCTCTTTTTTCATGTAGGCATAGAAGAACTTGATGGACGGTAATAAAAGGGTCGATAAGTTTAAAAAAACTTTGGGTTGCATTAAAAGTAATAAAGTCATAGGAAGTTAGGACGTACTACGACACACGATTTTTTCTAGGATTATTATTTTCTATTTTTACTAAAAAAAACTTTTTAATAACTTTGCTTATATTAAAATGCACTAAAAAGGAAAAAATAATTTTTTTCCTGGTTCTCCATAAATCACCGAGTCCAGTTAAATGAATAATAATATTTTTCCCCAAAATTTTAAGCAATTATAAAATTTCTTCTGTTATAAAATTAGTGTCGGAATATAGATAGAAAAATTTAATATAAATTTAAATAAAATCATGGACATTAGTGACTATAAAAATAAAAGCGTGGAGCGCCCACGAAGATTACGTCAACATAGTTTAGCGATCCACGCTTTTATTTTCATAGTCACTAATGTCATGATTTTATTTAAATTTATATTAAATTTTTCTGTCCATTCCGACACTAATTTTATAACAGAAGAAATTTTGAAGTGACCGCTTAAAATAATTCTGGGGAGAAATATTATTAATCATTTAACTGGATTCGGTATTGTATGGAGACCAGGAAAAAAATGATTTGAAACCTGCAGATAAAAAGTGCGTGGATAAAAAAAAGTATCCTACGAAAATTGCTGGTCTTTTTACCTACAATAAGATCACATAAAAAAAGATATCTGTTTCCATTTGAAAAAACAAAGTTGACCTTCAAATGACCTTGAAAACGCCATCCAAATAAAAAACTGATATTGCCCCCCTCTTTCCACCTCGAAATCCTTGGTTTTACACTTTTTTAATATCTTTCATACTTTCATTATTTCTCGAGATATTCGGCTGGAAAGTTTTCAAATGAACACCCTGTAGAAGCGTGGCAATAATAAAAAGAGCAGTCACTTGTCACAGTTCCCAGAATCACCCTGTACATCTTCCTGCAATAGTACATCGTTCAACGTTACAAATTCCATAATCTTTACAATCAATAATGCCATCAGAAACGTAGAACTACAATCACAATCTACGATCGATGTTACTGTGATCGAATATACCTGACTATACCGTAATAGAGTACAGGATAAGATGGACCGCTACTCAATTTGACAGACAGAGGGCGTTTGCTTGCAGACCTGCGTAAATGCTCGAGGAATAGAACGGTGGGATAGCACTATGGTGGGAATAGCTCATCATTGGCCTTTAGTGGTCGGTTAATTTCATCCCAACTGCAATTTCAACGCCTACGCCATTTGAACCGTCCCGGAATAATAATGTAATCCAACTTTGTAAATGTAATTTATTAATTACAAGCGTACTTGACGAGCGATTGTAAATTCTCTAATTGCAAGTCTTCCTTAATCTCTTCGTGAAGACATTTGTACCCCTCTCAGAGAATCAGTGTTGTCGGTTAATAATAGTTAGACAGCGGATCTTTATGCAAAATACAAATTTTCTACCTGAAGTGCAACGATCTGGAGTAGAGTAAACATTGATTTTCTATCTTAATATGTTTGATATGTTGAAAATAATATAACAGTATTTTAAAATTCTTCTAATGCTTTTAATGTTTTAAATTGCACCTTTATTTTTTGCACACACATTTCTGCAAATGTGCCTAAATTGCACATTTAAATTTTTGTCAGATAGATGCATCAAATTCGCTGTCTAATAATATTGTGTGCACGTAAAATGCACAAAAGTGCATTTATTCTCTATGCAATATTCACCTAATAATAATGAAGGTAAGCTTAAGCTTAAGTCAATAACCAACCTTTCTTTCCACAACTTTTTTAATATCCTTGTTGGAAAATATTTAACCCTTTGCTCTCCTTTGTCGAGTGTGACTCGACATCGAAAAAAAGAAAATGTAAATAAAATGTGTTTTTGTATGTATTTGGTTCCTGCTTTATTTATTTGAGTCTTATTTTTTAATTAAAACAAAAATATAAGTTCCACAAATATGAATTACAACAAAGTTTGAGAGAGCTATATTCAATGTGATTAGAAAACAAAATTGTTTAAAATCCTTTAAAGTAATTTGTTTAAACAAAAAACAGTTTAAAGCCCTTTGAAGTAAATTTCAAATGAAACACTTAAAGTCGTAGGGAGTTGTCGGCGACAAAATTGAAAAATAATTCGGAGTGCAAAGGGTTCACAGATGAATTTGTTACATCAGAGTGTTCAAGTCTCGATATGCTTCCCAGAACCGTGAAGGTGACTCAGAAAGCCGGGACTCGGTGACAACAGAGCCTCGAAGCTTCCTGAATCGATTGCAAGCATACTTTCCAAGTGTCTGCAGTCTACGACATGCAGGGGACGTCTGCCAGGGTGAAATTTTACATCACCCGGTTGTCTGAACAGTCGTCAATATCAGACCGGGGTATCAGAAGACGCTTGAACGCCTGTTTCCCCGGAATACACGTGTCCGCGGACTGATCCCCGCAGGTGCGGTAAGTGGCCACTGTCCAGTTAATCTAAAACTCGTGTCTTCGCCGACCCAGGAATCCTTCTACTGTTTTACGGGTGGTGGTGGAGAGAAAGAGAGGGAGGGAACGAGACATCGTTGGCGGCGGCGCGGCTGTAGTCGCAATAGGGTGTCCGAAGGCTGGCCCCGAGATAAAGCCGACCCTCAACGACTTGTTCAGCCGCCGCCGCCGCCGCCGCCGCTGCTGTAGGGTGACTCTCTTTTTCCCCAACGCCATGGATAGAGTCCCGACAACGCCCGACAGCTGGGTCTCGCCTTTTCTCCCTCTCTCTCTCTCTCTCTCTCTCTCTCTCTGTCGAATATGTACGCGGAGGCCGAAATTTTCAAGCCAAATACTATCCGCTTCTCTCCACCGCTTCATCCGTTCATCCGTTCGGCGTACGATCCGCACATCTGGTCATCGCTCCCGCCTCAGCTATTCGTAGTCCACCGCAGTCGCTACTGCTAACCAGCCAATACACCTAGCGATGGGGTCGAGTGGCTCCTGTCGACCTATCGAACCCATTCTTCACGTACAGTTCAACTTACACAGGCAACGGTGCGAAGAATTCTGCCCCGAGGCAATTTCCTAACGAAACTTCAAAGTCTCCGGTACTTTTTTATACGACACCCTATGGATTTTCTTGGATGTTGTTGTAGAACGGGAAAAGACCAGTTCAACGAGTACCCTGAACATACCGTTCCGATTATTCAATCACGAGATATAACACTTCGAAGAATACTTCCCCAAGGTGAGGTTCTAACAAGATCTCAAGGTCGTCGAGGATTTTTATACGGTACCTTATAGATTTACGACGGTATTCTTGTAGGGCGTGACGAGACGAATTCAAAGAGTATAGGGATCCTACAGTTACGATCACTCGGTCTCGAAATATTCGTGTCTGAAATTATAAAAAATTTATCTTTCAGACATGAATATCTCGAGATTGAATGATCGCAATGGTACGGTCATGGGAGTCGTTGAACTCGTCTTTTCGTGCTCTTTGACGATATCGATGGAGATGTACAGGGTGTCGAATAAAAATATTGATCAAAAGTAAATTGTGAAAAAATTTGCGATCGTTGAAAAATCGAGTGGAGATTAATAGAATCAAGATAAGGGTTCGCGGAATACGTGTACACTCTGAAACTGGTCGACTATTCAATTAATCGGATCAATTACGATTTCCCAGTTCGGCGCAATAATCTCTGAAAATGTTCTAATCATCTCCGCGAGCCGTCGCAATTGAATGATGAATGGCGACTGACAATCGTCGGATAATAGAGGAAATAAACAAACGCGGATATTACACAGCGGTGTGTGTATATATATATTTTATATATACATGCATATACATGTATATATATGGGATATGTATATCGATTGCTTCGGATAACTTAAACGAGCTCATAACAGGGGCCGAAGAACAATATTTGAGTATCTGATCGGTTGAGTTTAGTTACTTAATCATACCGCGCGATGCACAGTCGAAAATGGAACATGGTTGTCTATTCTGGCTGCGGGGCGAATCAATAGCACTTCACGCACCGAGTATCATCGGGCTGACGTAATACACAAATCAATGTTAGGTATGTGTTCCGTGAAACGCGCATTATTTCTCGCTATTCGATCGATGCGATCGATTTGAAAATGTATTACACTAACGTCAGACATTCAACCTCTTCCGCTGCTAAACTCTATGGTCTCCTACAATCTTCACGCTTATTTTATATCGATGGAGTAGCATAAATAATATCTAAACAATTTTATATTGAGGTTTCTATAGAGGGATGAAAATATTTCACATTGTTTAAGTTAGTGTATCTTAATAGATCTTTTTAGTATATTAACAATCTGAAATATTTAGAAAAAGGTTTTCATGTGATATCTAAACTGTGGTATCCCAAGGTGGTTCTCGCTGAAATTAGGCGTTAATGAGAGCGGAAGAGGGAGAGACTGGTAAATGGATTTGAACCCCTGAGGGGACCAAATATTATTTTTAAAAAGCAATCTGAAATATTTTTAACCCCCATAGCACGGTTTTGGTACCACGAAAAATTTCAACAACCCTACAACACTGTGAGCTTACAATGTTCAACCAATCCCCTCCCACATTTCGAGTTCTGTTGCTCCCAAGTTTCGCTTAACACGGTGGAAAAATTGCAACAACCCTGCAACACGGTGAGCTTACAATGTTCAACCAATCCCCTCCCACATTTCGATTTGTGTTGCTCCCAAGTTTCGCTTAACACGGTGGAAAAATTGCAACAACCCTACAACACTGTGAGCTTACAATGTTCAACCAATCCCCTCCCACATTTCGATTTCTGTTGCTCCCAAGTTTCGCTTACCACGGTGGAAAAATTGCAACAACCCTGCAACACTGTGAGCTTACAATGTTCAACCAATCCCCTCCCACATTTCGAGTTCTGTTGCTCCCAAGTTTCGCTTAACACGGTGGAAAAATTGCAACAACCCTACAACACTGTGAGCTTACAATGTTCAACCAATCCCCTCCCACGTTTCGCTTTTTTGTTGCTCCCAAGCTTCGCTTAACACGGTGGAAAAATTGCAACAACCCTACAACACGGTGAGCTTACAATGTTCAACCAATCCCCTCCCACGTTTCGATTTCTGTTGCTCCCAAGTTTCGCTTAACACGGTGGAAAAATTGCAACAACCCTGCAACACGGTGCGCTTACAATGTATAACCAATCCCCTCCCACATTTCGATTTCTGTTGCTCCCAAGTTTCGCTTAACACGGTGGAAAAATTGCAACAACCCTACAACACTGTGAGCTTACAATGTTCAACCAATCCCCTCCCACATTTCGATTTCTGTTGCTCCCAAGTTTCGCTTACCACGGTGGAAAAATTGCAACAACCCTGCAACACTGTGAGCTTACAATGTTCAACCAATCCCCTCCCACATTTCGAGTTCTGTTGCTCCCAAGTTTCGCTTAACACGGTGGAAAAATTGCAACAACCCTACAACACGGTGAGCTCACAATGCTCAACCAATCCCCTCCCACATTTCGAGTTCTGTTGCTCCCAAGTTTCGCTTAACACGGTGGAAAAATTGCAACAACCCTGCAACACGGTGAGCTCACAATGCTCAACCAATCCCCTCCCACATTTCGAGTTCTGTTGCTCCCAAGTTTCGCTTAACACGGTGGAAAAATTGCAACAACCCTGCAACACTGTGAGCTTACAATGTTCAACCAATCCCCTCCCACATTTCGAGTTCTGTTGCTCCCAAGTTTCGCTTAACACGGTGGAAAAATTGCAACAACCCTGCAACACGGTGAGCTCACAATGCTCAACCAATCCCCTCCCACATTTCGAGTTCTGTTGCTCCCAAGTTTCGCTTAACACGGTGGAAAAATTGCAACACGGTGACCTAACAATGTTCAACCAATCCCCTCCCACATTTCGATGTCTGTTGCTCCCAAGTTTCGCTTAAGACGGTGGAAAAATTGCAACACGGTGAGCTTACAATGTTTAACCAATCCCCTCCCACATTTCGATTTGCTGCCAAGTTTCGCTTACCGCGGTTTCGCTACAGCACGGCCGAAACCGTGTAATGCTAGGGCACCCTCTCCGGGACGATATTCCCACGGACTGAGGTGCTCGGCAAAATAGAGGATCGAAATTTCTAATTACATCCGCGGCAGCGCGTCCGAGTGAGTCGGCGGAAGGCAATTAATCCGTCCACGACCGGTTTACATTTCACAACATTAAGACTCGTGTCAGATTCGCTGATATCCGAGCGTCTCTAATCGGAGGAACAGGAGAAAAAGTCGAATCGAACAGCGTTCTCGCGTGCGTCTACGGGGAACGTCACGCAAGGGGTGAAGGGTTCGCGGGACTCGAAGGGGAGAGGTGAAGAAGAGGGAAGAGGAAGAAGAAGAGAAAGAACAAGGATCGTCGTCGTCGCCGGAGGTGTCTCTGTGTGTACAGACGTCGACGTCGTCGGTGCGACGCGGTGCTCTGTCGGCGTCTCCGCTCGAGATATCGAACGTCACTCGGCTCCCCGACCATTTCGAAGAAATATGGGGCAAGGCCGGCACCTTGGTCCAAGAAGGGCGCATGTCGACTCGACAAACTCTATTATCCGACTATACATAGCTGAACCCATCCCTCCACCGTGCGCGACGTCGGGACGCGTACACGCACACCAGAAGGATTTCGGCTTGGGTAAAAGGACGAGGAGTCCCGAAAACGAGGAGCAAAGAGGTCGAAGGGAGCGAGTGGGAGGAGGAGGGGAGGAGGAGGAAGAAAGTTGGAGGGGTATAGACACGAAGAACGGAATGAAGAAAGGACGCGCGCGAAAAGAAGACGGAAACGGACACGGAGTGTCGTGGCGATAAAGAGAGCAGAGCGCTGGGCCTCCGGGAGGGTGGAGTTCTGCGGGTAGGAAGTATCAGAGAGAGGGGGTAGACAGGGTGGGAGAGCGGGAGAGCACCGTGTGCACAGTTACATAGTTTCCGATACATGTGCACGCACGCGCCTGAACGTGGTGGGGGGGAAGGGGGCACCTACATATCAGCCTGTGTGTTACACATCGGACTCCGCCGAGCCGTATTGAATATTAAACCAATAAACAGGAGAGGAGGAGCGGTTACAGATGGTCGAGGACACTTGGCAACGCCGCCAATAGACGGAGAGCGCCGGAGAGCCGGAGCAGCCAGTTCAAGCCTCGTTCACAGTGGCGCACCGCGCGCGCAAAGGGGAAGGAAGCTGTGTGTCGACAGCGCCCGCTACGCTCTCCGAGCACACCGCCAGATGAGGAGTGGTTTAAGACACACAGAGAGAGAGAGAGAGAGAGAGAGAGGAGGAGAGGGTAAAGGATTGCGCGGTGCCCGAAGAAGAGCGAGGGTGCTGCCCCGCAAGAACCCGAGGAGGGGTGCAAGAACTGGAAGCGGATAAACGAAGGGGCCAACACAAGTGCCAAGAGTACTACGTGCGCGCCTTCCTACCAGACTCCTCTCTGTACTTCTATACTCTTTCTAGCGGGTGTTTGCTCGAGACCAGGACACAGATCGATCATGTTTCTTGACTTTTCTTTTTTTTTCTACACTGTGTCGCGCGTTCTTTTCGATGGACGACCCGGCGACATATGGAGGCTGACGTCAGGTAGCACGCCGGAAGCGCCACCACGGTTGGGGATTTGAAAAGATACCGGGGCTCCGAGAACTTTCGAAGTTCCGATGTATGAGACATAGAGAACGGTTGATCGGCTGGGACGATGATAGCATACGCTCCTATTGAGTATGTGCTTTTATTGATTTATCTGCGGACACCCTACCTAGATACCAGCTATCTTACGTCCAGCACAAACTTCGAGGATTATTCATGAAATTGATGTGTGTTATTCGATTGGGTTTTTATCGATCGATCCGTGGATAGGGTACGTGGTCCAGATAGCCAGCGGATGCTTTACGACTAGCAAACATTATTTTAAATGCATAAATAAACTGCGACGATGATTTAGGAAATCGGCGTGCATTGTTTTGGGTTTCCAGCCAGGTCCGAACGAGCAGATACGGGAACGCAAGAATGCGGGGACTTCCCCTCGGCGAGAAGGCCGAGGCACGAGGTGGTGCGCCCTAGCGGCGAACACCCGAAGCCGAGCGTACAATGTCTGGCGCGAGAGAACGCGTTTCGAAAGGCCGGAAGGACGCGCGCGTTCAACCCTGCCATAATCTTTACGGCAACTTATCGCAAAGAGCCAGTCGTTAAAGCGCGTTCTCCCGGCCTCGAACAAATAATTTCCCTGCAATTAGCCGCGGCAGTCGGGTCTGCACACCTCGAGAACCAGACGAGAGAAAGAGAGAGAGAGAGAGAGAGGGAGTATACACTCGAAGAAGATCGCGTTCCTGAAATGGTGAGCGCGGGGAACCGATGCATTCGTCTTAATTGAATAACAATAAGTCACGCGACCGTAACCGCTACGGCGCGGCGTATCGGTTCGGAATCGATCGTCGAGAAGGAAACCGCTAAACAGCAACCATTGTTAAAAAAAAAACAATGACGCTTTGTCTCGGACAAAGAAAACCCCGAAAATCGTAGATCCCCACTGTATGGGGAGTCTATGATGTCTACACAAGTACACCTTAAGGAGTCCGTTCAATTCCTTGCGTATCAGTTCGGAATCGATCGTCGAGAACGGAATCACTGAGCAACAACCATTGTTTAAAAATAAACAATGACTGTTTGTCTCGGACAAAGAAAACCCCCGAAACCGTAGATCCCCATTATACGGGGAGTCTACGGTGTCTACACAAGTACGCACGCGACGAGCAGCGTCGTCGGCAGGTAACCGCCTTAAGGAGTTTGTTTAATTCCTTGTCCTTGCAAGCCACCCTGTATTGCACACAGGCGAGTCTCGAGAAGAGAGGAGAGCCACCGAGAACTGTCGCTCGAGAGTTGAAATAGTGGGGACGCCGGAGAGAAGGACGGACGACGACCAGGAAAAAGAGAGAGCCCCCCCTCTCTCTCTCTCTCTCTCTCGTGATGTGGAAAGGAGACGAGGAAGAAATTGAGGGAACAATGAACAAGGACAGTGGGACAAGAGGGCGAAAAGTAGACGACGAGGGAGAGTAGGAAAGACACGGGGCAAGGAACAAGAAAGAAAGAGAGCCTGAGAGAGGAGAGGAGGGGATGCGTTCGCGCGCGCTCGTGTCGGGTCGCAGTGGTGGGGTCGGGTCGGGTACAAGGGTGAGAGAGCCGAGTACGAACGACTGGAGGGGGAAGGGGAGCGAGAGAGAGAGAGAGAGAGAGAGAGAGAGAGAGAGAGAGAGAGAGAGAGAGAGAGAGAGAGAGAGAGAGAGAGAGAGAGAGAGAGAGGTAAGAAGTGGTGGGTGACGCGAGACTCGCGCGCACAAGAACAGAAGAGAGAGAGAGAGATGCGGAGAGGGGAGAAGAGGTTAAAGAGGGGAATCAGGCGCGACGTCGACGAGAAGGTCACGCACCGTAGTCGCCACACTATTTAAATAATGTATTATTTCTATCTGGTCGGCGCGGCGGCGGCGGCGGCTATGTGTATCTTGCAGGGAGAAAGGGAGAGAGAGACACAGCGTCGGGGAAGCGTGGGACGAACGCTGAAGAAGAAGGTGGTTGGGGGCAGGGTGAGAGGATGCGTCTCCGAGATCCATCCACAGACTCGAATTCCATTGCCCTTCCTCGGGTCACGCCGGCTCCGGGGGAAAGTGTGAGATGAAATGAGCAGAAACAAGCGGGAAAGACGAGCTTCGGGCCGAACAACAATGGGACATCGAGAGTACTGTTATCGGGCGAATTGCCCGCTAAACGAGGATGTAATTTCTTGGTAACTTCGCCCGGGGTGTTTGAAAAATATTGGGTATCGGATGATCCAGAAGAATTTAAGAAATTTAACCATTAGAATTAACCATTTGCACTCGAATGGCGACACTGAGGCGCCAGTAAAAATTGCCACACCGTTCTTCAAAACAGTATCAATACTATTAAAATTAAAGTAAAAAGCTCAGCTGTTGTATGAGAATACAAGTTGTGAATTCGATACGCACAATGTAGAAAAGATTGCGTAAAATAGAAATCATATTTGGGTTGGAAGAAATCTCTTGGTTCTGGGATTAAAATTGCTTCGAGTCCAAAGGGTTGATAGAATAGGGGAATTAATAATTGAAGTATTTAATAATGGAACGTCCGGACGGTCTGACTACCTTATTTACGCACTTCGAGATCTCGTTGCATATGTTCGTCATTAGCTCATCAGCGTCGGTCGTGAGTCAGTCGAACGATACCCAACGAAGGGATTCTTTCTCCGTGATTCCTCCTACCCCCTCTCTCTCTCTCTCTCTCTCTCGCTCTACCTCCTCCTCGTTCAACTTAGAAATCACTGTTGGAGCGTGCATGCGGAATACACGATTTGCGAACGCGCACGCGTCCCTGTGCGTGTACGCTCGCGCGCGCCCGCGAGAGAGCAACCGAGCGAGCGAGTAAGCAAGCAAGCATGCATGCGCACCGCTTCTCTTCTAACATAAATGACCGTTGCTGGCCTGTTACTACCAGCAGTTTGTTGGCCAGAGGCTAGCGACGCTGCGCCGCGAAAGACTTTGTTCTGACAAGCGAAGACTGCGCCACGGTGAACGTTTTCATCCGCGCAGATGTATGCATATCCGTGCACCGGTCCGACCTCTCCCCCCTCTCTCTTTCACCGACTCTCTGTCCCTCTCTCCCTCCCTCTCCCTCCCTCTCTGTGTAGTAGAAAATGCATGCTTCCATGTAGGAACTACCGACTAACTGATGCAAGGATAGGTTAGGATCACGATAGTCTAACGAGCCACCCGAAGAAGAGCCCAGGCTTTCGCGCACGGCTACCGTGGAAATAATGCTGCACCGTTGTGTAATTGCCGCGTAATTTTCGAGATGAGACTATCCTCTGGTTAGCGACACTACGCGAATGCGCTCCTCAAGGGGCCATTCCGGTTTCGCATGAGTTTCTCGGAATTTTTTTCGGACGAACCAGTCGACATTTTGGATTGGGATTTTGCACGTACATTCACGGGTACTTGGAGGAGATACACCATTTTTTTCAATGAAAAACAATTAAAATTGAGTGAGATACATACTTTTTTATACAACACATTTAGAGGGGCAGCCTGGTTCCGAATGCCCTCTTGTCAATTTTCAAGAATTTTTTCCAGGAGAACTGTGAGAATTCTCGCGTTAAAATTTTGCATACGTATTCGTGGGTATTTGAAGTGCATCGGGTATTTTTTTCAACTAAAAGCAATCGAAATTTTGTGAGTTATGTATGTTGTTATGATGTTTTGAAAACCACGGGTTGATGGTTGCTATCTAATCTAACCCTATATTCAAGTCGGAGGAGGAGTTCGATCCGACTCGCAAACATCAGGCGGGATGCATCCTTAGAACACGGATTGCAGCCAGTGGCGCGTTGCCCTGTGGGCAACCTGAGAAAATGTCTAGGGCCCCAAGGAAAAGGGGGCCCCGAACACAAACCAAGATTCCAGATCCAAATTCCACGTTTTTCTCATAATGTTATTCAGTTGGGGTTAGGGGCCCCGAAATTCTACTTTGCCCAAGGCCCCAACTAGTTATAACGCGCTACTGATTGCAGTTCCCTGATTGGTCAAGCACATCAATGAAATTTCAATCCCACATTTGAGGTGGGGTCCGAACTGTCTCCTAAACATGGGCCAGGCGAGCCAGGTCGTCGCACGAGACTTCCGACTGGTCCTCCGTTCGAAGTTCACCTAAATACCCAGGGCGACACGCTGCGCCTCGTTCCGGGTTCCGATCAATCCATCTCGACAAGGTCATGATTGGTCGTCACGATCTTTGTCGTATCGTGGCCGGTTCGCACGACCAGCGACAGTCGCGATAGGAGAGAAAGTCAACGCTCTAAATGTCCGAGAGTGAAAGATCGGCCCGTGAGAGTCGCTCGCAGTCGTCCTCCTCCTCTCCGCTCTACAACGCTCCTCTACGGTCGCAACAAAGTCTAGAAGCCGGCGGTACGTCGTCGGTTTTACGGTCCACTGTTCTTTTTTCCAGCGTTTATTGGCCCCGTTTCAATTAAACCGTTCTGCACTCTCGGGCTCGGGCCTGAACCGCCGCCTATAATCTCTATCCACAACCGGCCCACTGTTTTCAATTACCCTAAGCTCTCTAGCTCTGGAGCGGGCACACGCATTCCCTGAAAACTTTCACGAGACTCTCGACCGTGCTCCTTTTTTTTTCATTTCGTCTCCTTGGATCGACTGACACTCGGAGACAGTGTTGTCACTGACGCCAGAAGGGTGCTGGGCCCTTCCAGCATTTCTAGCCTTCTTAGATTTCGTCTTGGTCTGAAAGACAATCGATGACCAGGTCCGTCAGTGTTACCAACATTGATTTTAGAGGGTGATCAATACCCGGTAGCAATGCTACCGCTGATGCCGTGAGGGGCCCAAGTCGTTCTAGCCTTCTTGGACGGTGTCTTCTTGGATTGAAAGACAATCGGAGACAGTGTTGTCACTGACGCCAGAAGGGTGCTGGGCCCTTCCAGCATTTCTAGCCTTCTTAGATTTCGTCTTGGTCTGAAAGACAATCGATGACCAGGTCCGTCAGTGTTACCAACATTGATTTTAGAGGGTGATCAATACCCGGTAGCAATGCTACCGCTGATGCCGTGAGGGGCCCAAGTCGTTCTAGCCTTCTTGGACGGTGTCTTCTTGGATTGAAAGACAATCGGCTAGCAGATCCCAGCGTTATCTAGATAATTGATCCGGCCATCTGTAAGCAGTGTTGTTAACATTGATTGCGAAGGGTGATCAATACCCAGTAGCGTTGTGCGGCTATCACTCGTGCCATAAGGGTTCTAGGCTCTCTCCCCTTTCCCTGCTGGGTGTTTCTCCCCTTCGGTCGCGCCCCCGAAGGACGAGGATAGGGCGATAGAGACAAAGAGCCGCTACGGGGGGACGAAGAAAGAGAGACAGGGGTAGATAGCCACACGGAAGAAAAGAGCGAAACGCACAGACGGCTGTGCCGTGAAAGGGGGAAGAGAAAGAGAGTGCGGAAGGGAGATAGAGAAAGAGAGTATAGCGCACGCCACGCCACGCCACGCCATGCCATGCCATGCCATACCGCGCCACGCGACACGTGAGCCACCGCTAACAGTGGACAATGAAATTATTTCGGCGTGTATCGCATGGTATTGATCCGCTCTCTCTCCGTCGCTCCCTCCGCGAACCTACACCGTCGTCTTTGTCCAGGCCAAGCCTCCAACGACTATGCGAACGACGGCTATACGTCTTAGCAAAGATGATCCGAGTCCTCGGAGAAACGTCGTTGCGCTTTTTACTTCTCGGTCACCTTGTGCGCGTGCTCCACCTATCAGAGACGATGGAAACGTCGCCGCTCTGACCCGCGCGGTTTCTCAAGTGTTTCTCGTTTCTCGCGCTTCGAACCGTTTCTCCGGCCTGTTCGATCACACTGTATAGGCGATGACTATACTGTATAGTGCCACCGACACCGTCGCTGCACCTACGCCAGCCCATTGCAAGCTTGAATTACTGGCCAGCCTGTTTCATTGGCTTCGACGGCAGCCGTGGCATTCTTTCCGGGCATTCGAAATGGAACCCCGTGCGCACCAAACGCCACTGGCGCAGGCCCGTACACGGTGCCACCGGCGCCCTACAACTCCTATGATTTAGCTGGTCTTCGGTGATGGAGAGATTCGTTCTCTTTTCCGGAATTTTTATTTTGCTGGGGAATAGTAGTATTGAGAATATCAGAAAAATTCTGTTTTTGGTTTTCTCTAATTCCGGGTTTTTATTTATACATAATTGTTAAATGTGAAGAAACAGCGGTGTGTTAGCTAGGTTTCGTTTAATAAATAGGATTTCTTCTCTGGGGGAGTGAAATTGTTGAAGGAAGAAGAACGTTGTTAAATTAGAGATGAGATCAGAAAAATCTTGGGAAAATTCATAACGATGTTGCGAATAAAATGTTTTATGCATAGACTGCGGATCTTGATGCAGAATATATATATTAAAAAATCATTTCATCTCTTAAAGCTTTTTAGACTGTTTTATATTTTAACCTATGATTATGAATTATGAAGTTTAACAATAATTTGGGAGGAACATGTTTTTGGAACGATATGCTTGTGGATTCCAGAGGCTCGTTCCTTTCGGAAAATTTAGTGTGTGCTATTGTGAGGAGTAGATAAATTAATCACTCAAGGTCTTTCGCCCCTATATGAATCACATCAGGCGTAGATAGTGGGCTATAGTGGGGAAAGCCACTCAATAACATTGATCAGTCCATTTTGTTCCGATTCGACTACGTGTTTGCTTTTTTAAAGAAGCTTAGTGAGTGACGAGTTCAGAAAATGATTATGAGATTTTATACAATAAATTTGTTAACATAATAATATAAAATATAGAATGAAAAATATTTTCAAAATAGCGAGCATGCATTTTTAAAAATGTTGTCCTGCTTCTAAAAATAATTATGTAATTTTATGCACTAAATGTTTAATATAATAAATATTTTTTATGTGTTACTTATATTCAATTTGTTCTTTTACAAAACGTACGTAGAACCAAACATATTTGTAGAATGTTTCTAGCTCATATTTCCAGCTCAGTGTGGAACAGTTCGCAAGTCGAATTCGAAAGCGATTAGGGCAGTGAAAAATGTCTTTATCAAGCCTGACCTATGCACCAGTGTCAGCGAACTTCCCGCAAAGTTTATATTTGAACGAGCCACAATGGAAATAAAGGGAACTTCGTTTATGACAAACCTGTTGTCGTTGTGTTCATCGATCACTGTGTGCATCGCTGCACGACACTTATGCAATGCCTCGGCTGCGTTCACTGCTAC
Organism: Lasioglossum calceatum; assembly: GCA_963966675.1. Lineage (NCBI taxonomy): Eukaryota > Metazoa > Arthropoda > Insecta > Hymenoptera > Halictidae > Lasioglossum > Lasioglossum calceatum. The sequence goes on along the minus strand of OZ016539.1, from coordinate 5,629,420 downwards.
GGGAATATAAATTGTTTGTTATTACCGAATGTTCTGCAGAAAAATTATGCAAGCCTGTCAAGTCAAATGCTTAAACAGAAACGTATCGAATTATTGTATACTGCCAACCTGTATCCATTTAATTTATGAAATTATATTCAAAAATGAAAAATGAAAATTTTCAAGCAAGGCTCGAACATAAAATGTGATAGAATTTTGTACAATTTTTATTCGTTTTAGATCTGCAAAGGCAGTTCCCATTAAAAATACGATTTTACGTCATTCCACTTTCTTAAAATTCGCCTACAAAAATCAGGAAATGCATAAACATCCGCAGTCTACTTATTAGCAAATGTTACTCGTTGAATGGCGTTTTATAACAGTCAGATAATCCAGTGAAAAAAGCCACGCGCTCCGGTTACGATAGCGGTGTATTGGTCCGGCAGCGGTGTATAGGTACGACAACTTCCTACGGCGCGCAGAAATTAGTACAATCAAGCAGAGCCATGTCTCCGGCAGTGTTCATAATTTGTCGCGCACAAATTGTGTCGCGAGAAAGGACGATTTAAAATGTATGAGCCTTGGCGACCGAGGGCCTCAGGATCCGTGACGCCTATGCTCCTATACGTGCAACCGAGTTCCATGGCTCGACAGTTACGATTCAACTAACATATTCAGGCTGCAATTACCGATTTATGGAGGATTGATCACCCGAGATTCGTTAGGTGCTGTGTCTAGACTGCGAATGTATTTCCCAGACCAATACCCTAGACCCCAAACCCTAACTCCAAGGCCCGAAAAATGATCAGAGTGAACCCAGGCACCTGCTGCATCGTTTGCGGACGCCACCAGAACGTCATCCATGTTTCTGCCGGGGTCTGACGGAAAACCCTTTGGGGATCGCAGGCCAGAGTAAAATCTTACTGTAAATCACAGTGAGGGTCTCGTGACTGGTGCACGCGATCGTTTCGCGCGCGGAACGGTGAAATCGGCGTTGGAATTGTGAATGGCTAGGTTTTCGGGGCCGGGAACGCATTGCGGCAGGTGGTACGCAGCCTCTCCTCTTGCCGCTGGACCGGAGAGGAGTGTAGGACTGGACTGACTCTCTTGCGGGCCCGATTATCGGGAACGCGGCCGGCCACGCCACTTGAAACACGAGCAAGACCAAAACGGAGCGGTGTGTTTCTCGAACGAGAGCTGCTCGTGGGCCGCGCCGTAAGACACGCCATTCGGCAAAAGGTTGCGCGTGCGAGTGAAACCTCAAAGAGAGAGAGAGAGGAGGTCGTCCAAAGGGAGAGAGAGAGAGGTAGGCAGGAGCACGGAGTAGGACAAGGAAGCGCGAAGAGAGAGAGAGAGAGAGGAAAAGAAAAGAAACCAGCCGGTTGAAAGAAAAGGCAAACAAGCCGGGATAAAGCCCGTTGAACGGTGATGAGTTTCGTGGAAAGAGCCGACAACTCCTCGGGAGCGACAGAGAGGAGGTTAGGGAGAAGGGCAAGCTTAATCCCGGTGCCGAAGACCTTACCGTGGAGGAATCTCTCTCTTTGCCTGCTTTCGGACCAACCTCACCGCCTGGCATTTCTCGGGAATCCCCGAGAATTCGACAGTCCCGGGCCTCCGTCTCGGCCTTCTACCAAAGAAGAACGCTTCGAGCAGCTTCGTTTTCTCATCCCCTAATGCTCAATACTCGCTTGCACGCGTGCAAACCTGTCTTATCGTCCACGTCGTTTGAGATAATGGCGCGAGCAGCAGCAACGAACAAATAACACTGCGGTGTACAGGTATAAGTGCGTTTAGAACCCGTTCGTGGGCAGCGACGTTCACGCCAATACCCTTATCGCTAACCTTTCGAATCTCTCCGGGATAAAGCTGTAAATTTATGGAGGACTGTACTCCCGGACGTGTTCGCAGCTCTTGAAAATAGAGTTTAGATAAATCTTACATTAGGCGAAGAGCTGCGCGCGAGGAGCTTGCTATACAGCGCTATGAACGCGGCGGGCGCCAGCGCCATCTGTGCAGCCGGAGAATGGGAGTCCCGTGACGTTGCGAAGCCCGCGAAAGAATCCGAACGTATCTAATCAATCCTCGTCCATCCAAGGAAAAGAATGACGGCTTTCCAATTAGCAGATGCTGTTTCAATAGACAGCTATTGTATTTTAATTGGCGCTGTTTGGTTACGGTTCCGGGAATTGAGAAATGATTTCTTGAAAAACAGACCTCAGCCGAAACTATCCAAATGTATCTCACCAATCCTTAGCCATCCAGGGAAATGAATTACACTTGCCTAATCAGGTGACATTCCTTTAACGGATGGCTATTGTATTTTAACAACACCACCTATAGGTAGTGTTGATTTTGATCGGTGTACTTTGGTTTCGGTGTAGGAAATCGGAAGAAGAAACGGTTCCTGTACTTCAGCGAATAGTCAGCGGAACGAAAGCAATCCGAATGTATCTAATAAATCGTCAGCCATCGAAGAGAAGGAATGGAGTCTTTCTAATCGGAGGATGTTCCTTTAACAGATGGATGGTGTATTTTAATTGATTTGGTTCGGTTCCGGTGTGGAGGATCGAAAGAAGAAACAAATGGTTTCGCGTAGTCAGCGCCCCTTAGACAAACTGACTTGAGCCGAAAGAATCCGAATTTATCTAATCAATCCTTAGTCATTCGAGCGGAGGAATGACATATTTCCAATCGGGAGATGTTCCATTAACAGATGCACTGTTTAGTTTAATTAGTTTGGTCCGCTGAGGGAATTGAAAGAATAAACAGAGTTATTCGGCGGTCATGAGCGAGGGGTTAGCGCCTCGGTATCCAAATATATCTAATCGATCCTCAGCCGTCCAGGGAAAGGAATGCGATTTTCCTGATTGGAAGATGTCCCCCTAACGTATAGATACAGTATTTTTCGATTTGTGTCGGTTTTGAATCGAACAAACAGGCGGTTTCTCGTAGCCAGCGCCCCCGCTAGAAAAACCGTACGACGCACACTCGGCCGGTTCGAAATCACGCGAGAAAGTCGGGTGTGTGTGTATACACATATCGCGTGGTGAGAAGCGCGACGGAAGGCACGACCGCGACGACACGATGAACGACGAGACCTCCGTTCTTCCTCTGGACAAATATGTAATACGATATGTGTACGTGTGCACGCGCTCGTTCGCTCGCTCGCTCTCAGACACACACACAGAGGACGTACACACACACTCAGAGAGAGAGAGAGAGAGAGAGAGAGAGAGAGAGAGAGAGAGAGAGAGAGAGAGGGAGAGAGAGAGTGGGATAGAGGGCGAGAGAGAAAGAGGCCTGGCCAGAGAGCCCGAGTGGCCGCAAGTACAAAGGGGCCACGGCAATATAGTTTTAAAACGGAATCGAGCGAGCGTGCGAGCGAGCGAGGCGGCCGTGCAAAGGAAGGGCAGAGAGGCAGCAAAAGCGAGTCCCGACGAGTAACAGTGGGCGACCCTGCTGCCGGCTGCCGACAGCATTCCTACAACAACACAACGCGGCCCCGCGAACCCACACATCGTGTACAATACACGCCAACTACCGATGGCCATTCAATTCACTCTGTTTCTCGCCAGTTTTCGAGCTATTTAGCGACCCTGGGCTCCCTACGCTGCATCTTCAAGAACTGCCGCTGAACTCATACCTCCTCGGATCATCATAGACCCGGCGATCCTCACGTAAAATCATGTAGCATACGCTCATACCCTTGCCCGTCATCAGTTGATGTTATAGTTTAGACCCTAGAATCACTAGAGAACTGCAACAAGACTGCAGATAGCTCTTCAGGTCGCAGACCCTGTTAGCTGTCCAATGCTGATGTAAAATCGCACAGCGTACGCTCATACCCTGACCCTTCATCAGGTGGTGTTATAGTTTAGACCGTAGAATGACTAGAGGTGGTCTTCAAGAAGTGCAGCAAGATAGCTCTTCAGGTCACAGACCCTGTTTGCTTTCCAATGCTGATGTAAAATCGCATAGTATACGCTCATACCCTTGCCCTTCATCAATTGGTTGATGAAGTTTTCCAAAATCACTACGTTAAAGGTCGTCTTTAAGAACTGCAGCAAGACATAAGACAAACTAAACAATTTACTTTGCTACTTGTGCAGCAGTGATTCCTTGGAATGCTAGTTTTTGAGATCAGGATAGACCCTACTAATCGTGTCCCATCTTAATTGTTCAAGGACCGACGATTACCAATTTATAAATAATTTTCTGTCCCCCAATTGGCGCCACAGCTAATTTTACAGCAATGATTCATCCGAATGCGTCGCGCAGGAAGTATGACGTATTTCGCTGAAAACTTTTGGAGCACCTTTTGTGTTTACATTGGTGTTTATATCGGGTCCTAAACGGTCACGTCCGATATTATGGATACTTTGTTTACGAAACGATTCCCGAGTGTCTAGAGCCGTTTCGGTTCTCCGGTGTACACTATGCTATTTTCGACGTGTTCCTCTTCTATAGAATATAGGAATTGGGGAACGTTCAACAATTTTGGCAGAATTAATGCGAAACTGGTTTTGCGAAAGGCCTCCGAGGCCTTGGAACAGCGGGATTTTTTCGAGAGAATAGAAACTGAAGGAAATCGCAGACGTGTCGAAACATGTGTACATAACTGTGTACACAGATTACTTCAAATGCTGCAACCTCTATACTATATCCTCTATACTAGCCGCTCGAACATTTGTACGAGCTCTCGCGTCAAAATTAATTTAACACTAAACACTGCAGCATTAAAAGATAGTGGCATTGCCGTTCCAACCATTGTAGAATAAAGAATTTGAGACCAGTCATTTATTAGGTCCAGTGATAACGTTTTGTACTGTTGGGAGCGACCTAAACCCATCACTACAGGGCTCATGAACGCATTATTATGTGCTTCAAATAATTTAGAGATAAATTTCAGGATCATTTGTCTCGATTGGTAGGTATAGTGTCTTGTACTATTCAGAGGATCTCGAGCCCATCACTCCAGGGACAGTGTAGGACGAAGTATCTGCATCGCCCTTGGCAGCCAGTGAGTCATCCGACTGCATCGACTTTTATTAACCGGATTTCTCTCACTTCCAATTATACTTTAACGTTCATTCGACATCGCCAGCTATGAATTAATACAATCTAGACGGCGCGCCGGTTACTCAGCTGAGTAATCGTGTTTAACAAACTTTCGAAGGATGCGCGACATCGATTGTTCGGCGCGAGTTCCGGTTCAAAAACCAGGTGAAAGTACAGAGGATCCAGCACAGGCCATTTCACGCGCAAGAAAGTACGGAGAATTGCGATCATTAGAAATTACCTTCCGAAGCATAGCCGTCGGCGGGTATGTTGCGTGATTGATCCGCTCCTGACGCATGCGCACTCGCGCTTGCGTCCAGGCGCCTGAACCTGCGTATGCGAAACATTTTTAAATCGATCGTTATAGGAACGATCGTGCACGATACTCCATCCTCGAAACAGCATCCCACAAAAACAAAATCTTCAGGTCTGAAGACTTAACCTACAGTACAGCCTTGACACTGGGAAGATTATTTTCAATTTCATATAAAATTTTACAACAGACTAAGAGCCCCTCATGCACAGTAAACGTAGAGAAGATTTTATTCAGGACTGCACACTTACAGAATTCTTTCCAGTTGATGGACGAGACCCCCAGCTAACCTGACAAGAAAATGTATTTTCTGCGGTGATAAATGTAACGATTACATTGATTAAATTGCACAATAAATGATTTATCGTCGGAGGATTAACGTGTACAACGAAGAAAGGACGTGACGAAGAGGAAGCTACGTTACCTGTCGATGGGACGGTTGCTCGTCTGAGCGATTAGCATGGAAAAAGGATGGAAACGAGTTGAATGAACACAGGAGGGAGTCTTGCGCAAAGGTTCGCCAATCGGTGTCGTAATTCACAGACAAATTCAAACAATCGGCCCTGATAAGATCGAGTTGGCAGCGCGTTCTGTTTGCGAGCGTAACGCGACGTAACACGATGCAACGCGTCGCGAGATTTCGGCGTTGATCGGCCGTAGTCGAGCGGGTTCGGCGAGGCTCGGCGAGTCTCGGACGTTCGACTAGCGTCGAGCGTGTTCGGTGGAAGTCGTGGATGCTCGGGATCTCGGGGCTACGGTCGCGTATCGCTCGTCGCTCACCGGTAGCACAAACACACAATACACAGGTTCGTCGAGCGGTTCTCTCCGTTCGAGAAGGAGGCTGCGGCGAGAGGATGCAGCGACCCCGAATAATAGACCGCTTTCGAATGACGCGGAAGACCGATGATCGACCGGGGGTTAAAGCAGATCGCGGTTGCCACGGCAACTCCCGTCCTCGATGGACCATTTCCGGTTTCGACGCCCCTTCGTCGTCCGTGGCACGGGCCACGCGAGGCCTCTCCTCTCACCACGACGACAGACCGGGACAGACAGCCTCGACAGCTTCGAACGCACTCGAGACCTAGGTCGTGGAAGGACGAGCTGCGTGAAAGGATATTCACAGGAAAACTAGACGGGGAGAGATGGTCCGTCGCTTGATCATACCCTGACTAGCTTCCGAGGTGATCACCAGACACCTTCTTCACCGTAACTGTACCCTGCGCGAAACGTTAGTCGAAAATTTTACGGAGAACGACCTTCACATGACCTTCTACCAAAATTCTGATTTTTCAATCGAGCCTGAATACAACACAAGGACGGTACAAAGCAGTAAAAGGATTTTAATATTGTTGGATTGTTATTAACTGCGAAATAACTGTCTATGTACCTCCTGTACCTTGCAATTAATAGAGACACTATTTTTACTTTGTATAAAACTCTGGCATTATGCTAATAGGGGATCCGTAGGTCAAGGGTATTTGTTTAGGACAACGATTCAAGATTTTGGAAAGAGCCTCCGGCTGGGTCAATAATGGGATTACAGATCGTGAGTGATATATTTGTTGTGGTAACATTGGGAATGGGGATGATGATGACTCACAACGTGTTGGTCAAGTTAGAGGTCAACGAGGTCGTTCGTGTTTTTCCTGCAGCAGAACATGTACCAACGCTATTATTGTTTTGAGCACATCGTGTTACAGGAAGATTGTCACAATTTGTTTTATGCTGACCAGGTCGAAAATCCCCCTCAACAATGTCTCAACATTAAACAAAAAGAATGCAGATTGGGAATGGGAGTGATGATGACTCACAAGGTGTTGGTCAAGTTAGAGGTCAACGAGGTCGTTCGTGTTTTTCCCGCAACAAAACATGTACCAACACTATTATTGTTTTAAGCACATCGTGTTACAGGATGATTGTCCCAATTTGATGCTGTTCAAAGTCGCCCACAACAGTGTCGCCAACATGAAGCAAAAAGAATGGAGATTGACCTACGCCCCGTGGTGAAATTCCTGCCAAAGCATCGCGGGCCGTGTTGTATCCGAGGTTCGCGGTCAGAGCATCGTTTCGCGGGGGTATTTGTTTGCACAGCTCGTGGACGAGTCCAGCATACGAAAATAGCCGGCGTGCATACAGGCAGCAAGAGAGATCGCAAGGTTACCTGTTCGCACGCCAACGATAATGCAGTCGAGCACTCCCGGTCTCTCGTGTCAACGATCGGCGAACGGCCACGAATCTCGACGTGTGCACGTCCGCCTAAATGTACCTACCTGAGAACCTTACGCCACCCAGCTACCCTTCTCCCTCGGCATTCCCGCGCAGCACACACCGTACAGACAGAGAGTCAGAGATCTCGCCTGATCTCCGGTGAAACTCGCCGTATTCGTGTTACCACCGACTGCGATCCAGATCCACGCGAAATTATAAAACTTCCTCCTTCTACTACCGAGGATTATTTTAATCCCGTGCACGTTATCGTTAGATCAAGTCTCTTACCCGTAGCTGCGGTGGTCCGCTGAGTAACACATTGAAACCAGAAATTTGACCTCTCCCCGTTTTAAAACTCTGCTCAAGCTGTTCAGTAGGTATCATTGTAGGTGAAGAAGGATTCTCGAGATTTACTTAATGTTTGCAACTGCTGGAGAGCGGTCCACAATTAGATTTTCCTGGACACCTCACCTCTGTCGGGCTGGGTGCTAGCACTTAGCGTATTGTGTAACCCTTTTTGCTGTTTCGTGCCTTGTACAATCATCATTTTTATCTAACAATTTATTAAATATAAGATTTGTTTGTCCATATAATGTTTACAACAGCTGTAGATTGCCCCCCAAGCCTGTTTCCTTCAATAACTCCTACCTTGCTGGTAGCTAGCACCGAGTCTTAGGCTATTGAGTAACCGTTTTTGCTATTTTGTGCCGTATACAATCATCATTTTTATCTAACACTTCATTAAGTATAAGATTTGTTTGTTCATATAATGTTTACAACAGCTGTAGACAGCTTTCCAAGTCTGCTCCCTTGAATAACCCCTACCTTTCTGGTAGCTAGGCCTAGCACCGAGTCTTAGGGTATTGAGCAACCCTTTTTGCTGCTTCGTACGTTACACAGTGATCATGCGGACGCAGAATTGATTCCAACAGCTCGTAGAAGTGTATAGAGCCTTATTTCGATCAAACAACAAGAAAAGAACGGGTCAGTGAAACGTGGTGGTCTCGCAATCCACGTTACACCGTGGCCTCGCAATCGCAGCTTCTGTCTGCGAGAGCGGTTCGCGCGAGCGCAAGACATCAGGGTTCCACTATTAAACCGTCACGTCGCGGAATAATGCTCGACTATACAAACGAGCCGGCTACACCCACCGCGGAGTTAAAAGTTTGCCCCCCGCGCGCCACCGGGAGAGAAAGCAAAAGGAAAATTTCGCAGCGGCGATATCACCCGGCGGAACATTATTTTCCCTTCACCGTCCACCTGCCGTCCTCCGACATTGCACGCGATTTTCAGAGGCTACGGAGACCAGCTAGCGAACCGCCGTCTCCATGTAGGTGCGGTGTGCTGGTTATTCATACACCTACCACATCTTCATTAGAGTTGCACATACACACGAGTAACCATGTTGTGTGGCTCTGACCCCCCCAATGAAAGATCAGTGTAACTACGATTGCGGGACTTGCCCTGGACATTTCGTGGTGTTCAAGGGGTAGACTCGTTTGCAGGATTGCAAAAGCGCTAGATAAAAGATCAATCTAGGCCGCAATCACCCTTAAAAGTCCTATTTTTACGTTTACAAAGGCCTCTGCTAGGTATTTTGACGTTACTCGCGGTGCAATTTTTCTCACCCCACTCCGGGTGTCTTTCGTTACGTGTTCGTGGCAGGTCACAATTGAAGAGTCACCTGGTCAACAGGTTGCTAAGTTCATACACGTTCGCAATCTTAGACTACTGTGCCCGCTCGATCTTGCACCCGTGAACGGATGCTTGCTGGACAACGAGGAGACGCGCAAAGGCCTGTGGGAAGAAAAGAGGACGACGCGCCACGGTGACCAAGGAAGAGAGTTCAGCTCGCGCATGGAAAGAAGAGAAGAAAGAATGCATTTGGATTGCTCGATAGAGTAGGTGGGCACACGTAAGAAGGCTAGGTCGGCCTGGTGGGAGTCCTGGAGACTTGCTGGACAACCCGGACTGCAGGACGAACGGCAACTCTCTGCCTATATTATAGAACACACCATCAGGAACTCGCGAGCCCCAGCGCCGCGCCACGGTGGGAATTCGATTCTCCCTCTCTTTCTGGATAGGGTACGCACCGAGAGCCTTCTCGCACGGGGACACGCCGCGATTCACGCGTCCCATACGTATCCATACACCTTAAATAAAGGGGTATTGTCGGGTAAGGTTAGCATTCAAATTGATTTTTGGTCGCATCATTCTTCGAGTCGCTAACCCTACCACCAGGGTAGAATGAATGGTCCTCTTTTCCCCTGTTCTGGTCAACGAAAACTTACGAAAAAATTCATGGACGTTCTATCCAATGGTATGCACGCCTGTGAATTTTTTCCGAATTTTATACCGCAAAGTCGATTTTGAAAAAATTCCCGGAACATGTTCCAGAATCAGACTTAACCCAGAACCAATACAGTGAATGAATTTATGCTCTGTTTTCCAGTTCTGCTCAACGAAAAATGATGAAAAAATTCATGAACGTTCTATCCAATGGTATACACACCTGTGAATTTTTTCCGAATTTTATACCGCAAAATCGATTTTGAAAAAATTCCCGAAACTTATTCCAGAATCAGACTTAACCCAGAACCAATACAGTGAATGAATGTATGCTCTGTTTTCCAGTTCTGCTCAACGAAAAATTATGAAAAAATTCGTGAACGTTCTACCCAATGGTGTACACACCCGTGAATTTTTTCCGAATTTTATACTGCAAAGTCGATTTTGAAAAAATTCTAGAATCTTGTTCAAGAAATCTCGACCTGTATGAGACAGACGGTTTATTTCCGGGAGTGCATTTTGTAGCTGTGTGAACGTAGCTCGCGTATGAGATACGATTGGTGTGTCCCCGTGTGAAAGGACTCTAACGCGCTATTTAGACGTGTGCTTGTGCGGACAAGCACCGTGTCCTGTGTGTCCCTACGAACGCAACGATCACTTGTCCTCTTGCTCGCTCTCTTGTTCGCTTGTTACTCGCTTGCTCTCTTAGTGCGCGATCCTCGCGCGTTTTCAGATGCGGCCATGGGAAAAGGGACTCGAGCCGGGTTCCGTGGGGTTGCGACCGGAGGGTCCCGTGACGATGGGTACGCTTTTTAGGACGCTCATGATGCCATAGTGCTGCTCAGATTCGAGAAAAATGATGCTACAGAAGACCCATGTCGGTGTTCCCCCCACAGAAATTTTGACTGCAGAAATTACTTGGGAACTTCAATTTTAATGGGAAAATTATTTTAAATATTTCCATAATCATTTCAATTATATTAATTTATAATTATACCAATTATAATAATACTTGAATGGTCCCATAGAAGATCTATGAAGGTATTGGCACATTACAATTCTGATTGTCGAGAATTTATTTAAATATTTTCCGAGTTTGATATTTCTGAATTTAATTATATTTAAATTACTCTGAAAATAATTGTTTTTTCAAAGTTTCTCTACCAAAGAATGAAAGAAATAGAATACAAAAATTGTTGTCGATATTGCAGATCCCTGCACTGCTTCTTCGCAAACCGCGCAGTAGATTACCCCACCAGTGATCAGACCGAAGTAGACCCTCGAAAATTAAGCTAACCAACCCAATGTACTTATTCTTCGAACAAGAAATTCTCCAATAAAATCTACAGTAGTATAATGTAAACCGTCGTAGATTGGCCAACAAGTAGTCAGACCCACTGCCTGCCCACATTATCGGCGAAGCTACAATTTACTGGCAACTCGGGCGAAACTTCGCGTACCTTCGAAATTGCTATTGTGACAACTGTTCGTGGAACTATCGCAGTGTAATAGGTCTCGAATTATAGCGTGGGTGGTCTACCTACGAAAAAAGATTTTCCACTGCTGCGAATTAACACGTGTTTCCAATTTTTATCCAGAATTGGAAACTTTTAAATGATAATCCCTAAGGGATGGTTGCACCCTCCTTGCAGCTAGACTGCAACAAAATTTCTCATTTTATACAATTTTTATTTATTTCTTTTTAAACTTACATTAATTCTTTTGTAAACAAATTTGAGTTTCAAACGGTGCAGTGATTTCTGAGCCACTCTGTGCTTCGCATCGAGCTGTTCGATGACAAAAGAAAATGATAGAATTGATTAGATTTCGAAACTGAATTCAGAAAGATTGGACCCCAGATAAAAAACGAAGCTAGTGAAAGTCATCTTAGGAATAAAAAATCGGAGTCTAAAAATAGGTTAGCATGAGTGACGTCCACCACGAGAACTCCTCCGTTCCCTAATTACCTGTTGCCAAACTTGGATCGATGCGAATTCAAACGCATCGACGTAGGCGCGTCGAATTATAGTCGTCCTGAAAAACTTCGTTGCCTCTCGCAGTCTACTCTCAATTACATTAGACCGAGCGCAGCGACAGTGATTCACCTTTACGGAATGCATACAGCCTTGAACACCCTAAAAGAAGGCTCATGCTTCTTAATAGATAGGTATAGAAATGGTAGTCTGCGTGTCGTGCATCGGTCAAATGCCTGTCGATTTCATTTCATCGGAGAAAATAAAAATTCTGTGAAATAGATCCTTGCTGTATTTTGTATAAAATTGTTTTGCCATGAAAATTGTAATATATCATGATTTTTTGAAAAGATTTTATTGATAATATTTGTTAAAATAGGATTAGAGTGTAAGAGGTGTTCTTATTATTTCGACAAGTATTAATTTTGATGTCTGTGTTCTGTCGTAAAAATTGTCGTAAAGAAGTTCCGATTTTTTAAAAAGATTTTATCGAGAATATTTTTGTATTTGTTGAATTAGGATCAGAGAGTTAGAGGTGTTCGATGTTGAACGATAGCTCTAACGATATTACGTAGGCCAGAGGGTAGATTTTCTTATAATACCACTTCGTATAATACTACTTTCTTTTTACTCCTACGTCGTCCCTTTTTTGCGTTCGTCTCCATCGACCCGGCGAAAAGGTCAATTATTGCATTACCGTGTGACGTAGATGCGGGGGTGGAACGTAAGAGATAAATCCGCTGTCGGATGAGCTGTGTACACGTTCGACTGACTATAGATGTATGGGAATCGTGATGCGAGCGTGTTTTGATCTAAAAATAAATTAACTTGTCTCTGGGGCTACAGGGATCTTCATAAACGTCGCTGAGAATCCATACTTGACCTGAATCTTTCCACGTGGTTTCGTATTTCTTTTTCAATCTAAGTATCCCTATCTCTTATACTTTAATTTGAGCCCTGGAACGTACAAAAATTCCTTCTGAAACATATTTCAAAATTGCCTCAAAGATGCCCCTAAAATCGCGTCGACTTCTTCCGAATTTATGACTGAATTTCGTCAAATTTTTTACAAGATTTCTTGTTCATTTTTTAACCTAGCGTACCCTGGTACAAAGTATGATCTTTTACCTCTAATTTGAGCTCTCGAACGTCCCTAAATTCCTACGGGAACACATTCTAAAATCGTCTAGAAGAACCTCCTTAAAACGATACAACTTCGTCCGATATAATTCGGATTTTCTCTATTTTTTCGACAGGATTTGGAATTTCTTTTGAAACCTACATGACCCTACCACAAAGGGTGTTCTTCCAGCTTCAATTTGAGCCTAAGAACGTCCCAAAATTCCTACGGGAACACAATCTAAAATCGTCTCGAAGAACCTCCTTAAAACGATACGATTTCGTCCGACCTAGTTCGGATAATCGAGGCTCCACTAAATCGTGGATTAAACGAGCAAATCCAATCCAAAGTGCATCGTGCGGGGTATCATTTTAATCGGAAAAATGTCACGGATACGTTCCCAACCTCTCACAAATAAATAATTAACAACAAGGAAGTGCTATCGTGAAATTAGTATCGTCTCGCCGAAGTTTTAAGCAGAGAGTCCCCTGATCTGGTAACTTTGGATGTAACCGATCGAAAAATACCGTTTGTAGAAAATATAAATGACATATTAATAGACTGCGGATCTTTATGCAAAATAAGAATGTTCTGCATTGATTTTGGGAGGCAGGAATAAAATAAAAATTGATTTCATCCCTTAATGACTTTGTTACATTGCAAACAATATTTTTAAATTTTTCTAATCCTTTACTGTTTTATATTTAACTCAAACAATTTCTTCATAAATGCATAAAAATCCGCAAACTACATATTAGTTATTATTTAGGGGGAAGTGTTTGTTACTGTGAAAAATGGAGGTTTCTCATGCGAAGGCCTGCCAGTATTCGAAGGAATGCGAGGAGCCCTTATGGTTGCGCTCGTGGGTCGGTCCTTCGGCGTCAGCTTGGCACATCACACCGCACTCGGACGTAATATACGCCGGCGTTCGGCATTCACGGCGATAAATATTACAATATAATATCCGCGCACGGAAGAAGGACGAACGGAAAAGCTTGTATGACGGAGCAGCGTCCAGGGGCCTATGTTACCGAGGTTCGCGTTACTACGGACAACGAATGGCACTGTACGTCCGGCGACGTCGACGAAACGTCCTGCTTTTACGATTCCGCAAATAGTACGACGTCCTCGGCTCGTTTTTTACCTATCGCGCATTAAACGCGTCGACGAGAGCCGCAGGTGAGCCGAGGTCCTTCGCGAGGAAGACCACACCGACGTGTTGCGCTGAAAATTCTTGCGTCTCCCTTCCACACAATTTTACTATCGAACTGCCTCAATAATTGGTCATTCCAACCGAGGAATCCACCGTTTAAATAATTTAACCTTTCATTTATTTCACCTTCGTTCTTCACTTGCAATTTTTTTCAAGCAGAAACAATGACAATTGCACGAGTTATGTATTTGTTTATGCGTATATGATTTAAGGGGTGTTCTGATCTCGAGTGCCATTTTTTTACATGTTTAGGAATTTTTTTACAGGAAAACTATTAATCTTCTTGCGATAGGATTTTGCACTCGCATTTACGGATATTTGAAGTACATACCTGATTTTTTTCAAGTAGAAACAATGGAAATTTTAGGAATTATGTACTTTTAATGTTTTAGGTGGGTATTGGGTTCGAATGCCATTTTTCCAGCAATCAGAGGAATTTTTTCCAGAAAAACTGGCAAACCTTTCGAACCAGGATTTTGCGGACGCTTTCGAGGGTGTTTGGAGGACACGCATGATTTGTTTCGTCCAGCAAAAATAAAAATTGTACGGGTTATTACGAACAAATCCTGTCGTGCCCCCGTTCAAGACCACTTATTTAAACAAAGTGTAGCAACATTCGTTGAGAGTTCGCGTCCCCAGCATTTTGCAATACATTCCAACCTACCCTATAGACGAAATCAATGTCCCGATTTTTGAGTACCGACGCACACACACACACACACACAGAGGCACACGTACGTCGCTGTCCCCTCACGCGTTTCCACCCCTTTCCTCAGTTCCATTCGCATGGAACCGAACGAACACGCTCGCACGAGAACATAAACGCGGCGATGGGGTGGGGGCATTAACGGTGGTGTAAAGCGAGGGAAGTTCGAACGTGTCTGTGTGTTGGACATCGTCGGTGCACACGGAAGAGTAGATGCACGGCAGGTGAGAAAGAAGGACAGGTACATAAACACGAAGAGCGGAATACGCTCGGGAGAGGAGCGATATAGCGTAAAAGCTGCGCTATCCGTGAGTATATGTTCTTTGCACGAGAGACGTCTATCCTTTTGCACGTAAATTGAATGTGTGAGTGGATGAGGAAGACCGGAGACAGAGAGGGAGAGGTGGACGCGGAGGGAAGTGGAGTGAGAGAGAGGGAGTAAGGTCGAGCGTAGGGAAGAGGCATAGGTGAATCTTGACATTTATATGTATGTGACTTGTCTCGCGAAGGCATTCGTCTACTACGCATTATAAAGCGTTCGTGTAGGTGTGCGCACGTATTATTGCGAAGATCGGTGTGTTTTATGCTCGCGGCTTCTACCTAGGACATGCACCTCGTACGAAGAGGCTCGAGCAATGGGGATCGCGAATGTGTACGGGGGATTCGCCGGGTGTATTGTATGGGAAAATTGCCGTAGGCAGATTCATAGGTACCTGTTTATTCTAATGTATCGCGGCGATGGCCTCTTCTTTTTCATAATACTCGCGGCGCGTGCGGAAAGGACGCCATCGCCCGACTCGATCCATAACTTCCCACAAGACTTTGTTCGACTATTCTCGGGTTCCATGCGTTGTCCTTTGGCACCTTGTGCACACCTGAACAAAGCGATTATTTCACTCGTGCAACTTTCATTCCTGCTGGTCGAAACAAATCGCGCGTGTCCTTCAAACACCCCTGAATGCGTCTACAAAATCCTAGTTCGAAAGGTTTGCCAGTTTTTCTGGAAAAAATTCCTCAAATTGTTCTTGAAAAATGGCACTCGAACCCAATACCTTCCTGAAACATAGTTCATATTGAAAGTATATAACTCCTGCAATTTTCATTGTTTCTGCTTGAAAAAAATCAGGCATGTACTTCAAATATCCGTAAATGCAAGTGCAAAATCCTATCGCAAGAGGATTAATAGTTTTTCTGAAAAAAATTCCTGAACATGTTAAAAAATGGCACTCGAGATCAGAACACCTCTGAAATCATACCTCGTATAAACAAATATGTACATAACTCGGGCAATTTTCATTCCTGCTGGTCGAAACAAATCGCGCGTGTCTTTCAAACACCCTTGAATGCGTCTACAAAATCCTAGTTCGAAAGGTTTGCCAGTTTTTCTGGAAAAAATTCCTCAAATTGTTCTTGAAAAATGGCACTCGAACCCAATACCTTCCTGAAACATAGTTCATATTGAAAGTATATAACTCCTGCAATTTTCATTGTTTCTGTTTGAAAAAAATCAGGCATGTACTTCAAATATCCGTAAATGCAAGTGCAAAATCCTATCGCAAGAGGATTAATAGTTTTTCTGAAAAAAATTCCTGAACATGTTAAAAAATGGCACTCGAGATCAGAACACCCCCTAAATCATACCTCGTATAAACAAATATGTACATAACTCGGGCAATTTTCATTCCTGCTGGTCGAAACAAATCGTGCGTGTCCTTCAAACACCCTTGAATGCGTCTACAAAATCCTAGACCGAAAGGTTTGTCAGTTCTTCGGAAAAAAATTCCTCTAATTGCTAGACAAAATCACATTCGAGGCCTAAAATGTTCCTTGAAACAGAATCTAGAAAAAAGTGTATAACTCCTGTAATCTTTATTCTTGATGGTCGAAACAAAACGTGCATGTCCTTCAAACACCGCTGAATAAAATCCACAAAATCCTAGATCAAAAAGGTTGGGCAGTTCTTCGGATAAAAATTCCCGAAGATGCTGAAAAATGGCACTACAGATCAAAATCGCCGTTGAACACATAACCTACAAAAAAGTATGTAACTCCGGCAATTTTGGTTATTTGTTCTTGAAAAAAATAGTGTACGTACTTCGAGTACCCATGAACGTGCCTGTAAAATCCCATTCCAAAAGGTTCGATAGTTCTTCCGGTAAAAATTGCCAAATATGAGTAACAAATGAAAGGAGTGTCTTTGTGTTCCGAGGCCGATTTCTCGGCCGATTCTGACCGGTTGGTTTTCGTTAATGCACCGATGACGCATGCGTGCGTGGCTGCGGAGATGCTCCTTACTCACCCTCGGCTTGCTGCGTTCGGTCGCAGCGCGTTGCATCGGCGCGGCGGTGCAGCGGCGCGGCGTCAGGCTGGAACGTCAGCGACCCCGCTTCCTCTTCGCCCTCCTTCCACGAGTGCCACCTACACAGCCCTCACACCCAGCCGGTTTACGTGTACGTGCACGTCGAGACCGTGTTCCGAGGAGGAACCGCAGGGAAACCACTACCTAACGGATCGAGAAGTCCGTTCTTGTCGACGCACCACCACCCGGCCAAATGCACCGCACACGTATACATATATACATGTATATAAATATATACTAAAACGATTCGAGTGCGCAGAGAACGCAACCAGCCTTCCCCGCCCCCCTCCCCGCCCCTTTCCCGCGCCAGCACGACAGTTCAACATTTTCGAGATTTCTGATGATAATTGTCGCTAATCTGCTGAGGCCTCCTGAGACCCACCAGGTGGAAAATGTCGAAAATTAATTGACTTTGCTTAATAATATTTTTTAACATTGTTTTTAGTGGTCCAAGATCGATAATGAGTCGCTGATTTTGCTTCTGTACAGATTCGATTAGTGGGGGACTTGTATACGTTCGCTGAACGGTCCAAGGTCACCTCAAGGTCAAACAAATGAGATTGTTGTATGTTCTACTTCAGTCAGTGTACGATCTCTGTCCATAGTTCTCGAGATATTTGACAATGTCAGTATCTGTGAGAAGATCCAGAATACCCCCTCGAAATGTGTTGTAGAAAAAAATATATAACTCGAGCAATTTGGAATGTTTCGACTTGAAAAAAATCAGGTATGTACTTGAGAGACTCGTGAATGAATGTGCAGAATCCTGATGCAAGATGTGCAATGGTTCTCCTGAAAGAAATCCCTGAAAGTCGGTAGAAAATGGCACCAGAATTGCACCCCTTGAAACATGCTCTATAAAAAGTTATGCAACTTCGACAATTTTGATTGTTTCGACTTGAAAAAAATCTGGTATGTACTTTAGATACGCGTCAATGAGTGTGCAGAATCCTGATGCAAGATGTGCAATGGCCCTTTTGGAAAAAATCCTAACATTGCTCCAAAACGGCACCCGAAACCAGAATTGAAACACACACTCTATAAAAACACGAGAATAGTGTCATTTTAAAATTGGACAAGTTAGCATTAGCTCGTGTGACAATTTGTGACAATTTTCACTGTGACCATTTCTAATATTGTCCATTTAATACCACGCGACAAGTCCGTGGAGGACAAAGTGTTCCAGTGTAGCAATTAATGGTATATTTAAATCTAGCGACAGGCTAGGTGAAAATGGCGTCGGATTTGACGAAAGTCCGGTGAACCCAGCGCACCAGGGACGCGGACATGGACGTGTACAGTGTATACGCGAATGCAAGCGCGCGCCATTTAAATCCGCATGGATGGATCGAGGTCCAGCGTATTATTACCATCTATAGGAACGTTGGCGAGCCATCAAAAGGTCGGTGATTTATGTGGTTGGCCGTCTTGCGGACTACGCCTCGTGTGCCACGGCTTCTTCTTCTTCTTCTTCTTCTTCCCTCTTTCTCTCTCTTTCTCTATAGCGTGTCTGGCGTTTTGCTGTGGTGTATAACAGAGAGGGAGTCTCTCGCATATTGTAGAGTCTCTCGAATATACAGAGGCGCAAGCCGGTCGGAAGACGAGGAAGAAGAAGAAGAAGAAGAAGGAGTCAGGGGACGAGAGAGTACTCTCTCGCCAAGAGAGAAGAACTCCCCGGACGATCGGGATGCTAATTCGTTTTGCTCGCTTCCTCGGCTTCTTCGTCCTTTTCTGCGAATGCAGATCGTCGGCGGACGACCTCGTGGAATGCGTTCCTCGTCTCGTCGAAGCGAGCGTGTCGATGCTGCCTAGGCCGAAGGGACTCTCGGACCCGCTCGTAGGATCTGCAACCGTTCCTTACTCCGCTCCTTCGTCCACGATTATTCGGAAAGACGATACGCTTCCGGCTGAGGATCGACTCGAAAATCTTACTCGGAGACGCGCCGCGGGACATCAACCATTCCAAGTTCGAAATGCACTTCGAAATCATCGTAACGCGAGGCAAAATTAATTTCGAGGTGAAAAGGTCAACGAACATTTTTTCAAGGTCTAAAGGTCAACAAAAAGTAATTTCAAGGTCTAAAGGGCAACAAAAATTTATCTAAGACATCAGCATTAATTTCAAGGTCGAAAGATCAACAGAAATTGATCTAAGAAAACAACATTAATTTCAAGGTCGAGAGGTCAACAAAAATTGATCTAAGAATTGATCTTCAAGTTTAAGAGTTTGAAATTCAACAATTCCATACAGCAATGAAAAGACAGTGAAATGAACAACGAAATCAGCATTAATTTCAAGGTCGAAAGGTCAACAAAAATTGATCCAAGAATTGATCTTGAAGTTCAAGATTTTGAAATTCAACAATTCCATGCAGCAATGAAAAGACAGTGAAATGAACAACGAAATCAGCATTAATTTCAAGGTCGAAAGGTCAACAAAAATTGATCTTGAAGTTCAAGATTTTGAAGTTCAACAATTCCATACAGCAATGAAAAGAAAGTGGAGTGAATAAAATGAATAAATATTATTTTTCCCGTTAATGAGTCCAATTCGAAATTAAACAACGACTCCATATTAAATTCTATCCAAGTTCACGCATCGAATTATCGCTCTACGAAGATTCTCGCGACCCATAAATGCACGAGCATATTTGCAGTCCAGTAATGACCCCACCGCTTCTCGAACTGAATTCCAATTTATAAGCTCGCATAAATTGATCACTCGAGCGACAGTTAAGGAATCGTAGACCTCGATTAAATATTGCGAGATCCGTCAAAAATAGGTTAAAAAGATGTTTTAAACATTTTCTAATTCTAATTAAACTGCGGATTTTATGCATCGACGTTAAAAAACATTTTTAAAAATTTCTCTATCATTCTCAGAATTGAATTGTTTCTGAATGAATTTTTTGTAGATCCAATATTAATTATGTTATTATGGAAACAGGTAGCAGAGACGTCGAACGTGGTTCTGTTAGACGGTTCGGAAAAATTCGAATCATTGACTGACGATGGAAAGTGTCAGTCCGCGAGGCTCATCGAGAAGCCAGATATTTCTCTTTATAGGACATCGATCTCCCATCTGGGCGTCGATTTCTCTTTTTTTCCGCACAGTTAGAGAGCATTTCCCCTTTCGCTCTACGCTTGTCCGCGGTCATCGAGTATCGCGGCGATGCAATCACTACGAACGCTCGACGAGGATAACAATACCGCAGTGCCGTAGCTGGGACACTTGGGGCCCTGTGCACAGAGAACATTCTCATTCTCGACAAACTGTCATCACTGAAATAGTGATAACTTCGTTTAAAAAAATGATACAGCAACGAACTTGCACTCATTTTAAAGCTTGAAGCCTCCACTTTTACGCGAAATTGTTCGTTTTTCTCCCAAAAAGTTTTTCCCGACGTGACAGGTGGAAAAACGAAGACATGTTTCTTCTCAAAAATACAGTAAATTCAAACTTCTATAGAAACATCAAAAATTTTTTTCCGGGAGTGAATCTTCCACAGATTTGAAGATTGCAGCCTCCTCTTCAGAACGAGACCTTAAAAATTGATGTACGATTTTTTAAGCTGAGTTATTGATATTTGAACACAGCGGTGTGTTAGTTCGAACTAGTTCCTCGTTTTTGTTCCATAAAACAGTGAAAAAAAATCGTAGACCAATTTTTAAGGTCTCGTTGTAAAGACGAGACTTTGATCTTCAAATCTGTGGTAGATTGATCCAGAAAAAAAATTTTATGACGTTTCGACAGACGACTGAATTTGCCGGATTTTTTACGAAAAACGTGTCCTCGGTTTTCCATTTTCTATATCGCGCACAAGTATGCCAGGAAAGAATGAATCATGGCGTGCGAAAGTAGAAGCTTCTAGCTTTAAAACGAGCCCAAATTTATTATCCTGCTATTATTTTTAACGGAATTATCGCGGTTCGAATACCGATGATTTCGGATCCACTTCAGATCCGCATATAATAATAATAAATAATAATAATGACGTTGATGAACGTCTAAAAAATTAGATAATTCTAGAAATGTGTTGTTAAAAGATTTACGTGTTCGTTTCGCGAACAGCAAGTGGAACAACAGACAGATCGCGGCGGTTTTGCTTTCGTTGAAAGTGGAAACCGGAAGCGAGACTTTTCTTCCGGCGCAAACGCGGGTTCCTCGGTGCATTTCACCTGCGGATCCGTTTATCAACATCGTTCGTCGATGTTAAACGCGCATAGGTACACACCGCCATACGTCACGCGATATATCGACCGTCGCGTCGGCTCGCGCGCCGTACCAATGGCGGCTCCGGGAAGATAACGAAATACCGCCGAAGGTTTTTCCGCGATATTCCGGCGAATATCGGCGCAGTGTTATGTCCCACATAGTGAGCATTCCGCGGCGAAGTTGTTCACTCCTCGTCAAGATCGAATATTAGTTGCGTTTCACTTTGTTGTGAGCGTGTGGCATCAATACAACCATAACTTCACGGAGACGCATGAAAATTAATCTGGTTATCATCGTCCAGATTGTTAGAAATTAGTCAAATTAAGCAAACAGTTGCCGTTTATGATCTTTATGAAAAATACAAATTAGAAATTGGTAAATTAGTCGAATTGACTAAATAGTTGTCGTTTATGATCTTTATGAAAAATACAAATTAGAAATTGGTGAATTAGTCAAATTAAGCAAACAATTGTCGTTTATGATCCTTATGAAAAATACAAATTAGAAATTGGTGAATTAGTCAAATTAAGCAAACAATTGTCGTTTATGATCTTCATGAAAAATACAAATTAGAAATTGGTAAATTAGTCAAATTGACTAAATAGTTGTCGTTTATGATCTTTATGAAAAATACAAATTAGAAATTGGTAAATTAGTCAAATCAAGCAAACAATTGTCGTTTATGATCTTTATGAAAAATACAAATTAGAAATGGGTAAATTAGTCAAATTAAGCAAACGATTGTCGTTTATGATCTTTATGAAAAATACAAATTAGAAATTGGTGAATTAGTCAAATTAAGCAAACAATTGTCGTTTATGATCTTCATGAAAAATACAAATTAGAAATTGGTAAATTAGTCAAATTGACTAAATAGTTGTCGTTTATGATCTTTATGAAAAATACAAATTAGAAATTGGTAAATTAGTCAAATCAAGCAAACAATTGTCGTTTATGATCTTTATGAAAAATACAAATTAGAAATGGGTAAATTAGTCAAATTAAGCAAACGATTGTCGTTTATGATCTTTATGAAAAATACAAATTAGAAATTGGTAAATTAGTCAAATTGACTAAATAGTTGTCGTTTATGATATTTATGAAAAATACAAATTAGAAATTTGTAAATTAGTGAAATTAAGCAAACAATTGTCGTTTATGATCTTTATGAAAAATACAAATTAGAAATTGGTAAATTAGTCAAATTGACTAAATAGTTGTCGTTTATGATCTTTATGAAAAATACAAATTAGAAATTGGTGAATTAGTCAAATTAAGCAAACAATTGTCGTTTATGATCTTTATGAAAAATACAAATTAGAAATTGGTAAATTAGTCAAATTAAGCAAACAGTTGTCGTTTATGATATTTATGAAAAATACAAATTAGAAATTGGTAAATTTATTATTTTGAACTTCACGAAACAATTTTAAGAACGTCAATCAATGTTGTATAGTATGGCTAGAAATGTTATTTTTCAACTTTTTCAATTCTAATGTGTTTCAACAAGAATAAAATGACAAGATAACATTTGACGTTAAGAAAGCATGGGACGTTATTCCCGTACGCGAACGTCTGGTACGTACTCGATAAATTTATTGTATCGCTCACGTTGTTAAGGATATTATGAACTTGATGAAGTGATCAATTCGATGAACGATGATAGGATATTAACGAGAATCGTGGGAGTGGTTTCGAATTCGCGTCACGTTCGTCTCTCGGAGTTTCTTTTCCGAATTCTTTCACCGTGAAACAGCTCTCTCTCTCTCTCTCTCTCTCTCTCTCTCTCTCTCCACTGTTAAACTGGTTTTTGTTGTCTGGTGACGACACGTGCTCCCTAATTTTATCAATATTAATTAGTACTTACCCGTAATTTCGGCAAAAAGCTGGCAATATTTAATTGAGTCATGTGGACATTGAAATTGCAATAACTTCGTTAAAAAAAATGGTGAGACAATGAACTTGCACTCATTTTAAAGCTTGAAGTGTCCATTTTCTCCCTGAATCAGTCGTTTTTCCCTAACAAATTTTTCCACGATGTAGCAAGTGGAGAACTGAATGAAAAACTGATTATAAGTCGTGTTTCCAAAATGAGGAGCTTAAAACAAGAAAGTAGGACCTTAGGCTTCATTCTCAATAAAGTGTTAATGACATGAAAGTTTACGAATTTTGTTCTCCAAAAGTATGAACGTGACAATTTTTTATTATACACAAAAAAATATTAAAAAATGGCCGAGTTGACCGTTTTCTTGCATAGCTCCTCCATCAAAACACGTGTAGACGTTGACACGGATTGTGATGCCCAGGGTTATCTGAAATTAAAAAACTCATGATTTTCTTGTTCCTAGATAAATTATCTATCGTGTGGCATAGGATTTTTTTTCATACGATATTCCATTTGTTTATAACAGTCGTTTTTGGGTAAAAATTGAATTTTCATTTTCATTTTCCTTGCATTTGTACAAAAATGGTTTTTTCTTAAAATCCCTAAGCTACACGATAGATAATTTATCTAGGAACAAGAAAATCACGAGTTTTTTCATTTCAGATAACCCTGGGCATCACAATCCGTGACACCGTCTACACGTGTTTCAACGGAGGAGCTATGCAAGAAAACGGACAACTCGGCCATTTTAAAATATTTTTTCGCGAAATTTTTACAGAATAACCTTCACTGTATGCCCTAACCATATATCATAATAAAAGTATTGCCACATTCATACTTTTGGAAAAAGAAATTCGTAAACTTTGATGTCATTTCGGTCGCCTCAGGATGGCATAACCCCTCAACGAAGTGCAGCTCGAATCGAGCTGAGGAAGTTTCAATGGGATCAGTGAAGTCGCGGGTGCTCCTGGGAGGTGGTGGGGATCGCGAATTCGTAGATCACGCAGCGCAGGGTCAGAACGACGAGGATCGCTCGTTAGCTCGAAATCGAAGCTGGGTGGTCGAACCCGAGGAATAGCCGCCTCGGTTCTGGCTTCTTTCGTAGGTGAACACGTGGCTTGTTGTCGTGGAGCATGTGTGCCTCGTAGGTGTAGTAGAAAGACAGAGCAGAACACACACAACATATATGTGTATTATTGTGTATACACTATCCCGTGCACACGGTTGCTCTCGCGGAGGACTCGTGAACCGCCTCTTTTATCCGGGGCGCAATTGAGTCAACGGCCTTTCGAAAGAAGTAACGGTATACGATTATTACTCCTACCGAGTCTATACTCACGAAACTGAAACATTTGCACGCGCCGCGCCGAGCTGGAGCGAGCGGATCCAGAGCTCGCAGCTCGAGCCAGTCGATTTTAGATGGAGCGAGCTCCGGCCAGACGAATTTTCGTGGAGCGGATTGCAGCGAGTCAGAGATGAAGCGAATTGCAGCGAGTGGGTTCTGGTTGGAGCGAATAGATTTTAGATGGAGCGAGTAGATTTTGGATGAAGTGAGTTGGAATAAGTTGGAGCGAGACGGAGCGAGTGGATTTTGGGTGAAGCGAGATGGAGCGAGTAAATTATGGATGAAGCAAGTTGGAACGAGTTGATTTTGATTGGAGCGCGTGGATTTTTGGGGAAAAGCGAGTTGGAGCGAGTAAATTTTTGATAAAGTGAGGTGGAATGAGTTGGAGCGTGTCGGAGACAGTAAATTTTGCATGAAGCGAGTAGGAGCGAGTAGATTTTGGATGAAACGCGAGTTGGAGCGAGTAAATTATGGATGAAGCAAGTTGAATCGAGTAGATTTTGGAGGAAGCGAGTAGATTTTGGATGAAGCAAGTTGGAGCGAGTAGATTTTGGATAAAGTGAGGTGGAATGAGTCGGAGCGACTGGATTTTGGGTGAAGCGAGTAGGAGTGAGTAGATTTAAGATGAAACGTGACTTGGAGTGAGTAAATTATGAATGGAGCAAGTTGGACGAGTGGATTTTGGATGAAGCGGGTAGGAGCGAGTATATTTTAGAGGAAAAGCGAATCGGAGCGGGTGGATTTTGGATGAAGTGAGTTGGATCGAGTAGATTTTGGACGAAAAGCGAGTTGGAGCGAGTAGATTTTGGATAAAGTGAGGTGGAATGAGTCGGAGCGACTGGATTTTGGATGAAGCGAGTAGGAGTGAGTAGATTTAAGATGAAACGTGACTTGGAGTGAGTAAATTATGAATGAAGCAAGTTGGACGTGTTGATTCTGATTGGGTCGGGTAGATTTTGGATGAAGCGAGTAGGAGCGAGTATATTTTAGAGGAAAAGCGAATCGGAGCGAGTGGATTTTGGATGAAGTGAGTTGGATCGAGTAGATTTTGGACGAAAAGCGAGTTGGAGCGAGTAGATTTTGGATAAAGTGAGGTGGAATGAGTCGGAGCGACTGGATTTTGGATGAAGCGAGTAGGAGTGAGTAGATTTAAGATGAAACGTGACTTGGAGTGAGTAAATTATGAATGAAGCAAGTTGGACGAGTTGATTCTGATTGGATCGGGTAGATTTTGGATGAAGCGAGTAGGAGCGAGTATATTTTCGAGGAAAAGCGAATCGGAGCGGATGGATTTTGGATGAAGTGAGTTGGATCGAGTAGATTTTGGACGAAAAGCGAGTTGGAGCGACTCGAAAGTCGAGAGTTGGCGCGAATATTTCGCAGCTCGGTTTATGACTATGGACTCCCAGCGATCGTTTTACACACTGCGGTTGACAGATCGCCACCTTTAAACGATTCGCGAGGTGAAACTTCACCGTGGAGCCGTCCCTACGCTATGAGAGCTCCTCCGAACGAGCGACGCGTTTAACGAACCTTTTCAGACGATGACGCTGATAGAGACTTTGTTAGGAGAGTCTGATTGACCGTTCGTAATCGTGTTAACGTCTCGAGGCACTGCGAGATTGCACCGACATTGTCGAACACTCTCATAGCTGTTGATAACTAGACAGCGAATCTTTCTTGCTAAATAAAAATGATCTTGATCTTTTCCGAGAGGCAGAGGTAAATTGTACAGATGGAATATCGTAATTAATGTATTAGATTATATTATCTAAATAAAATTAATTGTGTCACTTTTATTACGTATTAGTGATCGGCAGGTTTACTATTTTCAAGTATGTTCTGGTTGTTCTTAAATCAAGTTTATGATAATCAATTTAATTCGACGATTTTCTGGTCGCGCTTATGCAGGCATTGAAGTCCCCAGCTGTAATGTGTATACTGTATGCTATACTAAAAAAATTGCTATTATAATTATTATATTATTATACTAATAATGATTACTAACTTTTTCTCCTAAACACTAAGGATGTAAAATAATATATACAGGGTGAGTCACCTAACGTTGCCAGCTGAAATATCTTTGTTGTTTTTAAAGATACAACAAATGTCTGAAGGACAAAGTTGAATGGTAAAATGGGGCTCGCGTGATACCAAAAAGATTTTTGTTTTTATGTAATTTTTTTTAGAGATACGAAGGTCACCTTCATTTCTTTGAATGGAATGAGGTATTTTTTAATACATCCATCGATGTATTAAAAGTTAGTAGTTGAAGAAATATTTTAATTTAAATAATTCTAAAACACCATTACTGTCGTACTAATTGTAAGACATTAGCGTTTATTTACTAGTGTAACGTCTTAGTACGACAGTAATGGTGTTTTAGAATATTATTTAAATTGAAATATCTCCTGAACTACTAACTTTTCGACGCACATAGGTTAGTAACTTTTCTATAATGAATGTCCAGCTGCGAAAAAAATGAAGGTGACCTTCATATCTCTAAAAGAAATTACATAAAAACAAAAATTTTTTGTTATCGTATGAGCCACATTTTGCCATTCAACTTTGTCCTTCAGACATTTCACCTATCTTTAAAAACAACAAAGATATTTCAGGTGGTCAAGTTAGGTGACCCATCCTGTATATATTACTTTACATCCTATAAACAATGTAATAATAACGAACAACGCCGGAAAGCATTGCTATTAATTACAGAATGTAACTCGAGAATATACATATGAGAATTACTCGTGCAGCTTGCAGGTGTGAAACTTGAATTTTCTGTTTTAATTGGACGTTTCGTTAATTCGTTATCTACTAGAATGGAAAACTAACTTCATTGTCGCGCA
The DNA here is from genome assembly GCA_963966675.1 of Lasioglossum calceatum. Lineage (NCBI taxonomy): Eukaryota > Metazoa > Arthropoda > Insecta > Hymenoptera > Halictidae > Lasioglossum > Lasioglossum calceatum. The sequence goes on along the minus strand of OZ016539.1, from coordinate 5,601,904 downwards.
CATGCCCCGTTTGGAAATCGAGCCTCGAACATGTTCGACAGATTTTTGCCGTGAAAGTGGCACACAGCGGAATCACTAAACAGGTATTTAGCGCGGCGAGCAATCAGGATGAATTCGGTCGTGAATGTGTTTCAACTTTCAAAATGCACCCGGCGCGAGGAGCGTCACCGTTTGCCTGGGAAATAGGAACTGCGTTTAGGCTTACATACACACTCTACTTGTACACGCTGGAGATAACTGCGCTCTTTCCTGCGCCTCGAACGAGCTCGAACCGTCCGTGAACCGAAGCACGCTAGTTTCGAACGATACTACGGTTTCTAGCACCACTTTCCAACGTGGAAACTATCTTTGGCGCTACAAGCAATTAATTATTTGAATTTGTGTAAAGAAAACAATGTTAGAAGGGACGGATCCTAATATTTCTAACGAGAGTGTTCAATTCTGGATAGCTGAACTTTAGAATATGAAATTTTAGAATAACTGTTATTTAAGATTTAGAATAACAATTAAAAATGCAAGTTAATTCGTATTATTTTTTTCGGAGCTGTAATAATTAGAAATTTCGTTGTTTTCAACAGTTTCCTAATAGATAAGAAAAATTGTGTTAATATTGATAACAGAAGAATGTCCCAATGTTAATTTACGTTTCTTATTAGACATCAAAAATATTTTATGCATATGTAAGTTCTATAAAATATTATATTTTATAAATTTATATAATCATTCCATCCCTTAGTCCACACGACAGAATCGCCGTCGCACCTCTTATTCCAAATGCTTTAACGATCGCCATTAATGTGTACCGGCCATAATACAGTAGCTACCTGAGAGCCAATAAAAGCGATTCTCCGCGAAGTCAATTAAAATTCATGTAACAGCAGATCAAAGAACAGGATACGATAAAACGATGATGTACTCTAGACAAACCAAACAAATAATTTAATCGCAATAAATTTTGTTTGATCTTCACTGCGCTCCACAGGTGGACCATTTTGTTCTATCATTAATCTACGCTTCAAATCTTGTAATCGAATTTTAAACCACTTCCCATAGTCCAATATTGCTGAAATTTTGTGCACACACTTGCTTCCGATAACAATAAAAGTAGAAAAAAACTTTTCTAAAACCACGCTTATATTAAAATACACTAAAAACGAGAAAATAATTTTTTTCCCGGTTCTCCATAAAATGCCGAATCCGGTAAAATGATTAATAATATTTTTCCCCAAAATTTTAAGCAACTACTTCAAAATTTCTTCTGTTATATAATTAGTGTCGGAACAGATAGAAAAACTTAATATAAATTTAAATAAAATCATGACATTAGTGACTATAAAAATAAAAGCGTGGAGCGCTAAACTAATATTGTATTTATATTTTATTGTTATAGTCACTAATGTCATGATTTTATTTAAATTTATATTAAATTTGTCTATCTATTCCGACACTAATTTTATAACAGAAGAAATTTCGAGCTAATTGCTTAAAATTTTGGGGAAAAATATTATTAATCATTTAACTGAATTCGGTATTTTATGTAGAACCAGGAAAAAAATGATTTTCTCCTTTTTAGTGCATTTTGATATAAGCGTGGTGTTTAAAAAGTATTTTTTTCAGTATGCATACAGTTTTGATTACGCATTTCATTTCAAAATTTCAACAGTTAATCATTAATCAATCATTCAATCAACAATTACAATTGAAAAGAATGTAATCGTCAACCGCAATTAACGACTAAACCAGGAGTTTAATTGCCAATTGCGATTAACAATTAAAGTAAAAAATTCGTCAATCGTTGATTAAATTTTCGCCCAACTCTGGCACCGGCTGTAGGGCATCGGAAAGGTTAATTGCGATGGAGTCGCGTGGTAGGAGAGAGGATTTCTTCGGGATAGATTCGACAGCGTTTCGAGAGCAAGGAACGAGAGACGTTGGCCTCTCCCGCGATCCTCACGGCTCGAGCCGGAATCGAAGGTTCGGTGTCACGTGGCACGAGCCTCGTCGGTTTCTTCTTCCCTCTTTATCTCGTCCGGAGGAGTCTCCGGGACTTCTTGAGGTCGAGGAATTTAATAACGGACGAGGTCGAGTCGCGCACTCGAAAAAGAGAGACCAGAGCGGACAACACACACTGTTGGTGACCGGAGGAGAGCCCCCGGGAGGAAGGTTGCGCTCATTCATAGGAATTTTACAGGTTGTCAGGCAGGTTTGACCGGCCTTTGTCATGGAAGTAACTCCATGGAGAGCCCCACGAGAACCGAAGAGAGACGGTCCCCTCCCGCCCCCTCCCCCCTCGATATTTGTTCGCTTAGTCCAAACCGGGCGACGAATCACGGATGAATTTAGACAACCACCAAACCGTATACCTGAGAGAGGACACGACCCCCAGAGGCCTGTCGCTCGTTAGACGATTATGCTCGGGAGATCGATGCGAACGGCTACGAACTAGCCAGGAAATAGAGAGAAAGAAAACAAGATCGAATTCAATCCTGACAATGATGTTCCATAGGGCACGAACCTCCTACAAACACATTTTCACCATATTCTCGAATAATCCGTGTTTTAGCCTGTGGAGCCAATTGTTCCTTCCTCGGCGCCGCCATTACGCATTGTTCAAACGCTATTCTCAATTCATGTGTTGCAAATTAATACCAGAGTGCCACCGCTTTCCATGTTAAACCTGGGTCGTCAGATTGAGACTTCTCTCCCACTCTACCCTTCCCCCTCCACCCTGCTATTCCGACACAATGTCACGTGACTGAGGCTCGCTTTCTTGTCTGTCCGTTCGATGCAAATTTTGCAAATGATTTTAAGCTGACTTCCCGATGAGCTAGAGACTTGAAATTTTAAACATAGCGCAGAACTGGATGACAATGCAATATTTAAAACAAAATTTTTTAGAAGCCTATGCGTTTAGGAGATGTAAACTATTAAATTTAACCGTGACACCTCCCCGCGCGATGCTCGGTAGTACGTGATCGCGTTCAGCGATCCCCACTCCGCGCGACAGCGCTCCCTACTCCACTACGCGTTTCCACTCTGACTCATACCCACTCCACTGACCCGCTCCGCACCGAAGGAGCTCGGTGTGCGTTCGAGCTCTGCGCGGTGTTTACAAGGTTACTACGTATTATTATACTATAATATTTGTTTACCAATTTTTAAGTTGATTTTCCTCAAATGCTGCATTTCTGAGTTGTGTCACTTTTCTTGCGAAGCTGCGATATACATATAAATAATATAATGACAATAATTCGAATAAATTCATGCTCGACATATCGCACCTCAGCAAGAAAAATTACACAAGTGAAAAAATGGCAATTCTGAGGTTATGTAATTGAAAAATATGTATAAGTTTTATAGCATTCTTTAAGTTGATTTTTCTTAAATGCTGCATTTTTGAGTTGTGTCACTTTTCTTGCGAAGCTGCGATATACATATAAATAATATAATTACAATAATTCGAATAAATTCGTGCTCGACATATCACACCTTACGCAAGACAAGCGCCACAAGTGAAAAAATGGCAATTCTGAGGTTATGCAATTGAAAAATATGTTTTATAGCATATTCTTTAAGTTGATTTTCCTCAAATGCTGCATTTCTGAGTTGTGTCACTTTTCTTGCGGAGCTGCGATATACATATAAATAATATAATGACAATAAATCGAATAAATTCATGCTCGACATATCGCACCTTACGCAAGACAAGCGACACAAGTGAAAAAATGGCAATTCTGAGGTTATGTAATTGAAAAATATGTTTTATAGCATATTCTTTAAGTTGATTTTCCTCAAATGCTGGATTTTTGAGTTGTGTCACTTTTCTCGCGGGGTTGCGATATATAAATAATATAATTGCAGGTGGAGTGACCGGCGCGAGGCAGTTCAGCGGTACCAGGCCAAGAAAACGTTCAACTACGCCACGCTATGCGAACAACAGAACGAAAGGCGAACGTTTCTCGCTCGTCCATCCGACGATTCTTTTTCCGAGCCGTTCGCTGTCGTAATATGCCGCGATTGCCATTTCTGGCTTGTTGCGATACGCGACGTATTAGTCATAGCTGCATACCGTACGGAAAATTGAGACATCCGGCAAGGACGTCGCCTGGTGCCTGCCGCTGCTACCCGAGTTAGAAAATTTAAAGAACAGTGTACCGTCTATGCAAATACGCTTGTAACGCCGATATACTCGAAGCCATACCACCGTCTACGGATATACACAATTTTATGTGTGTGTGTGTATGTGTACATACACTAACGCAGCGTGCGACGCGGCTGCTTCTTGCAACCTTGACGATCAAGAATGTGTTTGACCTCCTCCTGCCGGATAATCCTGCTCCTCGGCACCTCGTTAATGCTCGACGTGTCCTTAAAACCCGGCGGCCTTTTTTATTTATCGCGCGAAGAAACTCGATCGACGTCCCACTACGCGAATTGTTCACACAACTATGTGTTCCTTTCAGCGATCACGTCCTTCGTGGCGCTAGACCGTAGATCTGATTGCACTTGACTCTTTGACAGTGGCCATTTTTCAACCCTTCGGACTCGAAGCCATTTTTATTTCGAAATCAGGACTTTTCTTTCAACCCAGATCATTTTTATTCTGTGTAATACTTGGTTACGTTGTGCACATCAAAGTGGACCTGTTTTCTCGTACAACGGTTGAGCTTTTTACAAATTATAGAATACAGACGAATTTAGTAATATTAACCGTTTGCACTCGGAGCTATTTTAACTCGAAATTTCTTCCGACCTAAAATATTGCCATTTTTTATGAGATTTTAAATTTTGGTGGATATGAAATTGATGGATTGACCTTATGAAATACTTAAATGTTAAGTAATTGATTAGATACCCACAGTGACTCCCACTAATATTCGGACGCTCTTAGAAACACCATAACTTTTTTAATATTGGACTATGCGATTTGGACCTTTTGGAATTTTTTTGAAAATTGCATTTGGTCGGAATTGTAGAGAATATACTGAAAGTTGCATTTTACAACCTTTTTATGCGGGCCTGTATTGAAATTTTTAAAAATACGTTTTGTAGATCTGTGCCAATTATGTGCACTGTGAAAGTTTCATAGAAATCGGTTGATGCGGGAAGAAACAACAGGCATTGAAAGATGTAAGAATCATTAGAATTGCTGCAGTTGGAGGCCGAAAATCGTGAAAAACAGCCATTTTTACCATCTTTAAACGTTACAACTTTAAACGCATTACAACGTCGACCGATTTCGATGAAATTTTCAGAATATGTTTCATTGATACAGATCTACGAAACGTGTTTCCTAAATCTTCCATATAAGTCCACATAAAAAAATTGGGAAAAACAACTTTTAGTATTTTCTCTGCAATTCCGACAACTTGCAGTTTTTCCCCAAAATTTTTGTCTCGTTGTGTAGCAAACCAATTGTTCTACCTTCTCCAAAAATTTCAAGTCGTATATTTCAATATTAAAAAAGTTGTGGTGTTTTTAAGAGTGTCCGAATATTAGTGGGAGTCACTGTACATATCTAATAATGTAAACAATATTTTTTTAATAATGGTACAGCAATTATTAATGGCGCCTTAGAGTCGCCACTCGAGTGGTAAGGGTTAAAACTGTTTTGAATAATGGTATGGCAATTTTTCAGAGTCACCATTCGGGTGCAAAAGGTGCAGTTAACATTTTTGGGAGACTCTGTATACATTCTTGTTTTCAAAAGATCCGACTCTTTATCATCTTTGCAATTGGTATGTGCGTTTCAATGTTGCTTACACCATTTCGGCTATAATATGATTTTTTCCCTCTCACCGAAGACCGAGAAATTTTCAAGACGCATCGACTGCATATTCGAACGCCGCTTTAAAGGCAAAACAAAGAACAAGATAAGCGTCGCACAATCGACGAGAAGGCGGCGTCGAACGTGCAGATTATTTGCAATAATCTCGGAACGCTTAAACCTACATAATATACGACTGTTTTAAAACGTGCGACAAAAACAAAAGGAGACTTCCCTTTCGTTGTTTCAACACCTGTCTCCGACAGTCGAATTATTAAAACACCACCTGTTGCTCATGAAAATTATTAAAAAAGGATTTTTAAAGGAACAAATAAGATTGACGTCATAAAAATGCACTCCAAGTAATAGTAAATATACCTGCAAAAAGGTCTGCCATTTTGTTTTTAAAAAATCCCAAAAATGGCACTCTAGGTTTTCTGGTTTATCTACATCTATTTAATTATTGTAAAATCCAGGACGATTTCTGAAACAATTTTCCCGGCTAGTTTAATCGTTAAATGAAATTAGGTACGAAAACTAGATGAAAATTATTAAAAATAATTTTTTAGAAAAGGAAAAAGTAAGATTGACGTAATAAAAATGCACGCCAAGTAATAGTAAATATACCTGCAAAAAGGTCTGCCATTTTGTTTTTAAAAAATCCCAAAAATGGCACTCTAGGTTTTCTGGTTTATCTACATGTATTTAATTATTGTAAAATACAGGTCGATTTCTGAAACAATTATCTCGGCTAATTCAATCACTAAATGAAATTAGGTACGAAAAATAGATGAAAATTATTAAAAATAATTTTTTAGAAAAGAAACAAATATGATTGATGTAATAAAAATGCACGCCAAGTAATCGTTAATACACCTGCAAAACAGTTTGCCGATATGTTTTAAAAAAATACCAAAAATGGCACACTAGATTTTCTGGTTTATCTACATCTATTTAATTATTGTAAAATCCGGGACAATTTCTGAAACAATTTTCTCGGCTAGTTCAATCACTCAATGAAAAATTGATGAAAATTATTAAAAATAATTTTTTAGAAAAGGAACAAATATGATTGACGTAATAAAAATGCACGCCAAGTAATAGTTAATACACCTGCAAAACAGTTTGCAGATATGTTTTAAAAAAATACCAAAAATGGCACACTAGATTTTCTGGTTTATCTACATCTATTTAATTATTGTAAAATCCGGGACAATTTCTGAAACAATTCTGTCGGCTAGTTTAATCGTTAAACGAAACCCCGAGTCGCTGCGTACTGTTTATTGTTAGGCGAGTTAGTTGACGAAACTCAATATTTCGGAACCAATGCGAGTCGAGTCTGATCGACCCAATCGACAAACTCTGTCGAACAGGCGGCGCAAACCTAACCGAACCGACCTGCTCAATAAACAGACGTGCATCCGCGTCCAATAATCTCCAAATCATTATCTTAACACGCGGGACGCGTACACGCGCGCGTTACGCAACACAGCCTTTACATAATACGTGTTACGTTAGACTGTTAGGCGTTCTAACTGCGATTAATCTGTTTTCGCGAATCATCGATGCTTCCTCTGTGTCGCGCAGTACTTCCGCGAGTCGATTGCGATCTTCCAGTCCACCTGTTAGATTTGCAACATTTTTTTCTTTCATTTCAATTGAGCAACAAACGTGCGAATATTTGTTTTCAATATAAATTGAGATAATTTCGTTAAAAAAAATGATACAGCAACGAACTTGCACTCATTTTAAAGCTTGAAGCCTGCACTTTTACGCGAAATTGTTCGTTTTTTCCCTAAAAAATTTTTCCGACGTGACAGGTGGAAAAACGGAGACATGTTTTTTCTCAAAGATACTGTAAATTCAAACTTCTGCAGAAACATTAAAAAATTTTTTCCGGGAGTGAATCTTCCACGGATTTGAAGATCGGAGTCTTCTCATTAGAACGAGACCTTAAAAATTGATGTACGATTTTTTTTAGTCGAGTTATCGATATTTGAACCCAGAGTATACGGACAACTTTGCACTACACCACGAGCGGTGTGTTAGTTCGAACTAGTTCCCCGTTTTTGTTCTATAAAACAGTGAAAAAAATCGTAGAACAATTCTTAAGGTCTCGTTGTAAAGAGGAGACTTTAATCTTCAAATCTGTGGTAGATTCATCCAGAAAAAAATTTTTCTGACGTTTCGACAGACGATTGAATTGGCAGGATTTTTTTTTCGAAAAACGTGTCCTCGGTTTTCCATTTTCTATATCGCGCACAAGTATGCCAGAAAAAAATGAATCACGGCGTACGAAAGTAGAAGCTTCTAGCTTTATAATGAGCCCAAATTTATAATCGTGCTATTGTTTTTAACGGAACTATCGCAGTTTGTATCGGCAATTCTTCCGCTGTGCATACATCGCACGGTAAATTGTCTATTGAGGTTTCAAGTGCAACAATAAACAAAAAACAACAATTGAATATTAGGCGCGGCTCCGCAGGAAACAAAGTGAAAGTCGTCGGCAGGGTGACGCGCGAAAAAGGTCCAAACGCATCGCGACTCGCGATATAGTCGCACGTTCGCGAAACGAGTCGAGTACGGTCGAAGGTTTCGCGAAGAATCGTCGGGGAACACGCGCGTGAACGTCAGGGCCGTGCAAACACGTTCGTGCCCCCCGTGGGAACCCACGTCTCCGTGGGAGCATAATTTATACACGGTCACACCGCACCAGTGAATCTTAACATCTTAACAAAACTCCTTTGCGACGTTTCGACTGCGTGATTGCTAAAAAAAATAAACATACAGAGTGTCCCAAGAATATACTTCCTCAGAAGAGAGCTTCACGTCATTTATACAGTTTGGAGCAAAACTGATCACACACACTTTAAATCAGAATAACTTTTTTATGAATGGACCAAACGTCTTCAACTTCTCTGTAAGGCTAGATGAATTAATTTAGTAAATGACGTCTAAAAAATATGTTGAAAAAATAATTGGTCGCAATTGTGAAAAACAATAGCACGAATTGCTCCGAATACGCTCCGAAAATTTCATTAACATTGGTTAATTGGTTTGCGAGTTATAAACGATCAAAAATGGTACAAAGGCCAAAATTCTTGAGAAATTGCAATTTTTGCCACTTTTGATCGTTTATAACTCGCAAACCAATTAACCAATTTCAATGAAATTTTCGGAGCGTATATAATTTATACAAGTTGACGAAACACATCTTTTAAATTTTCACAATTCCAACGAAATGCATTTTTCAACACAATTTTAGACGTCACTTGCTAAACTAATTCTTCTAGCCTTACAGAGAAATTGAAGTCGTTTGGTCCATTCATAAAGTAATTATTCTGATTTAAAGTGTTTGGGATCAGTTTTGCTCCTAACTGTACATTTAAAAAAATGGTTGCACGTATCTTCTAGAACAACCGTTCAATTAATCAATCATGGGGGCCTCTTAACAATTTGTACACCCGATATAAGAAACATTAGCGATCCATTGGTGCACGCGTATGATTTCAAGGTCAAGTTACAATTGATAAATAATATGACAAGTGGTTGCCAAGTGTAGGGGCCACATTGGCGTATCATTTCAAGATTAGGTGCCACGAATTAATTTTTACATAAAGGATATTTGCGTCCCATTGGCGCGTGCTGGGCGTTTCAAAGTAAACCGGCGATTGATCGCTGGTGCCGATTATTTGCACACCCGATATAAGAAACATTCGCGATCCATTGGCGTATCATTTCAAAGTAAAGAGACAAGATTAGGTGCCACGAAACAGTTTGTACACCTAATATGTAGAATATTTGCGTCCCATTGGCGCGTGCTTGGCGTTTCAATGTAAATCGGCGATTGATCGCGGGTGCAAATAATTTGCACACCCAATATAAGGAATATTTGCGATCCATTGGCACATGCTTTGCGATGTAACCGCCCACGCATGTTCCCTCGCGAGCGTATCGCGCTTAAGTAGCTCGGCTCGCGTTCTCCGCGGCACTACGCATCGAGATTCTTCCTGGTATGCGCATCGGTGCTCACGTGAACGCATGCATCATTCGCTCGTAAAGACATCTGCGCTATTCTGCACCGAACGGTGCATACGTGTGCGCACGCCGTGCACTCGCCGGGACGTGTATGCACTTGCGCGGAACGCCTAAGCGTCGCACAGTGGGCCGTTCCTATCAAATAGCTGGAATTAATTCGGAAATCTCGTGGAACAGGCTCGAACTTTTTAAGCTTGTACATTATTTTTCGTACTGCGGATTTTATGCATTTATGACAGAAATGGGTATGTACAATTTAAAGCAGTGGACATGTAAAAAATATTTGGGTACGTCAATGTGTTCGTTTCAGCTTAATGGAATCATTAAAACAAGAATACAAATTTTATTTGGCTCCTGTGTTTTGCAATCAATGCAAACATTTGTTATTTTGCATAAAGATCCGCAGTATAACAGTTATCAACGAGACAAATTTATTCCCATCGCTCATAACAGTTATCGACGAGAGAAGTTCTCATTTTGGATCACTCATAACTAGACTGCGGATCTTTATGCAAAATAAAAATGTTTTGCATTGATTGTGGGAAGCAGGAATAACATAAAAATTGATTTCATCCCTTAATGACTTTGTTATATTAAAAGCAACATTACAACATTCTTGATTTTTTAATTCTCTTACTGTTTTATGTTTCACTCGTCCAATTTCTTCATAAATGCATAAAGATCCGCAGTCTACTCATAACAGTTATCGATGAGAGAGATTTATTTCGATCGCTCATAACAGTTATCGATGAGAGAAGTTCATTTCGATCGCTCATAACAGTTATTGATGAAGGAAATTTGTAATAGTTATTATTAAATAGTACAACTTTCAAATGGTAGTCAATCAATTATTTCATACATTTTTTATTCGTAAAATTAATTGCTACAATCAAAATTTAATGCGACAAACAAACAGATTTTGTGTTGTTCTTGTGGTCTGTTGATTCGTCTTGTTGTACGAAATCCTCTCAATGAATTTCGCAGGCTTGCTCCATCCGAAAAAGAGTAACCCAATAACTCAATAATATAATAGTAATAGTAACTCAATAATTAAATAAACAAGCAAAATTAAAATTCGATCATCGACAACTGTTATGAGCGATGGAAATAAATTTCTCTCACCGATAACTGTTATGAGCGATCGAAATAAATTTCTCTCATCGATAACTGTTATGAGCGATCGAAATGAACTTCTCTCATGGATAACTGCTTTGAGAAATCGAAAGAGTTTTTCTTCATCGATAACAGTTATCGAGGAGGATCCAATTCTTTGAAAACCAATAACTGTTATTTGTAACCAAAAATTATAAAAATCGATATTTTCTAATCATTTTGTTCTTCGAATTTTTTCCCTTATATTTTGTGTACATTATCTTCAATTCCAATAATAATCAACTTCGTATTAATGATTTTTAAGGTAGAAAATTATAGAATAACTGTTATTTTCGTTAATAACATTCATTTTTTCTTAAATTATATGAAAAAATTTAAGAGAATATCTCTTAATGAAAGACCCAATTATTTGCATCCCAGATCCACGAGAAACACCTACTGTAAGGGTAGTTTTACGAACGACGTAGAAATATATTTTCTTTCCTAATATGTCCGATAGGTTGAAAATAATGCAACAGTATTTTGAAATGCATCTAATGTTCCTGCTGTTTTAAACCACACCTATTGATTTTTGCCGTAAACGCGTAAAATCCGCTGTCTAGTAATTAATAATAGAATCGACAGAGAATTTTGTCGAACGTTCTGCGATTACGTTCACTGTGCGTCGGTTGACGTCATTTCGTTTCGTTTCCTTCTCCCGTTGTTTCATTCTCGGGCTTCGCTATCGGCAACGCTAGCTGATAACGAGCGCTGACAGAGATAACAGAGGCTGCCATAGTCCCTTGAATCGAGCTCTCGTTCTGGGTCGAGTTAATATTACGCTGCTTCGAGGAGGTACAACATTTTGGGACACCCTTTACATAAAACAATGTGTCTTTCCTGTTATCCTACAATGTTGAACTAGTATATTCTGAAAAATTGAGCAGGCTGTATCAAACTGAAACGAAATGGGAGCCATTTGCAATAAACGACTTTAAATTTCGCATTAACCAAGGATAAAATAAGGGCAAGTCCTCGAGCAACGGTCTGATACAACAATGTGAGAACCTGGGAATTTTGCGAGATAGTGATCGATCCGATATCATGGATCGCGAGACGTTCGGCGAATAATTGAGAAATTCAGGTTCCCGTTCCCGGTGTTCTCGCGGCGGCGGCAGGAAGCAGGAGGGGGGGAGAGAGGACGTTCAGGATCGAACGTCAGGAGCCGAGGTCACTGAATAGCTTAAAGGTCGGCCGCCTATATCCACCGAGTGAACAATATCCCGTGGGAATCCTTTTCCTGATTGAAGGAGGGCGCGATAGCTGTTGTTGCCGCAGCCGAGGCGGCCGCGTACACACATTTCCCCGCAGTCGCAACTTTGAAATCTTCCTGAGAAAGTATGGCGGCATTATGGGAGCCGGTGCACGACCATAATCCCTCGCGGAAGTATCCTGAACCTCAGACGTTCTCCTCTTTTCTATAGCCGGGCTCCTACAATGGTCGCTAAACAAATGATTCATCTCGGATTTGTTATTGCACAATTGCTGAAATTATAATGGAGACCTAATTATACGAAATTAAATTCGTAAGAATTATTTATTCAAGAATATCCCTTCACCAGGTTTCTACAATGATCAGTAAACAAATGATTAGTCTCGGATTTGTTACGGCACAATTGCTGAAATTATTATTATTATTATTATTTATTTATTATAGACGGACCGCAGTCCCCTTACAAAAATGTTTACATTAGAAAAAGATAAAGGACTACTCGTATAATAATAAAGAAGGGACATGCACAGAAACTTATGGTACAAACGATATGGCATTATCCTATAATTCTGCATATTGTTTTTTAAAAGTGTGCAAAGACTCAATAAAAAAATCAGAAATTATAATGGAGACCTAATTATATGGAATTAAATTCGTAAGAATTATTTATTCAAGAATATCCCTTCACCAGGTTCCCTACAATGATCAGTAAACAAATGATCAATCTCGGATTTGTTATTGCACAATTGCTGAAATTATAATGGAGACCTAATTATACGAAATTAAATTCGTAAGAATTATTTATTCAAGCATATCCCTTCAACAGGTTCCCTACAATGATCAGTAAACAAATGATTAATCTCGGATTTGTTATTGCACAATTGCTGAAATTATAATGGAGACCTAATTATACGAAATTAAATTCGTAAGAATTATTTATGCAAGAATATCCCTTCACCAGGTTTCTACAATGATCAGTAAACAAATGATTAATCTCGGATTTGTTATTGCACAATTGCTGAAATTATAATGGAGACCTAATTATACGAAATTAAATTCGTAAGAATTATTTATTCAAGAATATCCCTTCACCAGGTTTCTACAATGATCAGTAAACAAATGATCAATCTCGGATTTGTTATTACACAATTGCTGAAATTATACAAAATTAAATTCATAAGAATTATTTATTCGAGCATGTCCCTTCACCAGGCTCCTACAATGATCAGTAAACAAATGATCAATCTCGGATTTGTTATTGCACAATTGCTGAAATTATAATGGAGACCTAATTATACGAAATTAAATTCGTAAGAATTATTTATTCAAGCATATCCCTTCACCAGGCTCCTACAATGATCACTAAATTATAATGGAGACCTAATTCAAGAATAGAAGCCACAATTTATTTATTTAACACTAGAACTACCGAATAAAAAATGCAAATTATTTATACAGCTATTAATTGAATTATTTCTAATAATTTCAGGACCAGGCTCGCTAGATTAAGACTCCCCACTTTAGATTAAAACTTCCCTCTCTGCGACGCTATCCCACCGCGCTTCCGCCTGGTCACGTGACCAATTGGGTATCGACAGAGAGGGGATAACTTCCGAGTGAGATTTCGCAGAATTTTCGAATTTGTTGATAAAAGAACAAAAATTGTTATTCCACTTTTGCAAGAAATTACTCACGCGAGATTCAGTGCTGGTTTAATGTTAGAGAAGTGAAGGCCGGTCTTCGATGCGACGAAGTTTATCGTGCCGGTTTATCGATGACTTCATGCGATTCTTCAGACAACAGGATTTCAATGTACACTCCGGGTTTATCATATCTACACTCTCACTTTCTTACGACAAACTGCGGCCACGTTCGGCAAGATATGTGGGGAGGTGTGCATATAAATCCGTATTTTTCTACTCGAACACACGATACACACGTGTCTCTTTTTTCACGTTCGCGTACACTCCCGCTGAAAAGTTTCTAATATTCTATTAAAAGAACAAGTTTCTAATAATTATATGAATTTTCTATGCGAAATATGTTATACAATTTTGGATTATAATAAACATAATGTTATCATGTTGTTCTCTCTGTTTCTACTTTCGCAATATTTCGCAAGGTTTTGTCTCGCACTGTACCCAAGAGGCGAGGTATTAGATAACGTCCTACAATTTCAGAAAAACCGTCGGAGATGTGCAGGAACAAGACCGATACATAAACAGTGAATCTGCTACACGCCGCTAAAACGTTTATAGTTAACGGACATGAGTTTAAATTAATTATTCGAAATTATTTAATTAAACTATCCCGTGGAAAACGCCGGATTGGAATTGGTGGAGCAGATAAAATGCATTTTTTTTATGAAGTAATGCGAGTTACTTTTAGTGCCCCCAGGTGGGTGTAATATTAAAGTCGATTGGGAGAACGACTATCGTTGGGAGCACATTCTGAAAAGTTCATTTGACAGATTTGCATACACTGTGAATTGTGAATGCATCGAATCCACAGACTAACACGACCGTTTCTCCAGGCCGTATCCCCGGAAGCGAATGGAACGCCCACCAAAAGGGAGACACACTATCGTCGAGCATGATCGAGATCACCGGCGTGGTTTCTCAGCGACGCACACTCTGCGTCGGGAGTCAATGGCACTTGAACACACAAACAGTAATGATAAATGTAAAAGCATTGAAACAACAACAAACTTCTTAAAAATCGTCCACCAGGACCAGGCCAACTATAGCATATCTGAAGTGAGCATTCAAGCTATGTCGCACATGTTATGCAACACCCTGTATAATTACCATATTCTTCTACCATTATCCGATTTACCTGATCGAGGATTCATTTCCACTACCTGGTTTTTCAGCAAGTTCATGTTCATCAACATCGTCGCGTGATCTCGCATATATTATGCATACTTTCCTACAATTATCCGATTTACCTGGTTCGTTTCCACTGCCTGGTTTTTCTTGAAGAGGACCTTGAACCAATGCAGTCAACCAACATCAACGCTTCAACAAGTCCCTCAATATCGCAATCGTCGTCCTAGAAATGCTCCCCTGAAAGCCACCATGGGCCAAAATTGACCCGGAATCATGGAAGATCGTTCACAGCTCGTACCCTAAAAAGAGGATCCTCCTGATCCCAACTTCTGGACCTAGAACATCACCGTCCCGAGATCTGCAAGTGCCTAAAACTCCTGGTAATTGTTCGCGCAGTGGTCCGTCCGATTAGCGTACCGGTGGCGTTGATGATGTCTAGAATCCCGGCGATGGAAGGTGCTTTCGAGGTCGCTGTCCACCCTGAGGTCACCCTGCCGTGCCTCCCGAACAATATCCGATGGGAACCCTTTGGCCGCTTCTCGCTGTTGGCCTCAGTTGAACAAAGAGGAGACTACATTACACAGAAGAGAGAGAGAGAGAGAGAAGCTGTCTCGGATAAGAACGAGGAGGAGGCGAAAGACCAAGGAAGAGGAGGCAGAGAGCGAGAGACAGACCATCTTCGTTGGACGAGAAGGTGGAATAGAGACTCGGCGAAGAAGAGACGAGCAAACGACGAAGAGAACGAGGAAGCAAGACGGGAACGAAACCATCAGGAAAGAGAGAGAGAGAGAGAGAGAGAGAGAGAGAGAGAGAGAGAGAGAGAGAGAGAGGAGCAGAGAGCGAAGGAGCCGTGCTAGCTGTTCACATTACCTTACTTACTATACGGGGTCAATGCCACCGCGTCCGTCCCGCGGCCCCACTTCACTTTACTTGGCTTCACTTGGCTCTCTCTCTCTCTCTCTCATCCTCTCTCCTCCCAACCATCCCTCTCTCTCTCTCTCTCGTTCCCTCGCGTTCCTCCCGAGACCTTCCTTCCCCTTCGAGAACCGTACCTTCTTCCTCCTCCTCGTTCTCTCTCTTCCTCATCCACATCCTCTCCTCTCATCCTCTCGGTTCCCACCCCCGCATCCTTTCCCCTCGACGACCACCCCCACTGGAACATTCTCATCGACCGTGTATAAGAGCACAGAGAGTGGCTCTCCTCGGGTATCGTCTCCCGTCGACGTGTCTCCCCTCCCCCTCCACCTTTTCTGCTTACTTTTCTTCTTCTTCTGCGTCCTCTCCTCTTCACTTTCTTTCCACCTTTTATTCTCCCTGAACACCCCCCCAACTCCACTTCTGTCTTTCCCTCTCTCTCTCTCTCTCTCTCTTTCGATGTTCTCCGAGCTTCGCCTCTCCTACGTCCTCTAAGATCACAGCGTCTTCCTCTCCGGGTATAGTCATCTCTTCCTCCTCTCCCAGCCTGCTCCTTCCTGTTCGTCGATTTCTTCGTCCTCCGCGATCTTCGAGATTCTCCCTTCCTCTCTCACCCCCCTATTCCGACACACACGGCTAGTATAAACTATTCCAAAAATCCGCACTGTTATTATTATCACTTAACCATTCCCAGCAGCCCCGCCAGCCTCCACAATGAGAGACTTTGTGCGATCCATCCAAGAGTTCGAAGGGACCACGGTTTTCGAGTCCCATACCCTAAAATTTGTCCATGCTTTTGCTATATTTCTAGGTCCCTTTCTTGCTCAGAGCTCCTCTTCTTCAATTTCTTCATCCTCCACGCCCTCCTACCTTTCTACCCCCTTTGCCAGAAATATTTGCCCTCATTCCAAAACATGATGTTAAGTTCTTCTGCGTCCCTGCAGTGTCTTCTGCATCTCTGGGTACTCATCATTGACACTCGTCCTCTTTTTTCAAATTCTAGTTCAGTTATAGATTCTTGGTGTCTTCTGTGCCTCCAGGTCCTTGGTCCTCTTGACACTTCTAGCGGAAGTCTAGCAATCTTCACAGGACCACTGTATAGTCAATCCTTAAACAAAATGGTTACTTCAAAAATTAGTCCAAAAATTGTGGAACAACCTTTCCTCACCCATAAACTGAGATTAGTCCATGTTTTAGCTATATTTCTAGGTCCCTTTCTTGCTCCTCAGAGCTCCTCTTCTTCAATTTCATCATCCTCCACGCCCTCCTACCTTTCTACCCCCTTTGCCAAAAATATTTGCCCTCGTTCCAAAACATGATGTTATTGTTAAGGTATATTCAGTGGAATAAAACACAGTCTAGTGAAAAATGGTAACTAAACAACTTTATTATAAAAATGACTACTACCAGGTATGTCCTGCCTATACCGACGCTTTCGTCGAACTGAACTCTCGTCTCGCGACTCGATCGTCGCTTCGGCTGCTGATCGTCATTTCGACCACCGATCGTCTTTTCGACCGCCGATCGTCACTTCGAGGTGACGCGCACCACCATACACAATTCGTAACATTGTATGTACCGGCATTCTTGGATCCTGAGTTTTCATTTCAGGACTGTTTTATTTCAACAGTTATTATTATTATCACTGGCAGCACAATAAAAGAATTTGTTCGGGGTTGATCCAGGAGTATCTCCTCTATCTTTTATCCCTTCCGTATTTATTCCTGTTCTCCTCGCACCCTCCAAGATCTCACAGTGTCTTCTGCGTCTCTGGCTACTCATCTTCGACACTCGTCCTCTTTTTCAAATTCTAGTGCAGTCACAGGTTCTTGGTGTCTTATGTGCCTCCAGGTCTTTGGTCACAGGACCACTGTAGTCAATCCTCAAACAAAATGGTTACTCCAGAAATTAGACCAAAAATTATGGAACAACCTTCCCTCACTCATACCCTAAGATTTGTCCATGTTTTAACTACATTTCTAGGTCCCTTTGTTGCTTCTCTTCTTCCTCTCCATCAATTTCTTCATCCTCCACGTCCTGCTACCTTTCTACTCCCTTTGCCAAAAATATTTGCCCTCGTTCCAAAACATGATGTTATTATTATTATCACTGACTGCGCAATAAAAGACAACCTTTCCTCACCTATACCCTAAGATTTGTCCATGTTTTAACTACATTTCTAGGTCCCTTTGTTGCTTCTCTTCTTCCTCTCCATCAATTTCTTCATCCTCCACGTCCTCCTACCACCTTTCTACTCCCTTTGCCAAAAATATTTGCCCTCATTGCAAAGCATGGTGTTATTATTATTATCACTGGCAGCACAATAAAAGACTTTGTTCGAGGTTGATCCAGGAGTATCTTCTCTCGTCCTCATTGAGACTGAGGCGTTGCTACCCCTCTTCGGTGGTCTCTCTCACGTCTCGAATCGATTTTACGAGAGTTCTTCTCCTTCTCCTCTCTCTCTCTCTCTCTCTCTCTCTCTGTCTCTCTCTTGCCCAGATCTTCTAGTTTTTTGTATTTTTCTTTGCGCTTTTCTTTTTCTTTTTCGATCGTTCTCCTTCTCTCGCCCCCACCCACGGTTGGATAGCTCCGAGCACCTTTCACGGGAGTCTTGTGTGTGCTCTCTTTCTCGCGTTTGTCCGTATTCTTTTATTCCCGGATCGAGGGTGAGAAAGGATGAATGATCGTTAGGGAGGATAGAGGTTCGAGGATTTAAGCCTCGTTCCGCTGGGATTGAAAGAAGGTAGATCATAGTGCGGTGTGGAGATGGTTTTAACTGTTTGCTACCGCAAACTGACGAAAGCGGCGAACAGACACGTCTCAAATCAGAAATGTTGATCGTTAGTCGACCGCAGATTTCGTGCGTTTATGACAACAATTTTTGACTTTGTTTTGGTGACATAAATTCTTTTCTCTCTAAGCGAGCCAAAAGGGACAATTTAAAAATGTGTTCACGCCTTTAACCATCTTAATAATTTACAAAATCGATGCTTTTCCTCATCCGTCTCTCGTGTCAATTTGACACAGTTTTCCCGAAATAAGTTATACTGTTCTGTTATTTGTAGGTAAATTAAGGAGAAATAAATACACAATAAAGGAAACACATTACCGAAATATCTAAGATGTAAATGTTAACTCATCAATTTGGATAAAAAAATTTCTTGTTGTTTCTGTTTTCCTAATTATTTCATCGGTCTCTTATCACTAGACTATGTTTATGCATTTATAGAAAAATTTAATAGATGAAATTCAAAATTGTTGGAAAATTTTTAAAATTGAAGATGTCAATATATGATTTCTCCTCTGTTCAAATCATTAAGGGAAGAAATAACGTTCAATTTAGTTTCTATTTCTTGCAATTATTGCAGAAAATTTTTATTTTGCATAAAGAGGGACGGATGAGGATTAAAACTGTTTAATCCTTTTGCTGAATTTATTCATTATGTTTAGATAGATCCCAGATACCACAAAGACGTCTTTAAGACGACTGCAGTTGGACATTCAGAGATGTTCCGAATGTGCTACGAACGTCTTCCGAACGTCTCATGAACGTCTTGTGTTAGAAAACGGTTCAGGGGACGTTCGTAGGACATTCGGGAGGTCCTTAAGACGACCCTAAGAAGCCTTAAAGGTCCATAAAAGTTAATGAAATTAAGAGAAGGGAAGAGTAAAAATAGATTTCGACAAATAAAGTAAAAATAGCTTTATTAGAAGAATGCATGTGGAATTGGCATAATAAGTGTAATAAAAATAACAGTTGCAATTAAAATCGCAACAAAAAATAATGAAAATTACCATTACAATAAAAAATGAAATAGAAAGTGAAGTTAAAATTGAAGAATTGAAATTGTAGATGAAAAATTGAAGAATTGGAATTGAGTTGAATAATTCAAATTGAAATTGAACAATTCAAATTGAAGTTGATATTGAAGAGTTGAAATTTAAGTTTTAGTAGAAATTGAAGTTGAAATTGAAATGGAAGTTGAAGTGGAAATTGGAGAGTTGAAATTGAAGTTGAAAATTGAAGAATTGAAATTGAAAATGAAAAATTGAAAAATGGAAATTGAAGAGTTGAAATTAAAGAATTGAAATTGAAGCAAAAACACTAACTCGAACAAAGAATACCAATGCCAATATTAACTGCTAGATTATGGGTACATAAAAACCACACTGTTTATGGTCTTAAAGACGTATTTCTATGACGTAAGACCTTAAATAGACGTAAAATGGGCATCTTTAAGACGTCATGTGCTATCTGGGATACATTTACGTATTATTTATTTCTTCTCGGACTGGTCCGAATAAATTGCGAAGAATAATATCATATAAATTTCACCTAATCATGCTCCCGGTAAACGCGAGTCCGCAATTATTGCAATTCCATAAGAAAATCTCGGGGAAAGAAAAACGATGACGGACGCTCGTTAAAATCACGGTGGCTCGGTATAGTTCGCGTCTGCCATAAATATGCAAAGTCGTCAGTTCGAATGATAAATATTCGCGCGAACAGGTCTTACATGCATGAGTGTCCGCAACCTTCCGCGATGGAAATGCAACGTGACCAATGTCAAGGCTGCGCCAACAGCGGTAGCCGCACTTGCAAGTGCTGCAACAAATCTCGCATGCTCGCTAGCATAACTCTGCCGCTGTTGCTTCTCCTCCTCGTCGGCGACGGCGACGACGGGAATCGTCGAACAAAAGATTGTTCTTTAATATCGTGTGCGCGAGAAATTTCCCTTTCGCGAAAACCGTTCCGCGAGCAAACGCAACGCCGCAACACGCCTCGTCACGTTCCGCAGCACGTGCACCGGAAATATTGCGATATTATTAGCCGCACTTCGGTTTATACAAATTTGTGTATTTTCGTTTACCCCCACCACCGAAAGGCGGAGCTGTAAATTTCGCTTCTTGGATGATCACTGTCGCTGCTGTTTTGACCGGATGCAAATTTCACATCAGGAATATATCGAAATTTCGGATCGTTTGTGCAACGTATGCCACGCTATAAATAAATTACGCCGACTCGCCGCTGCGAACGTGTAGGATTGCGGTTGGGGAAGCGGAGCTGATAAAAAATAATCGTGTTATTGTGTGGGACATTATATGTTCGCTCGGTTGGCTGTATAAATGTGTGCTAATTTTAATTGTTTAGTTAGATAACTGTGCTTGAGTCATAGCTACCGATGCGATGGCCGACCCATTTTGTCCGACGCACTAGGTGGACAAATTAATTGGCTCCAGTTGAATAAATAAATGCTCAACTGATTTTCGATTGTTCATCTGCGAATTAATTGTGACTTCGGTTTAAATCCAAATGTTCGAACTGAAGAATTAAAAGATTGAATCGTTTGATTAATCGTTTGTAAATAACAAGGAAGTCGTGAAGAAATTGTTACTTCTTCAGAGCAGGAGAACAAATTACCCCCTCTCTGCCCGAACCGGAGCAGTCACGTGACCGAGCCGCGTAGAAGGGGAAGGTAGAGCGGGGGAACAAGCTTTAAATGCTATGAATTGATTTCTACGCGTAACAATTCTTATTAACAAATAAAACAGTATTATTAAAGATGAACGAATTAATTATTTACAATTTTGGAGTATTAATTGATCTTCATGTTCCTGCACTGTCGCGTTAAAATTGTTATTAAAATAGTGGAATAAATTTCCCAGGCACAATTATTCAAATACTGTGTATTGCTCGCTCATGTTGCTCTTTCATTTCGCTGTTTGTTTGTTTGTTTCGTTGATTGAAACGATTGTTGATTAAAAATCCGCACGATTTTATTGACAGATGCAGAGCTTATCGCATCGATTAGTTTAGTTGGCATTTATGAATGGGAAACTTGCAGGAGGTTTGTGTCCATTTTCACCCGGAGTCACAAACAGACCTCGATTCGAATTTTCTACTAGCCAATTTATGTTGGTAACTACTTCCCGAATACCCTAAAAAATCACAGTGGCTAACTAGCAAACTGGTATCTTAACAACATAAAGGGTTATCCAAAATAGACTGTAGGAAGTTTTTTTAAAATAAAAAACACTATCTTGAATTTTATTGGTTTTTTTTAAAATAAAAAACATACTATTTTGAATTTTATTGGTTTTTTTATTTAATTATCTGGTGTCATCTATGGCAATTATGTGTGAAAGACGATATCAAAATTTTCGATAACATTTTGGCATATTTGATCGTTTAATTCACCAATTTCATTTCCAACGTTGTTTTTCAGGTCATGAATTGTTGCTGGCCAGACTTTGGTTAATCATGAACAGGTTCAGTTCCATCAAATTTTTTCACCGTTCAAATTGTTTGCTCTGATGGACGATTATGTATGCCGAAAAATCGCGTACTTTGCGATGGGTATTTTCGATTGAACACTGACTTGCAAAATAAATTTTTATAACTTCAACACGCTCTTCAATCGTATACGACTCCGTTGTTAAAATTGTCTATCGTTGTAGGTTAGAGATACAAGAAAGCGACAAGAAACAAACATGGCGTTTGACAGATATTCTCATTCAACATCCTAAACGTACTTTTGGATAGCCCTATAGTAATGGCGTCTATCGGCTGACCAGCTTTCCAAAATTCCGCGCGGATCAGTTCGAGTGATCGATGTCCCCTGGACCACGAGTAGCGTCATCGAAAGACCCGAACGGACGTCACCATCGGCGACCACAGAAGAGGTCGTCGAAAATCCGTGGAGATGCGGCTTGTTCCAGGAAGTAGGAGCCACGGGGATCATCGACCCTTCACGGCTATTTCAGTTATTTTGCAGCATGCAGCTATTTTAAATACATATTGTCGAGTAGAGGCGTACGAGCATGAACCATACGGAGGTAAGGACGCCGGAAGAGAGACACAGAGCCTTCTCGAGAGGGGGAGAGACAGAGAGACAAAGACATCGACGAGAACGGCTCGCTTGGGAGTGAACAGGAGTGAACAGGACTGAACAAGACTATGAGGGACGAAGAGAGACGGAGTTGGAGAGAGGAGGACAGGAAGAACAGAGAACGGGAGACGGAGAAGGAGTAAAAGAGACGAAGGGGACGAGACAGCGGCGGCGGCGGCGGCTGCAGAGTGAACGGGAGTGAACGGGAGTGAACAAGAATTACTAGGAAAGGGGATGAGGACTTGAGAAAGAGAGACAGAGAGGGGATGACAACTTGGAGAGGGAAGTTGTAGAGGGAAAGAGAGAGAGGCTAGAGGGGTTGGTATTTATAGCCAGCCCCGTCGACGTCGTCGTCGGCGTCGTCGCCGTTGTCGTCGTCGTCGTCGTCGACAGTCTTGACTCCTTGGTGAAATTTCTGGGAGGGGTGCACCCCCCCTCTCTCTCTCTCTCTATCTTCTCGCCCTCTACCCCCGCCCCCAGTCACTCTGTTAAAGGAATTTCCTATGATTAGAATGAGTATTTCTATACGCCGCCCTGAACTCCGCTTATGTGTGTCTTCAGACCAGAATAATCCACGCCCGAGTCTGGGACGAGAGAAGCCGACTGCCAGCCTGATCATTCGGATCATCGATCGATCCGATCAACGACTGTCTAGACGAGGAATCTCACTTTTCAGTTTCGATGCGGATCCACAATGATCTACTCGCTTCAAGGGCTGCAAAGATCGATACGGAGTTGGTGGAGATTCAATAAATGTTTCTCCGGGTGTTCTGGAGTTTTTGCGAATTTTTTCCGGCAAGATTTTTCGATCTTATGCATTGGGATTTTGTATAATCGTTCGGCGGTAGTCGAAGCATGTGTGCGAGTTTTTTCAAGGAAATGTAATGAAGATTGTAGATTGTTATTAGTAGACTGCGGATCTTTACGCATTTATAGCAAAATGAGTGGATGAAATTCAAAATTGTTGGAAAATTTGAGAAATTGAAAATATCAATGTATGATTTCTCCTGTATTAAAATCATTAAGGGAAGAAATAACATTTAATTTGATTTCTACTTCTTGAAATCGATGCAGACTATTTTTATTTTGCATAAAGACCCGCAGTCTAGTCATTAGTATACGAAATACATGTTTGATTTTTTTCCAGTAAAAATAATGAAAATATATAGTTTTTGTCGAGTATGTTTTGAAAAATATTATCATTATCAGTAATATTATTTTTATTATTATAAATCATTGGTATCCGAAGTAAATGTGTGATTTGTGTCAAGTAAAAATAATGAAGATATGTATTTTTTATAGAATATGTATGTTTGCAGACTATCGGAAAAAATGATTAAGTTTTTCATTAACCAGATCGCATAAATTGTTTAAAATTGACAACCTTAAATCGGAATAACCCCTCAAGAGGGTGGTGACCTTATGAGGTTAAAAACTCGGAATTTCTCGAATTTATTACCCGGGAATCCCCTTCTACAGGCCACAGTCGTTCACGAAAGTACGCGTACATCTATCGAGCTTGGTATAATGCATTATACAAATGGAGCCTCGTACATCCACAGTAGCAGAACCTACGAACACGCTAAATATTAATAGAAAACCTGGTTTCTTGGTTTTCCGTAACGGTTCGAATCCCCGGAATACGACCGCGAAGAACCTACCCTTCCTAGGGGCTCGAACCGTCCAAGTTACCTGACCGTTCAGTCCCTGAAATTTTCTTTCCGTTAAACAATCTTGTAAAAAGATTACAAGAATTTGAAAGTATCAATACATTTCTAAAAACTTACTAAAACCAGTAAATAAATAGATTCGACGATAATATTAAATAATGTGTTACCAAATAAAAACTGTCTACATCAATTACAAGGTATTAACTAAATATTGTAAATGAAAATATAATTTCATCAGTAAAAAGATTACAAGAATTTAAGGGTATCAATACATTTCTAAGAACTTACTAAAGCCATTAAATAAATAAATTCGACAATAATATTGAACAATGTGGTATCGAATAAAAATTGTCTACATCAATTACAAGGTACCAATTAAAAGTTGTAAATGAAAATGTAATTTCATCAGTAAAAAAATTACAAGAATTTTAAGGGTATCAAACACGTTTTTAAGAACTTACTAAAACCTTTAAATAAATAAATTCGACAATAATATTAAACAATGTGTTGCCGAATAAAAATTGTCTACATCAATTACAAGGTATGAATTAAAAATTGTAAATGAAAATGTAATTTCATCAGTAAAAAGATTACAAGAATTTAAGGGTATCAATACATTTCTAAGAACTTACTAAAACCAGTAAATAAATAGATTCGACGATAATATTAAATAATGTGTTACCAAATAAAAACTGTCTACATCAATTACAAGGTATTAACTAAATATTGTAAATGAAAATGTAATGTCAAACAGTAAAAAAATTACGAGTAGGTATTGTAATGTATAATCAATGAATTCTACGAACAGTCGAACAAATTGTGTACTTGAAGATGATGATGCGGAAAAAGTTGGTTTTTCGTAGGATCGGATCGAGGGTTCGTCATGAAACCGGGTAACAATGAACCTAACGGGTTAACTGGCGTTTGAAATCGGTCGGTTCTCGATTCCGTAGCGTCAAGGAACAATTCGCGATTCGGTCAGGCTGCCTGATTGCAAGTGACCGTGAAGAGGCACGACACTGTAAAATAAGGACGCGGCGTATCCACCTTTCTACTCGTGGTACCGCAAAGAAAACGGTGACCCGCGTCGCCAAGCTCTGCTTGTGCATTCCCGGGCTTGTTAGTTTGGCTGCCGGTGTTCCTCTTCTTCTTCTTCTTCGGAAACAGCCCGATTCAGTTCGCGGACTGCTTGAAAATAATACCACCGTCTCTCTCTCTCTCCCTTTAGTCCTCCTCTTCAGCAACGAGCTCTCTCGTGTGCGTCGAAACGTTCGCGGGGGCATTCTTCCATGACCGTCCGATTAACGTACGCAGTCAATTATGCTAACTCCTACGGTCTACGGTATGCGTTCGTCAGGTTCTGACGAGCCGGTTGCCGGTTTGCCGGTTTCCCGGTGTCGGAACGATACACGCGAGCATTCCCCGGCTTTATAAATTGCTCGATGCGTGTACGACACCGGCACTTCTTCAGCTTCTCGCTCGTGTCGTCCATGTGTACTGCCTTTACAGGGAACCCTGCCGAGCCACCGTTTTTATACCCATCGAACGCGACGACCGATCGGTTGCCGATTCCTTCAATTTTGGCTGGCTCTTTTCACCTAGATGAAAATGCTGTCTTCCGGAATTTTTTTACGGATAACCGATGAGTGAAAAATTCTGGTTTTTTATAGGGATTTCGACACGACTTTTGACTTGATTCCCAATTTTTTTCAGAATGGAATATTAAAAAATGGCGGAGTTATTCGCTGTTTTAATCTGGGCTATCTCAACTATGTATCCAAAAGTGTGGATTTTCAGGAATTTTTTTAAGAATAAGCGATGAGTGAAAAATTCTGATTTTTTACAGGGATGTCGACACGACTTTTGACTTGATTCCCAGTGTTTTTCATAATGGAATATTAAAAAATGGCGGAGTTATTCGCTGTTTTAACCTGGGCTATCTCAACTATGTATCCAAAAGTGTGGACTTTCAGGAATTTTTTTAAGAATAAGCGATGAATGAAAAATTCTGATTTTTTACAGGGATGTCGACACGACTTTTGACTTAATTCCCAATTTTTTTCAGAATGGAATATTAAAAAATGGCGGAGTTATTCGCTGTTTTAACCTGGGCTATCTCAACTATGTATCCAAAAGTGTGGATTTTCAGGAATTTTTTTAAGAATAAGCGATGAGTGAAAAATTCTGATTTTTTACAGGGATGTCGACACGACTTTTGACTTGATTCCCAGTTTTTTTCATAATGGAATATTAAAAAATGGCGGAGTTATTCGCTGTTTTAACCTGGGCTATCTCAACTATGTATCCAAAAATGTGGATTTTCAGGAATTTTTTTAAGGATAACCGATGAGTGAAAAATTCTGGTTTTTTGCAGGAATGTCGACACGACTTTTGACTTGATTCCCAATTTTTTCCAGAACGGAATATTACAAAATTCGCTGTATATGTAGAATTTTTTAGAAATTCAGTAATTTGTAGAGACGCCTATTTTACACGGTGTCCCCGTAAAATTATAGTAAACGGTGACTAAATGAAAATAGTGGTGGACCAAGGAACGATACGAAACACCGGTATGAACGTGTACGAGCGTCAAGCACGTGACAAATTAGCCCATCACCTCCGAGGCGCGAGATCATCGTCGCGGTCATTAGTATACGCCTTGAGCAAGATGGATAGATAAAAACTTATAGTTGTAGCAGCGTGAATGATTGGCAACGTTGCATGCGTTTCGTGGCAATACCAAAACCATGTTCCGACGCTCTGATCATTCCCTTCTTACCCTTGTAGGGGCACAGGGTTGTCAAGTCGATTTCCGGTTGTGGTCGACACTAAAGTCGACGATGAAGACCCTGGAATGAGACCGAGTGACGAATATGCCCTGACTGCGGATCTTTATGCAAAATGGAAATGTTGTATAAACATATAGACACTTATTTCTTAATTTTAACAAGTTATACATACATGGCCATTTTCTGTTTCAGTTACAGTTGTCTACATCAATTACAAGGTATCAATTAAAAATTGTATATGAAAATGTAATTTCATCAGTAAAAAGATTACAAGAATTTTAAGGGTATCAGACACGTTTCTAAGAACTTACTAAAACCAGTAAATAAATAGATTCGACGATAATATTAAATAATGTGTTACCAAATAAAAACTGTCTACATCAATTACAAGGTACCAATTAAAAATTGTATATGAAAATGTAATTTCATCAGTAAAAAGATTACAAGAATTTTAAGGGTATCAACACGTTTCTAAGAACTTACTAAAACCATTAAATAAATAGATTCGACAATAATATTAAACAATGTGTTGCCGAATAAAAATTGTCTACATCAATTACAAGGCATCAATTCAAAACTGTAAATGAAAATGTAATTTCGTCAGTAAAAAGATTACAAGAATTTTAAGGGTATCAGACACGTTTCTAAGAACTTACTAAAACCATTAAATAAATAGATTCGACAATAATATTAAACAATGTGTTACCGAATAAAAATTGTCTACATCAATTACAAGGTATCAATGAAAAATTGTAAATGAAAATGTAGAAAATAGTATAAACATATAGACACTTATTTCTTAATTTTAACAAGTTATACATATAATATTATATAATGATGGTATTTTTAAAATGGCCATTTTCTGTTTCAGTTACTCACTCTTGTCATAATAACTATATGATAATAATTATAATTATATCATGTTATTATCACACTATAATATGTCATATTATTATTTAATATACAAGTTAGAACCACGGTTGGTACCACGGAAAATGTACACGGTATTGATATTCCAGCGGCGTCGTGGCGTTATTTTTGCAGAACTAAAAGGAGACCGATAGTTGAAATATTTAGAGGCAAGTAAGAATCGTAATCGATTAGAAATGCGACGAAATCCGCCGCTTTCTTTCGCCGGTTACACCTTTCACTGTGGTTTTACGCGCCTCTCGGTCTACTCCCTTTTTACCTGCACGGAATCTTTCCATTTTCTTCGGCCGTCCGAGCATAGTTTATGTAACGAAACACACTTTACATAACTCTGCACAATAAAATGATTTACAGTTATCGTACGTGCATAAAACGTTACTGCAAAATGTTAAAACAACCTCGAAGAAATGTAATCGTTTCGACAATGTACATTATATCAGTAGAAACTAAAATGAAAATTGTAGTACAACCTTGAATTGTCCTTGAGTTCCTTTGACCTCCTTACAATGTTTAATATTTTATATTATTATTATATTATTATGATAAAATATATAATATATATTTTATATCATCATGTGATAAAATATATAATTTAAAATATATATTATAAAGTATACCATATGTATATTTTATATTATCAAGATAAAAAATATATAATGAATATCCAAAATTGTGTACGAACGTCAACACTGAACCCAACGAAGGAACTGTTCTACTATCCGAGCATCTGTATCCAAATTGTAAAAATGAATTCCAGCTAGCTTAGCACAGAATCAAATCATCTATATTATCGGATTGGTCTCACTACAACGAAGCCGCCATATTTCTTAAAATATTAAGAAAACTCTGGAAGTTCAGCAGTGGCAGCTCTCTCAGGGTCTCGCAGGCGAGGCAAAAACCAGGAAGTTACTTTTCAAACACCATGTACCTCTCGCGTTGCCCTTTTGTCTCACTTTCTCGGCCGATCCGTCGACCTAGACGCACTATGCACATCTCCCTTTCTCCCAGAGCAACAGAGGGAGAGAGAGAGAGAGAATGAGACAGAGTAGAAAGAGAGAGAGAGAGAGAGAGAGAGAGCTCGCCTTTTCCTCTCCAGTGTGGTCCCTTCGAACGATCCTAACCCCTAACCAAAACCTGCACCCCCGTTACACTCGACTCGTGAAAGGTTTCCCTCCTTCCCTTCCCTCGGACGCTTCTGCCACCACCGTCTCTACCACCAACACCATTACCGATGCCTTCTCCGTCGGTCCTTCAGCGCTAGCCCCCTAGCTGATCCCTCCGTCTCTCTTCATCCCTCTGCATCCCTCTTCCTCGCTCTAGCTTCCCCTTCATCCTGCCTTCTCTCTTCAACTCTCCATCCCTGTGTATCCCTCTTTCTAGGTCTTTTTCTCTCTTCATTCCAGTGCAACCCTCCCCATCCCTCTTTCTCGCTCTACAACTCGCCAACTCTCTTCATCCCTGTAGCTCTGTACTCTGCTCTCCTCAGCCCCCTATCTATGTCTTGCATTCTCGTCAGCCCTCTTCTCTCTTCATCCCCGTAGCTATGTCTTTTACTCTCCTCAACCCCCTATCTCTCTTCATCCCTGTAGCTATGTCTTTTACTCTCCTCAGCCCCCTATCCCTCTTCATCCCCATTTCTCTGTCTTTTACTCTCCTCAGCCCCCTATCTCTCTTCATCCCTATTTCTCTGTCTTTTACTCTCTTCATCCCTGTGGCTCTGTCTTGTACTCTCTGCAGCCCCCTATCCCTCTTCATCCCTATTCCTCTGCTTTTACTCTCTTCAGCCCGCTATCTCCCTCCATCCCTCCTTGTCTCTCTTCATCCCTCCAGTTCATACCGTTTTCTCTCTCCCGAACACCCCAAAGCAGAGAGAGGCCAGCTCCTTTTCCAGGAAACCCTCTTTCCCTTCTGCTTCGCCCAAATCGCATTCCTCTCGTCTCTCTAAGCCATTTTCTACTCTCTCTCTCTTACTTCCTCTCCTCTACTCGACCCGCATCTCTCTTTCTCCCTCTTTCTCACTTCCTATTCAGTATCCTCGTCGTCCTGAAGGCTTTTCCATTCGTCATCTCGCTCCAGAGACCAGTGCTCTACCATTTCTTGGAAAAGTTCCGTGCTTTCTACCCGCCATATACTTTTCCACGACGGAATCCATCCGCCTTCTTCTTCTTCTTCTTCTTCCTTTTACTTTTTTCGTGGCTCTGTGTATGTATACATATATATATATACATTCGAAAGGGTAGCGGAGGGATTAGATGTTTCCTCTTCCTACGCTATGGCCTGTTTGCCTTGTACTTCCGAGCCCTTGTCTTCGCGAAGTCGAAGTTAGAGGACGCGTCTCGAACGTCAACGATTCTATCCGTTCGAAGATCCGTGACTCCGGAGGAGCATCTTTCTTGGAAAGCATTGTCTTCGAGATCGTCTTATGCTCTGTTTTCTTGGAGATTGTTGCTGTTTCCGGACAGCCAGGTTCCGAGAAGATAAAAACGATTTCTATTCGGTTTTTTAATAATTGTAAATATTATAATTCCTAGAAGTTTTTACACAAATTCAATAACTGTGGAAGGAAGAAAACAGCAGCCGGCCACTTTGACTGTGAGTGTGAATGTGTGAGAATTCCCTTGCAATTTATGCAGAAGATAATTGGTGATGATCGACCTACTAAAATCGTCGGGAAAAGTTTATTATTGAAAAGATTTATGCAGTTGTGCTACTTTGATCGAAGATAAGGCTAATTATAAGTTAGAAGTGGTTGGAACGCAAGAATGATAAAGTTCGCAGATTGATAGGAAGAGGTTTCCTTCGGCCAATCAAGCCTTCCTCCCGTTGGTGGTTACAGCACTGTTATAGATGCGTGTGTGCAACCATAACTAGAACAAAGACAGCCCACTTTGAAAGGCGGCCCTAGCACCGCCAGTTGAATGGACAGCTCACAGCTTAGGGAATGGGAGCCAGTCGGGTGGCTGGGTGCTTGAATCATCCCTTGGCTGCTAAACATCCCCTATTTCACGAGCTGGGGCTTTTACACGGGGTGAACGCGTGTTTATCTGCACGGTGTACTTAGGTAGACCCGTGCAATATCCACAAAATCATTTGGTACTATTATCTTGTCCGCAGAATTTTTTCATTAGCGATCAATTTCCCACCCCCACCCTTTATTCATTTTATTCTGCGGTCAAACACCCTTCACCCGTTGCCTTTTATAGCTCGGAGTAGCCAGATGAGGGGAGGGAGGACGAATTAAGGGGAGAAAGTTACCCCCTCCTATGCCAGTGCCGAGTCACGTGACAGTGTGACTCATGCAAAACAAAGACGAAACACGTACTTTAAAAAATTCCTGGAAACCACACAATTTTAAATACTTCAGATAGTCTGGGTTAAAATAGTGCACAACCCCGCAATTTTGTAATATCTCGTTCTGAAAAAAATATACGATCAAGGCAAGAGTTGTGTCGACATCAGTGCAAAAAACTAGAATTTTTCATTCATCGATTATCCTTAAAAAAATTCCTGATAATGGCACATTTTTATTTTAATGTGTCTCAAGTATTTACTTGAGATAGTCTGGGTTAAAATAGTGCACAACCCCGCAATTTTGTAATATTTCGTTCTGAAAGAAATGGACAATCAAGTCAAGAGTTGTGTCGATATTCCTGTAAAAAACCAGAATTTTTCACTCATCGGTTATCCTTAAAAAAATTCCTGAAAACTGCACATTTTTATTTAAATTTTTATTTTACTGTACCTCAAGTATTCACTTGAAATAGTCTGGGTTAAAATAGTGCACAACCCCGCAATTTTGTAATATTTCGTTCTGAAAGAAATGGACAATCAAGTCAAGAGTTGTGTCGATATTCCTGTAAAAAACCAGAATTTTTCACTCATCGGTTATCCTTAAAAAAATTCCTGAAAACCGCACATTTTTATTTAAATTTTTATTTTTTTGTATCTCAAGTATTCACTTGAAATAGTCTGGGTTAAAATAGTGCACAACCCCGCAATTTTGTAATATTTCGTTCTGAAAAAAATTGACAATCAAGTCAAGAGTTGTGACGACAACACTGCAAAAGACTAGAATTTTTCACTCATCGGTTTTCCTTAAAAAAATTCCTGAAAACTACACATTGTTCTATCCTCCCACATACTTTACAGAACAAACAACTTATAGACCAGAATGGCACAGGTGTAATTTTCTTCTGCTTCGCAACTACAGTCTAATGATCCACCGCCATCAAAAGTATAGAACAACGTAGCCAGTTCGTAACTACTTTGACAACTTCGTGAATGGTAGCTAAACTGTTGAGCTTCGTGAGTTTGCAAAAATCTTCGACTTGATAGTGGTATAACTGAGTGCTGTTCACAGTCATTTATACACTGCAGATTTTATTATTTTATGATAGAAATTAATAGAAAAGAAAACAGTAAAAACGCCATAAAAATTTAAGAGTACAGTCTCATTATTTCATTAAAATTGTTAACAGAAGACATCAACCCATTTCAAAAGACAAAATTCAAAACAGAAAGGAATTAAAAATTCTTTAAAAGTGGCAAATGCACAGAACGATATTCTGCAATGCCATAAATTGGCAAAGTGTCTGCAACATTCCTAAAATTTTTTGATATTTCTCCTGTATTGAGTCGCGCGTTATTGTCACAGACGCAACATCCACTGATAAGCAATCATAATGCCGGACGCATTAATTCGAAACATCGATCGGCGGCTGGCAATTTGAATTCGAAAAACCGTGCGGAAAGTCTGGGTTTGCGACCGCGCAAAATACCGAGCAGAGCATGGGGCCGAAACAAGAAAATGATAGCAATTGCTCGCGGACGGAAATTGCGTTTCGGAGGGGGGTGGAGGGATGGAATCGAAAGGGCTGCGACGAGAGGAACGGACGAGAGCCGAGCTATACCGACGGAGGAGGATAAAAAAATCATTTCGGCAAAGCAATTCTTTTTGCACAAAGCAGTCGGTACGTGTCGGGCCGGAGTGGAATTAATAAATCAGCCGATGACGCAAACGAGCGGGAGAAAAATGACGGTCTCCGGGGGAGACAGGTTACAAGAGGATTCTTGGGACGAGGAAATTTCGCCGAGGGAAACACTGGGCCAACAATGCGGGTCTTCGATTCGCAAGCTCATCGTTATCCCAGAGAACGGCGTTAATTAAATCGATAGAGGCGATGGGATAGCTGAGAAATAAAAGCTGAGAGAATACTATCAACGGAGTCATTGGAGCAGAGTCGCCAGATCAGGGGAGGGAGTACGAACCGAGGGGAAAATGTTCCCCCTCTCTGCTGCACCGCATCAGTCACGTGACGTTGGGACGGAGACGTAGAAGGGGAAAAAGTGGGAACGCAAATCCTAATCTGGCGACTCTGCTTCCGTAAACGTAGAAAAGAATACCAATTGACAAAACGAGACGACAGTAATTTCACGATAGCACTTCCCTGTTCCTAATCAATTCTTTGTGACACTTTCAGAAACGTGTTCGATCATTTTTCCGATTAAAATGATACCCCACACGATGCAATTCGGTTTGTATTTGCTTGTTTAATCCACGATTTCGTAGAATCTCGACTATCCGAACTAGGTCGGCCGAAATTGTCAAAGCGTTCTTCGAGACGATTTTACAGTGTGTTCCCGTAGGAATTTTGGGACGATCGAGGTCTCAAATTGAAGGTGAAAGATCACACTTTGTGATAGGATCATGTAGGTACCAAAAGAAATTTCACGTCGTGTCGTAAAAAGCAAAATTGCCCCGATTCGAACTAACTAATTCTAATTCAGATTCGTACTAATTAGCGGACATTTCGCTGCGGCGAACAGAATTTCGTTACGGTTTTCCGGCGAGCGTTTCACTCGCGACACGTCACGTACAAGCTGGTGTCGTGTCAGTGATCCAACGAAAATCTGCGCGAGCCGGTTATTAAAAACGGCAGAAAC
Source organism: Lasioglossum calceatum (assembly GCA_963966675.1). Classification (NCBI taxonomy): domain Eukaryota; kingdom Metazoa; phylum Arthropoda; class Insecta; order Hymenoptera; family Halictidae; genus Lasioglossum; species Lasioglossum calceatum. The sequence goes on along the minus strand of OZ016539.1, from coordinate 5,567,769 downwards.
AGGGAATCCCCCCAATTAGTCCACGTTTCTCGAATCCGCTCGACGGCTCGTGCGATACACGATCCAATTACGATGCACCGATTACTCGACTCCTGGGCGCCGACGACAATGCAGCTATGCATAATTATTTGTCCCGGTGGGCCAGCGTCGGAATAGAATATTGAGGCTCGACAGATCAGCTGGAAGACGATGGAAAAACGGTCTGGGGTCTAGAGGGTGTTGCATTGTTAACGCGAAAGAATAGGTCAGATACGAAACTGAAAAAGAGTTTGTAGATATTGTTGCGTCATCTTCGACTTTTTAATTCGATTTCCAATTTTTATTTGATCTGGTTTAAAGCAGAGAACAAAATACACGTTAATAAACATAATATGTACTCCCTCTGTCCCATAATCCCAGTCAGCCATAACCCAGTCCCATGCCGAGCAGATGCCGAGCAGTAAGCTGTCAGAATCTGCTCGATTTTGGACAGCACACCTTACCAGCATAAAGCGATACTTATTCGGACGCAGAAGTATCGCTGTATGCTGGCCCGGTTGGGGTTAGGTCCTTCGTTTAAGAGGGCAGCACGGTCGCACTAATATGGCGGATGTCCATCATGTATATCCCTTGTGTAGTCAACCGGGTACCCACGTACGCATTTACTGTATTTCTTTCAACAATTTGTTAATGTTCCTCTAAAATATACTACGAAATTTCTCTGAATGTCCATTCTTTACTCGCTAATATATTAATTTATAGTGTTGTCATGAGAATTTGTGCAAACATGTTAAATATAGAAAGGTTTTAAATAATCTATACATTTAGGTTAACCACACAAGGGATATTATCCGACGTCCGCGCCATATTAGTGCGCCCGTGCTGCCCTCTCAAACGAAGGACCGAGCTGCCTTTATTCGGACATTCGGACTCGCAGAAGTATCGCTTTATGCTGGTTAGGTGTGCTCGAGCATGTTTGCTTACTGGAATAATAGTAAAGTGAATATTTAAACGGGAATTATTGGCGAATGCAGCTGTAAGTTATATTGTCGCGCAAAATTGCGAAGCCTTCAATCAAAGTCAATGTTTCATGACATCTGTCTTTTGTTTTGACACATCTTTCAATTTTTAGGTTAACCTAATTATTACGAATTACAACTATTTTTCGAATTTCATCCGCTGATCGAAATCAATTGTTTTGTTTCAGTTGAATATCAACCCATTGTAAAAGTAAGATGAACAAAAACAAGTTAAACTGAAAGCAATGAAGAACGATGGCTCCAATAATTTTAAGCATATAGGGAAAGCAAAGCTTCGCAGCCAAGGGATCCCCTACCTACAAATTGAAAATGCAGTAAAGAAATTATTGAAAAATCCAGAAACTGTCTGAACACTCAAAATAGAAATTAGGAGTAACATTTTTAATTTATTGTTTAATGTAATCTAGTTTCTTGATAATAAATGTTGCGTTCTATATTTATTTTCTTTTGCTATTATTATTATGGGAGAGCGGGCGTAACATGGAACTACTGGCTAAGTGATTTTAGTTTCTCGAGATCATTGGAGTTGATGAATGGCTCCCGTGTCTCGCAACTGACAATTTTTATTTTGCATAAAGATCCACGGTCTAGTTAACTAGCCTAGACTAACTGCGAGAGCTGCTGCAAATGGTGGTAGGTAATGCGTTAAGAGGAAATACTTGCAAAGTCTTATCAATGGAGGCCTGTAAAATGGTAATATAAATATTCCGACAGTGATTTATGATTCGCACGAGCCGATTTAACGCGTGTGGGCACACCGATCATGGATAGACGAACATTGTAGAAAGGATGAACGCCTAGAACGCTCGCGCGTTATGAAAATTGCAGGTCAAGTATAACTTCCTACCGTATAAGTCCGTCGCCCTCAACTACTTCCCCAGAACAACCTTGCCATCGATTGACGGGAACCTGACGCAACGGCGGCGACAATTTGCTGAAGACCGACCGTATTCGTTATTGACGACTACTAAAATCTTGTCACCTGAAATATTTATCCTATCACGACGATGCCTGGGTCTGCGGTGACCCACGACACGCGTCAGGATCTCGAACACTTTTCCGTGACTCTATACCAACTTTCGTATACTGTATATTGTATATGAGTACACTCTTTATGCATCTACAGCAAAATTGAGTAGATGAAATTCAAAATTACTGTTTCTGTAACTCTAGAAGAATTAGTTTAGTAAATGACGTCTAAAGAATATGTTGAAAAAATGTATTTGGTCGGAATTGTGAAAAACAATAGTAAAAATTGATTTTCACCACTTTTTTAGATAGGCCAATAACGAAAATTTAAAAGATGTGTTTGGTCAACTCGTATAAATTATATACGCCCCGAAAATTTCATTAAAATCGGTTAATTGGTTAACGAGTTATAAACGTTTAAAAGTGGTAAAAAGGCCGAAAGTTTTGAAAAATTGCAATCTTTACCACTTTTGATCGTTTATAACTCGTAAACCAATTAACCAATTTCAATGAAATTTTCAGAACGTATATGTATAATCTATACGAGTTGACCCAACACATCTTTTAAATTTTCATTATTGGCCCAGCAAAAAAAGTTGTAAAAATCAATTTTTACTATTGTTTTTGACGATTCCGACCAAATACATTTTTTCAACATATTTTTTAGACGTCATTTACTAAACTAATTCCTCTAGCCTTACAGAGAAATTGAAGTCCTTTGATCCATTCATAAAAAAGTTATTCTGATTTAAAGTGTGTGTGATCAGTTTTGCTCCTAGCTGTAAATGGGTACATATTTTTGCTTTGTACACAAATTTTTATTTTGCATATAGATCCTACTTACAGCAAACCTAACAATAGATGCAAGCACTTGCAGCATCGTAAAAATTTCTGGAACCAGGAAACAAACACATGCACCGTGCAATAAAAAAATGGTAGGTGAATAAAAGGACGAGCACGTCGCAGGCAGATTAGTCGTCCGATAACCATTTCGGACGATACGGTTAATCTGTCGGTTTGAAAACAGCGGGATCGATACGATCTAGCGATCGAGACCGTCGATAAATCGAGCCTGATAGACCCGAGAGATGAGTCGTTGAAAAAAATCCCATTACGCAAAAACTTGGCATAATTTCATCATTTTTGAAAATATTCTTTCTCCCACTCTATTGTCTTGTCTTGTGATACTTGAACGCGCGAGCGCGCGCATTTTCCCAATGAATTTATGCGACGCGACGGGCAGTGGTGCGCGAGCATGCCGACACGAGCATAGTTATCCGCGTACCACCCGTTATTCACATGGTAATCAGAGTGTTAAGCAATAAATTACCTGCATTACTGGGAGAATATCGATTCGGCTAGAAGAGGGCGCACGCGGCCGCTGCAGTCCGATGCAGATTCGCCGCTCGTGCCAAAGGTTAAGTGCTACTGCATCCCTCCGTCCGAGGGATTCGCGAAGTTTTTTCATTTCGGTTGATATTTTCGCGATGAAACTACGCGTTTCTGGGAAATTATCCTCGACAGATTTCCCTTAATACTAATCCCCACATTGCACTTGGTGCATCTTACCAATAAGTAGGCATAATCCATATTTAAAGCTCGTCGGTAGTTGTTTTTATACGACACCCTATATTTTCTCTTCGATATCCCTGTAGAGCGCAAAAAGACGAATCCAGCGAGTATAATGAACGTACCGTTTCGATCGTTCAATCTCGAGATATTCCTATCTGAAGGGACAAACCTAACCTAACCCGGCCCTTTCAGACACGAATATCTACAGATTGAATGATCGAAGCAGTATGCTCATTATACTCGTTGGATTCGTCTTTTTACGCTCTGTAACAATATCGAGATGGAAACATTAGTTTACATTCCTAGTAAAAATTTTATACCAGTGTATATGTGTATATTCACAACAAAAATTAGTTGCGATTCGAAAGTATTTAAAATATTATTTTCAGAAGAATTTAAAATATTATTTTCAGTAGAACAATTTTTATTAAATATATAACCGAGGGCCACGTCGTCACCGCATTCTGTACGTGCGCTGTCCGGCACTGTAGGTGCGAACGTGGCTTTTCCCAGGCGAAGTTAGGCGAACGTAGGACAGCAGAATGATCACGGCGCGTCGCATCCCGGCGTGTCAGAGGTCAGTGCCGGGCTCGTAAAAGCGAGCAGCTTGCGCGAACGCGCGGCGGCCCTCCGGGATCGCCAGGCCAGGTTTTGCAATAAAATGGAAATTTTGCGACCCCGATCGGCCGGGACCGGGTTCGCAGAAAAGGGATTGGCTGTGTCGCGGGAAACCTGCTGCTGCCGCCGCGCGAAATCGCCGCCGAGGATATTTCAGCAATCGGACGTCGTGATTAGCTAAGCCTTAATTATCGTTCACCGGTCGGTAGACAACGGAGAGGGGGAGGCGGGAAAAGTTCCACTGATTCGGTAGCCAACGAGATAGTTTAAACGTGGAAGAAACGCGCACAAAGCATTTCCTTTAAGATCCGTTCGCTATTTTAAGAGGTATGAGTATAGTCTTTTTATATGACACCCTATATATATTCTTCGATATTCTTGCGGGGCTTGGAAAGACGAGTCCAACGAGTACCATGAACATACCATTACGATTATTCAATCACGAGATATTCTAGAATATTGCTTCGGTATAAACATTTTTAACTGCTTCCAATATAAACCTTGTATTTCTCTTCGATATTGTTGTAGAGCTTGGAAATACCAGTTGAACGACTACAATGACCATATGGTCTCGATTGTGTATTCTCGAAGTATTTGTTTTCGAAAGGAAAAGTTTCTTTAAATTTAGGTTTGTTCTCTTCAGACACGAATATCTCGAGATGGAATGATCGAAACCATATGGTCATTGTAGTCGTTGGATTCGTCTTTTCGTGCTCTGCAATAATATCTAAGAAAAACACAAAGATTGTTACTATAATAATCAAATCGAAATTTCAAGTTTAAGAATTATCGAGTTTACGTCGCCGATATGACGACGTTCGTCGTCCCAGGTCAACCCAATTTAACTATTAACGGAAATATCTTGAGTGTGTTCGTCTGTGGAAAATATTAATCCTACTCCATGGGCGAATTGTCTGTTCCCAGAGTATTATCTCGCGCGGAAAGACTGGCGTACGCCGGTGATAACGCGTCGAACATGTGACACGCCGGTTACGCAACCGCTCGTTTCTTTTCTCTCGCGGAGATATGACAAAGGAAGATTTCTGAATGCATAATTAACGCGGAACTGCGGCGCTAGACGCGACAGACCGTTTCTCCACGAGCAGTCTCCGACTAACGCTCGGTATCACTAGGCGTTCTACGAATAACGTATATCTCTACGTTTCCCTGTAAAACGCCATCTTCTCCGGATCCTCCGACATCGGAGAGCTTGTGTCATCCAAGCAGGTGACATTATAATTTTAGCTTGAACGTCTTGCGGTTAACACGTGTCTGTCCGAGTGACGCCGAGAGTCGAAAATGTGGAAACACGGTTCACAGAAACAGCTGAGATTTTCTTCCACTATTGCAATAATATCAGGACCGCCGCTATATTTTGCTCCGAATGTGCGGGGCCCTGTGCCGTCGCGCACAGTTCGCACACAAATCACGCCGGTCCTGACCATAATCAGTGGCGGATCTAACGGTAAGCGGACTAAGCGGCCGCGTGGGGCCCCGGGATACCATAGGGCCCCGAATTAAAAATTTTTAAATTTTATTTAATGTGTAACGATATGATATTTTTCATTACTTTTCTTTTTTGTTAATAGGTTTATGAGAGTTTTCTTGCAACTTCCATTTCTAACCTGAATTTGAGGGCCCCAAAATTTTTACCGCTTGGGGCCTCCACTTGACTAGAGCCGCCACTGACAATAATCGTGGACAAGATTCCAATGTTAGATTCAATTCCTTGCTGGTTCCTCTCAATTGCGAATTTCACTAATTACTAGATCTTTACGCAATTCAGGCTTTTGAAAATGTTCAAGAACTGCTAGGATATAAAATACAACAGAATTTAGTACGGTTTTAATTGATTTCAGATCTCTAATAAGGCTACTACCTAATTGCTAAAATTAAATTAGTGTTACTTCTTTGTCCTCTGCAACGCTAAGAAAATCTCGAAACACGGAAGACATAGAAATCTGAAATTTGGTGCACAGCAAAGTTGGGCATTACTCAATTAAAAATTTTAACCAAGATTGATTGATTAATGTGTACGATTAAAAAAGGTAATTATTGAAAAATGGACGATTGATTCATTCGATTAATGATGTTAATCGTCAATCGTTGACTAAAGAAAGAAATAATCGACAAATCGGAGACTGATTTATAATCAATTGTTGAAGTTAATCGCCACGCGGTCTATCCATAAATTGTGATAAGGAAGGAGAGAGAGAGAGACAGAGAGCGTAGATGGAGAATTGACAGAAATATATCTCAACAAAAACTCAGTTTACATTTTTTTCAGTATGCATACAGTTTCGATTCCGTATTCCATTTCGACATTTCAGCATTTTTTCGTTTTAAATCTTGCAAGTATTTTCATAGCTATTCAAAATTCACAATCACAAATTTTCAGGACTATCTGTACGGGGTTAGGAAAAATTATTTTATACTTTTTAGTCCGTTTTAAAAACGTGGTATTTTTAAAAAATTTACTTCTATTTAAATAATTATTTTCTGCACTTTAGTCTTGCGTGTGTGAGATTTTTCCATCGATTTTAAACATTCCGATGAGATTGTAACAGAGACAGGGCCGGATTAAGTCCCGTAGCAGAAGTAGCAAATGCTACGGGCCCCGCGCTTTTGGGGGCCCCGCTCTATACAAAAAGGGACCCCGCACACGGACGCTTTATCGGAGAGTCGCCGTAACATTAACGATATTTCTGTTAAAAATAAAAAAGGTCATTCATACAAGCGGCTCTGATACAAAGCCTAGGGCCTCGTGATAACATTTGCTACGGGCCCCGCGCTGGCTTAATCCGGCACTGAACAGAGACATGTAGTAAATTTCAGACGGTATTGCGACGCGTTGATTGTTCAACGGGAATAATGCTGGTGTCCCTAATAAATGCAGGGAAACTTGAAAATCGAAGCAAGAAGATTTGGAATGGAAGGAAAGAGTAAGTAAAGCTGGGAACAACAGAGGCAACATCGCCCGGAGGAAACTCCTTTTGCCGCGAACTGTTTGACCGATCGAGTTAAACCTTCTAATACGTTAATCGCTTCAGTCCACCGCGATTGCAGATAGAGTTTCATCACCGAGAGGTATTGCTTATGGTACGAAGCCTTAAATGGTCTTTCGCTACGAGCGATTTGATACTCGAGGCTAATCGCACACGCCGAGAGCTGCTGCCGGTGTACGTTTTCTTCAGTTTTCCTGCATCCTTGCGCTACGGGCGTTAGTTTCTCCAGTACGCCATTTTTAGACGGTTCTTGCCGCGCGTATAAAGCAATACCACTTTCGAACCGTAACGTCGACGGCGACCGTCCGAAAAATTGGGAAAACCAAGCCTGCCCCGGGGCGCAGGTGGCTGGAGGGTATGAAAAGAGTCCTACGGTCATAAACCGCGCGGACATTTCCGACGACCCCATGGTGCTTACCTGTGGCTGCAATTCGGGCTTTCCTTGGTCCAACTACACCTAGAACCAATGTTCTATACTCTACCTGGGTTTGAAATCTTTCTCTCTGCTTTTGTAATTGCTACAGGTTCTCAACGGGCCTGATCAACGTTCACAGTATGCTAAATAAATTGTTTGGCGACAGACGGCGGATTTTAGGCAATACTATTTTCAATCTTATTAACCCTCATCCGTCCCTCCTGGCGATTTCACACAGTTTCCTCGAAATACAGTGGCCCACAACAGTGTTCGTACATGCGAACCTGTTTAACTGAATTTTTACCATATTTGACTAGCCTTTTCGAAAATTGTAATTATTAGACTGCGGTTCTTTACGCAGAATAAAACATGCTTGCAGTGATCGCAAGACACAGGAGCCAAATAACAATCTCATTCTTCTTTTAATTATCACTGTCCAACAAATTTCAACTTTTTTTATGTTCCCAATCTACTGTTGGGTCCTTCTTATAGAGTTTTTCGCGCTGATTCCGAATCTGTCCTTAATTTTTCTCCTATACGCACAGTTTTTGAGGAACATGGATGTAAAAAAAAACATATTTTTCAACTTTGAACAAATATTGTGATGTTATTATAAAAGATATTGAATTGTTCTTTGCAGCAAAAGATTCTGTAGGTTTTCCCGAATCCAATGATATATAATATTAATCATTATGATTGTTTAAACATGTTTAAACATGCATTAAAGTCGGAGAGACACTACTTTCGCACCAATTTTTGACGATATTTTTGAATTTATCTCAATAAATAAGGGTCCAGCGGAAAATCGAACTATACCACGCGATAGAGCAGACCTTTTATCTTGAGAAACCGCCCTATTAAGTTTGGAACTTCGACGTTTTCTTTTTAACCAGAAAGCAAAATATCTTCGCCCGACATGAGTTATCGCCAGTGGTGCTCACCACTAGAACGGTCGTTCGCCGCTCCGTATCCCATCGCTGCGCCGCGCCGTATCCCGTCCCGAGCGCCACTGACGACAACTCATGTCGGGCGAACATATTTTGCTTTCTAGTTAAAAAAAAAACGTCGAAGTTCCAAACTTAATACGGTGGTTTCTCAAGATAAAAGTCTGCTCTATCGCGTGGCATAGTTCGATTTTCCGCTGGACCCTTATTTTTTGAGATAAATTGAAGAATATCCTCAAAAATTGGTACAAAAGTGGTGTCTCTCCGTGTTTAATGCTTGTTTAAACATGTTCAAACAATCATAATGCATTAATATTATATATCACCGGATTCGTGGAAGTTACAGAATCTTTTGCTGTAAAGAACAATTCAATATCTTTTATAATAACATCACAATATTTGTTCAAAGTTGAAAAATATGTTTTTCTTTCAAAGCCATGTTCCTCAAAAACTGTGCGTATAGGAGAAAAATTAAGAACAGATTCGGAATCAGCGCAAAAAACTCTATAAGAAGGACGCAACAGTATATTGGGAACTTTGGTGTTGGACAGTGTTATCTTATTAAGGTGAAACCAATGCACTGATGGCCTTAAATCTTTTTAATACCTCCATTGTTTTAAATTGTGCGTATCCATTTTTGTCATAAATGCATAAAATCCGCAGTCTAGTAATTATACATAATTAAATCGATGTTCTTTATCTGGAAAATGGTGTAAGTATGAATTGAATGAAAATTTTTTTCTTCGTGCAAATAAAGAACGTTTATTATGTAGTACAAATAATGCATGTATAATTACAATTTTTAAAAAGGCTAGTAAAATATCGTAAAAATTAAGTTAAACTAATTTGGTTCTCATGCGTGCCAACACTTTTGTGGGCCACTGTAAGTTGTACTGTTCTGGCATTTGTAGGAAAGCTTGTCCGAAGCTCCGTGAGTCTTATCCTTTTTTCAAACGTAAATGTTAACCCTTAGTGGTCGAGTGGCGACTCAGAGTCACCACTAAAAATTTGCTGTACCATTATCAGAAATGAAAATAAATTCCCATTTCACTCCGGGCAGGCAATGTTTACTTCGCATGAAGACCCGCTGTCTAGATATGATATTTATGTGCATTACGAAATGTAGAATGAGCAGAACGATCTTGGTTATCGATCTCAACGTATACAATGCTTTCTGTCTGTTCTCAGTCCGATGTTTATTATCGTAAGATAAGCTCCAGTTCCTTTTATAAACAGATTAGCAGCTCGAAGGAGTCCCAACGTTGGGACGTGTACAAATTGGAAGGTTCTTTCTTCAGAATTCTACCCGTAGTTTCAAATGTTAATTCGACTTATTAAGATTGTTGTTAATTATCAATTTCTGATTCTCCAGAGCACATTCTACAAGTGCCATCTAGATTCTCAGGATCTGACAAAATATTTCCATTAAAATCCAACGCGCTACGATTTTTCCATCATCCACAGCAAAATGGTGCCGACAAAACTCGTAACTGAATCATAACCATCGTATCCTTACGTTCAACCGCCATTTCCGGGAAAAATGCTCGTCGAATTTTTAATTGTTCAAGGAGCTCTTCGCAGACATTTGCGGTTACGAAAAATAATCGACGAGGACGTAAAAAGAAGAGGAGTACGATGTAATCGGTTTTGGTTAATGATTCGTTTTACTCTCGCAACCGGATTGAAGATTACTCCGAGCAACCTAACCGGTGAACGTCACCAGCTAGTATAAAAGTCAAATTACGATAATCCTGTGCTGCGCACAATGTGCGACCGGCGAATCATCGTTCATCCATGTCTCCGATCGCGTAATCGTCGCACACGAGACACGTCCTGCCGATCATCGAACAGAAGGGAGTCATTATCGAGCCACCGAGGAGCCTAGCGTTTTCCCACCGGTCAATAGCAAATATACAACCGGAGTTTTAACCCGCATATTTAGAATATAACTAGAATATTTCCAGTCTCTGCGATTTTTTAAATTTTATGGATAAGAATATGGTATAATACCTTATACAACACCTAAATGTTTAGTAATTGATTGACTGCGGATGCTTATGCAATTTGCAACTTTTCTAGTTGCAAATAAAATATTATTTTTGTGGTAGTGGCCTTCGTAGACCTGAAATAAATGAAAATCGTACTAAATTCTGTCGAATGTTACGTTCTAGCATTTTTTGAAAATTTTCAGAAGCCATAAATGCATGAAAATCCGCAGTCTACTAGTGAATTTTATACAAAGTGTCTCAAAATTCCTTCAACATCCGGAAATGGGGTGCCTGAGATCTTTTGAAGCAACATTTTCCTTTGAAAAAATCCTTTTCAAAAATCAAATTCCTTTGCAAAGGAAAATGTTGCTTCAAATGATCTCAAGAACCTCCCATTTCTGGATGTTGACAGAATTTTGGAACACCCTGTATAGATTTTATCTTGAATTGCACTCGGAGCTATTTTAACTCGAAAATTAAACATTTGTTCGACCTATAGAATATTTAATGTTACACTAATCAAAATACGTCGTTCCATAAAGAAAAACAACGATGACCTTGAAATATCGGAAAAAATGACCTACAAAAGACTTGTCCGTCACAATAATTGCTCCATATTTAATGAAACATTTTCTTGTATTGCCAAAAACAACGGAGATATTTTCGCTGTAATTATATAGAAATTCGTATTTCCGAGAAGGAAAGGAAGCATAGCGATCGGAGACGATGGTAGTCAGGAATTCCATTCAGTTGCCGAAAATTTTCCCAGTTCGAAGTCCGAGGTACCTGGCAATCTTTGTTTCGGCCGGGTTGTAACGGTACGCTCGTTTTTCCTACCTGTCGCGACCCTTAAGTACGAGGCGGTACACCTTCCAAGGTAGGTCTTCCTTTATCTGTTCGGTAAAATTCCCGGATTTCGAAATAAATTCGTCAGTAGTGACTCGTGGCCTTTGTAACAGCGTTTATGACGGAAATTCACGGGGGACACAATGACCGAGCAAACCGAAGCAACACAGCGCGCGTTGAAGGTTCGCTCGGGCCAAAACTATGGCCAAACACTCAGCGCAGAAATCGACGATGATTTCTCTATTTTAAGCAAGCTTAGCTATTTCACCCTTAGCTGTACCATAATCGAAATTGCTGTACCACTATTCAGAATATTCTTTACATTATTAACCCTTTGCACTCCTTTGACGAGTGCGACTCGACATCAGCGAAAGTAAAATATACAGGGTGAACATTATAAAGCGTTACAGACGCGAATAACTCCAAAAATATTGATTGTACACAAAAATGTTTGAGATGGAAGTTGTTCAGTACCGAGGGGGATATCATGTGGTGGGGCTTTTATTTTTACCGGTGGACACTCCAAGGTGAGGTGAAGGTCACCTTGATTTTTTTAAATGGAAAGACATACTTCCTGTATCATGAATCGATAGAGTATCGAATTCTGAGTAAAAATGTATTGACCTCTACATATCCTAAATCTAATAGAGGGTGACATATTGTGACATAAACATTTCCTGCGTGGGTGGAGGCATAAAGGAGATTTCAAGGTCACCTTGATTTTTTTTAATGGAAACACCTACTTTCTTTATCATGAATCGATTGACTATCGAATTCTGAGTAAAAATGTATTGGCCACCATATGTCCTAAATGTAATAGTTAACGAGATATTATCGAAACAATTTCCTTTCTTCTTTGGATAATATCTCGTTAACTATTAGGTTTAGGACATATGAAGGTGAATACTTGTATATTCAGAATTTGATACTCTATCGATCTATGATATAAAAAAAGCACATTCTATTAAAAAAAATCAAGGTGACCTTGAAATGTCCTTTATGCCTTCATCCACTCAGAAAATGTTTGTGCCACGACACGTCCCATTCTGTACCGTGCAAATTTTGTTCATAACATTTTTCTATATTATTACAAATAACGGAGATATTCAAGGTGGACATAGTTATTTCCCCACCCTGTATACAAAACTTACACAGTATAGAGGGTGGCATATTGTGACATAAACATTTCCTGCGTGGGTGGAGGCATAGAGGAGATTTCAAGGTCACCTCGATTTTTTTTAATGGAAACACCTACTTTCTTTATCATGAATCGGTTGACTATCGAATTCTGAGTAAAAATGTATTGGCCTCCATATGTCCTAAATGTAATAGTTAACGAGATATTATCGAAACAATTTCCTTTCTTCTTTGGATAATATCTCGTTAACTATTACATTTAGGACATATGAAGGTCTACACTTTTATACTCAGAATTTGATACTCTATCGATGTATGGTATAAAAAACAGGACATTCCATTAAAAAAAAAAGTTGACCTTCACCCCACCTTGGAGTGTCCACCGGTAAATATAAAAGCCCCACAGCATGATGTCCCCATCGGTACTGAACAACTTCCATCTGAAACATTTTTGCGTATAATCAATATTTTTGGAGATATTTGTCTGTAACGCTTTATAATGTTCACCCTGTATATGTATAAAACGGGTTCTTACATGTATATGAACATTAAAACACAAATTCAACCGTGTATAATATGTTGGCCTTCAAACGACCAGGGTACAGAACACTGTAGGAGCCAATACTAATTTAGTAATGTAATTCCTTTATTTTTAACCATTTTTCGTGCAACTTTCGCCGACGTATTCGTGACATTTCTCCGATTAGAATGATACCCCACACGATATAATTCGGTTTGTATTTGCTTGTTTAATCCACGATTTAGTAGAATCTCGACTATCCGAACTAGGTCGGCCGAAACTGTCAAAGAGTTCTTCGAGACGATTTTACAATGTGTTCCCGTAGGAATTTCGGGACGATCGAGGTCTCAAATTGAAGGCGAAAGATCACGCTTTGTGATAGGATCATGTAGGTTCCAAAAGTTTCAAGCGTGATACAGTTGGGATTGTATTTAGCCGCGGGAACCACGATAACGTGGAGCCTTGATTATCCGAATTCGCTGTATTCGAAAGCACTCAAGGAGAATTTTCCACGCAGATACGTTCTGAGAGGACTGTGGAATATCGGGGATGAAGGGAAATGTTGATCTGTTTGTTATTCGAATGATTGGACGATTCCTTCGCAATTTTAGCGAAGTTGTGGTGACGCCACTGGGTAACTCTCGTGGTGCGGTCGTGAGAGAGCCGCGCGTGCGTTTCGAAGTGCAACAGAGAAAATGCACAGGGCAGGAAAAAGAAAGGGCGATTTTAACCGAAGGGAGACGATGAACAATCCTGGTCGAGGAGCGAACGAGACAGAATGTAACGACTCCCAGGCACGGATTTAGGCGTGGGATGGTTGGAGTGGTGTGTAAGGATGAGGGCCCTTTCGCTCTCGATGCAACGACAAAGTACTATAGTTCTACGTTTGGCACGCTGCGGAGCTGTAATTTTTACACACAATTATTACCGAACCCTTCCTCGTCTTCCACCAAAAAAAAGACCACTTTTAATTCTTTCTGTAAAATAAAAATTCATTCCTGTCCTAATAGGTTTATCAGCTTAGAAACAACACAACAGTAGTTTCAAATTCGTTTAATATTTCTACTGCTTTGTGTTTCTCCCACCCCTCAGCCGGGATTTTGGATTAGACTTGTACAATAATCTTATATTGCACACTTGTTGCCTTTCGTAAGGGTACAAACGGAAGCGAGCAAGTGGAAGAAGCAGAGGGCGCACAGGTCGTCGGGTGAGCGCGGGAAATTTGAAATTTTAAGTACTACACTGCAAATTGCCTACCTGAATTGCAACGTAAAAATGGTTTTATCCTTCTAACAATTTTAATAGGCTGGGGATATTAATTTATTAACACTGAACCTATGAGCAGTAAAAGTGATTAGAATGTTTTAGCTTACAAAAATGGCAAGTGTTAATAAATAATTTTTATTGCAATATTTTATTACAAAATTTGTGATTTATTCCACTCTAAAAAACCGAACGAACTTATTTGCCAACCCAATACTTTGATAAACAAACTTATGGAATCGATTTCCATGCAAGCAACTTCATAATTTCAATAATTGTAAGGTGAAAGATATGAAACTGGTCATTTTGCCAGGCAGTGGTAGGTTCAGTGTTAATAAATAATTTTTATTGTAATATTTTATTACGATATTTGTGATTTATTCCACTCTAAAAAACCGAACGAACTTATTTGCCAACCCAATACTTTGATAAAGAAACTTACGGAATCGATTTCCATGTAAGCAACTTCATAATTTCGATAATTGTAAGGTCAAGGATACGAAACTGGTCATTTTGCCAGACAGTGGTAGGTTCAGTGTTAATAAATAATTTTTATTGTAATATTTTATTACAAAATTTGTGATTTATTCCACTTTAAAAAACTGAACGAACTTATTTGCCAACCCAATACTTTGATAAAGAAACTTACGGAATCAAATTTCCATGTAAGCAACTTCATAATTTCGTTAATTGTAAGGTCAAGGATACGAAACTGGTCATTTTGCCAGGCAGTGGTAGGTTCAGTGTTAATAAAGAATTTTTAGAAAATTTATAGTTCGATTTCGTTATCTTGCATGTACGGTTACCGATACGTCCGCAACCTCCGGCGAGGCAACGTCGCGACCGATCTTTCGAGGCTGAGACGCAGGAGGGGACACTCGAGATGACCGTGATTGTCTGAAACATACACAGAGACGTATCATTCTAAACATCCGTGACACGTAACGAGGACTCGAAGAGCGACTTCGTATTCATCGGCAGGGACGAACACGCAGAAACAACACCGTGAACCTATCTCTTTGCGCCTGTGCACGTACACGTACGCAGACACGCGCGACGGACAGCTCTTAAACGTGAAATCCCGTTTCGACATTCCCAATACGTCCGAAACCGTTGAAAAACACTTCGAAACGAATTAACGGAATGGTCACCGGCGTACGAATATCATAACCTCGCAGATTCTTCGGGACCCTACGAATGAGCGGAGAATTTCGATTGTGGGGGTAGAAATCGATGGAGAGTAGTATGGTCGTCTATTAGGAGCTAGCTAATGGCTGCCGAACCGTTCTGACATTTATTATTAACAAATTGCGAGTGATCCTTAATTATGTTTGACATTTTACGAATCTGCTTTTTCCTCTTTAATTAATTTATTTACCAGTTTCTGATATAGATCTAATTTAGGTGTCCAAAGATGAAGAAAGAACATCATGCTTCAAGAGTTGAAGAATGTAACAATTAATTGGAAAGTGGTGCCCAAGTCAAAATTAGAAAAAAAGAGTTTATCCGTAATTTTACATCGCACTACTTTCAACAAAATTAATTCAACGTAATTTTTTTTAAATTAGACGAATTAGACCACTTTCATAATAATGTGCAGATTTATTTGTCCAAGCTAAATTTCGCTGTTGAATAGAACACGAAGGACATGAACGGAAACGAGCAGCCCAGCGGATTTCGAAACGCGAATGACGGATTCGAACGGGCGATAGTGCGAGGGGTTAAGATTCCCAGCGGCAAGCAGTCCGCTAATTTCCCTGTAGCTAATCGATCTTCGGAACAAGATCGCGTCGAACATCCCGGTCGCAGTGGCTCGGCAGTGGAGTATATGCCGGTCGCTATAGTACTATCGCCGTCGAGGCACGCATACCGTTGGTACATAAGTTCCGGGCGGCGCACGTAGAAATGCCACATGCACCTTGGATTCGAAGGGGTCTGCGTGCGTCCCGGTAGCGACAACAACAGCGCGGGAGCAGCCGCGAACGGAAGACGGAGGACGCCATTGTGTGGAGAGAGACAGTCTTCCAGTCGTCGGGTTGTGCCGGCGGAAAGGAAGAACGGAGAAAAAGAGGATCGAAAAAGGGGGAGAACGAGAGAGAGAGAGAATGCATGCAAGGTAGCGAGAGAGAAACGGACACAGACGTGCTCGTTTCTCGGATCGGGCAGTATGCACGAGGACTAGAGAAAGATAAAGAGCGAGCGAGAGAGAGAGAGAGAGAGAGAGAGAGAGAGAGAGAGAGAGAGAGGGAGGGAGCGAGAGGACGCTTGTTACGGGGGGGGACCTTTTCCCTCTATCGCGTGGCTCCACCCACACGCCGCCACCGTCGCCGCCGAGGCGCACAATCTGGCAACAGTGGCTCGCTATAACCGATATTGTGGCCGTGGATTGAATGGAGGGGAACTAGCTCAGGTCAAACCTCCCCACCGGCACGACAACCCCTCGGCCAGAGGAGCGACCCCTCGCCTAAGCTCGGGCTTCGTCGTTTCTCACCCCACCCAACCCCTGCGCGTCCTTCTCTCGGTCTCTGTTCGGTCGTTGTCGGTTCTCCTCGTCTTTTTCTCCCCCCGCCACTCGAACGAACCGCATCCTTCCCCCCCTCATCCCCTGGTCCGTGACGCTCGCATACCCCCACCACTCCGCGTCTCCGGCACACGCGTCCCGCTACGTTGGCCTGTGTGCGTGCGTCGGGTGCGAGTGTCGCGCTGCTGCTAGATGGCGTTCGTGTGCGCCTGCGCTTGTGTACGTGCGCGCGTGTAGCTTCACTCCCACCCGTGTCCCTCGACCTATCACACCAGGACGCTCAGTCGCGTCCGTATTCGATACCAACGCGCACGCACACAGTCTTGTTTCGTCGATCCCGCGCGGCTCGCCAACACATCGAATCGTACCCGTTGCTCTTGTATCACCAACACATCGGTCTGGTGTTCTCCGACTGTATCACGAACGTACGCTCGCGCGTGTGGTGATACACGATCGTGACGACGAATCGACGGACAGGGACACACGCCGTACACACCGTGCGCCGCGTATACACACACCGGACGATAGAGAGCGCGCGGAACCAGAGTAGTGAGACGGAGAGAAAGAGAGGAACGTTGGGGAGAGAGGAAGACCGATGTTGGCCCCAACAGCCTCTCACTAGACAGTATTACTTTCAACCGTTTAGCGGGGCCAATGCTACCCGGCGCGGAGTAGTCAGTCAGCCGAGCAGTCAGAGTCAGCCGTCCGCGAATACCGAGAGGACGCTCTCTCGCTCTGAGCATCGTCGACGACGACGACCATCCACGCGACACGATCCTCTCTCTCTCTCTCTTTCTCACGCAACTCTCTCTCTCTCTGTCTTTCATACACGCACACGTTCGAATGTTTTCGCAAATCGTCGGCTCGTATTAAAGAAAACAAAAGAGGACCCGTTTGATTTAATTGCACCGTTGTTCGTCCCGTCGTCGTCGTACATCGGTTTTGCTTTCTTTGGTGTGTGTGTGCGTGCCTGTGTGCGTGGACGGCAAAATAAAAGAGACAGACGATCATTGTAATCGAGGGGAGAGAGTACGATATGGATAGGTTTTGTGTTGACGATTTTTGACGAATCCGGGGATCGTTCGACGTCATCGGGAGCAACGTAGAGGCTACGATAAAAGGTTGTAGAGGCTGCTACGCGCAAGGACACCGGTCGTCCGTCCCGTCTGTCCGTCCGCCGCGAGAGTCCTACCCTCTCTAACGGCGCGTCACGCGCGTGCAACATCGGATCGTCGTCGTTACCGCGCGCGTTCCCGTTGCCGGAGCCTCTCTCTGGTTCTCTCACTCGTTTTGCCGTCGTTATGACGAGGTGATGAATAGACGAAGGCGTCGCAGTGCCAAGCAGCGTGGTGACCGTGCTCGTCGTCCTGACGGACGATGACGATTTACGGAGACAGATTATTCCGTGGACGCGGGGAAGTGTGCACGTCGTTGCTAGTGTGATACCCTAGTGATCTTCTTCTTTTTTTTTCTTCGTCTTCATTCGTCCGAGGAGGATTGGATTATAACCGTGGACCCCGTGTCTCACCAGGATAATGCGCTTTTGTGTCGTCCTTTAGGTAAGTGCCAGTGCGTTTTCTTCAACGATTGTACCCCCCGAGTGATGTTCGACCCCTGTTGGTGCTACTGTAATCGATTTTCTGCTCGGCAAATCGAATCGGCCCTTCGGAACAGTGAACCGATATTATTTTACAGACGCATTTCTTAAAAATTTCCCGAGAATGATCTAAAAAAAAACAGATCGAAACGTTGAAGTAACGATTTTGTGGAAATTTGCAAATAGTGTTTATGTAGTATACCTGATCGAACCAGTGCGCCGAAAGCATTTAAAATTTAGTTCTTAACAACAATATACGATCGATATAATCAAAACATTTTTATAGTGAACCGATATTTTTATTACGCCGACTGTGTACACCCCTTAGGCCCGCTACACATATCTTTTTCTCGAACCTGCGCTACCGGAATTGCGGTCTGAAATACATACTATGGATTCAATTAGGCGCGCTGCTCATTTGTTTGAACTGTAATCGCGGCGCGGCACGTTAGAAAAACCGTGTATACGAAGTACATTTATCGCATTTCAGCCGATGTACGCGTTCGGTGTTCTGCCGCATTGTCGCCGCTCGTTAAAAATACGGATTTGTGGAGCGGGCCTTAGCTGCACATTCGTTTGAACCGTAGTTGCGGCGCCGCACGTTAGGAAAACCGTATACACGATCGTCGGTACATTATCGCATATCAGTCGATGTACAGGGCGTCAGAAAGTGACATATGGCACACCGAAAAAAAACGAAAAATTTTTTTTCAACGCTTTACCTACCGAAAGCCTATCAATAGGATTTTTAATAATTGTGCTGTATCAAAAGAAAGCATAGTAATTCTCTTTTACGTTGCAATCTTTATCAGATGACGTTATCGAAGGTGACTTGTTGGTTCACAATGAAAATTGCCATTAAAAAGTGTTTAGCCATGATTTGACAAAATTATGCAATAATCACCGGTAACGTGTTAAGATTTTTTTTTAATTTTTAATTTTAGAAAAAGAAATTTTGGTATTTTCTTTTACCTTGTTTTCCACGTTCAAGGTCGATTTTGCGGGGGAGTCCGTATGCCATTTTCGACTAAATCGGGGGTGCAGAATCGCGCTACGGTGTCCGCGACATACAATTTCGTGACACCCTGTCCGTTTTGTTGTGTACCGGGCTTTATACTCTCAATTATCTGAAAATATCGGATACGTAGAGACGACGATTGTGAGATTACAACTCTCTGTGACGTGTATGCGCTTGTAAAAAGGTTCTCGATTTCTCGAGTCGGGGCCTGCTCGTTATATTACGCTGCAGTACACTCGAACCGGTAAGGCGCTTTCACAACGGGTGATTGTTCTAAAGATGTGTCACTCCGTGTTGCTCGTTTCTCGATCCGATCCCCGGTTAGAGAAAGAGAACGACGAAGGAACAGAGAGGGAGAGACTCTCTCGCAGACACGAAAACAAGTCGGAAAGTCACGTCCACTGTAATCTTCGATCGCCCCGTAGGGTCGCGGGACGTGTTATCCTCGGTGTATTAACACCTTTATGTGTAACAACTACCTATAGCCGACTACCAAACAACTACGAACCGGTCGCGTTAAAAATACACGCGATTACTCTGCCGCGACCTGCCATGTACACAGAAAGCCGAAGACGATCGGGAATTTATGGTAAATAGAATCGCGCGTTCAACACTACACCTACCACGAGGGGTCAAATGACCCCATTTAAAATTTTTTCTTTGACAATTATCGAAATGTTACAGGTGTTCTCATGGGAATTTATTGAATACATTTTTATACTCCAGTTTTTATTATAGTAAAAATCGCACAAAATGTAAATAAATTTGATCTTGTTATTTTTATAATATCAGTCACTTTTGATGGTCGACAGGTTTAGTGGTAAACACTGTCGTTCTTGCTGTCGTGTGTTCTTATCGACGTGCTTCGAGTGATTTCGTATGGGACTGTGTAAACTCCTGAATGATTAAATTAGCTTCTCTGCAGAACTATGCAGACTTGTGGATTCTATGGAACTATGTAGACTTCTAGATTCTATGTGGAACTATGTCGATTCCCGTAACTCGTTACTCGAAATTGAACTTCGGAAAACATCGGAGCTTTGTATACGCGGTTAACCTGAAAATCGCGTCAGAAACGATTTAGCAATCGTTACCTTTCGCGTTCGGCGTTGAATTCTTATCTCGCTCGGCGTGACGATAATCGGTCTGACATTGTCACTGACGTCGTTATCGGTCGGCACAAAAATACAAAGACGAGACAAGGTTAGAATCGACGCGAATTTGAATCGAATCGCTCCACTATGGTCGCGCACGGTGTGTGCTGTACGTTTTCCTCGGGCGCTGAGATAATCTTGGCAATGTTAAACGCGCAATAGGCAGTGCGGTATCTAATCGTTTATCGGCGAGTTCCGACTCACGGTACTATCTACCGATAGTTTTCCAAAAAAAATTTTTACTCCACACGATATACATAAAACGATAGAACCCAGCTAATAAGTTGGCGCCTAGAAAAACTATGTCAGGATCCCTTGACATTTATGCGGTAGCTGCGAACTAACAGCCTTGCGGCGCCTCGATCTCTTCGCTATAAAACCCGATAATATTCTCGCTGTATTTTCGCCGATGCTTCGGAACACGTTCAATTCTGACGGCATTGAGAAATTTTAATTTCATTGAAATATTACGCCTTTCTTCCGTGACCCACATCGCTCGCGAATCAAGGTTGTTGCTGGTGCCGTTGTGCAGACTGTGGAATATTGCTGGAATCAGGACATATTGTTCGCACTTGAAATTGTGGCGATTTATTCGGTCGAATAATATCGAAAACTGGCAATTTTCGATTCATAGAATCGCAGATCATTCGCTTGGGTTTCGAGAATCTGTTTTAAATTATTATTATGTTCTAAATTAACAAATGTTTGTATAACTTTATTTAGAAATAGGATTATTTCAAAGAATTTCCTTTGGACATGCCTGAATTCCGTTCATAGCCTTCCTGAAAACAAATTGCTGAACCCTCCGGTGCCCGGGTCCATTCTGACCCACACTATCAAAACAGTCGTTTACACTGAGAGATATCGCATAGTTCAGAAAAATGTCCAGTTAAAATCTTAATAACGAAATTAAAATAAAAATTACTATCTCGTAAAGGCAGTTTAAAAAAAATTTTTTTGGAATATTGCATTGTCATCCAGTTCTGAGCTGTGTTTAAAATTTCAAGTCTAGCTCGTCGGGAAGTTAGTTTAAAATCAATTCAGGATTTGTACCGAACAAACAAACAAGCAAGCGAGCTAATAAATCGGTTCAGTGAGAAATAAAAATTGTCTGCATTAATTGCAAGGCTTAGAAACTAAATCGAATGTAATTTCTCCCCTCGATGATTTTAATAGAGGAGAAATCGTGTGACATCTTCAATTAATAACAATTTTAAATTCCATCTTCTCAATTTTGCTACAAATGCATAAAGATCGGCAGCCTCCTCATAGACGACAGTGGCGGTTTCCATGGATTTTTCTGACGAATCCTTCACTTGTATTTCCGAGGGGGGGGGGGGGGCTGGATACGCCGAGAATTGACAAGTTTACGCGATTTCAGTGACGGCAGAAATTTCGGTGGCAGCGTTATCGATTCCGGGGTATGCTATTTTCGGAATTCCGAAGTCGTATCGAGCCTATTGCATCGACAGTCGAGCGTCTCTCGCCCCCTCCCGCGTAGCTGTCCAGCGCTACTTCTATGAACTCTGTGGACTCTGTGTCGAGCTTTCACCTAACGCCATCGAGACAGAAACATACTGTTTCCAGCGCGCGCTCTCTCGTGGGAAGGGTGTGGGAAGGAAGTAGGGGGCATTTGTTGAACGAACGTGTGCCCGTACAGAGAACACACAGTCGTAGAAGAACGCAGTTCGTCGTTGATTTCTGGTCAGCATGGACGGTGCGGCGCGTTTATTGCGTCTCTCCGAGCAGATCGGTTTCGTCGAAAGCCTTCTAATCTCGATACAGGCCCCCGTCTCTTTCGCGGTGGCACAATATCAGAAATAGGTTTGTTAAAATAAGCGTACACTCGATGGCGCATACCGTGAGCTTCCCAGGGACGTATTACCTCGGGGGGAATCACCCGGTCAGTTAACTGGTGGGGGATATGCACCAGGAGAGACATGCTGCTGCGCGCACACTTTGCCCTTATCCACAAATAAATGAGGTCGGCTTGCCGATTCATATAACCTCACCAGCGCTCCGTATACTGTTCTACCATTCTACTTATTTCTTTCAACCCTTTGCACTCGGAACTATTTGATGATTTTTGAAATTTTATGGATATGAAATTGACGTAATACCTCGTAAAATACCGAAATGATTAGTAATTAATTAGCAGACTGCGGATCTTCATGCATCTACGGAATCCGAAAATTTTCAAAAAATTCTGGAACGTATTATTCGATAGAATTTGGTACGATTTTGATTTATTCCAGATCTACAAAGGCTGCTACCACTTTCTTAAAATTTGCATAAACGTCCACAGTCTATTGATTACGATATATTTAATAGCGTAAAAATATTTTGAATAACGGTACAGTAATTTTCAGTGGCGCCTCAGAGTCACCATTCGAGTGGTAACATTTAATTTTCTTTTACCTTACAAAAATCCCAGAATTATCTAAAAAATGTTTAGCCCTTCGCGGACGTCGTCGTAATTCCTGAAGTCGTGAATAATTGAATGACTTCGATCGAAAATTGTATCGTTTGGTTTAGTTGCTTCGTGGAAGATTTTTTTTAATGTCTCAATGAATCCCCTCGTCCGCGAAGGGCTAGAGTGTAACAAGAGGGCCGTAGTGTTCGAACCTAGCACGGCTATCAAGTTTTTGGTATTTCGAACCTCATTCGCCGATACACACACCGCTATTTACCAAATTGGCAAATATCAACGAGTCAGAAATAATATCGTCATCTTTGATTGCGCACTCCGGTGCTTGTGGAGCGAGGGTACCCGTTTGTCAAGGACGACGGACAGACGCCTCGGAACTGACAAAGAATTATGTCAGACGTAGCGACACGTTATAAATTCACCTTGGGAGCGCTGGCACGTAGAAAAATGCTACTCTCTCTCTCTCTCTCTCTCTCTCTCTCCTGCCGCCATTTTGGGAAACGAAACAAACACTCGTCCTCTATCACGACTTCCATTTTTATTTCTCTTTCGTAGTTGGACGTTCAGCTTTTCGTTTATCGGGACACACACTTCGGAATGCATTTTAATTTGTACGTTCTCGAGGCGCAATGGAACGAAGTCGAGCGTTTTCGCTGACCATTGAAATCGCCAGGCAAGCAAGAAAAAGTTTCGCGGCGCGCGGCACTCTCTGTTCCTCGAAGACGCACGGCCGCAGCAACGTATTGCTTGCGCAAAACGATTGGTTTACACGCGACGGAATCCGCTGGATTATGAAACGTTTGTTTTGCCGGCGCGAAGCGGTCGCTCGTGACGCTCTCGCGCGGTCCGACGACAATGGGGCAGCCTTCGGACATTATATTCCCGCACGCGTGCTCAAGGTGAGGCGTAATTAAATTTTCATAATTGTCCGTTGCATAATGAGGTCTCGGAACCGTGTGTCTCCTCGGCCGGCGCGCGAATCAAAGCGGCAATTTCAAATCGTTCGGAGAACCGGAACCATTTTCTGCATCTGCACACGTTGTCCTCGAGTCTTGCGAACCTAACGTGCTGCAAAGGGCGTAACTGGTAAGCTGTTTGTCACTGAAGCGAGTTTCAACGTGATTTATTAACGGAACTTCGAGGTTGTTGGAATTTTTTAAATCGGAATATAGTGATTTCTTTTCGATATTATTGTAGAGCATAAAAAGACGAGTCCAACGAGTACCATGAACGTATCATTACGATTATTCTATCTTGAGATATCCCTGTCTGAATGCAACAAACCTAACCTTACCTTTCAGACACGAATATCTCGAGATTGAATGGTCGTAATATTACGTTCATGGTACTCGTTGAACTCGTCTTTTCATGCTCTACGAGAATATCAAAGAAAACATATAGGGTGTCGTATGTAACAAGAACTACTAATAATTTAATTTTTGTAAAACGATCCCAATTTCGTTAAAACACCTTGTACGTGCATGACATAGCCTAAGCACACTGTGCAATAGATTATGACATGCGATGTTCGTGTTGGTGTGTATATGACGTCAGAGTAGGGATCTTACAACCCCACATCCAAACAACTTCCGTGAGTGTCGCGGCGATCGAAGACTATATGCAGAAGTGCCGTTTCTTTTCGAGAGATTGATTGAACCGATAAGGATTGCGAGTAATTGTGAAAAGCACGACACGATGCGGTACCTTTCGTTTCCCTATCAGTCGTTTCACTGTTGCGTGCGGGGGGATGATCTAATGCGCATGTGTGCACACTACGCCGCTTAAAGCACCGTCCGTCTAACTTCATTCCGTGTACTTATGTCAAACGCCGGAGCAAGAACGTCGATATTCCTAACTATGTCTAGATTACGGTAACGCACGCCTCCGTGGCGCTCGCGGAAATTATGCTACGCTATCAGATTGTGTCGTTTTTCCGCGAATCTGGAACTTCTACGGAACGCTCTTTACACGGATTTGTTTATTATAAAATGTTGAAGTTGTATGTTCGTTATAATTTTACTATTTTTATGCAAAATAAAATATTAATTTTACATATCAACACCACTAATAATGTTCTATCGAATTAATGAATGGTTAAAAGCGACCAGTTTGGAAGGTGGAGATACGTAGAATGAAAATCAATTGAATTGCAGGTGGGATGCTCTAATTAGTCAGTGTAATAACGCTCGACAGGTCAGCAAGGTCGGCTGCCACCTTATCTACGAAGGCAGCAAAGTATTAACTGTCATTCGCGTTGTATACATTAGTCGACCTGTTCCCCGCGCTATGAATATACATGTATACTGCGTCTAAAACGCGACTGCCATAAGAAATCTAACGCGGAACAGTTCCTTCATGGTTCGATGATAACCGTAGACACATTGTATACCGAGTTTCCGCTGGAAAGATTAATCGTCACCGTAACGATAACGCGTTCGTGATTTATTTCGCTGTTCGAAGATACGGTAATGCGCTAACCCTTTATAGTTCATCGGTATTATACCGCGAATGCCGACAACATTTACAACTAGAATTTTACAACAAAATTTAATGCTAGATCACTAGACTACCATTTGTAGAAATTACGATCCCAAATAAATAGAATAAATTGATTTTATGCATTTATTAACGAGATTTCAAGGTCGTCGGTTGTTTTTTTTATATGACACCCTATATATTTTCTTCGATATTCTTGTGGACCTTGGAAAAACGAGTCCAACGAGTACAATGACCATACCGTTACGATCATTCAATCTCGAGATATTCCTGTCTGAAAGGAACAAACATAATCTAAACCTTACGTTAGCCACAAATATCTCGAGATTGAATGATGGTAATGGTACGTTCATGGCACTCGTTGGACTCGTCTTTTCATGCTCTACAATAATATCGAAGAAAAAATACATTATTTCATTTTGAAAAATACCGATGACCTTGAAATGTCATATAAACGTTGAAATAGTGTAAAGTGATGATAAAAACTATCAAAGAATGATAAAAGCACCCATCAAGCAATGTATGTACGGGCAGGTTCGCATAGTTTGATACGATCTCAGTGGTTTCGCACGTTCTCCGTTACAGCTGTACGCTCGTTAATTTCAAATAATCGCGGGCATGTTCGCACGTGCGCGGAAACGGCCGTTTAAATATATATCGCGAGCGTCACTATATTTCCACCTACCCTTTTGCATTAATTATTCCGGATTACAAAGTCTCCCGGTTTCCAAAGCTTTCGTCCAGATAAAAGCGGCGAGATAATAATATCCCGCGACCGGCCGAGGAAAGTGATTAATTGCGACGCGTTAAATAAAGATCCCGCGAAGGGAGGACGCCTTGACCGGAGCCCTCGACCATAATAAATAATCTCCGAATATTTACAGTTTCTCGGTACCGCCGAGTATCACGGTTCTTTGTTGAACGGTTTAGTCATTGAAATTAACAAAGGAACAAATGTCGCTCGACCGAGTATTATCGAGCATTTTTGTCTGATAAAAGCTGTTATCTCCGAAAGAAGTTTGCCCCGATGAAAAAGCTTTTTATCGACGTTCGCCAACGGACGACTTCCCGCGCGTGTTTCGAACGAGTCCGCGCGAGCATGCGCACGAAATTCGCGCATGCTGTCAATGACAGCTGATAGTGGAAGCAAACGAACAACAGAAGTTGTTACAGCTGATGTTAGTCTGCTTTCCATAAGCAACGACCTTGCCCGCTTCGTTCGCAACGTTATGTATTATTAACCAGTTGACACTTTTCCTGTGAATACACCATCAAAAGCTTTCTGAAGATCAAAGTATGTAGTTTATTCAATGATACAAGAAAAATGTTTATATATATTTACACGACATCCTATATATTTTCTTCGATATTCTCATAGATCATGAAGAGACCAGTCCAACGAGTACCATGAACATACCATTACGATCGTTCAATCTCGAGATATACCTGGTCTAATTCTTGTTTATATTATAGCATTATTTAGACAGGAATTATCTCGAGATTAAACGATCGTAATGGTACGTTCATGGTACTCGTTGGACTCGTCTTTTCATGCTCTACGAGAATATCGAAGAAAATATGTAGGGTGTCGTATAAAAAAATATCGATGACCTTGAAAAATATCGTTAATGAATTCTGCTAGCGACTGTAACTTATGGTCTTCTGTGTACACAACGGTGAAAAATATTTTCATTCAAAGTGACTCGACGATGGCTTCCCATTTAACCCTGACATAGCTCGAGTTACCGGTGTGTAGAAATTGCATCAAAATTTTCCACGAGAACCGTCACACAACTTACGATCTATGCTTGTTCTCTCTTCCCTTGTTTCCAGGTTTTATACACGCACACGTATAGGTACCACAGCTGTAGTGGTACTGTACACGCACGGCGTCGAACTATAAATGAACACCGGAGGAAAGTATGTCTTTCGAGACCGTACATACATTACAGTTTGCAACAATTGTCTCGATTTCACCGGTAATAAGGTGATTTCCAGCGTTCCTTTCTAATTCCTAATAAATTGCTTCCTCGTCGAACCTCGGGCATTGTTTCGGTTAAATAGCTCGCAAACATTAATCCTCGTCGGGCTGACCAATAACTGACGACCGGACGGCCATATTTCGCATTCCTGCAGCATTTTCTTTTCTTATTTTTACAAGATGGTTCTGCAGATTCTGTCGAAGGTGTATGTATATATTTTTATAATTAGACCTCGGATTTTATGCATTTATAACAAAAACGAGTAGATGGAATTTAGAACAGTGGACACATTTAAAAAAAACTTAAAGATTATTAATATATTATTTTCACTACATTAAAATTATTAATGGAAAATATAAATTGATATATAGCTCCTGTGCCTTGTAACTTATGCACGAATCTTTTATTTTGCATAAATATTCGGAGTCTATTTATAATGTTGAATTTATCCGGGTGCAAAAGGTTAAGATGACACAGTTTTCGGAAAAAACGAGTGCAACAATTCCGAGATCCTCTGGTTTAATTCTGAACGATTCTAGAAGAAAGTTGGAATACTTTTCAGTTGCTTTGGAGCGCGTCCATAGCCTGAAAATCGTCGGCGACTCGGTCACGATCGGAAACGATCATTCTCTATAGTTCTCTAACGTGCTTTCTACAGGAGATCGTCGCCGGTTGGCTTTCGCGAGCGCGTTACGTGCTTTGTCGTACACTGTCGCGCAAAAGTATGAACGCAGCCATAATTGTTTGAATATTTCTAACATAAATTCCAGCGATGTTCATCGGTCAATTCTCTTATCAGTAGACTGCGGATTTGATGGATTTGTGACAAAAATGGGCATGTACAATTTAAATCAGTGGACCTATGTAAAAGATTTGAGGCCACCAGTGTATAAGTTTTACGGTAACGAAGTAATTAAAAGAAGAAAGAAATTTTTATTTGGCTCCTGTGTCTTGCAATCAGTGCAAACATTTTTTTTATTTGATTATCATGTATTTATTTATTAATACTAAGTATTGTTATTAGACTGCGGACCTTTATGTATTTATGAAGAAATTAGTTAGTAATGTTGTTTTTAACGTGACAAACTCATTAATGGATGAAATCAATTTTTATTCGATTCCTGCTTCCCACAATCAATGCAGAATATTTTTATTTTGCATAAAGATCCGCAGTCTAACGATTATATTAACATTAGGTTGAACCAATACAGCGTGCATTTAAAAAATAAATAAAATAGTTACAGTTGTGTAAACAGTATTAATTAATTGTGAACTATGCTTCGGGTCCAGTTAAAAGTTGACATATTGCAAAAGCAAAAAGCGAGCTAATAGAAAAGTGGTAAAAATACTAACGATGTTATTATTTGCCACTGATTAATTATAATTTGTGAATCAGGTCCAAAACACAATTTTCAAATATTTAAATCTTCTCTTAATTATTTATTTATTTATTCTCAATTCAATTATCATTTTCAATCAAATCATCTTATTTATTTTCAATTTTAATTGAAAAATAAATCTAAAATTTTCTCGAACATAATGGTATAAACGAGATTACTCGATTATTGTTAGGCGATGAAGAAAATCACGGATACTTTTGAGCGTCAGTGTACAGTTTACGTGGGAGAGAGCAACAACAACGGATTGTTGTCGCCCGAAGTTCCCTTTATCTCGCGCGTTGCTGTAACAACACGCCGCACCGGATCGGATGATATTTATGTAACGGTCAAAGGGTTTAAGTGTTCTGGGAAAGTTTCCAGAGCAATGATTGGCCAGCGGCTTCCGTGATTTCGTCATCCGCCAATCAACGCCCTGGAACACAACTTTCTCCGAATCCTTGACGGGACGAGCCTTCTCGTTCGCGTGCACGCCTCTTTTATTCGCTGGAAATGCATCCTCTAGATTTATTCGCGCTTCGAAAATCGGCGTGACGCAAGCTGCGAACAACGATCCGCCGATTTCGACATTGAAACAAAAGTACGCGCGATTAGGCTTGCAGTTTTCAGTGTGGAAACATTTTCAGAGATTATTTTCGAACTTCTACGAATTTGTAGATTTTTGGTCTATGATGTAATGAACACTCAGTATATGTATACGAGAGGCATAATTCCGTGAATGTAACTTCGATAATACTAATTTCTCGGAGCTAGTAACAGTTTATCAGCATCTTCGATAGCGCGTTTGATTGCAGCAATCGAAAGATTTGGATTTCAATGCTGCGTCCCAGGGAGCTTTAATCCTTCCGTGAACTACATTATTGGGTTGGGAAGATAGTAACTTTGATATTTTAAGGTGGAATAAAACCGAATTTATTTATTCAAGTGATGAATTTTAATGAATAAAATATTTTTTTATTTATTCTTTTTGGCAAAAGATCATCGAACGAAAGTGGAAATATATTATTCATTAGAGTTCATTGCTTGAATAAAAGATTGCAATTTTATTTTATTTAATTACAATTTAAAACCCACTTTATTCGAAATTTTTATTTGATAAAATACAATTTTTGCCCAACTCTGATTGGGACTGATTAGAGTCGCCAGGTGAGGGCAGTGTTGGGCAATAAATAAATGTATTTGAATAAATAATTATTTAAATAAAAATTTAAATAACAAGTTATTTATTATTTGAGCAAGTCTAAATGAATTATTTAAAATAATAAAGTTAATTGTTATTTACTTATACAATTTCAATTATTATTTGTATCAATTATTATTCAAATAAAAATTTAAATGAGTTATTTATTATTTGAGCAAGTCTAAATGAATTATTTAAAATAATAAAGTTAATTGTGTTATTTACTTATACAATTTCAATTATTATTTGTATCGACAAATAATTGACAAATAATGAAAAGGTATATACAAAATACAAGAAATAAGAGGAGACCAAAAACTATTTATGTATTTGATTTCCATCTCAATTCAAATAATAAATAATAATTTATTTAAATAAAAAATTTAGTTATTTGCAATTAAAATCACACGTGTATTTATTATTTAAAATAAAATTTGCCCAACACTGGATGAGGAGAAACAGTTACTCTCTATTCTAAACCAAGTATAGGAACAATGTTTAACAGGATGGCAATATATCGTCTTTGATATGGGGTTTCATCCGGTGCGTTTAGGTCAGCTCGCGGTAATGTAAACACATCTTTTTATTGTCCTCGAAAAAAGAGCAATTTCGAATCGTAGCGACACACATCGTAGAACAAAACATGAATATGGCGGATATTACGCGACCTCTGAATCATTGATAAATTACTTCCGCCATATTTCAAGATATTCGGAAGCACGCGTGATGTAACTCACAGGAATACAGTTGTCCTCGTGAGGCTAGTTTTAATTCGTCGATTCCTGTCTCTTTTGTTGCATGCAAAACAAACAAATCATTTATATCGAATAATATTAGGTGAAGTAATAAAATAATCATTGTTATTCGATGGTACAATTTTTACTCATTAGTAGACTGCAAATTTTATGCACTTTTGACGAAAATTGTACAATTTTGAAACGGGAGAGAGAATTTTTAGAAACTAGATGAAACAACAATTAAGAAAATAAAATAAAATTGTAAGCATATATAAAGATATATATACGATGTCGAAAGCAGCAATTGCGAATCTTCAAATTGCACAAGGTACACGCCTAGCGCACCTCGTGCAGCTGTAACGTGACACCGATCGCCGAGGTTTGTTACAAAACGATTTTGCGACGCTTCGCGTTTATGCACAGTCACATATATTATAGGTCATAATTATTAAATTGTCGTACTATTGTTCCAGAATTGGACTGTGATCCTTATATAATGACAATGCCGGACATATATCGTCCAGTTGCATAATCTGTTTGTTCTTGTCTCGCGTTCGTTGTAAATATTTCTGCCGATCGTTTTACCATAGACTGCAAACAATGCTACAAACCATTTTAATACTACAATTTATTCTCAATCACTGTCTCGCAAACAACGAAAGCCCATCAAACGAAACAATGTCTTATTCATCTAAAATAAAATATTAATATTCAATATTCAATTCATTCATAATTCAACAAATATTTTGGAATTCATTTGGTGCAGTATCTGAAGTTATTCGTAAAAAATGAAAAAATTTCCATGCTTACGTATTGAAGCTCGCACAAAAAGCATGCTCTACATTTTTTTAATTTATTTTACTTCGCTTTTTTAACTGCTGTGGTTATATATTATATTTCGCGGCGAAAATGCTCTAAATTAAATCTTCCAATTCCCATAGTGCGGTGCATTCAACTTTCAACTTTCAACTCCAGTTAATCATTTTTACCATGGATTGTCAATTAAAATCGAACGTTAGGGTTTTCTAGTGAGCCGCGCAGCCGAGAAATGCCGACGTCAATGTCGCCATCGCGGAGCAAAGATTTCTCTTCTGCTTACGTTTACGGTTATTATCGGGCCGCCATTGTGGGCGAGCGTTCTTTGTGCAACTTTCCTCGTTCCCGTCGAAACGGGGAAGAAGTTGTCGGAAGCTCTTGCAGAGCTTCTACCGCGGAATCTTACACAGTTTTCGGGGCTCTTCGAGCGGCAGATGTTATTTCCGTTTGTGTACACACGAATGACATACGCCGCACGTGTTCTGCCGACGAACACGTTCGAATTAATAAGAGGGAACCTTCGGAAAGTAAAAAACATTTTTACTTCGAACGTGCTGCGTGCTGGAAAATTTGGAAAATTCGAGTCCACGTTTTCTACACCTTCGTGCATCGACAACCGAGTTGCTTAAACCTTCGACACCAGCCGCCATCTTTATCTCAAGTTTCTCGACTTGTTCGCTTATCGATTCCTCGAACCGCTCCGGCTTTGTTTAAATTTCTTAATCAACGGACATGTAAACCGTCGCTGAAACGAAGACCTTGAAGACGCACATATTTTTATACATGGTGTTTCTGCTGAATTGGATCACCTAAATACAGTCTTACTTATTGCATAAATGGTAGGAAATATTTTTTCAATATATTTTCTTCGATATTCTTGCGGGGCTTGAAAAGACAAGTTCAACGAGTACAATGACCATACCATTACGATCATTCAATCTCGAGATATTCGTGTTTGAAAATTAAGATTTTGATTAGGCTTGTTCCTTTCAGACAGGAATATCTCGAGATTGGATAATCATAATGGCATGGTCATTATACTCGTTGGACTCGTCCTTTCATGCCCTACAAGACTATCAAAGAAACACGTAAGTGACCTTGAAATCTGGTGAAAAGACAAACTTTGAGAGAAGAAACTTGTCCCTAAGAGATAAATAATTATCGAACACATTTCCGTCATCGATGGAACGCGGCGAGATTAAATGTCACAAGATGATCCCGATGGTCCGTCACTTGGGATAGAGAACAGACTCGCTCCAGGATACGTAGGGGAAGCAATAAATTACTCATTGGAAAGCTAGGCGAGTCGCCGGCGAAAATAAAAGCCGCGAATCCGAGATCCAACGTCGTCGTTCTGTCGTTCGACCTTTTCCATCGGGGAAAAATCTATCCCATCCACCTCGAAATGCCACGAGTGTTTGTTGCGAATGACAGAATCTTCTCATAGCCAGAGAGAAATTCCCGAGTAGGTTGGGCTCGTCTCGAGACCAACAGAATGTTTCCTACTCGGAGACACTGTGATTTTCAGCAACCGGCTTCGATCCTTAACTAACCATTCATCGACGGGAATTTTTAAAATTAGGTGGTTCTTCGAAATACGAACTTCTGTTTTATTATAATTAAATTATCCTGACGTTGCTAGTATACAGTTAGGAGCAAAACTGATCACACACACTTTAAATCACAATACAAACTTTTTATAAATGGCCAAAAATCTTGAAAAATTGCAATTTTTACCACTTTTGATCGTTTATAACTCGTAAACCAATTGACCAATTTCAATGAAATTTTCGAAGCGTATATAATTTATACGAGTTGACCAAACACATCTTTTAAATTTTCTTTATTGGTCCAGCTAAAAAGGTCGTAAAAATCAATTTTTACTATAGTTTCTCAGAATTCCGACCGAATGCATTTTTTCAACATATTTTTTAGACGTCATTTACTATAATTCATCTAGTCTTACAGAGAAATTGAAGTCGTTTGGTCCATTCATAAAAAAGTTATTCTGATTTAAAGTGTGTGTGATCAGTTTTGCTCCTAACTGTAGATTCCTTTTCTCAAGAACAGTGAAACGTTAGAAATAATGTAAACAGAACATATATTGAAATATTTTGAATGATTTTACTGTCTTCCATTTGATCAATTAATTTTTTAATTCCTTCGTTGTACTTTGTGTATAAATATTATAATATTATTATTATTATTATTAAATATTATAAATGACACATTTTATTTTATTTAGACTTTGTACGGGGCTTCTATTGTAATACGTGATCTACTAAAGCTATCTGTACACTCATCAAAAATTATGAAATAAAAAATCTGGAGACGGTCATTTTGACCGGCGATGGTAGGTTTAGTGTTAATATTCATAAATTCGTCGGCGTTTGCGGAACAACGTTTACCAGCGCATGTCGGACGTTTTTTTCCTTATTGGTCTAGCCGGCTAATTTGAATCAGTGTCATCACGGATGACCAATTGAGAATGAAAATATTTACGATAATGACGCGAGATCTCATTAGGTAATAGGCACGTGTCAAGTTCTACTCGAAACTTCGGTTTGCTTCTGGATGTGTGGCCTTGATTTTTATATAACTTGCTCTTTACGCTGCTTTCTATTCTCTAGCGCACAATCGTGGATCATGGGAGATCAGCAAAATCATTATGATGATTCGATCAACCTCCCTGTAACAGTAATTTCATTTTATACAGGGTTTCTCAAAATTCCTTCAACATCCGGAATGAGAGGTTCTTGAGATCATTTGAAGCAACATTTTCCTTTGCAGAAATGGCGTCCGCGGCTTTGTTAAGCAGTTATTAACGAAAAACACGACTGTGCCAACACGCGTCTAGGTCGCGCTCTGATTGGTCCGTGGTTTTCTTTGATAACTACTTAACAAAGCCGCGGACGCCATTTTTGCAAAGGAAAATGTTGCTTCAAATGATCTCGGGAACCTCCCATTTCCGGATGTTGAAGGAATTTTGAGACACGCTGTATAAAAGCAATTAGAGTATTGTTGACTCGATTTTGATAATTTTTTGTGAGACGATGGTATGTGGATCCCTAATGATGTCTGCAAAATATTAGGTGTAGTTACCCAATAGTTTTAAAGATATAAACAATTAAACGTTCATACCTTGTTGATATTCCATTACCCGTGTAAGCAGGTTGCGTGAAAGTTCAATTGTTTATATCTTTGAAACTATTGAGTAACTACACCTAATATTTTGCAGACATCATTAGGGATCCATATACCATCGTCTCACAAAAGATTATCAAAATCGAAGTCGGACGCTTGGGGTCCTTCCCTTGTTAGTGGCTCGGTTCCCTTGACGATGGGTGCAGAGTTGGGATAGCATGAAGAGCTAGGATTTAACGTGCTGCCAGACGCCAATGACTTCGAAACTTTCGCTAGTCTATAAAACATGGACTATAGAACACTTGTACTATACCTACGCTGTCGTTCTACAGTAGGCTACTAATAACTAGACTGCGGATGTTTATGCAATTTGCAATTTTTGTGGACGAATTTTAAGAAACTCGAATCAAATAAAATCTTATTTTTCCTGGCAGAAGCCTTTTTAGGTCTGAAAACAATTAAAATCGAACTCTGAATTCTGTCGTATTTTATGCCCTAGCATTGCATAAAGATCCGCAGCCCATTAATAACTCTAGATTCATGGTGAATTTTATATAGATTCTATCTGAAATTTTATATAGATCTTATCTTAAAATCTATAATATATAAAATTGAAGATTTAAATCTGAAATCTTTTCAAGGCCAGTTTGCTTTCTTCCGGAACAAAAAGCGAAGATTTTCAAGGAAATATGCGCCACCATAACACGGTTTCGGTACAACACGGTTCCCATACCACGCGGTTTGGAATTTTCGTTTTTCCGCGATTCACGCCGAAAATACCGATGCAACGGGCCAATAGAGATGCAGAGGGCTTCGATCCTTTGTTTCTTCCTTTCTATATTGTCGTTGACGTCTCTTTCGAGAGAAAGAGAAGGAGCTCCTCCCACGTTTTTCCCTCGAGTCGACCTCGGACACACGCTCTTGTTTACGTATCGCAGGCTCGCTGTCCCGAGACTCTCTCGAATCCTCGTTCTCATCCTCCTTCTCTCGTTGTCCTGATTTTAGTGAAGTGTTGCGATCGGCATCCGGCGTGTTCTCTGTGGCCTGTCCTCGTTACTCCCGCACACGTTCACTGTCTCCTCGTTGCTTCCGTTAAAGGTGCGTTTAGACCGGTTCAACGAGTCTGATAGTTCACTTCGTCTTCGAAATAAATTGTAGAATCATATTTTGTCCAAATTGTAAATGAAGATCTTGATCCCTGATCCGAGTAAATTATACTCCCGGTTATTAGATATTTTCACGATTGGTAAAATATTCAATTTTCCTTAAATTGTCTGCTGTGAAATTTCAATTTTCCTTGAATTGTTCCACGACACCCTATATATTTTCTTCGATATTGTTGTAGAGCATGAGAAGACGAGTCCAACGAGTATAATGACCACCATACCATTACGATCATTCAATCTCAAGATATTCCTGCTCTAATTCCTGTTTATATTAAAAGCATTACATATTTAAACAGCAGTATTTCGAGATTGAACATTCGTAATGGTACGTTCATGGTACTCGTTGAACTCGTCTTTTTATACTGTACAAGCACGTCAAAGAAAATATATAGGGTGTCACATAAAAAAACTATCGACAACCTCGAAATCTCGTTAATAAATTCATAAAATCCACGGTTTATTGTGTTCATTTGGCCGTAGTAAAAAAAAAGTGCTGCCTTGGTT
This sequence comes from Lasioglossum calceatum, assembly GCA_963966675.1. Lineage (NCBI taxonomy): Eukaryota > Metazoa > Arthropoda > Insecta > Hymenoptera > Halictidae > Lasioglossum > Lasioglossum calceatum. Next base: position 5,531,333 of record OZ016539.1, on the reverse strand, counting down.
CGGCGGAAGATTTCAATTTTCTTTGAATCGTTCGGAGATTTCAATTTTCCTTGACCGCCGTCTGCACGATTATAGTGAGTCGGCGCGGCTATCTCGTTCCGCAGAAACGCGAGTTAAAATGGTGGTGGCGATGATCGGAACTGGATTTGTTAAAGCGAGGTTCAGAGAGGCGAGTTCACGGTGTACCGAGCGAGGAGAACGCGGCTATTATACGTCGACAAGCAACGACCGTGAGAGGCCCATTTTATCTCGTACAAGGATTCCTCGCTCGATATTATTCGCCTCCACCTCGACACGCATCGTCAGTATTAGTCGCCTCCTCGGTTTCTGTAAATAGGGAAATAGCCTTTGGGCTAGTCCACATGAATATGCGAACGATTTCGAAACCGCTCGCGACTTCGTACGCTTCAGCAACGTCGCACAAAAATCTACACTACTTTAGCAATTCTTAATACACATGAGTATTGATTAAACATTCGAAAAATTCAGTTGCAAGAGACAGTGAACATTCGGATCATGCATAATAATTAGACAGCGGATTTTCTGCACTTGTGACAAAAATGAGTACGTGCAATTTAAAACAGTAAACATATTCAGAGAGAAAATAAATTTCTATTTCACTCCAGTTTGTTGCAATCCAGGTAGAAAATTTTTATCTTGTGTGAAGATACAAAATCGAAGGATTCGGGCTGTAGGGATGAAACTGGAGGTTCGATTTATTGTTCGAGATGCATTTTATGAATAGTAGTGTATACATCACTGCACATACTACATACACTGAATCGTTAGTCTCTCTCTCCCTCGGATTCTCCTTTCTGCGTCTCCGAAAGCGGCATTGACCCACTTACGGTTACATTTCTTAAAAGAACGTTATATTATGGACGCCGCTGCTCCATTATCAGTAATTCAATACCTCTTCAATATCTTATGGCGTCGCAGTCTGCGAATATTTATACAATGTCTTGCCTCGGTCACGGTTTTACAAAAACCTCGATGTACGACGAAATTTACACGCCCGTCCGTAAGCCACCGGACACTTATTCAAATTTGCACGCAGACGATTTTTTATGCACTTACTAATTTCTTAATGTAAATCGAATCTGACCAAAATATCCCATATTTTCGAAATTTTCATCATTGTTCTTAAATTTGCTAATTTTTCAAACTTAAGTGGGGCAATTGTTTTCCAATTTCGCTTCTGGAGCTGTCGATAATCATCCCACAATTTGTCAATCTCTTTTTTCCAAAATTTATTCAAATGGTATTGTATACAGTTAGGAGCAAAAGTGATCACAAATACTTTAAATCAGAATAACTTTTTTATGAATGGACCAAACGACCTCAATTTCTCCGTAAGGCTAGAAGAATTAGTTTAGTAACTGACGTGTAAAAAATATGTTGAAAAAATGCATTTGGTCGGAATTGTGAAAAATAATAGTCGAAATTGATTTTTACAACTGTTTTAGCTGGGCCAATGACGAAAATTTAAAAGATGTGTTTGGTAAACTTGTATAAATTATATATGTTCCGAAAATTTCATTGGAATCGGTTAATTAGTTTACAAGTTATAAACGATTAAAAGTGGTGAAAATTGCAATTTTTCAAGATTTCTGGCCTTTACCACTTTTGATCGTTTATAACTCGTAAACCAATTAACCGATTTCAATGAAATTTTCGGAGCGTACTTAGTTTATACAAGTTGACCAAACACATGTTTTAAATTTTCGTTATTGGCCCAGCTAAAAAAGCAATAAAAATCAATTTTTACTATCGTCATTTACTAAACTAATTCCTCTAGTCTTACAGAGAAATTTAAGTCGTTTGATCCATTCATAAAAAAAGTTATTCTGATTTAAAGTGTGTGTGATCAGTTTTGCTCCTAGCTGTATATTTAATTTTTCATTCAAATATATTATTAATCGAGTATAAAATCAAGCTGGAAGATTGTGTTCTTTAATTACCATTTTGTTGAAGATAAAGTATATAGAATGGAATTATTCTGGGCCGGAAGAAATGTTTAATTTTCAAGTTAAAATAGCTCCGAGTGCAAAAAGGATTAACCCTTGAGGAAATAAATTACAAACAATAAATATAAATTAATGAACCCTCTACTGCGCTTACAAAAATTAATTTCTTCAAAATCATCCCAGAATTCCTCGATGAATTCTGGACGTACTAGGACTAATTTTAGGCGGCACAGTAGAGTGAGAGAGAGAGAGAGAGCAACAGCATCGCGGTAAGAAAATCTCGGAATTTTCCGAGGAAATGTGAAAATACTTTGGACTCGGAACAGTGGAGGATTAATAAACGTCGTTTTAACGCGCTTCGAATTCGTTTCCCCCTCCAGCCCGTTCGCGCCCGAGTATACTGTTCTTCTCCCGAACTCAGCGTGATCGTTGCATCCTCTTCTAAACGATACAACACGGGTGCGCGCGTTGTCGAGCCTTTCTTTCCTTTCTTTCTCTCACGCCAGGCTAGCAGTAGCAGCAGCAGGAACGGCAGCCGCACAGGCGCAAGCTGTGTGCAGGCCAGAGGCTTTTGTTGCGTTCCGAGTGGGCTCTAGTTGACGAAATATTGACATCCGAGAATAGAAACCCGTTGCGAGCTTTACAGAAGGGACCAACCCCGCCCCCGGACACGCTGTTTCACAGGGGAAGACAGAAAAGGGGGAAGGAATATGCGGATAAGGGCGAAGGGAGAACAGAGAGACCAAGGGAAAAAGGCATGGGTCTTCTTCTCGCTCTCTGTCTCCCTTTCTCTCCTCTCTCATCGATTCTCTCTTCTCTCTCTCTCTCTCTCTCTCCCTCTCTCTCACTTACTCGCTCTCTGCCCCTCTCTCAGTTTTTTCTCTCCGAGAGTTGCATTCAACGCGAATTTAAAGGGGGTGGGACTCCGGATGACGTCAACCTTCGAAATGCTCCCTATACTAGCTATATCTGGACGTAAGTACGTTACGTTTTTTCACATGTACTGGGTGTTTCGAAAATGTCGCCCAACCACTCCCAAGAATTTTAGGACGTGGCCAACAACACGTACTTTCAACGAGATTTCGACTTGGACAATTTTAATTATGTAAAAGCAGATCTTTGTGTAGAATAAAAATTTTCTGTTTATATTTGCAAGAAACTGGAGCGAAATGGAAATTTATTTTCTTTCTTAATATGTTTAGTTTAGTTATAAGAGTAAATGTTAAATTACAGTATAAATCAGTAAATTTTATATAAAATTCAAGAGTAAATTTCAAATTAAAATATAAATCAGTAAAATTATAAAATTTAAAATTGAGGGGACATTTTATATTAAAATATAAATTAGTAAATTTATTATAAAATTCAAGAGTAAATTTCAAGTTAAAATATAAATAAGTTTAATAGGTTGGAAGTAACAGAACAGTATTTTTAAATTCTTCGAATGTTTTTACTATTCGAAATTATGCCTACTCGTTTTTGTTATAAATGCATGACTGTCTAATTGTTAACCATGATCACGTGGATCTTAGATAATTTTTCTTTTCGAGAATTAATGGAGAGAGAGAGAGAGAATTCTCTGCTATTATGCGAACGAAAGAGAGCCTTTTCCGCTCGCGGTGTCCTCGAGACGCGATTATGGCGCATCGAACAAAAACAAATTCCGAATAATAGCCTCTCAGTCGAATTCAATGTGGCGGTGGTAGTGGAACACGTTTTAGTTACGTTTGTCGCCTGTATACGTCTGCGCGTGTGCGCGCTTGTGTGAGCATATAGGGTGTTCATAAACGGATACTTTGGAGGACGTCGGATCTTGTGATTATACTCGATGCTCGTGATATATTTCTCATATAAAACGTTGATATCATTTTATAATGTGCAACAGGTACTTTATTAATTTAATTGATGGTAGTATATCTCGTTCTAATTAATTTAATTTATTCTAGTTCTCAAATATTAGTTTCTTTATTATTATACAATGTATTTTTTAAATATTTTACGGTTGACTAGTTTAATTAAGGATTGGACTAGGCTAATCGAGATTGTTCGGAAAATATGTGGATGGTTGGTGCACGTGTATTCGATTATCATTAACATTATCGCAAAATCAATACCAGATACAGCGACAATACGAAACACCTCGTACTCCTTCGATAACGAGCAGGTGACATTTTGACTGGGAACGATTATGAAAACCGACAGTTACATATGTCGAGAAAATTTACAAAAATATAAATATAAAAATCCAAATAAATAAAATCACAAACAGTTTTAATTCTCTATTAATTCCCTATACAATTTCTGATTCTCATTGTGGTTCTTGACTTTAATTGTTGCTGACTTCGAAAAGACACAAACGTTAGTCATGCTGACTGCTCGGTAGTTCTTTAATCTTTAAACAGCTATCGGATCTACTCGCACTAACGCTTGAGTAAGCTGGAAGTTCTAATACTGTGAGTATGTACTAGGAATGTTGTTACGTAGAGACTGCTAAAGTTGAAGCCGATGAGACTCGAGAGAAAATTACTTGGAACTATGGAAGAAGTTGCCGAGGACAGGGGTGTACGGTGACCATTGTTCTCTACACGATCCTCGAAACGCGAAATCACGTGAAAGAGTGCAGCTCTGCGTGTCTACCGTGAGATTATGTTACCACGTGGCTTCACCAGAGTTTTACTATGTCTGTAAAGATTCTGCAGTAACAATTTAAACCTTCATACCTGTAATCCATCTCGCATTAACATGTGACGCCCTTTGGAAACTATATTTTCTCAGATAATAGGTACTTTCGAATTTTTACGTCAAACTTAGACTGTGAAGAAATCATCCGTGCAGTAATCAAAAATGTTGTAGTGGTTGAAATCGTTTTGTGAGGGAATTGAGTTGATTCAAAATTGAGGCGATCGCAAATTGAGTTTATTAAAAATTGAGTTAAATCAAAATTGGGTTGACTCAAAATTGAATTGATCCAAAATTGAGTTGATCCAAAATTGAATTGACCCAAAATTGAGTTAATCCAAAACTGAGTTAATCCAAAATTGAGTTGATCCAAAATTGAGTCAAATCAAAATTGAGTTGACCCCAAAATTAAATTGACCCTAAAATTGAATTGACCCAAAATTGAGTTGATTTAAAATTTAGACTGTGGAAAAATTATTCTTGCAGTAACAAAAGATCTTACAATAATCAAAGTTGCTTTGATTTGTGAAACATCAAGGGGAATAAAAATTTGAGTTCGGAATCGAGAGGAAATAAAAATGTAAATTGTGAAAGAATCGCAGAGGGTGGTGGAAGGACGTGTTCAGGATTTCTGTTCCATAAAGAAAAGTCGAAAATGATCGAATGGAGAGCATTCCCGCGCCGCGATTACGCCGGCAAGCGGTGTTTGTAACAGAACGGTATTATAGAGCGCAGAGAGCTACGGTGTGTGAATAGCGAGCACGTGCATTTCCCACAGAAAACCAATAGGGGCCTTGGCCAGCTGGGAATATGAACGGTGCAGGGTTCGGTCTATCTTTCGGTCTTTTGGGGTTTGCGTGTTCTCGAGCCGGGGATAGAGACGGGAATACTACTCGAACGAACAATATTCAGGCCTGGATATATCGATAACAGGCCACGACAAAGCGTGTTCCTTACTCAACTTCCTTTAATCACCCTATACTAGAAATAGCTAAAATTTTTCTATATCAGAAATTTAATCACTTAAAATAAAAATTGTCTACATTTGTTCATTGAATTCTTTCAAAAAATTTCAAAAAATTCTAATTTTCTAGTTGAAATCATTAGCGATCCAAATGAACAAATGTGATATCTGTTAATAAATGTCTATTAAGGTATAGTATCGTCGGAAGCCGGCGACCTTCTCGAATAATTCAGCAGTCATGGGTATCTGTCGTATATTATTGCTGCACTGCAGAAAATAGAGAACGTAGCGATACAATCGATTACTCGTACGGAACCGTTCGAACACGAATTTGACCTACAAAGAGATATCTATACGGCGCTCGCATCGACGTGTCTTTCGCCCGTTACTGCATTCGTTTATCGCCGGACCGTTTCTAACTGACCGATTGACAAACAATTCTATTAAAGATATAACATATTTAATAGTAATTTTGATTACGTGCGATAGTCGAACGAGACTTGTAATGTGATTTTCAATTTGATTGTTTCAGCACCCCGGTTTAGCGGAGAATCGCCTGAGCCGCGCGATAATCGTGCGTTTTCGTTTTTCCCGAAATTGGCAGCAAGAACAGCATCAACAACGGCGGCGCTCGGCGTTGGGGTGCAGCCCGTGTTATCAGCCGGCTATCATAGCACGGTGCCACCCCAGAACGGGGGTGGTGGTTCGACATTTAGTGCCGCGGCGATGGTGGCAGCTGCCACCGCTACGGCCACCGCCACAGCCAGCGTGGTGGCCATGCAGGACCGCCAAGACATCCCCTCGCAATTCAATCAGGTACGATTCCATCCTCCCTCTTCGTCTTATTCTTCATTATTCTCTTCATCATCCTCTTCATCTTCAGCTTCCTCTTAATCATCCTCTTCATCTTCAGCTTCCTCTTCGGCTTCCTCTTCATCTTCGGCTTCCTCTTCATCATCCTCTTCGACTTCCTCTTCATCATCCTCTTCATCTTCAGCTTCCTCTTGGTCTGGATCCTCTTCATCATCAACTTCTTCGGCTTCCTCTTCATCATCCTCTTCCTCTTCGGCTTCCTCTTGGTCTGGATCCTCTTCATCATCAGCTTCTTCTTCAGCTTCCTCTTCATCTTCAGCTTCCTCTTCATCCTTTTCAACTTCAGCTTCTTCTTCAACTTCCTCTTCATCTTCGGCTTCCTCTGCATCATCCTCTTCATCTTCAGCTTCCTCTTCGGCTTCCTCTTCATCATCCTCTTCATCTTTAGCTTCTTCGGCTTTCTCTTCATCATCCTCTTCATCTTCAACTTCTTCTTCGGCTTCATCTTCATCTTCCTCCTCATCATCCTTTTCAACTTCAGCTTCTTCGTCGGCTTCCTCTTGGTCTCGTCTTCTCAAAAGTCAGGCCTGAAGCCACGTTCCTCATTCTGACAATAGCAGTAATCGAAACCGATCTTGTTACAGATGCAGAGCCAACATGGAATACCCCACCAAACGTACAACGCAGGGTACGCCCAAAGAGGACCAATGGCCGGAATGGGGCCAGTCGGGATGAGCAATTTCAATAGCATGGGCACGATGAGCCCGATGCACTCTATGAATTCCATGAATTCGATGAACAGTATGAATGGCATGAATTCGATGAATCCTATGTCAATGGGAGGTATGAACGGTATGAGTAGTATGACCGCGATGACGCCCATGAACTCCATGAGTAACATGGGCAACATGGGCATGAACAATATGATGGGACCTAACAACATGCAGATGAACAAAATAAGCATGCAGGTACGTTACAATCACCATCTAAATCACATTAAATCCATTCGATAAACCTCAACTGAAAGACTCGTTACCATTTCCAGACTCAGCCCCACCAAGGCTATCCGAGGAGATTAGCGCCGTACCCTAACCCCGCGATGCACATGGCGCAGAAAAGGCAACAAAGCCCGTACGCAGGTCCGAATCCGGCTGCGATGCAGCCTAACTTCAACGGCATGGCGACGTCCCAATACCCGACCAATTATCCCGCGGCAGCGGCGAGGCCGACCTTCCAGCCTCAGTATCAGCCGATGCAAACCATGAACCCGACGGCCGCCGGTTTCGGGCCTAACACGATGATACGGAGTACGAACATGAGGCAAGCCGCGCCCTCTTACAACACCACCGCACAAGCGGCGACCAACCAATACTATGGTAGCAATGGTATACCAGTTAGTATGGGTCCTAACACGGTTGGCAACCAATTCGTCGGTCACCAACCAAACACGGGATACGCTGGTGGAGCGTCCTCTTATGGAGCCGGTGCTGCAGCGACCAGTCAATACCAACAGGACGTCGCAGCGATGAGAACGAGCGGCGCGGCGAGTTTGAATTACCAACATAGTCCTATCCCTGGCAATCCAACTCCTCCGCTCACGCCAGCCACCAGCATGCCCCCCTACATTAGTCCAAATCCTGATATCAAGCCCAACTTCAACGAGATGAAGTCACCGGTTAACATACAAAGTGAGTTCCTCTTCTAGCTAGTCTGTATTTAGATCAGTGGTGCCCAAAGACCTGGTGCGCAAACTATTGGGTTGTCGGAAAAGTCATGACGTGTTTTTGGGTAATTTTCAAGACCCATTTTTTAATAACAACAAAATTCAATCAATAATATATTGGCCATGCGGTTGGTGAGATGGACTTCTACAAGTTCATGCGGAACCGATATATCGAACTTGCTGATGAATCCCAGCTTCCTGATACGATCGTGGACGGTTGAATGATGAAGGTTCAGTGTCTCCGCGATGCCACGAGTGGTCGAATGTGGGTTCGCTTCGTTCAGTGCTTTTATTTTATCGTCATCAGCTTCAACGGGCCTTCCGCTGCGAGGAGTATCGTCGAGGTCAAAATCACCAGCCCGAAATTTAGCGAACCATCTCTGACAGTGACGCTTTTGTAGGGCATTGTCCCCGTAAACTTTACACAATTTTTCACAAGCCTGTGTTGCGTTCTTTCCTGCGTGAAAATAAAAAGCAAAATATGCCGAAAGTGCACAGTTTGGTCTTCCATTTTCAACTCAACATAACCAATTGAAGGACGTGACCAAATCAGATACTCGTTTCTTTGAAATGAAGTTTCAACTGTCATCTGCCAATTACGTAACACTTGTGCCGATTGCGATGACGTTTCTAACCTAAAATACGTGCAACGTCATCTATTGCAAAAATGCGTCATGATTTTTCCGACAACCCAATATTTCTCGTACTTTCCTGTTAGCGTGGCATACTTGGAGGTAACGGTAGGTCTGTACATGTCCTAGGACTACGGTAGTAGGACATAGAAATCTTCAGGTCTCCTGAAAATCCTTCGCTTAACTTTACGTGTACCCTTTGATCTGGTCCAATTGAGTTTATTATATCTTGATGTTGTTACCACCAAGTATGATGGCGAAGTTTGCAGCACGTAGAACTTTCTCTGCGGACATCACTGTCTTGACTCTTTGAGGATGGGTCCAGAAGAGCCTCATCTGCAAAGGGCCAAGCGCTTGGGGTTACGGGTGGCTAATGTGTTGATTGTTGTTCACAGAAGACGACGAGCTGAGATTAACATTCCCTGTGAGGGATGGCATCATTCTTCCACCCTTCCGCTTAGAACACAATTTGGCTGTAAGCAATCACGTATTCCAGCTGAAGTCGACGGTACACCAAACGTTGATGTGGCGGTCGGATCTCGAGCTGCAGCTCAAGTGTTTCCACCATGAGGATAGGCAAATGAACACGAATTGGCCGGCGAGCGTGCAAGTGTCCGTGAACGCCACGCCGTTGGTGATCGATCGTGGTGAGAATAAAACGTCTCACAAGCCCTTATACCTGAAGGACGTCTGTCAACCGGGAAGGAACACGATACAGATCACGGTCTCGGCGTGTTGTTGTGTAAGAACTCTTTCAGATCTCTTTATCGAACCGCGCGCAGTTTTATACGGCGTGTATAATAATTAATAGACTGCGGGTTTTATGCATTTATGAGAAAAATGGGTAAGCTGTCGGCATATTAAGAAGCTTTAAAGACATCGGCGTACTAGTTTCAACTTAATCAGATAATTAACCCTTCGAAGGCTGTGCCTGAGTCTCTATTTTGACCAAAGATTTTTTTGCATAAAGATCCGCAGTCTAATTCTATAATTCAATTAGATGTGTAATTAATTGACCGTTCGTGTGGTTCTTGCAGTCGCATCTGTTCGTGCTTCAATTAGTCCATCGGCCGAGCGTGCGAAGCGTGCTCCACGGATTGCTACGCAAGAGGCTACTCACTGCGGAGCATTGTATAACTAAAATCAAACGAAACTTCAGTAATACCATTTCGAATAATGGCATACAGTCGGAGAAGGATGTGGTGGAACAAACAGCACTTAAGGTGAGACTTGTTTTCCCTGCCAGATACATACTACGTATCACTTCGTAGTCCATTTATTACAATTTGTCTACATTGGACCACACGATTAATGTTACCGTTCCATATTGCAGGTATCTTTAAAATGTCCTATCACTTTTAAACGTATTACACTGCCAGCAAGAGGACACGATTGCAAGCACATACAATGCTTCGATTTGGAGTCGTATCTACAACTAAATTGTGAGAGAGGATCCTGGAGGTGTCCTGTATGCACGTAAGTCTATTTACCAATTTAATTTAATTCTCAGTTCTCGATCATTCAAAGATGGGGGTCTTCAGTGGTCAAAAGCGCTAGATAAAGTGTCAATCTAGGCCGCGATCGCCCTCGAAAGTCCTATTTTGACGTTTAAGAGGCGTAATTTGCAACCTATTCTATTTACTGTATTTGATATACATATATTTTATTGTAGATGCAATTTTTTCCTTTGAAAAAGGTTCAAAACTGAACCGAAGCGCTAGGAAAGAAAAAAAGTTTATTGCAAAATTGCTAGATTTAATAAGTGATCGAAACAGTTGCGCCGAAAACATCATTAAATTGAATGTAATTTGCATTATTCGGCAGCATGTAGCCGTCGCAGCTTTATGAAAATAGCTACAGCGCGGCTGTATGCTTCCGAATAATGAAAATTACGCTTTGTGAACGTAGAGATAGGACTTTTGAGGCGATTGCGGCCTAGATTGATCTTTTATCTAGCGTTTTTGAGTATTGAAAACCTCCTCTTTGCATTATCGAGAAATGAGAAGGCCTTAATAATGCTCTCTCCAACTATACGCATCGGATCGTGACGCTAAACATGGAATATATTACAGAAAACCTGCGCAATTGGAAGGTCTGGAGGTTGACCAATACATGTGGGGCATTCTGAACACTCTGAACACGGCGGAGGTAGAGGAAGTGACGATAGACTCGATGGCGAACTGGAAGCCAGCGAAGAACATGAGCGGTATCAAATCTGAAGAGGAAAGCGACTGCAAGAGAATGACCAAGGCAATGTCACCCGGAAGTATGAACATGCCCACGATGAACAACTGGGATATGAACCAAGCGATGAGCCCGTACATACCGCCGGACATGAGCAGCATCGTTAGCGGCTCTATGATGAATAATACAACGTCTACATACGCAAACAACAACATTAACCATAGGAATTCGTCGGGTGGATCCTTCGATATCAATTCTGGAACGAACACCAACACCAATAACGATTACTCGAACGGGACGGGACCTCTTTCGCACTTGAACGAGTCGGTCAACTCGCTGGATCCTCTGAACGCTATGGAGAAGTCGCTGAACGATCAGGTAAATTAATTTCATTCGATACACTGTCTTGTAACGAGACTGCGGTTATTAGGAAAATTTAAGAACACTGTAATACTGTTTTGAATGTAACGAAGTCATTAGGGGATAAAATCAATTTTTCTTTTGCTTCTGCTTCCCACAATCAATGCAAAACATTTTTATTTTGTAACAAATCCATTTTATTGAATATCTCCGAAACTATTAGGCCCAGAAGATAATTTCAAAATCCAATTTGTGCGTCTTTGAACGACGAATCTTCTGGTGTAAACTGATTTTTTAAAGAATAATTTGTTCAAAAGATACGTTAGAAATTCACAGACCTGAATGACCAAATTTCTCAAAAACTGTGCGTCTAGGAGAAAAATTAAAAACAGATTCGTAATCAGCGCGAAAAACTCTATAAGAATTGCATAGTGAGAATCGAAATCCCTCAAAAAAGTTGAAATTTGTTGGACCTTGTAATTAATACTGTTCCATTGGTTGCAGATGCCCCATACACCGCACACACCTCATACCCCTCACACGCCTCACACACCGGGTGGTGGCAACAGCGGTCCACCTAGTGTTCCTCCTGCATCTCAGGAATCTACAGGGAATCATAACACGTCTGGTAGTACGAGTACAAACATAAATAATGATACTGCAGACATACCTTCGGATCTGAATTTCGATCCGGCTGCAGTGATAGACGGAGAGGGTACGGGTCAGGAAGCATTGAATGTAAGTCACCCCTAGCATTTCTGTACGAAGTTGAAAGTTCGAAATGGCAGTACGAGTACGAGTAAGTTGTATAATAAAACTAATTTCTGTTCGCAGCTCTTGCCAGACAATGTTGTGGATCCGATGGAGTTACTTTCGTATCTGGATCCGCCGGATCTGAATACCCCTCCCAGTAGCGGCGCTAGCAGTGGAAACCCCTCATCGAGCGATGATATATTGGCACTTTTTGAATAAAAGATACAAAGCAGAATCTTTTAGAGGAATAATCAAATCACGACCCTGACATTCATGAGAAAAAAGTAAAGAGAGAGAGAGAAAGAGAGAGAGAGAGAGAAAAGTAGAGCGTTTTAACAGATTTTTGAGTATTCTTCTCCTACAAATACGATTGAAGAATCCGAAGGTATTTGTAGCGAAGGATACATTCGGGAAAGCGTATATTGGGGTCACACTGTGGGTGCTTTCACCTAATTCAATGGTACAAACAATCTTAGCTCTAATTATATAATATTCCTATTGACGAAGTTAGGGCATATTATTAGATTTAACGAGAAGAAGAAGAAGAAGAGAGAAAATATGTGAAACGATTGACTTTTAATTGAAATAGCGGAGGAAAACGAAGCAACGCTGCCGTTAGGCGTGCTTGTGTTTGTAAAGATGTTATTGCACGGTTTACGTTTTTTAGTCCTTGATATATTGGGAATCTTTCGTTTCCAATAGCGACGCGTTCTAACATTGTGCCGGGCATATGTTCCAGAACTGATTCTCACAAACCGAGTACCACAATTATATTAATTGTGTTCAAATCGATATAAATACGAATTTTTTAATACCAAATGTAGAGCGATCTTTTTCCATACGAGGTTTTACATACGGTTTAAGGATTACAAACGTGTTTGTTTGATACAGTAAGTGTGCGATACGATCGAACGAATCTTATATACAACAACATATATATTTTATATACATTGCCCCATTGGTCCAGATCTTCATTCAGAAAATAAGTTTTTACACGGACAATATATATGTGTGTATATATATACTCCGAGGACGTTAATCACGATATATAGATGGAAACCCAACACACCCTTTTCGTCGTTGAATTTCTACCGGATCGTATAGCACATTTATAGAAATTTTACATGAAAATATGGGCTTCGCCAAGCCTGCTCGACATCTGCACAATATCGACGTATAACTGTAGACAATGACCGATATAATTATCTCGTTAGCGTACCTTCGGGAAAGTTGTAAACGTTCTTAACGGATTTATGATTTTGGAATATTTGCTTGACAAAATGTGCTGTGCTACTATCGAAAAGGAAAAGGCTTCGAACAGAAAGAGAAGAGAGAAAAAAAAAAGAAATTCCCTGCAATACGATCTTTACCTCGAATAAAAACCGGTCTACTCGCATCCAAGGCTATGATGGACCTACATCACAACAGAATTACGATTGTACAGTAACTTTTGTAAATAAGTTTTAATTGAAAATAGTTAAGGCGTTCATCTGTTGTGAACCACCCTGCTTATTGATGGATATAGCGCATATAGTGTTCCTTTCCTTTAGATAATTAGTAACAACAGATGAAGAAAAAACAATAATCGAGGGCGTCGGGCTTCACACTGGATCCTATATGCAACATCGTGAACGGGTGTATCTTCTTCTAAATTCGATCCGACGAATATTTTTCAGCGAAACTACTTTCATTTTCTGGCAAAAACATATTTCGAAGCAAAATTAATAGTCACAGTACTCTGGGGATACGCTAAAACCGGTTACATTATAGTTTATCTTTACGAATGATAAAAGCAACGTCGTAATATTCGAATCTTCTTCGTTATCGAGTACTAGAAAAATCGAATTTATTCACATTGGCTATGCGGATAACATAAGGGTAAATTAAAATAATTGGTCGAATAAAAAGATCTTTTTCTGTTGGAATAATTTTCGAGAGAAAATTAACTTCGATTCTCTCGCTGCCAGAGTGAACACCGCCCATAGCCCCACCGCTTGCGTAGTAGTTATTACATTTGTATCTTTTGTGATTAAAAGAGAAGATATACTTAAAGTGATTCATGTAGATTATACAAATTTTATATAAAAATGTATTTATATTCCAGTGTGCAACACTAGCGCACATTGAAGGATTAGATGCGGTCAAGTTTCTATTCGTATAAACTACTATAACATTATTAAAAAAAGAATAGGATAATAATATTAATTATACCGTAAGCCGCGACTATTGTATATTATCTGTATATATGATAAATAGATATAATAATATAAGAAAAGTGGCAGATACTTATTGGCCAGTTATATAATAGTGAAAAAAATGATTATCTTAATTACGTCTCAGAACCAAAACATACAAGGAAGCATTGTATGAATGAAAATACCTTTAAAAACTAGAAAATATTAATATGTAAATGGCTGCAGGATAATAACAGTTCAAAATACTGCACTGTAATTTCTAATAGAATTATTACTTACTTATTAAAGACATAATTATCTAAAAAAAAAAGTTTATTCAAACCATAAGCTTTACTTAGGATTGCCAAGAAGTAGGCATACGCAACATTGTTACGGTTGTACATAGACAATGTCTACCTATACCTACTTAATACATACCCAAAAGATACAGAGTACATGGTCTTGGTTTACGAGTTGTAGAGCTTTATAAATATCTGGGCAACGACAGGGCCAGTCTGTTATTTTTACAAAAATGGAACTAAGCAAATTTTAAACATTTAACGAATTTTCAGTAGCAAATACAGTATTTTATCGAGAAAAGTCCCCAACACGGGTCTGCCCAGGGTCATTTCTACGCCAGGGATACTGTTCTTCGAGTTTTACCGAACGTAGAGAAGGACAACCGAGCTCGAGAGGCCTCAGTCGCCGAAAAGTGTAAACATAACCAATCCGATGACAAACTTCTTCATTTTTCATTATTCTTTTATGGAACTTTCACCAACATATTCGTGGCATTTTTCTAATCAAAATGATACCGAACACCATATAATTTCAACTGTATTTAGTGGTCTAGTTGACGCTAAAAGTTTCGGGCGCAAGGAAGGACAGCGTATGGGAAAGAAAGAGACGCGGAGAGTCGCAGTCGCCGGCACAGTTCGAAGGCTCGCGCGTCCTCGCAATGTAATACCAAGGAAAAACTTTTTTATTGTTACTTATTTTTTTATGAGACTTTCGCCAACATATTCGTGGCATTTTTCTAATGCAAAATGATACTAAATATGATATAATTCCGATGATATTTATTTGTGTAATGAACGATGAAAGTTTTCCACGCAAAGAAGAACAGCGTATGGGAAGGAAAGCTGTTCCTCCTTGCGTTCGAAACTTTCATCGTCCATTACACAAGTAAATATCATCGGAATTATATCGTATTTAGTATCATTTTCATTAGAAAAATGCCACGAACATATTGATCATTGCGCCATTAAAAAATAATGAAAAATAAAGAAGTTTTGTCATTGAATTAGTGGCGTCTCACCGATATACCCGAGCCGTGTGAGTCATACTTCTCGGCGACCGAGGCCTCGCGATTTTCACGGCCCCTCAAGGGGGTACACCCCGCAGTAGTGGGGATAGTTCTGGGACATTTATCGGCCAGACATTTGGAAAATTTATGGATAAAATGCTGTACCTATTTTTTTGTTATCGTGTACGATATAATAATTAAATTGTGTATTAAGACATGCGTATAATTTTGTATTAAGAAGATATCAGAAATGCATCCTTTACGAAAGAACTTATAACATTGTAAAGAACTAATCATTTATTTCATCGAATATCAGGTTTCATCGAAATTCGGATTATTATAAATCTCTACAACTTCATGATTACTATTTATCTCTTGTTAAGAGGCCTATAATTTGATCCCACAGTGCGCCACTGAACACTTAAGTGATCGAAGATTATGTATGTTGTCTTATCCGAGGCCCAAAACGAACTGCACTAAAGAAAAAAAAAAGAATATTTTCATGCAACATAACACAGCTGTACCTACTTATGGCAAGCATACCATGTCGAACCGAACGAACGAAACACGGATTGTTTGATAGAGATAACAGGCTTTAACGGATAATCAGTATTTCCACTTGTTTCAGAATTTATTTGATTGCGGACGTTTATATAAATTTTAGATGCTGTAGAAGTACTTATCAAAATGGACATGGACCAAGCTTTTAAATTAATGGAATCACGCCAGTGTTAAATATCGATTAGTCTTTTTTCCTCTATTTTCAGTATGCGAAAGTTACTTGAATAGATCTATAAGTATCAAATCGCTGTTTCTACCTTAACTATTATCAATGGGAATCAATATCGAAGATACAGTGGTTTCTATTGTCTGAAATGCACCGAGAATTCTGCGACAGCTCAGATAAACGAAATTCACTGTATCGAATATCCAAATGAAATTATTTTATGAACGAAGACCACGATGAATACATGACAAAAAGCTGACATGCATTTTCTTCAGTTGAAGTTTGGATTTGAAACGTTTCTTTGGCTGGGTGATTATACCGTAGACAATTGTGTATTACACAATGAAAATGACCGATAGCAAAATAGAAAAGAATCGTACAGTGAATCAATTTAATAAATCGACTACACGTATACTTGCATACGATTTAGCGAAAAGAAAAGTTTCAAGTTCAGCTTTCGAATGATCAAAAATTTCTCGCCCCTACGACAACCTTTTTATACTGATACAAGCCTTTATAAATTTACTTGAAGAATCTACTAAACTAACAAATTTTCATAGATCATATCAAAATCTCATAGATAAGTAATAATGTTCCATCAGTCCGTATAATAGAAATATATGGTTGTCTTTGCATTTATCATGATCGCCATAAGTGACTGGTACAGACTCGTGTAAAACTAATTATATACAGAAGTGCGTGTTACGGAAGAAGAAGAGAAAATTGACGCAAATATCATTGGTTACATTCACATGGAAAAATTTTAATACATATAAAGACCAGTTTATAATATGTATGACAGACACTACATTGTTTCTCGATACCAGTTAGAAACATTCAATAAAAAAGTCATAAAACATTGAAAACTTGTGCCGTTCTTGGATCATTTTTCCTTATGATCTGACCGTTTAGAAAGATATATACAGTAAATCCTCGTTTACTGTCCGAGGTCGCCTGTGCGATCACTGTCCAGTGCCTACCCACTCCACTGCCGGCCACGATGATTGATCTCGGCTCGGGTATATTGATGTGAACACCACACATTGACACCATGAATCGAACGTTCAAACTTCTTAATTTTCATTGTTTTTTTATGGGACTTTCACTAACTTATTTCTGGCATTTTTCTGATTAAAATAAGACTAAACACGATATAATTTCAATTCTATTTAGTGGTTTCATCGACGATGAAAGTTTCTGGCGCAAGGAAGGACAGCGAACACGCGGGCCTCGGCCACGCGATCTGTATTTTATTCTGTCCTTCTCTAATATGTTCAGTCATTAAAAAATGGTGTATAAACTGTTATATAACGTTCTACTAGTATGTACCTCCATACGAAAGTATAATGTCTACACAGCGGCAATATCAATGCACTTTCAGTATTTCATTTTTCGAAGCAAAAGAGACTTTGTTCGTTTTATTATCCATAAACATTATTATTCAAATATTTCTATACTTTACTAAGAAACTTGTACATATGGACAGTAACAATTCATGGTTATTAAATTTAGCGAATTGCTAGCGCATAATTTGACAATAAAATTGAGAATCTCATTTACTGATAGATTCACTCTTTCGTACATTCTATTCGAAGGTAAGAATTTTATTATTGCAAAAGATTTATAAGAATTTCAATACTCACTTTCTTGGTTAATTATTTGTGGGGACAAAGTGATTTTAAATTTGAAACGTTTCGAATTAGACCAGTTTCAAGTGCGCAAGCGCAGATGGAAACATTGCTTCCAATTTCAGGGTGCAGTGCGGCGATTCTTCGAATTCTGGCGCATGCGCGCATGGAGCGGCTTTTAATTATCTATTCGAATGAAATCTCGCAAAGTAAAGAAAAAGTGAAATTTTAAGAGCTCATGCTTGCCTCACGCTTGCCTCGGACCGTTGCCGGACCACCCGACGAAAGATTACAAAAATACACAATTACAAAATACAAAGAAAAGCCCGTATTTTATGTACTCTTCCTGATACACATTTGACAGTGCTACTGTACAAATGAATAGGAAGAAGAGCCTAATTGCTTTCCCGCCCGAACCCCTAATCTTCTGTACTCTATACTATGTATAGTTCTATAATATGAAATCTTATATAATATAATATGCGCATGCATATAATTTTTGCATATTTTCTTTCTTGTCTCTTTTTTCTATATGATCCCCAAGTATTATAAATCTTGGTCATATAAATCTCGTCAAAATGATCTACGAAAAAAATAGAGCAATAAAAGATTGTTTATTCACTTACTACTTGTTGGGAGGACGAGAAGCTGCATTACAATCCTGAAATTAAAAAATAGAACAAAAAATATATTAAAATCGATTCGTACAATTCCACTGGAATATAAAAAGATTTTTATGCAAGTGCTATTTAAATGATTTTCGAAATAAAAAATATAGGCTGTACAATTTTTCATTAATATTTTGAAAGGAAATGTTCAATAATAAAGCTTAATTGTGAGGATATCTTGGTACTTACGTTCTCTCCCCCTTGAAGAAAGCACGATACACGTTATGCCCTCGATCTCAGCTATGGATGTCATCTTTGAATCGACGGATTCTTTTCACTCAGGCACTATGACAGAAAGAACAAATTCATTAATTTCAATCGACCCAGTTGAATATTTCTATTAATTGTTCATTAATGGTATGAAAAAAGATGCTTAATAACACAATGTAATTGGAAACATAATTGGTACTTACACTCACGTCCTTCCCTGCTTGAAGAAACCACTACCCCCGACCCCGACACTGCGTCTCGCTTTCGATTCGAGTCATTTGAACGATGGATTTTTTCCCGCGGAATCTGTAATAGGAAGAACAAATTCATCAGAATTAATAGTAAATACATAAATCAGTAAAATAAATAGTAATAAATAAATCAGAATTAATAAACAATTCAATTTGAATATAAAATCAAAATTATTTTAACGAAAATTAAATAAACTCGATTTCTGTAGAGCAACACGAATCCAAATACAAATGATCGTCAAAACACAAGAGTAAAATCCGAATTAATAGACAATAAATACTTCAAATTGAATATTTATTAATTGTTCATTAATGTTATGACAAAAGATGTTCAATAACATAGTATAATTGGATATATAATTTTGTACTCACGCTCACGTCCTCTCCTGCTTCAAGAAAGTACACCATGAACTGCGTCACGCTTCGATTATCGAAAGCATCAAGAAGTATCGATCTGGGCAATGAATACGATCTTTCGATCGATGGATTTTTTTCCCGCTAAATCTGTAACAACTAAATCAGAATTAATAGTAAATAAACAATTCAATTTGAATATAAAATCAAAATTAATTTTCTATCGCACGACAGGAATTCAAATACAAATTATCGTCGCAACAAGAGTAAATCCGAATTAATAGAAAATGAATAATTCTGCGGATCTTTATGCATTTATAGCAAATTTGAGTAGATGAAATTCAAAATTGTAGGAAAATTTTAAAAATTGAAATTCTGTTTGGTTTCTATTCCTTGCAATCAATACAGACAATTTTTATTTTGCATGAAGATCCGCAGTCTACTAATCAATTACTAAACATTTAAGTATTGTATGAGGTATTATAACAATGTCATATAATGGAATAAAATTAAAAATCCATATAGAATGCAATTATTCTAGATAGGCGTGAGCACCATTTCGTATCCTCTCTGATAGTGCTGCCAACCGGTCAAATACCGTACCATCTGTTACTAAAAATTGCTAAGAAAAAACCCTATCTATGCGTAATCTGCACGTAATCTGATTCGCTGTCATTGTCATTACACCAATAGCACGTATCCGACGACCAATCAAAACCGCATTCCTTCCGCATGATTTCCTTTCAATTATGCAGAGCACAATATAACAAAGTAAGGCACAGAGGACTCTGCGGTATAGTATGAAGTACTTCATGGTCTATACTGGTCATATATATTGAGACGCGCGTTTGAAGTGCGTCATTCTTGGTCCTTCTCAGTCCTTCTGGAAATTGTGATACGAGTGCTTTTTATAACAATATTGTTGTTCCTATTGTAATAGAAACCTTTTTCAAAGTTGCAATCATGAATTCAACAGAAGTTAATATCGCGAACGACGGTATAATAATTAACAATGACGTGGGAGACGCTTTTGGATGTTCCAGGTATGCCCTAATATACAATGTATTGCCTTGAATGTTCATACTGGTTCATATACCCTCCATGTCTCCTATGTACATATGTATTAGTTACTTTTACCATGACTGCATGGAACTATCAAATTCAACTAACATTTTGTTTATTTCGATTATTCGATCGGAATGTATGCTCATTGCTCAAATTTCATCGTTATGCGGGAAATGATTAACACTAAATAAATAGGTTTATGAACCACTGAAACTGACTGGTGTTACACTTTACATTGTTTCGTAAAGATAACGGAAATGCGTCGATCCGAATGTTGCACCGTTCTATTATTATATCAAACTTGTTAAATGATTTCTCATCTTTACGATCTCAATATAATCATTAGACTGCGGATCTTTATGCAAAATAAAAATATTCTGCGTCGATTGTGGGAAGCAGTAATTAAATAAAAATTCATTTTATCCCTTAATAGTCTTTTCATGTTGAAAATAACTTAGATTTTTTCTTGTTTATAACTTACTTTTATAACCGGCAGGTCGACGGGCCCGCTGTGCGTGGCAGAAAAAAAAGGTCTTGTCTCTTCACGGTTCGTTTAGGTAAACATCAGCTTCCCTCTAAGGTGATAGGATACCTTCATAACAGAGAGCCCGTCGACCCGCCCGAAATTTATGACGAAAGTCCGCGTGGACCTCGGCATAAAAGCACCTTAAATGTACCCAGACATCAGGCATGCTCTTTCTTTTACAGAAACAGTGTTGGTCCCCTCGTTGGCCCCTTACAAACGGCACCCACTGACCGTTACGCCACACATTATAACATGAGTCACTCAAAACGTGGGTTGGCTCTTATTTTCAATCATGAATTTTTCAATATCTCTCATCTTAAAGCGAGATGCGGCACAAATGTGGATTGTGATAATCTTGTGGATACATTAAGAACTCTTGGCTTCGAAGTAAATGATTTTCATAATTTAGCACACAGAGATATAATGACAAATTTAGAACGAGGTACTTTCAGTTCATGGTTTTTACATCTATCTACCTACCCGTTTATCATTTAAAACCTTCCTTCTTCAGTTTGTAATTTTAACCCTTCGCGCTCAACGTTGTTCCAGCTTCGACCCTTCCCAGACGTCTTTTCAGCTCCCGATAATATTTCACCTTAAAATACCCAAATTACTTTCTTGCCAAACCAATACATAATATGCGTGAAATTATACCTCAGAGTTGCTGTTCGAGCGCAAAGGGTTAACGTCCTGTTTCGATTTTACAGTTGCCAGTATGGACCATACGCATCATGATTGTCTGATCGTGGCTGTACTAAGTCACGGAGAATTAGGGTTACTGTATGCACATGATACTTCTTACAAATCCGAGTCTATTTGGGGACATTTCACAGCCGATAAATGTCCGACATTGGCTGGAAAACCAAAGTTATTTTTTATACAAGCTTGTCAGGGTGATAGATTGGATTGTGGTATATCTATAAAGGACCGGACAGAAACCGACGGTCTACCAAGCATTACGTTCCGTATACCGTGCTTCGCGGACATTCTAATTGCTTATTCAACAATACCAGGTAGTACTATAATTGTATAAACCATAAATGATTGTAACTGAATTTTTAAAGAATATATATCTCTGTTTCGCAGGCTTTTATTCTTGGAGGAACACCACTCGTGGTTCCTGGTTTATGCAAGCACTATGCTTGGAATTACGTGAGAACGGTACACGATATGATTTGCTGACTTTGCTGACGTTCGTGAACCAGAGAGTGGCAATCGACTTTGAATCCAATACTCCTGATAACATAACAATGCACCAACAGAAACAAATACCATGCATTACAAGCATGTTAACACGAATGGTGAAATTTACTTCACCGAAGAACGGAATCATATAAGTATTTTCTATAAAATAGTACACGTACCTTCATTGCAACGGTCGCGCTATCGTTCGAAGTTAACTAATAATATTTTGGGTAATTTATTGAGAAAGGGTCTGCGTACTCCGATTTTGATGAAATTTTAATATGTTATAGATTTCGACATTTTGAACAACTTTTTGAGACAGATTGAGACCCTGTTTTCTCTCTCATCTCTGCAGCGTCAAAATGTAAACGAACGCCGCACCGGGACAGGTTTACGTTGCCACGGAGCGTGCAATAATACTAAAAATTCAATACAGTATTAGCCAAATTTTTTTGAAAATATCTCGAAAACTAAAAGCGACCCCCCAAAAAGTTGTTCAAAATGTGTTGCTGCATAACATATTAAACTTTCTCAATAATTACCATATTTTGTCTATACCGCTCTCGTACAATAGCGCGATTACAGTGCATAGCATTTACTGTATGCAAACTGCCATTATATTATATGAAACTTGCATTAGATGATAAAATATAGCACAATAGACTTTTATATATGATATATACGAATGTTTGTACTCTCGTATAGTTCGAGAACAAATTACATACAGCTTATGTCTTTCACAACATTTACATCGACATTCGATATTTATAATAGAATATCTATTTGTAATCATTGGTCATTTTTAAGCCATCACATTACGAAGTTTAAATGAATGTAATAGTAGTCGTACAAAAAGTTTATTAATGCATACTCATTATAGTGCGATAAATAAGCTATGGAATAAGTACAAATGCAATGTAAAAGTAAGTTGGCAGTGTTGACAATTATCACTCGTTTGCTGCAATAACGACACAACTCAAAGATCGTATTTTTCTGGGGAAGCTAGTTCAAATATTACGAACAGTTACAATTAGACTGCGGATGTTCATGCGATCTTTTTATTTTCGTATGCATATTCTGAGAAAGCGGAAACAAATAAAATAAATAAAAATTGTACATTCGGCAATTCGTGAAATAATCGTAAATTCTGTGAAATTTTATGTTCTAGCATTGTTCGAACATTTTCAGAAGCCGTAAAGATCCGCAGTCTAGTTATAATTTTCTGAGATCGTGTTCGAATGTCCAATTAATCACCAAATGTAATGATGAAGGATTATATTTTCTATATCGATAATTATAAAACGGCACGTTTGACGTTGTGTCACTATTGTAATGAAAAAATAAGAATTGATTGCCTTGGTAATTGCTGCTTTCAAGCAAAATTTAACGAGCGACTCGTATACTACTATTCGTGTCTTGGGGACATATATTTACGAGAGAAAAAATGTATTTTCTAACCATCATCCGAAAGCAATTTAAGAAATTGATGCGTATAATAATGCTTACTGCTTTGTACAAAGTGTCGAGGTGACAAAACACTTGTGTCTTTTCATACCAAGCAATAGCTCGTCTCGGTGGTTCTCCACTGGTCTGTCTTATATGCGAATGAAACGAAATAACATATTTTCGATTTAGTAGTAAATGAATAATACGACTTGCCTGATCAAAGTAGTTGTGATTAGATAAGGTGCAATTACAACGAGATATTCAAGTTTTATCTATCGTTAAGAGATTAGGAAAAAGAAAATAACATATGCTGTAACTAAATCGATTAGAAGATGCAGTATGCACATACTTTTTGGATCACTAGCTAAAGTATAAAGCGTTATGTTGCTTTGTAGTTCGAGGTTTGAATGGAGTAGATTAGAATTTAAAGAAAAGATCTGCGATGTTACCATGACTAAAATGTCTATATTTGTAATTAAACGGCATTAATATAATCTACGAATACTTTTGATATATATATCGTGATATAAAGTCTTTCATGGGAGAAAAATTTTAAACGTGTATGTTCATCCAATTGTACAATTTTAACGTTGCTTTTCATTTTATTCGTGTGATGCGACTTGTAGAAAGGTACTTGATTCGAAAAACGGTTGTTATCCTTGTGCAAAATATATTGTTCCTTATTTTTTAGTAATCTTTTTTTTTCTTTCTTAACAAGTGATCTTTCAGCGTATTGGAGTTCATTGCTTAATGTTACAATGTAACTGCTCAACGATATAACAGGATGTTGCAAAATATTTACAATATTTACGATATTGTAAATTGTGATAAAGTATGTGCTAATTATGTATGCTTAAGGTGTTACAGCATTTCCGTATGAAGTTTCATACAAACACTATAAACATAATCGAAAGTTTTTTAATACATTTATACCGTAGAGTTTTAAGTCCTTTTTAGCGGATAAGTCGCATATATTTGTAAAACTTTTATATACATAAAGCTGTATGCAAGCTTACACAATAAAATTCAAATACAAAAGCAGCGCGTCTCGAATGTTACGTTTCCAGACATTTTTATTTCATTTCGTTACACGTAAAAAAAAAGACAGCACATAAATTAACATTACTGAAAATCGTCTTATTCTACGTTTAAGAACAATGTAATTTATTATCGAACGTACAATAAATATTACTTAATGTTCATCAGTCGGTTTCTGCTTAACAAATTAAAAATATATAAATTCTAAAAAATATTTTGTTTCATATAGAACTTTTGTTCATAGTGGTCCCTTATTATTATCATTCGGATACACTTAATATCATCCCTGCGTTATCTGCCCAGGAATATTAATTACTGTTACTTTGTTCAGAACATGTTGCGAACGTTCTGGCGCGGTGTGTGGACGATTTGATATCGGTGAGACCGTACTTGAAAATGCAATCGGTCTCACTGGATGGATTATTGGTGGAAGTGTTTCTACATTCCTATGGACTTCCAAAACTGTTTTAGCTTGTTTAGTACTTGTAGACGTATCTCCGAGTTCAACAACTGATTCCTCAGTGATAAGCGGAGCAGTCTTATTTCTATGCATAAACAGATTTTTCAATTTGTTTCCGCCAATTCCTGTAAACATTGTACGTACAAGCTTCAAAGAAGTCCTATTTATTATTTATAATTTATATAGTAAAGTCGCGATCTAGCTCCCGTCGCCTGTTCCGAGCAGGGACAGAGATCGTGTAGAGAAACTATCGGGTTGGCAAGAAAGTAATTTATAAAAAACCCAATTTTGGGAAAATTTTGATGTTTTATGAGCGCGAAATTATGAAGCTACCAGAAAGATGGCGAAAGATTACTTGAATAGAAAAATTGGCTTTTATTTCACTTTAAAATACCAAAGGACAGCTATCAGATTACTACTTCTCGCGGAGATGCCCCCCAGTGGAAGGGGTAACCGAAGGGACAGTGATCGTGGAGATCCTCAGGGAGCTAGACCGCGACTATTGCTGTATATTTAAATATTGCATACCATTATGTAAAACACTCGTTGGCTGAGTCTCTTCCTAAAATTGCAACGAATATAGATCAATGTGTTCTTTTTCCATTAAGTATGAAATTAATGAAAAGTTCTACCTTCTTAGCCACTAGCTCTTTGATCGGTTTAAACGGATTAGAGCACGCTGATATCCTCGATATCGACGATGTATCGGATATTGAATCTTGTGCTTCGATAACTCTCATGATTTGAGAACTTTGTGCATCCTTCAGTCCGCTATTTAATACAGTGTAGTTCTTTACAATTATATCTAATATCCATCTGCGCAAAATGATTTATCGCGAAATTAGTCAAACACTGAAATGTTGAAAGATTAATAAGAAAATTGAGATAACATACTTGTATCCGTTCTTAATACCTATACAATCATCGTTTAATTGACTTTCTCTCTCTGTGGATGAACATATTTCCACTCTCGTAGGACACTTCATGGTATTAGCTACATGTTCGACATCCAAGTTCTCGACAAGATCTAACTCGTCTATCGATCCATTTATGTCTTGTTTGTTCGC
The DNA here is from genome assembly GCA_963966675.1 of Lasioglossum calceatum. Lineage (NCBI taxonomy): Eukaryota > Metazoa > Arthropoda > Insecta > Hymenoptera > Halictidae > Lasioglossum > Lasioglossum calceatum. The sequence continues at coordinate 5,505,153 of OZ016539.1, read as the reverse complement.
AAGCCTATTAGCAAAATATATCCATAATGATATTAACGTAACGTGTACGAGAACACACGGTGTAAACATCACACGTAAACGAATTTTTTGTGCAAATTTAATCGGTGCGCATCGCATATAATCTATGAAAACGGTGTTCTGTGATTTGAATAAAATGTACACACAAGCATAAAAAATACATTCAACTTTCTTACAATAGAATCGGTTTCCCTGAAATACATTCATGTGAAACTAATTCACCAAATACAACTCTATTTTCTGTAAGACGGGAAATATCACTAGCATCCACCACATATATAAGACCATGTATCTAAAAGATGTAAAATGGAGAGACAACAGTATTTCAATCTATGTTCTATTAGAAGGGGAGTTATTGCATTTCTATTATACCAAAATGTGATTCCAATCGATAGAATGCGCGGTTATCACTTAACGATTACTTACACCGCTGTAATACTTTGTCCACAATGATCTGATTTGAGGGCTACCGCCGATATCGTAAATTTTCACTGTATAAGACTTGTATCTCAGTGACACTGTTCGAAATCCTATCGTGGGCAATACATTTCTGTCCGACTCTAAAAATATACAGTTCGCATTACATTTTGAACATTCCAACATACTTGTGCGACTGCTAAGGTCAATTTATATTACCTGCGCAGTCACGGAATACTGCATTTCATATAATGCCCTGTTCTTTTGGTAGGAATATATCCTACAGTCTTAAACTTATTATGAAATATATTTGTCTATTAATATTAGGTTGGAAAGAAAGTTCTTTGGAGGCGACAAACTCGTTGCCGATTGTCATGAAGAATCCATTTTTCATCGCACATTACAATTCGTCTGAGATTACCACTTTTTCAAGCACCTCGACAACTTCTTGCATGACAAATGCTTCAAACACCAGAGAGATGCTGAAATGGCATTCAACGAGTTTGTCACCTCTAGGACTCCAGAATTTTATTCAACCGAAACAACAAAACTTGTTTCTCGTTGGCAAAAGTGCACTGATTGCAATGGTCTTTATGTTGATTAATAAAGTTTTGTTTGAGCTGAGATATGTGCATTTGAATTTTATAGTTAAAAACCGTAAGAACTTTCTTTCCAACCTAATATATTTGTTTAAAAAGAGTATTATACTGAAACGGAAATGGTCCGTGGCTTTGTAGATAGTATAGATCAACATTTATGTAAATAATAGCAATCATAAATTAAATGGAAAACGTATAAACGACAAATATCGAATAAAAATATTAGAATATGTTTAACAGTTCAAAACTGGCAGAATTTTCATATCTCATAAATAGACTCCGGATTTCATGCATTTATAACAAAAATGAGTAGATGCCATTCGAAACAGTGAAAATATTAAGACTTATTTTCACCACATTAAAATTATTATACATAATGCACAATGATGCACAAACATTTTATTTTGCATAAACATCCGGAGTCTACTCATAAATATTGTTAAGAAAACGATGTTTTTTAATATACGCACACATCAAATATACATACCACCGCTTATGCGATTCAAAACGGACGTTTTTCCAGCATTATCTAGGCCGACGATCAGTAAAATAATAGTTCTGGAAATCAAATTACTATGAAATTGATTGGGCACGTTGGTATATGTTAATAATCATTTTTGAAGATATACTTTACTTTTCGGAGCATTTCTTGTTCTGTAACCTTCTCAGTAAACTCTGGATACAATTCCCCATTGTAATTAATTGTAACAAATGCGTTCTGTATATTCGAAAACGATTAAACTAAGTATGTAGTGATTGCTTATGTCATATTGTATCATAGAATTTTGTACGTATGAAATTTGTTTAAATGCAAAATATAACGATTCATCGTCATTAGTAATCTAATGTCACAAGCATCAATCGTTCCTTTTTGTCCCTGTACATGTGATCATATAATACGTAATTATTCAGTTTAGAAATGAAGAATAACCGAAGATATGTATTTATGTAGAAAATATTAAATATCTACATAGGTTATTCGAAACGTTCGATGATATGGAAAATCATATATGATATTCACCGAACGCTGTCACATGATCACGTAAACGAAGATTATACAAAATTTCTCTACATATACGGAGGTATATTGGACGTATATTTGAATCACATTCTTTCATTAACAATACTCTATTAATTGATAGTAACCGTCCGATTTTGTTCTCGATTTTATTTTTAATATATGTCCCATATGACATTTGATTTTTTTTCTCAATCGAACGCAATATTTCAAACGCGACGCACGTGCAACATTTAAAGTTGAGAACAAACGAAGTTACTAAATAATAACGAAATAATTTATCGAAATCGAAATAAATGAGAAAATTTGTTATTTCCCATTATTCATAAATATTTACAAATCGCAAAAATTCTCACACTGTTGATAAAAATTGAAGTACATTGTTTTTAGTAGCTGCAAATAAATATGGCCAAGCACGATTTTGAATCCACCAAAGTTGGTTTCATTGGCGGTGGGAATATGGCGAGAGCCATTGGAGCCAGTTTGATTAGAAAAGGTGTGTACGATATTAATAAATTCGTTTTTCAATGTAACTCATTTAATAACGTTATGTCTTCGCAGGTGTTTTCAATCCGAACAATGTTTGGGTATCCGCACGTACAGACAAGACTTTGGACTTGTGGAGAGATCTTGGAGCGAACACTACATTAATAAATGGACAAGTGTTCGACAATTGTGATATCGTATTTTTAGCAGTAAAACCAAACATGCTTCAAAACGCAATTGATAGTATTTATGGAACAAAGAAGCAGGATAACAAACCGCTTTTTGTCTCTGTACTCGTGGGCATTCAATTACATACTTTAGCCGAAGTAAGAACTAAAAAACCTTAACGATATTTAAAAGATTTTAAACGATACGTTTGTAAAACCATAGCTATTTTTAGAAACTTGGAACACATATAAAATCTCCTAGAATAATTAGATGCACACCGAATACTCCAATGATGGTTGGCGAGGGAATAACAGGTAAATGGAGATTCTATAAGCAGGTGATGATAAAATATCCATTGAAAATATTTCATGTACAAATACACTAATTGTTTTAACATAATATTATGTTTTCTAGTATATTGTTCTATGAATACAACAAATGAAGACGAACTGATGGTTCACACGTTATTGTCTCATATCGGCATAGCTGAAAGTGTTCCTGAATCTCTTATGAACGCAATAGGTGGTCTCTCGGGCTCTGGTCCTGCTTACGTGAGTCTAATAAAAATAATTATATTCGTAGACAGCGGATTATTCAAAATCAACATTTTCTACCTGACTTGCAACCAACTGGGGTGAAATAGCAATTTATTTTCTTCCTTCATATGTTCAATAGGTCGAAAATATAAGAAGAGTATTTTGAAATTCTTCTAATGTTTTCACTGTGTCGAATTACACCTACTCATTTTTGTTATATGTGCTTAAAATCCTCTGTCTAAATATAAGCAATGAAAGTTATCGGACTCGTAGAAAATGCTTGTATAATAATATAAAATCAAATTCCCAGGCATATCTTATTATAGAAGCGCTGTCCGATGGTGCAGTGAAAATGGGTGTTCCAAGACCTATGGCGATAAAGTTTGCGGCTCAAGTGTTAGTAGGAGCTGGTAAAATGGTGTTAGAAACAGGTAAACATCCAGGCCAATTGAAGGATGAAGTATGTTCTGCGGGCGGTACAACTATCACGGGCGTTCATGCCATGGAATGTGGTCAAGTTAGGCAAGTATCAATATCTGAAACTAGAAATGAAGATAAAAATGATTGCTACTTGAATCATATATGTAATAACGTGTAAATGAATTTATAGAGCATCTATGATGAACGCAGTTGAAGCTGCAGTGAAAAAATCGAGTGAAATGTCTTCAAAATAGAATAACATCTAGTACAAGATAATCTGGCAGCGTTAAGGAAGTGGTATAACAAAGAGGTATTATGAGATATTAAGTTATTATATTTACAATGCATTTGTCCAAGCATTTCTAATATGTAATAGTGCGAAGAATGTTCCTTTTTAAGGATAGTCTCGAAATTTTACGAGAATGAGATTATTATCTGAAACGCGCGATATTACTTAAATACGCAACTGTAACTCGATGGTAGAAATAAACTTAATGTTTTATTCACATATTCTTTACACATTATGACGTATTTACATATTATTTACATATAAACATTACGCCTTCGAATATTCCACACAGCGAGATGGATCTGTTGGATAATACTCTTGGCACTTAGTCATCAACCTTTTCAATGCTTGAATATATTTCCTTTGTGTTTCATCGTTCATTACATGCGCGACGTTTTTCGAGAAAATTTTTTCTCTTCCAGTACGCGCGTGAATACCAACCATAGTTACTCCTATAGGCCACGGTGAATTCCCTATAGCCATTTGTAAGTACGCGTCGCTTGCCTGAAACAAATTAATCTCGTTGAATTCTGTTTTGCTAAACCGACATAGCATTCTTACTTGTCTATTTACCAATATATAATTGCGTTCGAGTAAATGTTTCACTATATCTGTCAAACTATCGGTAATGTCCTCTGGCAAAGATCTGTTCTTCAATTTCCTAAGAAGCGGTTTCAAGTATTCTCTAGTTTGAGCATACGTGGCGCTAGCCATTTTTCCTCTGGTGCTCATCTTCTCCGCAGTACTTCTACTGTTTAATTGAATGCCCCACATTTGTACTAAGAATTGTATAAACAGTGTAATCACGTTCAAGTCAAAGTCTCTGTCGCCCTTGTTCAATTTAATAGACATCTTCTGCAAGTCTTCGTAAGTAACTCCCTCGTCCGGTACATTTACGTCTCCTTTTCCATTACGATCTTGTGGCTTCGAAGAAGCTAGCAACTCGTTCAAATACGCCTGGTCTACTTGATCCATGGCTTCTTGGAAATCGTTTCTGAAACCCTTTAATTCAAAACGTGTTATTCATATATCAAGTTAATATATGACCGTCCAATAGGTACTACGGTACTACAGTGTAAATGTAAATAAATGTAAACACCTTGTTCACTTCGGGTTCTAGAATCTCGCATTTCCTTAATCTCTTAAACGCTTCGATTTCCGACTCTCCGAATATCATTATCGGTTCACCCCTCTCGCGTAACCTTCGAATCACTTCGGGCCTCGGTAAAGTCAAGTGTTCGGAACTACCATCCGTCACACAATCCTCTTGTTGCTCCTTCGTATTCACTTTGACATCCTCGTCGTTGTTTTGAACTTCCTTCACTTTCGCGTCTTTCAATATTAAATCGCTCCTCTTGAAATACTTCTTGTTGTTTTGCTGGAATATTAACGACGTTTTAATTGATGGAATGAAATATTAAAATTTATGAGGTTTGTTATAGGAATTACCAGAACGTTGCTCTCTTCCAATTGTTTACGCTTCTTCAGTATCTCAGCCTTTAGGATATCCATTTTTGGAAACTCTGTCTTACGTAGTCATGTGTAGATTTTCACGAGAAAATCCGAAAAATCCAAGTTTCAATCCTGGGCCTGGGCCTGGGACATCGGTGGTTTAAAAGTTATACCTTTTCTGCGATTTACAGCGTTCTTCACAGGTAAGGACTCCTTCTCGCTGATTGGACGACGTCTGACGTCTTTGGGCGAAACGATCGATCGTTTGAATCGATTCTTCACACCTCGATCTTTCGGGAGAATCGATTCTTGAAGAACAATCGAATATTCCTATTGCAGATTACAGATTGCAGAGACACACTCCGTGATGTGGCAGTTATGGTTATGTTACTCTCGAATTATATACATTATATATGTGGCATTGTGTCCTACAAAGTCGTATTTATTTTATTTATGTTACAATATACAAATTTAAACAACAAATAAACAATTAATAACTAATATGTACATACAATATACAAAATTTATACAGGTCATTCGTCCTGTAACGGTTTTGCTTTCAAATTTCAAATTGTTGAGAACCTTTCTAATCCACCTTAATCGTTCATTGAAAATGAAGCTTGAAAACCAAACCGTTACGACAAGATTGTCATTCTTGATTTTTGTCAAAAATGGCTTATGAAATTTGACACATCTAATTGAACATTCTTCAGTTTATTTACGATTATCGATAAGAATGATGAAACTATTCGTATTTTGTGTTACATGTTCTGACGATGAATAACGCAAATCCACAGAAAAACACGAGCCAATCATCGCACGGCTATTAGAGAACGGATTTCGTCTCGGCCAATGCCAACGCCACACTGTGCTGTATCCGCGTTCTGATTGGTTCATATTTTTCATTAATAACTTTTTAACAAAGCCTCGGAGAAGATTTTCACAAAGGACAAAAGTTATTCGAAATAACTCTAAGAATCACTTCTCTCAAAAAAGTACAATATTTTTCGGCTATCCTGTACACGTACAAATAATTTTCAATTTCTAATTTCCTATCGTTTACTATTCGAACCATTCAAATAAAGAAATAATATTCTACAAATAAAAAAAGTAGAATGTATACCTACGAATGATTGTGAAATCGCTAAGGTATACTTTTGTAGATTTATGAATACAATTGCCCGCCATCGATGGAGGGAGTTTTAGAACGTTCGGTGGAACTATAGTTGTGGATGGTTCTAAAGACGCGGTCAAAAGAAACGTTGTCGTGCGTGCTAATGAATAATATCGCGGTCAGATGTGATTCTTTTCGTGGAATATGAGACTGGCGGTGTAACTACGATCAATGTGACGCCATTCCAAGTTGTTCCGCAACGAAATAACGGAAAACGCACTACGTATTCAACAAGCTTACGCGTAACCGCCAAAATCACACAGACGGAAACGCCATCTTATGCAAAGATGTTGACATTTTACTAAATCGGGAAAGATATCGCAGGATCTAACCACCGTTTTGTTCGAGTCCTCTGGACTCGATTTCTCTATTTACGAATGTTAAAAGATGCTAATATCACCCGCTGATTGATACGCCATCCGGTTTTCCATTTTAAGGTGATGTGATCATGTTGCTAACGGGAAATTGTATCAACGACACCGCATTTCGTTCACCCTTATGTTTAGATTTCTGTTTACAAACAGTGCCTCGCGCGCTGTTCCCGTATTCTATTTAACACGATCGTTTTTCTTCGCAGAAGTGTACGGTAACACGTAATCCAGAATGTTTTACGCACATTTCGTGTTAGCCAAAAAGGGGCCGCTGGCCCGTATTTGGTTAGCTGCACATTGGGACAAGAAGTTGACGAAAGCTCATGTGTTCGAAACGAACATCGAAAAGTCTGTAGACGGTATTTTACAGCCGAAGGTACGTACGAAGTATCTCTCACTTTTAATATACAATCGTTATTTATCGTTTACGCGAATATTTACAAATCTGTAACACCTTTTCGAGACCACGCACACCGCGGACAAACCTGGCATATCTCGTTACTAGACTCCGGATGTTTGCAAAATAAAAAGTTTTTGCGTCAATTCCAAGCCACACAGTAGCCAAATATAAATTTATATTCTTCGTTAATAATTTGTACTCTTAAAGTCTTTTAATATTTTCATTGTTTTAAATTGTACTTACTTATTTTCTCTACGCAGGTAAAAATGGCGTTGAGAACATCCGGTCACTTACTGCTGGGTGTAGTACGAATATACTCTCGGAAAGCTAAATATCTGTTAGCCGATTGTAACGAAGCTTTTGTGAAAATCAAAATGGCTTTTAGGCCGGGCATGGTCGATTTACCGGAAGAACACAGAGAAGCTGCTGTAACGGCTATAACATTGCCCGAGGTGTTCCATGACTTTGATACAGCGATGCCTGAATTAAAGTAAATATAAACAGTTAGACGAATGTATACTGTGTACTTATTCTTAACGTGCATGTTGTTCCAGAGATGTAGATATCGAAGCACAGTTTAGCTTAAACCAGTCGAGAGCAGAGGAAATAACTATGAGAGAAGATTACGGCAGCTTGGCCTTAGTTACACACGATCAGGGGTTTGGTGATATGAGTTTCGATGCTGAACCGCCAGAGTTGTTAAGACATACTGGTACTGTGGAACCATCGTTAGATCAGGTACGTGTATATTGTTGGTTTCTTCAGAAACGAACATTGTAAGACACTTTACGTTTATGTTTCAGACACATATGTTGTTCACCGACGGACCAGGAATTGAAACAGCTCTAGATCAGAAAGAAAAAGAACCGGTACCAGGCCCATCGGTAACAGCACAGGCCATGGACATTGACATGCCTATTAGGGATGACGGTTTCGGTGGACATCTTGGTCAGGATATCATATGTAAGTGGTTCGCGGACATCGTATATGTTAAGAAGCGTTTTTAAAATTACTGTTATGAACCTAATACATTGTTTCCTGTACGTTTTAGCTGGTGGCCTGTTCGAAGGTGGTTTATTCGACGAAGCACCGATGGGCGAAGTATCCGTACCTGAAGTTAGTGCTGTAGCAGAGCCACAGGAGCCAGCGATTTCTGGAGCTGCACCTTCGGTCCACGAAGAATCCGAGGAAGAAATGGGACCTCCGTCTCCCCTAGGAGGAATGAGGTAATCAACTATTTTGTTTATCGTTCACTATTCTTCTAGAGGTGTACGAGAAACCCGAAAGTTTTATATATATTTCGAGTTATGGAATTATGATAAATATAAATGTAACAGCGACGACTCCAGACCCGCTTCTCCTATCACAATGGGAGATGAGATCGAAGGAAGAATAAGTGTTGCAAGTCGTCGTTTCACTCCTGCCCCATCAACCATTCCCGAAGAGCGGCCAATGGAAGCTATCGAAGAGACACCGCCTCTACAAGATCAAACCACATTGTTACACGACGAGGAAGAAAGTTTTGCTCTCGCACCGGTTGATACATCAGCTTTGAAAGGTTAATTCTAAATGATTTCTAATTATTCCAATTGTCATTGTAATATTACCAACTTTGACCGAATATTACCGAAACTCCAGGGTTCACAAAAGCGAAGCGTAAGCGCAAGCTGATCGTCGACGAGGTGAAAAATATTTCTGGCGAAGAAATGAAAGCACAATTATCAGACACCAGCGATATCATAACCACGCTGGACCTAGCTCCTCCAACGAAAAGGCTAATGCATTGGAAAGAAACCGGTGGAGTTGAAAAATTGTTCGCTCTACCCGGAAGACCGATTCCGGCACGCGTATTGTTTAAGGTAAATTAAATTGCACCTACTCATGTTCGTTATAATTGCATAACATCCGCATCTATTCGTTACACATACTTGGAACGAATAAGATGATTAATATTTCAATCGTTGTCGAAATAGAATTATCAACGGCATCTTACGAGCAAGTCCTACGACCACGAGGACTTTGGACGTCTAGTAGGCGAGGAGGAAGGCATGCCTTTGGAGCAGATGAGGGAGCCCGTAGAAACAGACTCGTTCGAACAAAGTATTTTAAGTAAACGTTTGTCCAGGAAACGAAAGATGCCGTTCGAGGAAGAGGTGCGTTGCATTTATTTGTTATCTGTTTCCAACCCTAGATAACTAAGCTACAATCAATGGAAATAAAAAACGCCAATTAGAAGTATTAGATTCGAGGGGAAGTTCTGTTGTATATTTTAAAGAAAACATTTTAATGAATTTATGAAAGTATCAATCATCAATTATATTCAATGATATAATTTCCATTATTTGTAACAATTACTTGCTAGCAACCACGTGTTTTTGATTTAGCTAATACGAATACAATTGAATAGTTTTTGTCTAGGTGCAAGGGGTTTATTCAGGTTTTATCAGGTTGTCAAGCATAAAACTTGACAAACGTGTTTGAAATTTGTGTTTTATTTATCAAGTTTCATACTTAACGACCTGACAATTGGTTTCATTATTGATGGATTGCGTTTCCCGTTTCCAGATAAGGCCACCACCTCCAGCACCAGCACCTCCACCAGTAGAAATAACAGCCGAAGCTGTGGACGTCCCGAGTATAGCTCCCCCACCTCTAGCGGAATCGCCGATTCCTCTTCCCGAAGTATCTTTGCCAACCGAATCAGTTTCCGAAATCAGCGGTATAGTGCCTCCCGTCGAAGAAGCAGAAATAGTTCCGCCAGTACCTTCTGAAGTACCTTCGATTTCACCGCTCGTAGCCGAAATACCTCCAACTGAAACCACCGTTCCACCCGAGGAGCCAGTTGTACCGCCTACACCAGCAGAACCGGAACTCCCTGTTGCACCGTCTACCGAAATGCCTCAAATGGAGAATATGGGCTACGATCAGGTTAATAATCGTTATTCTTCGTTACTAGACTGCGGATCTTATGGACCTATATAACAGAAATCATATTGTACATCGAATTGTAAAGATATTAGAAGATTTTTAATTAACTTGCACAATTTTGATTTGGCATAAAGATCCACAGTCTAGTTCCAAGTAGATTATATCTCTGTGGTCATCAGGAAGAACGAGTTTATACATTAGTTCAGCTTTATAATATAGGATTTACGTATTCGCCAGAAAAAAATCGTGAAAATAAATTCGAAAGACTCAAAGAAATGATAAAACAACCACAGATATGTATATAGCAGCATCGGAATAGTCGTTTTAATTACGATATTTGTAACAGGCTCAACCTATTGTACCATACATGGGATACGACGAACATCCACCAGCTCCCACAACACCAGCTATGTCCGAGAGAGGACCAGCGACACCATGGAATCACGAGGACTATGAGTTCCCACCATCTGTGGGACCTGTACGTAGATTTTATACTAAACATTCATTAAAACCAGGGCTTGAAACTGGTTGTTGCCTCTTATTGTGATTATTAACGTAGGCAACCATTTTCTGTAGTTATATTATGCGATATTGAACTGTTCTACATTCAGAGAAACAATACACATAATATAACAGGTTTAAACAGTTGTTTTCGGAACCGTTTCAAGCCCTGATCAAGAGCCCGTTCATCGTGCGATTTCTGTTTTCGATCGTTTGACCGAAGACGCTAATACGGGTCTAAAACTACGAGACATTCGTGTAACGTTTCGATTACGTTTCACAGCAAGAAGAACAGCAAGTAGATGAAACGTACGAACAGTTCGAAGAACGAGTTCTTAATAAGAGAGCAGCACACATGTATCATGTCATTAAGAACAAACTGGAAACCAAAGATAAGTTGACGTTATCAGAAATGGCATACAAAAATAACCGTAAACAGGTGTGTATCTATAAATATAATTTTATAAATATAATTTATAAATTCTATACGTTTATATTGTCGGCGGTGTTTCTGTTTCCAGGTTGCACAAAAGTTCTATACTCTGTTAGTCCTTAAAAAGTTCCAAGTAACAGAACTCTATCAAGAATGCCCGTACGCGGAAATTGTAGTCAATAAAGGACCAAAATTCGAGAATCCTGCATTATAAGAGTATTAGGTATTCCGTACCTTACGTTTACTACCGACGGTGATGAAGGAAGAAAAATGAAAAGATTGTAGTAGCTCTCAGCCGTACAGGAAAGGAAAAGAAACGAAGCGATTTATCTAGGCTCTTTTGATAGATAAATTGTAAAATAATATACGAAACCGCTGACAGAAACGTGGAATATCTGATTAAGGCAAACAGAGAGTTTTGTAAATCGAGTTTTTAATTCCTGATCGAGGAATTGTATACGTTTTGTATAAATCAGGGCAGAATTATTTTGGACCTTCCGCAATTTCTAACGCGCTAAAGAAAGAAAAAAAAAGGATTCAATTATATGTATAAAAATTTACTATTGAAAGATACATAATTTTTTACTTCTGCATAGGTAAATGAAAAAAAAAGGATCAATTGTCTTCATTAAATTAATTATCAATCCGAACAGGGTTTGTATATAAATATTAACGTGTAGTGAAAACATATTTTATATCTTACTATTTACAAAAGAAAAAAAAGGTTCTTGAGTCCGTACTGCAGGATGGTCCAAAATTCACTAATAACCTTCTAAAACAATTTATGAATTTTAATTAAAAAAAACAACAATGAATTTGTTAATTTCATAAAAACCGAGATCTTGTATCGTTTTAAGCTATATACATATGTGTTCTTTATTTTCGAAATTTACGAAAGGCTCGACCCACAATATCGTTTTCTTATTTAGCGTACTTACAGAGAATCATTGATACTGTAAACAATTATTAATGGAAGAATCAGGAGAATGTTTTATGGATAATACTTTTAACGTATTGCAGGCATACTTTAGGAGTATCAACGTGATCAAGTTATTTTCGTATACTGAATACCTTCATAACTTTTCGTGTACACTCGACATGATATGTATAGTTATTTTTTTTCTCGTATAAATATCACTGGAAAATTTATAATCTACCATAATTTATACTTAAATTATGCATGACATTCCAAAGAACGATAACGTGATAGTTTCTCAATTTTACTGTTTCAATTCTTCTTATCACACAGTTTTTCATTATTACCTCGACGAGAATATGTATTTATTAATCGTGTAAAAAAAAAGATGAAAAATTGTTTGACCATGCTATTTTCTCTAAAGGAAATAAGATTGTGGTTCGTCATTTAATTGGTCTGACCACGAGAAAAATAATGTTCAATAATTTATTGTTATATATGTATCTCTGCCTTATGGGGATGCGGAAATGTTGATAAATCATATTATAAAAAAAGAAGTGCTATATTTTATCAAATTGACATGTCAAAAAATTTTCTCGAGAGCAATCATATTGCATTGTAAATATACATGCACAGTAAACATGTACGCTATCATTACATACATATATATATATGTACACCTTACCAACAAAGTTGTACGATGAAACAAAAAAGATCGACTGCTATAACATCTGTGAAATGCCTGATTGTAAATAGGTCCATGATCCATTAATCAACACATACACACACACACACACAAACAAACACAATTGTTTATAAAATAAAAGAAAGGTTTCTGAAATAATCTGTTTAAAAAAACAACTTAAACCCTAAAGTACATATCACATAATACTTAAAAATGTTAATCCATTATTTTCCATTAATAAACTGTTAACTTGCTAATTGTCCGAATCTTCGTTATGTTTCATTTTCAAGAGTTCTCAGAAATATTTGATTTTACACGTACACGTTTGCTCGTCGCAAGCGTGTATTTTTGCGACGATAAATTGAATAAGTTTCCCGAGACGAGAACATTATCCACCGTATTAATATATTTGTCTTTTTTAGAGTCACACACTATATAGAATAGTTTAATTTATAATTAATTTTCTTCCTACGTACATTTTTTTTGTGAATTTTGTTATGTATGTTATAAGACTATTAAATTGACACCATTCAAGATTGTTATTAAATCAATGTTAAAACATTTCATTTCGTAAGGTGCAATATTTCTTGATCTGAACGAAATGTTGCACTTTAAACTTGAGAGAAGTATTTATAAGCTAACTATACGATTAATTGAACGATTATGAAATAAATTACTTGAAAGATGCGTTCACGTATATCTTCACGTTATTTTCATGGAATATATAAAGAAAAAAGAAAATATAAACAAAATCTCTTTATAAGTAAAAGCTTTTATTTTATTCGTTATCGGCAGATTTATTTTTAAGATCTAGCACAATATGCAATACAAATCTAAACATTAATGTGTAATGTGTCGCTTACTCATTAATGTGAAACGATAGTTATCATAGAAATTAATTTAAACCTTCGGCCTCTCGCGACAAAGCGTACGACAAATAATGAACGTAAATGCAACTTAATTTTATTCTTCGAGTTCACCGGCTTCCATCGCTTCGCGATACGATTTGTCTTTAGTGCGATCTGGATCCAGCTTGATCATATCATCGATTCTGAGAATAGTTATCGCTGCTTCTGTCGCGAATTTCAGAGATTTTATTTTGGAAATGGCTGGCTCCAGCACACCGGCTTTCTTGTTATCCTTGATAGTGCCCTCGAGTAGGTCGAGACCAACCCTGTTGAAAGTACAAGTGTTACATTGTAATTTCTAATGAATTTTTTGGAAACAAGAATGCAATACCATTTTAGGTCAGCAAGATCCGCTTTCGTTTGGCTGGAATTGTGATAAGCACGTAATTTCGCTACAAGTTCGGTAGCATCCTGCGCTGCGTTGACTGCTAACGTCTTCGGTATAACCAAGAGCGATCTCGCGAATTCAGCGATCGCCAGTTGCTCCCGAGAACTCTGAAAGGACAATAGCAAATGAATTTAAGATCATTTTTAAGACGAGAGACTCCCAGGGTTGCGCCAAATAATTCCAAAAAATCTGTGCACATCTGAGCCACTTAACTTAACAAATAAACTTACGAGAGACGTTGCAAAGTTTTCTAAATATATCGAAAGGGCTGCTTCGACGCAACCACCGCCTGCAACGACGCACTTGCTTTCTAATACTCGCTTAACAACACATAACGCGTCGTGTACAGAACGTTCCATCTCGTCACAGTAGTAGTCATTAGGCCCACGTAAGATCAGGGAACTTGCTGTCCTTGCTTTCGGTCTGTTAAAAATTATATCAAGATCATTTTCGTACTATTTTCTTACTAAAACAATATTTTAAAGCGAAGAATACCCTTTGATTAGAATCAGTTCATCGTCGCAGACCATTTCCTGAACAACTTCGGCCGCCTCTCCAAGAAAACTGGCATCAAAGCTTTCGTCCCCTTCCATATTGGTCAGAGAAGTGAGGAATTGCGCGCCCGTGGCTTTAGCTATTCTCTTCAGGTCTGCTTTTTTACATCTTCGGACAGCCATTGCCTTAGCTTCAATGAAGTACTATAAAAGAAGCCGTACAAATAAATGTTTTACTCGAAACATTATTGTTTCTCCGATGAAAATGTACCTTCAGACAAAGATCGTCGATTCCTCCAGATAGAAGAACAACATTGGTACCAGCGGAAAGAATCTTTTGAATACGTTCCTTCGTGATGTCTGCTTCACGTTGACGAACTGCTTCAAGCTTCTCCGGGTCTGTAATCAATACTTCAACACCCAGCTTCATTTTTGTCTTTTGCAAGGAAAAGTCCAGACACGCGATTTTTGCATTCACTATTCTTTTGGTCATAGCCTGGGAAGCTATGGTGCAGTTGAGTGCGTAGCCTTGCACCAGCACAGATTCTCGAACGCTCTTTCCGTGAGCTTTCAAAACGTTCACTGCTTTTACCGGATATAAGAATCCTCCTTTGCCGTCGTTCACTTTTACCGCGTTTGCGGCGTCCACGACCATGTTCCCGAAGAAGTCAGCATCACTATGAATACGTTAAGGAATAATGTTTGCAACTATTCGAGACACGGTCAATCTCACCGAAGAATTACTCGTTGCAAGACAGAGCGCAATGTACAGGGTGTGTCTCGTAACGTGACGGTCTCGAATAAGCCTAAGTTACAATATTTGTTCTACAAAAAAATGTTTCGAACAAAAGTTGCATGGCTTCCTGGGGGACAGACGGTGCTCGTTTCATCGAGATATGAGGATCGCCTTCAGCTTTTTAAAATAGAATGCCTAATATTTTTTCTCAAATTCGGATAAATTATGAAATTCTGTGGAAAAAAGTATCATACAAAGTGGGAGACTTAAAATGAATAATTGCCGAGATATTTTCAAATTAATAATCTTCTGTTAGGAAATACGTTAGATGGTAAAAATCATGAAATGCCTATTTAGTATCTTAGTAAACGTTCAAGTCGTATCAGGGAAGGTATATACCGAAAGGAATAAATTCGTTGACTAATTCGTTCCGCGTCCCGTGAACCTAGTTTTACGAGGAAACAAACGATCGACAAAAAAGGATACGCGCCAATGATCTTGCTGGACATGGACGTTTTAGCTACGTTAACTAGGCAGTCCCGTCCAAGTTCCTCGACTGTGACTGTTAAATGTTCCTGAATGTATTTGCAAGCTTCTCTGAAATATAAACGAACAGATTAGCAAATTATTTCACGTACTACTATTACACAGAAGCAGAAAATATTTACTTGCAAGCGAGTCTGTAGCCACTAATTACAGAAGTTGGATGAATCTTTTGCTTCACAAGCTCGTCAGCATTTTTCAGCAGTTCCGCTGCAACGATCACCTATTCAACAGAAGTTTCGCTACAGTATTTTAATAGAAAATCGAGCACGAACTTTCGCACCGACCTAATATTACGTTGGAGGGAAAGTTCCGTCGTATTTTAAAGAAAACATTTGAATCAATTTAAAAAATACATGTTCAAAATTATTCAATTATATAATTTCCATTATTTCTAACAACTTGTTGCCATTGTGCGTTTTTTCATTTACAAGCAGATTACCTGGTTACTTAAAATACGACAGAACTTTCCCTACGACCTAATATATTTCTCGGAATCAATTCAGAATAATCTTACGACTGATGTGGTGCCATCCCCAACTTCTTCGTCTTGCAACTGAGCTAGTTCAACTAATACTCTCGCAGCTGGATGTTCGACTTCGAGCAAACGCAAGATAGTTGCTCCATCGTTAGTAACAGTGACGTCCTTAAAGATTATTTTGAATATGAGCAGAATGAAACATACATTTTAGAGAGCGTACACATTATAAATTGTTATTCGAAATTCTTACACCAATGTCATCTACGAGCATTTTGTCCAAGCCAACAGGTCCCAACGAGGTCTTCACTACGTTGGCGATGGCACAAGCAGCCATCACTGTGAAAAAACGAAATATATTAGCAAATTATATCGAGCATTGCTTCATGATACTACTTCACGAAATTGATTTTATGCATGAAGTAAGAATATCTGAAATGTGCAAGCCACATGTATCGAAAAATGTAAATTTCTCATTGTACATGTGGATTATTGAATAATAATGGTGTTTAATGGTTTGTAATTCGAAGATATGTGAATTCGATTGAAAATCGTCTAGAAAGATCCTGTCTAGAATAAACGCCGATGAATTGAAATACTGTATATTATAACCAAATTTTTGCATAACGGTAAACATACCGTTTTGTGTTCGCACAGGTGCTCCAGATTGCCGGACACCACCTACGGCTAAAGGACTCGCTACCGTCGACATTTTCTATCAATTCTTTTCCTCGTTTGCACAATATTATAACAGAACGACGATCGAAAATTTCCGGCGACCAATAAAAGTATAGTTACCAAGAGCTCCGCGTGTGACTAATAATAATAATAATAATCCCGATCATCAGCGACGCCTAGCATTCTTATTTCCTTTTAGGGTCAAGTTTACACCACGTTCGATTGGTCCGTTTTCCTTCCGGACTTCGCCGATTGGTTGCAAAATCGCCGAACAGAAATGTTTTCCATTCCCTTCCAGATAATGTAGGTTCTGTTCCATGCTAAACGTGGGCCACCGATTAGGTAGAAGGATGGTAGAAGGATAAACCTATCATCTTATGGGACCCCGTATCCCATGTTCTGAAATACCGATCATATATTTCTATTTTCTTGGAAAGTAGCAGGAACGCGAAAAAAATAAGAACGGACCACCAACGAATCAGCGCTTAGCAGAGAGCATCTGTTGTTTTTCATTGGCCGAAACAAACGGAGAGATTTCGAAAGTTTTCGAAAGTTTCGCGATTAGAATACGACCAATACGACATACGAACACATATAGTATTCTGTGACACGAATTTGACGGCGGACTAAAATTTTCATGAACTATGGTCTTATTCAAAATGGCGACGTACTTGGTATTTATCTCATTCGTGAAACAGGTTATACAAGAGTAGTTAAAATATTTGGAGACGTATAAATTATCGAATTTGTTATAGCTCTGAAAATAATAGTATGATTACATTGAAATAAATTATATATTTGTGGTACGTTTTTATGTTTTGTTGATCAACCAAAAACGTGGAGAATGGCTGAAAATGTTACCCAGAACGATGAAGAGGTTTTACGTTCCATTAAAACGCTTCTTTGGGGTAGTAATGTTAAGGAAGAGGTTTTCAAACGTTGGGCACAGGGTAAGTTTGCTGTCGAATACTGTATAAACACCCGATATTTTATGACATCTTTCAATGATGCTTTTATAATTTTAATCAATGAAATGTAATTGGTCAGTTGTCATTACATAGGTACAATCTATTTGTTAACTCTGAAAGAAAAAAGTGTAAATTGCAAATATTGCGAAGTCGTACAAAAGTTTCGAATTCTTTCCGATTTTTAGTGAAATTTATTTTGGACAATAAATGTTTCTCTATGCGAAATCTCGTTTTTAACTTGACATAGAAAAATACCATAATTTTACGCGATATTGATCGCGATAATCGAAATTCCATTTAAGCTTGTTTGAGCAAACGATAAAATGAA
Organism: Lasioglossum calceatum; assembly: GCA_963966675.1. Classification (NCBI taxonomy): domain Eukaryota; kingdom Metazoa; phylum Arthropoda; class Insecta; order Hymenoptera; family Halictidae; genus Lasioglossum; species Lasioglossum calceatum. The sequence goes on along the minus strand of OZ016539.1, from coordinate 5,486,821 downwards.
TAATATTGATTACAAAGAAGATTAGAATAAAAGTATTGTTATTAAAACGAATGTCGATTCATTTCAGGGTTGTACTTTAGTCCGGACGAGCCTACGGCATTGATACAAGCAGAAGGTGGACCATGTGCAGTTCTAGCTCCTGTTCAAGCTTTTATTTTAAAACAATTACTGTCGGAGGCTGATATTTCTACCTGGAGAAGTATAAGCTCGCATAAGTGTTATCAATTTCTTGTTCGAGCAGCTGTCGATATTCTAACGCAAGCTGCGGGGGATAAAGTTCCAAAGTTTTCTATTGTGTATATGAATTGTAAATTTCCAAATGAAGAGAACGAAGAAAACTGTAGATTGTTTGAAAACTCGTCTGAAATCCACAAAGAAGAGGAAGGAATAAATTCAGATAGAAAAAAACATGACCAAATGAATGAGCAACCATTGCCGAGGGAATCGGATGAAGAATACAAGGGTGTAAATTCAGATGATTTTCATTCTCATTTGAGGTAATCCAGTTATTTCTAGTATTCTCGGCAGAGCAAATACAGTGGTATTTCGGAGATACAGTCCGTGACAACACTGTAAGACAGTATTAGTAAACACAAAATACTAATAACCGATAAAAATGAGCTCTACATATTAATTTTTTTCCAGAGAACATTACCTGTCTTATATTGGGTTGGCAAGAAAGTATTTTCGGTATTTTATTGCTCGAATAAAGAAATTGGGCTCTATTCCACCTTAAAATACCAAAATTACTTTCTAGCCGAACCGATAGTTATGTTACGGCTAATAAGTTCTTAGAATTACTAATGCTGCGTTGAACGACGTCTCCAGAAGTAAATAATAACACCCTGTATGAAAGATAATGAAGTTCTTTCGTATAGCACATAATTATCTCGTTTAAAGTGGTGTCTTCTAGTATTGTCGCGGACTTTACATTTGATTGATTTAGTTTAGTCATTAGCTTGCTATCTAGCCCTTGCTAGATAACAGCAAATGAATCCAACAGTATTTATTGGTGAGAATTTTACAAAAATGTTCATTTTTTCCCTAGGTTATTTACAACAAATTTCTCGGAGCAGGTGGAGGAATTCCTCATAGAGAGGTTGGACACATTGAAACGACGATACGGTGTCTTACTGCTTCTGTATAGTGTAATTCTTACAAAAGGTGTGCCAGAAGTTCGTGGCGAAATGTCGGACCCCTTGGAATCGATGATCGATCCAACTTATGGTTATGGGAGTCAGAGCCTTATAAATTTGATGCTCACTGGAAGGGCAGTCAGCCACGTATGGGACTACGATCAAACCATTGGAGATCTCAGTAAGATATTTATTTGATTTATTTCAATTATTAGGTTGGAGGGAAAGTTCTGTGGTATTTTAAATAAGCAGGTAATTTTGCTTGTAAATTAAAAACACACGTTGCTAGCGAGTCATTGGGGAAAACAAGAATTATTACAAATAATGGAAATTATGTCATTGAATAATATTAAACGTATTGATTCAAATGTTTCCTTTAAAATACGACAAAACTTTCCCTCCACAATCTAATATTTTCTGCTATAGTTAAATGAACGTGTTGAACACAATAGTAGCAACTGATGATTTCCTTGTTTCAGAATTGCGAGGCATCGACAAGCAGAATCCTATAGGATTTCTCGCCCTCCTCGAACATTTAGGTTATTGCGAAGTGGGAACATTTTTTAAGTCTCCATCCAGCCCTATTTGGGTGTTGGGTTCGGAAACACATTTAACCGTGCTTTTCTCGACCGAAAAGAGATTAGTGAGTCCTGAAACGCCCGCGGAACATGCAAAAAGAATATTTAGAAAATTTGATTACGAAGGAAACAATTTTATTCCTGACAATTTGTTACAAGACCTTCTCGCTGAGCTTGGATTAGTGGCAGATGCAGAATAGTAAGTATACCTGCATTTTTCGAAGCTTCCGACTCTTCGAAGATTCGAAGGAACGAAGGGAACTTCGAAGTTTCGATGTGTTCGAAGTTTTCGAAGGCTACGCCGCCTCGACCAGTCCGCGCGTCTCGTTTTCCCTGGTGGGAAAGGGTTAACATATGATTCTAGCCCTATTTGTTACCGAATTGATTCTCTTTTGCAGCGTCTACATAATGAGGAAGAAACTGGACAGCGAAAATTTGGGAATTATTCTGCGTTCGTCTTTCATGGATGAATTCTTCCCGGAAGAAACGCAAAGTTGTCCCGACATATTTCCTTTATACCATTATAACGGTCTTCGGCGTAGCAACGAGGGAAGTAAAGTGATTTATCGTAAGGGACAAGCAGTCTTATTAGAATGCACCATAAAAGGTATTTTGGAAAGTAATCCTATGTTGTCGGTATTGCAAACGAAATGGCCGAGAATCGAAGTTCAGTGGGATATTGTGCAGAATCCAAGTCTTAATTAGTAAGTCTTGCTCAGATTCCGTTTTTTCACAATATTATTGGCGCTCTTGCATAAACGAAAAAGTGATAACTTATTAGAAAATTTACGCAAAATATCGGGTCATTTAGACCGATAGGAATTTCTATTGTATGTATGATATGCGTTTATGTTCGGACAAGTTAGGATTTTTCGATTAGAACGTTGCTTTTGAACGGATCATTGATCAATGATCAAAATCGTTACATAGCTTTTGTTATTAATTGACAATTTTAAAGATTAAAGGTTTTCATCATTTCGAATAAATCGACTCCCTCTTTCATAAATGAAATTACGAGGGAAGGAGAATTATACAAGATATATAACATTGTGATATTGGCATTGTAATCATTATAAAATTACAATTTTTGAAGGAACTTAAAAATTTGTGCAACACTGACGAATCGTTTTGACATCAAATAAGTTGTAACTGCTTACCTATGTAATTTATGTAAAAGAAAAACATAGTTTAATAACTTATGAAGAGAAATCAGAAATCAAATAGACAGTAAGATTAAAATAAGTATTGAATAATATATTATAAATAATATAAATAAAAAGGGAAGAAAGTAGCATACAAAAAAATAATTAGAGAAACTTATAAACCAATTTTGATTACTTACGTGTAAAAATTCATGAAAATGAATCGGAGCGATCTGTACACACAAATGCGAATAGTAGTTAGAAAATTAAAAAGAAGCAAAAACAAAAGATATATGTAATAGAAATAAAATAAAATAAAATGTATATGAGATAGAAACTCGAATAAGGAAAGAGAATTATACATGTATAATCCTGTGTAAGTCGTATATAAACTAAACAAATAATTTCTTTTAATGTTGTAGTCTAGTCACCTTAAGAATTGTTCAAATATGTATTTACTGTTTTTTTACATTTGTATAGTTTTTTATGGCAATATGTATTATATATAAATATTCCGTTTTCTTTTCATATGCAATACAATACTCATCAACGTCATAAACATCGTTTTTATACAAAATTTCAACCGAATCGGGAGTGACCGGTTTCCAGGAGTTTTGTCATAATTTCTGTCCATTATATTATTACTAAACTGCAGATCATCATGCAAAATAAAAAAATGTTTAATTATTATCGGTATTAGTCAAATATTTAAATGAAATACTGTTCCTTTGTTGTAAGTAAATAGTAGAACCACATTTGAAAGCTCAATAAACAAAACATGCAGTTTTATACTCGGTGGAAACAAATGCTTTTTACAATTAATGAGAAGCTATTAAATATTTTTATAGATATTCTATCGCTATTAGTTTCAACAAAATCAAATTTTATAAAGCGTAGTACAGCGACATAACAGTACATATACTTTCTCGGTAGGTCTCATTCAGGTACCCCATTTCATCGAGAATCTTACTTTACTGAGGCTAATCGCCGCGCATGCGCATGGAATCTTGCACTTTCCGTTTCCCGTTTGTATTTTGTATACATTCCAAATTCCAATCAGTTCCAATTCCAATGTTCCAAACAACAGTATGTTATGTATTTAGCTAGCGTAGGTTTAGTTTTGTTTTGCTTTGAACTGGGTTAGAGTAGCATACTGTCAGGGCTTAGACTAAATAGGGTTTTCAATAGGGTTCCCTAAGTTCCCTTAGCTTCGTGCATGCAATTAGGTAGGGTTCTCTATAGGCAGGTTACACGTTACACAACAGCCTTACTCATGAGTCCATATCTGGCAGACTTTGAACGAAACGCTGTACAACTTGTTTGCATCTTTCCTATTGGTGGAATAATTTTTTCACGGACTTAATAACCAGTGGAATATGTATTATTAAAAATGTGTTGTAGTTGATGAAGATTATCTGCAACAATAATTCGTGTGTGTACACCGATTTTGTTTGTCTATAATAATATAGATTTTTAGTACTCAATTATAAAAACGAACCCACATTATGTTCGTAATATCATTTTCATATGGAACGCACGAATTTTTATAAGCAATGAAAATTTAATAATAAATATTTCCCAATAACAGGTTCTGATCTTTTTTAAATTTTTCATATTTTATTACAAGCCACTGCTTTATGATCTTATAACTTTTTTTTATTAATTGAAACTCATTATTGATTATCATTACTAGACAGCGGATCATTTATGCAAAATAAAAATGTTTTGCATCGATTGTGGGAAGCAGGAATAACATAAAAATTGATTTCATCCACTTTGAATTTTTTAAATCTTTTACTGGGGTATATTTCACCCAATCAATTTCTTCATAAATGCATTGCATAAAGATCCGCAGTCTAATCTTTACGAATGGTCCCAGTCAACCAGGCCGTCTCTGGCTGAACACGAGCCCGGCGGGCCGAGGGCAGGTAGCGAGACGGGCACTGTGTTGAAGGTCCCTCGAAGCGGCTCTAAGCCCACTGGGCCAAGGTTCTGACCAGGGACTATCCGCGCGGGAGGGCTCGTAACTTGGACCACGGCCGAATTTTGGCCGAACCGGCCCTCGGCCGAATTTTGGCCGAATTTTGGCCGATTTCGGGCCGCTGTAAGATGGCAGCACGGTGGTTCAGCCAAAATTCAGCCAAAATTCGGCCAAAAATCGGCCAAAAATCGGCCAAAAATCGGCCGAGGGTCGGTTCGGCCAAAATTCGGCCGAGGGCAGGTTCGGCCAAAATTCGGCCGTGGTCCAAGTTACGAGCCCTGCCGCGCGGATAGTCCCTGGTCAGAAACAGGGATTTTTGCTTACGGGGGTGTTTTCAATCATCGTATATGTATATATATATTAGGTATTTTTCTATACATGCATAATTAATTTAAATAGTATTATTAATTCTACAGATTCATGGGGTAAAACTTGCGTACGAATGCGCACTCGAATACAGAGAGTTCAAAGTTTGCGTACTCTTTACAATTGAAAAGAATAAAAATTGACTGGTTGTTAGTTATAAATAATTTTTCTATTGGATGAAGTGAAATAAATGAATAATAATTTCTTGGAAATATTCAGGATCAATCTATGTCCTGAACAATCAGGAAAAATTGAAAATACATATCTGTAACACGGCAGGATTTATTGTGCAAGTAGAAACAATTTAAATCTGCCGCGAAACATTCTCTGGCGACTCTGGCGCTACCTGACGGCTTAAAAATCAGTGAACAAGAGCGCTTCTCTCCATCACACAATTGTACACAATGTTTACTACTGTTTACTACTGTTTATAACTGTTTACATATAAGATTCGTATGTATATTAGCTGTGTCAGTTAAAAGTCTTCGTTGTTTTCTGTTGTTACTAAGAATAAAAATGGAACGCCATCATATACAAGAAGCATTTACGGTTTTAAAGCCATTGTGCGATTGCTTAATGAAAAATCCAAATGTAAACAATGCACGGAATGTTGCGGCTGCTCTTACAAGAATTTCTGACAAAGTTATTCAAGATTTACTAGAATATATTTTATTCCCTTTAATTACTCATTTACCGAATGAATCGTTAAGGTAAATATTGTTACTTGCCATGCAGTAATTTCATGTATAACTTATTGTTAAATTTACTCTTTCTACAAGTTTCAATATCTTACTAGGAAAGATGTAAAAGAAGAATTGGTGAAGACAATGCAGGCGATACTATTGAGAGCGAAGATATCCAAATTGGAGTATTTTAATAAATTATATTCCTGTTTGTTGATACAAATCTATGATCAGACTCAACCAAACATGGGTAAGTATGATAATTAGACTCCGGAGTTTATGCATTTATAACAAAAATGAGCAAGTGCGATTTAAAACATTAAAAATATTAAAAGGCTTTAAGACTATTATAATAATATATTATTTTTATCACATTAAAATTATTAATGAAGAATATCAATTTATATTGAGCTCCTGCATCTTGCAATTGATGTGAACTTTTTATTTTCGCATAAACGTCCGGAGTCTACTAATGATAATATTTAAGGTGGTACTCGTTTCCAGGATTGCAAAAGATCGATCTAGGGCGCTATCTCCCTCAAAAGTCCTATTTTTTTGTTTACGAGTAATCTGCATTAGTATGCTTCCGAATAATGCAAATTACGCTGCCAAATAATGCAAATTATGCCTCGTAAATGAAGAAATACGACTTTTGAGGGAAATAGTGCCCTAGATCGATCTTTTATCTAACGTTTTTGGCTATTGGAAATCCCCGTCTTTGTATTATCGAGAAATGAGAAGGCGAATCATGCACCCTTGCAATCCTGGAGAAAGGAGTCTACTCCCTTAAGATTATTCGTGCATCATCTCATTCGAGAAGTTATTCTCACAAAATGTAATCAAGGTGTTATGCATGAGTATGGCCAAATCGTGCGTATGATTTAAATCCTAAATAACATTATTTAACGCAGAGAATTTGATTTTTTAGTGATCACAGGTCACGAAGAGCTGAAAGAAGCTGTTCTCTTAACCATTAAGACCTTGATACATTCGTGTTTCACAGAAGTTATAGAATCGCTGTACGTAAGCAAGAATGCCTCCAAGGTGGGTCAAGGAATATTGTTATCTATAACAATAGGCAGAGTGGAAAGGTCAAACTCACTCAGGTAAATATATAAACAAAATTCTATTATTTATCAATTTTTTAGTCAATCTATTATTGCATTTGTTAATGTGTAAGATCGTGTTTAATAAATGTATAGATCGAGAGCAGTGGAGACAGTAATGGCTCTGTGCCAAGTTGACGACGAATCTGATAGGTCTGATATTATACTACAAGATCAAGTAGCAGACGTTATCATGTTGTTTTTACCTGGTATTGCAAGCGGATTGCAGGAGATAGCTATAGGTGGCGAGATACAAGGGCATAAGCTGACAACGGTAATAAACGAAAGGATGAAAGATTAAATATTAACAAATACATTTAACTTTAATGAGAATATAAAATTTTAGCTAGCATTAAGAGCTTGGGGGAGAGTAATCTCACTTGTAATGAAAGACAAACTGGAAGAGGATACCGAGCCTTCGTTGGATGCTCTTATGAAACCGAATATTAACTTGCTCGCCGATCCTTCGAAGAATTCGTCACAAATGCTAGACTCGGAACATCTTCAAAGTGCGACAAGAAATAAAGAATGGTTAAATGCTAGTGCGAGAAAACTGAATGTACTGGTGCAACAGTTAGACGTATTGAAAAAGCATTCCCATCACAAAGTTAGAAAGGAATTAATCGACACGATTTATTTATTGCTCGCCACATGTTCTAGGTGAATAGCGTTGTTTTGTATTTATTGGGATGTTGAATAAGTTCTCGCTGTTTTTTTTATTAACTTGATGCTTTATTTTTAAAAAATTAGTAAACAACATGTCATTGAAAGTATTGTCCCTCGCTAGCTACTACTTTTTCCCATCTTTCTGGCAGTATACAAGAGTCGACCCATTTTTTAGCATCTTTGTAAGAATGGAAGTGCTGCTCAGCCAGGCCATCGGAACAAATGATAGTCGGAAGGAGCATGGTTGCCGTAAGTGTCCACAAGAATTCTGTGTGCTTCAGCTGTAGATTTCTTTTTTAATAAAGTAGTGCAGTAAAATTCTCCGCAAATACTCTTTTTTTGGTACGAAATTCGCCATGTTCAACACTATGAAAAAGATAGTTGTTTAGACTTTGGTGGAACAGGCATACAGTGAATTTCAAACTTGCTTATAGTACTTCTTTATAGATGCGTTACCATCTTAAACTAAAAGCGAGAACTTATTCAACATCCCAATATGTACCTATATTGATTCACAAACAATATCTAAAATGAACAAGTATGAACTTTTTGCGCAGGAACATGAAACCAAATGTTATGTTATTAATCGAGTATCTAATATCTCTATCCGAAGATGAATTTCCAGAAATTCGAGAGGAAGCTGAGAAAGCCTTGAATACAATTAGCGTAAACCATATGCAAAACAGAAATATGCGGCCGTTGGTGGAATTACTGGAAGAACATTTTTATAACTTGCTTACAAAGTTACCTAGGATCATCAGGAGGTTCGGTACGATTTCTACGTTTTACGTTCGACTACAATATTTTTCCTAACGGAAAGAGTATTAAAGATTGCTTGCGTTTCAGATGATAACGATCAGTTATCTTGTTTGAATCAAATCGCGGGTTACTTGAAGCTTCTCGGAGAACAAAGACTGCCATGCATCATGATGTCTTCGCCACATATTCGAAGATTGATATTAGCACTCGTCTACGTGTCTGAGATAGACTGCAGCAGTATATCCCTTCTGCAGACTGCGAATGTCAAGGACTTGGAAGATCCAGCTTATTCTCATGGATCGTACTTATGGAGAAGATTTAAATTCATTCAGAACAGTTCTTGCGAAGAGAAAGTCGTGATAATATGTAAATACCTTGGGCAATTTGGTGATCTCAGAATTTTGGTCGATACCATTTTTGGCCTTATCCTCGACGTTCCACAACATAAGAAAGAATTGTTCTTGTTACTGAACTGGATAATAAACGGTAAACAATATACAATATTTTTCTAGTCTTTCTTATAAGTATACTGCGGATCTTCATGCAAAACAAAAAATGTTTGCATTGATTGCAAGACACAGGAGCCAAATAGAAATTTCTTTCTTCTTTTAATTGTCTTGTTAAGCTGAAATTAATACACAGATGTCCTTAAATCTTTTTAATTCGTCCACTGCTTTAAATTGTACGTGTCCATTTACTTATAAGACAGATACGAATTAATATTGTTTGTTAATTTTAGTTCCAGTGAAAGATTCTTCGATTTTGTCGATCTATAAAGACGTTATCTATTTGTATATAAATCCTGAGCATTGGTATCCACCTATCGAATGCTCTAAGGATACACCTTTAGGTATCGCTCAAGCTAACGTGGTGCAACGTTGCCTATTATTAGAAGGACAGGGACTAATTGCTCGAAACTTGAAACGAGACTACGACAGATTTCTTCTTAAGACGTTATACTTAATTATTGAAAGCGCAGGTAATCTTCTTTTATCTCTAGTAGGTAAGAGTAATGGATAGATTCCGGATGTTTATGCAAAAATAGAAAGTTTGTGCATCAATTGCAAGACAAAGGAGCTAAATATAAATTTGTATTCTTCATTAACGCCAAACCAACCAACACTGGTCAAAATGACCGGTTCCAGGTTTTTTATTTTTCAATTAGAAAAATAATAAAACTGATTTCATAAGAAATGATTGCATAGATATCTTTAGTAGTGCACGTATTAAAATAGGAGCCGCACAAAGGCTAAATAAAATCAATCTTGTCATTTTTGTAAGGGAACATGCACCAGCTACTTTTAAGGCTCGGTAGGTTTAGTGTTAAATTACGTTATAAATGCATCAAATCCAGAGTCTAGTAATGCATGATAAAGTAGTTCGATAATACAATTGTTTTACTTCTAGGTAGCAGGCACAGTTTGATCAGTTTTGTTGGAACCAAAACCCTTGAGGTGATCGCAAGATCTCTGCATTACGATACAGTCGGTGATCTACTACGTGCAAATGTAGACTACTTTTCATACCACGTAACAGTGAAACTGCGCCGGGTAGAACGTAATCCAGGCGTACTGGACGTCATCGGTGTTGTCATGAAGTATAGTACAATAGACGTATTGCCTTGTTTGAAAGAAATTGTGGAAGACGTTCTTCAGCAATTGAAAAACAGTTTCCAACAGAAAAATTCGATCGCGTTTTTGAAAGTTTTCTTGACATTTGTAATATGCATTAAAAGAATGGCCAACATTCAGCATGCTTCGGCAAGACCACAGAAACAGAGTGATATCGCCGAAACGAAATCTTCAAAAATTATTCACTGTCTGGTAGAGTACTGTAAAGCGAAAAAAAAAATTGACGAAGAAATAGGAGCACCTCCTGCGGATACGAATCTGGAAGAGGAAGCGTTGGAAGAGGAAGACTGTCAAGCAGATATCACAGAGGAGGACGAAGGTAAAAGTTCAAATGAATTCGTAATTTTTCATTCAGATACGATTAATCGTAAAAAACACATTTCAGAAGCTCAAGATCTACCTCCATATATAAAAATGATCAGAGATGTGATGCAACATTGTTTACATTTCCTCTCGTCCAAGGAAGTAGAAAAATCGCTACTCGCAATGTCAACGTTACAAGAAGGTATTGAAATTTTAGCTGAATGGGAGAATCAATTGTTGCCGATAGTACATTTGATGTGGCACCCGTTAGTAGATCGATTTCAAGATGAAAATCTCTTGATTATCAATCGAGCGTGGCAATTGTTGAATACCCTTGGTCATGTTTCGAAAGATTTCATTAGATCTAGAACTCTCAAGTAAGTTTTCTTATTCCCTTCGTCGTACGAGTAATTAATAGACAGCGGATTTTATGCATTTATAACAAAAATGAGTAGGTGTCATTTGAAACAGTAAAAACATTAAACGAGTTTACAAATACTTTTATATTATTTTCGACCTATTGAACATATTAAGAAAGGAAAGAAATTTCTATTTCACTCCAGCTTGTCGCGATCCAGGTAGAACATTTTTATTTTGCATATAGATTCGCTGTCTAGCAATTAATGAGTAATAAAATTGGTTGGGTGAAATATAAAACAGTAAAAGATTTAGAAAATTCAAGAATGTTGTAATGTTGCTTTTAATGCAACAACGTTGTTAAGGAATCAAATCAGTTTTTATGTTATTCCTGCTTGCCACAATCAGTGCAAAACATTTTTATTTTACATCGATTACAAGAGATTGAAACCAAATTGAATGTTATTTCTTCTCTTAATGATTTTATTAGCGGAAAAATATATCGACATCTTCAATTTTTTTAATTTGTCAACAATTTTGAATTTTCATCTACTCAGTTTTACTGTAAAACGATTAACTATTTTTAGGCAAATCTTACCAGCACTTTCGAAGTTCTTGAGTGCATCGGCGAAGGAAAGTTATAACAAGAGTACCGAGAATATTTATAAATTCACTCAAACTTACAAATTACAAAAGGAATTGCTATCGTCGCTGGGTGCAACTGTGCAAAACTTAAGTCTTCTTGAAAAAGAGACATGGAATGTCTTAAGTGTTACAGAACCTTACCTCAGTAAACATCAGCACTCAATATTACAAGTAAATAATATAGAATTATATATATATATATATATAATACAAATAATTATATTTATTCAATTTGTATGTGTCTCCTTTTATCGACAGTCTTGCTGTGTACAATTATATAAAGAAATTGCTGACTACAATGGAGACATTGCATGGGTGAAGTGTCTTAGTATTATTAATTCTAAAATATCGAGAATTCCTACTGATGGGACCTTCGACATGAAAAATGTCAAGGTAATTTCGATGTCGATTACAAAATATAGAGTAAAGGTACCAGTGACTTGGAAGTTTTTTTATTAATTTGAAGGCATTCTGTAAATTATTTTGCATTATTTCTGATGAACGATCGATTATCAATCTTCCTTCTGTATCGTCAAATTTTTCTGGACGATTTTGTTAAAAAGCAAAACAAATATTAACGAAGTTTTCGTACTATTTGCCGGACACAAGAAATTTGTGATAACTAGACTGCGGATCTTTACGCAAAATAAAAAATGTTTGCATTGATTGAAAGACACGGAAGTAAAATAAAAATTTCTTTCTTCTTCTAATTATCTGATTAAGCTGAAATCAATACGCTGATGTTTTTAAATCTTTTTAATATGTCCACTTCTTTAAATTGTGTTTACACATTTTTGTCATAAATGAATAAAATCCGCAGTCTAGTGATAACAAATTAATCAATTCTTTTTTATGCCGTGGCACAATAAAATCATTATTTTATTATCCTTATTTTTATTAATTTCTGAAGTTTGTTTTGCGTCCGATAACCGATACCTTTACCCGACACACATATAGAGTTATGTAAATGATCGTGTTTCAAACTGATCAATATTCTGTTGGTTTTTTAGATGGCTGAAAACATTTCAACAAACGAATATTATAAAAATATTCAAATTATTCTACAATACATTGAAGACAAAGATCTATCTTTGGAAACGTGACAAAAGAAGAAGGAAAATAGGTAATTTCAACATACACTGAACATAGTCATTGCATTATCAATATTGTAATATACCGTATAAAATACGAACACTTGTATTATAATAAATATAAATATTTTTATTATTATTCTAATGTTACTACCAAAGTCTTAAAACTAAGATAAGGATAAAAAGAAAACAGGTACACGATCAAAGTTTTTATTATCGTACAATTTATATTTCATATTGGTTCTGCAAATTTTACATTTTCATGATATTATCGTTTATATTCCTATTTTCTTTACAATAAAGCTTACGTCTATTAGAAACTTTACACGTGTATCTACAAAGCAAATGAACTATTCTATACAAAGAAAATGATTCTATGGTTTTTATTCGCAGATGGTATAATTTATTTAATTTTCAATTATAAATATATAATATATAAATAAAATCATTCGTTTGTACTGTGACATATATGTTGAGGTTCATACAGTGCTGTGTTTGTGTTAACTTAAACAGATATACGTATAACGAAAAATTGACATCCTTGTGATTCTAAATATTTAAATTAGAAAAAATTAGGATACCTACTAATGTCTTTTCAATACTTCACTAGTAACGGTCAGAACATCAATGAAAGAAATCTTGCTTTAAAAACGAACAGGGAAATGCTTATAAATGCTAAGGATTCAAAATCTGCAATGCGTAGCATACCATGTATGTTTATGATTCCCATTATCCATTGCTGTTTCTGTACGAAATCGTTTCAGTTAAAAGTTTTTTTGTGTGTCATGTGTTACTACTTTTCTAAATTAAAAGTAAATGTACGTAGCAATAAATTAATGTGTTTATAAAATGCAAAACACGTAATTTGCATGTATTATGTACATTTAAATGTAAACTTTACGTTCTCCTCTACAATACGGTTTAAAACCATTATCATAGTGCACGTTCGAACAGAAAGGAACATAAATTCTAGTTAAATATCGTTCGATAGCATCTGATACTAAGCAGTAGAAAGAACAAAGTGTTATTTTGAAGACACTCGATTGCAACAACATTAGTCCTCTAAATATTTATATTTCATTTTAGTTTGATGTTTTTGACGACTCAGATTTTTTCACGTAGAGTGTTCGCATATCAAACAAATCTCCAACAATGTATGCGTACACGTACAGCTGTCTCTCGAAAATGTTGAATTTGTTGTACCTCTATTTCTAGGAATTACGCGAAAAGCTTATTTTCAAGTTTATACGAAGTCGTTTCCGATCTTAATTTGTTACCAGAAACAAATATAGCTGCAACAATTGGGTTTGTACTTATGATAAAACAGATTGTTATGTTACTGGAGATTCTCGAGGGAACACCGTCGTTTGAACGAAACATTAATCGTAGCTTGAGCATGTTGTCAGTTATTTTAGTGATCTAATTAGCGATCATGGTCCACTCTTTCCATAGAATGACTAGCACACTTTGTCTCGAATATTCGGATATATGTTATCGCTATAGTGTGCGCGTACTGTTCAATAAAAAAAAAAAGGAAAACAAATAATAATATATATATATATATATATAATGTATATGTAATACGTTTAGATATTTCAGGTAATGTAATAAATTGTTAACATTTACTTTTGCAGTAACATTATCTTTTTATAAAACAGTATCTTTTTTTTGTTTTTACAAATTATGATTAGCAAAATGTTTTACCTTTAAGAAACGGATACTTAAGAATGTTACGCACTAATTTTTCTAGAGAAACGAATCATCATTTCCATGCTTGTTTCTGCGCTTTTTGCGAAGCTAACTTCTTTGTAACGTACGATGAAATTAAGAGTCCTGCTAACACTATCACGATTAGATAATAATCGAAATCTTCTTTTAGAACATCAAACGTTTTCGACGGTGCCACGCGCGTGTAGAACAAGTCTGCAATAATTATTATTGAACACATAATTGATCGTAGTACATTATTTCTCGAAATTATTCATTCAATTTGTTATCAAGTTGATGGTGTAATGTTAGTTTTATGCAGGGTGCCCCACGCAACTGGAACAGGCTGTACCTCCTAAACGGATGGGAATAGAGGAAAATGTTATAAGAAAAAGTTGAATGGCATCAGACGGTGCATACTACGCACCAGAAAAGTGCAACTGCAATTTTTTTCTTAATGGAAGCCTATGTTTTTGACTGTACCAATCGATGCAGTTTCTTGTGCTCTACATAAAAGTACTATGTATACATACGTATGCCCTAAACTTATTCGTTAGGAAGTTATCAAAGCTAAAAGTTCTCTAAATGATTTCGGTCTCTCGGCAAGTGTCCCAGACCTACGTTATGTTCCATTATACTTTTAGCTTCAATAACTTCTTAACGAATAAGTTTAGGGCATAAGTATGTACTTTTATAAGTAAGTACTTTTATGTAGAGCACAATACATTGCATCGATTGGTGCAGTCAAAAATGTAGGTTTCCATTAAAAAAAAGGTGCAGTTGCATTTTTCTGATGCACTGATGCACAAAAGTGCATGAAATTAGTAGCGTAGTATGCACCGTCTGATGCCATTCAACTTTTTCATATAACATTTTCCTCTATTCCCAACCGTTTAGGAGGTACAGCCCGTTCCAGTTGCATGGGACACTCTGTATTGTTGTACTTGTACATTTTGTATCAACTTGATATGACATGGTACAGTAAATCCTCTATCGACGCGAAAGCCTCGGGGAGGTTCGTTTGCATCGATCGTAGAGGGACACTACTTCTTTGAACTTCAAAGGCCGAGCCGACCGTAGAGAAGGACAGCGCGTGTAAAGAGAAACCGGCCGAAGCGACTTCCTTGCCCCCGAAACGTTCTGAACGGTTCATCGTCAATTAATCGCATGGGCTTTTGAACTATGCCGACGACTGCGACTCTCCGCGTCGTATTAGTAGTGGTTCACATCGATACACCCGAGCCGAGATCAGATTAATACAGTGGAGGGGATATCTTTTTTGCGTCCGTCGTGTAGTACATTTTGGCGTCGATAGAGGATTTACTGTATATGATAAAGAAATAGAAAAACATGTTTAAAATAATGAGATACATACCAAGACCGTGTACAAAAACTAAGCAAGTACTTTCAAGGCCACTAGGACTAGTGTGAACACCCGATACCCTAAACACGCTTTGGTTATAATTAATTATTGCGTCCATATGAATAGGTATCTCTGGCATGTATGGTATTACACCTTCTTCGCGTACTTCTGGATTGATAGGCCGCCGTGGATCTACCATCTTCCACGGTAACTCTAATACACCACCATTGGCGAGAGCGACTGTGAAATGTATAGGTGTACGTGTAAGTATTACACGTATCGTATTTTTCATTCGTTGTGCATTTTAGGCAAATATATAATATTGTGAATATCTCACCTATAATGTGCTTGCTTGTAATACCCTTCTCCGTGATAGTTTCTCGCATGGATTCTATTGCCGCGGGGAAAATGAAAGCTTGCCTTTCCACGATCGGCAATTTAGTTGTACACAAAGACGAGAACACTAGAGCAGTACACGAATGTTTTAGTCAATGAACTAAAGCTATTAGGTCGGAGGGAAAGTTCTGTCGCATTTCAAAGAAAACATTTGAATCGATTTATAAAAATATCAATCATCAAAATTACCTGCTTATTTAAAATACGTCGAAACTTTCCCTCGAACCTAATAAAACGAAAACGAACATGCGAATAGTTCAAATAATGTTATATCGTACCTGTGGTATTACTCTGTACTTTTCCTTCGTAAAGTTCTAGACTAGCGATTTCAGTCCTACGACTCTTCTCGTTAAAGTAACTGTATACGATCCAGTTCTCTGAGTGCACAACGTGGACCGGACCACGCACTCTTTTGTGTATAATAGAAAATATCATTGCTCCGGATACCGCATCCAATAAATACAGATTAAGCGTATCTGTGAAACATTAATCAACGGTTAAAAATTATATTATAGATTATAGACAATAAGGCATATGGTATGGCATGGGATTTGAATGGATGGATGGATGGATGGGTGACATAGAAAAATTGTAAACCAAGTCCAATTTCCTGGCCGCGAGGCCGAAATAAATAAACACTACATATGCCAATTAATGTAAAACACGTGAAATCTACTTGAACTGTAATCGTTTCTTAATATTTTCAGTGACCTTACTTTTATTGGTATATCCGACACCTTCGGTTACTATAGTAACCAAGTTAGGATTAATATATTTATACAGTACAGATCTATCGCCCAAGACTCTACCCTGAGAGTGTACACGTTCTATTGGGTTTTTCGATACGACGTGCGTTACTTTTTGGTTTTCTGGCGAAAGTATTAACTCCCATACTTTATGAGCGATAAGTTCCTGCAGAGTAAATGCAATTTTAACGAGTGCTTTCACATACTATAGGGTAAAGGTACCAGTTACCGTGCCCCACCCGATTTATCGGACCTAAAACAACTTTTTTAAAAATTAATAAAAATAACATGAAGTACCTGGTATTACTTTATTTTTGAAAATAAAATTGATGTTTCCCTTTCGTATAAGATTAATCGTGAAAACTTCGTTAATATTTCTTTTGTTTTTTAACAATATCGTCCAGAAAAATTTGACGATACAGAAGAAAGGTTGATAATCAATCGTTTATCACGAATAATGCAAAATAAATTACAGAATGCCTTCAAATTAATAAAAAAACTTCCAAATCGTCACTAAATATCCTGGTGCCTTTACCCTATGTATTTATAAATTATAGAAGTTCCAGCATACCTGAGTCGTACTATACGAAAGAGAAAATCCAGATAGTACACCTGTAGTTTGATCAGCAGTGAACATATATATAGTTTTACCAAGCGATGCAGCCAGTGCGGTTGCACTCTCGGGATATACATGTGGTCTATCGTAATTATCAAGGATAAGAATAATTCGTAGAAAATCATCAGTTGTAACATGAAGCAGCATAGATTGCTTTATTTTATATCCTAATTTGACTAATCCATCCAACGGTTGACCAGTAATTGGATTGAATGTGTATAGAACTCCCTCTCCTGTTTTCTGAAAAATGTTTCAAGCATTTATTATAGAATATTGTAGAGCCGTTGCTTTTCGATGTATCGAAGAAAACATACTT
Source organism: Lasioglossum calceatum (assembly GCA_963966675.1). Taxonomy (NCBI): domain Eukaryota; kingdom Metazoa; phylum Arthropoda; class Insecta; order Hymenoptera; family Halictidae; genus Lasioglossum; species Lasioglossum calceatum. Next base: position 5,469,233 of record OZ016539.1, on the reverse strand, counting down.
TATCTTCTGCTAATAATGTACACTGCGGAGGATAAGGGAAATGCCTGCTGCCACGTTGCACGTATAATACTATCGTACTAGATCGTTTGACGAACCCTCGAATGCTTGGCACTCTAAGCTGCCAAATAATTTCACCTTTTCTAGTTTCGATACCGTATAGCTGAAAATAAAATGATTTGTTGTGCATCGCATCTTTTTGGCTTTTCTTTCGGAGAGTAATATGTCTAATATCCTGATCTATTAATATGAAGTAATAACCATCGAATAAAGTCATACCTTTCCAGTCGATGTAACAACAACAATCATTTTGTGCAATCCAAATTTATCTCGTACTAAGTCAGAACGCTGATTGGATGGTTGCGGTGTTATACTTAATATGGATTGGACAAATGCCTTCGCTTGCTTGAATTGCGAGCCGACTCTTCTGATCATCATACTCAGTACATCCCCTAATTATAACAAAATTATTAAGTTATATGTCGTTCGTACTACAAAAGCACTGCAAAATAAACAGTTTCGTTACATACTATTGTATTATTTAAAGAAATAATAAAATATTCTATTGTAAAACTGAAACTAAAACGGCAATGAACAGTACATGGTTGACATTATTGTAAAGCGAGTTAATTCATTTTCAAATTCTGTTATCTATACACTTGCGAATACAAATGATGCTCTGAATCATCTGGATTTATATAATTACTAGACAGCGGATCTTTATGCGAAACATCAATTTCCTACCCAATTCGCAATGAACTGGAATGAAATAGAAATTTATTCTCTTTAAAAATGATAAAATCCGCTGTCTAAACATTACTCATGCATACTACTAAATATAAATGATATTATTATTAATTCCAAACGTGTAATTCACAATTCCTTCGACGAGGAATACTTGTTAAATTAGGAAATATTTAAAACTTCCATGCACATACTAATTGCAATGTTATAACAATTTCCCTAAGTAATAGAGAAGAAATGTTTAGTAGTTGTAAAAATGTTCACTTGATATTGTCATGATTATCTAAAAAACAATCAACACATGCGAACAAATCTAATCAATAGCAGGATAACAAAGTAATTCTCAAACCAGCCCTCGCTGCTTCGCTACTTACATGAACTGTCTACATCAATACCTGCCAGCAGCCATTCACAGAAAAGTACAATTAATGTTTTTGTTAAAAGTTACATTATAAAAATAGAATATGACTTTGTTATCATGGTTACAATTAAATATAACGACAAGCCTTTCAGTTGCAATATCGAATGATAATCGAAAAGAATTATGTATAATCATAATCATAATTTTGGTACTTCTAATTTTCATATTAAAGTTCAACGTTTTATGAACATCACTTGCGGTAAAGTATTTGTAACAAGTTGAAAGCACACCGTAAAGTTCAACGCTTATTTAACTTGTGTAATTCTTGCCATACGTATTATAATATTATTTATCAGTTCAGTTTTGTGAGTTCATTAATACGAAATAAAAATGTTATTTATTTTACACTTACTTTCTTTCTGATCGAATTCTGTTTCAATAGCCTGCTCCCTATCGGACATAGGCAATTCTATGATCTCCACAGCCACGATGCTAGCGAGCGCTTCTTCTCTAGTCCATATTAATTTATTGTGTTGTAATAGCGCAACACTGTGATCTTCTGAACTCAGGAAATGGCGACATGTTATGCCTTTTGCTTGTCGAGGACAAACCGAAGACATAATTGTTGGCGATATCAATGAAGAATGCGTTAAACTCATGGATAAATTTGGCATAGGTGTTGACGATAGAAGTTCTGTGGCTGTGATTTCAGTTGTCTAAAATCAAACAATTTAATGTGTCAATAATTAACAAGTAATATTTAAGAAGTCTCAAGGTGAAGGTATGAAACGAAGCAAAATTTACTTACTCCAGCTTTATATGTTGTTTCCAAAAGCACTTTTTCATTGTCAACCGAAACGATACTGAGCGTGGCATCGCCTGGTATATCTTTTTGAATTGGAACTACATCGTTCACCACAAGAATTCGTTTTCTTTGATCACCATCCGCGCTAATCGATACAACAGGTTCTTCGCCTGGGACTGATTCTATGTGATATGGACCTTGTGCGCCAGCACCGAATATTGTATTTATCGTAACTGAGTGTGGCTCGGTATTCGGATCAAATAAGTGTACCAAGAGTAATACAGCTAACGAACTATCTCCTTTTAAACATGCTAGATACGGAGCTGCTAGAACGCATCTAAAACAACATTAAGTAAAGTTACAATTACGATGTAATAGATAAAACAGTTATATCGTCATTCAGTTCCTTACTCTGTTTCTTGACTTATAAATGATCCATAGACTTTTCTTGTTTGCAGTTTGTGTCCTGTCTTACTATCATACGATGTTACCTTAATATCGCTATTATAGCTGGGTAAAATGTGATGTACAATACCATCTTTTATGTACCACTTTACATCTTTGATTCTGAATAGCAACAAAAAATTGCAGATATTTAAATAGTATCGAAAATTTTATACAGCGATAACATTGATCGTACATTGAGTATGTATGTATGATACTTGAATGAAACAAAATATCATATATCGAATAAACGAAACATTATTGTGTAATTTGGTGCTTTAGTGAAGTCATTTATACGAAATATATAAAATACTAAAATTCTATTACAACATATCAAAGTATATTAATTTTGTGAATTCATCTTATTTTCCATTCGAAAATCATTTCTCTTTGCTTGTGACAATTCCGATCAACTGCAATTTTTGAAAAAATTTCTTTTCACATCCTGTAGTAAACTAATTGTATTCAAATCGTATAGTACAATATTTTTAAAAAAAGTTATCGTCTTTTTTAGAGCGTTCGAATATTAATTCGAGTTGCTGTATGTAAACGTGAGAAATCGGTAACAGTTGAGTGAATGAACATGTATGTATTGTTTGTTGTGCATTAGATAAAGGTAAAGAAACCTGTTAGCACTGTACAATCCCAATGTAGAAAAAGACATAAACGGAGAGAAACGTCTGAAAACCAATAATTATAATTACCTCTTACTATGTATGCTATACCTTTTTTTTTATACACTATACACCATTAATCTACATAGTTCAATAAGTTGTTGTTATTATTATTACTACGGAGCAGTATATTATTGGGTTGGCAAGAAAGTAATTTCGGTATTTTAAAGTGAAATACAACCCAATTTTTCTTTTCAAGCAATCAACTTTAACACTAAACCTACCACTGTCGGTCGAATGACCGGTTTTATATTTTTCATTTTAAAGTTATTGATTGATAAAGTTGCTTACATGGAAATTGATTCGATAAATTTCTTTGTCCAAGCACATATTGTAATCCAAATTGCAGAGAATATAAATAAATACATCTTTGTCTTTAATTAGTAAGATATTTCCATCTTGTTCGATGTTCTTTCGCCATCTTTCTAGCAGCTTCATAATTCCATGCTCATAAAACTTCCAAATTTTCCCAAAATTGGGTTTTATTTCATTGTAAATTCTTGAAATTACTTTCTTGCCAACCCAACATATATTTAAATTAATTTTGACACTAGAACTACGGAGTTACTAAGAGTGACTAATATCTATTGTCATGTTAATTAAGATAGCATTTACTCAGAGTTTATATGATTTTTAATTTGAAAACAAAATATAAAAGTAATTTCTCATAAAGGCATCTTTATAATAATCTCTGAACAACAAAACCTGAAACCAGCCATTACGTATCACTTGTAATGATTGAAACATATAAAACAATAGTAATAGAAAGTAATAGAAATCAGTTGTACCAGTGAAAAAGTAATATTAATATTAACCTTTCTGGATTTTGCTCAGCCATGGGCCATTCGTGAAGAATGTGACCTGTGGCTAAATCCCATGCACGAACAATAGCTGGTACTCCTCCGCTCACAGAAACTAAATCTCCATCCGCAACTCCTCCCATTGCACGAATATGACCTGCATATCCCTTTTCTAATACTCGTCTCCATAAAATTTGCCCTAAACAGACGTTTCTTATGAATAGACTGCAGATCTTTATGCAAAATGAAAATATCCTGCATTGATTGTGGGAAGCAGGAATAGAATAAAAATTGATTTCATCCTTTTACTAACTTTGTTACATTCAAAAGAACATTGCAATATTCTGAAATTTTCTAATCCTTTACCATTTTATATTTCACCCAACCAATTTCTTCATAAACGCATAAAGATTTGCTGTCTATTCATAATCTATTAAACTCTCTACTTGTTCCTGTATCGTAATAAATATCAAATAACAGTGTTTATCAATTCTTTCATTTATAATAATAATATTAATTAAAATATTGGAAGGCAAAAATATTCTTTCATATCGTAATATTATACTTTAGTAATTAACGGTTAGAAACTCTAATTTACAAGTACGAATGAAATTTCATTCGTTACACGTAACCGTTTTTATATCAATATTTATAGGCTACCTGACTTCAGGTTTAACGCAGCAATAACATTTTCCTCGGTAGCAACAATAATCTTCTTTGCGGTCGAAACCGTGTCGAAACTGGCGAACTTAATTTTACCGACATAATTCTGCTTCCTGTAAATGAAACAATAAATTCGTCGTTTAGTGTAATTCGATTAGTAGACAGACTGTCAAACACGGAAGCATGCTACTGCATTATTTAAGCGTTTGAGCATTACGATCAACATTTGTTTCAAAATAGGAAATATTTTACCAGTCGAATTTCCCGATTTGGTCTTCGTAGAGACACACAGACAAATTAAACAGTCCGATTAACACGAGAAGGCATTGTAGTATTTGAACATCAGTTATAAACCGGTTAATATTCCCTCTAGAACTCCATACGAACGGAGCCATGACGATTACTGTGAACGTATCAACCCATCTGATTATACAAATTTCCACTGCACCTGACTGACTGATACAGTCATTGACTACGGGAAAGATAGAGTGAAAGCTCTGTAGAAAATTTCTGCTTTGTTTTCGTAGCCATTACAGGAAGACATCTGCTCCACAAGACGAATAGAAATCTCACTTTGTCCTTAGCTGGTCTTTAGCCAATGATTATCTATAAAATTATTACTGCATTTGTGACAAAAATTTGTTGGAAGCAATTTAAAACAGTGCAAAGATTAGTTGAGGAAAAAGTTTCTTCGAAAACCGATTTTCTTTATTCAAGCAATGAACTTTAATCAACAAAATATTTTCTTATTTATTCTTTTTGGCAAAAGATTATCGAACAAAAGGGAAAATGCTTGAATAAAAAAATTAAATAGGCTCTATTTCACCTTGAAATACCGAACTTACTTTCTTGCCAACCCAATAGATAGCGCCATTGATCACTTTTTCGAAATTTATTACGTACAATTGACATCAACAAAAATTGAAATATTAATTATTAGTCTTTCTTATTAGATAATTGGATAACAGACATTTTTAATTTGTTGGTTGTCATTTGTTTGTGTAATTATTCATGTAACATAGTAGAAATGTAGTATTTACGCCGGTATATGGAAACATTGAACATATTATGAAAACATGCATTATAATGCACCGTGGAAAACATATCTTTCTTCGATCTTTACTGAAAATGGCGACTAATAAACAGGAGAATCAACATAAAAGGAAGTTACGGGAAGATGAGAGTGATACGGATGATGATAACGAAAGTGAGTATTTATAATTATATTTTTTACCATTTATAATTGTTTTCGTCTTTGACTTTCACCGTAAGCAGGTATGTCAGTGATAGAATTCATTGTTTACATAATTTGACTTTTGAGGTTAGGCGATTCTTGAATTTATTTATCTAGTGAATTGAATTAGAACTTTTGATATTATTAATGTACGTTATTTTCGAACCACTTTACATCGAATCGATTTATGTTAAAGTAAGAGATCGCATTTTTTCTATATATACGTAAATAAATAAGTATTTGTTATTGGTTTCTAACCTAAAAATAGGTTAAGTTATAAATGTATTAATTTGTTTTATTTTAGAAAATGGTAAATTCATGAGGACGAACTCCGAAGCACCAAGGCTGTGTCCTTATTTAGACACGATAAACCGACAATTTTTAGATTTCGATTTTGAGAAATTGTGTTCCGTATCGTTATCGAGAATCAATGTATACGCTTGTTTGGTATGTGGAAAGTATTTCCAGGGTAGAGGTACTAATACCCATGCGTACACACATAGTGTAGCAGAAAGTCATCATGTATTTCTTAATCTGCATACTTTAAAATTTTATTGTCTACCAGACAATTATGAAATAATCGGTAAGTTCTCTTATTATTTTACATATCGATTGGAAGATATGCCGACATGAAATAATAAACAAGGTTTTGTTCAGATTCGTCGTTAGACGACATAAAATATGTTTTGAATCCAACATTCGACAAAGCACAGATCGCTCAGTTGGATAAAAGCGATAAGTTATCGAGAGCTATAGATGGCTCATTATATTCTCCAGGTATCGTGGGGATGAATAATATAAAAGCAAACGATTATTGCAATGTCATATTACAAGTGAGTTATACTTAAATGTACATATAACTTGAAGGTAATCCATAGCGATAAAAAAACGAAAATTATGTTATTCAGGCGCTTTCTCATGTCACACCTCTAAGGGACTTCTTCTTAAGAGAGTCTAATTATTCTCATGTAAAAAGACCACCGGGTGATTCTTCGTACCTTTTAGTTCAACGTTTCGGAGAACTAATGAGAAAATTATGGAACCCACGTAACTTTAAAGCGCACGTCAGTCCACACGAAATGCTACAAGCTGTCGTTTTGTGGAGTAAAAAACGATTTCAGTTTACGGAACAGGGTATATAATGCAATGTATTCTATATATATTTTATATTCTACATTCTACATGTATTATATATTTTATATATTCCATATATATATATATATATATATATTAAAATGAAACTTCTAGGTGATCCAATCGATTTTCTATCGTGGTTTTTAAATGCTTTGCACTTAGCATTGAATGGTACGAAAAAACGTGATTCTAGTATAGTGTACAAAACGTTTTTGGGTCATATGCGTATATATACGCGAAAAATTCCACCGCTCGAATTAGATGAGAATCAAAGAAGCGAATTGCTTCATACCGTAGAATACGGTGAAACGGTAACAGAGAGTCCATTTCTATATTTAACATGCGACTTACCTCCACCACCTCTTTTCAAAGACCAATTTACTGAAAATATAATTCCTCAAGTAAGTGTACGAGCTGTAATTATATGGGCACGAGAACTATACCAAAATATACATCTTTTCTACTCCAATAGGTCAATTTGTATACGCTATTGAACAAGTTCAATGCAGTGACCGAAAAAGAATATAAAACTTATAAGGAGAATTTTATGAAAAGATTTGAAATTACAGAACTTCCTCCTTACTTAATACTTTACATAAAAGTAGGTATCAAATAGTATTTTTTCTATAACTAATTATTGGACAGCGGATGTTTACGCGAAATAAAAAGTTTCTACCTGAACTGCAATAAACTGGAATGGAATACAAATTTATTTTGATTTCCAATATGTTTAATATGTTGAAAATAATAAAACCGTATTTTTAAATTCTTCTAATAGTGTTGCGGTTATAAATTGCACCTATTCATTTTTGTCTGCTAATTATAAAATCGATCGATACGCTCATATCGATTCTCCTTTTCAGAGATTCACAAAAAACACATTTTTTGTAGAGAAGAATCCCACTATAGTTAATTTTCCAGTGAAGTAAGTCATTTTTCTATTTTTGACGTTCGAAAAAATAAAATCTCTTAATAATTCGCATATACTACATTATTTTCAGGAATGTAGACTTTGGAGATATTTTAACGCCCGAAGTGAAACAGAGACATCCTTGTACGACGTATGATTTAGTAGCAAATATAGTTCACGATGGTGAGCCTGGTCAAGGAACATATAGGGTTCACATTCTACACAGAGCTACCGGTCAGTGGTACGAATTGCAAGACTTACACGTAACTCAAATTCTACCACAAATGATAACATTGACCGAAGCGTATATCCAGGTACAGCTTTATAATACTATTTATTAACTCTTTGGGGACAAATCTACGATTCAACTCCTAAAGTTGCAGACAAATAATTTAATTGCGTACATAATAAAATATTAGTATATATGTACCTTCCATTTTTCCCTAGCGCTTAAGACTCTGATACGTGATCTATTTTTCCCTGAGCAATATATTAATGCTAAGGTTAATGCTAAGGTTAATGCTAAGTTATCAAGCAGGCATATCTAAATATACCTCTGTTTCAGATATACGAGTTGAAGAAAGATGTGAACATCGAAAATGGTGAAAGTAAAAATAAGAAAACAACATGATAGATATAATTTTTTAAATAAAATATTTCAATTTTTCAGCTTGCATTTTTATTCGTATCAACTGTGTGTACAAACCGTGCCAGTTTTATATTCTACAATATTAGCCTGTACCACCATTTAACACCTTGAAATTTAGACATGTGCGTGTGTCGTTGATGCTGTTATTTACATATATCCTTAGTTGATTTAAATTTCGAATGTGAGCTGAACTTTCCTAACAAATGAACAATAAAATTTACATTTATCGAACAATTACACACAATGGAGATTGTGACATTTTTCATGTACGATAGCATGGCTTCTAGAGATTTTATTTAACCCTTAGAACGTGTTCAAGAAGCAAAATTTCTCTCGAAAAATCTACATTTCTTTAGTCACACAAAATGAAATTTAACAATACAATTAACACTGAACCTGCCGAGCCTTAAAAGTAACTGGTTCCCTTATAAAAATGACAAGATTGATTTTATTTACGTTGTTGCATATGAAATATCCGATTTTTAGCAGTGACATTAAACAAACTCAATTTTGTATACCCAATGTATTCTATCTAGAAATTTCAAGTTTTTTGATCGTATTACGGTAAAAAAAAGATATTATGGTCATTCAGGTTTTACATTTACAAGATTGTTATCTTCATTTCGTAGTTCTTTTTACAATTTTCGACGTATAAAAGGAACACGCGACAGTCGCATCGGTTGACGTTGAAATAAACTGTATTTAAAAATAAAATTATACAATAAATATAAAACTATAAAAGTAACTGGAACATGGTTGCCTCACAAAAATGACAAGAATTCATTTATTTTGACTTTGCGCGATTCTTATTTTAATACGTGCTCTAATAAAAATATCTATGCAATCATTTCTTACGAAATTATTTTTATTATATCAATAATCGTAAAATACAAAATCTGGAACTGGTGATGGTAGGTTTAGTGTTAATAAATTAAAAAGAAATTAACAATATATATGCATAAAAATGATTGTTGTTTGATTAATTACAGTGAGTGTAAAAAGTATTCGTACGCCCTTTAAAATAGAATAACTTTTTTATAATTGTACCAAACGACCAGATCTTTTGTAATCAATTAGAAGCATTGGTTAACGAAATGATATGCAAAAAAGATTTTCCAAATAATTATAATTTACAATATATAGATCTACAAAACATATATTTTAAATTTTCAACAAGGACCAAAATAAAAAAGTTTTAAAAAATGCCTTTTTTATTTTTGCATGTAACCTTGTCAATTATAATTATTTGGAAAATCTTTTTCGCATATCACTTCGTGAACCAATGCTTCTAATTGATTATAAAAAATCAGATCGTTTGGCACAATTATAAAAAAGTTATATTACTTTTACGCTCACTGTAAACATGCCAGGTTTGTTCGCACTGTGCGTCGCGCCGCGCCGATCGTGCCGAAAACTGCCGAGAACTGTCGAACGTTGCCGAGAAGATCGGAAGTGCAAACTGGAAGTAGAAGTCGTTGGTGGGGGAAATGTCGTGTGGAGGGGATTCAACGGAGTGTCGCGCCAACTGCCGAAGCCAGCAGCCGAGTAGAGTCACAGCCGGCCACGCGAGACGATTGCGAGCGTGCGTTTTGTTCTCGTGGCGCTTCGTGTTTTTCCACCGTTTTTCCCGCCGTGCCTTTTGTTTTTTCGGAGTGTTGTATCGGTGTAACTGTATACATCGGGCGCGCGCGACGTGTTTCGTATATTGTTCCCCGAGGCGCGTTTGTGATACTGACGTTTCACCTCATCCCTAGTTCATTGCCGCGAGTGTGTTTCTGTCTGTCTGTCGGTCGGTCACTCTGTCTGCCTGTGTGCACGTTGCGCGTTGTGTTACCCAGTGTGTTCTCAGCACGTGGATTATCGCCGGTGGTAGCGACGCGCATGTAAATACCTGCTACACACAACGCAACGGTGAGTCTTCCCTTTCATTTGATTTTTTCCACTTTTAACCTTATAATATGGTGTCTGACTCTTGGTGAAGGTTCTGAACAGAGTCTAGTAGACTGCGGATGTCTATGCAATTTTTTATTTTTGTAGGCGACCTATAAGAAAGTGGAATCCGGTAACATCTTATTTTCAGTGGTACAGTAGTCTTTGTGGTTCGAAAATAAATCAAAATCGTACTGAATTCTCTGGAATTTTATATTCTAGCATTTTTGAAAATTTTCGGAAGCCATAAATCCATAAAGATCCGCAGTCTATGTACTAATAATAAATATGTATGCTACTAATTTCCTTTAAACCGAAATCAAATTCTACTTTGGTTTTGTTAATGTACGGCGATTGGAGAGTAAGCATACTTCTTTAGGAAATTATACGAACTACAAAAAAGTTCTAATCAATAAAACCGTAAAACATATCGTAGGGCAAGGGGTTAATGAGAACCACTCCGCGAAACTTGTTCGTGGATTCAGTATGTAACAGTCAAGGAGTATCGCGAGGAATATGTCGCGCTCTGTGTATCGGGCTTTTGGAAAATCATGCCAGCCGGTTGGCGGTAACCGGTAACGGTTCTGTCTCGCGTCTCTCGTAAATGGCACCTGACGGGGCATCCCTAGCTCCTTTAACACTAAACCTACCACGAGGGGTCAAATGACACACTTTAGATTTTTGATTTATGATTATTTACTTGACAATTATTGAAATTGTGAAGGTGTTCTCATGAAATTTAAATATGTTATGCAGCTACACATTTCGAACTTTTTCCTTTTCTCATATGAGGGGGTCTTTTAGTTTTCGAGATATTCGCAAAAAACTGTTGCTATGTAGTACTGAATTGAATTTTTGCGTATTCGTGCACGCTCCGTGGCAACGTAAGCCTGCTCCGACGCGGCGTCTGTTTATGTTTACTATTTTTGTAAACACGTTGTGGAGATCGGAAAGAGAACAGAGTCTCACTCTGGTCGTACATACATATATGTATGTATAAAAATGTGTATGTATGTATAAAAAAGAAAAAGTTGTTCAAAATGTCGAAATCTATAACATAATTAAATTTCATCAAAATCGGAGTGGAGTACCTCTTTCTAAATAATTACCAAAAATATATTTTATATATTTTGCATGTATTTTACAAAAAGTTAGATGTACAATGAGAGGAATTCTAATATAATTTCAGTAATATAATTCATATAAAAATATGTATGTACCTAAAAAGAAAAAAAAATGTTCATGTGTACATACATCGGTGAATAATTTTTAATGGTACATGCATACATATGTACATACATCTCCGAGAGACTCGAGCTCGAATGTCCACGGCCTAAAGCCATTTCTGCATTTTTTGTCACACTCTGGGGGCCTGTCGCCTCCAAGCCTGAAGCCTCAAGCCTCGAAGCCAGATAAATTGGGGATAGGGCTGGGGACCATGACACCCCAGCGTGAAATGTAAACCAGACCTCATTACGGACACCGAGGCGTTTCAGACTCGCATTTTATCCAATATTCGTTCGCAATCTACTTTCTTTAATTCAACCCTTAAGTGATATAGAGTTTAATTGTAAAGTACCATCCCGGGGACTTCCTAAAATTTTGTATAAATTTTTTCGAGATACTTTTAAGTATATTATTTAGGATTAACCTTTAACTACCCGCGCTGGTGTAAAAATTACACCAATATTACGTGAAAATTCAGGGCGCGGGTAGTTGAATAATCCAAATGTTCTAAAGAAGTTAGAAAATGTTGATATTAGGTGAAGTAAAAAGTTCTGAACGTTTTTCGTTTATATAAATAAAGCGAAAAACGCTCAGAATTTTTTACTTCGCCTAATATTTAAATTTTCGTACAATACAGGGTCACGAGGGACTCCTTGTTTACCAGTTAAGGGTTAAAAATCTGCAAATAGATTAATCGATGGGAAAGAAATTAGTCCACCATTACTTTTTCATTAAAATTTGAAATTATCCTAGAAGTTCAAAAATTGGTTCTGGTTCTAAATCTGTCCGTCCCCGAAACTTTGAGGGAGCTCGGGGGCACGAAGGTTCATAGAAGGTTCTGCGGAACGTCTTCATTCTAATTCTAATGTTCGCGAATCTCGGTTATTCTCGTTCGTGCGAGCAATTCGGATTCATGTCGGCGTGCTGCCAATGCCGCGCGTACCTTCCAGTAACCGTTCCGAATACATACCTGTTTCACGCGAACCTCGAAAAAACTGATTGCGTGGCCTCCGCGGAAGAAAGGAACGAGCCGCAACGTTCCCCGTTTAAAACGGTAGAGGTGGAGGAGAGGATAGAGTGAAAGGGAGGTGGGGGTATACACGCTGGCTCCAAGAAGAAGCCACGAGTTTCGAATTCCTAACATCTCGCTTATGATCGTTGATCGCGGTATCGCGTAAACCAGTTTTTCAAGCTCGGAACAATCACCGATGACAGATCGATAGTGCGTCGTCAACCATCGGTTCCAAACGCCGCATTTACGCACAGGAAGTAATCATTGTAGAAACCAAACGTCTATCATTGTAACTGTATTTTCGATGCGGAATAATATTTTGATGAGCACGCTGAATGGCCATGACGGTCACCGATACATGCACAGGTCTTCGCTCTTTTCAAGCTCCCAAACAAAAGGTGTATCGCGGTTGCACTTAAGTTTCGTTAAGAGGGGAGCATCGTTGCAGTATGTTCTCTATAATAATTGTTCAACTTGCACCTTTATTGTAGTTGTTTTCTTTTAGTTTCTCGGTCTCTGCAAATTGATCCTACAAGTACAGGATCAAAAAACGCCGTTTTTAACGATTTTTTTATAATTTACAACTTTTGCATAATTTTTTACAATTTACAGTTTTTGTACAATTTTTCACAATTTACAGTTTGTGTATAAGTTTAGGATGCTTAGTTCTTTTGCAATCTTTCAATGTTATTTCTCGTACAATTTTACAATTGATAGTTTTTGTACAATTTCACAATTGATAGTTCCTGTACAATTTTACAATTGATAGTTTTTGTACAATTTTGCAATGTTTAGTTCTCGTACAATTTTACAATTGATAGTTTTTGTACAACTTTACAATTGATAGTTCCTGTACAATTTTACAATTGATAGTTTTTGTACAATTTCACAATTGATAGTTCCTGTACAATTTTACAATTGATAGTTTTTGTACAATTTTACAATGTTTAGTTCTCGTACAATTTTACAATTGATAGTTTTTGTACAACTTTACAATTGATAGTTTTTGTACAATTTCACAATTGATAGTTCCTGTACAATTTTACAATTGATAGTTTTTGTACAACTTTACAATTGATAGTTTTTGTACAATTTCACAATTGATAGTTGCTGTACAATTTTACATTTGATAGTTTCCGTACAATATTTTAACCGACTTCGAAAAAGGAGGAGGTTACTCAATTCGATCTGTATGTGACTTTTTTTTCTATGTATGTTCACCGATTACTCGGAGATGGATGGACCAATCAGGACGTAACCTTCTGTATTTTGTAGGGTATGTCTCCCGATTGGTCTCTTGAAAACAAATTTTGCATTTTTTCATTCTTTGCAGTTTTTAATGCAAATAACCAACAAGATCGAGAAACCATCCTACGGTGTTCTACAAATTCTGCTAGTTCCACTAAAAAATGTGAAATAAAACAATTTTATAAAAAAATTACAGTAACTTCCCTATAAAATCGGGAAGTTAAAAATTAAACGGACTTCGAAAAAACGCACTAAAAAAATGCACTAAATAGTAAATCTTTTTGGAGGCGGCGCAAAATTGAAAATTTTACAAATGGCAGATGCTGCTGATTATGATTTCATTGGAATATGGTGGACTTGGAAATCAGTAGGTGGGAAGAGAAGATACATTAATATGAGAAAGCATGTAGAAGAATTGAAGGATTTTCGTAATTTCCGGCGTCGAAAATGTTCAATTTTGCGCCGCCTCCGAAAAGATTGTATAGTATTTAAGTTCGTGTGTATTCACATAAATTAAATGGAAATTATTTCATACTTTTTAGTGCATTTTTGTAGTGCGTTTTTTCGAAGTCGGTTTAATTTTTTTTCGCGAATAAAAAATAGCGCGTTTAAAATGACAGTTCTTGGTAGAGGACCCTTTATTAATGTACGAGCAACAGCTTTCACGCTGAAAAGTTGTGAACCCCGTGTCCTCGAGTAGACCGACACATGTATTTGCAAGCCCGAGGGATTGGAACTCCCAGACTGCGGAGGATGTTATTAGCGAGTTTCTTGTGGAATGTTTGAAACGTGGGTGGTGTATTAAGTAGAGCCGCCGCGTATAATGTATAGTTTCAGTTTCGTTTCATGATCCTTGGTTGACCGTCATGCTCTGCAATATCTATATCAATTTGAACGTCCTTCGGCGAGCAGTTTCACAAATTTCACGCGAAATACCGAGGGGAAACACCGAACCCTCTATCATTTTACCACTCTGCCGCTTTTTAAGCGAGCGGCTTCCCGTTCGTGGGCGCAAACGTGTCAAGGATGGAGATCATGGCTGTACTCGTTGCCTACGAGAAACACAACCTTGAGGTAGTTAAATATCGATCGAGGATACAGGAGCGCATCGGGGAATGCTTCCTGCCGGTGCAATTTAATCGTGCGCGTGGTTGTAATATGCCTAGACCATTGTTTTGCTGCTCACACTTTCACTGGCAAATGTTTTTACTCGTTTCTTCGGTTAAAAATTTTGTTCGGGTCCCCTTTCTCGGTTGGCAAACCCGCCTTCCAAGCATAGCGCTTTCATTGCGCCCGAAATCAGCTTTTTAGGTACAGCCTTGATCTAAGAAAACGGAAACTGCAGAGTCTACGAAAAATATCCCCTCCACTGCGGGGCATATCCCTCGCTATTCCGTCAACAAGTATTTGAAGTTGGAACTAGTAGAAATGGTAGAAGTGTGCGCTCTAAGAAACAGCACGGACCCGAGGGTTTTTCTTAGATCGAGGCTTTACTGTATTTGGGTTTCCAATTTATTCTTTACCGGTGTATCCTCGATAGCAAAACAGAGTAGAATTGCAAATCAGGTGGACCGGGTCGCAAACGAATTCGCGATGCATACCTAAAAATAAAAGACGATCGAAAGACACAAGCCGACAGGATTTTAATTAAACGCAGGTAGGAAAGTTCGGTTGAACGCGGCATCCTCTTTTTCTGCATTCTTCAATGAAATCTTTCCGTCACGGGGAAAGCATTTATTGTTTTCCTCCGCGCAGGAAGCCGCTCGGCACGGGAAATGAATCTGCATCGGAGAAAGTCTCGCGGAGTTCTCCTGTTGTCGCTCGTATGCCGCGATTCTTTTGTATAGGTGCAGTGCCGGGTATATTCAGTCCTATCGAAACAACGTGGGAGGACGTTTCACATAATTTGAACTTTTCGTACAATAAAAAGAAGACAATGTACATTTTGCACACCCTATACATAGATATCTACTGGATGTGTCCGCTAAAATAAATTAAAATATAATAAAGAAGTTCTGTAATTGGATTAGTATTGACATAAAAATTTCAATAAAAATAAATAAATAATAATAAAGTGGGGGTTGTTTCCAAGAGTGGGTTTTAAACCCACTTTATTCGACATTTTTATTTAAATAAAATTTTTTCCCAACTCTGGCGGCATCTGTATGCCCCGCAGAGCAGGGGATATTCGTTTTTCTTAGATCAAGGCTTTACCGTAGATAGAAGTTCCATCTTAAAATACCTGTCGACGAAATAGCAAGGGAAACTTGCGCCACGTATGTTCGCAGAACGAACGGCTCGTGCAATCTCGAGATAGTTACGAAGCGTACAAAAATATTTGTTGAACTATTTCCAGTAATATCAGCCAGATTGCTCGCAGAGAAAGAGACCGCGTTTGGGACTTTGAAGCACGTGGCGAGACACGTCTCGAATGAAAGAATGTCACTCGAGGCGGATCGACTCGCTCGGATAACGATCGGGAATAGGTTTTCCGTTCGAGTTCCCGTGCGTTTTAATCGCACACGTTGCACGTCGAGCGTCGACCGTCGGGAGTCGCCTCGCGGACGAGATCTAAAGTCTAAAGTCGTCCGCGAACTGGGTCGTACTAGCGCGAACTGCCTTCCGTCAATTTTGTAATCTAGGACGGCCGTCTAAAAGAAAAACTTTTTCTTTAAACGGCAAGAGTGGGTGAAAGAGGAGATGGAGCGAGCGTTTTTACAACGGAGAAACTGACAGGATGCAGGCTCATAATCGCGGCGCAAAATGAAACAATATTTGGCGCAGTACGGTAAATCCTCTGCGGTTGCAAAAAGGTCGTACACGATGAATGCAAAAAAATATCCCCTCCTCCAGTGTAGTAATCTGATCTTGGCTCCGGGTATATCGGTGTGAACCATTAGTGTCGGCAGAGTTCAAAGGCCCGTGCGTCCTCACAATGTACATAATACCATATAAAATTTTTTTTATTATTACTTACTTTTTTATGAAACTTTCACCAATATATTTGTGGCATTTTTCTGATTAAAATAAGACCAAACACGATATAATCTCAACTGTATTTAGTGGTTTAATTGACGATGAAAGTTTCGGGCGCAAGGAAGGACAGCGTATGGGAAAGAAAGAGACGCGGAGACTCGCAGTTTCTCTTTACATAGCTGCCCTCCTCTACCGTTCGGCTTGGTCTTTGAAGCTCAAAAAGTATAGAGGATTTACTGTATATCGTCAGGAGTAGAGTAGACCAGTAGAGGGTTGTAACCAGTAGAGTTTTATATCCCGTTTACATTTATATAGACTAGTATATTTTATATTTTTAAAATTTGTATTTATATAGCATACTTGTATAGAAAAACATGTTACATAGGTCACATAGAGCTTCATTAAAAAGTTATGACAAAAATAGGGAACACAAGTGAAATAGTAACCGACTTGCTGTTACTGCGAGCATTGACTTGAATAGATCAGCAATGTTTAAATAATTCTCACTACCATCACGATGCGGGGGGACTAGCGCCGTAGAGGGGGAAGGTAGAGTGGGGACTAGGGTAGACCTTAGCATTTTTTTCTTTAAAGACGTGGGAAAAAATACATTTTCGTACACCCAGAAAGGGTAGTGTGGGACTCGGGGGGACACAGATGGTTGGTGTCCCCAATACCCACTAAAAAAAACCACACGTCTAGGACAGAGAGCCTTTTTCTCGCTCTCTAATATCCTTGAGGACAGTCAGGGCCCCGCTTTTTGCTTTTCTCCTGACTGCCTCTTTTCCCGGACTCAATTCCACTCAGAGCTGGGCAAAATAGTATTTTAAATAGTAAACAGTAAATAATCCTATTTATTTTAAAGTACGTGTACAACTTTGAAAATAAAATATTTGATGCAGTAATTTTTGAAAATAAAATATTTTATTTGATGCAGTAATTTTTGAAAATAAAATAATTTATTTGAGGCAGAAATTTATTTGAAAATAGTATTTTATTTGAAGAATATTGAAAATATTTGTTTGTTTTTGTTTTCAATTTTAAATATTGCTGAATTTATTTATGGGTGTAAATCGTTTCTTAACGACAAGATAGACTGTATGTTTAAGCGGTTTCTCAGAGTATTATAACAATGCAAAAAGTAAAATATTTTATTTCGTGTTTCTGACTGTTAAAATAGAAATATATTATTTTGCGGATCAAATTGTTGAAACAGAAATATATTATTTTGCGGATCAAATTGTTGAAACAGAAATATTTTATTTTGAGGTTCAGATTGTAAAAATAAAAATATTTTATTTTCGACATTGTATATCTTATTTAAAATACTATTTTCTTAAAGGAAAATAAAATCTAAAATATTAAATAGTATTTGAAATATTTGTTTCGCCAAATAATGCCCACCTCTGCATTCACTCCTGTTCTTTTCTAAAAACGTGGTGGAAAGGGTAGACCTTAGCTATACCTGCTGGAATTTTTTCCTAAAATTGTGTCATTCGGTAAGAAATTAATTCTTACTAGCATCACCGATACGTGGGGAATAGCGCCGGAGGAGGTAGAGGTAGAGGGGGGCACAAGTCCCCCGCACGGCTGTCAACGAGTTAAGTAGCTAGAACCTCTGGACCTCGTAGCATTGAAAGTCGGGGATCAATTAAAACGAGCGGAGTGCAACATTTCCGACGTGCCCCGTCAACGAGCTCGAGAATGGCTTTATCGGGCTTGATGTCGCGACTCGCGACTCGACGTCGCGCACGCTTTCGGCGACTGTGATTGTCTTTCGCGCGATTATTAGAACCGGAAAGAAGGACACGCGGAGTCGTGCGTCGTGACTCGGCGCGGATTCAATGCTTATGGTCACGGTGTACCCTCATTTACGTAATGCACTACGAGAAAAGGACAATGCCGTCTGGCGCTCCTCTCGTGTATGATTCGTTGCACGGGAGACACGAAAAGAAAAATTACAGGGTGGCTCGTTCGTTCACTTGTTTGTTGACTCGTTCGTCTGCTTGTTGGCTCGTTCGTTTGTTGCTGCATCGTTACCGCTTCTCGAACACTAAATCTCGCGAGTTCTCCAGTCTCGTCGAATCTCACGTAGGTGCACCGCGTAATCGCGTATTCAGAGAAGTGAAGCGTATGCAGACGTTGACTGGGCACAACGGCGCGACGGTGATTCAATTTCTCTGGGGACTTTGATCTCCTTTCTTTTCTCTTCGAAAGACGGAACGAACGTACGTTAGGAAATGAAAAATTCGAATTAGTATTATTTTTTTATGAAACTTTCACCAATATATTTGTGGCATTTTTCTGATTAAAATAAGACCAAACACGATACAATCTGAACTGTATTTAGTGGTTTAATTGACGATGAAAGTTTCGGGCGCAAGGGAGGACAGCGTATGGGAAAGAAACAGACGCGGAGAGTACTTCTCTACGTTCGGCTCGGCATTTGAAGCTAAAAAGAATAGTGTCCGTCTACGGAAAATGCAAACGAACCTCCCCGAGGCTTTTGCATTTATAGAGGATTTGCTGTATCACAAAATTTCACTGAATGTCCATTCTTTGCTCGCTAATATTGGGTTGGCAAGAATGTAATTTCGGTATTTTAAGGTGAAATAAAAGTCAATTTCTCTATTCAAGCAACGAACTTTAATCAGTAAAATATTTTTCATTTTGTTCGAATAAATGAGAAAATATTTTATTGATTAAAGTTCATCGTTTGAATAAAGAAATTTGGTTTTATTTCACTTTAAAATACCCAAATTACTTTCTTGCCAACCCAATATGTATCGTTTAAAACAGGCCTCGAGTCTTAATTAATGAGATATTTGTTTATCCTTTCTTTCACTTAATTTTGATGAATCTATATTTATGTTTGATGTTGCACATCTTTTGTTAGCTGATTTCCCAAATTTGGCATCAGTTAATGAAGCACGTGATGAACTCTTTGTAAATTTCATCTTACAATTAGTAAAAAATGTTTCACAAACATATGTGGAACCAAAAGCACTTACAACTCGTTGTGCAAAATATCATAAGCTGGAATATCTCTCGGATGTAATATAAGTATGGTAAAAATTAATTTTTAATGTGGACGCAAAAATTTGTTTCATTTCATTGTTGCACTGTAACAACAATGAATGTTGTAATAACAATGATCCTTCATTTATTTAATATTTTTTGTATACATTTAACCAGAAACAAAAGTTTCAATAGAAATATAAAATCGTCCGGCGGGCCTCGTGTTGGCCAGGCCTGATTTAAAATGATACACACTATACACAACATAATTTGAACTGTAGCAATTTTTCTTCGTTTGCACGCGCAGTCTTTTTCTACGTTTGGCGCGGTCGGCCATGGAAAAATTAACGTCTGATCGCAATCGTCCACGGACAAAAGAACGTGGTCCCAGGGGTTGGAGACTCTCAAGACGTTAATTACCGGACGCTGAAATATTTTCAAGTTTTCCTGCTCGCTGCGCGAAATTACTGAAACGCGACTGAAGGCAAAAAAAAAAATTCACTTCCGTTAGTCTGTCCTTCTAGCCGCGATCTTGCTTCGAGGTAACCCATATGACGAACCACCCATACGCTTTGCCTTCTTGCCTTCATTGCGTTTGTTGCGTTTCTTATGCCCGTATGCACAAATTGCATACGTCAGACGCGCGTAAATAATTCTGGCAGATACCATTATTTCGGTATATAAAACACATTCAGATTACGAAAAAAATTGTAATAACTGCAATTTAAAAAATTGTTGTATTTTTAATCAATTCAGTAACTGATTTGGGAGTCCCGCAATTAGGATATAGTAATTGGCTCCCTTACCCTAACATGTAGTATTCGCACCAAGTATGTGCCACAGTATGTGAGGGATTTTAGTCCCTTTATATAATAATTCAGTGCTATTTTAAAATTATATAGAATTTTTAATAATACATCTCCTCAAATAATATTATATAACTTTTATAACAGCAATAACTATTTTAAAATTATATAGAATTTTTAATAATATTGTCTCCTCAAATAATATTATATAACTTTTATAATAATTTAGTGCTAATTTAAAATTATATAGATTTTTTAATAATAAAATTAACTTCCACCTCCTAAATTATTTCTATTAAATAAAATCTTCATATAAAATTAATTTTAACCAGCTTTTTTCCTAAAAAAAGCTTCCTCATTTTTTTATTATTTAGTGTTTTATCATTAGACTGCGGATCTTTATGCATTTATGGCACCTGAAAAATTTTTTTAAAAAATTTGGTGCGATTTTGATTTATTCCAGATCTACAAAGGCTACACTGAAAATAAATTAAATAAAAATTTACCAAGAAAAATTGAAAATTGCATATACATCTACTTGTCATCTAATTTAATAATATTTTTGTTTTTGATAATGATGCATTTCTAGAAGAATATTCGCAGTGTGAAATCCACGATAAAATGTGGCCGCATAAAAGCATAAGCTGCTATTGTGACCCACAGCCTACGTTTTCCGTTAGACGTTACTATCCGCACCACCTGTCTTAGCGTGCGCTCTTCCCCTTCTTCCGTTATCTTCCTCCTTACATCTGAACGTGTTCTCTCTTGCTCTTTCTCTGTACGCTTGTCTGTCTATCCGAACATATGTATTCCTTTTACCTTCTCTTTCCTGGACGATACTTACGCTGGTAGCTAACTCGATTCCTCTAACTGTCTTCTCGTCTTCGTCCCTCCTACGGTCTACCCGTTGCTACGTTCGTGGCCGTTGCGACACCCGCGACTTTAAAGGCTCGGCGAACTGTTTCATTTAAATTGTCCGCGTACTGTTCCTGTCGTATGGTCAATTTGTCCAAAATGAGGCAAGTTCGAGCCGCTTCACAGTGCGGCATTCGGCCCGAAAAGTCGGGAAAAATCTATTTCAGCGGGATTTATCGGCTCAAGGTCATAATATAGTAGGTCATGAATTCTATGAATATTATGAAATCAAAAGTGCATTTTAATATTCAAAAAATCTAAATGATCTTTATTTTCTGTCGAAAGAAAATTTATTTTCGTTATTTTATACAGGGTGAGTCACCTAACGTTGCCACCTCAAATATCTTTGTTGTTTGTAAAGATACGTGAAATGTCTGATGGACAAAGTTGAATGGCAAAATGTTCTGCATCGATTGATGTATTCAAAAATAACTCATTCCGTTTAGAAAAATGAAGGTGACCTTCGCATCTCAAAAAAAAATTACATAAAAACTAAAATTTTTTTGGTATCGTATGAGCCCCATTTTACCATTCAACTTTGTCCTTCAGACATTTGACGTATCTTGAAAAACAACAGAGATATTTGTGGTGGCAACGTTAGGTGACTCACCCTGTATACAGGGTGGGACAATAACTATGTCCACTTTGAATACTGCCGTTATTTGTAATAACATGAAAAAATGTTGTATACAAAACTTACACGGTATAGAGGGGGACATATCTTGACACAAACATTTTCTGCGTGGGTGGAGGCATAGAGGAGATTTCAAGGTCACGTTGATTTTTTAAAAATAGAATATCCTCTTTTTATACCATAGATCGATAGAGTATCAAATTCCGAGTATAAAAGTGTTGACCTTCGTATGTCCTAAACCTAATATTTAACGAGATATTATCCAAAGAAGAAAGAAAATTATTTCGATAATATCTCGTTAACTATTAGATTTAGGACATATGGAGATCAATACATTTTTACTCAGAATTCGATAGTCTATCGAGTCATGATAGAGAAAGTAGGTGTTTCCATTAAAAAAAATCAAGGTGACCTTGAAATCTCCTCTATGCCTCCACCCACGCAGAAAATGTTTGTGTCACAATATGCCCCCCTCTACACCGTGTAAGTTTTGTATACAACATTTTTTAATATTATTACAAATAACTGCAATATTCAAAGTAGACATAA
Source organism: Lasioglossum calceatum (assembly GCA_963966675.1). NCBI lineage: Eukaryota > Metazoa > Arthropoda > Insecta > Hymenoptera > Halictidae > Lasioglossum > Lasioglossum calceatum. Next base: position 5,446,504 of record OZ016539.1, on the reverse strand, counting down.
TTATTGCCCCACGCTGTATAGGCGTTCGTAAAATGTTTTTGCTTCTGAACCGGCGATTTTCAAAAAATTGTCGACATGTAAATCGTCACAATTTCTTTGATAAAATTGGCAATTTCACAGTGACACAAGAATTGGGTTCAACTTGAGCGTCTGAGGGAAAGATAGTATTTATATTCCGCTCTGGTTATGGCAACATTTTCGAAATCTAACCTTCGAATTTTTCCACCCACTCTGCGTGTAACGTTACGAGAACGCAACGAGTCCTACGCGTGCGACGAGTCGCAACGTCGCGTCCGCATAAATTAATCGCTGAAACGCATTCTAATCGCCGGGCTCCGTTTACGTTCGCCGGATAAATATAAAATTATGTTAATTCACCTGTTAAAATGGTTCGCGAACCGTCGAATGAGATTCCGGTGTCACAATGAATGAAGCGCGTTGTTGTATTTGGCCTGTCGTAATTAATAGATTCGCTGTTTCGTAAGCGAACACGAATCGAAACCCAAGTGATCATTAATGAATCATTTTAGGTTCAAACGGTTCATTCCAGTGGGCTTTTTGAAACATAGTTCTCTCTATAAGACCCTTGAGAAAGTAGAGAACCAGAGAGAAAATCTTTTCGACTTTTTATATAAAAAATGTATGCAATTCTCTGCAAAATAATATGCAATTAAAATAAAGTAAGTTCCGCAAGTATTTTCAAAAAAGAAGATACACTTTTTCAGTTAATGTTTATTGATAGAAGATAATGAAAACACATTTCTATTTAAAAATTTTTTTAGGACAAAAAAGATATTTTTGGCATAATTTAATGGTATCGAGGGAGGAATATCATAGAAGAACAAATTTTTTTGTCCGGTTATTTTTTCATAGTTTTTTTCAAGGTCATCGTTATTTTTTATCGAAAAAACTTATTCTTTTTTTATCCCACCTTGTTAATGACTTGAGCATATTTTCAGCCGATATAAGATGGAATAAAAAAAATAAGTTTTCTGATGAATAACCTTGAAAATGCTATGAAAAAATAATCGGACAAAAGAAATTGTTCTTCTATGATATTCCTCCTTCGATACCATTTAAATTATGCCATAAATATTTTTTATGTCGTTAAAAATAAAGGAGATATTTAGGTGGCCTTCAGCTGAGACGCCCTGTATATTTATTTTAATATTAATTACTAAAGACTTTGACCATAGTGCTTCTTTAACCGCTTCAAATAAAGCCATGTATTCAATAATATATTAATTTTCTTTCTCAAAATATATTTCAACATCTCACCCAATCAATTTCTTCACAAATGCACAAAGATCCACAGTCTGCATGTTACATATGCAGAACAGCGAAACAGTGGAAAAAGGTTGTTTACGTAGGTTTCCGTAGAAACTGTGCTAAATCCTTGCGAAAGTAGCGGCGCGAGGGAGCACAATGGCGCGCTGAGATTGCGCAACAGACTTAGGGCCCTACTGTCGTTGAGCACTCTCCGGAACTCTGGGAGCCAGTTAGCGAAAGGCGAAGCGAGAAACGAAACCCCGGGATAATGTTCCACTGGCTCGGTTCGAGAGTCATCCACTGATCTTATCGAATCTCGGTGGAAATCCTCGGAACGAGTCCATCCTTCGGGCCATCGTGCATCACCTTCGAGGGCTCCTCGTTTCCGGCTAATTGTGCCGCTCGATCGCTTCCGGTCACACGCTTCGCATAACTTCTTTTCGCTCGCATCATCTCCTCTGTTTTCTTCTGCAGCCATCGCCCTCCCCCCTACCCCTTCCCTCCCGGGTCTATAACAGTTTGTTGCTGTTAAACGGTTTACACGTTCCGTGAATCCGTCCAATTTGCGGACAGACATTTCCGCTCGTTTCATGGTTGAATTTTTTTTCGATCGGAATCGCGTTAGGGTATCGACCGTGAGCGCATGAGCGGTATGAAAATTTATTAATTCCGTCTCGATGAAAAATTCTCGCACGAAGATGGGGAAAAAATTCAATTGAGACTTTCATTATACCAGCACGCTCGAGTGCATACCCTATACTAGGTTGAGCGTGTACCCTATACCTAGGTGTATGTTAGGGTTTTTTCATTAGAGAGAGAAGGGTTATTCTTGACCTCACCTTTGGTCGAGATACAGGGCGTTCCGAAAGTGGAGGAAAACATTTTTTTATTCCATTTCTGGAACATTATGAAAGACGAGAGGAGGGGACTTTTTTAAAAAAATTTTTTATCTTAGATAGGTCGAGTTTATACTCGTTTTATGAGGAAATTTTCCGAAGAAGACGAACGGAATATTCTTAAGTGGAAATTCGCACTAACAAGCGAGAGAATCAGAGTTTCAGAGAACGGAAGCGCCTTCTAGACGGTTTGCCAATCGAAAACGAGTTTAGAGCACATTATTTTAATAAGCGATAGCGGCGAAGAAATTAGATATAAAAACGTGAGAGAGTGTAGTTTGAGTGTCGTGGTAAAAATACAAAATGAATAAAACTCTATTGTTATACGTCGCACGTGCAAATTTTCATTTATATAATATTTTTTGTATACATACAACGAGAAACAAAAGTTTCAATAGAAATATAAAATCGCCCTACGGGCCGCGAGTTGGCCAGACCTGTTCTAAATTATTCCGAATTATTATTCTTTCGTAAAACAAAGGGTTATCGAAAAAATGGAGGAATACGTCGGACGAAAATCCAAACAATTTTTCTGGAATTTGAAAATTAAAGTGTGGTTTCATTCTCTTTTATTTTAATTATTTTTTGCACAGATTTTTCTTTAATTATTTGGAACGACCCTGGGAGGTGCAGTAAGAGAAATTTTGATAAAAATTTTTTGAAGAGAGTAAATAGGAACCACCCTAATATGGACCTGTGTGTATGCTGGAAAAAACGATTAGGTGACAAATTGTAATTCCTCGTCGTGGGGGTGGCCCGGGGGTGGATGTGGTAAGGCGTTCACGCATTGGATTAAACGGTGTGTTGCGTCAATTTTCGTGTAATTTCATGCCAATTTCCTGATCCCAAATTTTGCCAAGGGAAAAGGCTCTAGGGGTGGTCGCGTCTTCGAGTTTGCGTGGTCCCTCTTTCCGAGGGGGTGACCAAGGTGACGGGAAAGACCGATTATCACTTTCCGCACAGCTTACTTAGGAGCAGCTCCAACTGCTCCGCGGTAGCTAGTAGCTACGTCACTGCAACGACTTTCTTGCAATATTGCAACGCTGAAAGTTACTATTAGAATAATATTTTATTCCAATCGTAAAAAAACGAAAAGCGAAACTGTAGGTAATATGTTTGTAAGTTCTAGAACTATCGTACATGGTCCATTTAAATTCTGGTTGCCGTGCAACTGGATGGTTGTAGACGCAAAGGGTTAAAATCTTAATTACGCACCTGTGCTTGCACCTTTGAGGTGAAAAGAAGTGAAGCTTTAATTACAGGGTAGACGAACGTGACGCGACGCGACGCGCCATATGCCATATGCCACATGCGTGTTCATTACTTTCATTCCGTATTGCCTATCGTGTTCGCGAAAGTGCCGGAGACCCTTCCAGTGGCTCGTTTTACGTAGGTACATGCGTATGCGCCCTTTGGCTATAATAATATAATAATAACAGGGATTACTCTTGGCACGATTATTTTTGGTACGACAGATACATACATGGAAATGTTGTACTTGTCAGGGGTGATACCTGAGTTGATTTGAAGTAACTTTTTCCTTTGCGGAAATGTTCTCCGCGGCTTCGTTAAGGAGTTATCACCGAAAACATACAGGCCAATCAGTCCAGTGGGCGGAGCTCGCCACGCGTCAGGTCCCGCCTCTCGGTAGTAGTCGCGCACTGATTGGTCCGTGTTTTTCGTTGATAACTCCTCAACAAAGCCGCGTAGAACATTTTCGCAAAGGAAAAAAATGTTTCAAATGACCGTGGGCATCGCTTTCAAGGAAGTACAACATTTTTGGGACTCCCTGAATTTTCATGCGAATGTTAGCGAATTACAGGAGGATTATCGACATCAATATCAACGAATATCTTGAAGTAACGAAATGATAGGGACAGTTTGTTTCAATGAAGTCCCACAACGGTTGACAAAATAATTCGCAAAAATGACATTCTTTTCGGTCTGTTGACCGAGCATAATTCTCTTCGCAGACATCCCCTATACAAAAATGTCTGTCCCCGCCAGGCGGCTGGCTCTCGTACCAAGTACATACTTTGGTCGTTTTCGAGGGATGCCGCGTGTGTGCCGTGTATGCCGTGTATGCCGTATATGCAGTGTGCGAGGAACCGGAAGTGGTCGGCTAAATATGCGCGACCACGTATCAGCCCGGCTCATTGTCGTTGGAACAACGACCGCCGAAGAGTCATTGGAGTGGCATTAAATCGCGTGACACCCGTGCACGACATTCTGCCACGATCGTCGATCGACCATCCGCGGAGATCGATCGTGAGGAGCATTCGAGAGGCTCGACGTAGTCATCGCGTAGCATTTCTAGTGGGGAAATGTCATCGCTTGTGAAATTCTTGGAATGCCTATTCGATGCTGGAGCACGGACCAGGGTAATCGACTCGAATCGAGGGGAAAGAGTTACCCCCTCTTTGCCAGTGCCGAGGTTAGTCACGTGACACTGTGACACGCGCGCGACGGAGGCGGAACGCGTCACGTGACCGGGCAGCGGTGGAAGCGTGGGGGAAAAGCGTCGCGGAGGGGGAAGGTAGAGTGGGGACACAAGTTCAATCTGGCGAAAACATTCATTCGCAAAAAAAGTGCTCACAAAATTTATTTATGTTGTTTTGCGTAACTCTAAACAACTAAAAAGAAAATTTATAATCTCGAGTTACACTACGGGTGATTCGCGAAGCGTACAGAAATATTTCCTCCGGTAAGTGGATTGAAGCGATATTTCTTTTTTATTTTAAGACCTGAAAGAGAGAAATCGGATAGAGATCAAAGCTCTCGACGATGAAACTTCAGACCGACGCGGCGCGTCGCGGTGGAGGGGTGGGGGCGAGCTAGGTAGGCGAAAGGTAAGGGATGGCGTCTCTCCGGTGTGTTTGCCAAAAAGTATTCGAATGCGAAGCTCGCGCGCACGACCAAGCTCTTCCTCTAATTGCTTCCGGTCCTGAACGTCATCATTTTAACAAATACTCCCGGCGCGGCGTATTCGCTCGACGCCGCACGCCGCGCCGGTTCCTCGATTGCGCGTCGCTTTGTCCGTCTCTCGCGTTCCACGCTTTTTCACGAATTTCACTTCGCCAGCTTCTTCGGATATACGTACAGATTACTACACAACTCGAAAGCATTTTGCTCTCGGACAATTGGTTCTCCCGGAACTATGTGTGTACGTACACGTGAGTCGCGTTATCGTACTGTGAATTTCGTTTCATTTTATATCGAGTATTGTACAGCTAACACTTTTGTACACTGATTTGTTGGTGAAGCTTCGATCTAAGAAAAAGGAAACCGTGGGATCTACGAAAAACGAATACCCCTCCACTACGCGGCATTCGAATCGAGGGGAAAGAGTTACCCTCTCTTTGCCAGCACCGGACACGTGCGGTGACGTCATGCTAAAACGAAATACATACGTCACGTGATCGGGCGACGGCGCACAGTGGTCTGGAGACCCCGTTTTCGCGGCAAAAATTCAATTTTTCAACTTTAATATATTGAAAATTTTTTTCCTATAGAGTAACAACCCTTCAAAGCTCCCAAATCCAAAATATTATCTTAGCTACTTTTCCGCGATTTCTAGACAATAGGCATTGTGAGAATTGTTAACACGATTTTTCAAATATTTCCGATGATCTGACAAAAAAATGTTTCAAACGAAAGTTAATCAGTGTTCACTTTTCTACAAACTTCAATACAAAAAGTTAAAGAAAAATCTATTTTTTTATAAAAAATGAAGGTCACCTCAATTTTTTAAATATTAACATATATTTTTTACTTCATAATATTCTAACTGGTATCAAGACGAATCCAACGACCTATAATAATATAACATTAAACCTTGAAATAACGCTACAATAGTTTTGGCCACAAAAAGCGAGCTACCAGACCACTGTGCGGCGGTTGCGTGAAATGGAACAATTTTAGGGGACGGCAAGCTCAACATTTCATAGTTGAAAAATAAGGGTATACTCTAGCGGGTATACAAGTCACAAGGCGACTTCCGAACCACAGGATCTAAGAAACAGCACGGTCCCCAGGGGTTTTCTTAGATCGAGGCTTCGCTGTATTTAGCTGGAGCTGCTGACAATTCATTCTTATTCCATTTGGCAACTGGTAAGGTAAACGTCCTGGGACTAACGGTGTGGTTCGTAGCTCGTAGCTCGTAGCGAAGACGATTAAGTTTTCTACGGTGCGGTGCGGCGGCAGGTGCGCGAACCTGGAATTCGATCGTGTAGAGCAGGTGAGTTTCGCTCGCGTGCTACTCTTGGCGACCTCGCGTGTTCCTATTGAAACCGACGCATTATTGATTCGTTAGGGGAGGTTCACGGGCCATTGTACAGCGAGCAGAGGGCCAACTTGTTTCTTGTTCCACGGCGTCCGCCGTTTGTTTGCTATTTATAGAAAGCGGCGGGATTTTGTTGAACTTTTGGCAACGTATTTCGGACCGAACTTCGATGGGACGCACGGTGGGTCGGATCGGAGAGTGTCTCCTTCGGGTAGCTAAAATCAAAGATCGTTTATGTCAGTGTTGGTTCCCGCACAATAGAGAAAATTGCAAAAATTGAAGAGTGGGGGGCTATTCTAAATATCGATTTTCTCTATTTTTTGCCGTATTTTTTATTGTTTGGTTTTAATATTCGAGCACAAACATAGCAAAATTCAGCACCACTGTTGAAATTATTTCATTCTAAAAGTGGGGGGGGGGGGGGCTAACTTTTGGGAGGCATCCGGCTATAGTTGCATTTACGAAATTGGATTTTTTTCAAGGTCATCGTTATTTTCTTATCGGGAAAACTTTTTTTCTATTCCATCTTATAGCGGCTGAGAAAATCCATTTGAGAATGCTCAAGTCATTAACAAGGTGGAGTAAAATTGGATTTTCGAAAAACGAAATTGGATTTTGTCGGTGCACACTGCATCGACTCTGAATAAATGAAACTGACATTCGTCCGTCTTCTTGGTTCTACGATATCGATTGGTTTCGGTATTAATATCGTGTTACGTTCGAAAAATGTAGATTTCACAGTTTGGAGCTAACACACAAGGAGAATCAATTGGAAATTTATTATACTTTATATACCGGTTCAACGATATCGATTCTTTCCGATATTAATATCGTGCGACCCGATAGAATTCGGTGAAAAATGTCGTTTCGTTCGCGCATGGAACGCAGTTACAAGTTCATTGCTCTTCAACCGCAGGGCTCTGTGGTACCAAATGTATCTAATTTGTCAAGCATGTTGTACATGCTGTCCACTGAAGGGTCTTCCATTAAGAGGTGTCATTTTCAATTTCGCGCTGTCTTCTATTTGTGGAGATCGTTTAGAAGAATCGTAAAAAATTTTAAAACTAAAATTTAAAAAAAAATTTTAAGTTTATAAAAAATAACTTTTTTTTTGTAATTTAACATTGTTTCTGTTTTTATTAACATCACTATGTATTAGTAATGTTTTTTGCAAGTTAAAAAGAAGTAACACTTCTTAATGGAAGACTGTATTCCTGTAGTTCAGAGAGATCAAGAATATAACAATACGAAAAAAAGGGAAAAAGTTACAATAGCCAAGAATACAATCAGAATTGAGTGGTTTTCGAAGAATAGTGCGTTATCGTACGAGGGGGTAGAGAGAAAGCAGTTTCACGATCCGCTGGGTGGAATTTAAAGTAAGCTGGACGTAGTGGGACACGTCGTCGAAGCTTGCGAAAGTCAACGTTGGAAAAGCGACAAACTATGCATTTTTAATCAGCTGCGATGCAAAAAGGTCCTCTACGCTTTTACTTTCTTGTTATGTGTTGCGCGTAATGTTTAATTGGTTAGTGTCAATTATACGTGTGTACATTTACATTGAAACGAGTGTTGCAAGAAGGTTGCTGATGTTTATTCGAATCTAAGGATCTAAGGGCTGAGAATCTCTGCTAGAACTTTGTGCCCTATATTAATTAATAGTAATGGAAAATTATGGGTAATAATAATACATTTTCTTGAAATGCAGAAAGGTCCTCGCTTTTACTTTCTGGTTATGTGTTGCGCGTAATATTTAATTGGTTAGTGTCAATTATACGCGTGTACATTTAATTGAAACGGTTGTTGCAAGTAGGTTGTTGATGTTTATTCGAATCTAAGGATTTAAGGGCTGAGAATCTCTGCTCGAACTTTGTGCCCTATATTAATTAATAGTAATGGAAAATTATGGGTAATAATAATACATTTTCTTGAAATGCAAAAAGGTCTTCTACGCTTTTACTTTCTTGTTAGGTGTTGCGCGTAATATTTAATTGGTTAGTGTCAATTATACGCGTGTACATTTACATTGAAACGAGTGTTGCGAGAAGGTTGCTGATGTTTATTCGAATTTTTAAGGATTTAAGGGCTGAGAATCTCTGCTAGAACTTTGTGCCCTATATTAATTAATAGTAATGGAAAATTATGGGTAATAATAATACATTTTCTTGAAATGCAGAAAGGTCTTCTACGCTTTTACTTTCTTGTTAGGTGTTGCGCGTAATATTTAATTGGTTAGTGTCAATTATACGCGTGTACATTTACATTGAAACGAGTGTTGTAAGAAGGTTGCTGATGTTTATTCGAATTTTTAAGGATTTAAGGGTTGAGAATCTCTGCTAGAACTTTGTGCCCTATACTAATTAATAGTAATGGAAAATTATATGGGCAATAATAATACATTTTCTTGAAATGCAAAAAGGTCCTCTACGCTTTTACTTTCTTGTTAGGTGTTGCGCGTAATATTTAATTGGTTAGTGTCAATTATACGCGTGTACATTTACATTGAAACGAGTGTTGTAAGAAGGTTGCTGATGTTTATTCGAATCAAAGGATCTAAGGGCTGAGAATCTCTGCTCGAACTTTGTGCCCTATATTAATTAATAGTAATGGAAAATTATGGGTAATAATAATACATTTTCTTGAAATGCAAAAAGGTCTTCTACGCTTTTACTTTCTTGTTAGGTGTTGCGCGTAATATTTAATTGGTTAGTGTCAATTATACGCGTGTACATTTACATTGAAACGAGTGTTGCGAGAAGGTTGCTGATGTTTATTCGAATTTTTAAGGATTTAAGGGCTGAGAATCTCTGCTAGAACTTTGTGCCCTATATTAATTAATAGTAATGGAAAATTATGGGTAATAATAATACATTTTCTTGAAATGCAGAAAGGTCTTCTACGCTTTTACTTTCTTGTTAGGTGTTGCGCGTAATATTTAATTGGTTAGTGTCAATTATACGCGTGTACATTTACATTGAAACGAGTGTTGTAAGAAGGTTGCTGATGTTTATTCGAATTTTTAAGGATTTAAGGGTTGAGAATCTCTGCTAGAACTTTGTGCCCTATACTAATTAATAGTAATGGAAAATTATATGGGCAATAATAATACATTTTCTTGAAATGCAAAAAGGTCCTCTACGCTTTTACTTTCTTGTTAGGTGTTGCGCGTAATATTTAATTGGTTAGTGTCAATTATACGCGTGTACATTTACATTGAAACGAGTGTTGTAAGAAGGTTGCTGATGTTTATTCGAATCAAAGGATCTAAGGGCTGAGAATCTCTGCTCGAACTTTGTGCCCTATATTAATTAATAGTAATGGAAAATTATGGGTAATAATAATACATTTTCTTGAAATGCAGAAAGGTCCTCTACGCTTTTACTTTCTTGTTATGTGTTGCGCGTAATGTTTAATTGGTTAGTGTCAATTATACGCGTGTACATTTACATTGAAACGAGTGTTGCAAGAAGGTTGCTGATGTTTATTCGAATTTTTAAGGATTTAAGGGCTGAGAATCTCTGCTCGAACTTTGTGCCCTATATTAATTAATAGTAATGGAAAATTATGGGTAATAATAATACATTTTCTTGAAATGCAAAAAGGTCTTCTACGCTTTTACTTTCTTGTTAGGTGTTGCGCGTAATGTTTAATTGGTTAGTGTCAATTATACGCGTGTACATTTACATTGAAACGGTTGTTGCAAGAAGGTTGCTGATGTTTATTCGAATTTTTAAGGATTTAAGGGCTGAGAATCTCTGCTAGAACTTTGTGCCCTATACTAATTAATAGTAATGGAAAATTATATGGGCAATAATAATACATTTTCTTGAAATGAAATTCCTGATGTCGGAACTCGATACGTGTGCGCAAGCTCGTTACAGCTCCTTCTCGTATAATCTTGAATTTTTCATACGCGGCTCGGTTTGTTATTTCTCGGCTAGAGATGAGAGGCTGCTACGCGATGATACTGTCATGATAACATCGTAGGATGGAGTCAACCAAGCCTGGTAGAAAATGCGAGGATGTGTAACGATGATAAATTAGAGTTTCTCCACTTTATTTTTCAATGTTTCTGATACTCATGCTTGGAAGAATCGGAATTTCTCTGCTCCGTTTTACAAACGATACCGACTCCTTTGTAGGCGGTGTCTCTCTTTTATTTTATTTACCAACCCTAGCACGGGTCCACAGGCGAAAAAACTTGAAATTGGAACTATTTTTCTCAAAAAGTTAGGACTATTCTTCTTGGGTGAAATGTTCTCAAAAAATTGATAAGAAGTTGATAAAAAAATTGAAATGCTAAATAATCGGCTGAGGTTATCATTCGCTAAAGGATACTGAAATTCCGTGGATAAATTGTTTGACGGAATAGATTTTATCGTTATCGCGAAGCAGTTGATCAGAAGCTCGCACGAAAGTAAGAAAGCGAGAACCGCCGTGAAAGAAGTCGGAGATACGATATTGCATGTGGAGTACACTTTCTTGGCCAGGAAGGGGAAAATAAAGGGAACGCCGCTCTTGCTATTTCCTGGCAGAAGCCATGTATCGTATGGCCACGGTGTTGCATTCGTCGTCGGCGTACGAACCGATGGGACGCGCGGCGTATAGCACGAACCAACACACCGCGTCGCGTCGTCTCAATTGAAACGTGAAACTTGTCGGCGAAGCTTTAGCCATGCTCTTCGATTATGCGAAGGTAATATCGATTGTTCGACCGTGTTACTCGACTGTAGCTGTAGCTGTAGGTGGAGAGGCAGGTAAACTCCAAGTGTACCCGAGTAGCCTTCAATGCATTTCTCTTTCAACAACTTGTTAAAGTTCCTCTAAAAATACAGTGAATCCTCTGTGAACGCAAAAAGGCCGTACACGATAAACGGAAAAGAAATATCCCCTGTAGTAATCTGATCTCGTGTTATTTATATCGGTGTGAACCACTACTAATGCGACGCGGAGGCCCACGCGTCCTCACAATGTAATACTAATATAAAATCTTTTTTATTATTGCTTACTTCTTTATGAAACTTTCACCAATATATTCGTGGCATTTTTCTGATTAAAATAAGACCAAACACGATATAATCTGAACTGTATTTAGTAGGTTAATTGACGATGAAAGTTTCGGAAAGAAAGAGACGCGGAGAGTTGCACGCGCTGTCCTTCTCTACGTTCGGCTCGGCCTTTGAAGCTCAAAAAAATAGTGTCCATCTACGAACTTTGCAAACGAACCTCCCCAAGTCTTTTGCGTTTATAGAGGATTTGCTGTATTACAAAATTTCACTGAATGGCCATTCTTTGCTCGCTGATATTGGGTTGGCAAGAAAGTAATTTCGGTATTTTAAGGTGAAATAGAGCCCAATTTTTTCAGTCAAACAATGAACTTTAAAATGAATAAGATATTTTCACTTTTTTTCGATGATCTTTTGCCAAAAAGAATGAATAAGAAAATATTTTATTGATTAAAGTTCATCGTTTGAATCAAGAAATTCGGTTTTATTTCACCTTAAAATACATAAATTACTTTCTTGCCAACACATTTGTAGTCTTCAAATGAGAATTTATGCAAATATATTAAAAATATTGACTATATTTATTATTCTTATTTTTATTTAACTTAGGCCTCCGGACAGCCGGAGGCCTTTGCTACCTCGCAAAGAGGCGGTGTAACGGCGATGTAACCCATACACCTAACCCCAACCTAACCCAGACCATCCTCCTCGACATCAGCCTTCCGTTTACTTAGGACGACGAATTTCCGCACTCTTTCCACCTATCCGAGCAATCTTTAATGGAGTATTAGGTTGATTGTAGAGGGTAATGCGATCGATTTATAAAGGCAACGGCCGGGGCTAGGGGCTATTGTACGGCGTATTAAGTTTTGCGCCTTGTTCGATCAACCGATCACTCTTCGGCTAAGTTTACATCGAAATTAGGAAAATCCATTACATATTTCGTGCGCAAGTTTCAAACTTCATTCAACTAAAATAAAGCTCACCTATACGCGAGTCAGTTTGAGGAGACTTGGGAATTTTTCTAAATCTGTCACTCGGTATAGTTGACAATAATCGGGTTCAATGAATTGAGAAACTCCCAAAACACAACCACCACAGATATACAGTGAGTATCACTAAAATTCGGATACTCTTAAACAGGCGATAACTCTTTTCAATTAATCAATTCGATGATTTCGGCGCACAGGTTCGATCAATGTTTAAAACTAAGCGAATTTTGCAATTTAGATTTTCCTCGACGTTTCGATCCATTAATATAACTTACAGCATGTTACAGACGCAAATTTCTCTTGAAAATGATCCACATTTGGATCGAAACGCGTTGAGGAAAATCTAAATTGCAAAATTTATTATTATTATTATTATTATTATGTACGGACCGAGGTCCTTTTATACATGGGTTTACAGACGTTTTGTATAACTTATAAAAACAAATAGAAAATAACAAAAATATACAGAAAGAACATAGAAAAAGAAGAAAGAAAAAAAAAAGAAAATTTTCTTAACCTAAAATTTTTACATTCGATGGACAAGCGCAGAACTAAACAAATACAGGTACGATATTAGCGAATAATCTCGCGTAATTTTGTTTTGAAAATTTGCTTAGTTTTAACATTGATCGAACCTGTGCGCCGAAATCATCAAATTGATTAATTACACTATCTCCGATCGACATAAAAGAAAATTTCACTCTTTTTAATATTGGACCGTACAATTTGAACTTTTTTGAGAAGTTGGAACAATTGCTTTGCTACATAACGCGACGAAAATGTTTGAAGAAAATTGCAAGGTGTCGGAGCTGCAGAGAAAATATTAAAAGTTGTAGTATTTTGCAACTTATAGCTGTGGAATCGACGACCGCGTACCGACAATAATAGGATTCCTGTTGTCCCCTCCATCCTGTGTTGCCAGAAGAGGGGAGGGAGCACGAATTGAGGGGAAAGAGTCTCCCTCTTCTCCCTCTACCCCGTCTCTTCAAGTACCGGGCGAAACGCGTCACGTGACCGGGCCGTAGAGTTCAGGAAAGGAGAAGTAGGGGAGGGGACACGTGTCTTGATCTGACGACACCGCCTCTGTCTACGTTTCCGAGAATTTGTGCAAACGATGACGCTTTTCTCTTTAAAATTCCCCGCTAGTCCACTTGTCCCGATGGAGGAAAAGACGCGGACGATGAGCTGTTCGTTCGCATGGGTTCGCGCGATGATCAAGCTATAATTTATTCGAACTACCTGCGCCGCATCGCGTCGTCGTCGTGCCGGTTGCGAGTTTCCTGCGCGAGTCGTCAGATTACACGCTTGCGAGTCGAAAGACTTATAAACTACAAAAAGACGAGGAGAAGATCGCCGATTATGCCCCGCGTAAATGATGATCGTTAAACTAGTTCTCTCCAACGATGTTGTTTCGCGTGGTTGGTCTCGATTTTCTATGTAATTCTCCTTGCGCATAATGCTTTTTGCCCGTGTCGTCGTATTCAATCCTTTTCTCTTCATCCTAATCGAACTTTCATTCTCATTATCTAGAAAAGTATGTTTAATTCGTTGGCTTTACCAAGTGGCGCCGAAATTGTGGCCAAAATTGGACGCTCTGGTGACAGAGAAACGCAGCGTTTTCGACGATGCGTCAGTGAAGCCGGACTGGGGGAGGGATGACGAAATGATGTACCCCCTCTCTGATGACGGGGAATGAGTGGGGCGAATGGGAGACACCGTTGCGCGTGCGAATAGAATAGTGGAAGGGGAAGGTAGGGGAGTACGGGAGAGTCGTGTCCACCGCAATCTGGCGACACTGGAAGGGGAAAGTAGGGGAGTACGGGAGGTTCGTTTCAACCTCAATCTGGCTACACTGCGATGCGTGGCGATTAGCTATAACGTCGCGTCGCCGTCCAATAGCGAGCCGTAGGAACCAATACACCGGAGCGAATGAATAACCAATACACTGGAAAGAATAACCAATACACCGAAGAGAATGAATAACCAATACACTGGAAAGAATAACCAATACAGAATGAATAACTTATACACTGGAGAGAAGGAATAACCAATACACCGGTGAGAATAACTAATACACTGGAGAGAATAACTAATACACCGGCGAGAATGAATAACCAATACACTGGAAAGACTAACCAATACACCGAAGAGAATGAATAACTTATACATTGGAGAGAATAACCTATGTACCAAAGAAAATGAATAACCAATACACCGAAGAGAATGAATAACCAATACACTGGAAAGAATAACCAATACAGAATGAATAACTTACACACTGGAGAGAATAATCAATACACCGATGAGAATGAATAACTTATACACTGGAGAGAAGGAATAACCAATACACCGGTAAGAATAACTAATACACTGGAGAGAATAACTAATACACCGGCGAGAATGAATAACCAATACACTGGAAAGACTAACCAATACACCGAAGAGAATGAATAACTTATACATTGGAGAAAATAGCCTATATACCAATAAAAATGAATAACCAATACACCGAAGAGAAGGAATAACCAATACACTGGAAAGAATAACCAATACAGAATGAATAACTTATACACTGGAGAGAATAATCAATACACCGATGAGAATGAATAACTTATACACTGGAGAGAAGGAATAACCAATACACCGGTAAGAATAACTAATACACTGGAGAGAATAACTAATACACCGGCGAGAATGAATAACCAATACACTGGAAAAACTAACCAATACACCGAAGAGAATGAATAACCAATACACCGAAGAGAAGGAATAACCAATACACCGAAGAGAATGAATAACCCATACACCGGAGAGTATAACCAATACGCCGGAGAGAATCGTGAACGCGCGGAATCCCGGCGAGATTGCAGAAATTCCCAATGCTGGTCTTTTGCACGGAGTAAAATGAATTATGCGACCTCTGGTACGTGAGTGGGGAGCGTTTCCCTCCTGAAATCGGCAGATGGTCAAACGGAAGCGACTTTTTTACCTCGACTCTCGGTGCCGAGCGCCGAGCGAAGTGTGTAGGTACCCACAAAGGGGTCGCCCTATTTTTACGGTTGCTTCTTTCGTTTGCGTAGGTAACGAACACTGTTTGAACATTCATCTGGATCTACCAGACCGGAACGTTCCTATCGAGTTCTTGTGTGATGATCTAAGGACGTAAAAAAAAATAATGTTTATTGTATTCGCTTTCGAATCACTGCCTATAATGAAATTGCAAATCTGAACGTGACTGTATGGTGTGCGTGTGTATCGAATGACACACCGTTGAGTCCTGAACATAATCGTTAGGGCATGCATTAGGGTGGTGGCTCTTGTTTTCGACTGTTGAAAGGTCAAGAAAGAAAATACACATTTTTCTCAACGGTTATCAAATATCAATTTTTTCGAAAACCGTTCGTTTCACGAAAAAAAGTTGTACGACATAAAAGACGCAGCCTGTCCAGATCTACAGGTTTCGTCTAACATATTTTTCAAGGAGGTCAATAGTTTAGAAGATATTCCGAGCTTTTAATTGATTATTTTAATATTTGAGGGTCTGGGGGTACGTTTTCCCGTTATTCGATCGAGCTCAAACTCTGCACAGATTTTTTTGTTAATTAATTGGAACAACCCTGGGGTGTGCAGTAACAGAAATTTTGCAAAAGAAAGCAAGAGTAAATAAGTGCCACCCCACTGAACACGTTCGTTAGGGTACGCGTCTTCGCTGACCGAAGTTACGTAGCGTTGCGCAAATATTGTACCTTAACTGGACGGGGGAAAATTGGCAAGTTGGTCGTTACGAGCGAAACTGATTGTGAAGTGCGGAGCGGAAGTACAGCGGGGAGCGCCATTACCTCAAAATTGCTAGCACGATACTCGCTGCTTACGCATCACGAACCAGTTGCGCGGCTAAAAGTAGAAGAAGAAGGAGTCGAGGCAAAAGAAGAAGACGCGACGGAAGCGGTACCAGCGTTGTTGTAAAGTCGCCCGGCATAAAATAAAAGTAAGCCGTGGTATTAACGCGAAAGTCATGGGAGGCGGTTCCGTGAATTATACAGGGAAAACGTCGAACAGGAACGACATCGTGTAGAGTGCAGGATAACTTGTTCCCGAGTTGGTATATTTAGATAGACATGAACTCGAGCAGTTGGGGTTGGCGTAGGGAACGGTTAATATTGAAGCGCGCCTTCTAATTACGACTAGTTTATCTGGATAAATTTTTTGCTTTGCAAGCTTCTCTTAAAATTGATCGTAGTTGATACGACTTTGTTGGGAATTGATAGACATTTAGGGGTACGTCCATATAGATGCCGAGCGATGCATTCTTGGGAATGCATGCAACCGGTGTTGTCAGATCAGGGGAGTTGACTCGAATCGAGGGGAATGCAATTACCCCTTCTCCGCCAGTACTGGGATTAGTCACGTGACATTGTGACACCTGCACGACAGAGACGAAACGAAAGAAACGAAAGCGGGTTACCCTATATGCGAGCGTGCTTCAGCTTCAACTTCAGCGTCAAACATGCACGCGGGCTGGGGGTCTGTGCGTCTGTGCGTGGAATGCATACGTGCGCCGTGCGGTGGAGGACGATAATAACACGATGAGAATTATCCCACGCATCGCGGTTAGGTACACCGACCGGGGGAGAGTAGTTCGACCGTTTTCTAGTTCCAGACCCGTTTCCAACTCGATTTTCCTGCGTTTCCTTCGAGGACTCGTAGAAATAGCGGCAAAGCCAAGACCAAAACCGCCAAACAAAGTCATAGCGCTAAATTCAAAGTCATAGCGCCAAAACCAAAGTCATAGCGCTAAATCCAAAGTCATAGCACTAAATCCAAAGTCATAGCACTAAATCCAAAGTCATAGCGCCAAAACCAAAGTCATAGCGCCAAAACCAAAGTCATAGCGCTAAATCCAAAGTCATAGCGCCAAAACCAAAGTCATAGCGCCAAACCCAAAGTCATAGCGCCAAAACCAAAGTCATTGCGCCAAATCCAAAGTCATAGCGCCAAATCCAAAGTCATAGCGCCAAATCCAAAGTCATAGCGCCAAATCCAAAGTCATAGCGCCAAATCCAAAGTCATAGCGCCAAATCCAAAGTCATAGCGCTAAATCCAAAGTCATAGCGCCAAATCCAAAGTCATAGCGCCAAATCCAAAGCCATAGCGCTAAATCCAAAGCCATAGCGCTAAATCCAAAGTCATAGCGTCAAAACAAAAGTCATAGCGCTGAATACAAAGTCATAGCGCTAAATCCAAAGTCATAGCGCCAAAACCAAAGTCATATCGCCAAAACTAAAGTCATATCGCCAAAGCAAAGTCATATCGCCAAAGCAAAGTCATAGCGCCAAAACCAAAGTCATAGCGCCAAAACCAAAGGCATAGCGCCAAAACCAAAGTCATAGCGCCAAAACCAAAGTCATAGCGCCGAAACCAAAGTCACAGCGCTAAATCCAAAGCCAAAGCCGAAGCCAAAGAGCCGCGTGCTCGTAACCCAATTCGCGCGAGCACGATTTCCGTTTCATTCGTCGCGTTATCGCGATAATTGCATCGGATCGTCGACCGCGTCAAGGATTACCAACGGGATAAATGGATCCAGCAAAAATGGTTGGCCGCGTTATAATTAGATTTGTCTGCGAACTCGGTTGCGCGTCGCGTCGGTGGGCCTTTTATTCGCGTTCGCGAGTGTGCGAACCGAGGAAAAGCGGGTCTCGCGCCTGGAAAACGCAATAATCGACACCCGGTTGGGAAAATTCGCAGACGTCGCGAACCCGCTGCCATACATTGCTCTGTGAATCCTGTGCGATTCCGTGGATCTTAATGGCTCTCGGAAACCTCGCCAACAATAGACAATGCGACTCGGCAACGCGTAGCTTATTCGAGGCAGCTTGCTCCCCACCGGGCCAGTTACCCGACGTTTTTTCCCTATTGAACCACCACATTGCTCAATTCTTTCGTTACTATTGGACCGAAACATGGAGTACCTACACAAGGTGTCCTAAAAATATACTGAGGTCATTCGAAATAAGTTTTTCCTTTGTGAAAATGTTCTCCGAGGCTTCGTTAAGGAGGTATTAAACAAAAACACGGACCAATTAGAGAGCGCTATAGTGGACGTATGCCCTGTAGCCGCGCTTTGATTGGTCCATATTTCTAGTTAATAACTTCTTCACAGAGCCACGCAGAACATTTTTCAAAGGCAATGATGACTCCAGGAATCATCCGTTTCAAGGAAGTTCAACATTTTTGGGACACCCTGTATATTTAATTGGAATTTGAAAATCTAAGTACTGTAAAAATAATTAGCGTTTCGTGTTCAGCTTTCTGTTTTTCGCCCGATAGGTCTCGGGCCAAGCGGCCCGAAACGACCCGACCTGAAGAAACGACGCTGCTCCTCGCTATTCTCAATATTTGCAGAAGGAAATCGAGTGACACGGTTTCTTAGAGGCGGTTCTATGTTCTATCGTCCGCAGTTTTTAATACCCCGCGAAACGAACGCAACCTGGGGCTCTGCGTGACTTTTGGACTGGTGAATCCCAAGGATCGGAAGCAGGGAAAGCGCCTCGAGAGCTAGCGCAAAGGGTGACTAAAGGGTGGCGACTCGGCGACCCTCTGATCTCTGGCGGCCACCCTCTTTGCTCCCCTTCGCCCGTTCACCCCTTTCCACCTCTTCTCACCTCTTCTCACCCCTTCTCCCATTGCTCCTCGAGCTGCGCCGAGTCCTCCAACCGGAAGGGCACACGCGACAGGTACTTCGTTCGCGTGGAGTGCGGCACTTTCTCTACACTCCACGCTCTAGACTCTACAGTGTAAAGTCGCCGGCAGGGCCGCACAGCGTCGTATTCTTAGCTGAACTTTTGGCTTCACTAGGAAATCCGCGGAACCGAGCAAATTTCCGTATGTGGTCGTGTAGATTTTGGCGAGAAATTGTCAAAAACCAAGTTTCAATCCTAGGAGATCAGTGGTTCAAAGGTTATGAGTGTTTAAACTTGAGCGATTTTCCGTGTTGTTAACAGGTAATAGATGGCAGCACAAGCACGCGGTGATGTCGATAACGTAGTCCCGCAACCGTGAGAAACGCTGAAGATCACTCAACTTCAAACACTCACAACTTCTGAACCACTGATCGCCTAGGACGGAAACTTTGCAACATTTTCTCGCCAGAATCTACACGATTGAATAAGAAACCGGAAAATTTCTGGTTACTCAACGTACAGTGCAGCCGAGAATCCGATCAGGATTCCCGAAAGCTTCGTTCCAAATTCAAACATTCTGTACGCGATCGTCATGTATTTGCGGTTAGCGGTGTTGGCTCGTGCCATAATCGTCTAGACGGAACGAGGGCGTGCAAAGTCGAATTAATAAAATGTTATAGAAAAAACCGTGAGGCGGATAGATAGCTGGCAGGGACGAACCTCGCCACGCCAGGCCACACCGCCCCGTTAATGAGGATGTGCGTATGTGTATTATGGTGGCGTAGGTCGGTCGTTGCGTTCCTAATCGTAGGCTGGTGTATACGTTAGCAGCTAGCGTTAATGGTAACGGTAGCGTCGGCACGCGTTGCGCGTTGTTATGTTGACAGTGATGCAGATACCCGGTATGTAGTAGGCCAAGGATCTCTTCAGAGGTCGAGCCTTGACTAGACGAGCTATCAAAGACGACGTTCGATAACCGCGCGTTAGATCGCGACGCACGACGGGGGCGATCATCGCTCAGAGAGCAGACCGACCGCGTCCCACAATAGAAATCTAGGATAATCTACATAACGGGACGCTTTCGTAACCGCGCTGGAAACATGGGGAACGCGAGGAACGCGGTGCGAAGATGCCGTAAATCAGGAAGAGATACATGGACCGTGTATGCTTGCTTGCACGTGCGGCAGATATCGAATATTTTGGGGAAAGAAAATATGGCGACGTTCCGTTGAGGCTGCTCCAAACCAATTTCCAAGGGGAAGAGTAGGGCTCGGGGATCACGGTATGTACGTATCACGTTTTCGTTGCGTTACACGGGGATATCGGTTGGGCACAGTCGCCAGATTAGGATTTATGTCCACACCCCACCTTCCCCTTCTACGACGCTATTCCCACACACTTCCGCCACGGCCCAGTCACGTGACGCTTTTCGTCTTTTGTCGCAATCTCGCCTGACTAACCCGGCAAAGAGCACTGGCTACGAGAGGGTAACTTTTTCTCCTGAATTCGTATTCCCTCCCCTCATCTGGCAACTCCTGGTTGGGGCGATGCCATGAAACGCAGCACAGATCGCGACGATGCACGAAATGAGGGACGCGCAACGTGTTGCGGCGTGTAGTTGCACACAAACGGTTCTTTGTGACACCGAACACTGTCCGCAATAGCGTTGATAGCATCTCCCGATTCAATCTAGACCGTTTGCTCGACTCCCCACGGTGTCGGGCATAGTCCAGAGCGTGGAGCGTAGAGCGTAGAACATAGATGCGGCGACAAACTGCTGACAAACACGAACTGTCGCGTCTCCCACCGCCAATCATTACGAAATCCAATAATGAGGGTAGTGATACGCCATTATGCAGAGCGCTCTAACACGTTCGCTGCTTCCACAACCACGAAGCGACGAGACGCGACGCTTACACAAGATCCAAGTGGGCTAACCATTGATTAGCTCCCGTTATCCGAATTCCCTATTACGCGCGACGTTTATGGCCATAACATTATGGTCTAACAGCTAATCCTAGGTACTGGAGGTCTGGGTTAGGAGATACTCGGTTACACAAAAATTGCCCGAGTACCCGGGCTACTCTTGAGATACTTGGGTATCCGGCCTACTCGTGAGATACTCTACTACCCGGGCTACTCGTGAGATACACGGCTACCCGGGCTACTAGTGAGATGCTTAGGTATCCGGGCTACTCAACTACTCGGGCTATTCAACTACTCGGGCTATTCGTGAGACACCCGGGTACCCGGGCTACTCTTGAGATACTTGGGTATCCAGGCTACTCGTGAGATACTTGGGTATCCAGGCTACTCATGAGATACTTGGGTATCTGGGCTACTTGTGAGATACATACTTGGGTATCTGGGCTATTCGTGAGACACCCGGGTACCCGGGCTACTCTTGAGATACTTGGGTATCCAGGCTACTCGTGAGATACTTGGGTATCCAGGCTACTCGTGAGATACTTGGGTATCCAGGCTACTCGTGAGATACTTGGGTATCCAGGCTACTCATGAGATACTTGGGTATCCAGGCTACTCATGAGATACTTGGGTACCTGGGCTACTTGTGAGATACATACTTGGGTATCTGGGCTATTCGTGAGACACCCGGGTACCCGGGCTATTCTTGAGATACTTGGGTATCCAGGCTACTCGTGAGATACTTGGGTATCCAGGCTACTCGTGAGATACTTGGGTACCTGGGCTACTTGTGAGATACATACTTGGGTATCTGGGCTATTCGTGAGACACCCGGGTACCCGGGCTACTCTTGAGATACTTGGGTATCCAGGCTACTCGTGAGATACTTGGGTATGGGTATCCAGGCTACTCATGAGATACTTGGGTATCTGGGCTACTTGTGAGATACATACTTGGGTATCTGGGCTACTCGTGAGATACTTGGGTATCTGGGCTACTCGTGAGATACTTGGGTATCCGGATTACTCGTGAGATACTCGGCTACCTGGGCTACTCGTGAGACACCCGGGTACTCAGGCACCCGATTGTATTCGCCGGTACATCATGGGTAACTCACTACCCGAGTATCTGAGAGGTCCAATTGAAATCTGTAGCCCCACCAAGTACAGATCTTCACGGACAAAAAGAAAATGGCGCGTCGAACCGAAAGAAAGGGAGCATCTCCAGGGTTCGTCGAAACGGCGAACAAGCGGATTTTCATGCACGCGCCAGGTTTCGTTGACGTAAATCCAATATCGATTTGTTCGGCGCATTAATATTAATCAACGCGGACCTCTTTCGATAATAAAAAGGATTAATAAACACGTCGACTCGATATAATTTATGCAAATGATACACTCTCGGCGATAATTAAAGCGCGTCGCCGTGCTCGTCGATGATTCACGGGGGAACGGGAAAGAATTGTTGCCGGAACGAGCCAAATGAAATACTTCGCTTCATCGTGCTCGCGATGTCAAGTGTTATCGGCGTGTTCATATAAATTCCGGGTCGTCTGGCGCGAGTCTGTGTTGTCAATTTTCTGAATGAAACTAGGTTCGATAACAGCGGCCTAACCCGTCGAGCTCTCCAAGCTGTGATGTAAAACAACTTACGTCTATTGTATATTCAGATTTATTATATGTATGAATTTTTTCCAATCGTGATTGTACAGGGTGTCCGAAAAATGTTGTATTTCCGTGAAAGAGCTGATGGTTGAACTACAGTTTAACGACACAGAAATTTTTAACTGTTCTTTAGAAAATCCTACAGATTTTGAGGAGGAAATTCCAAAAATCCAATTTTTATGCGTGCTTGAAGTTCAGCGATTTTCAGCGTTATTGGTAGGTAGGGACGCCGCCATGTTGGTGTGTACGTCCTCCATTGAACACAAGAGTAGCCGGGGTGATTCCAGTGGTAATTTGAAGCAACTCTTTTTTCCGAACTCCTTTACAAAGTCGCGGAAAATATTTTCGCTAAGGAAAGAGTTACTTCTATTGATCTTGAGGAATCACCCCTTTCAAGTGCAACATTTTTGGGACACCCTGTATTGGTTCGTCCTCTGACGTAGATTTCATTAATAAAAAAGCACGAAACTGGTACTTTTAACCAGCATTCCAAATCGAGGTTTATATCAATTTTCGCGAAGCAGGGAAAGGTCGATTTTGCTGAACGTGTTACACGAGTCGCGGCGTCAGCGAACAACCAGAATCGAGTAGAGTGGAACCCTTGACCGTTTCTTACGGTGTGTACGGTCGCGTTTTCTTCGTTGACATTCCGTTTCACGCGAGTTGCGGTGCATATACGGCCACGGACACGGACGAGTCGTGAACGAGTCGAGAACCGAGCGTCGCCGAGTTACGCTGCATCGTGCGCCGGTCTCGGCAAGTTTCTTTTGGAAAGGAAGAAAGAAAGAGCGGCTCGGGACTACGGGAAGATGAAGAAGCAGAGGATGAACAAAACGAGCAGTAGGAGTCCAAACAGAAACGATCTGCAAGGTCGTTGTAGCCCGTTCCTCTCCGGAGTTGGTGGCTACTTGCGCTCCCTTCGCGACATTTGCGCTCCCCTCCCGACATTTGTGTCTTCCTTTTATCGCGTTTTCAGCCTGGGCCAGGACAATGAAAATTATTTTCAGATCTTATCGATCTTTCCCGGTTATCGAGAGATCCAGTTGGGTTCAGCTAGGACCTAGCTGCTCAACATGCTCAACCTTTTTCCCCCACCTCCTCCGACAGCACCTTCGGATGACCTTGAAGTGCCATTTAAAAAAATGAAGGTGGCCTTGGCAATAATAATAAAAAGAAATTTTTTGATCGACTGTTATTTAAAATATTTTTTTGTCAGATTATCGCAAGCACTTGAAAAATCGTGAAGAGTGTCATATGAATCATATAAATCATTCCACACCCATTGCGATTCTCATCTTCGTGAATTTTTGTCCTGTAAGTGGTTTGGTCAGCACATCCGCCACTTGTAGGCAGCACCTTTGCATGACCTTGAAGTGCCATTTAAAGAAATGAAGGTGGCCTTGAAAATACTAACCAAAAGAAATTTTCTGATCGACTTTTATTGAAAATATTTTTTGTCAGATTATCGCAAGCACATGAAAAATCGCGAATCTTCGTAAATTTTGGTCCTGTAAGTGGTTCGGGACGACCTTGAAGTGCCATTTAAAAAAATGAAGGCGGCCTTGACAATAATAATAAAAAGAAATTTTTTGATCGACTGTTATTTAAAATATTTTTTTGTCAGATTATCGCAAGCACTTGAAAAATCGTGAAAAGTGTCATGTGAATCATATAAAATATTCTACACCCATTGCGATTCTCATCTTCGCGAATTTTTGTCCTGTAAGTGGTTTGGTCAGCACATCCGCCACTTGTAGGCAGCACCTTTGCATGACCTTGAAGTGCCAATTAAAGAAATGAAGGTGGCCTTGAAAATACTAACCAAAAGAAATTTTCTGATCGACTTTTATTGAAAATATTCTTTTGTCAGATTATCGCAAGCACTTGAAAAATCGTGAAGAGTGTCATATGAATCGTATAAATCATTCCACACCCATTGCGATTCTCATCTTCGTGAATTTTTGACCTGTAAACGGTTTAGTCAGGACATCCGCTACTTGCAGGCCTCTCACCCGCCTGTCCCTAGCGGATATTAGAATTTTGAAAAGCTTCGAATACCTGAACTACCTCCTAAAGAAGGGAATGCTGGGTGTCCCGGAGGTGAAGCTCGACCCGCGGTGGAAAGGATAAAGAAAGTACCGTTACAAATCGTGAATGAATCGCGAAATACGCGGGATGAATTATAAGCGCGACGGAAGTCGCTTATTAAGGCGTGCTACACCTGCGGATAGATGCAGGGAAATGATAGCGAGCGTGAACTGGAAATAGGCTCGTCGACCTTTCGCGATCCGATCCGATTCGAGCGGAGGTCGATTCGAATCAGGAACAGAGGGGTAGCGCCTGGAACCAGATGAAAACAAATGCTGAAAGAAGAACCGTCGATTTCTTGGTTCATTCGCCGACCTTGGGCGTGTAACGTCACGCGAATAACAGCGTGTACCTAACTGCCTCGGGACTTGGGAGAAGGCAAGTCGAGGACGTGCGCCGCGTTGCTCCGGTATTTGTAGCTCGTTGCGCATTGCACATTGGTCCGAACATAGTATTGAGCAAACAACTATTGGCGCATTTGTATTATGTTTAAATAATACAAGGTCGTTGCACATACACATGGAATAAGATTACAAAATAATATACAGTAAATTCTCTATAAACGCAAAAAGGCTCTGATCTCGGCTCGGGTATATCGGTGTGAACCATTAGTTGTCATAAAATATCATAAAATTTTTTTTATTATTACTTATTTTTTTATGAAACTTTCACCAATATATTTGTGGCATTTTTCAGATTAAAATAAGACCAAACACGATATAATCTCAACTGTATTTAGTGGTGTAATTGATGATGAAAGTTTTGGGCGCGAGGAAGAACAGCGTATGGGAATAACCTAACCTAACTGACAACATCATTCAATTGAATGTTCAACATTTACGATCGATAATCGGGATTATAATATTATTGATCGTCTAGGAACCCCTTTGCACGCGCTGTTCTTTTCTACGTTCGGCTCGGCCTCTGAAGCTCAGAAAAATAGTGTCCGTCTACGAACTTTGCAAACGAACCTCCCCGAGGCATAAATCATTCTTCGGACGTACCCTATTTTATTTTTCTCTGTCTGTTGCAGACCTGTCCGCGGCGGTCCACCCGGTGAAGCAGAAGAGCGTCCAACCACCAGAACAGGAAGACACGAGACCCTGACGAAATGTCGAAAATTGGTCCACGCTCGAACAGAAATGTCTCTGTCGATCGTACTCGGATTCTTTGATCGACGATGAATACCAGAAGCGAGACTGTTCCGCAGCGAAAATGAAACGTTCCGCGAAGATCGATGACTCGGTGACAAGACGATCGACGGCTCGAGCTTAAATGACCGAAAGGAGACCTCTGAGGAAGGCCTCTAAGAGGGCCAGATAGTCGGAAGTCGTGACCATTTGCGATGTCCAGAAAGAAATCCTTTATCGGGACAAGGGACCTCGCTGATAAAAGGATCGCAGAGTAGTCTACGCGTAGATAGGCTACTATGACGGACTATTTGGATCCACATTTCGTCAGGGCTCTTTGCCGCGATCCGGAACGTCGAACGCTTCAAGTAAGTTGAACTGTATCTATCAGAATATCAGATAATTGCATATGTTCGTGCCCGACTTGAAAGTAATATTCAATGGTTAAATTTTAAAGAATATACAGTCTGAAAATAATAAAATATATATGTAGTCACCTTTCTTATTATGACATCTATGAAATTCGGGCACGAACTTGTGCAATCATCTAATACACATGTATTCATGCATGTACACTGGTACATGAAAGTGTTCGAGCGCGGCGCTGAGTAAATATCAACATGGCGGTGCCCTTACCGGTCAAAAACGTTGAACTTTAAACACGCATAACTGTTGAACCAATGAATTCCTAACGTTAAAACTTGGATTTTCGGCATTTCCTCGTCAGCATCTACAGGGTCATCTAAAAAACAGTACAAAATTTCTAGGTCCTCAAACTGAAGTTTAGCCAGAATTTTAGAAAAGTTTGAAGGGCGTTCGAACACTTGCGTATATCGGTGCATGCTCGTGCCGCAGGACATTTTCTTTACTACTTTGGAATAACATGTATAGTGTATAGCTCTTTGGTTGCCCACACATGTACAATCCGTGAATCGTGGGCCAAGTATGCGCGAGCGAAGGTGCATCGGTACGCGCTGGGTTTACGGTGGCCGAAAGGTTAAAGTGCACCATCGATATCCGCGAGTAGAGCCGCTCGAACTTTCGAAAGGTACAACCTGCTGCTTCTTATGTTCGCATAATCATGTCAGATTCCTACGCGCATCCCGCAAGAATTTCTATACTGAAAAATTGCAATCTCTTCCGCGATTATGACGATCCCGAGAATGCTCTTCGTGGTTTCAGTGCCAATTAGGAGAGCGAGGGTTAAAAGGGTTCGCAAGCGTTTGGGATCGACGATCACTTTCGATAAAAGGAGATCCTCGATGAGGTTGGGCGATTGCTTTGCAAAATGACTCGTTCGAAATGAAATTGTTCAGTTTACGGGACAGCCAGCTGACATCTGACACCTGACACTAGCATCGCGCTGAATCTGGACAAATTAGAGGAACGTAATAACTAGACTGCGGATTTGATGCAGTTATGAGAAAAATGGCCACGCACAATTTGAAGCAGTGGTCGAAAAAGAGATGAAAATGTTTTTTATTTGGTACCTGTATTTTGCATACAGATCCGCAGTCTAGTAATAACAATTATTATTCTTTATGCATTTATAGGAAAATTGAGTTGATGAAATTCAAAATTGTTGAATAGTTAAAAATTGAAGATGTCAATATATGATTTCTCCCCCATTAAAGTCATTAAGGGAAGAAATAACGTTCAATTTAGTTTCTATTTTTTGCAATCGATGCAGACAATTTTTATTTAGCATAAAGATCCGCAGTCTAATTATTATTCTCTACTAAAGCTCAAGTTAGAAATAGAAGTTGCAAGAAAACTCATAAACTTATTAACGAGAAAGAAAAGTAATGAAATATTTTGTAAATATTTGAATGCTGCGAAATTCGGGGCCCTATGATATCCTGGGGCCCTAAAACTCAAGTTAGAAATAGAAATTGCAAGAAAACTCTCATAAACATATTAACGAGAAAGAGAAACAATGAAAAATTTTGTAAATGTTTGAATGCTGCGAAATTCGGGGCCCTAAACTCAAGTTAGAAATAGAAGTTGCAAGAAAACTCATAAACTTATTAACGCGAAAGAAAAGTAATGAAATATTTTGTAAATATTTGAATGCTGCGAAATTCGGGGCCCTATGATATCCCGGGGCCCAACGCGGCCGCTTAGTCTGCTTATCGTTAAACGCGTTACTGAGTACAGGTTTAAAAAAACTGACATAGGGTAAATGTACCTATAACTGCGGGTGTACGTTTTACTGCGGTATTTTTTTAACCAGTGTCCCCAAGACAATCTGTATCCTCAATAACAAGGCCGATTTTCATGAATTCAACAATAATGAACATGTTTTCGCGATCCGTGTTCCAGACAAAATGACTTCTTTAGAGATACCTCCATAAAATGCTTACACATATTATTATTACTAGGAACTATTATCTATTATTATTACTAATTAGGAACAATAGTAAAATAAAGTACGAACGAAGCATGATACCGCAGTAATCGGTACAGTTACCCCATTTGCCTCCGAATTCATTATCGCGGCATTAACTTCTAATTGGGAGAACCGGGGGACCACGCCATTATGAAACGCGTGCAGCGAACCACGTGGTCTGCGTTGCACGGAAAAATGCAGAGTCGCCGAAATTCAGAGAAATCCGAGCACAATGCGAGTCTCAGATATTGTACGAGATATCGATCCGGACCGGAACCCCCGCTAGTTTTAAACAAATAATGGCGTCTGTGCCGACGGCCTCGATCGGGGAATATAATTGACAAGCTTTTTTTGTTCGGTTCCTTATTGTCCGTGCCAGAACGGAACCGCGTCGAAAGTCTTTGAAATCCCATTCTCGTTTCGCGAGTCTGGGTCCAATCAGCTTGCTAGCCGTCCCCAACCGCTTCTAATCGTTTCAGATACGGGTGGGAGAAGATTTATTTCAGTTTTCACTAATCGCAAATTTCGAGCGAAGGTGAGCATCCAGGCGCATGAGAAACAAACGATACCGAGCCGGTGGGACTTGGAAAGTTGCTACGTATTTTTCGCAGCGAGAGGTCATGAATATTCCAAGCTGCCGTGTGATTAACGAAATTAGTGTATGCTGTTTCAATCGTCGAACAATCCGCCTAGTTAGCATTCGCGTTTGTTTGAGATTCACTTCTCCCGCCCTCCCCCGCACAGTATGAAGTTAAACGAACTGCATTGAATTAATTTTCTGCGATTTACAGTGATTTGCCCTTTCGTTCCATTTCTCGCGGAGCGCTCGAGGATCGCTCGCCTAGTATCAGTGGCGCACCCAGGGGGGGAGCCAGGGGGCCATGTCCCCCTCCAAGAAAAAAATGTTTAGCTTCCAAAATTAGAATCGCGGAATAGCCCTGGGTACCATTGACAGATATTTTTACTAAAAAAAGGAGTTAGGCAAAACCTAGGACTGGGTTCAACTCTGCTCCTCCCCCCAAAATTATATCCTGGGTGCGCCACTGCCTAGTATCATTGGATTATGCACTCCCTCCGTGCCTCGCAAGAAGTCTCGTGGCAGGAATTCGAAAGGAATGCGGCACCAAGCCGGGCGATTAGGTCATTCCACTGGCACTTTCGGTTCTAGCCGAATTATTGGCTAAAGTGTGCGACGTCACGGACGCGAGCGAGGACCCCCTTGGTCATTGTGCCGCGCCGTATCGAGGGACTTCTTGCGAGGCGCGGGGAGTACGAATCCCATTGCGATCTAATTCATCCAAACGAAAGCGTTCTGTCCACCCCACGCGTGAAAATTGTCATTTTGTGAAGGTCTGGAGCCGATTCGGAGATGAACGAAAGGAGGAAATGGTTCTGTTACCTTTCTATGACTCGTCCGAATGGCCCGTGTTAGGTCAATTGAGCAACTTGACAGACTTAATACCAGGCTATCGAGGTGTCCTCCGCATGGCGCGAGGGAGACGGAGCTCGATTAAAGGTTCTGCTGATTCGGACGAGGAAATTGTCGATTTGTTGCACTTCACCGCGACAGAGTTTAGCAACAGCTACGCCTAGGACCCACACAACGTCCAGAACTGTTCATTAATCTTACGGGACGCGGCTTTGTTCCTCGGACAGGTGTCCACTTTACAACTTCTATACGCATTACAGGCCAGACGGAGTCTCGTTGCCAGACGTATTTAGGGTGGCAAATGTGGAACACGGGATTTTGGTAGCTTCCAGAAGACCTGGAAAGCTGAAATTTGGTACACAGGTAGCCGTTAGCACAAAAGGGTGCACCAATATGTCTTTATCCTGGAAATCCTTCAGGATCAAGTGCTAAAAATTAATTAGTAGGGCCTATAGCTATTGATGTTTTTTATTTGGTGTTTGACTCTCCAAGAGCCACACAAAGAACTTCCCGATTCGTTAGTTGCAGTATGTTATTATCATTATTAAGTGTACGTTTCAAGAAGATTATACGTTTTCGGGGAATTTCAATAGTCTTCTAATTAACGAAATTATTGCCCCACTCTGTATGCAAAAGTTACACGGCATAGAGGGGGGCATATCGTGACCCAAACATTTTCTGTGTGGGTGGAGGCATAGAGGAGATTTCAATGTCACCTTGATTCTTTTAAAAGGAAATACAGTAAAAGCTCCTTCGTTGTCCAAAGGCCGGGGGTTTGAGCGGACAACGACCGTGCCCGGACACTATTTTTGATTTATGACTGCGTCTTTAGTGAAACGGCTAGTTAAATGACAAAAAAAAGCATTCGCAGTCAAAAACAGCCAACTGTCTGGCTTTAAAAAACTCCTTATTTCCTTGCCATATTCCTTTCCTATTGTTCTCCGTTCTGCGCGGGTCTAGACCAGGGATGCCATATGCGAGTCTCGTCAGGCCCCTTACGTCTCCGTCCCTCGCCTAGATGCGTGCCTCCGTTATCCCCACTCTTACCACTACCGCTGGTGCGACCGAGTCGGTAGCATGCTACCGCTCTCATTCTAGCACTCGGTCGCGCCAGCGGTAGTGGTAAGAGTGGGGATGGCGTAGGCAGCATCTAGGCGAGGGACGGAAACGTAAGGGGCGTCATATGGCAACCCTGGTCTAGACCAGTGATGCCATATGGGTACCGATCGGTACCCAAATTCTCGGAAATACTCTCCTCCTTTTCCCCTTCCACTATTCACCTTCCCTATTCCACCGACACGTTGCGTATGCCCCGTCGCGCTCTGGTCATCAGAGAGGGGGTACATCATATATCTATCACTTCCCCCCGTATGGCATCACTGGTCTAGACAGTCCTGGGACCAGTGCTTCGATTCGGGGCACTTTTTTCGCGCATGCGCGGCGATTTTAGCCTCAGACGGCCTCAGTAGCGTACAAAATCGGGTACCTCGAACACCCCGCAGAATTTTAAAAACTTATTAGTAATATACATAGAAATATTGAAATTTAATATAATTGAAACTTATTCTTTATTTTGAGGGTGGGAAAGAGAAGGAGTGCTAAAATAACTAAGCGAAATACATAATAAAACAACAAAATATTTTATTTGGCGAGTATTACTCCTCTTTGCAGCGCTTTCTCCACTATTAACTGCCATTCTATAATAAAATATTAATAATAATTTACCTCTAGTTCCGCATCACGTCTCTCGTCTATAACTATCACTCGTCCCGCCAATATAACTGCCACAGGGCTCTGGCCGCTCTGCTATCTCATTAATACTCATTATAGATACGTTACTGTTTTGGCCGCGCATGCGCGAAAAATAGTACCCCGAATCGAAGCACTGCCTGGGACACATCTGGCGACCAGATCCACGCAGGCCTAATCCTCCCGTTGACAGGCAGTGGAGTGGGTACGCACTGGACAACAATCGTGCCCACGATTCAGGACAACGAAGGAGCGATTACTGTACTTACTTTCTGTATCATGAATCGATAGACCATCGAATTCTGAGTATAAAAGTGTTGACCTTCATATGTCCTGAATGTAATAGTTAACGAGACATTATCGAAACAATTTTCTTTTTCCTTTGGACAATATCTCGTTAAGTTTCGAGCGTAAAATTTGTTGCTAAATATGATTGATCACGAAGAGAAAGTGCATCCGCT
This sequence comes from Lasioglossum calceatum, assembly GCA_963966675.1. Lineage (NCBI taxonomy): Eukaryota > Metazoa > Arthropoda > Insecta > Hymenoptera > Halictidae > Lasioglossum > Lasioglossum calceatum. Next base: position 5,414,546 of record OZ016539.1, on the reverse strand, counting down.
TGAACGGACTTTGAAAATCTTATGAGACGCGCTCGTACCTCTGCTCCGTACGATCCATACGATCCATACGCGAAGGTCGTCCAGTGTTCGCTCTAGTTTTCGTGCAAAAAAGGAAGGAAAGAATGAGAAGATCGAGGGGCAGCAAACTTCGAGCAGAACGGAGCTCCCCTCTGCTTCCCCGGAGCGCACTCCATGAGTTAAATCGATACCTTATTCGACTGTGAATGCGAATTGCGGTTGGCGTTAGCAAACAATCTAGAATCTAGGCGAAACGGCTTGGCGCCATGGAATGGCTGGATTTGATTATAAATTTAATACGGTGTAGTGAGGATGTAGGAGGTGGTCGATCGATATCTAACGGAGCAATTAATACCTATAAATTTGGTACCAGGCACGCTAAGCGGTGGTTGATTCGCAAAGGAGAAGTGTTCCAATGAATCTGGGTTTCGCGGAGGAAAATGTTACTCCGAATGACCTCATCCAGGTCTTCCATTGGATGAAAAGGATTCTCCCCATTCGAGGAAGCACACTTTTGGAACGCCCCGTATAATTACGTGATATACGAGCGAGAAGTACACGAAATTCTCTTAATCCTCAACTCGTCTATCGCTAAGCGTGGAAACACGATGCAGATGATAAGCCCACGCGAAGCCGAGTGTCGTTAGACAGGAAAAAACCATGATATCGATTTGGCGGGCTTACGCTAACGACACCATTGCACGCGAGGATCTTCGCGCCACGTTGTGTTGCGCGTTGTGCCCGGCGCTGCCAATTTATGTAATCTTCGAAATTATCGGTCCAAAAACAGAGTGAAGTCGGCCTCCCTGATGCAGCGTAATGGCTCCACCGAGCACGTTGCCAGCTGAGATAAGGGGACCCCATAAAGGCGCTCGCGCTATCGTTGCACCGGCTTTTTGCTACAATCTAAGGCTGAGGAAAGATAAATGCGTGTCCCACGAAAATCCTAAACTAAACTCTCTGCTCCGATGGCCCGACTGCCCGAAATGGAAAATGGTACGAGGGAATGCACCGCGGACACACTTTTCTTTCGAACGACTCCGCTTTTTCTTCGTCCAGTTATCTCGCGAGCACAGGTGGCTGGGAATAGGAACGAACCTAAAGCTGTTAGAATCAGTGTTCCGATATGGGGCATCTTTTCCCGCGTATGCGCGGCCGAAACAGTAACGTATCTACAGGGTGTCCCAAAATTCCTTCAACAGCCGCAAATGGGAGGTTCCTAAGATCATTTGAAGCAACATTTTCCTTTGCAAAAATGTTATCCGCGGCTTTGTTTAGGAGTTATTAACGAAAAACACGACTGTGCCAACACGCGTCTAGGTCGCGCTCTGATTGGTCCGTATTTTTCGTTAATAACTCCTAAACAAAGCCGCGGATAACATTTTTGCAAAGGAAAATGTTGCTTCAAATGATCTTAGGAACCTCCCATTTGCGGCTGTTGAAGGAATTTTGGGACACCCTGTATATTAGGATGATGAGTTAGCAGAGCCCTGAAGCGGAAATGTACTGAAACAATCTGTTCCGGACAAAAAGACTCCAGGACATGTCCTACGAGTTACAGAATATACAGAAATGCACATGTTATACATTCATTTTTCAGACTCAAATCATAACAATTTTTTAAAATTCTGCGGGGTGCTCAAGGTACCCCATTTTATCGAGAATCTTACTTTACTGAGGCTGAATGCGCGCCACCAGCGGCCATCCATCGCACGAGAAAAGATGCCCCATATCGGAACACTGGTTAGGATTCTTCTAAAGTTGGTGTTACGGCAATGAATGTTCGTATGCTTGCTATAGAAGTTGATCACGAGTCACGGGCAGAGTTGCCGGATGAGGGGAGGGAGCACGAGCTGAGGGGAAAAGCTACCCCCTCTTTGTCAGTACCAACACTACAACGACAGAACAGTGTCGCCAGAATCGACAAAAACTAGTCTATTTTTCCTCTCCTCCTTTTCCCCTTCCACAATCCCCTTCCACCACTGCAAGCATACTCCAACATCCCCCACTAATTTAATGATGTTTTCGGCGCAACTGTTTCGATCACGTATTAAATCTAGCAATTTTGCAATAGTTGCAAGGTTCACAACTGAACCGAAACGTTAGGAAAGAAAAAAAGTTTATTGCAAAATTGTTAGATTTAATAAGTGATCGAAACAGGTTCAACATTTACGATCGATAATCGGGATTATTTTATCCACCACTAATTCCGAAGACTGGTCACGTATTAATATGGTCGTCAGAGAGGGGGTAAACTGTATTCCCCTCGATTTCCTCGATCTGGCGTGGGCATTTTTGTCTCAATTGGGACAAGACTGTCCCCACCATAGCGCCCAGTGTCCCCTACCAGCATCCGTCCGTCGCAAACAGTGCTAAATAAAAGGGAGGTTGTTGGGGAAGCAGGAGTTTGAGGGGCCCCTACCGTGCCCACCCCTGCTGCAGATGAACCACTTCACGTGACCGGGCTACGGAAGCGTGGGGAATATCAACGTAGAAGGGGTAGAGTGGAGACAGAATTCTAGATCTAACGACATTATCATTTGCGTTTCCTATAATTGTTAACACATTACCGACCGGTAGCCTATTAATAGGATTTTCAATAATTGTGCTGTACCAAAAGAAAGCATAGAAATTTTCTTTTATATTGCAATCTCAAATGAAACTACTGGACGACGTTATTGAGGGTGGCTTGTTAGTTCGCAATGAAAATTGCTTATTGAAAGTTCCATTAAAAAGTGTTTAGCAATATACCATAGATTTTTTAAAATTATGCGATAATCACCGGTCGGTGATGTGTTAAGTAATACATTGATATTTTGTAAAATTTGCAATAAAAATGGAAGAGGTCGGTGTATTGTTTGCGTAATTGTAATCGATCAGCATGGTTCCCCTAACAACCTGAAATTCAACCACGTACGCTTTCCTCCTAGCAATATAATCGCGTCCACTTTCACTTCTCGAATTTAATTAGGTAATACCAGCAACTTTTCTTTGTCTTTTCAGGATCTACAGATCATATACTATGGTCTGCTAGGTCTGGAAGCGTTGCGTCCGTGCAGGGATTCCATTCTCCGGGGGCTTTGTAAAATTGTACGGTACGAGAGGCATCATGCGAACCACGTGCTCTATTAGTAAGTATAACATGCAAGTATAACCGAAAGAATTAAGATAAAATTGCCTGCGCTGAAGAGAGGTCAGCTTTATTTTCGAACGGGATACGCGTTTGATCTTCAAAGAGTTGACGCACGAGATCTATCGATAAGCGAATAAATCGGCTCGCTTTCTTTTCCTCCATAGATATTTCCTTTGTCGCGTCTGACATAGATGGCGTGTAAAAAAATACCTGCAGGGACTTTCTTTATCGGCAGCTTTTTTCTTGTCGCGTACTACTTTATCGACGCGTTCCATCCATCACGGACTTACGGCGCGAGCACGTCATCCATAAGAGACAACAAAGATTCAGTAAATATCCGTAGATGTCGCTAGGTCCTTCGCATAATTTCGGTTACATGTTTACGTTTTTTCGTCGTTTCAAAAGAGAATTTTACCCGTAGCGTTTTAGTGTCCTTGATATCGAAAGACATGCGTGCGAGAAGAATCATTTGGTTTAGAAAAGGTTAGAATATTATATTATTATCGCGTCACGAAATGTTTGTTACAATTTCAGTAATTCCGTGAAAATATTTCAGCACCGGCGAATTGGCCACGAGCTGGTATATCCTGCTCTCCGGTTCCGTGTTCATCGATGGTTCCATGTTCCTCCCATGTTCAAGGTAGGACTAATCAATTTAGCAAATTTTAATAATAAAATCGGTTTACGCATAAACGCTACGAGAGAAGAATAAAATTTCTCGCAATAGAAATCCAAGTTGATTTCGTCGGCTTTCGTTCTTCGTCTATCGGCGCAGTTTTAGGTTAATTGTTTTATTTTTATTGATTCCCATACGTAAGATAACGTATGCCAATTTGTTGCGTGTCCCGGTATTTAAATGATTATTATTCCAGTCGGTTGAAGTTTTCTGAAAATTGGCAAAGTGCTAATCGCGGTCGATTTTGAACACTATGTCCGCCGTGTAGATTCGACGCCACACATGCGTCGATGCCGCTCGTAAATCGTCCCGAGCCAGGGTTACGGTCGCAGTTTTTTCTCTCTTTGTGTCCCTCGGACCACGGAAATTCTCATTAATCGTGTAACCTCGATCCATCAACGTGTGTACGTGTGCAGAACATTGCGAGGGTAAATGTATTAGATAATCTACTTTTAATGAAATTCAATCGCTCCGAGAAGGAAAAGTCAATTTTCACCGCCATCAATTTAATGGGGTCGTCTTTCCTCGTATCCTTGCGCTTCGAACATTTATCTAGGGTCGCCGGATCAGAGGAATTTACTCGCATTGAGGGGAACACAGTCACCCCCTCTCTGCCAGTACCGGGAGTAGTCACGTGACAGACCCGAAACGGAAGGGTGGGAGAATAGCGTCACGTGACTGGGCCGTAACTTATACATCTTTGGAAAATGTGACGTCACAAATTCAATTCATCATTTCTTCTAGGAAAATTATCTGTGCCGTGTCTATAGGTTTATGTGGTCTAAGGATCAACTGTAAGAATAGTCTTTATTAATAACATCTTACGCCATTATTCGCCCATAGATACATAGATACATATTGGTATACAAAAATATACAACTTATGCCTTAAGTTGTCTAAATACAATAATCTCTTCCTTATACATATAAAAACTTACAAATTAATGTCGCACTTCTTACAAAAATCATTAATTTTTTAAGCGCATTGACGTTGAGACTTTTAAGAAAATTAACAATGTTATAAGGGGGAGTCCACTCCAATACTTTTAGTTTCATCATCATCTCCTCTCTCTGCTTATAGTATAATAGGCAATTCCATAATAAATGGCTAGCATCCTGAATCGGGTGCAAACACTCACAACTTGGGTCACCGATATACCCAATTCTGGTCAGATTTTCTTTAGAATTATAATAACTCCTGAGTCTTGTAAATCTTACTATCATTTCTCTTGGTAAATGTAATTTATAAAACCATGGTTTCTATCAACTGTAAGAAATAGACATATTTGAGGGTGCGCCATCTTTTTGCCGCGGAGTGTACCGCTGTCTCGGTTACACCGACACCGACACCTTTTCTCATTTTTACGACGATTCGCGCGCGCTCATTCTACACCGTGCCCATTCATTCGCTCGCTTTCTCTCACGACCATAGTCGTGCTCGCTCGCTCCACAACGCTTCTTACGCTCGCTTCGTTTCTTTCATTGCGCTACTGTCACTGTCTTACGGGCCGCGGGTACAGAAGGTGGCAGAGGAGACAAGAGGAGTGTAAAGGGGAGGGGAGTATCTCCCTCTCTCTCGACGGTACCCTACCTCCTCCGTCCCACCCGACCAGCGAGTAATCGTGCCGAGAATGTACGAATCTAGCCGAACCGCGTCTCGGTGCAGCGACGGAGAAGAGCGGTCGGTTTCGGAGTAAGTCTGCGGGAGAAAGAAGGACAGCTGTGTGAGTTAATAAACGGAGACGGGTTGTCTGGAGCGACGGAGAGGGCAACAGAGAGTAGTAACGTAGTACGTGATCGACGGAGCGGGAGAGGGAGAGGGGGAGTCTCGATTACAGGGCCGTAAGAATAGCGGAAATAGTGGGCACCTTCCACCGTGAATTCCTTACATGCGAACCCTTTCTTTTACTTTCTTCCTATGATTTTTAACGAACCAAGACAAACATTATTACAAATTAGACGTGGAATTAAAGTCGTTAAATGAACCGAACCATTGCTGGTATCTTATGTCGCGTAGTTTCGCAGTGGAGAATATTGTGAAAATACGTATACAATAATATTTTGGGCAACAAGTCCCGAAATTATCTCGGAAAAACTTGGCAAACCTATTGTCTCCTGTGTCTCCATATTCCTTCATTCTTTTTAAGTTTCACCGACTCATGTTTATCATAAATCTATAACGCTGTCTAGTGACTATACACACTCGGCAAACTCCATTTCGAATATCGAAAAAGAATTTGGCTAGTTCGACTCGATATCGTCATGCAAGGGGCGGAGCGGGAGAAGGGGGTGAGGACCAGTTAGTGGATAGTGGAAAAAAAAAACAGTGGAAAAGGTTTTTCGAGCGACAGAGGGGGGAGCGTGAATCGTGTCGAACAACCGCGCATTGGAAACCATTGGAGCAACACCCAACACCCGACGCGGTGACCGACACCGTGGCACGTGATCGAGGGGAGCACGGGTGGCCGGGAACTACTTGCTACAACACTGCAAGCGTACAACAGAGAAAGATGGAAGGGTTCGGGGCGGGACGAGCAGGGTGGGGAAGAGAAGGGAAGAGAAGGGAAGGGGGGTCTCACCTACAGAGAGAGACCCCAGTCTCCTCGAGTATATCGTGGCGGTTGGCGAGTGTTGCGATTAATACTTGGCTGCACCCGCGAGTCGCATTCCATTCCCGGCGACTCGAATCCGCGCACGGTCTTACCACCGAAGAGAAGGAATCGCTCCCGAGAGAATGCGTAGGTGTCCGCGTCCGCGAAACACCGTCGGCTTTGATTCGGGCTAACTCGATCGGCTGACACGGGACGAGTCCCAGTGGACGGGTGTCGCATCAGTGTGCAATACGTGTGTGCCTCTATCTCTCTCTCTCTCTTGCTCTCTCTAGCTTGCTCTATACGTGTGTTTATGGTGTCGGTGGTCGCCCGTGCACGCGTCCACCCCGGTGCGGTGTGTCACTCGATGCAGCGTGTCTTCACGATCGATTTTCGGGATAAGAAAGAAAAGAACGTGGCCTTTCCGGGACTGCACGTGCGCGCCGTACACCCCCTACCCCTGTAGCCGACAATCTCCTTTTGCACCACTCGAGAACACCGCGAGCAACATTGCAAGAGCGAACGCGCACCCTTCAACCTCGGCTGAAGACTCGAAGCCACTTTGCACCCAGCCGCGGCGACGGTATCGCTCGCACGTTCTCGGCCGACGTTGTTGTAGCTGCTACTCCGCGTAGAACAGTCCAGCAGACCCTGGAATTTTCCGGAGATTGGCGTCGAAGAACGGACGATACGTGCCGGAAATTGGAGAAACCGACCCGGGGAGCTAAGCTATCGCGGTGGTAGATGAACAGCCACCCAACATATAGAGGATCATCAGTGTTTTTGATGTAACTCCCGGGACAACGAACGGTAACCGGTGAAGAGGCGTACCCTAAGTGGGCTAGGTGAGCGTGACCGTTAACGGTGCACCGTCTGGACAACAAGTGGACGATAAAGCGTAAGCCTGGACGGCGACAAAGAATCGTTCGTGAACTTTGTGAACCTTGCCCTGACGAAGGACCTGCGGGATCGAGTTCCTTGTTGATCCTCCTCGAGCTATTCACGACTGGCCATTCGACGTGTGGTATCTCGTTGCGACTTGGTCGCTAAAAATTGGTCCCGGTAATTCGACCACGCCGCGAGGAGGACGGACGACGTGTCCGTGTCGTTGAAGATTAGACCGTCGACGATGCATCATCGCTGCGGAGGTAGTCTTTAGACGTTGAACGCAGCTGCGGATCGCCGTAGCTACCGAACATTCTGCGCAGAGCTGCGATCCGAGGAGGCAGAGCCAAAAAAAGTACCGCGGATCACCGCGGGCCAGGAACTCGTTTCGCGAGTACAAGGTCCTGGAATCGTGGGACCAGTGACCCGTGGTCCCTGGCAGTAACCATCGACCAGCTAACCTAAACCCTGCAGCCTCAACAGCATCGGCAGGCAGCTCGACCAGCTTCTCTTTTTTTCAAAACCGCCTGGGCTGACATCGGCGATTGGTTTCCGATCCAGGTTACAACAGAGGAGCTTCTCTGGACTGTTTACGGGGGCGCGCGCGCGCTCCGGTGGGAGCGAAAACTATAGCTGTGTAGCCTACGCTGCACGGTAATTGCCATTCGCTTTCACCAAAGAAGCGAGCCGGGACACGGAGGGAGCGAGTAGTCGTTCCATAATAAATCTAATAATCGAGGCTAACGGTCCGCGGTCAGCCGAAGAGAGCACGTAGGAGAAGCAAGACATTGCGCTGCGAATAGGGCGGACACGCGACGATCAAGACTCGATCAAACCACAGGATCCAGGACCTGGTTCTGAAAGATCTACCGCTGTGACGATCGCCGGTGGTGGTTCGTTTCAATCGGGCGTTGGAGAGGATCTGTTGGGCTGTTGAAGAGGATCTGTTGGAGCCTTGAAGATCTGTTGGACCGTTGAAGAAGATCTGTTGGAGCCTTGAAGATCTGTTGGACCGTTGAAGAAGATCTGTTGGAGCCGTGAAGATCTGTTGGATCCTTAAAGAAGATCTGTTGGACCGTTGAAGAAGACCTGTTGGGCTGTTGAAGAGGATCTGTTGGACCCTTGAAGACCTGTTGGACCCTTGAAGACCTGTTGGACCCTTGAAGACCTGTTGGACCCTTGAAGACCTGTTGGAGCCTTGAAGATCTGTTGGAGCCTTGCTAGATCTGTTGGATCCTTAAAGAAGATCTGTTGGACCGTTGAAGAAGACCTGTTGGACCGTTGAAGACCTGTTGGGCTGTTGAAGAGGATCTGTTGGACCCTTGAAGATCTGTTGGAGCCTTGAAGAAGATCTGTTGGACCCTTGAAGAAAACCTATTTGGACCGTTGAAGAAGACCTGCGGGCCGCTGAAGAGGATCGGACCGAGAAGAAAGAGGTCGTTCTAGGAAAGAGTATAGCCGTGGAGTTACAGACAGATTCGGACGGTGAAAGTGCCGTGGGAATGTTCGAAAGTATCGCGGCGAGGCGAGAACGTTGAACGAGGAATAGAAACAGTGAAAAGATATCGGCTTGCCAAGTCGAGCCTGCTGGTTTTCATCCGTGCGAATTGGTGCATCGTACGGTTGAGTCTAAAGGCCGGGATACGTGCGAGAGATTTTGTGATCCGTGGCGATTAAGAGCGGTCGAGAGGATAAACCGGGTTACTCGACGATGCGTTCGCCGTGAGGTTCCGAGTCGTTTCTCTGCGTGGTGCCTTCGCGTGGATATCGTTTGTACGAATTTCAATCGACACATCGCGTGGAACAGCCGGCAAACTGGATGCTCCAGACGGTGCCTCGCCTTCCGCGCCTCCGCCAGACATCACTGTCACCCAGAATGACCGGTGAGATTTTCATATTTTGACTGTTTTCTGATCGTGGACGACCACTCTAAGTATCTAAATACAGTAAATATTTGATCTAAGAAAAACCCTCCGGTCCGCGCTGTTTCTTAGATCGTACAGTTCTACTATTTCTATTACTAAATAGTTGTTTTAAAAGGGACGAATACCGAGAACTCGAATTTGCGAGATTAACACTTGCGTTCCCACTCTACCTTCCCCTTCTACTTCTTTCACACTGTCGCGTGACTAATCCCATACTGGCAGAGAGGGGTCACTTTTTTCCCTCATTCTGCTTCTATCTGAGTGTCGACAAAGTACAAGACCAGACACAATAAAGCAATAAATATTTTGCAAAATATTTTAGTAATATTTATGAAAATACAGTTGACTTTATGGATATTGTGTACTAGTGCAATAATTAATTCTTAAACGTAAGTAAATAAGTGCACAACTATCCTTACTAGAATGGACCTTGACAAAAGTTTGGACAATATTTATTTTATAAAATCTAAATCCTATGGCTGGTACATTTTTTTTTGCTGGTCGAAAATTGTTATGGATTGTGGATAAAACAGCGGATGGAATATTCCGCGATAATACCGAAAATGTCAGAAGCATTTGCTGCAGCGGGTCAACATCGCGTTAATTTTATCGTTGACGATATTTTTAACAGAACTCGTGGGCAGCGATCTCTCGATGGAGAGAGTCCTTGCCGGCGCATTTCATTTTGCTTAACATGCCGTGGTAATTTAATTTCTCTTCATAGTGGATTCTTCGAATATATTCTGAAACCAATTCTAAATAAGTAAAATGCGTGCGGAGGAATTATGATGTGCTATAATTATCGGGAAGAAAGTCAAAATTGTTTCGCAAATGGAATATTGAACGACTGTATTTTTATTTGTCACAATTAGAGGGGCTTCCGTGTTATTTCGAATCGTAAAAGACGGTGTTTTCTCTCATTTAACGTCACTGCGCGTTTCGTCACTGACGTGCGTGTGTCACGTGACTAATCCCTCAATTCTCAATTCCCCTGATCTGGCAACTCTGGCCCGGGGTCCTTCGGCGCCCTGCACCGATGATGCTTTCATTGGTCATCAACATTGGATGCCCAAATCCCTCATTCTCAGTTTCATTTCAGAGTTTCTTTCTACCCCAAATGCGTAGACACGGCGCGAATTCTTTTCGTTCCATTACATAATTTTCGTTGCTCTGTATCACACTGATGTAATCACTTTCAAGAGAAGCCTTTATATAAATGATTCACGTAATTCTGGAGAAAGAAAGCAGCCGGTTCGTAGCAACAGTTACGTGTTATAAAACGTCGTGACCCATCGATCGCGGGTTCTAACATTATTTTTCGTCTCTGCTGGAATATGTGATGTGGCAACACCGCATACAGAACATCAGTCCTATCTGCTGGGCCGTTCAGTCAGCAAAATCTGTTCGAGCAGATCAGACCGCTCGAAAGGCGGTCATTTTGGTCCCAAGACGTGCTTGGAACAGGGTTTGGTCCTTATTTGCTCTGAATCTGCCGACCAAACCTGTCGCAAATGGTTCGGTATTTGGCTACAAAGTTTGGTACCAAAACTCCATGCCAAATGGAGGCCAAATTGAGACTAAACCTTGGCCTGCCTTGGTCTTGTCATAGAGGGCAGGTTGGTGGCTAGTCTTGCTCTAAGAGTAAATTCATACCAAGAAAAATTGAGGGTAAACTTTACCTTACCGGACTCAAAATTTGTGCCTTTCTCCTATAAATTATGATATATTTGGTACGTAATCCAGTAGATTTGTACCCGGGGCGGCTGCAGATCGAAGTTTCGATCCTGTACGATCAATGGTTCAGGAGTTATGCTTGCTTAAATTTGAGCAATCTGCAGTGTTTTTGACAGGTAAGAGCGCCGCCATATTGGTTTGTAGTGACGACCGCGAGCCGCTTACCGAGCAGAACCGCCGGTCCTTGCCGCCCCCGCCCTGACATAATCACCAACCAATATGGCGGCGTCCTTACCTGTCGAAAATATTACAGATTGCTCAACTTTAAGCAAGCATAACTCGTGAACCATTGATCCTACAGGATCGAAACTTTGATCTGCAGCCATCCCGGATACAAATCTACTGGATTACGCACCAAATACATAATACATACTTTATAGGAGAAAGGCACAGATTTTGAGTCCGGTAAAATAAAAAGCAGCAAAAATTGAAGTAAACCTTCCTGTGGGAGGGAAAATCGAATTTTATTTAAATTATTTAAATATTTACAAGACTTAAAACATCGCCTTTGAAGCGTCTATGGGCTGATAACTGTCGTATAAGAATTGCTAAAAAACTAATCACCCTTAGTGGTACCACCGGGATTATTTCCGACTTTAGTCACGTGTATCGATCGACAAGGAGGAATTCTCGAAACGGTGTTCTCGAATCGCATCAAGAAATTCGAAGGAGTGAGACCAATTCTATTTTCATTATTTCCACGTGGCATCCTCGATTTCCTATTCCGATAAAGGGTGCCTCGCTACCCTCGCAAGGGTTCCTGCCAGTTTTTATAATTAAATTTTCTCGGCAGGGGAAAGCCGTTCACGGACGATACCCTCCCTCCTGTTCCAACATCAGAATCCGCGTCGCTTTCGACTATATTTTAATGGCATCGACCATTCCTTTGATAACGTTTATAGAATAACTTATCGATTTCCTATTGGTCGCCGGAGCCCGCGTGGTGTTTTACTTCGAAGCAATGTTTTCTGACGGCTCCGAGCAAAAAAAAGAAGGAGACCAGACAAGGAGCGAAGGAGAGATGTGGGGAGAAGCGGGAGGAGGACACGAACGTGGGAACGCGCGCAGTTTTTCTCAAAGGGGGTGCGAATAAATTTAGCGCGGAATACAGTTAGTTGACAAGAAGATTTCATTCTTGGCTGAACCTTATGTGGTGAACGTTATGTGTTCACCAAGTTGGCCGTTATTTCTTGTTATCGAAAATTTTCTTCGATATTTCTTTCACAGCACCCCCAGGACTGTTCCCAATAACTAAAAAACAGTCTGCGTAAAGTTTGAGCTCTCTGAATATCTTCTAAATTATTTACCGCAACGAAAAATAAGCCAGACAAAACCTGTAGATGAGGGTTGGCTGCGTTTTTCATGTCGCATTACCTTTTTTCGTGAATGAAAAATGTTGGACTAAAATCAACAAATTTTTTTCTGAAATTTGAAAATTCAAGTGTGTTTTCCATAATTTTTTTATGAATAAACATTAGCGGAAAATGCGTGTTTCTTTTGTTTTGAACTCACGGAACTTGTGTTCAATTGCATATTATTTTTGTATTATTTATTAAAAGTCAAGAAAAATTTGTTGTTTCCATTTTACCAAGGATCAAGGTCCTATAAACAGAACTGCGTTTCGAAAACCCCTCGAACATAAACCGTCTACTTTTTTTCAAAATTGATTTTGACGTAATCCTATCTCTACCTTGCCAAACGAGACCAGCCAGTAAAGTACTAGCGTGCGTCCTTTGCTGCCTACCCAAGAAGGGTAACATCAACTCTGTCGCACTCGAGGATCTATGTTTACGTGCACTACCTCGTCTCGTTGGACAAGGTATAGAATCCACGTTACCGAGGTCGTAAATATATTTCTGACGGAACGATCCACGGTTTCGTGCTCTCGAAATTCCCATAATTTTCAGACCTTATCCCCCCTCTATCAAGATATCTGATAAAATAAGGTCTCCCGAATCCTAGGGCCATTTCTACTCTCTGATATAGTGATTCTGGCAATGAGTAAGATGGTCCTGCAGATGAAGCGAGAACTTTTGATCGTGGACATCGCTTCTCGATTCACCCCATCAGAGTAAATACTCTGGAAAATAATTTGCATGAGATTTCTTTGAATATTCGAAAATTTCTCAAGATTTGAATATTTTAATATTTTATATTGCCGTACCCTCTTAACCAGTGTCGCCAGATCAGGGGAATTGAGAATTACAAGTACAGTTACCCTCTAACCGAATGAAGAAGTGGGAGAACGCAGTGGCGGCTCGAGTCAAGTGGAGGCCCTAAGCGGTAAAAATTCCGGGGCCCTCAAATTAAAGTTAGAAATAGAATTTGCAAGAAAACTCTCATAAACTTATTAACAAAAAAGAAAAGTAATGAAAACTTTCATACCGTTACACATTAAATAAATCTATTTAAAAATTCATAAATTTATTTAAAATTCAGGGCCCTATAGAATCCCGGGGCCCTTACCAAGCTCAAAACATATAAAAGTGAAACACCTTATAAAATTGAGAAGATTGAATTTACTTAGACTTTGTACGGTTTTCGCGTTATAACTAGTTGGGGCCTTGGGCAAAGTAGAATTTCGGGGCCCCTAGCACCAACTAAATAACTTTATGAGAAAAACGTAGAATTTGGATCTTGAATCTTGATTTCTGTTCGGGCCCCCTTTTCCTTGGGGCCCCGGGCATTTTCCCAAGTTGCCCATAGGGGACCGCGCCACTCTCAGTAGCGAGTTATAACTAGTTGGGGCCTTGGGCAAAGTAGAATTTCGGGGCCCCTAACCCCAACTAAATAACTTTATGAGAAAAACGTAGAATTTGGATCTTGAATCTTGATTTTTGTTCGGGCCCCCTTTTCCTTGGGGCCCCGGGCATTTTCCCAAGTTGCCCATAGGGTACCGCGCCACTGTATGTGCTCAAATAAAGAAGTCAATTAAGTAATTTCCTACGAAAGCGTTTTTATAATTCCAATCACTATGGATCAGAGAAAACCGGTCATTTTGTCCGTGGTCGGTTTAGTGTTAAATCACTTTGATTTTTAAAAGCTGTATTCGTTTATTTCGAAAAAAAGCTTGTAGAAGGAGAGAAAGAGAGAGACGAATGCAACCGCAGCTCGATCGGGATTTCGCCGAGTACGCAGATACCAGAGCTGGGGAAAATAGTATTTCATATAATAAATAGTAAATAATCTTATTTATTTTAAAGTATGCGTACAACTTTGAAAATAAAATATTTGAATTGATTCAGTAATTTTTGAAAATAAAATAATTTATTTGAGGCTGTAATTTTTTTGAAAATAGTATTTTATTTGAAGAATATTGAAAATATTTTTATTTTGGAAAACAATGGTTCGAATTCAATACATTTATGGGTGTAAATCGTTTCTTAACGATAAGATAGACTGTATGTTTATGCGATTTCTCAGAGTATTATAACAGTGCAAAAAGTTAAATATTTTATTTCGTGTTTCTGATTGTTAAAATAGAAATATTTTATTTCGTGGATCGAATTGTTGAAACAGAAATATTTTATTTTGGGGATCGAATTATTGAAATAGAAATGTTTTATTTTGTGTTTCAGATTGTTAAAATAGAAATATTTTATTTTCGATGTCGTATATCTGATTTAAAGTACTATTTTCTTTAAGCAAAATAAAATCTAAAGTATTAAATAGTATTTTAAATATTTGTTTCGCCAAATAATAACCCACCTCTGGCAGGTACTTACGCGTGCACGGGTGCGCGAGTGCACGCGAGAGACCGAGCGATGCAGTTGCCCGCGTGCAACTACGTAGAACCCGTCTTACGAGCCAAGGCTATCGAGTGCATTCCGTCGTTGCCCTTCCCGCCGAACGATTTCTTCTAAGCTTCTAATTTTCGCGATTCGATCGTCTTATGGGCAGCGTAGTGGGTTCGTGGAATCGGAGCCGTGCGGTTTCTTTCCTGCTCCGTTTCCTGGCAACGGTATTTTCCGCGTTTTCAGAAATACTGTTGATACAAGTTGTTGCAACGTCGAATTCCCAGGTGTACGTGCTCGAACCGCAGACAATACCTGTGGGTACCATGCGATAAGCGATACGCGTCGCGCATTTTCAAAGTATCGCTCCTTGGCAAGGTCAAATAGAGATTATAAATTCGTCTTTTCCTTTGTGCGACCCAAATGTCGTCCAGTTTACCGGTCCAAGGACAGAAGCTCGCATTTTCCGCGGACGTAAAAGTTATTTATCCGCAATGCGGAAACAACCATTGCCAAAACGTATCGCGTACAGTATCGCAAATTAAATTGAAACAACCATAACGGCGGTCAAGGTTCTCCGAGAGCTTCTTTGTGCTGGGTCGTCGCCGACTGTATCCTCTCATCCTCTTTATAGGAACAGAGAAGATAGAACCACCCATTTGTAGCTAAAAGTGAGTAGGAGAGCGCGTCTTATTGCGTAAATATTTTACATCTACGAGATATTCTTCGAGGAAACTGAAATCGTCCCTGAAACTGAGACCATTCGTCCCATGCACCGTGCATAATGTCGCCGAATGATATTCTACAGTCTATGTAAGTCTGAAGTATCGAGACCAGGATTGCCATATTTTTCTCTCGCCAGGCCCCTTACCCTTCCGCCTCTCGCCACGCCACGCACCGTACCTCGTCTTTGCACTCTTCCCACTAACGCCGGCGACAGTGGCGACACGCTGGCGTACGGTCGCGTCAGCGACTAGCCAGCGTTAGTGGGAAGAGTGCAAAGACAAGCTACGGTGCGTGGCATGGCGAGAGAAAATTTTATACCTTCCGGCCCCTTACCCTTCTGCCTTCTCTCCAGTGCCGGATTAAGCCAGCGCGGGGCCTGTAGCAAATTTTATCGCAAGGCCCTAGGCTTTGTGTCAGGGCCGCTTGTATGAATGACCTTTTTTCTTTTTTAGCAAAAATATCGTTAAGGTTTCGGCGCCTCTCCGATGAAATGTCCGTGTGCAGGGCCCCTTTTTGTATGGAGCGGGGCCCCCAAAAGCGCGGGGCCCGTAGCATTTGCTACTTCTGCTACGGGGCTTAATCCTCCGGCCCTGCTGCTCTCCAAGTTTCGCAGCGTACCTCTTTCCACTAGTCGCTGATGCGTACCGTACACCAGCGTGTCGCCACTGTCGCCAGCGTTAGTGGGAAGAGCGCAAAGACGAGCTACGGTGCGTGGCGCGGCGAGAGGCGGAAGGGTAAGGGGCCTGGCGAGAGAAAAATATGGCAATCCTGATCGAGACGCGTCACACAAGTAGCGAACAGTGTTACCATATTTTATACCTTCCGGCCCCTTACCCTTCTGCCTTTTCTCCAGTGCCGGATTAAGCCAGCGCGGGGCCTGTAGCAAATTTTATCGCGAGGCCCTAGGCTTTGTATCAGGGCCGCTTGTATGAATGACCTTTTTTCTTTTTTAGCAAAAATATTGTTAAGGTTTCGGCGCCTCACCGATAAAATGTCCGTGTGCAGGGCCCCTTTTTGTATGGAGCGGGGCCCCCAAAAGCGCGGGGCCCATTTGCTACTTCTGCTACGGGGCTTAATCCGGCCCTGCTGCTCTCCAAGTTTCGCAGCGTACCTCTTTCCACTAGTCGCTGATGCGTACCGTACACCAGCGTGTCGCCACTGTCGCCAGCGTTAGTGGGCAGTGATGCCAGCGTGGATACCTTTTTTCGCGCATGCGCGACGATTTCAGCCTCAGTAAAGTACGATTCTCGAGGAAATGTGGCACCTTGAGCGCCACGCAGAACTTTAAGAAATTGATATAATTTGATTATGAAAAACGAATGTATGACAAGTGTATTTGTATATAGATCCGTATATATACACATATGAAGTATTAAAATTTAATATATATTTATATATTAATATAATTTCTAAGATTTATGGAAAAATTAACGCAAATACGACGAATATGGACGAGTATTATTACTAGATAGGAAAATTGAGCAGACGAAATTCGAAATTGTTGGAAAATTTAAAAAATTGAAGACGTCAATATATGACTTCTCCTTTATTAAAATCATTAAGGGAAGAAAGAACATTCAATTTAGTTTCTATTTACTGCAATCGATGCAGACAATTTCTATTTTGCATAAAGATCCTCAGTCTAGTCATTACTTTTTCCTACAACAAACTTGAAAAATAAATTTCTTAATATTTCCTTGAGAAGCGTTATTTAAACCGCGGGGCTCTGCTGTATAGTGGCTTCATCATAGATACGTTACTGGTTTGGACGCGCATGTGCGAAAAAAGGTATCCACGCTGGCATCACTGTTAGTGGGAAGAGCTACGCTGCGAAACTGGGCGAGAAGGCGGAAGGGATAAAATATGGTAACGCTACTAGCGAAGCGTGCCAGAGCGACGTCCATTAAAATTCACCGACGTTACGGATTCGCGTCCTCGGATAGTATCGACGCGATAGACTGGACCAGCTGGACCGTGAAACGCGTCCGCGGTATGCACGTGCCACGATTAACAAACCCGAGGAAAACCGATCGACCCGACGCGATCTGATGCAACGCTGCGTCGCTGGGACAATGGGAGAAAACGGTTAAAAAGTTGGTCGGAGGGTCTCTCTTTCGGGCCATTGTCTCGCGTGATCATATGGCTGGCGCAGCGGCTCCGCGTTGCCCGTGTTTATTATCCTCTTTTCGTACCCTTTGGGACCTCGCTGCCAGGAGGCCCTTGTGACCGGTAAATTCGATGAAACCCTTTCGATGAGCACCTTTTCACCCACTGTACAACATCTTTTGTTCGGTTCGAGTGGCTTGCAGCCAATTGTCAACGATTGCAAACATTCGCGGGGATCCCCAATCCCCAATTCCCCGCCAACCGTAACCGCGCCGATTGCATGTATTGTTTTCGTTATCCGTAAAATATACCGGGTATTTCACCTAACTTGACCACCTTGAATATCTTTGTTGTTTTCGAAGATACGACAAATGTCTGAAGGACAAAGTTGAATACGGTACAAAAAACATTTTTGAAACATTTTCTTGTGATATGAAGGTCACCTTCATTTTTTTAAATGGCATGAGGTATTTTTTAATACATCAATCGATGCAGCTGGACATTCGTTATAAAAAAGTACTAACCTATGTGTGTCGAAAAGTTAGTAGTTCAGGAGATATTTCAATCTAAATGACTCTAAAACACCACGGTGAAATACCCGGTCTATGGGTTCTGTCTTTCGTTAATTCCGACGGGATTTCGAGTCGAACATTGGCGTCGCACAGTTCTTCCAGAGCCAAATGTCTGTCCCAGTCAGGATTGCCATAGTTTTCGGCTCTCGCCACGCCACGCACCGTAGCTCGTCTTTGCACTCTTCCCACTAACGCTGGCGACAGTGGCGACACGCTGGCGTACGGTTGCGTCAGCGACTAGTGGGGAGAGTGGGGGCCTGGAGAGAGAAAAATATGGCAATCCTGGACTCCCAGTGTTTCCCAGACCTTTTTTACTCGCGGCGCACTTTACACCAAATGAACAAATTGCGGCGCACCCAAACACACTTCTATGGTGCGCCGCACGGTTTGGGAAGCACTGATCGATCCAATCTAAGGGTATACGCCAGGGATGGGCATTTTTGCCTCAGTTGAGGCAAAGCCATCCCCACCGTAGCGCCTGCTGTCCCCCACCAGCTTCCATCGTTACTATGAAAGAAAGACGCGCTTCGTCCGTCGAAAGCAGTGCGCAGGCCTCGTGCATCGGAGCCGCGAGGAGCGCCATGGAAAGGAAGCTTGGTGGGGGAAACAGGCGTTTGAGGGGCCCCACCCGTGCCCATCCCTGGTATACACGGATAAGGTGGTCAAAAGTGTTCTGGAGCCGATGGGTCATTCGATAGGGCATCAGGAAAAACATAACTGTGCAAAATTTCAACCCTATATCCCGATCGGGAGGGTATGGGGTACAATTTTGCACTGCACCAGTGTCTCCAGATCGAGGCTTGTCTCCCCGCTCTAGCTTCCCCTTCTACGACGCCATTTTCCCCTCAATTGGTGGTCCCTTCCCTCATCTGGCAACACTGGCTCTAACCAACACACCGCACCGGTGTGAACGGCGATCGGACGCTGGCCGAGGCCAGCATAGTTGCGAGATAGATACACTATAAAACGTTCGCGATGGCTCCGTAACCAATCGGCCGTTGCGCTGCACCTCGATGCACTCTTCTTTGTACGCCGCTGGTAGGCGGCGCACGCGACAAGCGATAAGCGACAAACGACGCACAGTGGTCGGGAATCGCTAAAACCTGGCCAAAATAGGAAGGGGTACTCCAATTTAGTTCAAAATTGATACTCTAAGGCAAGAGTCGGCAAACTTCTTTTGGAAAGGGCCAGAACGTAAAATTTTTAGGCTAATTCTACTCATAGAGCAACGAAAAGAACCAGGTTCAAAATTTCTTTATCAGGAAGTGATATTTTTACATGTTTTTTATTTTACGTAATTTCATTTATTTTTTCGTGTTCATTATCAAAATTAATTATCAAAATCGAAGTCGGACTGTTGGGGTCCTTCCCTTGTCAGTGTTGCGACAGTTACAGAAGGGCTACACAGATGTCGAAACTTCGGGAAACACTGCTCTAAGGGGTCGCTGATTATGACGGATGGGCAACATGGCGGATGCGCAAATTAGTATTCCCATATTTCTTGTATCAGATTGCTAATCTGTATTTTTCTGCAATCTTTTATGAAAGCATCAACTGCGTATTCCATTCTTCATATTCGTGCAACAATTAACGCGAAGTAAAACCCGTACTTCCTACAAGAAACTTGAGAAACGAATTTCCTAGAACCTCCTTGAGAAACGTTATTCACATATTTCCGACAAATTGTTTCTCCTTAATTGTTTCTCCAAAATAAAAATGTTTCGTATTGATCGTGGGGAGCAGAAAAAACATAAAAATTTATTTCATCCCTTAACGACATTGTTGCATTACAAGCAACATCACAACATTCTTGAATTTTTTAAATCTTTTACTGTTTCATATTTCGCCCATCCAATTTCTTCATAAATGCATAAGTCAATCTTAACCTTCCCAACAATAAATAACGGGTGAAAAGGATGTCCTTTATTTCCATGCTATTTTCCATACTACTACTGCCAACTTTTACCATGCTTAACGATAATTGATTCCAGAAGTAAAATTGTCGATTTGAACTTCGACAGACACGTGTGTCGGCTACACCATTATTCACTACAACATTAAATGCCTACCCCACGTTTGGTTTTTGGAATTTCGCACTCATGAGCAGGGTTGCCATATGACGCCCCTTACGTTTCCGTCCCTCGCCTAGATGCTGCCTCCGCTATCCCCACTCTTACCACTACCGCTGCCGCGACCGAGTGCTAGCATGAGAGCGGTAGCATGCTATCGACTCGGTCGCGCCACCGGTAGTGGTAAGAGTGGGGATAGCGGTGGCATGCATCTAGGCGAGGGACGGAGACGTAAGGGGCCTGGTGGAGCGTGCATATGGCAACCCTGCTCCTGAATCGGCTGGTTTCCCCACTGTGCGACGCCAGTAATTTTATTTGGCGGTCCGAGTTGGGTCTAGGTTGGTCGCTTTCGCGTGAACCGCTCTTCTTTGTTAACCCCCGTGCGCGGAGGTGGCGCGATCGAATGGAGACCGCAGCTGCGACTTCGCCTCGCTCGCGACGATAATTGGAACCAAGTTGGCAACGCGCGATAATTGGAAATAAGTTGACAACACGTCTGGGTTGGGTAACACTTTCCCCGGATATATGGAAAACCGATCTTCCTCGTTGCGCGTCTCTGTCGACCAAGGTCGGAACCTCGGCCCGAAACCTTGCCTCGTTTAATCTCTGTGTATAGTCTTTGCTAATGACGTTACGATCGAGCCCGCGCACCCCGGTTAATCGTATCAGATTAGCGGGAACTTCGATATCGAAGAATAATAGTCGTTATGCGCTGAATTATCGCCGTGGACCGCTGCTGTCGGAGAGAATTTATAATTCCTTAAACCCTGTACGTAGTGTCTGCTTCGATTATAATTTTATTACAATATCTACCGCCACTGCACATTTTTTTTTATGGCGGTGGGGGAATGTTACTAACGCACACCCCCTCCTCAGATGACGTCTTTTTTTTTACGGATGTGGGGGAAATACAATTACGTACACCCCCCCTAGATGGTGGCGGGGGGTAGTGTGGGGCTCACCGCTCGGATGGTCGGAGTCGGCATACCCACTAAAACCTAAACCACACCCGGGACGGTCAATAGACCGCCCCTCTACTCTACCAAATGCCCGAGTCGTTGAGGCAGTGATGCCAGAACCGTGGGTCTTGGGTTTTTTCCCCTCCGCTGCTTCTGTCGGCTCGGCCCCCCACTCTGACGCACCGTCGTCGCCAGAAACTCACACGGGCAGAGTAGAGATACGTCCGTGTGTAGCGCGTGCGCAGTAGAAGCAACGTGGCGACGACGGTGCGTCAGAGTGGGGGGCCGAGCCGACAGAAGCAGCGGAGGGGAAAAAACCCAAGACCCACGGTTCTGGCATCACTGCGTTGAGGTCCGAGGCCCCGCTACCCGCATTTCTCTTGGACTCGGCTCGGGCTCTCCTCCACACATGTTCTTTGCCTAGCCCTCAGATGACGTCTGGAGGGGGTAGTGTTGGGACTCGGCTCCCCGTAGATGCAATTTGTTGGAAACGGGACCGTTTGCCCCTTGGGCCCGTCGCACACTGGTCCGCGCGCTCGATCTAGCTGTTCGTTTGTTAAAAAAGCAACTTGCCCAAATCGATGTTTATTGAATGCATATTGCTTCCTAAATGTCCATGACATTCAGAAACGATGAAATTAATGTGATTTATTAAAAATTGTGATTAGAACAAGCATTTGAAAATCAACATTTTATGAATCCCATTTGCCACCGAAAAAATTACCTCTTTTCTTATTGATACCCTGGAGAATCTATTTAATATTGTGTCCATTTTTGTTGCAAATGAATAGTATTTGTCTGTATGTAGAGTATATCTTTTGTACTAAAATTTAATATTTATAATTTATTGAGATAACAATGCTCAATAAACTATAGAGAATCTTCAAAATTTCCGATCTTTGGTAAAGGATATCTTTTGAGATCCTCATCGCTCCCCATTGTATCAAAGTGCATTATTATCAGCGTACTTTTCTCTATGAAATCGTGCAAGAATCACACCCCATTCGGTCCCGGTACACAAGTTATCATTGTTTAAAGCGGATGTGTCGCCTGAATTGCGGCCGAACCCGAACCTCTGGCGCGCGCCGTCACACGTTAAGATTTTATTTTAAATTCTTTTCTCTTCGCTTTACAACGCCCCATCTACCACGGAATTAACCACCCCTGTTCTTGGCTTCTACCTCTACCGCACATAATCTCATGAAATATCATTTTAGAGAGATCGTTCTTGTATAAACCATTTGCCAGTGATATAATCGTGTCCTAATTATTTTTTTATCTGCATTTTTTTTCTTAGAAA
Source organism: Lasioglossum calceatum (assembly GCA_963966675.1). Lineage (NCBI taxonomy): Eukaryota > Metazoa > Arthropoda > Insecta > Hymenoptera > Halictidae > Lasioglossum > Lasioglossum calceatum. The sequence continues at coordinate 5,392,119 of OZ016539.1, read as the reverse complement.
TGAAGGTGACCCTCAATTATCTAAATGCAATGAACAGTACTTTTTTTATATAATATGAAAGCATGCGAGAACGAATCCATTCGTATACGACACTGTGACCTTTAAGATCACACAAGGTCAGAAATGGAAGGAAAAATATTTTCTTAGAACTGAAGGTGACCTTCAATTTTTAAAGCTTGCAAAAGACAGTAGAACTTTTTCCTCTTTCAGGCTTGTAATGCTCGAACACCCTGTATATGCACTGCCTAAAGCCAACCAGTAGATTCGTTGAACTTAATCGGAGCTGAGTATTAAGTCGAATTACTGCGTATTATGACTCTTTTGATCCTCACAATGACACTAATGGGACCCCTTATCTACGACGAAATTTAATCAATTCAATTCCGTTTTGTAAATTACACACGATATCCTTAACAATCTTTTTATTTATTTATTTTTTAAGTTGCATACACCAGGTTCATAATACATGGGCGCTCGTTTTTAGATTTGATTAGTTAATTTTGTATGGTCATCATAATTGTCGCTCTCGACAGTCTCGAAGGAAGTACAAAAAAAATCAGGTCGCTGTCTCTCACGGTACAGAAACTTTGGAAAATGCAGTACAATCTTTTCACTAGCTTTCGGAATGAAATTTACTTGGAAGAAAACGAAGTGTAAATCCCGCGAGCAACGGAGTATCACGGTCTTTCGTGTTTCTACGTGACAATGAATAATTACAGGGATTAAAACGAGGACGAGGAGGAAGCGGGGAAATCTTGTCTGATGATTGCTCCTCGTACTCGTTTTGTTTCTTTTTTCTGATTGGCACGACTCCCGCGAACGGGATTCCCCTGTTTGTCTCTTATTTTTCTATGAAAATAACAGAAAATAACAAAGTAATGAAAATAATCAATAATAAAGTAATGAAAGTAATCAATAATAAATAATATTTAAAATAATTTAAAAAATAATGTTTAATATAAGAGAGGAGAGGAGGGAGGAGAGAGGAGGAGAGAGAATAATCAATAATAAATAATAATGAAAATAATCCATAACAAATAATAAAGTAATGGAAATAACGCTACGCTGTATAATTGACAATTATGGAAAAATTATCAACTGAGACTACTTCGCGACGTGACGCGACGCTGAGAAAAATGCATGCATTAAATTAATTCCTGGCAGCTTGCTATCCCACTTACGCGCTCGTGGATAAAACTTCTTGGAAACGCTTTAGCATAATCACGATGGAAGGCAGCTTTTATTTCATGAAACGCATCTTTGTTCACTTGCTCTTCGAATGGTGGTCTTCAGGACAGATCCGAACTGTTTCGCTATCTCTGTTATCAACATTTCGTTCGTATTTTAAAAATCATTGTCCACGAAGAGAGAATACAGTAACTACTCGATCTAAGAAAAACCATTCTTTTCTGCCTCCACTTTTGTCAGTATAGAACAGAAGTATATATAAATATGAATAATTAAATAATAAATAAACGTGTGATTTTAATTGCAAATAATAACTAAACTTTTTATTTAAATGAATTATTATTTCTTATTTGCAAATAAAAGATTATTTATTATTTGGATTGAGGTGGAAATCAAATAAATAATTTTTGGTCTTCTCTTATTTCTTGTATTTTGTATACCATACAATGAACACGTGCACGTTTTTTCTCTGCTGTGGCAACCTTTTTAGGTATACCGCCAGTGGTCGGGCCCGTCCGAAGAGCCTAGCTGCCTATAAAAAAATACAATTTAATTTATTATTTGTCAATACAAATAATAATTGAAATTGTATTTGTAAATAACAATTAACTTTATTATTTTAAATAATTCATTTAGACTTGCTCAAGTAATAAATAACTTGTTATTTAAATTTTTATTTAAATAATTGTTTATTTAAAAAAATTTATTTCTTGCCCAACACTGACTGTACCCCTGTAAGGATTTATGTATCATGGTATCGTCTGCTTGGTATAGCACTCTCACTTCGAGGAAGGCTTGCTTTACGGTTGATACGATACGGTCCGGCACGGTCGATCGATTTTTGATACTGTGATGCGAGAGGAGCACGACTAACGGAATACATTGGCGATGATTTCGTGAAATGGTCGCTTTGTGGGTTGCCCAGATGTGTGCCAAGTTTCCAGAACTGGAAGTGACATTCGCTCGCTCCACTTTCGGAGGGCCCTTGAACTCCTTTTTGAGTTCCCACGCGATCACTGTTTCTCGACCCGTGTCTGTCACTCGAACTCCACTAATCTTATCGAATCGCAAAGATCATTTTGAGTTCCAATTAAACACAAAATTTCTAATCTCGAAATTTCTGTACCAACGTTCTCGAATCGTTCGCGACCTTGATTTTCTCGATTTCCATCGATTTTCGATTTTCATCACGTCCATTTCAGAAAGTTCAAGTGTTGCTAACTATTCTTAATCAGCCGTTATTATTATTATTTTTTATTTATCCGATACTTTGAACACCGCGTTGCGTCACGTCACGTCACGTCATGTCAGGCAAGTACTTATTGTATCGTATAAAAACATTGTCGTGATTAACCGATTCGTTCCGGGACGCTGCACTTTTATTTTTATAACACTTTTACTACAGTTTGCGCACGTGGCACCGAAATTATTGGCGAACGGGTGGCATTTCCAACGCGCCTTTCCAATGCCTCGCGTTCGCCTCATTTTTATTTAATTCGACAAATATTTCTCCACATTTTTGTACAAATAATTCTAACCCTTTTCGAGCTTTACCTCTCTCCAAGGTTTAATATGTACTCGGTAAGCAATCCGTTCTTGATTTGGTATGAATTTGGTCCAAATCCCGTTTCGAGCATGTCTTGGCATCAAAATGACCACCGTTTGCTCCCAAAGTGTGATTGCAGACATTTTGTCTTAATCTGCTCGAACAGATTTTGCTGACTGGGTACTTCCCTGCTCGAACAAATTTTGCTGACTGGGTACTTCCCTGCTCGAACAAATTTTGCTGACTGGGTACTTCCCTGCTAGATATTCTCTGGCCTATGGGCCTACTGCATGTCTATGGGCTTACTGTGTGTCTTTGGGCCTTTTTTTGTTTGTGAGCTAAAAATGACAGTCGTGGGTGTAGGGCTCGCTTGCGCAATACCCACTAAAAACCCCATCGCTCGAGGGCTCGCACCCGTTTCCTCCTCTAAAGTCAAGAATAGGTGCAGACGGGGTCCCATCATTCGTAGTTCACCTGAACGCACTGAGGATTTCTTGATGACTCCACACATGTTCTTATCTATTATGTGTCTATGGGCCTACTATGTTTCTATGGACTTACTATGTGTCCATGGGCCTTTTTTTTTGTTTGTGAGCTAAAAATGACAGTCGTGGGTGTGGGGCTCGCTTGCTCAATACCCACTAAAAACCCCATCGCTCGAGGGCTCGCACCCGTTTCCTCCTCTAAAGTCAAGAATAGGTGCAGACCGGGTCCCATCATTCGTAGTTCACCTGAACGCACTGAGGATTTCTTGATGACTCCACACATGTTCTTATCTATTATGTGTCTATGGGCCTTCTATGAGTCTATGGGCCTACTGTGTGTCTATGGGCCTACTGTGTGTCTATGGGCCTACTATGTGTCTATGGGCCTACTATGTGTCTATGGGCCTACTATGTGTCTATGGGCCTACCATGTGTCTATGGGCCTACTATGTGTCTATGGGTCTATCGTGTGTCTATCGAGCGATGGAAATGAAAGGAATTCAGCAAAGTCGAATGAATCTTAAACAGTCGACCAAGCTAGTCGATGAATCGCAGTGCGCGGTGCATAGGAGGACAGTGCGAACCTGTACTCCTGCGCAGGAAAGTTTCCTCGACGGCTGACCTGTGTTCGTGTGGGTCCGAAGGAACGAGTCGTGTGCATCGTGCCGGCAGGCCGCAGGCTAGAAAGTAGCCAGCTTACGGCGACTTATTACGTTTTCTTGGCCTGGTGCGCGCACGACGTATACAATCTCGGTGCAACAGCTCCTCTTCGGGCCGGCTGCAACGGCATTTACCGCAAACAGGACCGCTGCGCTGGAATCGGACCATCGGACCACAGGGCCTGGTATCCAATACCTGATGCTGTAGCTGTTAACATTGACCCCGTGGAATTCGCGACTCGTTCTTATCCGGCACGATCCGTCTCCTCGATGGACGCGCTGAATCACCTGCGAAAGTCCAAGTACCTCATCCGGACGTCTTGGAAATAGGTCATAAAGTTATTTTCAACCTTCGATCGGCGCCATTTACGCGAAAGAATCGACCCACGGCTGTCTCTGAAGTCGACCGTCCAAACGAATCCTTGCAAGTTTGCGACGACGGTTGTTCGTTAATCCGCTGTTAGTTGATGGATGCCCCTTAAACGTCTCCAATGAAAACAAACATTTTGACGCGATTTCTACGTCCTCAAAATGAAGGCCCTGTCGACAATGCATCCGACCAAAGGACTCCCAGCAGCTTCGATGGGATCAGCAACGGCAAGAGTAAACGCAACACCTCTTCCCCAGCGGTGTCCTCGGTTGGAGGACCGTCAACTTGGGTGGATCGTGTTTTGCACGCGAAGTCGGTTTGTAATCTAACTCGGCGAGAGGTTTCCTCGTTTGAGGGGTACACGAGCCTGGAATGTCAGCCTTGGACACTCAACGGTGAAACTGAAACTGGACCTGGAACTGGAACTAGAACTTGAACTGGAAGTAAAACCGGAACTGAAACTGGAACTAGTCGCCACGGGAGCGGAGTCTGTTCCTATCCCCGTTTGAGAACCACTATTTTTGGATAATATGGTCAAATACTACATTTAGGAACGAATAGAAATGTTTAGAAGTTTCTCTTATATAATCGCAAATATCATGTAATAACTCCTTAACCTATTAACAAAAAGTATTTATTGTTTTCGTCCGTTTTGCGAGTTTTTATCTCAAAATTTTCGCGATAATTTGTGCAATCATCGAGCTCTTTTTGACAAATGGTCCGTCGGTAAATTGGTAAAGGAGGCACGGACTGCATCAACGAACGATAATGCAGATCGACCGTTTACCTCGCAGAGATAAAGTAGGAATCTGCAAGCCACGCGCTGCATTAGTTCGCGGATTGCCCACAGAGACCACCACGCAAACTTGGAAGACAATTGAACGCGTTCTTTAAAGATCGGTCCAGCATTCGCCCCTAATATTCGTATTCGGTATTCCATATATGTTAATAAATTCGTTAATAAGTTTTGAAATTCCATCGAAAGCACAAGGATAAATCGATATGAGAATATGGACGAACGAGGGGGAGACGCGAAGCTTATCTTCGAACTAGACGCTCCTCGGCGTAGTCGTGGCAGCATCGAGTGCTCGTCAAGTGCCTTTAGAAAACTCGGAACCCCTCACGCCTCGCGCCAGGGCGGACTCACAAAGCCGCTTTTCACGATGTCGCTTTTGTATGTGTGTGTGTGTGTGCCTTCGGTTCTCTCAATAAAAGAAAAAAATTCAGTCGTGGACTACGGTATAGTACACGGTTACTCCAGACCCTCTTGGTGTCTCTAAATTTCAAGATTCAATGCGTCGATTTATTAACTACGAACACGGCTAGTGATTTCAATTGAGCCTTTGAGATACCTGAGTACTCGGGTACCCATGAGGTACCGGAGTATACAAAAACTATCCGGGTATCCGGGTGTCTCAAATGGTATCTGAGGTAGATGAAATATATGAAACTGGCGATATCTACATCAGGGTACAAAAACAATTTTTTTAAATTGTGTCCACAGTTCAATTTTTATTCCAATAGTCGCATTGCCAGTTGTACGCGATTTTATTCCCTGATGTATTTCATGTATCTCATATATCCTATAAAATACCCACCCGGGTAGCCGAGCAATTTTTGTCAACCCAAGGGTATCTCATAAGTCATAAGTAATCCGGGTACCCAGGCAATCTTTGTCAATCCGGGGGTATTTCCTGAATAGCCCGGGTACCCAGACAATCTTTGTCAACCCGGGGGTATCTCATGAGTAATCCGAGTACCCAGGCAATCTTTGTCAACCCGGGGTATCTAATGAGTAGTCTGGGTACCCAGGCAATCTTTGTCAACCCGGAGTATCTCATGAGTAGTCTGGGTACCCAGGCAATATTTGTCAACCCGGGGTATCTCATGAGTAGTCCGAGTACCCAGGCAATTTTTGTCAACCCGGGTCTATCATGAATAGCCCGGGTACCCAGGCAATCTTTGTCAGCCCGGATACTCAGGCAATCTTTGTCAACCCGGGGGTATCTCATGAGTAATCCGAGTACCCAGGCAATCTTTGTCAACCCGGAGTATCTCATGAGTAGTCTGGGTACCCAGGCAATATTTGTCAACCCGGGGTATCTCATGAGTAGTCCGAGTACCCAGGCAATTTTTGTCAACCCGGGTCTATCATGAATAGCCCGGGTACCCAGGCAATCTTTGTCACCCCGGATACTCAGGCAATCTTTGTCAACCCGGGGGTATCTCATGAGTAATCCGAGTACCCAGGCAATCTTTGTCAACCCGGGGGTATTTCATGAGTAGTCCGAGTAGCCAGGCAATCTTTGTCAACCCGGGGTATCTCATGAGTAGTCTGGGTACCCAGGCAATCTTTGTCAATCCGCGGGGGTATTTCCTGAATAGCCGTGGTACCCAGGCAATATTTGTCAACCCGGGGGTATCTCATGAGTAATCCGAGTACCCAGGCAATCTTCGTCAACCCAGAGGTATCTCATGAGTAGCCCGGATACCCAGGCAATCTTCGTCAACCCAGGGGTATCTCGTGAGTAGCCCGGATACTCAGGCAATCTTTGTAAACCTGGGGGTATCTCATGAGTAATCCGAGTACCCAGGCAATATTTGTCAACCCGGGGGTATCTCATGAGTAGTCCGGATACCCAGGCAATCTTCGTCAACCCAGAGGTATCTCATGAGTAGCCCGGATACCCAGGCAATCTTCGTCAACCCAGGGGTATCTCCAGAATAGCTCGGGTACGTAGGCAATCTTTGTCAACCCGGGGTATCCAATGAGTAGTCCGGGTAGCCAGGCAATCTTCGTCAACCCGGGCGTATCTCATGAGTAGACAGCGGATCTTTATGCATAATCAAAATTACTTACTCGGATTGCAACAACCTGGAGTGGATTAGAAATTTATTTTCTTCCCTATTATTCTTAGTAGGTTGAGAATAATACGATGTACGTTTAAATTTTTCTAATATAATTGCTATTTCAAATCACATCCACTCATTTTTGTCGTAAATACATAAAATCCGCAGTCTACTCATGAGTAACCGTGCTACCCGGGTGTGATTTTTGTCAACCCAGCTATCCCACAAGTGACTCGGGTACCCTAGTATCTCATGTAAGGACTCTAGAACACGCTTCTACCTTCCGATTCCAAAAAATGCGGGCCTTCTGTTAGCCGTATCCTGGGTTTAGCAATGCAGCGCTAAAAATTTTGATGTACACCCCGTCCATTCCGATAGTTGACGGGTTCTCGGTCCGTGGAACTGTCGGAATGGCTAGTACGGCAGCCAACCAATTAAAAAGTTTGTCCGATTGACTGAGACCGTAGAAAAGTTTCCCGACCTAGAAGGAAAGTGTCCAAACATGCTATTCGTTTCGGAAGTTTGACCGTTAACTCGAGGCACACTCTGTGCCGAATAGGTCCCCGTCGAAAGTTGCGCGTCTGCCAATGCTTCATCTATGTGAGTACATGTTTACGTGGGTACATAGATGCGGATAGACATAAGCAGCGCAGCGGGCCAAGACGCTTCTGCCTGGTTTCTTACGGTTCCTCGCGCGGGGGATCGCTAAGCCGACTTTCAGTAGAGTAGACTCGTCGTCCGATCCTATTACGCGGCTGGCGAGAAAAAATGCTCGATGAAAGAAAAGATCTCCTCCCTCGTTGGTCGACGTCGACCATTTTTCGGCCGAGGAAAATCCGAAAAGGTTCCCGAGGCGAGTCCTCATATCGAAGGCATGGCACGTGTCCGCCATCTGCATCCCGCAGGAATCCATCTGCACCCTTCTCCACAGTGCGCGGGCTTAGTTCTCTGCGTACGTGTGTGTACGTATACGTGCGTGCGGCACGTCGAGGCTGCGTAGGCCGTAATACGTCGTTATATCCGGTCTTCCGTTGGAAAATCCTCTCGCGGAAGCTTCACGGTCGCCGGGTATTTTCCCCGAGAAGGTCAGAGGCAGGCTTATTAACTTCTTTCGATGAATGCGTCTTTTCGTACGTGCTCTGCTCGATCGATCCAGTTCTTTTTCACCTTGCCCCAGGCTTGTTTCTCCATTATTGGCTGCCGTGTTTTCACGCAATGATCCGCCGCGCAGTGGGGTATTTGGCTAGTTTAGCGCGCCAAAAGTCAATATTTTTAGTTTGTTCAAAATGACTAGAACTTTTTTCTCATGGACCTGAAGATATATGCGAGTGATCTACAATAATATTTTTCCACAGAGAGTACTATTTAGTAACATACAGATACTTGAAAGCAACATTTCTCGTGACCAAGAGAAGTGTCGGAAAACTTGTGTTAAAGAAATTATTTGTTCACAAGTTTAGTGTAGAAAATCGAGATAGGACCAAATCTAGGATGTAAAGGAAGGTGTATAGATCAATTTCATGGCTTTTTTAAAATTATTATTATTATTATTATTATTATGTACGGACCGAGGTCCTTTTATACATGGGTTTACAGACGTTTAGTATAACTTATAAAAGAAATAGAAAATAACAAAAATATACAAAAAGAACATAGAATAAAAAAAGAAAAAAAAAAGAAATTTTCTTAACTTAATTAAATTTTTTAATTCTCTTCGGTGGTTTTGATAGAATAAACAATCGAAAGTGATATATTTTTTTTCAGAAAATTAATATATATCATGTCATAACTTTTTTCCTCCGAATAACTCCTCTTCTATTTTTTGCGAGGTTAATCAGTAGACATTGCTTTATATAATCCATAAAAGTTTAGGTGCGAACTAATGCGAACACAGAAGATATTTAGCTTTTTGTGCGATATATATCAGTATGGCATGAATCGACCGTATATCATAAGACTGAAAATGATGTAATTTTTCTTAATCTGACGAAAAAATGTTTGAAATAAAAGTTTAACAGCATTAACACAGGTATAAACTTCAATATATAAAACTTCGAAAAAATTTTTTTTAATACAAAAAAAACAAGATAGCTTCGATTTTTTAAACATTAAGTTGTATTTTTGATTTGATAGTGTTGTAGCTGGTGTTAAGACACGAATTCAACGACATATAATAGTATTAATAACGTTGTTAACAACGTTGCAATAGTTTTGACACTATCAATAACGTTGCAATAGCAATTTCTCTTAATCTGACGAAAAAATGTTTGAAATAAAAGTTTAACAGTATCAACACAGGTATAACCTTCAATATATAAAACTTCGAAACAATTTTGTTTAATACAAAAAAAAACAAGATCGCTTCGATTTTTTAAACATTAAGTTGTATTTTTGATTTGATAGTGTTGTAGCTGGTGTTAAGACATTAATTCAACGATATATAATGACCTTCACAATATTAATAACGTCGCAATCGTTTTGGCACGCTAAACTGGTCAAATACCCCATTGTGCGCCGCGCCATACCCCGCGACGATAGGTCCGACTCTGTTTTTATCCATTCCTACAAAACGGATAGAAAGACAAAGCAGCTGAAAAAATATCAATTCAATGTTTCCATCGGTTGAACCGGAAAAGAATACATCGTTTTTCACCGGTAAAAAATGGCTCCACTCAAAGTCCGTTTCGGCATTCGGTGCTAAGTTAGCACGCCACTACGGAAAATGTAGAACCAGTGGAGCTCTCGGTGATCCATTCGATAAATCACGCCCTGATTTCTTTTTCACCCAGTCTTCACGCGCGGTTATTTTGTGGTTCTGGTATCGACAGGCTCGTTATACCCGAAGTGGGAAGCAAATTACGCGGAAAGTTCCCAGCGAACGTTTACCTAGGCCATCGCGCAATCGTAATTGAGTGAAATTCGTTTGCGACGTGTTGCTACGGTGTTGCGATTGATCTCTGAATGATTGAAATATTTTTGTGACAATTCCATAAGATCGATTAATCTTACATCTGGTAACCGTGTTCTTTATCTTTGTTTCAGGTAAGTGGGAAACTTTTTGTTCGTACACTTGGTGACTCGGCAACATTCGAGTGAGTATACACATACCATGTTTTGTATTTTCAAAGATTTCCAGCTGTTTCTGAATTTTTGCGTCAACGAAACCTGGTTTTTTAGAAGCAGGATTTTCAATTTAATAAAGTGAAACGAATTGGAGAGTATGTATTGGGTTGAGGAATAAGTTCGTAGCGTTTTTTCGAAGAGTTTTATTTAAACGATTTGTTTGTTGTTTGGCAAACTGTTTGTATTTATTAGAAAGTGCTTTTTCTGCTCTACAAAACTGTGTTATTTGTTTTTTTGAACAATTTAATTTTTTGTTATTTTTCAAGATTAGAAATGGAACACCCAGGAGGCAAAAATCAGCATTTTCGACAGCTTCTCTTCTTTGCATTTCATCGAGGTCAAAAAGCAGCCGAAGCAGGCCGAGACATTCGCGAGGTGTACGGAAAAGGTGTCATAGGCGAGTCTACAGCACGGAAATGGTTTGCAAAGTTCAAAAATGCGAAGAAGAGAGCAGGTGTCGAAAATGCTGATTTTTGCCTCCTTAATTAAAAAAAATTTAATTATTCAAAAACACAAATAACACACAGTTTTGTAGAGCAGAAAAAGCACTTTCTAATAAATACAAACAGTTTGCCAAACAAAAAACAAATCGTTTAAATAAAACTCTTCGCGAAAAAAACGCTACGAACTTATTCCTCAACCCAATATTTGGGTGCGCGACACGTCTCGGATTTTTCTCAGAACTCCTGAACATCGTTAGCTAGGGAAAACAAGCTAAAACCTAATTTTTTTTATTTTACCCCATAACTATCCTCCCGATCGAGATGTAGGGTTGAAATTTTTCACGGTATGTTTCTTCTTGATGCCCTATCGAATCACCGAATTACAGTAATCGCTCCTTCGTTGTCCTGAATCGTGGGCACGATCGTTGTCCAGTGCCTACCCACTCCACTGCCTGTCAACGAGAGGATTAGGCCTGCGTGGATCTGGTCGCCAGATGGGTCCCAGGACTGTCTAGACCCGCGCAGAACGGAGAACAATAGGAAAGGAATATGGCAAGGAAATAAGGAGTTTTTTAAACCCAGACAGTTGACTGTTTTTGATTGCGAATGCTTTTCTTTGTCATTTAACTAGCCGTTTCACTAAAGACGCAGTCATAAATCGAAAATAGTGTCCGGGCACGGTCGTTGTCCGCTCAAACCCCCGGCCTTTGGACAACGAACGAGCTTTTACTGTATATCGGTCGTATAACGTAGTGATATAATATAATTCGGTCATAGAATTTCCAATTTCGATGTTGCGACCTCTCGATACTCGTCACGGCTTTTCCGCGACGTTATCGAGTAGACTCTCGAGCGAGATGATCGAACCGACGCGACGGCCTTTCTCGCGAAGAACAATCCAGCGCGTGCTCCTCGATCGATGAGTTTCTCGACGACCTCTCCGCGTATCGGGGACAAAAGAAAAGAGGGACTTTCGTAACGGTACTACTGTCACTGGTAGCACAGCGTGGCTAAGGTTTAGTCCAGAGTCTAGACAGTGGGCAGGTCGATATCTGGCACCTCCGCTATTCAGGGACCCGCAAAGCATGGTCGTGAAACGGGTACCAACACTACGAACACCGACTTCGGACGAAAAAAGGTGGACACGACGAGCAACGAGCGACGCACCACGCGACGGGGAACAGGGTAAAGTGGATTCGCGACAATGTCGATGGTCCACCGTGTCTGCCTTTATACGATGGTGGCTGGATCGAACACAGCCGCTTCGGAAAAAGCTTCCGTCGAATTTTAACAACGCGCCTAACGACCACCAGAAGTATTCGAACGGAAAATCTGCACACAACGGCGTTGACTACCTTCGGGGGGAGAAAATGTACGGGGTGTGTACACCCTCTGTCCCAAAAATAACCGGAATTTCTGTATAAGAAATCAGAAGTAGTTAAAAAATCTTGACAAAAGTCATTTTATTTATGTCGAAAAGTTAGTAGTTCGCGAGATATTTCAATTTAAATAACTCTAAAATACCATTGCGGTGTGGTACCAAGACGTTACATAAGTAAGTAAACGCTAACGTCTTACAAGGAGAGTGCAAGCTCTTCGGCTCTCAAATTTGGTTAAAACTTTGCAGAGTTGTAGATTTCGTTCCCCTGATTACAAACATACCCCATTATAAGGGCCACTACCCAGTAATTTTCGAGATATTTGCAAATTACACAGTTGTAGGAACATTTAAATAATATATAATAAATTTTATTATATCTGCAATATAAACATTTAATATTATATAAATTATTTACATATATATATATTTAATGCTTAACCATTTATTCAAATAATAATAATAATATACATGCAATTCATTTAAATATATATATATTAAACGTGGGTGGAGCCATAGAGGACATTTCAAGATCACCTTGATTTTTTTACTGGAAACACTTACTTTCTGTATCATAAATCGATAGACCGTCGAATTCTGAGTAAAAATGTATTGACCTCCATATGTCCTAAATCTAATAGTTTACGAGATATTATCGAAACAATTGTCTTTCTTCTTTGGATAATATCTCGTTAACTATTAGGTTTAGGTCATATGAAGGTCAACACTTTTATACTCAGAATTTGATACTCTATCGATCTATGGTATAAAAAATAGGACATTCCATTTAAAAAAGTCAAGGTGACCTTGATATCTCCAAAAAAATGACATAAAAACAAAACTTTTTTGTTGCATCGTGTCAGCCCCATTGTACCATTAACGTGGTCCTTACCATATTTTACGTATCTTTAGAAACAACAAAGATATTTGAGGTGCTAATAGTTATTGCCCCACCCTGTATACACTACAGGGTGTCCCAAAATTACCTTAGTTTAATGAAATGGGAGGTTCCCGAGATCATTTCAAGCGACATTTTCCTTTGCAAAAATGTTATCCGCGGCTTTGTTTAGGAGTTATTAACGAAAAACACGGACCAATGAGAGCGCGATCTAGGCGCGAGTTGGCACAGTCGGTCCGGCGCGCCAACTGTTTATTGGCCGACTGTGCCAACTCGCGTCTAGGTCGCGCTCTGATTGGTCCGTGTTTTTCGTTAATAACTCCTAAACAAAGCCGCGGATAACATTTTTGCAAAGGAAAATGTCGCTTGAAATGATCTCGGGAACCTCCCATTTCATTAAACTAAGGTAATTTTGGGACACCCTGTATATCAGTGGGTAGCATGCTACCGACTCGGTCGCGCCAGCGGTAGTGGTAAGAGTGGGGATAGCAGAGGCAGCATCTCGGCGAGGGGCGGAAGGGTAAGGGGCCGGAGGGGATAAAATATGGCAACCCTGGACTCTCGATCAGCGAGAGTGCGCTGGGTTCCTGATTACGAAAACGCTGATTAATTTATCCGGCGATCCAGTTGCCATGCACCGGCGCACTCGGTCAGGTTGCACGCTCGCTCCGGTTTCTTTCTGCGTCAGCTCTCGATGTCATAATCCAGCAACAACGTGTTTCATAATCTTTGGCGCGCATCATCTCCGCGCTCGCGGAAACGTCGCGTCGTTAGCTTAACGAACTGAGAAACGTTCGCCGATGCAATTAGTTGTTTTCCCTTGGAACGCGCCAGCCGGGGACCAATTAAATCGCACGGTTTCAAATCGAGGATTAGATCCGATACAGATCTCCTCTCACTGTATTCCGGCGCGTCCACCACGCGAACTCGAACCGGGGAAATCCGTCGGTTGTGTCTCGGTTCGCGCGAGCACTCGAATCCAATTTAATCGCGTTTCACCTTAACTCCGTCGGCCCGTCCGATTCGCAGAAATTCGTCGCGAGCTTGATCGCCAATTACTACTTTGACGTCCTGTTTAACGAAGCCGAAGACAATTAACGTTCGCGTTAATGAGGGCTGATTGGCAGACGAGTCGTCGCGCGTTCGCCTAACGGACGCGGGTGAATCGACTACCCTGTCCGGGCCAAGGTTCTTTCGCGGAAACGAATATACAGAGTATTTCACCTAACTTGACCACCTTGAATATCTGAGTTGTTTTTAAGGTTGTTCTGGAGGTGATATAAAAACGCAACAAAATTATTGAAAATTTGACAAGATATAATTCTTACTAAATTAATGCAATTACCAAAGTTTGGGTTCGATTCACTGCACCGTTTAAGAATTATAGCAACTTAAAGTTTTTTTAAGTTAACACATTCAATTTTAACACGTCTTCTTATGGAGAATTCACAAAATTCCACTTCAAACCCTATTTAAACCTTGAAAAAACGCAACTAGAAACTCGTTTTTTTTATATGTAGTAAAAATTATGTAATTAGTTATGTTCAAAATTTATTAGGATTCACTAAACAGTTACGGAGCCAAAAAATTATAAACTGTTAGAAAACGTCAAATTTATCGTGTTGTCTCTCACTAGCATGGAAGCGCGACAAGTGTAGAGCACGGAATGTAGCTACAGAGGGTACAGTATTCGCAAAAGTTTAATGCGAAATATACTCATGAATGGCTTTCATTGCCCATATATTGATGGATTTCAAATTTCTTGAACTTTTGTCTCCCATTGTACCTCCAGAACATCCTTGGAGATACGTCAAATGTCTGAAGGACAACGTTGAATGGAAAAATTTTTGTTTTTATGTAATTTTTTTTGGAAATATGACGGTCACCTTCATTTTTTTAAATGGAATGTCCTATTTTCTGTACCACAGATCGACAGAGTATCAAATTCCGAGTATAAAAGTGTTGACCTTCATATGTCCTAAACCTAATAGTTAACGAGATATTATCCAAAGAAGAAAGAAAACTGTTTAATCGTTATCTCGTTATCTATTAGATTTAGAACATATGGAGGTCAATGCATTTTTACTCAGAATTCGATAGTCTATCGATTCATGATAAAGACTAAGGGAATCATTCTTTCGTTGAAACGATTTGATAACCCACTAGTTTGAAGGTACAGTGTTCCCGCGATTGTTGTGAGAACGTCGGGGGTATCGAGCCTCAGGAAACGAAATGTTACTACGTTTTTTTTTACGTGTGCCGAACATAGAATTCTTGGATAATTTTTCCAAGTGTAAACGACGATCCTGGGTAAACAACGGTGCTAAGCGGGAAATTGTTCTATTTTACTAATGCTATTCCATACCTGAGAGAATGATACATCCAGTCTCATAAAACCCGAATTTAAACATCCTGGTACCAGTGCTTCGATTGAAACCAACTTTTTTCGCGCATGCGCGACGATTTCAGCCTCAGTAACGCAAGCTTCTCGGTAAAATGGGGTTCCTTGAGCACCCCGCAGAATTTTAAAATATTTATATGATTTGATTCTGAAAAATGAATGTATAACAAGTGTATTTGTGTATATTTTGGAACTCGTAGGACACGTCTTGAAGTCTTTTTGTCCGGTAAGATTATTTCAGTACATTCCCGCCAATATAACTGCCTCAGGGCTCTGGCCGCCCTCCTACCCAATAGTAGATACGTTACTGTTTTTTTCGCGCGCGCGCATAAAAAGTTGGTTTCAATCGAAGCACTGCCTGGTACCTTAATTTCTTTGTAGCGCGATCGACCGCCCAAGGGGGAACCCCTAGTAGTGGGGATAGAAAAGTCACATCATCCGCATACCCGAAAGTCACATCAATCGCGGGAACACTATATCGTATTCCAGGGGTGGCCAATCTTTTGCCTATCATGCGTAAAATTTTTTCACATACGAGTTCAGGTGCGCCATACAACTCGAGCACCTTTTCCACCTTCTTACGTTCGTTGTTGCGGTTGGAAAATAGGAATGGGGGTAGGATCTGCTTCGGTTAGGCGAGGAAAAGGGATAACTCAATCGCGCAACTAAATTAATTCACTTGCGCCAGTTGAAAAGACACACGTTCATTGGAGCACTAATCTACAATAGTGGGAAATGATCTTTTGGACGACAGGCCGATCCTATAATTGTAAACTGTCAAAAAATTGCGACGAATTAATGAGTAAGAAGGCTGTATAAATTCAACTGAGCTCTTAGGCGTTGAAAATATAAAGATGGATTCAGTTATGGCGCCTACTTCAAAAGAATAAGTACAGGCGCAAGGATCTAGTGCAGCGCTCGGAATTGTTTCATCGCGAGGACCTCGAATCGAAGCCTCCGCCTCCTCAACCCGGCCGCGCGTCTCGCTCCCCGTCGCGGCCCTAGTGCTCGGAGCTGCTCAGGCGCGTACTATTTTATAGGCGCTATTCGTGGCGCAACAGGACGACACTCATGTCAATAGTGGTACTATTTCCAATGCGTTTCTTTTATTAGTGGTATCCCCTGTAGGCCTACTCCACTATGTCGCCCCCGATAATATTAAAATTTGAATAATAGAATTAACTTTTTAAATTTATCTTACGAATTTATTTTTCTAATTATAATAATCTACAGCTGTTGTCCGAAATTATCGTGCGACATAGTGGAGTAGGCCTACAGGGGATACCACTAATAAAAAAAACGCATTGGCAATAGTACCTCAATGGTAATGCGGAAACCTATTGACATGAGTGTCGTCCTGTTGCGCCACGAATAGCGCCTATAAAATGGTACGCGCCTGAGCAGCTCCGAGCACTATGGCCGCGACGGGGAGCGAGACGCGCGGCCGGGTCGAGGAGGCGGAGGCTTCGATTCGAGCTCCTCGCGATGAAACAATTCCGAGCGCTGATCTAGTGCGCCACTTGTAATCATCCAATGCGCCATGTTTGGCGCATGCGCCGCAGGTTGGCCACCCATGTCGTATTCGAATCAGTCGAATTTCTTTCCAACTAAAAAAAGGTGAACGGAAGTTGTTCTTGCAAAGACGTCTCCTTTCGGTAGCCGTCGCTACCGCTGTGGAATGAACGTTGGGGGATCCCATCCTCCTCGAGTAGGTATCCTCATCGTCTTCAACATTCGACCTCATCGATAGCAACATTTAAGGCGTATCGATTCGACGGTCCCTATATATTCCTATCGTGATTACTCCACTCTTGGCCGAGGATAATACTCCCAAGAGGAACGATAGCGGAGCGATTCGACGTCGCTCGTTTACCCGAAGCGGAAGACCAAGGAAGCGGAACCGGAAGCGGCTATCGTTCGTATAAAAAGCCGAAGCACGCTAATTAAGCCTTCATTAATGAGGGAACCGGTGTAGGAGTGTACGGCGCGGCGCGGCTTCGGTGGCGAGCGTTTTGTAAGGAATATACATAGACTGCCGAAGGCACAGGAAAGGTTCATCGTCTGCTATTTCGTCTAACCTTTTAATGGTAAGGGGCATTCGAGTGCGCCGTTACGTCCTGGGACAATGGTATCGCGACTCGAATTAACATTACCGCAATCTTTTAATAGTTATCGTTTCCATTACTGCTCCGAGATCTTGCCCCTCACACCCACCCCACCCAACCCCGTTCGTTCCGATCATTCGAGCTGGGTCATTACGACAATCAGCATAACTTTTATTCCCATATTGCTCTTCGATTAAGTGGCAACCGGTTCAAGGTCAATGAAAAAAAAAAATCAAATCGACTTCGAAAAAAATGCACTAAAAAGTGTGAAGTGATTTCCATTTAATTTATGTGAATACACACGAACTTAAACAGGATACAATCTTTTCGGAGGCGGCGCAAAATTGATAATTTTCGACACTGGAAATTACGAGAATCCTTAAATTTTTCATATGCTTTCACATATTAATGTATATTCTCTTCCCACCTACTGAATTTCCAAGACCACCATATTCCGATGAAATCATAATCCGCTACATCTGTCAGTTGGAAAAGTTTCAATTTTACGCCGCCTCCGAAAAGATTGTGTTGTATTTAAGTTCGTGTGTGTACTCACATAAATTAAATGGAAATTATTTCATACTTTTTAGTGCGTTTTTTCGAAGTCGGTTGATTTTCTTTTTATACAATTTCTTTATTTCACACTTTTTAGTGGAACGAGCAGAATTTCTAGAACACCGTAGGATGGTTTTTCGGTCTTATTGGTTGTTTGTTTTCGAGGGACCAATCGGGAGACCATTCATCTCGGAGTAATCGGTGAACATACGTACATGAAATAATTCATTTTTCGCAAATCAAATCGTAAGGAATAAAAAATGCAAAATTTGTTTTCACGGGACCACCTAGGGGGCATACCTGTGAACTTTACTCAAAGACGGTTCTGGGGTGAGTGCCGTGGGGTCTGACACCAGGGAAGCCAGACGGTGCGGCTCAACGGCTCAAGTGGCCCCTTACGTCTCCGTCCCTCGCCTAGATGCATGCCTCCGCTATCCCCACTCTTACCGCTACCGCTGGCGCGACCGAGTGCTAGAATGAGAGCGGTAGCATGCTACCGACTCGGTCGCGCCAGCGGTAGTGGTAAGAGTGGGGATTGGCGAGGGACGGAGACGTAAGGGGCCTGGCGAGACTCGCATCTGGCATCCCTGTCTGACACAGTCCTCTCACCAAAAGGCACCCTGCCTTCCCCACTCCGTGGCGAGATCCTTTTCGAAACAAAGTCTCACTCATTAACCTCATAACATGACCTTCCGAACAATAGCTGAATAGACCAAGGTGCCCACATGCCATCGCCCGACAACGGTTCTGTTTATTTACAAGCATCCTTATTCAAGACGTCAGGTACGACCATAAATCTTTACAATCTTAGGGGTCGCCTATACATCAACCTTAGACTCGGCTAAACACGTGGACTCTAACATACCCTACAAGATGAGGAAGGTTTCGTTCCGATTGGTCCATCCATCTCGGCGTAATCGGCGAACATACATCGAAAAAAAGGCACATACAGATCGAATTGAGTAACCCCTCCTCCTTTTTCGAAGTCGGATGACGATAAACAATTTCGACATTACACTAGAAAAAAATGTATGCGCGACGCATTACCGATTGATGTAATTAGCGAAATTGTTTTAACCGCAAACCACCTTGAAATTTATCATCGTTAAATAATTTCCGGGACGATCGCGCGATACCACGCCGCTCGTAAAACAACTGCTCCCTTAGTCATCTAATTCATGCGCGGAGATAATTAATTTCCTCTTTCTCACGCGCATTATATTCGTGGCCGACTGATCGGAGATCATTCGAAACCGGTTGCACGTTGCGCGCCGCTGTAATGTTGTTCCTCGGCTTTTTCTCAGAGAAAAGAATCTGTCGGCGAACGCGAATTTCACGGATTTCACGAGGCGAGAGAGCGTACATGCCGGTCTGATTACCCTGACACACGAACGAACAGTAATCACCGGCCTGATTGCGATAATATTTGCTCCGCGCGATATTCTAATGCAACCTGCGGTTTATTACGCACACATCTGCACGCAGTCTTGTCCCCGTGTACAGCGTGTAGAAAAAGTAATGGTCATCCGTCCTAGGGGTGAATCTACACCTCTGGATCGGTGGACATTTGTAGGAGAAGCTCGCCGCATAATTGTTTGTAACAAAGAAAATTGTTGTTAAAGTTTTTCTTTACATCAACACCTTCTACTGATCGAGGAGAGAAAAAGTTTGAAAGGAGCCATATGTCGCAAACAAATAGTTATTGAGATATAAGCTGTTAAAGTTTTTCAAAATTCGATTGTGTGGAGTTATACGTATAGACCAGGGATGGGCACGGGTGGGGCCCCTCAAACGCCTGCTTCCCCCCACCAAGCTCCCTCTCCGTGGCGCTCCTCGCGGCTCCGATGCACGAGGCCTGTGCACAGTGCTTCGATTCGGGGCACTATTTTTCGCGCATGCGCGGCGATTTTAGCCTCAGACGGCCTCAGTAGCGTACAAAATCGGGTACCTTGAGCAGCCCGCAAAATTTTAAAAACTTATTAGTAATATACATATGAAATATTGAAATTTAATATAATTCAAACTTATTCTTTATTTTGAGGATGGGAAAGGGAAGGAGTGCTAAAATAACTAAGCAAAATACATAATAAAACAACAAAATATTTTATTTGACGAGTATTACTCCTCTTTGCAGCTTTTTCTCCACTATTAACTGCCATTGTACAATAAAACATTAATAATAACTTACTTCTCGTTCCGTGTCACGTCTCTCGTCTATCATTATTACTCGTCCCGCCAATAACACCGGTACACTCCCGCCAATATAATTGCCACAGGGCTCTGGCCGCTCTGTTACCTCATTATAGATACGTTACTGTTTTGGCCGCGCATGCGCGAAAAATAGTGCCCCGAATCGAAGCACTGCCTGCGCACTGCTTGCGACGGACGAAGCGCGTCTTTCTTTCATAGTAACGACGGAAGCTGGTGGTAGGCGCTACGGTGGGGGCGGCTTTGCCTCAATTGAGGCAAAAATGCCCATCCCTGGTATAGACAAAAGCCTACTCTACTACAGTCCACACCAGGAATTCAGTGTTACCATATTTTATCCCCTCCGGCCCCTTACCCTTCCGTCCCTCGCCTAGATCCTGCCTCCGCTATCCCAGCTCTTACCACTACCGCTGCCGCGACCGAGTGCTAGCATGAGAGCGGTAGCATGCTACCGACCTCCTGGTCCAGGATTGCCATATTTTTCTCTCGCCAGGCCCCGTACCCTTCTGCCTCTCGCCACGCCACGCACCGTAGCTTGTCTTTGCACTCTTCCCACTAACGCTGGCTAGTAGCTAACGCGACCATACGCCAGCGTGTCGCCACTGTCGCCGGCGTTAGTGGAAAGAGTGCAAAGACGAGGTACGGTGGGTGGCGTGGCGAGAGGCGGAAGGGTAAGGGGCCTGGCGAGAGAAAAATATGGCAATCCTGGTCCACACGTCCGTGTCGATGAGACAGAACATGATCGTGTGCGACGAATGTCCCTTTAAATTTTGTTTGCCTCGAGGCGCGCACTAACCAGTGCTTCTAATTAATTATAAAAAATCAGGTCGTGTTTGGTAGAATTATAAAAAAGTTATTAGTTTTTAAAAGGTGTACGAATACTTTGTCCACCCACTTAGCGAGAGCCTACACCCATGGTTTCGTGGAAGCTGACGTAAAAATCCGAAATTTTCTTCAGTCTCGTCAAAACTTTTCATGCTGATTAAATGGTCTAATTTGTAAGCTACAATCGACGCGCAACGCCGACAGAAAGGGTTTGGAGTTTCCAGCGGCGTAAACGGGCGGCGCCAAGAGTTTCGACGAAACTACTGGCAATTTGAAGGGAAAACTCCGGGGCCGCAGGCTTCGCCGTTTATAAGTTACGGCGCTTGCATAATGGCAATTTCATTTGCACGGCACAAGGTATTCTTAATGTCTTTTAATGAAATGTGGCGAGGAAGAATTTCATTTCGTCTGTGTGCGCGGACGGCCTTGCGAAACCAACGAGATCTCCCCGCGTCTGGAATAGCCGAACCGTAGGAAATAAGAGGAAACTCCTCGGGAAAAGCTTCTGGAGGAGCACCGATATGCATTTAACTGGTTCGTTCTTTCGATTGCCCTGACACTCTGTTCCAACGAATCTTTCCGGTTCGAACGCGTCGATGAAAGCACCCCCACCCCTTGGAGCAAACATTTTTATCCATGAACCTTTAGCTTAGGCATCGGAGAAATGTTGATTTCTCGAGTAATGTTAGTAATGCACAACTGAAAAATGTACTTCCTTAAAAGGGGTGATTCCTGAGTACATTTGAAGTAAAATTGTCCTTTGCGAAAATGTTCTCCGAGGCTTAGCTGAGGAGGTATTAACGAAAAACGCGAGCCAATCAGAGCAGAGGCCGCGCTGAGCGGGGCGTTGGCATTGGCCGAGCCGGCGTGCCTCCACAGTAGACGCGCTCCGATTGGCCTGTGTTTTTCCTTAATAACTCTTTAGCGAAGCCGCGGAGAAGATTTCTGCAAAGGAAAAAGTTACTTCAAATGACCTCAGGCATCGTACCTTTGAGGTACAACGTTATTTTCAGGACACCCTATACGTGTAGGTATGGGGTACGCGTGGTGTATTGTGGATGTTACGCGGGCCGCGAGAAAATTGAAAGCGGTGACGTTGCAGCGGCCACGAAAGGAACTTTTGTTCGCCGCGGTCCGGCAGCATCCTCCGCTTAATCACTTTTTTAATTGCTCCTTGCGCGGCGGTCGCACTCGGACAGGGCCAACGGTGTATCAGGAAAAGCCTGTACAAACCGTGGACATTTTTTCCAGTTTTTACTGTCCCTTCGTTCGCGCGAGTTCCTAGGAACGAGCGAAACGAGGAAAGCAAACAGCGTCGCGGGAAGGCTTTCGCGTATCTCATTTTTTCCTCCCCCATCCGCTCCGGTTTAATCGCGGACCCTTTCGCTGGAAGTTTTATTTGCATTGGAAAATTTACTCGGTTCCCGTACGAAGCCCGGAACACCATTGCGTTGCCGACGCGGCGTTCTCGTAGTGACAGCGGATTCACCCTTTTCCCCCTCTGCTATCTCTCTCTTCCCCTCCTCCGCCCCCCTGCACCACTGCTCTCTGCTTTCTACTCTCGGCGTACCCACCTCTTTTTGCCCCGTTTTCAGGCATTATGGCGAACGACAAGCACGCTCGAAGTTATTTGTGACCGGGAGTTATTAAATTTCGTGAACCCGGGGGACGACTGCGTTGTCCGAAATGAATTTTTTCAGTCATTCCGTACCGGCTCCCTCCGAGTTCCCTGGAATCCGTGAAAGTCGGTAAACCGCGATGTAACGTCGAAGCTATTATTCCAATCTGAACCATGGTATTGTTGGCTATATTTTTGGGTGTCTTTATGACAGCCAGAAACTAAAAGAAACTAAAAAACGGTAAACCGCATCATTGATTAGATTTCGATTCAGATTGACCATGTTTTTGGGAATCTTTGTACTAGTCGGAAACTAGAAAATTTTTTCTTCTCGATAAAATTTGAATATTTACAAGCTTATAGAAAAGGAAGAATTAATATTGAGTTGGCAATGAATCGAGAAAGTGTTTACAGTAGAGGCATGACTATCGATACTCGAAGATGCGTCGACGGGATCGTCGAATACAATTTAACCTCGAAATTTCGACTTTTTCAAAGTTTCCGGGTGTGGTTTTTTTTGTTGTGGTTGATACTAGGTATGGGCGACCATTAAAAAAATCGATTTTTTTCAAAATCGTGTATCCTTGAATCGACTCATTAAAAAATCTAGTCGTTTCGAAATCTAATACCGAAGAATCGTTTTTAAAAAATTGAAAATCTGCTCGAAAAAATTGATTCTACAGGAAATTCATTCAGCAAAAATCAAAATAGCTTCGGAAAAATAGATTCTGCAGAAAATCTATTTTAAAAAAAGTGAAAATCGCTTTGAAAAAATAGATTTTACAGAAAAGCTATTGATAAAAAATTGGAAATAGATTCGTAAAAATAGATTGTACAGAAAAAATATTCAGAAAAAGTTGAAATCTATTTTTAAAAAATTAAAAATTGCTTCGGATATATAAATACTGCAGAAAATCTATTCAGAAAAAATTGAAAACCGTTTCGGAAAAATAGATTATGCAGAAAATCTATTTTAAAAAAATTGAAAACCGCTTCGGAAAAATAGATTCCACAGAAAATTTATTTTTAAAAAATTGAAAACCGCTTCGAAAAAATAGATTGTACAGAAAATCTATTCAAACATGATGAAAGTCTCTTCGGAAAAATAGATTGTAGAGAAAATCTGTTCAGAGAAAATAGAAAATCGCTTCGAAACAATAGATTTAGGATCGGCCACCCCTTGCTGGTGCCGATCAGTGGTTGAAATGTTAATGAAAAAAGAGCTTATGTGTTTCGGTGTTACTTGCGGCGAGCGACAGAGTGCGCATGCGTCCCGAGATTAGTGGTAGTGGTAGCGCGGGAGTGGCAGTGTGGTGGAGTATGGTCGAGTCAAGCAGTAGAGTTTCGGACGCCGCGGCGCGTGCTTCTGGGTAGTCGATGGTCGATTCGCGTTTCATGTTGTCCGACTCGGTCCGTCGTGTGTAGTGTATTGAATATTCCGCGACTGTCATCCGTATTAACAAGTGTACGCGTGGAGATTCGACGATTTCCGAAAGAAAGACTCGCGCGACAACATTCCGTGATCGTTGGCCGTTTGTTGACACGAGCCAGAGGCTGCTGTGTTTGTTTTCCGGTTGGGGAGTGCAATCATCTGTGGATTAGCCGGAGCAGCGACGGACAGGTTATTTCGGCGGCCGGACGCGCACCTCGTGTGCACAGTGTGCACTCCCGATCCGTGAACCAGGCTCATCGATCGCTGCTTCAGATTATATTTACCCCGGCGACGCCGACAACGCGCGCCCCGACGGAACATGGAACATGGAAGATGGAAGATGAGCCTCGCGACCAACGGCTCCCATGATTTCACCACGATAAACCATTATGCGAGATCGTTTCTATGCGCGGAACAGCCGCCTCGACTTTGAATCACGGTAATTGTACGCCTCTTTAGAAAGACAGAGATCAGAGACAAAGATGGAGAGCGTGTGCGGCCGGCACCGCGCATGCGCCGCCACCGACGCTGCGCAAATGCGTACCGCGGTACATAATTGAAGAAACTCGAACGCGCGTGCAATATTTGAAAGTGGACGACCGAGGTCGTCGTTGTTTACTTACCCGTCGCGGCGCATCGTCCGAAGGGGTCCGTTTCGTAAAACGCGGTTTTTCTTCATTTTCCCTGGAATTCAGAGGTTAGAAAGGGTTCATCGTTGTGTCAATAACCAACGGTTACTACTGCAAGCCACTGCAATTATCCTGCGGCACCGTAAACAATTTTCTTTCGTATATGGACTCGACTTTTATCACTTTTATTATTATTTTTATGGGGGACAGCTTTCAAACGAGTTTCGCAAACATGTGTATTAATCCTTTGCACTTGAAGCCATTTTAATACGAAAATGAAATAGAGTATTTCTATATGTTTTTATTTCATGTTATGAACTGTTATTATTAGACTCCGGATTTTTATGTAAAATAAAAATTTGTGCATCAATTGCAAGACACAGGGGCTATATATCAATTTATATTTTTCGTTAATAATTTTTATATGTAGTGAAAATAATATATGTATTAACACTTTACCTACCGGAAGCCTATTAATAGGATTTTCAATAATTGTGCTGTGTCAAAGGAAAGCATAGAAATTTTCTTTTACATTGCAATCTTAAATTAAACTATTAGATGACGTTATTGAGGGTAACTTGTTAGTTGACAATGAAAATTGATGTTGCTATTGAAGCTTCTATTAAAAAGTATTTAGCCATGAAACTATATTTTTCAAAATTTTGCAATAATCACCGGTTGGTAATGTGTTAATACTCTTTTAAAGTTTTTTAATCTGTTCACTGTTTCAAATTTCATCTACTCATTTTTGTTATAAATGCATAAAATCCGGAGTCTAGTTATTATTCGTAGGGAACTGAAATGTTCAGTAATTTATTAAATGCGAACAAAATTAATAACTTGAACATACTTTGAATAATGATATAGCAATTTTTAAGGGCTAATATTTACATATTGTTGCATTTTTTACTGCTAATTCCTCAGGACAACGATCATATAATATTTTTTAAGCTAGTTCTTTTAAAGATAATTTTATATTATTAAGAAAATACAAAATAATAATGATATTAATTCTGTACTATCTTAATAATATAAAATAATAATATTAATTTGAACGAAGGCAGAAATTTAGCTGTTCTATGGGTTAGATAAAATTCTGGTCACTGTTCCGATTTACGCGAGATTCTGAAAAGGCTATATTCAGAGTGGTTCTCGACTTTCTCTCTCGATTTTCCTAAACGGTAGAGCTGCACGTGTTTCTTTATTCCACATATGTAGGTAAGCTATGCAGATTCTTTGTCAATGTCTCGCAACGTTTTGAAGAAATACTCGTGTACTCTAACTGGGGAAATGAAGGCTAACACACGTATGTTGTCGTAGAGACATCAAATTCATTAATTAAATGTGTAAATTTAATCTAGCCTGACGATCATAACTTTATTAAATCCAGCTAACAAGCTTATAACACGGTTGTTCCTAAAAGTTGTTTCGTTATCGTATCCCCACGGGCTATCGGGGAGAAAATTAATCAACTCTGGCACATAATATTTGCGCAAAACATTGTCGAAGTTCATGGTGGTTTTCGGAGCACGTGGCCTAATACGTATACAGGGTGTCCTAAAAATGTATTTCCAAAGGGTGATTCCACTTTTTAATGGAGGACCCTTTTTTCACACTTTTTAATGGAAGATCCCTGTACATACATGGTCGGAAACAATCGCGTTCAAGGCAAGTTTCTATTAACAGCATGGAAAGAATAGTTGGAAGAAAGTATCATTCCCTTTCGTACCGGCGAAATGCGGTTTCCAATTAAAATCCAGCGAAAGCACTTTCTCCGTAGATTTCATTTGTCTTCTTGGTAGCTCGAATAAGATGGCGGTACATACTCGCATCGCTCGAACATCCATAACGAAAGAAACATGTTTCATGGTTCCGATTCTTCAAGAGTTACAATTTACAATTACACCCACGGCCACCGTGACAATTGTATACAGAGCCGAGCAAAAATTTTATTTGAATACAAATTTCGAATAAAGATGGTTTAAACCCCTCTTGGAAAAAACCCACTTTATTTGAAATTTTCATTTAAATAAAACTTTTGCCCAACTCTGGTTGTATACCTAGTAGAAATTGTTTACATTTCTATCTCGGAACGATCGTTGGTTCGATTCCTAGATGCTCACCTGTGCACGAAATCGCTTCGCGGAGGAAGTCAGCCATTTCGCATTTATTTTTCCGCATACTTCAGACTTTAGATGTTTACCCAACTTTCACGAATTCAGTCCGCATAAAAATCTTGTTTTGCAATTCATTTTCCTTTAACAAACGCAGACATGTCTTTCACCATTTGTCTATGCGTGTAAAGACAATACATGAGGGGTAAGTCATGTGACTCCTTGACACAAATATTCGGACACTTAAAAAGGCGATAACTTTTTTAATATCGTACTATACGATTTGAACTTTTTTTGGAAGCTAGAGCAATTAGTTTACTACAGAATGTGAAAAAAATTCTTCCAAAAATTACAATTGATCGGAATTGTAGAAAAACTACTAAAAGTTGCATTTTACAATTTTTTTATGGGGGCGTATATTGAAAATTTTAAAAATACGTTTTTTAGATCTTTGCGAATTAAACGTATTCTGAAAATTTCGTCAAAATCAGTCGACGTTGCAATGAGCTACAAACGTTTAAAGATGATTTTCACGATTTTCTCTCGGCCTATAACTGCAGATTCTTAGATCTTTCAATGCCTGTCGCTTTTTTCCGCATCAACCGATTTCGATGAAACTTTCACAGTGCACATAATTGACACAGATCTACAAAACGTATTTTTAAAATTTTTAATATAGGCCCACATTAAAAAGTTGTAAAACGCAACTTTTAGTGCTTTTTATACAATTCCGACCAATTTCAACTTTCGAAAAAATTTCTTTTCACATCCTGTAGTAAACTTAATTGCTCTAGCTTCCCAAAAAAATACGAGTCGTATAGTCCAATAACGAATAATGATGATTTCAGCGCACTGGTTCGATCTGATGCTACTACTTAAGCAATTTTGCAAATTACCACAGAAGTTGCCTCTTCAAATCCTAACGTTTCTCCTCAGTCAGTATGTTTTTGGTTTTCTGGCTTAAAATTTGCTGTTTTACGGAATACAACACAAATTTTATATTAATTCAATCATTTTTACAGACGCAATTGTATACAAATTTTTTTTTAAAATGATCTAAATTTTTGACCGAAACGTTGACAATTTTGTGGTAATTTGCAACATTGCTTAAGTAGTAGCATCAGATCGAACCAGTGCGCTGAGATAATCATTATTCGTTATTAACAAATTGTCGATCGAGATCAAGAAACAGTATAGTCCAATTTTAAAAAAGATATCGGCGTTTTAAGAGTGTCCGAATATTTGTGGGAGTCCACTGTCCTATCAGAGTCGCCAGATGAGGGGAGGGAGCACGAACTGAAGGAGAAAAAGTTACCCTCTCCCTTTCAGTACCGGAATTAGTCACGTGACCTGGCTGCGGGAATAGCGTTGTAGAAGGGGAAGGTAGAGCGGGGACACAAGTCTGGTGACTGCGGTACCACCGGGAAATCCTCGGAAAATAAATCCTTTTCGACAGGTACTGTTTCCGTCCACTCGATATCCCGTCCCAGGCTCGGCTTACGGGCTCCTCGGTGTCCGCCTTCTGAGAAGAACGGGAATTTTCTTTGTTTTTTCCACGGTTCGACGATTCCACGTATCGCGTTAAGTCCTCCGTTTCTCACCGACTTTGAATCCGAGACCCCCGATGTCTCGATCTAGAGATCTTGCTACCGTATACGTAGCGCGGTGGATAAAACCGGCTTGTAAACTCCGTTTGTAAAGGGGCGCCCTTTATTTATTATTATCCCTATTTTTATTTGTGAAGGTGGAGTTGTCGCTCTTCGACACGTGGTCAGTAAAATTGTAAAGAAACAGCGTTTTTTTGTAATTTAAAATGACGCTTCTTAACCCTTTGGTTACCCTGGACGAGATATCTCGCGCCCCGATACTTCCCGATAAACGCCTTTGACGAGATATCTCGCCATCCAGAGTTGGGCATTAATCGATTAAAATTTTAATCATGATTGATTGATTAATGTGTACGATTAAAAAAAGAAATCGTCGAAAAATCGGCGATTGATTCAATCTATTGATGAAGTTAATCGTCAATCGTCGATTAAACGAAGAAATCGTCGAAAAATCGGCGATTGATTCAATCGATTGATTTAATCGTCAATCGTTGATTAAAAAAAGGAATCGTCGAAAAATTGGAGACTGATTTAATCAATTGTTAAAGTTAATTGCCATACGGTCTATCCATACATTGTAATAAGGAGGGAGAGAGACAGAGAGAGGGAGCAGAGAACGGATGGAGAATTGACAGAAATAATAATATATTTCAACAAAAACATGTTTATTTTCAATAGTTTTTTTTTTTTTAGGAAATCTCTTATGAGATTTATTACAACATATAGTACATTACAGTAACTTTGTTTAATGGTAAATGCTACGATGGTCGTAGCTTTCCAGGAATAATAACTTCAAACATAAAAGCACGTTAACAGAGTTTGTATTACAGACCAAATGACAATACACCTAAACTCAGTTTACATTTTTTTCAGTATTCATACAGTTTTGATTACGTATTTCATTTCGAAATTTCAGCAGTTAATCATTAATCAATTATCCGATTGACGATTAATAATCGTTAATCGCAAGTAACGATTAATAAGTATTTAATCGTTAACCGCAATTAACGACTAAACTAGGAGATTAATTGTTAATTGCGATTAACGATTGAAGTAGAAATTTAGTCGTCAATCGTTGATTAATTTTTTGCCCAACTCTGTCGCCATCTAGCACCAGTGGTTTGACATTCTAGACGAAATACTTTCTGTTTTATTCGGTCATTTCACCCGAGATAAAGATTTCATTCATTTCTTCCTTTTACAAATCAGAATATAGTTACGTATAGAATATATTAGGTGAAGTAAAAACGCTCAGAACTTTTTACTTCACCTAATATATGATGATATCGGTGCACAGGTTCGATCAATAATGAAAACACTAGCAATTTTGCAAACTAAATCAAAAACTCAACGTTTCGATCCTGATGTGGATCATTATCAAGAGCCGATATCATCACATATTACTACCAAAATTACGATCGGAAAACATATTAAATTTAGAAATTTTTGAATTTCCTAGTACCCGCCAAACCCTATCGATAAGCTCGAGAATGGCCGAAAATCGGTTTTCGATGTCCGGAAGAATCGCCTGTCCGTGTTTGTCGAAACGTAAATAATTTCTCTGATAGCGCTATCATGCTGGCTACCGCGCAGCGTTGTTGCGTCTGGCGTCCCTGTCCAGCAAACGCCGGGCTTCACGGGAGGCAGCAGGCAAGAGGCAGGGGCGGCGTATTCAGTCGTACGAAGCGAAAATTCAAGAGAAACGAGGAAGCGGAGCAACGGCGTGTAACAAAACGCGAACCCGGGGAGGATCGTACGTGTAACCACACTATGGTGATTCTTGGCGTTCATAGAGGGCCCGCGTACGGTTCGAGCGGCAGAGAATTATTGGAGCAGCATGTACGTCAGCATGTACTGCACGGAATGGCTTCGTAATGGCGAAAAAAGGAATTACCGGGTCACAGAGAACCGCTTTCTACCGAGACGACAAACGAATCCGAGAAACTCGCGCGACTATTACGTCGCCAACATATTCAGAATGATTCGAACGATATCGAACGTTCGAGACAGGGTGTGTAGCAGTTGGGGAATGAAAGCAGTTCACTTGGCGTGCTTCTATTTCATCGACCCGTAAAGCTTCTTAATTGTTAATCGATAATTTATCAGACGTAATCTCGTCTTGGTACAGTTCGAGAGAGCGATACAGTAAAAGCTCCTTCGTTGTCCAAATGCCGGGGGGCTGAGCGGACAACGAGCGTGCCCGGACACTATTTTTGATTTATGACTGCGTCTAGATATCGCGCCGACCGCGCCGAGCGACTTCAATAGGAAGCCGAACATAGAGAAGGACAGAATGAGATACGGATCGGGTGACCGAAGCGTGTCGCCGTCGCCGGCACAGTTTAAAGGGCCACATTTTGTTGCTGTTGCTCGTTGCCTTCGAAACTTTGACCGTCGATTAAACCACTAAATACAGTTGAAACTATATCGTGTTTGGTGTCATTTTAATCAGAGAAATGCCAGAAATAAGTTAGTGAAAGTCCCATAAAGAAATAATGAAAATTAAGAAGATTGAAAATTCGGTTTACTCGAGTCAATGTTGTGGTGTTCACACCGATATACCCGAGCCGACATCAATCGACGCCGCCTACGGAGCGACTCGGCGTTGACAGGCAGTGGAATGGGTAGGCACTGGACAACGATCGTGCCCTTGATTTTGGACAACGAAGGAGCGATTACTGTAAAAATTTAAATTCAGATCCAAATTTAATAGATTCCAAATCATATTTAACCATATATTTCACAGTAAAATATCACCATATGTAGACTTCGAAAAGCAATTTGATTATAAAATTCGCGGCGTCCAACGATTATAAAATTTCCGGCGTCCAAACGTCACGAATCCAACCGCCACGGCGTCCAAACGGTACGAGTTCAATCGGCACGGCGTCCAAACGGCACCAGTCGAATCGGCACGGAGTCCAAAAGGAACGCGTCCAATCGGTCGGAGTCCAAGTGGGACACCCCCGACAACAACGATAGGCCGCGTCCCCACAATCTCTTTGTGCGGGGGTATAATTCGATGAATCCTTGACCGATTACGCGATTCCTTCATGTAGCGTGACGTATCAACCGAGGGTTAGACGAGGGCAGGTACTTAACTGGGCGAGAGCGTGCAACTCCACATCCGTATAATGAAATTGACTCTCGAACGCGAGTCAGACAGTGATTTCTAACAAGCGGCAAAGTGAATTTTATCGGTCCTCGAACTCGATTAATTCCGCTCGTTTCGGGCACGAGCATCATTCGAATGCGGAGCACCGTTCGAGTTGTTCGAACGTTCCTGATTCCTGATACGCAGGTAATTGCGATCTCCCTGGAAATTGCCGTAACAAGAAATATTTACGCGATGTACCGCCCCAGCTCTGACCCCGGCGCAAAATTTCATTCGCTCCGAATGAAACGCGTTTACGGGACGAACGGACACGCGTGACCGCGTTCGCTCCCCGTGTCGCCCCGACTCTCCACGGGTCGCAATTAACTTGTTCGCCTTTTGAACGATGTCGAGGCTAAAGCCGCTGAAATTCGCCGGTTCGTGACCGCGCGAATTACGCGAATTAGGCGAGCATTAGTAGATTGGGGGTTCTGGGAAAAATATCTGTAGTTATTGTCCGACGAGACGGGACAGTCAACGTAAACACAGGTAGCCTCTTTAGGTAGCTAGACATCAGCCAAAAGACTCGGCGAGAACCTCCATAGATTTGCGTTCCGTTTAACATTGTTCTGGATTAATTTTTTAAAGGTCTAGACCTTCTGATTAACCGAGGTGGCTCCATCTTCTTCCCCCGATGTAATATCCAAGGGTCGGCTACTGGACTAATTTTCTCCCTAGCTCGTGTTTCTCCTGTTTCCCGTGTTGTTCCTTCAAAAAGAGGAGCGTGGACTTCCGCCACGTGTTCCGGATCAGTTGCAGGACTTCGTTGCGCCATGACACCCGGCCAATTAACTCTCGGGAGTGCCGAGTGGGGTTATCCTGTTGTTTCCTGTCGAAGGACGACACACATGTGGCTAGGTTCCAGGAAGTATTTCGAGCTGTCCAAGCTATCTTTCTCGTTCGCCCACGGTTTCGAATCCACGACGTTACGTAAGTCAACGGATGCATCGTGCTTTCACTTTTTTTCCTCGCTCGTTGACTGCGATACGAAAATATCGCGTTTGGTTCGGTCGATCGTTGAGGCCGGTATTCGTCGCGTTTCCGCGCAATGTGCTCGTATCTCGCTCCGCCATTAATCGGCCGATGATAATGGATAGATCGTAGTACGTAGTCAAGCGCGCGAAGCTCTCGTATCATCGATTTTTACACCTATTTTTTCCTCCGCCTTTCCCTGCCGGGTCAGTGCCCTGTCAAGGGAGAAGATCCGCGTTCGAGCATGAACACGGATACATCGACAATCCGTCAGTCCTCCATCCTCCGTTCTTCGTTCTCCGGTGTTCGTCCTACGCTCTTCGTAAATATTTCCGACTGACTGTAGGTACCGTTCGGCTTGTTTGCCATGTGGAGGATGTGTTGGAAAAATGTTGTACTTGAGAGGGGTGATTCCCGAGGTGATTTGAAGTAACTTTTTCCTTTGCGGAAATGTTCTCCGCAGCTTCGTTAAGGAGTTATTAACGAAAAACAAGGACCGATCAGAACACGCCCACAGCGGACGGACTCCGCCTCCGCGAATGACAACGCCGCGCTCAGCGGGACCCGCCCCCTCGTCGGAGTCCGTCCGTTACGATTGGTCCGCGTTTTTCGTTAATAACTCCGTAACGCAGCCGCGGAGAAGATTTTCGCAGAGGAAAAAGTTACTTGAAATGTCCTCGGAAATCCTGTCAAGGAAGTACAACATTTTTGGGAGTTCCTGTATATGCGCTTCATAGTCCGGAGAAAGAGACCGTTGTCCCAGATTTATCGAATATCCGCGGTCGCGTCACTATGTTCGTCGTAATAAAAAAAAACATGATCTATTTTTTATTCATTAAAAGTTTCGACCCCCTTGCATGTCCGTTGAAGTATACGACTGTGGCCTGTCAAGCAATCACGAAGGTGCGTTAATTAATCCTAGGCTTTGAATGTCTAAATATAGGAAGGTGTTCGATGTGAAAAATGTTCACAAAATTTTCTCGCTTTTGCGTTGAAAGCTACCGATGTATGCGCTTAGACTATTCATCGTGTTTACCGGATCTTGATGTCGGATAATGTCACTGGAAAGGCATAAATCGTGCTACTAGATAAAAATAGTATATGAAAATTTGTTGTGAGATTATTTGAATTTACATAGCGGCACGTTTAATTACTCCGCCGCTGGGATCGTCCACCGCGCTAGGTATGCCAGTGTGCTCTCGATAATTCCATCCCTTCGAAGGTCATCGGTTAAACGTTCGCGTTCCCCTGGCACAGAGACCCGCCGCGGTCGATTTCCATTTATTAAACAAATCTATCATCCGTGTGGACATCCCTCCATGGACAGCACTTTCGGTTCTACTAATATTACGGCGGCCACTTATGGCCTCCAGACTGCTCTAAATAGCAGCTGGGTCTTGAAAGCCATACACGAGTAGCTCGCAAGGACAGGATTGGAGTATGGAGATCGCTTTTGGAATCCGGCTAGAAGCTGTAGCGTATTATACCTGCTTCTGCGTCCGGCCTTCGCATAAAAATCAATTTTTCCCAATCAATTTTTCGTAAAGAAACATAGATATGTTTATAGCCATTTATCTATGCGTGTGTAGAAAATAGGTGAGGGGTGAGTCACCATGACTTTTTGACGCGAAACGCTTGAGGGTCATTGTGACGCCAATTTGAATGATAAGTACCATGTTTTTAAATCACTGAGCCCCATCATCGAAAAAAACGTAAAAAAAGAATTTGTTTAAATTTTTCGACATTATAAACTTGATTGTCGGGGTTGAAAAAATTATTTTGTAATAGCTCAATCCTTTCTAAATAAACAAAAAAAAATGTAGCTCAATCGGAGAAACAGTTTCCGAGATAAAAATTCGTAAGTGAGGCTCGTTTTCGCCAAAATGGGCAAAAACTGAAAACTTTGAAGGTCTGCCATTTCTAAGAAAATTCGAAACCGGTGAAATGATGACTTAAACCTCCCCTAATTTCGCATGGACTACAACATATTTCATTTATAACAAAATCGACGATGGTGTCTGCAAAAAGTGATCGATTTAGCATGGAATGACCCTTTGTCAATATTGAGACATGATAGCATTTAACAAGTGTATGAACTTAAATCTCTCCATCTGCCTCTAGTGCCGAGTTATAAGCCTCTAAAAAACAGCTAACTTATTTCGTGTAAAAGGAGGTAGTGCGAGAACGTGGCTGGTGGGGACACTCTGGGCCATAATCGCCGGATTGAATGCTCCCACTCTATGGGGACCCCACGCGACTATGGCCCACAGTGTCCGCACTCTAACTTCCCTTTCTACAACGCTATTCCCCCACGGCCGCCGGTTAAGACTTGTGTCTCCACTCTATGGGAACCCCACGCCACTATGCCCCGACCCATCTAACTATCCCCACTCTAACTTTCGAGACAGAGCGCGTCACGTGACCGGACGGAAGCGTGGGGAATAGCGTCGTGCAAGTGGAAGCTAGAGTGGGGAGACAATCCCTAATAAACTGCGCCCGGTCAGACACTTACGAACACTTCGATGCGGCAAATGGACTTTCTTGTGAACGCCGAGAGTAGAGTGTAACCCGCGAGTCGTTATTAAGAGGCAATTTAATTGCGAATCGATTTGCAGCCGCCTCGAGTCGAACGGAATTGGGGGGCGGAGTCCGCGTCACGTCGCGTTGGTGACGTTTCGCTGCCCCTTTTCGATGGGAACGTACCGGACATTCTCGATGGATGGGGGTAATTTGTACGCTCGGGACATTGTTAGAGAGGGAGACTGAAATTACCGACTTTACGATTTCTGGGACAATCGAATTGTTGGAAGTGGGAGGGGCGTGACGTGATCAACTGGGGTGGGAAATGTTAAAAATAAGTCGTTGTCGAATACAGGCACTTAAGAGGTGTCATTTTAAAATAACTAATTAAGATTTAAAATTAAAATTACACTTAACGAAAGACCCTGTACAATTTGTCGTACACGTACATCCCCTGTATAGAGGGTACGGTTTATAAAACACGTACGTTGCATTTCCATAAAACATGTATTTACGGTATTGTGCAATTTGTACCCATTTCAATTAGGAGTGCAGCTTTGTTTGACTGCTTTCGCGTCTTTGTGTTCACGAGGGGTTTCGTTGGTTTGCGAAGGGTTGTTGAATGATCTGGCTAATTTTAGAGGGTGAAACGTTTTCAACGATGCTCTTTGGGAAACATTCTATTTACCATTACCCATCGGGATGGACAAGGCGTATTTCTCTCTCGGAGGTCGTCCCACGTTAATTCGCTAACGAGTCTGCACCCGTGTCGTCACCACCCCTTCTTCTACACGCGTTACCGCCACCCTTACTCCATTCGATTACGGAGTGGGCAAAGTTTCTGTAAGTGCGCAAAGATCGTATATACACTACTGTGCAAAAGGAAGAGCACCCGGTATAATTATAAGATATAATGGCAAACAATATTTTTATGTAACAATTGTATTGTACAATAATTGATTTATTGCATTTGAAGTATTAGGTGAAGTAAAAAGTTCTTCGCTTATATAATATTAATAAAGCGAAAAACGCTCAGAACTTTTTACTTCAACTAATATTAGATAATCCGCAATATACAGGGTGGCCCACATAACTCTGAACAGCTCAATATCTCGAAAACTATGCCATCGATTTTGAAGTTCTTAGTCTTAAATTGCATGGAACTGAAGGGCCTTTCTGACTACATAAACGTGAAGTGGCCTCCCTTCCCCTTTAACGGGGGAGGCGAGGTACCTTTGTAATTTTAAATGGAACCCCCTATAAAATGTTACATATTTAGATTCTACAGGAAAAAACAAGTCAATTTTGTCTGAAACATTTTTTTGTCAGATATGTACTTCCATGATGAGATATAACAGTTTGAAGTTTCGAGTTGTAGGTACTTGAAGCGCTTGGAAATAGCAAAAAAATAAAAAAAAAATTTTATTTTTTAGAGTTATGTGGGCCACCCTGTATATATTTTCAGGACTATTCAATTAACCCTTTAACTGCGGACACTTTTAGCACATCCGATCGCTCTAATTTTAAATTATATTACTGAAGTGATATTTTATTTTAAAAGATTTTTTATTGTATTTATTTTATTTTTATTTTAGTGGTATATAAGCCCCAGCCCCTATTTGATATTAGCAAAAATTAACATGTTGTTTATATACCACACCCTGGCTATAATTTCAGTATGTAGTTTATAAACCACACCCGCAGTTAAAGGGTTAAACAGCGAAATCCTTTTCCAAAACTTACTGTGTTCTCAACGAATAATAAGAAAGAATACTGTGTTCTCATTTGATTTTTTACGCTTTTCTATTAAATATCACCGGGTGCTTCTTTTTTTCCGCAGTATTGTGGACGCATACATACGCGATAATCGAAAAATCGCGACGAAGTGATGTTAGGAACGTAAATAACGTTGCAATACACGGCTCGGCGCTGCACTGGCGATCTGGCGAACTGGTGCACTGGTGCACGAGGCGATGCAGCGCGATGCAGCGCGCCGCAACTATCGACCGCCCCCGACCCAATGGCAATCGTTTTAATGCGAATCGATCACACTTTCTGCGAGAGTTGTAACTCTGTGCTATCTTACCGGTCGACTCGGCAACGTTTTTCAATTGGACTAGCTCCAACCCGCACTCCAAAGAAATCTCGCCTCGTCCCTTTCGTATGGCCGACGCTTTCGACATTTTCACAATGCCAGGCGTTACACATAGAGACGTATAAGCTTTCAAGATCTATTTTATTATCCCGGACGAAAACAAGACGCAGAGGAATTAAAGGTAAACTTGTGTACTAAAAAGTTGTTTACTACTGTAAACCTTACGAAAATCTTTACTTGTAAATCCGTGGGTGTTCTTGAGGGGGACAGCGCTTCGTGCGGCAGAAATATCGTACGCCGAGTAAAATACCATTAGGTGTGTCAGATTTGTGCCAGGTTTTCGTCAGATTTGCGTCAGGTTTGTGCCAGATTTGCATCAGGTTTGTGTCAGATTTGCATCAGATTTGTGTCAGATTTGCATCAGGTTTGTGTTAGATTTGCGTCAGATTTGCATCAGGTTTGCGTCCAGACCTAACATTTACAAGTAAAGATTTTTGCAGTTATCTCGTAAACTAAAGCCGACCGTCGAAAACGTTTAAGGGAAATGTTGTACGGAATGGTGACCTTGACCAGGTAATTCAAGGTCATTGTAATCGGAGAGGGGGTGGCACATTGTCAAGTTTACCAAATTAAAAGACCATAAACGGACATGTGTATTCTTAATCCAGGCGACAGATTAAAACGTTATACTCTT
Organism: Lasioglossum calceatum; assembly: GCA_963966675.1. Taxonomy (NCBI): domain Eukaryota; kingdom Metazoa; phylum Arthropoda; class Insecta; order Hymenoptera; family Halictidae; genus Lasioglossum; species Lasioglossum calceatum. The sequence goes on along the minus strand of OZ016539.1, from coordinate 5,354,250 downwards.
GTAAAATCGCGTATCGTGTAAAACAATTTTCCTCTCTCCCGTTTCATTTTTCGGAGGATTCGGCTGTCGATAGAGAACGAATCTTTATTCGATTTGTAGACGTTCGAGCCGCGCGCGCCTATGGCCTACGTCGTGCTCCATTTTCATCCGAGAAAGTTTCAGCCTCCAGCGAGGGGAGGGAGGTGGGGGGGGGGGGGGGTAGTGACAGATGGAAATCGTTGCAGAGACAAAATTGAAATCGAGTAGCAATACCATTAGAAAGGAGTGGCAATACTTCGAGACTGCTCGTCGACGAATTGTCTCTATCCCTGTCGAGACAGAAGTTCCATTCCATTCTCGTGAAAAGTTCCCCCTCGTCGAAAGACATTTCCATCTTTGTCGACTGATTTATCCAGTTTCGTTCGTCTCTTTCAACGTAATCTCGAAGCGCTAGACGTCCTTCACCGGTGAAATTCTTCGAATTTCAGATACAATAATATCAGTTTATAGAAGTAGCGCGTTTAGTCCCAATATACGGAGTAAAGCCTTGATCTAAGAAAAATGAATGTCCCCTCCACCGCTTCAACAGCCGTGAACCATTACTAATTCAATTACAAAACTTCTTTATTTTTAATTATTTTTTTATGGGATTTTCACGAACTTATTTGAACTGTATTTAGTGGTTTAATTGACGGTGTGTGTACATTATGTTTCACATGTAGGTACAGTAAATACGGGCCAAATTATAGTTTGTTGGGTGTGATTTTAATCAGAAAAATGTCACAAAGATGTTGGTAAAATTTCATTAAAAATAAGTGAAAACAAAGAAGTTCCATTCGAGGTCACAAAGATATAGTACAACTACAGGATCTAAGAAACAGCACGGACTCGAGGGTTTTTCTTAGACCGAATTAAATTCTTAGCTGGAATTATTTAACACGCCTCGTTATTCTCGAAAGAGGGGATCGAATTCATTATGGTCTAGCGAATTCGCCATTGTCAACACTTCAATTCGATTGGAACAACGGTTCGAAAGCGAGTCCGCGAGCACTACCTGGCGAGGAAAAGTAATTCCAGGAAAAAAGAAAGCACACTAGTACCGAGTGGAAACAGACGGCGGAAGATTGCAAATAGCGACGTGGAATGGGAAGAACGCGCGTTTTATAGCGTCTCGTGAACGCTGCGCCGCGCCACGCCGGGTTCCGAATGGAGATTTTCAGCGGTTTATAATCGTGGAAGCCGAGGGAAGAGGCGACGGAGAAGGTAATCCCATTTTTCTTCTTAACGCGACTGAACAGCCGGCTTAACGGGGAAGATAAAGTCGCCGGATTTCACCGTTAGTTGACTCTTCACTCCTCCCATCGATTTGCCGTTTCCTACAACTTTTTCTTTTCATTCCTCGCTTTTCTTTTCCGTTTCGACCGTTGCGTCGCGTTGCTTTCCTTCCGCGGTCGAGGCTCGATCGTCCATCTTTGAACCGAGTGCATACACGTACAGGGTGTCCAAAACCACCCGTCCAGGGGTGTCAACTTCTCAGATAAGCATATTCGGTAAAAATGTTTGCAATGAAAATTGCAGGGATTAATGGAGGACATCTGTCCATGACCTTGTATTTGACCTTCGGATCCATTCCCAAGGTTATTTGGAGGTCAGTACGTATTTTTTAAATGCGAACCCCTACTTTTGTTTCCGGATTCTGAAAGAGCTCGAAATTTTACGTTCAGATATGCACTCATGTCCTAAATTAAAATGACTGCTAGAGGCCATTCAGAGGTCAAATTACACTCCATTGGAGATGGAGAACAAGCCACGGTCGGAGAGACACATCGGAGACAAGTTTAGAAGCCTCGTCCAATCTTGATGCCAGTATTTACTGTCATCTTTTATTTACCACCAAACAGTGATTCGACCTCTGAATGGCCTCTAGCAGTCATTTTAATCTAGGACATGAGTACATATCTGCACGTGAAATTTCGAGCTCTTTCAGAATCCATAGTCAAAAGTAGAGGTTCCCATTTAAAAAATACGAAGGTCAAATACAAGGTCATGGACATTTTATTCCAAACATTTTTACCGAATATACTTATCCGAGAAGTTAACACCCCTGGTGGTTTTGGCCACCCTGTATATTTAGTAGACCTTGACTAATTTCTGGCGACTGCAGACAAATGCAGAAGGAATGGTAGCGAAACGAGTGGAAGAGGGAACGCGATTACAATAAAAATCGAACAAGATTTCCTTATTGTCCTGGTGAATGCAACGCCTGGTTATTTCCAGTGGAAACGTGATAAAGAACGAGAACAAAGCTTTTTCACGTGTTTTACCGCCGGGGGTAACTTATCAAAGTCCTTGATTTATGTCGTAGAAACTTGTTCATGTTTTTTTTTTAAATTTCATGCTGGCATCGAGTATGCCGCTCGAGGAGGATCGTAACAGTTCGTGTGGATTTTATTAATACCGCGACTAAAAATATAGTCGTGGTCAGTCTTATTATACATAGACGGAGTATTTACCATAGCAGGTACTGGCACGCGACTTCCATCGGTACTGGGGTATTGCATCGAGCACAACAACGAGAAAATAGTTTTCTTTTTTCTTCGGATAACAGTATTTTTCCGCGTCCCGTTTGTGTAGTATAATTCTGTTCAAACGATTCGGATCCGCGCTTCGCCTCAAGGATTAAACCAGCCCCGCGCCTCTGTCCGCGCTTTGACCCAGTTAGACGGGAGAGACCGGCTCCGCAAAATCCTTTACGACGAGCTCTTTAATGATTCGCAACGAAGCGAACACGGTAAATACGAGTCGAACGTACAATGGACACATTCGAGGGGCTGAATTGTTCCGGTGCCCCAGAAAATTAAGATTTCAGGTCAGTCTTTAACGCCGCTGGCGTGTCCCACGAGAATTAGCGCGCTCAGAACCAGTTTCTTTGGATCGGCGAATACGCATGCCGGGGGTCGTCTCGGAGGAACCTAATTAAAGGAAACCGGCTCGCTAATCCTAGAACCGTTACGCGTAGTCCTTGCGCACTGTACGAGACGCATCCACCGGACCGTGTGAGGAAATGAGTGGCAAATGTTAAATGCGGACACGATCGTCGAAAATCATTTTTACTTTTGTTTTCGCGTCGACCATGATTAATGTCCCGTTGCACCATGTCCCGTTGTCCCCAAGCACAGCTCCGGGACGCCGAAATGTCCCGTTTTTAGAAGGAGAGCAACCCACGGCACCAATTTCAAAGAAGGACGCGAGAAATATGCGTTTTCTTGAATACACATACAGTAAATTCTCTATAATCGCAAACAGGGCATGTACGATAATCGCAAATGAAATATCCCCTCCAACTCAATACACTGATCTCGGCTCGGTATATCGATGTAAACCACTACTAACGCGACGCGGAGAGTCGCAGTCGTCGGCACAGTTCAAACGCCCGTGAGTCATCATAACGTTATACCAAAATTCTATCTTCTTTATTTTCCATTATTTTTTCATGGGACTTTCACCAACATATTCCTGGCATTTTTCTAATGCAAAATGATACCAAACACGATATAATTTGAACTGAATTTAGTGGTTTAATTGACGATGAGAGTTTCGAACGCAAGGAAGGACAGCGCATCAGACAGAAAGAGACGCGGACAGGTGCCGTCGCATCGACGGTTGCCGTGGTGTCTCTTTACACGCGCTGTCCTTCTACGTTCGGCTCGGCCTTTGGTTCCTTCTCTACGTTCGGCTCGGCCTTTGGTTCCTTCTCTACGTTCGGCTCGGCCATTGAAGCTCGAAAAAAGTAGGACCAGGATCGATAAATGCAAACAAATCCCCCCGAGGCGTTTGCGATTATAGAGAATTTACTGTACTACTACCACAGACGAGATATACAGGGTGTCCCAAAATTCCTTCAACAGCCGGAAATGGGAGGTTCATGACGTCATGTGAAGCAACACTTTCCTTTGCAAAAATGTTATCCGCAGCTTTGTTCAGGAGTTATTAACGAAAAACACGGACCAATCAAAGCGCAACCGAGACAGGAGTTGGAACAGTCGGCCAATAGACAGTTGACGCGCTGGACGGACTGTGCCAACTCGCGTCTAGGTCGCGTTCTGATTGGTCCGTGTTTTTCGTTAATAACTCCAAAACAAAGCCACGGATAACATTTTTTCAAAGGAAAGTGATGCTTCAAATGATCTCAGGAACCTCCCATTTCCGGCTGTTGAAGGAATTTTGGGACACCCTGTAGAAATATACCTGACACCTTATGGGACTTGATGTCCACAGGAATCTGTAGTGCCGACACGTTAAAATGCCAGTGATAGCAGTAATTTTCTTTAAATTATGTTCACAATTTGCTATTAAACTGGCTATAAATATTGTGCCCCTAGAAATAATAATAATGCGGATACCAAAACACATTGGGTGTCAGGGCTCTTCCTATGTCTCGTCTGTGCTATTACCTACAAATTAGTAGATGTCCCGTTTTGAGGAATAAAATAAATGGTCACGTTAACCATGCATGACCCAAAAGGGGGATGTATCGACTCAACCGAGGTGCGTTCAACTTCGTGCTTGGGGTGGTCCTCTGTGGACAACACCATAGACCCTACGATAATTGCCTTGAAGCCAAGATTAAATCATCTAGGAGCTGGCAGTTGAGGGCAAAGCGCTATAGTCTGTGGAGAAGTAAGGACCGCACTGTGCTGTACCGCGGCGCGGCGTGGGAATTTCGTTCTCAATGGCTGCGAAACCGCAGCTCGTAGTTCGTAGCTCTCAGCTCCCAAGGCGAACCAGGGTCGTTCTCTCACGATTGCTGGGACCGGGGTGCTGCGCGCGCGTGCATCTATAACCAACGCGACGTAACATTTGCGATGCGCCCACTTTCACCCGTCGCGGCGCCGCGGACATTTCGACGGATGTGTCACCATGTTCGCGTTTGACCTTTCGAGTCCGTGGAAATTTCGCGCTAGATATATTCGCATCGTGCCGGTGTCGACATCGATTCCAGGTCGAACGAGGGTTTGAAAATTCCCAGTCGAACTTGGAAAGCCTATCCAAAGGATCAGCTTTCCTCTCACGCCGATTTTCTCGTCAATTTCTCTACGGTTTTGCCCCTCTAGTTTTTTTTTCAACGGAGTCTCATTTCCCGAGACTGCCCGCGGGTTTCCGAGAGCAGAGGAGACGAGTCGATCGGTCGATCGGTCCTCGTAAAGCGAGCGGGAGATCGAAGAATAAATCATCGTAGCGAGTGCGCGAGATAGAGCAAGAAACATATTAGGTAGGAGGTGGTCTAATATTAGAGCAACAGCCACCGACAGATTCTTGCGGAGGGTCTCGACGCGACGTGAAACATTATCTCATCCCTTTGGTAGCGTCGCGTCGGTGCGCACCGCAACCCCTCATCTCCTCGTGCTCCACGTATTCCCGTATCCTCGTCTCCTCAACCCCTCGTCCACAAGTCCAACAACCTCTCCTGACCGTATCTTTTGGAACGTGACGATAGAATCCACGAAGAACGCGTCGGAATGGACAGATGACGCGATTCGAACGTTTTTCATACGAGCCGGTTGGTCCTGTTGCAGTTCCATGTTCGGAAGAGAGGAAGATCCGAACGAAATGTTCAGGGATTGTCGTTAGGAATTTAGAAATGTAACCTTGTTAAGTCTTGTCGAGTCTGTGTCGCAGAACGCTGCGTTCAGGCGCACTTAGGAGATCCTAGTTTTAGGAGATACCAACTTTAGGAGTTCCTAACTTTAGGGGACACCGACTTTAGGAAATCCCAACATTAGGAGATCCTAACTTTAAGGGACACCAACTTTAGGAAATCTCAACTTTAGGAGATACCAACTTTAGGAGATACCAACCTTAGGAAATCCCAGCTTTAGGAGACACCAAGTTTACAAAATCCCAACTTTAGGAGATACTAACTTTAGGGGATACCAACTTTAGGAAATCTCAACTTTAAAACATTTCAACTTTAGGAGATCCTAACTTTAGGGGACACCAACTTTAGAACATCTCTACTTTGGAAAATCTCAACTTTAGGAGATCCTAACTTTGGGGTACACCAAGTTTAGGAAATCTCAACTTTAGGAGATACCAAACTTAGGAAATCCCAGCTTTAGGAGATACTAACTTTAGGAAATCCCAATTTTAGGAGACACCAAGTTTATAAAATCCCAACTTTAGGAGATCCTAACTTTAGGGGATACCAACTTTAGGAAATCTCAACTTTAAAACATTTCAACTTTAGAAAATCCCAACTTTAGGAGATCCTAACTTTAGGGGACACCAACTTTAGAACATCTCTACTTTGGAAAATCTCAACTTTAGGAGATCCTAACTTTAGGGTACACCAAGTTTAGGAAATCTCAACTTTAGAATATCCCAACTTTAGGAGATACCAACCTTAGGAAATCCCAGCTTTAGGAGATACTAACTTTAGGAAATCCCAACTTTAGAAGATCCTAACTTTAGAAAATCCCAACTTTAGAAGATCCTAACTTTAGAAAATCCCAACTTCAGGAGATCTCAACTTTAGAAAATCCCAGCTTTAGAAGATACCAACTTTAGGAGATATCAACTTTAGGATATACCAACTTTAGGAACTCCCAACTTTAGGCGACCCCACCTGAAGAGGCCTGAGGACCCCAACGCTGCGTCCTGAAGCGTATAGGAGATCCCAGATTACCAGAGGCGGACGGTGGATCGACGCATCTTCTGTTGTGCCGATGGTACTAGAATATACCTGACTACAGCCGCGCACCTTCGAGAGGTAGTGTTCCCTGACAAAGACGAGTGGCGGGATCGATGCCGGTCGTGTCCAGAGATATGCTCGGTCACATAATTTGTCCGATGTAAACGGGAGTCGGAGCAGAGACTGCAACCGAATGATTCCGAGGTGCATGGGAAGTGCATACACCACAGTGGCCACCGTGTAAAGCCATAAAGCTAGTCGCCGCCCTCGTTTAACCAGGTTTCCACCGTGTTGAGCGTATGAAGCGGCTCTTTGTCGGCTGGAAATCTGCGGCTCTCCTGTACCGTTCGCTCTCTTTCTCTACCTCGCCCCGACCCTCCCCCGCACAACCATCTCTCTCTCGCTCCTTCTGTCCCCCTTCATCTCTGTCTCTTGAACTAGCCTCGCTCTTGTTAACGGAAATGCACGCATCGTAATTCAGGATGCGACCATAAATACGAATGAACGTGCGCGGCAACGCGCGTCGAACCTCGATTCCTCCTCCCGGCCAGCCACCCTCTTTGCATTCGCGGCATCGCAGAATCGCGGTATAGCTAGTCGTTGCGCCACCGCGCCCCGGTGCAACAACGCGGCTAATTCCGGTGGTATCGTTCAGCGGCGTGTACACGCTCGCTCGTTAAATCACCTTTGACGATGCGGCCGATCCCGATTCCGATTTCAAGCCTCGAAACATCATTCCTCCGCGGCGACCCGCGGGCAATCCGCGAATCGCTGGAATCGCGGATAAATCTGCGGCGCCAGATTATCGGTGGCTGAACGGTGACTCTGCTCTTTCCCCCCAAAACGATTCAAATACTCGGTTCAAGTCTTCAATTTTCCTATTCCTAATTATTATTATTTTTTGAGTAGAACTTTTGTGGGACACGTTTTCACAGCTTTCCAGCGAATGACACTTTTCGTCGAGTTCCAACTCGCTTTCAAGATTATGGAAAAATTGATTTTCATTTAACCCTGGCCAATTAAGCCGGAATATCCGAGAAATTACTGATTGATAGCTTTCGTAGGATGTTACGTTAAATATTATAAGAAAAAACCGGTCACCAAAAAGGGAAAAATTAGCATCGACACTATACCGGATATTTCACCTAACTTGACCACCTTGAATATCTTTGTTGTTTTTAAAGGTACGTCAAAAGTCTGAAGGACACAGTTGAATGGTAAGGTGGGGCTGATACGATACCAAAAAAATGTTTGTTTTTGTGTAATTTTTTTTAGAGGTATGAAGGTCACCTTCAGTTTTTTAAATGGAATGTCCTATTTTGCATACCATAGATCGATAGAGTATCAAATTCTGAGTACAAAAGTGTTGACCTTCGTATATCCTAAACCTAATAGTTAACGAGATATTATTGAAACAATTTTCTCTCTCCTTTGGATAATATCTCGTTATCTATTGGGATTAGGACATATGAAGGTCAACACTTTTATACTGGGAATTTGATACTCTATCGATCTATGGTATGCAAAATAGGACATTCCATTTAAAAAACTGAAGGTGACCTTCATATCTCTAAAAAAAATTACATAAAAACAAACATTTTTTTGGAATCGTATGAGCCCCATTTTACCATTCAACTTTGTCCTTCAGACATTTGACGTATCTTTAAAAACAACAAAGATATTCAAGGTGGTCAAGTTAGGTGAAATATCATGTTAGAGTGTGTAGCATCATCGAATAACGTAGAACGTTCTTGTTATTGGCATAAGGGTCGAAGTGCTTGCGAACGAGTACAAGGGTTAATGCTATTCCCCGCCGAAAATCGTTGCTCGTTAATCTTCGGAAACAACGGGGAATCGAAAAACGGTTGCTCATCGTTTAGCAGGTTAGGAGATATGCAGAAGAACGATGGGAATGGTGCTCGTTAGCAGGAGCTGTGAGAGAGTGGCAGGATCGTCGGGATTAGGGCACGTCGGCAACAATAGCCGGTTACACACTGGGTTAGGATCGTTGTCCTTGCACGACAAGGATTCTCTTGAGGAACCTTTTTTCCATCCATAGGCTTCCACGAATCTCTCTTTATCTTCCTTTTCTTTGTTCACACGGACCTCTACCGTTTTCATTCGACTATCATTGAACGGAGAGAATACAGAATATATTGATTGCAACGTATTGTACATATTGTACAAGGTGTCCCAAAAATGTTGTATTTCCTTGGAAGGAATGATGCCTGAGGTTATTTGAAGCATCTTTCTCCTTTGCGAAAATCTTCTCCGTCGCTTCGTTCACGAGTTATCAGAGAAAAACACGGACCAATCAGAGCGCGGCTATAGCATACGGCCCCGCTGAGCGCGCCGCTGTCATTGGCCGAGCCGGCGTCCGTCCGCAGTAGCCGCGCCCTGATTGGTCCGTGCTTTTCTGTTAATAACTCCTTAACGGAGCCGCGTAGAACATTTTCGCAAAGGGAAAAGTTGCTTGAAATGAACTCAGGAATCGCCCCTTTTAATAACGGAATTTTCGGGACACTCTGTATAATTTATACATAGTAGAATCGAACAGGAACGACGGGAGATGAATTTCATCCGTGCTTTACATCCCTGTTTCCACTGAACAGCTGAAAATCGATAGAACGTTCTTTTTCTCGCTTCCCGCAGCCAGCCTCGACGCTTTAATATTTCCGCGATTATTAAACGCGATAATGAAACGCTTATTGGTTTACCCAGCGAGAGAGCGTCGGCGTTCCTTTTCGCTGGAATAAAGTCAAAGGACACACGACCCCCCGAGCCTCGAAAGCCGACAACCTGCTTTCTTAAGTCCCGCGAATAAAGACCGACCAAGCAAATAGAACGCCAAATCCAGTTTCCACGGAAGTTTCCTCGAGGTACTTTTTCCAAATCCACTTTTAAGAACTCGGGAACTCCGTAAAAGGACTTGACTGTTACGAACTCGGAAATTTTTATGTGCAAAGTTATTTTAGCCGTGCTCGTTAACTCGATAAATTCTATGAGAGACGGCAGGCTTTAGCTGAACTGCAGAGAATTCGAAAACGAGTGGTGCGATCGAAATTCGATGGATACTATTTCACCCCTATTTCACTGAAATTTATTTTTTATTTATTTCTTCGATGGTCGTAATATGCCAGGAAAAATTTCTTATTTATTTATTTCTTCGATGGCCATAATCTGCTAGGAAAAATAGACGTGTCACGTTCGAAATGTTTCTCCCAATTGTGACCTTGGGTGACCTTGAAGATCAGCGTGTCGTATACGAGTGTTCGTTCTGATACACGCTTTCATATGATCTAAGAAAAAATACATAGAATTCCGTGTAAAAAATTGAAGGACATTTCTAAGAAAATAATTTCTTCCATTTCTGACCTTGTGTGCTCTTGAAGGTCATTGTGTCGTACACGAATGAATTCGTTTTGGCACACGCTTTCATATGATCTAAAAAAAATACATAGCATTCCGAATAAAAAATTGAAGGACATTTATGAGAAAATAATTTCTTCCATTTCTGACCTTGTGTGATCTTGAAGGTCATTGTGTCGTACACGAATGAATTCGTTTTGGCACACGCTTTCATATGATCTAAGAAAATATGTACATAGAATTCCATTTAAAAGATTGAAGGTCACCTTCGTATCTAAAACAAAATGGTGCAGACAAAAAATATTACAGTAGGTGTAACACGAACTTTTTGCAAACTAATAGAAAACTATTTCCTGATTTTCTTTTGCGCGCAGGACGCGGCAACGATCTATTATCGTTTTCCCTGTTACGCCATCATCGCCATCGCATAATACGATGCTGCATAGCGGAGGGATAATTACCGAAGTAACGGGTCATTCATTTCCGTGGGGAAACTTCTTACTGGAATCGCGAGTATTATGCGGGGAACTGCAGCAGCGAGGTCGTCCGAACGTTATCGTTGATATTATGGCAGTTTTATGGGGGAAAAAGATAGCTAGCGCCGTTAACCGATGTTACGAGCCCGGATTACCGATAGCCATGAAATAAAGTTACATTGCGTTTCATCGTGTTCGTTTGATAGCCACGAACCGTTACCTCGTTCTTCGTATGTCAGCGGATTTTCTATTTCATCTTGTTCTATTGAAATTTCAGTTTGGCTTTCCTGGCACATGAGCTTTATCATCGCTAGCAGCCACGCTCGTCGACGTTCGCTATCTTTCCGATCTACCTGCGTCGAACAAATTACTTTTCCGCCGAATGGTTTCGCTCGTAAATCACGATTCTCGTGTTTTTCACGTAGAATTGACAATTTGTTTCATTTAAAAATACGTTCTATCTTTACGTCTCGTTACGTCCGCTTCGGATTGCACGGTACAGCGTTTTTGTTTATACAGGGTGGTCCGTTTAAATAAGGCCACGTGAATATCTCTTCAGGTTATTGTGATGCGAAAAATATATGTTACGTAATGTTCATGGTGTCAATGGACTAAATATCAGGCAAGAATATATTTTTCGAAGGTCATTTTTTCGGAGTTATCAAGGTCATCGATGTTTTTTTTTTATACATAACTACATTTTTTTATTGCATCGTGTAGCTGATCGAAAAATACATTCAGTTGTTTATAAAAACAGGACATTGTCCTTGATCTGAAGGTAATACTTTAATTTTCGAAGATCAAGGTCATTTCGGGGTCATGTTTTTATAAATATCTGAATGTATTTTTCGATCAGTTACACGATGTTATAAAAAAAAATGTGGTTATGTATCAGAAAACATCGATGACCTTGATAACTCCGAAAAAATGACCTTCGAAAAATATATTCTTGCCTGATATTTAGTCCATTGACACCATGCACATTAGGTAACAAATATTTTTTTACATCATAATAAACTGAAGAGATATAAACGGACCACCCTGTACATGTCCGAAACACGGGTCTGGCTAGAGACATTTATCCAGTGTTGCCAGATGAGGGAACACGAACTAGCCCCTTGCCGTTTCTTTTCTTTTACAGTTACAGTGATTAGAACGTCTTTGTGCACGAAAATGTCGTAGAAGGGAAAACAAAATGTATATTTTTTGTACGACTACATTTATTTTAATGCTCAAATATTGATCACAAACGAATCCAATTTTATTTCATCTAAAATGAAACGCGTAACATTCGTATTTGTTAGAATTCGAATTCTTCTTCGGGTATGCACTGGCCAGAGTTGCGAAAAAATTGTATGCAAATAAAATATTTGCTCAACTCTGGTACTGGCCAGTGTCACCAGAATCGAACAAAACTAGTCGATTTTCCCACTCCGCCTTCTCCCCTTCCGCTATCTCATTCCAGCACCATGAGCATACTCCAACATCCCCCACTGAGACCGTAGACTGGTCACGTATTATTAATCTGGTTATCAGAGAGGGGGTAACTGTATTCCCTTCGATTTCATTTAAAATAGTATTTTAAATAGTAAATAATCCTATTTATTTTAATGTGTACAACTTTGAAAATAAAATATTTTATTTGATGCAGTAATTTTTGAAAATAAAATTTATTTATTTGAGGCAGTAATTTTTTTTAAATAGTATTTTATTTGAAAAATATTGAAAATATTTGTATTTTGTCTTTACTTTCAATTTCAATTTTACATATTATTGCTGAAAACAATGGTTCGAATTAAATACATTTATGGGTGTAAATCGTTTCTTAACAATTTCAGAGTATTACTATAACAATGCAAAAAGTAACATATTTCATTTCATGTTTCTGTATATAATATAATTGTATATAATAATATTTATTATTAATGTATATAATAAATATTTTATTTTGGGGATCGAATTATTGAAATAGAAATATTTTATTTTGTGTTTCAGATTGTTAAAATCGAAATATTTTATTTTCGAAATTCTATATCTTATTTAAAATACTATTTTCCTTAAGCAAAATAAAATCTAAAATATTAAATAGTATTTGAAATATTTGTTTTGCCGAATAATACCCACCTCTGATCTGGAAACACTGGTACTGGCAAAGAGAGGGGTTTTTGTTCCCCTTAATTCCTGCTCCCTCCCCTCATGTGACGATTACTAAACACGAGTACCTTTGCAATTTTGTACAGATTTTATCGTCGAGATTTTCATCCTGACCGAATGTAGCCTCCGGATCGTGAAATTCCTATTCGACCACGCGGAACGGTACGCTAACTAACGTAACACGCGCTGCACGACAAAGTTCTCGGTATCGCGACGATTCCCATTGATGCCGAAAGTTTCAGACAATAAGAGCCACGCCGTGCTTTCATTATGGCGGCAACACAAACGCGTTTCGTCGCGCAACGAAGTTTCGACCGATAAGTGGTCGACGTGTGTTTGTACTGCGTACAGGGTGGGGCAATTACTTTGTACACCTTAAATATTCCCGTTACTTGTAACGATACGAAAAAAAATAATAAAGATTGGGAAATATTGTGACGTAAATATTTCTTATGTGCGCAGAGGCGTTCCAGAGATTTCAAGGTCACCTTGAATATAGATGATGATAGAGTATCAAATTCTGAGTATAAAAGTGTTGACCAAATCTAGATCCAAAGGAGAAAGAAAATTGTTTCGATAATATCTCGTTAACTATTAGGTTTAGGACATATGGAGGTCAACACTTTTATACTCAGAATTTGATACTCCATCAATCTATGGTATAAGAAATAGGACATTCTATTTAAAAAACTGAAGGTGACCTTCATATCTCTAAAAAGAACTACATAAACACTCAAATTTTTTTGGAATTGTATGAGCCCCATTTTACCATTCAACTTTGTCCTTCAGACATTTGACGTATCTTTAAAAACAACAAAGGTATTCAAGGTGGTCAAGTTAGGTGAAACACCCTGTATAATTCTTTTTTTTTTAACTCCGCCGTACAGTATAGTTTGCGACATTTATGAAAATCGGGCACGAACTTATGCAATCATCTAATACACAGTGTTCCCCCAAAGTTTCCGCATCTGTGTACCCATTCTATAACTGTCGTGACACTGATTATCCCCCGTTAAGAAAAATCGGTATTAGGTAGCAGGCGTGTACATCCTTTGTACACAAGAGTAGACTCCCGCTGCACCAGGTTTGTTTCACTAGGACAGGGATGAGCAACCCGCCCCTCCCCCCACTTTCTTGTGCGGTCCTTCAAAGATTTTACATTTTGACTTTTAAAATTCCTACAGTGTTCCGCTGTTCTACAAAAGACACATATATCTTTCACCGTTATTTTAATAGCACTTCTATTAACCCTTTGGTTACCCTGGACGAGATATCTCGCGCCCCGATACTTCCCGATAAACGCTTTTGACGAGATATCTCGCGCCCCGATACTTCCCAATAAATGCCTTTGGCAAGATATCTCGCGCCCGATACTTCCCAATAAACGACTTTGGCGAGATATCTCGCGCTCCGATACTTCCGGATAAACGCTTTTGACGAGATATCTCGCGCCCCGATTCTTCCGGATAAATGCTTTTGACGAGATATCTCGCCACCTAGCACCAGTGGTTTGAATAAAACAGAAAATATTTCGTCTAGAATGTCAAACCACTGGTGCTAGGTGGCGAGATATCTCGTCAAAAGCATTTATCCGGAAGAATCGGGGCGCGAGATATCTCGTCAAAAGCGTTTATCCGGAAGTATCGGAGCGCGAGATATCTCACCAAAGTCGTTTATTGGGAAGTATCGGGCGCGAGATATCTCGCCAAAGGCATTTATTGGGAAGTATCGGGGCGCGAGATATCTCGTCAAAAGTGTTTATGCGGAAGTATCGGAGCGCGAGATATCTCGCCAAAGTCGTTTATTGGGAAGTATCGGGCGCGAGATATCTCGCCAAAGTCGTTTATTGGGAAGTATCGGGCGCGAGATATCTCGCCAAAGTCGTTTATTGGGAAGTATCGGGCGCGAGATATCTCGTCAAAAACGTTTATCCGGAAGTATCGGGGCGCGAGATATCTCGCCAAAAGCGTTTATTGGGAAGTATCGGGCGCGAGATATCTCGCCAAAGGCATTTATTGGAAGTGTCGGGGCGCGAGATATCTCGTCAAAAGCGTTTATCCGGAAGTATCGGAGCGCGAGATATCTCGCCAAAGGCGTTTATCAGGAAGTATCGAGGCGCGAGATATCTCGTCCAGGGTAACCAAAGGGTTAATAGGTGTTTTATTTCTGTAATTTTTTATACCAGGTTTATTGTGTTAATAAAGAGATAAAATGATTTCATCATTCAGTGTTTGTATTATCATAGCTTTCTTACTTTATTTTTAAAAATGTAGCTAGTCCGTTGTAAAAAAAGGTCGCTCATCGCTGCACTGGAATCAGTGCGTACCCCCTCCAAACTCTTCCTGTACCCCCAGGGGTACGCGCACCATACTTTGGGAAACACTGATCTAATATATCATGAGCCAAATATCCTAATTCTGGAGGGAAAAGGGGAAAGTGAATCGGTACGTTTTTATTTCACCCCCGGTGAATTCGCCGGGTTACAAAGGAATCTTTCCTCCCGCTCTATAGTTCGCAGGTATCATTCTCCGTTGAGACTATGCGCGACAGCGACAAGAGGAAGACGAGCCGAGCCGCTTCTCGAGCGCGTGTTCAAGAGGTTTTGCAAGCTCGCTGCATTTCTATACAGTGCTCGGGAAGGTCTGCCCACTCGTAACTTTCCTCCTTAAACCTATTCCTCCTCAGGGAACTCTTATGCACTTCACCGTGCTCCGCTACTAAGACTTTTCCACGGTGTATCCCCGGGTAATCTCTGTGTCTTCCGGATTTCTGCTTCCCCCAAGCCAGACGTGCGATCACAGAGACACGTGCGCGAATAGTAGCAACGACTGCTTCCCTTTTCCAGGTCCCCACCTCTTTTCCTCGTCTTCACCGTCTCCGTTCATCCTCGAGAACCGACCAGCTATGTGGATGGTGGATTCGTCGACTATCGATTTGTTCATGATCCCGGTTGTTTCTCAAATCTCTCGGCACTCGGAA
Organism: Lasioglossum calceatum; assembly: GCA_963966675.1. NCBI lineage: Eukaryota > Metazoa > Arthropoda > Insecta > Hymenoptera > Halictidae > Lasioglossum > Lasioglossum calceatum. The sequence continues at coordinate 5,338,602 of OZ016539.1, read as the reverse complement.
TGGGTCGACTAGTCGTGACAAATCGTTGCCGAGCCGGGAACCTTCGAAACACCCGCGCGACAGCCTTAGGGTCGAACTGTGGGAGCATACTGGAATACATATAAAGGATTCAGTTCAAAAGGAATCGATGAAAGGGTATATATTCAAGATGAACAAAATTTGGGCCCGTGGTATTTCTTCTCAGCCGTTGCATCCTTTGAAAAATGGTCGTGTCATTAATGGGTCTACTTCCGAAAAGCCCATACCTCCGATTTTTTGTATAGTCTGGATTCTTACGTATTTTGACGTGCTGATTACGAATATGATAGTGAAAAAACCATAAAAATCATAGTTTTTTCCGTTTATTTCCGTTAATAAGGGTAATTTTGAAAAATGCTTCGAATAAAAATTGTAGCACTCATCGAAATACACATTTTATGTCCTATTGATTTTTGTCATAAAGATAATACTTTCTGAGAAAAATGATAGGTAATTATTCAATTATACAATATGAAAAATATCCATGTAGAATAGAATACACACACACACACGGGTCATTATTATATTATTATATTTGTATATTATCATATTATTATATTATTACATTATTATATTATCGTATTATTATATTATTATTTATTATATTAGAAAGTAACAAGAAAACTTGATTTGTGTTGGATGAGTTATATGGAGTTTTGAACATTTAATATCGTTTTCCTCAAAAACTATTGTCTTTATGACAAAAATCAATAAGACATAAAATGTGTATTTCGATGAGAGCTACAACTTTTATTTGAAGTATTTTTCAAAATTACCATTATTTACGGAAAAACTATGATTTTTATGGTTTTTTCATGGTTTCCGCTATGAAAATAACATTTGCGCCAATTTTCACTATCATATTCGCAAGCAGCACGTCAAAATACGTAAGAACCCATGGTATAAAAAAATCGGAGGTATGGGCTTTTCGGAAGTTTATCCTCATTAATTTTCTCCAGATTTCGTTGACGACCAAAAGAAATGTCGAAACTCTAACTATAGTTTATGTACACCCGAGTGTACAGAGATAAGTCGCGACTATCACATCGAGGTTCGGTGCAAATTGATGCAAGCAAAACTAATTTCAAGGTAAAAAGGTCAAACCCTTGTTTATAGCATCTGATACTACTGCATCACAATGTACTCATCACAAGCATAGGTCAAGGTGAGAGCATAATCAAGGTCAAGGTTAACTCTGCGCCCCCTTTTGTACATCAATTGTCACCATCCCGAGACAATTCTGGGACATAGCCAAAAAACCACTTAACATACCCAGTTTCTTATACAAAAAAATAACAATACAGTTTCAATTCCGGGACGATTGGCAGCCCTAGTCGAGATCACGGTCGATGAGTTTCCAACGCAGTTTCATCGCGACATTATCCGGGAACGACTGGCCTGTTTATCAGCGACGTTCTCTCGAAATCGTAAGGAGGATCGAAAGACTTATCGTTCGACGTGGCGAGACGCGACGAGAAGCGACGCGACACTTCCATCCGCTCGACACCCGATTCCTTTATAGCCGTCTCGGATTTTATCGTCGCGTTTTCACCCTTCCACGATATCATCCCACCCCTCCGCGCCTCTCCTCGGTCGTTATCGGAGCTCTGCCGTGCAAACGGTCAAAATTGATAAGCGCCTGCGAAGCGAAGAGGGAGAGGTCGACGAGAGCTCCGTTATTTGCGATGGGGCGAGCACCTCCGGGCTGCGAGCGCGATATGTGCAGCGAAAACAGATTAGTCACGTAACAAAGTCGGGCCGGGCCGGTCTGGTTCGAGGGATTTGCTCGCGGAAAAGAGAGACACGCTCCTCGACTTTGTCTGGCTCGTCTCGCGTCGCGAGAACTTGGCTGCGAATTTTCCCTCTCGTCGCTATGACTTCCGTTATGCGACTGCTGCACGGAAGCATTGATACACAGAGTTGCCAGATGAGGGGAATTGACTCGAATTAAGTGAAAGAAGTTACCCCCTCTCTGCTAGTGCCGGATTAGTATATGACATTGTGACACGTGCTCGACAGAGACGAAACGAGTCACGTGACCGGGCGGAAGCGTGGGGGAGCAGGGTCGTAGAAGGGGAAGTTGGAGTGGGGAGACAACTCTTAATCTGGGAACACAAGTCTTAATCTGGAGACTCTGGTTCGCGACAACTCCGATGCCGCGTCACTATTATTCGGAATGTTTCGGGTTGTCTAAAAAAAGAAAATAGGAAGTTTGAATAATTTTGTATTCGTACCTCGTACGTACCCGCTTGGAACGAGTACCTATACACACTCCCGACCCGCAGTTGCGAGAAGTCGAGTCGATAATCAGCCGTCTATCGACATGCCCGCAAGTTCTCATCGAAATAAGAGCGATCGGCAGGCCGCGCGCCGGCTCGCGAGGGGTATTGTTAACTTTCTTGAGGAAAGAACGTGGCTGCTCACGGCAAAGATTCCGTCCATATCGGGAGCCGATCGACTCGGGAGACATGTCCCGGCTTCGCCGATGTAAACGCTGATCGATGAGAAGCGAGAGCGAGAGAGCCTGGTCCACGGATCGTCACGGAGGAGGAGCCCGGTAACCGTAACTTCAACATTGACACTCCTTTCGACAGAAGCCAGCGCGGTTCGAAATGTCGGCTTGAGAAGTGGATCGAACCGGTACGCCGCCACCGCCGTTCCTGACGCGACAGAGCGCGGAGGAGCCATTGCCCGAGAGGAAGTCCGAAAGATGTAGCCTAGGACTCGGACAGAACGGATGACGAGATAGAGAGGGAAGGGAAGAAAAAGGATGGAGGCGAAGGAGGTGTGGTCCGAGTCCTGGTGGAAAACCGAGGGCTGAGGCAGGATGCAAAAGCACACCAGCCAACTACGTGGCTCCGGTGGCTCCGGTAGTTCCTCCGGCAGTTCCTCCGGCGGTTCTGGCGGCCCCGGAAGCGGACAGCATGTCGCCAATAGAGGTCCTGTCAGAAGATGGAACAGCTTCCACGGCGGTGGAGGCGTTGGCGGAGGCGCTAGCAATTTCAACGACACCGTCGGAAATGGCAATCTGCCCTCCAGCATGATCGCCAGAGCTCCCCAGGAGCCGTTCAGAGCCGTCCCGAAGGCTGTCCAGGCCCTGAGGAGCGAATCCGTCGATAGAAGCCATCGCGTCCAACCACCGCCACCGCCCGCCTTCCCGCGAAGACGTTTCTCCGTCTGGTGAGTCCGAACACTCCTTATTTTAACGCTACCACCGTCGTCGGGACGACGCCATGCGACGCGACGGATCCCGTTCGTACGGTTATTACGATTTTCGTTATACGCCCGAACGTAACAGTTAAGTAAATGTAACACGCGGACCGAGGACCGTCTTGCCGCACGTATTATGCATACAGAAGATTAGATAGGGGAAAGTGTTACGCTCGGGGACATCTAGCTCCCGAACCCAGGGCCGGATTAAGAGTGCGCCGGAGCAAAACTAGCGGCACTCGAGGGAACTACCGAAGACAGAGAGCAGAAATGTTCTTCGCAGGAAAGACACTGACAGAGAATATGGATCAGCTTGATTTTCCGAAAAACCCGGTCGGCCTGCATTTAGCGAAGAAGCAATATTTTTTGATGCTCTTTGTGTTGAAATATTCTCTGCATTATTGCGGGGTCCCGTACAGAGCCCTTTTTTTTCAATTTGGCTCTTGGAACTTTATGAACAACAAAAGTGTACGTTTTTATAGAACAAATTTTTTTCTGTACACTTTTTCCAAATGCTCTTTGTGTTGAAATACCCGCAATAATACAGAGAGTATTTCAACACAAAGAGCATTTGGAAAAAGTGTACAGAAAAAAATTTGTTCTATAAAAACGTACACTTTTGTTGTTCATAAAGTTCCAAGAGCCAAATTGCAAAAAAGAGCTCTGTACGGGACCCTGCAATAATGCAGAGAATATATCAACACAAAGAGCATCAAAAAATATTGCTGCTTCGCTAAATGCAGGCCGACCGGGTTTTTCGGAAAATCAAGCTGATCCATATTCTCTGTCAGTGTCTTTCCTGCGAAGAACATTTCTGCTCTCTGTCTTCGGTAGTTCCCTCGAGTGCCGCTAGTTTTGCTCCGGCGCACCCTTAATCTAGTAAGATTCTAGTAAGTTTCTAGTTACAAATCTCAGTATCCTAGCCCCTTAAGGGGGTAGGATACTGAAAATTGTAACTAGAAAGGAACTAGAATCTTACTAGAATAAGGGTGGAAATAAGGGTTTGCGGGAATGCGTTTGTTGTCCTTATTTGAGCAAATTTTGGGCTGGGTGAGGGCTCAATCTAAAGAGGAAGGTTCAGCGCATCCGGGACTGGTCATGAGGCTAACGAGATTATGCTTATATATAATAATATGAGTGTCCAAAGTGGAGGAAAAATCGAGAAAAAATACCCGCAGATTCCAATGTATTTTTCGGACACTAAAGACTTTTCTGACTGCTGTAATAACCAGTCCCGGATGTGATGGACCTTCCTCTTTAGATTGAGCCCTCACCCAGCTCAAAATATGCTCAAATAAGAACAACAAACGTATTCCCGTGATTGCATTCACATTAGCAGAGATTTCCCCATATTACATTCATCCAGAACGAGCTAGAGCCAATTTTAGTTCGGCCGGTTTAGACGAGATGGCGCCTAGTCAGGAGAGTACAATAGAACGTCTAGTGCTATCTGACCCAGCTGAATAGAATTTCGAAATAGCAAGCAACGCCATCTGGTGTTCATCGTGTTTCTCAGTGTTACCAAACTCTTTTTTTGCACAGAGGTTGGTCATACTGATTTTCTAGTTACAATTCTGAGTATCCTACCCCCTTAAGCCCCGTAGCAGAAGTAGCAAATGCTACGGGCCCCGCGCTTTTGGAGGCCCCGCTCCATACAAAAAGGGGCATTACCTTTAGGGAAACATTAACGATATTTTTGCTAAAAAAGAAAAAAGGTCATTCATACAAGCGGCCCTGATACAAAGCCTGGGGCCTCGTGATAACATTTGCTACGGGCCCCGCGCTTTTGGGGGCCCCGCTCCATACAAAAAGGGGCATTACCTTTAGGGAAACATTAACGATATTTTTGCTAAAAAAGAAAAAAGGTCATTCATACAAGCGGCCCTGATACAAAGCCTGGGGCCTCGTGATAACATTTGCTACGGGCCCCGCGCTGGCTTAATCCGGCACTGCCCGAAGCGCATATCTTTCCGACTTGTCCATATATTATATTACCTTTTATGCACGATTTCATGCGCGATTGCTATGTTTGTCGTTGGACTTGGAATTTTCGGGCCCGCTGGAGTTCCCCTGTCAGCCGAGTTGATCCGATTGTCAGCCGGTAGTTATTGCGCGGTACACGGTTTGGCGCGACAGAACGCGCGACGGTCTGTCCCACGAGGTCATGGGAAGGCGGTGCAACCGGTTGACAGTTTGGTCGTTTTGCCATCCTCGGAATACAGTTAGCCAGCTAATAGAGAAAGAAAGGTTGAGACGCGAGGCGAGGCGGACGGGCGACGCACCGTGTAACGGCGCCGACAGAAATATTTCATTAGGTCGGCCGGATAGCAGATACCATAGAAACGGGGTATATCATTCGACGGAGTGGACGAACGTTCCGGCATGCGAATGCCGTCGAATGAGACGGCTTTAACGGGCGCGTTTCGCGGACGCAGAGCCACTTTCCGAGGGAAATTACGACGAGACCTCCTCGGAACTGTGTTTAGGGAAACCGGGACAGAAGGAGAGAAAAGCGGTCGGACACAGCGGCTCTCATCGATCTTGTTCGCGCGCCAGCTGCTGCACAGGTTCCGCGAAATAACAGGTTCGCGCGATTAGCTACTGAACTATGGGTCATTTCCAATCAAGCTTGTTCCGGTTCGACGTGACCGACGCGCGACGGAGGCGGTCCCTAAAACTGTAGAATCGCTCGAGATGCATTTATAGAGTACAGTAAATTCTCTATAATCGCAAATGCCTCGGGGGGATTTGTTTGCATTTATAGATCTTGGTCCTACTTTCTTCGAGCTTCAAAGGCCGAGCCGAACGTAGAGAAGGAACCAAAGGCCGAGCCGAACGTAGAGAAGGACAGCGCGTGTAAAGAGACACCACGGCAACCGTCGATGCGACGGCACCTGTCCGCGTCTCTTTCTTTCATATACGCTGTCCTTCCTTGCGTTCGAAACTCTCATCGTCAATTAAACCACTAAATTCAGTTCAAATTATATCGTGTTTGGTACCATTTTGCATTAGAAAAATGCCAGGAATATGTTGGTGAAAGTCCCATGAAAAAATAATGGAAAATAAAGAAGATAGAATTTTGGTATAACGTTATGATGACTCACGGGCGTTTGAACTGTGCCGACGACTGCGACTCTCCGCGTCGCGTTAGTAGTGGTTCACACCGATATACCGAGCCGAGATCAGTGTATTGAGTTGGAGGGGATATTTCATTTGCGATTATCGTACATGCGCTGTTTGCGATTATAGAGAATTTACTGTATAATGTCTGTGCAGAACCGTCTCTGCTTCTACGGTCTGTCGCATAAATTGTTTAGGTAGGCGAAAGCACCGTTCCAGCAGTTGTTGGCACGTTTAGGTAGGCCGCGATGGTTTCCAACTGTGACACAACGACCGCGATATCGTTCCAGGTTTAATATTCGTGTTCCACCTGCATCACCGAAGTCGCAAGGCTGGCCGTCACACCGATGAACGAATCAATTTAATGGCACACAGGAACTGAAAATAAGTTTTACATCTAGGTCGACCGATCGATCGCTTCCCAACAACATGCTGTCCGTAGAGCATCTGTGTTTTCGCAATATTCGTCTATTCGCGATGTTTCTTGCTTTAACGCGAGCGGTTGCTGAGCTTGTTGCAGTACCGCCTGATCAGGACTTTCCTCCTACTCTACTCTACCCCTTCCACGACGGCATTCCCCCTTCCGTTGCAGTCCGGTCACGTGACGCGTTGCGTGTGCTTCGTGACTGGCCCAGCAGTGGCAGATAGGAGGCAACTGTATTCCCCTCAATTTCCCCACCGTTAATTTTCTGGTTTCCCACTCAGCAGCACCAGACAGGATATGAGAGTGCTCACGCCCGGGTCTAACTTGCCACCACTTTTTGGCACGCTCACGCTTAGCACAGAACAGCTCCTACACCGACGGTAGAGCCCACTTTTACCACGAAACAGAGACCACGCCATGCAGCAGCATGTATTAGCATGAGACAGGACCAGGCTAAGCGCCCGCTCTAACTTGGGACTAGGATCTGATCCAGGCTAAGAGCGGGAGGCGGAAACCAGGGGAAACCGCTCTACCGTCGGTCTAGGATCTGATCCAGGCTAGGATTCGGAGGCATCGAAAACCCGGGCGTGAGCACCTCCACATCCTCTCTGACAGCACCACTCCTAGCTTGACTTTATTTCCAGAGCCGGGGAACTGGCCCGCAAGCTGTCCGCTATTTCTTTCATAGGATACTAGTCGAATGGTGGGGACCACTGGTAACGGGGGAAAGAATCAGTGTGCGGCCCATGGGCCATGGGTCTCCAGTTCCCCGGTTTTACCCTATGCCAGGGATGGGCATTTTTGCCTCAATTGAGGCAAAGCCGTCCCCACCGTAGCGCCTACTGCCCCCCACCAGCTTCCGTCGTTACTATGAAAGAAAGACGCGCTTCGTCCGTCGCAGCAGTGCGCAGGCCTCGTGCATCGGAGCCGCGAGGAGCGCCACGGAAAAGAAGCTTGGTGGGGGAAGCAGGCGTTCGAGGGGCCCCACCCGTGCCCATCCCTGCCCTATGCCATTGGAGTATAGAAGGTATATAGACCTGCTATACCCTTTTTTTTAATAGTGAGGGGGAAAATGACATTACGCACACCCCAGAAGGTCAATGGATCGCCCCTCTACTCTCAAATTTAGTACCCGGAAATGCCGGCAAGGACCCGTTTGTGGGGGACACTGGGCGCTAAGGTGGGGACGGTCTTGTCCAATTGAGACAATAATGCCCAGGCCTGCCCTATACTCTATACTTCTATGCTCTTTATCTTCGCGATGTTCCTCGTTATCCGCATCCACCCTAGACCCTAGACCAGGGCTACCATATTTTTCTCTCGCCAGGCCCCTTACCCTTCCGCCTCTCGCCATGCCATGCACCGTACCTCGTCTTTGCACTCTTCCCTCTAACGCTGGCGACACGCTTGCTGGGAGCCTCCCACTCTTCCCACTAGTTGCTGACGCGACCGTACGCAAGCGTGTCGCCAGCGTTAGTGGGAAGAGTTCAAAGACGAGGTACGGTGCACGGCATGGCGAGAGGCGGAAGGGTAAGGGGCCTGGCGAGAGAAAAATATGGTAGCCCTGCCCTAGACCCAAGAAGAGACCCTCAGTTGCACACCATACGATTGTCCACGACCACTTCGCGAAAGACCCAAGAGGTAGACACGCGTGGACGTTCTCGTTGATCCAAAAGTCAAAGCTTCCTGAAATCGACCGGCGATTATCGCCCGCATATCGTTGCAGAGCAACGATCTCCGACCACCACGACTCGGCCGAACCGTGTACGCCGTTCATTACATACACATACCGGTTCTTCGCGACACGTTCGAATCCGTGAATCAAACGACGCGGCGCGAGTATCAATCATCGACGACATAATCTCGATCGGAGGGGTTACACGCGGCGCGTCGAAACCTCGCAACGGTAAAAGAAGAAAATAGGAACGATAAAGGAAACCCGACGACGTCGTAGGAGACAGGCTGGGGCACGGTCTGCCCATAGCGGAACGATTATGATCATTGGGTTGGGCACGGTCGACGCGACGTTATAGGGTTAACTCGAATTGGGGTTGCCATATGAAGGAGAAGCCAGTCGATGTCATCCGCATCGAATTCAATTTTCCGCGAGTATATTCATGGTGCATCGCGTCCCGGTACTATCTTGTAATAGTTGCTCGCGACGAGGACGCTGTTTAATTTAATTCCCTTTGCGTTCAATTTGTTAGTTCATGCCTGTCCAACATCTTCTTCGTCACGAGCCACACAGTTAGTTCATCAATCAGTCCGTCCTCACACTACTTAAAACTCTTCTGTATCCAACTATATCTCTATCCAAAAGAACTCTATCCAAAGATAGTACCGTACCGTTGCGCGCAGCTTGGAAGATGGTGGGGGCGCAGCGAGCGTATCGTCTCTCACTCCACTATCCACTCCCCACTTTCTTGAACCAATTAGGGCAAAGATGCGCAGCGACGAACGAAAACTGGTCTTCACGCGGTACTGTGCTATCGTTGGATAGAGTATACTTAAACCTCATGCTCTTCTGGCGGTACGAACGTCGACCGCGGCAAATAGTGGTGGAACGTCACCTCCCACCTTAGCGGAATGATGAAATGGGAGAACTATCCGTTGGCAGTGTCGCCAGGTGGAGAAAATCGAGGGGAATACAAGTACCCCCTCTCTGATGACCAGTTCAGTCTACGCCACGGGCACCGTGGTCTACGGTTTTAGTGGGGGACGTTGGAGTGTGCGCATGGTGCTGGAACGGGATAGTGGAAGGGGAAAAAGAGGGGAATGTGTGAGCTCCGTTTGGAGCTCATCTGGCGACACTGTCCGTTGGAGAAATTATACATAGGGTACTTAGCAAGATTATACATAGGATCAGTGCTACCAGACGAGGGGAATCACGGTGATATGATGTGCCCTCTCTCTCATTGTTGCGTCCCTATCGCGCACGCGCAACGTATCTACGGTCTTAGTGGGGGACGTTGGATGGTGATGGAATAGGATAGTGGAAGGAGAAAAGGAGGAGAGTATTTCCGAGAATTGCTTCCCCACTCTACCCACTAACGCTGACGCGTACCACGTGGAGCAAGCTAACGGAGTCGTACGCGTCAGCGTTAGTGGGAAGAGTGGGGGAAGCAAAGGCGAGCTCCGTGGCGCGGCTGGGCGAGGGGCCCAGGGGTAAGGGGCCTGGCCCACTAGACCGTAACCTCGGCGCGGCGGAGCGCCGTTTTGGATTGCCTCCTGTGTATTTCAATGGGAGTGCGCCCACTATACCTGATCAGAGTACAAAGAAACAGCGCTCCGCCGCGCCGAGGTTACGGTCTAGTGAGCAAGGACCCTAACCCTGGTGCCGAGTCCCACACTACCCCCTCCAGACGTCATCTGAGGAGGGGGTGTGCGTAAGTGACATTCCCCCACCGCCCTCAAATAAAAAAAAGAGCAAGGAAATCGCTGCCCGTACGGGCAGACACTGCACAGCTCCGGGTTACACATTTACCAAAACTTTGGGATACACCGGCTGAGAGGGACGCGAATCTAGGGAGGTCGCTAACTTCCTTGACCCGCGGGAATTCGTGAACTCGAGTACGATAGCATCGACGCGACGGAACGGGGGCAGGGACAGGTGAATATTATGCTGGTTGCAGATATGTACCTGTGTTTCGCGCGCGTCATTCGCGTACCCGCTTGTGGGCAATCCTAACGAGAACGGGGATGGCTACAAGAGGGGTCAAGAACCTTGGGCAACCTTGCGGGCTTCTATTCGGCATGTCTCGTTCCCAGTCGGTCCTCATTCACCGCGCGTTCACGTGTGATCCGCGGTTGTCGATATTCGTTCGCATCGCCGTTGCATCGTTCTGCACCTCGTGGAAAAGTACGCGTCCATAGTGTCCGTACCGATTGCTTGGCAGCTTGTCATGCTCCGCACTCCGCTCTCCGGTAAGCGGCTAGGGGACACGTTGCCGCGTACGTGTACCCACTGTTCCAGGGAACGGGGCTGATTATTTTCCTTTGAGATTGCTGCCGTGGCGAGTTGATGCGGACCTGACTCAGGTCAATTAACCTCCCTTGCGATGGCATTTAAATAACCCGCGCGTGTCGGGGAATTCAGAACAAGGGAATTCAGTGTAACACGATTATCTTTGCTCTGTTTAGTCGAACGTCGCTCGACAGACTCGCCTTTGCAGACATTACTGGTGGCGCACTTTGTTAGCCGGTTAATTCTTACGTGTCGTCACCATGTTCGTCATCCAGTGGTCTTCCGTGTGATCGGGACCATAGGTGAAGTGAGGACCTTTTCTTGACGAGGTGGTAATCCTGTTTACGGATTCACCACACCCCTGGTGCACATTCTACAGGGTGTCCCAAAACTCCTTCAAGTCCGGGAAATGGGAGGTTCCTCAGGTCATTTGAAGCGACATTTTCCTTTGCAAAAATTACCTCCGCGGCTTTCTTTAGGAGTTATTAACGGAAAACACGGACCAATGAGAGCGCGACTTGGCACAGTCGGCCAATAGACAGTTGGCGCGCCGCACAGTGTCACGAGCCATTGACAAAAATCGGAAAAGTCACTGCTTCATGTCGATTGAAAACTATGTTCATACTATGTCAAAATGTCGAAATAAATCATTTATTGAAAAAAAAATCAAAAAATCCAGTAGGAAACTAATTACAAGCGAATCTTTAAACGAAAATTTGGAAGATGAAATAGTACATCAGTTCCTAGCGTAACTTGTTTACGTTGTATTATGAACAAAAGACATTTGTAAGAAATAATCTTTTTAGAAAATGATGGGTAAGGGTTGGCTAATTATAATTTATCTTCAAAAATTTTTTAATACTTATGCACTATTTAATAATTAACCTGAAATGAAACCATTAAATTTTATTGGTTCCCCTAATCTTTAGTAGAGGATAAAAAAAAAGGTTTCAAAACGTGTCGGCGATTTTTTTTGCGTTGTATTAGTAAGATAGTATATTTTGATATTATGCAAATTTTAATTGCGAAATCTTGCGAAAAACAGAGTTATTTAACAAAATATGTAGCAAGAACTGGTCAGCAAGATTCAGATTATGAAGACGAGTAATGCAACTGCACCTCGTATGCTTTGTATGTACTCGTAAGCTTTGATTAAGTATGACTACTCATTTGTTTATAAAAGCGAATTATGATTAAAGAATGCTTAGACCAGAGCGAATAGTCCTACTTTTAGTCAGTTGCGGAAGGCATAGCAGACAAAGAGTGTATGTGTGTCGAGGAGGCGAATGTTATAGGAGTTTAAAACGAAGTTTCAGTTTCGGAAGAACGGAACTGAGGATTCATCTACTGAAAACCAGCAATAAAACAAAATTTTGTTTATAAATATCGTTTTACAATGTTTAAATAAATTACTATATTTATAATAGTATCATGTTGAGATTGCTTTCAATATAAATGAAAAAACCCACTTTGTTTCATGTCTCTATCATAAACAGAACAAAAGTTGTTGAATTTTGTCCAAAAAACAGGCATTTCGTGACACTGTGTGGCGCGCCAACTGTCTATTGGCCGACTGTGCCAAGTCGCGCTCTCATTGGTCCGTGTTTTCCGTTAATAACTCCTAAAGAAAGCCGCTGCGCCGATTTTTGCAAAGGAAAATGTCGCTTCAAATGACCTAAGGAACCTCCAATTTCCCGGGCTTGAAGGAGTTTTGGGACACCCTGTATTTAGTCATTTTTTTCTTGCTCTCAGTAGCGGAAATAATTTGAATAATTGCAATTATTACGGCTGTGTTATGGCTAGACTGCGGATTTTATGCATTTATTACAAAAACGGGTACGTACAGTCTAAAACAGTGGACAAATTAAAAAATATTTAAGGCCACCAGTGTATTAGTTTCACCTTAATAAGATAATTAAAAGAAGAAAGACATTTTTACTTGGCTTCTACTGCAATCGAAGCAGACATTTTTTATTTTACATAAAGATCGGGAGTCTAGTTATGGCTTAGAGCAATATTAATATTATTTTGATATTTTCTGTTCCAGCTTTGGAAAGCGGACGGGTGGCAGTGCCAGGAGACCTAACGAATGCTTCGTTCTCGAGTCCTCCGAGATGATTGTTGTAAGTACAAACAGCATTACATTAAACGATTTCAATTAAAACGCCTCCTTGTACCAAAACTAGTACAAATTCACTATCGTGGTTGTGTTTTACCGGACCGTATGTTGTAATTTTAAAAAAATATTCCCGGATCGTGCAAATCGGAGAAGCATGGTTCGTCCCATATTCGCTAATGCGCGCACTGCAGGAATCCCCGTTGCAACCACGTCCACGAACTATGCCGGATATAGTAGCGATATCGCATAATGAAAGACAATGCTGTCCAGACTGGAGACGCAGCCTGCTAGACAGTTAATCGATAGTTCCTCTCCCGTGTTATGTTCGCTTCGAGTTTTCGAGACTGCACCGTTGCGCTCCCCGCTTCCCCCTCCCATACTCGTCTCTGTCTACTTTTGTTAACTGTTCGAACGTTCTACACGGATGTTTCCATGGAATTGCCACAACTATTTGTGTATTGGTATAGCTTTACTTATTCGAAGTAGTTAATTTTGTATAATTTATAATAGTTTTTCTCAAGCTGTCAATTTTGTATAATTTATTTTTTCTTTAGTCGTTAATTTAGGTCAACCTTTCGATGTTTGACGGCCTCACCGATTTTTATGATTTTTTGGATGTCACAGAAACTTGCAAAGGAAAATGTTTCAAATCAGTGGGGGGGGGGGCACACATCGAAAGGTTCACCTTAAACTTAAATTCTTTTTATTTTTTGGACCGCGAAGGGGCAGCCAATAAAGCCCACACCTAGAGCCGGCCCTGTTTGCACGGGTTCCACGAAACGCTGGATGTTGACAAACATTCGAGTAGAAAAATTCGTGACACGGCTTTTTCCATTGAAATTGACGAGTCGATAATATTTGAGATACGTCGTGCACGTTTATTTTTCAGTACGACTGTCGCGTCACTCGTGCCGAATCCATTCGCGTAACAGAAATATTTGATCGAAAGATTGCTTTTCGCTCTGATAAATCGAGAGAGTACCAAATTTGATTAGTTTTTATTTTATCGCAGGGAATATAGATCGTTTCGAAAAGGTTTTATTTGTTCGAAACGCACGCGCACGGTAAATGAAATCCGTGACACGTGCTGCCATCTGCAAGCCAGTTCCCTGTTTTACCGACGGCGTGGGAATCCGTAGATCCTGAAGATCGACGGATTCGAAACTGTTTTGCCTGCGCCGCGTGCTGATCGATCGCCAAATCTTGAAACACTTGCTCCGTTCCTTCCTTCTAGAATTATTTCTCGAATTTATTTTTAATTAATAGTATTTCGCTGGTGATATAATTGGGAACTTGATAGTTCACCATCGAGCATACTTGACTGTCGTGTAATGAGACTCGTCGAGATCCGAGACTCTTCAGAATAATCGTCTAATTTACCGATGTGAAGTTTGCGTTAATAAAGGGTCTTCCATTGGGGGTGGCTTTTTAAATTTCGCGCTATTTTTCATTTGTGAAGTTTGGAGTCGTCACTCTTCGATACGTGGTTAGTAAAATAGTAAAGAACTTTAAATTGTAAATTGTAAAACATTTTAGATTGTAAATTGTAGAAAATTGTAAAATTTTAAATTGTCAAAATTTGTTAAATGTAAAAAAGCAGCGTTTTTTAATCATTTAAAATACGAGATCTTAGTGGAAGACTCTGTATTTCCCAAATTTGCGAATATTGAAAATATCTCTTCGAAGAGAAACTCTAATAGCGACAGACCAAGTGCGGATTTATTTGATTTTACCGAACCTGAAAAAGAAAGAAACGAACAGTGGTCAAAGTCGATTCGTCGCGACGACAGATACCGTACCGAATTTGCCGGGAACTCGAGATATGTATTTATGTTCGACGACATATAAATCGATTTCCTAAAACCGCCGGAACTTCGGCTGTGAATCATCTCGGCGCGGTCTAAAACTCACGGAAACTCGTTATCATCTGACAACCCAGCGACGATAAGACGATCCGAAGCCGATCAATGAAAACGTCCGAGTAACTCCATTCCGATGGCAATATCTACCTCGACCGAGAGTCGACAGAAATATTTTCAACGAACATTTGAACGTAATCGCTCGACGATTTTCAGAATGTCGAACCAAATGTAGAAAATACATAGAATTTCCCGACCCGCGTTAATTCGTCTCGTTGCGTTTTTAGATTAGATTCGGACGGTGCGATGATGCGCGAAGGATTTTTACGATTCAACAGGGATCACAATTTTGGGCATGGGGCCTCGAGATCCCATAGGGCCCCGAATTTCGCAGCATTCATTCCTTTTACATTTCTTTTTTGTTATTAAGTTTATGAGAGATCTCTTGCAACTTCTATTTCCAACTAGAGGTTTAGGGCCCCAAAATTTTTACCGCTAGGGGCCTCCATTTGAGCTGCCACTGGGCCCCGGGATATCATAGGGCCCTAAATTTCGCAGCATCCACTTGTTTTTACAAAAAAATTAAGTTTATGAGAGATCTCTTGCAACTTCTATTTCTAACTCGAGTTTCAGGGCCCCAAAATTTTTACCGCTTGGGGCCTCCTCTTGACTTGAACCGCCACTGGTCCCCGGTGTACCATGCGGTCCCAAATTTCGCAGCATTCATTCATTTTATATTTCTTTTTTGTTATTAAGTTTATGAGAGTTTTCTTGCAACTTTTATTTCTAACTTGAGTTTCAGGGCCCCAAAATTTTTACCGCTTGAGGCCTCCTCTTGACTTGAACCGCCACTGGTCCCCGGGGTACCATAGGGTCCCAAATTTCGCAGCATTCATTCCTTTTACATTTCTTTTTTGTTATTAAGTTTATGAGAGATTTCTTGCAACTTTTATTTCTAACTTGAGTTTCAGGGCCCCAAAATTTTTACCGCTTGAGGCCTCCTCTTGACTTGAGCCGCCACTAGGCCCCGGGGTACCATACGGCCCCAAATTTCGCAGCATTCATTCTTTTTACATTTCTTTTTTGTTATTAAGTTTATGAGAGATTTCTTGCAACTTTTATTTCTAACTTGAGTTTCAGGGCCTCAAAATTTTTACCGCTTAGGGCCGGCACTAAACTTGATCCGCCACTGAACTTTGGATAAACAAAGACACGGAGTCGAATGCAACTATGCACTTTGAATTACGCAATACCGTTGCCAGCATAGAGTACCGTGGACGCGTGCACACTATTGCACATTATGTACTGCACACACGCTGCGCCGACTTCCTGTTCGCGTCGACTTCCACCTTTTTCTACCATTATCTCGGGTTCTCAGTGGACAACGTACCATTATGCGGCATCGTTCGTTTAATTGCTATGTGGACAGTAATTGTATTCATAAGTTTCAGGATAATTTGGAATTTTTTCGACAGTAATACTTTTTCATTGTAATCACTATACTAGTGGCGCGTGTTATACTCTTGGCGGGAGGTCTGCGGGGGGTCAGTTGAACGGATAAAATTTTCTGGCCCAGAATTGCCAATGTATATACTTCAGAAATACTGACATTGAAACTTCTTGCGTCAGACCACAGAAAGATTTTTAATGCACGTTAAGGAAAATACAATAGACAATTATAGAAATTTATTTACAGAATAAAATCTATTGGATTGGAACGAAAGTTCGTAGCGTTTGTAAATTAAAATTGAAAGCTAGAATTCAGATATTTATTCAATAAAATATTTTCGATAATAAATAAAATATCTTAATTTTATCATCGATTCTTAATTTGAGAAAACGCTACGAACTTTCTTTCCAACCCAATAGTTTCCTTGGGTGTAGGGCTGAGTGCGCTACTGGACTGTATTAATACTTTGAGCTTATGGGATTTTTGAGGGGTGATTCTTCGGCAGTCAACGTGTTGATCACGATTACACGTGCGCTATTTATTTGCGGTATCGGTATAATAAATATTTGCAGGCGCAACATTTATTTTCTAAAGGAACGTTCTATTTGTTTTTAATCATAATTCGTATCGTGGTTTTATCGCGTTGCCGGGTATCGAATCGCAGATCAACAAAATTCCAGAAAATACAAGTAATTTTTAAAAAAATATATTTTTCAAAAAAATATAGCTACAACGTCGAACCGCTTTTACTTTTAGGAAAGAAGTCGGCTGATCGATGATCGCATTGCCGCGTTTCGTCATTCGGATAAATTTTTAACTCTGCGACACGAGTCTCGAACAGAATCAGAGCCGAACACAATGGACGAAGGGATATGGGGAATATTATGTGTAGTGGATTTACGATTCCGTTCCACGTAATTCGTTCGGCCGATATCTCTAGGATTCGAGTTCTAATGACGGATTATGTGGAAATCCATTCGGCCTCTACAATATTCCATACAAATTCAACAATTCGACTTTCAGAACCATCTCGATCCCAATTAGTTCGGATACTGGAGGCTCTACTGTATCGTGGCTTTGGTCGCACGAGCCTCCGGGAAATTTGTTTTTAAACGGCAATCGATTGCATTCCGAAGCGTTGCGTTTCTATTTCGTTTTCATTTCACGGTACGCTCCGATCCGTTTCAGTTTGCCCTCTGGTTTCGCATCAGATATTCGGATCAATCAGCGTGCTGGTCGTGAATCATGGAAATCGAGAGAAAATTTATATCGAAATGGATATTTGATACTTGAAAACGGCGATACCCGTGTTAGCTGGCTGCGCCACTTGAAAATGTTATTATATGTTCCGCGACGAAAATGTTCATCGCATCCCCCATCGATCGGATCGGTTTTCATCTTGGCCGCGGGTTTTATGACAAATTTGATGCGGGCGCTTCGATTAACTATGCGAGTAACATCTGATATGCGCCAGCTATCGTTGTCGGTGCACGTTCAATGTGATTTAAGCGATATTTAATAAAATACAGTGAAGCCTCGATCTAAGAAAAAACTTTGGGTCCGTGCTATTACTTAGATCCTGTGGTTCTACTATTTCTTTGTGACCTCGAATGGAACTTCTTTACTTTCAATGAAATTTTACCAGCATATTTGTGACATTTTTCTGATTAAAATTACACCAGCAAGAGATTATTTTACCAATGTTGACTGTACCTACGTGTGAAGTATAATATACACTGGTGGATAAAAATGATAAGGCACCGTTGTACACACACAAAATTTCCTATGCAGGGTGGTTTACGCAACATGCACACCTCCATAACTTCCAAAATATGCGTTGCACGAAAAATTTTTGTATACAGAAGTTGCATGGTCTGGAGGGGGGTACATTATGTAGTGTATTTATTTTTTTACAGGTGGAAGCGTTTCGGAGATTTGAAGGTCGACTTTGTTTTTTAAAATGGAATATTATATTTTTTAAGCCAAAATATGGAAGAATGTCGAATTCTGAGTTAAAAAAGTATTGACCTTCATTACCCCTAAACCTAATAATTAACGAATAATTTCACTTTATTTCCACTCGTTAATTGTTAGGTTTAGGGCTAATGAAGGTCAATACTTTTTTACTCAGAATTCGACATTCTTCCATATTTTGGTATAAAAAATATAGTATTCCTATTAAAAAAACAAAGTCGACCTTCAAATCTCCGAAACGCTTCCACCTGTAAAAGAATAAATACACTACATAGTGTACCTCCCTTCAGATCATCCAACATCTGTATACAAAACTTTTTCGTGCAACGCATACTTTGTAAGTTATCGTATAGGTGTGCAAGTTGCGTGAACCACCCTGTATATGTCGTGGAATCTCAGTGGAAAAGAATTGTATTCACGGATGAAAAGAAACTAAATCTGGATGGTCCAGATGGATACAAGTACTATTTCCATGATTTAAGAAAGGAACAAAGGGTTTTGAGTCGTCGGCAATGTGGTAGCGGTACAGTAATGATATGGGGAGAAATCGGCTATAGAGGAAGAATGGAAATATTTATTCAAGGCCGTATGAACAGTGCTGGCTACTTAAATTTAATTAAAGAGCAAATTGGAACATATGCTCGCAAAATTGCTGGCAGAAAATATATACAGTGGCCCACAAAAGTATTCATACGTCCTTTAAAACAGAATAACTTTTTTATAATTGTACCAAACGACCTGATTTTTTTATAATCAATTAAAAGTATTGGTTTATGAAATGATATGCAAAATAGATTTTCCAAAAATTATAATTTACAAGGTCACATGCAAAAATAAAGAATTAATTTTTTAAAACTTTTTATTTGGTACCTTAATGAAAATTTAAAATATATCTTTTGTAGATCTACGTTAGTTGTACACATGCTGAAAATTTCATCGACATCGATTAACATACACACGAGCTACGAGCGGTTAAAAATGGTGAAAATCGTAGTTTTATAAGACTCTGTTTTTTTTGCATATCGTTTTGTAAATCAATGCTTCTAATTGATTATAAAAAATCAGATCGTTTGGCGCAATTATAGAAAAGTTATTCTGCTTCAAAGGACGTTCGAATAATTTAGGGGGAAAAAAGTAACACTATTCGTAGAGACGAAACTCACACTATGCGAGGGAAGACTGTAATTAGCAAACGCACGGTGTACTGCGTCGAACGAAATGTGTCCGCGTGAACGTGCACGCATTGTTCGCGAATTATGTATAGCAGATTAAAGCAACGTTCGCGGTACCGCAGAGTTTCGAACTCTATTTTCCCATCTCGTTTTATCCCCGGTCGGTATAATGAGTTCCGTCGACGCGGATGCAAATCCTTAAATGAAAATGAATCATTCTCGTAAACTCTCCGCCTGCGAATATTAACGCTGCGCAAACGTTATTCGGAGGGCTTCGAAACGAACCGGAAATGAAAAATGTGGATGTGGACAGGCGTGTGCTAGAGAGAGAGAGACACACCGTACAGGCTTTCGCTAATCTTCCTATGCGATTTACTTTCGCGCTTTTCGGAAATGCGCTCGGGAGCATTTTTCAAAGATCCATTCAGCTATTTCAACGACGAAAGGGTTCTCACCGCAATTTATTGTTTATGCTATGCAAATTCAACCTTACTTTCAATGGCGAAATTATGACGAAAATCCAACTGGATAATTAATACCGTCACCCATATACAGGGTGAGGCACCTAAAACAGGCCACCTGAATAACTCGGCTGCTATTAGTGTTAGGAAAAAATGCATCAGGTGGAACTTGCTTGGTTTCGAGGGGGCATCAATCTGATGTTAGTAGCTTTTTTGTAGGTGTACGCGTAAAGGACATATGAAGGTCAACTTCATTTTTTTAAATAGAATGGCCAATATTTTTTATCGAAATCGTATAAAGCACAAAATTCTGCGTAAAAAAGTATTGACCTTCGTATATCATAAATCTAATAGTCAACGAGATATTATCGATATAATTTCCCATATGTACAATAGCTATTACCTGGAAGCTAGTAAGTGCTCTAACTAATATCCCTCAACTTATTTCGATAATATCTTGTTAATTATTCGATTTATGATATACGAAGGTCAATACTTTTTTACGCAGAATTTTGTGCTTCATCCGAATTTGGTAAAAAATATTGGGCAGTCCATTTAAAAAAATGAAGTTGACCTTCACATGTCCTTTACGCGTCCACCTACAAAAAAGCTACTAACATCAGATTAATGTCCCCTCGAAACCAAGCGAGTTCCATCTGATGCATTTTTTCCTAAACCAATAGGAGCCGAATTATTCAGTTGGCCTGTTTTAGCTGCCTCACCCTGTATATAGGAGACATGGCAGTCTCTCCCTCTCTCTCAACGTGTTGAATTGAAAATGTACATTCTGCACGCGAGTTAGGTTTACACATTTGTCAACAGCGTTACATAACTTGTCAAACAAATGGAATACAATATTGCAATAATATGCAATATTGCAATGATCAGAATGCGGGATTTGTTAAGTTAATACGAGTCACCGAGTGCTTTTACGCTTTCGCGAATATCAACAATGATTTATAAACTGGATCACATCCGTCGGATACTTAACACGTTGCATCGCGTCAGCAGTTGATTCATAACAAATCGTTGCTGCGCATTCGGAGGTGAGCTTCCTTTGTGCCTCTTCTTCAGAGAGCTTGCCGACTTATCCCAGCGTAAAGTCGAACGAAAATGAAACTTTAAACTTCGAATACATATTTAAAGTTTAAAGGGAGATGGTCGTTCTAAATAGTTTAGTTAGAAGAACAATTTCATGCAGATTAATTTAATTATTAATCGTCCTGCACATATTTTTTTTTAAATTATTTGGAACTTTTAACTAAAATTTTTCACAAGAGTGAATAAGAGCCTACCCTACTCAGGGCCCGCTCAAGCGGTTACGTCGCCCCGGACAAAAAGACAAATTGCCGCCCCTTAAGAATATATATATATTTTTTTTAAATTACGGTACACCATATTTTTTATTGTAAATAAAAATCAAATCATTTTATTTAAATTTTAATAAAAGCATATATTTAGAAAGAAACATATAACATAACATAACGCAAATTGTTAACCATATAATTTTTTACATTTTTAAATACTATTAAAAATGTGTATTATTGCACAAACAATTAAAATTCTATTATTTTGAAAATAAAAGGAGGTAACATCAACTACGTTAAAATCACAAAAAACCTTTTTTTCTTACCTTCAGTTCTGCAAACTTTTTTATTACATTTTTAAAATTTACTTCATCAACAATTTCATGCTCAATTTCCAAAATGGCCAAACCATTAAGACCATTTTGTGTACTAGTCGAACGTAAAAAGTTCTTAATTAGTTTCAACTTGGAGAAACTCCTTTCGCCACTTGCTAAAGTTACTGGTATCGTTAATAATATTCTTAAACTAATAGCAAGGTTTGGGGCATCTAACTTTGAAATTAAGATGAGTACACTGCTTAGGCTTCCTTTTTTCCCCAAAAGCGCAGACACTACTGAAATTTCCTCTGCTAATTCTACCCCGTTTATGTCAACGGAATCACCATCAGTTAAAATACATTCTAAATTCTCACAGTGTTTTAGTAGCATTTCTTTGGACATGATATTTAAATCATATATATTATATAAGAATTGAAAATAGTTACTATGACTACCAAGTTGTTCAAATCTAGCATCTAGTGCATTTAGTGCTCGATCGATTGTATAATAAAAAAAATCTAGTTTATATTTTTCTTGTGGATTTTTCTCACACTTACAACCAAAATGGCGCCCGGGGCAAATGCCCGAGTTGTCCTCTCCCCCCCCCCCCCTAGAGCGGGCCCTGCCCTACTGAACAAGTGGAAACTTTGAACGAACGTTTTGAACTGCCCGATACGTAATGGTGTTTCAAGGTCAGGTATCCGATGATAGGAGTCGATCGACACTCCGGTGAAAAATGAATTCTTTCCTCGGCGATCCCCCGTCGCAGTTCGACGAGAGCCGCGTCAGCATTATGTCAGACTGTTAATAAGAAGAAACCCGAGACAATTTAAGTAGATCGTTGTGCAGGATGCGGGCCCTAATTGCGTAACGGGTATGCTTGTTTTATCCTTCGATACGAGGCGACCGCAACGATGCGACGGGACAGGGCGCGACGATGCGACGACAGATGCATTTTTCAAGAAGCTTATCGTCGCTGATGAATCGACGTCGGGCGCCTAGCTGTAGCGTCACCGTCTGGACCGGATCTCGCGGAACAATTATTCAAATCGCGTATCGTGCTCCCGATAAAACTGTGCAAAATCGTAGGATTCCATGGAACTCGCCGTGTTCAAAGTTCAAACCCATCCTCCGTTTTGTCTGGTTCGGTTAAGAGAGACTGAGAGTGCAACGAACAAGAGTAGAATGGGAATTATTCCATTAAGAGACCGAGCCAACCCTAATTAATAGCGTATGTTGGATGTCCGCTAAAAACGGGCCCGTTCATCTTCGGCGCATCAATGGGTGAGTTTCGTGCGGCGTGGAAAACGTGTGGTCGAATGATTGCGCGGTGGGTATACAGGGTGTCCCAAAATTCCTTCAACAGCCGGAAATGGGAGGTTCCCGAGATCATTTGAAGCGACCTTTTCCTTTGCAAAAATGTTATCCGCGGCTTTGTTTAGGAGTTATTAACGAAAAACACGGACCAATCAGAGCGCGACCTAGACGCGTGTTGGCACAGTCGTGTTTTTCGTTGATAACTCCTAAACAAAGCCGCGGATAACATTTCTGCAAAGGAAAATGTTGCTTCAAATGATCTCAGGAACCTCCCACTTCCGGCTGTTGAAGGAATTTTGGGACACCCTGTAGTATAGTGCAGGGGTTCTTGAACTTATGTAGTCCGAGGCCCCCCCCCCCCCCTCTTGAACAACATTTTTTTGTGGACCCAATCGCAACCCTAGGCATTTTTCTTCTTCGTGTAGGATTTTTATGAAATAAGTTACAGTCAGCGGTAATATTAAGAGGACACCCTTAAAAATCGCATAACTTTTTAAAAATTGGTCCAAAGGACTTGAATTTTTTTTAAATGTTAGACCGGCTAGTTTGCTAGAGAATGAGTAAACAAAAATTTATTAGGATTGCAATTGGTAGGAATCATGCAAAATTTTAAAAATGATGTTTTGTCAACTTTTTTATGTGAGCCTGTAACGATAACTTAAACAATGCGTTTTATAGATTTCGGTAATTTTCAATACATATTGAAAATTTCATCGAAATCGGCCGACATTGCAATGAGCTACAAACGTTTAAAGATGATCTGAAAATCTGCGACTTTCACCCTTAAGCTCTCATCTTTAAACGTATGTAGCTCATTGCAATGTTGACCGATTTCGATGAAATTTTCAGTATGCATATAAGTTACCGAAATCTACAAAACGCATCTTTTAAATTATCGTTGCAGGCCCAGATGAAAAAGTTGACAAAACATCATTTTTTTAATTTTGCATGATTCCTACCAATTGCAATCTTAATAAATTTTTGTTTTCTTATTCTCTAGCGAACTAGTCGGTCTGACATCTTTAAAAAATTCAAGTCTTCTGGACCAATTTTTAAAAAGTTATGCGATTCTTAAGTGTGTCCACTTAATATTGCCGCTGACTGTATTATATTTGAACAAAAGCGAAAAGTTGGGGAATGTAAAATTAATGTCAAAATTGTTTCGCGGACCCCCGTTAAAGGACCACAGTTTAAGAACCTCTGGTATAGTGTATAACGTGTTTACGCAAGGGAGCAGCTAAGCGTCGCCACATCCGTCGTGCGTAAGCGTTCACGGTCAAGAATTCGCTATGAGGACCTCCCCGTGCAGGAAACTCGCATAAAATTGGCTCCGTGACTCGGCCGACCGTTGTCGTAAACCACCAATCCGATTTTATCTCCTGAAATCCAGCTGTACTCGACTGCATGCGTCCTTCGCAGCGGCGGACCATGGGCTTTTGGGACTGCGGGACCCCGTTCAGTCAAAGGACCCCCTTCGCGGTTAGAAAACAGTTTTTAAATAAAATTAAAGTTCACTAAAACTTGAGCTAGTTTGGATTAATCGAGTAGGGCCCCCCCTCCCAGACAGTGTTAGACCAGGGCCCTGGTCAGTCCACGGGCCCCCGTCGCGGTGAAGACCCTTTTCTTCGTCAAAATGGCGAACGAGTCGCCACAATTAAGCCAAGCTTGAGTTAATTTGGGTTAATTGGACGGGTAGGCCCCCAAAAAGTGTTGGCCGGGGCCCCAAAGTTAACGGTCCGCCGTTGATTCCTCACGCATTCTAGAATCTAGAAGGCCCCCGACCCTAACTTTGAATCGACAACGACCGACCCTAATGAAAACTGCTGAACTGCTTTGCGCATTCTATTTTCCGTGTATCGACGTCGCTGGTTTAATAAGACGAAGACGAAGAACGGGCATTCTTCGCAGAGCAGATCGTAGAAAGTAAAAGGAGCACCGGCGAACAAGCGGACCTCTCAGTTGGTTGTCGCGCGCATCAATTATGCGAGCCGTCCTCGGTTGATTTAACGTGTCTCGCTCGTACAAAGCGACTTGCTGCACGAAATGTAAATACGGTTTATAATCCCATATGGTTAATGGTCCCTGCGGAGGCGACAAGCCTCTCCATAGGTTCGCAGGCAAAAACTGGCAACGGTGAGCCGCGCCACGTCGGCTTTCGGCTTTCTGCTTTCTGCGGAATGGAAAGAGGGAAAAGAAAGTTAAGGAGCTGGCAGAAGTTCGCTCTTAAAATAAATCGCTGGCCAGACAAAAATGTAGTGTGCCTGTGTCGCGGCGAAGGTATTCCTCGGATTTCTCTCTCTCTCTCCGTCTTTGTTTTCTTTCGATCGACGATGTCCACGAGTTTTGCTGCCAATGGCGATCAACGGGACGATTAATTCAATGATTCCGTAAACGGTGGGGCGAAATGAACTACCTAATTAGTAGAGAGAGAATCTTTATGCAAAATGCAAATTTTCCACCTGATTTGCAACCAACTGGGGTGAAATAGAAATTTATTTTCTTCCTTAACACGTTTAACAGGTCGGAAATAATATAATATAACAGGGGTTTCAAATTCTTCTAGTGTCTTCACTATAAAAATATATTTAAAATATAAAAAAAAAGTATTTAAAAAAGTTACTACGACGGGACTCGAACCCGGGCCCCCGGCGTAGCAGTTCAGTTCGCTGCCATTACGCCACACCATTACTTGGTAACAGAGTGACCTAAACATTAATAAAACTGTCCATAAAACTTTAATTTGCAAATAGCTCGAAAATTACTGAGTAGTTGCCCCTATAATGGGGTATATTCGTAATCAGGGGAGAACGAGATCTATAACTCTGTAAAGTCTCAACTAAATCTGAGAGGTGAAGAGCTTGCACTCTCCTTGTTAGCATCAACACGTGATATGTTAGAAGCTGTATTATGAAAAATTATTTTTTGTTACACTAAGCAAGTAAGTAACGGTCGTTCTTCTTGTTTTAAATTCACACAATTTCAATTAATTATTAATTTTACAGACGCAATTCTTAAAAATTTTCTTGAGAATGATCTAAAATAAGATCGAAACGCGTTGAAATAAAGATACATATTGTGACAATTTGCAAATAGTGATTATATTTATAACAATTGATCGAACCAGTGCGCCGAAATCATAAAAAAAATCCTGTTGTCTACTAATTACTTTCAGTTTAAGAAACAAGCAGAATCGTGTTCTTAGAAATAATGGCGGTGGGTTATGCAGAAGTTTTTATCCGACTCGCTCGGAAAGGTTCGGCACTGAGCCCCCTTCCCCGCACCCTCCCGTCGCCGACGTCCTATCGCCGAAACGTAAACAGACGAGCGACACGGTCCGTCGCCTAACTGCGGCGCTCCAAAGATTGCCTACGTGTGTTACATTTGTTACAAGGTCAGCGGAACAACGAAACGTTTTCTTTCTTGATATCTAATAATAAAATTGTTTTAACAAATGAGTCAAGTCGTCGACGTGAATAATCCGGAACGACGGCCGCAATATTTCCGTATATGTACCTACTTCGGAAGCAATTCGCCGAAAGCACCGGAACTAAACCTGGAAGGAAAGAAACCAGCTTATCGAGAAGCGGAACACTTTCCTTCGAACGCGTGAATCACTGGCGATCTACAATTAATGTCGCGTATAATAACCCAGAACAAAGAACAAACGGTCGGCCGGATCGAAAACGAAACCTAATGAAATCGCCAGTTTATCATAAATGTGTTCGGAGAAACTGGTTCCGAATGGTTCACCGAATCCATAAAACCTGCATTGCCTGCTTCGTTCCGCGGCAACGAAATCCCAGTCGGTTGCCAGGTTCCGAGGCCATTAATTAACTATTACACTCGCGACAAGAAATTTAAATTATGCTTCGTCGACGATGTGGGCCCTTTCACTCGGTAGGACCCAATATTCGACTGACGTTAATTCTTACTGTGAGATCGCATTCTTTCGCTGCATCATTGACGCACACTATCAGAATGTGATTATTAGACTGCGGATTTTATGCATTTATGACAAAAATGGGTACGGAAAATTTTAAACGGTGCACGTGTTACAAATATTTACGTCAATTTATTAGTTTCACCTTAACAAGGTCATCAAAAGAAGAATGAAATTTTTATTTAGCTCCTGTGTCCTGCAATCAATGCAAACATTTTTTATTTTGCATAAAGATCCGCAGTCTAGTGGTTATAAAGCCATATCGTTCCATTTAGAAAAACAGAGTTGACCTTCGCATCTCCTTGACGCGTCTACCTATGAAAAAATTAGTATCATCAGATTATGAGCTCGAGTAAGTGGCACATGTTCCCTTATAAAAACGACAAGATTGATTTTATTGAGACTTTGTGTGCAGCTCCTATTGATAGTACCTAAAGATATGTACAGGGTGTCTCAAAATTCCTTCAACATCCGGAAACGGGAGGTGCCTGAGATCATTTGAAGCAACATTTTCCTTTGCAAAAATGCCGTCCGCGGCTTCGTTAAGGAGATATTAACGAAAAACACGACTGTGCCAACACGCGTCTAGGTCGCGCTCTGATTGGTCCGTGTTTTTCGTTAATAACTCCTTAACGAAGCCGCGGACGGCATTTTTGCAAAGGAAAATGTTGCTTCAAACGATCTCAGGAACCTCCCATTTCCGGATGTTGAAGGAATTTTGAGACGGCCTGTATACGATCATTTCTTATGAAATTATTTTTATTACATCAATAATCGTAAAATAAAAAATCTGGAACCGGTCATTTTGAACGGTGATGGTATGTTTAGTGCTAAATCAGCTCGGTCTAATGCATTTTGATCTCGGTCTGATGCTATAACGTTTATGGCAGACTTATCGCCCAAGCAACCCTCGGCGAGTTTTATTGAAAATCGTGCGCGAATCGTTACCCGAGCTTTCTCCGATATTTGCGCGTCGCATTTGGCAGATAACGCGGCGCAACGCGATGATTTCGCAATCGTTTTAACAATAAAAACGACGCATTTAACATTCCGTTGCGGCAACGAGAACGCCGTTGAAGCGTACACGCTCGACCCAGATCTTTTTCCTCGGTGCACGACTCTCTCGATACACCTGCGGCTCACCGTCGTCGCAAGTCCCAACACGTTACTCCGCGTCTAACAGAGCCTGCGCCGCCGATACACACCGATGCATCGGAATAGACCAATACTATCGCAGCACGCTCCAATGATTATAGGCTACGCTTTGCTCGTCGCATAATACACATTAAAGATTGCCTGTGCCATTGCGCTCTATCCTCTATCCGCTCTATGCTCTATCCACTATCCCCAGATAGGATTCTTGGGGGTTCGCCCCTGCGGAGCTGAATATCATTTCGTTCCATCGCATCGGTCAGGCGAGTGTAACAAAACTATTCGGCATTTCGAGAAGGCGAAAAAATGTACTTCGGTAGTTCGAGTTTTAAGGCAAAATCTCACTGCACCGATTTTGTACGATTTTATTGTGTATTGACTTTATATAATATCATAACCATGAGTTGAGAAATTTGTTTAACATTGTCTTCTTTAATTTTATATGCTTTGAGAAGCGTATTACAATACAAAACAATTTTGAGTTTTGAGTTATAAACATTTACAATGAAGTTTGAATTTGAATTCGAGATGACAATGATATATCGATGTTCACATAGGCTACTCTTTACTTTAGCGGACTCAAAATTTGTGCCTTTCTCCTATAAAATGTATTTCGTATGTAATCCAGTAGGTTTGTACCCGGGGTGGATGCAGATCGAAGTTTCGATCCTGTAGGATCAATGGTTCAGGAGTTATGCTTCCTTAAAGTTGAGCAATCTGCAGTGTTTTCGACAGGTAAGGGCGCCGCCATATTGGTTTGTAGTGGCGGTCGCGCGCCGCTTACCGAGCAGAATAATTAATTAGTGGTAAGCGGCTCGCGACAACAAACGCGCGTCACTACAAACCAAATGGCGGCGCCCTTACCTGTCAAAAACTCTGCGGATTGCTCAACTTTAAGCGAGCATAACTCCTGAACCATTGATCCTACAGGATCGAAACTTCGATCTGCATCCAACCCGGGTACAAATCTACTGGATTACATACGAAATACATTTTATAGGAGAAAGCCACAAATTTTGAGTCCGGTAAAGTAAAGTTTACCCTTTTCCATCCTTTTCCGAATACCAAGTTTCGCTACCGATAACTATCTGTAGCAAGAGTAAATCATCGATAGTTGTCGATAGTGAGAACTATCGATAGTATCTCGAAGAAAACATCACAAAACGTAGTGACATCGTTTTCGGCCACTATAATGCCGCCTATAAATCAACACGAGCTCGCGTGTAAATAGATATATCCATACTATCGAGTCTCCATCGGAGCAGGTGGCGACTCGTACTTATGTACGCGCGTGTATAAATCAAATTTTCAACTTTCTATTCATACGTGTCTACGTTCGCGTACACATGTCAGCGTAGGGGCTTAGCAGCGTGACGAGTGTTCGTAACCTGTGTTTATGAAAGAAATAAAAAGAGGCTAAATAGTGGTGTTCGTGTTTTATTGTCAAAGGGGGACAGGAAATTACACGCATTACCAATAACAAAAAATGACCTTTCTCCCTTTCTCTTCCATATCGACGATGAGATTTTGCAATGTGTGATTAACAATTATCGTGTATTATTCATGTATATACACATACATCTACAAAATATATATTTTAAATTTTCACTAAGGGCCCAAATAAAAAAAGTTTTAAAAAATGCTTTTTTTATTTGTGCATGTAACCTTGTCAATTATCATTTTTGGAAAATCTTTTACACTAGTAAGTAAAGGCTTAGTACGACAGTAATGGTATTTTAGAGTGTTATTTAAATTGAAATATCTCCTGAACTACTAACTTTTCGACATACATAGGTTAGTACTTTTTTATAACGAATGTCCAGCTGCATCGATTGATGTATTAAAAAATATCTCATTCCATTTAAAAAATGGAGTTGACCTTCATATGTCCTTCACGCTTTCACCTGTAGAAAAAATAAATACACTACATAACGTACCCCTTCAGACCCTGCAACTTCTGTATACAAAACTTTTTCGTGCAACGCATACTTTGGAAGTTATTATATTAGGTCGGAAAGAAAGTTCTTACGGTTTTTGTTATTTTGATTATAGTTAAAAACCGCAAGAACTTTCTTTCCCAACCTAATGCAATAGGTGTGCAAGTTGCGTGGACCACCCTGTATATCTATTATCTATCCATCTTCATTTTAAATTAAAATTCAACTTCAGCTTCACCGTAAATCTTGAAAATTCATTTTAAAGTATTCAATCATATCGTATAAAATTAAAGAAGACGATGTTAAATTTTAATGGTGTCGACTATCGATAGTTCTCCACCAGTAATCTGTAGGTAGCCAGAATAAAATAGATCCGTTTGTCCGAGAGATTTTGTGCCGGATCGCTCGAATGTCGCGCGGTGCCTTGGTACGGAGGATAGAGGCGTCTTGGTTATACGATCCGTCCAGCGATGCGTGTTGTTGCGCGTGACACGGTGGAAAAAAATATGAAAAATTAACATCCGTGATGGAGATAGCGAGCTTATCGTCGGCACAGGAGACGAGCAGCGCGCCAGTCGCGTTTCGTCTGTCGATCCGCGTGGACAGTGGTGGACGGAACATTGAAATTCTTCCATTTTCCGAAAGGTCGTTTACGTTTACCCACGCGCTCATGAATCGAAAGTATCGCGTCGTGTTGTTGTTAGGCTGTGGATTCGATTCATCTATTAATCACCGTAGAACGCAATAGAATGAAACGGTTTGACCTCTCGATCGGAGAGAACGATCCGTATCCGACTTGAATCGTGCAGGAAACTTTCCATAACAGTTGCAGTAAATATTCTTAATAGAAATCCATCGAACACAAATTCTTACGATCGGCTGCGGTGCCAGTAGACTCTTCTCGATTTCGACGCTCTTTGTCTCCATCGTTATCTTTTTAATCGAGTTTAATTATCTACGGCCGCCTCGTCGGTGTCTAAAGTCTGGTTGCTGTTTGGTCGTGGTCATCGTAAATTTGTGAAAAGCGAATTTAGAATATTAGGTGAAGTAAAACGCTCAGAACTTTTTACTTCACCTAATATTCTAAATTCGCTTTTCACAAATTTGTAAAAAGTTCTGAGCGTTTTACTTCACCTAATAGCTAGCACGATTCGGCAGAACTGTTGAAATTAATTCTGGAACTGGGGGGCTAACCTCTACGAGGCTACGAATTAGCTACCAGTCGACTAGTGTTCCTGATTTCTCAACATTTTTCATTTCTCGAGAAATGAGATATAAGACTATATTTCTCGAGAATTTTTAAGAAAATAGAAAAATATTGGAAAACTTACGATATTTGGAATATCGTTGATAATATTTATCGAAAACGCAAAAAACATTAACTCCATGTTTATTCCTGTCCAATATGTACATTAGGGTGGACCTAAGCTATACTTGGAGAAAAATTTTTATCGAGGTATAATACAATGCACGCAATTTTTCAGTATTGTTCCTTTAGGTGAGACAAAAAATTTGTGCGAAGTTTGTGATCGATCGGATAAACGGATAACGTGGCGCACTTAAATTGAAAATTTTGAAAATTGTGAAATTCACCTTAACTATGGAACACGGCACATCGTTAGATTTGTCTTTTTTTCTGAACAGGAATATAAAATAATTATATGACCTCCTTTAAGTAAAAATAACGATGACCTTGAAATTTCGAAATAAGGTTTCCAAAAAATTGTTTTATTTTGCCATTATAATTTACCTAATTGAACAGTGCAAATTCTCTGACATGTTTTCGTATAATCACAAGTAACAGAGATATTTAAATACCTATATTAAAATGTAGCATGTTTCGATTGATGGTAGGACATACGTATTTGTTCATTTCCGAGAATGTGTTATAAAATAAATGAGATTCATATAAGAATTTTCCTAGATTTAAATTTCTCGAAAAATGAGAAATAACCAATTATAAAATTTCGCGAGAATTTCTCGAGAAGGAACACTACAGTCGACGGAACAACCGGTCTTTGTTTTCTTCAAGTTGAATTGGTTAGCGAATATCTAGCAACCTCTAGATTATTTGTTGGTATTCGTTATTGGACATACTATACAAATGATCGCGCAGTATCTACAGGACACACGAGAGTGTAGAATGCGATGCAGTGAATCATGGTCATGAGGTTGATGATCATGTAACTACATATCACGAGCCCTAGTAAAAACACGATCCTCCGCGCTATATTTGTACACACGGTAGACTCAAAACAACCGTTCGTATAATTATGCTTGCCACTATTGCCACCGATTGATCCAATCACCGATGTTGTGCAATAAGATAACACGTTGCTACTTTATGAGAATGCGTTTATGACCTGAGAAGTGAGATGAAACGTTCGATGCAACAATTTTTCGACTTTTGTCTAGGGTACATGTACATCGTTTAACACTAGACCTATCACCACCGATCAACCCGACCAGTCCCGGATTTTTTATTATTGAAGTAATAAAAATGATTTCATAAGTAATGGTTGTATACACAATTTTAAATTTAATATAATTTAATCAATTTTTTTTTTATATTAAATTATAATTTTAACTTTAAATAAACTGTAGATATCTTTAGTAGAGCACGTATTGCAATAGGGGCCGCACAAAGTCTAAATAAAATCATTCTTGTCATTTTTATAAGGGAACATGTACCAGTTACTTTGAAGGCTCGGTAGGTTTAGTGTTAAGGCGATGTGAGACGGTCTGTATCTTCAATAAGAAGGCCGATTTTCATTAATCCAACAGTAATGAACATGTTTTAAACAGTAGATTTGTATCCGGGGCGACAGCAGATCGAAGTTTCGATCCTGTAGGATCAATGGTTCAGGAGTTATGCTTTCTTGAAGTTGAGCGATCTGCAGTGTTTTTGACAGGTAACGGCGCCGCCATATTGGTTTGTAGTGATGACTTCGAGCCGCTTACCTTGCCCACCCCCTACAACCTAATCACCAACCACCACCCAGCGGCTCTGCTCGGTAAGCGGCGCGCAAAAACACTGAATAATGCAGAACTTTAAGCAAGCATAACTCCTGAACGATTGATCCTACAGAATCGAAACTTCGATCCGCAGTCGCCCCGGGTACAAATCTACTGGATTAGATACCAAATACGTCATAATTGATAGGAGAAAGGCACAAATTTTGAGTCCGGTAAAATACAGTGCAGTGAAAATTACTTCCAGGTTTTGAGGGCCACCAATTTTGTTTTCTATTCAGAACACTTCATTCTTCCACAAAATGCTACAAATATTATTATTTCATTATAAATTACGAATCATATTAAGTACGATCTAAGCGTGATACCCAGAGGTGGGCATTATTTCGCAAAACAAATATTTCAAATACTATTTAATATTTTCGATTTTATTTTACTCAAAGAAAATAGTATTTTAAATAAGATATACAATTTCGAAAATAAAACATTTCTATTTTAACAATCTGAACCCCAAAATAAAATATTTCTATTTTAACAATCAGAAACACGAAATAAAATATTTTACTTTTTGCATTGTTATAATACTCTGAGAAGCCGCATAAACATACAGTCTATCTTATCGTTAAGAAACGATTTACACCAATAAATCTATTGAATTCGAACCATTATTTTCAGCAATAATATTTAAAATTGAAATCGAAAAGAAAGACAAAATTCAAATATTTTCTAAATATATTCTTCAAATAAAATACTATTTTCAAAACAATTACTGCCTCAAATAAATCGTTTTATTTTCAAAAATTACTGCATCAAATAAAATATTTTATTTTCAAAGTTGTACACATACCTACTTTAAAATAAATAGGATTATTTACTATTTACTATTTAAAATTGAAATTGAAAAGAAAGACAAAATTCAAATACTTTCTAACTATATTCTTCAAATAAAATACTATTTTCAAAAAAATTACTGCCTCAAATAAATCGTTTTATTTTCAAAGTTGTACATATACCTACTTTAAAATAAATAGGATCATTTACTATTTACTATTTAAAATACTATTTTCCCCAGCTCTGGTGATACCGCAGTAATCGGTACAGATACACTGCCCCCCGCGCGCCCGTCAATTTGCACCCGAGCGGATCTCGGGAAAGAGGGACCTTGCGTCGCGTAGCGTTGCGTTGGTACGATGCGTCGGGAACGGAATTTCACGGGTGTTTCTTGCGGCGAGTTTTTCGTTGGGTCGCGTGACGCCAATGCTGCCGAGACGAGGGACCGCAGGAAGAACCGAAAATAAAGTAGACAGGCGCCGCGCCGGAGAAACGCGTTTGAATATGCGTGTGCTCCATGTCGCGTCGTGGGTCGTGCGTCGTCGTTCCGTCGTTTACCCGTGGAGGTCCAACCGGAGGAAATTTTTAGCTCGCACATCCGTGTAGCGACCGTACTCGTAACGCAGCCTCGTCGAAGACAGCGCGACTGCATTCGTCACTGGATTTTTCCTTCCAGATTATCCGTCTGAATAATTTGTCTCCGCCTTCGCCGCTCGACATTGCCGTGTAAATATTTTACAGGAATTTTTCATGAGGACTACTCTCCTCCTCTCCCGGACACAAGTGGCTCCGACCACGGAGGAATTTTTCTCGCGCGCACGTTTTTCCTGATCAACCGGCGAGCTGTTCGTTTGATTCGCTCTTGATTGCCTCGTCCACCCTTATGTGGGCGGGTTAATTTGTCTGGGAATTGCTTCTGGGATTTATCCGTGGTTTCGAGCCGGGTCTATCGCCTCGCGATCGAAGCGACTTGCAACCGCGCTGATTTTATTCACCGTTTACGCTGTCTTTCTATTGTGGGAATTGAAACTTTAACATTAAACTTACCACCGTCGGTCAAATGACTGGTTTCATATTTTTCATTTTATAATTATTGAAATTATGAAGTTGCATACGTGGAAATTGATTCGATAAATTTTCTCGTCCAAGCACATGTTGTATTAAAAATTGCACGAATTCTAAATAAATTGAGCATTGTTATTTTTATCAGCTGAAATATTTTAATCGCTTTTCGAGGTCGGTAGGTTTAGTGTTAAAACTAGGTTTGGTCAGTGGAGAATATTTTGAAATTACACGTACCGGGTGCAACAAACTTTAGCAGAATTTTACCAATATTAGGTGATTCCATTACAAGAAAAAATGAAAGTGACCTTGAATCTCCGAAGTTATTTAAATTCTATGTCTCACAATTTTCATAAAATGTATCGCGTAACATTTATTCGGAGTGAACAAGTTAGCTGGGACACCCTGTATATGTACAGTGGCCCACAAAAGTGTTCGTACGCCCTTTAAAACGAAATAAAAAAGGCATTTTTTAAAATCCTTTATTTGGGCCCTTAATGAAAATTTTAAATATATGTTTTGTAGATCTATGTTAGTTATACACATACTGAAAATTTCTTCTTTATTTCTGCGTGTAACTTTGTAAATTATAATTTTTGGAAGATCTTTTTTTGCACATCATTTAGTAAACCAGTGCTTCTAATCGCTTACAAAACATCAGATCGTTTGGTACTATTATAAAAAAGTTATTCTGTTTTAAATGGCGTACGAGCTGTTGTGTGGACCACTGTATATTTCAATTTTGGGAAATTGTCCCGGAATTGTTTCGGAAAAAGGTTCGCAGCCCTACAATCGTAGAGAATATACGTTTACCGAATGAACAATGGCAGCAATATGCTCGCAATATATCCAGCCCTGTAATTATTCCTTTAGAGCGGCTTAACATCATTATCCGGGGCATAATCATAATCATAGGTATACGCATAATCCGATCGATACCCTTTGTCACTCCTGCGGATCAACGTCTGATCATTGCCGTTATGCCATATAATGCACGTAGTGCATTATACACAAAATGGTCGATAACATAGCAAAATGGTCGGTTGCACAAGCAGAGAAAATCCAAGTTAATTAAATATTGAGCTTCCTCTTTCCAGTCGGCAGACTGAAGATATTTTCTTCTCGAGTGTCGTGTTAGTGTAGGTATCGTTAGTGGAACTCTCGACAAAAGGTCGAGAGTGATCTCGCAAGTGGTTCGGTCGCCATTTTTCGACCCGAGTCCTAAATTTTTCTCAGATACGCAGCGACGTTATGGCGGCGTCGCTTTCTACGACACGTGTTCGACCATGTGTTACGACTCCTGGTCCTCGTAAAAATCACATGCAGTCTAGAATTCTGTAAGAACGTGTTCCGGGACTAAAAGGTTAGGTTGCGGCCATTGTACATATGAAATTATATATGTCCTTACCAGACACTTTCCTTTTTATATGTGTTGTGTGCGTTTTTCATTTGGTAGTGTTAGTTTAAATCACAAAGAAATGCTGCTTTTTCACAACAAACAATTTTTCACAATTTTCCGATTTTCAATTTATAATTATCTCATCATTTTAGAATTTACTATCATTTTCCAATTTACATTTAATTTGCAAGTTTACCATTATTTTACAATTTTACAATATACAATTTTGCAATTTTAAAGTATTACAAATTTCCAATTTTAAAGTCTTACAATTTTCCAAATTTCCAATATTAAAGTCTTACAATTTTTCAAATTTCCAATTTTAAAGTTTTATCATTTTCCAAATCTCCAATTCTAATGTTTTACAGTTTTCCAAATTTTCAATTTTAAAGTTTTATAATTTTCCAAATTTCCTATTTTATAGTTTTCCAAATTTCCAATTTTAAAGTTTTACAATTTTCTATATTTCCAATTTTAAAGCTTTACAATTTTCCAAATTTCCAATTTTAAACCTTTACAATTTTCCAAATTTCCAATTTTACAATTTATAATTTTACAATTTGCGATTATTTTACAAATTACAATTATTTACAATTTATAATTTTACAATTTGCGATTATTTCACAATTTACAAGTATTTTACAATTTCATAATTTACAATTGTTTTACAAGTTTACTAACCACGCGTCGAAGGGCGACAACTCTAACCTTCGCAACTAGAAAATAGCGCGAAATTCAAAAAGACCACTTAATGGAAGACTCTTTCTTAAATATAATGATAGATTCGCGAACGTCTTCCCAATGGAATGGAGACGAGAGAACATTTTTTAGAACAGGTGTGGAGACAACGTCCACCAACCACAAGCCATCGAAATACCAAAATGTTCTGATGTTTTAGGGGACTCGCGCTTCGCTAGACGTTCCGAATTTCGCGCATAGGATCAGTACAAATATAGATACCCGCTGTTATTTCGGAAAAGTAATTTTTCTCGACGAACGTTACTTACGTAAGCGAAAGTAACTCGAGTCTCCCGCTGGATCCTGGCTCGTACAGCTACGATATTTAATATTATCAGTGATAATTTATCACTATATCAAACATTTAAGTAGAGGAGCATGTCCCACATCAAAATCTACAAGATTATATAAAAAAAAAAACATATCCGAAAAGAATAATTATCCGAACTATTGGGTTGTGTAATAAATTCCCGCGTTTTTTGTATTTCATTTTTTTCCCACAATTTTATGTTTTGTTAAGTGAAGTATACTAATACTATATGCATTCGCAAGGCTTTTTCTTGATCTACAAACCTATCTGCTTCAATTTTTCTATTCATTATTTTTAATCAATTTAGCGATGGTAAGTGATAGACCATCTTCACTCCATGTGCTTTACTCAAAAACTTAGAGCTTGGGTGCCACACAACTTGAGCGAGATGTCGAGCAGATGTCGAAATTGAATTTTTCTGCCTCCTGGAATTTCCATTGAAAAAGCCTGAAACTTGATTAAAATTAATTAATTCGAAAAATTGAAGCAGACGGATGTAGAGCAAGAAAAAGACTTGCGAATGCATATAAATAACATACAGTATACATGTATATAAATAACATAGATCTACAAAACATATATATTAAATTTTCATTAAAGGCCCAAATAAAAAAGTTTTAAAAATTCCTATTTCATTTTAGCATGCAACACTGTATAAATTATAATTTTTGGAAACTCTTTCTTGCATATCGTTTCGTAAACCAATGCTTCTGATTGATTATAAAAAATCAGGTCGTTTGGTACAATTAAAAAGAAAGTTTTTAAAAGGAGTACGAATACTTTGTACACTCACTGTACATACTATACCTAACAAAACCGAAAATTGCGGGAAAAAAAATAAAATACAAAAATCGCGGGAATTTATTACACAACACAATAGTATTGGGTTGAGGAATAAGTTCGCAGCGTTTTATGTTTTCTTTTACTCTACAACGATTTTTTTGCTCTTTGGCAAAGTGTTGTACATCAATCGAAAGAGCTCTTTCTGCTCTACAAAACGGTGATAATCGTTGTTTTGAATAATTTAATTTTTTATTATTCTTCAGGCTTAGAAATAGAATATCCAGTAGGCGAAAATCAACGTTTTCGACACATGTTGAGAAGCAATTTGAAGGCGATTTTCTTTATTGTTTTCGGTAAGCTCGTGAGGCACCGGAGCTCCAAATTTTTCGACAAATCCCATCAAATGAAGGTGGTTGAGAATGGTCTTATGATCGCAGTTCATTTTTTCTGCTAATTCTTTTTGACCTCGATGAAAAGCGAAGAAAAGCAGGTGTCGAAAATGCTGATTTTTGCCTCCTGGATATTCCATTTCTAAGCGTGAAAAATAATAAAAAATTAAATTATACAAAACAACGATCATCACAGTATTGTAGAGCAGGAAGAGCTCCTTCGATTGATGTACGACACTTCGCCAAAGAAGAAGAAAATCGTTGCGGAATAAACGAAAACATAAAACGCTACGAACTTATTCCTCAACCCAATATTTTTATGGAGTGGTCACCGTGTTTTCGGTGAGCATTAAACCCATGGTCCATTTTACTCGCACGATCTGTCAGCGAGCGAGCGAGCGAGCAGGCAAGCAGGCGACCAGGCGAGCACCGTTGTAACGATATCCTACGTCACTGCGTGCGTAGTCACGTGACGCGACCAGTCGAGTCACTCTTTGGCCCTCGAGGATCGTTCACGATTCAGTTTTATCGTGACCCGCGCGCGCGATGTGCCCGAGACGGAACGGTAGACCCCGTCCAGCCTGTCGTCGTCATCCGGCGTTCCATTCAGGGAAAGTCCCGTGATCTTCTATCCTCGACGAAATCGACGCGCTCGCCCATCTCTTAGGATTTACGGGCGATCGTCGATAGTGAGTATCTATCGGCGATCTATCGGCGATCCATCGGTGGGACGTGACGTCCTATCCGAAGTGTACCGTCCAAAGGAGGACAGAGTGTCTCTTGGAAAGTTTTACTTTCGACACGTTCCGTTCCGTTCGGTTCCGCGACCGAGGCGAGCAAACGTGTACGCGCGCACACGGCGCGGCGGTAGTACAAGTGGCGAGTCGCTCCACATTAAAATCGAGAAACGGCGTGAAAGTATCTACGTGAAAGGGCGACTCGGCGGGATCGATAGTTTCGGATGATTTCGTTCTGCGTTCGATCATCGAAACAGTGCCGAG
Organism: Lasioglossum calceatum; assembly: GCA_963966675.1. Classification (NCBI taxonomy): domain Eukaryota; kingdom Metazoa; phylum Arthropoda; class Insecta; order Hymenoptera; family Halictidae; genus Lasioglossum; species Lasioglossum calceatum. The sequence continues at coordinate 5,299,375 of OZ016539.1, read as the reverse complement.
CTAATTGTAATTCCACTAGGGATTCGGGTGACTCCCGCGACCTACGAGCCTGTTCTAACGTCGAATCCTGGATTTCTGGTGCGATACTTTCCGATAACAATCGGTGTTCCGAGTGTGAGAGGAGAACAGAGGACAAAGCCCCAGTGTCTCCGAGTTCTGAACGCGAGTGTACCACGAAGAACGATGTGACCGGGATACAGTGGTCCTGAGTGAGTCGACCCTGAAGAATCTTTGATTCATCAAGATGTTGAAACACATGAATCGGAGCGGACGGCCTCGGGTCGTCGCTAGGAAAAGGAAAGGTCGGTCGTTGTCCAGAAGCTGGCCTGGCACGCCCCGGCCCTTATCAATCGTGTCCAACGAGGTAAACCAACGTCTACCGTAATTAAGGAAACTCCTTTATCTTCTACTACAGCTACCGCGTTCGTCAATCGGATAGCAAATGGTTTTTATTGTTTTTGTACAAAAATATTGTACCTCCTTGAAAGGGGGCATTCCTGGAGTGATTCGAAACAACTTTTTCCTTTGCGAAAATTTTCTCCGTGGCTTCGTTACGGAGTTATTCGCGAAAAACACGGGCCAATCAGAGCGCGGGAACTGCGCACGGACTCCGCCCCAGCGGTCCGTGTTTTTCTTTAATAACTCGGTAACGAAGCCTCGGAGAGCATTTTCGCAAAGGAAAAAGTTGCTTGAAATGGCCTCAGGAGTCCTTTGGAATAAGTGGAATATTTTTTAGACACCCTGCACGATAACATCAAGCTTACGTCGGAAAGAAATTCGTTCAAGATTATAATTACGCGTCGACGGAAAGGGAAACGAAAGTTTGTTCGGTTATCCGTAGGAATCGATAGCCGATACACTCGCCGATAACCCAATCCCGCGGTCGTTAGGGTTTATTGAAAAAGAAATGGAACGGGTCGCTCTCCATTCCGTGGTAAAAACGTCGGTGTTATCGTGCGTGGACGATGCACGCGAGTGTGTGCGTACACGGATACTGTATAGTGTGTATATTGTATGCAATCGCCCACGCGGAGTCGAAGGGCCCACGCAGAGCACGAATATACACAGAGCATGTATAACGAGGACGGCCAGGAGATAAAGAGGAAGCAATGCGAGGAGATACGTTGATCGTTTGTTATGGAGGAATCGGCGATCGTCCCGCAAAATACGGACTCGATGGAATTTTCGCACGGATCTTGCGATCCCAGAACCCCCCTTCCAATTTTCACGTTGATCATTAAATCGTTGAAATCAGCACGTAAAATATGCGTGAGCCACCCCCATTTTTACAACTAAAAATATAATTTAAAATTTTCTTACAATCTGGCAATTACAATATTGTTTGCAATGTTACAATTAAAAATTTTGGATACAATGAAAAATACAGTTTACATTTTTCTAATAATTTGACAATTACAATATTTTTACAATGTTGCAATTAAAAATTTTGGATAAATTAAAAATACTGTTTACATTTTTTTATAATTTCACAATTACAATATTTTTTACAATGTTACAATTAAAAATTTTGGATACAATTAAAAGTACAGTTTACATTTTTTCATAATTTCACAATTACAATGTTACAATAAAAAATTTTGTATACAATTAAAAATACAGTTTACATTTTTTTAATAATTTCATAATTACAATATTTTTCACAATGTTACAATTTAAAAATTTTTATACAATTAAAAAAACAGTTTACATTTTTTTATAGTTTGACAATTACAATATTTTTTACAATGTTACAATTAAAAATACAGTTTACAATTTCTTTTATAACTTGACAATTACAATATTTTTTACAATGTTACAATTTAAAATTTTTGATGCAATTAAAAATACAGTTTACATTTTTTTAGAATTTTGAGAATTTACAATATTCTTTAAAATGTCGCAATTAAAAATTTTTAACAATTTTACTGACCACGCGTCGAAGACTGACAACAGCGACCTCCGCAAATAAAAATATCGCGAAATTTAAAATGACACGTCTCAGTGGAAGACCCTTTATAAACCCTAGATGCATCGTATACACCTTGTAATATTCGAGCAACGACGTCCATTAATTTCCGGTAGGACGAGCACTGTTTTTGTCGCGTTTCGCATCGTTCGCATCGTTCGCATCGTTCGCATCACGATACGCTGACTCCGAATCGAATCGTTCTACCGTCGACCGGTGGAAGTTGAACTTTTATCCCGAAATTGGCTAAATATTCGCTTCTAACAATCGAGTTGCGAGAGGGAGCGGTCCTGTGAATGGCGAGTATAACCGGCGTATCTACCGGAAGTCCGGCCTACAGGTTCCGGCCCGCGTGCCGCTCTCATCTCGTTGTCTCCCATGCGCTCCCTCTCTCTCTCTCTCTCTTTTTCTCTCTCCCTTTTTATCACATAGCACATTGACGCAGCTGCAAAAGTCGAGCGCAACTGCAGGTGGGACCGAATTAGATTATGAACACGATGTCGTCTGTTCCACGCGACACGCGGCACGAGTCTTCACCGATCTCGCGTATGCCATTCCGAAATACTTGTCACTTACTATAGCACCTTGTACGTGTATAGTATGCAGTAAAAAAAGTCAAGGCGATCGAATGAAAATGCGGTCCAAGTTTGCATGTTATAAGATATTAACGCGTTAAGTGCCGCGCATCGGGATCCTAAAAATAAAAAAGGAATTCAATCGATAAAACCAAAACTGGAAAGACAAAATTTCATATAAATCATTTTCATATAGTTTCAAAATACTCGACTGCACGCAATAAGAATTAATTCACTAACCTTGGTAATTAATTATCAAACGATAAATAGAATTAAATATTAAGAAATAAATTTCATACAGTTTTAAAATACTCGACTGCACGCAATAAAAATTAATTCACTAACCTTGGTAATTAATTATCAAACGATAAATAGAATTAAATATTAAGGAATAAATTTCATATAAATCATATAAATTTCATACAGTTTTAAAATACTCGACTGCACGCAATAAAAATTAATTTACTAACCTTGGTAATTAATTATCAAACGATAAATAGAATTAAATATTGAGGAATAAATTAAGGAATAAATTTCATATAAATCATATAAATTTCACACAGTTTTAAAATACTCGGATCACGCAATAAAAATTAATTTAATAACCTTGGTAATTAATTATCAAACGATAAATAGAATTAAATATTAAGGAATAAATCAAGGAATAAATTTCATACAGTTTTAAAATACTCGACTGCACGCAATAAAAATTAATTTACTAACCTTGGTAATTAATTATCAAACGTTAAATAGAATTAAATATCAAGGAATAAATAGAATAAAAAAAATATCAGATGATTGCATAAGCTCGTGCCCGATTTGAAAATAAAATTCTATGTATTAAATTTTAAAGATCGGTTAAATTAAAATTAAAAAATGTTTAAATTTCCTACAATTAGAAAAGAACGATGACTATTAAATTGAATATTAATTATTGAAATATTGAATATTAAAGAATAAAAACGAAAAATCTATTGGGGCTGAAGTAGCGAATAAAACGCCGAGCACGGGACGTTTTTTAGAACGAGATACCCGTGGCAGAAGGTCGATGAGATAATAGTTATTCGCCCCGTATAATATCGACGATGGTTGGCCGCGGTGCAGCCCTCGTAATGGTTAATTAATGAAAAACTTGTACGGCGTGTCTTGATCGACAACATTGTGCGCTAAACGATTCCTCGACTTTTAAGGTTAAAAAAGGTTGCCCACTGCGGTGCTCCGTGAGCCAGAAAAGGCGAAAGGTTACCGTGAAATAGAAAATCCAGACGCCACGTCGCGCATCGATTAAATTATCGGTAGCACGTGATCCGCGCGTACCATATTGCCTTCCATGGCAAAATGTGAAATTGTAACCAGCGTGATAATCATGTTTCTCGTTCGTGTTGCAGATCGACTATCCGGAAGTGCACGGAGGAAGGATGCATCGACCACCGCACCCCCACCCCATAACCGACCATCGACAGGTCAACCTGGTCTTCGATGACACGGTAAACATCTGTTTTCGTTCGACGCTTTTCTGTGCAAGCTAGAACCCGAACCTGCTCCCGTACCCACTCACCCTAACGATCCCTTTTTCGACCTGAATTCCTCCACCTCGAGGATGAGTCATAAATAGCTGCGTTTTCGAGTCTGGTTTGTCGTGTCCGCGCTACCAGTACATATTTTAGGTCCGTTCCTCGAAGACGAGGAGCGTTTTCTAGTCCCAATCTCGTTTTCGAGTGGACGCGTTATTTTTCTATTTTATTATATTTTATTTTTTATAAGGGTGGAGCCTTATAACCAGACTGCGGATCTTTATGCAAAATAAAAAATGTTCGCATTGACTGCAGGACACAACTTAATAATTATCCTATTAAGCTGTAATTAATACATTGATGTCCTTGAATAGTTTTAACGTGACCGCTGCTTTAAATTGCACGTGCACATTTTTGTTATAAATGCATAAAATTCGCAGTCTACTTATAACCAACTTATAACGTCGCTTAATAACCATAGCAGTTGAAGAAGCGACGTAAAACAATCAAACGAAAAGGGTAAAGCCTTGATCTAAGAAAAGGGGAACCGTGGGATCTACGAAACAAGAAATATCCCCGCGAGGGCCCTAGTATTTACCACCAACTCACTTGTGGCATTTTTCTAATTAAAATGACACCAAGGACGATATAATCTGAACCGTATTTAGTCGCTCAATTGACTGTGTAGTGCGCCTTCGGCCGCGCGGTCCATGTTTACACGCGCTGTCCTTTTCTATGTTCGGCGAGCTCCATGTTTACATGCGCTCTCCTTTCTTAGAGATAGTGGAATAATTGTCAAAACATAGTAGTACCACAGAATCTAAGAAACAGCACGGACCCGATGCTGTCGTATCGGATGTGACGCGACAAAGAAACGTCATCCGCCTAGGGATGCCGATTATTTTCAAAAAGATCGATTTTTCTGAATCGATTATAATCGAAGCTTCAAGAATCACTAAAAAATCGTTTCCAAAATAATCGATTTTTCTTTAGGAATGTCTAAGAATGATAAAAAAACGAAGATCAAAATTTTGTTGGACTCTTTTATCAAAGAAATAAAGTAATAATAATTATTAGACTGCGGATCTTTATGCATTTATAGCAAAATTGAGTATATGAAAATCGAAGAAGTTGAAAAATTTATTCCGTACTTGTTTCGCGCATGTCGTTGCACGTCAGCCAATGGTCGCGTGGTCAGCCGAATACGATTAGGGAATTAGCCAATGACCGAGTTCCGTTAGAATCATTGTGCGCAGTTGAATTGTCGCGTTTTAGGAACATTTATATAATTACTTTTGATGATAGTTGGGTCTTGATTATCTTGAGATTATTTTTATAATTTTAGAATCGATTATTTGTAAAAATCGGATATTGAAAAATCGATTTATTTTATAAAATAATAGATTTTTTCAATAATCGATTAAAAATCGACATCCCTACATCCGCCGCGCGCCGGTAAGTCAGAGAGCAGAGCATACATTTTTATCGGATCATTTATCTGGTATCTCGTTCGATCCGTATCACCGGACGGCGCGAAAGAAAGTTGAACGCGTTCGATCCGTGACGTACGCTGGAGACACCCACGTGCTCCGCATTCGATGAAATGCGAATGTCAGGAGAAAGAGCGAGAGAGAGAGAGAGAGAGAGAGAGAGAGAGAGAGACAACTGGATCTGACGTCGAATGCATGGAGTCGTAGAAGTTTTAAAGCAGTCTCTACCTCGTTGCACTTTCTCATGCATTTCAAATGCACCGACGTGCTCGCCAACGAAGAGAGAAGTTTTATCAGTCCGTGAATTTTCTTATTTACATCGACGTGCACATAGGGAAATTTTCCCGAGTGGACAAGTAAATAGCAGGCATCGCGAAACGAGAAAGGTTTTCCTTCGGTCGAAAGTAGAACGCGCCGCGATTCGCGCGCGTGTACCGTCCGGTGAAAATTCATTTTTTCTCTTCTTCTCTTCCCCGACCACACAATACGCCGTTTGTTCTTTTTCGACCGCGTTCCGGTTTCTCGAACTGTGATACGTGTTTGACATTTTGAACAAAACACTGGGGATTGGACTGAAGTTTTCGTTTCGTTGCGCACGACGCGATTATTCTATTGAATAATATCGAGAGCATTATTTAGTCAGGGTAATATATATTTACACAAAGGGTCTCCCGCCGAAAGGTGTCATTTCGAATTTCCCGCTCTCCGCGCGGACCACCTCCTTCAAGGTTATTAACAACCTTACGATCAATAATCATAATATGTACATTTACAATGGATGGCGAACTCAACACATCAAACACAAGTTTCTTTGCGTCTTTGTCAAGGAGTTTTGGCTCTGAAGCTAAGAGGTTATTGAAGGACTGGTCGCACACATGTTTGTCAATTGCAAAGATAAGTGACCGAAAGTTATTTCTATTACATTGTAGATCACATAAAACAGGGTGTCCCATAATTCCTTCAACAGCCGGAAATGGGAGGTTCCTGAGACCATTTGAAGCGACATTTTCCTTTGCAAAAATGTTATCCGCGGCTTTGTTTAGGAGTTATTAACGAAAAACAAGACTGTGCCAACACGCGTCTAGGTCGCGCTCTGATTGGTCCGTGTTTTTCGTTAATAACTCCTAAACAAAGCCGCGGATAACATTTTTGCAAAGGAAAATGTCGCTTCGAATGACGTCAGGAACCTTCCATTTCCGGCTGTTGAATGAATTTTGGGACACCCTGTATAATTCCGAATTTCATCAGAAATAAGGTTTTTAACAGATTCAACATATTTACCACTTCCACGTTCACAATTTAGGCTGCGCTCACAGTGGACCCGTTTCGGCTGATGTCCGACGTTGTGTCTCTTTTTCGCACGCTTGAAAAAAGGGACAGATACGCCGAACATCGGCCAAATCGGACGAAAACGGGTCCACTGTGAGCGCGGCCTTACTAACAATAAGTATCTTCAATCGAACCTTTGCGCCGAGATCATCGATACACTGTGTATAAAGCCTGCGCTTACCGCAAGTCGCTTATCGACCCAATTGTGTAACACAAATCGCTCGGAAATTTCATTCTTTTACACGGTTTATTCGGTTCTTCGTGCACGCAGCTTGCGCGGGTAAGATGATCTACCGAAGTCCCCTAACGAGTCTCTGGAATGCATATTGGTTGCATGCACTGGTATGCCTGCCGCTCTGCCTTTGCCTCTCTGTCTCCGTCTCCGACGTCGAGTAGGAAGAAACTGAATGGGAGAGGCAATTTGGAAAGTCTGCGGAGCAGGACAAAAGGAAAAGTGAGGGCACGACATAACGGGTCGTATAAATCATCCGTCGGGTCGGCCAGTGGCCTTTGAGCAGTTACCATCCGCTGTTGGAAGCTTTGAGCAGACCGGTACCTCTCTTCTCCGTGCAGTTTCCCTTCTCTCTCTCTCTCTCTCTCTCGATCGTTCACCGATTGACGATTGACCGACCGTCGACTCCTTAAGCTTGATTCACACGGTCGTCCTTTTCCTTCGCGTTCCGACCATGCGACGCCGTAGATCCCGGATCGGTCGCGATCGTTCGTCCCTGAAAATCGCGGACCCGAATGCAACTAGAATATTTTGCATAATGTTGCCGACCTCGCAGCCGGGCCCACTGAATTACTGAGAGTAGTCGTCCTTGCTCCTGCCGATAAATATTCATGGGAAAATCGTATCCCCGCTGATCCGTCGCATCGCTGTACAGAGGACAATGCATTTTCTGTTGTAAATAAATAAAAACGTGGTAAAGAATCATCGTTTTCCTATCGTTGAAAGCTTTTACTTTTTTTTCCATCTATGGCACAAATCGATAGACGCTATTTAAAACAGCGAAAGGGTTAGAAAACTTGGAGAGTTTCAATATATTATTTTCAATGCATTGTCTGAAATTATTGGTGAATAATATCAATTTAAATTCAGCTCCTGTGGCTCGCACATCGATGCACACACAGCTTTGTATTTTGCAGAAATATCCGCAGTCTACTTATTATTATTATTATTATTATTTACGGACCGAGGTCCTTTTATACATGGGTTTACAGACGTTTTGTATAACTTATAAAAACAAATAGAAAATAACAAACATAGAAAAAAAAGAAAGAAAAAAAAAGAAAATTTTCTTAACCTAAAATTTTTGCATTATAATTCCCGTAATCCTATGGGCAACTTGGGCCCCAAGCAAAAGGGGGCCCCGAACACAAACCAAGATCCAAATTCCACGTTTTTCTCATAAAATTATTTAGTTGGGGTCAGGGGACCCGAAATTCTACTCTGCCCAAGGCCCCAACTAGCTATAACGCGCTACTGAATATTCAATTTTTTGAAATCATACTTGGTCCCCTCAGGGTTTCAAATCCATTTACCACTCTTCCCCTCTTCCGCTCTCAGTAACGTCTAATTTCAGCGGGGCCTACAGTTTATTAACACATTACCGACCGGTGATTATTGCGTAATTTTGAAAAATGTGTGGTACATGACTAAACACTAGGGTGGTCCTTAGCTATACCTGGTGAAATTTTTTTGCGAGATTTTCGCCCCCCCCCACCCCAAATATTGTTCCTTTTCATGAAAAAATGATATGTCCAAAGTTTTAGAGCAATCGGACGTCGGAAAGTCGTGCCTCATTAGGGTGGACCTCAACTATACAGGGTGAAGTTTTTTTTCACGACGCCCCCTAAAATTGTGCCATTGGGTAAGAAAATAATTCCTGCAAAAGATGAAGTTGATCGGATAAGGGGAAGACGTGCCTCATTGACGTTGAAGTTGCGAAAAACATGAAATTTTATAGGAACGGGATATTTCATGTTTTTCGACTAAAACTTTGGATATATCATTTTTTTCAGGAAAAGGAACAATATTGGGGGGGGGGGGGGGGGCGAAAATTTCATGGTCGAAAAATAAGGACCACCCTACTAAACACTTTTCAATAGGACCTTCAATAGCAACAGCAATTTTCATTGTGAACTAACAAGTCACCCTCGATAACGTCATCTAAGTTTCATTTAAGATTGCAATGTAAAAGAAAATTTCTATGATTTCCTTTGGTACAGCACAATTATTGAATATCCTATTAATATGTAGGTTTCCGGTAGAATAAATTATTAAGGTGAGTTCCGAACCACCTTGGGGCTCCACAGAGCTTAGATATCACGTGAAACCCTTTTTCTAATGAAAAATATTTTCAGAGGTGCCGGCGGGATGTTCAATTCCATTCACCCTTTGCCCTCGGAGCTATTTCAACTGGAAAATTAAACATTTCTTCCGATCTAGAATATTTTCATTCCCTATGATTTTCGAAATTGTATGGATATTAAATTAGTATAATACCTCATACAATACCTAAATGTACTAGTAATTGATACCGATACATTTAATAATGCAAACAATATTTTGAATAATGGCACAGCAATTTTAGTATTGTAAATATTTTTTATAAATTTCGTGATCGTTTAAATGGCGGTCGAACAAGCATAAAGAAAAAAAAAGAAAGAATTGAAGACAGATTTCGTCGTCGAGAAAGAAACATTTCCTTGGTGGCACCGTCGGAAGCTACAGGTGGGCCCCCCAGCGTGCGTTCCCCCCCCTGATGCGACGGACCTGGAGTTCGCCGCTCGGTCGGGTCACGTGACCCTACGCTTTTGAAGGGAATGCCGGTGACTGGGCGAAGGGTGGGGGAGGGACGAGAGGCAGTTCTGTGTCCGCTACTCCGAGAAGCTGACGGTCCACGACACGACGCGACAAGGCACGACACGAAACGACACGGGACTGACGGGACACGGCCGCAAACCAGACGCGCCACGAGCTACGTAAACGCGCACACAAAGAAGGTCACGTCGCACTGCGTGTGTACCGTGTACGATCGCATATGCGCTCGCGAACGGGAAGGTGCGACCTGCGCGAGTCGAGTCGAGTCGAGTCGAGTCGAGCCGAATCGAACCGGATCGGATCCTGGTGAAATATAATCGTGCGACAATGCGGACGGACAGTGTTCGTTTTCTCCGTTGTTTCTCGTGATAAAGGACACAACGTTAGAAACGTGCCCTAATAAGTACCAACGGCGAGGGTAGGATGGACGCCTTCGGCATATACCAAGTGAGTCTGGACAGACAATCTCCCGCGACTCAAAATGGCCTTGGTTTATCGGAATGCTTTCCTCGTACACGAGATTTCCCGATGACGGTTCGTGTTCACCGTAAACGATCGCTGTCCATCGCCGACAGATGTATTATCGCGATTGTGACAGATGTCACGGTGTTTTTGTTTAGATATGCACATACTTACGTGTGCCACTGTTTCCGTCTCTGTCTCTCTGTCTCCTCCGTCTCCTCTGTTCGCTCGATGCTGCATGTGTGATGTCATGTCTGTAAACCTAACCTAACATACCAACGGAGTCTGTACACCCATCACGCCCATTCCTGGTACACGCTATGTATTCCGTAAACGAGCTACTCTCTCGCTGGAACTCGCGTTTTTTTGCCCCACATGATTCTCGATCCCGTTCTCTTTCCAGCGTTCTTCCTGCCGATTGACAGGTGCCGATGTAGCTGTGGTTAGAAGGCGAAACGCCGCATGTGACAATCTGAAACAATTCGAGTTTATGCGTTCATTGAGCTTTGGAATGTAGGATTTACGTATTTACCGGAAAGAAAGTCGTGAAAACGAATTCGAAAGGCTCAGAAAATAACGCGATCAGTAATCAAAACTTTAAACAGCAATATCTCGAATATCTTCCTTACAGCCACAGATGTGTATAGATGCCTTGCTCGCTGGTTCTGTAGGTTTTTTTATCGCCGAAGAAAATTTAGAACCTGCAGTATAAACTATAATGTATTGTAAAATTAAGGTATTCTAAGATGAAATGGAGCCCAATTGTTTTATTCAAGCAATGAACCTTAATGAATAAGATATTTTCCCTTTCGTTTGGTGATCTTTTATCAAAAAGAATGAATAAGTTCTTTGTTTGAATAAAGAAATTCGGTTTTCGGAGAATTCTATTTTGCAATCGAATTGACAACAACATTTGTTCCTTGTGCAGTTTTCCCAAGGCCTGACTGGCAGGCCAGAACTCTACCAAAAGTCTAACAGAAGCAGCCATTCGAGCGACACGAGTTCAGCATACAGTGGTTCAGACACAATGACGTCTGTACAAAGTTCTTTGGACGCGGATCCGGACGACGTTGACCTTTCGGGGCTGGTCGAGTCCATAGTGGACAGCGACGAAGAGGAGGATCTGGCGGAGAGCATGGACGTAAGGATTAATCGAAAGATTTATGATAGAACTTTGGGATTCTAAGACTGAGATAAACATTGTCCATTGTTATTTTCAGAGCTTGACTGTCCGTGATCCAGTCAGAGAATGCTTAGAGAAGGATCCTATGGAAAGAACAGAAGACGATATAGAGACCCTGTTAGAATTTACGCAACAGTTAAAGGCCTTCACGAACATGACTTTAGCAGTAAGAAGAGCGCTGTGCGCTGTAATGGTGTTCGCCGTGGTGGAACGTGCTGGTATGATAGTTTTAAATGACGGGGAGGAACTGGACAGTTGGAGCGTGCTTATCAATGGTGCTGTGGAGATCGAGCATAGCAATGGGGAAATCGAACAATTGCATCTTGGTGATAGTTTTGGAATCTTGCCCACTATGGAAAGACTATTGCATAGAGGTGTTATGAGGACAAAGTATGTATTGTGCGGTGTCTAGTGAAATATTCATAATTGATCGAAGAAAGTATTACTGGAATAAATATGATTCTCGCGTTTTAGATGCGACGATTGCCAATTTGTATGCGTGACGCAAGCAGATTACTTTAGAATTCAACATCAAGGCGAAGAGAATACTAGGAGGCACGAGGAAAATGGAAGAGTGATTCTAGTAACAGAATTGAGGGGTGCTCTGGATGGTGGAGCACGTAGGGGTCATGTTGTTATCCGTGGCACTCCCGAACGTTTAATGTTACAACTTATAGAAGAAAACAGTATTACCGATCCCACTTATATAGAAGACTTCTTATTAACTCATCGAACATTTATCGATAGTCCCTTATTAGTTGCGAGTCAATTGTTGGAATGGTTCGATCAAGCACAAGTCAGAGACAGAGTGGCCAGAGTAGTGCTTCTTTGGGTAAATAATCATTTTACAGACTTTGAAACTGATCCATCTATGATGGAATTTTTAGAAGCTTTTGAAACTGGATTGGAAAGAGAGAAAATGCAGGGACAGCAGAGGTATGTTGAACGGGGGCGTTCGCGTTATTTGAACGTTAGAGTGAATGTAATTAAATGTGTTCTCATCGATTACAGGTTATTAAACATTGCCTGCGCAGCGAAGGCCAGAACGCGGAACGTGACATTAGCGAGACCCAGTAGGGACGAAGTTTTAAATTTTAGTATTTTAGGCGGTTACGAAAGGGGTTTCGGCATTTTTATCTCGAAGGTCGATAAGAAATCGAAAGCGGAGGATGTTGGTTTGAAACGGGGCGATCAAATTTTAGAAGTGAACGGACAAAGTTTCGAGCATGTGAGTCACGCCAGAGCTTTGGAAATTTTAAGGGGCTCCACCCATCTCAGTATAACCGTGAAGTCCAATTTACTTGGTATGTGGTCATTATTTAATCGCTACAATCACTTATTACAATTCTTTTATACGAGCGATAAATTACTGTTGTAGCGTTTAAAGAAATGCTTCAGATGCCAGATGATTCGCCGAGGCCGCGGGCAAGAGCAAACAAACCCGAAATCTCGAGACTCCAAACGGATCCGCGTGCAAGGTTGTCCACGCACGGGGATCCAATCACCCCTGTAAATCCACTGAACTCACTAGTGAGCGGTGTTCCGTTATTAATTCCTGACTCTAATATCTCTCCATGCAAAGATGCTAAAAAGGAACACAAGGGGTTCATGACGCTTGGACCGAAAAGAAGATTACAAAAAGCACTCATGAAAATGAACATACTGCCAAAGAATACTATTAAGTAAGTTCAAGTAGTGAAGAGTGAAATTTTAGTTTGGCAAATGGACTATCGTAAAACGCGCGATCTTTTCTTATAGCGACGGTGTACAAGTAGACGATACCCTCGCACCTCCTCACACACCGCCGGGAACGGGTCTCTCGCAGACTACTACCAATCTTTATCATTCGAAAAGTAATCCCGATCTAACGTCGTTGTACTGTTACGATGACTTGCGAGCGCCGGACTATCCCGAACACGTTTTAAAAGTTTACAAAGCTGATCAAACTTGTAAATATCTTCTTATTCACAAGGAAACGACGGCGCACGAGGTAGATACGTTTATACCGAATATATATCTCGACGGATGATCGAAGATATCCGCTTCTATGCTAATGTATTTCCTTCTAGGTGGTAATGCTTGCTCTTCAGGAGTTCGGTATAACTGAGAGCAGTTCAAACTTTTCCCTAGCCGAAGTTAGCGTGGGAGATGGGGGCATGATCAAGCAACGTAGGTTACCCGACCAGCTTCAAAATCTTGCGGAGAGGATCGGTTTAAGTTCTCGATATTATTTAAAAACGAACGGCATCTCGGAAACGCTCGTAGCAGACGAGCAAGCACCTGAGCTGATTCGCGAGTCTCAGGTGCATTTCTTACAATTGAACGCGGTCGAAGTCGCCATTCAATTGACGTTACAAGATTTCAGTATATTCAGGTAAACCGACAGAAGTAGTTGCATAGCTCGCTTAGAAACATCGAGCACGTATTTTCATGAAAATTTTTAATCTTAGGCAAATCGAGTCTACGGAGTACGTGGACGATTTGTTCGAGTTGAAAAGTAGATACGGAGTGCCTATGCTCAGGCAGTTTGCAGAACTAGTCAACAGAGAGATGTTCTGGGTTGTGACAGAAGTTTGTTCCGAACACAACCTCGTTCGACGTAGTAAAATAATAAAGCAATTTATAAAAATAGCTCGTGAGTGTCTCGTTCATAAGATTTCGTTGCGGAGTAACATTTAATTTTACCGGAAGCGTTCAATGTTCGTCTTCGTCGCACAGGTCAATGTAAGGAATGTAAAAATTTCAACTCCATGTTCGCGATCGTGTCCGGTTTGGGTCACGGAGCTGTTTCGAGATTACGAGCTTCTTGGGAAAAACTGCCAAATAAATATCAGAGGCTATTCAGTGATCTGCAGGAGTTGATGGATCCCAGCCGCAACATGAGCAAATACAGACAACTGGTGGCATCCGAGCAGACACAACCTCCCATAGTGAGCCATTCGATCTGCGATTAGTTTAAAGAGTCCACGACGGACCATGAGCGGATTCAACATTTTCTTTCTCTCTTGCAGATCCCGTTCTATCCCGTGGTGAAGAAGGACTTGACGTTCATTCATCTCGGCAACGACTCCAGAGTGGAAGGTTTAGTCAATTTCGAGAAGTTGCGAATGATCGCGAAAGAAGTAAGATCTTTGACAAGCATGTGTTCCTCCCCCTACGACTTATCGATAATGCTGGAAAGGGGTGGTCAGCCACCTAGTTCCGCCATGGTCGCGTTAAATCAAATGACCACTGGCAATCAAGGTAAAGCAACGCTAACTGGTTCGAATACGATCAAGAGTATATCGTTATTTGTTTTCGCTAACAGTATTGCATTGTCCAGGCGGACAAACGGCAACCGTGAAAAGGCGGAAGAAGTCGACCGCTGCGCCGAACCCGAAGAAGATGTTCGAGGAAGCGCAGATGGTCAGGAGAGTGAAGGCTTATCTCGCGAACATGAAAGTGATAACGGACGAGGATCGATTACACGGTCTATCCGTGGACTGTGAACCTCATGCAGGAGCGGTCGCGGTGGCTGCGGCGGTACCTTTGAGCGCGGGCAGAGGAAGAAGACATCCTTCCCCTACTCTGTCCACGACGAGTAGCACCAGCAGCACCAGCGAAGGTAGAAAGAGTATACAAGGTAAGAATCGATCGTACACTCTATTCTTCTGGCGTTTCGTTTAAATTCGGATGACAGAACCTCTATAAATTGTGCATTGATGGTCGCGCGTCAGCATATCTAATTATTCGACGTACACAGGTACAAAGTTTGGAGCAGCGTCACCGCAAGCAGTCAGGAAAATACTTTCGCTCTCCGACCAGCATAAGACTCGCCCGTACCAGCCGAAGCATTGCGTACCACCGCTTCCAGTGCCAGGATTAACCTTGCATTCCAGCGGACCAGAGCCCAGTCCTGGCGCGCCCAGAAGAGTAGGCTCTGGCAGTCGCGTATCCACGCACGAGAGATCCCATAGCGATACACCTTCCAGTTTATTGCCGCCCGTCGATCTCAGCGCCGAGAGCAGTAGCGTGACCAGCCTGAGCAATCTTCAACCCTTAAGGAAAACGTTGACCAGTGGTGAGTTCGTCGATTTTCATATCGAACAAAATGGTTCGATACGAGATGGTGTCTCTGTCGTTTCGACGCGCACTTCGCATACGTGAATATCTTACGATGCTAATGGATACTCGGTGTACTGTACTTTTATTTTTCTCTATATTTATATTGCTAGAGCTTTATAGACAACGACACCACCCACGGTGCGCTTTTCTCAGTTGTTTCTGATTTTTGATTTCTGAACACGATGATTAGAGCGGACACATCTCGTGAAGTGCCATCCTCGTGCACCTTCATTGCTCGTGACATTACACCTGGCCGGGCCTCGGCAACCAGATACTCTCTCATCTTTTTTTTTCTGCACGCTGCACAGCCGTTTACGCAATTCATAAATGTTCCATGTTATATTTAGCTTCTCCATTTTTACACGCATCTTGTACGCCGATTATCGTAGCTCGCGCTTCTTTTCGATCAATATTATCGTCCCAAGTATATTACGTATATACATATACATACACGTATACGTCTATCTATCTATCTACGTATGTATATGTATGTATGTCGCGGTTCTGATCCCAGGGCGAAGCACGTCTGGCTTTAATTTAGATCACCCTCCATGGGACATACGGATGCGTGAATGATTACCTTCTACGATGCTATTTAGAAATTTATATCTTGATAATAAGCTTGACTTTATCGGTCACCCGTGCGTCATGTGCAGCTCATTCTTAGATATGTTGCAATTTTCAAAACTATTAGGTCAACCGGAAAGTTCCGTTATTTATGAAACAAAATGAAAAAGTATGTTAATCAAAATATTGTCCATCGTTAGCGATGACTCTATCCCATCTTTCGGGCAGCAAGCGAATTCCGCGGCGAAAGAATGATCCATCTTTGGAGGCTATCCAGTCGGAGATCCATTTCTCAACATCTTCGTACGAATTAAATCGTTCTTCAGCAAGTGCGTGTGCCATCGACCGAAACAAGTGGTAGCCAGATGGGGCACAGTCTGGCGAATAAGCCGCATGTGGTAGAACTTCCCAGCGAAGTGCTTCTAACGTTTCCTTGACAACTTTTGTGACGCGAGGCCGAGCATTGTCATGCAGCAAAATCACCTTATGCTATCTCGTTTCGTATCGTGGTCGTTTTTCGTGCAATACTCGGCTCAAACGGATAATTTGTTGTCGGTAGAGATCCCCTGTGACTGTTTGACCAGATTTTAACTGCTCATAGTACACCACACCTTTCTGATCCCACCAAATACAGAGTGAAGCCTTCTCTCCGTGGATATTCCGCTTCGGCGTCGACGTTGAGGGTTGGCCGGGATCACAAGTGGTTTTTCGACGTTTAGGATTGTCAAAATAAATCCATTTTTCATCCCCAGTGATGAGACGATGGAGAAACCACTTTCTTTGTTGCCTAGTAAGCAGAATTTCGCAGATGGCTTTCCGCCTTTCAATGTCTCTTGGCTTGAGTTCATAACCCACTTTCCTTTCTTGTAGACCTTCCCCAAGGCTTTTAAACGATCGGAAATGACAGATTGAGCACAATTTAACGCTTCTGCAATTTGTTTTTGCGTTTCACATGGATCTTCATCCACCAATGCCTGCAATTCTTCGTCTTCGAATACTCGTGGCCGTTCAGAACGCTCTTTGTCCTCCACATAAACGTCTACAATCATTCGATGAGCTTCAGCTGCAGTTTTCTTCCAATTGAAACAAAAGATTAACACTTCGCGCAAATGACGCTTATTCGGCTCAAATTCCGACATCTTCAATGTAGAAAAAAAAAAACGATGTTATCGATGCAAGCGTATATTGTTATGTCCTGAATTTTATTGAAAGATGTTCAAACTAAAAAGTTAACCTTACTTTAGAGGTTATAGTTACCGCCAGTTCGAGCTACGGCTACTCGACGCTAAATGGACGGAACTTTCCGATTGACCTAATATAATTGCATTCTTCGATCGTGCGGGTCAAATGTATTCACGATTAAACTCGATCTCAGCTAAATATCTGTTATACGTAATCTGAAATCGAGTTCAATCGTGCATACGTTCGACTTGTACGATCAGGAAATACAATTATAGCTTTGAAAACGGTAACATATTTAAAAAATGGGTTGCAAAATTCTATATCGCAGGTGATGTCCAATGCCACTCGGTGACCTAAACGATTCGAACGAATGTATTGTTAAGCCTGCCACAACCAGGAGTTTCAATAGACTCGTGCGAGCCTCGATTCAACATAATTTCTGCGTTAGAGGTAGTCGACAATCGCTTACAGC
Organism: Lasioglossum calceatum; assembly: GCA_963966675.1. Taxonomy (NCBI): domain Eukaryota; kingdom Metazoa; phylum Arthropoda; class Insecta; order Hymenoptera; family Halictidae; genus Lasioglossum; species Lasioglossum calceatum. The sequence continues at coordinate 5,281,704 of OZ016539.1, read as the reverse complement.
AGTGGTCTTCAAACTTTGTCAATTTAAGGAGCCCTTATCATATTTAGTACATATAAAGAAAAACGTTTTCATATTCTTCTTTTACATTATAATAACAGTTAAAAAAGTATTATAAATTTAACATTTCATGTACGTTTATGGAACCCTTCAGGAAATTTTGTGGAACCCCAGGCTTCCGTGGTACACAGTTTGAATGACACTGGCTTACAGAATTCCACGACGCGACGATCCCACCCGATAGGCGTGCATCGCGAATTCCGAAATGGAAGCGAGCTAATTCGCGTCGGAGTCTTTGATCGGTGTATTCGTTAGAGCCAGAGAATGCGAGGAGGAAAAAAGACAGAGCGAGAGAGAGTGAGAGAAAGAGAGAGAGAGAGAGAGAGAGAGCCACGAATCTCTGCGACCATGTGTTCTAACGATGATCTCGGCTATTAATTAGATAACTAGCAGTTAGAGGATGCAGCTGGGCGAAACTGGGCATAGAATCTGTAGTGATAGAATTGTCTTGGGGACGTGTGCGTAGGTTCGGTGACGAGCAGTGACAGTGGTCATAGTACACAGCTGGACAGCCACAGTGGAAGCAGCGTAGAAGCTGGTGGCAGTCCACCGCCACCGCAAAGACGGCACTCCGCCATGCAAGGTACGTACCGATCTAGAGAAAACCCACCAACGTATCCACAACGCTCGTGTTCATACCTCTCTTCTTAACCCTTGTCCGCTCCGTAGATCGTAGACTAGAAGGTAGAGAAAAGAAAGAATCTGGAGTGATCCGATGTTGAACTTCCTACCGGCCGGCCATGGAGCTAGGAGAAGTCGTATTTCCCGTTTGGTCACGCGTCGAAGGACACGTTGACACGATCGGCCACTTTGCTTTCCTATTTGACTCGACGATACCCACGGAACGCTTTCCTCGGACCGTTCTCTTCAAATCTGTAGTTGATTTTTCAAATTGATCGAATTCTTCCTTGTACTATAAACACTTATATTTGTTTCTAGAGACGTACGTATGGATACCGACGTCGAAAGGTAACCTAGAAACTAGTCAAGATCGTCTCTGTATTTGTCAAACGGGAAACACGACCGATCCAAGAAGCATGGCTCGAATCCATACCGATCTGGAACATGGAGCACGTGTCATCCAACGTCCCGACGTGTGCCCAGACGGGACACCTTTTTTCGAGGCATGCGCGGCGTTTTCAGCCTCAGTAAAGTACGCTTCTCGAGGAAATGTGGCAAATTGCTTTGATCTCCATGGAGCCTACTTCATGTTTGGTTCTTTGACTTTTGCTCTCCTAAGTCTTCCATTTGGACCACTGTGCGTCCCGTCAATTATACCAGTACATTCCCGCTGATATAACTGCCTCAGGGCTCTGCTACATCATTCGCCTCATCATAGATACGTTACTGTTTTGGACGTGCATGCGCGAAAAAAGGTGGCACCTGGGCACACTGTGTCCCGACCGAACACAGTAATCGCGTGAATTTTTCCCCGCTGGTCGGATCATCGAGTCGACCGTTCATTTCTCGACAGGACTTCTCTACCGTAGTGGTGTGTGGCACGATACTGTCGTTGGTAGCCAGTAAACGGGAATGACCGATTGAAACGGTGTGATATTTGTTGTACGTCCGTCGACAAGCGTGAATTCGAGCTCCTGCCAGATTTGATCTTTTGTTTTCTTTCATTGTTCTTTATTTCTCAGTGTTCATATTCCCTGAATCATTCTCGATCGAGTCCTCGATCGGATCGCAACGCGTAAAGTAACGTCACGTATGTCCCGTGGCCGCTCACCTTGGCACCTGGTATTCCATGGTGCTCGTTGAAACTCCCCATGGAGCCGATGGGACGATATTCATTTTCGTTTAGTCGAGCCTATGTAAAACGTGCTTATAGTCGCTTGTATCTCGGAGTTACATTTGCTTCAGTACATTTGACCGCTTAAAGCTTCTTTTCAGAAACTCGCTTCTTTACGCATACGCATAGATATGTAAATATACATATATCACGCGCGTAACATCGTTCCAATTCTCGCGATCTTCTTCGCACTCCGCGGCACACGCACTCCAGATACAGTCCCTTCCGCCGGAACATTCTCGAGTTTCGGAACATCGATATTTCTTTCTTTTTTTTTTTTTTTTTGTACACTTCTGTTCATCCTCCCGAACCCATCATTGTTCATCTATCCCACGAGTCGACGCCCCATAACTATTGTACATTTTGTAAAAAAAGAAGAAGAGAAACGAAAAACACGATTTGGTATGTGGCCTGTGTGTGGTGCAGGGTCTGTTTTGAGAGGTGGTGCCCCTCCGTTCCCTCACGCGGTAGCAGTGTTACCTCCGCTTCCTGCGAACCACAACCAGAATCACAACCATAATCATCATCATCATCACCACCACCACCACCACCAACATTATTACGATCATCACCATCACCAACCCCAAAATCCTCAAGGTGAGTCCGCGACCGTCTTGTCTTGGCCTGTCTTTCAGTTTCTTCTCTGCTATTGGGCTGGCTTTGTTTCACACAATGTGCTCCTTTCGAGCGTGTTGCTTCCGGCGAACATACCGCATGCCTTCAACTATACGGTGTTGGGTCGATCATCGAGAGAATGCGACGATCTACTAATCTTTTGGAAGTAGTTTGCTGTGATAGGTTTTGCTGTCTTCGGTACGGACCGAGGACGCTAATCGGTCTGGTGCATGGGCCTAAAGGACTGAGCGTAAAGTAGGGTTTTAGGCGAGAGGGGGGTCCAAGCGAGCGGGGAGGGATGGTTGACTGCGGCCATCTTGGTCCGATAAATATGTGGTGCGCTCTATAGGCGACTTTAAATACTCTGTACTACATTTCTAGCGTGGAACAGAACCTTTCACAATACACACTGGCATTTTTACAAATTAATGTGTATCAACGCGCAGAAAACACAAAGCCACGACGATTCACCAACTTTACCGCACGTGTACCGGGCACAAAATGGTTCTGGCGTACCGCGATCGCGTGTATTGATACAGACCACGTGCTACAGACGCTGCACTAGTATTTAAAGTCGCCTATAGAGCGCACCACATATTTATCGGACCAAGATGGCCGACAAGTTGATACCCCTTCCGTCTTTTCTTACGCCCCCGCAGGCTTATGCTCAGTCCTTTAGGTCCATGGTCTGGTGTTACGGCCGGTATGTGCTACCGGAGGCAACGGGTCCGAAGCGTCGTTGGTGTCAGTGTGCCGAACGCATAAGCTTGATTAAAATTGCTTGCCTCGATGAAAGTTGACGCGTGCACGTTACCGATCGCGCGAGTATCGTCGCCTGCTGCCTCTCTGTGTGTGTGTGTGTGTGTCTTGCGCGCGTATCAATGTGTGCTGCATCGTGTGCCGTTTTCTCTGTCGTGCGTCGCTCGCGATGTCGTCACTCGAGAGCGGAATTATCGAAAGACCGTGGGCTTCTTTTCAGGGTATATATTAACTGGTTTTCTGTGGTTCCCCTCTTCTCGGGCAGATCCAGCAGCGAATAACTAGTGTGTTTGTTGTACGGTTTTCTCGGAAACCCGTTCGTCTGTTGCGAACGGGCGTTCCAAGCGAGTGCGATCGGTCCCGTTACGAGATTATCCCGGCTCCATTTCCAGTTAGTACAATAGAACTGTCGACGTTCTAATGTTTGTTAACACTTTACCTACCGGAAGCCTGTTAATAGGATTTTCAATAATTGTGCTGCAGCAAAAGAGAGCATAGAAATTTTCTTGGCGAAGTTTCCGATAACGTCCATGCTCAGAATTGGATGACATTTTGGAAATGGGTTCTTTTTTTACTAAAATGATGATTGTCGGAAGGATTTTTGGCGACTCGAAAAAAAATTTGTTACCATTTTAATGTCACTCTCTACCTTACCGACACTGCTTTGTATTTTACTTTGGATTAGGTGGTGGGGGCCCTCTCCTCCCCACCACCTAATCCAAACTAATTCTGATCGCATAATCTTCCCATTGTAGATATTCAATTTCCAGAATATACATATTTAATATCTTTTCAATTAATTGCAAAAATGGATCGTCACCAGCTTTGTTGACCTCATAGCGCCATAAAAATTCACACACGTGATCTATGATTGAATCATCCTTAATGCCACCTCTACTTATTGTTAGACTCTACAGCAGGGATGAGCAACCTTTTTTTATACTATACTACGATACTACGATAATACAAAGAATCGAATCAAATTATCTCTTTATTAACACAATAAACCTAGTATAAAAAATTACAGAAATAAAACACTCATTAATAGAAATACTATTTAAAAAACGGCGAGAGATATATGTGTGTGTCTTTTGTAGAACAACAAGACACTGTAGAAATTTTTAAAAGTCAAAATGTGAAATCTTTGAAGGGCCGCACGAGAAAGTGTGGCGGGCCGCGGGTTGCTCATCCCTGCTGTAGAGTGACATTAAAATAGTAAAAAAATTTGTCGGTAAGGTAGGGACTGACATTGAAATGGTAAAAAATTTTTCTCAAGTCGCCAAAAATCCTTCTGATAATCATCATCTTAGTCAAAAAGGAACCTATTTCCAAAATTTCATCCAATTCTGAGCATGGGCGTTATCGGAAACACAGACATTTTTAAATGAAACTATTGGATGACGTTATTGAGGGTGACTTGTTAGTTCACCATGAAAATTGCTGGTGCTATTGAAGGTTCAATTATCACCGGTCTGTAATGTGTTAATGTTGAATTTCGAAAACGGGAACATCCTAATTAGGGCAATTTCGTACTGGACCGGATCGCATTCGCTCGGAAATGGCGATGGAGTAGCTAGTTGGCGGAGGATAGGAGGAGAGTAATGCCGGAGAGCTAGAAAGGGCGGTGTGCGAGAGATAGAGGGACAGAGAGATCGAGAGAAAGAGAGTCGAGGGTTTTCAGGTTGCACGGGATTAGCGGTAGGCGTGGGTCTCGGAGTACCGGCGGGACTTCCTCCTCCAGGCACAATTATAACGACGATGACTACCATACCTACCATGACGTCGATGACGACGATGCGTCCAGGAGTCGGAGGGGCTCAATGTCGCCAGCCGCCCGCATACAAAGTCGCAGCACAGATGGCAAAGTTGCACAGGATTGGCCGTGCACACAGCCACGAAGGTGTTACCTACAGGACCGAGCACGAAGATGGTACAAAGCAAACACAATCGCCACGTACATAACAACCTACTTATCTTACCACGTTTCTATTTTATACGTGTTTTTCTCAAATTTGCGGATCTCGAGGCTTGCGCTCCCCACCGCTCCAGCGACGGGAGTGATACCGAATTGATTTCTGTTCGAATCAGCCTTTTCGGAATTGCTGACGATGATTTGTCTATGCTTGCTTCGCCAGCATTCTTCGTTTCGCTATCGTGAAGTACCCAATACGCAAACCCAGTCAGCAATCTGCTCTTGATCCGGTATTAATTTGGCGACGGGTTCTGGCCTGCAGATTCACAACGACTGAGGACCAAATCCTGCCTTTTGCTCGCAAAGTACGATTCCAGACATTTTGTCTTAATTTGCTCGAGCAGTTTCTGCTGACTGGGTGCTGACGATGATTTATCTATGCTTGCTCCGCCAGAATTCTTGAGTTTCGCTATCGTGAAGTATCCAGTAAGCAATCTACTCTTGATTTCCTATGAATCGGCCACCGAAACTTGTCCACATTATCCAAGTAAATCTTGCCGTTTAAGGGAAAATCGGATTTTATTTAAATTTCTAGATTATATAATTTTAAGTTGCTTGCATTTTCAATCATTTCAATACTTACAAGTCCTAAAATAACGATATTTACAATGAAAGTAAGGTTAGGTTCGCTCTTAGCGCGACCGACCTGCCCTCTATTTGGCCATCATTGTTCATGGAATTTTGGCGTCAAATCTCGTGCGAAATTCATACCAAATCAAGGGCAGACTGCTTGCCGGGTTACTTACCATATCGAGAACCATCGAGACAGCGCTACGGTACCCGTTTTGTTCCTAAATCTGATTTAGGTTAAACCCTAAATTTTGTCACGATTACACCGTTCCCGATCTCTCTAGCTACCTTTCACTAGAGTAGGTACAACACGTATGTATGGACGATTCGAGCAGGGACCGTTGTTGTTTCTCACTCGATGTACATGCTCCGATAATCGCAGCAGAATATGTAAATAACGACACAACCGCATTCTCCACTTGTACATTCCGCAAAATGCCTGTTTCGTAACACACGTCCCAAGCATCACCCGTGTTCCGATTTTCGTTCTTCCGCCTGTACGATCGAGCATCGTTTGTCGCACTCACTTCCACGCATAATACCACGGCCGTCTCCAGTGCAGGCCGGGACATGGTAAATTTGGCAACGCTGTCTCAGTCCGATCTGAAGTTGGCCGCGTTATAATCTGGGTCGTCCCTATACGCTACTGCGCGTGCACTACTGCGCGAAAGAAAGAAGCACCCAGTGTAATTATAAGATATAATGACAAACAATGTTTTCAGCTAGAAATTGTATTGCATTTAAAGTATAAGATGATCCGCAATAACACATATACAGGGTGTCCAAAAATTCCTTCAACAGCCGGAAATGGGAGGTTCCTGAGATCATTTGAAGCAACATTTTCCTTTGCAAAAATGTTGTCCGCGGCTTTGTTTAGGAGTTATTAACGAAAAACACGACTGTGCCAACACGCGTCTAGGTCGCGCTCTGATTGGTCCGTGTTTTTCGTTAATAACTCCTAAACAAAGCCGCGGATAACATTTCCGCAAAGGAAAATGTTGCTTCAAATGATCTCGGGAACCTCCTATTTCCGGCTGTTGATGGAATTTTGGGACGCCCTGTATATACTCAGAACCATTCGATTAAACAGCGGAATCCTCTTTTCAAAACTTACTGTGTTCTTATTCGATTTTTTACGCTTTTCTATTAAATATGGCCGGGTGCTTCTTTCTTTTCCACAGTAGTGTACATATCTCCGGTGTTGCCATGTCACGTGTTCCGACCAGAGACGGCCGTGATAATACGCATTCTTACGTTGCATCGAATTTCTTATACGTGTACGTTACTTATCGGTGTTCGTGCACCCGCAAGAGGCTTGCAGTTTATTAATTGTTTATCCACTTGTTTATACGTTACAGTCTCCCTCCTCAGCGTTACTTTGTTCGACGTTGCCGCGGCATGCCGAGCTTGCTTGTATTCATTTTGCACGACACTTTTCAAGAGTTCAGTTTCTCTGTCTTGTTTTTGTTTATCTTTCGTTTAAGTTTGAAGCGGTTCGATTACTTTAGAAGATGAATTTTACGATTAGCGTTTCTAGGGCGTGCTGTCGAATGGTGCCCCTTAAATCATAGTCCAAAGATTTGTGCCATTCCGGTTGCTACTGAAACAGTACCAGTGTTTTGAAAGTAGGATATATGTGACGATCTATTCTGATGAGATTCCAAAGAGGCTACAGTTTCAGAAGTAACGTATGGCATGTTCTCCATCCGAGTATAGTTTGAAATAGTTGTTGCAATTTCTACACTTGTCTCTCTGATAATGATTTTTCACCGGACCGCCTGTACTCGTACAGAAGAAGGTCGCCGTCTGTAAGTTCCACGTAAACGTGTTCTTTTTATCTCTAATAACGAATGCGCAGGTGTCAGTGTTAAGATTCGGCTAAGGTAGACGGCAGTCTCGCGTGACACAACTAAAGCGACCGTTCAATTTTTCAGATGACGACGACGCCCAGGTATCGGCGGTTTAATCGGTCCACCACGCGCGAACAGTTCCAGTCGTGGAAGCTTCTCGCCTGGTCCTTCCACGGAACGGAGAGCATCCCCTCGGCCAAGTGTCGGACCAAGCAATTATCTTTCGCGACAAAGGACAAAAGTCGCGGAACTCGTGCTGTTCGAACATCCCGAAGACGACGGTACTCGTTGGAAGGCTTCAAAAAGCGGTGGGGTTCGAAGTTCAAAGTTGGAAGGCACATGGACACGAACGATCGATACGCACAGCGTTTCCCGATGCTCTCGCATCGGAGGATCCCGGAACTCCGTGAAGCTTCTTCGGATACGGATGCGGATGGAGTGCTCTCGTCTTCCACGATCGCGAGCAAACGAGAATCTCGGAAGCTATGCCCGCCAAGATACGAGAATCGCGTGCGAGAGAGAGAGAGAGAGAGAGAGAGAGAGAGAGAGAGAGAGAGAACCTCTAGAACGTGCGTTGAAAGGCTTGCGATGAGGAGAGGAAATAGCGAAAAGACAACGACGACTTTTCGATCGGACTGATAGCGAACTTTACCGCCGCATACGACGGCGGTTCGCGGGACTAGGACGCGAAAGAAACAGACGTAAAATTAATATTCTATATAAATGTGTAATAAATCGAGTCCAAAGATGTTATATATACCGCGTATCGCCGCAGGGAGTGCGAACGACGGCGAGTCCTGTATTATATACTTTTTAGGCTAATCCGCCCCCCAACCCCCACACACACACCTAAACCACCATCACCCCACCCCCCGTAGATTAAGTATAACTTGGTGTAAATAGTGTAGCGTTTAATCGTAGACTACAATCGGCGAGGAAGAATAACGCGAGACAGAGACGTAATTGAGTGCAAAGCGGATCGGATACGCACCCCAAAGGAACCTCGAATCGTCCGATGCGACGCGTTCATGCGACGGGATTCGACAACGGCCGTTCTTTTGCCCCCCCCCCCCCAAGCCCCGCACCCCTTTAAATCGATGCGCAGCGTCTGCCGGTGTCGCGAGTTTTTAAGGTTTTAGTCATCGCGTTTCCGAGCTTCGTTCTTTGTTACCTTCGTCGCATAGAAGAACGGGCGTTCTAGCCGGCAGAGCGCTCGGGACACAGTTTTATTTCGCTTACAGTTTGACCGGCGCGTCGAACACGTTCACGGAAACTTCGTGATCTATGGGAGATGATCCGATTCTTATGACTTCGATGTGTGTTGAATTTTACCGTTGATGCGATCAAGTACAAAGTATTTTTCAAAGACTAACACGAGCGGCGTTGCGAGATAGGTACGGGATCGAAAGTACTGTTCCTGGACTTTTGGAATTCTTATTAAGGCGGCTACGGCGCGTGTAGCGGTCGTAAGTGTGAGTGTTGGACGTCTAATTGCGCGTGTAAGAGAGAGCGAGATAACTGATCACAGCGAGAGAATGCGAAAGAGTGAGAGAGTGAGAAAAAGGGAGGGAGAGAGAGATAGAAACAGTGCGCGCGAAATCTTCGGAAGATCGATATACAACAAGGTATTAGCGTTTCAGGATATTTACGAGATGACGAAAAGCAAAGTCTATATATTGCATCGCGTATGCTCAACTTATTTTTACTGTATCTATAAACGGAAACGAATTTTAGATCTGGCTATAACTGATTGTATATATATATACATATGTATACGTATACATATGTATATATACATATATTGATATTCTCGATTCGCTCTGCCGCCGATCGAAGATGGACGCTCCGACGGCGACTCGTCGAACTCATATTTTCCGAAATTTTATCAGTATCACGGTACGTCTTAGTTTTATATAAATATATTATATAAATATATAAATATGAATATACCTATATGTATACCCGCGCTGTACGAGTAAAAGGAAACGATTGAGAGAGAGAAAGAGAGAGGGATGCAAGAGAGTGGCGCAGGGTCGGTACTCCGCCGTTCTGGATCCGGACAAGACGACGTACCACCGAGAGAATGATCGTGTCGTCAATGAGGCGGAGGTGGCGCGCACGGCTGGTTTTATCGTCGGAGATAATATCATTTCTCTTCGCCCATTTGACTCTATCTTATTGTAAGAACGTTCGAAAAGAAAATGATTCGATCCGTATTTCTCGTCCGTTTGTGTGCACAAGCCTCGAGTCCTTTATCGGCGTGAATCGAGGATAATTGCGAATGTCGCGTGCGGGAGAAACGAATGCGGTCACCAATGCGGAGAGGGCCTAACGTCGGAAGGCACGTCTCCTCCTGCGATACGGTCTGTCGAAAGACGCGCGGAAACGGAACAGAAATCTCAAGGATCGACGCGGTGTTCGAACCTTCCGCCGTCGACATTCCATTGTGTCTTGCCCAATCGTCCAGTCGCCCAGTCGCCATGTTGGGCCACATTATATGCTTCCCCGAAACAGACTGCTAAACTAATACTTCGATTTCGATCGATGCCGCGTTGCGTACTACTCCTGAGCTGAAAAAGAGACCATCGGACACCCTCGAACACCGCGTCGATCCTTGGCTCACGTCCGTGATGTTTCAGGGAATTCAAGAGGGCTACTCTTCCGTAATAGTAGCCCCGTTCCTCGGCACATCCCGGACCCACCGACATTTACTGCATATTCATATTAATATCTCTTTGTACATATCCTAACGACATTTAAAATATTCTTAATCCAACGTTCTCGCAGAAACTGTTTAAATCATTGTATCCAGCGCGTTCCATCGACGCGAAAGCTTTCTTCGTGATCCGAGAGTAGAAAGGAAACCTTAAGCGAATAGATCGAGAAGAACTCTACCCACCTTTTTCCGTTCGTTTCTCTTTCTGGAATAATGATCATCGTAACCCCCCCGGCCCACCCACTATTTTGCGTTTCTTCTGTCAACACCGATTTTAGATCTTCCTTCTTTTCGTATCGTTAACGGTTCGAGGACACGACTCATTCCATGGAACATTTATGTCTTCACGGAGCGACGCGGTTCCGTACCTCTTTAATATTATATCGTCGTTCGAACGCTTTTCCGTCCTTCTCTGTGGATCGACGAACTCCGATCACGGTCCAAGTAGCTTTCTGAACGATCAGCGTCGAGTGCGACGAGCAATAACGTTAAGCCGCTCGAAGTTGGAGGGCGAAGGGGAGAGTTGAAGAGGAACGGAAACGGCGTTCGAACGGAAGGGAGCGAAATGATATTCGTCTTGAATTTGCAAAAGAGCCTTTCTTCTTCCCCTAATTTTACGAAACTGATCCACTTTGTCGTAGTGTTCATGTATAATTGTGAGCGCGTGAGATAATGTTTCTTCTAGAGCAAAAGTAAAAGCGCGCGTGCATGTGTGTGTGTGTGTGTGTATGTGAGAGTGGAAGAGAGAGAGGGAGAGAAAGAAAGAGAAAGAGCTAGACAAAGAGATATACGTGGATAAGCCTTGAACTTTCTTCTTCCACGCCATCCCTGTCTTCTTTTATGTTTATTTTTTATTTATATTCCTTGCCCCTTCTTCTCCTGTCGTTTTAATTATTTATGAAAACACTTCGAGACGAAGCGACTGCGCAAACACTGCGGTCCTACTCGCGAATAACACAAGACAAAATGCAGGAAACTTTTTGTATTTAATTTGTTTAATAAAACTTGGATCATAGTACAACGTTTCGACTGATTTGCGGTTTCGAGGTATACACGCATATATACGGACACGGCACACCCGCGCGCGAGTCCCTGTGCTCGGTTTTCTCTGTCGAAAGGCTTCATTCGCTGTCCTCCTTTCGTGGTCGACCCTGTTCTCTTATCATTATTTCTCGACGGAACGAAAAAATGAGACAAAACAGTACAAACGAAAAATGATTTTTTAATGAAAAAATGGAAGAGAGAGAGAGAGAGAGAGAGCGAGAGAGAAAATGAAACGCGAGCGAAGTTCTACGGAAACACGTTTGTTAACAAATATTTTTCTTAATTTTGTACATACGCAAAACGCGCGGCTTTCGCGTTTTTACTTGATTTCTCCTTTTTCGACGAATCTCCGAGTACGGCGTGTATCGTTGACTATAAGATACAGACTTTTGTTTTGCGAAGAGTTTTCCGAAATTTGTGATTGATTTTAAACGAAAATAGAACGTAGCTTTTACAGGAAAATTTATGCTGAAAATTGTTTTGCTTTCGTGGCTGTTTTAAATGAAACGACACGTGGCCGAGACGTCGATTGAATACGAAAATGCGAACTTATGAATAAACGCTCCCTTATTGTAGGACATGTTTAAATTTTATTTCTAGTTATTCGCGTTTTTATTCGAATTTTATATTTCATTGAATTTGTTACGGAGGAAAATGTGGAGAGTCAATGACGGATGCCGTACGCGCGAGAAGAATCCGTGGGAACGAAACTGGTGGTGATACTACTGCTACTATTTTGTACGATACAATGTTTTTGTATATCTGTCTACCGTATGTGTAGGAACAAAGTCTACCGAATATAATATGTGGTTAAAATTGTATCGAACACGTATTAAACGATTTGTAGCGTGACGGACACAAACTCCGGTTGTATTTATCAAGAGTCACACATAGATGTTGTTCCCATTAATGTACACCTGTAAAATCCCAGTCGAACAATATATAAGCTACTAAAGGATTGGCAAAGAGTTCTTTGTACTTTATTCGCGATGCGTTTTCTCTTGGGATTTTGACTGTTTCGCTAGCACTGGTTCCAAAAACACGTGCGTCGGTGCAGAACCTACACCCACTTTTTCAACACGCTAAATAAGGTATAGGTTCTGTTCCATGTTAATTCCTGCTGTGCTTGGATGCACAAGCTTGCGTTCGTGACGAATGGAGTGTAAAGCAGTGGCGCGTTACCCTATGGGCAACTCGGGCAAATGCCCGAAGACAAACCGAGATCCAAATTCTACGTTTTTCTCATAAAGTTATTTAGTTGGGGTTAGGGGCCCCGAAATTCTACTTTGCCCAAGGCCCCAACTAGTTATACCGCGCTACTGAGTATAAGAGACCCCAGGATTGCAAAACGCTGCGTCCAGACGCGCTTAGGAGATCCCACCTTTATTGCGTTTGGTAGATGCTCTTTTCTCTTTCTTCTACAGTGAAAAAAAGGAAAGACTAGGAAAACTAGTGCGTCCAGGCGCACGGTGGGGTCTTTCGACGAATGGAGTATGTGAATTTAACGTGGAACAGAACCTATACCATAGTTAGCATGTTGAGAGAGTGGGTATGATCTATCTCTGTCTACGTCTACACTGACAAAAGTGGAGGCAGAAAAGCCCTGGGTGTGAGTACCCAGTCAGTGAAATCTGTTCCAGCAGATTAAATTCGCCAAATACCGAGCCTAATGCGGAAACAGAAATTCATACTAAAACCAAGAGCAGATATTGTTTACGGGGTGGGTATGATCTGTCTCTCCATGCACTGACAAAAGCGGAGGCAGAGTGAAATAATCGCGGCATAGAAATGATAATTTTCCGTGGTTCTATTAATGGAAAACGTACTGATAAAGCAGATACGGTTATGTATCCTGATGAAATGTGAGCCAAGGACCGTGCCCAAGGCGTAACACGGAACACAGGACGAGAATCGTTGGCTCGACAGGTATGCAACCATTGTGGCGTTGCGTCCGGTGCTGCACCCGGTTGCCTGTAAATTAAATGCCCCGATCGACCGATCGGCTTTTCTTAAACGACACGTTACGTTACGGTATGCATTTCTTTCGGCCCACCTTTAAGGTTATCGAGTTCCTGCTCCGATACGGCTGGTTTCTGGTTTGCCTTGCCACACCCGTATCACCTCTACGGACTGTGGGCTATGGGCTATGCACTGTGGGTAATACCAGTTTTAGCATAGCATTTTTCACTGTTGTTTCATTGCAAGGGTATTACCCGCAAGCCGAGATAATGAGATAATCGTCCCTTTGTCTTGCGCTCCCCTTCCGTTGCTAAACGACGTCGATGGAAACGTGTAATTTTCAGCCAATGACACAATGGTACTTGTTTCGTTTCGAGCTTATACCTTGTCCGAGGCGAGGCAGTAGAGCAGGCCTGGGCACGGGTGGGGCAGCTCAAACGCCTGCTTCCCCCACCAAGCTTCCTTTCAGTGGCGCTCCTCGCGGCTTCGATGCACGAGGCCTGCGCCTTCCTTCATAGTAACGGCGGATGCTGGTGGGGGACACTGGGCGCTACGGTGGGGACGGTCTTGTCTCAATTCAGACAAAAATGCCCAGGCCTGCAGTAGAGTATCAGCGAGCGTCCTTTGCTGCCTACCTGAAAAGGGTATCATCAACTCTGTCGCACTCGTGCGGTTGTTAACGTTTACTCGTTTCGTTGGTCAAGGTGTAGAGTCTGAACTCTAGACCAGGCCTGGGCAACTTACAGCTCCCTCCCTACCCCTCGGTCCTCCCCACCAAACTCCTGTGGAGTGTATGAGGAGGTTGGGGCAGACTGACCAGATTGTATCCAAACGGATGCACGGTAGTCCCCTACTTACCCCTTCCACTATCCTATTCCAGCAATGCGACCACTCCAACGTCCCCCACTAAGACCGTAGACTGGTCGCGCAACGTGTCACATATTGCTCTGGTCATCAGAGAGGGGGTACACATTTTTCCGTAACTCCCCTTATCTGGTCACACTGGCGACATCTGTTCCGCCGGTTCCGCGTTCCGCGAGCTAGCGTCGCCGACGTCTGCTCTAGACGACGAATCCTTAATATACAAAATCGTTCGTATCTTTCGATATTAAAAATGGGACAGATTCCGATTTCTTACACTTCACGGAGCTAGCTTCTTGAAAGACAAGAAATTTTTAGGAATTGAAAGGGAAAGAACAAGAGAAAAGATCGACTTGCGTGACATTCAATAGTTCGAGAATCTGGATACGATAAACGTGTCTTCACACCGTGAGTGAATCGGAGTCGTGAGTTTCCCATAAGTTTATCGCAATACTGCGGGGAACGGCAAAGGTTGCTCGATGAAAGTATCGTGACCCCGAAGCGCGCGGGATCGTGCTCGCATTTGCGAAGGAAAATGCTATGCGGAACATAGGGCAGGGCGTCGTCGGCCGAGCAATGCGATGCAGAAAATCTCATCGATCGGTGGATATTAAATAATTTCTTCAGCTACCAACATTTTCAATTCCAACGCGACAACCAGTTTTATTTACATGTTTATAATACATTTAAAATATCTAAAAAGAGATTCTAGGTGTACATGTCGCCGTTTGCACTGTCTCGATTTCTGCATTGACGAATAATAATATTAAAACAACGATACGTCAATTTTACATTCAAATATGTCTTAACGTGGTGTACCAATTTAATAAACAAGTTCCTCTAATGAGTATATATAAAGCCGCTAATAATTAGCATATAAATTAATTGATACGCATTTTCACTTAACGCTAACAATGATAATTTATTCGTTGCATGTCCTCGGAAATTTATGTAAAGCATATGCTGCCTTTTACAGGAAGTTGAACTCGTTCATGGCGGCGAGCCTTGAGGTAAGATCATGGACAAGGCTCTATAGTTGTATATAATTACCCACAATCTCTTAAGATTTTCGTTCGATAACGTCCGCGCGTATATTGTTTATGAATACGAGTAATGTCTATAAAGTAATTATACGTGTAATTAAATTTTCATGATTAGAAATATTGCAGTTATAATTTATACCATCAGGTAAAGTACACGAGGTTTTTATATATACGTACAATAATTATTTTCGATTAGAAACATCTCGTAAATTAAATAAATTTAGGTGCCCGGGACACCTTATTGTATTGTTCAACGAGAAATTGTTCCTCCAAAAAAAAAACTAACTAATTTCAAGCGAGCAATAGTGGGGCAATAAATAACGACTACCCAAGACGTCGAACAACAAAAAAAAAATAATTGAAGAGATCGTCCTTCGATTCACATCTTGTGATTCGTTTCCACACCAGGTTTTACCCTAGTAGCATTTATGGTTGGCCAACAGTTGGGACATGGTCGGTGTTTTCGTTTACAAATCCCCAACACAGGGTCTACGACGAAAATTTATGACAATTTGCCAACGAATATCGATCGTTGGACCTACAATCGTTTATACAGTAAAGTCACGATCTAGCTACCTCCTGAGATCGTGTAGGGAAACTATTTTGTTATGACTGCGTCGACCGCGCTGAAAGTACAAAAAAGGATGCCGAACGTAGAAAAGGACAGCATGTAAACACGGACCGCGCGGCAGCTCGAGCTTCTTGTCCCCTCGCGGGGAAGCCTCCCAGTGGAAGGAGTAGGCGAAGGGCAGTGGCGCACCCAGTGGGGGAGCCAGGGGTCCAAGTCCCCACCAAGAAAAAAATGTACGCTTCCAAAATTGAAATCGCGGAGTAGCTCTGGGTACCGTTGACAAATATTTTGGCTAAAAAAAAGGTCATCACGCAAAACCAAGGACTGGGTTCAACTCGCCCCCCGCCCCCCAAGATTACATCCTGGGTGCGCCACTGGCGAAAGGAGACAGTGATCGTGGAGATCCTCAGGGAACTAGATCGCGACTTTACTGTAGTTGGTCAGTTTACACTTTATCTACCGGTAACCGATTAATAGGCTTTTCGATAATTGTGCTGCACCAAATGGAACCTTAAAAATCTCCTTTTATGCAATAATCCCGCAGGAAATTATTTTGTTATTGAGGGTGAGTTGTTGGTTTACGACCAAAATTGCTGTTGCTATTGAAGGATTCTTTTAAAAAATCCTCAGCCATGAACCACATACTTTCAACAATTATGGAATAATCCTAATAAGGAAATTTATGTATGATAATACTACATTGGCCCAACCAATAATCCCTCGATCTTCTTTCCCGAAACTGTACTCACGCTTTAACCCCCTCTCTTCCTGGAAATACCGTTTCGAATCCCTGTGAACGAGATTTAACTCTTGCTGAAGGTGTAGGAGTAGCCATCGGGTGTCCTGTTGAAGTTGAGCTTCCCTGGTGGATAAAATCTTCGAGGGGGTGGCGTCGTAATCTCGTTGTACTGCGGTAGCGGCCTGGGTGGGGGTTGATAGCGTGGTCGGGAACTGTACGAGGGTATGGGTTCAATTTCTGGTGGCGGTGGTGGTGGTGGTGGTTGAGGCCTGTATGGTTGTCGAGGCTCGGGTTGGTAGATAGATTGCGGCCGTGGTTGCGGCTGCGGTTCGTACACCGGTGGACTCGGGCGTTGATATTGTTGTTGCGCGGGTGGGTTGTAGCTTGGCGGTTGATAATCCGGTGGGTTGTACTGTGGCAAGGGCTCGTATTCTGGCTGGGGTGGCACTTGCGGGGGTGGAACGGGAATGCCGTCACCAGTTGCCTGGAAAATTATTCGTGAGGGTACTGCCCTTAGTACACGTTCAACCTGACACTAGTACATTTGAACATCACGTTCTGCGAAACAAATTTTTGTTTTGTTCAGACACTCTGTTGCCGGCCAAAAGTTTGGAATTACTTGGTGATCTTTGCAAAAATCTAACTAACAAATATTAACTGGTCAGGGCGCGCAGTGGCCGAGTGGGTAGAGCGCTCGACTGCGGACTCCGTGGTCGCGGGTTCGATCCCCGACGCCGGGCACCTCTGGAAATTCCATGTGCTATTTGAAACTGTGGTCTGCCCAAGGTGGTTCGGAACCACCTTATAAAAACTGTAGGTCCCGTCGCGAAATAACCCTGAATAGGAGTTCCAAAAGCGACGTAAAATAAGGAAAAAAAAAAATATTAACTGGTCGAATAATATATTTCTCTTGTATAGTTTATATGTCCGGTGTAAAACAATTTTCGGAATGCGCTTTTTTAAAAGAACATCTTTGGCAACTAATTGTCAGGATGCCCTGAATATGTCAGGCGGTGTTTTGAAAGAGTAATTTGAAAAAAAATAATACAAAATGGAAAACAAACTATTCGCGAGTTTTTGGACAAATAAATCTTCCTTGGTTGCTCGAAAGGCATCCAGTTTTTCTCATGAGCATCCTGTTTCTCTGAGTTTACATGCTTGCATACCTGAAAACCATTTTTCCCAGCCGTGTATGTCACTGTACGCCTTTGACCGGTCGGATCAACGTACGAGTAAGACCCACGCCGATTCCCATAGACGTCGCTCTCCTCTTTGAATTCCACGCCGTCCTCTTGCGAGTACGCGGCTCCGAACGTTCCATCGCCAGCCAAGTATCTTGCATCGCTCAAAATTGCAGCCTGTTGGGGCGACTGGTACTGACCGCTCGATAATTGACAAAATGTCAGCACGACACCGCAAAATACGAACGTCGGCGTCTGTAAGATCGTAAGAGTTTCGAGGTCCTTTAAATTGCTCTTTCGAATTTCGAAACTATTTTTAAATATTAACACGTTACCAATATTTGAATAGCGTTTTAAAAATGAAAGATCAACAGTTGAGAATTACTCAATAAATTGTTTAAACGCGACAGCAGTATCGTTTAAAGTTTAACAAATTTTTAGAATCGATGTAATGTAACATCTACTTCTGAAAATATTGTTTAAAAGAATATTATTCAGCTCTCTTTTAAATACTGTTCAGTCATTATAAAACCTATTTTAACCCCTTGCCCTACGATTTATTATATTTTATTTCATTTTAAAAAAGGAGAAAATTGTTTAAAGAAAATTATTAACATACATTTTTATCAGAATAATCTGTTCAGTATCTTCGTCACGATATTGTAAGCCAAGGGGTTAAAATAGGCTTCCGGTGGGTGAAGTACTAACAGGAATTTTTATAATAAATTTATTGTTTTGGAATAATTTTGATTTGTTCAATTGACACACAGATTTCGCGAGGAAATGTACCGAATAAAACTCAACGTGGCTACTTACGAATATGGCACCCATAATAGAGAAAGAACGACAACCGGACGAGAAGAAGTACAACAGTGCTCGAAGGATCGTCGAGAGGGGCGTTTTATACGACAGATCGGATCATGTTGACCCGAGGAGGCCTTGATGGCCGCCCGCGCGCCCCGGCGGCTGCACAATAATGCAGATTGCACTTCGATCTTCAACCACGCCTATCGACTACCAACTACCATTCAACTTTCATCCTGGTACCTTGCACTCACGCTTATGCAAACTGCTTCTCCGTTATTATTGTACAGTAAATATATACCGATTATATATTGTTCACGCGCAACGCAAATCTTAGGATTTTTCATATACATATATATTCCTTATTTAGTTCAAAGTAGCATTTCCTTTTTATTGTTCGATAATACATTGTAAAATTCCCTCGAAAAAATGTTTCCTTTTACTGCCATACTTTGCCCTAGCAAGGGTCCTCTAAATTCTAAATCAAGATCTACCTACTATGGCTTAGGGTGGTCCAAGACTTTTTTGAATATGTATCCATATTTACGTTCCCGTTGCTTTTTGTGACGTTCTCGTTTGACTGGTTTCATTTTTAATGATTTACGAAGGGCAGGTAACGAAACTGACAAACGAGGATGCGGATATTGTTATACATTATACACACATCATAGAGCCGTTCGAAATTTGTTTAATCTTTACTGAAGAGGTATTTTGCACGTCGTGAGATGTTCATTGGACTTTAATGCAGCCATATGGTTCGAATATGTCAATTTATTATGTTAGGAAATGGAAAATATTAATGTTTCTTTTAGTGCGAATGATTCTTGCCGAATTTTGCATAAGACGCTGTGTATTCGGCGGCACGAATCATCTGCTCCGTAAAATGTTAAAATAGCGCCACTCAACGTAGCGGCGAAATGCTCAAACTGCTAGACAAAATTACCGACAGTCGGTACTCCATGTAAACTGTCGGTAACTTTGTCTACCAGTTTGAGCGTTTCGCCACTACGTCAAGTGGCGCTATTTTAAGATTTTACAGAGCAGATGATTCGTGCCGCGGAATACATGGCGCCTTATGGAAAAATCGGCAAGAATCATTTGCACTGCAATAAACATTTAATATTTTACATTTTCTAACAAAATAATAATGTGTAGCTCTGCAGGACAACCGGACAACCCAAAGATTGGACTGAACCAGTCTGCATACTTGTTATAAATATATAGAATATAAGTTATTTACATGTAATATGCAAATATTTTATGTATGAATCTACAATGAATAAATGAAGACAGTTTAATTAAAAATTGACGATAAGTCGGACGCTCGGGAAAAATTTGTGGTTTAATAAATAAATAAGCAGATACGATTTTTAATTATACTGTCTTCATTTATTCATTGTAGATTCATACATAAAATATTTGCATATTACATATAAATAACTTATATTCTATATATTTATAACAAGTATGGAGACTGGCTCAGTCCAATCTTTGGGTTGTCCGGTTATCCTACAGAGCTACACATTATTATTTTGTTAGAAAATGTAAAATATTAAATGTTTATTGCAGTGCAAATGATTCTTACCGATTTTTCCATAAGGCGCCATGTATTCCGCGGCACGAATCATCTGCTCTGTAAAATCTTAAAATAGCGCCACTTGACGTAGTGGCGAAACGCTCAAACTGGTAGACAAAGTTACCGACTATCGGTAATTTTGTCTAGCAGTTTGAGCATTTCGCCGCTACGTTGAGTGGCGCTATTTTAACATTTTACGGAGCAGATGATTCGTGCCGCCGAATACACAGCGCCTTATGAAAAATTCGGCAAGAATCATTTGCACTAAAAGAAACATTAATATTTTCCATTTCCTAACATAATAAATTGATTTATTCGAACCATATGGCTGCATTAAAGTCCAATGAATATCACACGACGTGCAAAGTATCTCTTCATTAAAGATTAAATATAATTCCGGACGACTCCATGATATGTGTATAACAATGTCCGCATCTTCGTTTGCTAAATTCGTTACGCAATCTCCGGAGTAGGAACTTTGAAATATTTCATATACGAGTATGTCAACTGCGGCTAAAGTAACATTCGGATTATGTTGTTTAAGTTCAATTGGCATAGCGACTTACGTGCACTACAGACAAGAATACGACAGGTGAATTTAACAATTTCTAATTAAGAGATAGGTTAAGTAAATGGCGCTCGTAAGCAGATGTAACATAATGGTTGTTCCTTCAGAATAGTGTAACATTTAGATGGTGCGTAAAATGAGAAAAAATATATTAAACGGCCATTAGAATATAATGTGTATGTACATACGTAATAATATTAATAATGTTTGTACACATAATGTGTACGTATACATACATAACAATAAAATATTTAAGTAAATAGTTGTTTAATTATCGAAGAAGCATTGCGACTCTTTCGATGTTAGACGGTGACGCGGAATATTAATCGCGAATGACTTTGTATTTTTCGTATTATTGTTTCAGGAAACAACTTCATTTAGGCGTAGTTCGTGATAACGAGCTACAAGAACGGAGGAGAATACAAAATTTGTATTACCTTGAACAACAGAACGAGTTAACGAAACAACTGAAACTTACGGAAAAACGGGAAAGGGAGCAACAGGCTTCCGCATAGTTGGTTTTGTAAATATTTAACCTTCTCGATATTCAGCATTTAGTTTGTTACTTTCACCTCGTTCTGCGTACCTCTTTCTTTTAATTAAGTTAAACTTAAAGAAGATAAGGTGATATTTCCATGAATATAATGACTACAGAAGAACCAGTAGATCAACCAGGTAAATATAGGTTGTAGGATGGGGAGTTTATTAAGGGCGTAGACTCGTTTCCAGGATTTCAAGAGTACGGGATGCACCATCTCATTTCTCGATAATGCAGAGATGAGTTTATCCAGTACTCAGAAGCACTAGATAAAAGATCAATCTAGGCTGTAGTCGCCCTCAAAAGTCCTATTTTTATGTTTACGAGGCGTAATCTGCATTATTTGGAAGCCTAACGATGATTGCGGCCTAGATTGATCTTTCATCTAGCACTTTTGACTATTGAGAAACATCATCTTTGACACGAGTCTACTCCCTTAAAGGCATTAATAAAGTGGTTACATTTCATTTGAAATTGTCAGATCTGATTTGTGTGGAAGAGAGTCTTATGAGTTTTGAAAATCTGGACAGAGCATCGCCAGATCTGTGGCCCGAGCAAAGTGAGTTTCTCCTAAGAAATTCATAGCTTCCTCCATAAGAAAGCGACAATGTATCATACATAATAGCCGTTACTGAAGTTCCAGGTGTTAACGAGTTTGTTGCCCAAAATTCACCGCAAACCGAACCTTCGTCCTGGGCTGCTGGTCTGACACCGGACGACATAAATCAGCTACACCGTAAGCTTTCCCAACTTATAACTGATAGCAGTCTGTGACAATATTCAATGGACACCCTTAAAATATAGCGAATAAACAAAAATTTGTTTAGATTACAATTGGTAGGAATCATACAAAATTTAAACGCATTTTTTAAATTATCGTTACAGGCTCAGATGAAAAAGTTGACGAAACTTCATTTATTAAATGTTGTATGATTCCTACCAATTGCAATCTAAACAAATTTTTGTTTACTCATTCTCTAGCAAACTAGTGGGTCTAACATCTTTAAAAAATTCAAGTCCTTCGGACCAATTTTAAGAAAGTTATGCGATTTTTAAGTGTGTCCACTTAATATTGTCCCCGACTGAATGTATAACCCAGATAATTATAAGGAACAAGTTTGTTTTTGTTTTAGAACTGGGAAACTTGTCGATGACTAGCTTAATAGCAGAAGTGAAGAAACTGCATGATATGGCTTATCAGTTAGGATTGGAAGAAGCGAAGGAAATGACTCGTGGGAAGTACTTAAACATCTTCAAACACAAATCATAAACGTTTCATGCAGAAAAGTAATATGTAAGTTAAGTTTGATACGATACTATTGGCAATTATATTGTTGCTTATTTTTAATTAACAATTCTCTAAAATCCAGCGTATATATCTTTGTACATCGACAAAGACTGATGGGTAGTCGTTGGCGGCTGAATCGCAATTGGAACCATACGACAGGATGCCTAACTGAAAATTGTGTACAAATAATTGTTATGGATTCGTAAGTCAAGTATAAGTGTAAATGATTTTATTGTAAATAAATCGAAGTTTCTAAAATCAGAGGAAAAATAGTATAGCACACTTACCAGATAATAAGTATCACCGTATCTGTATAAAAGAGGACTTCCACTATAGCCTGAACAGGGCGTTTCATCTCCCATTGCACACATCTCGACGGAGTATCCTTGAGTGTAATAACTTGAACATTCCTGAGTCGATACAATTCTCATTTTGAAAGATTGTTGCTGACAAGACTTGACTTCATTGAAATTCGAATACATTATCATTTGTTACAGATTCATTTTTCGTCGTAAAATCATTTAATTTCTTACTCTTTTGCCTGGAAAGTTTTCCCCATCCAACAAGAACAGAATCACCGGTTGGATTCATATCTTTCGGTGGTAGACATATTGGCTGCACAATTTCTAAGCAAATAATATATGTTACATATCTTAACACATTACCGACCGGTGATTATTGCATAATTTTGGAAAATCTATGGTACATGGCTAAACACTTTTTAATGGAACCTTCAATTGCAACAGCAATGTTCATTGTGAACTAACAAGTTTTATTGAGTTAATAAAGTTTCATTTAATATTAAAAGAATGTAGTAGCGTCAATTTAGAATTTGGATTATGAGTGAATAAATTACCAGTGTATTGTATTGGCTCTCGCAATCGTAACATTGCTATGTTATTCGCAAACGTGTTCGCTTGGTAATGCGGATGTTTTATTATATACGATATGTTATGCTTCCGCGAGCTGCATTCCGGATCAGTCTCAGCATTAAATTCCCCGACGAGTACAAAATTCCTGTTGGAAGATTGATATTAAAAAGTAGAAAGTGGAAAGTAGAAAGTATTGTATCCATCGTACAATCTGTATTCGTCATTCTTCGTAAGAGCACAGGTTGCAGTAGTCAGTACTGTTCGTTCATTCACAATTACCCCGCTGCAAGGGTATTTCGTTTCTCCGGTTACACCTAGACAAAACAATTGCATATTGTTATTTTACGTTGAAAAATTAACGGCTGGCTTATTTCCGGAGGTATGCCACTAATTTATTTTTCGCACTTAATCCTGTAGGACTTCCGGAATGAAAACATATTCGTACACCCAGTAGCGCGTTACCCTATGGGCGACTTGGGCAAATGCCCAGGGCCCCAAGCAAAAGGGGACCCCGAACGCAAACCAAGATCCAAGATCAAAATTCTACGTTCTTCTCAGAAAGTTACTTAGTTGGGTTTAGGGGCCCCGAAATTCTATACTTTGCCCAAGGCCCCAACTAGTTATAACGCGTACACCCTTTGGGCTAACGGCTGTGTACCAAATTTCAACATTCTACGCCTTTTGTGTTTCGAGATTTTTTTACCGTTACGAAGGACAGAGAAATAACACTAATTTATTCGTAGTAAAGCTTACCGCAGAAACCAATTCTTGCAACAAAGGGATACGCTCCTAAAGTGTTGAAATTATTATAGCCGACGGAGCTTTTCCCGCACTCTAGAATTGAATTTGATCTCCTAAAAAAACTGTCCTCTCCTGGAGGGAACACTGGCTTCGCGATACCGCTGTCTGAGAATAAGTCACAGCAGACTTTCACTTTAACGTTATCGTAGCCACAAATAGCTTGACGAAACCTGAATGAACATCAACAAATCGACTTTAATAAAAGAGACTGAGACTAATATAAAATAAGAAACAGAACTGTACGCTTACCTGTGAATGTGAAGCAGATTCTGACTCATTAGATTCGCGATGGCTGGACAATTTTCGAGAAAAATGCACACCCTGCCCTCGGGACAACTGATCGAATTAGCCTCGTACGGGTCACCGAAGAAACTTTGAGACTGTGCGATCACGCAGAAAGTCGCAAGGAAGAAGACTGAGCAGAACAACATTTTTATTGGACACCGACTGACACCGCTTCAAATATATTTCAAACTGAGGTCTTCTGGATGAAGTAATCCTATTTCGTGACTCGCGGTAGATTTCCCTGCACCGGTTACCTTGGGTCAAGGCATTATTCGTTCTTCCGGCGGAAATCTCATTGTCAGGCAATAAATGATTTTGCAAAAGCTCGCGCAGAAAAACCGATTCTTCCATACCGCTGTAATACCGCAAAGGCTCGATGGTGTGTTGAAAATTCCACTCAGGAAATAATATTGATCTACATTTGATTGAGTGTTACATGTATAAAACAGTATGCATGTATATGTATTAATTCAGGGTATCTCTATATTAATTACTGTTCGAAACTAAAATTATTCTCTTTACAAAAACACGAATTTAATGATTACAGTTGAGCCGAAGAATCTTCCGAGGGAATAAAGGATAACTGGATTTGAGGTGTAGCTATACAATACAGTGCTTACCCGATAATTATCCAAGAGACGGGTCCGGCCAGGGACAATTATCGGCCAGATACATTGGACATTTATCGAGTAAACACCGTATATAGTAACAGTTAATAATATCGACAGTGTAAATGACGATTTTCGTTAGACTTAATGGCGGTCTCTACGATGCCGGTACTCCTAACGAAATCCACTGCCACAATATTGGCAGAGTACTGCCAAACGGTGCTGTACCAATTAGTAATATTAGCATTCACTCTGTGCGCCATGTCACGAAGGCTTCCAAGTCTGTTGGATAGCACATCCACGAAACCCGCCGTCAGTTCCGCCATCGCTGATCTTGGCCTCACCCTGTTATCGCTGAAACCACCAACTGTTCGTTACGCTCTTTATCGTTAATTAGGCTGTATCCGTTCAACCCTTCCTTAATTCTACAGTTTATCCACCTGTCGTTATTTTCAATATTATTTAGATGTCTGTACAAGCTTCCGATGGTTCTGACGTTGCCCCATTGATGTCGCACGCAAGGCCACATGCTAGCGTGTTCCTGAACAATTTGCGTGTTTTCGTATCCGATTATCAATCTTTTTCCGGAAGACCAAATATCATTCAGCGTGGCGGACCATCCGTAACGGTTCGTCAGGAAATACTTCTGTAATTCATCCTCGAGATACGCCACCAGCCTGCGATGCGTGGCCATATCGTTAAACCCTGGAAACGACGGTCAATAATTATATTAAATAAAAATAAGAACGACAATAATTACATTGAATAAAAACAAGAACGACAGTAATATTAAATATAAAAATGACAAATGGATGACCAATCCTTGAGTTGTTGAAAGAGTTACCGATTGGAAATTCGCGAATGTCCATTATCACGATTTCTTCGGTGTTGTTGAGGAACTGTTTCACCTGATCCAGGACCGTTCTCAAGGGCACCGACCGGTACAGCGGCCCGTGATTGGTCCACCAAATATCGTCCGATAAAGGATAATGACCCACCCTGATGTCCAGGTATCGCACGCCGTGGATCAATTGACCGAGAATGTCTATATCCTGTGGGATCGTCGATTAGGACAATTAATTATGCCTAAAGTAACAAAAAATCGATTGCACCACAGTATGTTCGTTTGTTCAAGTCATTGTTTCACCTGTGTTATAGCGGAGTTCGTGATGAAGTTCCCTCTACCGTTTTCCACATAGCACGCAGAATCGTGCGTTCCCGGAAGAAAAATTTGGCTGATCCTGCGCGCTCCCAGAATGCTTTGCCTCTCCTTCATCCATGTCGGCTGCGTTTTCAGACAGTCTATCTCTCTCAGATCACCCGTTGTCGTCAGCCTCGCCGTGCTGTATTCTAAAGGAAATATTTTTCTAATTTATTTCCGGAATAATTCTCTGCACCCCATTCTCTGCAATGGCTGCCGCGTGTCCTTCCGGTTTCAGAAACACGTACGATACATTCGGCTCAATTTTTCAGATTAATTATGCTCATCGCATCACCTACTATGACATCGTCGCGCAAACGGAAGTTGCGAGCTTGGTACGAATTCCGCTCGTACTCCTGTCCTCTCTAGACCATTTGGTTCGCGGGAAGTGACGTTGTAAAGAACAATGGGGGTGGTATCTGGACGGTCGGTGTCCAGAAGCACGATCTTCTCGTCGGGTCGAAGGTCGACGTTGGTCCAATAGATCTCAATTTCGTGGGCAGACGACTTAGAGACTATAGGGGAGATAAGAATACCCGCGCGAGACTGCCCTGGGAATAATAATAAGTTTATACAGGGTAATTTTCTGATGTATACGTCGGCGTTCTACGTAGAGGGGCCTAGGTGACCTCAAGGTCAATTTAATTTTTTTAAATAGGACCCTACATTTTTTGCCCTATACTAGTTGGAACCTTGGGCAAAGTCCTAACCCCAACTAAATAACTTTATGAGAAAAACGTAGTATTTGGATCTTGGATCTTGGTTTGCGTTCGGGGCCCCAGGCATTTGCCCAAGTTGGCCATAGGGTAACGCGCCACTGCTCCTCATGAAGATTTCAAACAAAGCCTAATAAATATGAATGTTACGTAATATTAAGCATTAAAATAAATGTATCCATACAAAAAATATAAATTTTCCTTTCCCTTCTACGACATTTTTGGGGATAAAGACGTTTTAATCGCTGTAACTGTTAAGAAAATGGTACTGCAAGGGGTCAAACGCAGCCCAAGGTTATGACAAGTCACACGGACCAAAAGCTTCAACTATTATGCTTAAGAAAAATAGTATAACCCTTAGGAGCAGACGTAGAGCAAAAAATATAGGGTTCCGTTTCAACAAATTAAGTTGACCTTGAGATCACCTAGGCGCTTCCACCTAGAACGTCGACGTATACATCAGAAGACGTCCGCCCCGGAACAGAGTATTTTTCATTCTTTCGATTTTTTCATATATCCATATCACTTTATAAAAATCTAAAAAAAATATAAAAATCACTCCCTGTATGTATAATAAAAAATAATCCCCGAGTGTTCTACAACTCGGGAGGCGGGAATAAACTTACAATTCTCCGCGGACGAATTACAGGCTCTCGCGGCCGAAGTTCCGCTAATCGTTATCACCGGAAAGATGAGTATCAAGACTGTTGAACAGCGGACCATTGTTTCTTATAATTAACAATTGCGATTGACAATCACGTTACTCCATCCGCGACAACAAAGAACTCTGACGTTTACTTGTTCCGATGGTACATTCTGTGAAAGAAGTTCGATCCGTGCTGGAGATCAAGGTCTAGTTAACTTGCTCAATACTATCCGTAGAATCCAGATCTCGCATGCTGATAATTGCTCGGATCATAGTCCGCGTGAGAACATTCGGTAAACAATCACTTGTAACAATGACGAAGCTCCGTCGAATGTGTCACAAGGTCACAACTGTTGCAGGAACGTCGCGTCGTGTTCTCCAACGTGGATGCGTTCACCTGAACCACGAATTATCGAACTTATGGCCCGAACTCACGACAATCGTGCACGCATTCGCGGAACAATGACAGAAAAAAAGATTTGACCCTGTATGCCACGCGACACTGTGCAACGTGGTTTTGCAATGATTCGTTCTCCTGATCCTACGGCGATCGCGTTGATCGCACTCGCTGACGCATGAAATTTTTCAATAAAAAGATTTCCACGAATGTCGATCGCCGGTTACTCAACATTAGAAATCGTTGTCAATTCGCAACCGCGAAAGCGTGGACACGAACGTGAAACTCTTACTGCTCTGTTCCACGGTTTTGCCGTTGCATAAAACGCCTGAATTGTGTCTTTCGCGATAGTATGTATTTTTCTCATAGTCCCATCCGTGACAGGTATACCGATGCAGGTGCAAATTGCGTGTCTTTCGCGGCCACGTGATACCGTTCCATCTATAATTTGTTTTTCCTATCTGTAATATTATAACAATATTATTCATGGGACTTCTTAAATTTTGATCGATAGATCATACACGAATAGTAACATCTATTTAAATTGAAGAAAAATCGGTAATTGTTTAACCGTGTAGCGTACGACCACTGCTATCGTTATCAACAATATAAATATTCAGTTCAGTTGCTGTACGTAGGAATGTATTTCGCAGTTGCAACTGTAAAGACAAGCAGTTTGCAGTTTATAATAATGAAAGTTGTACCCTGTAATGTTATGTTAACTTGTACACTAGATATTATACAAGACAGCTTTTTTTCATAATTTTTCATAACCTTCCTCCTTAATTTACTGTAAACCTTGGTTAACATAACCAGTGATAAACATATGGTTAAAGTCGTTAATAATGAGAAGTATAAATTTCATGAGCGCACTACTGTGTATAATGTTTAAATTCGTTTATTTGATAAATAATGTTGTATGGAAAGAAATAATATCATTGAATTGATAAGTATGTATATGTACAAGGACTTGAACGAGACAACATTTAAAAGGACAGCAGAAATTTATAAAATTTATGCAGGTCTCAATACGACATTGAGAAAGATGTAGTGTACAAAATTGATGGGCTAGATCGAAAATTGTCACGACGTATATTTACAAACTTGCTCGTACGATAACTTTCTTGCGACAGTACCGTCTCTCTTAAGCTCTACATCGATACTGTAATTCTCAATGTGCAGTTTGTATACGACACCTTTCATTCCCTTATGTTTTCCCCAAAGAATTATAACGTCTTTCCCAATGGCAGGTATCACTGTCTCTAGGTATTCTTGATCTATCTTTATCACGTGATTTTCGACATCCTCCGGAGATTTTAATTTCACTTTCGCTACGAAATTCTGATTTTCTACAGACTGAACTATGCCTTTAGCCTTATAGTACTTCTCCCCTAAAGTTTTTGTAACTACTTTCACTGTTAAGCCTTCCCTCAACCAGCCCTCTTTGTTTCCGTCATCCTGGTCCGCTTTCGGTTTGTATTTCCCCAGTCGTTCAACAGACCCTGCTTCCGATTGTGCCTCCTCGTCGCTCAATATTTCCTGTTTTACATCAGCAATACTGTAAGCTGATTTTCCGCTAGTGGACCCTTTATCTTTGCTCTTATCCTTTTCCTGTTTGATTGGATTTAAAAGTAACTTTGGCTTTTTGTATAGTTTCATTTCAATGATTAAAGGTGCGTCCGTATCGGAGCGTGTCAATGGCTCCTTGAAAATTTCATTCTGTTCACTACTTTCTTGTTGGCCTTTCTCTACTTGCTTGTCTATGAACTCCATCATCCTCTCTTCGTCGTCTTTGTCCATCTTTTGTTTCTTGGCTTTCTTTTCCTGTGCAGCTAAGGTCTCCGGGTCTCTGTCGATGTATGTTACGTACCAGCCTAAAAGAATAATTATAGATTAGGAAAAGCAAAATTAATGATCAATTAAGGAGGTGGACATTTCTCCATAATTTCTCGATAATGCATGGCGATGGGGTTCTTCAGTACTCGAAAGCGAAAGAGAAAAGATTAATCTATACCACAGTCGTCCTCAAAAGTCCTATTTTCAGTGACTCCCACTAATATTCAGACACTCTTAAAAAGACGATAACTTTTTAAATATTGGACCATACAATTTGAACTTGTTTGAAAAGTTGCAACAATTGGTTTGCTACACAATGTGAGAAAAATTTTTTAGAATAATTTGGCTATTGAAACACCCCATATTCACATTATCGAGAAATGAGAATTTGCAATCCTGGAAACAAGACTACCCTCTTAACTTTTCGAAGATAAACTGACCTACCTTTCTCTGTTTCATCTACGATGCATTGCCCGGTTCGACCAAGCCATTTTACAAACGCTGTTAGAGTGACCCACATTGTTGCGTTCATGTGAATGTGTGCTCTGTCGGAGATGTACTCCTGATACACACGATTAGCCGGTACTCTTCTAGTTCCAAACTGCCGTTTCAACAAATTTAAATAGCCGTGAGAGAATTCTTTAGAAAACTGATCCATATATCGGTGCGCATTGTCTGCGAATAATAGCAGCTGTCTGTGGTGAGATTCAGACATCGTGTGACACTTGAATCCATTCTCGTCTCTGCATTGCTTTTGACACATCTGACAGTACCATCTTAACTTTTGCAGGCCCTTCGCCTTGATCTTGTTGGCGATGTATTTGGGTGTTCCAACCTCGTGTTTACCCATCGTTTTAGTTACTAAAAAAATCAGGAAAATTCGAAACTTTCATGAAATAGACGTATGTACCATGAAATTATGCATACGAATAATGTATATTAATGTATTGTATATAATCAAAATAATACTTTGATCTTATTTATCGTAATTCGAAGTTATATTACCTTTTTCTTTCTTTGCTGTTTATAAAGTTTTCCCACTTGGTAATACATTAACTATTCAATTGAAATAGCTTTCATCTTCACATATCTTCTTCCCGAAAGTACATTGACAATTGATAAACAAGATGTAAATGTAAGGTTATCCCTTAAACTATACATTGCAGAGACACGATTGCACACGATTGCAGCATAGCCATAAACCATAGGAACTCTTATAGAAGCGACATGTGTATCGACATGTGATAAGAAAGAAAATAATCTTCAACAAGCATACATACAATTTCACTGAATTTCACGAACCAGATGATATTTCAATATTTTTCGTTATATCAAATTGACGTAATCGTTAATCTAATATAATTTACATTTTCTGTCATGGTTCTGACTTATCGACACTGTAACGCTTGATGTCAATAATGTAGAATTCTATTTCTACCACATGTTCTAGTATGGTGACGCACTCTATCTAAAAAAAGCGGTCAACTAATGACAGAGTGTGACAGAGGGTCAAGAAAAAGATTTTTATCCCTGTCTGGGTCCAAAATTAGACCAGGGTGGGTCAAGGACAATCTAGAGTCATAATCTATTCTCATGCCCTATGATCTTTATGCATTTATGGGTTCTAAAATTGTCAAAAAATGCTAGAATATAAAATTCCACAGAATTTAGTACGATTTTTATCTATTCCAGAACTACAAAAACTACTGAAAATAAGATTTCACGTGATGCCACTTTCATAAAATTTGCCTACAAAAATTGAAAATTGCATAAATATCCCCAGTCTACTCATATCAGTCAGTTGATATTGTATATTTCTGTGAATATAAAACCGAATTTGTTTATTCAAGCGATGAATTCCTTATTCATTCTTTTTGGCGAAAGATCATCGAACAAAAGGGAAAATATCTTATTCATTGAAATTCATTGCATGAATAAAAAAATTGGGCTCTCTGTTTCACCACAAAATTGGAGGGAAAGTTCTGTCGATTTTAAATAATGAGATATAATTTTTGTTTGTAAATCAAACACATGTTGCTAGTGAGTGATTGGGAAACAGGAATTATCTGAAAGATGGCAACAAGTAGTTACAAATAATGGAAATCATATCATTGAATAATATTATACATATATTATTTTTATAAATTGATTCAAACGTTTTCTTTAAAATGCGACAGAACTTTCCCTCCGACCTAATAATAATATCTCTTTTATCAGAATCGTATGAATAAATATTATTGACAATGATTGATTGACACTGATCCTTGGTTCTGATAGCTATATCTGATCTCGTACAACAAGAGGAGATTGTACCATCACGATCGTTATATTAGCGATAAGAATAATTGGTTTCCACTTTCCACGGTTTATTGGAACGCGCCTCGCCGCGCCGTACCGCCCGCAGACGTTAATCGATCCGACCATAGCCGACAAGTTTCTAACATCCTCGCAGTAACGTGTAAATCTGATCGATCATTAAGTAACCAAATACTCGTAGTTGCACGTAATCTCTTGTAACTTTGCTCCTGGTACTACGCCGCGCCCGGTTCTAAGTTCAATTTCATATTGCTCTCTGGCAATATACCAGACACCTTCTGCAACGCATACCTGCACATGCAACTCATTCCCGACGGTGCACGCACCTGTATACAGGATACTCCATAAGGTCAATAGCAAACAGCTATCGAACAATTCACCCGGGCTAAGAATAGTGGAACTTCTCACGTTCTGACACGATCAGCCACACCGAAATCATTTCTTTATTTGGAAACCAACCAGTCCTACGAAATGAAGAAAATGAAAAACAATAGAACAAGGACGGATCCTTGAAAAACTACTTATTCGAAACTAGTCCATTCCGTCAGACAGTGGCGGCTCAAGTCAAATGGAGGCCCCAAGCGGTAAAAATTTAGGGACCCTCAAACTCAAGTCAGAAATAAAAGTTGCAAGAAAACTTTAATAAACTTGTAAAAAAATTACTGCTGCGAAATTCGGGGCCCCATGATACCTGGGGCCCCGAGTGGAAGCTCGAGTCAAGTGGAGGCCTCAAGCGGTAAAAATTTTGGGGCCCTCAAACTCAAGTTAGTAATAAAAGTAGCAAGAAAACTGCAATAAACTTGTAAAAAAATTAATGCTGCGAATTTCGGGGCCCTATGATATGCTGGGGCCCCGAGTGGAAGCTTGAGTCAAGTGGAGGCCTCAAGCGGTAAAAATTTTGGGGCCCTCAAACTCAAGTCAGAAATAAAAGTTGCAAGAAAGCTTTAATAAACTTGTAAAAAAATTACTGCTGCGAAATTCGGGGCCTTATGATATCCTGGGGCCCCGAGTGGAAGCTCGAGTCAAGTGAAGGTCCCAGCGGTAAAAATTTTGAGTCCGTCAAACTCAAGTTAGAAATAAAAGTTGCAAGAAAACTCTAATAAACTTGTAAAAAAATTAATGCTGCGAATTTCGGGGCCCTATAATATCCTGGGGCCCCGAGTGGAAGCTCGAGTCAAGTGAAGGTCCCAGCGGTAAAAATTTTGAGTCCGTCAAACTCAAGTTAGAAATAAAAGTTGCAAGAAAACTCTAATAAACTTGTAAAAAAATTAATGCTGCGAATTTTGGGGCCCTATGATATCCTGGGGCCCCACGCGGCCGCTTAGTCCGCTTACCGTTGAACTCTCCACTGCCGTCAGATATAATGCCGCTGCTAAACACATAACGTTAACACTTCGTTTTTTAAAAAAATAATTTAATCGGGAGTGGATTCGTTTTTCCAGGATTGCAAGGGTGCGGGATGCGCGTTCCCATGTCTCGATAATTCAAAAACGGGGGTTCTCAGTAGTCAACAACGCCAGATAAAAGATCTAAGCCGCTATCTCCCTCAAAAGTCCTATTTTTTCGTTTACGATGCTTAATTTGCATTATTCGGAAGCATACAACTGCGCCGAATTCGGAAGTTCAGATCGCACTTTCGAAGGCCAAATATGGAGCATCTATTTCGAACAAGCGCGAACTTGAACTTAACCGAACCGACGTAATCTCGATGGCAGAGCATGATAGCCAGGAAATTGGTAGTTAGGTACCGCAAACGATAGGATACGTTTTCTGGCGAGAAGTTCTGACCACTCGATCAAATTGATTCGGTGTTAGACAGATCGAGTACAAAAGGTTCCGTACCATGCTTGCGAGGGATTTATAAATACTTTTCGAAAATCGAACGCCGTTATCGAAAAACCAAATAGTTCCCGCGACTCGCGGTACTCGACACGAGATTCATGCTGCTCGATCATCCGCCCTGATCGCGGGGAAATGGCACGAAACGCGTGCGAAGATCGACAGGCGCCGATAAAAGCGCGAGATAGCAGTGTACAAGTGTACATACATATGTACTTACACGTGTAACCGTAACCTTCTGAACTCGGCTATGCATGTGTTCGATTTCTCCGAAGATTTCGGTGTAGCTGCAACAATGTTGCATGACATACCATACATACATAGCTTCCGTTTTAGAAGACGATCACGTTTCACTTCAATATTAGCACCTTACCAACCGGTAGCCTATTATGTAATTCGCATTTTGTCCCCGACATTACGAAACAAATCTGCGGGCTTCAGTTATATTGGAAAAATCTCCGAGTTGTAGAAAAAATTGGAGATTCATAAAATACAGGATGGTATCCAAAAAAAATGTTGCGCTTCCTTGAAAAACTCCTGAACCTTATTCCAAGTAACTTTTTCCTTTGCGAAAATGCTGTGCGCCGCTCTGTTAAAAGGAGTTATTAACGGACTCCCCCTCTCTAGGGGAGCGGACTCCTCCTCGCTACTCCTCTCTGATTGGCCTGTGTTTTTCGTAAATAACTCCGTAAATGGGGCCCTAGACGATAAATAATATTGTCAATACGCCTATCGATAATATTGACGATGCGCATTGAAAGGGCATATTGACCGTTTAGCAGGGGTTATTGATGAGAACGGAAAAGGATATGCCCTATGCGGACAGAGGAGACCCGATATGACGAGTCGCCCACCGCCACGGGAGTAAATACGAAGAGTAGGACCTCGGGTGGTGGGTTATCGGGTTTAGAAGAGAAGGGTGTGCCCTGTGGGGTTTTAGTGGGTAGTGGTAGGGATATGAGTCCCGATCCTCCAATTTTCATCTAAGGAGGAGCCGAGCCCCACACTACCCCCCAAACTTCATCGTAGGGGGGTGTATGTAAAGGTATTTCCCCACCACCCTGAAACAAAAAAAGCTTCAATATTATCGTGACAATATTATTGATTGTCTAGGGGCCCCTTTACGAAGCCGCGGAGAACATTTTCGTAAGGACAATGTTATTTCAAACGATTCAGGAATCACTGATGCCCTAGCTGCTCCACATACGAGTCTACAGATGTGGGAGGAAAGGGCATAAGTCCTGGGCAGCGTTACCATATTTTTCTCTCGCCAGGCCCCTTACCCTTCCGCCTCGCCCAGCTTCGGAGCAGGGGAGCCATATGCGAATCTCGCCAGGCCCCTTACGTCTCCGTCCCTCGCCTAGATGCATGCCTCCGCTATCCCCACTCTTACCACTGCCGCTGGCGCGACCGAGTCGGTAGCATGCTACCGTTCTCATTCTAGCACTCGGTCGCGCCAGCGGTAGTGGTAAGAGTGGGGATGTCGTAGGCAGCATCTAGGCGAGGGACGTAAGGGGCGTCATATGGCAACCCTGCTTCGGAGCGTAGCCCGTCTGTGCTTCCCCCACTCTTCCCACTTACGCTGACGCGTACCGTACGCCAGCGTTAGTGGGAAGAGTGCGAAGGCGAGAGAAAAATATGGTAACGCTGGTCCTGGGTGATGGTTTTTTAGTGTGTAGTGGGGGATCCGACCATCCGATCCCCTGAGCCCCAGACTACCCCCTTCAGGGGTGTGCGCAAGTGTATTTCTTCCATCATCCTTAACAAAAACAAAAGGATCACCCCTGCAAGGAAGTACATACATGTTTGGGACACTCTGTAAACTTACGGTAGCGAAATTTTGGAAATATTGGTTTCGAGGGGCGTAGCCAGTTGTGGAGTTGAAGGGCGTGTTCATATAATTGTTCCGCCGTGTCTTTTTTTCCAGGCGGTTCTTATCGAAGGCTTCGAGACTGTTGGCGCCGGGAGTTTCCGGGCCGACCGATCGTGTTGATCAGATCGGAACTTGTTTCGAACGGGCTCGGGCGGGATCACGAATTTCCTGATGTACATACTCGGCCAGCCTTCGGCTCTTCGAGTTCACGGCTCGTCGTTATGCATATACCTAATGCCTATTCACAGCTCGCAGCACAGCCTGGTGGGATGGTAGCTCGTGCGCGGCGCGATGAACCGAGTCGGCCGAAACCTGCCGGAATTATTAACTCCTGTCAGTCTAGGCAGCTCGATGCAGCAACGAGCACTTGACTGCCTCTTCTACTTGTTAATAGAAGCCGTAAAGAGGCATCGATCTCGCCGTGGATCAACCGTATCGCGCGTCCGGGTGACCCGTGGAGGCTGACACTTCTCAATGCTGGTTCTCGGGCTGGTCTCGGAAAATTGTCACGGTTCCTCCTCGGAGATGTCAGAAAATGCCACGCACGCGGAATGATCTCGCGTGTGGATCCTCTCTGCTCCGACAATGTTCAATGAGCATCAGCTCCTTCGTTAACCGGATGTGAAACCGATGTACTTTGCTAACTTTGACACCAGCTTGCGATCGATCTTCCCGTAGTCTTGCACGCAAGA
Organism: Lasioglossum calceatum; assembly: GCA_963966675.1. Classification (NCBI taxonomy): domain Eukaryota; kingdom Metazoa; phylum Arthropoda; class Insecta; order Hymenoptera; family Halictidae; genus Lasioglossum; species Lasioglossum calceatum. The sequence continues at coordinate 5,245,116 of OZ016539.1, read as the reverse complement.
TTGTTTGACGAGTCGTTGTTTCGAGTGTTGCTGGAACCTACAAACATTTCGGTGTACAACGTTCTCGAAATAACAGGGGCCTTGCTTGCCATGATGCTCGTCGTTTGGTAGCCCGGGCTAGACATGTGTTCCTTTTGAATTTCGAATGGGAAATCGTTTTTCGGACCGCGATGAAGTGTCCCTAGTTTCCTGAAACGTTTCACGGTCCAGTGTTCGACGTCTTCCCGTTGAAATTCGCCATGGAGGAACCGGAAGAGACCGAGGAGGCCACCAACTCCTCTTCCAGCACGCCGTCCGCGTCCGCAGCCTCGGCGTCCGGCAAGAGACACTGCATGGAAATGCGCGCGGAGAAGCCGGGCTATCTTCGTCAGAAAGGTATAGTGATCAATGGAATCTCCACACTTTGCTTATCTATACCTTGAAAATCTGTTTGCGGAGCTGTCTACTAGGTCCTAACCATCAGCTTTCTTCGTTTTTTAACTTGGCCTACTGTGCACTTATTATTTGGCTTTTCATTTCGAATCAAAGTGTTGGGGATTAAGCTAAACAAGGAGCATCATGTCCCTATTCTTCAGTATTTTGCTCTGTACAAGTTCAATCCTTTTGATCCCTTCATCATCGAGTGGGATATGTCAAATAGAAGCTAACATTGGACCCCTAAACTGCGAGGCATCGACTCGGGGCGACGACGGATCAAGGTAGGGTCTTAATTCAGTTCCTAAGATTCGAACGATCGTAAGAAGGCCCGAGGCAGCTGAATCGGATCGATAATCTGCGATGAGGAGCCGGCTCCTGCGGGGTAAATTAAGCCGCGTTATATCGGTGGGTGTAATCGGCGAATGCAGATGCCTGTTCCGACGCGAATTCGTAATTCGATAGACTCGATTGCACGCGAACACGCGATTCCGTTCGAGGCGTGCGCCAGAGGTGTAAGGCGTAACACACCATCCCTGTCGCGCTATGTCTTCTGTTTGTCATTCCCGTGAAAAAAAAAACGGATGAGACCACGTGTCGTCCGGCCGTAACGTTTGTCTGGAGCGACAACTGTATTCAGACCCCTGTCCGTGTCTACAGGGGGTTTACGTGATTTTGTTATTTATTATACGATGGCAATCCCGTCGCGTCACCTGGCATCAGAATTGTGCTAATCCAAATACATTGTAATTCAATTACTAAGTATTTTAATCAGATGTGTAATTGAAATACAATATAATTGAAATACAATGTAATTGAAATACAATGTATAATTGAAATACAATATAATTTAAATACAATATAATTGGAATACAATATAATTGGAATACAATATAATTGGTATACAATATAATTTAAATACAATATAATTGAAATACAATATAATTGAAAAACAATATAATTGGAATAGAATATAATTGGAATACAATATAATTGAAATACAATATAATTGGAATACAATATAATTGAAATACAATATAATGTAAATACAATGTAATTTAAATACAATATAATTGAAATACAATATAATTTAAATACAATATAATTGGAATACAATATAATTGAAATACAATATAATTTAAATACAATATAACTGGAATACAATATAATTGAAATACAATGTATAATTGAACGCTATATATATTGAACTATAATTATACTCCATGCTTTTCCCGCGGCCAGGTCACGTGACGCGTTTCTGTCCCAATGTCACGTGACTCCGGTACTGGCAGAGAGAGGGTAACCTTTCTCCTTCGATTCGTGCTCCCTCCCCTCATCCGGCTACTCTGCTTCCTGTATGGTTAGAAACGTTACGATTCGAAGCATCTTTGAGGAAACGCATGACTTTGGCTTCCGACTCGCCGTATCATGGAAACACATCTCAGATGAAAATGAGCGATAGATTGTGAAAGTAGAGGCTCCGAGCTTCGAAACAAGCGCGGGTTTATTGTGCTACGATTCTTTGGGCAAACACTGTTCGTGGGCCCACCCGAATTAACCCGAATCAATTCGAGTACTCAAAATTTGTGTATAATTCATTTTTTTCTTCTTAATTTAAATTGTTTTTATTCTTATACTGTATGACCGTTAAGGGGAGGGGGGGGGGGGGCGTTTTGCCAATATCAATCCCATGCCAATGTCTGGTGTTTGAATATATTAACCCGAATCAAATCAAATACTCAAAATTTGTCTATAATTTATTTTTTTCTTCTTAATTTAATTTTTTTTTATTCTTATACTGTATGACCGTCAGGGGAGGGGGGCCGTTTTGCCAATATGAATCCCATGCCAATGTCTAGTGTTTAAATATATTAACCCGAATCAATTCAAGTACTCAAAATTAGTGTATAATTCATTTTTTCCTTGTTAATTTAAATTGTTTTTATTCTTATACTGTATGACCGTTAAGGGGAGGGGGGGGGGGGCGTTTTGCCAATATGAATCCCATGCCAATGTCTGGTGTTTGAATATATTAACCCGAATCAACTCAAGTACTCAAAATTTGTCTATAATTTATTTTTTTCTTCTTAATATAATTTTTTTTATTCTTATACTGTATGACCGTTAAGGGGAGGGGGGGGGGCGTTTTGCCAATATGAATCCCATGCCAATGTCTGGTGTTTGAATATATTATACTTTTCGGGGCCACTGTATGCAGCGCGAGTGATTTGAACTGGTTTTCTTCCGAAGCTCGCCGACAGGCACTAAAGCAATTGTTCTATCGGAAGGAGAGAAAACGATCCGAGAATGGAGCTGGCTTACGTTTTTACATTTTTGCGAAGCTCGAAACGTCACGCGACGGCTGCCAGTTCACGCTGAACTGCGCGTATACATATCAGCATACATGTATGTATTCCTAACAGTAAATGTCGAAGCAGCAAATGAAAAGGCAGCGCGTTAAATGGGTCTCGGTCGAAACGTTATTTTCAATTTTCCCGGACGACGCGCGGTGCAGCTTCAAAAATTACGGAAGTGCATTCCGCGTTACATGCTCCGGCAAATAGAAAAAACGGCAGGTTAACCACACGGCTTGTTCCACCTGCGTACACCTCTTATTGGGTTTAATGGAAATATCCAGGGTCGACAATTTATTCTGGAATGCAACGGTGCAACGGTGCAGCGGCGCAACGTTGCTCAAGATTCCCCATTGACAGTTATAGCATCGCAATTACAATCGAAAACGTTGTTGCATCGATGTAACGTTACAAATATCAAATATATTATGTTACGGTTCAAACGCTTCCATATAAGACTAATTAATTCCGGAGCGATGCCAGGAACGAAGCAAGCATTTCCTCTACGTATTTTTATTATCCAGAAAGCGTGGCACGCGATCCTCTTTAACGCTAGAACCACGGAACCCCTGGAAACGATGATAATTGTCGAGATCGTAGACCGCGTATCTCTGGTGAATTATTTAACACTAAACCGTGCGGTAGCGGTTGAACACCCTACACACTTATCACTCGACCGCAAATACTTCCCTGGCCCGGACCTGTGGCAACTGGCAACACTGTCAACCGATTAATAGGCGCCTTGTCGGTAACGTCGGGGACAAAACGCCGATTACAGTAAGTCCTCTATAAACGCAAAAACCTCGGGGAGGTTCGTTTGCATTTTTCGTAGATGGACACTATTTTGTTGAGCTTTATAGGCCGAACGTGGAGGCGGACAGCGCGTGTAAAGAGAGACCGCGCGCCAGAGTTGTGCATAATTACAATTGAATTACTCCAGGAATTATACTTACAAAGTAATTGAATTACTCCAGGAATTATACTTACAAAGTAATTGAATTACTCCAGGAATTATACTTACAAAGTAATTGAATTACTCCAGGAATTATACTTACAAAGTAATTGAATTACTCCAGGAATTATAATTACAAAGTAATTGAATTACTCCAGGAATTATACTTACAAAGTAATTGAATTACTCCAGGAATTATACTTACAAAGTAATTGAATTACTCCAGGAATTATAATTACAAAGTAATTGAATTACGCCAGGAAGTATAATAACCAAGTAATTGAATTAATCCAGGAATTATAATTACAAAGTAATTGAGTTACAATATAATTGAATTAGCACAACTCCGCGTCCCTTCTTTCCCATACGCCGTCGTTCCTCGCGCCCGAAACGTTCATCGTCAATTAAACCACTAAATACAGTTGAAATCATATCGTGTTTGGTCTTATTTTAATCAGAAAAATGCCACAAATATCTTGTTAAAAGTTTCATAAAAAAATAAGTAATAATAAAAAAGATTTTATATTGGTATTACGTTGTGAGAACGCGCGGGCCTTTGAACTGCACAATATACCCGAGCCGAAAACAGATTACTACAGTGGAGGGGATATTTTTTTGCGTTTATAGAGGATTTATTGTAATGGATGACGGGTCGGTAACGTCGCACAGTGAGGTCGCGACCCCGAAAACCTGGCAGAAACTCGAAATGTTGTCTCTATATGCTGCTGTGCATATGCAGTAGCTAGATGGGACAAGCTGATCGGACTGACGTTCTGTCTGTATGCGGTGTTGCCACATCACATGTTCCGGCCGTGGCTAAGATGGTAGTATTAATCTAAAGCGGGGTTTCCCGAAGGGGATGCGCGATTCGATCGCGTGTCGATGCGGAAAAGAAAAACCATGGACATCGAGTGATTTGTTCGGTGCTCGTCGCCAGTCGAAAGTCGTGCCAAGTATTCCATCAGCGATAATTAAGATGGCCGAGTGGCTGGAAGCCGAAGAAGCTGTACTACCTCGTGGACACCCGACGCCACGCGTCCCGCGTCGATCGGACGTCGGATGCCTGCGAAACGGCGGAACAGTGGATGTCGAGACAAGATTAAATTGCTCGCGTGGTCTGAGACATGTATGGCCGAGACAGACAGACGTTATTGGGGCATGTCTATCGTCTATCCTCCCGGAGTGTCTTCGGACATCCGAATTGACGCGTTTCGTGCGCTTTACAACTTTCACGGACTTCTCGAGATATCAGCCCCGGATAAGTGTATATAAAGGGACCTGGAATCCGGCACGAATCCCAATTGATATTCGATAGTTTGGTGCGCCGTTTCTGCCAGTGTGCATCACCAGTGGTGACAATCGGTCGGATAGTGCTGTCTTCCAGGTGCAGTGGAGACGTTCCTTCTGATACATACCGATTTCTTCGATCCTCGAATATCGTTTCTCGCTTGTTCATACTCGTGTAGTATCTCCACCCTTTCGGAAGCGGAAGCTCGGAGTTAGCGGAGCTGGTCGTTCGGCTATGCTAATGTAAGGACATTCAGGGCCGGATTAAGCCCCGTAGCAGAAGTAGCAAATGCCACGGGCCCCGCGCTTTTGGGGGTCCCGCTCCATACACAAAGGGACCCAGCACACGGGCGCTTTATCGGAGAGGCGCCGAAACATTAACGATATTTTTGCTAAAAAAAAAGAGGATATTCATACAAGCGGCCCTGACACAAAGCCTAGGGCCTCGTGATAACATTTGCTACGGGCCCCGCGCTGGCTTAATCCGGCACTGAGGACATTTGGGATCGATCCTGAAATTCAATTCTAAGATATATGTATGTATTTACGTCTGTATGTCGTGCCAATTGAGTCAGTCAGCAGCGACCTCGTCCTCGACTGTTTGAGGATTTCAGGGAAAAGAGGGAACACCGTCAGCGGGAGTCGAACCCGCGACCTCACTGGTGGTAGCCGATCAGCTAACCCGCGCACCCACGGGTCTCTACGACATTTCCTAATCTCCGTGGGCATTTAGTTTTGGGAGGTCCTGACCCCACATACATATGTATATCTTGCTATTGGATTTCAAGTATTGTACACAACGTTGTTCTATTTCAACCAAACGTATGCGTTCAGTGGTTCCGTTTCTTCGAAAGTCGAAGCTTGAAGGATGTTATTGTCCACTAGAGCGGCAAGGTGCGCAGCTCTCATGGCAGATCCGGATGAACTATATCCAGGTGGATATGCCGAGGTCTAGACGGTTCAACGGTAATGGTGACTTTAATGCCGCCCTGTGTCTTTGTTCCAGAGAAAATCATCTACCCGCGGAGCACGAGGGCTCTGACCAAGACGGCGGTGGTCGGCGGCAAACCGATCGAAGAGGAAATTTGCATGGTACTTCTTCTTCTTCGTCCTCTTCTTCCGAATCTATTTCAACGTTTCCGACACTAATTGTTCGATTTCGCCTACCAGGGTTTGAGAGCTCTGGTGTACGGAAGCTCCGCCAGCCCCCCGAAGCCGGAATGGACAAGGACGGGTCTAACCTTGCGACCTTATGGACAAACCCTGGCATTCGGATTACGAGCGCCAAGGAACACGACTAGGGGACTGGTCACCGCAGTGCAGGCGATCATGCTCAAGCATTTTCTCTTCAAATGCAACCGACAGGACGTCCGCGCCAACCCAGAAAGGTAGACAGCGATTTATCACTCGAAAGGAATATTCCATTCTATTGTTTTCTACTCTCACAGTCTACTGAAACCATCCTACGACCGACAAATCGATGTACTGACATCATCGATAGCCGAGATCGTCTGGCGTTGCGCCGGAGGCTTCGTCGCGAAGAGCTCCAGCTCCTCGGCGAATCAGAACACGGGGAACGCGAATGTTCCTAGAGCTGTGGTCGCTTTGCCCCAGGAGACAGCCTACATGCAGCACAGTGGACAATATTTCCAAGACGGGCTGACAGAAACAGTGCGTAGAAACAGTTGGATGAAATGATCTGATTCAAACGCCCTCTTAGGTGGCTAGAGGGTCGCTGTGCTAAGGCGAGATCTCTTAAGCGCGTCTGGACGCAGCGTTTTGCGATCCTGGGATGTCTATACTCCATTTGTCAAACTTGGAGTATGGACCGCAAAACGCTACGTCCAGACGCACTTGGAGATCTTTAGCAGATCCCACCTATAACGCGTTGTTGTGCTTTCAGCTTCATTTGTTCGAATTCAAGGCTCTCGAGGACCTCGAGATATTCATCAAGAGATACTTGTACTTGGTAAGTGTTGTACGCTGTACTGGTCTGTTAGAAACATTCTCAACAATCAAATTCGTTGGATTTAGTTCCAAGACGAGGGTGGTCCAGGCGCCAAGTTGCTCCTGTACAGCGCCATTCTTTCCAGGGGTCTTTCAAAGTGAGCACTCGAACAGTACAATAGACGGAATCAGTAGCGCGTTATGTTATAGCTAGTTGGGGCCTTGGGCAAAGTAGAATTTCGGGGCCCCCCGGGGAAAAACGTAGAGTTTGGATCTTTGGACCTTGGTTTGTGTTCGGGACCCCCTTTTTCTTTGGGGCCCCGGGCATTTGCCCCGATTGCCTGTAGGGTAACGCGCCACTGGATGGAATTGAGATGTTCTAGCCCCCCATCTAACTGTTTGACACATTTTCCCGGCGCAACAGAGTACGAACCGATCTCGAAGACCCGAAAGCGTCGATACTAAGTGGTTGCCCGGAGGAAGGTCCCATTTGCGTGGTGATCCTGCTATTAACTGGTCGCGCGTCGCCTCACCTCCACAATGGGGTGATGCACGTGGGGGATGAGAACACATACGTGAGTTCCTTGCTCGTTTCTTTTAATCGGTCTCCACATTGTCAACCCCGTTCGACCCGTTCTTACGAATGCCCAAGGCCATTCCACAATGGGGCGTTCTGGTGAGAAGCGAAATAGGGTTTCTGGTTCACGAGGGAGACGCGCAGATGAGCAAGCAGCCAGGTTCACGACTGAAGACCCCCAGTCTGCCTATCTGGGTCACTTTGTGTCACGGTCACCATGGTGTTCTCTTCAACACGAACCGGGAACTGCTTCGCAACTACCACGCCGAACGCAGGTGATTATTTAAACGTTAGGAAGGTACTCCGTAAACTTACAATTACACCGTGTACTGTTTTCTGATTCGGTCAGGTTTGACATTCAATACTTCACGTGCGGCGGCAGCCATGCTACCCTGACTGTGGACACCAGGTCGAACTCGGAAAATGATTCAGAGTTCGAGGGCCCCAGCAAAGAGCTCACCGACATCGCTGCGACACCTTTGGAGAAACTCATTCGCTCCAAGTAAGTACTCCAGCTTCTATTCTTTACAGGGTGTCCCAAAAATGTACTTCCTTCGCGGGGGCGATTGCCAAGGTCATTTACAGTAAGTTTATTTCGAGAAAATTACTTCGAATGACCAAGGAAGTACATTTTTGGGACAATGGTTTATACAGGGTGGAAATTATAAAGCGTTACAGACGAATGTCTCCAAAAATATTGATTGGACGCAAAAATGTTTCAGATGAAAGTTGTTCAGTACCGAGGGGAATATCAGGTGGTGGGATTTTTATTTTTCCTGATCGACACTCCAAGGTGAGGAGAAGGTTATCTTGATTTTTTTAAATGGAAAGACCTACTTTCTTTATCATAAATCGATTAACTATCGAATTTAGACTAAAAATGTATTGACCTCCATATATCCTAAATCCAATAGTTAACGAGATATTATCGAAACAATTTTATTTGTTCTTTGGATAATATCTCGTTAACTATTAGATTTAGGATATATGGAGGTCAATACATTTTTACTCAGAATTCGATACTCAATCGATTCATGATAGAGAAACTAGGTCTCTCCATTTTAAAAAATCAAGGTGACCTTCTCCTCACCTTGGAGTGTCCATCGGGAAAAATAAAAATCCCACCACACGATGCCCCCCTCGGTACTGAACAACTTTCATCTGAAACATTTTTCCGTATAATTAATATTTTTGAAGATATTCATCTGTAACGCTTTATAATTTCCACCCTGTATGTAAAAGAGGACTCCTAAATTCAATGCAACTTTGGAAAAGATACATTTTCTGCAACAGAAACAGAATGCCAAAGCACTGACCGCGTCTTTTATCACTTGCAGATGGCAGGACGCTTGCATACAATGGAACGGAGCTCCTCTGATGTAAACGCAACACTTTCACCCGTGCCTCTCTACAAGTCCTCCCGCGTTCCAACGATCCGCGTATTTGTGTAATCTATTGTTCAATGTTCAGTAACGGTGGGCGACAATTTCGAGTATCCGAGCATCTTGGCTTTTGATGACTCGGATCGGGTCGGGTCGGCTGGGGACCCGAAAATTCGTGACAATCGAGTACCCGGAAACTTTGGGTATTATACAGGGTGGAAATTATAAAGCGTTACAGACGAATATCTCTAAAAATACTGATTATACGCAAAAATGTTTCTGATGAAAGTTGTTCAGTACCGAGGGAGACATCGTGTGGTGGGACTTTTATTTTTCCCGGTGGACGCTCCAAGGTGAGGTGAAGGTCAACTCTCTTTTTTAAAAACAACAGAGATATTTGTGGTGGCAACGTTAGGTGACTCACCCTGTATACAGAGTGGAACAACAACTATGTCCACTTTGAATATTGCAGTTATTTGTAATAACATGAAAAAATGTTGTATACAAAACTTACACGGTATAGAGGGGGACATATCTTGACACAAACATTTTCTGCGTGGGTGGAGGCATAGAGGAGATTTCAAGGTCACGTTGATTTTTTAAAATAGAATGTCCTATTTTTATACCATATATCGATAGAGTATCAAATTCTGAGTATAAAAGTGTTGACTTCATATGTCCTAAACGTAATAGTTAACGAGATATTATCCAAAGAAGAAAGAAAATTGTTTCGATAATATCTCGTTAACTATCAGATTTAGGACATATGGAGGTCAATACATTTTTACTCAGAATTCGATAGTCAATCGATTCATGATAAAGAAACTAGGTCTTTCCATTAAAAAAAATCAAGGTGACCTTCTCCTCACCTTGGAGTGTCCATCGGGAAAATAAAAATCCCACCACATGATGTCCCCCTCGGTACTGAACAACTTTCATCGGAAACATTTTTGCGTTCGATCAATATTTTTAGAGATATTCGTCTGCGACGCTTTATAATTTCCACCCTGTACAGTGGGTGTACAAAGTATTCGTACACCTTTTAAAACCGAATAACTTTCTCAAAATTGATAAACTAGTCCTTCTATCGTCTCAAAAAAAACACACACACAAGCTGTTGGGTCCAGTTTTGGAAAAATAATTCGTAAAACCACTGTACATTTTCGGGCTCCTAACCACGACTCCACCGGATTTGGACTTCTGGTACCCAAAATCTCCAGGGACCCGGAGATGCCACCTCACTGGCGGCGTTCTAAAGTCTCTCCGAAAACATGGGAGTGAAATTTCGCCGGGGAATCCGGGCGATTCGATGACGAAGGGATCGATAGCGTTTGATGGATTCGACAAACACCTTTCGACACGCGATCGCGTGAATCGCATCGCTTTCGACAAATAATTGCACTTAGATCATCATCCCTCTGATAAATAATTGGAGAATGTTCGAGTTCGAAGGTCTGCGCGCTTTCGAATGAATGTTCAACTAAATAGCTTGCGCAGAGGTTCACGCTGAACTTTTCCCCGATATAAAGAGAACTTATTGTTTAATCGAGCTGTTGTGTCCAATTAATTCTATTGTCTGGCCGGCGTGCTAGTAGGCTGTTCTACTCGCCATCCCACCGGTAAGTGTAGTCCCTAATTGGGAAGGTTAGTTGCATCGATACACCCGTCAGGTAGACAGCGATAAAAACCGGCGGAACAATAGTTCTCGGGCGGAGCGGAAGCCATTGGTCTTCCCGGGCTCAGAATTTCGGCTTTCACGTAGCCGGGAAAGCGGGAGGGTAGCGTGCGCGCTCGAGGCACACGCATACTCGCGCGATCTCCACCTGACGAAAGTAAATACCTGTTCGGAAGCGGGGCCAGGAAGGCGTTCGGTTGGCCGTCGATTCCCCCCATCCAAACAATGGGGCACTTCCCGAGTGCCGCTCTACGCCGCTCTTTGCGCGTCTGCGTTTCGTAGTGGCGAGTCCTGCTGGCCAACGGCGGACAGGTGTGCGATAGAAGCCGGGTCTCTTCATCCCTGCAGCCTGCGCTATACCGTGTTAAACAAATATCGCAAAAATTCACCGCGAGAATTGAGGGTGCGCGACTCGAAACTTACCATCCCGCCGGGGGTTCTATGGTGTTGACCCCGCGCGATGCTTGAGCCCAGAAAGGAAAGGCAGAAAGTGCGCAACGGTGACCGATCTTCGTCAAAGGATGACCCAAGTGAATGTTAGTCGGTGATGTTATAGTTTGTTGTTCGGTGGTTCCCGGTGGTTCGAAACAGTTTGGAGCGCCGCGCGTACTCGACGAACGCCGATTGTGGTAAGTATCTAGCTCGGACGATCAGATCGAAGATACCGCGCGAGAGGAACGCTCGTGGAGAACAATAGATCCGACGTTTTGTTGTTCGAAACGGTCCGCGTTCCTTCCGAGTTCCATTGTAAACGCCGAGTCGAAGGGAGTCGATCTAACAGGGCGATTAGGCACACATCCGTAACGAATAATTCGATGTGCTCGTTTATCGGAGGAAAAACTGTTTGATATTTTAGTCGGAGAGATTCAAAGAGTCCTCGGAACGGGTGGATTAGCATGATAAGATGCGCGTGGTGTCCAAGCTTGCGTGAGAAAAGAGTATCGGCGCAGTGGCGTAGCTACTCGGCGCCCAGCTCCCTCGGGAGAGGTCTCGCGAAATTTGTTTTAAAAACATATCGTCGTTACGCATGAACATTGCCCAAGTCCACGAAAGTAGAGGGAGGCGAAGAAAACGGTTTAAAGCGAAACTATTTCGCTGTACAGCGCAGTTTTCGAACTCTGATATCGCGACGCTAGCCAGCAACCTATCGCTGAACTGGTTTGTATACGCCAGTGGTTCGAGGTTTCACTCCGCCAAGTTTGAAGACGGTAGAAAATAAATCCCCACATGGAATTAGGCACCTTCACACTGCAAGCATTGGCCCCAGGAGTCCAATATTTGAGATTAGTGGATTACCACAGGCTATCCCCTAACGAAGGCAACGAAGTGATTCATCTTGCTCGCCCCTCGTCGAGTCGGCCTGGCACGGCGCGGTTTGTCGCGAATGCTGGCCAGGGGGAAGAACTTTACGCCAGTTGCCCATAGCAGTACGTTTCAGTTTACGGTCCCGTGAATTCAGGAGTACCGTGGCCCACATCGCCATCGTATCCGGCTTTATACGGCGTGTCCCGTATAAATCATTTCGCCCTATACTGGGAATCCTTGTTCCTCCCGGCGGCTTATTTCCGCTTGTGCCTTATGCGCTTAGACAGTTTGCTTTTACCGCTCTGTTCCAGCCGATAGAAAACGTAATTGCCGACTTTAACAAGGATACGGTGATTACCCGCCGCCGCTAATATTTCGCCGAAGATCAACGCTCCGCGACTACGCTCGTGCTATTTATTAGAGAACCGATCGAAAGGATCCACCATGTACCTGGGAAACTCGCACGGGCAAACTAGATTAGAAAGTTCCCTCGTTTTCGAATCGTGCCGCAATATCGCGCAATTGGCCCCACGGATTGCTCATCGATCGATTAAAGCAGCGCTCGGATTTACTTACTCGCGACGCTCGAGTTCCGAGGGCTACGCCCCCTCGACCGGGCCGCGCGTCTTGCTCCCCGTGGCGGTCCTAGTTCGGAGCAGTGTTACCAGATGAGGGGAATCACGGTGACGCGATGTACCCCCTCTCTCATTGTTGCGTCCCCATCGCGCACGCGCAACGTGTCTACGGTCTTAGTGGGGGACGTTGTATGGCAGGGATGGGCACGGGTGGGGCCCCTCAAACGCCTACTTCCCCCACCAAGCTTCCTTACCGTGGCACTCCTCGCGGCTCCAATGCACGAGGCCTGCGCAGTGCTTGCGACGGACGAAGCGCGTCTTTCTTTTATAGTAACGACGGAAGCTGGTGGGGGACAGTAGGCGCTACGGTGGGGACGGTTTTGCCTCAATTGAGGCAAAAATGCCCATCCCTGTTGTATGGTGATGGAATAGGATAGTGGAAGGGGAAAAGGAGGAGAGTATTTCCGAGAATTTGGGTATGGTTTCATACCTACCTAGCATCACTGGTTCGGAGCTCCCCGGGCGCGTTCCATACTCGCTATTCGTGGCGCCTAGGAGAACTAGGGCCGCCACGGGGAGCGAGACGCGCGGCCGGGTCGAGGGGGCGTAGCCTTCGAAACTCGGCCGTCGCGAGTAAGTAAATCCGAGCGCTGGATTAAAGGATCGTGGAAACCATGGGGGGATTGTGAAGGCTGAGAATACGGGTGATCCATGGTGATCATCTGGGTCGGTGGTGACCTGGGTCTATGATGAGTAGACTGCGGATCTTTGCAAAATAAAAATCTTCTAGATCATTTACACGATGCTAGAACCAAATAAAAATTGGTTTCTTCCTTTCATCAGATTAATGAGTTCATATTTCATCCACGCACTTCTGTCATAAGTGCATAAAATCCGCAGTCTAATGACGAGCTGGATCTGGCTGAGCCTCCTTCCATTTTTGAGAGAACATGATCAGCATAAACCCGCCTTTCCCGCACACATTCGAATAAGGTGTTTCGAGATCTGATTTTTTGACGAGAAAATGGTTCGGTCGGGGAAAGGGCTTCAGTAAAACTTCCTCACAAGGAGACGTTTTCCCGGTGTCCATCTTTGGCTCGGTCGGCGAACTATCGCTCTCGCCAACCCCACCCGCAGGATTCGGATGTCGTTCCACGTATCTAGGTTTCACGTAATAAAGTAGTTTCTTCGCATGCTTTCTAACCACGCGTTATGTTCGCCGGTTGCAGACAACCGACTCGCCGAGGACGCGCGTTTTTCGGCCTGTCGCCGGATCATCCGACGCCCGGCATCGATCCGGCAAATGTTTGCGCTCGCTTTTGTTGCTCGGTGTTTGCTCCTGTCGCCAACAATTGGGACGGCCGTTCACCTAGTAACTCGCACGAATCTGCATGCTCTTTAAATTAGACGACACTTTTCATTTCGAAATAAGAAATTAGTATATCCCCTCTTCTTCTTTTGAAATTGTTCGTCCGATACCGCTTTGTGCCAGAACGAGAGGGTACGCCATAATCTATCCTTTTTGATCCTGAAGGATAGTGTATGCCATAAAATTAATTCTTGCGTTATTCTTGCTTCCCACGATTAATGCAAAACATTTATATTTTGCATAAAGATCGATTTTGGTCCCTTAAGATGCTTAAGTAACTTTTATGCGTCGCTATTACACATTTCGCAAGCGTCCGGATACTTTTCAGAGGTAGTGTAGGTACCAGTAGCGCGTTGTAACTAGTTGGGGCCTTGGGCAAAGTAGAATTTCGGGCCCCTCACCCCGACTACATGACTTTATGAGAAAAACGTAGAATTTGGATCTTGGTTTGTGTTCGGGGCCCTGGCATTTGCCCAAGTTGCCCATAGGGTAACGCGCCACTGGTAGGTACCCTGTTGGGGGTACGAAATTGGACGAAAATCGGTCCTGCGACATCGTCTTTTATCGGAGAGAAACTGGATCAGTGAAATATTGGCGTGGGTCAGAAATGACTCTCGCACAGGCCTTTTTTTAGTTTAAGGACGTGTGGGAAAAATACATTTGCGTACACCCCCTCCCCAAGGGGGATAGTGTGGGACTCGAGGGAAACAGGTCTTCGGTTTCCCCAATACCCACTAAAAAAACCACACGTCTTGGACTTATGCCCTTTCCTCCCTCAACTTCTGGCTCGCTGGAGGGCCAGATAGGGCCCTGGACTTCTTGTCCAATCACTCCTGCACGGGCCTAGAACTCGCAAGAAGTAATAAAAATGTCGATTTGATTTGATTGACTCCCGCGTAACTACACATCTTCAAGGATAATGAAGACAATTGTACGTTCAATTCGATCATTGATGCGTTCGGTGATTAAAACTATACATGTATGTGGTAATGTTTGAAATTCTAGATGCATCGGTGGATGCTGGGACCGGTGAAGGATGTCCTTGGATCGCCATGAGACACAACGTTCTCAGGATCCTGCCAATTCTGTGCTGCACGCTGCACTTCTACAGTGGACAATGTGGGTCCTGCTCGTTTTCTCACGCCACCTGTTTCACCTCTCCTGCCCCTGCTTCCCGCCTTTTCGACCCGTCTGTTCCGCGGTTTGCCTTCCCAGCCCCTACCTCGGCAACCCGGGCTGCCTTAGTGGCTTCGGCGACCAATTTGCTCGCGACCTTAATCAGCCCCTTCTTCCGTTTCATCGCACGGACACGGTTGATCGCGTGCGAACGGTTACGCACGAGGATCGCGGTTGCAACGGAAACTAAGGCCCGCGACGCGACGGGCTACGAAAGTTCCGTTTCCCTCCGATGCCCCTCGCGGAGACAACCATCGAACGATTTGGAAAGCTGATGACGGTATTGCGAAAATTGTGACACACCGCGCTAGTGTCTCTTTTCCTACACAACTCCTCTGCCGTTGACGCTCCGGAGACGATGGAAATGGGTGATCCACTTCGTGAACGTGGTAATCGTTGTAATTAACTTCTGCTACACTGTGCCGCGCGGAATTGCGAGCAAAACGCGCCAGGGAATCAGCGTGACGGGGGGCGGGTAAGCGAAATGTAAGGTAAGAGAAACGCCTGTTTCGCAAGAACGCGGGGAACCGGAATAAAAGGGACACTTTTTCGAGGTAATTCGAACACCATTTTCGATCGGACGCGTTGGGAGATCGGCGAAACTAGGTATTGTGAGAAGCAAATGGAAACTCTAACCGACGCTTCAGTAATTTAGATTTCCCACTTCAAACTTGGCTCAATTCAGCACGACTCTTGAATTTATTTAATTCTAAAAGTTGGGGTGGGGGGCTAGCTTCTAGCAGGCGTTCTCCTCCGTGCGTGGTTTCGGGACGATTTTGTTGGGACCGTTGATCTGCTTGTTCACGCGGTCGGTATTCCTGATTTCCATAACAGTCGCCCGTTATCTCGTCACGCAGGAAACGCGTCAGTTGTCGAGATAACGCATAAGCGAGCATTTTACTTGTAAATTTGACGTTCCTTCCAGACCTGGGGAAAATAGTATTTTAAATAGTAAATAATCCTATTTATTTTGAAGTATGTGTACAACTTTGAAAATAAAATGTTTTATTTGATGCAGTACTTTTTGGAAATAAAATAATTTATTTGAGGCAGTACTTTTTTTGAAGATAGTATTTTATTTGAAGAATATTGAAAATATTTGTGTATTCTATCTTTATTTTCAATTTCAATTTTAAATATTATTGCTGAAAATAATGGTTCGAATTCAATACATTTATGGGACCAAATCGTTTCTTAACGATAAGATAGACTGTATAATTATGCGGTTTTTCAGAATATTATAACAATGCAAAAAGTAAAATATTTTATTTCGTCTTTCTGATTGCTAAAATTTATTTTGGGGATCAAATTGTTGAAATAGAAATATTTTCTTTTGAGGTTCAGATTGTTCAAATAGAAACATTTTATTTTCAAATTCTATATCTTATTTAAAATACTATTTTCTTCGAGCAAAATAAAATCTAAAATATTAAATAGTATTTGAAATATTTGTTTCGCCAAATAATGCCCACCTCGGATTCTTTCGTATTGCGTACACAGGTTAATAGAGCTTGTAGCATAGCTGATAAATAACTCTAAAAGCTCCTTATTTGTGCAATTGTGCACCGTGCATGTTTCCACGAAACTGTGTTCTTTCTTTAATGCACACATTTTAGGTGTAGAGCAATTTATAGGTAGCCCATCTTTTATTGCGAATCGTTCGAATTTTCCAATCGTAACTCGTCGAGGAAAATGTTCACGAGGAAATCGCAAGTATAAAAAGTCCAAGT
The DNA here is from genome assembly GCA_963966675.1 of Lasioglossum calceatum. Taxonomy (NCBI): domain Eukaryota; kingdom Metazoa; phylum Arthropoda; class Insecta; order Hymenoptera; family Halictidae; genus Lasioglossum; species Lasioglossum calceatum. The sequence continues at coordinate 5,228,373 of OZ016539.1, read as the reverse complement.
GTCCACCCATTAAATCCACAGATAGCCTCCTTACGTTTAACTGCAAAATTATTACTTCGTTTCCGCAGAATTAGTGGGTACTTGGATCCCACTTAATCGGTACGTTTGACCGTAAAATAACCTCAGCTCTGTCAACCGTATCGTGTTCCCATTTGCGCAGAGTCTTCGTAGATGTTCCAATAAAATAGAAGAGAGGTCTGGGTCTCAAGTCTGGGTTCATCGCAGTTAGAGTTAGACGAAGAATTTTGTAAATTTATAACAATTTTGATGCAAGTGATTCAGTCGGCTCTGTCATCCGTATCGTCTTACCATTTGATCACAGTCTTCCTAGAGATTTCAACAAAATTTTTAGAAAATCTGGGTATAAACTCTGGGCAGGTCGTGGGCTACAGTTGGCCGAAGAATTTTGTGCATTTAAAACAATTGTGCTGCAAGTGGAGTCAGCTCTTTCAACCGTATCGTGTTCCCATTTGCGCAGAGTCTTCGTAGATGTTCCAATAAAATAGAAGAGAGGTCTGGGTCTCAAGTCTGGGTTCATCGCAGTTAGAGTTGGACGAAGAATTTTATGAATTTATAACAATTTCGATGCAAGTGATTCAGTCAGCTCCGTCATCCGTATCGTCTTACCATTTGATCACAGTCTTCCTAGAGATTTCAACAAAATTTTTAGAAAATCTGGGTATAAACTCTGGGCAGGTCGTGGGCTACAGTTGGCCGGAGAATTTTGTGCATTTAAAACAATTGTGCTGCAAGCGGAGTCAGCTCTTTCAACCGTATCGTGTTCCCATTTGCGCAGAGTCTTCGTAGATGTTCCAATAAAATAGAAGAGAGGTCTGGGTCTCAAGTCTGGGTTCATCGCAGTTAGAGTTGGACAAAGAATTTTGTAAATATATAACAATTTTGGTGCAAGTGATTCAGTCGGCTCTGTCATCCGTATCGTCTTACCATTTGATCACAGTCTTCATAGAGATTTCAACAAAATTTTTAGAAAATCTGGGTATAAACTCTGGGCAGGTCGTGGGCTACAGTTGGCCGGAGAATTTTGTGCATTTAAAACAATTGTGCTGCAAGCGGAGTCAGCTCTTTCAACCGTATCGTGTTCCCATTTGCGCAGAGTCTTCGTAGATGTTCCAATAAAATAGAAGAGAGGTCTGGGTCTCAAGTCTGGGTTCATCGCAGTTAGAGTTGGACAAAGAATTTTGTAAATTTATAACAATTTTGATGCAAGTGATTCAGTCGGCTCTGTCATCCGTATCGTCTTACCATTTGATCACAGTCTTCCTAGAGATTTCAACAAAATTTTTAGAAAATCTGGGTATAAACTCTGGGCAGGTCGTGGGCTACAGTTGGCCGGAGAATTTTGTGCATTTAAAACAATTGTGCTGCAAGTGGAGTCAGCTCTTTCAACCGTATCGTGTTCCCATTTGCGCAGAGTCTTCGTAGATGTTCCAATAAAATAGACGAGAGGTCTGGGTCTCAAGTCTGGGTTCATCGCAGTTAGAGTTGGACGAAGAATTTTATGAATTTATAACAATTTTGATGCAAGTGATTCAGTCGGCTCTGTCATCCGTATCGTCTTACCATTTGATCACAGTCTTCCTAGAGATTTCAACAAAATTTTTAGAAAATCTGGGTATAAACTCTGGGCAGGTCGTGGGCTACAGTTGGCCGGAGAATTTTGTGCATTTAAAACAATTGTGCTGCAAGTGGAGTCAGCTCTTTCAACCGTATCGTGTTCCCATTTGCGCAGAGTCTTCGTAGATGTTCCAATAAAATAGAAGAGAGGTCTGGGTCTCAAGTCTGGGTTCATCGCAGTTAGAGTTGGACGAAGAATTTTATGAATTTATAACAATTTCGATGCAAGTGATTCAGTCAGCTCCGTCATCCGTATCGTCTTACCATTTGATCACAGTCTTCCTAGAGATTTCAACAAAATTTTTAGAAAATCTGGGTATAAACTCTGGGCAGGTCGTGGGCTACAGTTGGCCGAAGAATTTTGTGCATTTAAAACAATTGTGCTGCAAGCGGAGTCAGCTCTTTCAACCGTATCGTGTTCCCATTTGCGCAGAGTCTTCGTAGATGTTCCAATAAAATAGAAGAGAGGTCTGGGTCTCAAGTCTGGGTTCATCGCAGTTAGAGTTGGACAAAGAATTTTGTAAATATATAACAATTTTGGTGCAAGTGATTCAGTCGGCTCTGTCATCCGTATCGTCTTACCATTTGATCACAGTCTTCATAGAGATTTCAACAAAATTTTTAGAAAATCTGGGTATAAACTCTGGGCAGGTCGTGGGCTACAGTTGGCCGGAGAATTTTGTGCATTTAAAACAATTGTGCTGCAAGCGGAGTCAGCTCTTTCAACCGTATCGTGTTCCCATTTGCGCAGAGTCTTCGTAGATGTTCCAATAAAATAGAAGAGAGGTCTGGGTCTCAAGTCTGGGTTCATCGCAGTTAGAGTTGGACAAAGAATTTTGTAAATTTATAACAATTTTGATGCAAGTGATTCAGTCGGCTCTGTCATCCGTATCGTCTTACCATTTGATCACAGTCTTCCTAGAGATTTCAACAAAATTTTTAGAAAATCTGGGTATAAACTCTGGGCAGGTCGTGGGCTACAGTTGGCCGGAGAATTTTGTGCATTTAAAACAATTGTGCTGCAAGTGGAGTCAGCTCTTTCAACCGTATCGTGTTCCCATTTGCGCAGAGTCTTCGTAGATGTTCCAATAAAATAGACGAGAGGTCTGGGTCTCAAGTCTGGGTTCATCGCAGTTAGAGTTGGACGAAGAATTTTATGAATTTATAACAATTTTGATGCAAGTGATTCAGTCGGCTCTGTCATCCGTATCGTCTTACCATTTGATCACAGTCTTCCTAGAGATTTCAACAAAATTTTTAGAAAATCTGGGTATAAACTCTGGGCAGGTCGTGGGCTACAGTTGGCCGGAGAATTTTGTGCATTTAAAACAATTGTGCTGCAAGTGGAGTCAGCTCTTTCAACCGTATCGTGTTCCCATTTGCGCAGAGTCTTCGTAGATGTTCCAATAAAATAGACGAGAGGTCTGGGTCTCAAGTCTGGGTTCATCGCAATTAGAGTTGGACGAAGAATTTTATGAATTTATAACAATTTTGATGCAAGTGATTCAGTCAGCTCCGTCATCCGTATCGTCTTACCATTTGATCACAGTCTTCATAGAGATTTCAACAAAATTTTTAGAAAATCTGGGTATAAACTCTGGGCAGGTCGTGGGCTACAGTTGGCCGAAGAATTTTGTGCATTTAAAACAATTGTACTGCAAGCGGAGTCAGCTCTTTCAACCGTATCGTGTTCCCATTTGCGCAGAGTCTTCGTAGATGTTCCAATAAAACAGAAGAGAGGTCTGGGTCTCAAGTCTGGGTTCATCGCAGTTAGAGTTGGACAAAGAATTTTGTAAATTCATAACAATTTTGATGCAAGTGATTCAGTCAGCTCCGTCATCCGTATCGTCTTACCATTTGATCACAGTCTTCATAGAGATTTCAACAAAATTTTTAGAAAATCTGGGTATAAACTCTGGGCAGGTCGTGGGCTACAGTTGGCCGAAGAATTTTGTGCATTTAAAACAATTGTGCTGCAAGCGGAGTCAGCTCTTTCAAACGTATCGTGTTCCCATTTGCGCAGAGTCTTCGTAGATGTTCCAATAAAATAGACGAGAGGTCTGGGTCTCAAGTCTGGGTTCATCGCAGGCCATGAGTTAGAGTTGGACGAAGAATTTTGTGCATTTATAACAATTTTAATGCAAGTGATTCAGTCAGCTCTGTGAACCGTGTCGTGTTCCCTTGGGTCTCGTCAGGGCGAGAAGGGTTGTTTTGTAAAAAGGTGTAGAATTTGATTCGACGCAGGTACTATCGTTTTCTTCTGGAAAAGTCTTGGAGTCGAGGAGGGAAAGAGATTACGAAAGGAAAGGCAACGCGCCGTGCTACGAACGGTTGCATCGCCGCTCCGCGCCGCGCCGTGAGTTTCCAGCAGGCGGAACTCCGCTCCAAGGGAGCGCGCACGTCTAACCCTCGTGCACAAGCTCCTGTTAAATGACGTCTACGTGTGCAGCCACCAGTCGACACACGTGGATCCTCTGTGTGAATGTCTAGTCTTTTATCTGGACAAAGGATCGCGAATATGGTAGATGACCACTCTGTCCGCCATTAAAATACAGGCTTGTGCTTCAATAACCGAATGCCCGATTCAAATACGGCTATATTTTTTTATATATATTTTTTATATATATTTTTTTATATATATTTTTTTATATATATTTTTTTATATATATATCATTTGGAATCGTGGGAGAGTGGGTCTTCGGTTCGCTAACCTGTCCGTTGGAACCGGTTCTCAAATCCTCCGGAAACCCCAAAACCACATCCCGCTCCTTCAGAAGAATCATGTGTACACGGGTGACTCTTTCTTCGACTTTTGAATTTCTTTCGCGGCACCCGCCAGGATTGTCCCAAATAATTTAAAAAAATCTTTGTAAAATTTGAGCTGATAACGAGAAAACGTGCCCTAAAGCCCTTTAAGTTTTGACAAGATTTTCGACAATAAGAACGGATCTTGCAAACATTAAACCCAGTGTCAAATCTTTTCCCCACTTCCGCTCCACGAAACCATCCTTCATCATTGTTATGTCGTTAACCCTTTGCACTATAATATGAGACCAGATACAACCTTGACTTCATTGGACCACGAAGACGAACATGAAGAAGAAGTGTGACGAAGATAGCTAGATTTCTAAGCTGCCGAAAATTTAATCGTAGTGCAAGGGGTTAAGATGATCTTGTAATTGAGTTACGATTCCCGAAGAATTAATCGCATTTCTTCGTGTATAGTGATCCGTGACGCGCGATGTTTCCTAGAGAACGGTGCCACCGCCGCGCACCTCTTCGTCAACGAGGATCTACCGGTCGGTGACACCGTAGGTGTCCTGGGTGTGTTAGGGGATCCTTCGCCTCAGGGAGACGTGGAGCTTCGTCTCCAGGAAGTCGACAGTCCTGTCGCTTTCGCGGCATACTCGAAGAACCTGTCGTTGGTGCGACCTCTGGACAAGGAGGGTGTCGACGGACCAGCCAGCGTCTACGTCAACGTCATTTGCGAGAGGAAGCACACTTTGGATCCGGTATGCTTCGTTCTGGTACAGTCCCGTTTGAGAGGAGGGAGCACCAATTGTGTGGAGGGAGCACCAATTGAGGGGACAGAGCACTAATTGAGGGGAGGGAGCACCAATTGTGTGGAGGGGGCACTAATTCAGTGGGGACAGAGCACCAATTGAGGGGACAAAGCACTAATTGAGAGGAGGAGGCACCAATTGTGTGGAGGAGACACCAATTCTGTGGAGGGGGCACGAATTCAGTGGGGGGAGCACCAATTGAGGGGACAGAGCACTAATTGAGGGGAGGGAACACCAATTGTGTGGAGGGGGCAGCAATTCAGTGGGGGAGCACCAATTGAGGGGACAGAGCACTAATTGAGGAGACGGGGCACCAATTGAGGGGAAGATGATACCCTCTCTCTCTGCCAGTACCGGACACATGCACGACAGAGATGAAATAGATTACGTGACCGGGCGTGGGGGTAGCGTCGTAGAGGGGAAAGGTAGCGTGGAGACACAAATCTGGGCGCCCTGGCCCGCCGCGAGCTAGTTGGACAGGACTGATCTACTGCAATAACCAACCAACGATACTCTTACATATATACTAAAGACGTCCGAAAAAGTTTCAAAATTTTGTCTGTCAACTACACACGCACACTGCTTCTTTCCCAGGGATTCGTGATACCAGTCAACATTCGCGTGACCGACGCAAACGACAATGCTCCGCAATTCGTTAACGCGCCCTACGTTCTCAACATCTCGGAGGTAAGCAATCCTCGTTCCAGAAATTGTTGCGTGACGTACGTATCATTTCTCTATTTCCCCGTTGCACTTCCAGGTTACCGTGGTCGGCACGAGGGTTCTGCAAGGAGTACGAGCCATAGATGCTGATCAACCGGGACCATTTTCAACGGTGCAGTATGCTGTCCTGCCCGGTCCGCATTCGGTAATTTATTTAGAAAGCAATCACTGATGATCAACCTGATCGCGTTTGTAAATCGCAATTGGAACGACTTTGTAGGACTATTTCGTGTTCGTGAACGCTTTGGAGGGTACCCTGGTGCTGAGGAAGCCGTTGGATTACGAGAGTCTGTCTAATTTCTCCGTCGATATTCGCGCACAGGTAAATACAGTCATATTTAAACGCCGCGCGAGGTATGGACATATTCCCTGTTCGTAAGAAAATGATCTTGTGTCGATAGGATCAAGGGAATCCGCCGAAATCATCCACCACAACGCTCCACGTGAACGTCATCGATGCGGATGACCAGAATCCCTCGTTTCAAAGCGATCAGTATAAAATCGTGATCCCTCGACAGATCAAACCGGTACGATCATGGTAAAATATCGCGGAATTCGGAATTATGTCCTCAGAACGGCAGATTTGCAAAGGCCACGCCCCGTGGCCACGCCCGCTGGCTCCATCCGCGCCTCCCACTCCGCCCTAATGCACCACGAGTAGCTATGGTGCACGCCCGTGGAGCTCCGAGCACTAAGGTCGCCACGTGGAGGGGGCGCGGCCGGAGCCAAGGGGCATGGCCTCTGAAAATCGACCATCGTGAGCACACAATTCCGAATTCGTAGACACACTGGGTCTTAAATAAGCTTATCGAATATACTTTCCAGAGGAGAGTGCTAAAAGTAGATCCAGCTCCGATAAAAGCTGTGGATCAAGATGCGGGGATCAACGCGCCGGTGAAGTACACGATCCAAGGTGGAATTCTGCCATTCCTCACTCTAAATCCTGAAACTGCCGAGGTTGTTATCACGCGGCTATTGTACGAGCATGAACTGCAGTCTCCGGCGACGATTGTTGTCAAGGTAAACGACACACGGTGCTATTAATTACCGATCAATTACAAAAGTTAGATAACAATCGACGCAATGCCATTCTGTACGTCGAGATTGTTTAATTAAAAATTGGTATGATCGCAATATTTCAGGCGACGCAGGTAGACAATCCAGACAAGTATGCGCTTTCGACTATAGTGGTATCGCGGGAAAGCGACTGGAGCGTGGAGCCCACCGCCGGTAAGCAATTAACGTTTACGTTTGATCGATTCCGGTGCTGGAACGGCTCTAATCAATCAAAACCATGCGGATTAGGTGGGAGATTGCCTATCAAGTTCATCAAACGGGATCATCACACCAGTATCCCCGAAAACACGCCACCCGGAAGCGTTTTATTGACGACCGGGGTGAACAAAGTGGACTCGGTGAGTACAAGAAAATAGGGATTGGCGAGTACCCGGAAATTTTGGGTATCCGAATTCGAAATCGGGTCGGAAATCCGGAAATTTATATTGTTCGCGGACCCGAATGTCATGGATTTTTGCGTACCCGACGTGACCCGACTTCGATTCTAGATACCTGAAATTTCCGAGTACTTAAAGGTGCCTTTATACCGAGATCCGCGGCGGATTCGAGTCCGCGGCCCCGGCCATAAATTTCCAGCGCGTTGACGGGGCCCGCAGTGCCCCGCTATGCGTGGCACAAAAAAAAAGGTCTCTCTGGGCTCCACGGCTTCACGGTACGTTAAGTTTAGGGAAACGATAGTTTCCCTCTAAAGCGGTAGGATACCTTCAGATTGTAATTAGCAAATAACTAGAATATGTTGCTAGAAAACTTGGGTTTGCGAATTTTGGCTTTTTGTCCTTATACGAGCAAACACACCATGTAAAAATTTCATACGGTACACCTAGAGATCGCGATTTTGGACGTGTACTAAAATACACGTGTACACGTGGCACGTGAACCGTGTATGTAGTACGAATTTAAGGATCTGCGAATACGAATCCGTGTACACGGATCTACGAACACGGATTCGTATTCGCACAGATTTATTTTTTATTTTTGTATTTAAGGATCCTTAAGTTCGTACTACATGGTTCACGTGCCACGTATACACGTGTATTTTAGTTCACGTCCAAAACCGCGATCTCTAGTACACGGTGAGCAATTTGGACGAAATCTGTGTCTAAATGAAAGAACTTTTTCTCCCTATTTTTTCTATATTCTTTGGTATGCTTTCATTATAATTTGGTATGAGGGTCCCTTCCAACACGCGTTGGCCACGCGTTTTCCTTCGCGTTTTTCGTCGGACGGTGGACATAAAGTAATTCATGCTCGTCAAAGCAGCTAATCTTTACAACAGCCTCATTCGCAAAGTCAACCAGTGGCCGCTCTTGCCCGTAATAAAATTGACGGGCTTAGGGCAGAGGGCTAACGGACGACCGGTACAACGCCTTCTACCTTCATTATTGCTACGTGCCCCATACCTCGCCGAGTGGCAAAACTTACCTGAATGATTTCAATGCAGTACTCCTTTTCGGAGCCATTGATTTTGAACAATGTAGGAGATAAATAATAACTGTTAGGTCTTTACGGATAGGAATTCTGATGTCGAATGTTTTCACTATAAACTCCCAAAAATCCATTTTCATAGATTTGCTAAATCAACATTTCATCAAAAGATCATTTCGCGTCCGGCGATTTCGGCAATTGTAAGTGCCCGCGAAAAAATCAAAGTGACATGCACTTACTATGAACGGTATTAACCTATGCACACCGCACACTCGGTGTGTACGACACCCCAACTACAGTTTAGGTAAAACAAACGCTGTCCTAAAGAATATTCAGCGATCTTATGGACCCGGAATAACAAACAATTCAATAAAGATTGCTGAATAATATTGCTGAATATTCTTTAGGGCAGCGTTTGTTTTACCTAAATTGTTGTTGGAGTGTGCAGCGTGCACAGGTTAATACCGTTCATAGTAAGTGCATGTCACTTTGATTTTTGCGCGGGCACTTACAATTGCCGAAATCGCCGGACGCGAAATGATTTTTCGATGAAATGTTGATTTAGCAAATCTATGAAAATGGATTTTTGGGAGTTTATAGTGAAAACATTCGACATCAGAATTCCTATCCGTAAAGACCTAACAGTTATTATTTATCTCCTAGATTGTTCAAAATCAATGGCTCCGAAAAGGGTCCTTCCAACGCCGTGTTGCAAGGGACTTCCTCATACCAAATTATAATGAAAGCATACCAAAGAATATAGAAAAAATAGGGAGAAAAAGTTCTTTCATTTAAACACAGATTTCGTCCAAATTGCTCACCGTGTACTAGAGATCGCGGTTTTGGACGTGAACTAAAATACACGTGTACACGTGGCACGTGAACCATGTATGTAGTACGAATTTAAGGACCCTTAAATACAAAAATATAAAAATAAATCTGTGCGAATACGAATCCGTGTTCGTAGATCCGTGTACACGGATTCGTATTCGCAGATCCGTGTAGTGAACGGTTTGTGGATCCGTGTACACGTGTATTTTAGTACACGTCTAAAATCGCGATCTCTAGGTGTGCCGCATGAAATTTTTACATGGTGTGTTTGCTCGTATAAGGACAAAAAGCCAAAATTCACAAACCCAAGTTTTCTAGCAACATATTCTAGTTATTTGCTAATTACAATCTGAAGGTATCCTACCGCTTTAGAGGGAAGCTATCGTTTCCCTAAACTTAACGTACCGTGAAGCCGTGGAGCCCAGAGAGACCTTTTTTTTGTGCCACGCACAGCGGGGCACTGCGGGCCCCGTCAACGCGCTGGAAATTTATGGCCGGGGCCGCGGACTCAAATCCGCCGCGGATCTCGGTATAAAGGCACCTTAAAGGTGCTTTTATACCGAAGTCCGCGGCGGACTTGAGTCCGCGGACTCGGCCATGAATTTCGAGCGTGGCACAAAAAAAAGGTCTCTATGGGCTCCACGGCTTCACGGCACGTTAAGTTTAGGGAAACGATAGCTTCCCTCTTTATCCTACCGCTTTAGAGGGAAGCTATCGTTTCCCTAAACTTAACGTACCGTGAAGCCGTGGAGCCCATAGAGACCTTTGTTTTTGTGCCACGCTCGAAATTTATGGCCGAGTCCGCGGACTTCGGTATAAAAGCACCTTACAGTACAGTAAATTCTCTATAGCCGCAAACACCTCGGGGGGATTTGTTTGCATTTATCGATCTTGGTCCTACTTTTTCGGGCTTCAAAGGCCGAGCCGAACGTAGAGAAGGAACCAAAGGCCGAGCCGAACGTAGAGAAGGACAGCGCGTGTAACGCGAGACCACGCGCGGGCCTTCGAGCTGTGCCGGCGACTGCGACTCTCCGCGTCTCTTTCTTTCATATACGCTGTCCTTCCTTGCGTTCGAAACTCTCATCGTCAATTAAACCACTAAATTCAGTTCATATTATATCGTGTTTGGTATCATTTTGCATTAGAAAAATGCCAGGAATATGTTGGTGAAAGTCCCATGAAAAAATAATGGAAAATAACGAAGATAGAATTTTGGTATAACGTTATGATGACTCACGGGCGTTTGAACTGTGCCGACGACTGCGACTCTCCGCGTCGCGTTAGTAATGGTTCACACCGATATACCGAGCCGAGATCAGTGTATTGAGTTGGAGGGGATATTTCATTTGCAATTATCGTACATGCCCTGTTTGCGACTATAGAGAATTTACTGTATCACTAATTTTTGGGTCTCGGCCAGGGTTGCCATCTGCGAGTCTCGCCAGGCCCCTTACCCTTCCGCCACGCCCAGCTGCGCTGCACCACTCTTCTCACTAACGCTGACGCGTACGGTACAGCGTTAGTGGGAAGAGTGGGGGAAGCAAAGGCGGGCTTCGGAGCACAGCTGGGCGAGGGGCGGAAGGGTAAGGGACCGTGCGAGACTCGCAGATGGCAATCCTGGTCTCGATCCGACACGACCAGAGTCATCTAAACCCGACCCGAGGCTTCTTGTGTGCGTAACCGGTATCTGTTTCAGAACTTGAGGTTCTGGTTGGTTGGAGCGATCGAGGATCTAGAAAGGTTCTCCATCACGAACTCTGGCGAGCTGATTCTGAAAGGGACTTTGGACTACGAGAGAAGGATTCATCACAGTTTTCTGGTCCGCGTCACCGACGGTCATCATGTGAGTCACATTCACGATCATGAGAATATTCATGAGCATGTTCATGAAAAATCGAAATAGAAAGCTTGAAATATAATATGTTATTACCGATACTCGTCGATGAACGTAACTCGATCGAATTCCATTCCAGAACGACACGTCGCGAGTGAACGTCTCTGTCGAAGACGTGAACGAATGGGAGCCGCGGTTTCGTCATCCGAGATACGAATTTCACGCTGCAACCTTGAAGGAGGGATCCATTGTCGGTGAGCTACTTTCTCCTGCGCGCGCGGTTTCGTTCGATGAATTCATTGATAACCGGCCGTGTGATCTATTATGATTTATTATGTTTAGGGAAGCTAGAAGCCGCCGATGGCGACAGAGATGACAAAGTCAGCCTGTCACTTCGAGGTCCTGACGCGAGGTATGTACTACTTATTATACAGGTCAGGTGGGATCTCCTAAACGCGTCTGATGAAGTCGTCCTCGATCCCACCTTTGGAGTCCAGCGAGTCGATTCGAACGCTGTTCGATATTATTACGTAACAGGGAACACTCAAACTATAATAGATCATTGTACGCAGGTCGTTCGAGATCCGGGATACCGGGGAGCTGATCCTAAGATCAGCAGCAACGATCAATGGTACCCTAGCCCGATTGGTAGCCGTGGCTTCCGACTCGGGTCGCCCTCCCAGGTACGCAAAGGAAACCAGTGGCGCACCCAGGATGTAATCTTGGGGGGGCCGAGTTGGACCCAGCCCTTTTTTTTAGCCAAAATATCTGTCGAATACCCAGGGCTATTCCGCGATTTTAATTTTGGAAGCTAAACATTTTCTTCTTGGTGGGACTTGGCCCCCTGGCTCCCCCCTGGGTGCGCCACTGAAGGAAACGATAACCTCTTATCCATCAAGTGTCACAGATTCACCCGTGACACGTCTGTTGCAGGTCCAGCATGATCCCGGTGATCGTTCACATACCAAACACTGGGTCACTGCCCATCGCTGCGAGAGCTGCGCCAGCCTGGTTAGGCAGTAGCGTCCTCCTGGTTGCAGTGTTCGGCGCTGTTTTGGGACTTCTAGGAGTTATCATACTCGTTCTAATTTTGTACATATATAAACAGTAAGGGAAACGAACAATTATGAACGAATAATTACCTGATGTTTCCCGAAGCATTACCAGCTGAATCCGACATACATAATTCGGAGGACTTGTCGCGGTTGTTGCAGTAAGAGGCCAAAGACTAGCGGGTCCGTGAGTTCCGTGGGCACCGTGTACAGAGAGAAGTCGCCTGTACCCTCCGCGCTGAGTCCAACCCCCCAGGTGCTCGGCGCGAACATGCTCCAAGACCCCCTGGATCTCCCACGAAGGGGAAACCGTCACGAGATCGCTCACAGTATCGAGGAGAACGACGAGGACGAGAATGGCAGAGGCGATCGGGGCGAGGAGGACCACGTCGACCAGGAGATCGTCGACGACGCCAACAACGACGAGATGAGGGAGATCAGCAATGACGGCAACGACGTCGAGAACCCTGTCTTCGGCGCGAAGAACTCCTATCACGCCACGGTTAAAAGTGAGTGTCCTACCAGTAGAAATCTCGACTCTCGAGGGAACGTCAGATTAGAACGTCCAGAACGTTTCTAGATTCTAGACGTTCTAGAGTCCAGAGTCTAAGCCAAATGCAAGGGAAGTTGTCGAGCATTTGAGTTCATTTATTAGGGGTGGGCGGTACTCGAAAATTAGTGATACAGTAAAGTCGCGATCTAGCTCCCATCGCCTGTTCCGAGCAGGGACAGAGATCGTGTAGGGAAACTATTTCTTTTTATGACTGCGTCGACCGCGCCGAAAGTACAAAGGATGCCGAACGCAGGAAAGGACAGCGTGTAAACAACTGTAGACACGGACCGTGCGGCCGAAGACGCAACAAAGGAAAGTGTATCAGCGAGCTCGAGCTTCTTAGCCTCTCGCGGGGATGCCCCCCAGCAGGGTTGCCATCTGCGAGTCCTGCCAGGCCCCTTACCCTTCCGACCCTCGCCCAGCTGTGCTGCGGAGCTCGCCTTTGCTTCCCCCACTCTTCCCACTAACGCTGACGCGTACGGTGACGTACTGGGAAGAGTGGGGGAAGCAAAGGCGGGCTCCGCAGCCCAACTGGGGAGGGGCGGAAAGGTAAGGAGCCAGGCGGGACTCGCAGATGGCAACTCTGCCCCCCAGTAAAGTGGATAGATGAAGGGACAGTGATCCTGGAGATCCTCAAGGAGCTAGATCGCGACTTTACTGTACTCGGGTATCCGGAAATTCCGAGTACCCGGAATACCCGAAATTGAAGTCGGGTTCTCGGCCCGATTTCGACTTCGGGTACCCACGTATCACGAATTTTCGAGTCCCAGCCTGAACCCGAGTTTTCAGGTACCCACCCCCACCTCTATCATTTATCTGCTAGCACTGTGCGCGGCAAGGCTGCCGATTCCTGGCTCTAATGGATCGATTTTGCGAAGGTTTATCGTCGGCCAGACAAGTGCCTCTGTACGGGAGGCACAAAGTGGCACCAGCCCCAAATCCGCCCGGTTTATCCGCAACGTCGAACATCCCTAACATCGGCGGTCTAGTGCAAAACATGAACGACCTAAGCGCGAAGTCGAACTTCAACGCAGCCTCTCGCGAACCTTCCAATTATTCCGGGGATCTCCCGGACTCGTTGATGCCAGCGTGGCCCGCTTGCTCCGCCTCCCAGAGGGTTAAAAAACTGTCGTGGGACGACGACGACAGGGTAACTAGGACTATATACGACCATATATTTGTTCAAAATTTAAATCACTCTGGAACACCGACGAGAAAAACAACGCAGAAAAAGAATTTGTTTACATTTCTCGACATTACAAAGTTCAATCAATTGAAACAATTACAATTATGAAGTTGAAACACAAATTATTGTATAATAGCCCAATCCTTCCTGAATAAAACCAGAAAAAACGTAGCTCGATCGGACAAACCGTTCCCGAGATAAAAATTCGTAAGCGAGGCCGGTTTTCACCAAAATGGGGAAAAATAGCAAATTTCGGAGGTCTGTAATTTTATAAATAAATTCGAAACCGGCAAAATGATGACTTAAACCTCCCCTAATTTCGCATGGACTACAGCATATCTAATTTAGAACAAAATATTTAGGACGAAACGCGAATATTTCGAACGAAAGCGATTATTATTATTATTGAAAATGTATCGGGCCAACAGCTCACGATGGGAATTCCCCTGTAGAAAGTTCTCAATCTTTCAGACGGTGGACAGCGTGGAGGTGGCGGCTGAAACGAGGTCCAGGAACAGCCAAGTGGGGAACGAACGGCTCAATCTCACCGTGTATTTCTAATTAGCGTGCGCGAAACGAAAGACTGAGGAAACACACCGTCCCGTTCCGTGTCGTGGCCGGATGCGATATCAATTTCACCACGGTTGTACATACGTAGTGTATAGATGACTACATAATTATTAGCTGGACGACGATTCACGTTGGCGCACGGGCTCGTCCCCGCTATAGTTGTTTCATTAAAAGACATGCAAAGAAACACGTGTGTTTGCCTTCCTTCCGTTCAATCGCCTCGAAACTATTTACAACTCGCGGTCTGTTTGTTATTAGTAGACTGCGGTTCTTTATGCAAAATAAAAATCGTCTGCATCGATTGCAAGAAATAGAAACTTAAGATAAAATCTAATCGATTGTGTGAAACAGGTTCCGTGACATTTGCCAACGAAATCGAATGTCACGTAACGGGTTCGGCGGTGGACAAACTTCACCTGTGCTTCGTGCGAAAACAAAGTTCCACTTTTCGGAGAGAATCGTGTCAGTAGGCCAATTAAGAAATACTGGTTTCTCGGGTATTTCGATTAATAATTAATTGACGGGCCAAAAAATTCAACACCATTCAAACTGTTATAATGAAATCGCGTCTTCTCGTTATAAATAATAACGTATTGTCCTACTAATTGGTAATAGGTTTCGCACGGCTCCGTTCATTACCGATCATATAATACGTGCTCGAATAAATTATCGAATAATTTCGAATGGAAGCATCTTTATAATTCCAATGTAAAAGAGGTCATTCGACTGGGCGCGGTTCTGTTAGCAGGGACCAAAAGTAACAGTTATTCTAAAATTTCCTAAGATAAAAGTAACAAAGTTGATTATTATTGAAATTTAAGAGAATCTTCACAAAATATAAAGAAACTAATTCGAAGAACAAAATGATTTAAAGATATCGATTTTTATAGTTTTTGGTTACAAATAACAGTTATTAGTGTTCAGAACATTGGATCCTCCTCGATAACTGTTATCGAGGAGAGACGTTCATTTCGATCACTCATAACAGTTATCAATGAGAGAAATTTATTTCTATCGCTCATAACAGTTATCGATGATCGAATTTCTTTTCACTTGTTCATAATAATTATTGAGTTGTCTACCCTTTTTCGGATGGAGCAAGCTTGTGAAATTCATTGAGAAGATTTCGTACAACAAGTCGAATCAACAGACCATAAGAACAACACAAAATCTGTTTGTTTTTGTCACATTAAATTTTGATTGTAGCAATTAATTTTACGAATAAAAAATGTATGGAATAATTGATTGTCTACCATGTGGAAGTTGTACTATTTAATAATAACTATTACAGATTTCCTTCATCAATAACTGTTATGAGCGATCGAAATGAACTTCTCTCATTGATAACTGTTATGAGCGATCGAAATAAATTTATCTAATCGAATAACTGCTATGAATAGACTGCGGATCTTTATGTAAAATAAAAATTGTTTACATTGATTGCAAGACACAAGAGCGAAATAAACATTTCTTTCTTCGTTTAATTACCTAATTAAACTGAAACCAATACGTTGATTTAAATCTTAATATGTCCACTGCTTTAAATGGTGCTTACCCATTTTTGTCATAAATGCATAAAATCCACAGTCCAGCTATGAGCGATCGAAATAAATTTCTCTCATCGTTAACTGTTATAACTGATCGAAATGAATTTCTCTCAACGATAACATTTACCAACAAAAGAACAAATTTTCGGTTACTTATAATCCTTATTTGTAACCAATACGATTTCAGTCGATGAAATACTCGTTATTCTACGACTTTCTTTCGTTTTGTTTATAACAGTTATGGTCCCTGACTGTTAGTGTTAATCTATTCCTGTTTCCATAATTAACCCGTGTTGCGATCGATACGAAACAGTACGGGAAAAATCAGACGGAAAAATTGGCTCGATAAGAGCACCGCGAAAACGCGTGAGACCGAGAAGTAGACGAATCCGACGATGAAAGTGACTCATTTTTCCGAGGAAGAGAGAAAGTGTCCAGCAGTTCTGGCCGTAGGTATGCACGCGTTTGGATCTCGAGAGTCCCGATCGATAGTCGTGCACGGCTCACGAACGGAAGCGGATCGACCAGGTGCAATCGTCGCGCCGGAACAAAGAGAAGTGGAATGATAATAACCGCGATAACGTGCCTATTTCGCGAGTATTATGTGAGTAAACCAATAGGGACACGTTATATTGGGTTGACAAGAAAGTAATTTCGGTATGTTAGGGTGAATTGAGAAAAGAACAGGAGTGGAAGTGAGTCCGGGAAAAGAGGTAGTCAGGAGGAATGCAAAATTATTTAAATAAAAAAAATTTTTAATATACCACTTTTTTAAGACGGGCGAAAAAGTATAAAATAATTTTCCCTAGCCCCATACAGATAGTCCTGATAATTTGTGATTGTGACACCGGCCACCTGTGTTCCCGAGTCCCACACTACCCCTTCTGGCTGTACGTAAATGTATTTTTTCCACATCTTTAAAGAAAGAAAAAAAGGTGAAATAATGATGACCTGAAATCGCACTTGGATCAGTTTTCGGCCGGTAAGGACCGGAAGTTTTATGAGCACGGAATCGTGAAGCTACCAGAAAGATGGCAAAAGATCGTCGAACAAAATGGAAGATATAAAATGTATCAAAGTTCATTTCTTGAATAAAAAAAATTGGGTTCTATTTCACCTGAAAATACCGAAATTACTTTCTTGCCAACACAATAGATAATCGTTTCAAGCAAAATACTAGAACCGGGAGCATGAAGATGCTCATGCGCTCGGAATGGCGCGCATTCCTTTGTACTTTCTTCGAGAAAGTCCGAGACGAGCGCGATTCGGACAAAAACGCGCTCGATCTTTTTCGTGTCGGAGGATCTACTCACTTCGATGCACCGTTGTCGTCTCGTTTCCAGGTTTACCGTGAAGGATAGAGGTTCTCGGTCTCTTCAGCTGTGTCTTCTGATTCTGCTGTCGTTGGTCTGCTTGGGACTCTGTGGTAAGAATTTCGATTAACGTTAAAATGCCAGAAGTCTATAGTGATGTTTATGTTTGCGACATTTTATTAGATGGTCTGCAAAACGTTTCCGTCTGCGATTCGCCTGGACCATGGTCCGAGATTCTGGAGAATTGGATAGTCTCCGACTCGAGGATGTCGAGAACATCGAAAGTGATGAAACTGGGCGACAAGACCTTGACGGTTGCCAGTAAAATATCCACGCCGAACAAACGAGAAGTCACCGAGACCGATCTGTATCTTCTGGGTAAACAGATTTGCTTAAAGGAGCTTCTCGCGACTGAACCGAACAATTTTGCTTTCGCGCTTGAAAATCGATAACGACGGCAGAGCTGGGGAAAATAGTATTTTAAATAGTAAATAATCATATGTATTTATTTTAAAGTATGTGTACAACTTTGAAAATAAAATATTTTATTCGATGCAGTAATTTTTGAAAATAAAATAATTTATTTGAGGCAGTAATTTTTTTGAAAATAGTATTTTATTTGAAGAATATTGAAAATATTTGTATCTTGTCTTTATTTTCAATTTCAATTTTAAATATTATTGCTGGAAATAATGGTTCGAATTCAATACATTTGTGAGTGTAAATCGTTCCTTAACGATAAGATTGACTGTATGTTTATACGATTTCTCAGAGTATTATAACAGTGCAAAAAGTAAAATATTTTATTTCGTGTTTCTGGTTGTTAAAACAGAAATATTTCATTTTGTGGATCAAATTGTTGAAATAGAAATATTTTATTTTGAGGTTCGGATTGTTAAAATAGAAATATTTTATTTTCGAAATTGTATATCTTATTTGAAATACTATCTTCTTTAAGCAAAATAAAATCTGGACGACAGCTATCTACAGGATGTAAAAAAATGTATTCCAACACATCTTCGGATCGATGAAGATCCCGCAAAAAAAAGCTACAGCAAAATTATTGTCCTTGACCTTGAATTTCAATGTCCCGACTGATTTATCAAAAAATTAATTTCCAGGGGCGATAGAGAAGCTCGTGTACAGAGTGGATTTTCTGGAGAACCGGTTAAGAAGAGCGGAGGAGTTACTCTATTACGTCATTTCCGGGAACTCGAGTCAGAAGAGTGTGTATTCATCTTGTATCTACATCTGTCCTACTTTCGTCTGTTTTTTAAACTAGGTATATCGTTTTTTTTCAGAACCGTGTCCAGCGAACTACACGAAAATCGGCCCGAGTTGCTACCACTTCAGCAACCGCGAATTCGACTGGAAATCGTCGGCGAGTCTCTGTCGCGGGATGGGCGGCCAATTGCTGGAGTTTGAGAAGGACGACGAGAAACGAGACGTGCTCAGCAGTTTGCAGGCGAACTCGAAGTTGAAAGGGAAACATTTCTGGACCGGTGGATTGAATCCCGGTCTCCTGTGGATTTGGGCGAGCAGCGCGAAGCCGGTTCACCATCAGAACACGAAGCAGACCGTCCCTGGCGACGGGAGGTAAGCGTGATCTTCCTATCCACTGGGCTATTTTGGCTAGTCAACAGTCTCCCCAGATCAGGGGAATTGACTCGAATTGAGGGGAATACCCTACCTCTCTGCCATTACAGGTTTTGCACTCCAAATTCGCCCATCTGCAAATCAATTTTTCACCCTGTTGCAAATCGATTTCAACCTTTTACAAATAAAGCACTCTTAAATAAGATTTTGTAAAAAAAATCAAATCAAATGTAAATTAATCGTTAAGAAACTCGACATTTTATTTATTGCAAAGATGTATATCAAATACTTATTTGAAAGGAATTACCAATTCATTAACTTTGTAATGTATGAAAACTGTGAGTATATGCATATACTCATTGCAGCCATTTTTCTAATTAATCAATGCTGCTCTTTACTTTACCGGACTCAAAATTTGTGCCTTTCTCCTATAAATTATGATGTATTTGGTATGTAATCCAGTAGATTTATACCCCGGGCGGCTGCAGATCCAAGTTTCGATCCTGTAGGATCAATGGTTCAGGAGTTATGCTTGCTTAAAGTTGAGCAATCTGCAGTGTTTTTGACAGGTAAGGACGCCTCCATATTGGTAGTGACGGTCGCGCGCCGCTTACCGCGAGCAGAATAATTAATTAGTTGGTTGGTGATTAAGTCGGGGAGGGGGGCAAGGACAACAAACCAATATGGCGGCGCCCTTACCTGTCAAAAACACTGCAGATACAAGCAACTCCTGAACCATTGATCCTACAGGATCGAAACTTCGATCTGCAGCCGCCCCGGGTACAAATCTACTGGATTACATACCAAATACATCATAATTTATAGGAGAAAGGCACAAATTTTGAGACCGGTAAAGTAAAGTTTACCCTAATCAATATTAAAAATGACAGTACATATGTATTCATTGAAACGTATCGAGTATTGAGTCTTACGTTTCCCTCGCAGTAATGACACCGTTCACGTGTGTCTAAATAAATATATATAATTTAATTTAAATAAATAATTAATTTTAAATATTCCTAATGGGTGAAATTGATTTATAAAGGTTGAATTTAATTTTCAAAAAGGTGAAATTGATTTGCACAAGGTTGAATTTGACTTGCAAAAAAGACTTGCAAAAAAACGATATTGCCGCATTATATTACGCTTTTCGTAGAACTGTATAAAAATATGACTTTCTACGTTTCCGCAGGTGTCTGAAGCTGTCTTACAATACAACGTCCCGACTGTATTCGTATCACAGCGACGATTGCGGGGCAAGGCATAGGTACGCTTGTAAATTGACAATGGACGACGAGTCGGCAAACAAAATTGAAAAAACAGCTAGATCGCTGAGCGATAGGCAGCCTTCAACGTAGATAAGATCATGTTGTTATCGACACGCTAACATATTTATTGTATTCGTATTTATTACCCGACCATGGATCAGATTAACCTGCAATACTTGTGATCACGACGAATCTCTTATTTATTCCAGACAGTAGATGATCAATATAGATGATCAATAAATGAAAAAAAATGGTGAACATATAGACCTTTATTTCATTGAAACAGCCAACACCACAGTGACATATTTTATTTCAATATTCGTTATAATGAAAATAAATAATTAATTAGGACACACACAACAATACACAGCTGGAGACCACAGTGACATATTTCATTTCAATATTCGTTATAATGAAAATAAATAATTAGGACAACAATACACACAATTCCTTCATGAAAAATATATGTAAAATATATAAATATATTACACAGAAGAATACTAATTCTACATTATAGAATAATGTAAAGTAAGGTACTTACAAGTTTTTCGGAAACTTCTGTTTCTCCGTCGGATCCACAGGGCACTGACATTTACGCGAATACGTCTTAATAACTATGAAGCACGAAATATCACAGTTCTATACAATCACTAAACACTACACAACAGACTTTCCGAAATCGTGACAGCGAACGAGAAGATATTACTCCGACCACGACCAAAATAGTACAGCAAAGTCGCGATCTAGCTCCCTGAAGATCTCGGCGATCACTGTCCCTCAGTGATGGGATTCGGGGCGCTTTTTTCGCGCATGCACGAGTTTCGGCAGGAACGTATCTACGTCTGAAGTTTGTGG
Source organism: Lasioglossum calceatum (assembly GCA_963966675.1). NCBI lineage: Eukaryota > Metazoa > Arthropoda > Insecta > Hymenoptera > Halictidae > Lasioglossum > Lasioglossum calceatum. Next base: position 5,207,345 of record OZ016539.1, on the reverse strand, counting down.
CAGTTTGTGGGGAATTAGTCAGGAATTAGTACTGCTAGGAAAGTACCGGAAGAGTTCAGAAGTTCATATATTATGTGTTATATGTGCATACATATTAAATTTTAATACAACACACACATGTTATACAGTCATATTTCAAAATCACGTCATAACAAATTTTGCGAAATTATTGGGGTGACTAAGGTACCCCATTTTAGCCGATCCTTGTACTTGATAGAGGCTAGAATCGTCGCGCATGCGCGAAAAAAGCGCCCCGAATCCCATCACTGCTGTCCCTTCGCCTATCCCTTCCACTGGCCCAGTGGACTGGGGCGTGGGGGCCAGTGATGCCAGAATCGTGGGACGTGGTATTTTTCCCCTTCGCTCGCTCAGCCGACTCGGTCCCCCACTCTGACGTACCATCGGCTCCTTACGTTGCTTCTACTGCGCACGCGCTATACACAAGCGTACCTCTAGTCTGTCCGTGTGAGCTGCCTATTCGTATTGGTACGCTTGTGTGTAGCGCGAGCGCGTAGAAGCAACGTAAGGAGCCGATGGTACATCAGAGTGGGGGACCGAGTCGGCTGAGCGAACGGAGGGGAAAAATACCACGTCCCACGATTCTGGCATCACTGGTGGGGGCATTCCCGCGAGTAGGCAAAAAGCTCGAGCTCGTCGAGCTGCTGCGCGTCCGTGTTTACGTTTACAGCTATCCTTTTCTACGTTCGACATCCTTTGTACTTTCGGCGCGGTCGACGCAGTCATAAAAAAATAGTTTCTCTAAACGATCTCCGTCTCTGCTCGCAACAGGCGATGAGAGCTAGATCGCGACTTTACTGTACTGCGATTGTCAACTCGGTGTTTTCGTGAATGGTTAACGGTGGATTTAGATGGGGATATGTAGTTTTCGTTAATTAGACGCGTTGTGCCGGAAGGACTTTGGGGTTAGGAGTGGGGGAACTGTCAAAGAAATTCCTTTTCTTATCGTCTTCGGTCGTCAATGGCGTGATTTATAAGTGTATGCCCGCTCGCTGCTTCGGAGAATCTGCCGCACGTGTTGTCTATCTGTCGAGGTTCAAGTTGTCGGAACGCGTTAGTTGTAAAATAATAATAATAGGCCAACTCTGTTCTGAGCCGCTCCAAGTACATTTTTTGCCAGCTGCAACGTCTTTTCCAGGTATATATATACATATATATATAAGATTTTATTTTATTTTACAACTTTAAATGTATGATTTGAACGGGCAGGGAAACAAAGTGATCTCTTTTTCTAAGAGAGTGGTAAAAAAAATGCAATTACGCACACCCCAGAAGGGGGTAGTGTGGGGCTCACGCAGGCTCATGTGACGGGGTCGGTCACGCATACCCACTAAAAAACAATCCACTCCCGGGACAGTCAATAGACTGGCCCTCTACTATCGGCTTTATCTATGCTTGTGCATAATAGGAGAAAAGGGTCCTGCCCAGCGTTACCATATTTTTCTCTCGCCAGGCCCCTTACCCTTCCGCCTCTCGCCCAGCTTCGCAGCGTAGCCCGCCTGTGCTTCCCCCACTCTTCCCACTAACGCTGACGCGCACCGTACGCCAGCGTTAGTGGGAAGAGTGCAAAGGCAAGCTACGCTGCGAAGCTGGGCGAGAGGCGGAAGGGGCCTGGCGAGAGAAAAATATGGTAACGCTCACGACTCGTGAGGCATGAAAGTCTTACTATACATATAATGCTGTTATTCTATTCAGCCGCGACTGTGGTGCTTTCGGGGAACGAGATCGAGGCAATTTTCCTCGCGCTTTGATGACATAGGATCAAACTCCTCTCCGTCCCGGACATCAGCGATCTCGCCTTGTCGCTCTCGACGATCAAACCGCCGTTCTCCGCGATCAACCGCTTCGCAGCCTTGGTATCCTCGATATTTAAACATCGGCAACAGTCATCGACCACCGCCACCGTGTATCCCAATCGAAGTCCATCCAGGCAAGTCTCTTTCACGCAGATGTCGTATGCCAGACCGCAAACGAACAACTGTGTGATCTCTGATTCAAGCAAAATCTCCTCCAGTTTGCTCACACCGTCGAAATTCTTCTCGGTAAATACTGAATAAGCCTCCTCTTCCGACAATGTGCCCTTGAACACCTGAACAATCGATAGAGCTCGTTACGAATTATTTTTGGCGGCGCTGACCTGTCAAAAACACTGGAAATCGCTCAACATTAAACATTTCTAACTTTTGAACCATTGATCCGCCAGGAACGGAACTTAGATTTCTCACATCTTCTCGCCCAAATCTATTGGATAACATAGGAAGAAGATAAAAATTTATAGGAGAAAGGCAAAAATTTCTGGTTATGCAACTTAAAGCGACTTGTTTCTTTCCAACGTGTGCAAAAAGGGCGAAGGTAAGACGTGTGTTTCCAGTAATATCGTTAGCAATAAGCATTAGTGAGATCAAGAAAGCCTGCAGAGGCAAGGTCGAACACAATACAGCTGGCCGAAATGCGAAACTCATCAGCATGGAGACATGGTTACTTTGTCTGTACCTGTTTCGATAGAGGTGCAATCACAAGGTCTTCATGCAACTCAGCGCCCCGGGTGTGCTGGACGCAATGTTTAGGCCACAATGTCTGCTCCCAATAGGGTTTCGAGAATATCACGGTGTCGAACACCTTTGCGTTTTCCTTTGTCACCTGCATTCAACAAGAACATTCGACTGGTTTAGAAGAAGCTTGATTTTCAATCAGACGTAATGACTATCACGACCCAGGTGCAATTAACTTTTATACCCGGAAATGACTTGCAAAAACTCCGTACGCACGATATAAACGGCGAGACAGAATTGTAGAGCATTTTACAATTTACAATCACAAACAGGTTTGGCTGACTGGGAACAGCCGGAAGTTTTTGTTCCGAAATATTATAATGAGATTGTTACCTTCGAGTCTGGATGTAGCTCCCTCAGGTGTAAATTTTCATAGAAACTGATATGATCCTTGGGATGCCAGTCCATCGAGTAAATAACTATATCGACAACTTCGTATCTTAGCAGACGATTTATTGACTCCACAAATTTGAGGCTATCTCCACGGTTTTTGAAGGCAGGGAGTGCTAACGTTCCATCGATGAAATCATTTTGCACGTCCACGATCAGCAACGCGCTCACAGGCTTGATTATCGCGTCCAACCATTTGCAGGCTCTACATTTGATAAGGGACCAACAAGCTTATTATTATTGCAGGATTAGTACAAGATTACCTTTAGCCGCTCACCCTGTATTATACACTTGTTACATTCGATAAAGAAGCAACAAGCTTATTATTATTACAGGATTACAGAATTTATTTTGCGTGATTTCTCACTGAACATAATCCGAGCAATTTTCAACGCGTGGGGGTATCGATGGAAAAGAGGGACGAGTCGCAAAATAAATATCTTTGACTAACCCACGAGTGGACCCCGGAAAATAAACAGGGTTCGAATTTCGGCGCAGCGGCGACGACAAAGACGACCCTCGAAGATGTGACATAAACAGTCGTAGCACTTAAGTGGTGCCCCAAGGAATAAATTATGGGTGGAATTTCGGCGCCTGGCCGATGAGGAAACGACTCTCAACGAAAATCAAGACGCGGCCAGACAAGGGTTCATTGTTCTAAACCGAATGCTTATGGCTTATACAATATACATATCTAAACAAATTAAAATTTTTATAAACCATAAATGTATAAAGATTCACAGTCTAATTATGACCTTGAGAGTATAAATAACGTTGCAATAGTTTTGTCCAGCTTTTCGGACCAAATACTTCATTATGCGGCGGTGTAAAAAATCTCGTAAAAAAATTCCAGTAGGTATATAGCTAAGATCCAACCTGTGTATTTAATCTTATCAATTGAATTTGCGATAACATGGATCATTTGTACTACACGGTTGAGCTAGCGTTACGTGCACTTCCGGTTGTGTGCAAAGATCACGATCGAATACGTAACGTAACCTTTTGTTATTTGGGAAGGATGACCTTCGATCTAATTCGCAAACATTCACGCATCATTCGTATCCTTTTTAACAAATTCTCTAATTCAGGGGTTGGCAAACTACGGCCCGCCGCCTGTTTTTAATCAGGCCCGCGGGGTTAAAGGTCACGAAAAAAATAAATCGAATTACGTAAAATAAAAAACATTATGTAAAAATATCATCTCCTAGTAAAGAGATTTTGAACCTGTTTTTTTTTCATTGCTCTACGAGTAGAATCACCTACCCATGTAAATATCTTCGAGCTTGCTACCCGGCCCTCTAGCCTAAAAATTTTACGTTCTGGCCCTTTCCAAAAGAAGTTTGCCGACCCCTGTTCTAATTCACTGAATTCAAACGCGATAGACCGCGGATTTGATGCGTATATGACAAAAATAAACAGGTGTAATTTGAAACAGCCAGAACAATCAAGGAATTTCAAAATATTGTTATATTATTTTCAACCTATATTAAATGTATTGAGAAAGAAAATAAATTTCTGTTTCACTCCGCAGCTTGTTACAATTTGGGTAGATAATTTTTACTTTGCATAAATTGTTCTGCTGTCTAGCGATTCATATTATCGCCTGTTTGCATTTTGAATACATCCTCTTTCCTCGCGTTTGAAAATAATCGGAATATGTCGATCCCTAAAGATTTTTAACATCCATTCGAAAAGCGAACAACAATGCGCTGCGAGTTCATTTATAAAATAACAAGACACGTACATAGTTATAAAGGATTTTTTAATGTCCTGGAAGAACTAACCAAGAATTGTTTAATTTTTCACAGGAGTACAAAGTACTCACGTTTTCCACTCGTGTCCTTTTAAGAGATCGTCATGATCATTGTCGAATAAATCGAAGATATTCCTGATTCTCCAGTCATCCTGTTCGACTTCGTTTGGCGGGAAGAGTGAGTGGCAAATCAGGCGAAATTTTGCGTAATCCATAAAGTTTCCTGCATCGGGTTGGTCGAAATGGCCCAGTAACTTTCGAAGATCTGCGTGTCCTTGCCCATCAAGTGTCTCGACGTGAAATTCGGCATTGTTCGTCTGCATGTTTCAGGTAGAACTGATTCCGGCAATGCCTCGACCAGCCTCGACACGGTGATTCTACTGGTCGTATCCTCACCTCGCGGACAACTGGTTTCCCTCGAGTCGAGTCCCGCTGAGAAACTCTTGAATTCGGCATCGAGTGACGTATTATAATTATACGTTTCGCTGACGCTAACGTTCGTTCTGAACAGTTGAAGCAGCCTTGCTTTTTATCATCCGGCCCGAAACACTGAAGGGGACGTTCTGCGCAGCGTTCGTTCACGTGTACTCACATATAGCACGCATATCGATCGATCGTTGTAAATACGTGCACGTATCCTACGAATTTTCGTTCCTTCACCTATTTTTACAGGCTACTTGTTCATTCGGAACCACGGGCTCGAAAAATAAAGCTTTCGTGAATTTATTTTTACAGACCAATGCGACGTTCTTTATTTTTCGGGAATCTTGTACATTTACGTGTTTTCTTATTACCTCTGCTTTTAATTCCTCGAAATTATAAATATTTCTTATTGCCAGCGACGCTATGGACTCTGAAGCTAAACTGATTGCAACGAATTTAGCGCATTTCTTTTTCCAATTGTAATTCCGCCGGTAAGTTTTTACCGATTTCGACAAATATTAGATACAATAATTAAACTAATTAAATACAATATTACCAGCGAAATCTAAGATTAATTAGAGGGATACCTTTGTAACTAATAATTGCCCTTGGTGCACGAACACATGCAATTTTAAACTGATTGAAATATTAACCTGTACTCACGTTCGCTAGTTACGAACCTACTTTTGTAGGTGGACGCGTCAAGGACTTCTGAAGGACAACTTTGCAGCCTTTCATTCTCTATGGTATGTTGAGAAATGATTAGTTTATTTTAAAACATTCCTCGCTACGTATAATAATAATGACGTAAATCAATCGTAGCCATACATTGTTGAATTCGTCTGTGTTAATTTAAAAGTCATTTTTTTGTTCACGTTGATTATCAATTGATGTGAAAATTCATTTAGAAAAGTAAGAAATAATGATCTTTTATCCAGAATTTGATCAGCAGTGATAATTTCGGTGCTTTAAATGAACATTATGATCATGATTAATACAGACTAAATAAAATAATTAAACTTTGATATTATTCGAAATATTCTTGCTGTTGTTTTACTACAAAGCAACACGAACAAAGGTTTTGTTACGCGATAAGGAATAAGTCTCTCGTACTTTCTATAATTTTATTATTTATCATAAATACTTAATGATAAAATAACTTAGAACTGAATATAATCAATGTTACTTAAATTGCAAAATCCATCGAAACAACATATCGTTTCACCAATGAAACATTTTATTATTAATGAAATAAATGTTTGTACTTGTAATTGCGAAGGTTAAGTCATATTTTTTTTTCATGAAAATATAACACTATATTATAAGAACATCTGTAAGAATATCTGTTGGTAGGCTTAACGAATCTAGCCAATATCGTTTATTTTTATAGGAGATAGAAAAAGTGAGTATCTTCTATAGAAGGCTCATAGTTATCTGTGATGAATGATCCTCTGTTATTGTAGGTCTTTATCGCTCCTATATATTAAACAATAATAATGATAAGCCCGATATCAATCCCTTTGTACAGTACAACTTAACGTCTAAGACTCTGATCACATTTAAAGGGTAAAACATATTTAAAGCTTTCTAAAAAAAACTCCAATTCTCATTTCGAATTAGATGAACTGCGACATAGAGCTTCCCTTTTCGCTGTGATTTCAGTTGCCATTTTGCTGATGAAGGGATGTCGGATCTTTCCATTGGTCGCTACGAAGAACTCCTCTAACACACCAGGAACGTTGTCTCTCTTCTCATACTCGTATGCTTGCATCATTAAATCTAGTATGTCCAAGTCCTTCACGTACTTTGCTTCGGGAGATTCTTGTTTCTCATATTCCTATAAAACGCGCATTATGTTAGCATAAAGCCATTCAAAATAGGGTCCATAATAAATGTGGATAAAAATTAAAATTCTTTGATGTTCTAGCACAACAAGACCACTCTTTTCATACTTTATACAAACATGTTATAATAGCATAAGAAGAACTTTCCACTGGTGTTTTGAATCTTTGTTACTCTGTACAATAATACAATAATAGCACCAAGCGATTTCTAAACTTACAACTTTTAAACGGATCTTACCCTAAACATCTCCAATATCGTTGGTCCCTTATTTCCCAGAAGTTTACAAATCGTTTCCATGGCTGCATCTTCTCGCCTGTGTTTCTCGTCTGGTGAAACACCGCAGTGAGGTGTTATATCTCCTACAATGCACTCAGCCAGATCATGGATCAAAGCCATCTGCATGATTCTACATATACAAAGGAATTTACATAATTAATACAATTTAAAACACGACTAGTCTTAGGTTAAGCGACCAGTCTCAAACAATATAATACCATTTCATACTTGACTTTGTCCAATTGTTCGTCATTGTCCACTAGGAACGATAACATGGCCATTCGATACATGTGCCCTGCGATCGTCTCTGGATCAGGTATGTTTCTGATGACCCATCCTGTCCTCTTCATATGCTGGAAACATAAACATGCGATCAATTTACAGTGACTCCCACAAATATTCGGACACTATTAAAAAGCCAATAACTTTTTTACAATTGAACTATACGATTCAAACTTTTTTGGGAAGCTAGACTAATTAGTTTACAACAGGATGTGAAAAGAAATTTTTTGAAAATTGCAATTGGTCGGATTTGTATACAAAGTACTAAGTTGCGTTTTTGAAAATTTAAAAAATACGTTTTGTAGATCTGTGTCAATTATATGCACTGTGAAAGTTTCACCGAAATCGGTTGATGCGGAAAAAAGCGACAGGTATCGAAAGATGTATAAGAATTCTTACAATTAGATACAGGCCGAAAATCGTGAAAATCTGCAATTTTTACCATTTTTAAATATTTGTAGTTCATTGCAACGTCGACCGATTTTTACGAAATTTTCAAAATATGTTTAATTCACAAAGATCTACAAAACGTATTTTCTAAATTTTCAATATATGACCCGCATAAAAAAGTTGTAAAATGCAACTTTTAGTATTTTTCCTACAATTCCGATTAATTGTAATTATTGGAAAAATTTTTCCCAAAAAAGTTGAAATCGTATAGTACAATATTTAAAAAGTTATCGTCTTTTTAAGAGTGTCCGAATATTTGTGGGAGTCACTGTACATGCTTAACTGTAAAATCGTACGGAAATTTTAAAAGTATGTAAAACTTTTTGGGTTTTGTGGATATTATGCATAAATTGAGAAAATTCTTATATAACAAATGCGGTGTATACGATGTAACAATGATAGCACTATCAACAGTAAGGAATCAGCTCGATCACAGCTGGTCGGGATTGCCAAAAATGAACACTCCTATATGTTGCCTGCACGCGCGTTTACCGAATCTCAACGAGTTTATATTTGTCACAGTGCTGCCTCGTGACATCTCTTGTCGTCAACGCGCTCACTCACCTTCAGTCGTCCAATTAATTCCATGAATTCTTGCAAATTCTGTAGGTCCATGTTAGACAACGAACAGTTATTAGTCCCTCGCTCGGATCAATAATAAAATGTCAAATCGAACGCCTTTCGATTGCGTGCTTTCACTCGGTTGTTTGGATTACGCGCTCAATTCCCACGTTGCAATGCAAACTCAACGTTAAAACGGCAACACAATTCAAGAAGTTCGACTGTTCTATCAACGAATACCTATTTATGTACTTTACTGTCCGTCAATCTCGAAACTCGCGATCCGCGTATGCAACTGTATTCGATGCATTCACTGCACTGAATGAATCACTTTCATAACTCTAACTCTAACGTCTAACAGTCTAACACTCAACTTGACAACTCGACACTCGAGTACTCGACTTCGAACTTCGTTCTTCGTTGTCAAGGAAAAGGTGGGGGTGGGAGTTCCTTCACTTACTCTGGCAGCGATCTGCGATCTGCTATTGGCTCGGTTTTCTCGCACATGCGCGGCGACTTTAGCATCAGTAAAGTAACAGTCTGGATAAAAAAAGGGTACCTTGATCAACCTGCAAAATTTTAAAAAATCGTTGTGATTTGATCGTGAAAAAATGAATGTATAACTTGTGTATATATAATATATAATATACTGTGCAAAAGAAAGAAGCACCCGGCCATATTTAGTACAAAAGCGTAAAAAATCAAATAAGAACGCAGTACGTTTTGAGATAGGATTCCGCTGTTTAATTGAATAGTTCTGAGAATATATGTATGTGTTATTGCGGATTATCTAATACTTTAAATGCAATAAATCAAACGATTTCTACATAAAGATATCTGCGGAGTGGCAGATGTCTTGTAAGAAACGCAAATATAAAGACGTGATGAGCAATGTCCGATCGTGTCGCGAAACCGAACAGTAATTATAAACAGAAACAGTAAATAAAACAATATAATGGAAATTATATCATAGAATAGTATTACACATATTTTTACAAATTGATTCAAATGTTTTCTTTGAAATACGGCAGAACTTTCTCTCCAACCTAATACACATGTTGTATTCTTGAAACTGATTTTGTTCCGGTACTTTCCTGCCACTATCACGGCCTCACTACCTTTTTCTCAAAATATAGATCAATATAGATACGTTACTGTTTTGAGCACGCATGCGCGAGAAAACCTGGCCACATCTTATCACTGTCGTGCAAGGAAGATACGTTACGTTACGTAACGATGTGTATCAATGTGTATGAATGTGTTTAGAAACCCATTCCACAGAATACACAATACATATTTCGTGTCCATGCATAGATTCGTGAAAACATAGATGGCGTTTTTAGTTTTCCACGATTTCACGCAAACTCGTAATGGTAATGGAACGAATATCGAATAGCGAACCTTGGACTTGGAAATAATAACATATACACTTCATACCTACGACAGACTCATTTCCAGGATTGCAAGGATGCGGGATTCGGCTTTTCATTTCTCGATAATACAAACACGAGGTTTTTCAGTAGTCAAAAACGCTAGATAAAGGATCGATCTAGGGCGCTATCTCCCTCGAAAGTCCTATTTTTTCGTTTGCGAGGCATAATTTGCTTTATTCGGCTATTTTCATAGCTACATGCACAGTTGTATGCTTTCGAATAATGCAAACGCCTCGTAAACGAAAAAATAGGACTTTTTTGAGGGAGATAGCGCCCTACATGTTTGTATTATCGAGAAATGAGAAGGCGAATCCCACACTTGCAATCCTGGAAAAAGAAGTCTATCCCCTTAATTATTAATACAGACATCGATGTTCGTTCCTGAATGAACAAAAAACAACATCGAACTCGTTGAAAATGATTTTACCACGTAAATTTATATTTTCTAGAGGATATTCGGCAACAAACAGAAAATTTAGGTAATGGTTGTTGAGGCTTTGTTCAATCAGAATGAACCAATAACAGCGCGTGTCTCTGCGTTCCACACGTTGCGTCACTACTAATGGCGGAACAGGAAGATTTCCTCAAAACAATGCTAAAATCGCGAAATTTTATTCTTGATATTTTGAAGAATGAAAGTTCTGAAGAATCATATGTTTTTAGTTTTCTCCCAATTGTTATCGAACACCCTGTACGAGGACAAATATGAATACATAAAATTTGACACATCGTTTATATAGTTGTAGAACTGAATTAATTTAGAATGTATTATCAAAGAAACACCGATTTTGTATTTAAAGGAGCTTTCATTTGATACAGTAGTATATATACTTAATCCTATTTTTATTCATATGTCAGTAAGCGGATATATTCGACAAGGATCCTCAAAAACCTATATAGTTTATTGTAATTATAGCAGTAATGTATAACCGCGCCTTGGTGTCTGCTAATTTTAACCAGCTCTCGGTAGTTCCGTTTAACATGTCTTATATATGGAATTTATAATTGCCGCGTTAGTTTCTCCGAATATAACTTCCTTGCAATAGTAAGTATTCGCACAGAACTTGTGGAACTTGTAAAATAAATAATACTTCTCACTTTCATCGAAAAATTATATAAAAATTTCCGCAGTGAGCTATTGGTTTACTTTTACCAAAAATGTTTATCGTTCTTCCCTTTATATATATATGCTCTTTCATGACAATGGAACATTGTCGTAATTGTGAGACAAGTGTTCTTTCTTTTCACAAGTTTCGTACTATATATATTTATTAGTTAATAATGCCACAGCGTTTGTTGCGTGTTCCCGTTCCCAGTTGTAAGGGAAATTATGATATATATAGTACTGAAAGAAAAACGTACTAAAGAAAAATAAACTTTTCATATAAACGGAAAGATAAAATATTAGAAACAATAATAAATAATCTTGAATAATATTAACACATTACCGACCGGTGATTATTGCATAATTTTTAAAAATCTATATGGTACATGGCTAAACACTTTTTAATAACAACAGAGAGGATATCTCTGTTCTCAATAACGTCAAACACGTTTCTTTTGGTACAGCACAATTCCTACTTCCGGTAGGTAAGAGATGATAAAAAAGGAGGTAACGCGCCATAGATAGAAATTTTTATATGAATCACAATTTTCTATGAAAAGAAATTATAATTCCAACACACAAGACTCCCATTATTGAAAATCGGACTCCCGTTCCCCATGTTGTAAATGTAAATGCAAACACAAATGTCTCCACGTCCCCACTCCCCACAGAAGCTGCAAACAGTCGCCTCCTGCTGGGAGATTTGAGAAGTTCCTCGCGATTCCGACTTGTAAATTCGCCCGTAATCGCGGAAGGAGCTGATAATTGTGAACCAGCACATCATTCAGTCAGCTGACCTGTCTTGTGATAGCAGCCAGGCTCGTCTCCGAAGCTTGACTTGCTGTTGTAGAGTGGGCTTACTTCGATACATTGCACGTCTCGTAAGTTTTGTAGTTCTCTTTATTCCTCACTTATCTCGTCCACTGTGCGTTACCTCGATTCGCTATACAGTACGGAGTATCCTAATCATTTCATTCTGTGTAGAGCGTGCCAAAGATTTTCGACAAAAAGACTGGCGCGTACAGGTATCGATCGTGCCAGTTTGAATGCGCCATCGTTTCTCGATCACAGCGGTAGAATTTATGTTTCGCTTCGCCTGTAATCGTGTATATCGAATTTTCGTAGACGGTTAAATTAAACCTCTCCGCGTGGACGATCGGTGGACAAGTATCTCTATCGGAATCGACGTTCTGTTAGGCGAGCAGACGTCTCGCGCGGGCTTGAGGAGGGCTACGCCTACTTTTTAAATGATCTGCTCACGTGAATTTAACGATGAATGGATGCGCTAGCTGACGCCGAGTTCCTCCCGACTTTAAAGCGCATTTCACCTCGCAGCACCTGCTGAAACGTTCGACTCGAATAAACTCTCCACTATCCTCGTCTTTTTTATCATTGTTACCGTAGAATTTTCCGTGTCTCGAAGCACTTATTTCATCGGTTTCGATCAGACGTCAGATCGAAGTGGTACAAGTTATTCGTAGTTTCGAAAAACTCAATGTTATATCGAATGCGATCTTTTCCCATAATTTTAAGCTACTTGAATGTTGATTTTATTTCTGTTAAATATTTTATATAATTTCCTTGTACTGTACAATGCGAAATACTTTCAGCTGTCGAGTGGTTTTAATCGAATAACGATTCACAATGACGAGCCGTGGGTTGCCGAAAATTAGCAGGGAGGAGAAGGAGGGTAAATTTGGCTATGTATACGCAGTATCTGGTCCTGGTTAGTATACGAATAATTAATTCAATTTAAAAGCTCCGTTCTTTTTGTATATTTCATTTATTCGATTACTTGTAGTCGTCACCGCCGAGAAGATGTCAGGATCGGCTATGTACGAACTGGTCAGAGTAGGATATTACGAACTGGTTGGAGAAATTATTCGTTTGGAAGGTGATATGGCCACCATTCAGGTATCTTGCATTTTTCGTAAATAAAAGTACATTCGATTTCGCAGTCTTGGTACATTATACGTTGTATTAGGTATACGAGGAAACCAGTGGCGTGACAGTCGGCGATCCTGTGCTCCGTACAGGCAAACCATTGTCCGTGGAATTAGGACCTGGCATCCTTGGCAGCATTTTTGACGGTATACAGCGTCCGTTGAAGGATATCAATGAACTTACCAACTCTATTTACATCCCTAAGGGTGTGAATGTGCCGTGTCTGTCAAGATCCGCAACTTGGGAATTCAATCCCCTAAATATAAAGAGCGGAAGCCATATCACAGGAGGAGATTTGTACGGTGTGGTTTATGAGAATACGTTGGTGAAGCATAGAATGATTTTACCACCGAAAAGTAAAGGAACCGTGACATATATCGCACCTGCTGGAAACTACTCGGTCAATGTAAGCTATGTTCTCCCGTAATGTCATCTAGTAATATGAAACTGTAGTATAGTTTCATGTATTGGGTTGGGAAAAAAGTAATTTCGGTATTTTAACACTAAACCCACCACAGCCGGTCAAATGACCGGTTTTATATTTTCCATTTCACAGTCGTTGAACTTATAAAGTTGCTTACATGGAAATTGATTCGATCGATTTCTTTCTCCAAACACGTATTGTAATAAAAATTGCACGAAATCTAAATAAATAGAGCCTTGTCATTTTTACAAGGTAAAACATCTTAATCGCTTTTAGTGCTTGGTAGGTTTAGTGTTCAGGTGAAATAGAGACGAATTTTTTCATTCAAGCAATGAACTTTAAAACGAATAAGATATTTTCCTTTCTGTTCGATGATCTTCTGCAAAAAAGAATAAACGAGAAAATATTTTATTGATTAAAATTCATCGTTTGAATAAAGAAATTTTATTTCACCTTAAAATACCGAAATTACTTTCTCCCCAACCCAATAGTACAGATGGATCAATGTGTTTGCGTGTTCTCTAGGACGTTGTGTTGGAAGCAGAGTTCGATGGGGAGATGCAGAAGTATACTATGCTGCAGGTACTGATCCCTATTTAACCATGTAGATATAATATTATAATGGCTTGTACGATTTGACTAATATATGTATAACGGTAACACGTGTGCATGCAGGTATGGCCGGTACGTCAACCTCGTCCTGTTACTGAAAAATTGCCAGCTAACCATCCTTTGCTCACTGGCCAAAGAGTCTTGGACTCCCTCTTCCCGTAAGGACTTAGCTTGTCGCTTCCGTTGTGTGCTCGACAGTGCACAGATTCATCAGAAGTATCTCTTGAACTTGTAGATGTGTCCAAGGTGGAACTACGGCAATCCCAGGTGCCTTTGGTTGCGGTAAAACTGTAATCTCGCAAGCTCTGTCCAAGTATTCCAACTCCGATGTTATCATTTACGTTGGTTGCGGAGAACGTGGTAACGAAATGTCCGAGGTACTTCGTGACTTCCCTGAACTAACTGTAGAAATCGATGGTGTCACCGAGTCTATCATGAAGCGTACAGCTTTGGTCGCTAATACCTCCAACATGCCTGTAGCTGCACGTGAAGCATCCATTTACACCGGTACGTGTACGAGTAGTAATGGAAACATAGAAAAATACAATATTATCTACACGGAGTTTTTACACATTTATGTTTTCATTGGTCAGGTATCACTCTATCAGAGTACTTCAGAGATATGGGTTACAACGTTTCGATGATGGCGGATTCAACGTCTCGTTGGGCCGAAGCGCTTCGTGAGATCTCCGGTCGATTGGCCGAAATGCCTGCCGATTCCGGTTATCCGGCTTATCTTGGAGCTCGTCTGGCTAGCTTCTACGAACGTGCAGGAAGGCAAATGCAATTCTAAAAGAATCGGTTGCTTCGTAATGCCTTTGTCTTATTAATGTTAAGTATATTCTTTTCAGAGTGAAATGCTTGGGCAATCCTGATCGCGAAGGTTCAGTCAGTATTGTAGGTGCTGTATCACCACCCGGCGGTGACTTCTCCGACCCCGTTACTAGCGCAACTCTTGGTATCGTACAGGTATTTATCGATATGTTTCTCTATGCTCAATGTTATTTTTTCTAGAAGCAAACAGCATATAAGGTAGACTTCGAAGTTTTTATTTACTAATTTCAAGACATTTTGTAATTTATTTTACATTATTTGCGATAATCGATCGATTATTATTTATTATTACAAGTTCTTCTTTATCTTTATGCATTTTTGGCGTATGAAAATGTTAAACAATGCTAGAATATAAAATTCGATAGAATCGAGTAAGATTTTTATTTGTTTCGGATCTACAAAGGCTATTTCCATTAAAAATAGGATCTCATCTCAGGCCACACTCTTAAAATTTGCATAATACATCCGCAGTCTAATAATTATTTGAAACCATTGCACGTTATTTACTTGTTCAGGTGTTCTGGGGTCTTGATAAGAAGCTTGCCCAGCGCAAACATTTCCCATCCATTAACTGGCTCATCTCGTACAGTAAGTACTTGAGGGCTTTGGACGACTTCTACGACAAGAACTTCCCCGAGTTCGTTCCTCTCCGAACGAAAGTGAAGGAGATTCTGCAAGAAGAGGAGGATCTGTCTGAGATTGTACAGTTAGTTGGTAAAGCGTCTCTCGCGGAGACAGACAAAATTACTCTGGAGGTTGCGAAACTTTTGAAGGACGACTTTCTGCAACAGAACAGGTGTCAAACTGGTTTCCCCAAGCACTCAGCCGTTTAAAAATAATCATTGATATTAATGATGGACTCTTTGTTACAGTTACTCGCCATACGATCGGTTCTGTCCATTTTACAAAACTGTGGGAATGTTAAGAAACATGATTGCATTCTATGATATGGCGAGGCATGCAGTCGAGTCTACCGCGCAGTCGGACAATAAAATAACATGGAATGTTATTAGGGACAGTATGGGGAACATTCTGTATCAGCTGAGCTCCATGAAGTTCAAGGTAAATATTATTCGAAAATCTTCTAGGCTATTGAAAACGTAAAGTTCGAATAATTAAATGTTATATACATATCTTTTTCTTACTTTTCAGGATCCTGTTAAAGATGGCGAAGCGAAGATTAGAGGTGACTTTGATCAGTTACACGAAGATATCCAACAAGCGTTTAGAAATCTAGAAGATTAAATATCAGATGCAATCATACAAACATAATTTCTCCACGTGAACGTTCAGGAGTCTTGTGCTGGTCATTTAAGGATGTCCTGGATCTGCTGGAGAATTTAAAAAAAATATATATATATATATATATGCATATATATATGAAATATAAAACAGGCATTCATAATCACGTATCGCACACTAAGTTGTTATAATAGTTTCAATATTTACGACAGAAAAAAATTGTATATAAAAAAAATTACAAATATAAAATCTACTATAACCATATGTGTATTAACTAACATTTAACGTAAAATCATACGTGATAGTTGTTGCAATAATATGTAGGACGTCCTTAAATGTGTTTCCAGCTCATGAGAATTAATTTAAGTGTTATAACGAATTACTTCTGAACATTGAAATGGAAATTCTGGTTATTTAGTAGACTGCGGATCATTATGCGAGTTCGCATATTTTTTCCGATTAGTTTACAAACGATAACACTGAACGAAAAATAATTTTCTGTTTGTAAGGGTTTCGTTATGGTATCGATACAAAGCTATTCAATTATATCGATGTTATCACAGTATAATTGCATAAAATCCGCAGTCTAGTTAATCCATACGAAATTGTCGGAAAGTATGGAGTTGTCCAGAAGAATAACAAAGCTTCCGGTTATATTTTCTTCGGCGCTAATGGAGGGTAACTTACGAAAAGTACGAAGGGCAGAGAAACTTTTGTATGTATGTAAAATGAGATTAGAGAGAGCACGGTAAGAAGCTTTCCATTCATCCGTACGCGAAAGTATACGTATACAAAGTTATAACGACGTGCTTAAATATTTTTGTTGTTGCATGGGATGATATGGCAGCTTTTTACAGAGAATGGAATTTCAATTGAAGAGTATTAAATATTGTATTATAAATAGCGTATTATGTAAACATATATTAAAAAAAAACGGCGAATGCAGACGTTACATAAAAAGTAGATGTTATTTTAAACGTTACAAACCATGGTCTGAAAGTTTACGAAATGTGTCAAAATGTTAAAAACTGTTACGGTGCAGGATCTTTCATCGTTGAAGAAAAGAAAGTATAAAGAAAGATGCATTGCGAACAGTGTTCCAGTAACTTCGACATTTCCATTGTAACATATGTAAAAACAAATAAAGACTATGTATTAAAAAGTACAACAAAGGATGGTTGTTCGGAAAAAATGATAACAGCGGACTTCGTTAAATTTCATTTTAATAATATTATTATATAACAATAACCTCGCGTTATATACATCAACGATATATTACAAACCTGCGTTTACTTTTCAATTATTCCAATGCCACCGTTTCGTGGCGTTCAGAATTTCAAGATTGAAAAAAATATGTTTATTGCTATATGCATATGTATATGCATATGTACACGTACGTGTATATATACATATTTTAACTATACATACACATCCATAGGTGTACGAATAATCTATGTTACATTCTCAGTCCCTAATTCATTTCATGAAGTCCCTACCTCTATACTCGTGAAAATAGTATTAAAAATAAAAAATATTGAACGTTCTCCGTAATTCTTTTTTCAGTCGTCATATTCTGTATTGTAATTTTATCGTTAATGTCCCAACAAAACTTAGATTTGGTTGTTCATTTTTCTTTTTAAAATTAGCCCTGTTTGTAAAATCGCATAAACCGAACGCTTCAAATCAATGCAGAGCATTCACAGCCTTGGCTCGTTCACGTACCCGAGACAATTCAATCCAATTGTATTATTGGGTTGACAAGAAAGTAATTTCGGTATTGGTGAAATAGAGAGCCCAATTTTTAATCGACTTCGAAAAAGGAGGAGGTTACTCAATTCGATCTGTATGTTCCTTTTTTTTATTCAAGCAATGGACTTTAATGAATAAGATATTTTCCCTTTTGTTCGATGATCTTTTGCTAAAAAGAATAAATAAGAAAATATTTTATTGATAGTTCATCGTTTGAATAAAGAAATTCGGTTTTTTATTTCACCTTAAAATACCGAAATTACTTCCTCGCCAACCCAATATATATGCACATATACACAAACAAGATCGTTTTAAATCCTAGGTCCTACAAAGAGTAGTCGTAACTTCCAACATTACTGTTGTAATCTTATAATATAAAATTGCACTAAAGACACGTCAATTTGAAATTCATTTCATCGCCGTACTTCTCGATAATTATACTCAATTTCGTGAATGGAAACTTATCTCTCGTCTAAATTGAAGTATCCTATAGGCATGAATCGACTTTTATAAAATCCATAGGGATAAGAAGATATTTACACGTTGATAGAATCGCAAATGTAGTTACGACCATACCGTTATTAGGACCATTTTACACATTTCGAAGAATAGAAATCCAATATGACGAAACTTTTTATGGCTCTTGAGAAAAGAGAAATCATAAGAGTAAATACTTCGTCTGACTATCGAGCCAGCTTATGTACCCTAATATTTACAAAAAGAAGCACTGCATTACGATCTAATAATTCTTTAGGGACTCAAATGAACGACGTCAACGTTAGTTGTTCCTGATGATATCTGAGACCTGAGTTGAAGGTTCTCTCGTTTCAACTGTGCCACAAGTTGCTTCAACGCGGTGATTTCTTGTCGCAGCTTTTCGTTATCACGCAGACACTGGCCTAATCCTTGATTAGCCGCTCGTAACTCCCCTATGTATTCGCAAGCTTTCGCCAGAATTCCCCCTTTGCTCTATACAAAGAAAAATTAATAGAGAATGGTTTTATTAACGTTCGTTGGTGTTCGTGAAATCGTAATAAGTTATTACTAGACTGCGGATGTTTATGCAATTTTCAGTTTTTATAGACGAGTTTTAAAAAAGTGGGATAAAATAGAATCTTATTTTCCGTGGTAGTAACCTTTTTAGGTCTGAAATAAATTAAAATTGTACTAAATTCTGTTATATTTTATATCCTAGCACTTTTTGAAAATTTTCAAAAGCCGTAATTGCATAAAAATCCGCAGTCCAGTTATTACTAATAACGTTTCATTCGTTACCTGAGTTTCATAATTTGCTTTGCCTTCGCCGCTGCTACCGGTTCCGTTTGCGTTTGCAGTGGCGTTGCATTCGGGTATAATTTTTCCTAATTTTGCGATCCAATTGTTTATTTTATCTCTTCGTCGACGTTCCACTTCGTTGTGGGTTGCCCTTCTTCTATCGTCTCTCTGATACAGAGAAAACATGTGAATTGCATGCCTAAGCAGTGAAGATCGAGGATAGCTCTCCTCGCAGCTCCACTATATTCCCATACTAAGAGTCTGAGATTCAATTTTGATAAAGTCTTCGTACTTTCTTCAATCCGGTTGTACAATTCCTTGGTGTTTCTATTTGTAAAGTAGTTGTCCTGGGAACCAATGATCTAGAGGTCTGGGCAGTGGTGAAGACATCGTTAGCATTCCCAATAACATAAAACTGGCCATTCAACGGGGACGTTAGGACCTGTACAGTATTATTTCCTGGTTGAGCGACTGGCATGTCTATCTCATTGCCAGCGGCGGTACTATTCAACTGTACCACTCTATATGCCAGAGCTTCTTGATAGCGCATTCCATCTTCTCCGACAGTTTCTCCTGGAAACATTTATTCTCCATATTACTACTGTAATTATAATCAGACAGATAAAACGTCCGTGTGAAATCATAGAAAAATGATACTTTGAGATCGAGAACTTCCAAACGGAGTAAGTTACAGATTTATTTATTACACGTTTAGTACAACACGCGGAAATATGACACACAATTTCAGAACAGTATATTTCGTGCGCAGCTGATTTTCTGTATTTTCCTGAGAGTAGAATACTACGAAATTGTTGTACGAGTTTGCTATGAGCAAACAACAGGACTTTATGGAAAATAAACATCTTCCACCCAGTTTGTAACAAAAACTTGAGTGAGATAGAAATTTATTTTCTTTCGTAATATATGTTTAATAGGTCGAAAACAATATAACAGTATTTGAAAATTCTTCTGTTTTTGCTGTTTTGAATTACACCTACTCATTTTTTCTGATAAATGCATAAAATCTGGTGTCCAGCTATGAGTGTGCGACGTGTGGCTGGTTATTAACTGAAGTTATATTTACCTTCGCAGTCGACGATTTCCGCCTCCTCGATAACAATTCCTGTGTCGGCTTCCTCCTTCGTGTTAATAGTGCTGTAAAAGAAGCGTAGTCTACGTTGAAGAATGGATATGCAACGTGTCTACAGGATTACGTCTATGCCTATTACTTCCACGACCGTTGTCCTAAGTCTTGTAAGTGCGCACTGTGCACTACGTGATGACCTTGAGGAGACCTCGACCGAAACAGGAGGGATAGGTGTTCGCATTATCAGCCAGTCGATATTTAACATAAACACTACCTGACATCCTGCTGTTCGAGGTGCTGCTCCAATATATCCATTTTTTTTCTACCAAAAACGTTTGAATTTGTCAAAATTCACGTGAGCTGGTCACGGGACACGGCAACGAGGTCATGTGGTGCACAAGATGGCGTTCGCCGACTGTAACGCCACCTTACACTCATCGAGCGAACTCTATTTTGAATTTCATGTCGATACCGATTAATGATATATAGACTACGGATCTTTATGCAAAATTAAAAAGAGCTTTGCAATTTTACATTGATGTAGGAAACAGGAATACACTTGTATGACACTATAACATCTGTGTGGCCGGTAGCCTTTTTTAATTACGCTTTCGTTTGAATGTTTCGCGGCATTTGTAAATGCACTGTAAGTTATGAAATGTACGAAAAGTTGTTTTTAGAATTTCTTAAATAATTCGGGTGTGTTGCTATACCTATATGCGTAAGAAATACAAAGCGAAACGTTCGATGAAATTCTTTCAAATTCATATTCAAAATTGTTGTTTATTTTGCCCGAAGAATGAACCGCCGAAACGGCGTTTGAAATTTGACCACCGAATCGTGCAAATTTAAACGTTCGCCCCAATTGTTTCTAGAATATATTTGAAAATTTGAAAGTCATTCCCAAGATCGGTGTAAATACGAATGGCAGGAATTGCAACGCATCCTGCAGCAGTTTTGATTGGTCGACGAGATACAGTTCATCATGGAGTACGTCGGTACGTACACTAAATTTTGACGATTTTTCATGTTTTCTCGTAGCGATTGGTAACCAATAAATACTTTTCGTTTCCATACGTTATGCTTGTTTTATATGATTTCGAATATAACAAATATCACCTGGATTCGTCCTGTAATGGAATCTTGCAAATAACAATTGTATATCACGAATAAATTTCTAGAGAACACTCGTTTCTCCGACGAGAACTATTAGCAGAAGTATTTATTAATTGTATTAATTGTCATGTAACATCGAATCTGCATAATCCTCGTTAAATTGCAAGTTTCTTTTTAAAAATCTGTGTCTCTTTCAGACATAACCTTGCGTAATGTGTCGAAAATATTTTCTTCATTCTGATGCATCATCCTCTGTATTAATCTTTCGACAACGATACTAAATGTTTCTGCATTCTCGAAATCGATTTTAGCATAACCGAAAATGTCGATACCCTCGTTACCAATAAATATTCTAATAATTTGTCTCTTCTTTCAGGTGCTGCAAAAAGTGAAAGCAACGACAATTGCTGTAACATAACTCCTTGCGCTGAACTAGTATCGAACACAAATTCCAACGAAACCACGTCCACAGAAACAAAAGACTCAATATCAAAATGTGAAATTCTCGATACGCCATTGAAAGAAAATAGCATGACCGATACGCAAGATCCGCCCCAGGAGAACATTGACTTTAAAGTGATTTATAATAAACAGCGGATCAACGTCAATTTCCCACTCGACGGCACTGTCGCTCAATTAAAAGCACACCTTCAAAACATTATATCCGTGCCCCAAGCGATGCAGAAAGTTATGATCAAAGGATTAGCTAAAGACGATCAAACATTAAGAACTCTAGGGGTCACAAAAGGTAACTGATCTTGTATAATAACTAGACTGTGGATCTTTATGCAAAAGAAAAAGAAGAAATGGAAGCTAAATCCAAAAAATGGAAGCTAAATCGAATGTTATTTCTTCCCTTAACACTAAACCTTCAAGATTTTTTATTTCACAATTATTGAAATTATAAAGATGCTTTCGTGGTAAATGATTAAATAAATACATTTAATAGCGGAGATATTAAAATATGAATCGGACTTTTAGAACCTGGTAGGTTTAGTGTTAATGATTTCAATAGAGAAGAAATTGATATTGACATCTTGAATTTCTCAAATTTTTCAACAATAATAACTAGACTGCGGATCTTTATGCATTTATGGCTTCTGAACATTTTCAAAAATGGGTGGAATATAAGTTCCGACAGAATTTAGTACAATTTTTATTTTTTGGAGATCCGCAAAGGCTGCTACCACTGGAAATAAGATTGTATTTTATTTCACTTTTCTTAAAACTCGTCTACGAAAATTGAAAATTGTATAAAAATCCGCAGCCTAATAATAACACTTCGAATAACTTCTTGCTGTTACGTGATATTGCTTACATTATCATGCATTTCTAAGGTGCCAAGGTCATGGTAGTAGGATCAAAGTTAGACGATGTATTGGCCGTATCGATTCCAACGAAGCAAGATCTTTCGGACGAAGCTGCGTCTACAGCGAGCAAAGAACCCTTATCTCAACAAAAAGTTCACAGGAAAGTTTTAGATAAAGGTATCCCGGAAGACGTGATGCCTGGTATATTAGATAGCAAGGTATTATTTTGAAAAAGAACCGACGAGATTTCTGTAAGCGATTTATATGTAAAATATTCTAATCGGTAAATTGAATTGTTATTAGGAACCTCTACCAAAATTTCCATTGGCTGGCATGTTAAATAAATCTGGTGGTAAAGTTAGACTAACATTTAAATTGGAACAAGACCAACTGTGGATTGGTACGAAAGAAAGAACAGACAAAATACCTATGAATTCTATAAAGGGTGTACACAGTGAACCTATACATGATTATCCAGAGTACCACATTATGGTTTGTATCATTACAAAATAACCAGAGGTGCGCGACAACCCGAAAATGACGAGACGGGTCGGAATGAAAATCTTTTTTTCTTGATTATGTTAAGATTCTCGAAAATTTCAGGGTTTCCGATTATAAAATTTATTCATTGAATCTTCTTTTTTTAATCCCGAAACATTCCCCAAACAGTCTCTACATTTTCGGGTTCTCGCACACCCCCGAAAATGACCACTGTGCTTTTATTATATGTTTACATTGAATGTGTTTACTTTCGAAAATTTTAGGCTATTCAACTAGGCACAACGGAAGCATCGAGGTATTGGATATATTGGGTTCCCGCGCAATACATATCGGCTATAAAAGATGCTATTCTTGGTAAATGGTGCTATTTCTGATCGACCATTGATGGAAATTTCTGTCTCTTTGAATGCAAAGTGTAATCAGGTGTAAGCATTGATACAAACACGACTGTGCTAGTCACACATTTTTAACAGTAAGTAGTAACTTATTTTGCGTTGGATTATAACCGATGTCTCCTAGTAAAAGTATTCTGTTAAGAAAAATCTTTTGGATAGACAATGTCAATAATTTTTGTTAAAAATCGATGACAGTTATTTTACAAAATTCGGTGAAAACCGGTTTTAGAAAAATACACTCTTTCTCTGTCTGTCTATATCTCTGGCTCTGTCTCTGTCTGTCTGTCTCTCTTTGAACGTATTGTATTTATAAGATACATATTGTGATTTTCGGAGTGTAGACAAATTTTGATACATTGAGATAATATTGTAATTGTAATATTGCTTTTCATTGGATTATATTGTGTGTAAGATTTGTAAATATAATAAGTTTTTTTTTTAACTCTTGAAAGAAGAAAAATACATTTATGTTGAAGAAATATATATATATATATATTCATTGCTTTATGATCAACGTTATTTGTTTGAACGAACAGATTTCAAAGTTTTAAACATTTTCTCCTTTATTTAAGTAGAAGCGTATGAACCATCGAAATAAATGTGAAATTTTTGTAAAATTACATTTATAGGAGGACGCGAAGAAAGAAGTTATGATGTTGCATTTACAATCTTTTGAAGTTCGTCGAGAAATAATACAACTTTTTACCGCATTTAATGATATCGATAAGTAAATTGTAAAATTCAGATACTTCTGCAAACATTCGAAATATTAATGCGACGTTTGTAGTATATTTTAATCCGAAACAGCGGTCGGAAATGTTATGCCGTAACGAAAATTTTATTTTGCTCAAATATGAAAAAAAAACGATTTTACGAATACATAGATAGAGCCGCATCACTACCAAGGTATATATATATATATAGTCCGCATTTTTCACGAACACAATAAATCTAACGTGTCAATAATGTTCAATAATGAAACAACGAAGCTTCTTGCGAAATTGAGTACATTTTACATTGGCCTTTTGCTTCTCGACATTGGCCTAGATAAATTGTGTCTCTGTTAAAAAGCATCTCGGAGTTTCGTCGTTGAAATTTCAGTGGACTGTATCTCGTCGAACGTAAGCAAATCGCATATTGCATAACTTAGTATTATAACTGCTGTAAATTAAGTTTTATACAATTAAATGTGTATCTACATCTTTAAAAAAAAAACAAGAACGGAATTCGAAGAAACGGCAAATCAAATTTATTTATCGGAATATATGTCTAAAGAAATTTCATAATCGCAGTTTGCACATTGAAACATCTACTTCAGTGTCCGTTTAATTAAATAAGACTTGTACATCATGTTGGACAATTTGATAAAATAAATAATTTTAAGGATTCTCCATTTGTGTTTATTTTATTTTTTCTTATCAATCGCTTTTTCAGCTTGATTTTATTGTTTTATTTTCATTAGATGTAGCTATTATACGATAATATTTTAATACAAAATTAAATATATATATATACACATACTATTTGAATAAATGTTGGAAACAAGAAATTGAGAAATTGTGGGCTGATTGTGGACAGCTCTGGAAGACAAATTGGAAAACATAATTACCCCGCTTAAATCTTAAAAATTAAAAAATATAAGAATAATAATTAAACTGTGAAAAATATAGGATATTGTTTTTGATTTACATGTTCTCTACATTAGAAAGAATTAATAAACACCATTTTTATTCTATAATATTACAAAAAATCGGGAGTGTATCTAATTATTCGTCGATCTATTGAAATAGTTTTCAACGAACTGGCCAATCAGTTCTAATACAAAATACGATATTTGAAACTTTTACATCAGCAGGACTCTGCTGCAAAGGGTATTGGAATTCCCGCAACAACACGCAACAACTAAATAGCTCGCGTTCGTGCGACACGTGAACAGGAAATTTCCTATTAGGGGGTTCAATTAGCGGAGTTGAACGAGTAGACGACGCTTGTTCAGCTTTCGTTGATTCGCTCGGACCATGTAAGAAGATGCGAAAGTTGTGAGGAGAGGTGAGACAAGACTTCGCAAGAATCGGGGAATGACAGTACCTAGGTATCTGTTCCGCAATCAATGTAAACCTTCACATTTTGTTGAAACAGAAGTGGTTCAAGGCTCAATCACGGCGCATGCGCGCGCGCGATCTGTGCATTGTATAGGTATGTGTAAAAGTGACAGTGAAACTCAACTCATACACCACATTTGTTGGATGTATTTCCATCACGATATCATTATCGATACTGTTTCGATGAACATATTTTCTCCTGCATAATCGTTGTTCCTACATTTCGAGCAAAGGACTGTCAGTCTAATTCACTGGCATGAATATATGTATGCGATGAACGCCTTATAATAAACGATCTCAAAGCAATAACGCGAGCAATATTTATTGTACTCGCTTGAAGTGCAATTATAAGTTCGCATGTATTTATAGTAGAGAAAACGAACAGGAGAGATTTGTAAATTTTATTAACGACAAGACCGATGTCATCATTAAATTCAAATGGCACTACTGCGTTATGTCGGTAGTGGGATGAACGAACAGGTAGCATTAACATACCGAATGAATTAGAAGAGACTTTACACCGAATCTCCAATTATAAACATGTATTTACAGCAGACAAAACAAGCAGGAGAGTATTGTAAATGTTATTAAATGCTTACAGATGATGACAAGACCGATGTCATTATTAAATTAAAATGACACTACTGCGTTATGTCGGTAGTGGGATGAACAAGCAGGTAGCATTAACATACCGAATGAATTAGAAGAGACATAATACAGAATCTCCAATGGTTACTTAAAATTGTTGAAAGGAAATTTTTACTATTTACCCTTTTTGGTAGTTATGGATGGAAGCGAGAACACTTTCGAAAATATAGAAGGAGCATTTTTAGTTTTAGCAGAGAGCTTTCTGAGACAAGGTGCTTCATTGTCAGAATTGAAATCTGCCAGTACAAGAGATAACACGAGACACGAAGGAAACAATGCTTTCCGTTGTCTACGTTCCAAGAAAGTATTCCTCGTCTTGATCGTGCCAATATTTTGTACTATATTTTTGGAATATTTATATATCGATATCGTTAAGAGTATAAGAGGAACTAGATGTTTAGTACCAAATAATTATCTTATATGGGAATTCACCAGGCCAATATCGAATTGCGATTATTGTAAAAATGTTACGACAGCTTTAACTTTACCAAATCTGACCAGAGAGGAGTTCAAGCGATATGCGTACTCCTCTCGGCCGATGGTGATTAAAAATGCTGCCAGCGACTGGCCAGCCTCCAAAGTGTTCAGCTGGAAATTTTTCAAGAATCTATACGAAAACGTAGACGGCGCGTACGATTCGGTGGAGGAATGCCAGTTCTTACATTTCAAAAGTAATTTCACTAGTTTAAGAGACGTCTTCGCCATGAGCGAGGACAGAGCTCTGCAACGCGGTGGACAAGAGCCATGGTATGTTGGTTGGAAAAATTGTCACCTACAAGTTTTGGATGCAATGAAACAGTTTTACAATCTACCTCATTTTTTGCCAGAGGATGCAGAGGTTCCATATACCAATTATGTTTTTTTGGGATACGAGGAAGGTGCCATTATGCATGTACGTGCGACAATAATTAGGTTTTTACACATGAAATGTCAGATCTTTACAACAAACGCAATTTTTAGTATATACCCAATGTATTCTATCTAGAAATTTTAAGTTTCTCGATTGTATTACAGTAAAAATAAGATACATATTATGGTTATTCACGTTTTTCATTTACAAGATTGTTATCTTGATTTTTGTAGTTCTTTTTACCATCAAACTATCAGACATTTCATATGCAACAACCTAATAGTAAGCTGGTGTCACATCCGGTGGTTCAATCATCGATAATAATTGATATAATCAATCATGTATAATTCATAACATATATTTTCTGAATTTCTTTCTATATTTTCTCTAATAATGTTGTACGAGGAATAAAATATCAAATATCGAATTATCGTATATTATACCACATTGCGTGCGATAGGATTAAGAAAACTCATTTTGAATTTAAATCTTCATTGAACAAATTAAGAATATAGTGAATTAATAATATATTAATATTCGTTGAAGACTGTTCATTGCTGAAGAATGTGAAGATGGACACTTCGAAAAAGAAATGAACAAAAGATTGATAAATAATAAGATGGTGACTAATTACCTGGCAGGATGTGTGGGGCAACATGATCTAGCCAAGAGAGCGATAGAAGAGAATCAAAAACTCTTCATCCGGTCAAGAGGTATTAGTTCATAAGAAAACTGATTTCGAAGAACGCTTGACGATGCACTCACCGCATGGAGATTAGGCTCAGAACAATGGATTGACAAATCTATAAAAGGGATGGCTCTTCCGAAAGATAGGCGTGTATACACGCGTTTAATAAACACACCCACACACATTCATACAAACACACACAATATAAATCCGAAATATTTAACTCTGAAGAAAACGAACAGCGATTGAAGAAAATCGAACATAGACTGGGTTGGGTTTCATGAAGAGCCATCCCTTTATTATATCAATTATTATCGATGATTGAACCACCGGACGTGACACTGGCCTTCTGTTAAACGAATCTGAGGAATAACAACTGATTTTTTCATTGATTTCTCTTTTCGCAGCTGGACTACATTTCTCGTCTTATGTGGCAAGGACAGATCTTGGGCGATAAAAGATGGACCGTTGCTCCAACACCAGAATGCGATAATATTTGCGAACGTTTTAACTTTACCGTTCGTGCTGGAGACATTATTCTTTTAGATACGAGAATTTGGTATCACAGCACTTACGTTATAGATGGGAACTTCAGTTTAACGGTCACCTCTGAGTACGGGTAGACTGTTCTTACATTATTTATATGAGCAGACTGTGCGGATCTTTATGCATTTATGAAGAAATTAGTCGGGTTAAATATAATATGTTCTTAATGTAACAAAGTCATTAAGGGATGAAATCAAATTTTATTTTATTCCTGCTTCCCACAATCAATGCAGAACATTTTTATTTTGCATAAAGATCCGCAGTCTATTTATGAGAAATTGTCTTGGAACAATTTTGATAAACTACATAGGTACAGCAGCTCTATGTAATCGAAGATCTTAGTAAACTGTTGACTGAAAGGTTTTATATCTATAAGGAACCTCAGATCAATGTAAATGCTGTTAACGATCAGCATTTAAGTGTTCAATTAGTTTTGTAGAACATTCTTATCTGATACAATATCGATATAGGTGCCATTTTGTAAATGAAAGTTATACAGTTACTAAGAAACAAATCGCGAATTATAGAGTATTGCATTTTTAAACATTTTACAACTGCCCATCTATTCGAATTGTTATAAATCATTGAATTGTATAAAGCTTTTCGTACACATTGAAATTATATTCTGTGTACCCGTTTTTGCCATGGTTGAAAGCTAGTCGAAACAAGGATCTTTGGGCAGCTAATTAGCACACAGAGGTAGCCATCTGTAATTTAATACAGCCAGTAATCAACAGTTGAAAATTATTTTTATATACATATATTGAAATTTTTATACATGCGTTTAAATATACATGTTACATGTTTTACTTTCGATCGAAAGAAAGACGCACAGGTTTAAATGTGTTTTCACGATTGAAATTTTTGTATAGATTTTACTGGAATGCCGATTATTTTATATTATATACTCGATTGTATTCTTACATATGTACAAATCTTGTGTACCTTCAATAGTTTATAATAAAATGTACGAATACAGGTAACACGTTTCCTTTCCATGCTCATATGCAGTAATTTTTATTCATTTATATATTCATTTAATTGCGCAAAATACAATAGAATTTCTTATAGAATATTTATACAA
The DNA here is from genome assembly GCA_963966675.1 of Lasioglossum calceatum. Lineage (NCBI taxonomy): Eukaryota > Metazoa > Arthropoda > Insecta > Hymenoptera > Halictidae > Lasioglossum > Lasioglossum calceatum. Next base: position 5,177,850 of record OZ016539.1, on the reverse strand, counting down.
CCTACACGATAAGTACAATAAAAGTGTATACATTCAAAATCGTGGATAATATTGAAAAAGATAGGAATATTGTATTATTGAAATGCGCACACCAAAAACGACATTATAGTAAAACCTAAAGTGGAATGCATATATCTGTTATTATGCAGTATATTACACGTATAATACTATTCAGACAACAACAGCGTGACGTTAAATCGCTAGTTTTTCTCGAATTCGTGAATGCAATTTTACTGATCCTTCTTTTCTGTTGCCTGTTGGAAACTTGGTGGACTTTCCTAAGATAAAAGAGCATAATATTACAACGTATATGCATATATATATATATATATTTATATATATATACCGAGTGTTCATTTGAAAACTTTCCAGCCGAATATCTCGAAAAATATGAAAGATATTAAAAAAGTGTAAAATACGTGTCCAAGGATTTCGAGGGGGAAAGAGGGGGGCAGTATAAGTTTTTTATTCGGGTGGCGTTTTCAAGGTCATCTGAAGGTCAACTTTGTTTTTTCAAATGGAAACCTATATTTTTTATTGTGGGATCTTATTTATATGATATATGATATATTTTCGTAGGATACTTTTTTTTATCCGCGCACTATAGTGCTATCATATATATATCATATGTATATGACTCGCTCTACTTCTCTTTAAATATCTCCGAAACTAGTGCGCGGATAAAAATAAGTATCCTACGAAAATTGCTCGTCTTTTTACATACAATAAGATCCCATAATAAAAAAATATAGGTTTCCATATGAAAAAAACAAAGTTGACCTTCAAATGACCTTGAAAACGCCACCCAAGTAAAAAACTGATACTGCCCCCCTCTTTTCCCCTCGAAATCCTTGGACGCGTATTTTACACTTTAAAATATCATTCATACTTTTCGAGATATTCGGCTGGAAAGTTTTCAGATGAACACGCTGTATATATATATATATATATATATATTTACTATGTTACCAAATCATTGCGAAATCTATATTGGTGTATGTGTATATGTATTATCGAACACTTACATAGTATGCAGGTGGTGGAACATAGGCACATTGAGGCCTGCTCGGATCATAATACGCACTTTGCGCAGCTTCTGCTGCTTTTGCATCTGTAAAGCAGAAAAATATGAAACACAAGCAACACAACACAAACTTTATCGTACAAACATGCTATATTAAAATGTATAGAGAATTACATACACGTATATATGTTTGATGCAGTAAATTTGAAATGTTCTGGCATTTTTGTTTCTTTTAGTTTTTAAACTAATCAATTGTCCTAATAATTTGAAAAACGATTCTCTTTGTTTAATTGACAACTTGTGTTATTACGATGCCAAATAATTGTTCCATAAGGTGGAATTGTAAGACGAATTATGTTTAATATAACGTTGGAAATACTTGATCTAGAAAATTTCAATAAAATCATACACACATTCAATTTTATTGCTTTTAATAATACAAAATTCTGTGCCACAGCATACTTCGATTAAGTTATTCATTTAGTACACTTAAATGATATGTATAAATTATTTTTGGAATTCTACTTTTTCGAAAAACTATGTAGAATCAATTCGACACACTTTTCGTAACTCAAATTGAATCGATTAATAAACAAAGGGCTAATCAAGAACACGTAATAGCACGTCGCGTTTCTTTGAACTATCTCTGACAACTATGAGATAATAACTGAGCATAGTGAAAGTCAACCTTACTTCAGGTCAACCAAACCTGTTATGCAATATTATTGCACAATATTCAAAACCTTCGGACTTGATCAGTGAAATAGAAAATTGAATGGCATCAATATTAAGTTTCCTTTCTAGAAAATAATTTTATCGTTTTTGCAAAAGCATAAATGTCCTTAATTGGTGGGTTTAAATAAAAACAGCAAGTTATATTTGTCTAAATTTTAATAACATAGTATGCTTGATGTATATATATATATAATTATTATTATAAAGCTATTGTATTATTCAAACAACAAAAGTGTAATACTCTAAAGTAACAGTTAACAATATTGTTCTTTATAAATACATTTGTTAAAAAAAAGGTATTGGAAAGTTAGCGTTCGTTATATGTATGTATATATTGTGTATGTTACATTATTGTGTGCCTTCTGTATATATGCTGCATGAAATATATTAGTACATATATACTTGTATCTTTTGTTTCGGAAAGGAAGAAAAAAGCTATTTATTCGTTGTGCTTTAAATATCTCGAATAAAGAATGTACACTGCACTTCGGTCTTAACAATACATCGCGTATGTAACTTTGGGTAATTGTTTTTTAAAGTTCGATTGCCTCGAGGAATAATAAATTTTTATCAATTTTACATGTATATATGTACATTGCATATAAAAGTTCGTATTATCGTAATTATTATACAATTAATAACCGGGTGGGTATGGTTTGTAAGAATTTTGTTGCGGATTATATTGAGGTTGCGGGTAATTATTGCCTTGAGGATATTGGGAGTACGGTGGTGGATTTTGTGGATAACCATTGTAAGATGGCTGCTGGTAATTTGGATACCCACCTGCTTGGGACATTGGTTGGCTATTATAACTTGGATTAGCCCATCCTGGTGCACCGTTTTGTTGAGGCGGAGCCCATCCTGTTTGTTGCCCGGGAGCTCCCCACGCACCTTGTTGGGGTGCACTGCTTGCGTAAGGCGAGTTAATGCCAGGATATGGTGGTGGCATGTCCGTCATGTATACACTGTTCGCTGTATACATAGAAAAGGATGTTTAAACAATCGTACTAACCGTAACTAGTTCGTAAACTAATTAAATTTAAGCAGACAATCGAATAACACTTCGACTACCATATCATTGTTGTGATTTTGTTCAGTTTCTTTTTCATGAAATACTATGAATATTATTAAAGAAAACCAAGAGAACTATTTTTGTACTATTCAGAAGAAAAACATTTAACCTGGTGGCATATCTGGAAATACATTGGTAGGCGGTACCCATCCATAGTATCCGGGAGGTGCTTGATAAGCAGGTGGCGGAGCGGCATACCAGTTCGATGTTGGTGGTTCGTACGGCGGTGGAGCATTGTATCCAGGACCGTTACGTTGAGCTGTGTACAAGTATAATTACCATTAGTACATTGGATAATCGAATAGGAATGAATACGAATTATACAGGGTGATTCTGGGAACTGGGACAACTTACTCTTTTTTCAATAAAAATAGAAAAAAGTGATAAAGGAAAAAATCATAGGTCATAGTATGTTCTAACTTCCTATGACATTGTTTTTTATGTGGACCCATCGATGCACCCACCAGGCGCAATTGCACTTTATTCTTTAATGCAACAACAATTTCTTTGTTGAACCAATCGATCCGTTTCATTATCCTATGTATAAAAGTACTAGCCCAATTGTGCCAGAAACGTACTTTACTTTACTAACAAAAAATTGAGTTGCATTAAAGAATAAAGTGCAATTGCGCCTGGTGGATGCATCGGTGCATCCACATAAAAAATAAGGTCATACCAAGTTAGGATGTACTATGGCCTATGATTTTTGTATACGTATGCCGGGTGCGAACCTAGTATAAGCAGGTCAACAGTCGAACGCCTAACACGCTGAGCCAACCAAGCTGTTTGCCTATGATTTTTGTCTCTATATTTACTTGACACGTTCCGTACCAAGCCGTTTCTGCTCGATTTTTCAGGCTCATTCGTTTAGTGGGAATATACTCTACAGTCTTAAACTTGTTATAAAACATATTTTTTTAGCGCAAAAAGTAAATATATCAGTGTGTACCACCAGTGGTACACGCAGTTTGAAGTTTACCGTGTACACGTGGCACGGAACGTGTTAAAAAAAGAGCAGTAACGTGTCCCAGTTCTGAGAATCATCCTGTGAATCAAGTAACAGCAATCTCACCTACTGCCGCTGCTCTCAGCATCGCCTGTCCGAACTCTATCGCGCCGCCACTCTTAAAGTACAGCTTGAATTTGCATTCTCCGATCCAATTACCGTTTGGCTGGGCACGACATTTGCCTTTGATATAATTAGCACCAAACATCGGTTGTTCCACTTCGACGTCGCTCAACGTTATGAATGGGAAGCTAAACGACTGCATCTTTTCTTTCTGATCTTTAGCATTGAAGATCATTCTATGCGTGGTCAGGTATAACAGGCCTCGCTTGTTCCCGAGGAACTCGGGTTGTTCCGGTCCATGGAACTCCATGGTAACATTGTCGCAGTATAATAATATGCTGAAGAAAGAAATATTGTTTTTGTTGATCTTTTTATTACATCGATTGCATCATATTGAGAAAATCTGAGGTTCGATCGTTTGTATGAACGTTGAAATTATTTGAGAAATCGAAAGACGGTAATTTACCGTAGGCGGTGGCGTCGTTAATAAAGGAAAGATTAACTTGCATAATCAGAAAACCGCCTTCGGAAGGCCACGACGGTGAACTACGTTGTACAAATTTCACGAACGACAACGTGCCAAGATACTATTGACAATTGTTCGAATGATGGTATAAACTTCTCAACTTACTATTCGTCGGCGTGTATAAGAACGCCGCCATTTGCGTGCGCCGTATTTAATGACATATTTGCCGACTTTTGCTCGAAATACCGCTGTAACTGCAACTGTTCGTCTTCTTCATCAGCTGATTCATAAGTGATAAGTATGACGCAGTGCGCAAGCGTATACTTATCACAACATAGTATAGCAAATGACACAGTATGTAAAGTATACCGAGTGTCCCGAGAAAACCGTTATAAACACTCCTATTCATATATAACAATTATCTGTAAACATTCGATCCTCTTTTCACATGGTGTTCGACAAATATATATATATGTCGTGATTTGATTTTACAATAAATGGAAAGCTACATATATATGTATATGTATATATTAAATCACACTTCGTCGTTACGTCACTGGTAGCGCGTAGAATAAGTAGAATACGCGTATATTAGCAGGTATTAGATTAAAAGAACGGAGTTACATATATATTTCAGTTTCCAGGAAATTGTAGCTGATCACGTGACTCCTACGATACAAAACGTACGAGGATGAACGTGAGGATAAAGGTTCGAAAGAGTTTCGAAGAGTCTTTCATTGTTTCTTTAGGTATAGAGAAAAAACTTTATAGGACGAAAGGGTATTAGCTGAACACAATAACAAATGTAAATATCTCTGGAAGAACAAGATGGCGGCCTCGCTGGAACGAATGTCCGGATAAATAAAAACGCATTTGTAATTTGAATTCGTAGAAAAGAATCATTTTCCTTCCTTATAGATTATAGAGTATAAAATATGCTAACGTAATATGCATGTGTATATATATAAATGTCCGGTGATTTATGGACGGGAGTGTATACATAAAAGATACACAATTTTTTGTACGACCCGTCTACAGGTCTCGAAATTGTGTAACCCCATTAATTTCTTGAAAGCGACGTTCAAAAGCCAAGAAAAACATTACAAAATGATCCGGCTCGTGTCGCTGAGGTTCGACGCGATTCACCGGTCAAATTTTCCGGTAGATCGTGTTCCACGGGGGAAACGAAAGCGCGCGCAGAAATCAATGCCGCAAATATTTAAAGCATGCGCCAGAGAGGGTGGCGGATCACGATCTCCGTATTACGCTTGAAGAAATATAAATACGGTGTGCGATCAGGTGCGATTAAACTGGTCGGTAAAAAGTGTCAAGTGCTATACTGCACGGTCAAGTTCAGTGGAAAGAAGCGGGCGTCGAACGTTGAAGGGTTGAACGTTGAACGTCTATGATGGACTAATAACGAGCGTCTGCTAGCTTCCGTTCCATCTACATAGACCATTCTCACCGAAACCTGCGAAAAAGCGGCGAAACATGGATGAGAATTTGAGCCGGGGATACGTGCAGTTAGGCAAGGCGAGGGGCATGAACGAGTTCAAGTTTTCGAACGGATTCACGCATCTTTCGCCGCCAGTAGACAAACGAAACTTTGTCTACTTCACCCTGATTCTTGGCGGCATCGGATTTCTCCTGCCGTACTACAGGTCACGCTACAATATTACACTATTTTCACCCCTCGCGCGTCGACATTCAGAATGTCGAAGATCTCTTTTTCAAATTTGTATATTTATATATATTTTCTTTCGAACGATTACAATAAGCCTTTTGTTTCGTAGCATGTATCGCTGCACCGCTATGCGTCTAAACACGCTACCGACCGGAAGTTGTCCGATGCGAACTTGACCTTCCCGATAAGGGAACGAACATATTTTTTAATGCCGACGATTACGGGATTCAAATGCTGTAACAATGTATTTTATTTTCAATCGATAGTACATATAGGAAAGATTGAAAATATTTATTCTTTACAGCTTCATCATAGCAGTGGATTATTTCCAAGCAAAATATCCTGGCACCACAGTCATCTTTGACATGTCTCTCGTTTACATTATCATGGCTTTCTTCGCGGTATTCGCGAATAACATTCTGGTTGAAACACTCTCCTTGAATACCAGAATAACATTTGGTAAGATCCACAGATAATGCGAATTATTTCAATATAATAACGTTGGTAACGATTTCAGGATATCTGGTGTCTTTCTTCACGTTGAATTTTGTTGTGATCATCGAGATCTGGTGGGATTGGTTCAGCGTTGCTACTTCTTACACGATTAATTTGGTTGCTGTTGCAATCGTATCGCTTGGGTGTACAGGTAACAATTCTTATTCGCAGTTATTTCTTTGTTTATCGATGGTTTGCTAACATTTATGAATTGTAGTTCAACAGTCGAGCTTCTACGGATATACATCTATGCTCCCCAGCCGGTATACTCAAGCAGTGATGACTGGAGAAAGTGAGTAATGCAATATTCTTGTTTAACACTAAACCTACCAACCATCAAAAGTGACTATTGTGTATGGTATTATAAAAATGACAAGATTGAATTTATTTATATTTTCTGCGATTTTTACTGTAATATATATTGGAGTCAAAAAATGTATTCAATCCATTCTCATGAAAACACCTTTACAATCTCAATAATTGTCAAATAAAAAATCTAAAATGGGTCATTTGACCCCTTGTGGTAGGTTTAGTGTTAACATGACAAATTGACAGAACATAGAACAATTGCCCATATCCTGGTACAGGTATCGCTGGTCTCTGGGTATCCACCGATCGCATATTTACAAAGTTACTGCTCGACGACGAACGCAGGAGCACAGCTCTGTTTTTTAGCTTGTTGACCGTAACAATCCTGATGTGCTTCGTGCTACATCAAGTGGTTCGCAAGACTGACTTCGTGCAATTCTACGTAACGTTATGTCAGGAGAGAAACCGAATAACATTAGAACCAACCGAAGATGTGGGCCTGGTACGCATTGTGTTTATTATCGAAATAATAATAGGGGATAACTTTTATTAAGGATTGTTTTTTACTAGATGGATCCCATGGATCCAGTTGGGGACTCTGCGAAGGGTCAATACGGTGTTTTGAAGATCCAGACTAGCCCCTTAGGCGCTGATTCTGCAAGTGGAAATAACGATTTGAATGGTGAGTTCTGGATCGTTTAATATCTCTGCGAATATTATTAATTCGTGTTAGTTTTCAGGGATGAATCAATATTCAGCGTTCTCGTTTAGTAATCCTGTTTACGAACCCAGTGCACCGACAAATCCTCCTGGCAGCGCAGGTCCCACTTACAAGGTCGAAGATGTTGTTGTTATGAGAGGATCTTATGGAACACAAACTAGTAAACCGTGGCCTGAAATTAAAAGTGTGTTAGTTTATTCCATCTATTAAGAGTTCTTCATAGAAAATACAACTTTCAGTAACATCTAATGTTTGCAGGAGGTTTGCTCGCAAGACTCGAGGTGGCCAAGATCATATTTCCATACATGTCCAGTATCGGTATCGCGTACTTTGTTACGCTTTCCCTATATCCTGGTATCATGTCAGAAATAATTTCCTGTAGACTCGAATCGTGGATGCCGGTAATCCTAATGGCTGCATTTAATGCTTCTGACGTATTGGGCAAGGTAACTGTAAATTATATTATTTTTCGTCGCTAACGATGTACAGCTTGACAAATCTAGCTGTGTGGTTGACCAAAACTTAGGAATGCGCAGACAAAAACAAAGACCGCACATGACGAGAGAAGGATGCAACATATGAACGGTAAGCTATACACCTCGTCAAAAGTGTGTACTGTCCATTATTTCTTACAGCAGTAAATATACAAAACAACTGTTTATATATTTGTGTGAATACACTTGTGTCACTTTACTTTTTAACTGAACTGTCGCCACGTGCATCGTTTGACAGGTGACGATCAGTTGCGAGGTTCCGTCTACCTACCATTGCGCAGCGGGGAGATTTCCCCTTGCGGGGGACATTCAGCCGCACAGCTAGATTTGTCAAGCTGTACATATATGTATGTGTTCGGTTGAAATCATTGAAAAATCATTTATATTTCAGCTTCTCGCACTGATACCCTACGAGTGGAAACGCACCGAGTTACTACACTTTTCCTGCGGCCGTGTTATACTGATACCTTTGTTTTTATTGTGTGTACTTCCAAGAGGTGCTCCGATCTTTCTCGGCGAAGAGTATCCATTATTGTTTTCTTGTTTACTTGGCGTTACAAACGGTATTGTGGGCTCAATACCAATGATGCAAGCACCCACCAAGGTCCCGGAGGGATATCGTGAACTAGCAGGTATTTCCACGTGTAATTCTAATTTATTTCAGCAAATTTATACGAGATTGTTCATTTCTCAGGGAACATCATGACTCTGTCGTACATCATGGGTCTGACTGTCGGTTCATTATTGGCGTACATGATGGACACATGCTTCGGATTACAAGAACAAACTAAAGATATATGTTTCAAGGCATTACACGCTACAAGACATTACACAGAATCACCTCTGAATAATTCAACAAACTGCACTTTGATAAACGCTGTGTCTTCCACTACGCCCTTGTTAGAAACTATCTTACCCAAAGTCAAAATGACTGCTAGCGTTTTGACGACGTTACTCGCGTCCACTTTAATGCCTAACGATACTGTCAGCACTTTCACAAATGGTATCATGGAGACACCTACCACAGTATCCCCCAGATTGTTCGGCAATGCCTCGGTTAACAATGCAATTTTCCAACACTAGGACACGCACGTTTGTGTGCTATGTTGAATCTGGTGCTTTCGCGAAAGAACTTAATTGTAATGTACTAAACTCGAAACTTCTGTATAAAACATTCTCTTCATCGATTAATCATTCTTCGTATATATGTATCTTTTCGTTTCCTAAAGCATAGTACTCCTACAGGAAACATCTTGATGAAATTTGAACATTGAAACTTAGAAAAACAGCTGTAATAAACGTCGCCAGATTGAGCACACACACAAAACTTGAAATTTTCTACCACTGTCATTCCATGAATCGTAGACATTCTTTTACCTGACTGTTTAAATGACATGACGGGGCAAGGGATATTTTTAAATGTTTAACGATCGATAGTCAATAGGAAGAAACAAAAAAAAAAGAACAGAGTAACGCTGAATGAAGTTGAGCAGGAAGTTTTCATTGTATTAATTCTTCTTAAAATTCTACAAACATATCCATTGAAACAAACAGCTTCTAGATCTTGTATAATATAGAACAATACGTGTAGATATTCTTTGAATTTCTAGTTGTTGTAGGTTGTTTCTTTAAAAGGTATCGTGCCTTTCATACGATTGTGAATAATTTGTATTGTTCATTGCTTGTCAAATACTATTGTTAAAGGTGAGAAAATTCCAAATGTATATCTATACGAATATGTTGCATGTGTACAAAGGAGTGAGTGTTATTTAATCCTTAAATAATACAGTGATTTATATATAATTATACAAATACAAATTCGTAAGATGACTAAAATTTTAGTCATCTTACGAATCTGTATTGTTGAGTATATTATAATACTCTATCTATACCGTTTCTGTCCAGTAAATGGAGGAATGACGTGGAATCAAATAAATATTAGGGGTCAGGATAAATATCATTTAAGGATTAAATTAAATTTTTTACGAGCGTGGTAAATTTATTTGTTAAAAATTGTTACCTTAAGCTATATTTTTCTAGAACCGTTTAGAATATTTTTCGATTTCTTAGACGGTTCTTCTTGGCAATTCTGACGTGCGATACAATTGTTAGATGGTCGGTGATCGGGAAGTAGCGTGTGCATAAGTGATGCAGTTATTGCGCAGTTATATTCTGTACGAAATTGTTATATTTCCGCGTAAATAGTTAATATATATTATTATATATTGTAAGATATACTTATATACTTCCGCATAAAACGAAGAAGAGAAAGCATTTGTCTTTTTTGAGCGTGTAGTTTTGCCTACGTTATACACATATATGCCCGGAACATAAATCCGCAGTTTTGTGGGAAATTTATAATCAAATCTTCAATCTTTATAGCATTGAAATTAACGAATCACGACGACGTGATAGAATTTAAACGGGAATTATTTGAAAACTTTGGTAGGAAGGTGATTCTTTGATTGTTTGTTTTGGAATCATGTAATGAAGCTCATCCAAGCTCGTGAATTAAATGGACTTAAAATAACCGATGAATCGTACGTGTGCGAATACGTTATTATTGTCGGAAGCCTTTTTACGAGCATTCCGATGCATTATTTTACCTATAAAATTGTATTACATTAAAGGATAAATGTATATGCGTAATATTCACCAAATGTACCACTCATCTGCTTACAGACATATTTCTCGTACATTTCTAGAGGTCATTTAGAACGGCATAGTGATTTCCTTGTGCGTATCAATACTTTCAACTGTACTATCAACAACATCGTCACAGATTTCCGTTCGTTTGATATGTATAATGCTCCGACATCTATTTCGTTAAAACAACACGTGAAAAGAGTAGACGCTTGCTGTAGACACGAGAAAGAATATCGATAATATCCATTATATAATATATAAGTACACCTTAATTATACTTTTACATATCCTTATAATAGATTTCGAGGTTTTTCATGAAATTTAAGGGTATATAACCGATGTGTTTAAGGACAAGAATATATATATAATATGTGTGTACAAATTCTTGCAAGCGAATAATAATTTTTAAACGAATTTTTTATGACACGTTCGTTTGATGAAATATTTTTATGAATAACTCGATTCAGATTTATAAGTCACAGGGGAGATGAGATACTTCACTCGTCGTTTCTTATGCGATAACGGCATATTTTTTTTATTACTTTTTAACTTACATCATAAACATATGAGTTCCAAAATATATATATATCTATCAAAACTAATATATATAAAAAGAATATTCCAAGCGTGACATCCGTTACGAAGGAAAACATATTATGAATATATATTCGTTTGTAAGATGACTAAATAGACGGTAGTCAAACTAACGAAATGAGCGAGGTTGACGACTACGAATGTACAGTATAAGAACGCTGCTTGAAGATCGTGTGTAGAAAATATGGAAAATGATTTTCTTTTATGTATCATATTTTTTCTTCATATTAGTATTATTCTTTCCGCGAATAACGTTGTATCGGATGCGTTACGGAGTCAGTTTTTGAACAAACTATAATATATGATTATATATGTACTCGAGGCGTAAAAATACTACAATCAATTATGAATACAAGAGTAGTTGTAATTGATTATTAGAATTAATATCGACATGTATTTAAAAACTACTCCATATCGCGATGAATTAATATGTACAAGTAATAAATATGTATATACATACATATATATATATATATATTTATATTATTTTCTTTAATTGATATCTTATTCTACTATTATATATATACAGTGAATCGAATTAATATTCGGCCGCTCCCCAGTCTGAACGTCTTACGTCCCAAAAAGACGTCTATTTGGAGACGTTGTTTTTACGTCTGAAATAAAACGTCTTTCGGAGATGTCGTCTAAAAAGACACCTGAAAGACGCCTGACCTACATCTAAAAGAGGTCTCCAAGACCGTACCGTTTTGTACCACAAGACATTCAGGACGCTTTCGGGAGACTTTCAGACGTCCGAATGTCTTGCGGTACACGTCTTACAGATGTCTTTGAGATGTCTCAAGGCTATCTGGGTCTAAAAAAGACGACGACTTTTGTAATATTGTACTATACGATTTGAATTTTGTTGGGAAGCTAGAGCAATTAATTTACTACAGGATGTGAAAAGAAATTTTTTCAAAAATTGCAATTAATCGGAATTGTAGAGAAAATACTAAAAGTTGCATTTTACAACTTTTTTATGTAAGCCTATATTGAAAATGTAAGAAATACGTTTTGTAGAAATTCGTTTTGTACCATTTGTCAATTATAATTGACACAGATCTACAAAACGTATTTTTTAAATTTTCGATATAGGCCCACATAAACAAGTTGTAATTTTTCTGAAAAAATGTATTTTTTCTACAATTCCGATCAATTGCAATTTTTGAAAAAATTTCTTTTCACATCCTGTTGTAAACTAATTGCTCTAGCTTCCCGAAGAAGTTCAAATCGTATAATACAATATTAAAAAAGTTATCGTCTTTTTTAGAGCGTCCGAATATTAATTCGAGTCATTGTACATACAATACATACATGAATCAAACATTACATTCTTAACCGCGCGTTATCAGTTTCGTCATTATACCTTCGTAAATATTTTCATTTAAAAAAGAATTAAAGGGGGAGAAAAAAGAGAATAGCTATCAAATACTTCGATGTATTACTATAAAATATTGATTATTAAACAAATATAGTTATCGAGAAAGCTAAAAGATACAATTCGTTCTGTCAAATATATGTGATCGCACTTTGTATAGCTCGAAAAATAATTAATCAGTGATATATGATTATAATACATTCTGACTAGGAATTACTTATTTCTCATATTATATATAGCATTCACGTCAATCTCTGTTATTCGCTTAGATCTCTCCTATATGATATGATGCAATGAAATGACAAATATCATTCTATCACAGTTAATGTTACCTTAAGAAAACAAGTATATATATATGTATATATATATATTCGTTTAAGGCTATATAGAACTGTTTTAAAATTAGTTTAGATACTTAGCAGCCCAGTCGATCCGACCATGAATACTTCCGCTGCCTTTCGGGTTCACCGAATTCCCATACACGCCCGGTTGAAGCGTTACTTTGCTTGTAGACTCTAGAAAACGAATTGTTTAATTAATAACGCGCGATGTTGCGCGTGCAATACATAAATCAACGGTTTCCAACCATTATGCTACTATGATTCCACGAAAAAGATACTTTTCCGCGTCTCACTACCTTTTATATTTTCTTTCTATTATATAAAATAGTTTTGTGGTTCCTGTCGCCCTAAAACGCCGAGCGGGTTGCCATCTGGAGGGGAACCGAAAATTGAGCACGCCGAGCGGGTTGCCTTCTGAAGGGGAACCGAAAATTGAGCGACGTACCAGTGTATATTTCTCTGTCTCTCACGCTTTCTCTCTCTCTCTCTCTCTCTCTCTGAAAAATACACGCGAGAGAGAGTAAGTGAGAGAGAGAGCGAGGCGCCGCGGGGGTTGGTTGAGCGAAGCGAACAGGGGGCGGAGCCCCCTAGTTAATAGATATAATAATATAGGGTAATTATTGCGAAAAGGTCACTGTCACTGTGTGTTTTGAACAACTTTTTCAAAACAAAAAAGTATTGCTAATACTGTATTGAATTTTCTGTATTCTTCTTTCCACGCGTGTCTTTTATTTTCTTTTTTTTTTTGAAAAATTCAAAAGATACATACGTCATGTGGTTGGGCATACCCTATATGCTTTCGATTGAGCTTTTTGAAAATTTCGTTATTAATTACCTAATATAGCCACGTTTTAAGAATTGTTAAGTTTTATCTATTTGCAGATATTATGATACGAAGATTAATGTTTTATCTAAAAATTTCGGCACCTCCCCTTGCGACAGTCCCGTGCCTTCCAGGTTGGAAACCGCTGCTGTAAATATGTAGATAAGCGTATCGGAAGTTAACTTCAGACACTTACTGATGTTTTGCGTGCCATAAACACTGGGATAAGGCAATCTCAAGGTTTGGTCTGTTATGTAACGATTTCTTGGAAGGTAATACTGTTTCGTCTGACTATCGATAGAATTCCTAGGTACCCAGAAGGAATCGGTGAACTGTTCGTACTTCTCCATCGGTTGGCCAACCACCAAATTCCTTATTAGCTTGGGTCGGTTCGAATCCGAGTCGCCATTTCTTCAAACGAAAAGGAAAGAAGGATATTATTAGAAACACGCGGCAAATAGAACAATGGATAATCGTGTTTTCTAATGTTGCGATTGTTTTATCGATCGGTTGAAATTTCTTCCGATTCGTGACAGAAAGTTCCAAAGGTTTGGTAAGCAGAAGATCCTTCTTAATTGACGTTCCCATGTATGCCAGAAATGCACAATAATTTTCAAATACACATGTCAAAGCTAATGTTTTATAGGATCCCTCTGCGAAGATATGCGAAACTGTAGACTCGTTTTTCCAAGATTGCAAGGATGCGGGATGCGCCTTCTCATTTCTCGATAACGCATGCGATGGGATGTTCTGGTTTTTGATGTCAGGGTTTTTCAGTAATCAGAAGCGCTAGACAGGAGATCAATTTGGGCCGCCATCGCTCTATTGGATAAGAGCATGCGAGGATTTACCGTGGGAGAGAGTACAGGAGTAAATACTGTAGTGGGTCCCTGTGCTTCTCTTTTCCTGGATAGATAGAAGAGGGAGAAGGATTTTTCAACCCTTGATCGGGGATAGAGGTGTACAGAGACCTTTTTCTTTTTTTTTTTGTTAAGAGGGAGGCTAAAACCGAGGCGAACCCCCGTAAACACCCACCCCCGGGGCGTTCAATGGACCGCCCCTCTACTAAGCAGTTGATGCCCGAGCTCATGAAGAACTAAGGGCCTCTAGTTTTCTCATTGCTCCTTAGTTCTTCGTCCCCCGAGGCCCACTACCACGCTTGTTAGGCCGCGTTCACAGTGGACCCGTTTTCGCCCGATTTGGTTAGGTTAGGTTAGATGCATCTGTCTCTTTTTTCAGGCGTGCGGAAAAGAGACACAACGTCGGACGTCGGCCGAAACGGGTCCACTGTGAGCGCGGCCTTACAGGGACCTACTATCCGCATTACACCTATACCACTCTTTTTCTTCTCCGGTAAAACCACGCCTGTTCTTATCAATTATACTCTTGCAAACCTGGGAATGCGAGTCTACCGTGTACTCCCAATATTAGCAGCGAATAGGGATATGCTTTAGGAACTTTCGATACCTTGACGACAGACTTGTACTGGGCCCAGCAACGTACCGGGCCACGCTGAGGTAGTGTTGTTTCGCGGAGACTTTCCTACCATTCTTCAGGGTAGACTGTGACTGCTCCCAGTTCAGTGGGGCCGGCTCGTTCCACGTCGGCAACGTCCAGTTGTTTTGCTTCAGATTGTCTGGCATGTAGGTGGCGTTCCAGTTGGCACGGTTCTCTTTGTACACACGGTCCGGGGCAAGCTTTACGTTCACATTCTCGGGAACGATCTTGCTTCTGATGTGGACAATCAGAGGATTAGATTACAGACAGCCCGGGTTTGTACGGCTTTGATTAGGGAATTCGGGCAACGCACCCCAGAAGCTCGGCAAACTCATCCTCGTCCCACTTCGGGACATTATTTTCGCGGATGTAATTGTTGTGGTTCAACAACGGCAGTATCGGCTGTTGTTGTTGCTGCTGCTGCGACTGCATTATTTTCTCCTGCGCCCTAGGACAATTGACAGTTTAATTTACGATAACGATTGCCGAGGTGCGCGAATAGAAGAATCATGCACGTATAATATACCTGACTTCCAAGGCGTCGTCCAGGGCATCCTGCGAATAGTTATACTGTTTAGGCATGGCGGGTGGAAGATTCACTTTATTCAGCAACAGATCTCGATGAGACGCAACCCCAATCTTTTTACTGTTGACCAGACGCGGTACATTCACTTGAAAGTACGGGTACCTGAGGAATTTACATGCTTCGGTAATTCGTAGATTCTATGCGGGTTTTCCGTTTCCAAGAGATTCAACTACCTCAGGGACTGCTGTGCCGTGGGCCTTTTAATTGGATTCCACTGTAACATGTCTTCCATGAATATCACTGCCTCCTGGCTGGCATTCGGTATCAGTACGTTCAGAGACGTGCGCGTAAAGTTTGGGAATTTAAAGTTCATGGCAGCAGCCAGCTGGTAACCCTCCGGCCAATCGTCCTTCTCGGGCGTGCCGATTACGGAGCAGATTTTGAAGATCTCGTCGATCTCGCTTTTACCGGGGAACAACGGCCGGAAAGTGTACAGTTCGGCCATGATACAGCCCACAGCCCAAATGTCAATTGGGCTGTTGTACGTTGTCGAATGGAGCAACACTTCCGGCGCTCTGTACCTGGAAGACGTACACGGTTTTTGTTAGGGGTGGACCAGGGTTGCCATCTGCGAGTCTCGCCAGGCCCCTTACCCTTCCGCCCCTCGCCCATCTGTGCTCCGAAGCAGGGTTGCCATATTCAGCGCGGGCCAGGCCCTTTGCCCCTGCGCCCCTCGCATAGCCGCGCCACTGAGCCCGCCTTTGCTTCCCCCACTCTCTTCCCACTAACGCTGACGCGTACGACTCGTTAGCTTGCTCCACGTGGTACGCGTCAGCGTTAGTGGGAAGAGAGTGGGAGAAGCAAAGGCAGGCTCCGTGGCGCGGCCAGGCGAGGGTCGCAGCGGTAAGGGGCCTGGCCCGCGCTGAATATGGCAACCCTGTTCCGAAGCCCGCCTTTACTTCCTCCACTCTTCCCACTTACGCTGACGCGTATCGTACGTCAGCGTTAGTGGGAAGAGTGCAAAGACGGGCTTCGCTGCGCAGCTGGGCGAGGAGCGGAAGGGTAAGGGGCCTGGCGAGACTCGCAGATGGGCCCCGACTCGGGAGTCCCGAGTCGGGACCCGAAAATTTAAATTGTTCGTTATACGAAATTTTCGGGTACCCGTCTGTTACTGAGATTCAGTAACGGACGGGTTTTGTTTGAACAATCTTGAAGATTTTGCTGGCTCGGTCACAATGATCGTTACCATCTTGTGGACACATAGTCCGTGTAAGGTGGCCTCGACCGGATCTCCCTAGCCAGTCCGAAATCGGCGATCTTCACCAGTTCCGGTCCCATGCATAGCAAATTCTCCGGCTTCATGTCGCGATGGAAGAACCCATGTTTATGCATGAACGCCAGCCCCTGCAGCACCTGATAAACTATATTTCTGATCACCGCTTCCGGAAACAACTTGTCCCTGTTACGCAACAGAAGCAGAGGTTTGCGACGGCTCCCAGCAACAACCAACAATCAAATACTGAAGTGGTCCGTTACCTGTCTTTCATCAATTGGTACAGATTCTCCTTCATGTATTCAAAGACAAAGTAGAGAACGTCGTTCTCTCGTATGACCTCCTTCAGCTTCACCACATTCGCGTGGCTGAGTTTCTTCAACGACTGCAGCAGAAAAAGTACGTTCATTCATTTCGTTGGACCGCTGATTTCATATTTACGGCAAAAATGAATTGGTGAAATACAGGGTGTCCCAAAATCCCTTCAACAGCCGGAAATGGGAGGTTCCTGAGATCATTTGAAGCAACATTTTCCTTTGCAAAAATGTTATCCGCGGCTTCGTTTAGGAGTTATTAACGAAAAACAATGACCAATCAGAGCGCGACCTAGACACGCGTTGGCACAGTCGGCCAATAGACAGTTGGCGCGCCGGTTCGACTGTGCCAACTCACTTCTAGGTCGCGCTCTGATTGGTCAGTGTTTTTCGTTCATAACTCCTAAACGAAGCCGCGGATAACATTTTTGCAAAGGAAAATGTTGCTTCAAATAATCTCAGGAACCTCCCATTTCCGGCTGTTGAAGGAATTTTGGGACACCCTGTACAATATCGAAGAAACATTAGTACTGGTACAGTATTTTCAACTTAAAATATGATTGTTTTATTATATTTATTCTGGGTGTACTTCCGAAAAGGACGTACCTCCGATTGTGCTTATTAATTGACAATAAAACTTGATTTGTGTTGGACGAGTTATATGGAGTTTTGAACATTGAATATCGTTTTTCTCAAAAACTATTGTCTTTATGACAAAAATCAATACGACATAAAATGTATATTTAGATGAGACCTACAACTTTTATTTGAAGTATTTTTCAAAATTACCATTATTTACGGAAATAAATGGAAAAATCTATGATTTTAAGGTTTTTTCATGGTTCCCGCTATGAAAATAAAATTTGCGCTATATCATGCTCGTAATCAGCACGTCGAAATACGTAAGAATCCATAGTATAAAAAAAATCGGAGGTATGTCCTTTTCTCGGAAGTTTATCCTTTATTTTTCTAATATTATTCTTTTTGAGTATCTTCCTAGCTAGATAGCATAACGACGGTCCCCTACCTTGACTTCCCGTAGGTTCATAGCCTCCTCCCAGGAATAGTACTTCCTCTTCATCCTCTTGATAGCCACCTTCTCCCCCGTGTCGATACGCTCCCCAAGAACGACGGAACCGAACGTTCCGTCGCCTAGCTGGTTCAACGTGATGTATCGGTTCATCGTCATCAATGTAGACTTCCCCAGGGTATTCGCGAGTTCTTCAACTTCTCAGCTGGCTCGACGGTCGAGACCCTGTCTGTGCATCATACTAATTTCTGAAAAACAACGGATAAACCAATGAATTCTCTATCCGTTCCAGCCACATCGTTATCTTCGATCGTATATCAACATCTCCACCTGTTGTCATTAATACGGAATGCGCGCCGACCTTTCGCAGTCGATCCACAAGTTGCCCGATATTGATTTCGAACGATAGCCGAGCTTTCCACGGCTCATGCATTTATGCTTCTTCCGAAAATAACACTGCCACTAGAAATATACTCGAACGGGCCTTATCGATCAATGAATCTCGATCCGAATTATCTCCGGTGCCATTTATAAGTTTAGTCACCGGATACTTAAGGTGCGTTTACACTGAGGTCCGCCGCGGACTTTTGCCATAAATTTCGAGCGGGTCGACGGGCCCGCTGTGCCCCGTTGTGCGTGGCACAAAAAAAAAGGTCTCTATGGGCTCCGCGGCTTCACGGTTCGTTTAGGTAAACAATAGCTTCCCTCTAAGGCGGTAGGATACCGTCGACCCGCTCGAAAATGGCAAAAGTCCGCGGACCTCAGTATAAACGCACCCTAAAGGTGCTTCTACGGCGGGCCTCTGCGGCCCGGGCCGCCGGGGCATTTTCTCGTAAATTCTCGTGCGGGTCGATAGGCCCGCTGTTCCCCGCTGTGCGTGGCAGAAAGAGGTCTCGTCTCTTCACGGTTCGTTTAGGTAAACATTAGCTTCCCTCTAAGGCGGTAGGATACCTTCAATTTGTAAGTAACCGTGAGGAGACGAGACCTTTTTTTCTGCCACGCACAGCGGGGAACAGCGGGCCTGTCGACCCGCACGAAAATTGACGAGAAAAGGCCCTGGCGGCCCGGGCCGCGGAGGCCCGCCGTAAAAGCACCTTTAAGGTGCTTTTATACCGAAGTCCGCGGCGGCCTTGAGTCCGCGGACTCGGCCATAAATTTCGGGCGTGGCACAAAAAAAAGGTCTCTATGGGCTCCACGGCTTCACGGTACGTTAAGTTTAGGGAACCGATAGCTTCCCTCTAAAGAAGTAGGATAAAGAGGGAAGCTATCCTAAGCTTTATCCTACCGCTTTAGAGGGAAGCTATCGGTTCCCTAAACTTAACGTACCGTGAAGCCGTGGAGCCCATAGAGACCTTTTTTTTGTGCCACGCTCGAAATTTATGGCCGAGTCCGCGGACTCAAGTCCGCCGCGGACTTCGGTATGAAAGCACCTTAACGCGCTGGCCTTACTCACCGCTCTCAACGGAGTTCTCTCCGTTCTTCTGAGGGGGTATAGGGCTCAGCCGGCTGCGACACGAGAACGCGTAACGTTTTATACTTACTCTGTGTAGTCGGTAAGAAGGGGGAGAGTATTGTACGTATAAAATATATTCCCCCGCTTATATTATTATTGGCCGTTACGCTTTTCCGTGTCGCGAATTCCGTGACGCGAATTCGGCTTACACCCTGCCAAAAGAAGTTTCACTTCAAAATACACCCTGCCAAAAGCAGTTTCACTTCAACAATGTAATAAATAATGCATTCAATGCATTTATTTTACTAATCTATCTATCACGATCAGCCCGTGCCGATAAACATCCCAATGTCGCCACCACCTTAATAAATTAAACGTTGGGAAAGTTTCAGCGCTGGAATATCTTATCGGTAATTTTCGTAGATTATATGTACTATGCAGTGTCTATACACACACCATCGACCGGAGGAAGCACACAACGCTACCCATAGTAAGTACCTTGGTTTGCACGTTTGACCTTCGGCGACTTTGAAATGTGGACCATTGACCTCACACCGTGCAACAATCGCAAACCGGATCGTGCAAGGAACGAGAACATCTTCCGAGGTCTTTTAACTTAATACAGATATCGATTTGATAATATCGTGTTTGTTAGACGTTCACCACATTGAAACCATACCGATATCCCGTTGGACGGTTGCGTAGACTTTGTCCGTGGCGGAGGAATCGATAGAAACGAATTAAAGACTCGCTTGTACAACTTTAATTCCGACGCTAACTGCGGTGAACGTTGACATACAGCTCGTGAAATATGAAAAGAGGAGGCCGCCGCGCCGATGCCCGCATGGTCAACGAAACCCGTTACGTGTCGCTCCGATATGCGCGATGATAACTGAATTTCAGTTAACTCCTCGAAACGATGACACTAGCCATGTCAGAATCGATGCGCGGATTTTTCTAAAGACACGTGTAGCCTTGCCTGTCGTTCGAATCGCCCAGCGAGCACACTCTCGTGATTACAACCCTCGTTCCCTGTTTAATACTGTCGTTTGAAGGCAAGTTCGATTTTTAGAAGAAGTCTTGTTTTATTCATTAAAGCGGTAGACTAGTTTCCAGGATTGCAAGGGTGTGGGATTCGCCTTCTCACTTCTCGATAATACAAACACAGGGTTGTTCAGTAGTCAACACCGCTGGATAAAAGATCGATCTAGGGCGGTATCTCCCTCGAAAGTCCTATTTTTTCGTTTGCGAGGCGTAATTTGCTTTATTCGGCTATTTTCATAGCTACGTGCACAGTTGTATGCTTCCGAATAATGCAAATTACGCCTCGTAAACGAAAAAATAGGACTTTTGAGGGAGATAGCGCCCTAGATCGATCTTTTATCTAGCGTTTCTAACTACTGAAAAGCCTCGTGTTTGTATTATCGAGGAATGAAGAGGCGAATCCCGCACCCTTGCAACCCTGGAAAACGGAGTCTACCCCCTTAACCCTACGGAATGGCGACGGCTTCGAGAATATCGTGTTTTATAGGTACATTCGTTCTGGAATATTCAAGAAAGCGGAATTTATTATTCTATTTCCAGAACGCTATAGTTCGTCGCATGCGGAAGGTTCCCGACAGCCTCATTAAGGAATGATTTATTCCGCGGGGGACGATCGATTCATCATTCCCCGTTACGGTATTGTGTGCTACGTAAGTAGCGTGAGTATACTCGAAAAAACAATGAGGCATTCTCGACACAGATTTGTAGGGAAACTTTTCGTGAAACTGTCGAAGCTGAAGAGCTTGAATTATGTGCAGGATCTGCCAAACCGTTCTGGTGTTTTTCTTTTAACTTTGAATTACCCTCATTTTGCATTTACAATCTGAACCCCTTAAATTTAGTATTTCAAGCGTAAACAAAGGTGTCGACTACGCTAGGAAACATTTTGCATTAACACGTTCCATTCATTTTGATTTAGTGCGCTAAAAAGATTCTATTTGAAAACAAGTTCAACGAGGTATTATAAACAACGCAGTACACAAACAAAGCAAATGGCCTGAATGAAGAATTGAGCAAAAACGGCTCGGCACGGAAAATAATTTTCCATCGAATAGAAAGTGTTTTATGTTTTAACAATGAGGCATTCTCGACACAGATTTGTAGGGAAACTTTTCGTGAAACTGTCGAAGCTGAAGAGCTTGAATTATGTGCAGGATCTGCCAAACCGTTCTGGTGTTTTTCTTTTAACTTTGAATTACCCTCATTTTGCATTTACAATCTGAACCCCTTAAATTTAGTATTTCAAGCGTAAACAAAGGTGTCGACTACACTAGGAAACATTTTGCATTAACACGTTCCATTCATTTTGATTTAGTGCGCTAAAAAGATTCTATTTGAAAACAAGTTCAATGAGGTATTATAAACAACGCAGTACACAAACAAAGCAAATGGCCTGAATGAAGAATTGAGCAAAAACGGCTCGGCACGGAAAATAGTTTTCCATCGAATAGAAAGTGTTTTATGTTGGAGCGATGCAAAGTTCCATGTAACCAGTTATGTAGAAAGTGGGGTGCGAGTAATTGAAGGTTAAACACTCGAAATTAATTGCTCCTTCTATTAAAGTCGATGGTGACTTCGTCAAAGGTGGTCGTGCGCGATATGTTTGACATTGTGTGACGTAAAGCGATACATCAAAGGAAGTTTCGACCAGCTATACACATACGTTAACCCAGTTACGTCCAGAAGGGGTTAACAAATGGGTTTGCCCCAGAAGGCGTCGAAACGGCAGAGCTTAAGATTAGCATTTTCTTAACGCTCGCATGCCGGACGATCTTCCTTGGCCAGTCGGACATGCGAGGATATAGATTTTCCTGGGCCTCGCGATGCCAGCGTAGCAGAGACTTTCCACAGAAATTCTTTGAATTGTGTACAAAGAAAAATCCATAAGCTTCGTGTCCGCGTAACAATCTAACCGTGTCCGCTCCTGATTCGATTGCTTTAGTACAATACAGTCCTAAAAAAATGCAACAAAATGTGTAAGCAAAGTGCATTATCTAGAAGCATTCTATTCCGTGATTCTGCCAACGATTCGACATCGATTCGACAATAAAGGGCCGAACGAGTTTCATCGATTTCGTTCCCTTCTGTCGGCCTCTGACTCACCATGCTTTACCTTCAAAATGTCTACAACCTCTCCACCCCTCGAATCCGCCCCTGGTCTTCGCAACCCTTCCAGCGGAATGTCATGAAACATTATTCTCAGAGTAATTATATTAATCGAGGGCAGAACGTTTACGTTTAACAAAATATAGAAACTTCTACGAACATTGGCAGTCCAATTGTCGCGTTATTTGTTTCTATTTAAACATTCCGTGCGGCTGCGAGAAAATACGCAACGAAGCAGAGAGCGCGTTTTCGAAAAGCCGTGCGGGATATAAACAAAAATACAATGAAGCCGTAAATGTTCAAATAAATCGAAATGGAGGTGGTACGTGATAATAATTGATGTGAACAAAATTTAGGATTGCGATAGGAAGGATTATAACAGTGTGTGCAGTGCGATAGCGACAGTGATAAATGATTTATAGCGGTCGAACGAAGCCGACGCCTGAATGTATGCTTCCCTGGCAGCTGCCGGACCGGAAGCGCAACGATCATTTCGGGAAGATCGCTCGCAGGGAGCCGAAATTCCGCGGGAAGCGTTAATCTACGTTTTTAGTTAATTCGGAGTCCACTTACAGGAAGGATCGTGTCGTAAATCGCCAGCATTTCACGTATGTGCTTGATCACCTTTCTGCGCAACGCTCGCTCGCAAACTGTTAATCGAGCGGCCATACTTTGCTGTGTAGTCATGGTTACCAGTACTAACTGAAACTTGAACTATCGGAGGTTATTCGAACGCCAACCCCGGCTGCTTTCGTTCTCCGTTATTGAACAATTTTGGTTAGATCTTACCATATATATATGTCTATGGATCTTACGCGAAGAAACGACAAAATCAAGGTCGATACATATATGTTCATCCATATGTACTTCCGGTTGGCGCCATCGCTGTTTCTACAATCATTCGGATAATAATATATCAAAATATTACACTATATTGTTTAATAATTACAATAAACAGCGGATTTTATGTATTCATGAGAAAAATGAGTACGTGTAATTTAAAAAACATTGCAAACATTAGACGAACTCCAAAATACTTTTATATTATTTCCAAAAATAAATGTCTATGTCACTCTGGTTTGTCGTCCGCTGTCTAATAATAAATAATACCATTGCCTCGATCCAATAGAATAACATTATTGCACGGTAGAAAGACGACATCACTAAAAATGTACTCATGCAGACAAATCTTTTCTTTCATTTCACTCGAAAAAGGGTTACCCAATTTTAATTCGAAAATCAAGACGTTTCTTTCAACCCAGATCGTTTTTATTCTATGTACATAATCTTTTTTACATTGTGCACGTGAAATTGAACCTGTTTTCTCACGCCAAAGTTGAGCTTTTTACAATTTATAGAAGACAGACAAATTGAATAATATTAAAACTGTTTTGAATGATGATACGACAATTTTTACTGGCGCCTCAGAGTCATCATTCGAGTGCTTCGCGCGTCGAAGGAGGATAAGCGTCACCGCAGTGTCGCCAGTCGCCAGATCTTCCCCTTCCACGACGCTGTTGCGTGCGTCGCAATTTCTCGAGACAATTTCGGTATTACCTGGTGCCTGGTATTGCCAAACCATGCCAAACAGAGCGATTTCGCGCGGCCATTTCACGTTTTTCCTACATAGGAAAAATACATTCCCTGTACCCGCGCGTAAGAATCTACCCCTCCAGAAGGGGGCAAAACTTACCAGGGGACGGGGTTTTTACTGGTTTATCCGAATTTCACAAAAGATACAGTAAACATTCCATTGAAAAAATTGAAGACGACCCTCGTATCTCGATAAAAATGCAAAGTAATAAAAAACAGAACGGATTGGCGGGAAAGTACAGATATTTTACCGGGTGTTCAACGTAGCCCATTTTATCGAGAATTTTACTTTACTGAGGCTGAAATCGCCGCGCATGCGCGAAAAATCTTACACAACACTCTCACGTCTCACTCTCACCCCACGGTTCTGGCATCACTGCTCTCTCTCACCCTCATCATTCTGCAGGCAGGAGACACGACGAAACCCCACGATCCCACATGGCGATTGGTTTACTCCAATACAATACTTCGTCTGTGACATGTATCAATTATTTTCAGGGTATGCGGTCTTATAAAAACAAACATTCGAAATACTTGCTCAGCTAAAATGATAGATTTAATCTCGTCGAGAAACAACGTCTTCATATGGAGCGCGGAAGGTAATCCGCTTTGTCTTTTTTGAGAACATAATATTGCACTATTGCAAATATTCATTGTTTTTTAGACTGGTTAAACCTTAGAAAACATCATAGGATTGTCGGCGAATTGATAGGTTGCTTACCGAAGAAACCTAGGCAAGATATACTATCCGGTCTTCCGTTACTTTTACAACCAGAAGAAGTATCTCTTCTGCTAGAGAAGAACGTAGCGCAGCTTATCCACTATCCGTGTCTTCAGAAACCACCGAACGACTCGTTGAAAGAAGCTTTTGAGAAATACAGGGACGCTTTATTCGTCGAGCAAGAGGAATGTTTGAGGAACGAGAGGAAGAAACAGGTTTCCAAAATGATCTTTTTGTTATCTTTATTATACAAATTCTCTATCGTGTATCTTTTATAGGTAATCAGTGTGATGGACAAGATTGTGGAGGGAAAGAAACGAAAGATACTTGGGATAGAAACAAGGAAGAAGAAAGCAAAGAAACCGTTAGATCCGAAAGTGCAAGAAGCTCTTGATAACATTGAAATAAATAGACAAGAACTGTTGGAGGAGGAAATGGCAAAAATACCTAAACTAGATAAGACTGAAGCTTTAATTCAAACTCACACAGGTATCTATATGTACATAAACATCCTACCAGAAGAACAGTATTATAAAAATACATGTTCTTCTAGGAAAGTTTGCTTCTTAAACGAATGAAATATATATATTCTTAGTATACCCATGGGCGAATAAAGATGAAGTTGAAACAGTGGAGTGGAAGTATCCTAGCAATTCTAAAGAACAACTTAGATATAATACGTATAAGGATCTTTGGGAGAGAGGATACTTCATAACAAGCGGGGAGAAGTTTGGAGGTGATTTCTTGGTATATCCTGGTATGTAATTACATAGCGTTTATTAATTCGATTCTGTTACAAACATTTCAAGTTCCCAATGTTCCAGGTGACCCTATAATGTTTCACTCGCAATTCATAGTCCACTGTAGGGACAGAAACGAGGAAATTCCAATAACCGAACTATCAGCTCAATGCCGCATCGCGTGGCACGTTCGGAAAACGCGTGTATACGCATTCTTCTCTAAAGATCAAACCGATATTGTATATGAATCGTTTCAGTGGGCAGAAAGTAGAGTACTCGAGAATCGATAGCATCAGGATTTGTAGAATTTTGTACAAGAAATACAATGAAAGTTTTATCGTTTTTATATTACTATGTATTCGCACCTTTACTTCAAACAGTGTCGATTACCACAAATTGATTGTGTTGTTTCTTGGGAATAACATTAAAATGTTTCTTATATATAACACTTTTCTCTCTACCTGCATAGTTCATTATAGCCCAGCCGTGGGTGTTATTCGGATTAATTTTTTCGCATGTAACCATTACTTTCCCAGCTTCTAAAGCGTATAGTGTCCCGTTTTTACCCATGCCAACCTATAACGAAAATCGTACATGAATTCTTATAGTTTAAGGAAGATGCTCGTAGTACTTTCTTGATGTAAATGCAGTAGGACTTACGTATAGTCCTGGATGGAACCTGGGCCTAAGTTGAGTGACTAGTATCTGACCCTTCTGGACGAACCATCCATCCTGAGCCTTCCATCCTCTATGTTTCGGTCTCGGATGGCCAGGTTTAATTCTCGTACTAGTACCAGATTTCTTTGACGCGTACCTTACGCATGCTGTTGATTATTTCTTCTATTAAAATCGATTAACTAAATAAAATACATTATGAAAATGTCTACAAACCTAAATTAGTGGTAGCAGTGTTCACAAAAGGCTTTGTGATCTGCAAAGCATTGTTAAACAGGTGTGTTAAGAGAGACATATCTGAAAATACAAATTATGTTTGTTTATTTGGGTGCAACATAACCTATCGTAGAAGAAAATTTGTAATGCCATTTTGACAAAAGTTATTTAATTTTTACGATCATGACCATGTACGTTTTATGCAACTTAAAATAAATGATCGATAAGGATTTCAATCGATATGTACTTTTGTTACATTCGAATGCGAAGGATAAAGGTTACCTAACCAAACTTCAGCGGGAAGTCAACTTTGGTTAACGATGCTATCACCGTCTTACGGTGTTTGTTATCACTAACTGTGTAATGCGTGGAAAATTAAAAATGCATGTTTGTTACACACGCATCCTTTAATCGTTTGCAATGATTACAGAAATAAAAAATACCATATTGACTCAATATTGCGGATGTTTATGCAATTTGCAATTTTTGTATCCGAATTTCAAGAATCTCGAATTAAATGAAATCTTATTTTCTGAGGTAGTATGTATAGCATGTTTAGATCTAAAATAAATTCAAATCGTACTAAATTCTGTCGTATTTTATGTCCCAGGATTTTCTGAAAATTTTCAAAAGCGATAATTGCATAAAGATCCGCAGTTTAGCAACGAGTATAAGTTCGTATAAATTCCTTTTAAATTCAACCACATACATTAATCGCAAATTATGTATTATCTTCTTTATGTTAATTGCTTGCGTGAAGCCAGAGAGGATTCTCTGGTGAAGCAATCGAAAGAAAACCGATGAAATTTTCTAGCTCACCCTGTATATGGACACATGAGAAACCAAATAGAGGGAGGGGTACACGTGTCATTGGCCGCTCGATAAGTAATCGCTTCCTAGAGAAGCCCACACATAGGATAGTTAGCGCAGCTACTTATCGAGCGGTTGATGCATCTAAAGCCGGGTAATTAAATAGTGCAATACAATCATTGAAACACCAAATGCACAATGTATTTAGAATAACATTAATCGAATATCTTAAGCAGAACATACCAAAGAAATATTCTATTAATAAACACAATCCTGGTAAGCAGTAAGTAAGGGAAAAATGGAATTAAACAAGCCAAGTACAAGTAAAGCGAATGCGAATAAACAGAAAATATGTAGAAATTTGACGCTGCAACAAAAATTGGAGGCAGTGAAAAAGAAGGATGCGGGTGTTCCAACGAGTAAAATAGCAGTGGAGTATAACGTTAACGATAGCGCAGTGAGAAGGTGGGTTCGCGATAGGGAGAAACTAGAAAAGTACAGTATCTCTTCCAAATCAAAGCGTGTACGTTTGTCTCCCGTTGAGAAAGTAAACGTGGCGTTAACTGCTTGGTATCAGGACGAAAAGAAAAAGAACAACACGATTACAGTGATACAAGTGAAAGGTATTGCATCTTGAAATTCTTCTTATCGAATAGTCTCGATGTAACTCTAGAATTCATTTTTCCAGCAAAAGCTCTAGAATTGTTTAAACAATTCGGCGACACAGGAACGTTTAAAGCGAGCGACGGATGGTTGAGAACATGGAAGCAGAGGAATGGCATTCACTTCATGACAAACTTCGAGGACCAATTGTCTGCCAACACCGAAACAGCTAACAAGTTTAAGAACGAGATTTTAGAATTAGTAGAAACGGAACAGTTAACGTTAAATCAAATATTTAACGCCAACGACAGTGGGCTTTATTTCAAAATGATGCCTAATGGATCTCTAGAACATTCAGCTCCAAGCTGTAAAAAGATCGAGGATAGATTGACTGTAATGGCCTGCTGCAATACGAGCGGCTCGTTGAAAATGCCATTGCTAGTTATCGGGGAACATGAATCATCGAAAGCACTGAAGAATTGTCCTGTGTCCTATACAAGCCAGAAGAACGCTTGGATGAGCGACACCATTTTCGAGAAATGGTTTAAAGAACAATTTGTACCTCGTGTCTGTAATTTCTTGAGATCGAAAAACTTACCAGAGAAAGCTATCTTATTGGTGGGTAACGCTAGGACACATCCGTCAACAAACATTTTATCTGTTGACGGAATTAAAGCAATATTCTTTCCGCCTAATGTAACGTCAATCATTCAACCTCTTGTTATAGAGGCAGTGAAAAGGAGATATAAAACGAAACTGTTAGCATTCGTGATAAATGCTCAAGCCAACGGAATGGAGTATAACGAAGCAATAAATTCGCTCGATATTAGAAACGCTATCGACTTGATAGGCAACGCTTGGAACGATATAACGGAACAGACAATTTCTAACTGTTGGAAAGAATTATTAAACGTGCCGCTCGAACAAGATAACAGTTTGGACAGTATCACCTCCAAGTACATTCATCAAATGTGTAAAAAGATTCCATGCCATAAAAACGTTACCATAGATCAGATTAACGAATGGATTCACGCGGATTGCCTACCGAGTCTAACCGATGGAGAGATTATTGAGATTAAAGAAGAACCCTACAAGGATGAGACCGGTGAATGAATATTTAATTACTAGTCTTTATAAAGCATAGTTGGTCCATTACTATTAAAATATGTTTGTTCTACAGATTATTATACTGAGAAGGATCATTTGAAGGAAGAGGAAGTTTCACCTGCGAAAGCTATGGATAGTTTGGACTGTGTCATCTCATTCTTCGAGAAGACTGGAAAAATCTCGCTTTTTGAAATGAGAATGCTGAAGAAAGTGAGAAGCAGATTGTTGAAGATTAAAAATAATATTTAATGTAAGATAGCATTTACTATAAAATAATATTTATTAACTTGGACGACAAATCATATGTTTTGTAATACATAAATAAACTGATTGAACTTCACTGTCACATGAAAGCATGCCCATCGAATCGTCAGCCCGTCAGCCATTCAGGGCGCAGTGGGGCGCAGGGCGCAGGAATTCTTTCGCTCGATATGCACTGCATCATATTCAATCATATTGCAATTTGGTGCGAAAATTAAACCCATGCACAAAACACAGCAGAATTATCAATCATATTTGATATAATCATTGAATATCTACAGGCTTTTACATTTTCAAAAACTTACGGAAGCTCATCGTAGTTTAAATAGAACAGTTGAAACAATCGGAGTCGGAGTCTTTCCCTTGCGAGTCACATAAAACTATTTAAATATCTACTTACATCGACAAAATAGTGATTTGTAATCTTTGATAATTAAACAATTGTAATTCTCAAATTGTAATTCTTACACCCTCAATTTTCATTTTCCATATCCCGCACGTACAATCTGTGGCAATATTCCACGATCAAACATAACCATGTAGTTCGCGTTTTAAGCTGTTGTGCACGACAAAGCAGCGAATTTGTTAATTTTCTAAATGACAACGCAACCGATATGTCGATTTCTAATGTAAGAATATTTCGATTGAAACAATTCGTATGCTCGTTTAAGGAATTAAGGAAAGTATTAACGTTAAACGTTAAAAGAAAACTACATAATAAAGAATCTGATCAATTACCGCAAAGTGGACCATGGAACGTATTATTTTTTGGCACGAACGGATTTGCAGTAGAGAGTTTAAAGGCCTTATATAAGAAATAGTAAAAAATGTTTATTATTCATATAATTTTTAATTCTCTTATCGCTTTATTGTTGACAGTTACTATTCGTTTGTTTTTAGCGATTCCAAGATCGTGCAACGTTTGGAGGTGGTTACGCTGAATACGGCGAAAGAGAATGCAGTTATAAAATTCGCGCAGGAAAAAGAACTTGTTATAAACTATTGGCCACTTGAGAACGCTATACACCACTTCCACATTGGAATAGTTGTTTCGTTTGGACATCTGATTCCATCCAAGATCATAAAATCTTTCCCACTGTAAGCTATTTTACAATAATCAGTATATTATTATGTTAATAGATCTTCTGTTATCAACATTGTTGCAGTGGTATGCTGAATGTTCATGGCAGCTTGTTACCAAGATGGAGAGGAGCAGCGCCGATAATTTATTCATTAATGAACGACGATGATCAAACAGGTGTAACGATAATGAGGATAAAGCCAAAGAAGTAAGCATTATTTTCCTATATGTTATAATTAGACTAAACTTAGAATTATTAGAATTATTGTATTGTAATAAATTGTAATTTCAGGTTCGACATAGGGGAAATAATTGCACAGAAAGAAGTTAATATAGGCGAGCATGAAACGTTACCTGAGTTGTATACTAAATTAGCAAAACTCGGAGCGGATCTATTAGAAAAGTCTTTCGAAGATCTACCAGGAGCATTGCGATCCGCGAAGCCACAAAACGAAGCCAATGCAACATACGGTGAATATAAGTTTCACACCTCTAATTGGTTCTGATAGTTGATGAAACATAATAGAAATGATTAATCACATTGCACTATTTAGCCCCGAAGATAACGTCGAAGATAGCTACTGTGAAATGGGATGAAATGTTCGCAACAAATATTTATAATTTACACCGTGCTCTTGTAGGATTGTATCCGTTAAGTACACGATTAGGAAATAAGACAGTAAAATTGTATGATATAATGATCACTGATAAATCAATTGCTGAAAGATTGATAGAACAACCACCAGGTAAATGTATAATATTGTGCATGAATTAAAAATGTTAATTAAATGTTAATTATATCTTTGTAGGAATGGTAACGTACGATAAAGTAAGCAACAAATTAATTGTAAAGTGTAAAGGAGCAGGTTGCATTTCTGTAAAAAGCGTAGGTGTTCAAGGGAAATCTGTTATGACCGCGCGTGACTTCAACAACGGTTTTATAATTGGTAAAAATGAGAAGAACATTTTGTTTTCTTGATGAATTCATTTTAAAATTCAGCAATGAAACGTACATGAAAAAGTTGTCACATAAGAAAGGAGAAGGATTTTGTGCTTTATAAATAATGTAACATTTAAGTTATGTAATAAATGTAATTACGTTTTAAGTGGAATGTATATAAAGAACTTATACGATTGTTTTCTACAAATATAGAGTTTCGTTCTCATAATTTGTCTCTTGCCTTCGTAAATATGTATACGCCCAAAGAAACTATATCGAAATCAAGCATAAAAAAATCAATTGATAATAAATAGTGGAAACTTTATTAACAGAAGACAGAAGTTCTAAACCAGATGTAAAAATAAAATTTACAGTATATGTTTGTCAAGAAAACTTTGTTTAATTAGAGGAGAAATTGTATCTATATTCTGTATATTTTACAAAAAACATAATGACATTCAATGTCTTAATTTATTTAAACGTAGAATTATAGCTGCAGACATAAAATTGTTGATATTAAGTCTCAGTTTCAGAGGCCTGAAATAAAAGAAATATTTTTACTATTACAGAGTCTTAGTTTTATTGAGTTAGTTTAGCTTTTAATATGTTCCTAGTAACACAATTTCAGATTCAAAGTTAGAATTAATCCATAAATAAGTTTTCAGCTAATTTGTTACTTTGGCCTGCTTCGAAATTCTATGTAGTGTAGTTGTATTATCCGTCATTTACGAAGAATTGATCCCATTCTCTTATAAAAGTGAGATTAAAATTTTTCGTATTAATAACTAATTGCCTTTCGATATTTCGGTAAACGGAACGGTTGTGTTCGATTATTCAATAAATAAAGACGGCACGGCTCTTTACTGAAAATAATTAGTTAATGTTAGCAACTAGTTATTAATAAGATTGTTCGTTCTACGTTTACAATCATTCAGAGAACTGATGATTTACATTGTATATTTAACGATAAAGTACTTTATATTTTGTCGTTTTCGAATGCTGGGGTGAACCGCAATCGTCGAATTCTAATTCAACTTCTCTTTTACAAATCAACGATAAATTTGCCATTCCTCGTTTTGACCAAATAAAAAGTACCGTTATTCAATTGTGCAATTGGATGCAAGTAATAAATTATAGTTAACTTACACTAGGATCGCAGTCTGCACAATGCCACGAATAGCCTCTTCGTTTCGGTGATTTTTTAACTGGCGGATCGAGACAGGTGAAGTGGTAGCACTTTTTACATTCATCACACCTGACATGCAACAAGTAACGATATCAAGATTTCGCAATACGTATAAGAGTGCTACGGCCAGTCTCGCAATCGATGGCGGCACACTTTAAATTCAAATAACAATCAACTTCTATCTATTTCATAATTCAGGTCAAACGCAATTTTCCCAAAATGTTCATTACATATCGTGGCAGAAGAACTGAAGTCGTTCGGTTCATTTCCAAAAGATTATTGTGCGCCATCAATTATGAAACTGATTGTATACGCGATACGTTCGTGTTTACTAACATAACGAGATTTTGACTGGTGCCAGGCATATCACAGACATTACAATGGGTTAAAAGGTCTGTATCTTTCCCTCTCTTTCCATTTCCCGTGGACGTCCTGCTGCTCGTGTTATTAGTAGTTGCATTCGTAGCTGCAACCGGTGCAGGAGTCGGAACTATAGGTGGAACAACAGGTGGTGGCAGTAATTTAGGCGGCGGCGGCGGTGGTGATGTGATTTCAGTGCTGGTCGACGTAGCAACGAACATTTGCGGACTCGACTCGGAGGCTATCTCACCCTCGGGTCTTGGAATCGGCTTGATCTTCTCGACGCGAAGTAAAATACAAATTAATCATACGCACGAACATTTTACACTGACCCAATATACAGGATAGTTCTGGGAACTGGGACGAGGTACTGTTTTTTTTAAAGTAAAATTAGAAAAAAATAATAGTTCCCAGAACCGCCCTGTGTATTCAACGCGAGACAAAATCTTAAGACCATACTTTTATCGTTATTCTCCTATGAACTTCCGGTTGCCCCTGCCCGTCCGGATTCTCCACGTCGAGACTTTTCCTTTTATGTTTCCGTTTCCTTTGTTTCACTCCCGTAATCGGGTCGGGAGTATACCTTTTGTGCTTCTCCCTGATAAAGAAAGCAACGAATTATATATTCTACATTCTGCCGAGGAGATTAGATTACCAACCTTCTCCTTTTCTTCGCGCTCCTTTGTGATACCGATTCCGTACCGTCTGCTGAAGCTACCATGTATTCAGGAGATCCTTCCCTTGCCGCTATTGTTACATTGTTAACAGGTTGTTGATTGTACACTGGTTCTCCTGACTGAACCGGAGTCGAAGATAGAGGCTGTGGTCCTACCGGCTTTATAGTCACCTATGTATCGCGATATCAATATATAAATCACTGTTTCTACAGTGCTATAAGACGGAGACGATTATAATTCAATGAATAATTACTTTTGGTGTTGTAGGCGTGTCAGGGGCAGTCACGTTCGTTACACTACTAAGGCTACCAGAAGAGTTTTTCGAAGTACTTGGCGTCGTCGGTGTTGCAGGCGCTTGCATTTCCTGCGGCGGCGTAGGTGTCGGCGTTGACGTTAAATTAGAATCGTCCTTGCAGTGTCTCAACTTCCGTGGAGCCGACGTGTCAACGCGTTCTATCTCTGATCCGGAAGATTCCTTGTCGCATTCGGAACATTGCCTGTTTCACGCAAATTTATAAAGCTCAATGTAAAAAGCTTGTAGAAGAATCCGCGTGTACGTACCATCCCATAAGCTTTGTTTTCTTCGGCATACGCGATAGAGGCGGACTAAGACAAGATAAATGGTAATGAAGATGGCACGTGTCGCATTTCGCAAGAAGATGCTGGTTGGTGGACCTTCTGCATATTCCACACTGATGCCTCAACGTCAGTTCACCCTTGTGATTTTGATCTTGCGCTTGACTACTTAACACTCTACCTTCGCGTACACCTTCCACCCCTTTGCCAACCGGCAGAGGAAAGCCTACACCCATTTTCAACGCGGCCGCGGTTGGCACACCTAATCCCGTACCTATAAGAATTTATAATAAATTTCGTAAACCTGATTTGCCAACTTATAATTCACGTTTTACCTAAAGTTGGCGCTATTCTTGGCTTCGACAAGTCAGCTATCTGTGGCAAAGGTTTCCCATAGCCGCTGTTCTGGAGCACCTGATGATACATTTCGATCTTCTCCTTTAACGTTAAATTCACACGGATCTGTTCCTCATTGTCTTTCATCACCTCGTCGTACTTTCTGTCTAGCCTCTGTTGTTCGTTCAATAATTGCGAGTTAACGTCGAGGAGCTCCTGCAACCTCCGTTTCATAGACGTTACTCGTAGATTGCGGTCTAGATAGTAACCGATAAATTCCACGCTGAAAGCGGGCGGTATGTGCCACTTTTTTCTAACATCGACTAACGCCACGAGTTGTGCTTCCTGGGCTTCCAACGCGGCCGTGTCAACGCCCATGAGCTCTGCTTTTCGTGCTAGTTGTCGGCAAGCAGAGGCTGACGTGGTTAATAATCGAGGCATCTTCTGGGTCGGTACTGAAAATTAGGAAAATATAATATTCGATATATTTGCCGTGTTTCACGCGGACGACGTACCCCATGGCGGTGGCCGGGACGCTTTGTGAGCTAAATATTTATGTCTGTGTTTCGCTAATTTCCTTTGAATTCTACGTTGTTCTTCGGTATCTAAGTGATTAGGTTGTTTCAACAGTTGGTGTCGGTACTGAG
Source organism: Lasioglossum calceatum (assembly GCA_963966675.1). Taxonomy (NCBI): domain Eukaryota; kingdom Metazoa; phylum Arthropoda; class Insecta; order Hymenoptera; family Halictidae; genus Lasioglossum; species Lasioglossum calceatum. The sequence goes on along the minus strand of OZ016539.1, from coordinate 5,142,227 downwards.
CTCGTAACTGTAACGCTAACCAGTTGCGTCTACGTCTACGAACGAGAGTTTTATCGGAATGAAGTTTGCAATGTGCGTAGAAAGGATCAGCCTGGTCAACTTCTTCGCTATGAGCTTCCGACAACAGACCTTCTCTTTGCGCACTATGGAATATAGTATTGTTAGTACACCCGCCGAATTAATTGAAATCGTGTACAGCGACTCGTCGTACCATGTAACATGAAAATACGTATGACACATTCCTGCGTCGCATTCTATGCATACTCCAGTACGAGCATAACGCGCATCCTCGCATAATGAACACTGTTTCGCTCCCCATTTGCTATAAGCCATCTCGAAGAGCGTTACGCTTGATAAACGATCGACCTGGCGTAATTTCGACACACATATAAGCATGAATATTGTAAGACACCGTTGTTTTATGTATAATAGAAATAAAAACCTTCCATACTTCTCCAAAAGCAACACCAGGTACATAAAGTGCACATACTAAATGGACCCATTTGCCTACATCAGTCTCTTTGAAAATGCCACCTTTGTTCGGACAAAGTTCGCAGGAAGGATCCTCGATGCCTGCGCTGCAAGCTTCGCAGAACCATGGCGCCGATTGGCATAAAGAATCAGTACTTGAAAAACTTTCTACATCGGACACACCATAACATCCTGGAACAGATTTGTGTGCCATGTCATAAGCGCTCTCGATCGAATAACAGGTTGTTAATTCATTATGAGGGGGCAGTCTCGTTTCTTTTTCGGTAGTCAAAAGCGCTAGATTAAAAATCAATCTAGGCCACAGTCGCCCTCAAAAGTCCTATTTTCACGTTTACAAGGCGTAATCTGCATTATTCGAAAGTAAAGCCTAGATTAATCTTTTATCTAGCGCTTTTGACTACTGAAAACAGTTCTGGAAACGAGTCCACCCTAAGGGGATGTGGATTAAGATCCACATCCTTACCTTCATGCACACTGACACCGCATCCGTCGCATTCAACAATTTCATTAATATCGTCACTCCTATCTCCTAAGCAACCACAGCAAATTAACATTTTGTTTAATTTGTCTTCTAGAGGTCCACCCTTCATCGCTTGCTGGCGAGCTTGTTCGATAACATCCCCCACTGTCAAGTTTGGATTTTCTTTCCTATTGAGCAGCGGATCCTCCAAAGAATCATCGGATTCTTCGGATGCGTCTTCATCTTCTTTGATATAAAACAGTCGATTAATTTCAGGATTGTATTAGGCACAACGTTATCATACCTTTTCCAATGTCGTTAGAGTCTTCGGAATCATCGTCGGATTCCTCGCAGTGATCCTCGATCCTGAAGTCACTGTCATCGGAACTATCTCCTAAATCGAACTCGAGCAACGGTGCTGTTCCTATCGGCTTGACTCTCCTCTTCTTTGGATCCCTCTCGACTGAAAAAATAATGCAAATTATAGTTTGTTGATCCGTGAATTACGATAACAATTCTGATGATAATGTATCACAATAATAATTCGAAATAATTGAAAGATTTTCGAATATGCAATGCACTCGCTCGAACGAGCGCATATCCAGGAAAATATACAAAAATCTAATGCTAGGTTATGTAAGTGTCTCATTTACAATGAATACATACAGAAGCTTGTCATATTAGCCTTGTACTGACAGTTTTATTTAATTTCGATTAGGTTATTCTCTACTGTTCGAACAGCTTCCACTTGATTTTTTTTCCGTCACCAGTTCTGACACTTCGTATATATACTATATAGATTTTGAATGTCTCCCACTACTCATTGAAGTCAACGAGTCGTTGCTTCATAAAATACTGACATACGCGTAAGATACGATGCCGGCTACATGAATTAGGTTAATTTTACATATCCTGTATTTATCGGATTTTTACACGCGTCAATTAAAAGGTTCGTCGACCGGTTTTTCAATTAATCCGGTCAAGAGCCGAATTAATATTCGGATTGTTTACCGACTAATTATGCACACGCTCGAGACGCATGATATTGCGATAAGAATTTATATTTTATATTTTTTAATATAATTTTAGTGAATCATTGCGTTCTCTCTCTTGCAAAATCTAATGCGTGACTGGAATATCCTTTAATATTTTACGATTTTATTTTATAGTAGCAGCAGTTTATTTACTTTTGGAAAAAATTTAAATGTTTAATGTTATTTAACTTGAATATTTATTTGTACATGTTAGAGATAAACGTAGGCGTTAATTCAAAATAAAATATGTCTTACTTACTCATTGTTTTGTATAAAAATCCTACATCATCGTCCTGAGACATTTTTCACACGTACATAAAGATTTTCTTTATAGTTCACAACATAAAATCTCTCTTCAATGCTCCTTTAAATATATTACACTTATAATCTATAAAGATTAAGACGGATTCTTCTGTACACGCGTGAACGAGGCGGTATGCACACAATGTTTTTTTGTACAAATATTTATGAAACTCTAGTTATTCAAATTGATTAATTACAGAGAGTAGAATAAACTTCCTTCGCTGATACATGTTATCCTTCTGACGCCGTCGTGTTTCTACTCGAATCAGTAACATTACGCCATATTGAATTTCTCAAAATCCTTTCGCGGGAAGTACAATCGGTATTTAAATATTTACGGAATTATATATTGCGCACTGTCAGAGCTAGATGAAATAGTATTTCAAATGGTAAATTGTAAATAATCCTATTTATTTGAATTCGGAAAGGAAATAGGTAGAAGATGGAAGAAATTCGGACCAAAATTAAGCAGCTGCAATCACGATATTATATTAAATTAACGTAGGTAGAATTAGCGAAATTAAGTAGGCATTACGTATTATTAGGTGTGAGGGTGTATAGTTCTTAAATAATAAATATTTTAATCTCTGTATCAACATAAAATCGCCCAAAGTCGAATTGAACATATTTCTTCGATGAAATTCGCAGAACACATGTGTTTCGAGGTTTCGAGATTTTTTTACCGTTACAGAGGACAGAGAAATAAGTAATTTCATTTTAACAATTAATCTTGCAGGATTATAATATATAGTGTAATTAATCTTGAAATTATTTGGAAAAATACAGTAAAGGAAGTTGCGAGTATAGTCAATTTTGCCATTCGATGCTGTTCCAAAAGATTTTACAATTAGTTCAAATCGCTGCAATTTAGTGCTGTCATTTTCAGCTAGAATTATTAAACAAGCGTGCAATTTGATAAAAATAATTCCGAGTCTGTAATTACACCAGAATGCATTTTGTTATCACTTTTGGCTTTCTAGTTTCAACAAAATCTTACGAGAACGCCGGAAGCGAGAAAAGTACGGCGTCCAAGAAGAAGGTTACAAAGAAGCGACGACTTGAAGAAGAAATAAATATGACGGAAGTTGCGTCAAATATTATAAACACTGGCGAAATATTAACAGAAACACATGTCGAATACGAACTGTTACCGGGCTACACTTTTAAGTTCGATTGCCGCTGTTGGAAGACTGCAACGAAGGTAATCTGACGATTTTATGGTATTCATTTAGATAAGACAATTAAAGAATTCATTATGCAGATATATACAGAAAATGGTGATTGGTGCTTGAGGCCTATACCATGTCCAGTTCAAGAGAATAATTATGTTTGGGTTATATTTTCCGTCCATCACGAGGTTCATTTAAACGAAAAGCAATTACGAATATTGTTTAATCACGTCATTACTTACCAAATCTTTCCTGGAAGAAAAAAGTTTTCCGAAAGGTTTGTTGCAAGTGACAATAAACAGTACACTTCTTTAGTATTTTTATTTATTTGTCATTAATTTTTCGTACAATTATTTCGTAAATACATATATGTATACATATGTTCCATTAAATATTTTAAAAAATATATAGGGCGAAAAAAGACAAAGTGAAACAACTTTATACAGATCCTGAAGCAATTAATATTCAAAGTAATGACTTTCTGGAATTATATTCTTCTGAATGGAAGGATAACATCAGATCCAAACCAGAACCAACAGTAGTCAAACATGAAACTAATGAATTCAGCATCACATCATACCTTGATGTAATACCAGGTCTAGTCTTGTATTTAATCAGTCATTGTTTTATTAAAAAATACATATAATCCCTCACTGTTACGTGAATGTTATTAGACAGCAGACATCAACATAAATTTTGGAAAATGATAAGAAAAAACAGGTTTCCCTCTGAACGTTTGGAGATCGAATTAGCTCCTGCTGAAGTGCCTCTAAAAACCAAAAAGTTAAAGCACACAAAGAAACAAGAGGCGATTGTACAAAAGTTGTCTCTAACAGCAGGAAATCTGTTCTCCGGTAATCAAGATATTCGATATTGTAATGATTACACTGCGGATCTTTATGCATTTATGAGAAAATTGGTTGGGTGAAGTATGAAACAGTAAAAGATGTTTGTAATGTAACAAAGTACTTCTGCTTCCAACAATCAATGCAGAACATTTTTATTTTGCATAACAATCCACACTCTAGTAATGATTTTATCTTATTCGACTAACAAACTCGTTTTCAGACATGGGCACGATCACTTGTTGGACTGGAATGTTGCAGATACCAAGCATCTCATCTACCTTCATCTACACGCAATGTGATAACATTTTATCAAACAATAAATTACGAAGAGCATTGAATAATATATCCATCAAGTTGGAACAAACGTCCAATTTTCCTGACGACATAGTTATCCAGAGTGGTTTTAGTTATCTTTACGTGAAAGCTGATTTTATCGGTAGAACAATCGTCACACCATACTATGCTATTGCTAAAACAATATACTTTGAGTTCATGCAATCCTTTATGACCGAAGAGTTTCAAGCAGAGGAACTAATCAGCTTTCTCGGGACAAAGCTTCTTATGTTTCAAGTAATAATTATATTCAGGGTAAAAGTACTATATCAGAGATACTATATTAGAGTTGTATAAATTAGGTAATAGGCGTGAGAAGTACAAATACTGGCAAGTCTCTAATTTCAATACCAAAAACACAATCAAAGGAACCGTCTATGCTTGAAAAAGAAGCTGTGTTGCTTGGCTTCGCATCATTCGATCTATCTGATCTTCTGAGAGGATTATGGGAAGTCAGATTAACAGGAAGTTTGCGTCAGCCGACTAATACGAATGATTGCAGCGGCGAAGATTCTCTAAACAGTTCTCCCTTCACCTATGACATTCTGACAATGTTCGGAACTGTTCTAAAGATCAAAGTCCGTTCAGCACATGATCTAAGGATGATTCACCACATGGTTCTTGAACGTATTCGTTCGTTTAATAGAATCTTTTTAATATTGGAAGAATATCCATTAGCCGATAGCATCCTTGCGGATGTGTTTTCTCATAATTGTACATTGTTTTCTAACATTGAGGCTAGCGAGGATAACGATGTAAAGGTAATATGATCCAATTATTTGCATTCTTAAGAAACACAGTTAACAAACGAATTTCTGATACAGGTAGAAGAAACATCCAAAGATATTTTAACTGGTTTCGCAATTGATTCTTGCAACAGATATTACATCTTCCTCGAGGGTTTAGCCAAGGGCTATTTATTGAAAGTTTGGGAAAGAGTAGCCAAGCTGGAAAGCAAGAGTGTCTTTTACGATAGCAGTGCTGTATTTCTCGTAAGGCTTTATAAAGATTTCATATGCATTGGCGGTGTTCTGAAACTGAAACTAAGGTAAACAGAGTGTAACAAACATTGTGCGAGGGTGAAATGATTTTTGTACTTTATAATTCTCAACAGCGAGCCTTTGGAGGTGCAGTTACGACGACACAGTATGTACGTTGGTAAAACAAGAACGACTCACCAAGCTCATCTATTAAGAACGGTAGGATTAATGAAATTGACATCAACTATGATGGCTCTGGCTCGAACATGTTTGTTCCCAGAGGTAAGTGCTGTGAAAGCTATCCTCGAGGATGTTGGAAACATTATTTATAAATAGGATTTCCCGAGTTGAAGATCATACATTATTATCGGAGATCGTTGACATAATAATGGGAAATTAGTAAATTTTCAGTAGATTTTTATTGTTCTGAGTGAGCCGCATTGATGGTTATGTGACGACGATCGTGTGTATCACGATTGTAAATAAAGCGTACGAGGATATTTATAAACGAATAAAACAATTATTATAATAGAACATTGTGAAATTCGTAAATATGATTTACAGTGTTAGAACAATGGGAATAACAATCGAAAGCATGTAAATGTCTCTGTGTGCTTACAAAATGGAGTTTGCGCTTCTGAGTCGGGAATGGAACTGATCGCAACATTGTTACTGTTGGGATTATTTATTTAACGCTAAGCCTACCGAGCGCTAAAAGCGATTCGAAAAGATAGTCACTGCAATGTTTATTACAATATAAAACTGGTTATGTGACGGGTAGTGGTAGGCTTATTGTCAACAACGTACATCTTCTATAAAACAGTAAAAATTATAGAAACATGAATAAGTTTTAAATGATTTAAAGGAGGTTTGAATAACGTGTAAAGATTTGATGTATTTAAAAAAAAGAAGAAATGGACGTCGTCCCTTTCTCGATAGTATTACTTCAGATAAGAAAACGGGCAAAGGGGCCATTTTCCCAGCCGCGGCAAGACGAAGGAAGGACACCATGGGAGTCGGAGGCGTCGGAGTCACCTAATCCAACAACAGTATTGAATGAAGTTCAAACCAGTGCAACGAAAAATGAATTCATAAAACTACTAGAAAATGTTAGTGGAAAAACTGACGAGGACGAAAAAAGGAAGAAAAGGAAGCGCATCGCCATCAACAAATATGACCGAGGACCCTCAGGACTTAGCGGCACCCCCATGCGGCCATAACCACCCCAACCCACGAGGCTGCGGATCAAACTTCGCATCATAAACGATTAAAATTCGACAGACAGATACATTTAGCCCAACCATAAACATTTCAATACAAATTAACGGAATGGGACAGCGACATCATCGTAAAAGAGGGCCCAGAAAAGTACCGGTGGTTCGAAAATATATATACGTAAGTAATGACAATATTTTGTAGATATAAAAATGATCAAAGATCGTTTCGTTCTCGATAGTACAGTGGTCAGTGTCAGTATTCAGTATCCCATTCGTTCATTGAACGTCGTAGGTGACGGACGTGCCACAGGAGCGAATAAACTATAACAAAAGAAAAACCTAACGCCAAAATTTTCCAAGCAAAAATGTATTGTGTGCAGTGCAGTGTTTTTGTGCCTACGCTGGCAGAGAGGATTAAGACACGAGAATTAACAGTAGAAGAAAAACAATAAGGAAAAATTTCGCAAGGAAGTAACCTCCTATCATCCACGGATGAAGAAGAAAAAGCGATCAAATCGGTAGATGAGCCGACCACAGAAAAAAATAAAAAAAACGATTGAAGAAGTGCTCTCTGCATTAACAGGGAGTTACACAAAGACAAGGTTCGATAGACTTGCCAATGAGGCTTTTGCACTGCATATAAAAAGTGCCATAATGAAAGGCAATAGTAATCCGAAACGACTGAACCCGGCGCCGAAGATACCACCGGCAAAACCAAAGGAAAAGCCATCGGCAGTGTTCGAAAACAGCAATATAGAAACACTGAAAGAAGGAAGCATGGAGAAAACACCCCAACCGTCATATAGTGAGCTTGTAGCAGCAAATAAGGTGCTATCAAAACGGTAGACAAATTATCGAAACAACTACAAGAAGCCACACAGAAAATTTGCATCGCCGAGAAGTACGCGGCTAGACAATTGAACGCGGTCGAAGATTACATCGATAACGAACAATGCGGTAATATCAACACATTACAGCAAAGAACAGAAGACAGATACACTAGTAAAGAAGGCGTACTTTCAATCGAAAGATAGCCCCATGAACGTAGTCAACACAGGCAACACAACCAACACATACAAACCACCGATTATACTACATATAGACACGAACAAACAGACAGTTAACCTACTCAAACCACGCATGAACCACTTCTACATAAAAAGAATCAGCAACAACCAACAAATATTACAAACAACCACAATCGACAAATACAAAATAGATCATACAATATTTCACATACCAAAACTAGAAAAACACATAACAGTACTGTTAAAAAATTTGGAAGGCCATTTCGATACAGATGAAGTCTTAGAAACGCTGCGCGCTAAAAAGATCGAAGACCTAAACTTCATATCATTAAAAAAATTCAGTACAAAAAGATCGTCGAATAAACTGCGTTTTGCCCATGTTTCTGGTGCAGCTTTCGTCAAATAGCAATATAAATAATTTAAAACAAATAAATACTGTTCTTTATAATGCAATGAAGTGCATCAGCAACATAAGCAAAATATTTGAAACTACAGAAACACTTCATGCAGGGTTGGGCAGTATTTAAATACTTCTGTACCACTTGAAATGTATTGAGGGGCTTGAATTGGGCAAATAGAGCCTCGGCTCTACAACGTCATCTATGTACTACGATATGGAGTAACGAATAAACCATTAACCAACCATTAAAATTATTTAAATACCGATTGGAATAAAAGATACATAACTTTTATTTGTTATTCGGAGGTTCGAATAAAAAAGTATCTTTTTTCGACTTTTATTTAAATAATCTTGTATTCGCCGAGAATGTATTCGATGAATACAAGATTATTTAAATAAAAGTCAAATAAAAGATACTTTTGTATTCGAACCTTCGAGTAACGAATACAAATTTTGTATCTTTTATTCGTTATACGAAATTTGTATTTAAATACAATTTAAAGACAATGTATTTAAATACAATTTTTGCCCAACTCTGTCTTCATACGACCGATCCTGACATACGGCTGCCCTATCTGGTTCAACGTCAGCGCTGGAACTATGGAAAGACTACGCATTTTCGAGCGGAAATGCCTAAGAGCCTGCCTCAACAGATACCGGACACCCGAATCCAACTTCACGAAGATGATCAGCAACCACCAGCTATACGAAGAGGCCAAAATCATCAGGATAGACCTATTTATCCTGAAGTTGACCATAAACCACTGGGCCAGCACCCAGCGGATAACTTCCAACAGCCTAATTTTTTCCGCCACATACCCGAACCCGATGTACTTCACGGAAACCATGAAAACTGGCTACACTCTCCCTGAATCCTTCATTTTTCTGGACAGTGAAGGCTACATTCAAAACTCCAACATCGGTCCAATAATATACCACGCCCATAGAAGAACATTTGACAAACACATCACCTACAATCTACAACAAAAACATCAAAAGAGACGATCCAAACATGCGATTTAATTATAAACTGTCTAGCGTAGACCTAAGCGACAAACATCGGCGCCACACCAAGTTATATTGGTGGCTATAACACCCCCTCCCCCACCGCACACATGTAACCCCAACATTACACATTAGTGTATATAAATAGTTATCCTAACAAGTCAATGTTCATAACTTCCTCGGTAGTATAGTGGTCAGTATCCCACCAGAATCTTTTATTTATCTTGACAACACAGGACTCGTACAGAACGCTAACAACCAACCATTACTCTACCATTATAACAGAAAAAACTATAACAAGAAAATCACATACAACAGCGATATAAGACTAGATGATCCGGAAATGAGATACACATACAAGCTCACGAAATATGACCTAAAAGACGATCACAGGACCAACATAAAAAGATACTGGTGGCTAAAAGATAACGCTAGTAATTAAATATTATCAACGTCACATTTAAATTCGCGCGCCCTAAATGATAAGAATGTATGTGTACACGCTGAATGTCGAATATGAGGTATATGTATATGTATGGATGTGTGTGTGTAAATATGTATATAGAATATATTCATAAATTAGATTAAGTAACGCAATTGTCATACCGAAACCAAAGCTACCAAAGCAACCTAGATGTACAAACATTAAAATTAAGAAAGCATGTTACTCCTCGATAGTATAGCGGTCAGTATCCCCGCCTGTCACGCGGGAGACCGGGGTTCGACTCCCCGTCGGGGAGAATATCTTTTATTATATATACATATATCCTTTAATTTTATTATAAATATATATTTTATATTTTTGTTCTCTCCCCCGACCCCTTGCGAACGACAAAGTATAGGACCCCGCCGCCCCTATACTTCAACCTCAAAAACAATTTTGTTCCTTTCTTTTTTCTTTTTTGTAACAACATATTTAGCAATAAGTGCAATATCTACGTGACCGGCCAGATTACGCGTACTCAATATTCGAGTCTTTAATCTTAAGTTTTCTTTATAAGTCATTTATCTCCTTTTGTACGTTTAAGGAAGTATTTGTTTTTCTTATGTTAAGTTTCTTGTTTATGTATATATTTGTTATTTTTTTTGGCTAAATAAACGTATGTTTAAAAAGAAAAAAGTGGTCAGTATCCCCGCCTGTCACGCGGGAGACCGGGGTTCGACTCCCCGTCGGGGAGAAAGTTATATTTTTTTACTATTTCTATCGTATATTTAAGTCTAGCAAATAAGAGTTAAATATAAAATTTACCTATCCCCCCCCCTTAAACATAAAACTGACTGCACAGCTCCCGTGCTAAGCTGTATACATAACTCATAAACATAATCTATAGATCTATAGATAAGAATATCTCAGAAGAGGTGCGCGCTCCGCGCACGAAAACGGAGCCTTTAGTCTCATAGTATTATTTATACTTCTTGTTATACTTTTTTGTGCGTTTTAAGTTTGTTGTACCTGTGTATATATTTTATGCATGGCACAATAAACGCATTGTTACAAAAAAAGAGTAGTCAGTATCCCCGCCTGTCACGCGGGAGACCGGGGCATCGACGAGATACTATTAATTGGGAAGTTTTACCGCACCCACCGTATTCACCAAACATTGCTCCTTCTGATTACTACTTGTTTCGATCGATGACGCATGGCCTGTCTGAGCAGCACTTCACGTCATATGAAGATACCAAAAATTGGGTCGATTCATGGATAGCGTCAAAAGATAAAGCGTTCTTCCGACGCGGTATCCGGATGCTGCCAGAAAGAAAGGGAAAAAGTAGTGGTCAGGGATGGACAATACTTTGAATAAAACATGAGGTACCGTTCTTTCGCAATAAATGCCCAATTTAAGATGGAAAACGGCGGAGACTTATTTGTACTCCCAATATGTGTTACATGTTACTAATCAGATTATGTACTATACATATACAGAAACACTCGCAACAAACACTTGATAAGCAACAAAACACTCTACAACAATGCCGACGTCCCCCGCATAGATAACCACCTCATAAAACTGACTCGTGGACTGATGTGAAAACTGTTCTGTGCCTGCAACAATTACTTCAAAGTAGTTCAAAGCGACAGCAAGACAATCCGCGAGAAAAGAAAATACATTTCCGCAAGAAAATTCACAGGAAAAGGAGATAGGTAAATGTCCAACGCGCAGTTTGAAATTCTACAAAAATCATACTCGCATGCTGGCTGCACACTCGCAGTTACGTAGAATAAAGAATGGTTTAGAAGTGAATTTTTCTGGTTAATTATTAATGGGAAAGAAGTAAGAGAAACGAAGGTCCGAACGCAGAGTATGGTACTCCATGAATGTTTGATGCTAACTCAAGACAAGTATTGACGTCAGTCGGAAGTACATAATTTGCGCTAATTTATAGCGGATGTGGGACCGCATAAAAGATTAATGCTACCGAGGTGTAGTCGCGTGCTATCGCAAACTGTCCATACAAACATTTTTCAACATTCATCGAGATGGAGGGGTTTCGGAAGAACTTCAGTCTATACTCTTCTATGTTGTGCTTTACTGCGCTCTGGCCTTACGACGAATCTCTACTAGGAAAGATTCAGAGGGTCACGCTTTCTCTGCTTTATCTCAGTCTCGTAGCGATACAGGTAATTAAGATTTGATTATTTATTAGATCTGTGCCATTGGAGACATTCCCACAATTTAATGATGAAGAATTCATGTCGAACGCTACTCGAAAGTGGCAAAACCTCGTCAGTGTTACTACAGTGTTCCACGATAGTATCGTACCAAAACCCAATTCAAAATTGTTGTCAGAAAAGGTTTATAGAATAGTTGACCTTGTCGGTTTTGGTCGGTTTTTTTATACGATTTCATCAGTTGTCGGTAACGTGGGACTCTACCTAAACGAACCAATCTTACCAATAGAGTCTTGGGGGTCTTTTCCAATAGACGACGCTCGCACAGTTCCACACTCACACACCGCTAGACGACATATACGTACGCGAGGATTGCAAGGGTCCGGGATTCCATTTCTTATTTCTCGATAATGCAAAGGCGGGGTTTTTTAGTAGTCAAGGTAGATGAAAGATTAATCTAGTCCGCTGTTTGCCTCAAAAGTCCTTCTTTTACGTTTCCGAGCAATGGTTTTGCCACCAATATTCAGCTGCATGTTGCCCGTTGCATGTTGCCCGTCAGAGGACGCTGCAGTCGCGCTGGCGTACTAGCGACGGGCATCATGCAGCTGAATATTGCAATAATATATAATAATAATTGGAAGGGGGCCCCTTCCTGCGTTGCTAAAAACCGTAGTTTTCTAGCACCATCTGCCCAAATAGAGCGGCCAGTTACCGAACTTTTTAAGTCTGCAATATGGAAAGTTACCAGCTAGATTTTCCAGCATTCCGGTTTACTGGTACTATGTTGCCATTTTCAGTTTGTTCTAACAGAAGATTGCCAGCCACCTTCTCATTTCATTTAAAACTAGTATCCACTGTTATTGTGGTTATTTGTTTAAAACGAATGAAATGTTGTTCAGGTATCGACGATAAGATGGGTGGAGATATCACTGTATAATGTACTGATGATGTTATCGTACACTTGCCCAATGGCACTGTGTTTTCTACGGTACGTTGGCTTTGCGGTCAACCGTCCGTTAGTAAGTTACAGAACACGTTAACTATCGTTTAGTAATGTTAATATAATTATTATATTCGTTAAACAAAACACAACTTGCGAAATCTTAACGCCTCCTTATATGTCCTCCTATATGTCTCTAGATGAGAGCTGTATTCGATAGTTTTTCAAACGATTATACCGCGACGGAAGATCCTGCCGAATTGGATATATTTAAGAGGCAGATAATAGTGGCGAGACGCGTGATCTTAGCATATTTAGGTACTGATATTGAACTGATTTTTATAAAATTTGATGCGTATGACGATGAGTTGTCTTGCCTTGGTCCCAGAAATCCGTCCACCGTAGAAACCAATTAATGAAACCCTGAATTCCAGGCCTATCGGCTGTACTAATAGGATACATAATTGTGGTATTACTGGTTCCCACAATACTACGCTCTAATACGCAACTCCAATATCTACACATATTCGGATTCTTCTATCCTGAGATGAGCCGGCAAACTGATTGGGTTAGCATTCTTTTCATATTCGGTAACGGGATGGGTCTCCTATCGGTAGCAAGCACGGAATCGGCCGTCGCTGTGAGTTCAGCCTATCTGTGCGGACTGCTTGAAATTGCCAGGTATCTTGGAACTATTTCTCCACATTTATATCCAGCAATCTCATTTTCGCTTGTACCATACGGACCTCATAGAAATGATGATTGGCATCGGTGATTGCTCACCCGATAGCCCCACCAAGGACTTTTTTGCTCCGGGGTATGAATATCGTCATAAATTGCTATTGTGTGGTCAATTCTAGCCGGAAGCTCAAGAGAAGTTACCGCCGGCCTCGTCACAATTGTTTAGGCTTATAGACTGACTTGAACTAATAGGCTTATAGAGATAGACTGCTTCACCAGTACGAAGCGCTGAAGCCTACAATGCGGGCCGGTGGGATCTCTATCTCACTCGCACACCTCAATAGTTGGTGGAGGCGCAGCGAGTCAGTCAACTCATCAACTCTCACTTCCTACGCACTCCCCACCAGGGTTGCCATATGACGCCCCTTACGTTTCCGTCCCTCGCCGCGATGCTGCCTACGCCATCCCCACTCTTACCACTACCGCTAGAGCGACCGAGTGCTAGAATGAGAGCGGTAGCATGCTACCGACTCGGTCGCGCCAGCGGTAGTGGTAAGAGTGGGGATAGCGGTGGCATGCATCTAGGCGAGGGACGGAGACGTAAGGGGCCTGGCGAGACTCGCATATGGCAACCCTGCTCCCCACTTTCATTGGGCGAACCTCTCCCCACCAAACGCATCAATTAGAAAGAGAGCGCGATTCCACAGGCTATGGGTCTCTCTCTCTCTCACTTTTTATACCCCGCGCCGCCATTGTAGGCTTCAGCGCAGTGTGGCCAGATTGAGGTTGAAACGAACCTCATTCCCTCTCCACCTTATCCCCTTCCACTATCATATTCCACCACCATGAGCACACTCCAACGTCCCCCACTAAGACCGTAGACTGATCGCGCAACGTGTCACATATTACTCTGGTCATCAAAGAGGGGGTACTTGTATCCCTCTAGATTCCTTTTCGATTACCCCTGTCTGGACACACTGCTTCAGCGCCATTCAGCGCTTCGTACAGGCCGCGCAGTGTATCTCTGTAAGTCTATGAGGCTCCCTTGGGGAAGAGCTAGGCACAGTCATAAGGATGGTACATAGAGGTCCTTCTAGGTCCTAGGGGTGTGGAATTGAGAATCTCCTGGATAGGAGATTCTCTAAAATGAGATCCGAAATGGCGAATAGAAGGATTGGGAGTCAAACTGATGGTACTGAGAAATTGAAAATGAATTCACCATTGCACGATGAACAAGACAGGTTTATTCACGGAGAAACGTCGGAGATAAAATACAACGAGACAAGGATACACGTGGTTACGACCGTTAGCAGCGCAGGAGCGCTGCTCCAAAACACGTCTGTACGAGACAAGAGACAACCGAGAAGAGATCGAGAAGCGATCTCTCTCGCAACGGCTCAACCGAGTCGATGTGGAGCGCAGGCGCAAGACCCCCACTCAGTCGACCTGAACAGAGTGGTAGCGCCGACCCCACAGGGGATGGGAGGAGGGGTCAATAGAGATCCCTCTAAGCCAGGGGTGATGTGGAGGGGAGTAAGGGAGTTTCTTGGGGACCCCCCTAAATCCTAGAGGGGTCCTCAGAGGTCTACCAACATCGTGTAAGTACTCTAGATCCTAAGATAGTCTGTAAAGGTCTCCCTAGGTCTTCGGATAGTCACATTTTGTGCCTTCCATAGCCAAACCCATAGTCGCAGCGTTCCTCTGTTTCTTAGCAGCTGGTGGAGCATGGGCTCCGCTGTTAAATATCGTATATCTCGCATACCGTGTTATAACAGGTTTCAGTGTTTCTTAATTGCTTTCAGTTACCGAATTGAGGTAGCAATCGACAAAGTGGTACACTCAAATACATCAGAGCTAATACAAGTACGGCCAGTTGTGGAGCTACACAAACGTGCTGCTGCGTTGGTATCATCGATCAGATATTGCAGCAACACTGCTGTTTATTTAATTGAATTTTGTATTACAACTTTTATATCTTTTCCATCTTGTAACTATCGATGGTCGACGCTGACAATTAATTCGTTAATATAGCACGCTCGATGACATCATGAGCAACCTGATGATGTCGTATTTAATAGCGATTCTCACAGTTGTCATTTCGTTCGCTGTGAACTTATACCGTGTAAGCATCTCAGAAAGCATTCGCGAATCAATCGGCAATAATGCGCACTTCTGTTAAACAAAACGTAACGAAACAATTTCTATTTTGTACATATGCGAAGCTTTTTCTGGCAGTACAGAACCTGGAAGACATCGCGAATCTGTTTTTCTCCGTCAGCGACATTCTATTACACTTTGTGATCATGTATTTGAACAATTTAAGTGGACAAAGACTGATAGACACTAGCTCGCACATTTTCAATAAAATGTGAGTCTAGCCGTTTAAACATGTAATTCATTTTTCATATATGAGGGATGAATAATGAGATATCACTGTTCTATGTGAACAGATGCAGTTCGTCATGGTACTGTATCCCGTTACGATCACAGAAAATATTATTATTCATGCTGATGAGAAGCATAAAAGAAATGCACTGTGACCTCGGTGGTTTATACGATTTGGGTTACGAGGGTTTCTCGATGGTAATTAACAGCGTATAACAATCCACGGATGAGGTCGGGAAAAGAAACCTATGATCTTTCTTTTTCCAGATGATGAGCTCATCTTTCTCATATTTCACTGTTATGTGCTCGACCCAGTGAAAACGAGACGTTCTCCAACAGTAGCGACTTTACATGAGTTTACATTAGCGATTTGTACTTCGTCAAATGTTTGTAAAAACATTATTGCGCTTGGGGAGTAGAAAAACGATTCTTTATCACTGAACTGCGAATTTTCATGCATGATCAAAATTTTCCATTTCGATTCAATTAATCTGAGCGCTGTTTAAAACTGCAACTACCCGGTGTCATTATGAGTGTACCCTCTCCATTTGTACCCTTTTTCCTTCTGTTTTTAGACTCCGAAACAAATTTCCGGGGAAGGCTCCTGAGCGATTTACCTCAGAGGATTCATGAAGGTACAATTTCTCCGAGATGTAGCCAACCTCTGCAACGAATAACTCCACCGTGTCTTTACCAGGGCTACCATATTTTTCTCTCGCCAGGCCCCTTACCCTTCCGCCTCTCGCCGTGCCGTGCACCGTACCTCGTCTTTGCACTCTTCCCACTAACGCTGGCGACAGCGGCGACACGCTTGCGTACGGTCGCGTCAGCAACTAGTGGGAAGAGTGGGAGGCTCCCGCCAGCGTTAGTGGGAAGAGTGCAAAGACGAGGTACGGTGCACGGCACGGCGAGAGGCGGAAGGGTAAGGGGCCTGGCGAGAGAAAAATATGGTAGCCCTGGTCTCTACACGACAGATGTAAGATACTGGAGAAAACGGTGTAGCACGAGTGCCAAGATTAGTCTCCTCGAGAGATGGGTATAGTATGATGGAACGAGAAACAACGGATCCTGAGCACGTCCGGAAGAGTAGCATTTGTGTCAATTCTCTGAACTAGAACTTGTTGCTGTGCTCTATTTAATAAAGCAGTCAGTTTTGCCATTCGATGTTGTTCCTATCCTGGAACCTTCTAATAAACCCATCCAAATGCGAGACCATTTTGTTTCATAAACCACCAAGATTCGTCAGCAGAACCAAGAAACACATCAATCATTTCCGCATACAGATCCACGATAGCAACTCCGCCCAACCAATAGAACACAAGATAACAGGGAGATACTTAGGCGTACATCTAGATTACTTACTCAGACTCGATACACACCTCACAGTACAGACCCAAAAAGCAACCAGGCTATTTAGACAGCACCACATTCTACCTGAAATTTTAATCCCGATTACGATTATTAGTTCGAGTTATAGTAAATGACAAGTACTTTTTCCTAAATTGGATGGTGTTAATTGATGACGCTTTTCCGTAAAAATTAATTTATATTGTAACGCGACAAGGGGACGAGACAACCCCCAGGGGTACCAGACCGTCTCGGCACCAGTGTAGCCAGACGGTGCGGCTCAATGGCTCAAGTGGCCCCTTACGTCTCCGTCCCTCGCCTAGATGGTGCCTCCGCTATCCCCCCCACTCTTCCGCCTGTGGGAGCCGGCGAGGGACGGAGACGTAAGGGGCCTGGCGAGACTCGCATCTGGCATCCCTGCTCGGCACTACCCTGAGACGACAGAAGAAACGCGCCGTGGCCGAATGTTCTAGAAGGCCGCATGATCGAGAACCTTCTAAAACCCTTAGTAACGCGTGTAACGCATGTTGTTAGGGTTAGCAACGAGTTTATATAAATACCGGTAGAATATCGCGGAGCACTCACTTTAGCTGCGCCTTTGGGAGAGGACGAGGTAAGACCACGGCCGCCCATAGGTTAGGGAGAGTACGAAGCTATGCTATCGGACGCCCGGCAGCTCAGGAGAGGACAGGGGTTGCACCTGGACGCCTCTCTGGATAAATGGGAGAGGACGGCCATGAAGGCCGGCCGCCCGCCGAGAGGAAAGAACAGGGTAGCTTCCTGGCCGCCTGAAAGTAGGACCGCCTGGTTCCTCTGTACGTCTCGGAGAGGACGGCCATGAAGGCCGGCCGCCGAGCGGGCAGAGAAAACCAGGTGAATCCGAGTCATCGTCGTTTCCCAGAGGGAGAGTACGGTTGAGATAAACCGGACGCCCGATGGAGAACTCTTTTCATTATCTATTTTCCTAATTTTCACGTTGCTAACCTCCTTCTAAGGTTATTGTAATTTCACACAAAATTCCACTGTACGAAATTAATGTGAAAATATATTCTGTGTACAGAGAAATTACCTAATCCCGTTTCCTGCCATATCGCAACACCCATTATCCTACAATATGCGGAAAATGATCTCTCCACGTCACACGACGTAAGCGGTGCGTACACATCAGAGGCAGATGAATAATCACCCACGCTGCCGCTATATGGTGGACTGTGAAGACAGCCACAATAGAAGAAATCCGAAAATTCGAAAGAAGCTGCCTACGGACAGCCCTACACATATACAGAAACACTCGCAACAAACACTTGCTAAGCAACAAAACACTCTACAACAATGCCGACGTCCCCCGCATGGATAACCACGTCATAAAACTGACTCGTGGACTGATGTGAAAACTGTTCTGTGCCTGCAAGAATTATGTACTTCAAAGCGACAGCAAGGCAATCCGCGAGAGGAGAATATCGATTTCTTCGAGACAATTTGCAGGAAAAGAAAATACATTTCCGCAAGAAAATTCACAGGAAAAGGAGATAGGTAAATGTCCAACGCGCAGTTTGAAATTCTACAAAAATCATACTCGCATGCTGGCTGCACACTCGCAGTTACGTAGAATCAAGTATGGTTTAGAAGTGAATTTTTCTGGTTAAATATTAATGGGAAAAAAGTAAGAGAAACGATGGTCCGAATGAAGAGTACGGTACTCCATGAATGTTTGATGCTACCTCAAGACAGATATTGACGTCCGTCGATACCGGTCGGAAGTACGTAATTTGCGCTAATTTCTAGCGGATGCGAAACCGCGTGAAAGATTAATGCTACCGCGTAGTCGCGTGCTATCGCAAACTTTCCGTACAGACATTTTTCAACATTCTACGAGATGGAGGAGTTTCGGAAGCTCTTCAGTCTATACTCTTCTGTGTTGTGCTTTACTGCGCTCTGGCCGTATGACGAGTCTCTACTAGGAAAGATTCAGAGAGTCATACTTCCTATGGTTTTCCTCAGCACTTTAGTGATACAGGTAATCAAGATTAAATTGTTACTAGATTTGTGCCATTTTGGAGACATTCCCACAATTTAATTATGAAGAATTTATGTCGAACGCGACACGGAAATGACAAACAAAACCTCGTCAGTGTTACTACAGCTTTCTACTATCAGAATAGTTGACCTTGTCGGTTTTTGTCGACATTTTTGCACGGTTTCTGTATTTCTTCTTTAACCCGAGTGCCTCTACCATAAAATGCGACCTTTCATCTTTAATTTGATCCCTCAAACGTTTGAAAATTTCTGCGGGACCACATTCTATAATAACTTCATAGAATTACGTACAAATCTTTCGAACTTCGTGCTTTTTCCATTTCGGCCCAAAATTTTTTCGGCAACGTGGGACCAGCTAGATTTTCCAGCGTTGCCGGTTTTACTGCTGTAACGTTGTCATTTTCAGTTTGATCTGAGTTAGCCAGCCCCCTTCTGGTTTCACGTAAAATTAATATTCACTGTTATCCTGGATATTTGTTTAAGACGAATGAATTATTGTTCAGATATCGACGCTGAAATGGGTCGAAAAATCACTGGACAATATACTGATGATGTTATCGTTGACTTGTCCAATGACACTGTATGTGTTACGGTACGTTGGCTTTACGCTCAACCGTCCAACAGTAAGTTACAGAATACATTAACTATCTTAGAAATGTTAATGTAATTTTTATATTCGTTAAACAACACACCAACTTGCGTAATCTTAACATCTCCTTAAATGTCCTCCTGTATGCTTCTAGGTAAGAGTTATGTTCGATAGTTTTGCAAACGATTATAGCGCGACGAAAGATCCTGTCGAATTAAACATATACGCGAGGCACAAAACAGATGCGGAACGCGTGTTTCTAGCATTTTTAGGTGATGATACTGAACAGATTCTACTCTTGCCTCGGTCCCAAAAATAAGTCCATCGTAGAAATCAATTAATGAAACCCTGAACTCCAGGCCTAGCGGCGGTGCTACTAGGGTACATGCTTGTGGTACTAGTAATACCCACAATACTACGCTCTAAAATGCAACTGCAGTATCTACACATATTCGGATTCTTCTATCCTGAGATGAGCCGGGAAACTGATTTGGTTAGCATTCTTTTCATGTTCGTTAACGCAATGGGTCTCCTATCGATAGCAACCACGGAATCATCAATCGCTGTGACTGCTGCCTATCTGTGTGGAATGCTTGAAATCGCCAGGTATTTTGGAACCATTTCTCCAAACTCATGTTCAGTAATCTCATTTTCGCTTGTACCATACGGACCTCATAGAAATGATGATTGGCATCGGTGATTGCTCACCCGATAGCCCCACCAATGACTTTTTTGCTCCGGGGTATGAATATCGTCATAAATTGCTATTGTGTGATCGCATAACCACATCTTCGTTATCTTGGGAGACGCAAATCTAGCTAGAAACTGAAGATCAGTGACTACGGATCAAATCACAACTGTCTAGGCTGATGGACAGACTTGAACTAATAGGCTCCCTTGGGGAAGAGCTACGCACAGTCATAGAGAGGCTCCATGGAGGCAGTGATGCCATATGAGGGGAATCACGGTGATATCATGTATCCCCTCTCTGATGACCAGACCAGTTTACGGCACGGGCGCCGTGGTGTACGGTCTTGGTGGGGGACGTTTCAGTGTGCGCACGGTGCTGGAATGGGATAGTGGAAGGAGAGAAGGAGGAGAGTACATGATATCCGTTCGGATACCATTTGGCATTACTGCATGGAGGCCTTTCTAGGTCCTAATGGGGGAGGGGAGCAATAGAAGTCCCTCTAGGCCTGGGGTGGTGTGGTGTGCAGTGAGGGAGCTCTATAGGGGCCCGTCTAGGCAGTGTGTCCAGAGTCCAGAGCAGGGCTACCATATTTTTCTCTCGCCAGGCCCCTTACCCTTCCCCCTCTCGCCATGCCGTGCACCGTACCTCGTCTTTGCACTCTTCCCACTAACGCTGGCGACAGCGGCGACACGCTTGCGTACGGTCGCGTCAGCAACTAGTGGGAAGAGTGGGAGGCTCTCGCCAACGTTAGTGGGAAGAGTGCAAAAACGAGGTACGGTGCACGGAACGGCGAGAGGCGGAAGGGTAAGGGGCCTGGCGAGAGAAAAATATGGTAGCCCTGGTCCAGAGTCCAGACAAGGGTAATCGAGGAGAAATACAAGTACCCCCTCTCTGATGACCAGAGCAGTTGCGCGACTGCGCGACCAGTCTACGGTTTTAGCGGGGAACGCTGGAGTGTGCTCATGTAGTGGAATAGGATAGTGGAAGGGGAAAAAAGTGGAGAGGGAATGAGGACCATTTGGTCCTCATCTGGCCACACTGCTCCACATAGGTCCTAGAGGGGTACACAGAGGTCTACCTACATCATGTAAGTCCTCTAGGTCCTAAGACAGTCTATAAAGGTCTCCCTAGGTCTACGGATAGTCACTTTTTGTGCCTCCCATAGCAATAGTCGTAGCGTTCCTCTTTTTCTTAGCAGCTGGTGGAGCTGTTAAATACCGTATGTTCTGTATACCGTGTTATAAGAGGTTTGAGTGTATGTTAATTGTTTTCAGTTACCGAATTGAGCTAGCAATCGACAACGTGGTACACTCAAATACATCAGAGCTAATACAAGTACAACCAGTTGTGGAGCTACACAAACGAGCTGCTACGTTGGTATCATCGATCAGATATTGCAACAACATTGCTGTTTGTTTCATTGTATTTTGTATTACAACTTTTATATCTTTTCCATCTTGCGACTATCGATGGCATGGTCGACGCGGACAACTAATTCGTTGATGCAGCACGCTCTATGATGTGATGAATGCAATGTTGGTGCCGTATTTACTAGCGATTGTCGCAGTTATCATTTCGTTTGCTGTAAACTTATTCCGCGTAAGCATCACCGAAAACATTCGCGAATTAAATCGGCGACATAGCACTTCTGTTAAACGAAACGTAATGAAAGAATTGCTATTATTTTGTACATATACGAAGCTTCTTTTGGCAGTCCAGAAAATGGATGACTTCTCGAATGTTTTTTTCTCCCTGAACGACGTTCTATTACACTTTGTGATCATGTATCTGAACAATTTAAGTGGACAAAGATTGATAAACACTAGCTCGTACATTTTCGATAAAATGTGAGTCTAACCGTTTAAACATGTAATTCATTTTTCATATATGAGAGATGAATAATGAAATATCACTGTCCCATGAAAACAGATGCTGTTCGGCATGGTACTGTATCCCGTTACGGTCACAGAAAATATTATTATTCATGCTGATGAATTGCGTGAAAGATATGCACTGTAACCTCGCTGGTTTGTACGAATTGGGTTACGAGGGTTTCTCGATGGTAATTAAGAGCATCCGGTTAACAGAGTAACAATCCTCGGTTCGGGTCAGGAACAATAATCTATGATCTTTCTTTTTGCAGATGATGAGCTCATCTTTCTCATATTTCACTGTTATGTGCTCGACCCAGTGAAAACGATACGTTAGCCAACAGTAATGATTTTACATATGTGAGAGTTATTTAGCGATTTGTACTTTGTCAAACGTGTGAAACAAATGATTGCGCTTCAGCGATAGATAAACAATCTTTGATCACTGACCTGCGAATTTTCATGCAAAATAAAAATCTCCCTTTTCAATTCTCTGTTTAAAACTGCAGCTACACTTATGAGTGTATAAAATCCGCTGTCTACTGATCACAAATGCATTTCTCACATTTATTGCATGCACCACTCTCACATTTTGCTAACAGGATGGAGAGAGAACAGACAGAGACATCGGTTTTCACGTCTTAAATTTATTCGCCGTCTATCTGCATATACACACGTTAAATGACACCAAACGTCTACTTGCTTGTACTCGTTTAACGCTAAACACTTATTCGTTTGCCTCGCGTTTAGTTAAAATACTTCGAATCGTTTCTACTTTCGCACGTACCGCCGCGGTATTTACACAGAGTGTCTCTTTAGTTAGTGTTCGGTGGTCGTGTGTGTGTTTGTGGCATTCGCATGTGCAATTCGTGTGGATGTATGTATCTGTGTGGACGCAAATAGTGTGGTTGTATACACGCCGATTTAATCTCGATTTCGTGGGAGAACTCGCACCCGAAATCTCTGGTCAATTCGGAAAATGGTCGACGACTATTAATCTTCCATTAATTAGTCACCTATCGGGAACCCGGTTGCACAGGCCAAGAGTATGATCGCTGGCTAACTGATGCTCGAGGATAGTGTTTCTGGAAGTGACACTGGAAGATCAATTGCAACCCTCAAACCTTTTCAAACCTTTGTTCGTGTGACAATTACATTTGTACCTTCTCTCCTTCTGTTTTTAGACTCCGAAACAAGTTCTGCGTTAGGCTCCTGAGCGATTTACCTCAGAGGATTCATCAAGGTACAATTTCCTCGAGATCATGCTAGCCTCTGCAACGAAAAGCTCCACCGTGTCTCTACTCGACAGAAGTAAGATACTGCAGAAAACAGTGTAGCACTAGTGCCATGAATGGACTTCTCGAGATATAGGTCGAGAGATAGGTATACTCTGATGGAACGAGAAACAACGGATCCTGAACACGTTCTGAAGAGCACCACCTGTGTCAATTCTCTGAACTAGAACTTGCTGTACCTAGCTATGCTCAGGTCCGAGATCGTTATTCAATTTCAGAACTCATCCTCTATGAGTTTGCACATGTTTGGGTCATTGATGACGTGTCCTCACGAGTTAGGAGAATCTCGCCAAGCATCGTAACAACACGTTCCATCTAATTCATCAAATGTATACCATTTTCTCGCTGAAGTCCTGACTCCGGACAATCGGTCCTCTATCGTGATGTGCGGATAATAATCGGTGCAAGTTCTGTGACATAGTCCGATGGGTGAACGTCGGTATAGCAATTGTGCAGCACCTTCGTGATGTCTCGCGACACGTGACACTCGCGGCGGGATCCTAAAGTCGACTTCTAGAAAAAGTAAAACGGATTTTTTCTCTGTTTCTTTCTTCTTCGTCGGTTTTCTCTCGTCATCCAGTGCCACTCAATGCGCTTTGTACTTTCTTCATGAAATCCTTTTAGTTCTCCCTCCCCCTCTCTGTCCTTCCATCTTCGTCTTCTTCACTTTTACGCTACCAAAGGTGGTAGGAAAGATGTGAAACGCGGATCACGTGGTTAAGAACCGTCATAGTCATGGGGTGGTGGTGGTGCGTGATGGTGCATGTGAATGTGTGGTGGCAGTTCGACCGTGGGAACACCCAGGCTGCTTCTCTGCGAAGAAAACGATTCTTCCGGTATTAACATGGTCAAATATTTAATTAAAAATCAGCCGCAGAAATCTAAAGACACTTTGTTGCGCCACTTTTGCAATTTGAGGTAAATTAGTATGATACCTGGGATCTCATGCCGTTTAAGGGGGTGGCAGTGGGGTTATCCGGCGGATAGCCGATCACGTGCGTGGTGCACTTCTCGCAGGCTCTTCGGCGTCGCGAGGACGCATGGCAGCGCAATGCTCGGCATAGTTCTCGTGCCATCTCCGAGCACAGAGACTCCTGTTGCTGGTTCTGCTGTTGGTGCTGTTGCTGGCCAGGCGGTTGTTGCTGCTGCTGCTGCTGCTGTTGTTGCTGTTGCACAGACTGTGAGATCCCTTGCAGAGAACCCGAACCGGTTGGCGTCGATACTGGAGCTCTCTGAACCGAAATGCAACAGTTTCAACGAGACCTTGGTAACGAAAGCTGGACGTTATTGGGAACATGTTTAACACTGTGGGTGCCATGTCTCCCAGAAGGTCGAATTGATGGTGTAGTGTGGTGACCGACTAGATATAAGGACAGACCTATCATCCAATGTATATTTGCGGCCCACTTTTCGGGGTCCACGTAACTCCATTACCGTGTTCATTTTACGCAATTTAGACGAGTTTATGCCAGAATCTTCGTGCCACAAGTAAATAAATATGTCTATTTCTGTTCTGAGTTGTTGTCTCGCGTGCTGGATCGCTTCATTTGCATGCAAATAGGTGGAATGAGCAAATGGAGTTATAGGACCCCACAAAAGTGGACCGCAAAAATACCATATAGCTCGTCGGTGGTGTGGTTCCAAACGCAACGTAAAAATGGAAGGATCACCTAGGAAAAAATCGCAAAAATGAACGACCAGGTGAGCAAAAAATGAGTGTTGCCAAAAAAACGGACCTTGGTTCACGACAGAGCTTCGTGCGTTTGTGGTCTGCCGGCATGCTTCAGTGGAAGATGAGTTCATGCTGCGTTGACAAAAGCCCCGGCCGACGCAAATGGAACACAAAATCGAGAAAAACTCATGCAATCTTTAAGTATCGTGCGTGGTGTCGCGCGCTCAGTCTGGAAAAAAGCGTCTATCTATTTGTCGCGCAAATGATCTATAAAATCTCGACAAAATCATACTCTTATCGCAAGATCATACTTAACGATGGTTTAACAAGATCATGCTTAACGGCGATGTCTGTTTCTCTTTTCGTTTCATTAGCTCACCCGTTCCGCTGGCGTGTTCCTCCTCGAATTGTAACAGAATTCGAAAATCGCGATCAACACGGCGAACGCCAGACCGCACAGCAGAACAACGAAGACTCCACCTACGAGGCAACAGAACATGTTCATCCTCAGGCATACGTAAAAATTCGTTTGTCCTCTCGGGCAAGGCATCGTTCTCAAGAAAGATATTTAACCTGTCGCGGTTCACGCGAACGGCTTGAACAGAGTTGCTGTTCAGCATTTTTGGAATCGATAGATTTTATTGTTCAATTCAAACACGTACACTGGCGGATGTACAGGATGGTCCGTATTGAACATAAATTTGGAAAATAGTCCTTCGTTTCGTCGGTAAAATTTTATTCAGATGTGGGAAAACATTTTCGCGTACGATTTGACGTTCATTTATACAACAGAAATTTACATTACCGACAGAATAACATATATTCTACATTCTACATGATTGATATCCGCCACATTGGTGCGACCGACCTGCCCTCTACAACGACACCACGGTATGGCTTTCATCTGCCCCCGAGTTGTCCCAGCACACACCGTGCAAGCATAAACAGATTTATGGTATTTCGCTTGCACGGTGTGTTGTACAATTCAAAGCAGATTCCGAGCTTACTGGGTATGTAGTTGAACTTGCAATTGTACCCATAATTATGGATAAGTGGAAGAGATAGAAATTACATTGAATGTTGTTTCTTCCCTTAATGATTTGAATAGAGGAGAAATCGTATATTGACATCTTGAATTTGTTAAATTTTCCAACAGTTTTGAATTTCAGTCTAATTATGAAAGTGGTCTAAGTCATATATTTCTTGTTTCGAGATATTTAAAGGGATGTTCACACTAAATGCATTCCATACAATGTTAAAATGACAAGCGCACCGTTCAGCCGTTAATTTTTAACAATATCGTGAAAATTACATTGAATCAATTTAGTTTAAAATAATGTGATGTTTTTTTTCATAATTACGGGCACAATTAATGCAGAGAACGTTTGCTCTGCATAAAAATCGCAGTCTATCGATGACACTCGCCTATGTTGTCAACTCCCAGGGAGTTGGCCTTGCTCTCCTTGCCCTTCTCGGTCCTCATGCAAGTGTCGCCGGGACTCTTCCACCATTTGTCGTACAGCATTTGAATCTCGCCCTTCTCTTGCAGCTCCAGTATCGCCAACGAAATTTTGTCTCTCCAGGGTGAGCCTGCGAAGGAAGAGAAATCGTGACCGTCTATACAATTCGCCGCTGAATAAACAACGATTGGAAAACATGGACGCTGTCTGCTTTACCCATAGGCGTGGCAATGCCGTAACCCTTGCTGTCCAGAAGTCCACCGATCTGGGTTAGATTGCAATCTCGTTGCACGATGTAATCCAGCATCGTCGACTCCATTAGAAAAGCGTAGTCACCTTGGAGGACTCTTTGAATCCCTTCCTCGTAGGTCGGGACGAACACCGACGGCTTCTTGTTCTCCATGAACCGCCACATTTTCTTGTACGTCTCGATCATCGAGTCCTTCGAGCATGGAATAGAGATCATTATAAATCAGAAAGGAGAAAAACTCTTTGAAATGATTTAGGAAAGGCATCCCGAAGGAATCCTACTTACCCTGAAGAACGTCATGGTGCTTCCACTGTCCAGAGTGCCATAGGCAATGTCAGTCTGGCCAGCAAGATCCTCGGCGTTCTCGATCGGTGTTATCATCCTCTCGACAGTGAGGAACGCAGCGAGATTGGCAGTGTACGAGGAGATGATTATCAGCGTGAAGAACCACCAGATGCCGCCCACGATCCTCGTGCTGGCTGCCTGATGAACAATCACGACTTGTAATTAACTCGTAATTACTACTTTGAAGTAATATGGTAAAAATGTCCCCAAATTAAGTGTTAATTGGATTGCATTCCTTCTGTTCTGCTCGACAAAAAATTACGAAAAAATTCATGAACATTCTACCTAGTAGCACGCGTCACGATGAATTATTTCAGAATTTTTGGTTGCAACGTCGATTTTTAACAAATCCGGAAGCGTAAAATTTAGTTCTCTTTGGGAGCCCTATCGAATGGTTTAACGAATTATGCTGTCTTTCTTCCGTTCTGCTCGACAGAAAATTCCAAAAAAAATGAACATTCTACCTAATAGCACGTGTCACGATGAATTATTCCAGAATTTTTGGTTGCAACGTCGATTTTTAACAAATCCGGAAGCGTAAAATTTAGTTCACTTTGGGAGCCCTATGGAATGGTTTAACGAATTATGCTGTGTTTCTTCCGTTCTGCTCGACAGAAAATTCCAAAAAAATTTATGAACATTCTACCTAGTAGCACGCGTCACGATGAATTATTCCAGAATTTTTGGTTGCAACGTCGATTTTTAACAAATCCGGAAGCGTAAAATTTAGTTCCCTTTGGGAGCCCTATGGAATGGTTTAACGAATTATGCTGTGTTTCTTCCGTTCTGCTCGACAGAAAATTCCAAAAAAATTTATGAACATTCTACCTAGTAGCACGCGTCACGATGAATTATTTCAGAATTTTTGGTTGCAACGTCGATTTTTAACAAATCCGAAAGCGTAAAATTTAGTTCTCTTTTGGAGCCCTATCAAATGGTTTAACGAATTATGCTGTGTTTCTTCCATTCTGTTCGACAGAAAATTCCAAAAAAATTTATGAACATTCTACCTAATAGCACGCGTCACGATGAATTATTTCAGAATTTTTGGTTGCAACGTCGATTTTTAACAAATCCGGAAGCGTAAAATTTAGTTCTCTTTGGGAGCCCTATCGAATGGTTT
Organism: Lasioglossum calceatum; assembly: GCA_963966675.1. Taxonomy (NCBI): domain Eukaryota; kingdom Metazoa; phylum Arthropoda; class Insecta; order Hymenoptera; family Halictidae; genus Lasioglossum; species Lasioglossum calceatum. Next base: position 5,113,661 of record OZ016539.1, on the reverse strand, counting down.
AACGAATTATGCTGTGTTTCTTCCGTTCTGCTCGACAGAAAATTCCAAAGAAATTTATGAACATTCTACCTAATAGCACGCGTCACGATGAATTATTCCAGAATTTTTGGTTGCAACGTCGATTTTTAACAAATCCGAAAGCGTAAAATTTAGTTCTCTTTTGGAGCCCTATCAAATGGTTTAACGAATCATGCTGTGTTTCTTCCATTCTGTTCGACAGAAAATTCCAAAAAAATTTATGAACATTCTACCTAGTAGCACGCATCACGATGAATTATTTAAAAATGTTCGGCTGCGACGTAGATTTAAGAAAAAATCCAAAAGTATAAAATTGAAATAAAACAGTTTAATAATTTTCCATATAAATTGCATTGTTTTAGGAATATTAATCGGGCTTTTGCAAACAATGGCCCAAGAAAACCAAGAGGATCACCAGAGTGTGATCGCGGGAGATTTTTCTCGAAAAGAAGGTGATCGATAAATGAGCGGTGCCGGGTTTGGAAGAGCTGTCCGTGAACAGAGGGGACGCGTGTACTTTGAAGGTTCATTAGAAGGGCGGCGCGAGAGCGTCTAATTTGCGGGAGCCGATTAATTACCTTCGGGTTGAGGTCGCTGCCCTGCTGCATCAGGGTGCCAATGGTGAACCAGAAGCTGTTGGCCAGTGAGAACTGGTTCTCGACAACCTCGGAGCCAACGTGACAAGGATGCGGATTGTTCCATTCGTACGGGCTGAATCGCGCTACCACGAACATCGTTACCGAGACAAGGACGTACGCTGCCAAAACGTACAGCCAAATCTCGATTGCCAGCGGGTTCATGAACGAGAACAGACGGGCTGGGTGACTGGTCGGCACCTGGAATTTCAGATCCTGCGAATCACTTTACGTGTTAATTGAAATACCGACCTGGCAAGATGGAATTCATCGGAGTCAAACACTGCGAAACGGTAAGTCCATTTTACCGGGTTGTCCCGAAAATTTCTTTCGCCATTTTCTTTTTCAAAAATCCGGATCCGCGCCTCATCGAACACGAAACAAACTTTCGGGACAACCGACTTTGCCAATCGAGAATCAAATCTGTATTCTTTAAACGCATTGCAAGATGTTCGACTCGTTTGTTGCCAAAATTCTTTGGCTTCAATCATTAGACCAGTGCCGGATTAAGCCAGCGCGGGGCCCGTAGCAAATGTTATGGCCAGGGTTGCCATATTTCATCCCCTCCGGTACCACTGATATAGTATATATATCAGTGACCGCTCTCATGCTAGCACTCGGTCGCGGCAGCGGTAGTGGTAAGAGTGGGGATAGCGGAGGCAGCATCTTGGCGTGGGACGGAAGGGTAAGCGGGGCCGGAGGGGATAAAATATGGCAACCCTGGTTATGGCGAGGCCCTAGGCATTGCACCAGGGCCGCTCGTGTGCAAATGTAGCGCACCTTTTCGATAAACACAATGAATGAACTTTTCTTTTTTAGTAAAAATTTCTGTGCCCCCTGGCAAAAATAGGCGCTCATGCATCGGCGCCTCTTCGATGAAGCGCCCGTAGCATTTGCTACGGGGCTTAATCCGGCCCTGCATCAGACTGCGGATCTTTACGCAAGATAAAAATTGCGAGTCAACCGCAAGAATTTTAATAAATACTGCGACAATATTTTCCGCTTCTGCCGCGAACGCGTAAAGCCCGCAGTCTATCAATCACAATTTGAGAACACTGTGTCACGTCGCACGGCAGCCTCTCAATTATTTTCAATTAAACGGAACTTCATATTTACAATGTTCACATTTGTTATTGTATTTTGTTTTTATTCAGAGCCGGTGAAGAGCGTCAGAATGAAATTCCAGCTGCAGCAAACAGTGAAAACAGAGTCGCCAAACAACGAGAGACGAAGTAACAGCCGGAACGATCGAGATTACGAGAAGCTGACGAACAACCGGACGGATAATATGCATTATTTTCGTCGTTTTTCGCCGGCCCGGGGAAATGCATTACCGCGCGCTGCCTCATTTACGCGCTTGTCGTAAATTTCGCGATGTATTTGATCCACAACGTGGCTTGATACCGAAATTTCCCCGGCACGTAATCTCTTCTGTCTGCCGAGCAGGATTTACGAGGTGGCTTCTATTTTTCGTTACGCTTCACTGTTGTTGCCGGAAGTTATGATCTCGGCGAGCAATTGAACGGAAGTTATCCGCGTTCCTTTAATCGAGCTCTTTTTACTCGGTCCCGGGATGTATTGATGCATCATTCAGAAACAGCGTAACAAAGTGTAGTGACATAGAAATTTATATTCTCCCTTCATACGAATTTCTCTCTGAATACTGTTTTAAATTCCACCCATTTTTTCCATAGGTGATCAAGATTTTCTTTGAGAGTCCTATCGAATGGTTTCATTAATTGTGCTCTATTTCTTCCGTTCCGCTCGATAAACAATAGCGAAGAGATTCATGAACATTTTGCCTAATAGCACACACGACGGCTGCTCTTTATCGGACGCAAAATGTGTGCCTTTCTCCTATAAATTATTATGTATTTGGTATGTAATCCAGTAGATTTAATCCAGATCGAAGTTTCGATCCTGTAGGATCAATGGTTCAGGAGTTATGCTTGCTTAAAGTTGAGCAATCTGCAGTGTTTTTGACAGGTAAGGGCGTCGCCATATTGGTTTGTAGTGACGGTCGCGTGCCGCTTACCGAGTTGGTTGGTGATTAGGTCGAGTGGGGGCGGCAAGAACCGGCGCCAAACCAATATGGCGGCGCTCTTTCCTGTCAAAAACACTGCAGATTGCTCAACTTTAAGCAAGCATAACTCCTGAACCATTGATCCTACAGGATCGAAATCTACTAAAAATCCGAGTACAAATCTACTAGATTACATATCAAATACACCATAATTTATAGGGAAAGGCACAAATTTTGAGTCCGGTAAAGTAAAGTTTACCCCACACGACAGTGATTTATTTCAGAATTTTTGGTTGCAAAGTCGATTTTTAAAAAATCCAATTCTCTTTGAGAGCCCTATCGAGCCCTTGAGTTGGTACAGTGTAAAATTCTGAAATAATTCACTGTCATGTGTGCTATTAGGTAGAATGTTCATGAATATATTCGTAATTTTTTGATGTCCTAGGAAATAAATTTATCGCGCTGATCGAGGACAATCGAATAATATTAAATCTCCGATAGTTTCGCGAGTTGTTTATTTCGCGACGTTCGCCTGGGAAGCTCGTGCGGATCGACAAGAGAATGTTGTCTCGGAGTAACTATCCTCGGGAGGAATAATAGCGAGCGACGCTATAATGAGGACAGGATTGAAAGGATGAGACAAACGGCCGCGCGTTCAGTCCTAAATAAAATTTTGCAGACGGTCGTGCTTCGCGGAGTTTCAGGTTCGTTTCCACGTTTCGCCTTCTATTTGCGCCGGGTATCGATAGAAAACTCAATCGGGCGTTTCGCTCGGCCAAATTTACGAGACGACTGTGCCAGTTCCACTTTTCCGCCGTTTCTCTTCTTGTTTCACATTTTCCGCGTCCCGTCCCTTCTGTTTTTTCCCCGAGAACAAGCGATAGAAGTAGGAATCGGTCTCGGATCTGTCATCGAAGGAGAAACGTGCGAGCTTGCCAAGAGTGGGGGAAATGGTACAGTGTAGTAACCTTCAGTGGTACAGTGTAGTACATTTATATGTGGCGAACCTTCTCGGGGGAAGAATGCTGCACCTCGGAGTTCCCTCCATATGAGCAACGCCGGCCTTGTTGTTCGGGCCTATTCGCATCTTTTCTTGTTCTGTTGGACCTACTATTTATCAAGGTGGGTCCCGAACCACCTATTGTGTCAACAACACGCGAAAAAGCACCCTGGACCACCCACGCTTTTCACCGAGCTGTCTGTCACCCGTTTTACAAGGGAAGGACCCCAAGTGTCCGACTCCGATTTTGATAATTTTTTGTGAGATGATGGTATATGGATCCCTAATTATGTATGTAAAATATTAGGTGTAGATACTCAATAGTTTTAAAGATATGAACAAATAAAGTTTCATACGATATAATTTCAATTGTATTTAGTGGTTTAATCGACGACGATAGGTTCGGGCGCAAGGAAGCACAGCGAACACGCGGGCCTCTGAACTGTGCCGGCGACGACGACTGTCCGCGTCTCTTTCTTTCCCATACGCTGTCCTTCCTTGCGCCCGAAACTTTCATCGTCGATTAGACCACTAAATACAGCTGAAATTATATCGTGTTTGGTCTTATTTTAATCAGAAAAATGCCAGAAATAAGTTTGCGAGAGTCCCATAAAAAAATATGTACAGTAAATTCTCTATAATCGCAAACGCCCCGAGGGGATTTGTTTGCATTTATCGATCTTGGTCCTACTTTTTTCGAGCTTCAAAGGCCGAGCCGAACGTAGAGAAGGACAGCGCGTGTAAAGAGACATCACGGCAACCGTCGATGCGACGGCACCTGTTTGCATTTATAGATCTTGGTCCTACTTTTTTCGAGCTTCAAAGGCCGAGCCGAACGTAGAGAAGGACAGCGCGTGTAAAGAGACACCACGGCAACCGTCGATGCGACGGCACCTGTCCGCGTCTCTTTCTTTCATATACGCTGTCCTTCCTTGCGTTCGAAACTCTCATCGTCAATTAAACCACTAAATTCAGTTCATATTATATCGTGTTTGGTATCATTTTGCATTAGAAAAATGCCAGGAATATGTTGGTGAAAGTCCCATGAAAAAATAATGGAAAATAAAGAAGATAGAATTTTGGTATAACGTTATGATGACTCACGGGCGTTTGAACTGTGCCGACGACTGCGACTTTCCGCGTCGCGTTAGTAGTGGTTCACACCGATATACCGAGCCGAGATCAGTGTATTGAGTTGGAGGGGATATTTCATTTGCGATTATCGTACATGCCCTGTTTGCGATTATAGAGAATTTAATGTATAGAGAATTTACTGTAATGAGAAATGAAGCATTTTTAATTGGCATTACATTGTGAGAACACGCGGGCCTTTAAACCGTGCCAGCGACGGCGACACGCTCCGACCACGCAGTGCCGGATTAAGCAAGCGCAGGGGCCCGCAGCAAATGTTATGGTGAGGCCCTACGCTTTGCATCAGGGCCGCTCATGTGCAAATGTAGCGCACCTTTGCGACAACCACAATGAATGAGCTTTTTCTTTTTAAGCAAAACTATCTGTGCCCCCGGCATAGACAGGCGCTCATGCATCGGCCCTTGTTTGTATGGCGCGGGGCCCCCAGAAGCGAGGGGCCCGTAGCATTTGCTACTCCTGCTACAGGGCTTAATCCGGCCCTGCGGCCACGCGATCCGTATTTCATTCTGTCCTTCTCTATGTCCGGCTCTCTGTTGAAGTTTCGGCGCGGTCGGCGCGGTAGACGCAGTCATAAAAAAATAGCGTCCCTATACGATCACTCTCCGTGCAGAACACGGCTGTTGGACAGTAAATGGGGATTTTAGTAAATCTTGATCGTGACCAGAAGACTATCGTGTTGGGTATCATTCTACTCAGAAAAGAGCGAGGAATGCGTTAATCAAGTGTCACAACAAAATAATTAGAAACAAAATGGTTATGCCATGAAAAGGGATGCTGGTGAATCTCGGTGAGAGACGAAGAAATAAATTCTCTACACAGTTACTTACTAACTCAGACTGTATCAAATGAAAAGAATTTAAACGAAGATTCCGCGACAGCAATATGGCGAGGTCGAGGCAGGTTCCGACCGTTTCATAAACGTTTTCAGTGGCATAGCGATGAGTCTGTGTAACAGATTGTAATGTCTCAGTGCTTTGATAGGGGCGCGACAGGTGTACCGCATCCCGCCGGACGATCAATTACGATATCGAATAATTAAAGGATATTTGGAGCGAAGACAGTGGCGACACTGATTGCAATTAAACGGCAGCATTACACTAATTAGAGAGTTCGCTGGTTGGCACTCTGCAGGGGCCGGATATTGCGAAGATCCTCCGTTCGGAGATTCGCTTTAAACTCTGGCACAATCGTCTGTTCCCGTGCTTTACAATAAAATACAGAAAAGTTTGAAATTCTTGATCAACCTTCCGCAATAAAAACATATATTCTTCATAAAGTTTTTACCGCAATTTCTTCTCGCGGCTGGCGCACGCAAAATCGTAATGAAATAAAAATGTTAATCCAGGTTAACGAGCCTCGGGATTAAGTTTTACAGGAGTTTTCTAAACCTTGTATAACATCTAAACTTTTTACCGGGTTGCTAATGTTAAATATGCATAATGTTATAATAATCGCAGAATACTCGTTCAAGCGTAATTGTAATTTTTAGTTCACGTTTCGAATAACAACGTTCAAAACAGAAAATCTATCAGCGCAGCTAATAAACGACGAGCGAAACAGCTTCCAAACGACGGACCGCAGCTTTATTTCGCCGGTATCGTTTCCCGCGTGTTACTGACGAACTATTAATTAATTTCGCAGGAACGGAGACGAGATTGGACACCACGGCGAGCCACGAGATTGAAATAAATCCCGTGTGAATTAGTAATTGTCGCATTGAAAACGGCGCGAGTTTAATTGCTGTTTCATCGTGCATAAACTGTGTGCCCCATTATGTCGGCACGGTATCCCGAAATCGGAATGATCGCGTCGACGTGATGTCCGCCATTATTCAATCTGCGAAGCTCTGATTCTTGCGAGCATACGTGTCGTAGATCTTGGTGAGCAAATAAGGAATGTGCAATCTGGTCAAATAAGCAAGAAATCGCCGAATGTATATTGAAATATTCTACGCGACGATTGGGTGAATTGCGAGGATGAGTAGATCTTGGTCAGGGCTCGGAATTATTTACTCGCGACGGCCGAGTTTCGAAGGATACGCCCCCTCGACCCCCTCCCCGTGGCGGTCCTAGTTCTCCTAGAGGCCACGGTAAGCGCCTATGGTTCGCGCCCGAGGCAGTGCTTCGATTCGGGGCACTATTTTTCGCGAATGCGCGGCCAAAACAGTAACGTATCTATAATGAGGTAGCAGAGCGGCCAGAGCCCTGTGGCAATTATATTGGCGGGAGTGTACCGGTGTTATTGGTGGGACGAGTGATAATGATAGACGAGAGACGTGACGCGGAACGAGAGGTAAGTTATTATTAATGTTTTATTATACAATGGCAGTTAATAGTGGAGAAAGAGCTGCAAAGAGGAGTAATACTCGTCAAATAAAATATTTTGTTGTTTTATTATGTATTTTGCTTAGTTATTTTAGCACTCCTTCCCTTTCCCATCCTCAAAATAAAGAATAAGTTTGAATTATATTAAATTTCAATATTTCGAATGTATATTACTAATAAGTTTTTAAAATTCTGCGGGGTGCTCAAGGTACCCGATTTTGTACGCTACTGAGGCCGTCTGAGGCTAAAATCGCCGCGCATGCGCGAAAAATAGTGCCCCGAATCGAAGCACTGGCCCGAGGAGCCCCGAACCAGTGTTGGGATATTGGGCGGGTTGCACGCGAATGCGTGACGATTCTAGCATCAGTGAAGTACAAAGCTGGGGTACCTTGGTCACTCCGCATAATTTCGCAAAATGTTTTTTTTATGGAAAGGTCCCAGATGCGCAGGGTTTTTGGGGAAAAGTAATTAGAGTAGTTCGGGATTACCCACGAAGGCCAAGGTACATAGTGTCGCGTGGTTTAACGATGTTTCGAAGCATTCCGGCCGTTGCTTAGGATTGTAGGACGCACATACGTTCCTGCATTTAGCCGCGCATGCGCGTGCAACTCGCCCAATGTCCCAACCAGTGTAGCCAGACGGAGCGGCTCGAGCGGCTCCCAGGCCCCTTACGTCTCCGTCCCTCGCCTAGATGCTGCCTCAGCTATCCCCACTCTTACTAGCATGCTACCGCTCTCATTCTAGCACTCGGTCGCGGCAGCGGTAGCGGTAAGAGTGGGGATAGCTGAGGCAGCATCTTGGCGAGGGACGGAGACGTAAGGGGCCTGGGACCCGCACAAGCCGCTCCGTCTGGCTACACTGGTCCCAACCAGGGCTACCATATTTTTCTCTCGCCAGGCCCCTTTCCCTTCCGCCTCTCGCCATGTCGTGCACCGTACCTCGTCTTTGCACTCTTCCCACTAACGCTGGCGACACGCTTGCTGGGAGCCTCCCACTCTTCCCACTAGTTGCTGACGCGACCGTACGCAAGCGTGTCGCCAGCGTTAGTGGGAAGAGTGCAAAGACGAGGTACGGTGCGCGGCATGGCGAGAGGCGGAAGGGTAAGGGGCCTGGCGAGAGAAAAATATGGTAGCCCTGGTCCCAACACTGCCCCGAACTAGGCCCGCCGCAGGGAGCGAGACGCGCGGCCGGGTCGAGGGGGCGTGGCCTTCGAAACTCGGCCGTCGCGAGCAAGTAAATCCGAGCTCTGATCTTGGTGAGCAAATAAGGAATGTGCAATCTGGTCAAACAAGCATGAAATCGTCGATTTTATATTGAAACATTCTACGTGACGATTGAGTGAATTGCGAGGATGAGGAGATCTCGGGGATTCCTTAATTTCTGTGTCTTACCTTGAAAAGGATCGAAATGCCGAGGTTCATGAACGGCTTGGTGAAGTCGATCACGCTCTCGCGAGCATAATTGATGGTCATCGAGCCGACCGCCAGATCTGCTTTCTGCGAAGAGAGATGGATTGGTCAATTAGTCTCCGGGAATGGTGAAACGAGTGTAGCCAGGCCGCGTGTATTTTTCTTGTGTGCCTCAGAACGATTTTCGATCGATCATTCGATTCGATCGATGGATCGACGTGTCTGGGTAGAGAAAAAACATGAAACCAAGTTATCTGAAAAGCATTGTTCCAGACACGTGGGTCCAGATGTTCGATGAAAAATCTTCTGCAAGTGTGGATGATTGTGTCCCCTACCTGTCTGCTTCGTGTGTTTCCTACCTGTCGTGATTGTGACGTGTGAACAAGCAGTATGTACTATATCGTGTGGGATTCTAACTAACTATTCTAGATCTCTATTGCTCGGTATACTATCGCTTTGGTAGACTGAAACTATACTCTAATAATACCTGGTGAATCAATTAAAGAGACTGTGCTTGATCTACACCAGGGATGGGCACGGGTGGGGCCCCTCAAACGCCTGCTTCCCCCACCAAGCTTCCTTTCCGTGGCGCTCCTCGCGGCTCCGATGCACGAGGCCTGCGCACTGCTTGCGACGGACGAAGCGCGTCTTTCTTTCATAGTAACGACGGAAGCTGGTGGGGGACAGTAGGCGCTACGGTGGGGACGGCTTTGCCTCAATTGAGGCAAAAAGGCCCATCCCTGATCTACGCGAACGTTCATTGCTGTGGAAACAGATTTGACTAAATTGTAACATAAATTCGTCGAAACCAGTAGCGCGTTACAACTAGTTGGGGCCAGTGGCGCACCCAGGGTGGGAGCCAGGGGGCCAAGTCCCGCCCCCAAGAAAAAAATGTTTAGCTTCCAAAAAATTAAAATCGCCGAATAGCCCTGGGTACCGTCGACAGATATTTTGGCTAAGACTTTGGGCTGGGTTCAACTCGGCCCCTCCCCCCAAGATTACATCCTGGCTGCGCCACTGGTTGGGCCCTTGGGCAAAGTAGAATCTCGGGGCCCCTAACCCCAACTAAATAACTTTATGAGAAAAACGTAGAATTTGGATGTTGGATCTTGGTTTGTGTTCGGGGCCCCCTTTCGCTTGGGGCCCCGGGCATCTACCCAAGTTGTCCATAGGGTAACACGCCACTGGTTGGAACAGCAACGATACTGTGTAGTCCACATCAATCAACGTAATGTCTATAGCTAGCTAGCTAAGCTAGATTATTATTTACAGTGTTTCCATTCACAGCTACCTGCCATTGCTATTTCATACCTAATATCCATTCTAACTACCCTAAATAAATCTTCGAAAATCCAAGACAGTTCCACTTTCTGATCGATCCTGATCGATCAGCCCAATCCTAGCCTTCACAAAATCGTTCAACACCCATAATCGTTCCCTCGAAATGATCTCTATTAAACAAGTTATGTTTATTGCAGGATTTATTGCTCGGAGGAGTTCTGGAGAGCCTCTACGGATGATCAAAGAGGTTCCGACGACACTCCAACCGAATATTTCGTCTCGCAAAAAGGAACGAGGTGGGTGCGCCGCGACCCACATAATGCCGGAATAAGTAGTATATGTTATTCAACTCGTTTTTCATCGTCTGGAAACCGAGAAGCACTGACCGGCATAGCAACCGCAGCCTAGTCAGATTTATTTCTGGTCGCTTCTGCTCGGAAACCGTACATGTGGCCACGACCGATAAAGGGGTTGAAAGAACTCTCTTTCACCCTTTCGTTTCGTGACCGCTTCCCTCCCTTGCTTCTTCCGTGAACTTGCCATTAATAGGGATTTCATTTAGAACCGCGGCTTTCCGTCGGATTATAATACTTCTATGCGTTTCAACAACCGAACGACATCCTTTCCGAGATCTTTCACCGGAAACTGGACGGATCTTGACAAATTTCGTGGTCTCCCGCCGAGGGGAAATCAAAAGCTGAATCGTATTCGAGGTGTACAGTCGCTCACAGTAATATTTATATAACGTTCGTTCTCCACATTAGGCCATACGACTTGGATTTTTTTTCCGAGAAGTTAGAACGATTGCGTGAGAAAGAAATATTGAAATCTTAAAGGATAATTCTTGACGCTATTTGAAGCAACTTTTTCCTTTGCGAAAATCTTCTCCGAGGCTCCGTTGAGGAGTTATTGAGAAAAAAAAACACGCACCAATCAGAGTGCAGCCGACGGACTCCGCCCCGCCCCGGCCAATGACAACGCCACGCCCATTGCTGCGTGTTTTTCGTTAATAACTCGCGAACGGAGCCGCGGAGAACATTTTCGCAAAGGGAAAAGATACTTCGAATCACGTCAGAAATCAAAATCCCTTCCAAGGAAGTACATTTTTGTGTTGTGATGATAGTGAAAATATAATCGTCTTTTTCAGTGTGCGAATTTCATCGTAACTGTGGACGTTCTCTAGTGTTAATTACACTAATTTAGTGACTCCATTAGAATATTCGATCCCGGTGCCCAGGGGGATCCGCGACTTAAGCTCGCACTGAATCAATTGGCTCTATGCGCGTATTAGCTGTTACGTGGGACGTGGTTGACAGCTAAAGCTATGCCAAAGCGGGGCTGGGTTCGCGCTTCCTAGTTAGGGGTGCACGCATTTCCACGCGTTTCGCTGCGCTGGCTCGTGATTTGCATTGCAAACCCGCCCTAGTATCCGTTGTAACACACGTGTCTTCGTTATCGGCACGGGAAACTTGCCTTACTCGAATCCAAATGCTACTGTTGCAACGAAACCACCGTCATCTCTTCGGATTCGCATTCGTTTCTTTCAGGTATTAACATTTCTCATTTTTAATAGTGATGGGTTTCACATTTCTGTACAGGGTGTATAAAAAGTAATGGTCATCCGTCCTAGGGGTGAATCTACACCTCTGGATCGGTGGACATTTGTAGGAAAAACTTGCCGCAAAATTGTTTATAACAAAGAAAATTGTTGTTAAAGTTTTTTTTTACATCAACGCCTTCTACTCATCGAGGAGACAAAAAGTTTGAAAGGAGCCATATGTCGCAAACAAATAGTTATTGAGATATAAGCTGTTAAAGTTTTTCAAAATTTGATTGTGTGGAATTATACGTATAGACAAAAGCCTACTACACAGTCCACACGTCCGTGTCGATGAGACAGAACACATGATCGTGTGCGTGCCTCAAGGCAAATGACATTTAAAGCGACGAATGTCCCTTTAAATTTTGTTTGCCTCGAGGCTCGAGGCACGCACATGATCATGTTCTGTCTCATCGACACGGACGTGTGGACTGTGTAGTAGGCTTTTGTCTATACGTATAATTCCACACAATCAAATTTTGAAAAACTTTAACAGCTATATCTCAATAACTATTTGTTTGCGACATATGGCTCCCTTCAAACTTTTTCTCTTCTCGATGAGCAGAAGGCGTTGATGTAAAAAAAAACTTTAACAACAATTTTCTTTGTTATAAACAATTTTGCGGCAAGTTTCTCCTACAAATGTCCACCGATCCAGAGGTGTAGATTCACCCCTAGGACGGATGACCATTACTTTTTATACACCCTGTACATCTTTCCTCGTGAAAGTTCTGTCGGAGCATTCCCGACATTTTTCCGAGTAAAACGATACCCCACACGATACACTCTCGAATCGTATTCGCATCCGTTCGGATATTCGAGGCTCCACTAGATCGTGGATTACACGAGTATGCGCGAATCAAAGTGTACCGTGTGGGTACTCGTTTTACTCGGGAAAATGTCACGAATGCAACGATGCAACTTCCACAAACGAAACTGCACATCTCTCACACACACATCGAGAAATAGCAGCACACCGATACAACTCCAAAGCGAAAATCAGAGTTTAAATAGTCGTCGCGAGTTTCTGTCGGTGTGAACAAAATTCCTAGCGTTTCTTGGACCCCCTCCCCGTATGACAATCAATCCGGCGTACTGGTCACCGTACTTGTTCCGGACAGTTAAAGTGTTTGGGATACTTACGAGAACGTCGCGTCGCGGATCTGTTGCCCGCGTAGGATCGCGAATGGAGACAATTCCACGGTGTTTTCGGACACAGTTCGCGAATAGGCGTATACTAACCTTGTCCATAAGCTGCCGGACTATTCCGTTCCACTCGCCGGTCTCGTAATCGTAAACGCCGTACTTGCCATCCGGCACGAGCTCGATCCTGTACGCGAAGCCCACCATGTGAGCTATCTCCTTGAGTAGGTCGATGCAGAAGCCCTCGTAACGTGCATTCCCGCTGAAATTCCCTCTGCTCTTCAGCATTACGTACGGCTGCTCCTACGGGGACCATAAAAAGGAACTACTACCTCTCGTCTTCCTCCTCCTCCTCTTCTTCTTCTTCTTCCACCCTCTCTCTCTCTTTCTACCTTCGATCTCTTTCTACATATCCTCTTATTTCCGGATAACACACGGTGGCCTGGAGAGCGGCCGTGGCCAAAATCAAACCTCTGAATTTCCATCTGAAACCTGATCTTTTCCCACCCACCCTTGGAGCCTTGTCAAAACCCTTCGGGAACCCTCCAGATTTTTCCCTTCGCCTCTCCTCGTCTAGTACTCTCAGTGTGTAGTATGTCCTTTTGCTGTCTTTTGGTCGTTGTCCTTTATAGAGGGCCTTCCATCAAGGGCGTGATATTTCAAATTTTCTGCTGTTTTTTATTTATGAAGATCAGAGTTTTTACTTCATTATGACATTCAATTTAATTTCTACTTCTTGCAATCGATGCAGGCAGTTTTTACTTTGCATAAAGGTCCGCAGTCCAGTTAGTGAAATTGTAGAATTTTAAAAAATTGTAGAGTTCTAACGAATTGTAGAATTATAAAAAAATTGTAGAATTGTAAAAAATTGTGAGTTTTTACTTGGTTAGTAATAGCAACATTGAGTAGATGAAATTCAAAATTGTTGGAAAATATTAAAAGTTGAAGATGAAAATATTAAAAGTTGAAGATGTCAATATATGATTTTTTCTCTATCAAAATCATTTAATTTCTACTTCTTGCAATCGATACATGCTGTTTTTACTTTGCATAAAGGTCTGCAGTCTAGTTAGTGAAATTGTAGAATTTTGAAAAATTGTAGATTCTAACAAATTGTGTAGAATTATGAAAAAATTGTAGAACTGTAAATAATTGTGAGTTTTTACTTGGTTAGTAATAGCAAAATTGAATAGATGAAGTTCAAAATTGTTGGAAAATATTAAAAGTTGAAGATGTCAATATATGATTTTTTCTCTATCAAAATCATTTAATTTCTACTTCTTGCAATCGATGCAGGCAGTTTTTACTTTGCATAAAGGTCCGCAGTCCAGTTAGTGAAATTGTAGAATTTTAGAAAATTGTAGAGTTCTAACAAATTGTAGAATTATAAAAAAATTGTAGAATTGTAAAGAATTGTGAGTTTTTACTCGGTTAGTAATAGCAACATTGAGTAGATGAAATTCAAAAAATTGTCATAAAATATTAAAAGTTGAAGATGTCAACATATGATTTTTTCTCTATCAAAATCATTTAATTTCTACTTCTTGCAATCGATACATGCTGTTTTTACTTTGCATAAAGGTCCGCAGTCTGGTTAGTGAAATTATAGAATTTTAAAAAATTGTAGAATTGTAAAAAATTGTAGAATTACAAAAAATTGTGAAAATGTTGAAGGATACCAGATTTAAATTTTGGCCACGCTTAAATGTCGCTTTCTAGACCACCATCTTCCGAGAATTACCCCTTCCTTCACGGCCCTCCCACTTATTTCCCCGCAATTTCTGCACTTCCCTCTTTCTTTCCCCTCGTTCTACTCCTCATTAACCTTTTTATAGTGCTCGAGATTATTTTTTTATTAGAAGAGAATACCCTAGCTCCATCGTCTGCACCCTCTACTTCCCCCCGAACCCTCCTTAATTTTTTCTTAGGATTTATCTTACGCATTTTATCGTACACTGCTTTTCTCTTTCTAGATTTTCTTTTATCTTGAACTACTTCGGAGCTCCGCCACGCCCACACACCTACTAGATTAGATCCTCGATTGTTCTGTTTCTCTGGAATTATACTCGCTGCAGTTACTACCCCTGGCAGAGAGTACTATTGTATAGAAACTTTTTGATCAGACGGAAAATCGCGTGTGTTCGACAATCCTAATTAAATTCTTTTACCCAGTATCAATAAATATTTTCTACATTGAAAATCGACTTGGATATAATCGATAAGACAGTGCGAATTTTTCTGCTAAAATTATCTACCTCGTAATTTATTATCTTATCTTTATTATCGATCATTCCTTTTTGTCAGAAATTCGCATAAAATTCACAGTGTACAGATACTGTTAATTAAAAAGTTTATATGTTCGTGAAAATGTGGAACACGAGAGAGTGGGTAGAATAATAATATTTTGTTTGCATTTATTTTTGTCATAAATTCACAGTGTACAGATAATGTTAACTAGAAAAATTGATACGTTCCAACGAGAATTTCCGTCGGTGGTGGAACGCGCGATTATTCTCCCGTGAAACTCGAATTTTGGCCCCGATTTTCTTGGCTCTTGTTCGCCAGTGCAACTCACGGCAGACAAATGGATGCACCCCCTCGTGTATCGTCTCGCGATCATGCGAGTCGATCGTTCTCCCCAGTTGCATTGACCGTGCACTGACGGATTGCAGAACAACGGAACGCGCTTTTGCTCTTAACCCCGTCTGCCAAGCAAGATTTCCTGAGAGATCTCTACGGAACGCTGTTTCCTCCAAAATTCCGAGGGGTTCCTTCGCTAGCCCTGTGAACCTTGCACGTGTGTGCGTCGTAGGGCATTTCAGCCATTGTTTGCATTGCAAATTTATTATCTCTATCATGTAGGTAAACATTTTCTGAGTGAATCTCGGTTGAAATTGTATTCTTGTAATCATTTTCTGCAATAATTGTTTAATTATTAATTCTATAATTTTGCAGATCTGAATTGCACTCACAGTTGATTAAAAATATTTTAGCATTATCAAGTAATGAGTTGTAAATAATTTTACATTGTTTGATTATTAATTCTAGCAATTTTGCAGATCCGAATTGCACCCACAGTTGATTATAAATATTTTAGCATTATCAAGTATTGAGTTGTAAATAATTTGACATTGTTTGATTATTAATTCTGGCAATTTTGCAGATTCGTATTGCACTCACAGTTGATTAAATATCCGATAATATTAATATGAAAATTTAGTATTTTCATAATTTTAATATTACTAAGCATTCAGTCGTAAATGATTTGACATGGTTTGATTATTAATTCTGGCAATTTTGCAGATCCGAATTGCACCCACAGTTGATTATAAATATTTTAGCATTATCAAGTATTGAGTTGTAAATAATTTGACATTGTTTGATTATTTATTAATTCTATAATTTTGCAGATCCGAATTGCACTCACAGTTGATTAAAAATATTTTAGCATTATCATTATCAAGTATTGAGTTGTAAATAATTTGACATTGTTTGATTATTAATTCTGTCAATTTTGCAGATCCGAATTCCACTCACAGTTTATCAAGCGTCCGACAATGTTACTTGGTGAAGCAGTCATCGACAGAAACGGAATATTTATTGGATGCAGTAATAAAAGCTTCGTAGAAGTATCTGGACTACAAGGCATTTGTTGGTAACTCCAGGAATGAAAAAGTACAGCATGGTCTAAAAGCTCGGACGAGGTTGTAGAAACATAGCAAGCTCAAAAAACAAATAACAAATTGTTATTTATCCACTCTTCCACTCTCACCCCGCAAACCGTTTTTATCGCACGACTTTGATAAACGTAGTCCTCTCGGCATCGATAAAAATAGTGCAGCCCGATAAAATGATTAAATTTATTGCGTGATTCCTGCGGTGTCGGAGAAACAGTATCACAATGTCCGAGCAGCAATTGTTGAAACGACTAAACATGATTTAAGTGATGCATATTTATGAGAGTAACGTAGCGTAATTATTCAGAGACGTGATTAAGCATTTATACAGGGTGAGTCACCTAACGTTGCCACCTCAAATATCTTTGTTGTTTTTAAAGATACGTCAAATGTCTCAAGGACAAAAATGAATGGTAAAATGGGACTCATACGATACCAAAAGAATTTTTGTTTTTATGTAATTTTTTTTAGAGATATGAAGGTCACCTACATTTTTTTAAATGGAATGAGGTATTTTTTGATACATCAATCGATCGAGCTGGACATTCGTTATAAAAAAGTACTAACCTATGTATGTCGAAAAGTTACTAGTTCCGGAGATATTTCAACATAAATAACTCTAAAACATTGTTAGTACATACGACCGTGATGGCGTTTTAGAGTTATTTAAATTGAAATATCTCCTGAACTACTAACTTTTTGACATACATAGGTTAGTACTTTTTTATAAAGAATGTCCAGCTGCATCGATTGATGTATTAAAAATACCTCATTCCATTTAAAAAAATGTAGGTGACCTTCATACCTCTAAAAAAAATTACACAAAGACAAAAACTTTTTTGATACCGTACGAGCCCCGTTTTACCATTCAACTTTGTCCTTCAGACATTTGACGTATCTTTAAAAACAACAAAGATATTCAAGGTGGTCAAGTTAGGTGGAATACCCGGTATAACGCTGGGTCATTAACATTCCTATTGAGACATTGATTCTGTTTTTCTCAATTTATTCAGGAAAAGTCTGAAACGTCGATTTCGCTAGAACCGGTTGAAGGGCGAAAGGGAGAAAAAGGAATTTCCGAGGACAATCTATCGGGAAATTTCAATCGACTTCTATCGATGATTACCGCGAGCTATGCGAGGCCACGAATGAAGGGCGAGGGGAGGGGTAGTGTGCCTCGTACTCGATGGTGCTCGATGCAGATTACCGGTAAATGGATTACCGTTCGATAGACTATTACAAGCGAATACTCCCTCGGGATATGGTAACCGGAACTGTGTGTAACTGCGCCTACACAGGAACAACTGCAAGAATGCGAAGGGATGTGAAATATCAGCGAAATTCTGCGCGATCTACCGGATAGCTCTTATTTCCTTTTATTTGGCCATCGACTATGCATTCGACGGGGCTTGCACTCACTCAGCTACGCGGACGGCCATTAGGTGCGCGTTCTGTTATGTGAACACTTGTTACGTGGCACTTGTTATCCGTTCTGTTGCGCGGACACTCGATAAGTGACCGTTCGATAAGTGACCGTTCGACAATGTGACCACTCGTTAAGAGAACGTCCTGTCATGTGACCACTGGATTCCCATTGTTCTTGGATTTATTATAATTAACTTACGTCACTTATGCTCTTAAAATATGCATAATATGTTATTATTAGACTGCGGATCTTTATGCAAAATAAAAATGTTAGTATGATGCCCTAAAGTGGGCATCAGGAATAACATAAAAATTGATTTCATCCCTTAATGACTGTGTTACACTAAAAGCAACATTGCAACATTCTAGAATTTTTAAATCTCTTACTGTTTTATATTTTACCCAATCAATTTCTTCGTAAATGCATGAAGATCCGCACAGTCTAGTTATTATATTAATTTGTGTGTTCACGGTCTGTTCCTGTTTTTTTACATCATTTCATTTACGCGAAACAACTATGCACAGAAAAGCACAGGGGACCAAGTCGAAGAATCGTAGGTACACGAGAGCGTCAGCATATTTTTAGCAAGGTGAGACTCGGCCTCGGACGATTACAAGCTGTTTTATTATTGGTACAATTATCGAACCAGACAAGATCTTTAAAGGTGCAAATTTAACTTCACAATTAAATTCCTCGAGATCGTACCCTCTGGTTAAACGCGATTATTAGTGTTTATTTGGCTCCTTTTTTAAAAACATTGAATGCTTATGAAGGGAACAATTGTCTGGCAGAGTTACTAGATTGAGACTTGTCCCCCCACTCCACCTTGCTCTTCGACGACGCTACTCCCCCACGCTTCCGACCGGTCACGTGACGCGTTCCGTAACTGTCGCCCGTGCGTCACAACGTCACGCGACGCGTTCCGTAACTGTCGTCCGTGCGTCACAACGTCACGCGACTATCCGGCAGAGGAGGGACAACTGTCTCCCCTGATCTGGTGATAAGTCGCAACGATTAGGTTCGCGAAAGGGTCTTGCGAGTCAGCGATGTGGAAAGTTTCATGGCTGGTAGAACTATCCACCACAGTCGTACTTCCGGCAGATTGGTGGTTCAGACACCATTGTAGAAGGTACATACGAGTATGTGAAGGTGTTGCTAATTGGCGATTGTAGTTTGCTGAATAACTAGAGCTGGGGGGCCGGCCTCTTTGCTCGGGGACTTCGTAAGATCGAGGAGTATCGTTCGATTGTACACGTTCGAGTTCCACTCGAAACTCGAGGTAAACAGGTGGAGCGTGGACGAAACGAGACACGTCGCTCTCTCGGTGTCCTCGGTAGCATGATCGCACTTTCGTTCTGGAAACTATACTGGGAACTTGATCGTTTGATTGCGGACCAAATGTCCTAACCGATTGTTCCACCACAATGGCCACCGTACGTCCGCCATCTTGATTTTATCAAGACTATGTTTTATTTAGTGTTGTACATTCATTACTTTCTTAATTATATACCCTATGCTCCTCGTGTTCACAATCAAACGGCTCAAGCATGTAAAAATGTAAACCATCGTGCACAGGTGTGTGAAAGTATCTATTCTATCTATCCTCCTCAGTCTCCTCGGTAAATCCTAATCGAGCTAATCGTAAGAGTGCGTCGTACATTGGTGTCTGTTAAGTGTCTAGCTTAACATAAGGTGCGTTCGTGTGGACATCGTGTGGAGAAAAAAAACATCGACAGTTCCTGTACATTAAATATACACTATGCGTACATGTACATAGATCGTGGGGTCAAGATTAAAAGAGAAGAGTGTGTGATCCGAGTGAGTGTGTCTAGCTTAACATAAGGTGCGTTCGTGTGGAGAATGTCCGCAAGAAAAATGTTGTCCCTGGAACGTGGTGATTCCTGAGGTGATTCGAAGAAACTTTCTTCTCTGTGAAAATCATCTACGGCAGGGCTCGGAATTATTTACTCGCGACGGCCGATTTCCGATGGCTACGCCCCCTCGACATGCCCGCGCGTCTCGCTTCCCGTGGCGGCCCTAGTTCTCCTAGGCGCCACGAATCCTTTGTGGCCAGGTACGACCCGATAAGATGCATTCCCCAACACTCGGGAGCAAATGCGAACAGTAGGACCCCGGGTGTTGGTATATCGGGCTAAGAGGAGTACTCGGGCGGTGGGGTTTTAGTGGGTAGGAGCTAGGGATTAAGTCCCGTTCCCCCAACCTTCATCTGAGGGGTAGGACCCCGGGTGTTGGTATATCGCACTAAAAGGAGGACTCGGGCAGTAGCTCTGGGCGGTGGGGTTTTAGTGGGCAGGAGCTAGAGATTAAGTCCCGTTCCCCCAACCTTCATCTGAGGGGTAGGACCCCGGGTGTTGGTATAACGCACTAAAAGGAGGACTCGGGCGGTAGCTCTGGGCGGTGGGGTTTTAGTGGGCAGGAGCTAGAGATTAAGTCCCGTTCCCCCAACCTTCATCTGAGGAGTAGGACCTCGGGTGTTGGTATATCGGGCTAAGAGGAGGACTCGGGCGGTGGGGTTTATTGGGTAGGAGCTAGGGATTAAGTCCCGTTCCCCCAACCTTCATCTGAGGGGTAGGACCCCGGGTGTTGGTATACCGCACTAAAAGGAGGACTCGGGCGGTAGCTCTGGGCGGTGGGGTTATAGTGGGCAGGAGCTAGAGATTAAGTCCCGTTCCCCCAACCTTCATCTGAGGAGTAGGACCTCGGGTGTTGGTATATCGGGCTAAGAGGAGGACTCAGGCGGTGGGGTTTGTTGGGTAGGAGCTAGGGATTAAGTCCCGTTCCCCCAACCTTCATCTGAGGAGTAGGACCCCGGGTGTTGGTATATCGGGCTAAGAGGAGGACTCGGGCGGTAGCCCTGGGTGGTGGGGTTTTAGTGGGCAGGAGCTAGAGATTAAGTCCCGTTCCCCCAACCTTCATCTGAGGAGTAGGACCCCGGGTGTTGGTATATCGGGCTAAGAGGAGGACTCGGGCGGTAGCCCTGGGTGGTGGGGTTTTAGTGGGTAGCAGCAAGAGATTAAGTCCCGTTCCTCCCAACTTTCATGTAGGGGGGGCAGTGAGTAACGTCATTTCCCCACCGCCCTAAGACAAAAAATAAAAAGGACCGCCACGGGGAGCGAGACGCGCGGCCGGGTCGAGTAAATAACTCGCGGGTTAATAAACGCGGGCCAATCGGAGCGCGGCCACAGGGTCCGCTCACTGCTGTTGCGATTGGCCCGTGTTCAGAACAAGCAAAGGAGAAAGTGTCTTGAAATCACCCGGGGAATCTGCCCGTCGAGGTACAAGATTTTTCGGAGCGGAATGAAAGTTGATCTAGGAAGTGTCAAGAAGAGATGGTAAGAATGCTATTACCTAGGGAAGACCATATACAGTGTGTGTACTGTGTGACAGCGAGATGTTGGAGTGAAGATACGATGAGAGAAATTAAACAAACCAAATCATACATGTCGCATGAGTTCTCTGACGATGCCGTTCCATTCCCCGGTTTCCGGGTCTTTCGCGCCGTACTTCCTGTCCGGTACCAGCTCCAACCGGTACGAGAATCCGACTTCCCTCGCCACCGCTTCCAGCAGGTCCACGCAAAAACCGTAAAACCGCGCGTTCCCCGTGTAGTTTTTTTCGTAGTGCATCATCACGTACGGAATTTCCTGCGAAGGGGCGGGGGGCTCAAGTTTATCCGCAACGTTGCACCGAATATTCCACGGGGCCCATGCAAACAACGGAACAGCGCTGTCAGATCGGGACGATACACGAGGCCGGCTGGCCTGCCGTGCGAACGCTGGGTCGCCGGTGACCCGCGCGAAAACGCCTCATTGCCGGAGCAAATCGTAGCAAAAACGAAATTCTAACCCGGAGTCGTACGCAATTTTCATTTCAGGATATTGAACAAATCATTGCGAACATTTGTTCTGTGTTTAAACAACGAAAGACTAGTCCAGTTAGTAGACAGTGTGAGTTGGTCAATTGTTCTGGATTTACATGCACAGTATTGTCTCGATATGATGGTAACCATTTTGTTTGTAATTATTTTTCTGTCGAACTTTCGCGACGTATTCCTGACACTATTCCGAGTAAAATGACACCAAACACGGTACAGTTCGGATCGTATTTGCTCGTTTAATCCACGATTGAATGGAACCTCTGTTATCCGAATTAACCTGTGAAACGTTAAATACTTCGGCTGTGTTTAGATTTAATGTAGATTGAAGATTGCTTAATAAATCCGAACCATCGAAATTTTCAACTATCGAAATTATTAACCAATCTATTTAACGCTTCACAGGTTAATTCGGATAACAGAGGTTCTACTAAATCGTGGATTACAAATGTAAAACCGGTTCGAATCGGGTCGTGTTTGGTATCGTTTTAATCAGAAAAACGTCGCGAATGTGCCAGTGTAAATGCGACAATAAAAATCATAGTTGTCATCCGCCTTTTTTCTACGTTTCAGGACAGCGTTGGACTGATGTATATATGTTACAAGCAACATTTCAGGAATTTTTGTACATAGATCGAGGCATTACTGTGCTCGGATGGACACGTAAAATTGGAAATTGTTTCGATCGATCCTACACAAAAGATGTTCGACGGAACGAGACAGTCGTGTCCCCGTAACGTCCAAGTTTTATGCCTCCGCAGCTTCGATTTCCGGACGGAATGGCGCGTTAGCATAACGGATACCGGACATAAAGTACGAGATTCGGGACAGTCTTGCCGTTTATTACTGGCCCGTAAATATTTCTAGCCCCGACGTTGCATCGCGGATGTCCGATATCGCTGGGATCCTTGATCTCAGACCTCGCGACAGCATTATCTCGTTAGGTCTCTGGCGAGACCGCTCTCGCAAACTGCGGATTCGATATGGCTCTCGAACACGTTGCCGATCACGCCGCTGCCTTGTCGCTGTTTCAGAGTTCGTTAAATTCTTCCCCGCCGGTGCCTCGTCCTCGCGTGCTATTGTTAAAGGCGGCCGGCCGGGCGGGCTCGATCATGCGTGCGAATTGTGGGAATAAGCTGCGTCCACACCGAACCACCGTCTAGTGTGGACGCAGCTTAACACGTTCGCTGGCAGCATTTTTATTGAAATGTTCTCATAAATGCAACGTTACGCCTGGACGAAATATCGAAACAATTTAGCAGAATTAATTATACTTAATCTTTTTTTTAGTCGAATTAAGGTTAAACTGATCTAATCCTGTAGATCGTGGCGAGAGAAGACAAAAATTCCAGTTTCAATTCTAGGAGATCAGTGATTCAAAAGTTCAGAGTGTTTGAAGTTCAATCATTTCAGTTAGTCATTTAAGTGTAGTCATTTAAGTGTAGCTCAAGTTTAAACACTCATAACTTCTAAACCACTGACCTCCTAGGATTGAAATTCTCGTCATAATCTGCAGGATTGCATGAGAAAGAAGCAAAAATTTATGGTTACCCAAGGTGCAGTGCAGCCAAAATTAATTTTGTCTGTGAGGATTGTGACGATGCCAGTGAACGTGTTAAGAACAATGCGTTCTCTTTTCCAATGAATTCTTTGTTTCTCTTGCAGTATGATAGAAAATGTCGACTGACACTCACCAGTATAGTGATGACCAGAAGAGTGACGTTGGCGGTGCCCGGTTCGAAAAACGCAGCCGTGTCTGTCACATTGACACCGACACCTGGACGCCATTCGCCCACCTGTGCGATTAAAATATAAATAATGTTAACAACACTGTAGAGACTAGATGTCATAGCTGACTGACATTGTCGTGACATTGACGCCAGTCGTCGGCTTTGATGGCGGAAAAAATGGCGACCCGTCACAGAGGACACAGTGTCACTCGTATCGCTGCAATGTCAATCGGTGGTCCACAGCAATCAAGATCTCCAGCGGAGTTTACGTATGATTTTCATTTTTCACCTACAGAGCTCACCCTGCAGCGTTAAAAATCAGGACCCTGTACCAAAGACTGATTCAGAATATTTTACGACGAATAAATGATAAAGAATTGAATAATTTTAGAAATTTTAACGAGCTCTTCCGATTATGAACGTACCTTGACGAGCGAATGTTGCTTTAGCTTCAACAGGTCCAGCTTGAATTGAATCCTGCGTCCTTCCTTGAACGCGAGTGGACCGGAGATGCCCTTCATTTCCACCTGGAAAGAGACAAGATGGCCACTGAAACTCCATTTTGCCACGGAAGTATCTCTGTTCAGGATATTCGAAGATATTCCAAATCTGTCAGGATAATCAATCTACCAAACATATTAAAATAAGTTTTTATTTCGCAATTCTCGATACTTTTTTATACGACACCTTATATATCTCCTTCGATATTCTCGTAGAGTGTGAAAATACGAATCCAACGACTACCATGAACGTACCATTACGATTATTCGATCTCGAAATATTCCAGTCCGAAAAGTAACATAATGAATGAGGCACAATTTTTTAAAATCGATTTTTACGTATATCTCGAGAACGAATGATCGCAATGGTATGGTCATGGTAGTCGTTGGATTCGTATTTTCACGCTCTACGAGAATATCGAAGAAGAAACATAAGGTATCGTGAAAACTTAATTTTGCATAAAGATTTCACACGTTCAAAAAATTTCAGGAGAGAAAGAATGCAAGATGGACCGTCCACACGAAGGTGCCATAACTTCGGAGCCGGCTAGAATGTTTCGAAGATCTCGAAATCCGGTCGTCTCGAGTTTTCCCGTGGCGATAACTCGGGAACAGCGATTCATCCGCGGGTGTATAAACATAATGTGACGACGGGACGGATCCCGAAGGGGCGTTAAAAATTTCCCCACTTAGAAAGTCGTTATCGCGGGGTCCCCGGAAGTCGTTACGGCCGGTTGTCGGCTTTGCGGAGCTCGGAAGTCCGAGCGGAAGTCGGGCAGCGTTGATCCGCGCTTTCTTCGTGCTCGCGAAAATATTTTGAAGACGTGCGCGGGGATGATGAAAGAAGCTCTCGCGTCGGTGTCCGTAACTTGCCGGCACGGAGTTTCGTGGGACGCATAAATTTGAGAAACAAGTCGACGGGCCGAGGGACTTTCTAATCCCTTCGGCGGCCCGTGCCAACTTTTTCGCCGACGAGGTCCACCGACCGGGATATGCAAATCGTCCAATTATCATTCAACGATCGTGAAAAGATTTTTTCGAGGATCGGAGACTACGGCGCTCGTTGCCGCATTCTGTTCGGCGTGCGGGATTCCTGCGGAACTTCGTTCCACCGCGCAATTCCACCAGGAACGCGGATTCTTGCGAACGAGAACACTGATTGGCGCTTCAATTTATTCTCCGGTCTGCGTATTAACTACCCGGGTCGTTCAATTTCCTTCTTTCTAGTATTTGTTTAAACCATCGACGTTGCAACAAATATATATAGGGTGTCTCACTCGATTTTGACATCTTGATTTTCGCGCTATTGTTAGTGGTAGCAAAAAATGTTTCAGCGGAGACTTGAACGGTATCGAGTGCAGCATATTCTGATGTTATTAGTTTTTTTGTTAGTGGACACGTAAAGGTCATATCAAGGTCAACTTTGTATTTCTAAATGGAGTAAGGTATTTTTTAATACATCAATCGATGCAGCTGGACACTCGTTATGAAAAAGTACTAACCTATGTATGTCGAAAAGTTAGTAGTTCAGGAGATATTTCAATTTAAATAACTCTAAAACGCCATCACGGTCGTATGTACTAACAATGTTTTAGAGTTATTTAAATTGAAATATCTCCTGAACTAGTAACTTTTCGACATACATAGGTTAGTACTTTTTTATAACGAATGTCCAGCTGCATCGATTGATGTATTAAAAAATACCTGGTTCCATTTAAAAAAATGAAGGTGACCTTCATATCCCTGAAAAAAATTACATAAAAACAAAAATTTTTTTGGTATCGTATGAGCCCCATTTTACCATTCAACTTTGTCCTTCAGACATTTGACGTATCTTTGAAAACAACAAAGATATTTGAGGTGGCAAAATGAGGTGCCCCACCCGGTATACCACAGAAACAGAAACCGTTTGTTCCCAACCTTTTTTTGTCAAAAGAAGACAAAAGAATAATCCAGAATCGTCTGAACAACATTCCGCATCGTTCAAACTGCCGCGTCGCGTCGCGAGGACACTGAAATATTCGGCAATACCTTTCGCAGTTCGCTTATGTTCGTTTCGTTTCTGCTGAAGCGTGTCAACGATGATTCACGGCAGCAATTAACCGGAGGTTCATCGGCGGCGCTGTGCGCAACGGACGCCGAGGAAAACGTTAATTAAGTATTCGCGAGAGACAGATACGCGGGTGTTGGTACGGAAGTTAGGCGAAACGCGGACCCAGTCGGACGCCCCTCTTCTTTTTTTACAGCTGTAATAAAATCCAGGCGGACGAACATCGCCGGGTGTAAAAGTATTACGAGCCGTTTCTCCCAGAGAGATGTTCCAGCTTCGATATAATACGAGGCGATGATGATCCACTTATGCCCGCGATTTTTTCCGTTGAACCTGGACCTCCTCGTGCTTGTTGCCTGCGCCCTTTACGATTCGGCGAAATTGCGTTCTCTCTCTCTCTCTTTTTTTATCAGTTGTCTCCACGACTAGATGAATAAAACGAACGAGAGGAACGAAATGAAATTTACTTTCTGATATTGTGACGTCTCGGCGATAAAAAGGGGGACACGTCGATGTTCGAAGTGTCGTGATGTGGGTTCCGCGGGGAGAGCGGGAAGATGAAGAAGATTTAACTGCGACGATCGCTGCGGTAACAGGTTCCGCTGATTAAAAAGAATATCCTTTGATGTTTATGTCGCTCGTGATACTTCTTCCTTCCGAAACTTTCGTTATATTCGAGCGACGCGTTTGATCGTTAGGAAATGATTGCTGCCTGGATTTAATTCTGGGGAAATGATCTAGACGATTTCTTCTGCGCAATTGCATTGTTTACTGTTACCTGCGTTCAAACAGATATTCTCTCAAGACAACTTATATACTATATATATATTTTTTCTTTGATATTCTTGTAGAGCGCGAAAATACGAATCCAACGAATACCATGAACGTACCATTACGATCATTCGATCTCGAAATATTCCAGTCCGAAAAGTAACATAATGAATGAGACACGATTTTGAGTTATGTATATCTCGGGAACGAATGATCGCAATGGTGTGGTCATGGTAGTCGTTGGACTCGTATTTTCACGCTCTACAAGAATATCGAAGAAGAAATAGAAGGTGTCGTGTAAATTTAATTTCGCATAACGATTTCTCACGTTCAACAAATTTCAGGAAAGAAACGATGCAAGAAAGCCGACTCAAAATCGTGTCTCATTCATTATGTTACTTTTCGGACTAGAATATCTCGAGATCGAATGATCGTAATGGCAGTCGTTCATGGTAGTCGTTGGATTCGTATTTTCACGCTCTACAAGAATATCGAAGAAGAAGTATAAGGTATACAGTATGTAGAGAATTTTTGCGATAAAATAGCCACGAAATGCGATGAATCGAGACTCGAGAACATTTCCTGTCGTTCCTCCGTCGACCATCATGTCAAAGGGTAAGTTCGCCCCCATCCTACTGAAATTAAGATCGGGAATTAAGCTTGATCGTAGCCCTGGCTATCGAGAAAGTTTTGTCGCTGTGTCATCGGTCGGCAATTTCAAGGAACTTTCTTAATTAGTATCGAACAAAGAAGTCGCCAAGGCTGATTGAAATCGGTCGCCCATCGACATCGAAAGTACCAGGCGAAGGATTTCAATCGTTTTCGAGGATTTCCTGTCTCGAGA
Organism: Lasioglossum calceatum; assembly: GCA_963966675.1. Taxonomy (NCBI): domain Eukaryota; kingdom Metazoa; phylum Arthropoda; class Insecta; order Hymenoptera; family Halictidae; genus Lasioglossum; species Lasioglossum calceatum. The sequence goes on along the minus strand of OZ016539.1, from coordinate 5,086,183 downwards.
GGTTTGCATATTTTATAGAAATCCTGGAAATACAATAATGTGCAAAAAAGAAAGAAGCACCCAGTATAATTATAAGATATAATGACAAACAATATCGTTATGTAGAAATTCTGTTGTACAATGATTGATTTATTGCATTTAATGTATTAGATAATCCGCAATATAACACACACATATATAAAATATAAATTCTCAGAACTATTCAATCAAACAGCGGAATCCTTTTTCAAAACGTACTGTGTTCTTATTTAATTTTTTACGCTTTTCTATTAAATATGACCGAGTACTTCTTTCTTTTGCACAGTAGTATTTCAGAACCGTCAGATGATACAGTCACGTTTACGATCTCGGAGAATAGGAATTCGCATAAGAATGCATTTCCTGTTCAAGCTGACACCAATGTCTGATCATAGCTGACCTATTCTACTTACTGCATACACTGTAGCACGTGAACCCGGCGGATCTTTGAACTCGATTTTCTCGAAAACGAGACGTCGGACGAAGAAAATGCTACACTTCTTTCCGACGCGTTTTACAACGTAGAATCACCCCCCGGTACCACCCTTCCGGCCACGTCCTCTGTACGACTGTGAAAACAAAATTAAAATGACCAACACCGTTTCAACGGAAGACCTACCACTAAAAGCAATTAATATAGCTAAAAAATTTAATAAAAAACATTTATTGAATAGATTTATAAAATAAAAAATATGTAACTGTGGTAGAACAGTGGTTTACAGAGGTAAAATCGAGTTTATGAAAGAACAATACGCGATCACCGCGTGCAAACGAATTTCAAATTCTTCCCGAGTCTCTGCCGCGGAATAAACAGCGTCGCGCCGTGATTATAAAGTAGAAACAAATACTGGGAATGCATATTTATAGGAAGAAATCGCGCGGTATCGATTCGCGGGCGCAGCCAAGATACATATCACGTTTGACAAACGAATCCATGAGAATACGCGCAACTGTTCAGCTCTCGATCCGCTCCGTGCGTGAAACTTTCGATCGAGTGTGCAGAATTAATTGGAGCCGAATCACGTATAAACTGGAGATCCACTAATACCGACGCGATCCGCGGAGTACGTGAAAACACCGAGACATCCTGGCGCGCGATTTTATAAATTAATGGGACAGCTCCTGCGCTGGTTAAAACGCGGAACTCGGATCTTATAGCAAGGATAACTTCCCCTGTTGTTTCGGGCAACGCTCGTTAAGTTCTGACGGTATAAGCGTCGGATTAAAAGGACAATAACTGGTCTCGGGCACGACCGGATTACCCGAAGTACTCTGGCGTGGTCACTTAATTGCCATTAGTTCCCTTGTCTCTTACCGGAACCGAGAAAAACGCTTCGGTGTCCTGCAGATGCCATTGGCAATCCACTTAGACATCAAATTTATTTTAAATCGATTTTAGTCTCTCTCTCCATGGTCTTGTTAAGGGAGTGATTATCCATTTTCCCGAATTTTTTTCAGAAGAACTGTGGAACCTTTCGCATTGGGATTTTACACAAATATTTATTAGCGTTTTCGAGTACAGGTGTGATTTTTTTCAAGTAAAAATATTAAAAACTGCGTGAGCTGCATTTTTTTTAATGCAGCGTGTTTCAGAGGGTTGTTTGGTTTTGACTGCTAAATTTTGCCAATTTTTAAGAATTTTATCCGGGAAAGCTATGGAATTTTTTTAATTGGGATTTCACAGCAGTATGTACTGGTATTTGATGAACATGTGTAATTTTTTTCAGGTAAAAATATTAAAAATTGCATGAACCACATTTTTCTTATACAGCATGTTTCAGAGGGTTGTTTGGTTCTGACTGCTAAATTTTGCCAATTTTCAAGAATTTTTTCCGGAAAAGCTATGGAACCTTTTGAATTGGGATTTCATACACGTATGTACTGGCATTTGATGTACATGTGCGATTTTTTTCAAGTAAAAATATTAAAAATTGCGTGAGCTGAATTTTTTTTCATGCAGCGTGTTTCAGAGGGTTGTTTGGTTTTGACTGCTAAATTTTGCCAATTTTCAAGAATTTTTTCCGGGAAAGCTATGGAACCTTTTGAATTGGGATTTCACACACGTATGTACTGGCATTTGATGTACATGTGCGATTTTTTTCAAGTAAAAACATCAAAAATTGCACGAGTTACGTACTTTTTTATGGAGACCATTTTCGCGGAAAAACTATTGGGGGGTATTGGGATATAAATAATTTTTATTATACTATATTTTGGTGACATATAGATCGAATATATGTAGAAATATAGATCGACGTAAATCCTCAGGAATTTTCTTGGGATTTAATTTTTCATGCAGCTTCACAAACCTCGCCTTCGTTTTTCCTTTTCCGCACGTACGAAAATATTTTCCACGTCAAAAATTACGCGCGTTTCGCTTGAAATTCGCCGTCGAAACGGCAGCAACGTGCTTTTATTATTATTTTTCTGTTGGCGTGCACGTGTCGGAAACCTAGCACGATCCAGCAACATGATTCGAATTCGCAGAAAAGTTTTCACGTACGAACACCTAACTGGCGGCAGTACCTAATCAGCGCAATAAAAAATAAACAGTTTGTACGTTGGAAAACAATTTTGCGAGAATTATTTCTCTTGGTAATAATTACTACCTTTAATGGTTGGCAAAATTGATCGTGCTTCTTTCATGGTTCTGACGCATGCATTCTAATGAGACGGTTTAAGACTCTTCCTAATGAGTGTCGAACCCGCGGAAACTTTAATTACCTCTTAACGTAAACTTTGCTCCGGCTTAGAATTCTGATAGTTTTGCGATTAGGTTTCGGATTGTTATTAGCCCTTGAATTATCGTGTGATTGCTTTCAAACTGAGTTGCAGAGTGTTCCAGACAGTTATTGATTGTCAGGAACAATTACAGTAGATAATTATTGCCTTGCGAATTTTTACCTGTTTAATTATTAGAAATTTGTTTGGTGTTTCGTTGAACCATATTTTTGGGACACCCTGTATAATATCGACTCCGATCGATTTCAGTCATTCGGGAATTAATTAACATTTCGAGGGACTCATTTCTGTCTCTCGGATTAACAGTTAAATTCAACGGTCAAATTGAAACGAGAAAGAGTACACTTGGAGCTTGCGTTTTGCCGAAGCTTGTTAAAAGTCAAAGCTGTGTGCTCTGAGTGGAGAGCAGTTTTCAGAGTTCGAACATTTTTCAAAGTTAGTTCTGCCGAGGGTGCAGTCTGCTTCTCGTTGGTCTTTCGTTGATTATTAAAATTATTTGCGACTGTACTGGCTGCTGAAGGGAACAATTTTCCACCTCTAACTCCTAACAATTTTCCAATTTGTGAAAGAATTATTTTTAACAGATTTTTTTGCAAAATAAAAATTTCCTGCATCAAAGAGAAGCTCTCTAGGGACTTTAATCTTCTTTTAATAATTTCAATTTTTTCGGTGGTCTTCCGTTGGTTATTAAAATTATTTGCGTGTGTATTGGGGAAGCAATTATCCACCCCTAACATTTTTCAATCATTTTAATTTTTTCGTTGATTGCAAAGCATTTGCGACTGTTCTGATTAATGGAGGAACAACTTTCCACCCCTGACGATTTTGTACACAACAATTTTTCAATTTGTGCTTGAAAGAATTGTTTTTAGCAGATTTCTCTGCAAAATAAAAATTTCCTGCGACAAAGAGTAGCCACCAGGGATTTTAATCTTTTCTTAATAATTTTAATTTTTACGGTGGACTTTCGTTGATTATTAAAATTATTTACGACTGTACTGATTACTGGAGGAACAATTTTCCACCCCTAACTCCTGACAATTTTCCAATTTGTGAAAGAATTATTTTTAGCAGATTTTTCTGCAAAATAAAAATTTCCTGCATCAAAGAGAAGCTCTGTAGGGACTTTAATCTTCTTTTAATAATTTCAATTTTTTCAGTGGTCTTTCGTTGGTTATTAAAATTATTTGCGACTGTATTGAGGGAGCAATTTTCCACCCCTAACATTTTTCAATCATTTTAATTTTTTCGTTCATTACAAAGCATTTGCAACTGTCCTGATTAATGGAGGAACAACTTTCCACCCCTGACGATTTTGTACACAACAATTTTTCACTTTGTGCTTGAAAGAATTGTTTTTAGCAGATTTCTCTGCAAAATAAAAATTTCCTGCGACAAAGAGTAGCCACCAGGGATTTTAATCTTTTCTTAATAATTTTAATTTTTTCGGTGGTCTTTCGTTGATTATTAAAATTATTTACGACTGTACTGATTACTGGAGGAACAATTTTCCACCCCTAGCTCCTGACAATTTTCCAATTTGTGAAAGAATTATTTTTAGCAGATTTTTCTGCAAAATAAAAATTTCCTGCATCAAAGAGAAGCTCTGTAGGGACTTTAATCTTCTTTTAATAATTTCAATTTTTTCAGTGGTCTTTCGTTGGTTATTAAAATTATTTGCGACTGTATTGAGGGAGCAATTTTCGACCCCTGAGATTTTATACACAACAATTTTTCAATTTGTGCTCGAAAGAATTATTGTTTGCAGATTTTTCTGTAAAATGAACATTGCCTGCATCAGTCGGAACAGAAAGAAACCCTCTGGGAGCTTCAATTTTGTGAAAACAATTTTTTAACGATTTTTAAAGAACTTCTAATAATTTTACAAGAACGAGCAGCTATAACTAGAAACTGTAAAACGATTAAACAAGTCCGCCACTGTTTCCCCAGTTATCTTTTTCCGATTCGTCGCCGAATTAGCAACTTTGTCGCAGATAAAAACGGTCCGGAGGCCCGGGAATTAACCCGACGCGAATATGCTCGTTTCAGCACAGAAGGAAGCTGCACACAGTTAGCGACAACGGTTCCGACCTATAATTCCCGAGCAATTTGAATTCAATCGCTGACTATGCGAGTTCAACAAGTGGCCCGATCGCGAGAGGAAATGGAATCCGGGAATACTCATCGAAAAACCAGCTCGATAACGTTTTTAAGCTTTTTCCATTCACGGCGAGCGTACACAGAAATATCAAAAATTCAGAAGTATACAGATGCTAAAATATTCTCTGCGAATTGTACGTGCACAATGCCGTTCGAAAGCTCCCCCTAGATTTTTCGGTCCGCGCTCTTTTCATATTCGAACCGTATCTCAAGAGTTTCGAGCGATTTTGTTAATACAAAAGATTCGAGAAATAATATTTTCTAGCTTTTCGGTGGAAGCACAAAATATTTACAACAAAAATCGAACAGTATTTCATTGTTTACAAACTCCTGCAAACAAAATTTTTTAAAAACGTTTTTCATCCGCAAAAAATTAAAATCATTTCCATTTTCTAAATGTTAAAATGCATTTTCGATTTCATAATGTTATAGCTGACGTTTCAGCCGATAAATAACGCTTAAATAATGTTTTGGTAGGTCTGGGTTTATTGTTAATGTATAAAAAAATTTTCTAACAAAAAATTAAACCGACTTCGAAAAAAAGGAATTATAAATATGCACTAAAAAGTATGAAATAATTTCCATTTAATTTATGTGAATACACACGAATTATGCAGAACAATACGATCTTTTCGGAGGCGACGCAAAATTGAAAATTGTCCAAATGACAGATGTTGCTGATTATGATTTCATTGGAATATGTGGTGAACTTGGAAATCAGTAGGTGGGAAGAGAAGATACATGAATATGTGAAAGCGTGTAGAAGAATTTAAGGATTTTCCTAATTTCCAGCGTCGAAAATTTTCAATTTTGCGCCGCCTCCGAAAAGATTGTATTGTTACATAAGTTCGTGTTTATTCACATAAATTAAATGGAAATTATTTCATACTTTTTAGTGCATATTCTCAGTGCGTTTTTCGAAGTCGATTTAATTTTTTTTATACAATTTTTTTATTTCACACTTTCTAGTGAAACGAGCAGAATTTGTAGAACACCGTAGGATGGCTTATCGGTATTCTTGATTATTTGCAATAAAAACCGCAAAGAATGAAAAAATGCAAAATTTGTTTTCAATGGACCAATCGGGAGATATACCCTACACTGATTGGTCCATCCATCTCGGCGTAATCAGTGAACATACATAAAAAAAAGCACACACAGATTATTATCGAATTGAGTAACCTCCTCCGTTTTCGAAGTCGGTTAAAAATTCCAACAATATCCATTGAATTTATTTGCAAAATCGACTGTGTCGACGAAAATCGTTCGGCACCGAGGTCTTTGAAGCGCTCGTCGCTCGGCGAAATGGTTTACTAATTTCAAAGCCGGTCATTGGGGTGGGGCGGATTACGTCGCGCTCGCGATTTGAGCCGCAATCTCGCATCAGAGATTCGTAACAATTTTAAACGTCGTTGGTGTTTACGGTTTAACCGTAACGGCGGTTAACGAGGCCGGTGTGCATAAACGGGGCCTTTTCCGTTCGAAAGCGCGGCCGCGATAACGTGTTCCAAGCCGTAAAACTACTTGGCCGCGCTCCAAACGCGCTTATCGCCGAGGATTAGCTATTCCGCGTTTGTTTGTCTGCTTTTGCCGAGCATCTTTCTGCGCGAATTTTGGCACACGCCTCTTTCTTTGTTTAGCCCGCTTTGGCAGGGACCGAGGTCGTCGGCTTCTTTTCCCATTTCGGAAACAAGCGCCAATTAACTAACGATTAGCACTGATTAACCAATTAATTATATTTCAGAAAATATGTTTCGGATAAATAAATAATCAAATTATTTTAAGTTGATATGTTCGACTGTCATGTCGGTTTGTATTTTCGCAGGGTCGAAACTTTCTGAAACGCCATTTATTATTGTTCAATGCTGCACGTAACCGTTCTATGATATATTAAAAAGAAATTCAATATTTCTTGATATTCGCACGGTTTCATAAAGTTCTACTGGATTCCGTCTCATATCTGACCTCTTAGTAAAATAGGCTTCATTCTATAGCGCTCCTTGTATTTCTAGTACAGTAAATAAATCCTCTATAAACGCAAAAGCCTCGGGGGGATTCGTTTGCATTTATCGTAAAGGGGACATTATTTTAGGAGCCGAACGTAGAGAAGGACAGCGCGTGTAACGAGAGACCGCGCGTAGCCGAAGCGACTGCGACTCTCAGCGTCTCTTTCTTTCCCATACGCTGTCCTTCCTTGCACCCGAAACTTTCATCGTCAATTAAACCACTAAATACAGTTGAAATTATATCGTGTTTAGCCTTAATTTAATCAGAAAAATGCCACAAGTATATTGCTGAAAGTTTCAGAAAAAAATAAGTAATAATAAAAAAGATTTAATATTGGTGTTACATTGTGAGGACGGCCTTTGGACTGTGCCGACGACTTCGACTCTTATCGCAGTATGCATCGCATTAGGAGTGGTTCACACCGATATATCCGAGCCGAGATCAGGTTACTACAGTAGAGGGGATATTTTTTTACGTTTATAGAGGATTTACTGTAATTTGTTTAAAAATCGTTAATTATTTCCTATGTGATTACGAAATTCGTTAATCTCATATGAGATTTTCTATAATAAAAAGAACCGTTCTACGATCAACAAGAATTCGCGAAATTCTAAATTGTTTCACGTAATGTACAAAGTACAATACAAACGCACGAAATCCGCAAGAACGTTTTCTTATCTGGACTCTCTCTCTCGAGTCTCATTTTTTTTCGGAAACATGAGAGCCGGTATAAATAGTTACAAAGTAACCTCTCGTAAAGTTGCTCTCCCGGAAGGAGATAAATCGCGAAAGCCCGAGATCAAGAGAAACGAGTGTTCTACCAAAAAGCAAGCCGTGCGGCGGCGGCGGCACGCTAAAGAGAACCGACGGCGAGGAAACCCAGGAAAATCCGTCACTCGTCATCCTGTTACACGCGCGCTCCTTATCCCTCAACATTTCATTCAACAACATTGCGGAGCATTCGAAGCGTATCGGAGCGCAGTATAAACAGCCCGATGCGCGATTTGCCACGAAATCGCGATGATTTATGGAGAGCAACGGACCCCGTTTGCATCTCCTTCCGAAGTGTACTATACCGTGCGACCACTTTACTGACTATACATATGTATGTATATGGCAACCAATACTGTTATCCAATCGCTGCCCCTGAATCTATCCAATTTTTAAAAATATTAGGTTGGGGAAATTCAAATTTTAATGCAGAAAAGGCTCGAGCTTTTTCCATATTTGAAATGAAGTTTATTAAATCAAATATGTGCCCTTTTGATCGACCACCTTCTGCCATTTCTGAGGTAAAACCATAATCCCACCGAACGCACAGCATCACCTTTCTTGATGTCAATCCTAGATTCGACCACGATTTTCGAACATTATTGTCGTACGTGATCCATTTTTCATCGCCAGTAATGGGCCGTTCCAAAAAAGGTTCGATTTTCTTTCGTGTTAGCAGCGACTCGGGCTGCTCTTTACTTTACCGGACTCAAAATTTGTGCTTTTCTCGTATAAATTATGATGTACTTGGTATGTAATCCAGTAGATTTGTACCTAGGGCGGCTGCAGATCGAAGTTTCGATCCTGTAGGATCAATGGTTCAGGAGTTATAGTTCCTTAAACATGAGCATTTTTCAGTGTTTTCGACAGGTAAGCGCGCCGCTTACCGAGCAGAACCGCTAGATGGCAGCACGGTCACGCGTTTGTAAGGGCTCTGTTCCCCCACACGTTAATGCTGATAATATAGAGCGGGTATTGCGATTGTTGTATGAATTTTGGATGACGTGGTTACGATGTTGCGTTTTAACTGGTTTGGGTTAGGTCTGGGTTAGGTTCCTGTAAATATTTTCCACGATATTTCTCCGCGATCTATGTTACCGATATTACTGTGAGCCCGTGCTGCCATCTAGCGGTTCTGCTCGGTAAGCGGCGCGCGATCGTCACTACAAACCAATATGGCGGCGCTGGTACGTGTCAAAAACACTAGATTGCTCAACTTTAAGCAACTATAACTCCTGAGCTGTTGATCGTACACGATCGAAACGTCGATCTGCAGCCGCCCCTGGTACAAATCTACTGGATTACATACCAAATACAATTTGTAGGAGAAAGGATCCATTAAATTTTTCAATGTTAACTCATGGGGCACCCAAACATCGAGCTGTTTCTTGTATCCAGCCTTCTTTCAACGGTTTAGAACTGTTTTGAGTTCAATGTTTCGTTCTTTAACGATGTCACGACTGCTAATGTGCCGGTCTTGGTCTATTGTTTGCATGACTTCCTCGACTTTTTCAGTGACGGGTCGACCAGAACGAGGTGTATCTTTGACATCAAAATTTCCAGATTAAACATCCCAAATTGTTTTAGCAGCTTGAGTCGCATTCTTTCCTTTTTCGTAACAAAATTTCTGCAAGAGCAAATAAATTACTTGATTGTTTTTTTGAAAGAAATGTCTTTCGGACATTTCCCGAAATAATTTCTGAAAATCGATCTCCTCGGTTGCAGAGCGACGAAATAAATAATTATAGTTTTGGGAGGTTCTCGCGGATTCGAGGAATCGTTTAACGGGCACGTCGAATAGCTGGAAACGAAGGGCTCGTGTGTTTCAGCGATTAGCGAGGCGAAAACGGGCGCGGCAACAACGTTAATATCCCGCGGTTTATACGCGGCCACGTAATTAACGTGGAAATCGTCGAGGGCTCTTTGTCGAGCAATTCCATCCCTCGAGTGTCTTTGTGGTGGCTCGCTTTTAAGCGAGAGCGGCACAGCGCGGGAAACACTTGCAGCATCGTCCACTCTGTGTTTTTCAATCTGAGCTAAGGGGGAGGAAATCTCATTTGCACGCGCTTTCCCATGTAATCATGTTCCGCGATAGCGATGCGAACGATTGCAATTAAAGTCGGTAATTAAAAGACGACTCGGGACTGTTCATCGGGCACCGTTTAACCCCTTTTCTTTCCTCCCTTCGCGAGCGTAAACGCGCTGTGATTGATACAACCCAGTGCACACGTTGTCGGTGTGCTAATCTATCTTATTCCTACATTTTACAGATGTTAACCAAATTAGAGTATAAATGTTAACCAATTAGTGATTCAAATAAAATGATCGCACATTATGAAGTTCAAATATTAGGTTCTGTCGTGTATTTCAAATAAGCAGGCAATTTTGTTTGTAAATCATGAACACACGTTGTCAGTGAGTCATTGAACAAATTGTTATTGTACAAATAATAGAAATTATATCGTTGTGAATAATATAGATCATATATTCTTATAAATTGCTTCAAATGTTTGGCTGCTCTTTACTTTACCGGACTCAAAATTGTGCCTTTCTCCTATAAATTATGATGTATTTGGTATGTAATCCAGTAGATTTGTACCCGGGGAACCTGCAGATCGAAGTATCGATCCTATAGCATCAATGGTTCAGGAGTTATGGTTGCTTAAAGTTGAGCAATTTGCAGTGTTTTTGACAGGTAAGGCGCCGCCATGTTGGTTTGTAGTGACGGTCGCGCGTCGCCTACTGAGCAGAATAATTAGTTGGTTGGTGATTAGGTCGGGGAGGGGGCCGACAAGGATCGGCGCGGCGGTTTCTCGGTAAGCGGCTCGGTCAAAAACACTGAAAAATGCTCAACTTTAAGCAAGCATAACTCCCGAACCATTGATCCTATAGGATCGAAACTTCGATCTGCAGCCGGCCCGGGTACAAATCTATTGGATTACATACCAAATACATCATAATTTATAGGAGAGAGTCACAAATTTTGAGTCCGCAGAGTAAAGTTTACCCAAAAGCTTCCTTTAAAATACGACAAAACTTTCCCTCTTGAACCTAATACATGGTGCCGTTTGAAGATCATCGATGACGTTCGAAAGACCTTGGAAATTGGGCACAACAATCGGAACAGTTTACGTACAACTTTCCTCGCGAACAAAAATGTAAATACATACAACGAACATTAAAGATGAAAATTTTTGAAATACTTGTCATTCAATGTTCCGTTTCGGATCGCATTGTTCCGGTCCCAGACGCTTAAAGTGCACAGTTTAATGTATCTTGGCGCCTCAGCCCGGCTCTCGAATTTCGCGAATGGTCGATCGGTTATTTAATTAGACCGCTTCCGGTGTATCGCGAATTAGTTCGCGGAATTAGGAAGTTCTTGCAATTACAGTGAGAGCGGCGTTCGATAATTTCCTTAGTAAACCAGCTCCGTAGGTTGGTAATCCGAACAGGTCTCTCTCTCTCTCTCTCTCTCTCTCTCTTCGATAGAGGCCAGTGTCCGAAGATCTTCACGGAGGCTCCCCGAGAGGACACTTATGGACCACCATTAATTTAATAGGGGGATGGCTAAATTCCAATATCGGTGGTCCCCTAATAGTCTCCAGATATTTGCGCTTGTCCCCGCCTCCGTCGGATTCCACGATGACAAAGTGCATGCTTCTAGCCCGTCGTTGGTTACCGGAATTCGATTTGCGTGTTGAACGCCATTTCGACGCTGGGAATAATGAGCGGCCAACAGAAATTGATTCGCAACACGGTTTTGCAATAGATTTACATTGTAACGATCCCCTGGACAATCCGAAATATCAATCCTAATCAATGCGTGGATTTTTGGGCGTTTACGGGGAAATTTAGTGAAATATGGAACGCGGAAAGATATAGGGAAACTGAATATATTGTCCTATTGTTGGCCATGTCGTGGGCTGAAATAAATTTTAGGTAACTCGTGCTAACGGTTCCAGGGTACCAGAACTCCCGGTATTAACCCCTTGCCGTATTTTGACGAGTCAGTCTCTCGATGAAGATTTTCAACGAAGTCGAACAAATATGAATGTCACGCGTTTCATTTTAGACGAAATGTTTGATTCGTTTGTAATAAATATTTAAGTCTTTCTCCTATAAATTATGATGTTTTAGTTGGGAAATAAGTTCGTTCGTTTTTTACAGTGGAATAAATCACAAAAACCCAACGGACTTATTCGCCAACCAAATATTTGGTATGTAATCCAGTAGATTTGTAGCCGGGGAACTGCAGATCGAAGTATCGATCCTATAGCATCAATGGTTCAGGAGTTATGCTTGCTCAAAGTTGAGTAATCTGCAATGTTTTTGACTGGTAAGCGCGCCGCCATATTGGTTTGTAGTGATGGTCGTGCGCCGCTTACCGAGCAGAATAATTAATTGGTTGGTTGGTGATTAGGACGAGGTGGGGGCAACGACAACAAACCAATATGGCAGCGCCCTTACCTGTCAAAAACACTGAAAAATGCACAATTTTAAGCAAGCATAACTCCTGAACCATTGATCCTACAGGATCGAAACTTCGATTACATACCAAATACATCATAATTTATAGGAGAAAGGCACAAATTTTGCGTCCTTTAAAATAAAGAGCAGCTAGAAATATAAATTTTCTCTTCTCTTCTACAACATTTTTCGTGATAAAGACGTTCTAATCACAGTAACTGCAAAAGAAAATGTACGGCAAGGGGTTATCGTACCGGTTCCCCCACTACTATTATATTGTAGTAATGGTTCCCCCACTATCAACAATTTAAAATCCCCCCAATCTCCGTCTACACTCCACAGAAGTGTGGTGGGGAGGATTCGGGAGTGGGGAGAGGAGTTGCCCAGGCCTGAACTATAAAGAGAGTCTTCCATAAAATGAAAAAAAATTCAGCCCCCTTACGAGGCACACCAAGGTGAAACTTACAAGAGGAGAAAGATTAAGTTGGAAAAGCAAACAGGTCAACGCAGAATCCAACAAAAGGAAAATGCAAAGGAGAAAATATTCGGAAAACGTGCTCGGGCAGGGGCTCGAACCACAAAGCGTTGAAATTGTACGCGGTGCCCTTTCATCAGAGGAAAACGTTATCTTCAGGGCAAACCGTCATCGCACCTGGCGGAACGTGCAATGTTTTGGATGAACGGTTACCAAAATTGCTGGCTTGCCAGGCTTTCCTCACGTTTTTTCCTGCGCGTGCATATTTCCCTGTTCCACCGCGTTCCTCTTTTTTAATCCACCGGGGACTCGACTTTTTTTTACTGTCCGTTCCGCCCTCCGGGCACGCTCTCCATCGTTTGGCTTCATTACCTTCGCATTCAGCCTTTAATCCGTATTTACAATTAAGCTGCGCCGAAATACCCGAATCGCGCGGAAATTCGAACGAACACGGTGTAATTTAATGTTACAGAATTGTCCTGTCCAATATTTCGAAATATCGTGCGTCTTCGACGTCGAATTCGCATCAATTTTAAAAACGGTTCTTCGATTCAAGAAATTTTCAATCGATGCTCCATGTCCCCGAATTATGTGAATTGGCTTGGTACATTAACACTAAACCTAGCGACCATCAAAAGTGACTGGTGTGTATAGTATTATAATAATAAAAAGATTAAATTTATTTACGTTTTCTGCGATTTTTACTATAATAATTTTTTTATAATATTTTTATTATAATAAATAAAATATATATTCAATCTATGAAAACGCCTTTACAATTTCAGTAATTGTCAAATAAAAAATCTAAAATGGGTCATTCCACCCCTCGTGGTAGGTTTAGTGTTAACGTCTTGATCTAAGAAAAACCAGTGGGACCCGTGCTGTCTTTCTTAGATCGTGTAGTTGCTGTAAGGTTACCGTAAGGTCACCGTAAGCGTGGCAAAAGTCTTACAAACGAATTTTTTAAATTTCAATATAGGCCCACAAAAATAGTTGTAAAATGCAATTTTTAGTATTTTTTCTACAATTCCAATCAATTGCAATTTTTGAAAATTTTTTTTTCGCATTCTGTAGCAAACTAATTGCTCTGGCTTCTCAAAAAAGTTCAAATCGTATAACACAATATTTAAAAAGTTATCGTGTTTGTTAAAGCGTCAGAATATTTCAATCCGAGTCACTGTATATCGTTCAACTTGAAAAACGGAGTCGACCTTCAAATGTCCACTACGCGTCCACCTACAAAACGAAAGAACTACTAACAAATCGATTCCTGTTTAATGGAGGATCTCTCTCCCGGATGCGTCGTTAACTGATCAATATTTAGCTGGCCGGAGTGGTGCGCGAGAAGTCGTGGCTGGATTTCCGACAGTCTAACTAAGTTTCAGCCCTCTAATGGGGCATTTCGACGCGATCCTAAATCTTGAATCGCGATATTACGGTTCCACCGAGCAGCTTAATTGAACCGAATCTGAAGTAATTGCCACGAGCTAGAAGTAACTACCAGGGGATGTGATTGTAGCAATCGCGTTTGAAAAATTCGATGAAAATTCATAGAGGAAGATTGCCAAGACTGATAATTATTTCCTTAGGCTGCTCTTTGTTTTACCGGACTCAGGATTTTTGCTTTTCTTCTATAAATTATTATGTAATTGGTATGTCATCCAGTAGATTTGTGTCCGGGGAACCTGCAGATCGAAGTTTCGATCCTGTAGGATCAATGGTTCAGAAGTTATGGTCGATTAAGGTTGAGCAATTTGCAGTGTTTTTGATAGGCAAGCGCTCCGCCATATTGGTTTGTAGTGACGATCGCGCGCCCGTGCTGCCTTCTAGCGGTTCTGCTTGGTAAGCGGCGCGAGATCGTCACTACAAATATGGTGGAGCGCTTGCCTGTCAAAAACACTGAAAAATGCTCAACTTTAAGCAACCATAACTCCCGAACCATTGATGCTATCGGATCGAAACTTCGATCTGCAGACTCCCCGGGTAAAATTCTACTGGATTACATACCAAATACATAATAATTTATAGGAGAAAGGCACTTTTGAGTCCGGTAAAGTAAAGTTTACCCTTTTCTTATATGTATAATCAAGTCCTCTCCCTACACCTGGGTCATCGGCACCAGATTCCTCTGGAGTGTACGAGGGGATTGGCCGGGTTCCTCTTATTGTTAGCACGAAAAATTCTCGTTAAAATCCAAAACTCCAAAATTCCTTTCTTTCTCAGATATAACACAATTTCCACGCGCCCAGATCCTACTATAAGACGCGTTTTGCTCGAGAGTCTGCTGTTTCTCTTGATATTGTTGGACGTATAAGATTGCAATCCCCCATTTTCCTCCGCGCTCTCGAAGCACTCCGTTTTCAAGTACGAAACCCTTACATTTTGCAAAGGAACTACATCGACCCCGGCTCCGTCTGTTATCTGTAAATCTAGAATTATAGTTCTAATAACATCAATTACTTAATGCAACTCTGCTGTGCACTTCCGTCTTTCTATTTA
Organism: Lasioglossum calceatum; assembly: GCA_963966675.1. Lineage (NCBI taxonomy): Eukaryota > Metazoa > Arthropoda > Insecta > Hymenoptera > Halictidae > Lasioglossum > Lasioglossum calceatum. The sequence continues at coordinate 5,071,044 of OZ016539.1, read as the reverse complement.
CCATCTCCGATCTTCCATTTCCTCTGTCCGTACGTAACGTAAAAATATCGTTCCACAAACAAGAGCGTCGCTGGGGAAAATGTCTTCCGAGCAGTAATCTAATTAAAAGAAATCCGAGGGAACTGTGCGAAGGTTCTTGAATCAAGTGAGCTCGAAAATTAAATATATATCTTTCAACTATGTGTCTCGCTGGCCGGCTCCCTCGGGCAACTTCTAATTAAACAAGCTGACGTTGACACAGGCACAGTTTCAACTTGGAAGCAAGATCGGAAACGTGACACAAAAATTGGAAATGTTCGTCTATTTATTGAAGATGTTCGAACCATGATCATTCTGTTAAAAAAAGTAGCCCGATAATAAACGTGGTCTCAATTTGAACCTTGAAGCCTCTACTTTCACATCCCTTAGTTTATTTTTTGCGAAAATATTTTTATTCAACATGGCGGATGAAAGACTCGACACATGTTTTGTCTAAAAAATGGTACAATTTGAACGATCTGTGAAAACGTTAAAAAATTTTCCTCCCGATTGAATTCACCACGGATTTGAAGCGTAAACCTTTCCCTTTTCAACGAGACCTCAAACATTGATCTACGATCTTTATTCACCGAGTTATCGATATTTGAACAAAGCGTGTATGGACAACTTTGCACTACCCCACGAGCGGTGTATGGGTCCGAACTGGTTCCTCGTTTTTGTTCCATAAAACAGTGAAAAAAAATCGTACAACAATTTTTGAAGTCTCGTTGGAAAGAGGAAGCTTCAGTCTTCAAATCCACGGTGGGTTCATTCCCGAGAAAAATTTTTTGACGTTTTGACAGCGGTTTGAACACTTTCGTGTCTTCGATCTGCCCGAAGTAACTTCTACACGTTTTTCTGAAAAATCTCCAACTCGAAACTCCATCTGCAATTTTTGTTGGTCGATTTGTGGAACTTCGAACGAGAGCTGCATTGTCAATGTTAACAGCATTATTGTTAATACAACACCTGACGAATTTTCTGTGTAGAAAATAGTTTATAATTTCGTGCGCTGGAGGAACTCGTGCGACTGACTGGAACTGCGAAATATTGAATAATTCGCGGACTACGCGGAAACTTTCCGCCATTGTTCTTTCGCAGAGTGACGTTCGAGTTGCATGGAGACTGAAGGCGCAAGGAAACAAAAGGGGTTCGCAGATTAACAACAACAACAGGCCGCGACCACACATCATTGTGTTGAATGATTTATCCGGTGGTGGCGAGGTGGCGCGCGATTATAAAACATTGATGGAAATTTATAGAAACTGGTTTTCAGCCTGGACAACAATAGCGCGTGTGCTCGGCGCATTATGCGCTTTGATAGATCTAGATTTGATAGGCCGGAGTATATCAGAGTCGGTCGACATTAGCGAACCCGTCGACTCGCGAATAATGCCGTGCAACGCGAGAAATAAAATCGGTTATGCGGGTTGTGTGTTAGCCCTGTTATGCGATTATTCTGTTAGCAACCAGTTACCCCGGCTACAATTAGGCGCCCTATTGCATTTGCAGTTGTTTGATTTAGTAATTTCCGATTCTAACGGCATTGTTCATTATCGAAACCGTCCGGCCGCGAGCTCTCATTCAAACTGGCCCGGATCGTGTAGCTTTTGCAGCTAACACGCCGATCGATATGCGTCCAAATAATGTTGCTGGCCCCGAAAATATTCGTTCTTCCTAAACACACATTGTTGCTCCCAAACGTAATTGATTATCCGGTGTACAAATTAAGGGGTTACGGCACCCTGACGCGGCCGAAACGACATCAAGGTTTACGAATTATTTTCTACGAAACTATGAATGTGACAATTATTTTATTTAATAATACCCTGTATAATTACAGGGTGGTCAATTTATCTTGAGACAGTCAATTATTACGGAAACCAGCAGGAATATGAAAAATGTTTTATATAAAATATTCTTGATATGAAGGGGCACATTTAATGGCGCTGCGCACATTTTTCCATAATGGCCCTTTGAGGGTCAGATGAACGGCAACTTCATTTTCTCAAATGGAAGAATATTTTATATAAAACAGTTTTTCATATTCCTGCTGGTTTCCGTGATAATTGACTGTCTCAAGATAATTGGACCACTCTCTATATGGCTAGGGCATACATTAAAGGACAAAAACTCATGATTTTATTGTTCATTGATAAAATATCTTTCATGCAGCATAGGGATTTAAAGAAAATACCATTTTTGTAGAAATGCGAGGAAAGTGGAAATGAACATTAAATTTTTACCAGGAAAGTCACACTGTGAACGATTGTTATAAACAATTGGGACGTCGTATCGAAAAAAATCCTATGCTACATGATACATAATGTTATCAGAATTGTGTGTGTCAAATTTGAAGTAAATCGGACGTATAGTTTCCAAGATATATGTTACACCAGTTCTAAAAATGTACAATAGTTTCGAGAAATCCGCAAAAGAAGGGGAAGTGTAGCTTGGAAACGCACGAACTTCTAAGCACTGTAACTTCGCTATTTTTGGGAGCTGTTGCATCTACCATGGCTTAAATTATTCCCTGAACTCTAAATTAAAGGAAAATTTAAAAAAAATCGATTTTTTTAAATCTCAGGGTGGCGTAAGCCCTTAATTCGTGGCCTCAATCAAATTTTATCCTCTGGGGTTCATCAATTCAGTTGTTTATGTTGACAGAATCCTTCGAATTGTTTTCAGAAGAAAATATTAATTTTTTAGTAAATAATAAGAACTAATTAAAAGCGGCCGTAAGAGTTGAGGACCGGTGCGATTCAACATTCCCCAACACACGTTGGATCAACACGTCGATCTTTAATTGGATGTATTATTTGACAAACGTGTAATGACCGAACCGGAAGAAAGTGGATTAGCGTAAACGAGACGGGTGAAGCGTATCCTTCTCTCGCGAGCCCCGCTTTCCCTCGGTTATTCCTGCAACGTTATTCCTGGTACTATATGCGAAGATATTTTGCATTACATTAAATTCCGTTCAGAGGAGTTAGCTGCATTTCTGTCCAACTATTTCTGAATATATTACGGAATAATTTCCATACCCCGCGACATTAATCTCGCTTGTACCCCGCGAGAAGAATCTTATTCCATACAACAGCATATGCATCTCCTATGATTCACAACTTTTAAATATTGTAATTGAAATTATCGGAAACTCCACTCTTCAATCGATACACACGAGATCCGCGCATTTTTATTCTTGAAAATTGTTCAAAAAGACGTATAGAAGTTACTTCGGGCAGATCGAAGACACGAAAGTGTTACGAATTCAAACCGCTGTCAAAACGTCAAAAAATTTTTCTCGGGAATGAACCCACCGTGGATTTGAAGACTGAAGCTTCCTCTTTCCAACGAGACTTCAAAAATTCTTGTACGATTTATTTTCACTGTTTTATGGAACAAAAACGAGGAACCAGTTCGGACCCATACACCGCTCGTGGGGCAGTGCAAAGTTGTCCATACACGCTTTGTTCAAATATCGATAACTCGGTGAATAAAAATCGTAGATCAATGTTTGAGGTCTCGTTGAAAAGGGAAAGGTTTACGCTTCAAATCCGTGGTGGATTCAATCGGGAGGAAAATTTTTTAACGTTTTCACAGATCGTTCAAATTGTACCATTTTTTAAACAAAACATGTATCGAGTCTTTCATCCGCCATATTGAATAAAAATATTTTCGCAAAAAATAAACTAAGGGATGTGAAAGTAGAGGCTTCAAAATGAGACCACGATTATTGTCGTACAATTACTTTTTACGAAATTATAGCAGTTGAAATTCGCCAAGTTTTTGGTCCTAATTTCTGTGTATATGATACTGCTGGTTTAATAATCTCGTTAATTATTATGATGATCTTCTTTTCATCCGTGTCGGATTTCATTTCAGTGAAACCAGCGTCCTTTAATTATGCCAGCAAGCGAGCGAATGAGCGACTAGGGATTTACGTGACACATAAACACAAGGCTGAGCGAAAATATATTATTACAGTCAACAGCGATATCCATTAGGTGGGAATTGAATTATTAAACGTACGAACATCTAACAGTCGTTTTTCTCGAAATTGAAACCTCGATTGAAAGAACGGCATTGTGCGTTTTTAATTAATCCTTTGAAACTTTATTTCACCTTGTCACTGGCGAATAATTATTCAAGTGGACATCTGAAAGCAGCGAATTCATTCCGACGTTTTAAATTATTTCAATCATACTCGATTCCGATCCTGTTACTGCGTATTAAATGAAAAAGAAATATTTTGTGACAGGAAATTTGCGCGACTATGACTGTCGCTTTGTTTTATGTATATTACGATCTATGCTAATGATTGATCAGTTCGATTCATCGCTCTGCAACGTATAACATCGTTCCTGTATCAATTTGAAAAAAACACGTCGAAGGGACAGCTATGCTCGACGGAATAGTAAAATCAATGAATTTGTACTGGCGTTATAGTACGAAATTAAATTACTAAATAAAGAATTTATTGTTTCTAATACTATTTTTAAGACTACAAGCATAATCCTGACATTTTCCCGATTGAAATGAGCCCAAACACGATCAAGTTCGAAGTATTTTCGCCTGTTTAATCCACGATTTAGTGGAACGCCGATTATAGCAAAGATTACCGCACTATAGCAAAGGTTCCACTAAATCGTGGATTTAACAGGCAAGAACACTTCAAACTAGGTCGTGTTTGGACTTATTTTAAGCGGGAAAAGGTCAGGAATACGTTGGTGAAACTTTCACGAACAAATTCGATGAAAACCGAAGACGATGTATCTCGATCTTCCTCGATCCTCCGAGTAGTTCTACACGCTACAGGGGCTGAATCTTTGGCAAATACGATGCACATCTCGGGCCACACTCCCATTAGCCAAGAATCACGTCATCAAATATGGAAATACCGAGCAACGACACGCCCCCGCAGCCGATGTAGCCTTATGCAGCCGGCAGACGGGTCTCCCGCGAGTTACGGTGGATTACATTCGCAGCGATTTTTTAAAGAGGTGCACAGACGCCGCCGGTACACTGAAACTCACCGAGTTGATGTAGTTGATGAGAGACAGCCCGCCGTCCCAAGGGTGCTCGAGCTCGCAGGAGATGTTCGCGGGCCTTAGCGCGTGAGACTGTTCCAGGGTCGTTAATCCCACGGCAAACACCTGCACGCTGTCGTACATCAAGGCTGGCTCAGCCTAAAAGCAGAAAGAAAAGAAACCGGTAAAGAAGCAAGCTTCCTACTCGAGAGTCGGTCATCTAACGAACTCGGGACGCGTTAAATATTTGCCCGCCGCTTTTACGAGAGGCACAATCCACCGAGGAGTGGCATTAATTATGCCAGCGGAAAATCGCTTTTTACGAATGCAACCACTCGAAACACTCCGCGAATTATTAAGCGTCCGACCGTCGCCCGGAAGCTTCGGTTTAGCTTTTCGCGAACTGATTAGTCGGCGATCGCGAATTATTAAGCAAGTTTAGCCGTGCTTTGTTTGTTCCGGATGATAACCATTGTTGAAACTTGGTTAATCGCGCGGATCAATCGCGGGTGCCGGATTTCACCATTCGCGCTGCGAATGGGCCTTTATGCAATCACTGGAAATTTTGGAAGTACTTCAGTACGTTGTTGTGCTTCAAACAGATGATTCCCGAAGTCATTTGAAAAAACTTTCTCCTTTGCGGAAATGTTCTCCGTAGCCTCGTTCAAGAGTTATTAGCGAAATACACGGACCAATCGCGGCAACAGTGGGCGGGGTCCGCTCGCGCTGTGATTGGTACGTGTTTTTCGTTGATAACTCGGTAACGAAGCGTCGGAGGAGATTTTCGTAAAGGAAAAAGTTGCTTCAAATGATCCGAGGAATCAAAATTTTCCAATGAATTTACTATTCTTACGAATTAGTATTAGTTTTTATTTACAAGTTTTCCGCAGCGTGAACAGCATGAATATATATGGTCACACGTTATTTTCCACGCGACGTCACAGCATAATAAATGTAGCTGTGCGTCTCGGCGACGTTACGAAAATAATCTAAGCTTCGTCAGCTCTCAGCCCCGTTGGAAACGGGCTCGGTGTAGCACGACACTGCCTCCGCCGTAAAGATGGAAATGCGTTTCATACCCTTTTCTTGCTTCTACGCGAAATTAGATACGCTTTCTGGATCCTCGATTCGAGAATCTTAATTCCTTTTATCTCTTATTGCGGAAACGGCTCGCCATAAAGCAACGGAAACATTAACGAATTTATTATTCGACTCTGTGAAAGGCATCGCTCGGCTTTCAATTCATTCTTACGAGAACAGGAATTAATATCGCGTTTAATAATTCATTCGTGTCGCGGCTGCGTGATGCTATATTTTCTTCAGAAAATTTGCATTACAGCCGATTTCCCTTTGCGCTGTTTTCCGAACATTTCCAGCGACATTTTATACAAATATTTCGTTACTCTTGGCGAGTTGTTAATGGCAAAGTAAATGTTTTCCGAACAGTCTGTCGCACTTAAGCAATTCGTGGCAAGGTAAATGTTTCCCACACAGTGTCGCGCTTAAACAATTATTGACAAACAACAAACAGTCTGTTTAACATGATTCATTGTTAATGGCGAACTACATATTTTCCGAACAGTCTCTGGTGAACTGGAAACATTGTTGAAGGCAAACTAAATATTTTCCCACAAGGATGTTAAACTTAATAAATTGTTAAACTAAACATATTTTATTCGCGGGGAAGTAACAGAACAGAAATTTCGAGTATCGGTAGATTATGCTAGGCTGTTAGTTTCTTCGGAAATAACGCGGGGACTGTAATTTTCGCGACCGCGTATTCGCAACACGTGAAACTCGCGTATCGATGCGGCAGGAGGTCGTCCAATTAGCGACAATATTTCTGGCTACCGGATGGAAACACACGATTCGCTCACGGAATCGCATTTAATCAGATAACAATACGTACCTCGCGTTTTCGTATCCTATTTTTCCGTGGCGCGTCCACACCGTGTTTACGCAATTTCCAATGGTAACAACGTCGTTAACGAGCCCGCTGTCAATGGGATTCACAGACGAGTAATGAATTCGCTCGCTTGCAAATGAGTGCCGATATACAAATAATTTGTCGAACCTACTTCGCCAATAAACATCGGCGACCAATAGCAAACGAAAACAATCGCGAATATACGATAGAATTCGAGTTAGAATTCGTGACACGTTAAACAATTAATTATTATTTGGTAAAAGTCGCTCGTGTTAACACAATTCTTCAAATTTTTTCCAGATGAAAATAATTTTTCCTAGGGGTGACCTTGGGAACCACCTTGACGGTTTTGAATTTTTTTAGGAACAATTAATTAGTGAAAAATTCTGGTCTTTTGCAGCGATGTTGACACAACTCTCAACTATACTCTCAATTTTTTCCAGTAGAAAATATTTAAAAATGGCGGAGTTACACGCTGTTTTATTGGCACATCGATTTTCCAGGGGGGTGAATGAACTTGACCATCTTTAATTTTTTTAGGGATAGTTAACGGGTGAAAAATTCTGATATTTTGCAGTGATATTAACACATCTCTGAACCATGCTCTCAATTTTTTCCAGAAGAAAATATTAAAAACTGGCGGAGCTGCACGCTGTTTTATTGGCACATCCATTTCTCAAGGGGCCAATGACCTTGGTAGTATTCAATTTCTTTAGGGATAGTTACTGAGTGGAATATTCTGATCTTTTGCAGTGGTATTAACACATCTCTGAACCATGCTCTCAATTTTTTCCTGAAGAAAATATTAAAAAATGACGGCGATACACACGCTGTCTTATTGGCACATCGATTTTTCAAGGAGGCGAATGACCTCGACCGTCTCGAATTTTTTTGGAGACAATTAATCGGTGATAGATTCTAATCTTATTATCACAACTCTGAACTGCATATATTCTCAATTTTCTCCAGAAGAAAATATATTAAGAAATGGCGGAGCTACGTTTTCGTGGTGCGTAAATAAATATCCGTATCCTAAGTTCTGTCTTCATACATCTAAATTTCCCCGAGCACAGCATGTTCGTTCTCCTATTCCCGTTTTCGGTGGTCTCGCACGCAGACGTTCCCGAGGCGCATATTTGTCCCGCGCAAACACACAAGAAATATCGAAGCGGTGCAGACGGTGGTCTGCGTCCTTGAAACCTCGGGGACATCTTCGGAGCTTTCCGCCGAAAGCCAGGACGCTCGTCTCGGAAATCTTAATCGACTGCGGGAGACGCGGAAGTTTTCTCTCGGAGAGAGCTCGTCTCATTATCGTTCCGGGCGCAGGGGGAGAGCCACGGTAATTAGCGTCGTCGCGCGAATTATGGGACCGGGCTGTTTCATGAATAGCGACGGCATTGGGCTCGTTGTTTCTGCCGAAATGTTTCGGGAAATTCGATCGGACGTTTTAAAACGCCACGACAAAACAAAGAGCGGGTATCTCTCTCCATTAGATATTTTTATGCAAAATAAAAATTGTGAAAATTAATATAATTTTCAAACCTGCAAATTCTTTTATTTATTTGTTTTTTTTTTATTTTGATTGGTAGAGATCTTGACTTTAATTCAAGCGAGTAGCACTCTAGTAAGGCTTTCCTGAAATTCTGGATAAATTATACAGGGAGTTCCAAAATTTCTGTTACCCGGGATATCGTTTTAGCCATCGTATTTAGGAAAAATACTTCCAATGAAATTTGTATGGTTTTCAAAGCTCTATAGGAAGGTGCATTTTTAAAATATTTTATTTGGCGTGTTGGAGGTCATTTTAAGGTTAAGTTCACTTTTTTAAATGGAAGCATAATTTTTTTATTACACCAACTTATTCTATGAGAAAAAAGAAGTAAGTTTTATTCGAAACGTTTTTTAATTCGACATCAACTTTTTTAGGTATTCTATGACAAAGACACCAGAAGAAGTGCCTAATAGGCCCAGCGGGCTCGCCTGATTTGACGCCATTAGACTATGCACTTCTTATGACTTTACCATTGAATAACTTAGAAGAAATTCTGATGTCGAATTAAAAAACGTTTCCAATAAAACTTACTTGTTTTTTCTCATAGGATAAGTTGGTGTAATAAAAAAATTATGTACCCATTTAAAAAATCGAACTTGACCTTAAAATGACCTTCAACACGTCGAATAAAATATTTAAAAAATGCACCTTTCTATGGAGTTTGTAAACCATACAAATTTAATTGGAAGTATTTTTTCTAAATACGATGGATAAAACGATATCCCGTGTAACAGAAATTTTGGGCACCTTGTATATTTCAAGTCCTGCGTAAAAGAGTGAATTAATATGTATCTAATTTTGGAATTTCAATATTTCAATATCGAAGTTTAAAAGGCCTGGGTATAATTCGTAATTTTCGATAAAATATCCAGTAAACTCGCTCGTTCGATGGAGGATAACCTCTGACGGAATGCAGCGAATTTTGCCGAATCGTATCGTCATTATTCTCTTTATATTATCGAGTGGATGGTTTCGCGAGTGCAAGTATCGTATAATTTGATTTTTGTAAAATAAATTCATATAATACAATATAAAGGCCACCTCGCATTGATTGGTCATACGTCACGGTATGAATAAAATTGATAACAGTTCGTTAACGATTTAGTATGTTTTTTTTCATTGTTGAGGCGGTGGATGTTATGTGATACGATTTTTTAACAGCATATTCGAAGCAATAGGGTAGCTAAATGGGTTAAACCTACAATGGGCTTAAGCAGCTAGTTCTATTTGCGTTCGCTATAACTGTCGTTAGGACAGATTTCCTACAATACAAGATTAGTAACCTCAATTTCCCTATTCTCAGTTTGCTACTAGAGTAGGACCTCGATTAACCGGATCCCGATTACTCGACTGCGGATCTTCATGCAAAATAAAAAAATGTTCGCATCGATTGCAGGACACAGGAGCCAAATAAAAATTGTATTCTTTTATTAATTATACTATTAAGTTGAAACTAATACATTGATGTTCTTAAATATTTTTAACATGTCCACTGCTGCAAAATGGACGTGCCCAATTTTGTTATAAATGCATAAAATCCGCCGTCTACCGATTATAAACAAATATGCATTTGAATATGATTATATTAGTGTAAACGTTAGTTTACCGGATTCAAAATTTGTGGATCTCTCCTATAAATTATGATTTATTTGGTATGTAATCCAGTAGATTTGTACCCGGGGCGGATACAGGTCGAAGTTTCGATCCCGTAGGATGAATGGTTCAGGAGTTATGCTTGTTTAAAGTTCAGCAATCTGCAGTGTTCTTGACAGGTAAAGGCGCCGCCATATTTGTTTGTAGTGACGGTTGCGCGCCGCTACCGAGCAGTACCGCCGGTCCTTGCCGCCCCCCAGACCTAATCAACAACCAACTCGGTAAGCGGCGCGCGACCGTCACTACAAACCAATATGGCGGCGCCCTTACCTGTGAAAAATACTGCAGATTGCTCAACTTTAAGCAAGCATAACTCCTGAACCATTGATCCTACAGGATCGAAACTTCGACCCCGGGTACAAATCTACTGGATTACATACCAAATAGATCATAATTTATAAATTAAAGTATATTAAAGTATATAAAGTATATAATAAAATTATAATATAAATTAAAGGCACAATTCTTGAGTCCCGTTAAGTAAAGTTTACCCTAATATAATCATATTCAAATGCATATTTGTTTATAATCGGTAGACTGCGGATTTTATGAATTTACAACAAAATTGGGCACGTCCATTTTACTGGGACTCGATTATCCATCGGGATTTAAATTACCGGGCTGTTTGTGTCCCGACCAAGCCGGTTAATCGAGCTTTTACTGTATTTTCCAGAGCTTTGGAGCAACACAACAAACATTTCTTCGACTAAAATATTTAGAAGAACAAATTGTTTCCAGTTTTAATAAAACTAATAAAGTCACTAACGACTATCTCCAATTTCCCTGTTCAGGTCAGAATCATAGCGAATGGCGGATCACCGTGAATTATCGTTGGTCTGCCAGGGAAATTCGATAGCGGGCAAAGTCGGGCCGGTCGAAAAGTTGTTATCGTCGAAAATAATCAGCGCTAACAGCATTTTCGTGTGCCTCGCCAGCGGACGCATTATTGCACGGTTTTCACGGTTTTCACGACTGGAGATAATGCTCCCGCGGAAAATCCCTGGGTGTCGGCTGGTCCGAAGGCGAGAGCCGGTAGAAAATTGCTGCCACGGGTTAGCAGCCCGATTAAATGATAAATGAAGTTTTTCGAAACGCGTCCACCATCGGCGGCCCGCTTGGCAAACGGTTATCGATCGACGAAACGATGAAAGAACCGACGGAATCGGGTAATTTGTATTCAGCTGGCCTTCGTGGTACAGCGATCCGAGGAATCCTGCGGCCGGTGTCTTCGAAAATGTACGATGATTTTACGTTGCATTAGCCTCCCTGAGACCATTAACGTTTACAAGGAACTTAGGGCTGTCTATTCGGCCGCTAAGTAGCCCTCGCACCCGAGCACTTTCTAATTAGTTCACGCTTCACCGAGCGGGAGCCTTCTCAAGCGGTGAATCACCTTATTCGATTTTTTTTAAGGATAATTAATCGGTGAAAAATTCTGCTACTTTGCTGTGATATTAACATAACTCCGAATTATACTCTCAATTTTTTTTAGAAGAAAATATTGAAAAATGGCAGAGCTACGCGCTGTTTTATTGGAACATCCATTTCTGAAGGGGTCAATGACCTCGATCGTATTAAATTTTTTTAGGGACAATTATTGAGTGAAAAATTCTGATCTTGTGCAGTGATATTAACACATCTCCGAACTATACTCTCAATTTTTTCCAGAAGAAGATATTAAAAAATGGCGTAGCTACGCGCAGTTTTATTGGCACATCCATTTCCCGTGGGGTCAATGACCTAAAATGCATTCAATTTCTTTAGGGGCAATTATTGAGTGAAGATTTCTGGTCTTTTGCAGCGATATTTGTTAATATAAACTCTGAACTATACTCTCAATGTTTTGCAGAATAGAATATTTTAAAATGGCGGAGCTACATCCTGTTTTATTGGCACATCGATTTTCCAAGGGGGTGAATGAACTTGACCATCTCGAATTTTTTTAGGGATAGTTACCGAGTGAAAAATTCTGATCTTTTGCAGTGATATTAACACATCTCTGAACTATACTCTCAATTTTTTCCAGAGGAAGATATTCAAAAATGGCGGAGCTACACGCTGTTTCATTGGCACATCCATTTCTCAAGGGGTCAATGACCTTGATCGTATTCAATTTTTTTAGGGATAGTTACTGAGTGGAATATTCTGATCTTTTGCAGTGGTATTAACACATCTCTGAACTATACTCTCAATTTTTCCCGGGAGAAAATATTAAAAAATGACGGAGATACACGCTGTTTTAGTGTCACGTCGATTTTCCAAGGGGTGAATAACCGTGACGGTCTCGATTTTTTTTACACACCGTTAGTGATTAAAAATTTCTGGACTTTCACAGCAATACTAACGCAACTTTGAACTATACTCTCAATTTTTCGCAGATGAAAATATTAAAGAATGGCGGAGTTATTCATATTATTATTTTCGAGACCGGCTTTTCATCAGTGCCGCCTGAAATGAAAGATTCTTTTTGCACTCAAACTAGAAGGTACCACCTAAATTGCGACATTGCATTTTTTTGGGTGTCTCAAATATTTGTCCAGTTATTAATGGTTAAACTTGATCTTTCAACGTGGAAAGCAAATTGTTAGAAAAATGAGGGGAAATTAGTCTGCGGAGCTCCGTGAAAATAGAAATACATTTTCCTTATACGAGCCCATTATCTGGGAATCTTCTCGTGAAGCAGCTCTCGCGTTAAACACACGAGAATATTTTAAACGCGAATCATGCTCGTCCTTTCTGCTCGGTTTTCCGGCGCGATGAAACTTTTGCATAAGAAGGCCAGTTCAAACACACAGGCCACAAAACATTGCGATTCTGTTCTTCCCTGTGTACAGTACGGATTGTGTATTTTTAAATGTTTATTATGTCTGTGAAACACGTTACTCGCACGTACGCTCGCACGTACGCTCGCACGAGGTCTCCTCGAATTGATGGTAATTATGTAAATGATGCTTCGTGTTGTTAAATTCGGCCTAAATGCAAATATTGCACGCGCTGCAACATCAAAACGGTGTCGAATGCGATCGCAAACAGACCGATATACATATTTGTTCCATTAACAAATTATCAATGCGCTAAAATTAATTCAGAAAATACGTCTGCGAAAATCTCTTTAAAAAAATATTTTCCATTCCAATTCACCGAGTTAATTACCGAGTCGAGCGCTTAATTACCTGAAAATAACCGGGTTTTTAAAGACCATGAATTCCGACGGGTGTTGAAGTTTCCAACTGTGGAAACCGAAGGGAAGACCGACGAACAGCGAAAGGAGTGGGCGAGTAATTTATGGGGTAAACGATTACCATAGAAAATTTCGAAAATGTTCGAGAAAGTTGAACGAATAGAGAGGTAACTTTTTCTAAACCTTGTTTTTGGAACTTTGATTTTTTAATGGATCACTGCGTTGGTACAACGGGGATCTCTTTTAGACGATTTTTCAACACGGTTTATTCGACGAATTCCATTGTGAGAAAATTTAACGAACCTATCGGCGCATGTTCGATCCAAAGCCTGAACACGATTGTTAAACAAATTATTTAACATGGAATCCTCTGTTTCGATTGTTACGGTTCGAGGTGAACAATTAGTGAAAAAGTTTAATTGTTCTTTCACAGGAAAATGCTAAGCCAGAAGCAACAATCAAATTCTGAAGGGCTACAAAAATTGTAGAAAACATCTCAAGGATTTTTATGCATTTATGAATAAAGAGAATATTTTAACGTTGTTTTTAGAGTAAAGAAATCATTAAGTAATGAAATCAATTTTTATTTTATTCCTGCTTTTTATAATTAATGTAGAAGATTTTTATTTTGTATAAAGTTCCGCAGTCTAGTGATGAATAAATACATTTCATTGTTTACAAAATACTGAGTATAACCGAGCCATTTTCCATGTCCCCATCGCCTGTCACATTATTTACTAATTGAATTATAGAGGGATGATTTTAGCAGGTAATTGCGCTGACGGAAGATCTTTTGAATGCCGTGGTGGCTCGACACCTCGGGCTTTATTCCTCCCGACAATTTTCTTTTCTTTCGCCTTTTGGCGTCGCCGGGCGTTGATTGCGAGCGAGCTTTTTGTGGGGCTAACCTGATCGTTTAACAACGGGTAAAAGGAACGTCAAGGGTCGGCCGGACAAATCGAAACCCGCGAAAGAATGGGGGATGGAGGTTGGATTTTTCGTGGATGTGGGGATGTGGATGCGGCGTCGTTGCCCTTGGGGAGTTTCAAAGGAAAAGCTATCCCGGGTAATTTCACCGTGACAACTCCTCCGCAGGAGCAACAAACAGGTCGTGCAGACGAGCAGGAGCAGCGTCTTCGTAGATAATCCGAATAAACTGAGTAAAGAAATGAGTCGACAATTATGAATAGCGTATAGAATGAGTAGAAAAATTAATGAATAGAGTATAGAATGAGTAGAAATATTAATGAAAAGGGTATAGAATGTGTAAAAATGAATGAATACAGTATAAAATGAGTAGAAAGTAATGAATAGAGTATAGAATGAGTGGAACTTAATTAATAGAGTATAAAATGTATAGAGTCTAGAATGACTAGAAATTAATGAATAGAGTATAGAATGAGTAGAGATTAATGAATCATTGGAAATATTAATGAATAGAGTCTAGAATGACTAGAAATTAATGAATAGAGTATAGAATGAGTAGAGATTAATGAATCATTGGAAATATTAATGAATAGAGTCTAGAATGAGTAGAAATTAATGAGTAGAGTCTAGAATGAGTAGAAATTAATGAATAGAGTCTTGAATGAGTAGAGTCTTGAATGAGTAGAGTCTAGAATGAGTAGAAATGAATGAATGGAATATGGAATGAGTAGAGATTAATGAATCAGTAGGAATTACTGAATAGAGCACAGAATTAGTAGAAATTAATTAATAGAGTCTAGAATGAGTAGAAATTTACTGAGTAGAGTCTAGAATGAGTAGAAATTAATGAATAGAGTCCATGAATAAGTAGAAATTAATGAGTAGAGTCTAGAATGAGTAGAAATTAATGAATAGAGTCTTGAATGAGTAGAAATTAATGAATAGAGTCTTGAATGAGTAGAGTCTAGAATGAGTAGAAATTAATGAATAGAGTCTTGAATGAGTAGAGTCTAGAATGAGTAGAAATTAATGAGTAGAGTCTAGAATGACTAGAAATTAATGAATAGAGTCTTGAATGAGTAGAGTCTAGAATGAGTAGAAATTAATGAATGGAATATAGAATGAGTAGAGATTAATGAATCAGTAGGAATTAATGAATAGAGCACAGAATTAGTAGAAATTAATGAATAGAGTCTAGAATGAGTAGAAATTAATGAGTAGAGTCTAGAATGACTAGAAATTAATGAATAGAGTCTAGAATGACTAGAAATTAATGAATAGAGTCTAGAATGAGTAGAAATTAATGAGTAGAGTCTAGAATGACTAGAAATTAATGAATAGAGTCTAGAATGACTAGAAATTAATGAATGAGTAAGAATTAATGAATAGAGTATAGAATGAGTAGAAGCACTAATGCGTATAGAGTACAGAATGAAAAGTGTGTTCGCCAAAATGGAGTCCGAAAAGGTCGGTCATCATGGTAGCGCCGTCTTGTCTCGCTTGATCTTCGAGTAATTCGCAAGGGAAGCTGCGGCTCGCCGTTCGCTTTAAATGCTAATGAACAAGCCGATCCGCGAAAACAGAATCCGCCAAGCGGAAGCGGTACCGGCGAATATCAGCCCCGACACGAGGGGAAAAATGACAGGCTACCGAAATTAATTTCAGGCGGCAATTATTCCGCCGGACTGGATCACGGATTAAGACGTCGAAGAAAGTTGCTCTCGAGTTCGGACCACCTCCGAGTAATTCGCAACTCGCGAAATTCGTGACGCACGACAAATGCCCGCTAACTAACCGACAATCCGTCTGATCTACGTCGAGTGAGCCTAGGACCTGCGTGATTGGAATTACGAAATCTTCCTTGCGGAAACCGTAAGATCTTTACAAAAATTCGTACACGAACCTACCTTGGCTCATTTTAAAGCTTGAAGCTTCTACTTTCAAACTTTCCTTGTTACTTTTTTTCTGTGACGCTTGTGGATCCTGTAGCAGTGGGAAGAAGCAGCGCATGTCTAGATTAGGTGTAGACCTCTTCCGTCGAAAATTCTGCTGATTCAAACATGTGTAGAAGGCTGGAAAATTTTTTTCACGGCTCAAAACCACAACAGAGTCGAAGATTAAAGCTTCCTCTTTAAAACGAGTTCTGGAAAATCGCTCTACGATTTTTTTACGCCGCTCTATTCCACTCTGGAAAGAGTAAATATTGAGACGCATCGGAGACTGACTCTAAACAGTTCAGAAAGTAGATGATTCTGTAACGTTTGTACCTTGGCGAAGAAGAATCGTACGGCTATCTGCCTAGGCTCGTTATGAAGGTTGAAACTTATACTTTCAAACTCTCCTTGTTACTTTTTTTCTGTGACGCTTGTGGATCATGTAGCAGTGGAAAGAAACAGCTCTTGGACAAACGCTTGTAGGAGGATGGAAGAATTTTAATAAACCATTCTAGCTGAAGTGGAGCAGTATAAACCGCGATATTAAATATATATATATATATATACATTGTTGTTAGAGCTTTGCAGCCCGGTGTAAAAGCGTCGAGCGAGTCGTGTGCAATTTTTCTGAAATCTGTGCCGAAATTGTTGGTGGTTTATTGTCGGGCGGATCGGAGCGGAAATCGCGATCGCGGGCGAATCCTCAGCTGAAAAAATCTCCCGGTGAGGATTACCGGCAATTTAGTTAATCGGATCGTTTATAGTCGAGCGCGGCGAGATTGGAAAACACGCTATCAGAAATCTCGTGGTGGCGGACCGGTGCCCGGGACTTGTCATAGCTGTTGCGTCGCGAACACACGCCTGTTATCTCGGGGTTAATTGGAGCATGCTTTTAATTAGTCGAAGTCCGAAGCCACGGGCACAAAGTTGCGACGAACCCTCGGCCCTGGTCCCCCGCTTTGTTAACCGTTGGAAATTCTCCGGTTTCTACTCTCTTCTGTCTCTCTCTCTCTCATCCAGCGGCCGTGTAACGCGCGTTTTCAATTCCCGGGTTTAAAGGGAAGAATAAGTCGGCAACGTGGATAACTTAATTATACGAGATGGCTGTCTGGCCGAGAGGCACAGTTGCGATTCCGCTGTAGCCTTCGGCGAGCGTTTCTCGCGAGAATGTGCCCAGCTGAAACTCATCGTTACAAAGAAACCGGAGACTACGATGCGGGGAAGGAAAATCGACCATGGCAACGTCCCACGTAATTAACGATTCATTGTTACGCGGAGCAAGACCCATCCTCCTTCTCCCCTCTATTACGTCATGCGTAGAAATTGTAGAGAAAAACCACTGGCCATACTGAAAGTATAAGCTTCAACCTTCATAACGAGCCTAGGCAGATGGCCGTACGATTTTTCTTCGCCAAGCTACAAAAGTTATGAAATCATCTACTTTCTGAGCTGTTTAGAGTCAGTCTCTGATGCGTCTCAATATTTACTCTTTCCAGAGTGGAATAGAGCGGCGTAAAAAAATCGTAGAGCGATTTTCCAGAACTCGTTTTAAAGAGGAAGCTTTAATCTTCGACTCCGTTGTGGTTTTGAGCCGTGAAAACAATTTTCCAGCCTTATACAAATGTAGAAGGTTCAAGCTTCAAAATGAGCCAAGGTAGATTGCTGTGCGATTTTCTTTCTTACCAAAAAAGTTACGATAGTTTCAACATCCTGAATATATTATAAGCTTTAAATTGTAGATTTTCTGTAATAAGTGATCGGCAGAGTCTACTTATGAGAAATTTTCCACGAATTTTTCGACGGAGCATAATTCGGATGCAGGTGGCCGAGGAGCCTAAGGGCGACACGTTTTCGAGTAGTATGGCAAAGCAGGCTTGGGATGTAAGCCAGCTTCGGAATAACCTGTTAGACCGATCTCTGCCTCGCAGGCCGCGTTCCGGGGGATATAGACGGGAGAACGGGCTCTGGAAAAATAAACGCGCTCCAGGATGTGTCTAGCCCCCTCCCTCTCTCTTTTCTCATCCTCTCTCTCTCTCTCTCTCGCTCGAAGAGAGCTTGTTACACTGCGAACGATACTTGCATACTGATTCGCGTTCGCTATCCCGCTCTCCTGGAGCGCTGATCAAGGGAACGAAGACGAGGTTCCCGGCCGATTGGAAGTATCGGATGAACGAATTGAATTTAAAGACGGCCGCCGATACGCTTTTCTTCCCCTGCGAGATGGATCAAGTTTTTTCTCCACTGAAATCCATCGCGAACTTCCGATTCTGTTAACCAGAACCACGAAACTCGCGATGTTTGCTACCGAACAGTCGATTCGCAAGGTCGAAGACTTCAACGTTCTCTCGGAAAGACGATCCCGGAATTTCTAAACGAGCACGAAGCGTGCTTGTTACGTGTGTTTTCTTTAAAACTCACTGGAATGCGGGTGTAAATGTGACTAAACAACGAAGAAAATGTATATGCAATATTTTAAGAACGTCGAACAGATTCCTGAGGTGAATTGAAGAAACTTTTCCCTTTACGAAAATGCTCTACGTGGCCTTGTTCAGGAGTTATTAGCGAAAAACACGGACCAATCGCGGCGAAGTGGGCGGAGTCAGCTCGCGCTGTGATTGGTCCGTGTTTTTCGTTGATAACTCCTCAACGGAGCCTCGGAGAACATTTCCGTAAAGGAAAAAGTTGTTCCAAATCACCTCAGGAATCTCTTCGACGTTTTTATAGAATATAGGGGTTCAATTATTTTAATCTGCCCACTGTTTCAGATCGCAGGTACTTAGTTTTCATTCGAAATGTACAAAGATCCAAATCGTTGATCGTCACACTTTACTACACTTGCGGAAACATTTACCTAATTTCTCCCAGGAGCCGCAGCTCGATTACGCTACCATTCTAACAAATGCCAGCCATTCTTCAGCCGAACTAAGTAGTCGTCGCTTGAGCAGCACAGTTCTGTCTTTCCCGACGCGAGCCATCGATCGCGCTCGAAACGGACCAGCTTTTCTCGTTTGCAAAGAGAATTGTTAAACAACGTGGGATGTCGTTGGACAAAATTTGTCTTCTTCCACCTTACATTTTCGTCCATTTCAAGCCGGAGGAATATCACGGAATAACGTCCCCTTGAATATTTACGGGCGCCATATTACGATACTCTCCGCGGCGACGGAAGTCCCGCGACGCGTATTTACAGTCGCGTGAAATTTAAAATCTAATAAGCGGCTTTCAGACGCGTCGACGCAACTCCGTGTCGGAACGGGAGAGGGTGGCCAAGGGAAAAGGGTTGACGACGCCACCCCCGTTGAAATCCGTCGGTCGGACAACGGTGGCCAGACGACTGCCAGATGCCGGGTAAAATAATAAAACCTTCCGGCCACGAGATAGTCTGATTTACGGTGACAAAGGCGAAGGTTATCCCTTGTAAACCGCGAAGGGGTGTTCGGTGATTCATTGGTTGAATGTTCGGGTGTTGCCGCGGAAAACCGTCTGCTGGGAAAATTCTCGCTCTCGACGCCTCTGCGATCGATAGATCGACATTTTTTTAATTTATTCCAATTTTTTTTCAACTGAGAAATCGCTTCGTTATAATGGCTCGTTAATCGAAGCACGATTTCTTATCGGTACACTGTCTTCCCGGCGGGATAATCTCGCTGGAAAGCGAAAGGAAGCCGTGCAAGTTGAATCGCGTGACGTTCGATTGCTTGTGCTCATTTCACTAATTGGGTAAACTAATAACGGCGGCCGTTTCTCCGATCTCCTCTATCGTTTGTAATCTCCGCCATCCTAGAAAAGCTGTCGATTAAATGAATTGCGAGGAGGGTGTTCCTCGTAAACGTTACAAATCATTCCAATTGGCCAAACGAGACGAAACGAAACTATTTCGACGATTTTTCTACACGAAGTTACACTCTAAACCTAACCCTACGCTCCTTTTTCCCCTTTGTATATTACGCAAACAAAAGTCACCTCCCACCGAGCCAAATGGTGGGGGAATGTCCCTCCCACCGAGCCAAGTAGTGGGGGAATGTCCCTCCCACCGTGGCAAGTAGTGGGGGTACATCACCGCCCACTTTATGGAAAGGGAATTAACAAAATTCTCCATAAAAATGGCTGTTTGTTCACGCAATATTGAATCCACAAACCTAATGAAAACCGGCCAATTTTCGGCTGTTGTTTCAAGGCTATTGGTCAAATAAAATTCGCGCGCGGTCCCTGAGCATTCATTTGCCCGACGAATCGAAAGACAATCTCTCGTCACGGGAAGTGTGAAAATGGATTTCCGCAAGGTACACAACCCGTCAAGGTTCTGAATTGTGCAGCGTTAGTGGGTGTCGCAAAAACAGAGAGCTGCCCTTTTTGTTCCGCGCGCGGGGAACTGTGTACCGTATACATATACGGTATGCGGTTCGACATATTTCCGGCTTATCCGACCGCGTCAACGGTAAAAAGCGTTGCCGGGATATTTATCCTGGTATCTCCAACGCGTCACAGAATTTTTGTCAGTTAATAAACAGGCCGAACCGCGCGCGTGTATGTATGCCCGCGAGAGAGTGGGCTCCACCCTTTTCCATTTTGCAGATCGACGGCGCCGCGCGATTTATCCGCGAATTCGATCAATCAGCGTTAACGATAAAACGCGCGACGAATCTAGTTTCCGAATTAAACAAACTACCGAATGAAAAATGCCGATTGAAATTCGTTTTTCACGGATCCAGACTATCTGATTCGGTTGATCGATTGCGCCGGAGTCCCGCGATCCAATAGCAGTGTAACACTTTGTTTGTTTCATTTAATTGGAAATTTTAAACTGGAGCATTTGATATTCAGATTGTTAAATATTGCAAATTCAACGCTATGTCCCGGCGATGTGATCAATAGATCATCATATATTTTCTAATAAAACAATTCGGAAAATTTTTATTTGTTCATACCGTAAATCCTCTTTAGTCGCAAAAAGGCCGTACACGATAAACGCAAAAAAATATCCCCTCCAGTGAGTGAGTTGTAAGAATAATTATTTACTTTGCATAAAAATCCGCGATCGACTCGCAATTATGCTCGGAGTCGGTCACGTGCTCGCACAATTCATCGAGTAATAATTCACTCGGTGAACCGGAGCTGTCGCGGCCGATAAAGAATAATTATTCGAAGCAAAGCGGAACGTTAATTTCCATCGTTCCGACAGGAGCGGGTGGCATTAAACGCGATGCATGCTCCAGGGCGTTCGCAGCGGATACAATTAGGAAACTCTTTTCTCGACCGCCTGGATATCCCCACAACTCGTAAATCTTCTCGAGTTCTTTAATCCCGGCGACTACCGGCTGAAAGTGTTCCCTCATTTTTCTGTTCAAAGCTGTTTCGCGGATTTTTTCTTCCGAGCCCGGCCAGAATGATGTATTCGCCGCGCCGCGCCGGGAGTGGCGAGTTGGAAAAAGACCGGGAGGCTGACGACCGCTCGATTAAACCTCAAGCACCACTCCACCATGAATTTCTGCGCAGAAATTCACTCGAGGGTGTCGTCTAATTCCTATTTTTAGAAAGTTTTCAGCTATTTGCGTCAGAAGTACTGACTGCCCATCATCTGTGGGATCTGGGATCTGCGAGGGCCCACTCCCGACCCCAGGCTGCGGACCCCCCTCATAGCCTAAGTGTCTGTCGGGACATTGGACATAAAAGCTCAGCGTCACCAGCAGCGTTACCATATTTTTATTCCTCCATCCCTCCCGGTCCTTTACCCTTCCGCCTCTCCCACAGTTTCGCAGCGTAGCTCGTCTTTGCACTCTTCTCACTAACGCTGGCGACAGTGGCGACACGCTGGCGTACGGTCGCGTGGCCTCCCACTCTTCCCACTAGTCGCTGGCGACAGTGGCGACACGCTGCCGTAAACTGTATTCCCTCGATTTTCCCGTTCTTGCTGCACTGATCAGGAGGTGGCAGTCAGACACTTGTGGAGGCCACTTGACATCCCTTCTACGCGCGATATGTCTTCCACTGGTGACCAGGGTTACCATATTTTTCTCTCGCCAGGCCCCTTACCCTTCCGCCCCTCGCCGCGCCACACACCGTAGCTCGTCTTTGCACTCTTCCCACTAACGCTGGCGACAGTGGCGACACGCTGCCGTACGGTCGCGTCAGCGACTAGTGGGAAGAGTGGGAGGCCACGCGACCGTACGCCAGCGTGTCGCCACTGTCGCCAGCGTTAGTGGGAAGAGTGCAAAGACGAGCTACGGCGTGTGGCGTGGCGAGGGGCGGAAGGGTAAGGGGCCTGGCGAGAGAAAAATATGGTAACCCTGGTCACCAGCGGAAGACATATCGCGCATAGTAGGGATGTCACGTGGCCCCTACAAGTGTCTGACTGTCACCTCCTGATCAGGGCTACCATATTTTTCTCTCGCCAGGCCTCTTACCCTTCCGCCTCTCGCCATGCCGTGCACCGTACCTCGTCTTTGCACTCTTCCCACTAACGCTGCCGACAGCGGCGACACGCTTGCGTACGGTCGCGTCAGCAACTAGTGAGAAGAGTGGGAGGCTCTCGCCAGCGTTAGTGGGAAGAGTGCAAAGACGAGGTACGGTGCACGGCATGGCGAGAGGCGGAAGGGTAAGGGGCAAGGCGAGAGAAAAATATGGTAGCCCTGCTCCTGATCAGTGCAGCAAGAACGGGAAAATCGAGGGAATACAGTTTACCCCCTCTCTGATAACCAGACCAGTCTACGGCGCGGGCACCGTGGTCTACAGTCTTAGTGGGGGACGTTGGAGCAGTGATGCCAGAACCGTGGGTCTTGGGTTTTTTCCCCTCCGCTGCTTCTGTCGGCTCGGCCCCCCACTCTGACGCACCGTTGTCGCCAGAAACTCACACGGGCAGAGTAGAGATACGTTCGTGTGTAGTGCGTGCGCAGTAGAAGCAGCGTGGTGACGACGGTGCGTCGGAGTGGGGGGCCGAGCCGACAGAAGCAGCGGAGGGGAAAAAACCCAAGACCCACGGTTCTGGCATCACTGCGTTGGAGTGTGCTCATGGTGCTGGAAGGCGATAGTGGAAGGGGAAACGGAGGAGAGTGGATGGGGAAAAGGAGGAGAGTGAATGGCCGCACAGCTCCTGATGGATTCTGATGCATTCTGATGCACCGCGTCCAAAATAAACAATTAAACTCCAACCCCAATAGGACTAGACCATCATCTTCGTCCCCAATCTCTGATTACCCGCGGCGTTGAAACCGGGAACGCCTGTATCCGCGAACGCGGCGTCCCCGGGCCGTGGAAAATGCAAACGTGTGTCGGAGAGTTTACTCACAGGCACCTTATTATTCCAGACAGCGCTGTTCGTCAAGATAACCAGATTCCCCGGGTGGAAATGTGTACGCGTCCCGACGCGACGCGACGGTTGCCGTCCGGCCGAAACACCCGGCTTTTTACCGGCACGTTCCCTCGCGCCGCGCCCGTTATTATACATGCAAACACGCCGTGAAAAATTATAATAACCGCGGGAGGGACTCTCGATAGGAAGAGCGAGACAGAGAGGGGGAATCGTCGTCGCCGCCGGGAATAACATTAGAGGCTCCCCGAAATCGAATAAACACGCCGCGTTATGTGGCATATTCAAGTTCCCCGACGTTTACACGAAACTGTTCCTTTCTCGTCAGATACCGGAACACCCTCGGGGGCGGTCCGTCGTCCCTGCTGAGAATCCCCTGGCCGGCGAAAAATGCCGGAGCTGTGGACTTAATAGAGATCTCCTGTTTCACTGTTTTCTACCTTCCTTGGGATTGGAGATACACATTTTTATGGAACAAAGAGGAGGTGCCGGAAGGAAGCGTCAACTGGGGGAAATCAAATAGTACCGGCCCGAGGAGCTTTGGAGAATACAAACATGTCGAGTATTGCTATGTCGTAATTGTTATGTCGGTGTGGTTGTTGAAACGAGTCCTACTATCGGATAGCTTCCTCTTGGGTCATCTTGTGATCTAGCTGACTCCATACGGTTCGCTCATTGATTGCCGGTAAAAAAACGGCGAAGTTTCGGGTCTGTTTAAGCAATCGGTGCCGTCACAGTGCAGGATACAGTGCAGTTAAACCAGGCGTCTCGTTCCCGTGCCTCCTCATCGCCGGAACGAACTTGTTCGGGAGCGTTCGGGCCCATTGGCCACGGTTCCGGGCGCGCGCGCCCGGATGCTTTCAAATTATTTTATGGCTGTATGAAACGTTCGCTCGCCGTGTACATGTATGTATATCGACGACGCGCGCCCGCGCGCTGACTCTAACGGTCCGTTTCCGAGCGTGCTTTTTCCTCGTCGCATTGTTTTACATCCAAAGCTTGCGAGGGAGCCGACACGTGTTCCGCCGTTTTTCGTTGGCCTCGTTACTCGCCCGCGCTAAAGCTTTACCGATCAATAAAGTATCGCGCCGAACGACATAACGAAACGGACATAATTTTCCGATACCCCCGGATCGGGCTGGCCCCGAGTATAACCGAGAGCTAGGGGGACCGGGATTGCGCCAGTAGTTGATGCTTCGTTGCTCGTCACTGATTATAGTTAGATAGCAGCCGGTCTAGGTAATTAGGAATCGAGATCAGATCTAGAGAGAGTCTAGAGAAATAGGGGTCTAGAGAGATGATGATCAAAAGAGATGGGAGTCTAGAGACATGGGAGTCTAGAGACATAGGGTCTAGAGAGATCAGGGCCTAGAGAAATGGGGGTATAGAGAGATGAGAGTGTAGAGAGATGGAGGCCTAGAGAGATGGGGTCTAGAGAGATGAGAGTGTTAAGAGATGGGGGCCTAGAGAAATAGGATCTAGAGAAATGGGGGTCTAGAGAGATGAGAGTGTAGAGAGATGGAGACCTAGAGAGATGGGGGTCTAGAGAGATGAGAGTGTAAAGAGATGGGGGCCTAGAGAAATAGGATCTAGAGAAATGGGGGTCTAGAGGAGATGGGGTCTAGAGAGATGAGAGTGTTAAGAGATGGGGGCCTAGAGAAATAGGATCTAGAGAAATGGGGGTCTAGAGGAGATGGGGTCTAGAGAAATGAGAGTGTAGAGAGATGGAGGCCTAGAGATGGGGGTCTAGAGAGAACATAGTGTAAGGAGATGGAGGCCTAGAGAAATAGGATTTAGAGAAATGGGGATCTAGAGAGATGGAGGTTTAGAGAGATGGAGACCTAGAGAGATGGGGGTCTAGAAAAATAGGATCTAGAGAAATGAGGGTCTAGAGGAGATGGGGTCTAGAGAGATGAGAGTGTAGAGAGGTGGAGACCTAGAGAGATGGGGGTCTAGAGAGATGAGAGTGTAAAGAGATGGGGGCCTAGAGAAATAGGATCTAGAGAAATGGGGGTCTAGAGGAGATGGGGTCTAGAGAGATGAGAGTGTAAAGAGACGGGGGCCTAGAGAAATAGGATCTAGAGAGATGGGGGTCTAAAGAGATGGGGTCTAGAGAGATGGGGGTCTTGAGAGATGGGGGTCTAGAGAGATGGAAGTCGGGAGAGATGGGGTCTAGAGAGAAGAGCGCCCAGGATTTAGCTACCAGCTAGCTGATGCTTTGCTACCTATTTCTTGCAACCACCTCCAGCAAGACACCCACCCGTCCGAGGAACCACTGTCACCAGGATTTAGCTACCAACTTTGCTATCTACTGCTCGCAACTAGCTCCTGCAAGATACCCATCAGTCTGAGAAACCACTATTATCGCCAGGATTCACCTGTCAGCTAATCGGAAAGGGGTACACCGAATAGTCGACGAGAATCGGGGCTAAAGTCCGGTAATCAATAAATCGCTAAACCTATTTATCTGATCCACCATATCTATTTCCGAGGTACATCTTCACGTTCTAGCTCAGCGAGCAGAAGTAAACTCGTCACGTTTCAACGTTGGACGGGTCTCGACGGCAGACAGCGTCGAATCGAGGCAAACATTTGATACGAGACGTTATTTGATCGCCGAAAGGTCTTGACTTTCACGTAAATCTTACCTGTATAACTCTCGATTTGTTGAGGATCGTATTCCCGGATGGCTGGTACCGCTCCATGTCCCTTAGTATACCGCGCACACCGACGTCCTCCGCGTCGACCAGACGGAAGGCAGTGATATTGACGAAATTGTACTTGAAGTCCTCGAGGTCGAAGGTCTCGATATCCTGGAAAAAGGAGCCGACTCACGACCTCCCTTTCTCATTTTCGAGTTGCCGGGGCTTCTCTACCGGCTCGAGGGTACTTACGAAAGTCGTGAAGAGATAATGGTACTTGTAGTCGTTCATTTGCAGCTGCAGGATCTGAAAGCAGCAGTGCGCCCAGATTTATTATACACTGTTTAATGTTATTCGTTTGTTCGTGGCCCACCCCGGTTCGACGCTAATTCAATCGCGGAAGCCACAGCGCCTTGAAGTCGAGAGGCACTCTGGCAATTGCAGCTGTGCTTCAACGGGTTCGAAAGAGATTCGTGCGAAATTGTTGCTGAACCATTTCGGAGGCTTTACCGAGTCCAAAGAGTACCAACACAACATGGTTCGGAACATGTTTCCAATCTCTATTAACCGAACTGATGTACAGAAATCATTACACAAGTCTAGAGAATACACAGTCAAAATTTCTAACACTGTAGCTAAATAATCATATCCGAAGATGCTCCACCGAACGGTTCGGATAAGAGAGGCTCTACTTAAACGTGGATTACTCGGTGAAATACGAACCGAACTGGGTCGTGTTGGGTATCATTTTACTCGGGAAAGAGTCAGGAATACATCGATAACAGTCTCCCGTAAAAATTCTCAAAAACAAAATGGCTGTGTCCTTTTTCCCACCTCGAAGTTCACGGACAGACATGAAAAACAGCGTTTCAATGCGATATAATCTTTCGTTCAAGCTCGAAATTGTGATGCTTCCGACTGGAACTGTTGGGAGGTGGCTCGGATCGATTGAAACAGTAAAAATAGTGCGGCGGGCCGTTAGCAATCCGCGCGGCTCGCTTGGGAATAAATACGGCGCGGGTAACATCTTCGATCTATTTGCTTTCTGGACGCGTGTCGGGGTTATCGAAACCCGTGGAAAGCAGGCTCGCGGGATGGGATCGATAGACGAATATGCAGTTACCATTCGAAGAAAATGATGCATGTGCTCCGGTCTGGTATCCACGATGAGATTCCGTATTTCCTTGCTTTTCATCTCGGAGAGAACCTGCCGGTAGGAATCCGGGTCGGCCTGCCTGAGGTTAACCTCGATCTCCCGAGACTTCGGCGACCTGACGAGCTCTCGTAGCTTCACCAAACCTGAAACGGTCGTCGTTGGCACGATTAACCCGTCGTCGTCGCGTCGATTAAAGTGGAACCAATCATCCGGTTCTCCACAGTTCACCGTCGAACGCGTCGACCATTTTTATTTCTCCGCGTCGCGGAACGTCGCGAACGATCATCCACAACTGGCCGCGACAGCGCAAAAAACTCGGAACCGTGCAAAACAAGGCGAATCGACTCGAAACATTCGTAAAAATTAACACACAGCAGATGATTCAAAGGCGCCCCGAATTCGGGAATTGCTGATTACTCTAACTCGATTCCGGAAGCGTGTCGATACGTGCGCTTCCAACTCGTTTGCGGTTTTCTCGGCTCGTCGTTATAGAAATCGATGCCGCAATGCAGCAATGCAGCTCGTTAAAATGCAACATTTCTCTCGAGATTTTTTCATTACGGAGGTAAAACCTCCGCCAATGTGTGCGAGATGTTCTTCTGATTGGAAAGAGCCGAAACACGACACGTTTCGCAGCACTTTTGCCTGCTTAATTTCAACCTCGACTATCCGAACTACTGTCTCCACACGCATAAATAACTCGATCCACAGCAATCTGTATACGATTTAACTCTAAAAATCGAGTTAAATAACTATTCTAGCATCCAGACGTTTCTCCGAAGAATTCGGATAGCAGAGGTTCCACTTAATCGGGGTTCACATGGTCAAATACCAACCAAACCGGGTCGTGTTGGGTGTCATTTTACTCGGAGAAGAGTCAGGAATATGTTAGTGACGGTTCCATTAAAAACTAATTAAAAACAAAATGGCTATGCACTTTTTTAGGATCAACGCTGGCGATAGGGGTGTTGGAATTGCTTTGTGTTCGCTTCGTTGGTGAAAATAACAGCAGGAATAGGAAATGTAATCGGCGCCTAGTGGATCCGTGGACGTTCCAGTAGTTGAATTCGCATAACATTTGTGGTAGAAACGAAATAGTTTCTTGGTGGATCTTCTTGGCTACTATTAGGCCGGTCGTTTAATGGGACGGAAACCCGTGAATCGCGTCGCCCGATGAAATCAATACTTCCCACCGCCTAAGTAATCAAGGTATCATCTCGACTTGCGGGTCTTCCGGGGTTCGGGTTCGTTCCCTTTCAAGTTTCCACAGGAACTTCGTTGTCTGGATTTCTCGAACGTTACCCCGGTTCCTCGCAGGCTTAAGTCAATCTAATCTTTTCCGACAAATCTCGGTGGCGAGAATGGTATTCAATAGATTTACCGGCGTTTAGCCGATAACGTCGCTGCGAATCGCCACCCTACGAAATCATTTCACCCCCACCCGGAATATTTTTCAGAAATTCTCGAGGAGAAATTATTTCGGCAATATTTAGTTTCCGAAGCCGAAGACCTGGAAGTAAAATCTGCAAAATTACCGAATCGCTGGCAACGAATGATTAGACTGCGAAACGTAAAACTGTAATTCGATACAGATTCGTAATTAGTAACGTATACAGATTTGTACGCTCTCAATTAATTAGCAGCAATTGATCGCACGGATTCAAGATTGACTTTACGTACTGGAAAATTATACTAAATGTTGTTCGTGTAAAATATTGACTAAAACCTAGGGAGAAGAAACATTGTGGAATAGTCAAAGGAATAATCGCGCTCGATTAATTGCCGCTCGTCCGATTAATATTACATTTTGGTGGGTGTTGCACGATTAACGAGACGCGATTAATAATTCCGAACAATTGGAAATAAATTGTCGGGGCAAACAAATGGCCGTGCACGGTCCGGCAAATTCCCTGTAATTCGTAAAGCCGTTCCTACTGGTCGGTGGGGTCTATTTTCTTGTCACTGTGTGTAACGTTAATCGAGGGAGAAGGCGCAGGAATGGGACACGGATCGATAAATACTTGAGTAAGAAACGTAATTTACTCGTCGCTGATCGGGCACCATAAAAGCTATTTGGAAAGTTATAAACGCGCAGTTTCATGTTTCGCGTCGCTGTCGGCTTGTTGATCGTTAAAGAAGATATATCGTTCACGAAACATTTACCTATTCGGAGCGAGACGCCTCGAAACAAAAGACTCTCAATGCTATTCCGTGTCGCGACGTTGTGTTCACCACGAACGACGGGGACCACCCCTGTGAATTTTATAGGTACATCTCTCTCTTAGTGTTACATTTATATTTTAGAAAAATTTACACTATCTCTATAAAACTCAGCGAAATGGAGAATCAGCTCGGCATACAAATTTTTAATATAGAAATAAATAAAAAAAAATTGATAAATTTTTCTGAGAATCATCAAGTTCTCAAGTGACGACTAGCAATTTTATTATAATTTTTGTTAAATAAAAGGATGAGTGGCGAAGACGTTTTACTTATACAGTTAAATGACTTAGAATGAGTTGTAATGAATTAGTTTAGTAAATGACATCTAAAAAATATGTTGAAAAAAATGCAAAAATTTAAAAGACTTTTATAAATTACATACGCTCCGAAAGTTTCACTGAAATTGGTTAATTGGTTTACGAGTTATAAACGATCAAAACTGGTAAAACTTGCAATTTTTCAAGATTTTCGGCCTTTTACCACTTTTGATCGTTTATAACTCGTAAACCAATTAACCAATTTCAATGAAATTTTCGGAGCGTATATAATTTATACAAGTTGACCAGAAACACGTATTAAACTTTCGTTATTGGCCCAGCTAAAAAAGTCGCAAAAGTCAATTTTTACTATTGTTTCTCACAATTCCGACCAAATGCATTTTTTCAACGTATTTTTTAGACGTCATTTACTAAACTAATTCATCTAGCCTTACAGAGAAATTGAAGTAGTTTGGTCCATTCACAAGAAAGTTATTCTAATTTAAAGTGTGCGTGATCAATTTTGCTCCTAACTGTATACTTGGATTTGAACGCAACAAAAACTATGTAAGTAACAGCCACCAGGTGGCGTTGTGTCTTAATTAGGTTATTATTATTTTCATGTATCAGCCTAATTCAAATGTAAATGTACCTTAATACTCAACAGTTTTTAACTGGAAGACTAGTAGTGGGGGAACCAGCAGTGGGGGAACCAGCAGTGGGAGAGCCAGTGGTGGGGAAAACTACACCCAGGCCCGAACCACTGCATAAAATAAAATGGAGTCATTGCGCCACGTTCGACGTCGACTCTGAAAAGATTCAATCCGGTTCGACTACACGGGTTCAACTTCGATTCTGAACCCGCAGGTGTTGAAACGCTTCCCCACCACGATTGCCGCCTGTATATCAATCCATCCACACGAGTTCCCGAACTCGATCGTTCCCAGATCGCTATCAGTTCACCAAAGTTAAATGAACATCGTTCACCCTTCGAAATTCAATATGCCCTGTCCGAGGAACATTTGTCTTCGACGCGAAACTTGCACAGCTAAATTTGCGACGGTTTCGCGTAACGCGGAAAAATAAGAGCCGGCATAAATCGTCAGGCTTTTTCTCTCCGCGTGCGAAGAGAATCCTGTCTGATCCTTCAGGATTGTGTTTTTCCGTCGAGCCACGTCTGGGAAAGTTGCAAAGAACAAAAAAGGGGAACGCGGATAAAGACAGGAGCCCAAGTTCCGTACGGGTTTCGCGCGGGCTTTTCGACTGTCCCGAAACAAATGACCGCGCCGGTATTTACGTACTCTAATGACAACCACTTAGGATCGTGCCCGGAATGCCGATAACCGCCCCGGGGATGAAATATTACGTCGTCGGGTGCGGTGGTCGGAAGGAAGGAAGGAAGTCGTCCCTTTTTCTTCCCGTGGGGGGCGCGGTAGAGTATCGGGACTCTCTCTCTCTCTCTCTCTCTCTCTCTCTCTCTCTCTCTCTCTCTCTCTCTCGGTATCCAAGGAAATTGAATTGCTTGAGTCTTTTCAGGGTACATATTTTATCGAAACAAGTGGATCGATAACGATGATAAATTGCCGGTGACAGCCCGTGCCGCTCTACTCTTTCGCATTACGCACCGCGGCGGTATCATGGTCATGGTTATTAGATGATAGTCAAGATTGATGGGGGGTGCATCGCGTCATCGCCGTGAGCGATGCGGACGTTTAATGACCGGCAGATTAGTAGACTACCGTTTTCATGCGTTCAGCGACAAAAACGAACAAAAAACGCTGTTTTTCCAGGTTTTGATTGATGGAAATTGCACCCCCCGATTTTTCTGCTGTTGCTCATTATTTTCGAGCTCAAAATTTGTGCCTTTCTCCTATAAATTATGATGTATTTGGTATGTAATCCAGTAGATTTGTACCCGGGCCAGATGCAGGTTGAAGATTCGATCCTGTAGGATCAATGGTTCAGGAGTTATGCTGGTTTGAAGTTGAGCATTTTTCAGTGTTTTTGATAGGTAAGCGCGCCGCCATATTGACTTGTAGTGACGATCGCGAGCGGCTTACCGAGCAGAACCGCTACATGGCAGCACGGGCGCGCGTTAACGCTGATAATATAGAGCGGGTATTGCGATTTTTGAATCAATATGGCGGCGCCCTTATCTGTATAAAACACTGCAGATTGCTCAACTTTAAGCAACCATAACTACTGAACCATTGATCCTACAGGATCGAAACTTCGATCTGCAGTCGCCCCGGGTACAAATCTACTGGATTACATAACAAATGCATCATAATTTATAGGAGAAAGGCAAAAATTTTGAATCCGGTAAAGTAAAGTTTACTCGACAATGCACTACGCACACGGATTTCTGCAGGAAATTCCGCAGTCTACCGATTAGTGTCCCTTCCGGATCGCTTTATGGCACCATTACGGACCAAATCAGACGAACACCATGAACGTTTGACGAGCTCTCTCTTGGAGGCAAAGCGATAAACCAACGACCTCTGACGTTTACAGCTTCGCTCTATGGGGCAATCCGTTGGCCCTTTACGATAACGTTGAAGGTTCTCGCGTGCGCCTTCAGCCCCCTGCTTTAGCAGAGCGACGGGGCTTACGGCGATCTTTCATTATGGGGTGACGGGGATCATGCGAAAGTTCACTGAATCCCGATGTCTGCGGCGATAACGCGAATAAACAAAGAGGATTTTGCTTTCAACTATAAATCCGGGGTGCACAGATTTATCTTTCCTTCGGCTTCCAGGGATACGCTGTCTTTTTAAACGCCATTCTCGTCGTCTCTCGCAGTATGACGTGAAGTTATAGCGAATATTAATAAAATTGCAGCCCCGTTATCGATAGGTGCCTCTGTAAAAAGAATACACAATTCGTGCAATTTTTAATATTTTTGCTTGAAAAAAATCACACGTGTGCCCTAGCTACCAGTAAATACGTGTAAAAAATTCCAGTGCAAAAGGTTGAATAGTTTTTCCAAAAAAAATTCCTGAAAATTGGTTTTCACCAAAATCGTATTCGAAGCTAGACCATCCCTTAAAGCGTGTTCGATAAAAAAATTGTAACTCGTGTAATTTTCAATATTTCGACTTGAAAAAAATCACATATGTACTTGACATACCAGTGCATACACGTGTAAAATCTCGATGGAAGAGGTTCGATAGTTTTCCAGAAAAAAATTCCGAAATATTGGCAAATTTGGCAATCAAAACCAACCTACCCTCTGAAACACGCTGCATAAAAGAATACGTAATTCACACAATTTTTAATATTTTTATTTGAAAGAAATCACACGTGTACTTCAAATAACAACAAATACGTACGCGAAACCTCTGGTTTTTTAAATTGTATCATTCCGTTCATATTTTGATTCTTTAGCGATTTCCATGCGAACAGGGAACAATATTAAATGGTTAGTACGCTATCGGAACGGATTGAAAAATGTAGCAATGGAAATGTAACTGAAAAACAATTTCCCGCAATATCGAGCACGTAGTCGGCTAATAAAGGTTTACGGTTCTCGCCAATTTAAAATCATTCCGCATAATAGACTTATTCGAGTACAATAGCTGTAATTATACACCGTCCCGGTAAATACTTGTCGTTCCATTATATGAAAACTTTTGTTCCGAAATTATGTTAGTATTCGCATAACGAACATTCTGCAGTGTTCTAATAACATTTATAATTGAATCCCTGCTTCTCTACCTCTATGTAGAATATTCATTTGAAACATTTCACATCATTTATTATAAACACTGTTAATTTACATTTAAAATGTAATTTGCCTAGCAAGAATAATGAAAGGGTTAATGAAGCTCGTGGTTAGCTAGCCTCACTTGAAATAGGATGAAAGCCGGTCCATCGGCTTACATCGGACTAAAACAGTATCAGTGAAATATCAAAAATTGCCCATCACCAAAATATTATAACTTCCAGAAAAAACGTCGCAGAATCTTCCCCCTAGTCTCATTTTAAAGCTTGAACCTTCTACTTTCAAACCCTACTGCTCCCTTCTCCCGACGAATTTGTTCTCATTATATATACCGGGTGACAAAGTCAACATACTTTTTCAATTGAAGACCAAACGTTTCACCCGGTATACAATGTAAAAAAAATTGATCAGGAAAAACGAACAAAGGGGTTCGAAAGTGGAAGGTTCAAGCTTTAAAACGAGACTAGTGAGAAGATTCTGCGAGGTTTATTCCGGAAGTTATAGCATTGTGAAAAATGATCGTTTAATTTTGCGCAGTATCGGCGGGGTGCTACAGGGATTTCGTTTATCCGTTGGAAACACGCGATGGGGCACCGTAAGAATATCTCCTCGGCACGTTGTATACGGTCTCCAAGCACGATTCGAGGCCATCTTTTAGCTGCCGCGAGCGAATCGTAAAGAAGAGACAGCGTCAGCTCTCCATCCCAGTGATTTAGCTGCCGTGCAGCGCGTACGTGGCAGACCGGATACATATTCCTGAGGTGGTGGCCGCTACCGAATCTTACCATCTCTCGCGAGCACGGGGGATGGGGATGGGGAACGTTACTTGCCACTTTCCCGACGATGTACCGAGAATCTTTATCGCCTGCCAATATCCCCGGCACCCGGAGACGCGAGTCTGCTTCTGACGGGAAGATTCCGCACGGTTTACAAGACTTTTTTTACTCCCACCATCCCACTACTTCCTCAAACCTTCGAATAAGCTCCGTCCGCGTCTGTATATCTCCTGCAAATCGAACGTTCCGCGAAGTTCGCTCGCGAACTCCCGGCGACGAATTGATCCCTCCGGAGCAGCCCGCCAATCTCGCGAATCCAGTTTAATCAATTTTTCCCGGAATATTTCTATGATTTACACTAAAATATTTATTTACTTAATTTAAGGATTTAATTTAGCACTGTATGTAGATCTAGATTAGTCCTAGCACCGGCAATTCCCGTGAATTTAATGGACAACTTGAAAAGGATACTTTATCGATCCGTTCGGATAGCAGAGGTTCCACAATATCGTGGATTACTCGGGGAAACGAGATCCAAATTGCATCGTGTTGGGTATCGTTTTACTCGGTAAAGTGTCAGGAACACGCCAGTGAAGGTCCCATGCAGAAATAATTAGAAACAAAATGGCTGCGTCCATTCTTCCGGCTCGGTGCCAGAGGTGATCAAGAAATAACGCCTTGGGGACACGATTTAAGCAATGTTTAGGACCTGGGACTGCCATGCTTCAGACTTGCACTGTTTGGTAACAATGTACAATGAAAAATGGTCGTATGTAATTCTCTATTTCGTCCTGTAGACTATACAGCCTCTACAGTCTACAGGGTATTTCACCTAACTTGACCACCTTGAATATCTTTGTTGTTTTTACAGATACGTCAAAAGTCTTAAGGACACAGTCGAATGGTAAAATGGGGCTCATACGATTGCAAAAAAATGTTTGTTTTTATGTAATTTTTTGTAGAGATATGAAGGTCACCTTCATTTTCTTAAATGGAACCAGGTATTTTTTAATACATCAATCGATGCAGCTGGACATTCGTTATAAAAAAGTACTAACCTACGTATATCGAAAAGTTAGTAGTTCAGGAGATATATCAATTCAAATAACTCTAAAACACCATTACGGTCGCACTAAGATAAATGGTGTTTTAGAGTTATTTAAATTGATATATCTCCGGAACTACTAACTTTTCGACGTGCATGGGTTAGTACTTTTTTATAAAGAATGTCCAGCTGCATCGATTGATGTATTAAAAAATACCTGGTTCTATTAAAAAAAAATGAAGGTGACCTTCACATCTCTAAAAAAAATTACATGAACACAAAAATTTGTTTGGTATCGTATGAGCCCCATTTTACCATTCGACTTTGTCCTTCAGACATTTGACGTATCTTTAAAAACAACAAAGACATTCAAGTTTGGTGAAATACCCGGTATAATAGCATTTTTTCTTTGTATAATTGCATTTTTCAAAGAACGCACTTTCCGTCGCGAGTGCACATGCCACGGTAGATTCAAATGCCGGTATAAGCAACACGCCATCGCAGTTCAGAATGCAGCGCGTGCGAAGACGCGTCCAGCTACAGGCGTCCCCATTGTCCGGAGTGTTTCGCGAGGAACGAATGTCGGGGAATATAAGAGGATCCCGAAGAAAGGGATCAGAGGGTAAGAGAGAACCAGTCGTGGAGGCTGTACAATGGGCGGTGATGGACCGCGTCGAGGGTTCATTCATGATTCCGATGGCGTAAAGGTAGCTGGATCCGGTTGCCAGAATTCGTGGGAGAGGGTGGGATGGACCTTATTCCTACAACCCTCTGTCTCTCTCTTTCTTCACTGTCGATAAAGTAGAGATCGGCATAGCTCCCGGAATAATTTTTCAGCATTTTAATATCATTAAATTCGTCTGTGTTCCATGAGAAAACAGGATCAGTTTTATGTGCTCAATGTAATAAAAGATTCCATAAAATAACTAGAGGGATATTGTTGCTCGCTCGCTCACTCGCGAGTGGGGTTATTGTTGCTCGCTCGCTTCGCTCGCTCGCGAGTAGGGTTGTTGCTCACTCGCTTCGCGGGTACGACTGCTCTTGCGAGAGGGTTATTGGTAGATTGGTGACTCTTGGAGAGTCACACAAAGAACTTCCCGATTCGTTAGCATTAGTTGCATAATTGAAAAAACAAAATTTTTTTAAATTAAAAAAAAAATTAAAAATGAAACATATATAATTACGTTTGTTTATTCGGTGGAAAATGTCCATCCTTTCGTATAAATTGCATTGTTGAATGAACTTGTTTCGAAAAAAACTAAAAAACTACTGGACCAAAGTGGACCAAAATCTAATCAGTTCTAAGTTACAGCGGGACACATCGATTGCATCATTCATCATTCTGATCGCGTTGTTACTTTTTCAGAAAACGTTAACGAAAAATTTGATACCATAGAAACAGACATACGCACACATACACACATACTAACAATTTGATAAAAATAGTCTAAAATGACTCCAATGACCATGAAACGTGAAGATCTGCTAAAAACTCGATTTTCGATTTTCGGGGTAGTTCCAGTAACTTCCCTATGAATCGGGAAGTTAAAAATGTTCCATGTTCAAGAGATGTCTTGATTTTGGAATTAAAATTGGGTAAAATTAAAAAGGGGTGAAATCCACCCTTGGAATAATTTTCTTCTCGGTGAAATACCTCGGGAACAACAAATAGTATTAAAAAGAAAGTTCGGACGGTATTTTTGTGCCTACCAAACTGTGGGAAGAAATTTTTTTTCGTCAACAATTTATCAAGAGCAAAATCGAAACAGTTACGAGGCGAAACTCGCAGGAAATGTTCTTCGAAATCGTTCGACGGAGAACTTAGCGGGTCGCGTAAATTGATAGAGACACGCTGTCTCGTTCGCAACAAAATTGTCGAACAAACTCCGTTCTCCAATCACCGTGGGGAATTTTCAACAATCCTAATAACGTTCGTTATTTTACGCTGGCAGGGTTACAAGCGTCGTTACATCGGCGCCGGGCGTTCGCTATTCGGCCGGGTCACGCTTTGGAAATTTTCTGCTGCGAACTACAGCGAACGCGAGTCGGGCGGACACCCTCGTGCTCGACGCGTCTTAATTTCACGACTCTCGATCGTTCGCGTCTTATTAAAGAGGGCCGAAAGTGTTCGCGTTAAAAGTTTTCCACCGACGCGACGACACCGGTGGAAAACCGGTTTTCCCACGGATTACCAGACAATTTACGGGGCCGCCTCGCTGTTTCGCTTCGCGGGGGAGAGCCCATTCTTCGGAACTGCGGGACCAGCCCCGTCGGGAGCCGATACTTCTTGTTAACGTTCTAATTTCAACTTCGCCGGGACGACCGCGAACAAAAGCGAGAAACAGAAAGACGCCGGATTCGCGCACAATGAACTTAAAATTCAGCCGTGCTCGAACAAGAGTCGATTCGGAACGAACTCATTGTCCGCGACGGACCCGAGCAAATATTCGGATCGTTTGTGTCGCAATTGTTACCGCGACCTTCGTATTGTTTATTTTTTAATAATCGTTCGATAAATTTCTTTATTCGAGCACGTATTATTTTAAAAATTGTGAAAAATCTAAAGAAATACAGTCTCGTAGTTTTTATAGTGATCAGTAGAGATTACTCTGATCAGCAGACCGATCGAAAATGTTTTTATCAGCTTTTGCATGGTCTCAAGAGAGCTTTAACGTTATTACACAAAATTTTTCGTCAACTCTTTTTTTAAATGTTTTTTCAAGGTCACCTCGAATTTTTTGTAAATAAACATATAATTTTTTACGCCTGTCTGTTAGAGGATCTCAAGGCGAATTCGGAAACGAACGATAACATTAAAAAATTGCAAAAAATTGCTTTTCTAATTTTTTTTACAAAAAATTTGCTATAATCACGTGAAAATTCTTTTGAAACACTGTCTAGGTTCTAATCATTGAAACCGTAAAATAAATCGTTTAACAAGGGGTTAATTAAACATAAATTTTACTACCCCCCAAATAAAGCAATGATATTCATAATTGCATTCCAGGGTAACGAAGAGGATGAATGGGAAGACGCTATAAAAATTGCTGAGTATCACGTAGCGAAACACAGGAATGCCGAACTACGACAAAGTTCTAATTATTGAAACTGTAAAATAAATCGTTTGGCAAGGGGTTAATTAGAAATGAATTTTACTACCTCCCAAAAGACGCAATACTATTCATAATTGCATTTCTGGGCAACGAAGAGGATGAATGGGGAGACGCTATAAAAATTGCTGAGCATCGCGTAGCGAAAGCTTGACTACACCAGCCACACACGGGTCCGAGTTTTTCCGAAACCGGTGAAAACGGATCAAACTGGCTCGTAATTCTTTGGAAAATCGGTTTTTCCTGTTCCTTGTGAGTCAGTCGGTCGCCGGGCGGTTTCGAACACGGTTCGGAACGTGTTCCGTTTCGGAGGACCCCGCAATGTCCCGTGGCTACACCGCCCGACTGGAATTGAAAGTGGAGGAAACACGGGAATTCCGGAGCCCCGGTAAATCTCTGGGGGAAATCAGTTTGGCAAGCAACGGGCCGGAGTCCCTGGGTTGCTGGTGTTCTAATCGGCTTGTAGGTGTAACTTTCGCGAACCTCCGCAAATAGATAAGCTAGTTGGTAAAGGCGGTTAAGCCCCGGGGATGTTTTCATCGGTGGACGGGTTTAAGTTACAGGGAGAATCGAGACTTTCGAATGGTAACGAGATTCTTCGGACCGAGACCCGTCGCTATTCACTCCTTCGACTTTGTGGCAGCGTCGCCTGATCCTGGATAATGGAGTTCCCAGTTTCTGATCGATTCCCAAAAATCTCTGTTACCTAAACCACCTGTTTCGTATCACAGTGTGCTTTTCTTTGAAGATTCTTCGACCGGAGGCTAGTCGATCCTCCAACTTTGCGACAGTGTGGAAATTCCTAGCGGTTCCCTAAGGTCCTGGTTTCGGGCCCTGACGTCTAAAATTTCTGATCGACTTCGTGTGCTTAATCGCGGAATTTTCCAGGTGTCATGCCGCTACAGTTCGCCCGCAGGTGCCTAGTTTACGAGACACACCACCAACGCATTTATAATTCGGAATTGGCACCGTTCGTGCCGTCTGACGACGAATACGCCATTTCCCCTCGCGCGCACGCCGCGCCAGTGACAACGGAGTCCTCGAACCCGTTGGACGAAGAGTCACGTTCATTGCGCACGAAATGCAGCAACGACGCACGTGCTCCAACAATCTGTCACAAGAATATTCCGACGAGCCCACGTACCACGCAAGCTTATGGCGGATGATTTCTCTTGCACCTGCTGTAATCCCGGCGGCGAATCTGCTCGATCAGTCGATCGGCGACATACGTCAAAGTCGACCGTGTACGTGACGTTTCGAGCGCATTTTAAAACCAGAGCCTCGCGAAACCTAAAATCCCAAACTTAATAGTTAACGAGATAATATCCAAAGAATATATAGAAAATTGCTTGGATAATAATATCTCGTAAACTATTAGATTTAGGTCATATGCAGGTCAACACTTTTATACTCAGAATTTGATACTCTATCGATCTATGGTATAAAATATAGGACACACCATTTAAAAAAGTCAAGGTGACCTTGATATCTCTAAAAAAATTACAGAAAAACGAATTTTTGTTTTGGCATCGCGTCAGCCCCATTGTACCATTCAACTTTGTCCTTACCATATTTTACGTATCTCTAGAAACAACAAAGATATTTGAGGTGCAAACGTTAGGTGACTCACCCTGTAGAGCAGGGATGGGCACGGGTGGGGCCCCTCAAACGCCTGCTTCCCCCCACCAAGCTTCCTTTCCGTGGCGCTCCTCGCGGCTCCGATGCACGAGGCCTGCGCACTGCTTACGACGGACGAAGCGCGTCTTTCTTTCATAGTAACGACCAGTGATGCCATATGGGTACCGATCGGTACCCAAATTCTCGGAAATACTCTCCTCCTTTTCCCCTTCCACTATTCACCTTCCCTATTACACCGACACGTTGCGTATGCCCCGTCGCGCTCTGGTCATCAGAGAGGGGGAACATCATATATCTATCACTTCCCCCCGTATGGCATCACTGGTAACGACGGAAGCTGGTGGGGGACAGTAGGCGCTACGGTGGGGACGGCTTTGCCTCAATTGAGGCAAAAAGGCCCATCCCTGCTGTAGAGGATTTACTGTAGAATGAATCAGTGCTGGGTGGCGGACACAGTCGTAACACGTAATCCGAAATAAATACGAAGTAGAATCCAGCAGACAGACATTTGCATGATCCATTGCGGAAAAATCAAGGTCCCCGGTGTCATGTCGCCCCGGCAATTAGACAGGCCCGTAACAAAAGCTCCCGGAACGTCGCGGATATCGCTCACGTGCACCTTACATAATTCCCATCGGTTCCTTACATTATTCATCAGCGACGGTTCGGCGAGAGGGCCAAAGAATGATGGCACGGGAAACAGTGAGAGGAGCCGGCGGAAGGAATCTTCTCGAGTTTAAACCGCCATTTTGCGAATTAATTAGACGGAATTCCCTCCGCTGGAGGACGTTTTCGTCCCGGTGCGCGACCGAATAGACGACGTTTCTCGTTATGAATGAATTTCATTATCTCAGTTTTGTGCCCCCGGTGTAGCCGGGCGCTCCACCCCCACCCCCGGCCGTAATTAATCGACGTTATTCCATTATTACGGCGCGTAATTGTTGCTAATAGGAGTGGTAATTGGGAGTGGACCTTCTGTAACGCAAATTGATAACTTAACCGGCGCGAACCCCAGGACAATTAACCCGTCTGGGTCAATGTTGGACGTTTTCGATTTTTCGACCCCTTCGCCCTCGAACCACGTGCTCGAATACGTCCTCGAACAATTTCCATATAGTCCAGTCAACGAAAAGTTGTAGAGGGAAGTGGAAGGAACACAATTTTTAACTTTGGGACTTTCTTTGGACTAATTAGGAGGCAAACATACTAAAAGTCCCCACTCCTAGGTGGTGGGCTGGATGCAGGAGGGGGAGGCACGTAGAAGGTCCCCTTTTCCGGTTTTCCAATTATATCTCGGAAACTATGCGTCCTAGCGATAAGAACATTCTATGCAAAACTAAAGCTGACAAAATATGCCACATGATTGATTGCAATCAGTTTTTCGCTATCTCTCATAGTTTCCGATATATCGGCGCTCAAAGTTCACTAATTGTGAAAAAGAAATTTTTTGGCTTATTTGACTAGCTAACTCTTCAGCATAATTAGTGGACTTTGAGCGCTGATATCTCGGAAACTATGCGAGATAGCGACAAGCTGAATAGAATCAATCTTATGGCACATTTTGTCAGCTTTAATTTTGTATATAATAGTCTTATCGCTAGGACGCATTGTTTCCGAGATATCAGCGGAAAACCAAAAAAGGGGACCTTCTACGTGCCCCCCTGCACCCTGCACCATGCTCACCGCCTAGGAGTGGGGACTTTTAGTATGTTTACCTCCTAACTAGTCCAAACAAAGTCCCAAAGATAAAAATTGCGTTCCTTCCATTTCCCTCTACACCCCCCTTATGAGCATTCATTGACTGGACTAATACGGTTGAAACGTGTCCCACTCGACGATTCGCGTCGCGACGACCAGATTATGAATATGGATCCCCCTTTAACCGACAAAAAGATCGCCGCGCCGCGCCGCCGTCGCAAGAAAACTCGACGATGTACTTTCGTTGTTAACGGGAAGCTTCTCGTTATTCCGATGGCGACGACAAACGCCGGAAGACCTAGCCAGCTCTTTTTGCAATCGCGTATGTAAACGGCGGGGGAGGGAGTTTTCAAGTTGGAAACTTTTCAAAAATACGTCGAACACCGCTCGTTTTGAAATTCAAAGTTCGATGGCTTGTTTGGTGGAACGCTGCAAGTAGAATGGTTACGGTGTAGTCAGACGGAAGTAGCAATTCCAAAAGTTTTCGCGAAGAACTTGTAACATTGTGACGCGAACTCTGTTTTACCTGCGCGCCGGCACTCTGTTGCGGAACTTTGCAAATTTATCAAGGATTATTAGTTGTCCGTGCTTGGCGGACTGAGACGCTCGAGATCGAGCTGTTAATCCGGCGAGCAAACATTTATTTCGTATTCAAGAAAGTATACAATAATATCTTGATATTATTTATATTTCAATGATTCTCTACGAAACTGTTACCAACACATTCCTGACATTCTCCTGATTAGAATGAGCCCAAACACGACACAGTTCGGATAATATTTGCCCGTGTAATCCACGATATAAGAAAGCTTCGATTATGCGAACTGATCATGGCAGTTCCAATTATCGTGGATTAAACAGGTAAATTTGGCTCAAAGTATATCGTGTTTGGGCTCGTTTTAATCGGAAAAATGCGAGGAATACGTTGCTGCGAGTTTCATAAAATAATAATTAATTTAAACAATCACTTGTTCAGAATAATTGTTTAATCTTCAGATTGATCTCGATGTAGGACTCACCGTAGTCATCCTCGTAGATGATGGCGACCTTGGTCCAATTGAGAAACTCCATGATGTCCTGATAAGCGGCGTTGAGCAAACTTTGTGCGGGATAGAGGTTAATGCTGAACTCTTTCGCCTCGGTGTCCAGGTCCAGCCTGGCTTCCAGGTGTGGAATGTCCAGTGCGTCGCAGATACTGTGAATGTGTTGTCCGAGGATTGGGTCCGACGGCCCGAAGACGGCCTGCACGCCATATTTGACCTGCTGACATGCTGCGAACAGAACCACACGTTTCGTTGTTCAAGCTTGCGACAAATTCAACAAATGTTGGTAACATTTCCGAAGTAAATCCAGAAATTATTATTGTACATTGTCTAATTTCGCTAATGATAAATGAGAATGTGGGAAATGTAGAAACGACGACGTTAAGGATGACGTATCGTTGTGTAACACGAATGGATGAGGCGAATTAAGTGATAACAAAATTAACCGGAGGTAGATGAGCCGGAAATATTTCCGACTCGCCAGACGGAATTGAAAGTTCGAGTTGCGTGTCTTAGGGTGATTGATTAGGTTCCTCCGATACGGCGACTGCGGAGAACAAACCGGATGAACCCAACACTGCTTCACAGTACAGTAAATCCTCGAATACACGTAAAACCCTCAGGGAGGTTCGTTTGCATTTTTCGTAGACGAACACTATTTTTATGAACTTCAAAGGCCGAGCCGAACGTAGAGAAGGACAGCGCGTGTAAAAAGAGGCCGCGCGACTCTCCGCGTCTCTTTCTTTCCCATACGCTGTCCTCCCTTGCGCCCGAAACTTTCATCGTCAATTAAACCACTAAATACAGTTGAGATTATATCGTGTTTGGTCTTATTTTGATCAGAAAAATGCTACAAATACATTCGTGAAAGTTTCATAAAAAAAGAAGTGATAATAAAAAAGATTTATTATTGCGGGGTGTTACATTGTGAGGACGCATGGGCCTTTGAACTGTGCCGACGACTCTGACTCTCTGCGCCGCATTCGTAGTGGCTCACACCGATATACACGAGATCAGATTACTACAGTGCAGGGGATATAATTTTGCGTTTAGCGTGTAGGGCCTATTTGCGTTTATAGAAGATCTGTACTGGCATAATTTTGGTGGGTCCAGAAATATTGATTATTCGAGTCCGATCGATTTATGTGAAGGTACGCATCCATCGACTAGCATAATTTCATTGAATGCTCGGCAAACCATTGCAAAGAGGTATCATCGCGATGACCGTACGCCCCATTAAGATTATTCTCATGTAGAACGACGGCGGTGCGACGTTAATGCGGCATTAACCTCCGGCTGAGGCTGAACGTACGGCCATGGTTGTCGTTTAACGTCGCAAACTTCCTTCATGGCTTCTCAAAATTGTTGCGTCCACCGGAGAGTCGTTCGATCATTAACAATAACGATTTCTCACCTTGAAATCCGACTGTGACACGTCACTGAGCAACGG
The DNA here is from genome assembly GCA_963966675.1 of Lasioglossum calceatum. Classification (NCBI taxonomy): domain Eukaryota; kingdom Metazoa; phylum Arthropoda; class Insecta; order Hymenoptera; family Halictidae; genus Lasioglossum; species Lasioglossum calceatum. The sequence continues at coordinate 5,026,754 of OZ016539.1, read as the reverse complement.
CAGCGTTTACAAAATTAAATTTATCAGATTAGAAGTCTTTTATAATTTCATTCCAGAGGATGACGATTTTTGCCACGATTTTTATCCCAAAACTGGGAACGATTTTGTTACGGGATCTGCGCTGAACGCTCGACTTTTTAATAAAACGCACAAATTTTTAGACAAAGGGCAAAGTTCATATTGAACTTGTTATAAGCGATCAAATAGTTCCCTATGAAAGGAAAGGGGGTATCCAAATAGCTGCTATTGGTTCCAGCAGTTGTGCTCGTCCGAGGTAAAGAAGGAATTTACTTTCTTATTAAATTTAAAACTGCGGCTATCGGGAACAGCTAGAATATTAACAAAGATCAGCAGCTTCATTTCTCGAGCACTTTAATCCGATCTCCGTGATCTATAAAACTTCCACGAAATGTTCGATTAAATAAAAAATTTCCGAATATTTCATCTCAAAGTTTTCAAGATCATCGACGTCTTTTTTTAAAAACAATTACATATGTACTATATATTCTCATGATTAATACTTGTATCTCACAAAAATGAAATACGTTCAAATATGTACGTCTGTGACGTGACCTTCAAATGGCCTTTTTATCCTCTGTGGTCTAATAACCATGAAGATGATCTATAAACTTAGAAAGAGAATAGCATCGTCAATGTAACATTAACTAATTTAATTAACCGTGCTGCTGAGACTTGAAGTGTAGCGTCGTTAAGAAGCATTTTCTCGTAATCTTCTCCCATGAAAGGGCGTCCACGAAAAACCGGTCACGCGATGATCTAAAAAGTGATCAAGGAGGGAAGCGTTAAGGCGGTAGGATACTGAGAATTGTAACTAGAAAGGAACTAGAATCTTACTAGATTAAGGGTGGAAATAAGGGTTTGCCAATTTTCGTTGTTTGTCCTTATTTCAGCAAATTTTGGGCTGGGTGAGGGCTCAATCTAAAGAGGAAGGGTCAGCGCATGGTGCGCTGGTCATCACAGCAGTCAAAAAAATCTTTAGTGGCAGAAAAATACATTGGAATCTGCGGGTATTTTTTCTCGACTTTTCTCCTACTTTGGACACTCATATTATTATATACCGGGTGATTCACGACAAACAGGCCACCTAAATAACTTCGTTAGGATTAGAGATAGAAGAAAATGTTAGAGAGAATAGTTGTACTATTAAAGGGGGCTCATACGATACCAAAAAAATTTTTCTTTTTATGTAATTTTTTTTAGAGATATGAAGGTCACCTTGATTTTTTTTAATGAAATGAGGTATTTTTTAATGCATTAATCGATGCAGCTGGACATTCGTTATAAAAAAGTACTAACCTATGTATGTCGAAAAGTTAGTAGTTCAGGAGATATTTCAATTTGAATAACTCTAAAATACCATTGCGGTCGTACTAAGCCGTTAGCGTTTACTTACTTATGTAACGTCTTAGTACGACCGCAATGGTATTTTAGAGTTATTTAAATTGAAATATCTCCTGAACTACTAACTTTTCGACATACATAGGTTAGTACTTTTTTATAACGAATGTCCAGCTGCATCGATTAATGTATTAAAAAATACCTCATTTCATTAAAAAAAATCAAGGTGACCTTCATATCTCTATAAAAAATTACATAAAAAGAAAAATTTTTTTGGTATCGTATGAGCCCCCTTTAATAGTACAACTTTTCTCTCTAACATTTTCTTCTATCTCTAATCCTAACGGAGTTATTTAGGTGGCCTGTTTGTCGTGAATCACCCGGTATAAGCATAATCTCGTTAGCGTCATGACCAGAGCACCATGCGGAGAACCTTCCTCTTTAGATTGAGCCCTCACCCAGCCCAAAATTTGCTCGAATAAGGACAAACAACGAAAATTGGCAAACCCTTATTTCCACCCTTAATCTAGTAAGATTCTAGTTCCTTTCTAGTTAGATTTCTGAGGGTCCTACCGCCTTAAGAACGCGTTAACGGTGAGCCAGAATTGTCTGCTAAGAGGTGGTGGTGTTGGTAGAATGACCGACTAGTGTCTGGCTGGGTTATCTCGGTCGACTCGTGACGATTGTTATGGTCGACATGGATCAGACAACTAGCCCTTATGCCGGCAAGTTAATACATTACACGGGACAAGAACTCGCAGGGACGTTCGAACGTTCCGCCGGGAACACCAGTTTCCAGATAGCTGTTCCCAGGGCCAAGTGTTTCGGAAGGCGGAGACACATGTTGGATAAAGCGATTACGGCTAGCTACGGAATTCAATTCCACCCACGTGACCGTGAAATTTCAGGATCCACCGGCACAGCTGAAACAAGTCCTGCGACTATTGTGTAGTAACACAATGTCCAACAGAATATCAATTTCGCCTTGTTAATATGATTGAAGGAATAAATGGAGTCTTCCCTGGAAGGGCCGATAATGTTTTTTGTTGTCATTACAAATATTGGGATATTCGCCACAATTTGTTTAATAAAACCGTGCACGCTAGGACAAAATGTTTTGCACGAAAGATTATTATTTCTCGATGTAGAATAAGAATGTAAAATAAAAAATACGGATTTCCATTCGAAAAAATGAAGTTGCCCTTCATCTGACCCTTAAAGGGCCATTATGGGAAAATGTGCATAGCGCCATTAAATGTGCCCCTTCGTATGAAGAATATTTTATGTAAAACATTTTTTCGTATTCCTGCTGGTTTCCGTAATAATTGAATGTCTCAAGATAAATGGACCACCCTGTATGTATCTCTAAACAAATTTACATTGTTTTTATGTATCGTATATCGTATACAAACATTTTTCTGGTATCGTACGAGCCCCGTTTTACCATTCAACTTTATCCTGAAGACATTTAATGTATCTTTGAAAACAACAAAGATGTTTGAGGTGATAACGTTAGGTGACTCACTCTGTATATGTATAGACAGAAGATAAATAATAGATAATAGACAAAGAATCACACGGGACACATTATTGACACAGGAAGGGGGGTGCGATGCATTCTTATTATTTCTGATCGCGACCGGCCGGCCATATTTATTCTCCATTCTCGGTGGGTATTCTTTTCATCGAGTAACCATTATTCTCCCTCTTTCATTTATCTTTATCCGGGATCTACGCCCTTTATTTCTCCCTTTTCTCTCTCTCTCTCTTATCGCCATTCTCCACTCTCGGACCGTGACGGACAGTAGAATCGTTAACTCAAAGGAGACGGATATTAGAAAGTAAACGGAATACAGGCGAAGTGGAAATGAAAATTGCCGCGGGCCTCTCGACTCGGAAGATCCTCGCGTCCCTTGCTTTATTCATCCCCTAACCCCGCGCGGAATTGTTTTATTAACTGGTCGTACACCCTTTGATCGCGGATTTAAACGATTTATTACTGTACAGATTGTTAAACCATTTGTTCAAAAATGCAGCCAATTTTTATTCCGCAGAAAAATTTTCAGAATACATTTAACATTTTCCGGAAGGGTGGTTCTGCAGTAATGACAAAAAGATTACGTTAATTTCCTTTGTCATATCAGAGGTGTCTGATGATTTGTAGACGGAATTCTACAAAATGTGGTGAACGGGAGCAGGGTAATAAATGCTGGTCATTACTGGGCGGCGTTACATGAAATTTGGAGTCGTAAATTCTACAAATCCGGCAGCTTAGTCCACTTTCTGTAATAATGTTCTTCGGTAATAAGCTGTTGCCCTCGTACTGTCAGAATTAGTCACTCGTAAATTCGTTTGAGCAACCTAATTAGCATAAATTCAACGAAAATCTGCGGCTGCAAAGAGTATGTAGGCACGATGATTAATTATTATAGGTTTAGAATGTGTTCGATAATGTCCAATACGATTACGTTCGGCATTAATAATTATTAGTTCATTGGATAGTTTCGGAACAACATTAGCCGCATTTGAATAAATAACTACTGCATCGCTATTGCATTTGGCGTATGTATTTAATTAAAATTCTAAACTGTGTCCACACACACACACAAAACCTGTGTCCAATTTTGTAGCCACTAAATCAGCATCAACTTCAAGTCTCATTTATGTACCGTGTAATTCACCTAACTTGACTACATTGAATATCTTTGTTGTTTTCAGAGATACGTCAAATGTCTGAAGGACAAAGTTGAATGGTCAAATGGGGCTCACACGATTCCAAAAAAATTTTTGTTTTTTTGTAATTTTTTTTAGAGATGTGAAGGTCACCTTCATCTTTTTAAATGGAATGAGGTATTTTTTAATACATCAATCTATGCAGCTGGACACTCGTTATAGAAAAGTACTAACCTATGTATGTCGAAAAGTTAGTAGTTCAGGAGATATTTCAATTTAAACAACTCTAAAACGCCATTACGGTCGTATGTACTAACAATGTTTTAGAGTTATTTAAATTGATATATCTCCTGAACTACTAACTTTTCGACATACATAGGCTAGTACTTTTTTATAACGAATGTCCAGCTGCATCGATTGACGTATTACAAAATACCTCATTTCATTTAAGAAAATGAAGGTGACCTTCATATCTCTAAAAAAAATTACATAATAACAAAAATTTGTTTGGTATCGTATGAGCCCCATTTTACCATTCAACTTTGACCTTCGGACATATGACGTATCTTTAAAAACAACAAAGATATTCAAGATAGTCAAGTTAGGTGAAATACCCGCTATATTTTTTACCGATTTTAGCAAATTCACAAATAAAATCGGTTCTACAAAGAAAATGGTGGGCGACGCGTGACATTTTCCGACCAGATATTTGTCCCGCTGCCAAATGCACACGGTTAACAAGAGAAAGAGAAATAACCATCCAGGCTAAGTGGAGTGTAAAAATTTCCCATTTCATTGGCTTGTTCGATGGAATCCGATTTGCGACTATATGTGTACAGTAGATCGGCCTGTGCCCTGCAGTGTCATCCTTTAAGAAGATTAACTCCTTTCTCGCCACTTTCGGTCACCGCGGAAACTTTTCCGACACCGTTCGTAAACAAATTCAGATTTAGCTGGCTGGCTTCCACAGGCGGGCTCCTGTTTTCCTTGTGGTCGTCAGTCGGCTTTCAATCGTCGCAAAATGTGTCGCGCTTTTCTTGCTTCTATTGCACGATTTTTTATTTTCAAGATATGAAGGTTCGAAGTCGGTGAAGTTGGAGAATTTTCTAAAATGGTACTTTTTCACTACATGATGCATAAAAGTAAACCTGAGAGAGCCTACGAGTCTTTCAGCTTGAGGGGACTTGGGGGCTCTGAAAGTAGAATGTTTGCGCTCCAAAATGAGTTGAGAATCACTATCCTACGATTTTTTATTACGGAGATATAAAAATTTAAATATGCCAAAGTTGGTGAATATCCTAAATTGGTAGTTTTTCACTACGTCATGCAAAAAAGTAAACCTGAGTAAGCCTACGAATTTTTTAGATTCACGAGACTTGGGGGCTCTAAAAGTAGAATGTTTGCGCTCCAAAATAAGCTAGGAATTACTATCCCACGATGTTTTATTGCTGAGTTAAAAATGTTTAAAGTCGGTGAAGTTGGAAAATTTTCTAAAATGGTACTTTTTCACTACATTATGCATAAAAGTAAACCTGAGAGAGCCTACGAATTTTTTAGCATGAGGAGACTTGGGGGCTCTGAAAGTAGAATGTCAACCCTTCAAAATGAGCTAAAAACCACTATACTACGATTTTTTATTGCGGAGATACAGAGATTTCAAGTTAGTAAAGTTGAAGAATTTTCGAAAACGGTATTTCTTCACTTATCGATGCATAAAAGGACATGTCAAAAAGCCTAAAAATTTGTTACACTGACGAGAATTGCGGGCTATGAAAGTAGAACGTCTGCGCTTCAAAATGAGCTAAGAATCACTATTGCATAATTTTTTATTGTGGAGATATAAAGGTTCGAAGTCGGTGAAGTATCAGGTAAAAAAGTTTGGTACCATCCAATGCTAAAACTGTGATATTTTTTAGCATGGATGGCATTCGGTAGGGACGATCGCTGGAACGGTAGCTGTCACTGCCGAATTCATAATTATTTGCCACTCGTAAAGTGGAACCGCCGGAACCTTGCCAAGAAGTCCCCCCGGGACACAAAGGATTCCAGATATGGCGGCAGAGAGAAGTACTCAGACGTTTGCCAAGGAAAAACAACCAGTGAGACTTCTCTCTCTCTCTTGGAGATGGGTTTCAATAAAGCTGACGCAATTATAGCTAGCAATTTTCGAAAACCGAAGCAGTTCGAGCCTTTGACATGAGCTCAGCAACGTCCAAAAATTTATACGAGCTGAAATATTTGTCTGAAGCTCTGTCCACACCGAAGCAACGAGGAATGGAATTTCATCCGGCGAAAGGAATCGTTGCAGCAACTAATAGCCCAGTTGAGGATCATTAATCGCTGGATTGGTCCGTGTCGATCATCGACGATCACCTGTTACGCGTGCAAATAATCTCGGAGATTCACTCGTCGATTCCTATAAATCCCTACAAATCAATGACGGGCGTGACGAGTTTTAACAGAGGATTTATCGGCGTAACGTTTACACGTGTAACAGTCTGCAGGGGTCGGCGAGTCGGATCCTGGAAAAGGATGAGCGTGCCGAACTTCCGGGAGAAGTGGCTCGCAATTTATGAAGCTCGTCCGCGAGACGGCGATCCGCGTGTATCGATTTCGCGAGCCACGTCAACATTGCCCGGGTAACATAAACGACGGCTCTCCGACTGTCGGCGAAAAACTTTTCGCGCGTTTTCTCCCTCGGAAAAACACGCCCGGATAAAACATGTAAATTCGCGAGCCATGTCCGCGCGTCCCGTTTCGATCCCGGACAGTCGTAACATGCGAGCCGAGACTTTTTCCGAATTTCCAGCGGACACGAGCGAACCATAACCTTGACGCGCGAATGGCTGACTTTTGTCGACGAGGCAGCGAAGGATCCTGCGGTCTCCACAATTGTTATTCAACCACGTTCCGCCAATCTGATCATCTCGAAACTATCGTATGCATTAGATAGGCAGAAATCAATATTTTTCTACCTCCAATAATTATCTTAGAATTGCAGAAAAAATATGTGAAATGCGGCAGGCAAGGTCGAGTAGTTTCGCGTTTGTTTCATTTTGATATCTCGACTAGCAATCGAGAAAAAAAATGATAAAGTTAAGGGTAGTTTTCTCTGTGTGTGCTCACAACTGTGAAAAACATATATGAAATGCAAGTGGCATTTCCGAGTAGTTTCGCGTTTGTTTCATTTTGATATCTCGACTAGCAATCGAGAAAAAAAATGATAAAGTTAAGGGTAGTTTACTCTGTGTGTGCTCACAACTGTGAAAAAAATATATGATATGCGGGAGGCATTCCCGAATATTTTCGCGTTTTTTTCATTTCAATATCTTGGTTAACAACCGAGAAAAAGAATGGTAAAGTTAAGGGTAGTTTTCTCTGTGTGTGCTCACAATTGTAAAAAAAATATATGAAATGCGGGAGGCATTCCCGAATATTTTCGCGTTTTTTTCATTTCAATATCTTGGTTAACAACCGAGAAAAAGAATGGTAAAGTTAAGGGTAGTTTTCTCTGTGTGTGCTCACAATTGTAAAAAAAATATATGAAATGCGGGAGGCATTCCCGAATATTTTCGCGTCTTTTTCATTTCAATATCTTGGTTAACAACCGAGAAAAAGAATGGTAAATTTAAGGGTAGTTTTCTCTGTGTGTGCTCACAATTGTGAAAAAAATATATGAAATGCAAGTGGCATTTCCGAGTAGTTTCGCGTTTGTTTAATTTTGATATCTCGACTAGCAATCGAGAAAAAAAATGATAAAGTTAAGGGTAGTTGACTCTGTGTGTGCTCACAACTGTAAAAAAAATATATGAAATGCAAGTGGCAGTTCCGAGTATTTTCGCGTTTGTTTCATTTTGATATCTCGACTAGTAACCGAGAAAAAGAATGATAAAGTTAAGGGTGGTCACCCCCGTATCCTTAAAGGAGTGTTTGGAGACTTGAAATTTTTGGGTTTTGTCTCGCTCAACCTGGAAGGATTGTTTTGCACGCGAAACGAATAACAATTGTCGCGGGGAACCGCCATGATAAAAAATTGTATTTGGTTTATTAGGAAAAAATGGTTTCGCGAAAATTCGGTGCTCGTCTGTGAAAAACGTACCGTTCTAATTCGAGTATGATGGGAACGGGGAAGTATAGCATGATCACCACCAAAATCCCATTATCTCGTTGCCTGAGAATTCGCTACTCGTTAGCCTCTGTCTCTCCGTGCTGCGGCTGGTGGCATAATCGAAGGAGCCTTCATAAATTTTGGTCATCGTTGTCATAATTTATGCTCTGTGGCGGTCGTCGCTCCCATTTTCAGTGCGCGCCAAGCAAACGATGATACACCGCGATTTATTTTATCATACCCCTACCGAAACGGTATAAAACGTGGCTCGTGAAACTCACTTTTGCCTGTCGCTGTAAGCAGATAAGTCCTTTATGCCGGGGCACTCTTCGAATAGTTCGAGAGGACACCAACCGGAAGATTAAGCGAGGAGTTTCACTGACGCGGCGGATTATCTTTTGTACGAGATTCACGGTTCCCCCTTTTTTCAACTTCTTTTTTCGGAGATCTACCCGCGTGAATCTTGTCGTCGATCCTGAATACCGGTAAATTATAAATCAATTTTCCAGGCTTGTAGTACCCACTCGAATCCCACGTTAATCCACGGGAATCTACTCGTTGCCTTTATCCCCGAATGATGGAAGAGGAACGTCGCTTTGAGCACCAATGACGATTTTAAGGAGATTGGCCAGCCTTGCGCCAGACGATTTTTTTCAGTTCCAGAGACAATAGGCAATCTCTTTGTGATACTGATAGGGTGGGGGAGGTGGTCTATGACTTTTCACGTGGTTAGTAACATTGTGAAAGACTGTAAATTATAAAAATAAGTTTAGATTGGGGGCAACATTGTAAATTGTCTAAAAATTGTAACTTGTGAAAATAAATACAATTTGTTTAAAAATTGTTGATTTCAAATTGTCGAAAAATTGTAAACTGTAAAAGTAATTGTAAATTCAAAATTGTGAACTGTAAAAATAATTGTAAATTGTGCAACAAAATTTGGCAAACTTGGAAAAAAATTGTGAAATTGTAAATTGTGTAAAAATTGTAACTTGTAAAAATAATTGTACAGTAAATCCTCTATATGTACACGCAAAAGCCTAGGGAGTATTCGTTTGCATTTATCGTAGACGGGGCACTATTTTTTTGAGCTTGACTCTCCGCGTCGCATTAGTAGTGGCGGGGATATTTTTTTGCGTTTATAGAGGATTTACTATAATTTGTTTAAAAATCCTTAATTGTAAAGTGTAAAAATAATTGTAAATTGTGCAACAAAATTTGCCAAGCTTGTAAAAAACTTGTGAAATGGTAAAACATTGTAAATTGTGTGAAAACGGCGTTTTTTAACCATTTCAAGTAACACTTCTTCATGGAAGACGCTAGAGAACAGCGATCTTCAGCATCACGATTTTCCATCCTTTCTTGTAGACGCAATTCGAACAACAATGGCGACCCCATAGAAAATAATAGAGCTCGTAAATAACAGAACCTGGTGCTGGATCAAAGAAAGAAAAAAAGAACCGTGTTACGAAAGCAACGAAGTTAGGAGAGTGACGCTCGGTTGCTTGTAAAGAGCTTATTTACCAGTGGCAGTCTTCGGCGAAGTGTAGAGAGCACAGAGAGCTCGAGAGTATACTTCGACACGAAGCTAACTCGTATCGTTGCTCTCGCCCTTTCCGCGAGGAGGGTATCTTCGCAAAGCCTCGCGAGTCGAAATTACGCGCGCGTCGACGACGGTAAAACGTTGCGCGCTCACGATCTAAAAGACGCTTCAAATATTAATGGCATTTACGGTAACATGGCCGCGTTGTGTTCGCGTCTGCTGGGCTGAAATTTCACGAAGAGCTGCTAATTACAGCCTTTCGTTAAACATCCGTACGAAACTTGCCGGAACCCAGCGAGGGATTTCCTGATGAAAGGTTTGGTTCGCGAGTAACGTAATTTATTCGGTACGTTCCCCTCTAAAAAATTGATCTACGGATCCCATTCTGTGGAACCTCAAATCGAGAACCGGTGTTCCATTATTTTTATTGTATAATTCATTTTAAATAGCCTTCGTCTTTCACAATTGAATATTACAAAAATTAATAATTTGTTCAGAATTGTGAAAAAATATATGAAACGCGGGAGGTAAGTTCAAGTATCTTCGAGTTTTTTTCATTTCATTACCTCGACTAACAACCGAAAAAACAAATGGTAAAGTTAAGGGTAGTTTACCCTCGCATTAATAATGTGCTAAGAATTGTGAAAAAAATATATGAAACGCGGAGGGTAAGTACGAGTATTTTTGCGGTTTTTTCATCTCAATACCTCGACTAGCAGCCGAGAAAATAAATAGTGAAGTTAAGGGTAGTTTACCCTCGCATTAATAATGTACTAAGAATTGTTTTAAAAAATATATGAAACGCGTAGAGTAAGTTGGAGTATCTTTGTGTTTTTTTTAAAATCTCATTACCTTGACTAGCAACCAGGAAAATAAATGATAAAGTTAAGGGTAATTCACCCTCGCATTAATAATGTACTAAGAATTGTTGAAAAAAATATATGAAACGCGTAGAGTAAGTTGGAGTATCTTTGTGTTTTTTTTTAAATCTCATTACATCGACTAGCAACCAGGAAAATAAATGATGAAGTTAAGGGTAGTTTACCCTCGCATTAATAATGTACTAAGAATTGTTAAAAAAATATATGAAACGCGTAGAGTAAGTTGGAGTATCTTTGTGTTTTTTTAAATCTCATTACCTTGACTAACAACCGAGAAAATAAATGATGAAGTTAAGGGTAATTTACCCTCACATTAATAATGTACTAAGAATTGTTTTAAAAAATATATGAAACGCGTAGAGTAAGTTGGAGTATCTTTGTGTTTTTTTTAAAATCTCATTACCTCGACTAGCACCAGGAAAATAAATGATAAAGTTAAGGGCAGTTTACCCTCGCATTAATAATGTACTAAGAATTGTTAAAAAAAATATATGAAACGCGTAGAGTAAGTTGGAGTATCTTTGTGTTTTTTTTAAAATCTCATTACCTCGACTAGCAACCAGGAAAATAAATGATGAAGTTAAGGGTAGTTTACCCTCGCATTAATAATGTACTAAGAATTGTTTTAAAAAATATATGAAACGCGTAGAGTAAGTTGGAGTATCTTTGTATTTTTTTAAAAATCTCATTACCTTGACTAACAACCAAGAAAATAAATGATGAAGTTAAGGGTAGTTTACCCTCGCATTAATAATGTACTAAGAATTGTTTTAAAAAATATATGAAACGCGTAGACTAAGTTGGAGTATCTTTGTGTTGTTTTAAAAATCTCATTACCTCGACTAGCAACCAGGAAAATAAATGATGAAGTTAAGGGTAGTTTACCCTCGCATTAATAATGTACTAAGAATTGTTTTAAAAAATATATGAAACGCGTAGACTAAGTTGGAGTATCTTTATGTTGTTTGAAAAATCTCATTACCTCGACTAGCAACCAGGAAAATAAATGATGAAGTTAAGGGTAGTTTACCCTCGCATTAATAATGTACTAAGAATTGTTTTAAAAAATATATGAAACGCGTACACTAAGTTGGAGTATCTTTATGTTGTTTTAAAAATCTCATTACCTCGACTAGCAACCAGGAAAATAAATGATGAAGTTAAGGGTAGTTTACCCTCGCATTAATAATGTACTAAGAATTGTTTTAAAAAATATATGAAACGCGTAGACTAAGTTGGAGTATCTTTATGTTGTTTTAAAAATCTCATTACCTCGACTAGCAACCAGGAAAATAAATGATGAAGTTAAGGGTAGTTTACCCTCGCATTAATAATGTACTAAGAATTGTTTTAAAAAATATATGAAACGCGTAGACTAAGTTGGAGTATCTTTATGTTGTTTTAAAAATCTCATTACCTCGACTAGCAACCAGGAAAATAAATGATGAAGTTAAGGGTAGTTTACCCTCGCATTAATAATGTACTAAGAATTGTTAAAAAAATATATGAAACGCGTAGACTAAGTTGGAGTATCTTTGTGTTGTTTTAAAAATCTCATTACCTCGACTAACAACCGAGAAAATAAATGATGAAGTTAAGGGTAGTTTACCCTCGCATTAATAATGTACTAAGAATTTATCCGGGCTGTTCGTCTCCCGATCAAGCCGGTTAATCGAGGTCCTCTTTCACAAAAACCAATAAAAAAAGTAAATCCACATTCTGAAAATCGTTTAAACTAAGGTACCAGGCGGATCGGTAAGTAAAAATCGAACTTGTGTGCACTGTTCCCGGATCGATCGGGCAGCTTTTATCCGGCGCGAAGATCTGCGGTCATTTATGGCACGTGGTTCGCCGGAAATGTATGTGGCTTCGAACATGTACCGTTTCCGGGAGCTGTCACGTTGGCGAACAACAGAATCCGGGGAAGATCAGATCGAGCTTTAATTAAACTTTTTAATTGAACGGGGGATTTGCGCCTGACGTTACAGTTTCCAATTAAGTCGGCGACGCACGCAATATTTCAGAAACCGAGTCCCACGCGTGTATTCTGCTTCGACCAATCTGAAACAGTTATCGGTTCGACTTTCATCGACGCATGGAATCGATTGTCCGTCAAATTTTGTTCGTTAATTAACCAGAAAGGCCAAAGACCAGGCGGATAAGCTTTCGGTAAATTTACCGTTAAACGGTCGGGCGCCGATAATTACATCATCGACGACAGGTTTGGGGGACGAAGCCACATGGGACAGGTTAAGGGGAGCAATTAAGTGCCACCAGCATTGATCTCGCTAGTCGCCAAGGATTCGATCCCTCCGCCATAGTTCCAGTCCGGTGTTCGACAGGAAAAATCCAATTTCTCCAGGCTGCGGCACGGCCAATAAATTTCTGATCCTGTGTACCGCCTGGGGTACAGTGCGCACGGAAGTGCAACGCAACCGTGACACGGTGGTTCGGACGTAAAATCCTCGAAAAAGATTCTTGGAGCCTGTTCATTAATTTCCTCATGCGACAGTATGAGCGGAATTAAAATTCTCGATAATTGACTGTTGTCCATTTAGACCGGGATTAGGCGAGCTAATAATCGGCACGGCCATTTTTTCTACCATTTTTAACACTAGGCTTACGGAGCTCTAGATACAACCACTTCACATTATTTTATAGACATAATAAGAATGTGTCTGTTCAAATCTTTGGCCATTTTTCTAATAATACAGGGTGTCTCAAAATTCCTTCAACATCCGGAAATGGGAGGTTCCTGGGGTCATTTGAAGCAACGTTTTTACATTAAGGTAAAAATTGTGCTTTGTTAAGGAGTTATTAACGAAAAACGCGACTGTGCCAACACGCGTCTAGGTCGCGCTCTGATTGGTCCGTGTCTTTCGTTAATAACTCCTTAACAAAGCCATGGACGTTAAAAATGACGTTTACAAAAATGTAAAAAGGAAAATGTTGCTTCAAATGACCTCAGGAACCTCCCATTTCCGGATGATGAAGGAATTTTGAGTCACCCTGTATAATACCCAAAGAAATATACAGGGCGTCCCAAAATTCCTTCAACAGCCGGAAATGGGAGGTTCCTGAGATCATTTGAAGCAACGTTGTTACATTAAGGTAAAAATTGTGCTTTTTTAAGGAGTTATTAACGAAAAACGCGACTGTGCCAACACGCGTCTAGATCGCGCTCTGATTGGTCCTTGTTTTTCGTTAATAACTCCTTAACAAAGCCGCGGAAGACATTTTTGTAAAGGAAAATGTTGCATCAAATGACCCCAGGAACCTCCCATTTCCGGATGTTGAAGGAATTTTGAGTCACCCTGTAGAATACCCAAAGAAATATATTTGGTACATAATTCAGAATTAAGAATATTAGAACCCGTCATTTTGAAGGGATTGTAGGGTGCTAGTATTCATACCTGTAACGAGAAAATATATGTGCTTGGTCGAACAAGTTCGTTCTGAATTTTCAGATACAAACATTCATTCCATGTCAGTAATTGTGAAAGAGGACGAACGAGCTTTTATTAACTTCTATTGTTCATATGAACATTTTCATAATTGGCATAATTGTGAAAGAGGATGGCAAGACTTAATCATACAGTTTTTGTAGTGTGCGTCGCAAAGGGGTTCAGTCGTGACGTAATTGGCACAGGGCATGGAGGTAATATATTCGAGGAAATAATTTAATACTAGAGGATAAATGCTTCCAAAATATAACGAAAGCACAAACCAAAAATTCGATTAAACATTTCCGTAATTCCGGTAACAGCGGAGAGGAAAAATTAGGAACGATTTTGTCTCTCTACAGTTTTACGTTTCGCGTCATAAAAGCATAAAGTGAGCGTCTAGAAATAACGCTTAACGAGGTTAAAAAGAGTGCTTGTCAGGACCAAGTGCCAAGAAACATCGTTTTTGTTCTATTTGCGAAAGATGCTTTACAAAGAGTAGCTTTATTCACTTATCCTCGCAAGTCATTGTCTCATTGTCTTCCTGGAAAGCGCAGGACGGAAAAGTAAATCTGAGAAAGCGTACGAACTTTTTAACAGGAAGAGACTTGGGGGCTTTGAAAGTAGAATGTCTGCGCTTCAAAATGAGCTAAGAATGATTATCGCATGATTTTTTGTTCCGGAGATAAAATTGTTTGAAGTCGACGAAGTTGGAGAATTTTCTAAAATGGTACTTTTTCACGACCTGATGCATAAAAGTACATGTAAGAAAGCCTAAAAATTTTTTAACTTCAGGGTACTTGGGGACTATAAAAGTAGAATGTCTGCGCTTCAGAATGAGCTAAGAATGACTATCGCATGATTTTTTGTTCCGGAGATAAAAATGTTTGAAGTCGACGAAGTTGGAGAATTTTCTAAAATGGTACTTTTTCGCAACCTGATGCATAAAAGTACATGTGAGAAAGCCAAAAAATTATTTGATTTGAGGGGACTTGTGGACTATGAAAGTAGAATGTCTGCTCTTCAAAATGAGCTAAGAATGACTATCGCATGATTTTTTGTTCCGGAGATAAAATTGTTTGAAGTCGATGAAGTTGGGGAATTTTCTAAAATGATACTTTTTCACGACCTGACGCATAAAAGTACATGTGAGAAAGCCAAAAAATTATTTAATTTGAGGGGACTTGTGGACTATGAAAGTAGAATATCTGCGCTTCAAAATGAGCTAAGAATCACTATCCCACGATTTTTTATTGCGGAGATAAAAATGTTTGAAGTTGGTGAAGTCGGAAAATTTTCTAAAATGGTACTTTTTCACGACCTGATGCATAAAAGTACATGTAAGAAAGCCTAAAAATTTTTTAACTTCAGGGGACTTGGGGACTATGAAAGTAGAATATCTGCTCTTCAGAATGAGCTAAGAATGACTATCGCATGATTTTTTGTACCGGAGATAAAAAAGTTTGAAGTCGACGAAGTTGGGGAATTTTCTAAAATGGTACTTTTTCACGACCTGGCGCATAAAAGTACATGTGAGAAAGCCAAAAAATTATTTAATTTGAGGGGACTTGTGGACTATGAAAGTAGAATATCTGCGCTTCAAAATGAGCTAAGAATGACTATCGCATGATTTTTTGTTCCGGAGATAAAAAAGTTTGAAGTCGGTGGTATCTGGTAAACAATGTGGACACGAGTGCCAAGTGCTAGGAAACATTGTTCTATTTGCGAAAGATGCTTTACAAAGAGGAGCTTTATTCACTTATCCTCGGAAGTCGGTGTGTTTCTGGGAAGCGCAGGACGCGTCTGGGGAAGTAAGAGCTTTCACTTTTGCACTCGTTTCGGTTGATAGAGCCAAGTCTCCCCGCATTCTTATTCTTGTTCGTAGCGCTGTTATACCCCAACCAACGTAGCGGAGAAAGTACGACGGAGGAGAACAGTGACCGTTGTTTTCCCGCCAGCGCAGTGCGGTGACAGAGGGAAACTTCTTCGAGAATGAAACACCAGTGAATTCTTTGTAGCCTCTAGCTAGACTTGTTGTTCTCTCTGTCTCTCCGGTTTTCTTTCGGATGCGTTCGAGCACGAAGCTTCACAACGCCTCGAAATGGCTGCCGGGAACATCGACATGGTAAACACCGATACTGGTGAAACACAACGGTTATAATTAGCGACTGCGACTACTGTCAGACCCTTTCTTCCGGGACGCTGGACTTGCAAAAAGAGGACGTCGTTAGGATTTCATAACGCATCAACCAGTGCACAGCTCTCTGTATCTTCTTGCACATGGATTGCGCTTTAGAATTGGGATTTTAATTGCCGGTGAACTAGGTGTAGTGGGTCCTTGACCTGCGATCGTTTTCTTCCATCACTTTGCTAATTTTTTAAAAGTATACCTACGCATTTTCGTGTTTCTTAGGTGTCGCTTGAAAAATAAATTTTTTCTACCATTAATAATTTACTCGGAATTGCGAAAAAAATATACGAAATGCGGGCGGTTAGTTTGAGTATTTTCGCGTTTTTTTCTTCTCAATATCTTGACTAACAACCGAGAAAATAAATGATAAAATGAGGGTAGTTTATCCTTGTAATTTTGTGTTTCTTAGGTGTCACTCCAAAAATAAATTTTTTCCCACCATTAATAATTTGCTCAGAATTGCGAAAAAAATATACGAAATGCGGGGGGTTAGTTTGAGTATTTTCGCGTTTTTTTCTTCTCAATATCTTGACTAACAACCGAGAAAATAAATGATAAAATGAGGGTAGTTAATCCTTGTATTTTCGTGTTTCTTAGGTGTCGCTTGAAAAATAAATTTTTTCTACCATTAATAATTTGCTCGGAATTGCGAAAAAAATATACGAAATGCGGGCGGTTAGTTTGAGTATTTTCGCGTTTTTTTCTTCTCAATATCTTGACTAACAACCGAGAAAATAAATGATAAAATGAGGGTAGTTTATCCTCGTATTTTCGTGTTTCTTAGGTGTCGCTCGAAAAATAAATTTTTTCCTACCATTAATAATTTACTCAGAATTGCGAAAAAAATATACGAAATGCGGGGGGTTAGTTTGAGTATTTTCGCGTTTCTTTCATCTCAATCTCTTGCCTAACAAATGAAAACAAAAATGATAAAGTTAAGGTCTCAAGAAATTTTTAAGAAAATTAAATAAATGTGTTTGAATTTCAGATTAATTCAGGACAAACAGGAATGAATTGTTAGATAAATGTTTAAACGGTTTGTCGGTGTCGCAGACAATGACTGCAATTACCATGATCGACGAGATCGATTAGGTGTCTGTCAGAGGGATCAGCGGGTTCAAAGGAAAAACCGCTACTGCGCTAGCTCATTAAAGGCGTTGAAAGGACATAGCAACAAGACCTGGTCATCCTCACGGTCCACCGAAGCGTGCGGACTTTGTTATCTGCTTCTAGCGCACGTATTTCTCGTCGCTTTAGCTGTTTCTAACACGCGCACCCACCCACTGTCTGTGTTGCTTTTGTGAAGAGGATAATTACCTTCGAACTGAAATCTAATAAATGGACACTGTTGTCCCTTCCGGGGTGTTCGGTAGTTAGGGGAACTTCGGATTATTCGGTTGGCGGTCCGATTCTCTGTGGTGCTCTCGACCACCCTCATTTTTTATTGTTACGTTAATCGAACACTTTGAGATGAAAGTTAAAATTAACATTAAATTGTTGAACAAAAAAACATAAACGTAAAAATGATATAAAATTTTGATAGGGTGAACTTTACTTTATCGGACTCAAAATTTGTGCCTTTCTCCTATAAATTATGATGCATTTGGTATGTAATCCAGTTGTTTGGTACCCGGGGCGGTTGCAGGACGAAGTTTCGATCCTGTAGGATCAATGGTTCAGAAGTTATGGTCGCTTAAAGTTGAGCAATGTGCAGTGTTTTTGACAGGAAAGGCCGCCGCCATATTGATTTGTAGTGATGGTCGCGCGCCGCTTACCGAACAGAAAAGTAATTAGTTGGTTGGTGATTAGGTCGGGGAGGGGGGCAACGACAACAAACCAATATCGCTGCTCCCTTACCTGTCAAAAATACTGAAAAATGCACAACTTTAAGCAACCATAACTCGTGAACCATTGGTCCTACAGGATCGAAACTTCGATCTGCAGCCGCCCCGGGTACAAATCTACTGGATTACATACCAAATTCATCATAATTTATAGGAGAAAGGCACAAAGCTTGAGTCCGGTACAGTAAAGAGCAGCCTATTGATCAATATATTCGTAGCACTCGGAACATTCCTGCACACATTTAAACAATTTCCAATTCTTTTTACAATTTTTTCTAATCAGCGATCACGTACCTAACTGGGTAATTTCTAGATGAGTATTTCTTGGGCATGGTGGTCTAGAATGCGACATTTAAGTGTGGCCAAAATGAAAATCTATTATCTCTGCAACATCGTCTCCTGATCTCATTCATAAATGATTCAATAATCATAGTTGATCAATGTGCAACAGATTTATACAATTTTACAATGTTTTACAATTTTACTAACCACATATTGACTGACTACACTAATCTCTACTTTGTAATAATACTTGAGAAAAGAATAACTCATCATTTATTATAATTTACACCGCAGGAGTTAATGTAATCGACACCAAACTATCCTGTAACTGTCACTAGAACCTGTAACGAAGCCTCGACGAATTCTCCATTAAAAAGTTACAGCATAAATATTTCCCTATACACATAATCCTCCACCGAGTTCTAAAGTGACCTATTAAATGTTTCAACTTAATACGCCGGTCATAAATATATCATCGTGGTCGCGCAGATCTTGAAAATTGCGAAAACAACAGCGGCTCGTTGAATGACTCGCAAGCCTGCGAAACAAACGACCGAAAGAACGAACGCCGCGAAAGTTTGCCAATCCGAAAGTCTCGCGATACCTTCCGTATCAGCCGCGTAGAGCGCGATCATACTTGCAAATGAAAAATGTTTCTGTTATGATACCTGCGCGCCGTTACGCATAATCTTTATTGAGGAGGCTTAATAGCGAGGAGGGAGATCCTCGGGCAAAGAAATGCATCTAATAACGCTTCTTATGCTTTCGCGGAACCGCGCGTTTTTATGCTCGGAAATTGCCGAAAAGACGTGCCAGTTTCTTTGCGGAGAAATTCCAGCCACGAAAGCGTTACACTTTCGACCGCTGTAGAATATTTGGAAAATTTTTTCCGGAAATGAAACTTACGTAAAGTTGAAGATTCTACCTTCTTTTTTGCAACGAGACCTCGAAAATTGATCTAAGATTTTTTTTGACCGATTTATGCAACAAAAATGGAGACCAAGATTGATACGACGATTGATTATAGGGGTGGTGGTACAGCCTTCATTCAAAGTACGATAACTCTGCCGAAAAAAATCGTAGATCAATTTTTCAGGTCTCGTTGGAAAGGGGGAGCTTTGATCTTCAACCTCACGTTGGTTTCATTCCCCAGAAAAATTTGTCAATATTTTTACAGGCATTTTAATAGGCATCATTTTCGAGACAACACGTGTCCTCACTTTCGTGGTACACCTGTCATTCAAAATTGAATAACTTGGCTTGAAAGAATCGTAGATCAATTTTTGAGGTCACATTCGAGAGGGGGGGCTTCAATCTTCCAAATCACGGTGGACTCCCCACGGGTGATTCGATATACCGTACATAGTTTGCCTGCGGTAACAATTTCTCAATTTCTCCGGCATTCCGAAGAAAATTTATGCGAAACGAGCGCTAACAAACGAACGAAAATTACGATAGACGGTGAGCTACGGTAACAATCTGTCAACGTTCGACGCTGGTCTCTCGCAGCAACCAATTCGCCGTCTGACGAGAGAAGAAAATACGTTCGCAGCGTTTCTCTGTCGGCGGGCCGCGCGGTATTTCTGCGTGCTAGTCCCGCAGAAAATATTATTCCGATAGCGTATTTTCATGATAATGCCGGGCGGGAACGTTCGCGATGGTATTTTCTTGGAAATCGCGAGAACGGTATGGCGGTGTAGATTTTTTGACGCGGGCGGAGAGAACACTTTCCGGTATATAGCGTCGAGGCAAAATGAAAGGGTTTTCTGTTCGCGGGGAAGGAAACCAACGGCTATGAAGGAAAGCGAACGGTACACCGTGCAATTGTCCTCTTGTTTCGGGAAGTCCGCGTTCCCAATGAAAGGACGACACTTGGAGCACCAGGAGGAAATGAAAAGCCTTTCTTCGACGTCCTCCACCTTTTACCGGTGAGATCGAATTACGGGGACAGAATAACCGAAGGAAGAAACGAAGTTTAGGGGCAGGGGAGGTGGGGGGGGGACTGTCAGACGATTCCTAAAGCGTCCGGGCAGCCATCTTGATCTTGGGGAAACGCCGCTGACTTGCACACGTACCAAACATCCCCTTTGTTGCTCGTATCGGCTGCTTCGAACACTCGCTTTGGGTAAACTTTACTTTACCGGACTCGGAATTTCTGCCTTTCTCCTATACATTATGATGTATTTCGTATGTAATCCAGTAGATGTGTATCCGGGGCGGATGCAGGTCGAAGTTTCGATCCTGTAGGATCAATGGTTCAGGAGTTATGCTAGCTTAAAGTTGAGCAATCTACAGTATTTTTGACAGCTAAGGGTGCCGCCATATTGGTTTGTAGTGACGACCGCAAGCCGCTTACCGAGCAGAACCGCCGGTCCTTGTCCCCCTCCCCGACCTAATCACCAACCAACTCGTTAAGCGGCGCCCTTAACTTTCAAAAACACTGCAGATTGCTCAACTTTAAGCAAGCATAACTCCTGAACCATTGATCCTAAAGGATTGAAACTTCGATCTGCAGCCGCCCCAGGTGCAAATCTACTGGATTACATACCAAATACATCATAATTTATAGGAGAAAGACACTTTTGAGTACGGTAAAGTAAAGAGCAGCCCACGATTCTCTTCAAATCCTAACAAACTTACAGATTTTACAATCGTTTACACACACCAACCAATTAATACTGACGACAATACACGTTCATGCTGAAGCTATCCGTCGAAATTTAGACGCGTTCTCGAAAATGGCCGACGGTCTCTCGCGAATATACTGCACGTAGATGTTCACGGCCGAGCAAGCTTCGTGCGGAAGATCGAAGATCGAAAACCGTGGCAACATGAAGGACCTCTATTCGTGCGAGGCATTCAGAATAGAACCCTCAAGAGCTGCTCTCGAACACGTGACGTTCCGTGACGCCGTACAGAGTCCAGATTTCTTCTGTTAAAGCCGGAACTGTCGCGTTCAAACACACGCCAGGCGGATCTTCGAGATTCTCCAGAAATCGTCAATATTTAAACTTCAATAATTTCGTTGCGAAAGATAGTACAACATCGAACGTGGTCTGATCTCAAAGCTTGGAACCTCGACTTTCACGCCGCGTTACCAATTTTTGCCTAAGAAATTCTTGCGCGGCACAGGACACGGGAAACCGAGGATACGCGCTGTCTAAAACATTGTACGAATTCAAACCGCTGTGGAATCTCGAAAAAATTTTTTCCGGGAACAAAACTAACACGAGTTTGAAGACTGAAGCTCCCGCTTACGAATGAGACCGCAGAAATTGATCTACGATTCGTTTAAGCCGAGTTATTCAATTTTGAATGAGAGGTGTCCCGCGACACTGAGGACACGTGTTGTCTCGAAAATGATGCCTATTGAAATGACTGTAAAAATATTGAAAAATTTGGATGGGGAATGAAACCCACGTGAGGTTGAAGACCAAAGCTTCCCTTTTCCAACGAGACCTCAGAAATCGATCTACGATTTTTTTCGGCCGAGTTATCGACCCCTGATCGAGAGGTGCAATTAGTTCAGCAATAAGTGGCGAGGTTTTGAACGAATGTTTACAGAAACCTCGGTGCAGGAGCCACTTCGGAGAAACAACACGGCGAAGGGAATAATAGCTAGTATTATAATCAAATGTCCAGCTGTCCCGTTCGACGGGCCACTATGCAGAGAATTGCGACACAGAATGGCGCGAGCCGCAACGTGATAGGAGCGCAGATGCCGCCCGAAGCTAAGCTTAAATCGCGAAAAGAGCAACGGCTGCAAGAACCCCGTTGACCCCGGCTCTGAAATACGATCACCGGACACGGTTAGCTTAATTTCCAGCCGCTCCTTCCCCCTCCCGCCCATGACCCCGTGTCCCTTGCCTTTGGAACACGCCTGTAGACTCTATTATTCCGCGAAATTCGCGGTACCTGTTTTGCGAGTCGCGGAACCCCCGCGGGAAAAAGAATCGTCAAATATTATGCGGGAAGCGTGTTGTTCCGGGAACGATTGCTACTGGTAGACTGCGGAACTTTATGCAAAATAAAAATTGTCTGCACTCATTGCAAGAAATAGAAACTAAATTGAATGTTATTGCTTCCCTTAATGATTTTAATCAAGGCGAATTCACGCGTTCAATGTTTAACATTTTTCAACATTTCTGGACTCCATCTTACCAATTTTGCTATAAATGCACAAACATCCGCGTGAGTAGTAGTAAGCTAACTCATTTGCTAAACAACTTTTTCATCATTCAGAGGGCTGGCAGTTTTGAATTTTTATAAAAATTTTATAAAACAAAAAATTAAACCGACTTGGAAAAAACGCACTAAAAAAGTGCACTAAAAAGTATGAAATAATTTCCATTTAATTTATGTGAATACACACGAACTTAAATACAATACAATCTTTACGGAGGAGGCGCAAAATTGAAAATTTTCGACACTGAAGATTACGAAAATCCTTAAATTCTTCTACATGCTTTCACATATTAATGTATCTTCTCTTCCCACCTACTGATTTCCAAATCCACCATATTCCAATGAAATCGTAATCAGCAACATCTGGCACTTGGAAAGTTTTCAATTTTGCGCCGCCTCCGAAAAGATTGTATTGTATTTAAGTTCGTGTGTACTCACATAAATTAAATGGAAATTATTTCATAATTTGTAGTGAATTTTTTTAGTGTTTCATCGAAGTCGGTTTAATTTTTTTCTATACAATTTTTTTATTTCACACTTTTTAGTGGGACGAGCAGAATTTGTAGAACACCGTAGGATGGTTTTTCGATCTTATTAGTTATTTGCAACAAAAACCGCAAAAAATGAAAAAATGCGAAATTTGTTTTCACGGAACCACCCCGGGGACATACTCTACAAAATGCAGAAGGTTTCGTCCTGATTGGTCCGTTCATCTGGGAGTAATCGGTAAAATAATTCATTTTTCTCAAATAAAATCGTAAGGAATGAAAAAATGCAAAATATATTATAATATCTTTATCACGAGACCACCGGGGACGTACTCTACAAGATGCAAAAGGTTTCGTTCCGAACATACAAAGAAAAAAAAGCAAAAAAGAAGGCACATACAGATGGAATTGAGTAATCTCCTCCTTTTTCAAAGTCAGTTAAAAAAGGAGCCTTAGATCTAGATCTCGTTCGCCTGATGTACGAAATGATAAGATGCATCGGGGAAGCAGGATTATTTAATTAACAGATCCTGTTAAATGTCCGCAGCTCCCCGAAATCAGCCATGGGGTAAACTTGACTTTACAGGACTGAAATTTTCTGCCTTTCTCCTATAAATTATGATGTATTTGGTATGTAATCCAGTAGATTGATACCCGGGGCGGCTGCAGGTTGAAGTTTCGATCCTGTAGGAACAATGGTTCAGGAGTTATGCTTACTCAAAGTTGAGCAATCTGCAGTGTTTTTGACAGGTAAGAACTCCGCCATATTACCGCTTGCCGAGCAGAACCGCCGGTCCTTGCCCTCTCCCCCCCTGACCTAATCACCAACCAACTCGGTAAGCGGCGCACTTACCTTTCAAAAGCACTGAAAAATGCTCAACTTTAAGCAAGCATAACTCCTGAACCATTGATCCTACAGGATCGAAACTTCGACCTGCGACCTCCCCGGGTACCAATCTACTGGATTACATACCAAATACTTCATAATCTATAGCAGAAAGGCACAAATTTTGAGTCCGATAGAGTAAACTGCAGCCCAGCCAAGTGATACGCCACGATCAAACGGTACAAATGAATCCTCGCGAACCTCTACACATCTCGCGAACTCACTTTTGCTTTGTGCAAGTTGTCCATTAAAGCTGCAAAGTCAGTGGAACACCCGAGAAGCACGCGTGTTCTCAAAAGGCGACTTCCGCGGATTAACTCCCGAGCTAATTCGTCGAGAGTTGAATGCTGCTTGTCGGTAAAACTCTGAAAATTTGACTTCTGGGAATTAACTCGAAATTAATTTGCCCGCGAGTTGCGCGCCGGTTGCTCGTAAAATTCGCTGCGAGAAGTTCTCCTCGGTATCGTAAACCCGCTCTTCATAAATATAAAATCGAAATTCGCCGAGGAGTTATAAAAAGTTCGTAACAAATATTACCATGTATCTCGTCCATGGGAACACGTGTCTTATACAGCTATTGAAATCGAGACTCTTCAAGGAGGATATCGAGCAATCGTTATTTCTTATTTTTCGTAGAATCTGTCAAAATGGTGGCTCTCTTCAATCTTTTACTTAAAAAATATGAATGTTCTTCAGCTTTCTTTGAGTCCCTAAAATTTGTAGTTTAGAATAACTTGAAAATACACAGAAAATTTTAAATATACATATTTTTCTCGCTACCTAATTATTTAACCCCTTGCCCTACGATTTATTTTACGGTTTCAATGATTAGGACTTTTTTTTTAGATCGTAATTTCCTACGAAAGGAGAATATTGATATAAATTGTATGCCTACATGTTCTACAATAGCTATATATCAACAAAATCAAGAAGAATTTTATTTCGATTTAAAGGAAATTAAGGCAATAAGGAAATTATCATTCTTTGATGTGAAATTGCAACGTACATTTTTCCTCGAATTCCCAAAATTTATAGTTCATACAAAATTTTTAATTTATTTTTCTCTTTTTTACTTCACAAATATGCATATGTTTAAGCTTCGTGTTCCTCGAATTTCTAAAATTTATAGTTCATACAAAATTTTTAATTTATTTTTCTCTTTTTTACTTCATAAATATTAATATGTTTAAGCTTCGTGTTCCTCGAATTCCTAAAATTTATAGTCCATACAAAATTTTTAATTTATTTTTCTCTTTTTTACTTCATAAATATTAATATGTTTAAGCTTCGTCTTCTTCGAATTCCTAAAATTTATAGATCATACAAAATTTTTAATATACATATTCTTCTCGGCACCTGATTCTTTAAAATTGACTTGCACCGTGCAGGCAATAAAAAATTGTGATTCTTATGTTTAGGCTTCGTGTTCTTCGAATTCTTAAAATTTATGGTTTCTAAAAAATTTTTTATATATTCTTCTCGGCACCTAATTATTTAAAATTGACTTGCCCCATATGGAGACAATAAAAAGTTCTTTGATGTGAAATCGCAGTTGGCTCTTTCCACGTATTAAAATGATCACACAAGTTATTCTCGCGCAAGCACATTTCGAGTACAAGGAGGAAGGTGTTGGAGCAAGTCCTGCGAGGTTCATCCTTTGAAATCGAACTCGATTCGCTCGATACGAGAGTCGTGACTTCGACGGACGATGCTCTGCCCGTTATCAAAACGTACTTCCGCCGCAGTTCGAGCCAGTTCCCCCCTCCGTAAGCCCTTTTATCGGTGCTTTTTCAAATTTCGCTTCCTTCGATCTTTTTTCAAGAGGCGGCCATCCAGCTCGCAACCGGGAATATGTAGAAAAGTAACCGGTTGGGGGGGGGGGGCGAACTTGTGGAACACGTGGGAAGAGGCGATAACGCTGGAAACGAAACAGACGCGCGAGAAATGTACCGTGCAAATCTATCGTCTGAGGCGAATTCCACGAGTCCATCTCGGAGGAATTCATCGTTGCAATTCCAACTGTTGTAATTGAATAAAGAACGGTCTTACTGTAATAAACCTGTGCTTGTTTTCTTTTGTCCGAAAAGGAAGTAGGTGATGTATTCAAACGTCTCTGAAACCTTGAAAACAATTTTCTTGCGGATGAAACTACCACAGATTTGAAGAATAGAGCTTCCTCTTTAGAATGAGTCATCAAGAATTGACCTACGATTTTTTAAAACTATTTTATGCCACAAAAATGGGGACCAAGATTGATACGACGATCGATTATAGGGTTGGTGGTACAACCTTCATTAAAAGTGTGATAACCCGGCCGATAAAAATCGTAGATTAATTTTTGGGATCTCGTTGGAAAAGGGAAGCTTTGGTCTTCAACCTCGCGTTGGTTTCATTCCCCATACAAATTTTTCAATATTTTTACGGGCATTTTAATAGGCATCATTTTCGGGACAACACGTGTCCTCAGTTTCGCGGGATACCTGTCATTTAAAATTGAATAACTTGACTTAAAAGAATCGTAGATCAATTTTTGAGATCTCGTTGGAAAAGGGAAGCTTTGGTCTTCAACCTCGCGTTGGTTTCATTCCCCACACAAATTTTTCAATATTTTTACGGGCATTTTAATAGGCATCATTTTCGAGACAACACGTGTCCTCAGAATCGCGGGACACCTGTCATTTAAAATTGAATAACTTGACTTTAAAAAATCGTCGATCAATTTCTGTGGTCTCGTTGGAAAGGGGGAGCTTTGGTCTTCAACCTCGCGTTGGTTTCATTCCCCACACAAATTTTTCAATATTTTTACGGGCATTTTAACAGGCATCATTTTCGAGACAACACGTGTCCTCAGTATCGCGGGACACCTGTCAT